>CM066323.1:33592631-38392631 GCA_033807775.1 Saussurea involucrata
ATAAATCACTATCGTCTTAAACTCCATCATCTTCTCCACTTTACTTTCTCCAATCCCCCAAATTACAAACACCACCCCTCCGCCGTCACCACCACCATCTCCCACCACCGCCTTATATTCCATGTTTTCCCTGCTTAAACCTAGTATATACGTCCACACCTTCAATAACGTCTCCATTTCCAGCTTCGTCTCCCCATCCACCATAACCAAACAATTCTATTTATCTTCGCCATTCCCTCCGTCCATGGGATTACTGTTGTCATGATTACCGTGATGTTCTCCGGTATTGCCGTTCAAGCAAGAGCAAGTTGTAAACATGTCTCTAAATTCCTCGATTTTGAGAGCCCTGGTTTATTTCGGTTTAGTTGTCGGATTTTGATCCCTTTATTCTTCTGAAATTGGCAAGCGTAGAATAAAATAATAGCGAAAAACACCATGGCGGCTACAACTCCGACCTCACGGCTGTTATTTTTCCGGCTTTGACTTTTGGCCGCCATGATTATTTGACTTTCCGGCCACCATGATTATTCAACTCAAATCAAGAATTTCACAAAATTCATCCACATAAACTCCCATTGCTGGAATCGAAGCCAAAAATGATGAGTTTAAGATGTTGATGATTTTGCTTAGTTGATTAATATTACGATTCTTGTTTTTTAGGGGTTTTTTAAGATTGGAAATATGTTCTAGATTTGGGGGTTTTTGTATTTGATTTCCAAAATTTGATGAATCTGTAGATTTAATCTGGTGAATCATTATGTTTCAACTGGTGAATCTATGTGTTCATATGGTGAATTTTTATGTTTCATCTGGTGAATCTTGTGCTTCATGTGGTGAATTTGCAGGTTTAATCCGGTGAATCAGTGTTTCATCTGATGAATTTATATGTTTCATTTGGTTCATCTGGTGAATCTTGCGCTTCATGTGGTGAATTTGTAGGTTTAATCTGGTGAATCATTATGTTTCAACGGGTGAATCTATGCGTTCATATGGTGAATTTTTATGTTTCATCTGGTGAATCTTGTGCTTCATGTGGTGAATTTGCAGGTTTAATCCGTGAATCAGTGTTTCATCTGATGAATTTATATGTTTCATTTGGTTCATATGTTGAATCTTGCGCTTCATGTGGTGAATTTGTAGGTTTAATCTGGTGAATCAGTGTTTCATCTAATGAATTATATGTTCCATTTGGTTCATCCGGTGAATCTTTGTTTCATATGGTGAAATAGCACATAGATGAAACACTCTTATTTTTTACTTTTTCGAAAATAAATATTTTTAATATGATTTAATTGGTGAGTATGTGTTTCATATGGTGAATCTTTGGTATCAAAGTGACCATTATGCCATTTTCATTTGGTGAAACAATTTCAATTTAAACCATAAGATTAAAACATATTTAAGGCTTAGATTAGTCCTCACAGTTCTTAATCTTTTTTTGGTTTGCATTTGATTACCGTCCTATATATATATATATATATATATATATATATATATATATATATATACACACATATAAATGGGGAAGAAAGCGTTTTAGGAGATAGAGACAAGAAAATGACAAAAATAAGAAAAGACAAAAAGAAGTGTAAAAAGACGAAAATACCCCTCTCTTAAATGGGTTTTTTTAACGAAGTTAACGCCAAGGGACCATTTTCAAAGCGAAATCCACAACGTCAGGGATGATTTTTAGACTTATTGAAGTTTAGGGACGATTTTCGTAGAAAATGGTAAACCTCAGGGACGAAAATTGTAGTTTACTCAAAAAACTATATAAAGAGAAGATGAGAACTTGAATGTAGATCCAAAATTTGATCCAGTTTTAGGTTAAATAGTTATTTTTTTATTTACATGATAAAATATTTCATCTAATAGTTAAAACTTTCATTTTCATTATATATATTTATCTGTATATATAAATGAAACAACCGAACATATTTAATATGACAATCTATGAATGGAGTATTTCTCAAATTCTGGACTGTGGTTGGGATTAAGTTGCCCCACATTGGTGAGAAGTTGAATTATTGAAATAAGTAAGGTTGTATAAGAAAGATGGATGAGATGTCTTTATGTCAACTTATACTTATGAAGTATTTGTTAAGTAAAATCTTGATTGTCTTAGGCTTGGCACAATGAGAATGAAGTATTTGTTAAATACTGAATTATGATGAAATCTTGATTGTCCTACATTGATAAGAAAGTGAAAGGTTATGAAGAGAGAAAGACTATATAAAGAAAAGATGAGAACTCGAATGTAGATCCTAAATTTGATCCAATTTTGGTTTAAATAGTTGTTTTTTTAGTTTACATGACAAAATATTTCATGTAATACTTAAAATTTTCATTTTCATTATATATATATATATATATATGTATACATAAATGAAACAACCGAAGATATTTGATGTGATATTTTGAGAATGAAGTATTTTTCAAATTATGGATTATGGTTGGGATTAAGTTGTCAATCTATATATATACTAAAAGGGAAAAGTCTAAAAAAAACCAATGGACTTTAGTGTTTGGAGTGATTAAGTTCTTGGACAATTTTTTGGAACAAAAAAGCCCTTACACATTTCAAAAATTGTTAAATAAACCATTGGACTTTTGGAAACCTGTTAAATACATCCTTATTACAATTTTAAGGATGTATTTAACAGGTTTCCAAAAGTCCAATGGTTTATTTAACAAATTTTAGAATGTCTAAGGACTTATTTCACTACAAGAAAACTGGGCATCAGTGACGAAAGTTAGCGAGGGAAAAAAATCCCTCGCTAATTAGCGAGGGATTAGCGAGTGATTGACCACTAACCCAATCCCTCACTAATTAGCGACGGATTAATGAGATATTAATCACAACCCCAACCCCTCGCTAATCCCTCACTAATTAGCGACGGATTAGCGAGGGATTGGGTTTGTGATTAATCTCTCATTAATCCCTCGCTAATCCGTCGCTAATTAGTGAGGGATTAGCGAGGGATTGGGTTAGTGGTCAATCCCTCGCTAATCCCTCACTAATTAGCGACGGATTAGCGAGGGATTGGGTTTGTGATTAATCTCTCATTAATCCCTCACTAATTAGTAAGGGATTAGCGAGGGATTGGGTTAGTGGTCAATCCCTCGCTAATTAGCGAGGGATTAATGAGAGATTAATCACAACCTCAATCCCTAACTAATTAGCGACGGATTAGCGAGGGATTGGGTTTGTGATTAATCTATCATTTTAAATTTGCGAGGGATTAATGAGAGATTAATCACAAACCCAATCCCTCGCTAATCCGTCGCTAATTAGTGAGGGATTAGCGAGGGACTACTGTAATCCGTCGCTAATTAGTGAGGAATTAGTGAGGGATTGAGTTTTTTTCTTGTTCTCCCATATATATATATATGGGTTATATGTATATATAGCTAATGTATGATAATTGGAAATCGCATATGATGTATATATGTGTTATATATATACATGTATGTGTATATATGAATGATATATGAACCACAATACACCATATATATATAGGCAATACACACTTTGCATACAAGTCATACAAGGTGTTGTTGGGTTTTAATCAATTCTATTCGACTTTAATCGGTTATGTTGGACTTTAAAACATCTATTGGGCTTTAATTTGTTCTAATGAGCTATAGTCAATTCAATTGTCTTTTAAAGGGTTTTATTGGGTCTTAATGGATCTATCGGGTTTAAAAGGTTCTACTGGGCTTTAAAGGGTTTAATTGGACCTTAATTGATCTATCGGGTTTTAAAAGAGTCTATTGGGCTTTAAAAGAACCAATAGTTAATTAAGAACCACTGTAACCCATAAAGCATCTATTGGACTTTAATCTATGTGTATAGAAAATGTATATTCTTGATAACGACAATTGAATCTACGTATATATTGTTGTGTCTATGTGTCTATGTGCTGTATATAGATTCATATGCATGTATATATGTAAATGTATAGACAATATGTATGTGTTGTTTGGTAACCGCATATGATGTGTATAGTTCATTAAGGCTGCTGAGTTTATCAATCCTATTATAGGTTAATACCATTCACTATAGACCACAAAGGCCTAATACTATTTATTACGAATCACTAAAGTCCATTAAGGTCCAATACAGTTCCATTACCATCCATTTAAATCCATTATGTGTGTGTGTGTGTGTATATATATATAGGGTAAGTTCAAACGAGAAGCTAAACCTTATGTGAAAAAGCAAGAAGTGTGATATCATATATGATACAAAAGTTTAATCATATATGATTAAGCACATTTCATTTAAAGCCACCAAGACAACACAAATTTCATTTAAAGCCACTAAAACTTACCTGAAGTCACGGCAAAGATCGCATGCGTGGTTTTTTTCACCCGTTAATGTAAAATCATATGTAATGTTGTTGGTTCTTTTGTTTTTTAAATAGATACCGTTCTCGTTTGAACCCGGAAATATATATACATATACATACATATATATATATATATATATATATATACACATATACATATACATATACATACACATATACATATACATATACATATACATATACATATACATATACATATACATATACATATATATATACATATATATATATATATATATATATATATATATATATATATATGCGTGTGTGTGTGTGTGTACACACGTGGACATACCAATTTTACGGATACATACATATTAGGGTAATTAATTGATTTGCCCTTAGTTGACCGACGTTTCACTCAAATGCTCTATCTCTCTCCCAAATAACAAATATACCCTGAAAATCCGTGGGCTAAGCCGTGGCCCACGGATTATGTTTCAAAAAACCCACATTCAACCCTCATGATCCGTGGGTCTTTTAAAAAGATCCGTGAGACTTGTAATTTTAATCCGTGGCAAACACAATCGTGACTTTTGAAATGAATTTTACACTTTCAACCCCTATACTTATTTACTTACTTTACTTTATACCTTTTACTTTTCTAATTTTAATTTTACATTTAACACATATAATCGTTTATTAACTAAAATACGTTAAAAAAATACGTTTTAATTTTAACAAGTTACATCATTGTACCCGTCTCTTCGATACTTTCGAAATGAGCCCAATCTTGAATATTTTTTGATTTATATATTTTAATATATATCATATACACTACATAAAAATATTATTTATATTTACAATTCATACCCTTATATTTAATTATTTAATTTATGGTACTCTTATAGTTAAAATACGTTATATTACCGTAAAAAAAATTCAAGCCTAACCAGAGAATATAAAAAAGGAAAAAGTCTGAAAAAACCCAACGAATTATTCGATTTTGAATGGTTAAGTCCTTAAACTATTTTTTTGAATGAAAAAACCCTTAAACTTTCTAAAACCGGTTAAATACATCATTGTGACCTATAAAAACAAGTTAATGTTATACAAATTTAAAAAAAGTTTAAAAAAACCCAACAAACTATTTGGTTTTGAATTATTAAGTCCCTGGGTTTTTTTAACAAAATAATTTCTAAACTTTTTATCTAATTTTTTTACCAAAATATTCTTGAACTTTTTTAACAAATAAATTTCTAACTTTTTTGAAAAAACAAATTCATGAATTTAAGTTTGAAAAAATAAATCCGAAACTTTTTTTTGAAATAGTTTGTTGGGTTTTTTTAGATTTTTTCAAAATTTGTATATCATTAACCTGTTTTTATAGGTCACAATGATGTATTTAACCGGTTTTAGAAAGTTTAAGGGTTTTTTCATTCAAAAAAATAGTTTAAGGATTTAACCATTTAAAATTGGATAGTTCGTTGGGTTTTTTCAGACTTTTCCCTATAAAAAAAGAACAATTCATTAAAACTATTGTTCCTCTTTTACCTTTCATTTTTCCCTCCTTTGCTTTTCCCTTTCCCTCTCTTTTTATCAAAACACTTATCCCAAATAAACCCTAATCAGATTCAAGAAACTGAAAAACAGCCGCACATGCCCTTCAATCAAATTAGGTCGCCAATCTCTCTCACTCCCATCTCAGCTTCTGCTTCTGTTCCAAATCGAAACCCAACCCAAGAGCCGCCGCCCGCTGCTACCTATGGTCGCCGACCGCCGCTGCTACCTCCACACTCTACCATCCACGTCGCTGACCGCCGCTGCTACCTCCGGTCGAATACCTCCTGCCTCTTCTCTCTCGTTTTCATTCTTCTTCCAAAATTTCATATTACCGCCTCCTGCGACCGAATCGAAGGCTGTTGGCTCATCTTCTTCGTGAATCGAAGCTGTTGGCTCATCTTCTTCGTGACTTGCGACTGAATCGAAGCTGTTGGCTTATTTTCTTCGTGAATCATCGACCGAGTCGAAGTTGCTGGTAAGTTCATCTTCTTCTTGAATCGACTTTGTGAATCTTCTTCGTTAATCTTCTTTGTTAATGGATTAGGAGAAATTGGTGCTGAAATTTGTTAATCTTCGATTTGGTGCTGAAATTTGCTAATCTTTGATTTGGTGCTGAAATTTTATGTAGCTCGATTAGGAAAGCAGTTTGTGGTAAAACAGGAATATTTTAGGAACCTTGAGGATTTTATGTAGCACAAATCGAGCAGATTCTACGGAGTATATATTTTTGTATCTGAGTTGCGTGTGGTGGAATGTTACATGGAAACTGTGGTAGCTGTGAAAACTAAGCGATAAAACTAAGTTAGAGAGCAGATTCTATATATTAGAAGATTTCGTTGTATGAGAATATGAAATGCCAAATTGGATTATCTATGAGGAAATCCCCTTATGTTATTTTTGCTGCTAGAGTCACCCAATTTGGACGGGGATTAAACTATAAACACGACACTTGAAGATAGATCTATCTAAGAACAATTGACTTATAGCAACAATGTTATAATGCAAGCCTGGTTTTTTAACTAGTTATAACCTATAAGCTTTTATAGGTATATATTTTTGTTAAATGAACTTCCAAGCTCTGATATATCTGTGTACAAGCTCTGACCAAGATGCTACTACAGCAACGGCTGGCTGTAAACCAGATACCTTGTTATCATCTGATAAAGGCTTAACACTGTCCAAAGGACGCAAACTCTTTTCTTGAGAGAAGGCATGATAGGTAGAGATGCTAGAACCCATTGGAGACGTCTATCTATAGGTGCATGCATGTACCTCCATATAGGTTATGTACTTCTTACACAACTTTTAACCTCCATTTCACTGTATTATGGTTAGAATTGTATCACTTTTAACCTCAGATGCACTAGTTGACACAACAGTTGATCTAGGGAAATTGAATTCCCAATATGAGGTACTATTTATTCTGTTGAACATCATGCAACGCTTGTTTTCTCTCTAGTCGCAATTGACTGCCAGAATCCCAGTGCGTTTACAAATTAAAGACCACTCTTCATTTCGATTGACTTTTATGGTTTGTCATTTCTAGCTACTTTTGAGTTCTTCACTAAATTTTGTTGTCGATACTTAAGGATTGTTTACCAAGCGGGTAAGTGATTACCAGCAAAATTGCATTTATAGAAACAATTAGACAATTAGTATTTCATAAATTATTCAAGAATGTATACCAACCAAGGTGTTTGTTTTGATGATGTGCATAACTTGTCTCAGTTGGTTTCTACTATCAATTAGGTATGATGCTTGTAAAGAGTGTTCAAGAATCAATAGAAAGTCCAAAACCATGAGAGTTGAGAAGCAAAAGGTACATTATTAATTGATGCTTTGGTTTTAGCTGCTGCTACACTCATGATATGATGCATTGTAGACTTATTTTGTTTTAGGTGCTAGAAAGAGTGTATGTATCCCTTAATTCTAAATCATCTACATATTTTTCCTTTGCTTTTGTGATTTCAGTATGAGATAAATCCTAATTTGGGTTTCAATATTCTGCATGCACTCTACTTATGCATGTCTTTCCTTATGTACAACAATGTTATTTTTTTCCTTAAAGTCGAGAAAAAATTAAAAGTGATACAATTCTAACCATAATACATTTGCATAATAAAAGGGGCATTTTTCTGGCCTTTTGTGAGCTTTGAGCATTGCCATATGTTTTGTAGTGACTTATGTGCTGTGTTTTTAACAGGTGTGCGGTACCGAACGTTGGAGGCAAAGGAGCGGGAGGATCGCTACGTGACCGGGGCCGAATGAAGAGCTAGAGACTGAACAAGTCACGTTATCGGACCTTCTCGGACATTATGTTAGATTGTATGAATTTGGTATTAAATTGTATGAATTTGGTATTTTAAATTTTATAAATTTGGTTATTTTTAGTTTTTTGGACAATTTTGGTTTGTTGTTTTCAATTTATGGTCAGGCTTCGTATTATAAAATACAGGAAATACAGAATTTCATTTTATTTTATTAAAATAACTAAAAATCAGCGAGGGATTACTGACAGAAATTCGTCGCTGAAAGTTAGTGGAACCTTCGCTAATATGTCGCTAATAAGTGCCGTCGCTAATAAGTTCCCTCGCTAATCCGTCGCTAATAAGTGCTCTCGCTAATCCATCGCTGATTATAATCCCTCGCTAATCCGTCGCTGATACTGGCCCTCGCTAATCCGTCGCTGATTATAATCTCTCGCTAATCCGTCGCTGATTATAATCCCTCGCTAATCCGTTGCTGATGTCCGTCGCTGATAGCATCAGCTACCCCCGTTTGACTGACGAACCATCAGCGAGGGATAGCGACGGATTCGAGTTTTAGCGAGGGATTAGCGAGGGATTTGGCCCTCGCTGATACTGATTATTTTTGTAGTGTTTGTTCCAAAAAATTGTTCAAATATTTTTTTCCTGTTTAAGAATTGTTTTTGGCTATAAAAAGAAATGAGTTAGAAAACATTTTTTAGAAAAACATTACACTTCACATTTTATATATTAAAAAATACGTTTTTTACAAGTCACACCATTATAATTGGCTCGTCAATACGTTCAAATGAGTCCAATAATGAATATTTTTTATTTAATCTTATATCATAAATAGGTACGAACTATTTGTAATACTTACATTTTATATCCTTTAAGGTCATTTATTTTTTAATATAAGATTAATTTGTAATTATAGGGTATAATGTGTAAGTATTAAAAATAATACTTACAATTGTTTAAAATTGTACGCAATTTGAATAGCAGGTAAACTACAAATTAAAAAAAAACGTACAATTGTTTAAAATGTTTATCTTGAATTGGTACTACATCTTTACAGTAATGCTTTTATTTAGTGATATAATTTTGTTTTAATTTGTAATCGTGATGAAGTCGTTATTCCTATTCACAAAATGGCATCTGACTGCAGTGATGATCTTAACCATGTTATAAACGATAATTCAAGTGAACATATGTCTGATTGTTTATCTGTAGACCTTTTGGTGCAACTCTTGACATTTCTTTGTGCAACTCTTGGTATATTTTGGTTTAATTTTTGGTAAATTATGTCTAACTTTTATGTACATCTATTTATGCTTTGGATACAACTTTTATATGTTTTGGGAAGAGTAATGAAAAATGGTATATTCGTTTCGTTTTATAAATTGTATTTTTTTCCGTTCAAAAAATGTATAAGGACTTAATAGTTTAAAGTATATAAGTTTGTTTGATTTTTTCATATTTTTTTCAATTATTTAAGTCATAAGGATGTATGTAACACGTTTTAGAAAGTCCAATGGTTTATTTAACAGGTTATGAAAAGTGCAATAATTTATTTGTTTCAAAAAAATTGTCCAAGGACTTAATCATTCATAATACTAAAGTCCATTGGATTTTATTGGACTTTTCTCATACTAAAACAGAGTTTTATGTTAATTTATTCAATACTTTCTAACAAATATCACTACCGTGCAACGCACGGTGCCCACACTAGTATAATTTATGAATTTTGATTTTATAGAGGTGTCAATAGCATTCCCCTATAACATAACTTAAATCATACAAAACCATTTATCGTATCGTAGCAAAATAATTAAAATGTCATAATAACTTAAATATTGGTTTACAATACCCCAAATGTATCAAACTTACTAGTACACAATATTTAGTGCAACACAACATAAATAACATAGTCACGGTAATGGTGACTTCCAACATGCACTCTTACATCACATCTTTGTCCTTCTTGCCCTCGTCTCTACCTGCTGCTCCTGATACACATGTTACTCGTTAACTTGTAGTGTGTTCATTCTATGTTTTAAGTTTAATTAAGGACTAGCTTAGTGTATATACATACCATATCTTTTGGAAACACAAATATGCAGTGGGCCCTCGATCTGAAGATTAATCATTGTTCTATACATTGGGATTTTGTTTTCATCACTCAACTTGAACGTGAAGCAACCCAACAAGATAGAAGAGAATATCTTCATTTGCCTGTACGCAAATTCTCGACCCAAACAAGTTCGTGGTCCCGCCTATGTATAAACATGAGAAATAAAAGAGATTACTATACTATATATGAAAATGTATACCAATGAAAAGAAATATCACATGTACTTGCTGCGGCCGACAAATAAAGGCATGGCCTTATGGCTCTTCTACATAGGTCGCTAAACTAGTTCAAGTATGTGTAGTGCTAGCCTTAAGATCTTAAGGGTCTCATGGGATTAGTCGAGGTGCAGTCAAAGCTGACTTGGATATTCATAGTTAAAAAAATAAAAACATAGTGACTTATATATACAGTGGAAGTTGGATATATGTGAAATGGTATAATATTATACTAACCTGAAAAGCAGTAAACTTGAAGGGGTTCTCTGGGTGGAAGCAACCATTTTGATCAAGCCATCTTTCTGGTTTAAACTCAAGTGCATCATCACCCCATATGAACTTCATCCTACCCATTGCATATGGCAAGTAAACTACCACATCCCCCTTCTTCACACTACATCCATCTGGTAGAACATCATCTGAAAAGCATATCTTTGGGTCCTACATGTATAATAGCATCTCCATATTCTTAGAAAATTATTTTGCATCCTTATAAGTCAAATAGGAAGAAAAAAGAAGATAATTAATTAAACAAGTGTTGATCAATTAAGTTTGCTTACTAATGACAAGGCAGGATAGAGCCTGATAGTTTCTGTTAGAGTTGCATGAAGATATTTCATCTTGTCGAGAGCTTCCTCGGTCACAAGGGCAGCAAACTCTGCAACATTTGTGATCTCTAATTCTTCCATGTTCATGTTGGTTGCTTCTTGAATCTCTTTTGCAATCTTATCTTGAACTTGAGGATGTTTGCAGAGCATGTAAATGAACCAATACAAACTAGTCGCAATAGGATCTTTACCAGCAAGTACAAAGTTTACTATTATATCTCTTATGTACTTTGGATCTGTATTGCTCATTTGCAAAAACCTAGATAGAATGTCTTCTTTCTTCAACTGCAAATTCCATGATTAAAAGGGTTTCTTTATTTGAATAAAAAGAGTCAAACTATAAAAAGAGATTTTAGGAGGATGAGATTTAAAAAATAAAAGAACCGAAGAACTCATCTAAACCGTTAGATTAGGATGGTCTAACGGGTGAGATTAAAATGGTGGTTATAACCACTGCTTTCAAAAAATAAAACCATTTTCACTTCATTTTTAAAATAGAAAATCAACGAAAACAACAAAAATTGGAGCGAAACAAACTACACCAAAAAAATAATCACATTATTATCTTTAATTTGACATCCATTTTGATATATATCTTTTCATCCGTTTTTTTCTTGGTTATCTGGTTCTTTTATTTTTTAAGTTCAAATGAGAAGTGCTAAATATTTGAGAAGTAGAGAAGTAATCTTGGTCATTTATTCGGTCAAGATCGGTTATAATTGGTCAAAAGTTGCAGTTGTTCCAAAAATAGAAGGGTAATTTCGTAACTTTTACAAAAAACACGGGACGAGTTCATATATGAATCTGTGTGATTCACATATGAACTATACGTTCATATATGAACCTTTGTAATTCACATATGAACTCTTTATAACTAATTCATATATGAATCTTGTGATTCATATATGAACCTTTGTGTTTCATACATGAAACTAATTAACTGTAGGTTCATATATGAATCAGTTGAACCAATTAACAGATTCATCTATGAATCTTTGTGTTCATATATGAACCTTTGTGATTCATATATGAAACTAATTAACTGATTCATATATGAACATTTGTGTTCATATATGAACCTTTGTGATTCATATATGAATTTTTTTAACTAATTCTCATATGAACAAATTAACTGATTCATATATGAATCACAAAGGTTCATATATGAATTAGTTAAAAAGAGTTTATATGTGAATTATAAAGGTTCATAGATGAACACAAAGGTTCATAGATGAACACAAAGGTTCATATATGAATCACACAGATTCATATATGAACTCGTCCCGCGTATTTTTTACAAAACTACCCCTCTATCTAGTGCAGACTACGCGAGGAATTATCCGCTGCTTCTCGGTCAAAGCCGTCGATCTTGACCGAATGAATGGCTAAGATCACTTCTTTATTTCTCAAATATTTAGCACTTCTCATTTGAACCTATATATATATATATATATAGGTGAAGTCTCAATTGCAAACCAGTCAGTTTGTGCAAACCCCGTACAAACCAATCTACAATGATGAATCTGCAAAAAAATTTTGTTGATGCTTCATGAATCTATATTTTGGCTTCATGAATATAAAATTTGGCTTCATGAATATATAATTTGGCTTCATGAATATATAATTTGGCTTCATGAATCTATATTTTCCGATAGAGCCCTAAAATACCCTTATGGATATAAAAAAGAAGTTATGGATATAAAAAAATAAGTTACGTGATTGGTGGAGATGAAACAATATGCTAAAAGCCCTAAAATACCCTTATGGATAAAAAAACAAAGTTACGTGATTGGTAGATTGGTTTGTACGAGATTTGCACAAACTGACTGGTTTGCAACGGATACCTCCCCTATATATATGAACATTCATATATGAACACTCATATATGAACACTCCCGTGTTTTTTTACTTCTCCATTTCTCAAAATATTTAGACTTCTCAAATGAACCTGATGCTATATATATATATATATGTATGTATATAAGCTTACCGAAAAATCATCCTTTCCGTTGTGCATTTGTTCAATCTTTGTTTTGATCAACTTATAAACGAAGTCATCAATCACTTTAACATTTTTCTGTAGCTCTGCTTCCGTTCCAATATTAAAGTACTTCTGGATTTTCCATGATATGTCAAAAAATCTTCGAAGTACCAACGCATTTGCATCATCAAATGCACGACTGAATCTAACACCTTCTTCATTTGAACCACTGATGTTGTCAACATCAATTCCAAAAGCAACTTTAAATATTGAATCAGTCGTTGCTTTCATGAACAAGTCCTGATGCATATTGGGAATTTGACGTTTAATTAGCTCTACTGACAATTAATAATCAATGGGGTATAAGCAAATTGTTAATTAGCGAGCAAACGATCAAGAAACATACAGTTATATCGACTGTATGGTTGCTATTTGCTGCTTTGGACAAAATGTTGCCAACTTTTATAGCGTTTTTGGTGAAGACAACACCGCTAAAATCTCTCAACACTTTCTTTGAGAATTCATGGCTCGATACCTTCCTCTGTTCTCTCCACTCATCCCCATCGACTGTGAATATTCCATCGCCAAGTACATCCTTTAGCACGTTGTGGGTATACGTTCCCTAGAAGCGTTTTCCACAATAATAATATGTAAGAACCTTAATTAGAAACCTTAGTAGTATTATGCAAAAATGATCTCTTTTGAAAAATAAAAAATGAAAATTAATTTTAGAATTTAGGATAATTATCATTTTGAACTATATAAATTCTAAAATTTTAGAATTAATTTTAAATAATAATTTGTTTCTCTCTCTCTCTCCCCCCCCCTCTCTATATATATAGGGAAGAGTTCAAACAAGAACAACTTCATTTTGCGAGAACGTGAGAACATCATTTTACTATAGTCAATCACATGTGATACTAAATTGGAGACGCAGACAACGTTCGACACAACATAGATTGTGCGCCAAGTTGCCCGCACACCACCAGGCCTCCTCACGTGTATGATCACATGTGATAACGTATTTTTGGTGTGATACTGTAATCCATCACATATGATGCACATGTGATACCAAAACGGTGACGTAAACGATATTTGGTGCGACTTTAGGTCATGAGACAAGTTGTCTGCACCCACCGGGTGCCCTCACATGTGATAAGTGTGTTCTCGTTTTTTTTTTCTCAGAAAGACTAAATCCAGAATAAACATTCAAAAAAAACCCTGGTAAAAAAGTGTATCAAAACACATGGACAAAATCCGCAGTTCACTCAATAAAAAGTAAAGTAACCAACAATTTAGTTTTTTGTCGACTAACCCATTTTTGCAAAACCATTTAAAAGGTAATCCATTTTTACATTTCACTTTGATCGTAACCCGTTTTTTGTAAAGCTTTTTCGAAAGTTACGGGTTTAAAAAAAATCAGATATTAGTGTGAGCATCGGCATAAAAAAAATCATTTGGCTACGACTACAAGGTGCAAAAACTGAAGGATATATTTCGAGTGTTAGGTATAAATGACTTCTAATAAAAAAATTGGTTCAATGTAAATATATAATACATTATATAAGAAATGTGATAAATAAAAAACTGAAAACGATTAAGGACACATACCTTGCCATAGTTCCCGAACTTTGTCTTGAGGATATATTCCACGATTGCAGGATCAGATGTATAAATCTCACCATGAAAAGGGTTATATATTCTAAAGGTTTTGTATTTTGTTGCAAGATCAGTATTGTAATCATGCAATCTACGATAATTAATGAGTTGATTAAGCTTAGTCCCACCAGTTATATGATACTTTTTCATATTCTTCCCATATTTTTGTTGTCGATTATATATATAGAAGAAAGGAAGAAGAAGAAGAAGAAGAAGAAGAAGAAATAATAGAGGTGTGAAGATTGGATTTGAGAGACAATCATTGAAAGTTGCCATAATTGGAAATGAGAGTGAAGTGTGTATTTTTTAAACAAGCTAAGGATGATTTATATAGGGAACAATAACATCCCCCACCCCCTCCTATTTGAATTACAATTAGGTGCCGTTTGTTTTTTAAAAGCTCTGAAGTCTGAAGTCTTATTTCACTTCTGATATATAAGAGGTGGTGCTGAAGTTTGAAATCTGAATAATAACATTATTTGTTTTAATTTGTAACATTGAATTTAAAGTCTGAATCTGAAATTAATTATAAGACCATGTATTTTTATTATTAATAAACCTAAAAAAAATTAAACATTACAAGCCCAAATAGAAAAGGCCATAACTCGCAAAATCCGGGCCCATGAAAACCTTAAAAAACCCATATAGACAACTTCAGCTAGGTTTCTTGTTTACTTCACTTCTCATCTCAAACAAGATCCCTAATCTAGAAAAAAGAAGCCGCTGCCGACAATGTAAAGGCGATAAAAAAGGTGACAGCGGCGATAAAAAAGGTGCCGCCGGCGGTGATGGGGATAAAGAGAAAGAAAAAGACAAAGAGGAAGAGGTTGTGAAGGACGACAGCGGCCATTGATGAGGCGAACGCCGATATCGAAAGGGTAAAAGTTACGTGGAACCGTAACAGGGAGCTTCAGCAGGGGAAAATGGAGTATCTAGCGGAGAAGAAACGAGAACTGGCCATGACTAGGGCTCACGTTCGAGAGGTGCAACGACAAATTAAGGAAGTAGAAGAGGAACTAACAGAAATTGAAGAAAGTTACACGGGAATGGAGGATGTGATCAAAGAAAAGGTTAACTGGATCACTGGCGTCCAGGACGCCTTCCCGTAATAGATTTCTTTGTTTAGTTGCACTGTATTCGTTTCGGTTGGGAAGATGA
The DNA here is from genome assembly GCA_033807775.1 of Saussurea involucrata. Classification (NCBI taxonomy): domain Eukaryota; kingdom Viridiplantae; phylum Streptophyta; class Magnoliopsida; order Asterales; family Asteraceae; genus Saussurea; species Saussurea involucrata. The sequence goes on from CM066323.1 coordinate 33,608,509, forward strand.
TTTGCAACAATTGATCTTTTAATTAATTTCCCTATTAAATAACTTATAATGGAAAACATTTTCTTTAATTAATTTCTCTATTAAGTACATTACTTTAAAAAACTCAGATAATAAGTGTGAAAAAAAACAGTAAAAACATGCAAAAACACGTGAAAAAACCCCAAATACATAAAAATAAATAAAAATAATTTAAATGATTAACAATAACTCTAAATAATTAAAATTTAATATCAATGTACAATTAAATTTTAATTTAATAATTTTCAGTTAATATTAATTAATTAATTATAATTAAATGTAAAAAATTAATATTTATTAATAATAATAATTAGTAAATAATTAGGGTTTCAAGCAATCCTGCGATCGCGGGCAAGTTACCGCGGGATAGAGGCCACCGCGGGTACCGTGGCCAAACTTGAAGGGCCTCCGCGGGAACAGAGGCCAAAGTTGGAGGGCCTCCGCGGTACCGCGGCTAAACTTGGAGGGCCTCTACGGGACACGTGGGTATTCTTCCGACATCGCGGGATCCATTGCGGGAAAATTGAGTATTTTTGCAAAACCAACGAGATTTTGGATATTTCTGCAAACCAATTATGAACTTTGGGTATTTTAATTAATTTCCATATATATATATATATATATATATATATAGAGAGAGAGAGAGAGAGAGAGAGAGACCCTTTATTTTGTAAACCATCCTAATATTGCAAACTGTGTAAACCGTCGATTTCATTGGTTAAATTAATGAAATTGTTTATTTTGATGAAATTATTTCATATCATTCATTTCTTGATGAAATTGTTTCATCTATTTGTGATTTTTATGTAGTTTATGAATTTTTTTCATTCTTATGAAACTGCATATATTTTCTCAGTTTGATGAATTTTTTTCGTTTATACATAAAAACACAAATATATGAAACAATTTCATCAAGAAACGAATGATATGAAACAATTTCATGAAACAATTTCATTAATTCAACCAATGAAATCGACGGTTTACACGGTTTGCAAGATTATGATGGTTTACAAAAGAATATCCCTATATATCCCTCTCTCTATATATATATACTTAAGATCATGTGAGACCAAGTCATTTTCGTGAGACCAGTGAGACCAAAAAAATAACACTAAACCTTCACAACAATAGACTGTGAGGTGGCGTTTGATTCACAGAATGTTTTTGGATGGAATGGAATCTGTCAAATGAATTTGACTTTGAATGAATTGGAATGGAATGTTGTCAGGTTTGACCAGCTGTTTGGTTGACAGAATTGGAATGGAATGTGTTAAAGAAATTGGAATATGTCTGTTTGGTTCACAGAATGTAGCTTTGGAATTGAAATGAAATTTTGATAAATGACCAAAATACCCTTTTGATAAACACAAAGCATAAATAGATATCTGTATTGTAAAACACCAAAATCAGTAGCAACACACCAAACATGAAACACCCCCTTTCTTCGTCTACAATACGATTTTTTAGGGCTTTTCTTGCTATCTTAAATCTTTGAATATTTCATCAATATTTTCAACACAAACTTCCTAGAAATTTCCTCCATCTTCCTCTTATATCTTCCACATCTTCTTACCTAACTCCACACTTCACAAATCACTCAAAAACTTCATCTGGGTTTCAATTAGGTTGGGGAAAAAACTCAAATTTGTGATCTTTTTTCATCTGGGTTTCAATTAGTTTGGGGAAAAACTCAAATGTGTGATCTTTTTCATCTGGGTTGCAATTGGTTTGAAAAAGAAAACGTAAATTTATAGACTTTTTGATCTGAATTTCAGTTTCTTTGCGAAAAAACTCGAATTTACCATCTTTTTTTCATTTGGGTATCAAGTTGCAATCTTTAACCATGGAGAACAACAATCAATCATCTTTATGGCAATTCAGTGACCAGCTTCGTGTTCAGAGCAATAATCTTTCAAGTCTTTCTCTGAACGACTCCATCTGGAGCACCTCTTATGCGTCCAAACGGCCGGAGAAAGAACGCCGGAATTTAATTCCATCAGTTAGGGCAGGGGTAAGAAATGGAGGTGTGCGATGGCTGTAAGAAAACGAGATAGAAGGAGTGCAGATGTTTTATTCCATCAGTTAGGGCAGGGGTAATTTTGGAATTATGAAATGTTCAATTCCATTCCATTAGAATACCATGGTTAAGTGATGGAATGAAAAATGGCTATTTCATGGAATTGAATGGAATTTTAAAGATTTCGTTCCTTTAAAAACCTTGAACCAAACAATGGAATTGAATTTGGTCAAAGGAATTTGAGATTCCAATTCCATCAAATTCCTTCACTTTCTGTGAACCAAACACCCCCTGAAGGTATTGTGAAGGTAAACCTTCACAGTGTTTTTGCTGTGAAGGTTCGCTGTTTTGCTTACCTTCACAATGAATTGTTGTGAAGTTTTAGTGTTATTTTGTGGTCTCACGGTCTAATGAAAACAGGTTGGTCTCGCGTGAACCCAACTCTATATATATATAGGGTTTAGGGTTTAGGGTATATATATACCTCTTCTTTTGTAAACCATCATTTTCATGTAAACCGTCGATTTCATAGTTTTTTTGATGATTTTTTTGATGATATTGTTTATTTTGATGAAATTGATTCATATCATTCATTTGTTGATGAAAGTGTTTAATATATTTGTAGTTTCATGTATTTTTTTATTCTTATGAAACTCTTTCATATATTTTCGTTTTCACATACAAAACACAAATATATAAAACAATTCATCAAGAAATGAATCATATGAAGCAATTTTATCAAAATAAACAACTTCATAAAAAAAATTCATCAAAAAACCTATGAAATCAACGGTTTACAAGGTTTACACGAAAATGATGGTTTACAAAAGAATATCCTTCTCTCTCTCTCTCTCTCTCTCTCTATATATATATATATATACACTCTATATATATATATAGAGAGAGAGAGAGGCTCCCGTAAAATGTAAAACTTGCATTTGTTGCACATCTTACAAACCAGTGTGCATATGTTGACAAACCAATGTGCATAGGTGAACAATGTGCATATGCATACGCGCAAGAATATACATAAAATGGACATACATTCATATGAGATAATGCATATATGCATCTCAGATTTTGCACACATTGTTCACATATACACATTGGTTTGTAAGTGGGTTCAACAAATACATGGTTTGTATTTGATTTGTATAATATATATATATATATATATATATATATATATATATATATATATATATATATATATATATAACCTACTAATTCATACTCATACCCACTTGCACCCACACCCCCTCTTCTTCCCTCAACGGTACGTAAGTCTGCATTATTGATCACTATCTTTGAATCATTAATATCATTCTTGACCTTTTCCTGTGTCTATTATTTGGGATACTAGCTAAATACTTAAACTATCCTTTTATGGCACATTTGCCCACCGATGTTGACCTCTAACCTTCATCATATATAGGACTTATTGCACAACATGTATCTTGACTTAGAACGATTAATAATACACAAGTCTTGTATTTTCAAAGCCGCCGAACAATAAATATCTTGTTGGCAACTTGGCTTCTACATTCAACTCCATATAACATATACCATGGGACCCTTTCTTGGATCTCTAGTATTAAATAGGGAATTTAATTAAAATACCCAAAGTTTGACTTTAACCTACCAAAATACCCATTTTTCTCCCGTTTTTACTAAAATACCCATTTTTTCCGCGAAGGAAGTCCGCGATCGCGGGGAGGGACCATTTTTGAAAATATGCATCCCGCGATCGCGGGGAGTGTCCCGCGGTGGAATGATTTTGGTGATTTTTGATTGTTTTCAATTGCAATTTACACTTTCAACACCTATACTTACTTTACTTTATACATTTTACTTTCATAATTTTAATTTTACATTTAACACATATAATCGTTTATTAACTAAAATACGTTAAAAAAATACGTTTTAATTTTAACAAGTTATACCATTATAATCGTCTCTTCAATACGTTCGAAATGAGCCCAATATTGAATATTTTTGGATTTATTTATTTTAATATATATCATATATACTACATAAAAATATTTTTTATATTTAAAATTCATACCCTTATAGTTAATTATTTAATTTATGATACATCTCTTATTTTTTCAATTTTGTTTTACACTCTCCTATCGCATTAACATAATAATCATATATTAACTAATTAATTAAATCGTTTTAAATTATTATTATTTGTATGTGTTTATAGATATCGTGAATGACAATAGGACAATGTTTCACGAGAAAAATATGAAATGAGGTTTTGACAAGTTGGTATCACTGGACTCATTTAAGAATTGTGAAAATGGGTATTTGGCGAATGATGATTCATGTGTGTTTGGAGCTGAAGTATTTATTGTTAAAGAGTATGCACAAAAGGATCGATGTCTGTCCATCACAAAGCCTCCGCCAATTTTTAATACTTACACTTGGACCATCGATACTAAAATAAATAAAACGTATTTTAACTATAAGAATACCATAAATTAAATAATTAACTATAAGAATATGAATTTTAAATATAAAAAATATTTTTATGTAGTATATATGATATATAATAAAATAAATAAATCCAAAAATATTCAATATTGGGCTCATTTCGAACGTATCGAAGAGACGATTATAATGGTGTCACTTGTTAAAATTAAAACGTATTTTTTAACGTATTTTAGTTAATAAACGATTATATGTGTTAAATGTAAAATTAAAATTATAAAAGTAAAAGGTATAAAGTAAAGTAAGTAAATAAGTATAGGGGTTAAAAGTGTAAATTGCAATTGAAAACAATCAAAAATCGCCAAAATCATTCCACCGGGACACTCCCCGCGATCGCGGGATGCATATTTTCAAAAATGGTCCCTGCCCGCGATCGCGGATCCCTTTCGCGGAAAAAATGGGTATTTTGGTAAAAACGAGAGAGAAATGGGTATTTTGGTAAGTCAAAGTCAAACTTTGAGTATTTTAATTAAATTCCCTATTAAATACTTATCTTTTTCTATTATAACAATAATTTTTTATTTATAGTTGATTGCTAAATTTTTTGTTTTTTTTAATATCATTATTATTACTTATTTGAGCAAAAAGTTGATAACCAACGACCCTAATAGTCTCATTGGAAACCATCCTCCAAAAACATCAATGTAAAGAGACATTTTTCCCTCGCTCAGTTAGGTGTGAGCATGGTCCGGCTGGCCAAAGTAGAAACCCGATCGGGGTTCGGGTGTAGGATAAACTTTCGAAAGTCAGATTCAAGTGGAAGAAACCCACGGGTTTTGGATGTGGATTGTGTTTCTTTTCTCGCTTTCAAGCGTGCAACAAAAATACAAAACCACGTTTTCCAGCTTTCGAGTGGGATGTGAATTGCATTTGTTTTCTCTTTTTGTAGCAGAGAGTCAATGGATACAGAGGGTAATGTGAAGAGGGTGAGGGTGGGTAATGTGAAGAGGGATAGACGTTTTCGTGCCGAGTGATGCCATGACAGAGGATGCTGGATTGCAGAGTGTGTTTTATATATGGGTTGGGTTTCGAAGGCATATAGCTGCTGTTTCGAAGACAAGTAAATTAGATGCAAGATCGTTCGAGTGGATAAAGAGAAGGGATAAAGCGGAATCGTTGGATTGGGCGAATTGGTTGGTAAATCCAACCGTGTAAGGGGCAAAGGGGCTGTCTAAAGTGTCGAGGCTGCTGTTTCGTGGGAAGATTACATCGGAAAGAGGTACGGGTCCATTAATTTTGCGGACTGAAGGTCGATCGGCAGAGGTACTGTTGCAGAATGTGCTGTTAGAGTAGTGCAGTACTAGAATAGGATCTGTTTGTTTCTCGCAAACATGAACCTATCTGTGTAGTTAGTTAACCATTTGAAATTTTCTGCTTGGTTTTAAAAGTTTCTGTCGTATATTGTTTTTCTTGATGAACGATACAATCAACAGGAGCCCCTTAAATAGGGGAAGAGACCTATGTATACCCTACCACTAAATTAGGAATAGATCTATCTAATAATTACAGATAATTGTTAACATTATAAAATACAAAGTTGTCAAAACTAGTCCCTGTAAATATGTCAGCTAATACTCCCCCGCAGTCTGAGCGGGCGGTGGACAGACGCTCAAACTGGACCTGAAAGACTGAAATAGTTGTCGGGAGAGGCCTTTTGTAAAGATATCAGCATACTGGAGAGATGAAGGGACATGCAGAACACGAATATGACCAACTTTAACCTTTTCCCGCACGAAGTGGATATCAATCTCAATGTGTTTAGTTCGCTGATGCTGAACTGGATTATCTGATAGATAGACTGCAGACACATTATCACAGTAGACAACGGAGGCCCGTCTCAAAGGAATATGCAGCTCTAGTAATAGATTTCGAATCCAGGTGGCCTCGGCCACAACATTGGCGACACCCCGATATTCCGCTTCAGCACTAGAGCGAGAGACAGTAGGCTGCCGTTTCGATGACCATGATATTAAATTATCTCCAAGAAACACGCAGTACCCGCTGGTCGATCTACGAGAATCTGGGCAGCCCCCCCAATCCGCGTCCGAGTATGCAATCAAAGAATGAGAATTGGACTTTACAATCCGAATCCCATAATCAAGTGTCCCTTGTAAGTAGCGAAGAATACGCTTCAGGAAAGCATAATGCGGATCACGTGGTTCATGCATGAATAAACACACCTACTGTACCGCATAAGAAATATCTGGTCGAGTGAAAGTTAGATACTGTAAAGCGCCAGCCAAACTCCGATATAAAGTAGGATCCGAAAACAAGTCTCCATCTGTGGCACTCAATTTTGCAGAAAGATCTACTGGTGTAGTGCAAGGTTTACAAGAAGACATCGAGGCCCGAGAGATTATGTCTTTTGCATACTGTGACTGATCTAAGAATAACCCATGAGAGTTGCGGGTGACCTGAATCCCCAAAAAATGATGCAACTGACCCAAATCTGTCATAGCAAACTCTCGTGAGAGTGTGCTAATAATCTCCTGCAAGAACGTGTCTGAAGAAGCCGTGAGAACTATGTCATCGACATATAACAATAGATATGCTGTGTGAGAACCCCTGCTATAGATGAAAAGAGAATTATCACAAGCACTAGTGCGGAAACCCTGCGATAAGATATATGTTGCAAACCGAGTGTACCAGGCACGAGGGGCCTGTTTAAGGCCATACAACGACTTCTTTAATCTGCAGACATATGTGGGGTATCGTTTATCGACGAAACCCGGTGGTTGATGCATAAAGACTGTTTCATTCAAATGGCCGTGAAACGCGTTTTTAACATCAAGTTGATGAATGGGCCACGAACGGGAAACAGCAACTGATAGCACAGTGCGTATGGTAGCCGGTTTAACAACCGGACTAAAAGTCTCATCACAATCAATACCTACGGTTTGAGACTTCCCGTTTACAACCAACCGAGCCTTATATCTCGCTAGAGAGCCATCAGATTTGAATTTGTGGCGAAATAACCATATGCAACGAATGACCGGTTTATCAACCGGACGTGGCACCAACTCCCATGTATCATTAACCTGTAACGCACGAAATTCTGTTTGCATAGCATGCAACCAATTAGGGTCGGTAAAGGCTTTGGAGTAGGAGGTGGGTACAGGAGAGATAGTAGTGGAGATAAGAGTGTGTTTGGCTTTCGAGCGGGTGGTCATGGGATGAGTGTTGTTGCCGGTTGGGGCTGATGAGGCAGCTTGGGATGGGATGGTAGGGATAGAGGCTGGTGGATTTGGTGTGGGTAACGGGGCCGATGGTCGGGGACGACGGGTATAGGTGAATTGAAAAGGAGAGGTCGAATATGGGGCAGGCTGGGTCGGTTTGGGTGTGGGTCGAGGAATGGGCCTGGTGAAAGTGAAGTCGTGTGGTAGATCATCAAGGAAATTGTAGTTGGTATTAGGTGTGGGTATGGTGTATGGAAAGGTGTTCTCGTCAAATGTAACGTGACGAGAAATAGTGACTTTGCCCGTGGTAGGATCAAAGCATCGATATCCTCTAAAATCGGGAGGATATCCTAGAAAGATGCAACGGATGGAGCGGGTATGTAGCTTATGGGGTTGAGTGGCGGATGAATTTGGGTAGCATGCGCACCCAAAAACACGTAGGTGATCATAGGTTGGGTGGCGGAGGTATAGGGCAAAGGTAGGGGTAAAAAAATTAAGGCATTTTGTAGGTAGAATATTGTGAAGATAGGCGGTTGTGTGCAAGGCTTCTACCCAAAAGGAAGGCGGAAGATGGGCATGAATAAGTAAGGCACGAATGATATCATTGAGGCGTCGAATCATTCGTTCAGCCCGGCCGTTCTGGGAAGATGTTTGCGGGGAAGAAAACCGAAATAAGAGGTCGTGCTGTTGGGCAAAGTCCTTAAAAGCATGGTTGTCAAATTCACCACCCAAGTCGCATTGGAATGTTTTAATGTGACGGTTAAATTGGGTGAGAATCATTCTATGAAATCTGGTAAAGGTTGGGAAGGTTTCTGATTTATATTTAAGTGGGTATACCCATATAAAGTGTGAGAAATTGTCGATCAATACCATGTAATATTTATATCCGGTTTTACTGGCAATGGGTGAGGTCCACAAATCACAATGAATGATATCAAACGGGGTAAAAGTAAAAGAATTAGATTCATAAAATGGTAAACGTTTGTTGTTGGACAATTGACAAGAGTTGCAAAAACTAGAAGCATGATGTTTATTACATGAAAAATTAAAACGACGACTAAGAAGATCTAAGACTTGAGCGCCAGGGTGTCCAAGTCGATCATGCCAAGGTAAGGAGGTAGAGGTGAGTGAGCAGGCTTGAGGCGGAAGTGTTGGTGGCGTTACTGGATAAAGATTGCCCGTGCTATTGTGGCGGGACAGGAGACTTCCCGTTTTGAGGTCCTTTAAGGAAAAACCAAAAGGATCAAATTCAATAGAAACATTATTGTCACGGGTAAACTTACGAACAGACAGAAGGTTTTTGATGATTTGTGGACTGTAAAGAATATTTGGTAAAATATAGTTACGGTTGTATATGGGAAGAAAACCAGTACCGGACCCCGCAATAGGTAAAACATTGCCATTACCAACAAGAATTTTCGTGTGAACAGGAAAAGAATTAGGATGTTGGATCATACCTCGGTTGTCAGTGACATGTTGCTCAGCGCCGGTGTCGAAGTAGTAGTTGGGATCCGTGTAGTTCAACTGCATGGTATTAAAGGCAGCACTTAAATCAGAAGGATTCAATGCGTCAAACCCGGTGAAAGCTGGGTGTTGGGTGCTGCCAAAGTGACCCGGAGGAGGAGGGAATCCTGCATAGTTAGCCGATGGGGTCGTGGACGGGTGTTGTGGTGGTTTATTGGGTCTCCATGTGGTTTGTGTAGGGGTAAGGGCAAGGTGGAGTGTTCCACCACGCCCATTGGGGGTAAGAGTTATTCTGAAACGCCCAATTAGATTGAGAGTTTCGGTTCCCACGTCCACGTCCTCGGCCCCGGTATTGCTGCCCGCGACTGCTGCCTTTGCCACGGTATTGAGACTGTGGCTGTTGAGAGGTATTGCTGTTGTTCGGTTCAGAAGGAGCGGACTGCTGTTGGATCAGAGTAGGGGCAGGAGCGGCGGGAGTGACAAGAACTGATGAGGATTGTTGTTTCCGGGCTTCAAGACGTATCACCTCGTCGGTAAGCATGGTACGGGCCAGATCCCAATCGGCATCCTGGGAGTTGATCAACGATGCTGTAGTATCAAATTCGGGGGATAAACCTCGAACAAGTTGTAATACAAGACGCTTCTCGGGAACCGGGTGATCAACATCAACTAGCTGGTTGGCCAAATCTTTGAGCTGTTGACAATAATCTTCCACCGAATTACAGGCAGCAAGCGTGAGATTGACAAAGCGGGTTTCCAGGGCTGCGGCTTTGGCTTGCTTGTTGCTTAAGAAAATCTTTTCGAGTTTGAGGCAGGTGGTTCGTGCAGATGCTTCGGTGTCAAGAACTCGAACAAGAAGATCGTCAGAAATTGTACTGTAGATCCATTGAGAAACAAGGGCATCTAACTCCTTCCAAGATTCATACGAAGGATCTGTGTTGGCTGGGGCAGGAGTATCATTGAGATGATCCAAGACTTTGTAGGCGATGGCGTGAAACCTAAAAAGTTTCACCCAAGAGGAGTATGTAACTTTAGACCCGTCTAGTGTGCGGATCTTGGTCTGAATGTTTGAAACCGAATAGGCGGGGTGGAGAGATTTGGCAGAAGAACTGCTTTCAGGTTTGTCATCTGACTTTGTCATGGTGTCAGATCAGAACCGAATGGCTGGGATGAAAAGAGAATGGAAAAAAAAATCAGATGGTAGTCAGAACCGTAGCTCTGATACCATAAAAGTTTCTGTGGTATATTGTTTTTCTTGATGAACGATACAATCAACAGGAGCCCCTTAAATAGGGGAAGAGACCTATGTATACCCTACCACTAAATTAGGAATAGATCTATCTAATAATTACAGATAATTGTTAACATTATAAAATACAAAGTTGTCAAAACTAGTCCCTGTAAATATGTCAGCTAATAGGTTTAGGTTCAGCAACAGTAGCTGCATTTTTTTTTCCTCTTTGGTTCATGTTGATGTATGGTGCACCCCTGTGGGGTTTCCTTTTGGTGGGTAATAAAGTTTGGGGTTTCCTTTTGGTGGGTGACAGAAAGGGGTTTGGAAGCGCAACAACTTCTTTCTTTTACCCTTACATAAACTTTAAAAATAATTAGTTGATTATTACACTGAAAATTAAGCTATAATCACTTTCCAAACTTTCAAATTTGAAGTTATTTTTGGTGGAAATCGACAATGAATCGACAAATTTTTTAGGTTGTTTTTGTTTAATCTCCCATAGTAAAATTTTAAACGATGTATTTAACATGTTTCAAAAAATTTAAGAATTTATTTAACAAGTTTTCAAATGTTCAAGGATTTATTTGTTCCAAAAAATTGTCCAATGACTTAATCATTCCAAACACCAAAATTTATTGGGTTTTTTTGGACTTTTCCCTAAATATAATTATTGTATATGTTCAAATTTATGTTTTAAGTTAATTTAAATATATCAGAAAATATAATTAAATTAATTAAAATAAATAAATGAATAAATAGTTAAAGTGATTATATTTTTTTTGATATATTTAATTAACTTAAAAAATAAATTTTAACATATTTGTATATAATTTTCATAGATTATTTTAAAAACGTCACTTTTTACGTATTCACCTCTTTTATTTATAGAAATTTACAAAGTTTTATATATTTTTTACAGATTTTTTCTTAGTAACCCAATTTTTAAACAAACTTATAATCAGGGATTTATATAATAATATAATGTATTAATAAATTTAAACAAATAATTTTTATCAAAAATCAATACATAATTAAATTAACAGTATATATCTGACAGGTATTTGTATAAATATTAATACGTTGAGTATTATAAACTAGCTAGAAGTGTAATCGTACAATACAATCGATACATCTCGATTTTAAGATTTTATGTTATTCTTTATTTTTGTCGATTTTATAATACGACTTTCTGTGTTTTTAGAAGACAATAGCATTTTATGTGTAAATAAAATATAAATTTGAAGATCCCATTAAATTTAAAAAAATATATGGATATTATTATCAAATCAACATTTAAAATTTCTCCTTTCTTTGTATAATTTGCTGTATTCAATGTTTATTTACAATTTGGAAGATGTTATTATAAATATTTCAGAAATTAATAAAAGAAAATTTATGTTTCTATTCTTATGCAAAATGGTACTTTTTTCGTGCAAATTATTGTTGTAAGGATTAACGTAGATAAATGTTTTGTATATTTTTTACCTAAATTCATTCATGCATATATAGGTTTCTTTTTAAATGAAGACAATATCCGGTTTTCAAGTTTGTTTTGGTGTTAACAATTCAAAACCATGAAAAGGAGGGTCACCTTACGTCCTTGAACCGATAACCATCTTTCGGGCAGAAAATGGTATTATTAGGGGTAAATGTATTCTAGCTATTTTCAAATAGACCCGACTTATAAAACCCAAATCTCTATTAGATCTTACAAAAATATTATAATCCGTGAAATTAGACTTCGTAAAACTTTTCTAAGTTACGCTCGAACGACTTAAAAAAGTTTTACGTTTAAATCTTCTTGTTCGAAGGACGAAGGACATCCGTACCTCTTTTAATATCACATAGCTAAAACTCTTTAAGATACGTTTGATTTGTAAGATTGGATTGAATTTAGTGGGACTTTGAATTGAATTCCATTCCAATCCCGTTTTAGTTTGAAGAATTCCTAAATTGTATATCACGGGATTTCATTGAAATCCTACAAACATAAGATTTTAAAATCTTACGTTATTAGTGTCTGATGGGATTTCATAAGATTTGTATGTAATAATGTTTTTGAATTTGTTAAAAATATTTGTTTTATAATAACTAATTAATAAAAAGGTAATTTAATTTTTTATAATAATTTATAATTTACTTGTATAAATTACTTATTAAAAATAAAATTTAATTCAACTTCAAATCATATAAACTAAACACGTCAAAAAAAAAATATTTTAAATTCTTCTAATTTCAAATGTTTGAAAAAAAATCCAAATCCATCCATAAAAGGTCCATGGTCAATAAGGTCTTTGTCCCCATTGGATAAGATCGGTCTTTGTCCATTGGATAAGGTCTTCGTCTTGATGAATACTTGAATATGCCTATTTTAAACAAAATCAAATGGTATCCGGTTCCATTGTTAACAAAATATATTCAAATCCTATTCGGTTGTAAATGACATGTGAGCTAATCAAGCCTCATCATAATTACAAACTATGGCTAAGTCATGATAATTTTTAAGGTGTGTCTTAAAACAACATATCCAATTATCCATATATATATATATATATATATATATATATATATACTAGCAGTATACCCGCGCGATGCAGCGCGGGTGAATCACAATTCTGAAACATTAGTTCAGCCACGAGTCATGTTTCTTGACCCAAATGGCAGAAAAACGATGTAATCTAATATTTCCATAACAGCATATATCTGTAAAGTGCACATAACCAAAAGAAATTTTGCAATATGGCCAAAGGCCATTGCAAAAATAAACCTCCAAAACATAAATCTTGTATACCTTTTTCATCCAAACACCAACTTTTGTAATCTATACACAAATTGCCACTGACCAACAACCATTGTAGAAATATTCACGCAAACCAACAGTCAGAATAAGAAACAAACTTGATTCTCATAAACAGTTTTAACTTGCTGCCAATGTATGCCCATTTTGAGACCTCAAAAAAGTACATGAAACCGAAACCAAAACCAAAACACATGGATTCTAAGATCAACAAATGACAGATCCATATGAAACTCCAAAACAGAACATTATAAAAAATAGTACTTTTAAGTCATGGAAATGATTTGTACTTGATATTATATCAATAACTATACATTCAAAATGTGTATATATGAAAAACCATAAAAGAAAATTGTAAATTTTCAATAAACTAAAATGATGGCGCATCTCCATCCACTCTAGAAGTGACAAAAAGTGAAGTTGAAATATCAATACCCATATTCATTGTTGGAAGATATTTCTTTTCTCAGCAAATCTTCAACACGCAAGTGTGTGAATCCATAGGTCTCGGCAATCCTTGCACATTGTATATATTTCTCACCACCAGGGGCCCTCCTAAGAACATAAAATGGTAAAAGCATCATTTTTCATTCAAAAAGTTTTCTTCATCCTTTTAGATCTTCCGGTTAGAAAAAAGTATCAAGTAGAGAGATAAATAAAAAATAAAAAACATAAAAACAACATTCAAGATCAAAAAGTAGTTAAACCTTTTTTTTGCTCACCAAAATATAGGACTAAGGGTCCGCTTACTAAACGCTTACCCGAGAAGTGCTTACCGGGTCACTTTATCTTATCGAATGAACATGATAAGGTTGAGAATCTTACCCGGTAAGTGCGATAACAAAGCCCAAGGTTAAGAAATGTCGTTGTGAATTCTTGAAGTTTAACTATATCAAGTTAAATTAGAATTGATATGACAATTATATGTTTCCAACCATGTTTTGTTTTTCTACACCAAGAGAGTTTAATTTAGAAATACTTAACATTTTGTAGGTATCCATCTCACACCTGGACATTTAATAGCTTTCATTAAGAACTCAATAGTTATTCAGATGGATTTACCTTTGGACTTCTTTTGCACTTTCAAGTGTAATCAAGAAGAACTTTGGATTCCTTTGGCACTTTAGCCCTCTTATCCTCTACTCCGATGTTTCTTAGTGAAACATCTCCCATGGCTACAAGAAAAATACCTTTATCTCTTCAAGTAAGAAACCAATAACCAAGCACACATAAGCATAAAAAAGATAAATGATACTATAATTGGTATATATATTACTAACCTACTCAACTTGGGGTCTATAATGTTCAGCAAAATTGCTACATTAGCGAGAACTTGCGAAGATAAAACCACATTTGCCAGCAAGCCTACTTGTGCTAACCCCACATTCTCTAATATCTCTCTAATCCTTGCAGCTAGGATACCAAAATAAAGAAGAAAAACACAAGTCAGTATATAGCAAATGGTGATCCAACAACTACAAATTTTAAGACAATCATATCATATTAATTGCACTGAATATGAAAATATTTGCTTTAAGATTCAAGAGAGGAATATATGAATCAAGATTGTTGTACCTTGCCATCATATTCTCTACGAGAAAGAACCTCAGGAGCAATGTATGCAGGGGTACCAACTGTGGATTTAGGTCTCGAGTGTAGCAGAGATGACTGCAAAATGAGTAAATGACTGAAGCCATTAGCATCTGGAAGTTAATTGCTTCTTGCTTCTTGCTCTTTCAATCCAGCACTTGTTGCCTGCATAATCCCTCCAAAATTAAGACTCGAGGTTCCGGAAGTACATATAGACAGTATATATAGACAGAAACTGTCTTTCTATTACTCTATACCATCTAATAATAACCCAGAAAATAATGTTCGTCTTTACTCAAAATTATGTGCCCATTAGTAAAGGACGTGATACCTACTCTTTCAGAGGCGTTTCAAAACCGTGGGTCTAGATGTGGACAAAACGGAGGTTAGCCTGGGATGTTACAAATTAGAATCTCGATACCAAAATCGAAATCCAAGTTCACATACCTTATGACCGAAAAAGTGGCCAGCTGGATCACATTTAAAGAGTCGGGGTCCATTCTCGTCATCAATACCCAAAACCATTGCCACTGCAAAAATATAGAAAGAAAAAGTTATAAAACAAAAGAATACAAATAAAAAATTCAAATGTTCAAATAAATCTGCCTAAGCTAAGCATATAACTAAACCATCCTACTCTAATGGGTTGTTTGTTAACCTTTTAATAGTTCCATTAAGATGCAACCTCTGAATCGCTAAGAGGTGAATTTTGTTTCGCAAAAAAGAAGTCTACCCCTTAATGGTTCTAAAACCCTCGGAATGATTTTGTATCTTGGGTCTCCCTTAACCATTCAGAACCCTAATTTCATTCTGAACAAATTACAAACAAACATATTTCATTTTGCACTATATCATAAGAGCCTCTTAATCATTCTGATCACTTAATCATCCTGCACCAAACCATTCAGCAACTACCAAACAACCCCTATGTACATCATGAAGTTTGTAGTAAAAGGTAATTAGAAAGGAAAAACGCTTTCGGCATGTTGGCAAAAGGACGGACGACTTTGCCCAAATACAAGACAGGTCCCGGGTTAGATCCCCCCCCCCCCCCCAAACCAAAAATTGCCCCTCACTATGGTGTCCTTAGAGGCGGGTTCCGTGTGGGGTTGCCGATAATCAACTTTCCCCAAATTAAGAAGGAAAAAACATGAGATAAAGTTTTTGTTATTCGAGGAAAACAAGAAACAGACCTACTCCAAGTGGTCTCATGTAAGCATGTTGAGTATAGATTTGAGACTTGTCTGCAATCCTGCACATAAAAAATACACAAAAAATAAACAAAAGATATTTCCAAAAAAAATAACATCATAAAACTCAGCAATGGCCAGAAAAAGAGCATCCAAAATCAAAGTATTATACTGGTAGTACAGAAGGAGGTTTCCAACAAACAACCAATTGATAAAATAAACACACAGATTAAAATCAAAAGGGGTTTTCTTCTGCTTCAAAAGCAACAACATTAATGTCTTATTTTGCATGGTCTTATTTTGCATGATTCTATCATCCTCAAGAAAGAAAAGAACCCGTGTTCATTAACAAATACACTGTGGTGTATGATATACATAAAAAAATATATAGGTGGACTAAAAGGGCATGCCTAATAAACCTAATTAATTAAAAGGAGTAATAAAAGATTACCATCTAGCCAATACGTCAACAGGCATCTCATATCCATATTTAAAACGAAACTCAGCTGCTTCATTCCTTGCCTGTTGAACCAAGGTCCTTGCATCGGCTGAAAAACGTAAACAACAATATTCAGTCTGACTCGTAAATATAACTACACTGAATGCGTACAAAATAGTAGTATATCAATAAAAATACATTAAATCTAGAGTGAATTATGGATTTGGTCGATATTTTTATGAGTATGGTCCCTATTATATGTTTCTTAAGGATTTGGTCCCACTGGTGTTCAATTTGTCACGGCCATAGTCCCTCTAACTAACACTTGGAATTTAGATGACCAATTTTAGATGAAGAATCTACATATATATCTTTTTGTGTATAATCAAATGAAATAAAAAACTCAATCATGTAATGCATTGGAAGCCTCTTTCAACAACTCTGAGTTAGAAACAATATGAATTGAAATAGTAGAACTTAAACAATAGAGATGAGGAAAATCGTTAGATACCTTGTGGCCTCTTTCTATATATTTCATAGCGACAAGTTCTTTAGTAACCTTGTTCCTCATCAGCCTCGCAACTCCAAAATTCCCTAATCCTAAATCCTTTAAAATAAAAAAAATTACAGACATGAAACCCTAACAAGTTATAGAAATTAACAATATACCTCCGATAGAAGACGATTCTTCGAAAGCAGCTTCGCAACTTCTGGCGGAAGAACTACATGCCTGTCGATCACAATTTCAAAACACGTAAAACAAATTCTTCAAAATCGTCATAAGAAAAACAACAAAACGGGTACGATTTGAGAGAAAATAAAAACAATCAAAGAACAGTAAGAGCGGAATTAATACCTGTGGATCTGGTGGTTGGGTTTTTGTAACAGAGCCATCGTTAGATACAGATGTATAAGTACACTAAAGAATGACATCTTATGACATCTTCTTTGTACTCTTTCTTCAAAATTAGAAATGGGTTGTTAGCTTGACCCCCATCCCCAAATGATAACAACAACAAACAAGGAAGCAATAATTAGAGAAGAAATCACTAAACAACAAAAAAGGAAGCAACAAACAACAAAATACTGAAAATGCAACCTTCGAGGCTAGATCTATAAATTGAACCAAACCAACAAAAAAACCGATCTACAAATTGAACAATACTGTAAATCAAACCATACCCTAAATCGAATCCTATGCTGAATGAAAAGAATCATAAACGAAAACATAAAAGGAACTCAAAAGAAAAAATGGACTCACCACCACAAAGCGAGTGATGATTTCTTTACCATCTCTCCAGAATCTAAAGATTCACTGTAACCAAAACAAAATCATTAGCTTACCTCTCATCTCAACTTTGTGATAAATCAAATATATGATGCAGAAATAAAAATTGTGAGCGGGAATCATATGAAGTTGCATAGGGCAGAGGTTAGAGATGAAGTTTCATCCCTATTCACTAAAATCTCCTTTTCGGTGAGGCTTTATTTGAGCGACATTGAATTCCAAGAGAGACTTGAAGGAAGTAGGTAGAAAAGGAAGCGTGTGATCAAACATGTATGGCTCTCAGACAGTGAAGTGAAATAAGAGGTAAAAGGGAAAGCATGGGTTGAGTGTCCTTTTAGGTATGAAACTGGTTTTAAAGTTCTTGCATTAACATCTTGTACATTCTGCTTTATATATTGTAATTAAGAGTTTTTCAAATTTATGCATTAAATGGTGGTACTCCATGCTTGATGAGTTGTCTTTAAGACATTAGTCTTAAATGCTTATATATGTAGTATAGATATAGATATATACTAGGTTTGAACCCATGTATTACACAGGATAATTTAAAAAAATTAAATCATATCAGAAAACTTATCTTACATATATGAATGATCATCGAAAGTACGATGCTATTTTCCAAGTTTTTTTTCCTTTAGAGTTGTTTTTTTTGTAGCTGGTTACAAAATGTCCTTGTTTTAGATAGTTTTCACAAAGGATGTTTTGCAAAAAATTAATAAAAAATATGAATAAATATTAAAAATTTATAATTGAGAAATTATATACAGTACAAAGTGTTTGGATTAGCTTATTGTTGTACCAAAATGTGATAAGCTAATAGAGGAAATAATATTATCATGATTAAGAAAGTATAAATAATTAAATATACTATACTAAAAAATATGCATATTTATATTTTTTGAAAAATGTTCGAACTCATATTTAAACATCAACTTGGTGCAAATCCCAGCGGTGTAAATATCTACAGTAAATTGATCAATTAATTTGCATAATTCATTCTGATGTCATATGACTTCTTCTCTCATATCTTAATTGTTCATAGTTTAGTAGCAAAAAAGGATCAAAACAACATTCTCCAACAACAGAAATGGAAACGTGTTCATATTAACAATAAAAGAGAGCTTGATTACTAAAAAGATAGTAAAATTGTAAAAATCTAAAAGATTCTTAGAAATCAAAATCAACCCAAAAAAGAAAAGATGATTTCAAAAAATAAAACAAACCCAAATTAGTTTCAGGCAAATCCCAATTCCCCAAGTTGGTCCAAAAACAGTAGTTTTGATTGTTTTTTCGTGAAAGAAATCGACACAACATAAATTCATAAAATAATCAGTTATGAACATTGAGAAGAAACCCATTTAATTTAAACTTTTTTTCTTAGCAAAAAACATTAAGGTTCTGATTGTATCCCACCTCAGTTGGATTGTTGTGTACAGCGAAACCCCAATAGGGTTCTTCTCAACCAAAAGAAACAAACAAAAACCTTTGAATCTTTTGGGGTCTACAAAAGATTGTTGGATAATAGAATGTGGAAAATGGGTTTAGGTGGATATATATATATATATATATATATATATATATATATATATATATCAAGATTTAACTTTTCAATTAGGAATCTTCACAAAATTTGAGGACTCAATTTGATTGTACCTGTAAGAGGAGCACGAAGCAAGTGATGAGATGAGAGACAAATTGATCAATTAATTTGCAGCAGAGAAGGAGACGAGTTCAATTTTGTTAGGGGTAAAATAAGATTATTTTTAGGATATACGTTTATTATGGGTAAAATAAGTTTATTTTGGGATGAAATAAGGGTAATTTTTTTTGAATTAGAACTGAATAATTAACATTAATTAATCTATAATAAAATTGAATTTAAAAAATCAAGCTATATCAATAATTTGAATTTAAAATTAGAAGTAAATCCCGTATTTTTGGGATTACGGAATTTTTTTTGAATTTATTATAAGTATGGATATGTACATATGTATCTAAAATATTCAACATTAGTCAAATTGAAGTTAAGTCTAATCACGACACATTAATTTGTATATATTTATGATATTTAATAATATAATTAAATATAAAAATATTCAATATTGGGCTCATTTCGAAGATATTGACGAAACGATTACAATGGTATAATTTGTAAAAAATAAAAATGTTTTTTAATGCATTTTAGTTCGTATACATTATTTATGTTTATATGATAAGAGTCTAAAATAAAAAATAAAAAAGTAAGGGATTAAAAGTAAACTACATAGGTAATTATAAGGGTAGTAAATGTAGGTATAAGTATTAAAAATTGAATTAATAAGAGATTTAAGGAGTAGTGAATGTGGGTGTGATAATTGAACCTATAATGTAAATGCGTCCAGATACATGTTTAGGCGGGAAAACAATGAAGTCGGCTCACTAGAAGACGACACGTGGCATGCTAGTTACTCATTTATTATATGTATAGATTAGGAGGCTCATTACTTCAATTGCGATAATGAAAAATCATTTCATTTTTTTATTTTTTAGTTGAAATTTTCGGCGGTTCTCTTAGCTATATGGTTCATCCGGGGGAGAGATCGAGCTTCAAGAAATAGTGAATGGTCTTATCAATACACAAATGTATAACTACCTATCAAAGGGGGTTAGCTCAGTTGGATATGTAACATCCTGGGGGGTGCGGGGTGAAAGCCGCACTACCCGGGTTCGATTCCAGCGGGCGACACTTTCCTGAGATATCCAGACTCTGGGTCGGGTCCTTCGGGGTCGGGTCCGGGGCCGGTACGGGTGGATCCAGTCTATGGGACCCTCTACCCTGCCGGTTGGGTTCAGCCAAAGGTTGGGCCGGGTCGCAGCGGATTAGTGGGATTGCCCGTAATGGAGGCCCGATACCGCTGGAACGTGTGTGTGCGTTAACTTGCCGTTCAAAAAAAAATGTATAACTACCCAGGGGAATTATCCCGTTCCCTGGTAAAAGACTTGGATGGATGCGGGATCTACTCCACAGGAGCGGTACGAACGTAGATGATATCCTCAAGACCACTCTTTTCGTACTAGCTAAAGTAGTGATAAATCATATTAATAAAATGGGTCCTATAGACAGTCCAATATATATATATATATATATATATATATATATATATATATTAGGTTCAGTAGAGAAGTCCAAATATTTAGAGAAATAGAGAAGTGATCTTGGCCATTTATTCGGTCAAGATCGGTTATAATTGGTCAAAAGTTGCGGCTTTGACTGGTCAAAAATTGCGGCTTTGACTGGTCAAAAGTTGCGGCTGTTCCAAAAATAGAAGGACAATTTCATAACTTTTACAAATAACACGGGCTGAGTTCATATATGAATCTGTGTGATTCACATATGAGCTATACGTTCATATATGAATCTTTGTAATTCACATATAAACTTTTTATAACTAATTTATATATGAATCTTGTGATTCATATATGAACCTTTGTGTTTCATATATAAAACTAATTAACTGTAGGTTTATATATGAATCAGTTGAACCAATTAATTGATTCATATATGAATCTTTGTGTTCATATATGAATCTTTGTGATTCATATATGAATTTTTTTAACTAATTCATATATGAACCTTTGTGTTTATATATGAATCTTTGTGATTCATATATGAATTTTTTTAACTACTTCTTATATGAACAAATTAACTGATTCATATATGAATTAGTCAAAAAGAGTTTATATGTGAATTACAAAGGTTCATATATAAACGTATAGTTTATATGTGAATCACACAGATTCATATATGAACTCAGCTCGTGTATTTTTTACGAAACTACCCCTCTATCTTGTGCAGACCACGCGAGTAATTATCCGCTGCTTCTCGGTCAAAGCCGTCGATCTTGACCGAATAAATGACCAAGATCACTTCTCTATTTCTCTAAATATTTGGACTTCTCTATTGAACCCTTCCCTATATATATATATATATATATATATATATATATATTTGTAGAGGTTCCGTAAAATACACACCTTGTATTTGTTGCACACCTTACAAACCACTGTGTGCATATGTGAACAACCGGTGTGCATATGTGAACAACCGGTGTGCATATGCATACGTGCAAGAATATGCATATAATAGACATACATTTATATGAGATAATGCATATATACACATTGGTTTGTAAGGTGTACAACAAATACATGGTTTATATTTGATTTGTATCATATATTTATATGTATATATACATATATGTGTTAGTGTTCTAAATAACTTTATAGAACAATTTAATTCCATACAAAGTTATAAAATTAAAAATAAAAGAAGAATCATTTATATTAAATAGATCAACTTTATTAGAAAATGACATCAAATGTGCAAAATCAGGATTAAATATTTTGAGTCACTACTCACTACTTTCTTAAATATTCAGAGAAATTTCTATTCAACTCTATTTGCACGAAAATGAGAGTAAGGATTTACCTATTTAAGGTCTTAGTTTTATGTTTTATTAGTGTTTATTTAAGTTTTAAATATGGTACATAATTATCATTTTCTCTCAAGTTAAATGTTTAAATTTTTTAATAAGAAATCCACGCCTTACAAATAGTGCGTCTTATCGTGCATAACATATAGTAAAATCTAAGAGTGAAACTACATGGGTTAACGTGGCTGTGAAGCCAAGCCTAAGTTCTATCAAGACAGACCTATTAAGGATTAAGCGGGGTCTCGTGCATCCCCCTCATTTGATTATCAAAAACAAAACAAAATTACAGGATACACCAGATTGATTCTGGGAGTGCCTTCAAATATTTTAAAACCAATTTTGTGATAAAAACTGAATTTGGGTGGGATGGTCTTAGGGGTTGTTTGTTTACCTCTTAATTGTTCCATTAAGAGGCAACCTCTGAATCGTTCAGAGGTGAATCTTGTTTGGCAAAAAAAAAGTCTGCCTCTTAATGGTTCCAAAACCCTCTTAATGATTTAGCATCTTGGGTCACCCTTAACCATTCAGCGCCCTGATTTCATTCTAAACAAATACCAAACATGCCATATTTCATTTTGCACTATACCATAAACCTCTTAACCATTCTGACCTCTAAATCATTCTGCACCAAACCATTCAGCAACTACCAAACAACCCCTTAGTAGCTTGAACTTAAGTGGCTCCCTTGTAGGTGGTCGGGGTTATATCATCATTTGTAGCAAATTTATAATTCTTTGATCGAAAGCAATAACTTCTATTCTCATTCTTATCTTCCTAAATCACATTAAATACTTTATCAATTCCAAAAAAATTGTTTCTATTTTGTTTATTAACTACATCCTCACATCTTATAAATTATCATGCTTTTGATAATAAAGTTTCCCCACAAATATGAGTTTTCCTTTTTGATTTGTTTGTATTTTGTAGTTTACTTTTAGTTATTAATTTGATTATTGTTGAAATCTTAGATGAATACGGAAACGATATAAGATGATTGTTAATTTGATTTACAAAACATTTTATCTAAAATTAGGAGTTTTATGTGTATAATGAAACGAAGTTGAAAAGCATAAAAACAACAGAGGATAATTAATATCAAAAGCTAAAAATTTGGAAAATTTATGAAATCAACCAAAAAAACCAAACAAGTTCCCGTTAACAAGAGAATTCACCTAAAAACATGTAGGGCATAAGACATAGTATCGTGTTTTACTCCAAAGGTCAAAATTGATCTACATGAAAAACAAAGGAACTATTCCCCAATTGGACATAATTGGTTGTCCCTCGGATCAAATCGCGTCGACTTTTAGCTCCCATCAATCCCGCGATTTTTTCCAGCCTTTGATTCTTCTTAAATGATGCATCCGCTCAAGAAAAATCTTAGGTCTGCCACTGGGATCTACTACGACGCACCATAACAAGTTATTTATAACTATTCTTAATAGCACTCATTCTATAAAACATGTACCAGATAATTTTACAGTCGAATAATATTTGACATTTTGTAGTAGTGTAATTTGAATTGTTGATAGTTTTATTCTGAAATGAAAATAAAAGCATCAATAATAAATAGAGCATAAATTTAATTATATCAAAAGATAAAACATTATAGACAAATTTTCAAATTACTTATAAGTTGATAAATTTAAATATCAAGAAGATGCAAGTAAATGTATATTCACCCATTATTTTGCTATTTAATTACAAATGCATATTTATTATAAGTGTGAATTATACTTTTGGTCTATACGGTTTGCTTCAAATTTAGATATCGTCTTTCTAATGTATCATATACATTAGAGCATCTCCAACCTTGGCACAAAAAAAAACACTAAAAACACCAATTTTGGTGGGTCCAACACCAAAAAAAAAACTTCAACTCCAACCATACTAAAAAAAATACCAAATTTGTGGACCCCACATTAAAATAACATATTTTCTATTAATTTACATTTTAAACTAGAAAAAATAAAGAATTAAATGAATTTAAGTTATTAAATATTAATATAGTGGTGGGCCTCATGAAATTGGCGTGTGAAATTGGTATGCCATATTTGGCGTCTGAAGTTCAAGGCCGGCATATTTTTTTGCCGTTTGCCGGTCGATTGGAGGGCTTCGCACGGCAAATCAAAGGATTTACCGTGCGGTTGGAGATGCTCTTAGTGGTACCGAATTTTTTATTTTGATAACATTTATGATAACTCGAGTTAACACCTTTTAAATCAGCTCCGCTAGAGTGTCACATCTTTTTCATTAGAGAGGTAATTTGGACATTTTACATTTTATTTTACCTGTTTATTATTTTCTACTTGTATTTATTTATTTACTCGTGCTCAAGAAATAAGAGAGTTTAGACACCTTTCCCTCTATATCATTTTGTAGCTGGTTCTTGTCAAATAATACAAGACACTTATTTTCCAGGTAATTAGCCACATTTCGTTTAAATATGCCATTGCATGCCCACGTATAATCTCCATTTTGTCACCAAAAGATAATTATGTGTATAAAAGTAATTTATCTTGTATACATATATGTATAAAAATATTTTTTCTCGTATGTACATGTTCATATAATGCAAACGTATATATAAACTAGGAAAAAATATAATTATTTTTATGCTCATTTGTATATTTGACAAATGAATGGTTACTAAGCTATTTCTCAGTTTTTCATTTTTTTATGGTTTCCAATGAACGCAAGTCTCTCTCTCTCTCTCTCTCTCTCTCTTTAAATGAAAACTGAAGAACACTCTGGTAAACGTTTATCTGGACGATATGCACATATGCATACAAGAAATTAAAGCTGATTTTTAATTGGTCTCTATACATGTGTGCATGTTACAAATTACATATATGCACATGTTCATACCTTCCGGATGAACAGTTACCATGATGTTCCTCATTTTTTTATGGTTTTTCCCTGAACCTGACCATATATATATATATATATATATATAGAGAGAGAGAGAGAGAGAGAGAGAGAAGGATGAGGAGGGAGGGATGATCTTTTGCTAACAAAAAAAATGTTAACTTTACAAACTCTTTAGACCGATCAAAATCCATTTAGACGCATGGTTCACATCAGAGTGTAGTTAATGTTTGTGGGTACTAGAGTAATTTATTGTTTTTGTTTTACTTTTAATGCTTTTAAATAACAGTTACAATATTGGTTTAATGATTTTAGCCTTGTCATTTTTATCATTTTTTTCAAACAAAATTTGACGATTTAGCTTCATAGACTTTGAAACATGGATAATCAACGTGAATACATCATCATTCAACATGTATTCATCGGTGAAATTCCGTATTGCAACATAACAATCCAAGTAATGTGTACATAGGTGAACCAAATTACAATATAGAATGAAAGTCACATATTGAATAAAACATGTTCATTAGTGAAAAAAATAATGTTATATGACAAGTGAACATTGTTCATATATACCAAATTCAAAGAAAGTTGTGCATAACTGAACTAGAGTAATGAAATCATGTTTTTATCAGGTGAGTTCATCTTTTTCTTAAACGTTTTTATGTGAAATTGAATGAGTTATTTGGTAGTAAACTATCTAAATGACTTGATAAACATGTATTGCAATGAAATCGACCAATAAATTGAACTTAGATGAGTTTTTAGAGTAAAATCGTCGTACCAATCGAAGTCCCGTTATCGAAGATCCGGTATGGATTCCGGATTTGATGGGATCCGGTATGGATTCCGGATTTGATGGGATCCGGTCTAAGATCCGGACATGGTGAGATCCGGTACGGGATCCGGATTCGGTGAGTCCCGGTATTGGGATCCGGATTCGGTGAGTCCCGGTATTAGGATCCGGTTTCGATTGAGTTCCGGTCTCAATATTGAGTCCCGGTTCGGACAAATTCCGGACTTGGTATTGGATTCCGGATGGTTCCGGACTTTGAGTCCGGAATACTTTTTCCGATGAGTTTTTGAATAGTTCCGGATTTGCGGAACCCCCGTGCTAAGTTGCCGAAGAGGGACAAATGAGAATAAGGGTATGATAGATTTTAGGATTCTTAGCTTCGAGAATATGATACGAAATGTTTGTGCGTTCACGTGAATATACACGTATGCCAAGAAGTGAAATGGATCTATAGACACTAGTATTAATTGATAACTTAGAATAGGCAAGATATAATTGCTATTCTCGTTTGTATTTAAGAATGAGGAATAGACAAGATATAATTGCTATTCCCTTTATCATGATATTGAAATAATTGAATAGGCAAGGTAGAATTGCTATTCATGTTGAAATGATTGAATAGGCAAGGTAGAATTGCTATTTATGTTGAAATGATCGAATAGGCAAGGTAGAATTGCTATTCATGTTGAAATAATGGAATAGGCAAAGTATAGTTGCTATTCTTGTTGAGAATGGAATAGGCAAAATATAATTGCTATTCGTATTGACTGTAGGGAATAGGCAAAGTATAATTGTTATTCATAATTGAGACGTGGAAACGTGAAATAGACAAAGTATGATTGTTGTTTCCGTTTGCTTTCGGTGAATTAGAAATAAGCTGTAACACCCTAAAATCAGGGCTAATTTGAACCTAAAATTTCACAAGTTATGATACAAGAAACTTCAACTTAGAAATATATAGCAAGGTAATTAACCATCAGGAGTGCATTTACAATACAGGATTCTTCAAATAACCTATTAATCTAATCACATCACTATAATCAGATTAACTAAGTTATCTAAGCAATCCAACGAAATCTCTTCTGGTCAATTGACACCTCTGCTATTCCAAAAACGCTCGTCCCACAACCCTTTACTTCCCTGAGCTGGTACCTGGTAAGAAAATATCATATGAAACGATTAGGCCAACGCCTAGTGAGAACATTCGTTTTCATAATAACATTTGCAAAAATCAATGTAAGCAAGTTATAACAAACCTGGTTACCCTTTTTCTTACCAAACGTGTAACTCTATTCCGTTAACACTACTTCCATCTAATACCATGAGTATGACTGACACTCATTCCATCATCATATCATGTCTCAGAGCTACCCTACGAATCTGTAATGATTCTAGAGTAATGTTTCTATTCCGGAAATCGCAATATACACATGCCCAGTTCCGTACACATCTATTCCAGAAACCGCAATATACACATGCCCATTTCTGCACACATCTAAGAAATAACAATATACACATGCCTATTTCTTAGAGAAGGAAATAGTGATTACAATATACACATGCCAATCTCTTCTTTTCCTTAGGAATCAGGAATTACGTTTATTCCACAATTTCTCACACACATCAGAATAATGATTAATGTTCACCTATTCTACGTGTACATAACCACTAGCGCCTATGGATCCATTACACTTTACTAACGTATAAGCATAGCAACATAATACAGCTCATATCATATTCTCAAATCTAAGAATACTAGATAACCTATCGTATCTTCATCCTCCCATACCCCCCTTCGGCAACTTAGCACGGGGGTTCCGCTACCCGGTTAGCGGATGGGGTCAAGGGGCAACGCCCTTGCGGGGTCTGGGGGCAGCGCCCCGAGAAACTTTTTAGAAAACTAAACCAGACAAAACATCCAGAACTGCATCCAGCCATCAGAACCTAGACTTTTTCAGTTTCTTAAAAGTGTCCGGACAACATGGGTTTTCCGGACAACAGGGATTTCCGGACAACTGAACTTTTCCGGATACTACTACTTTTCCGGGTAAATCCTACTTTTCCGGATGCTGTACTAATCCGGACGACACCCGGATACTAAAACCATCCGGATACTATATTCATCCGGATTCTTACAATAAAATAAAACTTACCCGGATACTTTCTGCGTCCGGAAACATTCATCGTCAGAGGTATCCGGATATGACGATTTATCCGGAAAACTCGGCTCAGCAGCTTAAAATTCGATCCATTTTCACGTCTGTTCGATTCAGCTCATTCCAAACCATACCATACAGTTCATAACCAATTTATACAGCTATTTCAAGGTTTAATTTAACATGAAAACACTAATTTAAGCAAGGAACAAATGGACTCACCTTAAGTTTACAAAACCCACTTTCTGCACAAATCTGATTCCCTCAATCTGTTGTAATTGATTCTGTAAATCAACCCAATACATAGATTCGTTTATTATTATTCATTCACAACAAGAATTGACAGAAGTTGAGTTCGATTCCTTACCAATTTGATGAACAAACCCTTATTTTCCTTTCTTTTCTCCTTTCTCTTCTTTCTCTCTATTCTTCCTTTCTTTCTTTTCTCAGCCGACTCAACCTTAAGGAATCAGATAACATCTGATTTCTAGATATTTTATCCAAACAACTTTCCAAAATGTCCAAAAGCACCCTCCAGTTTCATTATTTCCAAAAGTAACACCTTACTTATATCTCTTGCATTTTAACCCTAAAGAATTATAAAACTTCCAAATACTTCAAGGTTTACACAAAAAAACAAATACATCCCAATTCTCATTAAAATATTAAATATTGAAAATTTAGGATGTTACATAAGCAATATAATTGCTATTTCTGCCTCCATTCCATGAAAAAGTCAGGGCGATTAATTGTAAGTTCTTGGACATGAGCGATGATATAGAATCTGTAATGATTTGTAGTAGGCTCTCGAATGTGACGATATGACTTTCTGAATATTAGTCATACTTATGGAATCGGGTATGTTTCCGTCGTGGTAAGATGTGTAGACGTACGGTAAGAATGATGGCAAACCAGGTTTGTTTATACGCTTTGATTACTTGAGTTTCCAAAGCTGCTAAAGTTTTAATTTGAAAATGGATGTTCTCACTAGGCGTAAGCCTACTCGTTTCAAATTAAATTTTCTTACCAGGTACGAGCTCGGGGAAGTAATGGGAAGAGGGACGAGTGTTTTTGGTATTCAACTTTTGGTGCTAAGTGGAGAAGTTAGCTTATGCGAGGATGCTTTTGATGAATGGCCTAGACAACCAATTTAATCTAATCGTAGTTGTCAGAATTAGATTAATAGGTTGTTTTGATAATTCGAAAATGGGTATATGAACCCTCATAGTTAATTCTACGCTTATGTATAAAAGTTTGGAAGAATTTATGATTAACTCTGATAAATTTTAAGGTTTAAATTGGCCCTGATTTTAGGGTGTTACATAAAGCCCGCTGGATGGCCCATTGACGGGCATCTCTCATCATGTCCATGTACCTATTCATCATGGTATACCGAAAGGCAAGTAATACGTCGGCCTCCATATGAGGCGGCCAACTATAATACATTTGCATACACATTGTTCGGATTAAGTAAAATAAATTAAAAAAATAGTTTAGTGGACTAAAATACAAACCCGAAAATGCTCCAACAGCAGTGTGAAGTGTGAATCAGGGATATCCCCATAGTGAGCCCATGGACCGGCGAACATGCTCCAAAATATTCTAGTGGCCTTCTAAACAACTTTAAGGTCCTTAAACCTTCACAATTGCAAAAAATACAAGACAAAAAACATTAGGATCGGTTCATTATGTAGTATAATAAATAATATACCACATCTACTTACCCGTCATCTGCCAAGTCAATCGTTGGTAGCTGACTTGGATGACGAGGTGTCTCCGATGAAATATTGGGGCCTCTAACCCTCGAGCCCGATCTAGGCAACGGCGTCGCAAGCACGTCAAAATGTTTCTTAGCCGCACCATCACTTGGATGTACCATCACACCCGGTTCTTTGACATATACAATCTTTGAAGTCTAGGAACAATAGGTAAGTACGTCAACAACAAGTTTGGGACCTTGCTTCGTTCACTAGTCTTGTAACGACTTTCATTGCAATACAGACAATGGTTCAACTTAGAATCATGCTTGTAAAATAGCATGCAATGGTTTTTGCAAGCGTCGATCTTTACTTTTGGTAGAGCAACCTTTTCAAACTCTTCTTTGTCTCGTAGAAGTTACCAGGTAGTTTTTCACCCTCGGGTAGCATTGTTAGCTCCAACTTCTATTGTAAGAAGTATTGAAAGATAGGCTAAGAGAAGACACTGGCAGAAGCCTCTGCCAGACACCAAGAGCATCAAAACCTTCACTTGACTTTCATCAGAAGATCATCAGAGGACAAGGTCATAGAGCCTCTGTCACCCTTGACAGAGCCTCTGTGGTATGAAGACTCAGAAGATACAGATTCTTGAAGACAAAGACAAGGACAAGCGTGCCACTCATGTGCCTCTGCTGTACGAAGATCCTGAAGATCAATAGTACAAGGCGTGCCTTTCTACTTTCCACGTGTCATCTTATGAAGGGTCACAACTTTTGCAGAATGCGGCGCACTACATTAACGTGTACTAGGATCAGTCCCACGACCTTGTCTCTTGTACCCGTGTACTATTTGTCCCCTGTCGTCTAGTATAAATAGACGCTTCTACCAGACCTTTTCTGGTAACAATTGCACAACACACACACACACCAGTTTAGAGCGCATATTTGTAAACATATATTTCACGGTGTTCTAGGTGTAACCTTGAAGAATCAAATAGAGATGAATTGTTGAGCTACAATCTTGTTATTTACATCTTTATTCATCTATTCTGTGTGTTATCTACCATCTCAATCAAACCCAATATGTTCTTAAATCACTTCCGCACTTAACTTTATAATACTCTGTTTAAGAACTATTGCGGTTTGAATCATTGTTGAGTCTTAAAGTGGGATCAATAATTGGTATCAGAGCAAACTTTGATTTTCAATATCAAAGGATCCACTCTACAATGATCTCGACTCTTTTGGGTAGATTTATGGATTGATTTTGACCCTTATTTCATCAGTTTCAAAACAGCCCCTGTTTTTCTGTTATTTTCGACAAGTTCGACTCTAACAAATTAATAGGCACTGTTTCCTTGGTAAAATCATCCCATTCAGTGCTTTTGTTCAAATCTTTGAAAGTCTAAACTCATACTTCAAGTCAATCCCATCATCTGAAGATTTTCTCTTGATCTGTTTTCTGTTCCTTTTAAAACTGTTCAAAAATGGCGAATGCAGCAAATTTCTTTACTGCAGGTTCTTTGACCAAACCTCCAACTCTTCTTAGAGATGAGTATCCTCAGTGGAAAATCCATATGATCCACTTCTTTGAAGGCGTAGACAAATAACTTATCACTTATCTCTACAATCCACCATATGTTCCCATGGTTACAGTACGTAGAGTACCCGCTACTGAAACCACACCAGAGGTTGGTGAATATGATAAACCAAAAGACTTTAATAAGTGGTCCCCATAAGATTGGGAAAAATATGAATGGGCGAAGAAGGCAAAACGACTTCTGATAATGGCCATACCCAACGACCTCTTTCAGTCCTTAGATGCTTGTGAAACTGCTTGTGATCTGTGGAGAGAGCTGGAGAAGCAGCTAGAAGGCGGAGCCAAAACTCAGAAGAATAGAAGGGCTCAGTGTATAAACGAATACCATTCCTTCAAAGCTCCGTCGTCAGAAACTCTGCAGAACACTTATGACAGGTTCAACTCCTTGATAAACAAGTGCAAGAAGTTTGGGATCCACAGAACCTCTGAGGAAATTAATGTCATGTTCCTCAAGAGCCTGAATGACGAGTGGCTCCAGCTGTCCATGTCCTTACAAACAAATCAGGACTTAGACACTTGGACTCTGTCGGACCTCTACGACACCATGGTTGCACAAGAAAGCCAAATAGCCCAGACTAAAGCCCAAATGGGTGGACCTCTGGCACTTGTAGGCAAGGCTACAGAGGTAAAAGAAAAACCCAAAAAGGAGAAGGCTCTGGAGGAGAAGAAAGAGAAGAAGAAGAAAGTTCTAGTGGTGGATAGTGATGAAGAGGAGCTGGTGGATGAGGAAGAGGCAACGATGGCCTCTATAGCTAAATATTTAGCTTTACTGACAAAGGAGTTCAGGAACAGAGGGTACAGAAGGAAGTTAGGGTATGAAAGAAATGGGAGAAATGATCGTGGTGGCAAGTACCAGAACAATGGGCAACCATAAAGATATGAGCAGAGGAACCAAGGGAGAGAAGATTCGCATGACAGAAGCTATGAACAGAAGGGAGGTTGTGATCACCAACAGAGGCAGAACGATAGAGCTGGCAATGCACCACAGAACTCAGGGTGCTTCAACTGTGGCAAGCCAGGCCACTACGCAGCGGACTGCAGAAGCAAGCCCAACGGACCCCAGAGAGACTCTACCTTTTTCAAAAAGAAGGCAGAGTACTACGCTCAAAAGTCACTGATTGTTGAACAGGAGAACTGGGTGTCCGATGAATCCTTTGACGAGGAAGAGAAAAAGAATGCCCTGTTCTGTGGGATGGCAAAAGTCAGCAGCTCCGACTCTGACAGTGAGGTATCCATTTCTAACTCACCCTCTAATGAAACTGAAGCTAATCTGCTTAAACTAACAGAAAATTACCTTGAACTTGAAAAGACTTGTGCTGATGTTCAAAAAAAGCTTGCCTTCTATGAGAGAGAAGCCAGACTTCTCACTCAGGAAAAGGCAAAGATATCTTTAGAAAAGGAAGATCTTGAAAATAATTGGCATAAAGAGCTAAAACCTTTAAAAGAAAAAAATTCAGATCTCGACTCTGCCTTGAAAGCCAAAACAAAAGAGCTTATGGATAATGAGAGTGACAGGCTTAACATACTTTCCCTTAAAATCTTTTTTCAAAAGGAAAGATAAGTTTTTCATCAAGATCTACTCGACATAGATCTTTTAATTAAGAAATATCAAGACGCACAGAGGGTATATGAGAAGATAAATACACAAATAGGAAGAAGGGGAATTGGCTTTTGTGATGTGGATCCTTATACAGGAACCAAAAGAGACAAGTGCCTGTTTTCTCTATTCTGTGTTGGAGATACTCGAAAACCAGGCTTTCCAAACTTAATCTCTGTAAGCAAAAGGCAAAAAACCTCCGGAGAACCTCACAAGAGGAAACCTCTGAAGATGATCAATGTGTGGTATCAAAACACAGATTTGTCACCATCAGACTCTGTCAAAAGAGACTCCAAACCAAAGAAATATCTGAAAACTCAAGATCAGATAGGAATCTTCAAGTTTGGTGACCCAGAAACCCAGACTCAGGTTGCTTTTGTATGCACTATAGATTTTGAAAAGGAGCTATCTGCAGAGGCACCTGAATTTGTGCCTGCTTCTACAGAAAAAAAATTGCAACATATTTCTGAAAAAGAGTTGAGGGAAATTGGGAAAAACAACTTCTATGAAAAACATGATACTCTCTCTGTCAAACAAGATCTCTGTGATGAAATCTCGGTGAACACTTCCAATGTTTTAGAAGATATTCCCAAAAGCAAGGAAGAAAGTGCATATGACACATGCACAGAAAGTCCAGCCTATGCCGACAGAGATTCTTATGGTCCATCCTCTGTATATGAGGATGACTCAACCTATGTCGACTCTGAGACTGACTCTGACGACTCAGAGATAGTTCCTTGTGAATCAGAGGGATTTAAGTTTCCCTCTGGCATTCTTAACAGAACTATTCCTCCAAAGGAGAAATTCACAAGTATTCCTATCTGCCAAGACTTTCTGGATATGTGTATACAAGCAAAAGCGTCTCTTGAGCTTAAGAAAATTAAAGAACAAAAAGAAAAGTCCTCTCAAAGTTCAAAAGCTTCAAAACCTTTTAGGCCATTTCAAGAAAAACTAACTTGGCAACAAAAGAGAAAATGGGTTGAAAATAACAAGTCTTTTTCTTCTCTAACAGTGAAATCGGTAGAGGTTCACCACAGGGGATGGGTACAACAGAAGGCTACTCCAATGAGAGATTTTTCAAAAAATCAATCTAGCCTAGATAGGTCTTTTTGTAATAGAAAGTCTAATGCTAGGAGAGATTGTAAACATAAAGCCTCTGTACCCATGCTCAACGTCTTTATTGAAAAGTTTAAGCAAATTTCTTCACATGTCGGTTACTGTCATTGCTTTGAACTCATGTATCAACTGAATCAACACTTCTCCGGTCCTCACTGTTTCCTCTCTAAACCCAAAGCTAAGAATGCAAAATTCAAGGGTAAGAAGAAACAAAACTGGTTCTTCAAAAGAAGTTAAAGCCAAACCAAAGGATGCTAAGACAACCTTAAAGCCCCCTGACAAAACTGGACCCATTTGGAAATGGGTACCTAAATCTCTCTAATATGTTGCAGAAGCAGTATGTGCCGATCTGGTACCTAGACTCCAGGTGCTCGAGGCACATGACTGGCGGCAGAGGTTTACTATCCTCATACAAAGATAAACTTGGAGGAGGATCAGTAACCTTTGGAGATAACAAAAAGGGGTACATCAGAGGCTATGGAGTCATCAAGAAAGAAGACATAACTGTGTGCAAAGTTGCATATATGGATGGCCTCAAGCACAATCTTTTAAGTGTAAGCTAACTCTGCGACAAAGGTTTTGATGTAAAGTTCAAAAGAACCTATTGCTCTCTGCTAGGGGAAGACACAGAAGTAGAACTTCTGCGAGCCAAAAGAAGAGGTGATCTGTACCTCATGAACTTCATGGCCAAGAACAAAGATGACAAACTCTGTCTTGTCGCATGCAAGAACGAAGAAGCATGGTTGTGGCACAACAGGTTCTGCCATCTAAACTTCCACACTCTGGATAAACTTGTTAAACTTGATCTGGTGAAAGGTTTGCCTAATGTTAAATTTAGCAAAGACCATTTATGTTCTGCCTGTGAAATGGGGAAACTCAAAAGAGCTTCCCATAAAGGCAAGTCTAATGTGTTTTGCACTAGGCCTCTGTACATGCTTCATGTCGACCTCTGTGGTCCCATCGCTACACAAAGCCTAGGTGGCAAGAAATATATGGTAGTATTGGTCGATGAATTTTCAAGATATACATGGGTAGAATTTGTGCGAAAGAAGTCAGATGTGCCAAACATCTTGATAAATCTAATGAAAAGAATCCAGGTTCTTTATGAGTGCAGGATACAGAAGCTAAGAAGCGATAATGGAACAGAATTCAAAAACTCTGTCATTGAAGCTTACCTTACAGAAGAAGGCATCTCACAAAACTTCTCTGTCTCACGCACCCACAACAAAATGGCGTGGTCAAACGCAAAAATCGCACGCTTGTGGAGGCTGCAAGAACGATGCTTACAGCATCAGGATTGCCCTTATCTTTCTGGGCAGAAGTTGTTTCAACTGCATGCTTCACCCAGAATCGATCAACAGTGGTGAAAAGACACATCAAGACACCATACCATTTGATCAACCAGAGGAAGCCAAATATCAAGTTCTTTCATGTATTTGGATGCTATTAGGGTCATTTATTATTGATTTAAAGTTCAAGGGTTTAAATTGTAATTCTTTATTTTGAGCCTTGTAGTGAACGGGTCGTGGGCTTGTTAACCACGGGCTCGCCATATATAATGTTGATTAGCCGTAGAAAAATAGGCTAGTTGTCTCATTTGCTTTCCTACACTTTTCTTGTAATTCTCTCTGATTGAAAGCTTAATAGAGATGACCAGTTGAAATCGTTACATACATTGTTTTATCTGTTTGATTTCATTATTGTTGCATGGATCTGAGACTCACAATTGGTATCAGAGCAGACGGACTACATCGATTCAAGGTGTTCAATTCGATTTCTGGTAAGATTTCTGAAAAATACGGCTGTGTTCTTGAGTGACATTCTAATATTTTGATTCAAGCAAAATTGATCGATTTCGTTTATTGGGTTTTGTTAGCATCATTGTCATTAGTGTTTCTGCAAAATTTCACATCCTAATTCGATCGTTTGAGTGGTCTATTAAGCAAATTAAGTTTAAAGTTTTTGGTTGTGTTCTTCACTAAAAATCAAATTTTTACCATCAAAACGTGTTCTTTTTGCTTCAAAATTGATTGGGTTAGTGTTACTTTTGTGTTTGGTAGTGTTTCTAATCTTCGAGGAACATTTTTGAGCAACCCTAGTCGATTCCCAATCGATTGGAAACCCACAGCCGCGGTTCCCGGACAAAACCAGCCGCATTTTCCGGGCAATTTATCACTTTCCGGACGTTTGTGTGAAATCAATCCGGGTACGTCTTCTTTCCGGGTAAGTATCTCAAACTCTAATCTTTCCGGGTAAATTAGTTCCGGAAACCCAAAGTTCCCGGTAACCAATCTTCCCGGACATTCCTGCATCCGGAAAGCGTTTCATCCGGAAACCCCTATCATTCGGTAAGTTCTTGTTTTACTAATTTCATTCGGAAACTCATTGTTTTCCGGAAACCTTAGTTATCCGGACTCTAACATCCGGATTCCTGTTTTTCCGGATTCTCTATCCGGAAACCACCCGGATCACATATCCGGGAGCTTTCCGAACACTAGGTTTCTAAGTATCCTTGATACTGTTCCACTTTGAATCGAACCATCGTCTAACGATCACATTAGTGCAACCTTCAAAGGTGTCTCGATATGCTTTTGAAATGAGCAACCATACCACGCCTCCAACTCTTGGAGAATCTTGTCAGATATGTTTACCAGCTCATAACGCTTTAGTTGATAAGATTCAATTGCTTGGTCAAAAGGTAGAGTCCTATATGTTTTCATCGAATGAACAACTACTTGAAATTAACTCGTTAAAAGTAAAGTTAGATGCTCAATCAAAGATAACAGAAAAGCTTAAATTTGACAACACCTACCTAAAGGAAAAGTGTGCTAATCTTTCGATAGCACCAAAAGATCTTCGGGCTAAGATATCTGATCTGACCTTAAAGCTTGATCAGTGTTTGAATGAGAAAGCAGAAATTGTTTATCAATGCTCTGCTCTTCAAATTCAGCACAAGGAGTTTGTTAATAAAATCATCGATCTTGAAACAAAACACCACAAAAGAGGTCAAACCGATCAAACCATCTTTATGAATAAACCCAAAGAGTTCACATACTTTAACAAAGAATGGGGAATCGGATACGATAACCCACATTATTTGAAAAAGGGAAGATACCAAACACCTACTTTGTACGATTTTGGTTGTTTTGGGTTAGATAAAAAGTATCCGGAATATGCTATTCAATGGACTGGTCCTCTCGAACCTGAAAAGGAAGAGGAAACCGAGGAATATAAGCGCGCACACAAACGAGGAATACAACTCCCTTTTTGTTATGAACCTTTAAATTATTCTTATCAAAAGAACAAAAACTATCTCTCAAATGACTACTTCGATCCCTACAAGGTTGCTACGCCCAAGGATTTCTCCAAAAAGGATGAGGTCCAAGCAGCCGAACCCAAGACTGAGACGGATGACTTTAAACTCTATATTCCCCCTCTCATCTTGGAAGCAAAGATTGTCGAGTTAGAGGAGTCATTTGAGAAAGAAAGGTCAGTTTTTCAAATGGAAAAGCAAGCGCTAATCACTGAACTTGAGAAACTCAAATCTGAGAAAACCGAAGTTGTATCTGATGAGGAAAAGGAAACTCTTCGGTGTGAAATCAATAAGCTCTCATCGAAACTGTCTGACATGACAAGAGAAACGATGAAAGAGCATATGATAAATGGTCAACTCCAAGTGCAGATTGACCTGCTCCAAAATGCGAAGCAGATTTCACCCAAACTGTCCTCCAACTCATCAGACACATCCCCGTGTAAAGCTTTTATAGGAAATATTTCTTCACAAGAAAGTAAAGTTTCTCAAGATGAGTGTGTTAAAAGGAATTTAAACTTTGATTTTTCAAACGCTTCCGCACCGAATTCGACAAAGCACACTAACACAGCGTGTTCCTCGCCCTCCTCGACCGATCCAAGTCCTGTAATTCCGGAAATCGATTTTTCAGAATATATGAACTCCGAAGGTAATTCTGATGGAGAGTTTGAGTCGCTCCCTTTCGACAAACCTCTTCCGAGTCATACTGATTTTCTATCACCAGTGGTGAATCGACCGGTCAACTTTGAAAAGGGTGTTTGTTCTAACACGAAGACTCCGACTGTGATTAAAATTTTAAAAAATGTTTCAAATTCTCAAAAACAATCACAGCCCTAGCAAAAGACCGATCGACCAACCAACAAGATTCCTGTGTTTTCAAAAGTCACTAACCGTGCTGTCCCTGTTGTCTCGGACAAAACCGGTCGTGCTAAACCACAAAAACCAAAGTGGCTAGCCAAGGAATCTGTCGAGAATGCTTCCTCAAAGTCTTTCAATACTGTCTCTTACCCTAGAATGAACAAAAACGATTGTGCTTGGAATCATAGGAATGATTTTGTTAAAAGAGATGTTGATTTTCCAATGAAAATTTACTCCATTCAACAATTGATTCAATTATCGCACGATTGTTTGTGTTGTTCTAGTTGTGGTTGGAATGACTTTGATGATATAAATAACAATGATTGGTTTGGGTCATATCACATGTATAATCATACACCCAAACGCAAACCCCGTAATAACAAGAGAAAATATCATAAACAACGGGGTTCTCAAACAGAGGTTAAACCACAGCGGGAGACCAAACCCATTCCAAAACGGGCTTCTCCTACTGAGGTTAGACCAGCACTCAAGAGGCAACCTGCTACAAAACCTATTCCTCCAAAAGGTGTAAATTCTACACCTAAGAGGCAACATGTGCCAAAACCATTTACTCCAAACGGTGTACAATCTGCACCTAACGGGAAGTCTGAGTCAAAGCAAGTTCCTCCTCGAGGTGCCAAACCTAACCCTCCCGGACCCAGGCAAATCTGGGTACCAAAGGTCAGCTAATCTTGTTTTGCAGGACGATCATGTGTGGTTCTTAGACCCTGGATGCTCCACACACATGACCGGAAGGAGGGAGCTGCTCATGATCTACAAAAAGCAATATTTCGAAGACGTGAGGATTGTCTATACATGTGCTTTCAAAACTGCTCATGTATTTAGGGGGAGCATGATCAGCTATCAGGTAAGTTCATTCTAATGTTGAGGGGGAGCGTCACACACAATTTTTTTAACTGATGAAAAGTTTTTTGTGTGTGTGGATACTCCTGTGTGCATTTCACACTAAGCGCACATTCTGAGGGGGAGCATTTCATTTTTATGTTCATCGTTTGAGGGGGAGCGACACAAGTTTTTCTTTAACTGTATAAAAGTTTTTTGTGTGTGTCAGACTCTCCATTGCACAAGTTTGCACTATTCGAGGGGGAGCCAAGCAATCCCCATGCTCCGTTTGAGGGGGAGCAAGAGAAGGTTCTTTCAATAATTCAAATTGTCCCTTTTTTTCTTGAAAATGGAAGAACAGGAATCCTTTTATGAAAATCCCCAAAGTATCCGGACAGGTATCTGGATGTCCCATCTATCCGGATGGGTATCCGGATGTCCCATCCAGAAACTTTGTCCCATATATAAGGGGTCCGGAAAGGTTCTTCATCATTATCCGGATTTTGTCAACTGAAGCCCTTCTGGCACACACGGATCCCGCTGCACCGAGTGTAGTTGCTTATAGGCGAGAGTTAGGGAATCCCATGGTACAGCCAGCGCCGGAGGGACCTCCCCATGGACATAGAACCGAGGCAGTTTTAGGTGATGAATTAGATCATGTGAGAAGGAGAGAACTGCGTTCGAAGACGAACCAGGAAAGATTGGGCCGTAAAGATAACGAGGCTCCTGAGCGAACCGAACCGAGCGATATCCGGGTAGCCACATCTGCTATCCCATCTCATACGTTGGGACATGGTATTGAAGAAGCCTTCGTGGACCCAGCGGAGCAATTGCACAACCCCTTATCCACTCATCCGTCTCTCAAAAGACGGATGTTTCAGTCTCACACGGGGATCAAGCACAACTTCCACTGGTCTCTCACTCGGAGAGTACTGGTGTTGAAATAAGCGACCAACAGCCCCCGGTCGCGACTTCTTTCAGTACACAGTTGAGTCTAGAGCCACTTGATATTATACATTCTTCGGCTAGGACACAACATGAGAACAACAAATCGAGACTCTTCGTGACTCGATCGGAACGTCTGTAGTGTCTCCGTCTGGCGGAACATGAGGATCGGACGGAAATCCTACCACAGCTACCACTATGCCAACTGTGAACGTAGGTGGCTCTGCCTCTCAGGTAGATGCCTCAACGGGTAATCTAAGTGATCCCGGAGTTATCTTACACGACTTTGTGTCACCAGGGTCCCTGGACAACACCCTTAAGGCTGTCCGCGAGGCAATGGAGCAGCACGTCGCTGCCGAGCTCGCCAAAATGACGAGCTTAATCAAAGGCAAAGAGAAGATTGTCGAAGCTGAAACCGCACCTACACCTCCACCGGCTTTTCAGCGTAACTATTCGGTGGAAACCCTCAAGACGATGCTTTTGGCTCAGCTGCTCCAAGAATCTGAAATAAACGCCTCTACCGAAGCAGACCTGATAACCGTTCTGAAATCACAGGTCCCTGCTCCTTCATCATCCATTACCACTCGCATGGATACTATTGACTCGACTCTTAAGGACTACAACCAAGCGCTCACAACGCTGTCCGAGAGAGTCCGCTCACTCGAAGATACCTGCAAGAGTCAAGAAGGCGGTCTGAAGCGAAAACACGATGACCATGATGATCCTGATCACCGTGAGGGGGAGAAAAGACTAAGACCTACCGAGACCGCCCCTATCCTCACCGAAACTACAACTGTAGTTCATCTGGAACCAGCAACTGCGGCAACAACAACCGTCGCCGAACCTGAAGCCGAGTTGCCATTAGCCGAGATGGTAATCGACATGGAAATATCAGATGATGAAGACCCGACGGTTGAAAAGCCCGAGGGTTCAACACAGGAACTGGTTGATTTTGACTCATCAGACAGACCGTTATTGGATATGATTGATCCAGACTGCGAAGCCAACCCGGAGACCAAAGATGCATGGTATAAAAAAGCTGCCAGTGCCGCAAATCTCTAGGTTAACTTGTTTTTCCCGACTGATGACGATGACATCATTGATTATGATCAGTTCCTGCTCCAAAATTTATATGGTTCTTCACCCGTTCACTCTACTCAACCCGATAAAACTTCAACAAGACCCGAGACCTCAACTGCCAATATTCAGACATCTCCTCAGCAACCGACAACTTCTGATCTCCCACTTCCTCAACAACGACAAATCCGTTGGGAGAAGATCCCAGTATTTATTCCTCACCTGGAGGAATCCCTGAAGAAGTTGTTTGTTCACAAGCTTCGCCCAATCGAGCCGACCTTTTGCCTTGGTATTTACAACTACAACCCCGAATACCAACGCCGGTATATCTGCGCAATGAAGCGGTGTCTTCCAGTTAGTCAAGTCAGAACCAAGCATCAGATCACAGAGGTACTCAACATACAGTCAAGCCGCATGATGAAAATCGTTTATCCTATATTCACTGTCCGACGTGAAGATGGGAATGAATGGAAATTCTCTGAAGCAGACTTCCAACACCTCCGACCGTTTGACTTCCTGGCTATCCTGAAAGACCTTCGTACAAGAACCATCCGACCGCTACCTGTCACAAAGGCACTCGAAGCTGTTCGTCGATTCCTGATCCGTACTATCATGATGTCGTATCAAACAGATTTTCAAATGGCAATCGAGAACAGGGCGAATAAAGTAAATCTGATAAAGCCGAATCTGCAAGCTCCTGAGTTGAACATGTATCCCGAGAACGCTATGCTTCTAGAACCAGAATTTGGGATCGTCTATGTCAACGAACAGAAAGAGAAGAAATTTATGCGCTTCAGTCAGGTAGACAGATTCTGCGACGGCACGCTCTTCAAAGTCCAGAATGCTCTTCGCAAAATCATTTCTTATGAATCAGAAAATCCGAAGGTTTCGTATGTTCCTAACTCGAATGAGATAACTTCTCGGAATGCCTTGGAAATGGTTGAAGAACGCATCGACTACCGCCGTGCTATCAGAATGTTCGAGGTACACTTTGCGCTCCGTAAAAGATACGTCTACAACTGGCGAGAACTAGAGCGTAAACTTCAAATCAAAGGGGGAGATTGTTAGGGTCATTTATTGTTGATTTAAAGTTCAAGGGTTTACATTGTAATTATTTATTTTGAGCCTTGTAGTGAACGGGCC
Organism: Saussurea involucrata; assembly: GCA_033807775.1. NCBI lineage: Eukaryota > Viridiplantae > Streptophyta > Magnoliopsida > Asterales > Asteraceae > Saussurea > Saussurea involucrata. Next base: position 33,650,695 of record CM066323.1, read on the forward strand.
ATGGGCTTGTTAACCACGGGCCCGCCGTATATAATGTTGATTAGCCTTAGAAAAATAGGCTAGTTGTCTCATTTGCTTTCCTACACTTTTCTTGTAATTCTCTCTGATTGAAAGCTTAATAGAGATGACCAGTTGAAATCGTTACATACATTGTTTTATCTGTTTGATTTCATTATTGTTGCACGGATATGAGACTCACAGATGCAAATGCTTTGTCCTCAACGACAGAGAAACTCGAGGGAAATTTGACGTTAAGGCAGATGAAGGAAAATTCATCAGATACTCTGCCACTTCTAAGGCCTACAGAGTCTACGTTATGTGGACCCGATCAATCGTGGAAAGAATTAATGTTTCTTTTGACGACTCTTTCCAAAAGACTTCTGAGTAAATCAATTCAGAACTCGGGCTGAACAAAGAAACCTCTGGCATCTCTAAATCAAGAGAAGCAGAGCTTAATCTGTTGTTCGAAGAAATGTTCAATGATGATGTTGATCCCTCTGCTGGAGCTTCTAGATGCTCTGGAGAGACATCCTCTGCTGACCAGACAAATTCAGGTATATCTCTTACTGGTCACTCAAATTCTTCACCCTTTTCCATTAATTGTGCAGATACAAGTGTCGAGGGGGATCAAGCAGAGGATAATGTGAACAAGAACTCCACAACAGAGGCACTGGAAATATCAACTCCTGTGACAACTGAGGAATTAATACCAGAGGAAAATGAGGATTCAGTCTCCAACTCTTCAGAGGATTCAGTAGCAACCCTTATTGAAATACCTCCACAAGCTGAAACTCCATGTACAAGCACAGAAGTACCATCAACCACAGAAGTTGCACTAGAACCATCGTGTGCAACAACAGAAGTTCAACTAGATGCAAGAAATAACCATCTCCCAAGGATGTCTAAATGGACAAAGAGTCGTCCTCAGAGCCAAATAATTGGCAGTCCTTCTGACAATGTTAAGACAAGATCAGCAACTGCTAATTTTTGTTTCTTCACAAACTTTATCAGTGCGATTGAACCTAAAAGAGTTTCTGAAGCCCTAGAAGATCCAAATTGGGTGGAAGCAATGAAAGAAGAGCTTCTCCAATTTGAGAGAAACAAAGTGTGGACCTTAGTACCTCTGCCAAGAGGGAAAACAACAATAAGGACTAAATAGGTCTTCAGAAATAAGAAGGATGAGGATGGAGTGTTCATCAGAAACAAGGCAATACTGGTGGCTAAGGGATATTGTTAGGCAGAAGGGATTGACTACGTTGAGACATTTGCCCCTGTCGCACGGATCGAAGCGATAAGAATCTTCTTAGCCTTCGCAGCCCACAGAGGTTTTAAGGTTTTTCAAATGGACGTCAAATCTGCCTTTCTGAACGGACAAATTCAAGAAGAAGTATATGTCCAACAACCACCTGGGTTTGAAAGTGCCAAGTACCCAAACCATGTCTACTACCTCGATAAGGCTCTGTATGGACTCAAACAGGCCCCAAGAGCATGGTATGAGCGACTTTCAACCCTTCTCCTTGATAATGAATTCGAAAGAGATACTACCTACACAACTTTGTTCTATAAGAGAGAAGGTGAAGAAATTCTACTTGTCTAAATATATGTGGACGACATTATTTTTGGCTCTACTAATGCAAAATATTGCATTGATTTTGAAACACTCATGCAGAGCGAGTTTGAAATGAGTATGATGGAAGAATTAAACTTCTTCCTAGGACTCCAAGTCAAACAGTCATCAGAGGGAATCTTAATCAATCAAAATATGTCTCTGACATACTTTCAAATTCAAACTCTCTGATGCCTCTGTTATGAAGACCCCCATGGCCACTGGATCTAAGTTACACTCGGATCTAGAAGGAAAATCTATCGAGTGCAAGCTCTACAGAGGCATGATCGGGTCTCTTCTGTACTTAACTGCTAGTAGGCCAGACATAATGTATGCCACATGTCTCTGTGCAAGGTATCAAGCTAACCCTAAAGAATCCCTCCTATTTGCTGTCAAGAGAATCTTTAGATACCTCAAAGGAACCAAGAATATTGGTCTCTGGTATCCAAAGAACTATGGCTTTGATCTTATGGCTTATACATATTCAGATTACGGAGGATGCAATCTTGATAGGAAAAGTACCTCTAGGAGTTGTCAATTCCTAGGTGGTAAATTGGTAAGCTGGACTTCTAAGAAGCAGAACTGCGTGTCAACATCTACAGCAGAGGTAGATATGTTGCTGCTGCTAGTTGTTGTTCACAAGTTCTGTGGATGAGGACTCAGCTGAAAGACTATGGACTAGACATCCAAAAGATACCAATCCTCTGTGACTCCAAAAGTGCCATAGCGATCTTTGCCAACCCTGTGCAGCACTCTAAGACAAAGCACATAGATATCCGGTCCACTTTTTAAAGCATAATGTTGAACAGGGCACCATAGAGATGTACTTTGTGTCTATGGAATATCAGCTTGCAGACTTATTCACCAAGGCACTTGATGAGAAAAGATTCTTATTCTTGGTGGGTAAGTTAGGTATGCTAAACATGAGCTGATCCCTCTGTAAGTGAGACTAAATCCTCCTGTACATATGTATATATTTCAATCTTTCAGTATGTAAATCCTTTACCTCTAAAAGTTCAATACCCAACAGAGCTTCTGTGGAATACCTCAGAGCTTCTGTCTACTTTCACAGAACCCCTGATGAGTTTGACCTATGTTGTTGCTCTACTTATCAATATCTGATCCAAGCATAGGTCAAGGGGGAGCAGAAGGAGACCTTGTAATGACCTACATGGGTTAGTCATTGAAGGGGGAGCCAGAAGAGAATATTTGGTCGAACAAACCAACAGAATTCGCAGACCATGCCGAACAAAGGAGAATCTCAGAGTAAGTTCCTCGCACAAATCCTCTTTCCAAAACATTTTTCTAGGACACCACTTTCAAAATATGTCCTAGAAACACAGTTTAAAACAGTCAAAACTTTGAATGATTAAAAAGTTTTATGAGCTTTCCACAATTAGAAATTTCCAGTCATAGAGCCTCTGCTGAGCTCGACAGAGCCTCTGTAAGTCAGAGCCTCTGTAACTGAAAATCTCTTAAGGATACTCTATCGATCACTTCAATTGTATTTTACAAATGTTTTTGGTAAAGGTGCAAGTACAGAGATATTGGAAGGTTCAGATCACAGAGCTCATTCCACCACAGAGCTTCTGTCGATTCTGACACGTGTCTTAAAGGGTTCTGAGGTGCGGGTTATTTATGAAAGTGACAGTCATTCGGGTGTAAAGACTCCCACGCGCTGAGCATTAATGGGCGCCGCATGACGTCTCATCGTGCACCGCCACCTCTGACGTGGCACGTTTCTATTGGACGTGTCTATCACACGACAGTACTGAAGCGTTGATCACAGCTGTACACTCGAGTGCGGACCCCAAAACTTATCAATTTCACTTTTTATCGCTCCAAATTCTATCCTTTTTAAACCCTTATAAAACCCTCTTTTACCCATCGTCCCAAACTTTACAATCTCTCTCTCTCACTAATTTCTCCGGCGAACTCAAGCAAGAAACCTGCAACTTCTCATTTTCTCCTCATTTCTTTGAAGAATCCTTCAATGGCAACCACCAACTCTCCGGTGAACCCCCCTGCTCATTCTGAGCACTCCTAAAACCCTTCAGCAGCTAGAAATGACCCTAAAAGGGACAACAGTGGTGAATCTGTTGAGTTTGTTCCGATATCCTACCTGCAAAATTTCTTAGCAAATGACATGTTCGAGAACTCCCTCCCTCTGAAGCCAAATAACTACTACCTGGTAATTTCTAGATCTGCTTTTGGGGAAGAACAAGCTATTTTAATGAATATACTGAAAACCATCCCATGAGAACCCTTCTGACCAAGAACGTCACAAAGATTCCTGCCATATATTTGAACCAATTTTGGTAGAGCTGTTACTTTAATTCTGAAACCAACACCATTAATGGGCATATGTCCAAGCCTGATAACTCTGAAAACATGAACATAGGCTTCAACATAACCATGCTCTCCATAGAATTTGAACTTCCCACCAGAGGTCTGCTAGGAATCAAGAGGTATGTGGAGGAACCCTCTGATGCCGACCTCTGTGCCTTTGCAGAGATGTTGGGATATAACAACCCCTGGCCAAACGAAATGACTTCAGAAGGAACAGGCTGCCTACTTTGTGGAATACCCTCTTCTCCATACTCAACCGATGCCTCACTGGCAAAGTGAGGAGCCCAGACCCGAGCTCCCACAAAATTCTCTCAATCATGTATGGAATATACTATGATTTACCCCTGGATTATGGTGCTCTGATGATGCAGGAACTGGTAGCTACAATAGAACACAGACAGTCTACCCAGAGGGCAAAGGGAAATAAGGCTCAGCTTCCAGCTCTGCAGTTTCAAAGAACAATAGGTGTTCTGCTGGAACCTCTGCTTACAGCCTAACAATGGCCAATGGAAGGAGACGTGGTGAAGACCTATCCCATGGTAAAGAACATCCCAACTAAACACGCTGATGGCTACAGGTTCTACAGACCTCTATCGAAGAAGATGCTGACCTATGCTTCCGAGTTAGACCTTAAGAGAGCATACATACATGCACACAAGACTCCCTAACCGAGCCCTGTGACCCCCCCACGTCTAGGAGCCCCCATAGGATCTGAAGTAGTTGAGAGATTAAGTGAGGATGATTGGGTTGTGGCTCTGGAGAAGCATAGACAAAATATGGAAAGGGTAAGGCTTACACGAGCAAGGTCCGGTGCAAAGACTTTTACAGCCCCACCAAAAACCACAGAGCAACCTCCCAAGCAAGTGGAAAAAACAAAGAAGGCTACAAAAGAAGTAGCCTCTGCCAGCGCTAAACAAACCCACCAACCACCCAAAGAGGTAACCGTGATAGCCTCTTCTGCACCTCCTCAGAAGAAGAAGAAAAACTGGAAGTCTAAAACCTCTGAGGAAGGTGCTCCCAAACCCAAGAAGCAAAAGAAAATCCAGAAGCCAAGATCCCATCTGCAGAGCATCGCAGAGGAAGCAGAAGAAGCAATCGCAGAACAACCTCTGCGATCCCCCACTCCTATCGAATTCGCAGAGCCTAACGACTTTGCATCTTTCCTAGAGTGCGCTGATATCGCCAACACTTTGGATACTTCTGGATGGGAAGCAGAAGCCATCCCAGAGTTCAACACTGACACTACCCAAATGGATTATACAGTGGCAGATGTTGACTCCGATTTGGAAGCAAACGACAAAACCCCCACGGGTAATCAAGCTGAAACTCCAGAGGGTCCCATGAATTCGGACCTCTATGCCTCTCCACCAAGCTATGACCCAGAGCTCGAGCATACAGAGGAATTCCTGGATATAGTGGACAGATGGGAGAAGGTAGAATCTAAGATAGAAACCCCTGTAGTCTTAGGATGCCTAACAAAGGAACAGAGCTTAAAAGATGCCGAAGAAAGAAGAGGCACACTTCCATCTCCCCCTCCCAGTGCAACCCACACTACTAACTCTGCCAGTCTAGTGGCTGTTTGGGTAAAAATTCACCAGTCTCGACCACGACCGAAAAAAGAAAACATATTTCTTACACGACGCTTTTTTAAGCAAAACTCACACTTTATTGTCAGACCTGAAGTTTAAGTCAAAAGTTACTCACAACACTCGACCATGACGTCGTCTAGCTCACATAACCATCGTAAGATACCTTACGACCTAGACCGATTGACTAATGACATAACTGTTATGATTTCTTCGTTTAATGCAGGATCAAAGTCATTAATATCCAACGACTATAACCGACGAAGTCATTATGAGCATTAAACCACAAAATCCGTTGCAGCCGTTACTCAAGCTTTTATGGAGTCATTTAAAGCTACCAAGGCTATATAAACAAGAGCTCCATCACCATTTGCGCACATCTGAACTCCCAAAACACCTACTGCATACTGAAAGTATTTAAGCAAAGAAGTATTCTCTCTCTGGGTTTTTTCCTCGTTGAGGTTTTTCCCGCGTCACCAAAATCCTTTCGTCCCATTTACATTTTTTTGTCTTTGTCGCATTTTCTTGCCGAACGATTTCTATCTTTAGTTGTTAAGATCCATAATCAACCTTAATTTATCCTTCTAGACGATTTTTGGCATTAACAGTTTGACGCCCACCGTGGGGCCCCATCTAGAGAAAGTCTTCGACAAACGTGCGTCTTACTAACAGTTTCTTGGAGTTTCCTCTTTTTCTGTTTCAGGAAAATGGCAGGTCATGGATATCAAGAGCAGCTCATTGCCCAGATGTATCAGGAGTTAGAAGCTGCGCGCAATCAAATCAACGCCCTTGCTGGGCAAAGTCGAAGGGCAGCCGAGGAAATCGTGCGGCTGAGGAATCAGAATCCGAGTGGATCGTTCGGACCGCAGAACGGTCCAAGACCATTCGTTCAGAACCCAGTCCAGGACCGTTCGGTCATAATCAGCAACAAGATCCATTCATGCAGAATCAGCAGCAAGGTCCGTTCGTGTAGAATCAATAGCAGGGGTCATTCATCCCGAATCCTCAATTTGGGCCGATTCCTCCTCAACATCTGAGACCTCCGCTTCTGCATAACGGGGCTCAGCCGTACTTCGTCCCATTCAATGGGGACGCTAATGGTTCATCGTATGGAAATGGCACTAGTTCAGGAGTCAACCCTCCAACGGGTGTGAATTCCGACCCTAATGACCCCGTCGCTCAGCGGCTAAAGATGTTGGAAGATCAGAATGAACGTGTCCTATCCTTGCTCGCTAAGCTGCCGGGGGAAGTCATGTCTGTCGATGTCGAACGTCACTCGGGATATCAGGCATCGCCTTTCGTTAACACGATAACGACTGTCGACGTCCCAAATAAGTATAACATCCCCGCCTTCACGCCCAATTATTCGGGAATAACCGATCCAACAGAGCATATTGCGCAATATAAGCAGTTAATGTGGACGGTCTCGATCCTACATATGTATCAAGAAGTATACATGTGCAAGAGTTTTGGGGCGACCCTCACGGGTCCTGCCCTCCAATGGTTGATTAACCTTAGGCCTAAATCCATCAGGTCTTTCGCTGAGTTAGTCAACCAATTTTTCCAGCAGTTCGCCAGCAGTCGCAAGATGGAAAAGCAAACCAGCGACTTGTATTATGTCGTGCAGAAGGCCGGAGAATCTATCCGGAGCTATTTCAACAGGTTCAATGCAAAGATGATCAGTGTCCGCAACTACGACGTCAAGACCGCGATCGAGGCCTACAAACGCTGTCTGGACGACAGTTCGGGTCTGTACACTGACTTAACCAAATATCCTCCAGAAAATTTTGAAGACGTCCGAGCCAGAACCCTAGCTTATATGAGGGTAGAGGACTACGCTGCCTTTCATCAAAACCATTCTGACGACAAGAGGTCGTTGAGTGTAAAGAAGGCAGAGTTCAAGACAAAGGCGGTGTCCAAGTCAGAGCCTGCACGACAAATCTCGAACGTCCGATTCAAGAAAAAGAAGACCGCGACCCCGACCAAATTTCCTCAGTACCCTAAGATATCCTCCTACAGATTCAAAGGGACCACTAAGGACTTGGTCGAGGCCCTGAAGACCGTCCAGGTGACCATCCGGTGGCCGAAGAAGTCCGAAAAAGATGACGGTAAGAAAGATAAATCAAAGTGGCGCGACTTCCATGTCGATCACGGTCATATGACGGATGACTGCATAGCTCTAAAAAAGGAGCTAGCCTACCATGTCCTAAAAGGAAACCTCAAGGATATTATCGATGATGTCGTTACTCCAGCTAACGACGCTCGACCCCCAACTCCCGATCTTGCAAAGGTCGTCAACTGCATCACTAGTGGGTCCGACGTATGTGGTCTGACGTATTCCGCAGCCAAACGTCATGCCAGCCAAGCACCTGACGATCGACCTACCCCTCGTTCATCAAGACCCAAAGGAGATCTGGAGTTAGAAGCCATGAAGATCACATTTGACCAAGACGACCTCGGTGACTCGTATCAAAAGCACTATGACGGGTTGATCATTCAACACACAATTGGTAATTGTCTAACCCGACGAGTCTTGGTCGACGGAGGCAGTTCAACGAACGTCATCTTCCTTGATACCATCAAGGCCATGGGAATTGACCGATCGGAAATTACCTGACGTTCGACAACCTTGGTCGGTTTCAATGGAGACGCGACGAATACCTTTGGAGAGATCACCCTGCCTGTCTATGCCCGAGGAATCAACAAATCGACAAAGTTCAACGTCATTGATTGCCCGTCGGCCTATAACATCATCTTAGGTCGACCGTGGATCCATGACATGAAAGCCGTTCCCTCGACGTATCATCAGACCATGAAGTTCCCTACGCCATGGGGAGTCCAGGAGATCAAAAGTGAGCCAAAAGTCGCCCGCGACTGCTACAAGACGACCCTGAAGCCGCAGAAGCAGGCCATCTAGCAATTACAGGTCCAGGATGCTCCTGGGACAGCCGACGACTATCGCCTGGAGGAAGTCGTTCTGGACCAGAGCACGCCTGACCAGAAAATCTTTATAGGTTCGTCACTCGATCCCTGCCTTAAAGACAAACTAATATCCTTTTTGCAGGAACACGCCGACTGCTTTGCCTGGTCGCACGAAGACATGGTCGGCATAGACACCAGCGTTATTTCTCATAAACTCAATGTCGACCCGTCATTTAAGCCTGTCAAACAAAAGCGGCAAAAATTTGCTCCTGAAAGGAATAAGGTATTAAATGACGAGGTCGACAACCTCCTAAAGACAGGGAAAATCCGAGAAGTGAAGTACCCCGACTGGCTTGCCAACGTCGTGGTCGTACAGAAGAAAAATGGCAAATGGAGGGTCTGTATCGATTTTACAGATCTCAACAAAGCTTGTCCAAAGGACACTTTTCCATTGCCACATATCGACGCCATGGTCGACGCGACGGCATGACATGAACTATTGACGTTCATGGATGCTTATTCTGGATACAATCAGATCCTGATGCACGTCGAGGACAAGGAAAAGACTGCATTCATGACATATCGAGGTATTTATTGTTATAAGGTTATGCCTTTTGGTTTAAAAAATGCAGGTTCTACCTACCAGCGTCTGGTGAATAAAATGTTCATATATCATCTTGGCGACACGATGGAGGTGTATATCGATGACATGCTCGTCAAGTCGAAGCAAGCTGTCGACCACGTCGAGCATTTGAGGCAGTCGTTCGACATTCTCCGAAAGTATAACATGAAGCTCAACCCGACGAAGTGTTCCTTTGGTGTCAGTGCCGGGAAATTCCTGGGCTATATGGTCACTCGTCGGGGAATCGAGGCCAATCCCGACCAGATCAAAGCCATCATCGAGATCAAATCTCCAAGAAATTTCAAAGAAGTCCAAACGCTCACTGGTCGGGTGGTAGCTTTGAACAGGTTTATCTCTCGATCCTCGGATAGATGTCATCTATTTTATAATGTCCTAAGGAAAAATAAAGGCTTCAATTGGACCGACGATCATGAGCAAGCACTGAAGAAATTAAAGGAGTATATGACATCGTCGCCTTTGCTGTCAAAGCCTCACGACCATGAGGTCCTACAGTTATATTTGGCCGTCAGTCCTAATGCAGTAAGTGCCGTCTTGACGCGAGAAGATGAAAAGCAACAACTGCCGATCTACTATGTAAGTAAATCTCTCTTGGACGCCGAAACCAGGTATTCCTCTATGGAAAAATTACTTTTGTCGCTTGTTACAGCCGCAAAGAAATTGCGTCATTATTTTGAATCACATCCTATTACTGTTGTGACTAATTTTCCTCTTAAGTCTGTCTTGAGGAAACCTGAGTTGACAGGTCGACTGGCGAAATGGAGCATATATCTCAGCAGTTACGACATCGACTTCAAGCCCAGGACAGCGATCAAATCGCAAGTTTTGGCAGACATCATCGCCGATTTTAGTCCTGAGCTGGAAAAAGAAGCAGAACTCGAAGTGCTCACTGTGGCGACTCACGACGACGTGCCCTGGACTTTGTATGTCGACGGGTCATCCAACACCAGGGGTTCAGGACTAGGCGTCGTCTTAAAGTCGCCACAGGGGGGGGGGGGGGGGCAAGATGGTATAATCCGTACAATGCGACTTTAAAACCACCAACAATGAAGCTGAGTATGAGGCCCTGATCGTGGGAATGAATATGGCCCACGACTCGGGGGCAACCACGCTACATGTCAAAAGCGATTATCTCCTGGTCGTAAACCAGATGAATGGAGAATTAGCGGCCAAAGATTCAAAAATGACAGCGTACCTAAAGGTAGCAAAAGAAAAATAAAAAATGTTTAAATCATTTTCTATTGAACAGATTCCAAGGGACCAGAATACTCAATCCGACGCTTTAGCAAACCTTGGGTCTACACTCAGTGAACCAATATTCGACAACATTCCCATGATCCACCTGGCGACGTCGTCCATCGAAAATGACGATGTCGTCCATATCGAAGACCAAGAGGATGATTAGTCGTGCGACATCATAAATTTTCTTATGCACGACCAACTTCCAGAAGACAAGATGGAAGCTCGAAAGATCAGGTTCAAGGCATCCAGGTATGTCATGATCGGAGATAGACTCTATCGACGATCATCGGCAGATTTAAACCTGAGATGTTTCACCAGTAAAAGTCAAGTTCAAAGAATCCTTCAAGAAATGCACGATGGGGAGTGTGGCAATCACTCAGGAGGTCGCAGTTTGGCCAATCGTGTCTCTCGACAAGGCTACTTCTGGCCAACACTGCGACAAGACGTCATTAGGTATGTCCAGAACTGTGATCCCTGTCAACGACATTCAGGTACGTCCCATAAACCTTCTGAACCTTTACATTCGACACTGATCCCATGGCCCTTCATGAGATGGGGGATGGAAATTGTCGGCAAGTTACCACCTGCCCCCGGGCAGAAGGTATTTCTTCTCGTACTTACGGATTATTTTTCTAAGTGGGTAGAAGCAGTTGCCTTTTCCCAAGTCAGGGATAAGAAAGTCGTCTCTTTTATCCAGACTAACATCATATGCAGGTTTGGGATCCCGTCTGAAATTGTCTGCGACAATGGATCCCAGTTCATAAGCAACAGGACTCGACAGTTCTGTGAAGACCGCAACATCAAGCTGACGACCTCGACACCCAGGTATCCCCAGGCAAATGGACTTGCTGAGTCCAGTAATAAACCATTATTGCTTCGATCAAGAAAAGGTTAAAAGCTGCAAAGGGAAAGTGGGTCGAAGAACTCCCTTCAGTCATGTGGGCGAATCGTACGACGCCACGTACGTCCACAGGACAAACCCCTTTCTCTTTGGTCTATGGTTGCGAAGCAGTCTTGTCAGTCGAGGTCCGGCTCCCAACCTCGAGGCATACTTCCGTCGACCATAACCTGGTCGATTTAAGTTATGACCTCGACGCCCTTGAAGAACTCAGAGAATCAACATTGATCAAGATGGTGTCGCAAAGGCAAGCGGTCGAACGACATTTCAACAAGAGCGTTAAAGCTAAAGTCTTCCAAGAAGGCGACTACGTCCTCCGACGAGTGTTCCAAAGAACTCAAGAGCTCAATGCAGGTAAACTTTCCACTAGGTGGGAAGGGCCTTATCGTATCTCAGAAGTCGTGGGCAAGGGTGCTTACACGCTCCAAACCCTCGACAATCGAGATATCCTACGTAGCTGGAATGCAACACATGTGAAATTGTATTTCTTCTAAACCCTTTTTCCCATTCGATTTATTATTCATCACAACGATTACTGACTTAAGCATCGAAGGGTCGTTGGTTAGCCAACGACCAACCTCTGACCTTGTTTTATCGCAGGATCGCATGACATAAGTCACTAAGTCTATTACACGACTATTAGTACGTTTTCGCAGGATCGCATGATATAAGCAGTCAGGTCCACTAAACGACTTGATTGCACAGCTGCAGGAACGCACGACCCATATTTGTCGCACGACCTAAGTTTCTCTAACTTAGAAAAAATTTCACATTTTGGGTGAATGCTTTAATCGCACGTACTTATGTTTGCTTTACACGATTTAAAGATCTAAAGATCTTACGATTTATGTTCTAATCGTTGTATTACAATGGATGCCTATGTCGCACGACGAAGCTTCGTTCCTCAGCAAAATGTTCATTTCTTTTTCGCCAGGCTTTATGTTCATTTTTATACGATGTGTATTTACTTGATGAAATTCACAATTGATATTGTATCTATTCACAAAATATATAAGACAAAGTAATGCGCAAGTTCAAAAGAAAGATAAATTTTATTTATCAATCGTCGGTTACATCAAACGACTCGACCACCAACGGTCGATCGACAAAAACAAAACAATTTTTTTTCTAAGGGTGGGGAGGATCGCCAGCCACGTCCTTGCCAGAAGCTTCACCTTTGGATCCCTCGTCCGCCTCCTCCTCGACCTCCTTCTCATCATCTGAGTCGAGATCCCTCTCGGATCCGACATTTTCCAGATAGAAGGCCAACTCGTCCGACGCGGAGGCAAGGGGATTCTTCCCCGACAGATGTTGCCTCATGATCGCCGCTCGAGCAGTCAGTCGAGCCAAGGCGAAGACGGATTTCAGCTCGTCCTTCAGCTCCATAACTTCCCCCTCCAGCACCGACACCTTAGACTTAGAATCCTCGGCTTCTTTTTCGCTCGCAGCCAAGGACTCTTTGGTCCTGTCCAATTCTGCCCTCGAGTCGGCTATCAGAGACAAGGACTGCTTCAGACGACGGTTCGCATCGTCCCTCGCATGCTCGACGGCCTCCAACTCATTCTGGACGTCGTCGAGCCGAATGGACATGGCCTCGACACGCGCCAGAGCGGCCTTCTCTCTGTCTAGTGCCGCATTCTCCCTCTCGAGAGCTGTCGGCACCAAACCCCTTATCTTCTCCATTTCGGAGTACAGAGCAAGGGAGGACTGGAACGCCTGAAAAACACAAACGACACAAGTTAGAAAACACCCGACAAAGATTACAAACATCGAAAAAACAAGTTTTGAAAGAAAAACTTACCATAAACGTGAGTCCCGCAACATGGGATCCCGTCTCCTCGAAAGAAGGGAGCTGATATTTCCCCACATGAGGGGAAGAGCTTCATCCCATCCAGGACATTATCAGCCATGAAGTTCGACGGCAACATAAAGTTAACCGTCGTGACCTCATCCTCTCCCGTCGCATGGCCGTTGCCCTTGTTGGCCGACAGAGGGGTCGACGTGGTAGACGTAGACTTCGCCGTTTTCGCCGGAGGCGCCGAACTGACAGGTATCGCATCGATCGCACCAGAAGACGTCTTCGTCTTCACAGAGACGTCTTCACTAGTGATGCGACCGATACCTTCTCCTTCTCAGGCGTGACGACTCTCGACGAGTCACCATCCTTTGAAGACGGTTCCCTCAGGACCATCATCTTCGTCCTCTTTAAGACACCCGACTCGGTGGTCGAGGTACCTTTCCTCTTCTCTCTGCCCTTGCGTGCCAGTTCAGCTTGGGCTGCCCTTTTGGCAGCCGCAGACGACGTTTTCGCCTGAGATTCTCCTGAAAAACCATAAGAGAAAAATCATTTCACGACTGAAAGAACGGGAAGGTTACGTCGAGAAAGAGAGGTACACTTACCAGTCATTTCTTCCTCCTCTTCTCTCGACTCCTCTTTCTCTTCTTTTTCCTCTATCTCCTCTTCCTCCTCTTCTTCCTCTCGTCTCTCCTCTCGGTCTTTCCCAGAAAGACCACGTCCTCATCGTCCTCGTCCACCAAATGTCGAGTGACGAACGACCGTTCGTCGATACTAAACTTTAGGAACTCGTCAATCTTAGCTTGATAATTGGCGTATGGCTTCACGTCCTCGAATTTGATATATGTCGACAATCAGAAGAAAAGTAAGTAAAAACATAAGACAACAGAATATAATATAAGACGTACGACGAAACTAAAGAATCTCACCCGCCATGTTCCAGCCGGCCCTGATCCAGTCACTCTCAGGGTCGAGTGTCGATACGCGCACGAACGCATACCTGGCCTTCCACTTACGGTCATTGACCGCAGTTTTCAGGACCAAGGTACGATCGCCCTTAAACCTCGAAAAGAGGCTGTAGCGACGATACCCGTCCATTTTGACCTGGTAAGCCGTCAGAAGGTCGCGCACATTGATGGGCGACGCCCAGTCCTTCGTAAGTCGTTCGACGACTTGTATGACACGCCAGAATTAGGGCATCAATTGCCCCGGCGAGAGATTGAACTCGCACATAAACGCCTTGGCTAAAGGAGAATATGGCCACTGCAATCCTATTTTGAACGGGTACTCGTATATCACGAAGAACCCGTCCGGGCACATCTCTGGTCGAATCTAACCAGCCCTAATCAGTGAAATCCCCGCAGGGATTTTTGCTAGTTTCCTAAGGGAATCGAGATCCTCTTGATCTCGAATGGAACTCGCAGGTTCGGTGGACATCGCTAATCCTGTGAGCCAAATTTGCAAATCGGAAAAAGCAAAAAGATCCCAATTCTTACTAGGCTTTCTAGCGATAGACTTACGACGCATACAAAGGATGAGAAGTCGTACCTTATATAGGCACTCTAAACCTCAAATACTCTAAATCGAATTAAGATATCTACAGGTTTGGAATGTGTTCGCTGAAAAATGGCAAGAAATCAGGAAGAAATCTCACTCTAAAAACTCTCTAAAAGCGTAAACTGGAAAAGATCAACCAAAGGCCTCTATTTATGTAATCGATCATGTCAGGTCGAGTCTCTCGATGATCGACACGTGGCCACGCCTTTTCGAAGACTCGACAGATCGTCGACACCTGGCAATTACAGCTGTTATGCATGATCGCACGTCAGCATGACGTCACGATCTTATCCCCTTTTCAACTTCCCATTCGGTTGGAATCGAACCGATTCATTTCCCAAACCAACGACTTTCGACACGTGTCATGCCTCTTGACATTCCCTTAGACAAAGATTTCAAAAGATTTTCTTCTGACAAAAATTCAAAATTCAAAGTTTGAAATTGCTTTATCACTTTAAATTTTGGGGGCAAACTGTTTGAGTAAAAATTCACCAGTCTCGACCACAACCGAAAAGAGAAAACATATTTCCTACACGACGCTTTTTAAGCAAAAATCACACTTTATTGTCAGACCTGAAGTTTAAGTCAAAAGTTACTCACGACACTCGACCATGACGTCGTCTAGCTCACATGACCGTCGTAAGATACCTTACGACCTCGACCGATTGACTAATGACCTAACTATTATGATTTCTTCGTTTAAGCAGGATCAAAGTCATTAATATCCAACGACTATAACCGACGAAGTCATTACAAGCATTAAACCACGAAATCTGTTGCATCCGTTACTGAAGCTTTTATGGAGTCATTTAAAGCTACCAAGCCTATATAAACAAGAGCTCCATCACCATTTGCGCACATCTAAACTCCCGAAACACCTATTGCATACTGAAAGTATTTAAGCAAAGAAGTATTCTCGCTCTCGAAGCATACGATGCACGACGCATAATTCTTATACACGATGCACTCGTTTCTACACACGATACACTTGTTACTTTACCAATTAGCTTATTTCTATTATTTGTATTGTAATCATTGTACCCTCGACACTTGAAACATAAGGACATCGCCCATGTTTGGCGACCATAGTGCAACGACGACCATCATAGTTGTCCGCGGATTTTTCCCTCGTTGAGGTTTTTCCCACGTCACCAAAATCCTTTCGTCCCATTTACATTTTTTGTCTTTGTCGCATTGTCTTGTCGAACGATTTCTATCTTTAGTTGTTAAGCTCCACAATCAACCTTAATTTATCCTTCTGGACGATTTTTGGCATTAACAGTGGCTGATAGAGTTATTGAATTAGAGCAACACAGCTCGAACCCATCCCCAACAAACCGGGCAGAGGAACCTTTTTCCTCCTCTGCGCCTGCACTAACTGGGGAATCCCCACAGAAGGTGTCATGTCCAAAGGACACTCTTCTTATTCCTTATCATTTTCCCCAGATCAGATCTGAAATCCCCACAGAGGAATTCGTTTCCTCTGGCACACAAGCACAAATAGAAACAAACCACTCTTCAGAGGAGCGTAGAGTGCACGTCAGCGAAGGGACTCTAGACAAGTCCCCGAGCAAACTCAAAGAAACCTCTGTCCCCACCTCTGAAGTGGATCAAAAAAGGATCTTGGACAGAACTTCTATAGAGTCTGAGGCCTTAAAAACCTCTGCTCGAGGATCAGAAGGAAGTCCTATCGTTCCCAACGCAAAAACAGGAACGAACGTAGGCGTCTCAGGAATAGAGACTCACTCTATGGATGGATGTGTTCACCCAGAGGTTACCCCTGGCTCATATGTCGCAAAGGATGAATTCCAAACCTTTGTCACCTCTGTGACCACTTCTTTGACAGAGTTGCAAAGCTCTATCAAATCTCTTGCAGAGTCCTCGCAGAAGGCCTTCGACGATCTTGCAACCAAAGTTGAAAATCTATTAACAGAGGTGAAGAATACAAACGCCCTGCTGAAGAAAACTCCAAGCACCTCTGCACCAGACACAACTTCCACCTCTGCACTCGAAACCTCCATCACCAAACTAACCAAGCAAATGAAGAAGGCACGCAAAGTGTCCAAAACTCTGTCTACTCAATCCCCTGCATCCCCTGGCATAACCGCAGAAGACCTACGAAAGGCCTTGGAAAAAGTTCAAGAACAACTACAGAGCAAACGCAGACCATGAAACCTTCAGACTACATGACAAGGGCCCAGCTCACAGAACTAGCCCAAGGCATCCTGAACGAAATGACAGAGTTCATTAAAGCCTTCACTATAGCCAACGCACCGTACGTAAAAGAGTTTCAGAACAGTGTTGGGAAGCTTCGGCTCAAATCATAAGCAGAAGTTGCATATCTGCTGAGTGTGTGCGACGACCTCTGCTAAAAAATGCTAGCAGCAGGGGCTAGCTAGCCAAAGAAACCACCTACTTCATGCTCAGCAGAGGGTCGAACAGATGGGAAAACGTAGGATGATTCTGATAGCGATTCTGATGGGCTATCAGATCATCCTGAGGGGGAGAAGAGTAGCAGAGCCATACTACCAAAACCACTAGCCGTCAAACCCCTAACACAGGTACCCGCTCAAACCCAATCATCCAGCCAATCACAAGAGCAGAAGACCACAGAGGCAATACCCACCTCCGTGGAAACAAAGAAACCCACAGAAGACTTGCCCTCACCCACACCTAAGCCAACAACAGAAGAAATCCATATACTCTCATCTACAGATGAAGAAACCTTACCCTCCCCAACACCAAAACCAAACACTGAAGAAACCAAGCTACCATCCTCCACACCAACAACAGAAGAACAACCCAAATCAAAACCCCGAACAAAAACCATAGCTCAGAAACCACGAAAATACCTGAGTAAACCCAAACCCACAACATAAGAGATTGTGCATCAACTTCAAAAGAAACAACTACAGAGAGATCAGTTTAGAGCCTCAAAGAAACAACACACAACTGCTACAATACTCAACATCTTGAAAACCAGAGTAGCAGATGACACCCCAACAGAAGAACCTACACCAACCAAACCCTCATCACCAATCAAACCTACAGAAGATCCACCAACCCAACAACAGATTAAACTTGCAGAAGCACCACCAACTCAACCGCCATCAAAACCAAAAGAGGCAACACTACCTAAGGTATCTGCCAAAGACAAGGGAAAAGCCATAGCCGCAGAAGATCCAAAACTAAAGAAGTCCAAGCCTCAAGTCACAGAGAAGCTAATGAAGAGGTCTTTCGATGCTTTCATTACGCCTAAACCAGAAGAGGAAGATTGGGCCTTTGGAATCCCTCTGTCAGATACAACCAAAATAGACCCCAAGTCCGAGCCTACAGACGATAGAGTGGTGAGTGTCATCAGAGATATGGAAGCTCTACGGAAACCAATGCCTCGATCCCCTGTGCCTCAGCGACAAATGGAGGAAGTCGTACACAAGTACCTATACAGCATAGCTATCAATGATCCTCTACCTCCTCCGACTCTAAATCGTGACATTCGCCAACAGGAGAGAGATAGGTTCTTCAGGAACAAAGCTAAAAATGTCAAAGACGTTTTCTCAGAGTCGAGAATCAAACAAGTTCTGCAATGCAAACTGTCACACACAAAAGATAGGAACTTCTGGTACAACCTCTACATTGTGGTAAGAGAGTTCATATCCCAGATGAAATTCTCTAATGCAGACCTGAGAAATCTGTCACCTTATGACCTGCAAGAACTTCTTAGCTGGGCAAAGAAAAATTACATGGAGAGGCTAGAGCACCAAAGAGCTTACGATGAGATCAAGAAGGTTATGACCTACTATTCTACAGCGTGATTGACTTCCAAGTGGCTCTAGACCTTGGAGTTAGGAGAATCAGCCTCACAATTCCGGATGACAGCTGCCCCTCCTCTGCTGAAATTAAACCGTTCACCATCATACAGAGTCCTAAGATTGGATACGTCTTCCTTGATCCACAGGGAAGAAAGAAGTTATTTGTGGAGTACGATTGTCAGAAGTACGCCATAGAAACACTTCTACAATTTAGGGTTGCTCTCTTGAATAGCAGAGGAACAGAGTTTGTGGACCTACACCATGCCAACAGACTGATAGAGGCGATTGATGCTACTATACGCTTCAGAGACCTCTGCGCCTACTTCTACAAAGAGCTCAAGGATGGAGGATTCACTAAGTTAATCAATGACTTTCCTAATGCACGAATATAAGCTCTGCAAATCTGTAATGCTTTTGTTTAATTTTTACGTTCTGTAATTTATGCTTAGACAAATGTAAATGCCTCTGGCATGAACTTAATGAACAGTTTCACTCTTACAAAGGTCAAATGTTTCACCTCTTGTTCTTCTTAGCCTAAGGATACATGCAACTTTCAATTTTTTTCATTTTTCAATACTTAGGGGGAGATTGTTAGCTTCGACTTCTATTGTAAGAAGTATTAAAAAATAGACTAAGAGAAGACACTGGCAGAAGCCTCTGCCAGACACCAAGAGCATTAGAACCTTCACTTGACTTTCATCAGAAGATCATAAGAGGACAAGGTCACAGAGCCTCTGTCACCCTTGACAGAGTCTTTGTGGTATGAAGACTCAGAAGATAAAGATCCTTGAAGACAAAGACAAGGACAAGCGTGCCACTCACGTGCCTCTGCTATACGAAGATCCTGAAGATCAATAGTACAAGGCGTGCCCTTCTACTTCCACGTGTCATCTTCTGAAGGGTCACAACTTTTGCAGATTGCAACGCACTACATTAACGTGTACAAACGACCTTGTATCTTGTATCTTGTATCTTGTACCTGTGTACTATTTGTCTACTGTTTGTCCCCTGTCGTCTAGTATAAATAGACGCTTCTACCAGACCTTTTCTGGTAACAATTGCACAACACACACACACACACACACACCAGTTTAGAGCGCATATTTGTAAACACATATTTCACGGTGTTCTAGGTGTAAACTTGAAGAATCAAATAGAGATGAATTGTTGAGCTACAATCTTGTTATTTACATCTTTATTCATCTATTCTGTGTGTTATCTACGATCTCAATCAAACCCAATCTGTTCTTAAATCGCTTTCGCACTTAACTTTATAATACTCTGTTTTAGAACTATTGCGGTTTGAATCATTGTTGAGTCTTAAAGTGGGATCAACAAGCATCTATTTAATTATAGGAACAAATCGATTGTAATTCATCTCGGGTACATTACATTCTGCCTTCTAATTCAACAATCTCGTCGCAGATCCTAATTTCGAGTAATTTGGACACCCATCTCATAAAGGCTCGCCAGCAGCTTGTAACATGTCTTAAAATCCCTGGGCAAAAGGATTAGGGGTTTTTTCTTCCCACGTCATGCCATCATGTATCATGTGATCGTTCACCATTTCAACATACCCTTCATTATGATCTACTACCAGAGTAGAAGATTGAGCCACGTCTTGGCGCGATGCATAGTAATAGGTTTCATTATTTGCCCACCATATGGTATAATCAGGCATGAAACGTGCTTCATCAAATGAAGCTTCACGTCATCTCTTTCTTTATGGCATAAGTTTTGACACTTCTTACAAGGGCAACTGATACGAAGCACTATCCCATCACGCGTAGGTTTCTTTTTAATAGTCCCTTCATTGGCATAGGCATTTGAGTATAGAAAGTTTGACTTCCGAACATAGTCTTAAATAAACTCACTAGTATAAAAATTGAACATGTTTATAACCATCAATAGGCTTAATAAACTCACAAGCTCAAACATTCTACATTCCATCAATGTGGCCACTAGCTCATTTGTAAAATAATCATAAGTAATAAACACTAGAAAAATTAAAGAGAAGTGTTTTGGAATGAAAGAAATGAGTTTAAAACTCAAACATATGTTTTTTAAAATTTCGACGGCATAACGACTATAAAATCAATATTTCCATATATCAACCTAATGTTTGCCCAACAATTGGCAACCCAACTAATTAATATCACCAACATAAGAATATGTCAAAGTCATACATAAAGAAACTAAATCAATCCATCAATACTAAAAAACTAAACCAATCCATCAATACTAAATAGACTAAACCAATCCATCAATACTAAAGAGACTATACTAATTCATCAATGCTAAACCAAATTTACGTTTGACTATCAATACATTCGACCATCAATTTTAAACCAATCATGTAAATGAAGCAAAATGAGCAACTGTTCATTGAGAGCACTTATAAAACCTTTTAATATCTCAAATTGGGTATTATAAAACTATATCAATGGACAACCCTTTCATTCTTATTTGGACAAACAGACAAAAAAACTAGCTTTATATCTCACACATCATGCAAATTCATGGATTTAAAATGGGTTAACAACATACCATTTCACATATCAAATAAAATAAAAGCGGTAACTCACAGTGGCGTGTCTATTGACGGTGGTGCTCAACGGTGACAGTGGCAGTGCTAGACTGTGGTGGCGCTGGGTTGGTGGTCGACAGTGGTGGAGGATGCGTTGATCGGAGATACTATGGTGGCGCTGGGTTGGTGGTCGACAGTGGTGGGTAAGGCGATGACAGTGGATATGGTCATGACCACCAGAGATGGTGGTCGGTGAGAGGTGAGGGTTGTATCGATAGGACGAGGGTTCGGGAGGAAGAGGGTGGACAGTGGGTCGAGAGGGTGGAGACAGTGGTACTGGTGGAGACGGTGGCAGACTCCGGCGATAGGATGAAGGTCGATTAAGGGGGTGGAGGACTGGAGGTCGAGAAGGGTGGAGGGCGATAGGGACGAGATATGATTTATGGCAAATAAACCCGTTTTTTTAATTAAAAACAGTTTGAAAACCGACGGATTTTCGATGGAAATTCCGTCTACTAACGGTGATCACCTACGGAATTCCAAAGTAATATTTAATTTTAGTTATTAATAATTATAAATAATAATGTTTTTTATATTATTAATAACTTTTAAATAATATTCTATTTTAAAATATTATCTAATATTTAATATTTAATATTAAAATTATTAAATAAATTATTAGTTTATCAAATGATATTTAAATTGACTAAAATACCCCTGTTCTAACAGGACTTAACGGAAAAAATTAACGATCGTTAGGAGGAGGGACCAAAAGTGTTATGAAATTATGTCATTTTGTAACGGTTTTGGTCCCTCCTTCTAACAGCCGTTAACTTTTTCCGTTAAGTCTAGTTAGATCAGGGGTAATATGTAACACCCTAAAAATAGGGGTAAACGAAAACTTTCATAATACGAAAGAGTTGTATATAAATCATCACGTGCCAACCCAAAAAGTGGAATTACAAGTATATGAGTTAAATTACAATTATATTTGAACAAAAGATTTATGACAACCAACTAATCTAGATCCTATTGTGGAATCAAGATTACAAAAGGGTTGTCATCTCTATTCGTATAAATCTTCTATGGTTCGTGTCCCAAAAGTGTGTCCCCGAGGCTCACACGCTCCGCCTAATCTTTCTTAATAACGGCTCCGCTAGAACCTGAGATTCATGACAACATTCAAACAATTGTCAAGACAAGGCTTGGTGAGTAATCCCAAATAATCACACATACTAATAACATGTACACATAAGAATCATTGTTTCGGTTTCCGTAAGTAGATTTGAAGTCAATGGGGGAGATCCATAACATCAAGAAGTTCCACCCAAAGAGTCGAGATACCTTATGTCATCCTCATAAAAGCGACACCAAAGGCCCGACACATCTGGGGATACAACATAGGCATTGACCCAAAATGGCGAGGGTCTAGGCACATACCCATAGGGTGGTGCCCAAGACTATGTCCTCCTAGTGAACACTTAACTTGATCCATTCAAAGCTCAATTTAGCCACAAGCCATATCGACATGTATAATCAATGTAAAAGCTTCCATTCGTAACATGTAATCATAAGCAAGTACTAGCATCAAGGAACCTTCTCATACATCATATAAGTTCCACCATTATTCAAGCATACACTTCATATGTAAAGACACACATAGTCTCATATAGGGTCACTATACTCAATAAGCCAAATGGGTTGTCTAGCTTAATCATTAAGACATGCTTATTACCCTTAAAGTAGACTTATGGTCAGGGGTATGGAACCCAATACTTCCCAAGACAAAACAACATAGCATTTACTTATTGAACTCATTAAGCACCTCCCTAAGCCATGGTTACCTCCATTAAGCCAAAGGATCACTTCCTAAAATTAGGGTATTCAAGAAAACAACTGAACATACAAGATAAATAGGTAAATAACATGGATCTAGGTTAAGGATGGTTAGAAAACTCACAATCTAGGTTTTTAGACCAAAACCTAGAAAATGGATGAAACCCTAGTAGTTGAAGATGTGGAAGTAGAGACTTGTAGTTGTAGGTGCTAAATCTTGAGTGAAAGCTTCAATACATGTCCTCAAATGCACCAAGCCTCACCATTAATGAGTGTTCTAGGATTTGGTGGGGTTTTAATGAGGAAAGAGGATGGAAGGAAGCAAAATCGCCCTTAGCCTCAAAGGAAAACGTTTGGAAAGTGTTTTGTAAGAAGTGAGTAACAAAAGAGCTAAAAATCGCCTTTTATTGCATTCTACACCCGACGGGCGATAGTGCCCATGCGATTGTGCCCCTGGGCACTTTCGCGGGTCACTATTGCAAGGAATGTACCGCGACCACCCTGCGAACCACCAAAACCCACCACAACGATTGTGACAGGCGATTGTGCCAAGGGCACTCTTGCCGTGTCACTCTCGCACAAAATGTACCGAGAGTGGTACACTGCATGCGATTGTGATATGCGACTGTGCCCGAGGGCACTATCGCCGAGTCACTCTCACACACACACACTCACAGCCAAAACTCCACAAATAAGGCACTCATGGTTACAAGTAAGAAATCATGTAGACTTATGCAAGTAAGGAAACATTAGAATATGTAGCGAATGCATGCATGGATGAGATAAGCCTATATATGAAACAAACGAGATTGAGAAAATTATGGGTGTTACAATTTGTTTGGGTAAAAAATCACACCCTCGATCGACTTGGGAAATTCCCTCGACATGACCCGTGGACCTTGATTACCCTAATATCTACAAAAGTCATACCCCCGACCGACAAGGGTAATACCCATTATTGCCATATCCCCGACATACGATAGTTGGTTATTAAACGACATCCTGTGTCAATAGTTACTCAAGATGGTGTCTTTACATCTCATGATCGCTCGACACGCATCGCATGTCACACGTGTCGCGTGTTACATGTCGCAAGTCAAACGTTACTAGTCAAACGTCACTAGTCTTATGTCGCTAGTCTTACGTCGCCAGTTACGTGTCGCCAGTTACGACTCGTCGATCTTACATCGGCAGTCTCCTGTCATCTGTCTTATATCGCTCTGGTTTTACGACCTAATCTTACGACATTTTCATTAGACCATTCCTATATCAAGATAAGGTCTTACAAGACATTTACAGTCATATACATGGTCTTGTATTTAGGTGACGGACGTATGCTCCGTAAGACCGACGTCCAGAACTTAAGACGGTCTTACGATTACACGAACTATCAATGGTCGACAGCCGTTTCTTTTGTTCATTAATGCAGATCTACAAGCCATTATGGTACAATGGACAATAACGGTCGAGCTCTTAATGACATTAAAGACTCGACAGCGGTTACAAAGCCAATCATCAAAGCGCATTTAATGTCGGCAGGGGTTACAAGACCAACCATTAAAGCACATTAATGACCGACGAAACCTATATAAAGGCATGCTCCAACCTCGAGCAGGAGGAATTCATCTAGCTATACAACTGCATTCTCATCTACTTCTACATTTTCTCTCTCGCATTCGAGCACACGTCGCTAACGCAAGTACCGCACGACAACAGTTCAAAACACACGACAACAGTTCAAACCGCACGACAACAGCTTGTTTCGCACGTTTAAACACACAACGCACACTTTTTACACACGACTAAGTGTAGTTTTACTTCATTTGTAACCTATTGTACACATATCATCTGTCACAAAAGGACTTTCGCCCCTGTTTGGCGAACCATAGTGCACTGTCGACTCTCACAGAGTCGACCGTGGTTTTTTCCCTCGTTTTGGGGTTTTCCGCGTCACCAAATCTCTTGTCTCTTTTTCTTTTTCCTCGCTATTGTGTTATTTGGCTTGAGATACGTTTCTTTAGTTGTTAAATGTCCACATCGACCTTAAGTTGTACTTTGGTGCGATTTTTGGCATTAACACAATCCTCCCCACCTTGGAAGGATTTCGTCCCCGAAATCGTGTTCTACACACAAAGATTGGGATAACGCTTCTTCATGTTCTCCTCGGAATCCCGAGTTACATTGGCGTCGCGATGATGTTTCCATTGTACCTTAACCATAGACACATCCTTGTGTCGGAGTTTCTTGATTTTCGATTCTAAGATGGCCTCCGGTTCTTCCACACAACGGTTACCATTGTCTACCCGAATTTCCGTTAGTGGAATCACACTTTCCTCCTCGGCCAAACACCTCCGCAGATAACATACGTAAAAGGTGGGATAGATTCCATCCATCTCCGGCGATAGGTCTAGCCTATAAGCTTGAAGTCCAATCCTTTCCAATATCGTGAATGGTCCAAGGAATCGAGGACTAAGTTTCCCGCTTTTACCAAACCGGATGATCCCTTTCCACGGGGATACCTTTAACATGACTCGATCTCCCACTTGGAACTCGATTGGCCGACTTTTCTTGTCCGCGTAACTCTTTTGTCAGTCTTGCGCCGCTTTCAACCGTTCTCGAATTTCTTTAACTTTATCTGCGGTCTCTTGACCAATTTCCGGCCCCGCGAATTTCTTCTCTCCCACTTCAAGCCAGCAAACGGGGGTCTTACA
The DNA here is from genome assembly GCA_033807775.1 of Saussurea involucrata. Lineage (NCBI taxonomy): Eukaryota > Viridiplantae > Streptophyta > Magnoliopsida > Asterales > Asteraceae > Saussurea > Saussurea involucrata. The sequence continues at coordinate 33,676,176 of CM066323.1, forward strand.
CTTACGGCCATACAAGGCTTCAAACGGAGAGGCCTTAAGGCTCGGATGATAATTGTTGTTGTACGCGAATTCCACCAAAGGTAGATGTGTGTCCCAACTCCCACCAAAATCTATGACACACGACCGAAGCATATCTTCAAGGGTTTGTATCGTCAACTCGCTTTGCCCATCCGTTTGGGGATGGTAGGCCGTACTTAGCTTTACCTTCGTTCCCAACTCTTTTTGGAAACTAGCCTAAAAAGGCAAGGTCTCCCACATCACTAGGAAATGTGCACTTTTGGTCAAACGGTCCACGATCACCCAAATAGTGTCATGACCTCGCAACGTCTTTGGTAGTTTTGTCACGAAATCCATTGTGATGTTGTCCCATTTCCATTCCGGAATTTTCAAGGATTGCAAACTTCCATACGGCTTTTGGTGTTGAGCCTTGACTTGAAGACATGTCACACAAGTTCCCACATACTTAGCCACATCGAGCTTCATTACCGGCCACCAATAATTTAACTTTATGTCTCTATACATTTTGGTGCTACCGAGATGTATAGAGTACCGAGACTTGTGGGCTTCCTCAAGAAGTAGCTCACGATTACCACCAATTTTTGGCACCCAAATCCGGCCTTGGAAGAGTTTGAGGTCGCGACTATCTTCCATTAGTAGCTCCCGTTGCTTTACCATGACTTCGGCCTTAAGGTTCTCTTCCCGAAGTGCTTCCAACTGACTTGCTTTGATGCTCTCTATCAAACTTGATACAACATCGATTCGGTTGAGATTTAGCTTGATCCCGCCTCCGTGGTCCTTTCGGCTCAAGGCATCCGCCACTACGTTGGCTTTCCCGGGGTGGTAAAGTAGTTCACAATTGTAATCCTTTAAAAGTTCGAGCCACCTTCGTTGTCGCATATTTAACTCCTTTTGGTCGAAGATGTACTAGAGACTCTTGTGATCGGTAAAAAGAGTGCATTTTGTCTCGTACAGATAGTGTCGCCACAACTTCAAAAGCAAAAACCACCGCCGCCAACTCCAAATCATGAGTCGGGTAATTCTTCCCATGGTCCATTAGTTGTCGTGACGCGTAAGCTATCATTTTCCCTCTTTGCATCAAGACACAACCGAGTCCCAATTTTGAAGCGTCGCTATAAACCATGAAGTCCTCCGATCCTTCGGGTAAGGATAAGATTGGCGCTTCGCACAATTTCCTTTTAAGAGTCTCGAAGGCTTGTTCTTTGTAACACTGCGAAAATTCTAACTCCGAAGTTTAAAACTTAAGTTGTTGGGAATGTGCATTGTGGAATTTTAATAATTTTGGGCAAGGACCCTTGGACTCGTGGTATCGACGTGGGCTTGACGAGGGAAGAATCAGTCGAAAAACATGCTCGACACGAGGACCGCGACATTGCCCGACGATTGTGACAGTGTCACTCTCGCCAGGGCATAGTCGCCCACCATGTACCGTATGTGGGGGAGGGCCAGCGACATTGCCCCGCGATTGTGACCTGGTCACTCTCGCGGTGGCACTATCGCGAAGAGTGTTCCGAAAATCAGGGAAAGCGGGCGAGAGTGACCCCGCGACTATTCCCATGGCATAGTTGCATGTCAAGGTCGCGGTCGGCCTGATTCAGTATAAAAACGGGAATTCGGGTTTGGCAACTCATTTTTTTTGTGATAGAAGACTTTGGGTCCGATTTTTCTCTCCTCTCAAGGTAGGGTTTCATCCTCTATCCTTTCCCTTCCATTAATTTTGGTTCTTGGAGCATTTATGAACATTAATGGTGGGTTTTTAGGGCATCAATCTCATTTAAGTGCAAGGATTGCACTTCTCATCCAAGAACCAACTCCATCCTATTCATTTTAGGGTTTGTACTTCTATAAACCCTCTAAGGTGAGTTTGGTTTCAAACCTTAACTCATATACATGTTTACATATAGATATTCTAGTCTAAATGATGTTTTCTATCTTCACTCTTCATGATTTCTATTTTGACCTAAGATGGGTTTGATGAAGATTTAGGCTTTTATTTGGGTAAAGTGGTTTGAAAGACTCTAAATACTTACACTCGTGGTTTACTCATGATTGTCCACTTATATTGTTCATTTTGAAGAACAAAACGATTTTGACCAATTTAGGTCAAAATCTAGGGTTTGAAAAATTTGGGGATTTTGATGTAAATATTATGAAAGGGAGTTCTAATGTAGGAAAGAGGATTAATTATCAACCTTGGAATTCATGGCTCTTAATATCTAATATTTCTTCTTATGATTGCACTTTATGTTGGATATGTGTTTATTAATGTTCATAGTTGTGAACTTATTCATGTGGTAATAATGTTATTGGCTTACTTGGGAGTTGAGTATGTCATTTGAGTGTAATGGATCCATAGGCACTAGAGTCATAGCACAGAATAGGCATCGGGATCCATGATAAGTAAGACGTGGGCTTATATGGTCGGGCATCATCTCATGGGCAGTAAGGTGTAATTCCAATGTGCTTGTTTGTAGATTTGGAGTAACCCAATGTATAGACCTGGAGTGGTTGAAATTGGGGACTCACAAGTTATAGACTCTTCGGGATTGCGCTTGTTTCCGAATTATAATTGTGATGTGATTATTGTTACTAACGATTAAGTGGCTACCTTGTCTCATGTAAACATCTTGGATTATCGAGTTACCGTCAACATTTGAAGCATTGGATATCATATGACTTCCTCCATGGAGGTCCATTATATTTTCTGTTGTACCTTGTAGATCCCAGATTGACAATCAAGTAACAATGAATATGAAAACAATAATCTTTATTGAATGATTCAAGAGAGTTACAATATTGGATTGATGAACATAAATCTCTCTAATCTCTATTACGCGCATAACCTGATCTCTCAAAGTCTAATCTAATTTCTAAACAAAACTCACTTTAAATACCAAGGCTTTAAGGCTAAAGCCCATGGCCCATTAACACACTAAATCCCATATTATCTATTATGAGGCTTTTACAAACAAATAAATAAAACTATTCTTTTATTTATATCACTTTTATTTTATAGGACTTTTAGTCCTAACAATCTCCCCTAAAGTTATATAAAGAAAAATTATGATCTTGGAATCTTCAGGTCTTGATATTCTCTCCCTCTTGAATCTTTGACAGATGTTGGCGTTGCTTGACTTCAGGTCTTTCCATGCTCCCCCTTGAATTATGCTCTTAGTCTTCATAGTATCATGAGTTGAACCACGAGTTGAATTGGCATGCACTTGTAATCTTTTCTGCACGGATCATAACAGTTACTCCCCCTCAACTTTTGCTTACTCCCCCTCAACTTGATAATATGAGTCTTTGAACTTTTATAACGTTTCTCCCCCTCATGATGATGATCTGTGTCTTTGAATCTATATCAGTTCTCCCCCTCATGATGATTAGGAGCATCATGAGCATCATGTAACTTCAAAGACAACATTGATGAGTAGCAAAATACCAGATAAGACGTTAAGTAACCAAAATGGGGTAATCAACTAACACAGAAACACAAAAGTAACTGTTATCACAACAATTTAGAAATTGCGTGGCCTATGTTCAGAGTTGGCATTGAGGAATCTCTAATAGGACTTCCAGTTATCACTGAAGTAAAATCTTAAAAATTACTTCTTAAACTGTTCCGACAATATCATGAAGATATGCAATGGGAATCACAAAGACTCGTGTATGTGTGAAAGAAATAAATTATATCTGTTTGGCTCAAAAATTGATTTAACCTGGGACGCAGGTTAAAAATGAATAGACACAGTGATTAGAATATGAAGTTCGGAGACCGGAGCTGATGTCTTCCTTTTTCAATATCTAAGACCTCCGAGTGAGGAATAGATAGATTATGTGCTAATTCTCCGTGCATTTATGAGACAAGCATCTGTTGTGAGATGCTTGAGTGGCTGGGTGGGGTGACACGAGTTATCGACACTGGGTCCATGTCTGTTTCAATATTCATCTCCAAAGAACGAGAATGAATAGATTATGTGGTTACCCGGATAACTGACTCGGTTTGGTAAGGACCAATAATTCTTTTAAGTCCTGTCACAGCCGCACCAAATTCTTTTCACTCCAAACTCATCTATCAATCTAGACCCCTCACTGATGTCTATAATTGGATGTGTTTCTTGGGTAGGTCCTTCCGGTTCTGGATAGACCATAGAAACAATATAATTCCTAACACTCACTTTCATGCATCGAGTAGAACAGTTTAGTCAACAGTGAAGTACGAGTCCTGAACTGATTTGTTCAGAAGTCATAAAAATGAAGTGCGAGATCTGATCTGAGATAACCAGAAGTCAAAAGAGTGAAGACCGAGTTATGATATGAGGTAATCAGAAGTCATAAAAAATGATAAAGAATGTCAAAGAACAAATTCAAGCGCAGACTAGAATGACTCAGTAAGAACAATATTTGCAATAAATGAAACAATTGAACAGAAAGTTTAATTGTGAAGAACAAGTCACAGTTAATGTGTCAAAAAAGAATTGTATCATTAACATGAAATGACGAACTTTGAAACACATGTAGGAATTCAAGCGAGTGTATTTCCATCGAAAAATCAACAAGTATATGAGACATGGAAATAACTAAGTCAAGAAGATATAACACGTGGCATTCATGGAAGTTAACATTAACAAACATCCAGAATGAATTACCACGGTTCTTTGAATTCCCTGAAAAATTCATGTATATGTCAAATACCTGATGATCCCCCTCAAAATTGGCATAACCTTCGAATACAATCATGTGAAAAGAAAATTCTGAACGTTATCACACATGACATCCCTGCAAAAAACATATCAGAAAGATTTTGGTATCCATGCTTTGATGGATCATTGATGGTTAGATGCCTTGGCTTTAAAATAGGGATTCGGGATACTATAAGTACCATACCAGTTATTGACATACCTTGGATGCACAAAGTCACTCTTTCCACAATAAGTGCAGCAGAGCTTTGCTCGGTTTAAACTGATCAACTTAGCTATAGGGTAAACATAAGCAGGTGAACCAGTCTTGGGAATAAATGACTTTGTATCAACTACAGGAGAAATATGAGACTTGTTTCCATCACAGTCTTCTGTAGTTGATTTCTTTCTCCAAACCATTTTTACTTTTCAAAAAACATGATTATCTGTAGAATCATTAAGCTCAATGTCAGAAGAACTAGAGTAATACGATTGTCTTTTGTGAGAAATACCGGTTTTTGAGCGTTTCTTTGACCGTCTTTTGGATTTAGATTTTGAAGATTTTAGTTTAAAATGGTTTTGGAACACTCTCCTTTCTCAAAATTTACCGGTGAAGGCATTTTATTCAAAAGTTGAGTGTGACTTGCAAGCTTTGGAGCAAAATCAATGTTTGAAACATCATCATCATGACAAACAGAGAAATTCATAAACTCAGAAAACTGTCGTGTAGAATCAAATGGGGTGTCACCATCAGAGTCGGATGAGGAGCAGTTAAAGGAATCATTCGCAAAGGGATTATTAAAGTCTGGAAAAAGATTCCTTTGAACAGATTCGGTTTAAACCGCCTTACCTTTATTTTGGTAACTCAAAATCTTATCATAGGTGTCACGAGACACTCCTAGAAAAGGTTTGCACGAGGAACTATCCGAACAAGTAGTTGACGGGTCAACCGAGATGGTGTCAGGAGAGGCAGGATTCATTGGAGTATCCATTGGACTTTCCTTAGCCATCCTTCCTGTTAAATCCACTGCCGCCAAGGTGGACAGTTTAGTCGTCAATTTAGCAATCTCGGTTTTATAACTCGTTATTTCTGATTCAGATAATGAATCGGTTTTGTTCTGTTTGAGCTCGCTTATAGTGGATAAAAGTACAATTCTTTCGGTTTCAAAAATAACCTTGTCCCTCACAATTGATTCTTCGAGGTAAAAAATGATGTTTTCCAAAATCAGAGGTGGAACATAACGTTTGAACTCTGATTTATCGTTAGAATCTACATCTGGTGTTTCCGTAACGGGAACCGGAGTTTCCACTGTTTTAGCAAGCGAACAGATGTCGAAGTAATCATTGGAGAGGTAAGGGGTTTTGCTTTTTAAATAAGATTCATTTAGCGTTTCGTACACGAAAGGAATTTGTACATTTATATTTTTCCTAGGCGACTCATCTTCCGATTTAGTGTTGTCTTCAGAATTAGAGTTACCAATTTTAGGTTTTGCCTCTATTTTTGGTAGAGGGATACCTGTTTTTCGTTTAAGATCCTCTTTCTCCTCATCCTCCGGAGACGGCTTAGTCCACTTGATCTTATACTCGGGATATTTCTTATCTAGTCCCAAAAAGTTGAACTCATAAAGGGTGGGAACCTTAGATAAGATTTTCTTAAGGTAACACGGATTATCATATCCGAGTCCCCAAAGAGAATTGTAATACTTGAATTCCTTCGGTTTATTCAAATGAATCGTTTGGTCTGTTTGACCTTGCTTGTAAAGTTTGGATTCAAGATCCTTAAGCTTGTTAGTCAATTTATCATTTTCTTTTTGAACGGTTAAGCGAAGATTGACAATCTTATTATTCTCTTCCTAAGACTTACTGGGCTTTTCGGTGATTTCAGATAATTGGGTCTCTAGGGTTTTGGCTCTTTTTGTAATGGCTGAGCATTCAGATTGATAGTTTTCTATAACACACTTATGTTCAGCCTTTTCAATTGCTAGCTTGCCTATATTGTCGTATTTGATTTTTGCATCAGCTTCTAGCTTAGTGATTTGGGCTTCTAAATGGGAAACTTTCTCTTTGAGCTCAGAGTAAGTTGGGTAAGACATTGTTACTCGAAAAAATATGATCGTGAGACAATTCAAGATATCAAACTAAAAACATACGGTGTATCACAGAATACACAAATGTCCCTCTTAACCGGGAAAGGATAAGAGTAGAGTCCGGGAACAGGTGAGATCCGGAACCAGGAAAGATCCAGAACCGGATAGGGATCCAGACAAGGTCCGGAAGAAGTGAAACCGGGGTAGGAGAGACCAGAAACGGTAAAGGATGGGATCCGGATTGGTTGAGATCTGGAGTCGATTGGATCCGGAACCGGTATGAAAACCGATATGGTCCGGGACCGGATTAGGATCCGGTGTAGTCCGGAACCGGGATTGAATCCGGTATAGTCCGGAACCGGTGTTGACTCCGGGTGCGGGAAGCAAACAATCCGGGACTCACCAATTAAGTCCCGTATTCAACGCAGTTCGAAAAAAAATACGTACCTAGAGTTGCAAAAACTCACCTTTTTGACCGAAACACTTCGAATAACTTCTGCACAAACTTTAGAAACACACCCACAACCACAGAAAGCAAAAACAACTAACCAAATAGAATTTTAAACAACTTTTGAGCAAAAGTTGAGAATTTTTCAACAACAGAGTATTCAGAACCCAGACTTGGAAAATTCAAAATTGATGAACATAAAATTTAGAATTCGACCCCGAAGATTTGTAGAAATCAGTTTAACAACATATAGAATGGATTGGAAAACACTGATTTCACTTTAATCGCAAGAATCAACAAAATCAAAAACAACCCTAATAACACAAAGTCGTATCGACTTTGAAAAACACATATTCAAAAATTGATACCTTTAGATCGATAGTTTTGTCCCTCTGCTTTGATACCACATGTAGATCTCAGATTGACAATCAAGTAACAATGAATATGAAAACAATAATATTTATTGAATGATTCAAGAGAGTTACAATATTGGATTGATGAACAAAACTCTCTCTAATCTCTATTACGCGCATAACTTGATCTCTCAAAGTCTAACCTAATTTCTAAACAAAACTCACTTTAAATACTAAGGCGTTAAGGCTAAAGCCCATGGCCCATTAACACACTAAATGTAACACCCTCAAATTTGGAAAGAGCAACTAACTTTAATTTCAATAAAATAACCAAAATAGGATAAAATCTTTTCTACAAACCATCCTTGAAAATACCTCAAAAATTAAAACATCACGACTTCTACAATTAACAACTCCAGACGGGTGTTACCTAACACAATACAAGTTGCTAATCCCAAATAAATGCGGAAGACTTCACTAAGCAATTCACTTTTCGTGTACTCTACTAGCACTCATCACTTCACGGTGTAGCTAAAGCTATTCCCAACCTGAACCTGTTGCACATGCAGACAAATAAAAATGTTAGGCTAACGCCTAGTGAGTTCAAGAGTTTACATAATGATCAAATAATGTGTTAGACAAAAGGTTTCAACGTAAATCATGATTTTCCGAAAAAGGATTTGAGTAAAGTACGCCAACACTCATTTTTCACATGCACGCAAATTCCGTGACGAAAGCTTCCAATGAAAATCATTTCCCAGCAATAGACTCAAGTCCAAAACTCACTCAAGATGTAAATAATTATTAAAACCTCAATATACATGAATGCGAATAAAACTCCAATATTCGAAAACGTCCAACCAAGGATGAGACATAAAACGCCACTCATAAATTCATGGGAAGAACCATCCCTACGCGTATGAAACAATGCCGACACATGGATAAACAAAATACCCAAAACAACACCCTTCGATGACGGGGGAGACCCGATTCCATCGAATGTGGCGTAAACACAAGTTAAACCACAATTAATAAACACTAGTAAGCTTCATGGATGGGGCACACATGACATCAACCAAACTAGGTCTTTAGTCAATCTTAGACATCAACCATACTAGGTCTTTAGTCCATCTTAGACATCAACCATACTAGGTCTTTAGTTGATAACGCCACTTTTTGGCGTTATTTTCGGTTCTCAAACCAATGAGATTGGCTTGGACTCAAGTAAAAAGGCGTATATTTCACGATTTATTTAGTGATTTACACAGGTTTTATAAAAAGCGGCATTCTTCGGAAATAGAAGCTGAAAAGAGCCCAAAACGAGTCAAAACGAAGCCTAACGGAAGCCCAAAAGCCAAGCCCAAGACCCGCGAACGAACCAGGACCCGACCCGCGAACCAGAAACGACCCAGAGCTGCATCTGAGTAGCGCGCGACTTCCCACGCGACTTGCAAGTCGCGTGGAAGGTCGCGTATCCCTCTGTTTGTCGAAAATCAGTTTTATAAGTCGGGGTTTAGGTCACTTTTTTTGGTATCCAGTTTTCACGTTACGGCCAGAGCAGTCCCGGGGGCGATTTTCGAAGCCAAGTGACACCCGTTGGAGCGGAGATAGAGAGAGGATCAGATACATGTTCATCACGCTACATAGAGACGACCACGATAGAAGGGAGTAACCATTACATTCACCGTTATCACGACTATCATGTTCACATACTTATTTTCATCGTTTTCTATTGTGTTTGAATCCACCACCGATATGAACTAACCGGTTCATGTTGGGGGTTGGAATGAATGTGGTTTGAACTTATAAACAGATGATTTGAAACTTTTATCAGTTTTCTTATTGAATGAATGAATGCAATTTGGTGTTTAATGCTTTTGTGAGATTAGCTACCTTGCAACTGTTTTATTGTTTTCAATTAATGTTCGAGAGAAGTAATTGAGAAACAGAATTAGGAATTGCATAGCTAAGGTAAGAAAGGATCGAGAGATACTGAGTAAATCTTAGTCCCGTTTGAATCTTAATCTTAATGCATTTTGAAACCCGTATGTTGAGATCGAAAGATAAAACTATTGTTTTCGAAATAGAAATTACGGTTGCTTGAAAAAGGAAGCGTGCTTTATAAATAAAATCGGTGTTACTTGAGAGAGAACAACGATTAGATAAAGATTGGGCATTCATTGATAGGAATAACTGGTAATTGAATTGAGTCAAGACGTTTGTATGTAAGAACCATAGGAGTTCCAACCCCCAGCTTTTCTCTCTATCAAAGTTTTCAAAGCTGTTCTGTGTTATCTTGTGTTGATTTGATCTCATTAATTTCTGCATTTAATCAGTTCTAAAACCAATCCTCCAATTTCAATAGTCCAGTTAATAGTTCTTATAGTAATTGTGATATTTAGTTCCTAGTTCCCCGTGATTCGATACTCGTACTTCCGTACACTATTACTTGATTCGACACCGTACACTTGCGGTTAGATTCGCGGGGTGTCAAAACCTCGTGTCAAGTTTTTGGCGCCGTTGCCTGGGAACTAGTCGCAACTAATAGCACTACTATCTATATACGCTATTAGATTGGACATTTTCTTTTCGTATTTTATTTCACTCACTTTCAGTTTTTGGATTATTGACTTTGTTTTCTTCTTTTCAGGTTCCACTTGGTTTATGCCAAGGACGACCCGAGGAAAAGAGATTGAAGAATTTGATCCGGAGATCGAAAGAACCGCCCGTCGTCTACGGAAAGAAGCTAAAGTTAAGCGAAATCTGAAATTCGAGATGTCTGACGACGAGAGACCACCTCGCCGCAACAATCCACCACCACCTCCTCCGGCGAGAGTTCCTATGCGGTCGTTCGCCGATCCGAATGTGGCGGCGGCCCGAATAGGCATTCAAGCGCCCGCTACTGGGGCGAACTACTTCGAGCTGAAGCCGAGCACCATCGTGATGGTGCAGCAAAACCAGTATGGAGGGACACCGACAGAAGACCCTCATGCACACCTTCGTGCATTTGAGCGGGTTTGCAACACTTTCAAGATCAATGGCATGAACGAAGATGCCATCAAGCTGCGATTATTTGGATTCTCCCTCAAAGGCCGAGCCGAAGCATGGACCGAGAGCATCCAGCCAGATTCGGTCACCACATGGGCACAATTGAAGGCTGCATTCCTCCAAAACTTTCCCCCGAGTCGGACCGCCCAACTAATGGCCGAGATCACCCATTTCGCACAATGGGACCAGGAAACGTTATATGAGGCGTGGGAGCGTTATAAGGACATGATCAAGAAATGTCCTCATCATGGGCTACAGTGCTGGGTCATCATCCAGACCTTTTTCAGCGGACTTCACCCGCAATTTAAGAACGACATCACTGCTGCCGCGGGTGGGGCATTAATGGACAAGTCATATGAGGAAGCGTGCGAGCTGATTGAGAACCTGGCCGAACATAGTTTCTCCATGCCTAGATCAGCGGTAAGACGAGTCGCAAATGTCCAAGAAGGTAATGAGATGAGTGAGCTGAAAGCTCAACTAGCCTTTCTCACGAATCCGCTGAATGGAGGGAATCTTCAAGAACCTGATCAGGTTCATTTTGTGGCAAACCGGAACCAACCGAGAAACGATCCTTTCTCGAATACGTATAACGAGGGGTGGAAAAAGCACCCCAATCTCTCATGGAATCAGCCGGGTCCACAACCAGGTAACTTTTCTAACTCTTCCAATTCTTTTAATACTAACAGTGTGTACCGCCCTCCAGGTTTTCAGCAAAGGAACGAGGGACCGTCCGGAGAGAAAAAGCCGGGACTCGAGGACATGATGATGAAGTTCATGTCTAAAATGGACACTACAGTCGGGGGATTAGCAACTACAGTCGAGGGATTAGTCAGTACAGTCAACACTGTCAAAGCGGCTACCGAACAAAACACCGCCGCCATCAAGATCCTCGAGAGGCAAGTGGGGCAGATTTCCAAAACCCTACAAAACCGAGCCCCCGGAAAACTGCCGAGTCAACCCGAAAGACAAAACCGGGAACACTGCAATGCCATCTACCTTAGAGATGGCAAGGAGCTGAATGAAGAGCCAGCAAAGGAAGCCGATGATGATGTAGAGATCATTGATATGGACGAGTTAGAAGCTGAAGAAAGTGGGAAGAGTGAAGAGAAGAAGAAAGAGGTGACACCACCGGTCAAGCCGGAAATCCCGAGAGTACCCTACCCAAGCAGGCTGAAAGCGAATAAAGACCAGGTTCATTTTTCTAAATTTCTTGATGTCTTTAAAAAGCTAACTATCAATATTCCTTTTGCAGACGCGCTCACACAAATGCCCTCCTACGCTAAGTTCATGAAGGAGATTATATCGAAGAAGAGGACACTTGATCACCAGGCCACTATTGCACTCACTGAAGAGTGCAGCGCCATCTTCCAGAATAAGCTTCCCCAGAAGCTCAAGGATCCAGGGAGTTTCTCTATCCCTATTCAAATTGGGGACTTTTCTTTTACTAGAGTTTTATGTGATCTAGGGGCTAGTATTAATCTGATGCCTCTTTCTATTTTCAGGAAACTTGGCCTGGGTGAGGTGAGCCCAACATACATGACATTGAAGTTGGCCGATCGATCGATAAGGTACCCATACGGGGTGATTGAGGATGTGCTGATAAAAGTGGGTAAGTTTTACTTTCCTGTCGACTTTGTGGTAATAGACATAGATGAGGGCGAAGAGGTCCCGATGATTCTGGGGAGATCCTTCCTGGCCACGAGTCGAGCGTTAATAGACATGGAGGAAGGGGAGATTACCTTCAGAGTTGGTGGCGAGAAGGTAAACTTCAAGATGTTCGAGAGTGGACGGTGCAGATCTGGAGATGGAACGAGGTCAAGTAGAGAGGAAGAATCCGCGGGAAATCGCAAGTGTGGGCGATCCAAATCCGCGGACACCAAACCTAGTTGAGTCCCACATAGTTGTGCCACGACTTTAAATAAGGCGCTGGGTGGGAGGCAACCCACCAAGGTTTGTTTCCCCTTATTAGTTTTTTTTATCTTGTGTGTTTTTAATTCCGGAAAAAACCAAAAAAAAATCGAAAAATTGAAAAAAATCAAAAATAGCTGGAACAGGGACATACGCGACCTGCCACGCGGTTTGCATACCGCGTGGTAAGCCGCGGGACCCTCTGTTTGTTTTGTGAAACAGTGGGTTACGCGGTATGTTGTGCGGCTTGCAAACCGCGCAGCAAACCGCGGGTGTCCTCGTCTTGTTTTTCGTGCAATTTTTGTTTCCTTTCCTGCTTTGTGTGTTTCTTTTCCATTTTTTCTTTCTTGTGCTTTGTTTTTCTTTGTTTTGTTTTGCATGTTCCCTCCGTCTTCTCCGCTAAGTGCTCAAATCTTTTCAAGAAAATCTCATCCGGCCGGGCAAAACAGGTATGTTATAATTCTTTCTGCTAAACGAGTGATGTAAGATGTTTATGCCTTAGTAGTTATCGAGATGCAACAAACCTAAGTTTCACTTAGGTTTGGGGTGCCTCATCTTTTTAAACATCTACATACTCACTTTTATCCCTGTGCAAACCTCGGTTTTACCGAGGTTTGGGGTTGGCTTTTATTTGGCAAACCTAGGCCATGGCCTAGGTTTGGGGTGCCCAGTCTAGAAATTTTGGGTTTGTCTTTTTGCTATGCTATGTTTTACCCGTCCTTTTTATACCTGTAAATAACTGCACAATGATTGAGTCGCATCACCTACGACTTTGCTTGCACATTGGGGACAATGTGTGGGTAAGGTTTGGGGTTGCCCAATCGGGCCCAAGCTTATGCACGTAGATTTCCTGCACTTCTGAGTGTCTAGATCACAATAGCTAAATTTTTTTTGTTTTGAATGATTGAGACCAACCATTGTGGGAAGAATCTTATGATAGTGACGTGACCGTTAGGGAAGGACCGGGAAAGGACATGACTAGGGACATTAGTGGAGACCACCCGATAGTGAGTTTTGAGCCTAAAAAGACGTTTTTCATTTCGAGGGATTTATACACGTAATTCTTATACACTTTTCGAATTCCTTGTCGTGAATGTAGAATGATCTCGCTACATTATTGCATTGAGTAGCAAAGACGAACATCGGGATAGTAGGTAAGGGTATAGTAGACCATACCGTATGGACCTTAAGAAATGATTCCAGGCGTTGTGTGTTTTGTTTTAACCCGTTTCAGCTATCGTTTTCCCTTTTACCCTTAGTGTGTACCCATAGCCCATTTGAAGCCAAACACTCACCGTATCTCTTGCTAAACCCCATTAAACCCTTAGCCATAAGCCTTAGCCAACCCAATCCAAAAGTGTGTCAATCGGAAGCGGTAATGAACTAATAGAGATAGAGCAGAAAAGAGAAAATTCCGGCCAGTCATGAGAATAAAACGGGTCAATGTAACCCGAGAAGTAGAAAAGAGGACCAATGAAGTCCCAAAAAAAAAGAAAAAAAAATTCGAGTTAATTTAGATTTTATCTATAGCAGTAAATAAGAGAGTCAAAGCGACTCCAATAGTGACGAAGAGGGCCAAATAATAGAGTGAAAAGCTATAGAGTTCGGAACTGCAATTGATTGACACGCCAAGGATTTTTGAACCATTTTACCCTTCGTTTCATAGCCTTAACCTTAGCCCCATTACAACCCTTGTAAAGACCTGGATGATCTTTTGGAAAATATGATTACGGTCTATGCCTACCTTTACCGATATTCCCTGTCTTGCTACTTGATCCCTTTCTGAGATCCATTTTTGGACATTTGTGCATCTTTCAATAGAGTTGTCATGCAATTTTGCGTATTCTTGTACATAACCTCCAAAACATGACAACACGAGCGATAACCTAGGTTCGAGTGCAAAGAGAGTATCCCGTAAGGTAGGGTCGAGGCGAAATGTTTTCCCTAGTATGTTTGGACCTAGTCTAACCCGAACGTAATCGGAACAGTCACGAGTTCAACTCCCAATGGAAGGTCATAGGTCAAACAAAATAAGGATGAGGCGAGAGTGAGATAGATATTCACGGGTATGGGAAATCACCGATGCATCACTTGGTACCGATTGGGAATTGTGCAGTTATTATTCTTTCACAGATATATGCTTTTATTCTGTTTTTATCGCTAATTTGCTTGGGGACAAGCAACGCTCGGTTTGGGGTTGTTGATAACGCCACTTTTTGGCGTTATTTTCGGTTCTCAAACCAATGCGATTGGCTTGGACTCAAGTAAAAAGGCGTATATTTCACGGTTTATTTAGTGATTTACACAGGTTTTATAAAAAGCGGCATTCCTCGGAAATAGAAGCTAAAAAGAGCCCAAAACGAGTCAAAACGAAGCCTAACGGAAGCCCAAAAGCCAAGCCCAAGACCCGCGAACGAACCAGGACCCGACCCGCGAACCAGAAAGACCCAGAGCTGCATCTGAGTAGCGCGCGACTTCCCACGCGACTTGCAAGTCGCGTGGAAGGTCGCGTATCCCTCTGTTTGTCGAAAATCAGTTTTATAAGTCGGGGTTTAGGTCACTTTTTTTGGTATCCAGTTTTCACGTTACGGCCAGAGCAGTCCCGGGGGCGATTTTCGAAGCCAAGTGACACCCGTTGGAGCGGAGATAGAGAGAGTATCAGATACACGTTCATCACGCTACGTAGAGACGACCACGATAGAAGGGAGTAACCATTACATTCACCGTTATCACGACTATCATGTTCACATACTTATTTTCATCGTTTTCTATTGTGTTTGAATCCACCACCGATATGAACTAACCGGTTCATGTTGGGGGTTGGAATGAATGTGGTTTGAACTTATAAACAGATGATTTGAAACTTTTATCAGTTTTCTTACTGAATGAATGAATGCAATTTGGTGTTTAATGCTTTTGTGAGATTAGCTACCTTGCAACTGTTTTATTGTTTTCAATTAATGTTCGAGAGAAGTAATTGAGAAACAGAATTAGGAATTGCATAGCTAAGGTAAGAAAGGATCGAGAGATACTGAGTAAATCTTAGTCCCGTTTGAATCTTAATCTTAATGCATTTTGAAACCCGTATGTTGAGATCGAAAGATAAAACTATTGTTTTCGAAATAGAAATTACGGTTGCTTGAAAAAGGAAGCGTGCTTTATAAATAAAATCGGTGTTACTTGAGAGAGAACAACAATTAGATAAAGATTGGGCATTCATTGATAGGAATAACTGGTAATTGAATTGAGTCAAGACGTTTGTATGTAAGAACCATAGGAGTTCCAACCCCCAGCTTTTCTCTCTATCAAAGTTTTCAAAGCTGTTCTGTGTTATCTTGTGTTGATTTGATCTCATTAATTTCTGCATTTAATCAGTTCTAGAACCAATCCTCCAATTTCAATAGTCCAGTAAATAGTTCTTATAGTAATTGTGATATTTAGTTCCTAGTTCCCCGTGATTCGATACTCGTACTTCCGTACACTATTACTTGATTCGACACCGTACACTTGCAGTTAGATTCGCGGGGTGTCAAAACCTCGTGTCATTAGTCCATCTTAGACATCAACCATACTAGGTCTTTAGTCCCTCTTAGACATCAACCATACTAGGTCTTTAGTCCAAACCACCAAGTTCAATCCTGCTGGATCTTTACCTTGGAAACCCACCATCCAAAACTAGCTTACTCGGCTTAAACATTTATACATGGCCTCAAAAGAACAACCAATGCATTCAAATCATGTAATTCTCAAATACAATGCAATTCATGAAAAACATAACCCAAGCCCACGTCGAGCTTATCAAAACCGGGCAACGCCCTCAAGACCCAACAGAGTCCAAGTTTGAGCCACCAGCTCAAAAGATCAAGTAATCGTTTATCAAAATCAACTCATGCAAATAAAGTGTGTCGAACCCACATTATGCAAACACATGCTCCGAGGCATGATTATCTCACAACCCCTTCATCGCCACTTTCCCAATGAAGTCAAATCATATATGCATATACATGTATGCGTGTACGTATATGTCTATCTTTTATAATTTATTAATGCATAAAACCTGCCATGGTCCGTTAGACCCAATGTACTAAGAATACAAAATCATCAAACGGTCTTCACATATAAGGTCAAACACTCAAGGAGACACATACTCACATAAAACGCAATTAAGCACATAACACATCCAAAGCTCCCCCTCGAGCTACTAAAACTGGCAAACACTCAAAAGACCCATTTGAGTAGAAATCAAGCCCTTGAAGGCAAAATAAACGTTTGGCTAAATACGCTTTGCCCACACGGTTACGTAAACCAAATACATCGTTACCCAAAATATTTGCCCTTTTAATTTCTCCATTGGCCTTCGGCCCAAACAAAAGGGTTTACTCCTCTCAAAACATTCATAAGGTCGAAATTGACCAAAATCCCCAAATATGGGTGTTTTACAAGATTTCTAAACTTCAACACATTGATTAATCAAAACCCACCAATTCACCCAACAATTGATAATTTTATATAAAACACGTAAATACTTTAAAAATAAACATTTTGACATGTACAACGTTTTCACAAATCAACTTGAACTCACCTTGCTAGATTAGGAAAATTCTAGATTTTCCCAAACGTAAGCTCCTTTGTGGCAACACGAATCCTTAAGCCAAATCTTGCAAAAACCTAGATCCATAAATTTCCAACCATGAATATTCATATTCAACCTCTTTAAAACCATTCCCCAAACATCTTATATAAAAATCTCCATTTTGACCAAAACCCCAATATTAACCTAACTTCCTCAAAATCATCCAAACCGAAATTGGAGAAACAAAACACTAGGAGATCATCAATGGAACATTTATAACTCATATGAAAGTATAGAAGCTAGGAAGATGAACCCACCACTTAGGTTTTGATGAAAACCTAGAAAACCCCAAAAATCTCTAGTGTTGTGGATGAAACTTGCTCTTGCATCAATAAATGAAACCACTAGCATAAAATGGAGAAGGAACACTTTAATCTCCATGAAAAAACCCCAAAATCCATTAGGGTTTATGAGGGAAAGAGGGGAAACGATTTGGAGAGAAGAGAAGAGATTTGAGAGTGAGAAATGACAGACTTACCACCACCAAACACCCTTTAATCTTCCAATAAACTTCCAAACTATTTCTAGATCCTTGAAGAGCTCTCAAAAACGGAACCATAGCAACTTGAATTACCAAAATCGGAGTTGAAATGAGAGAGATATGAAGAAATGAAGTTTGGGGCTAAAAATCCCGTATTTATGCTCATCAGTCGCTCCGCGCGGATCTCCGCGCGGATGCACTAGCGCCACCATCAGCGCCAAGCACTAGTCGCCCGGTTTCTTCCTAAACACTGTTTTGGCCATAACTTCTTCGTTTAAGCTCCGTTTTCGCTCCGGAAAGGACCGTTGGACTCGTATTTGAATTCCCCATCAAACAAGACCATAAAATCTAGGATTTAATCCAAAATCCTATGTTTTCTTATTTTTCTTAAAGATCGGTTCCACACTGATTTGAAATTGTGCTTATCCGAAAATTACGGGTGTTACACTAAAACCCATATTATCTATTCTGAGGCTTTTACAAACAAATAAATAAAACTATTCTTTTCTTTATATCACTTTTATTTTATAGGACTTTAGTCCTAACATACCTCAAATTAGTATTATTGTTATAAATTGTTAGGATCTTATTCTTATCGTTTAGACTAACACTCCTTCTCTTGGGTATGTGCTTAGGGCATTCAAGCCGTAGGGCTCCTCGGGCTTGAGCGAAGAGACGTGATGGAGATAGCATTTTTGGAAATATATAGAGGCGTACATGATATGTTGGGAACTGAAGATTTGCTAAGTATGGATAGTACTGCCAAAACAACTTTAATACTGCCAGAGCATAATTAATACTGCTAGAGTGAAGTTACTACTGCAAGACAAAGTTAATACTGCTGGAACTCTGTTAGTACTGCTGATGCATTAATGCTGTTGGAACTCTGTTAGTACTGCTGATGCATTAATGCTGCTGGAACAAAGTTAGTACTGCTGAGTCAAGTTAATGCTGCTGGAATGAATTAGTGCTGCTGGAGAATATTAGTACTGCTCATGCTGAATGAAGATTAATACTGCTGATGTGATAAGTTTGGAATGCGAGAATATTGGAGATAAAGATGGAATGGATGAAGATATGCTTAAAGAAGATTCAGAAGATCAATTTATTTTTGATAGTTATCTTGTAATTATTGTGTATAAATAGATGTTGATAGATAGCTATTCGAGATATGCGATATACGTGAGAGTTTCAGAATACGTTTTGTTTTAGAGAGAATTAACCTCAAGGTTCAGAACCCTATTTCTAGAGAAGTAGAAGTCGTCTTGATTGAGCCTGTTCATCAAGATTGAGGTTTGGTTGTAATCTTGTGAGTCGAAGCATTGAATACAAACAGTTTGTGTTTTCTTATTGAGTTGTTCTTTGATTGTGTGAATTAAAGTTCTATTCCGCAGATTCTTTAATTCTGAGTTCTAAGTATTATTAGTCTTGTTAAGATTCGATCCTGACAAGTGGTATCAGAGCCTGTGTTTCTTAGAATTCTACAATTATTATGGACAATTCTATTGAATCAAACAGTACTCTTGTTTCTAAGGTTCCCATGCTCAGACCCAATGAGTTTGACATGTGGAAAATTAGAATCAAGCAGTACATTCTGCTTACTGATTATTCCATCTGGGATATCATAGAGAATGGTCCATGTGCTGAAGGAAGAACTGGACCAGATGGCAAAAGACCTCCTCCAAAGACTGATGCAGAGAGAAAAGTCAGACAAATAGAGATGAAGGCCTTAAGCACTCTGCTTTTGGCTATCCCCAATGAATATCAGCATCAATTTCATCACTGCACTGATGCTCAGATTCTGTGGAATGCATTGGAAAAGAGATTCACTGACACCAAAAGCACCAAGAGGAATCAGAAGGCAATTCTCAAGCAGCAGTATGAAAACTTTACTTCTACTAAGAATGAGTCTATGACTCAAACTTTTGATAGATTTAATAAGCTGATTGGAGAATTGGCCACAGTAGGAGTCAAGATGGAGGCTGATGATGTTAACAGAAAGTTCTTAAGAT
Organism: Saussurea involucrata; assembly: GCA_033807775.1. Classification (NCBI taxonomy): domain Eukaryota; kingdom Viridiplantae; phylum Streptophyta; class Magnoliopsida; order Asterales; family Asteraceae; genus Saussurea; species Saussurea involucrata. Next base: position 33,695,843 of record CM066323.1, read on the forward strand.
CATTAGGTGAAGAGTGGACAATGTATACTGTGTCCTTCAGACAGAATGACCAATTGGAAGATAAAGAGCTTGATGATCTTTACAATGATCTTAGAGTCTTTGAAGCAGAGGTTGAAGCCAAAAAGAAGCCCTCTGGATATGTACATAATGCTGCACTCCTTTCAGTATCACCTGATTCTACTGCTAACCCTGAATCAGTTAGTGCTGCTGGAGGAGTCAATCAGGAAAAGACCAATGATTCAGTACTAGAAGCCTTCTTTTCTAGTCATGTTAAATCCTCATTGATTAATGATGACTTAGAACAGATTAATGCTGATGATCTTGAAGAGATGGATATCAAGTGGCAGATGGCTATGCTGTCTATGAGGGTGAAGAAATTCATAAAGAGGACAGGGAGAAACAACTTTTCCCAAAGAAGAGAAGATGGTGCTGGATTTGACAAGTCCAAGGTTGAATGCTACAAGTGTCACAAGATGGGACATTTTGCCAGGGAATGCAGAGGTGGAACATCTCACAACAGCCATCAACAAACTCAGGCTGGAAGCTCCAATCAAAACAGAAACTCTATTCAAGCTCTTGTCTCTCAACAAGGAATGGGATTTGATTGGAGTGATCAAGCAGAAGAGGCCATCCAAAATCAAGCACTTATGGCTGAAGTTTCAGATATTCCTACTGAGGTAAAATCTAATCTCTGTACTCAAGCTTGTATAGACACTGTTAAAAGGTATAGAGATCACAATCAGGGAATGTGTGATGACCTTAAGAGATTAGAAAAGGACAGAAAAGACTATGTAGTAATTGTTGAGAAGTTTGAAGAACAGATTAGGGCTTTTCAAGCCAATGAACTTCAACACTCCTATGATACAAACTACTGGAAATGGGAAAAGGATGGTCTAGAGTTCCAGCTTAGAGAATCCAGGGAAGAGTGTGAGAAACTAAAAGGAGAGCTTGAGAAAGTTAAACTTGATGTAGAAAAGTTTAATTGTGCCTCTATAGTCATGGACAACATAATCAACTCTCAAATCCATAGTAAGTTGAAACCAGGCATAGGGTACAATGCCACACCCCCACCCTACAACAACACATACATCCCTCCTAGGTCAGACCTGTTAGAAACCAAGGATAAAAAGGACTTACCTGAAGGAGCTACTAAAGTAGATCCATTAGATGAAGTAGTTGTTGAGAATAAGACTGAAAAAGAAGGATCTGATGAGGAATGTGAAAGTCCATGTGTTAAGAACAATGAGATGAAAAGGACTGAAAAGGGAAAGGGAGTTCATTATACACAGACCACTGTTGTGAACTCTAATACTTGTGAACATTGTTCTTGCAAGAAATCTCAAGAGAATAAGCCCCAAAAACATGATAAAAAGAGGGGAAATCAAAGAAATTGGAATAACCAGTGGGCTCAAAAACAAGGAGTTGATCTGCAAAGGATTAACAGACCAAAACCTTGTTTTATCTGTGGCAGATTGAATCACCTTGCCAAACACTGTTATTTCAATCCTATTAACCACAGGATAAATTTTCAAAGACCTTTTCATAAATCAAATGGTTATAGGAAGCCTGTGAGGAACCATGTGGCTAAGAAACAAGCTGAATCCAAAAGCCACATGAGAAAACAGACTGAAAAGGAATGTGTCAATATGTGGGTCCCCAAAAGCACTAATGATAGTACTGCTGACAAGGATAGTGCTGCTAGAAGCAATACTACTGCCAATACTGCTGCTAGCAGTGTTAGTGCTGCTAACACTGTTAGTACTGCTACCTCAGATAGTACTGCTGACAAGGATAGTGCTGCTAGAAGCAATACTACTGCCAATACTGCTGCTAGCAGTGTTAGTGCTGCTAACACTGTTAGTACTTCTTTTAAAAAGAATGCTGCTGCTAGCAGTGTTAGTGCTGCTAACTCTGTTAGTACCTCTTCTAAGAACAATACTGCTGCTAGCAGTGTTAGTGCTGCTAACACTGTTAGTACTTCTTCTAAGGTTAATACTGCTTCTAGTTTTTGTGCTGCTAAACCAATCATATTGACAAAATACTCCAGCATTGCAGTACCTAAGTTTGAAAATCTCATCAAAACCCAGTGCAAGTACTTTGATGAGCAAGGGAGACCCAAGACCACTTTGGCTTGGGTTCCCAATAAAAACTAACTGATTTATCTGATGTGTAGGGCAACCAACAGCTCAAGGGGAAGAGCATCTGGCATGTTGATAGTGGTTGCTCCAGGCACATGACAGGTAACATGGCCTGCCTCAAAAATTTCAAAAGAATTGATGGAGGACATGTTGCTTTTGGAAATAATCCTGCAGGAGGTAAGATAAGTGGTAAAGGTGATGTGTCAAAAGGTAAGATGACATTTGAGGATGTTTACTATGTTGAGCAATTGAGATACAACCTGTTAAGTGTATCACAGGTCTGTGACAAGAAACATAGTATATTATTTACTGATTCTGAATGCATTATTCTTGCTCCTGGATTCAAAGTAGTTGATGAAAACATGATACTATTGAGAACTCCTAGAAAGGATAATGTGTATTGTTTAGATTTAGAAAGTGTTTCATCTGATTCATCTCTAAACTGTTTGGTTTCAAAAGCTTCAATAGATGAATCATCACTTTGGCACAGAAGGATGTGTCACATGAATTTTAAAACAATGAATAAACTTGTTAAAAATAATCTTGTTAGGGGTTTACCATCAAAAGTCTATTCATGTGATGATCATTGTGTGCATGTCTCAAAGGCAAACAACACAAAACTTCTCATAAGTCCAAAGAGATAAACACTATCTCAAATCCTCTTCAGTTGTTGCATATGGATCTGTTTGGCCCTACAAATGTCATGAGCATTGGCAAGAAGTCATACTGTTTAGTTATTGTTGATGATTACTCTAGATTTACTTGGGTATATTTTCTGAGAACTAAAGATGAGACAAGTGGACTGATCAAATCTTTTATTCTTAGAATTGAAAACCAATCAAATCAAAAAGTGAAAGTCATTAGATCAGATAATGGGACTGAATTTAAAAACTTTGATCTAAACGCCTTTTGTGAGGAAAAAGGAATTGAGAGACAATACAGTGCTCCTAGGACTCCACAACAGAATGGTGTTGTTGAGAGAAGGAATAGGACACTGATTGAGGCTGCTAGATCTCTGTTAGCTGATTCAAAATTACCCACTACTTTTTGGGCAGAAGCAGTTAATACTGCTTGTTATGTTCAGAACAGAGTTTTGGTAATAAAGCCTAAAAACAAGACACCTTATGAGCTTTTTCTGAAAAAAAACCATTTATTGGATTTTTCAAACCATTTGGGTGTCCTTGTACAATTCTCAATACCAAATCTCACTTAGGTAAGTTTGATAGCAAAGCAGATGATGGCTTTCTTGTTGGTTACTCATCTCAAAGTAAGGCTTACAGAGTGTTTAATACCTCTTCTAGAATAATTGAAGAAAGTGACAATGTCAAATGCAATGAGAACACACCAAATCCTATTGGTTCAGGTCCTGATTGGCTATTTGACATTGATTCACTCACTAATTCTTTGGGTTTCAGTAGTGATGTAAATGCAGGACAAAGGGATGCACCACCATCAGATAACAGTATTCAGTCTGTGATATTTCCACTCCCTTCTATTGATCCTGTTGACTTCTGTGAACCAGAAAAGGAAGCTGAACCCATTCAGAATGCAGAAGAGAGAAGAATAGAGGAAAATCAGACTTCAAGAGAGTCTGAAGTGACTGAAGAAGCTGTAGAAGATCCAGACTTAAATGAGTCAAATCTGGATGAAAACTTAGTTGAGGAACCTGGTCATCCATCAAGAACTCAGAAAAATCATCCTCCTGAGTTGGTTATAGGAGACATTGCTTCTCCCATGATGACTAGGAATCAAAGCAGACTTCAAGAGCTACAAGATCAGCAGAATACAGTTAATATTGTACTTACTTGCTTTCTATCCCAAATTGAGCCCAAAAAGGCTTATGATGCTATGAAAGATCCAAGCTGGATAGAAGCAATGCAAGAGGAGCTGCTACAGTTTAAATTACAGGATGTTTGGGACTTGGTGGACCTTCCAAAAGGTCATAGAGCAATTGGCACCAAGTGGATTTTCAGAAACAAGAAGGATGACAGAGGAATTGTGATCAGAAACAAAGCAAGGCTGGTTGCACAAGGGTATACTCAGGAAGAGGGCATAGACTATGAGGAAGTCTTTGCTCCAGTGGCAAGGATTGAAGCAATTAGGCTATTTCTAGCCTATGCCTCATACATGAAGTTCAAGGTCTACCAAATGGATGTAAAAAGTGCTTTTCTGTATGGAAGTATTGATGAAGAAGTATATGTCTGTCAACCCCCTGGATTTGAGAATCCATTGCACCCTGACAGAGTGTACAAGCTGAAGAAGGCACTTTATGGTTTACATCAAGCCCCAACAGCATGGTATGACACCCTGTCTACCTATCTCTTGGAAAATGACTTTGAAAGAGGAGTCATTGACAAGACCTTGTTCATTAAGAGGAGAAAGAAAGACACACTACTTGTTCAGATCTATGTGGATGACATCATCTTTGGATCCACAAATGATCACATGTGTAAAGAGTTTGAAGAGTTAATGCACAAGAGATTCAAGATGAGTTCCATGGGAGAACTTACTTTCTTCCTTGGGCTTCAGGTGAAACAGAGGAAAGATGGGATTTTCATAAGCCAATCCAAATATGTGAAAGATATCCTGGACAAGTATGGTTTAACAGACTCAAAGCCAGCAAGCACACCAATGGAGACACACAAACAGATCACTGCAGATCTTGAGGGGGAGGATGTGGATGTCCATCATTACAGATCTATGATTGGATCACTCATGTATCTCACAGCCTCTAGACCAGACATTATGTTTCCAGTATGTGTTTGTGCCAGATTTCAGGTTACACCTAAGCAATCACACATGCATGCAGTCAAAAGAATTTTTAGATACCTAAGAGGGAAACCTAGATTAGGTCTTTGGTACCCTTATGAATCTTCATTTGACTTGCTTGCATACTCAGACAGTGACTTAGGTGGAGCTAACATGGATAGGAAGTCTACTTCAGGTGGATGTCAGTTTTTGGATGCAAGACTTGTATCATGGCAGTGTAAGAAACAAACCACAGTGTCCTTATCCACAACAGAAGCTGAGTATATAGCTGCTGCAAGTTGCTGTTCTCAGGTGTTATGGATTCAGAATCAGATGTTGGACTATGGGGTAACATTTCTTCACACTCCAATCTTCATTGACAACAACAGTGCCATTAGCATTGTTAACAATCCTGTCAAGCACTCAAAAACAAAGCACATAGAGATCAGGTATCACTTTATTAGAGACTGTAATGAAAAGAAATTGATTCAAGTTGCTAAAGTTCATACCAATGACCAGTTTGCTGATCTATTCACAAAAGCTTTTGATGTGGGTAGATTCACTTTCTTGGTAACAAGTGTGGGCATGATCAACCTTGAATAAATTCATGTTTTTTAATTTTTTTTTATTTTTTTTATATATACCTGTATTTCTTTGTATATTTGGTGTTACTAACTAGCTTTCTCAGAACCTCAGTATGACTCAGATTGACAAGTGCTGCAAAGTGCAAGTATAGTTACTACTGCCAGTGCAGAGTTACTACTGCTAGTACATATTTTCTACTGCCAATGTGTAGTTAATACTGCTTTGTAGTTAATACTGCTTAGTAGTTAATACTGCATGTGTAGTTAATACCGCTTTGTAGTTAATACTGCTTAGTAGTTAATACTGCATGTGTAGTTAATACTGCTTTGTAGTTAATACTGCTTAGTAGTTAATATTGCATGTGTAGTTAATACTGCTTTGTAGTTAATACTGTTTAGTAGTTAATACTGCATGTGTAGTTAATACTGCTTTGTTGTTAACACTGTTTAGTAGTTAATACTGCTTGTGTAGTTAATACTGCTGTGTAGTTAATACTGCCTTGCAGTTAATACTGCTCAGTCGTTAATACTGCTAAGTCGTTAATACTGCTTTTAAAGAAAATCAGGGCTAGTACTGCTATAAATACTCTTTCAGCCCGCCAAAGTTCATAACGTCTCCTTGTATTCAATTTTTCTCTTTCTCGTTCTAACCTTTTCTCCCTAGAATCTCTGTGTTTTCTATCCAAATCCTCAGGAAGAATGACGACAATGGAGTTTGTCGATGAGCACAATGAGATTGCGATGCTTCAGAAGCCGAAGCAGGCCGAAGGATTTCATGATATTGTGGATTTTCTCAAGTCCACACACATCTCTCATGCCCTAACAGTGTGCCCAACCATATATATCGAGCATCAAAAGCAATTTTGGTAGAATGTCACTGTTATATTCGAAGATGGGCAGAAAATCATTCGAACAAGGGTTTGTGACAAACCCTTGAAGGTCACAGAGGAGGTTATTCGCATCACTCTTCACTTAGATGATGCCTCAGGTATAACCTATCTCTCTAATGATGAACTATTCTCGACCTTACCAAGAATGGGGTATGAAGGTCCCATTGGCATTTTTAAATTCTTCAAGTCAAAGTTTTTCACCCAATGGCGATTTCTTGTTCATACTCTTATGCACTGTATTTCAAAGAAAACAACTGGCTGGAGTGAGTTTAGCAGTACCATTGCTTATGCCTTGGTCTGCTTAACCACTGCCAGAAAGTTCAATTTTTCAGCAATGATTTTTAATGATCTTGTGGCAAACCTAGAATCCAAAAAGAGATTTTACATGTATCCCAGGTTTGTCCAAGAAGTAATTAACCATGAATTGACGGATTTACCTCAGTCTGCTGAGGTATATGTGCCAAAACCCCCTAAAGGGAAGGTTTTCTCAAATATGAGAAGAATTCCTAGGGACTCGGAAGGAGTTGTGAAACACCCTGAAAACGGAGTCAATTTAAACCTTGAAATTTCCACCAGTTATGATCAAAACTTTCAAACTTATATAACCTGAGGATCAACTGTAAGGTTTCTATATATAATTGACATTACTTAAATAACTTATTAATCTAATTACCTCATAACAATCAGATTAATCAAGTTATCTAAACAACTGTCCCAAAGGCTTCAAAGAATAATTAGATCCTTCGTTATCTCTAAGTCTGAATCTCTCCAAAAGTTCTCTTCTCTCATCCCCGCTACTTCCCGGAGCTTGTACCTGGTAAGAAGATTCAACTTGAAACATTAGGCTTTTGCCTAGTGAGAATACTCAAATCAAAATAAAATTTAATAATTAAAACATGAACAGATAACTCAAACTTGTTCTCACCCATCTTACCGTACGACGACTCCTTTCCAAATCGGGGAATCTACCCCACTCCAAATCTCCTACGACTAACTCATTTAATAGCAACAACAACATAAGAGTTAACTCTGAATCATTCCAGATTCACAATCAATAATCACACACAAGAAATTACAAGTCAAAACCTGCCTATTTCTTAATCAGGAAGTAGAGATTACAAATTACTTTATGCCTATCTCTAATCTTCCTCTCATCACAGGGAAATCTCCGATCTTCCCGAAAACAATGGAAATCTTTGATCTTCCATAAATCGAAATGGGAATTACAAATCAAAATCTGCCTATTCCACATTCCACCTCTGCATCAATGGTCCCAATGGGATTATAATATCGCGATACTCAATCGGGACTCACGATGGTTCGAGGTTCACCCAATTACTAAAATTACACCCCTTTGGTCTATGGCGAGTAATCGGTTCCCATTTTACCGTACCCAAGTGCCCTCGGTGACCGGATGCCTATTTTAGTAAAAGCACATAATCACATAATATAATACAATCGATACTACTATATGCGTCCAGCATAGAATGTATCATTTCTCTGAACATATTCTATATATAAAATAAAGAATATTATTACTCCACATCTCAATCTCTTTATTACCCCTTCTCTGAAATCGGATATGATGATTACCATCTCAATAGTTATTTATATTTTCAAACTCATAGATAGGCCTTTATAATATGTCTCAATTTGGCTTCTCAATCACATTTAGAATTCATAATCATCTAACATATTGCATATAACAGATAATCCTGCTCATTATAAGGAATATGAATAATTCCTGTTCATCAACTTCTTAACTATCCCCTCATAGTAATTTAACACGAGAGTTAATATATATCAGTTGTTAATCTATATCTTTGAACTCATGGATGGATCTTTATAGTTTATCTCAATAAAGCTTCAAATCATATTTAGAGTTCATAACCACATAATAATTTCATGTAGTAAATAATCAAACTTAGCATGCAAGATTAATAATAAATACTAGTTCATCAACTTCATAGATAACTCATCTTAGAAGTTTTAGCATGGAAATCCACATAACACAACTTTTAATCGCCCTCTTGGCTTATCTCTAATTTAATCCAATCCACATAAAACATATTCATGCATATATATAAAGCATCTAATTCAAGATTAATTACTGAATTTTAAAGAGAGTTGAATAAACTCACCTGATGCGTTATCACTCCTTTTAGTCCTTTTTAACTCGTAAGGCTCCTTTATTCACTACCACAGCTTACTGTATTATTCAGTTTACATATACTGGTATTAATTTTCCAAAACAGAACCCTCTACAACTGAAACTCCTTAATTTCTAAAAATTACATCTCAAGTCGCAATGAATTGAAGTCGCAATCACCTATTGCGATTTCACTTCCAAATCGCAACTAACTGAAGTCGCAGTCCTCTATTGCGATCCCAAATCCAAATCGCAGTCAACGGTTGCGATTTCAACCTCAAATCGCAACTCACCATTGCGATTTCACCCCCAAGTCGCAGTGAACTTTTGCGACTACAGTACCAAGTCGCAACTGCCCATTGCGATTTCGACCCAAGTCGCAACCAACTGTTGCGATTCCAAAGCCAAGTCGCAATGGTCTGCTGCGACTCCAACTCTAAGTCCCAGTTGCCTATTGCGACAATCATGAATGTCGTAACTCATGGTTGCGACTTCGATGATATTCAACCAAGTCTCAGTCCACTAAGTTCATTCTAAACCCAGATTTTTGTACTTTTAATCTATGTTTGATTATGACAATTTGCAGGTATGTTTAAGGTTATAAACCACACCTACTTATGTACTCAAATTTCCCAAAACATCTATTTGTCATAAAAACTCATTTCTACACTTTATCTAACAATTATAAACATAAAAGTATTTTAATTTACCTTTGTTTCTTCAAGATTAAACACAACCCAAATCTGAATTCCTTGTCTCCCTTGCTTTACTTCTTCTCAATCTTTTCAATTTCCTTTCTCTCTCTCTTGATTCTTTCTCTAAACCGAAAATGCACACAAAACACACAAGCCCCACTTACACACATACACTCTCTCAATTATTCCATAAGGTTAATTAGATTAATGACACCTCACTCAATACTTGTATGAGTCATAAGACTATATACCAAACAAACCTCCAACTTTAAGAGAATGACACTTCAAACCCTCAAACTTTAAAGGAATAACCTAACACACCTCATACACAAATTAAACTCATAATAACCCTTAAGTTTAATATTCTCAAAATAAATCTTTAAACTTTCAACATTTGTATTTTAACCCTATTTGAATCAAATACTCTATATAATTCAAGGTTACCCCAAATACAAATACTTTTTAAATCTTATTAAAATATTATCAAAATTTAGGATGTTACAAGTTGACACGCCATTGTTCTCAACAATGATGGTTGTGTCCCACACCACTGAAGGTATGGCATCAGGGTCAAGGCCCCCATTAGACACACCCACTGATGACCAATCCCAACCTTCCATCACCAAAGAAATCCCACAGTCCATTCTTTTAAGACCCACTCCCAAAATCACCAAGAAGTTTGAAAGAAGAAAGGTACACAAGGTTCCTTCCCTTGATGTATCTCCTAATAGCCCAAAGCCTACAAGCCCTCTATTGGAGCATTCTCCAATAGAGAATATCAAAAGGGTAACCACAGGGGTGTCTCCCAACCCCAAGAAGGTGCTCTCTAAGGAGAAGGATGAGCATGTGGGCTGCAAGGCTGCCACTACTTCTGCTAGCAAAGAGAAGGACAGTGGTAACATCACTAAGACCTTCCCCACGGCAACTCAGAATGTGAAAACATTCAGAGGACCCAGGCGCCAAGAAACCATGGGAGTAGGTTGTGCTTTTGCTAGGCAAGAGACACCTACTAAAATTTCCAGTGATCCTTTAACGGAGGTAAACACTCCTAAATAGGGTGAGGATAGATATACTTATGAGGAATTGATGGAAACTATTGCCAACATCAACATTGATGTCATGAATCAGCAGAGGGAGATTGATGAGCTTAAGAAGGTGGTTATTTATCAACACACCAAGATAGAGAAAAATAAGAAGATGATCACCAAGCTGCTGCAAAGAAGAAAGAAAGCTCAGTATGTTCTGAAAAGGAGAAGATCAACCACTGATGCTTCCAAAAAGGGGGAGTTAGAAACTGAACTAAACATGGAGGATGCAAAGGTTGAGGGGGAGAATGAGCATAAGGTTGAGGGGGAGGCTGAGCAGGTTGCAGAAGTTGCAAAGGAAGCAGAAAGTGAGAAAGCAGCAGTAACTGAAGCAGCAGAAACCACAGAAAAAGCAGTAGAAACAGTTAATGCTGCAGTATCTGAGATTGAAGCAGCAGTAGCTGAAATTATACATAGTCTTGTTGATGCAGCAGTATCTGAAAGTGAGAAGGAAGCAGTATTTGTATCTACAGTAACTAAATCTGAGATTGAAGCAGAGGTATTTGAGATTGTGAAGAATAGTGTTGAAGCAGCAGTATCAAAGATATTAAAAGAAGCAGTAACAGATAGAGCAGCAGAAATGGTTAATGCTGCTAGTCAAAAAGCAGCAGAAACCATTCAAGCAGCAGAAACCATTCATGTTGCTGAAAAACATAAGGCAGCAGAAACCATCCCTGAAGCAGCAGAAACAAAGGAAACAGCTGAAACCATTCCTGAAGCTGTTAAATCACTCAAAAGAACCAAGATGGTGTCAAACAAAAGACCAAGAACAAAGTCTATAGCTTCAAAGAAGAAAGTTGTAAAGAAGCCTAGGGTGGAACCCATTGTAGAAGAAGCTAAGGAGGAAGTTGTGAAAGAGAAAGCTGATCAAAAGGTTGCTGAAGAAGAAGTAGCAACTCCATCAGGTCAACCTAGTAATGCTCAATGCGATATGTATATTACTGTGGTTGATACTAGTCCAATCAAAGTTAAACCATTAGCTTCTATGGCTCCTGAGATCATCTTCTGGGACACATTGAGAGATGGGAGAAAGGAGTACATTAGAATCAAAAGAGCAGATGGGAAGTTTGAAGTCTGTTCTACTTGGGGAAGACTTATAAGGATGTGCTCTAGATCAGACTTGGAAGAGATATTCAAGGTGGGAATGAAGCTTTATGGAAATATGTTGACTGAGAATGGAATGTCCATCACCAAAATGGTACTTGAATACTTGTGTCTAATGTTCAATACAGAAGCAGTTAAGTATTTGACAGAAAGGCAATTTAAAGCTGTTACCAACTGGATGCTTATTGAAAACTGTGGTGTGTATGTCATAACACTTGACTATGCATATCATGAGTATTATTTGGTGGATAAAATATACAAGCACATCATGACAAGGTTGGGTGGAATGCTAAAAGCTAAGTTGGTGTGTGACAAAGATTCTGAAATGGGAAGATACTTGGTGAGAAGAATTCTCAATCAAAGTTTGGGATTGAATCCTGACTTGTGCGTTCATGATTAAGTTTTGGAAGCATCATCATCTGAAGAACTTGACTTCTCAACCTGAAAAGTCAAGTTAGGGGGAGATTGTTGGGAACTGAAGATTTGCTAAGTATGGATAGTACTGCCAGAGCATAATTAATACTGCTAGAGTGAAGTTACTACTGCAAGACAAAGTTAATACTGCTGGAACTCTGTTAGTACTGCTGATGCATTAATGCTGCTGAAACTCTGTTAGTACTGTTGATGCATTAATGCTGCTGGAACAAAGTTAGTACTGCTGAGTCAAGTTAATGCTGCTGGAATGAATTAGTGCTGCTGGAGAATATTAGTACTGCTCATGCTGAATGAAGATTAATACTGCTGATGTGATAAGTTTGGAATGCGAGAATATTGGAGATAAAGATGGAATGGATGAAGATATGCTTAAAGAAGATTCAGAAGATCAATTTATTTTTGATAGTTATCTTGTAATTATTGTGTATAAATAGATGTTGATAGATATCTATTCGAGATATGCGATATACGTGAGAGTTTCAGAATACGTTTTGTTTTAGAGAGAATTAACCTCAAGGTTCAGAACCCTATTTCTAGAGAAGTAGAAGTCGTCTTGATTGAGCCTGTTCATCAAGATTGAGGTTTGGTTGTAATCTTGTGAGTCGAAGCATTGAATACAAACAGTTTGTGTTTTCTTATTGAGTTGTTCTTTGATTGTGTGAATTAAAGTTCTATTCCGCAGATTCTTTAATTCTGAGTTCTAAGTATTATTAGTCTTGTTAAGATTCGATCCTGACATGATAGAATATCAATGTTGAATTTTGGTAGCAATTAGACAACACCCGAATGTAATCTAAGATACGTTAATTTAGATTATTAGGTTGTTGGACCGTTAATTGCTCATTCCTTGGTATTGTAAACGTCATACTTTATTTCCCCATTTATATGGTGATTTGTCTACTTTAGATGTATATTTTCTGGAAATTCGCACGTTTTAATTTTACCCAGTTTTTAGGGTGTTACAAGTTGGTATCAGAGCAGTAGTTTAAGTGAACTAGGTATGTCATTAAAGTGCCTAGACTTAAGGTGAATAGATTAAGTACGGATTGGTGAGCTTGGGTAGAACTCCTAAGATAGGACGGTCTTAGAGTCGACGGAAGTACATAAGTTGAAAGTTGTGACCTTGGTAACGAGAATCCTTATGTGAAGTATGTTCATAATTTCAATTAGCTACTGCTATTATGAATGTATCATTGAGTATGCTTAGATTACTATTGTTATGATGATTGATGCATGTATTAGTACGTTTCCTTATGTTTAAATTCTTATAACCTATTTCACCTCAATCTCGAATGTGTGGCAGACTCCTATGGTAAACACTCGCAATAGGCCGGAGGGCCATGAGACTACGACATCTACAGCTGATCAGCCAAGGGTGACAATGATAACGGTACCTCCGCTGACTAACATCGTTTTGGGAGGGGGACCTGAGCACATCCCTCATCATGACCTGGAAACGTCTGACCCCGTTATGGAAGAGGTAACAGCGGAGACACGAATGATGGACAGAATGATGAAGGCCATGAACAAGGCCATGGCTCAACAGCAAGAGCAGTTTTTGAAACTTATGGAAGATAGGGATACGAACAACCGTAAGCACGAGATGGTAGCCGAGAACATTGTAGTGGCCGGATCTGGGGGCACTTGCAATGAAAATCCTACTGATGGTTTGGGGACAACGGAAACTGGGCAAGCGAGGAAGGTTTGTTCCTTCAAGACTTTATAGAGTTGCAGACCACCAGAGTTCAGAGGGGCGGATGATCCAGTTGTATGTATGAATTGGATCTGGGAAATGGAGCAAGCGTTTCGGACCAGTGAATGTGGGGAGAGCCAAAAAGCAAAGTTTGGGTCTCAAATGTTAAGAGGGGCGACTCTTACATGGTAGAATGTCTACTCCACATCTCTATATGCCACGGTATTGGCAAAACTGAGTTGAACAACATTCAAGAAGAAGGTGTTGGAAGAGTATTGCAATGAGAGGGCAATGGACCGGATCGAAGAGGAGTTCCGGAATTTGAAAAAGGGAAATCTGGCAGTGAAGGATTACAACCGTTTATTCATGGACAAGTTGGGATTGGTGGGACATCTGGTCCCGACGGAGAAAGAGAAGATCAAGGCCTACATCAAGGGTCTTCCATCGGACATGATGACTATGGTCCGAGTGTCTAAGGCCTCTACCCTTCGTGAGGGGATGGAAGAAGCTCAATTGGTGGAAGATGCCTATTGTCGGGACAAGGAAGAGGTTGCCAGAGTGCCAGAAAAGAGGAGATGGGAAGGGAAGTCTGTACCCTTCAAGAAACCGAGGACGTTTGACAACAATTATCGAGGAGCCGACCCAAAGAGGGAGGCTAGGTGGTGCTCTAAGTACCAGAGCAAACACTTCGGCCCATGCAACTTTGTTCCGGGAAAGTGCTATAAGTGTGGCAAGACCGGACATTCTATCAATTCTTGTTCCGTCAGGGGGACAATGTGTTTCGAGTTCAAGGAGTCGGGTCATATTAGAAGGGACTGCCCGAAATTGAAGGTGGGAGGAAGCGGAAGACCGAAGGTGGAACCTCCGAGAGCAACGAGAAGAGCTTTTCAGATGTCAACCGTGGAGGCGAAGGCTTCGACGGACGTAGTGTCGGGTACGTTTCTTCTAAACTTCGTACCTACGCGTGTGTTGTTTGATTCGGGTGCAAGTTTTTCGTTTGTGTCGACCTCTTTTTGTCAAAAGTTGTCTTTGCCCACTAGTTGTTTAGAAGAAGCTATAGTGGTAGAAATAGCCGACGGTGGGCAAGTAGTAGTCGGGATATTTTGCGGGGTTGCATGCTAGAAATCGAAGGAAAGAAATTCTCAATTGTTTTTATGCCAATGGTAATCGGGGGATTTGACGTGGTGGTTGGAATGGATTGGTTAGCCGGGAACTGGGTCGTTCCTGATAATTTGGAGGCCTAGTGCGAAAAATTAAATATACTTTTATTTTCCTTATATTATTTATTAAATTATTACTACATTTATCTTATAATAAATCATCGATAACTTATTTTTGAATTTGAACAAATTGTTCATCTTTTCTTCTCTTTAGACACTAAATTTCAAGTTTTAATGTTACTATGTTAGTGTGGATTCAAACTTTATACTTGTTTTTTTAACTTTTAATTGATATTACTATTTTTTAAACTTTCATAACTCCTCCAATTAAAGGTCTGTGAGTGAGGTAGGACCGTAGGAGGTATGAAATAATATGGTATTTAAGTGAGGGGATATATGAATAACAATCATCTTTATATATAACTAGGTAATAGCACCGCGCCTTGCGCGGTGAAAACAAATATTATTATAAACATTAATATACTTTATTAATAAAGTTATTGATTTATAAGCACTTGTTATATTACTTAAAAACAAAGAATAAAAAATATTTTATTAAATAAGTATTGATTTATAATCATTGTTAGGTTACTAAAACAAATATAAACATTGGAAATAAAATAATTTAAAAGTTTTGATTTATCATCATTGTTAACTTACTAAGAAAAACAAAAACTAAATAAATAAAAAATATACACTATTAGATAAGTTCTAATTTATAAGTATCGTTAGCTTACACAAAAAAATATAAATAAATAAAAATATATTTTTGATTTACAAGCATTGTTTGCTTAATAAAAAAATATGTATTGATTTACAATGATTGTTATTTATCTTAATAAAATAAGTTCATATAATATTTCATTCATTTAACCTTACAAAGTAAAAAAAAAAAAAAAAATAAACTCAATAATAATAATAAAATGATCATCTTTATCAAATATTGATTATAACTTTAAAGAATATAAGCATTGGAAATAAAACAATTTAAAAGTTTTGATTTATCATCATTGTTAACATACTAAAAAAATACAAATATTAAATATTAAATAAGTTTGGTTTATAAGTATTGTTAGCTTACACACAAAAATGTAAATAAACAAAAATATATTTTTGATTTATAAGCATTGTTGGCATAATAAAAAAATAAGTGTAAATAAACAAAAATATATTTTTGATTTATAAGCATTGTTGGTTTAATAAAAAAATAAGTATTGATTTATAATGATTGTTATCTACTTAATAAAATAAATTCATATAATATTTCACTTATTTAACCTTATAAAGTAAAATAAATAAACTCATTAATAATAATAAAATAATCATCGTTATCAAATAGTGATTATAATTTTAAAAAATATGTGAACGTTGAATTTATTAAATTATGGGTTGAATAAATAAATAAATACTTTAATTTAAAATCAATAATAAAATATAGAAAATGAAAAGGTAAAGACATTCAATGCTACATTTTCTATTTTAAAAAAACTCAAAAATTTCACAAAATTTTAAAGTCTCAATGGTGGCCTCTCCTTAACCCATTCTCTCACATTCTCCTTTATATATATATATATATATATATATATATTGATTGATCTACCATTATCGGTAATCATAAAACTTATATCAACGCGAACTTTTATTAATGTATCGTCATTAGAAATCATTATAAAAAAATTAAAAAATGCCTAAAAGATCTAAATTCTATTAAATGTTCAAAGAAAGTATAAGATAAATCATTTAAAAAACACTGTAAAACCAAAGTTATTCAGAGTATCTGTACAACTATTTTACATTTTTTTTTTCTAAAAATAGATCATCTAAATTTAAAGTCTCTAAAAAAATTTCATTCAACTCACGACAACTATTTTATTTGAACAGTTTCAACATTATTTATATTATTAAATATTTTATACATTTATCATCTCAAAACACTTATAAAAAATATTATACAAAAATAAAAATATATATATAAACTAATAATTTTGTATTTAAATTTGGAGGATAAATTATATTTAAAAAAATCATAAAAATAATATAATTATCATAGTAAAAATTATTAAAAAAACATTATATATTTAAGTGATCTTCAAAAAAAGATTATAAATAAAGAAATAGTTAGCAGGTTTATACTTGATTCATTCTAACGAAATCTAGAAAACAAAGTTGTTTTTTGTTTGGATAAAAAACGAGATTAAGAAAAGAAAAAAAGTAAACCTCCTTATGGCGTGCTCTAAGCTCTTGCCATTCCGCTAGAACACTTTTTGCTTAAAAGTTTGTATTAGATAATTTATATAGTAAAATTATTAAAAGTAAAAAATCGGAAAAAAAATATTCGAAGGCCCCCGACGACCGGAGGCCCTGTGCGGTATGACCACTTGCACACCCCAAAGAAAGGCCCTGGCCGGGAATCAAGCCGAAATCTTATGCACAAGCCACAATATCGACATGTATAATCAATGTAAAAGCTTCCATTCGTAACGTGTAATCATAAGCAAGTATTAGCATCAAGGAACCTTCTCAAACATCATATAAGTTCCACCATTATTCAAGCATACACTTCATATGTAAAGACACACATAGGGGCTGTTTACCAAATATTTCATTAAGTCCTGTATGGATAAATGTGTCTGTCTGGTTAACTTTTTCTGTCTGGATAAATTGTTGCTGTTGTTTACTTTTTTATCTGAATCAACAGTCTGAATAGCAGAAATGACCGATTTACCCCTGAGTATGAATTATAAGCTGTTTTATATATTCTGTTTATTTTTTAAGCCAAATTATATATCTGAAACACAAAATTATTTAATCATCAAAATATAAATTCATAAATTCATTGATATAATCCAAAAATCAAAACATAAATTCATAAAGTTCTTAAAAATCCAAGTTCAAACACAAACACTTCAAAATTAAACATTGTTAACCAAAGTATTTGCAATTCCATCACGCAAAGTAGCCATATATTGAGTGCTATTAGCACCCCATTGAGATATATCCGGTTCTTCTTCTCCACTTCCTTCGACTTCTTCTTCGTTGTTAAATACGCTGTCCTCGTTGCACTCCATAAACAATTGGTCTTGAATATTATATTTTCTAATAAAATTGTGTATGGCAAAGCAAGCAATTACCACATTTCTAGGAAAGTTTTCACAACATTGTGATCTTTCCAACTTATCCTAACACGCTTTTGTTGGTGTGACTCACCGGTTTGTTCCATACCTAAAAACACATATAATCACACCATTTTGAGAAGAAAAAACACACATAAATCAACAAAAAATAGAACAATAATGAGCAGAAAAAACACATATAAATCAACAAAAAATAGAACAATAACGAGCACCAATTTTCAGGTTTATACAAATTGTGTGAATCTGCAAGTTGTGTGCAAAAAGTCTACATCCAAAATAGAACAATAATGAGCAGCAACAAAAAAAATAGAACAAAAATGTAAACCACAAGGATCTTAAAATAGAACTTGCAGATTAATAGAACAAAAATGTAACAGGGAAAAAACTGCATACCTTCGGTGGAGAAGAAGAGAAAAAAACGAAGAAGAAAGGGGGTTGCGTCGCCGGTGGAAGAAGCCGCAGTCGTCGCCGGTGGAAGAAGCTGCAGTCGTCGCCGGTGGAGAAGATGCCGTCGTCGGTGGCGAAGATGTCGTCGCCGGTGGAGATGAGACCGTCGACGGTGGAGAGGAGGTAATCGCCGGTGAACGAGAAAGAGAGAAGAGGCGCAGATCAATATAGGCGCTGGACATAAAAGAGAATAGGGTTTTTTTTAAAAAGGGTTTATGTTCTTTTTCTTCTAAGGGTAGAATTGTCATATTTTCAGCTTAATGGGGACAAGTGCCATAAACCAACTGTGCGAATAAGCCAGTTTCTGTCCCATTAAGTCATAAGTAAACACCCAATTTTGTCTGCACGAATAAGCCAGTTTCTCCATTAAGACCAATAAGTCACAAGTAAACACACCCATAGTCTCATATAGGGTCACTATACTCAATAAGCCAAATGGGTTGGCTAGCTTAATCATTAAGACATGCTTATTACCCTTAAAGTAGACTTATGGTCAGGGGTATGGAACCCAATACTTCCCAAGACAAAACAACATAGCATTTACTTATTGAACTCATTAAGCACCTCCCTAAGCCATGGTTACCTCCATGAAGCCAAAGGATCACTTCCTAAAATTAGGGTATTCAAGAAAACAACTGAACATACAAGATAAATAGGTAAATAGCATGGATCTAGGTTAAGGATGGTTAGAAAACTCACAATCTAGGTTTTTAGACCAAAACCTAGAAAATGGATGAAACCCTAGTAGTTGAAGATGTGGAAGTAGAGACTTGTAGTTGTAGGTGCTAAATCTTGAGTGAAAGCTTCAATACATGTCCTCAAATGCACCAAGCCTCACCATTAATGAGTGTTCTAGGATTTGGTGGGGTTTTAATGAGGAAAGAGGATGGAAGGAAGCAAAATCGCCCTTAGCCTCAAAGGAAAACGTTTGGAAAGTGTTTTGTAAGAAGTGAGTAACAAAAGAGCTAAAAATCGCCTTTTATTGCATTCTGCACCCGACGAGCGATAGTGCCCATGCGATTGTGCCCGCAGGACTTTCGCGGGTCACTATCGCAAGGAATGTACCGCTACCCCCTGCGAACCACCAAAACCCACCACATTGATTGTGACAGGCGATTGTGCCAAGGGCACTCTCATCGTGTCACTCTCGCACAAAATGTACCGAGGGTGGTACACTGCATGCGATTGTGACACGCGACTGTGCCCGAGGGCACTATCGTCGAGTCACTCTCGCACACACACACACACACACCCTCACAGCCAAAACTCCGCAAATAAGGCACTCATGGTTACAAGTAAGAAATCATGTAGACTTATGCAAGTAAGGAAACATTAGAAGATGTAGAGAATCGATGCAAGGATGAGATAAGCCTATATATGAAACAAACGAGATTGGGAAAATTACGGGTGTTACATATTATAGTCATCTTAAACTTTTTTTTTTGTCAATTTATTCAACAACCTATCTAAAATGGGGTTTTAAATCATAAGACCTAGATTTAAAATGACTAAAATGTCCCTGATATTAACCAACTTAACGAAAAAATTTAAACCTCGTTATGAGAAGAGACCAAAACCGTTACAACATGACGTACGTTAATAACCAAAGATGAGTTTTCGAGTTTTAGTAACTTAATCTGGACATTTATATGAATATACATACGATATATACACACACATACATACATCTGCTATCATGCATATGGGGTTTGCTAGCAACTAACACACATACATGCACATATACGCATAAGCATAAGAATACATGCACAAATACACACACACACACATATATATATATATATATATATATATATATATATATATTTATATATATATATATATATATGCATGATCAACTCGGGTGAGAAGAATTGAAGATTAATACTAGTTAGTTGATCAGAAGATATATATTAGAATGAATCTCAATTCTTGATTACTTTTAAGTTCAACATCACCCATGCATTTACACGTGAATATATATATATATATATAGACATACACATACTTACATATGTATATATAGTATGTATGTATACATATAAACAATACATGTACATATGTATACATATAAACAATACATATATAGGGACAGGTTTAAACGAGAAGACATGCGTTTTACGAGAAGGCGAGATCGAATCCTGACCAACCACCTAATTTTTTCTAGAGTTATTATTAATTATGGAAAATTGTAATATAATGGTTTGAAAAAGAGAATTCCACACGGTGGTTAAAATTGTTAGTGTCAAATTTACATGTTGTATCAAAGTTGAAGGACCTTTTGTGTAACTTTCATGTCTAGGTATAAATAGCCTAGTTTAACTCATTTGTTGTTAACTCTCATAGACATTCCAAGATTGTAGATTCTCTCTGTACACACCTTTGACATAATATTCAATATAGAGATGGAGTCTTGATCTTGATTTCTATTGTCATATACAAATCTACCAAGAACAGTGAAGACTCGACTTGTTTGGACATTTTTTCCATTTTCGGCTGTGAATCCTTGTTCTTGAGGTTTTAGTTCGAATTTTGGGTTGAAACTGATTCAGACTGGTGCGAATTGACTAGTGTTAAGGTTCTGTGTAATCCATTTCGTTTGGATTACAGTTTTAGATCAATTTTTTGAAGATTTTGGGTGTTTGGGTTCGAAATAGTCTACTTACTATTTTAGGATCAGAGTCGTGATTTCAGTGATATTTTGGTAGTAGTTACTTCATTAATTATGTTCAGAATCATCTCGCGAAGAACCCTACCAAGTTTAAGATCATTTGGGCAAGTTTTAATTCGAAATCGGACTTAGAATTTTTTTCAGTTTGTGTTCATCGTTATCGCCCAAAGCTACCTTCAAACATTCAAAGTTATCGCACAAAGCTTGTGTTCATCCTTATCGCCCAACTCTTGAGCGATAAGAGTTTCTGATATTTTTGATCGCCCAAGCGTTGAGCGAGAACTTTATCTTGTCACCCAAGCTTTAGGCGATAATACCTTTTGATCGCCTAAGCTTTAGGCGAGAACCACCGATCGCCCAAGTCTGAGCGATAAGACTTCTGATCGCCCAAACTTTGACCGAGAAGTTATCTTGATCGCCTAACTTTTGGTCGAGAACTTTTGTTATCGCCCAAGTGTTGATCGAGAACCTCTGTTATCGTCCAAGAGTTGCCCGAGAACTATTGTTCATAAAGTTTGATCGCCCAACGTTTGAGCGATAAGATTCATAGTTGTACATTGTTTGACATTTTATATCTATGTTACTTGATTTGTTTAAAGATCACTAACAAGTAATTGACTTCAAGATGTCTATGAACGAAATGATGATGTCACTCGAAACCGATACAAGACCTCCTGTTCTATTTGTAGGAGAATATGAATAGTGAAAGGACCGGTTCATTGATTTTATAGAGAGACAATCGAATGGAGAGAATATCACGTTGTCGTTAAGAGATGGTCTAATGAATAAACTTAGATGGATAGTGCCAGCTATTCAAGGAAGAGATGAGTTTGAGGATTGGAAACCCATTGAAAACTACACACCTGAAGAGTTTCTACAATATGATGCTGACAAGAAAGCAAAATCGTATTTGATCATGGGAATTCCTAACGAGATTTATAACAAGATATATAGTTACAAGGGAAATGCTAAGATGATGTGGGACCAACTTGAAAAGATGACGCAAGTTTCTCAAATAGGGAATCAAATGAAGATGACATTGTGCATAAACTGGTATGAGGAATTTAAGGCTAATGAAGATGAGAACTTGGCACAAACTTATGATAGGTTTGTGACATTGTTAAATGAGTTGAGCAAGAATAAATCAATAAGACTGTTATTGAAAACAATGTCAAGTTTTTGAGCATTCTACAGCCCGAGTGGAAGAGCGTAAGTCGAAGGATGAAACAGAATCCTAGATTGTCCACACTGCCTCTACATGAACTATTTGAGACTTTGCAACAAGATGAAGAAGAAGTTGATGAGATAAAGGAGAAAAATAATAGGAAGAAGAAGAAATCAGTTCCTGAACGAGTTGCGTTGATGGTCGATAAACACATGATAAGTTACATGAATGAGATGAGTGATGATGATGAAGTGGAATTCACGGGAAATATTTCTGATGATGGTGTTGAATTGGAACAAGCAATGATTCTGTTAACCAGACATTTTCAGAAGAAGTTTTACAAGAAGCCTGGTTCAAACAATCAGAGGTATTCATCTGGTTCAAGGAATTTTGAACACAAAGACAGATTTGAAGGGAAGAATAGAGTGAACAAATTTAATGGAAAAAGAGGTGAAGAAAGAAAGTTCGAGGATAGAAAGTATGACGATAAGAGAAAGGTTTAAAGAGAAGAAAACGGCAGAGGTACCTAAGAGTTATAATTGTGGCAAGCCTGGCCATTACGCAAAAGATTGTCGTAAGAAAGTTGTTCGAGACTCCGACTACTATAAGACCAAGATGTTGTTAGATCAACAAAAGGAATCCGGCAAAGCTTTAATGGTGGAAGATGAGTATTGGCTTGATTGCACGGATGATGAGGCTGATAACGAGGAACAAGCCAACATGTGCTTCATGGGTGCTGATAAGAAATAGGATGTCTTTGATGGAGAAAGCTATTATGAATGCGGATCTGAGGTAAGCTCTAAATCTGAAAAATATTTTATGCGTCAGATGAACACCATGAGGCTTGCACTTCAAGGTCCAAGAAACAAATTAAAAACGAAAAAAGAAAACAACGCGAGTCTAAATCAAACTCTTCTTGACATAACTCTTGAAAGGGCCAAAAACAATGACCGGATCAAATATCTTGAAGGTAAAAAAGAAAAGTTTGATGATGACAAGCTGTTTTTCAATCATCAAATGTCTGAGATGAACAAGAAGGTCAAAGAGTTAGAAGAAAAGAAGAGTGAGAATGAAATATCTTTGAAGTATCTGAATAATTTAAACGCTGATTTTTCTGAAAAGATAAAAGATTTGGAGACGAATCTATATAAGAGAGGTCAATCTTATCAGACTATTCATTTAAACAAACCGAAGGAATTTAAATATTTTAATAGACACTTGGGTATTGGATATAACAATCCTAAATATTTGGCAAAAGCAAATTCTTACGTTTCAACTCTATATGAGTTTAAATTTTTAAACCTTGCTAAATATTACCCTGATTGTGCTCTCAAATGGACTAGTTTAGAGGAAATTGATAAGCTTGAAGAGATAAAAAAAGAAAAATAACACAAAAATGCAACTTCCATTTGTTATTCGAAAGAGAACTTAAAATATGAAAAATCACCAAAAGTTTCGTTATCAAATGATTATTTTGACATCTATTCCATTTCATCGAAAAGGGAAAAAAAACGTTTGAAGCTAAGCGATACGTACCACCTTTGATTTTGGAATGCAAGATAATGGAACTCGAGGATAAAATAATTGAACAAAAGATTGCTTTTGAGATAAAAAAAGATTTTCTTTCAAGTATTTACTCAAATAGTTTTAAAGAAGCTTTGATTGACCAAGAGATTTCTTTTGATATTGAAAAATATGTTATTTCAACAGTTCTCTCTCATAACAAGGTGAATGTTGTTTCCAAACTTGATGATATACCTGAATCAACTGATTCTGATGTATCTTCATGTAAGGCTTTCATGAGAAATTCCAATTTTAAAGGCAAGGAAAAAGTTTTTGATGAATCGTTTATTGAAAAATGGGCAAATTCAGATTCTCATTTCATTGATTCTCAAGATGATTCAAATCATTTTGAAAGCAATGGATCTGAAAAAGATTTTGTGACACCATTTGAAGATTTTCAAAATCCAACTTTCCTTGGCAAGTCAATAAACTCTGATGGTGAGTCCGTTTGTGAGTATGAGATGGAAACAAAGTCTACGTTTGTGAAGATGATAAAGTTTGTGATTTTGATTTTTCCGCAAAGCTTCCTGATCATAATGATTTTATATTAAAACAGGAAGAATCTTCGAGCGTTTTCGGTAAACGTGAAAGTTCTAATACTAAAATGAACACTTATGTGAATGACTATTATTCCAAGAATAAATCCAAAAAGTCATCACAGAAAAGGCGAAGAACTCGAAAATCAAAGAAGAGTAATTCTCATAATTCTAATTTTTATGATTCTAAATCTTCTGGTTTTTCATATGGGTTTGTGAAAAGAATTGGAGTGAAGCAGGAATGGCGTGTCAAGCAAAAGTCATCTTTACCAGTCAAGTAATTTGAGAAAAACATTTCTTCTCCATTTGTAATAAAATTAGTTGCGAATAATAAACAAAACCTTGTAATTCCTTACAAGAGATATTCCACTAAGCAATTGATTCGATTTGCAAAGGATGAGTTGTGTTGTTCTGCTTGTGGTTGGGATGATTTTGTTAATAAATCTGATTCATGTTCTTGGTTTAATTATTATTATATTTCTCATGTGCGTGCTAAAAAGAGTTTTTCAAAGAAAAAGAGACAGTATGTTTACAAAAAGGTGTCTAACGCAACTAACCCTAAAGGACCCATTTTCAAATGGGTACCTAAAAGTGCTTAATTTGGTCAATTGCAGACCAGTCATATTTGGTACTTAGACTCTGGATGCTCTAAATATATGACTGGGAGGAAATAATTTCTGACGAACTATACAGCGAAGAATGGAGGACGCGTCAGATTTGGCAATGATCAGTTTTCGCCTATTATGGGTTATAGTGATATGGTACAAGATAACATCACGATTAAGAAAGTCAGTTATCTTGAGAGCTTAGGACATAATCTCTTTAGTATTGGTAAGTTCTGCGACAAAGACTTGGAAGTGAATTTCAAAGCTAAACGATGTTGTGTACGAACCGAAGGAGGTAAAGAACTTTTGGTTGGTACAAGGGAGTCCAATCTTTATACTATTGATATTTCAAATGTCAAGTCTGACGGTGATGTGTGTCTTCTGTCGAAAGCTTCTATTCAACAAAGTTGGCTATGGCATAGACGGTTATCTCATCTCAACTTCATATATATGCATAAATTAGTTAAGGGTGAGTTAGTCCGAGGCCTTCCTTTGTTGAAGTTTGAAACGGAATACTTGTGTGATGCTTGTGAGAAAGCAAACATTAAACATTTTCATGTTTTCATGTTTTCATGTTTTCGGCTGTAAGTGTTTTGTGTTGAACTAAAAAGAAAATCTCAACAAGTTCAGTCCAAACGCCGATGACAGTATTTTCATTGGATATTCTTTCTCCACTGCATCATACAGAATTTACATGAAGCAGTCAAAGACTGTCATTGAGAGTGTTAATGTTAAGTTTGATGAATCTGAAGAATTGGTTTCTGAACATAACAGTTTAGGACCCGTGCTTTCTGGAGTATTAGCTTCTGGACATCTAAGTTCAGAACATGTTCCAAACAAGAAATATCAGGATCAACCCTCTACTTCTAAATCTCATTTATCTGATCTTGATCTTTTGTTTGAAAATTTATACGATGAATATTTCGGTACTTACAATCATTCTTCGAATGTTCTTAACAGGAAAAACGTTGCATTCACATCAAATTCCGCTGAAAATCAAAATTCTGAACCTGATGCAACTCCATATACTCCTGTTATCGAATCTACTCCAGTTAAAGACACAACGACGAACGCTGCTACACAAGATCCTTCTCATACATCTGAGGATATTACTACTCCAACACAGACGGATATACCTTCAGTTGAAGATACAACCGAACTTCAGCAGCACTTAGAAACATCTAGAGAAC
Source organism: Saussurea involucrata (assembly GCA_033807775.1). Taxonomy (NCBI): domain Eukaryota; kingdom Viridiplantae; phylum Streptophyta; class Magnoliopsida; order Asterales; family Asteraceae; genus Saussurea; species Saussurea involucrata. The sequence goes on from CM066323.1 coordinate 33,721,832, forward strand.
AAATTATTTTGAATGATAATCCTCCAGAATCTCAACCTGCTGATGTTCCTGTTCCTGTACCTTCAGTTGATGAAGAAATTTCTATAAACCTTGAGAATGTTCAATCATCATATGCCCCACACCCACAATCAACGAAATGGAGGAAAGCTCATCCTATTCATCAAACTATATATGATCCTTCTTCGTCTGTTAAAACAAGATCGGCTACTGCGAATGAGTGTATGTTTGCGACCTTCCTAAGCAATGTTGAACCATCAAATGTATTTGAAGCTTTGGAAGATCCAGACTGGGTGATAGCAATGCAAGAAGAGCTGGATCAATTTGAAGCATTGAAAGTATGGCGCTTAGTACCTAGACCCAAATACAAAAGTATCATAGGTACCAAGTGGATATTCAAGAATAAGAAAGACGAAGATGGCATAGTCGTTAGAAACAAGGCTAGACTTGTAGCGAAAGGTTATCGTCAGTAAGAGGGCATAGATTATGACGAGACGTATGCTCCGTTTGCTCGAATAGAGGCAATTAGGATGTTCTTAGCTTTTGCAGCCTACAATAACTTTATTGTCTTTCATATGGACGTAAAGACTTCTTTCTTGAACGACATTCTGAAAGAAGAAGTATACGTTTCACAATCTGAAGGCTTTGTGGATAAGGATAAACCGAATCATGTTTATATACTTGACAAAGCGCTTTACGGTCTCAAACAAGCCCCTCGCGCGTGGTATGAGCTATTATCTACATTTCTGCTCGAGTCTAGTTTTGATAAAGGTAAGATTGATACAACTTTGTTCATCAAGCGTGAAAAGGGTGATACTATTACTGTTCAGATTTACGTTGATGATATAATTTTTGGTTCGACTAACTCTTCTTTATGTACTTGGTTTTCTAACCTCATGGTGACCAGATTTCAGATGAGCATGATGGGAGAGATTAACTTTTTTCTCGGATTGCAAGTCAAGCATTTTTCAACGGGGATTTTTATCAACCAGTCGAAATATGTATTCGATATCCTGAAGAAATTCAAGATGGAGAATTATACGGCAATTGGTACTTCGATGGCACCAGAGTCCAAGATCGGTCCGGATCCCGATTGTAAGGATGTTGATCTTCGGACATATCAAGGTATGATTGGTTCTGTAATGTATCTAACTGCAATTCGACCAGATATTTTGTTCGCTACGTGTCTTTGTTCAAGATTTCAGGCTAAACCTAAGGAATCACACATTGGCGCTGTCAAAAGAATCTTTCGATACTTGAAAGGAACACCTTATCTTGGCTTATGGTATCCGAAGGGTACGGGATATGAAATCACTGCCTACTCCGATGCTAATCATGGAGGAAGCCTTCTAGATAGGAAAAGCACAACGGGTCACATACAGTTTTGGGGGGACAAGTTAGTCAGATGGGCCTCCAAGAAACAAAATTGCGTGTCAACATCTACCGTTGAAGCAGAGTACGTTGTTGTTGCCAGTTGTTGCTCACAAGTTATGTGGATGAAGACTCAACTTATGGATTTTGACTTTTGATACGAAAAGATTCCAATTTAATGTGACAGTAAATCTGCCATTGCTATTTATGTGAATCCTGTCCAACATACGAAAACGAAGCATATTGACATTCAATATCATTTCATCAAAGACCATGTGAAGAAAGGTACCAGAACTGTACTTTGTTTTTTACAGAATTTCAACTTGCTAATCTGTTTACAAAGGCTTTAGATGAAAAACGTTTTAAATTTTTAATCTCTAAGATGTTGAACATGAAAGTTTGAATATTAATAATATTAATACAATGAGTTGAAAATTTCTATTTTTCAAACAAGCTTATATTTTTGATTGAAAAATATTAATTTTCATCTAATTGAATTTTTATTATTATATTTCAAAAGTTTATGTTTTTGTAGTTTTCAAAGTTCATTTCAATTTTTCCTGTTTCTATTTTAGTCTCTATCACTTTTTCCATGAATCTATGTTGTATAGTGAATGCTCATGTTTTCAGGGGGAGTCTCAGCAAAATTTACTGATCATTTGTCAAGGGGAAATATGATATTTCATTACACACACACACACATATATATATATATATATATATGTGTGTGTGTGTTTTATCTAATCATACTTGTGTGTGTGCAGTTGTTCCTACATTTCAAAGAAGATGAGTGTATGTTTTCTAAACTGAAGATTTGGGCAAACCCTAGATGATGAAATAAATTTTGAAAATATATTTGCATCATTTTAGGGGGAACAAAATAATTTTCAAACAGCACTGAGCTTAACCAGTTAAAAGTTGGACATCTTTTAATGTGGTAAAATATTTTTGAGCAAATTGGAAAATTTTGATTTTTGAAAAATGTCTAAGTACAGGAGTTGTCGCTCAAGCCTTGAGCGATAACAGTTCTTGTCGCCCAAGCCTTGGTCGATAACTTGATCTTGTCGCCCAAGTATTGAGCGATAATAATGTGTGAACAGTACTTGTCGCCTAAGCCTTGAGCGAAAGATGCGCTTATCGCCCATGTGTTGTGCGATAAGGGAGTGTGAACAGTGCTAATCGCCCAACTCTTAGGCGATTACTTTCCAACTTTTATCGCTCATGTGTTGAGTGATAACAATGAACTTGTCACCTATTGTTCAGGCGAGAAGTTGACTCGTGGCAGGTCAACCGTTTGGACCAATCCTTTGATGCCACGTGTCACCAAACCTGAGTTCCTATATATAGAGCGGTTATTTGAATTTTCATTTTATCACTCGATATGCTTTGAAACCCATAACCGTGCTCTCGAGAAAATTTCAAATCTCAAGTTTGTTGCTGTTTGTTCGATTTTTTCTACTCAGAATCATTCCAGGTTAGTTTTTCGAACATTGTTCTTCCACATAATCATATGTTTGTTCATCAGATTCTTGATGTTTTTTGAGTCCAGTCGAAAAAGTTAATGTCTATTCATATTCTTGATCATTTGCTCAAAATGTATTAGTTATTGTGCTTAAAAATGATAAGATAGGGAATTAATCTTAGTTTCGACACTAGGGTTGCATTATTTAAAACATATCTTTCATTCCTTAGAAATATGGGTTTGGATGTTCAAGTTAGGATCGAACATTCAAAGTTGTCGCCCAATACTTGTATTTAAAAATTCAAAGTTGTCGCCCAACAAAGAGTTCATCCTTATCGCCCACGCTTTGAGCGATAAGATCTTATCGCCTAAACTTTGTGCGATAACTCCTTGATGTGTTGTGCGATAAAACCCATACTTAGGCAATTTTTTGGGAATTTTTCTCAAAAACTCAAAAGGCAGAATTTCACCAGTTTCCTAACACCATCTAGTACAGGTTCCATGGCACAATTTCAGAAGTAGTTTGATGGTAATTCCTCTGATGACGGTCGGCCCATGCCATCTCATCGACTTCACACCCTTCAGTGAATGCTCCAAATCTTGATGATGAGCTTATTTTCAAGAAGGATTATTTGAAGATACCTCACAACAATTATACATTTGATATAGCTGTTAGAATGGATCACCATATCATAGTGGAGATTCTTAAAGGCCATCCACTCCGAACTGCTCTCATCAAAACAATAACCATGTCGATGATCTACTTACAACAATGTTGGAATTCGATCAATTTTTGCCCTGTCAGTGAGTCAAACCAATATTTCAAAATGAAGATTGATCACTTTGATTCCAAGTTGACTCTCAAAAGACTACGGAATGTACTTGAGCTGTCGAGATCAGAAAACTTTGAAGACGTGATTCCGGAAGAGGATTTGTGTCGTGACATTATAGCAATGGGTTACAAAAATGTACAAGAAGGAGCACTGACTAGAGCTTTAAATTTCAAAAGGAAGTTCTTAACTTCAGTATGGTACACTATGTTCAGTATCATCAACCGGTGCATAACATCTAAACATACCGGACTGGATAGGTGTAACATATCTACCCTTAGAATGTTCCATGTTGTTGTCTACAACCGGAGGATAAATTTTGCTATCCTAATCTGGAACGAGCTAAATGAAGTTGTTACCGACAAAGCTCAACCCAGCAAAGCCCGCAAATTTGTACCGTTCCAACGCTTCTTGCAGATTATTATCAGGAGTATAATGGATTCTAATGACAACATCCCGAGGAGAAATGGTGCACTCCAAGGACCAAAACAGTGGATGCACTACCTCAGAGTTCCATATACTATCAACTTTGACTTCATCAAAGTTATTTCGGATAATGTACTTGCTTACGCTGACCAGGAGTCACCAATCGTGAGTGAGTATAGACAAGAACATGCACCTATGGTCCAACCAGATCCGGAGGGACCTTCCCAGGGTGCACACAACCTAGGTGAGCAGAGTGAGGGTTTAGCTTTAGGTGAGCAGGTTCAGGATACTGGGGTTCCTGAACAGGTGGAGTTGAGAGAAACAGAAAATGTGGTGGGTATTGGAGATGGGGGTGCTCCTGGTCATGCTTCTGATGCTGAAGAGAGTCTGGGATCTTCTGACTCAGATGAATCTCTTTTTGGAAACGATGATCCAAACGATGTTTTCTGTGCTTTCAGTTCTGATAAAGAAGCAGATGATGAAGCTGATACTGATGATGACAATGATTCTGCTCCAGATGATGACTTTGAGGTAACTGATAATGCTTCCATTTCTTTAAATACTAATAACACCGGTTCTCGAGGAGATACAAGGATGAACGAGGGAGTATTAGTTGAAACAGAAAATGAAGTGAGCATGAGAGAAATGGGAAGAAAAGAATATGGTGAGAGTGAGACAGGATCTAGAAGAGAATTAAATGAAGATCCTTCCCAAACCGTGTCTAGCCGGGTAGCCACATCTACTACCGACGTGCGTTTGTCGTCGTCAGGTATTGAAAAAGTTGTAGTGGACCCAGCTACGCAATGCACAGCCCCACTCAGCCACTCATCAGCTTCTCACCAAGCTGATGTTTCATTTTCTCACGGGGATCAAACACATACTCTATCGGCTGCACACTCGGTGTTAGCTGGTATTGAAACAGATAGGCCCCTGCCCCGGCCATCGACTTCATTTGAATCCACATTGAGTCTAGAGCCTTTTGGATATACATCTTTTCCTAGGACACGACCGCCAGTCACATTACCGATAGTGACATAATCTATTGGAAGCTTTTGTGCTCCAATCGGAACACCAGAGTGTCGTTGCCATTTGTTGGTACTTCACAAGGACCGGGTGGAAGACCTGTCAGTGTCAACACCATGCCAGCACTGAACACAGACCATGCAATTTCTTCAACTGTATCCTAAGTGACCAGGTTCACATGTTAGAGCTCATCAAATAAGACAAATGATGGGACTGCCGCCACATTTTGTGACGGTGGACCTATTGAAGGTGGCGGTGAATGGCTTGAATGTGTCGTTTAAAAAGCAAACGGTGGAGGTAAACAGAACAATTGGAAAGTTGACGGAAAGTGCTTTGAAAGGGAAGTCTGTTATGGAAACACCTACTATTTAGCCTAAAATCGAACCTGAAACTCAAACACCACCACAATCAACCTTACCACAAGCTCCTGGCCCATCTACTCAATCAGAACAAACCCTACCTACCCATGAACTGAAATCCCAATTACTTGCTCGATTACTTCAGCAAGGTGACAACATTGATCCAGAGGAAGTTAAATTGGTTGGGTTTTTGAGGAGACAGACAGAAATTCAATCTCAATTGCCTACTAAGTCATATATACAAGCCATCCAATTATCCATTCAACAATTAACCCAAGCTATGACTTCAGGCTTTCAATCCCTTTCTAATAGAGTTGTTGTTCTTGAGCAATCTTGTAAGTCTCAAGCCCAAGGTACTGAACAAAGGGTTGATGACTTGGAGGATCCTGATCACCGTGAGGGGGAGAGGGAGAAGAGATAGAAAATTACTGATGCTAGTGGTTCTGGGGTTCGTTCTGAAAATCTTGAATCTGAACAGGGTATTAGAACTGAAGGTGAAAGACAGGTTGGTGGGTCGGTTGAAATTGTTCTTGATGATATCATTTCGACGGTTGAAAAGCCTGAGGGAAGTTATAAAAGAACCGATGAGGAGAGAATGGCTGATAGTTTTATCCAAGACATCATCTACATTGACTCTGAGGATGAACCTAAAATAACAGTTACAAAGATCAAATAGGAGTTGGATGATGTGTTTGATGCTGTAAATGTGCAATCTCATGACTCGGATGATGATAAGTATGATCAAGTGCTACAATAAGATGATCCAGTTATTGGTATTCCTGAACTAAACATTCCTGTAATTTCCTAACTAATAATCAAAGATCTTGTTTCTGAGGCTGAAATCAGAATGTTCCAACAGCTAATAGACAGAGAACCCAACTTGGAAAAGAAGATGGGACATATCAGAATCTTGACACCTTTCCAAGAAGATATTCGAAGAGATCTTTTTGTGAAAGATGTTCAACCTATAAACCTTGTCAAGTTGTACTCAATTGAAAAGATGCCATCACTTCATCAGATAGAGTTCATTCACGTCATGAAAAACAAGGATCAAAATATGGATTGGGTGAGAACGGATAAGGAGATTGTGAAAATATAGTCTCAGAAACTGCTCAATGTTTGGTATCCAAAGTTCACTGTTGTTAGAACCGATGGAAAGGAGTGGTCTTTCACCGAAGCAGATTTCAAGTACCTAACCAGTGAAGATATTTTGAGACTTTATGACATTCTTGCCAGAACTCCAGACTAAAAGAAATACTGTTCTGAAGCTTATCAATATGTGAAGAGATTTATGAAGAACTTGGTGAAATTTTCTTATCTTACAGATTTCCAAATGGGTTTAGAAGCTAGTCAGATCATAGTCAATATCTTGAAGCCCAATCAGAGACTTTCAGATATTCAAGGTATTCCTGTCTACAAAATCCTTGAAAAAACTGAGTTTGGTATTGTGTATTTCAACGGCAAGAAGAAGAAGAAATTCATACGATTTGCTGAAACCAACAAGTACAGTGATGGAACTTTCAAAGTGTTAAAGATCCATTTGAATGGCAAGCTCAGGTTGGATGAGAAAAAGTTGGTAGTTCTGGAGCCTAAAGCAAAGCAGTTGATAGTTCGTGCCTTGGAAGCTATTGACAAGAGGTTGGAATACAGGAACGTTCTACGAAGATTTGAGATCATCTTTGGGATAAGGAAGAAGTACATCTCTCCAAATCTATTTGAGTAGCATGTTCAACTTTTGATACAAAGGGGGAGACTGTTAGTGTCAAATTTACATGTTCTATCAAAGTTGAAGGACCTTTTGTGTAACTTTCATGTCTAGGTATAAATAGCCTAGTTTAACTAATTTGTTGTTAACTCTCATAGACATTCCAAGATTGTAGATTCTCTCTGTACACACCTTTGACATAATAATTAATATAGAGATGGAGTCTTGATCTTAATTTCTATTGTCATATACTTGTTACTAGGATCACAAAAATTATAAGGGAAAGATAGGGAAAAAAATTGTTTTGACAAGGGATATACTTCCCCACGTGATCATAGAGCATCTCCAATCGTACTGTAAATCCTAATATTTGTCGTTTTCTCTACTCCAATCATCCGACAAAACTGAAATGAATTTGACGGTCAAACAAATTGCACGGCATATATGTCGTGTAGAATTGGAACGGCAAAAAGGTGGTCCCCACCACCATCTCCATTTAATACTATATCTACATTTATTTAAGAGTTAAATGCAAATTTGGTCCTTGTGGTTTACCAAAATTAATGACTAAGGTCCCTCGAAAGAATTTTTATCTAACAAGGTCCCTCTACTATCGGTTTTTATAACACATAAGGTCCCTCTTATTAACATCGTTAAATAAAATGAAGTAAAGAAGGGTTAATTTCGACCATTCACTTTCCCATCCCTTTAAATAAGAAGTTAGATTTATACTTGGTCCTGTGGTTTACAAAAAATAACATGTAACATCCCTAAAAGAACATGGATATAAATATGGACACAATACCTTTTTTGATTAAAAAACTCATTGAATATCTAATCTACACAAAAACCCAAAACTTAAAAAGATGTTGAATGTGACACTCACGTTGGTTTTCTATTGGAATGTAAAAGAACTTAAAGAAACTCTCTTGTAGGTATGTAAGTAAAAAACTAATAAACGTAAATTAGAAGTGATGGACGTGTCATGTAGGTTTGTAAGTAAAAAAACTAATAAAAGTAAATTAGAAGTGATGGAACTCTAAAAGGCTCAAGGTTCTAGGCCACTCTCATTTAGGTTTGTAATAAACTAATAAAACTGATGGAAGGGTATTTCACGATATAGTCCTTAGAATTTTTAGATATGACTAGCGAGTAAATCAGTTAAGTTTTGGGTCATCATCCAACATCTTTTTAAGTTTTGGGTTTTGGTGTAGATTAGATATTTAATATGAGTTTTTTTTTATCAAACAAGGCATTGTGTCCATACTTGTATCTATCTTTTTTTAGGGACGTTACTTGTTATTTTTTGTAAACCACAAGGACCAATTATAAATTTAACTTCTTATTTAAAGGGATGAGAAAAGTGAATGGACGAAATTACCCCTTATTAACTTCATTTTATTTAACGGTGTTAATAAGAGGGACCTTATGTGTTATAAAAACCGAAAATAGAGGGACCTTGTTAGTTACAAATTTCTTCGAGGGACCTTAGTCGTTAATTTTTGTAAACCACAAGGACCAAATTTGCATTTAACTCTTTATTTAATTATATAAAAACTAATATATGTATATAAATAAATTATTAAACAATCCCATTTATTTAAGGGGAAAATAATTAAAATGCTCCAAGTTGGACTCAAACTCACTGAAATGCCCAAAATTTCTCCAATTTCACGAAAATATCTATTTTCTTCGTGAAACGAACCGTGATCACGGATTCCTTTGTGAATTGGATTTTTGGTCCGTGAAGCACTATAGTCCGTGAAGCACATATCAAATTTTGAATTTTGGTCCGTGAAGCAAAGGAAGCAAATGGTCATTATTATATTGTCATAAATTATTTGGAACAATTTGTTTCAAATTTCCAAATCATTTCACGGATGTTTGAGGAAGCAAATGATGTTTACACCGAGGAAGCAAATGGTCATTATTATATTGTCATAAATTATTTGGAACAATTTGTTTCAAATTTCTAAATCATTTCACGGATGTTTGAGGAAGCAAAGGATGTTTTCACGGAGGAAGCAAAAATCAATTAATTTTGAGGAAGCAAAAATCCATCTCCGTGAATGGATGGATGTTTTCACGGACCAAAAATTAATTTCACGGACAAAACATCCATTTCACGGATCAAAAATCCAATTCACAAAGGAGTCCGTGATCACGGACCTTTTCACGGAAATTTTGGATATTTTCGTGAAATTGGGGAGAGTTTGAGCATTTCACTGAGCCGTTGGTCAACTTAGGGGATTTTAATTAATTTCTCGTTTATTTAAAATTTTATTTTTATGTTTAGCATATATATAGAATAAATTATTAAATATGCTGATTTTTTTTTCAACACTATTAAATATTTGTTTTTTATAAATTAATATATATATATATATATATATATATATTTAAAAATTAAATTTTAAATAAGACGAAGAAATTTAAGATTAATATAAAAGTCATAGAATACAAATTCATAACATAATTAAATATACATAACAATGGATAATTAGTATTATTTAATTATATTTTTAATTTGTGTTATTTAAATTAATGTAATTTTATTTAAATGTAATATTAATTAAAAAATTATCGTTTTTATTTTAATAAGTCTTTATTAAATAAATTAATTACTGATTATTTATTATTATAATATCTATTTACAAATTATAATTATTGTTATTAAAATTACTGAATAGTAAATAAAATATGTTATTTTAATTTGGGGTCAGCAAATTTAGTGTTTTTTTAGAGTGTGGTTGGAGTTGAATTTTTTTTTTTTTTGATGTTGATGGGCCACCAAATTTGATGTTTTGGATGTTAAAATTGGTGCTATGGTTGGAGATGATCTTAGGAGTTAACCATTATTTTTATATCACCCGCAATATTCTCTCTCTATTTAAGGCCGTATATGTTTATATATATTATTTTTGGTAATAATCATGTGTTAAATAAGTGTTTTGAAAATAGGCATATGTGATATTAAGGCAGGTCTTGTATGATTAGTCTTACCTTTTAACTATATGTCGTATTAACACATGTGATCATTGAGATTTACCATTGTTTTATGACTAATCACATATGATTAAAAAATTCATTTGTATTGTATTTAACTGGACAATAATCATGTGTTTACTAAAGTACCATATTTTTTTCTAGTATGCTTTCAAAGTGTTAGAGTTATTATTGTGTATATGTAAAGTACAAGGTCTATTATGTAATTATCTATATCTTAGCTATATATATATAGGTTACTTATGTTTCAGTTTTAGGTTAATCAATCTCTTGTAATCCTCTCTTCAATATATGAAAGCCGCTGCCTTCAGCCATCTCTCTGTCTCTCAATTCATTCAACTGTTCATCGATTGATTCACATATCATTTCTAACATGGTATGAGAGTTGTAGGTACGTTTTATCTAGTCTTCTGTTCTATCGATTTCGACTTCGTTTTTTCTATTCGACGTTTTCAGTTCGCTGCAAAATCGCCCTAGTCCGGAACACTGTCCAACTTCCGAAACTGTCCAAATTCCAGAACTGTCCAAATTCCAGAACTGTCCAAATTCCGGAACACTATTCATCTTCCGGAACAACTTTTGATTCCGGATCTGCTTTCCAAAATCTCTTCCGGAACAGTTTTCTCTTAAGTCCGGAACCTTAATCTCACACCCTCAATTTCGGAACCTTAGTCTTAATTCTGGAACCTCCAATTCCAGTTCTCATTTTTTTAGTCTCTCACTCAGTTCTGTCAGATGGCTCTCAATGGTCAGTCTCAATATAGTGAATGCACGTTCTGTCACTCTACTTCTCATCTTCTTCTCAACTGCCCAATTCGAAAATTTCGCTGGTGTGGGATCACACAGCCACGACACTATGGGTCTGACTGTCCAAAGCATCCACGGAATTCAGGTAATCAAAGGCAACAGCGCACTCAGTCATTTGTTGGATCAACCACTCAAGATTCCCCTACGCCGGCAATTCAGGCACCGCATAGCAACAACCTCTCGCCTGACCTTATGGAACTCATGCGCCGACCAAGAGCTTATAGAGTGACTCATGACAAGTTCTATGGGTATGAATTCTCAGTGCAATATCTCAGCACCAGGTAACCCTTGGCTATTTGACTCTGGATGTTGTAACCACATGACACCTAAGGCTGACGGGTTTGTCTCTAAGCAGACCTCCAAAATGTTCTCATCAGTCCGTACTGCGGATGACACTCGCTTACCTGTATCTTTCAGTGGGACTGTCTCTACCCCCAATATACAATTACCTGATGTGCTACATATCTCTAACTTATCTCTGAGCCTGATTTCACTCACTCAGCTTAAGGAATTCGGTCTAATTGTTCTGTTTCATCCTTCTGGTTGTGTTGTGCAGGATCCAAAGACCAAGCAGATTCTTGGAGTAGGCCGTAAAGTTGGTCGGATGATTGAAGTGGTCTACCTCCGTCTTCCCTTACCCTCGTCAAATTTTGTTGCTTCTGTTTCCAGTACCCCTTCTTTTAAATTATGGCATAAGCGTCTAGGACATCTATCTTTAGCTAGAATAAAACTGTTAGCTAGTTCAGGATTATTAGGCAACACTTCTTCTGAAAAACGTCTCTTGTTTATCTTGTCAACTTGGCAAACATCATGCCTTACCTTTTCAACTAAATGATTTTAAATCTGCTTCTTCTTTTGATCTCATCCACTCTGATGTTTGGGGACCAGCACCACATCCATCCATGGGAGGTTCTCGATACTTTGTTATCTTTATCGATGATTACACACGCTTTACATGGATATATCTCATGAAACATCGCTCCGAACTACCTCAAATATATAATACCTTCGCCCGTATGATTCTGACCCAGTTTTCCAAGCCTATAAAGATTCTCCGAGCAGATAATGCTATGGAATACAAAGAATCTTCTCTCCTTTCTTTTATTCAATCTTAGGGTACTCTTTCTCAGTACTCCTGTCCCGGCACCTCTCCGTAAAATGGACGTGCAGAACGTAAACATCGCCACATTCTCGATACTGTTCGCACTCTATTAATCTCAGTCAAGTGTCCAGAACGTTTTTGGGGCGAAGCTGCCTTCACGGCTGTCTACACCATCAACTGTCACCCGACTCCCATACTAAATCAAAAGTCTCCCTATGAAGTGCTCCATGGGGTCTCCCCTGCATATGAACTCCTAAAAGTATGGGGTTGTGCCTGCTTTGTTCAGTTGCAACCTCATGAACACACCAAACTCGAACCTCGTTCTCGATTATGCTGCTTTCTTGGCTATGGTATTGAACACAAAGGTTATCGTTGTTGGGATCCAGTCTCTAAGATACTACGTATATCCCGCCATGTCACATTCTGGGAACATCTTCCCTTCTCAACAGTGTCCAAATTTCAGGACATACCCAATCCTTTCACTTCCTTCTTCACTAATAACTCTATCTCTTTGGACTCACTCCAATTAGATCCCATATTCACCCTTCCATCTAGTACAACTCCTTCCGTCTCACCTCAATCCGTGACCTCATCATTTGCTCCACTTCCTTCCGTCTCGTCTCAACCTGAGCCTTCACCTATGCCATCTGTGCCTTCTGATCATGATCAATCATCTGCACCATCTCCAAGGACTACTTCTGAGCCATCTGCTGAGTCTATGGATCCTAGCTCCTCTCAACCACAAGATGAAGTACGACGCTCAGACCGGGTAAGACAAGTTCTTTCTCACCTTCGTGATTATCATTGTTATGCTACACTGTTGTCCAACCATGAACCCACTTCCTTCAAGGAAGTTGCTTCTAACCATGTTTGGAAGCAAGCTATGACTGAGGAACTTCAGGCCCTTGACAAAGCAAATACATGGAAGTTTGTACCTCTCCCACTGGGCAAGACACCTATTGGTTCCAAATGGGTCTTCAAAATCAAAACAAAGTCTGATGGATCCAATGATCGATACAAAGCACGCCTTGTGGCAAAAGGCTTCAATCAAGAATATATCATTGATTACGAGGAGACGTTTGCTCCTGTGGCTCTTGTCACCTCGGTTCGTAGTCTTCTCACCATAGTTGCCACCAAAAGATGGCCACTTTACCAGATGGATGTCAAGAATGCCTTTCTAAATGGTGATCTCGAAGAGGAAGTCTACATGAGACCCCCTCCAGGTGTGATCTCTCGTCAAGGTCATGTACGCCGACTTCGAAAAGCCCTCTATGGCCTCAAACAAGCTCCTCGTGCTTGGTTTGAAAATTTTAGCAATACTGTCATTTCATTGGGGTTTTCTCCGAGTAATTATGATTCTGTCCTGTTTACTCGGACCACTGCTGCAGGTACTATCTTACTCCTATTATATGTTGAAGATATGATCATTACCGGCAGTGACTCTACAGGTATCACCCATCTCAAACAGTCTCTCAGCTCATGCTTTGAGATGAAAGATCTTGGTAAACTACACTACTTTCTTGGTCTTGAAGTTCTGTCAGACTCTTCCGGCATCTATCTCTGTCAAGCCAAGTATATTTCAGATCTGTTATCCAAAGCTGGGATTACAGACAACAAAGTAGCTTCTAAACCCATTGAGCAAAATCTGCATCTTGCTCCCAATGCCGGCACCCCGCTGTGGGACCCTACACGGTACCGTCAACTAGTTGGTTCTCTGGTCTACCTGACTGTTACTCGACCGGATCTTGCATATGCAGTTCATATAGTCAGCCAGTTCATGGTTGCTCCGTGCTCCGATCACTATGTCGCGGTTCTACGTATCCTTCGGTATCTTAAAGGGACAATGTTTCATGGACTTCACTTCTCATCCACATCGTCCTTAACTCTTCGTGCATTCTCTGATGCTGACTGGGATGGAGACATAACAGACCGACGCTCTACCACCGGATATTATTTCTTCCTTGGAGACTATCTTATTTCCTGGTGCAGCAAGAAACAATCTCTGACAGCTCGATCTAGTACTGAAGCTGAGTATCGCGCCTTAGCTGACACTACACAAGAACTTGTATGGCTACGCTGGTTACTATCTGATATGGGTGCTCATCAGAGCTCTCCAACACCATTGTGGTGTGATAACAATAGTGCTATTCAGATTGCTCACAATGATGTCTTTCATGAGCGTACAAAGCACATAGAGATTGACTGTCATTTAACTCGTCAACATGTTCTTCGCAAGACGGTTAAACTTCTCCCGATTTCAACCATTGATCAGACAACGGACATCTTCACCAAAGCTCATATTCCGGGGCGTTTTCGGGCCCTTGTTTCCAAACTCAATTTGGCTCATTCTTCCCCCACTTGAGTTTGAGGGGGGGGGGGGGTGTTAGAGTTATTATTGCGTATATGTAAAGTACAAGGTCTATTATGTAATTATATATATCTTAGCTGTATATATAGGTTACTTATGTTTCAGTTTTAGGTTAATCAATCTCTTGTAATCCTCTCTTCAATATATGAAAGCCGTTGCCTTCAGTCATCTCTCTGTCTCTCAATTCATTCAACTGTTCATCGATTGATTCACATATCATTTCTAACACAAAGTATCCCATGAAATTATCACATATGATTAGTGTTGTCTTTACCTACAAATCATATGTGGTAGTTGACAACAAAAGCAACAACAAAAATTCAAGTCTGGCAAAAAAATCTACAGCACAAGCAACAAAAGATATAGAGACATGTACACATAGACATACACATACACTTATATGCATATGATATCATACACTTATATATATGCGTACATATACATATCCACATATACATCCATACATATGAACCAAATAAGACAAAATAGTACCCGTAAAACCTCATACGCGTACCAAAAACAAGAAAAATCAGAAAAAAAATCATTAGTCGTCGATGATCCGTCGCAAATCATCAACGGAATACCGACGGTTGACCCATCGTCGTCGGTAATCCGTTGGTGACTTGCGATGGTTCTCCGACGCTTCACATGAAATAAAAAACAATAATAAGATAAATATTTTCCGGCGGATTAACGACCGGTATGTATTTAAAAAAAATCAAAAATAAATTAATATTGTATCCGTAGGTGATCCGTCGGAAATTGGTATTGTCACCGACGGATTACCCACGGAATTGAGTTTCGTCGCAAAAACACCATCCGTCGCAAATTGGTCGATGATCCGCCGGTGATTACCGATGAATTAAACCGTCAATGATTTTTGTTCGGTTTTAAGAGATTGTCTAGTAGTGTAGGTAATCGTCGAATAGGATCGAGGTTTTGGTATTGTCCAATTGTTCTAAAGACGAATATTTGGTTTTTTTCAATTTCGATTCTAACGAAAGTCGGGGTTGATTTAATTGGTTTTTAACAAAACATTTAGTTAATTCAATTAGTTTTCGATGAAAACAAAAGTTTAGTCCTTAACTTGGATTAAATTGATCAATGACAACGACTCTAACATGCAAATAGTTGGAGACGTTGATTGGGAAAATTATTTAATCTTTATGTTTCTTCCCAACGTACATATATTGTGAAAGTAAATGTATGTCTTGGTCTATAAAATCTTTTCCACCTCGAAAGAGGGTTCAAGTAGTTTTGCTTAACGAAATTCCCACAATTACCAGTGCGCTTTAGTTGTAGTTGTCATTAATTTTGCTTAGTTCTACTCGTAATTGCTTAATTTTTTGTCACATTCCCTTGATCTCATCTATTTCATGTCTACTTAGTTAAATAACCAAATAAATTATCTGATTCGTATAGCCAAGCCATGATTATTAAATGGTTAGTATTTAGAACATCACCTCCTTATGTCGACCGGTATGCTACATAACTCGTACACTTGCGGTATAAATTTTAAAATACAACAACACTTTTATTATATAACAAAAATAACCGTATATTAACTAAAATACATAAAAAGTACGTTTTTTACTATAATGATTATTTATTTAATCTGTAACTATAATGGGATGAACTCTAAGTACAAAAAATAACTTATAAGTATTCGTAATGTCTAATAATATAAGATCAGATTCAAAAATATTTAGTACTGGACTCATTTTAAACGTATTGATAAGACGCTTATAGTAGTGTAATTTATAAAAACAATTTATATTTTTGATATATTTTAATTTATATATGATTATAAGGGACGGCCCTGGAGATGCGCCGAAGATGCGGCCGCACACAGCCTCCGATGTTGAGAGGCCTACGATTTTTTTTGTCATTATTTATAATAAGAATTAAAATATAAAATTATAAAGTTACATTAAAATACAATAACTTGTAGTCGACAACTCGACATGGTCAAAAAGAATCTTTACGCAAAAAAAAAAATCCTGTATAAACTTTAGCTATTTTGAAGTGGGACTTTACCTTTCAAAGAGAATAGAGAACTTTACAAAATGGTTAAATAATGAGTTTAATTAGTTAAGATTGGCTATGTTAATCGATTTCTTCTACATATGTCATATATGGGAAAAACTTCAATTTTAGACATCTCATTTTTTTAGAATATGTTTGGCAAATTAACTGATAAGCTAGCTGATGATTTATAAGCTAGCTGACAAGCTAGCTCGTAGTTGATGATTTATAAGCTACCTGATAGTTGATAAGCTAACTGATAAAGAAGTCATATTTCGCAAAAACTAGCTTATAAGCAAGTAAAATGACCAAAAAATACATCTTCAAAAAATTATCAATTACAATATTTGTTAGTGCCTAAATTCTAGTTGTACTAAGTAGAGGGGCCTATTTTGTAATAGGGTGATTCTTTACCCTAGGTATATATTGTTTGCTTTTTTCCTAATTAGGTCACAAGAGTCACCTACACACACCAACCACACACACTTGGTTTGTTCTTCATTGTATTGTGTGAGCTTGATTGATTCATTGAATATAGAGGTGGACACTTTAATGTTATTGGATTGATTACTTGTTTCTGGGATCACAATTGGTATCAGAGCAATGTATTCATCTAGATCGGATTAGATTTTATTGAGAGTTTTTGCATTTTGAGTGTTCTTCAAGTTTTCATCCATTTCTTATTGATTTTTGATCATTTGAGTTCTTCAAATGGATTAGGATCGATCTAGAAGTGTTTGATATTCATTTCTACGTGTTTTGATTCCATAATCACACCAGAATCGATCTCAAATCGTGCAAACTCGGATTTTCGGACTTTTGAGCAAAAACCTACTGTTTTGGATCGAAAATCACTGTTCTAGTGGTTTTTTGGACAAAACTTGAAGTAGTAAATCTGTCCAGAATCGTATTTCGACCTTACCAACCAATTTTCAGATCATTTGGATCATTATTGAAGAATCAACTCCCGATCATTTGAATCTTCATCGAAATCGCAATCATGATATTCATCGAAATCGCAATCGTCTGATATTCATCGAAATCGCAGTGAACGTTGAGTGAACAGTTCCAAGTCGCAGTGACCTATTGCGACTTCGATCCCGAATCGCAGTCCATTACCCCGTGAACAGTACCAAATCGCAATCCTCTATTGCGACTCGAGTGAATTTTTTACTCTGTTGCGATTCCATTTCATTGCGACTTCATTTGTTGCGATTCCAACTGTTGCGACTTCAAGCATTGCGACATCAAACCTATTGCGACTTAAGTGTGTTGAGACTTCAGTTTGAATTTTTTTTTACTAATCAAATCTAAAGAATACACACGATCAACGACAAGTAATTCAATATGACTGCAAGAGATATGCTATTGATTAGATCTAAGGATAAACCACCGGTTCTGTTTCCTAAAGAATTCAAAATTTGGAAAGACCGTTTTTTGGATTATGTGGAAAGACAAGAGAACGGGGAATACATTTCACATTCACTGATTAATGGGCCAATGGGAAAGGTATATAGAAGAGGAATTCTTATCGATGGTGAACCAGTTCCAGATCTTGTTGAAGTTTTACCAATTCACTATGACCCTGAAGAGAAGAAGAAATATAATGGGGATAAGATGGCAAAGTCCCTTGTAATTCAAGCGTTGACTAATGATATTTACCGAAAGGTAGATAGCCAGAATCACTCCGGGAAAACCATGTTTGATGAGCTGACAAAACTTTATCAAGGTTCTGAGATTGAAAACCAGATGAGAATTTCAAATGCTATTAATCTGTATGAGAGTTTTAAACAGAAGGATGGTGAAGCTCTTGATTCCACATACGATCGTTTTACTACTATCTTGAACGAGCTGAACAGATACAGCATCAACAAATCGATAATTGAGCATAATGTGAAGTTTTTTAGTGTACTTCAACCCGAGTGGAAGAAGTATGCTCATCGTCTGAAACAAAATTCAAGGCTGAATGTTTTGCCTCTTCAAGAGATGTACGAGACTTTGAAACAGGATGAAGAAGATGCGGAAGCCAAGAGGGCAAAGAAAAAGAAGAAGGACAAGAGGGAAGAGAAAAGAGAGGATAAGAAGGAAGAAGAACTAGATCCGCTTGCTTTGGTGTCTGTCAAACCAAACAGAAATTATTCAAAGCATTCTGATGATGAACAGGGTGAAGATGGTGAGACAGATGATGTTGAAAGTATGAAGCGAGCAATGTCACTTCTTACTAACTCTTTTCAGAGAAAGTTTGGAAAATCTCCCGGGTCCAACAATCAAAGGTATGCGTCTGGTTCTAAGAATTTTGAACACAAGGCGAATGTTGAGTCGAGTAGAAGGTTTGATGATAAGAAGGTTGAGTACAAGAGAGAGGAGTACAAGAAGCCTGAGTATAAGAAGCCGGAAGAGAAAAGGGTGTTCGAAAAGAAAGAGGAAGTTCCGACATGCTACAATTGCGGGAAGCCTGGTCACTTCTCAAAAGAGTGTTGGAAGCCGAAAGTCAGGGATTCTACATACTACAAGAACAAGTTGCTGTTTGCCGAGAAGAAAGAAGCAGGGATAGTGCTGATGGCTGAAGAAGAATACTGGCTTGATCTTTCTGATAATGAAGCTGAAGGTGAGAAAGATGATCAGACAAAGTTGTGCTTCATGACCAAGAACACTGATGGTGAAGATTCAGAGTCTACTTCCAATGAGGTATATTCCGATCTTTATAATCAATTCTTTTCTCAACAGGCTTGTTTAACTAAAAGATTAGAAAACCTTACAAAAGATCAAGATAGAGCAAATGAAATAATTTCCACTCAAAAGGCAAGACTAATTGAACAAGACAATCAATTAAAGGATTTTAAAAAGAAAAAGGCTGAATTCGAGATTGGTCATGCTTATTTTCAAGATAGAATGACTGAACTATCGGATAAATTATTGAGTTCGCAAGTCAAGAATAGCGAGTTTGAGAGTCTTTTACATGCTTACAAAAATAGAAATGATGAATTGTCTGAACAAGTTAAAGATCTGGAAAATAAATTGTACAAAGCAGGTCAAACTGAACAAACAATTCACATGCATAAACCAAACAAGTTTAGATATTTCAACTCAAAGTGGGGAATCGGGTATGACAATCCACAATACCTAAGTAATGCTTTAACAAAATCTCCCACTTTGTACAAATTTGAATGGATTGAACTTGCCGTACATTCAAACTTTCAAATCAAGATGGATGATGAAGACTATAAGGCGGAAGAAGAAATAAAAAGGAAAACCACAATTAAAATGCAACTTCCTTTTTGGTATGGTCCAGACAATGCAAAGGCATTGAATTCTAAGAAAACCTTACCAAACAATTATTTTGAGAGACATGTTGTTAAAGAACCAGAGGAAAAAGGAAATACTCAAAAGGTTGAAACTGACAAACCAGTTTTTGAAGGTAAAAGATACTTTCCACCAATGGTTCTTGAACAAAAACTCATGGACCTCGAAAACAAGTTTCAAAGTACGATTCAAGAAGTTAGAAATGACGAGAAACTTGTTTTTTGAGATTGAAAAGGAAGTTTTGCTCATTGTATTTTCAGAAAGCTTAAAAGGAATGAATGTCAAACTTGAGGAAATATCTGAAGAAAAAGTTTTAAGAGAAAAACAATCTTCAGATTCAGATGTTTCCTCATGCAAAGCTTTTATAGGAAATGCCCTTTTGAGAGACTGGACAACCAATGACCGAGAGGATTTTGAACCTTGGGATTTGGAAGATCAGTTTGATAATGATCGTCCTATATATTTTCCAACAGAAGAAGATAAAATCTTTCGAAAAGAATACAATGACTTTCTTTTTCCCAAGTCTGATGATAATGATAGTCCATCATATGATACTGATACTGATATTGATATTGATTTTGAAAGCGAGAATGTTGGTAAGGACAAAGCTAAAGGTGTATGTGAAGTGCCTGTTCAATTTGATTTCAGTGCCAAACTTCCAGATCATTCTGATTTTCTAATAAATGAAGAGGAACCTGAAAAGATTATCTTGGAAGGAGAATCTTCAAAATCAGCTGAGAAAGTTTCTGTTAATGATGATCATTCCAAATCTAAATCAAAACCATCTATACAGAAAAAGAAAAGAAAAACAAAAAGAAAGAAGCGTGTTAATTCTTTTCAGACTCAATATTCAAAAGCTTACAACTCATATTTGTCTGGTTTTTCAGATCGTAATTTGAGAAACAACACGCGACTAGAGTGGAGAATAAAGGTGTCCACACAGGATGTGGCCCAGATCAAATCATCCCACGTCAATTCAAATGTTTTAAATTCCAAGAAAGACAATTTTGTTTCAAATGTTATTAATTATGATGTTGGCAATAGACAAAAACTTGTAGTTCCTTACAAGGTTTATTCAATGCGACAACTGATTAATTTGGCAAGAGATCAAATTTGTTGTACTTCTTGTGGTGTGGATGATTTTATCTGCAAATCTGACTATAATCGTTGGTTTTACTCAAATGTTTATTTTAAATCCGATTATAGAAAGCAAAATGTGAAACCCAAGCCTACTAACCCAAAAGGACCCGATTGGCAGTGGTACCTAAAACTGTTTAATTTCCATTTTGCAGCCCAGTCATGTATGGTATTTAGATTCAGGGTGCACAAAACACATGACTGGAAGAAAAGAGCTGCTAGTTAATTTTGTAGAACAGGATTGTGGAAAAGTGAAGTTTGGAAATGATCAGTATGCTTCAATTTTGGGTTATGGGGACATTGTAAAGGACAATGTAAGGATTACAAAAGTCAATTATGTCGAGGGCTTAGGTTACAACTTATTTAGTATAGGTCAATTCTGTGACAAAGACCTAGAGGTTCATTTCAAGAAGACCCATTGTGTTGTTCTTACCGATGGAGCTGACGAACTTCTTGTTGGTTCTAGGAAGTCAAACCTGTATACCATTGACCTATCCACTCTTAAACCGAAGAACGACATATGTTTGATGTCAAAAGGGTCGTTAGAGAAAAGTTGGTTATGGCATAGACGACTATCTCATCTCAATTTCCGTTACATTCAAAAGTTGATGTTAGGTGATTCAGTCATAGGTCTACCAGTTCTGACATTTGAGAAAGATAATTTATGTATTGCTTGTGAGAAAGGGAAGATGAAGCGTGCTCCTCATCCACCGAAACCCGAGCCCAGCACAAGACAAGCTTTGGAAATCCTTCATATGGATCTCTGTGGTCCGATGAAGACTCAAAGTATCAATGCCAAACGTTACGTGTTAGTGATTGTCGATGATTATTCGAGATACCCTTGGGTCAAGTTCCTACGCTCAAAAATGAAACTCCTGACTTGATCATCTCGTTAATCAAACAGCTTCAAGTGAATCGTCAACAATTAGTTCAGACGGTTAGATCAGATAATGGAACAGAGTTCAAGAACAAGACTCTTGATGACTTCTTCAAGTCATTAGGTATAACTCATCAGTATTCAGCGGCCAGAACTCCTCAACAGAACGGAGTTGTTGAAAGGCGAAATCGCACACTTGTTGAAGCCGCAAGAACGATGCTGTCCTACACTGGTCTACCACTATTCCTATGGGCTGAAGCTGTTGCAACGGCATGCTATACACAAAACCGCTCAATCGTTCATCGACGGTTTGGTAAAACTCCATATGAGTTAATGAATAATAGAAAACCTATGATACACTACTTCCGTGTTTTTGGATGCAGGTGTATTGTGCTGAATGATAAGGACAACCTGAACAAATTCAGTCCTAAAGGTCTTGAGGGCTACTTCATCGGATACTCTCTCACATCAAAAGCTTACAGGATCTACCTCAAATCTTCCAGGAACGTGATGGAAAGCATTAATGTCAAATTCGACGAGACTGAAGCAATGGCTTCTGTGCAAAACAGTACAGAACCCGAGTTATCTGGTATTCTAGCATCTGGACAATTTCTTCCAATGATGACTAGATCGTCAAACAAGGATCAAGCTTCCACTTCTAACTCTACTCCTAATGAACTTGATTTATTGTTTGAATATTTTTATGATGACTATTTTAACAGTGACAAATCGTCTTCATCTGTAAATGACAGGATTCAAGTTGTAACCCCGCCAGTACAAACTTCTATGTCAGGTCCTTCACCGGTACTGACTACACCAAATACTGGTTCAACTACTCCTGTAATTTCTCCAAGGAACACATCAACAGATTCTCCACAAGCACGACAACAAATATCTACAAGTGGTGCTTCTTCATCTGGAACAACTTCAAATGACAATTCTACCGAATCAGTTCCCGAGGCTGTGCCGATTGTCAATTCTGACAGGCAACCCGTCTCAAATCCGGAACCGACACTAACGATCGAGTTGAACTTTGATGCGGATCCTACCCTTGTAGACCCCAATGATGGTGCTGTATCTCTCCATCCACACTCTACCAAGTGGACACGCAGTCACCCAATTGATCAGGTGATTGGTGATGTATCTGAACCAGTAAAGACAAGATCCGCTTCCGCAACCGCAAATGAAATCTTGTACGCGCTATTCTTAAGTCAGGTTGAACCTTCAACAGTTCAACAGGCTTTAGAAGATCCTGACTGGTTGATTGCGATGCAAGAAGAACTGAATCAGTTCGAAGCTTTGAAAGTGTGGAGATTAGTTCCGCGACCCAAGGGTAAAACAGTTATTGGTACGAAGTGGGTCCTAAAGAACAAGAAAGATGAAGACGGAGTAATTGTGCGAAACAAAGCTAGATTGGTAGCTAAAAGGTATAGGCAACAGGAGGGGATAGATTATGATGAGACGTACGCGCCGGTTGCTCGTCTTGAGGCAATTCAGATGTTTCTTTCGTATGCCGCTTTCAAGAACTTCACTGTCTATCAAATGGACGTGAAGACTGCTTTCTTGAATGGTGTTCTTAAGGAGGAGGTGTACGTGTCTCAACCTGAAGGCTTTGTGGACAAAGAACATCCAGATCACGTCTACATTCTTGACAAAGCGCTTTACGGTCTGAAGCAAGCCCCCCGTGCCTGGTATGAAGTACTATCAACCTCTCTACTAAAAGCTGGCTTTGAGAAAGGTAAAATCGACACAACTCTATTTACTCTACGCAAGGAAGGTGATATTCTCTTAGTTCAGATTTACGTTGATGATATTATTTTTGGTTCGACTAATCCTGGACTTTGTACTTGGTTTTCGGGCATTATGATGACTCAATTCCAAATGAGTATGATGGGAGAGATTAATTTCTTTCTCGGATTACAAGTGAAACAATTTTCAACTGGTATCTTCATCAATCAGTCAAAGTATGTGTTTGACATTTTGAAGAAATTCAAGATGGAGAACTGCACTTCGATTGGTACACCTATGGGTCATCAGTCCAAAATTGGTCCTGATCCACATGGTGTTGATGCTGATGTAAAACTTTATAGAGGAATGATTGGGTCTCTAATGTACCTGACAGCTAGTCGTCCAGATATAATGTTTTCGACTTGTCTCTGTGCTAGATTTCAAGCTAATCCTAAAATGTCACACCTTGGCGCCGTCAAAAGAATTTTTCGATACTTGAAAGGCACTTCGTATCTCGGACTGTGGTATCCCAAGGGAACCGGTTTCGAACTCACCGCATACTCAGATGCTGATCACGGAGGAAGCATGTTGGACAGAAAGAGTACTTCTGGTCATATTCAGTTTTTGGGTGACAAGCTCGTGAGTTGGTCATCAAAGAAGCAAAATTGTGTTTCCACTTCTACAGCGGAAGCAGAATACGTTGCCGCTGCGAGTTGTTGTTCACAAGTTCTTTAGATGAAGACCCAACTCATAGACTATGGATATAAATATGAGAAAATCCCCATTTACTGTGACAGTAAAAGTGCAATCGCCATATCTGTTAATCCTGTCCAACACACCAAAACCAAGCATATCGACATCAGGTATCATTTCATAAAAGATCATGTTGAGAAAGGAACTGTTGAATTATATTTTGTTACAACTGAGTTTCAGCTTGCCGATCTCTTTACCAAAGCCTTGGATGAAAAACGTTTCAATTTTCATGTATCCAAGCTCGGCATTCTTAATATGAAAGTTTAACTTCCATATATTAAACATATAATAGATGGAAATATTTGTATCTTAATCTAGACTTTGCTTCTAGATTAATACACTAAAATTTTCATCATATTCTACTTTTAATATATGTTATTTAAATTGTCATATCCTCGTTGTATTTTATATATTTCTTCAATTTGTTCTTCTTTTCTCAGTTCGTTTAATTTGTCTTATTTATGATATGTTATGCTATCTGTATCTGCACGAAAGGTTTGTTCATGATTTCAGGGGGAGTAAACAGATTTCATCCTATGCACAAATCTAGGGGGAGTGTGCAATTTATGAGGAGTTGAGGTAAGTACTCTAACTCGTATTTAAACCACTTGCTTTTAAATGATGAAAATCTCTTTGCAAAATCTTTGCATCATTTAAGGGGGGGTGAAAACCGTGTTTTAAAACCTTAAGTGCTTAATCAATTGGAAGTTGGACATCTTCCAATGTGATAAAATCTTTCTTTTGTTATCTGAAAAATGTCCAAATTACATCAATATCGCTTGCGATTTCACATGTGAACAGTGAGATGTCGCAGCCTTCTTGCGACTTCTCAATGAGCTTAAATAGTATCAAATCGCAATGGTGCATTGAGACTTGGAAGTTTGAACAGTGCCCAATCGCAATGATCTATTGCGACTTGGAGGTTTGAACAGTGCCAAATCGCAATGGCCTACTGCGACTTGACTATGTGAACAGTATGAACAATGCCGAATCGCAATAGCCTATTGCGACTTGGTCAGATGAATAGTGCGAAGTCGCTATGGTCTATTGCGACTTCAAAATTTATCAGGTCGTGATTCGTTCATTGCGACTTGATGACACGTGGCAGGTCAAACCTTGGACCAATCCGATTGTGCCACGTGTCACCGTTTTTGAAAATTCGTATATATTGAGGGTTTGACTTTTCAAAATTTCAAAGTTTTTTTTTCTCTTAAACCCATACGAAGTCTCTCTCAACTGTCAATCGATTCAAGTTGTTGTTCGTGTATTCTGATTAGTGGAATCATCTCAGATCATCATCGAGGTAACCCATCTTGTTTCTCATCGATTTTAATCCATTAAATCATCTGGAATGTTCGAGTTTAGGGTTTATGTTTCGATTTTTTTGTTATCTGCCAAATCGATCTTGTGTTGTTGATTGTTAGGGATTTTAGATAGTTAGGGTTTACCCACGATGCAAATCCTTTAGGAGGTGAGGGTCCAATAGTCGAGGGGGTTCAGGAACAGGGGGTGTTCCTGAACAACGAGGGGTGAGAAGAACTAAAAGAAAGAGAGTCGGGAGAAGAATACGGACTGTTGGTGAAGCATCATCTAAACAACCACCGAAGGTACCTCAAGTAAATGTTTTCGCCGATGACGTTTTATGGAACTCTGCTGATGCCAATGTTGCATCATCTCCCGATGATGAAGCTGTTAACAAAGAAGCTGAGGAGAATACCGCTATACCTCCATTTGATGATGATGACGATGATTTAGATCCTGATCCCAATACGAACTTGATTCCGCGCTTTATGCGAAAAAGACCAAGAATGGTAGTTTCTTCTGATGATTCTACCTGGAATATGGAACTTGCTGAGACTACAACCGGTGCTGTAAATGAAGAAGTAGAAGCAGATGTAGTTTTAGCTAGTGGTGAGAATGGGGGAGGAAAAGAATTGAGTGAAGCTGTGACAGGGACAGATAAAGTTTTAACTACTGATCCTTCCCAAACTGTTACTAGCCGGGTAGCCACATCTGCTACCGACGTGCGTTCGTCGTCGTTGCGTATTGAAACAGCCATGGTGGACCCAGCCATGCAATGCACAGCCCCACTCAGCCACTCATCGGCATCTCAATTTGCTGATGTTTTATTTTCCACAGGGGATTTAGCACAAACTCTATCGGTGACACACTCGGTGTCTGCTGGTATTGAAAAAGGTGGGCTCCCGCCCCGGCCACCGCCGTTCTTTCAAAGCACACAGAGTCTAGAGCTTTTTGGTACTACATCCTTCCCTAGGACACGAATGTTGGCACAACACCAAGTTGCGGGCTTCCGTGCCCCAACCGGAACACCTAGAGTGCGGATGCCATTTATTGGTAACCCACGAGGATCGGGTGGAAGTCTTGTCATTACTAACACCATGCCAACTTTGAACACAGGCAGTACGGTTGCTTCAACCGCTACTTCAACCAGTAACCTAAGTGGTCTGGGTGTTAGTTCCCAAGAAGCTGAACGTGTACGGTCTTCATATGGACCGGATAACCTTGTGACAGTACCTCTTTTGCAGCTAGCTATCAAGTCTTTGAGTAACTCATATCAAGCTCATGTGGACGACATGAAGGCCGAAATGAAGAAGTTGTCTCAAGATGTAACCAGAGCTGTGAAAGGAAAAGGCGTTGCAGAATCTACCGAAGCTCAACCTGACCCACGACACCCATCATCTATTCCGATACATCTAATTCCTGAAGACCAGCTCAAATCTGAGTTGCTTGCCCGTTTACTTGCCAAATCCGACCCCAATCCCACTGAAGATGTAGAACTTGTCAGTTTACTTCGACAACAAACCCAATCTCAAGCAATATCCACAGAGGAACAAATCAAGAAGATGACCGAAGCTTTCACAGAAATGACTAGCGCCCTACTTGCTGGATATCAATCTCTAGCTACACGGGTAACGGTAATCGAAGAAAGACGTGGTATTCAAGCCGAAGCCTCATGGAAAAGAAGACATGATGATCAGGATCTGCCTGATCAACATGAGGGGGAGAAGAGATCTACAGGGGTTGGTGAATCTAGCGGAACAGCCACTGAAAATATTGAGGGCTCAGACCAACCAGAAGGGAATCAGGGTAAGGGAACAGGTGGAACGGATGTTGTGATGGAGAGCGTGGAAGACACATTAGTTCTAGCTGATGTCATAGCTGGGGTTGAAAAGCATGTGGCTGTTGACAATAGAACCGAATTCATAGACATTGATTCTGATGAAGAACCTGAACTTCTAAACTTCAAGATCAAAGAGGAAATTATTGAAGCCTTAGATGAACTAGACTATGAGACAGAAACTGGGGTTCAGGATATGGATATAGAGTCCGAAGAAGATGTTCCGGCCATGCTAGAAAATGCTCCAACAAATGTCGAATCTGCAGGTCCAAGTTCAAGTATTTTAGCTCCTCTAACACCGTTTATACCTGATGGGAAGATCAGAGATAAAGTACTTGAAGCAGAACTCCGGGTATTTCAGAGTTTAGTCGATGCTGAACCAAGGTACGTGGCCACTGGAGACAGAGTACCGATACATACTCCTTATCTAGAGACCATACGGAAAGAGCTATATGTACAGGATGTTCAGAAGATCAACTTGGAGAAGGTGTATGGAATTGAAGACTGGCCTTCACTGAAGAAAGCCGAGTTTCTGTACGTTGTGAAGCATAAAGACAGAGGATCAGAAGCCGTCCAATCAGACAACATGATTATGAAAGTGCTGAAAGTTGAATCTCAGAAGCTGTTTGATGTCTTCTATCCAGAGTTCACCGTCTTGAGATCAGATGGGTCTGAAAGCGTATTTTCTGAAGCTGATTTCAAGAGTCTGAGGCTGAACGATCTTCTGAGTCTTTTCAACCTTCTTGTTGATCATCCGGAGCTGAAGAGTCCTGAGAACATAATACAATACAGAGCTGCCTTCCGAAGTGTGAAGAACTTTATGAAGAACATTCTCAAGTTCTCTTATCTTACTGACTTTCAGATGGGCCTGGAATCCTTTCAAGAGAGTGTGAACCTGAAAATACCGAACAGAAAACTATCTGATATTGAAGGTTTCCCAGCTTACACCGTTCTAAGCAAGCCAGAACTTGGGGTTGTTTATGTTGAACCCGACTCAACGAAAAGGTTTTTACGAGTCATCGAAATGAACAAGTTCTGTGAGGGTACCTTGAAGATCATCTCAGTTCATCTGGAAAACAGGCTTCGTCTGGATGCCAATGGATTGGTAAAGCTCACTGACAAAGAAAAGGACCTGATCAACCATGTGCTGAAAGCTATTTCTTACCGGAAAGACTACTGCCTGGAACTGCGCCGATTCGAACTCATCTTTGGTCTCCGTAAACATATTGTGACACCAGTAGATGTCTAATTTCTTTGCCTCTACTTGTACAAAGGGGGAGAATGTTAGTGCCTAAATTCTAGTTGTACTAAGTAGAGGGGCCTATTTTGTAATAGGGTGATTCTTTACCCTAGGTATATATTGTTTGCTTTTTTCCTAATTAGGTCACAAGAGTCACCTACACACACCAGCCACACACACTTGGTTTGTTTTTCATTGTATTGTGTGAGCTTGATTGATTCATTGAATATAGAGGTGGACACTTTAATGTTATTGGATTGATTACTTGTTTTTGGGATCATAATATTTAATTATATAATTAAAACAAATTTATAGCATTAAAATATGTTAATTAATACAACTGTAGTAAAGAAAAATTAAATAATATTATATGTTAATTGAAAGAATTTAAAATTTATTATTACATATAATTTAAATTTTGAATTTGTTAAAACAAGATTTAGAAAAAATATATATTAATCTATGATTTTAAATATCCGTTACATATAATATGAAAAAAAAATCAAATAATTATTAAAAAATAATAGTAATTGATAATTAAAATATATTGATTAATATTAAACAATATATAAAATTAAATTATATAATTAACAGTAACACTAAATAATTAAAATTTAATTTAATAATTTTCAGATAATATTAATTAATACATTTAAAAAACTAATATTTATTTATGATAATAGTTAATAAATAATAATTAATATTAATGAGACTCTAATTGAAATATTTATAAAAAGTTATTCAAAAGTAGCTTAGAGCATCCACACACGTCTTGCACAAGGCTTTGCAAGATGACATGACATGTCACGTGGCTTGCAAGGTCTTGCAAGTATAGCAACTCTTTTCACAATTAGATTTAATTCATTTATTAGTTTATTTGAACATTATTTTTTTTATTATTTTTAGTAAAATTTGTTACCCATTCTTTATTTTTTTTAAAAGATTTGGAATCGATTTAGAGAAGAAGAAAATAATAAGTAATGTAATATTTATTGTGTATTTTGTATAATATTTGAATTTTAGTAAACGTTGCATACTTTCAATATATCCATGTATTTTATCGTCATCTAAATATATATACCTAAAAAATAAGCTAACTTTTTTTTATGCCTTGATATACATGATTTCACATGCACGATTTGAATTTTGCACATGCAAATATAATTTATGTCAAAACTTTATTGTTATTAGTATTATATACTTATTTTGTAATATTTTGTAATATTATTATCTATAACTTATTGCTTTTAGAAAACTTTATTAATTGTTATTAGTATTATATATCTGCATGCTGTGGACATAGTTTATTTTTCTAACGGATGTACCTTTAAGATATATAAAAGATTTACAAAGTCGATCAATGTATTTTTAACCAAATTGTATCGTTTTAAATGGATATTTTTTAAGTTTTTTCAAGTTTATTTCGACGGACTTCTTCAGTTTCTTAGTTGATTATTTTTGTATTTTTTAATATTTCAAAACACTCCTAAAAGTTTAACGGATACACTTTTCATACACCAAAAATATTATACGTACATAAATCGGTTGAACAGATACTCAAGATCTCGGATCTTCTTAGGTGTGCCCCTGCTCTACACTACTGTACAATTGGCTATTAAACCATGCTGTCACCACCATTTTAGATGTAACATAAATATGTATAATGACTTTTTATAAAGATAATTAAGTATTTAAATCCAGGAGCAAGATTGCTAATGCTAATAATTAATATTTCATCTTTATTTTTTATATTGATGTGATACAAATATGTATAAGAAATTGTAAGAATAATTTCTTAATAAGATATTAGATTTGATAATTGCATGAGCTACGTCATCATCAGTTTTTGGTGACATGATGTTACACCTCCTGCTTTATTATAAGCCATGAGGACATTCATTGTCATAGCTTAAATCACACAAACCATTCATCACATCTTAATTAGCAAAATAAATAAAATATCGTAACAACTTAAACATCAACTTACAATGAAAATTACATGAAATTTAGTACGTAGTAAGGTACAATACAAGATTCAATGGCGCAACATCCCGTGGCATGCATAACTCAATGAATATAAATTATTCACTGTATTGTAGCATAATAGTTAAACGTAACAACAACTAAAACATTGGTTTACAATACCAAATTCATCGAACTTAGTAGTACAAAATACTCAATGCAACATAACACAACATAAATAACATAGTCATGGACATAGTGGCTTCCAACATACGCCCTTATATCAGATCTTTACCCTTATTGTTCTCGGATTTGTCTACTCCTGTATGTGACACATAACTCGTCGGCTTAAAATTCAATGAGTTTGTGGTTTTAGATAGTTAACATCAGTTAATTTGTAGATAGCAATGTAGTGAAATTAAGGGTCTCATAAACTTGACAACATATAAACATAGCATAAGAGCTTTTTAAAGTATATGCAATGAAAAAGAAGAGTTTTGTAACTGCTATGCATACCGTAAATAGAACATACATCCATGCTACTTGGATTGATTAATCGAGATCCCATACGTGTAAGTAAAGTTTTATGAGTAACAACAATACCTTTGTTTACTAAACACATATTAGAGCATATGCTATGATATATGTAAACATATGTTTCGAGTTTAAGGACAAATGTGTATATATACCGTATCGTTTGGAAACGAAAACATGCAGTGGACCATCCATCTGAAGATTAATCATGGTTCTGTAATGTGGGATTTTATTTTCATCACTCAACTTGAACGCGAAGTAACCCAACAAGATAGAAGAAAATATCTTCATTTGCCTATATGCGAAATCTCGACCCATACAGGTTCTTGGTCCCGCCTATGAATATGAAAGAAAAATAAAATTGATTACAATTTACTATTAAGAAAATATATTTCAATGAAAACAAATGTCAAATGGACATGTTGCAAAGGGTAGATAAATCCTAAATTTTAGGATTTGGGGCTTGTGCCCATAGTTCGCTCGCCGGTTAGAGTCGTTGAGGTGTGCGCAAACTTGTCCGTACACACACAGTTACCAAAAGGAAAATAGAAAACAGTGACTTATACGTACTTCATGCAGTGGAAGTTGTACCTAATTGTCGATCATGTGAAATTAATGGTATATATTATACGAACCTGAAAAGCTGTAAATTTGAAGGGGCTCGCAGGATGGAAGACACCATTCTCATCAAGCCATCTTTCTGGTTTAAACTCAAGTGCATCGTCACCCCATATGAACGTCATCCTTCCCATTGCATATGGCATGTAATATACAATTTCCCCTTTCTTCACAATACCCCCATCTGGTAGAACATCATCTGAAAAACATGTCTTTGGGTCCTGCATAATTTTATCAAATCATCTCCATATCCTTAAGAAATTTTTATTTCGAGAGTATCACTACTACCCGTTGCTATTCAGAAATTAAACATGAGAAATTAAGTAAACAACTGTTGAAGAATTATGGTTGCATACCATTGACAAGGCAGGATAGAGTCTGATGGTTTCTGTTAGAGCTGCATGAAGATATTGCATCTTGTCGAGGGCTTCCTCCGTCACACGGGTTGCAAACTCCGCAACATTTGTGATCTCTAATTCTTGTATGCTCATGTTGGTTGCTTCTTTAATTTCTTTTGCAACCTTATCTTGAATATGAGGATGTTTGCAAAGCATGTAAATGAACCAATACAAACTAGTTGCTATAGGATCTTTACCGGCTAGCACAAAGGTTACAACTATATCTCGTATGTATTTTGGATCTATATTCTTGATCTGCAAAAACCTCGAAAGAAGGTCTTGTTTCTTCAACTGCAAATTCCACAAAAAAAGTATTGGTTTCATGTGTATATATATATGTCGGTGGGAAACTTCTTTTAGAAATTACAAATATTTTAAGAACTAACTATTTATGATGAATATAGACCAACGTAAATGAATGTTAATTACTAATAATGAATATTGATCATGAACTCCAAATTGGTTTCACGATTTCAAAACATTTGAGGTATATCTACTTCTTTTATTTAGAAAATATCATATAAGCTTACCAAAGTATCATCCTTTGCCTCTTTCATTTGTTCAATCTTGGTATGGATCAACTTATAAATCATGTCATCAATCACTTTGATATTTTTCTTTAACTCTGCTTCTGGTCCAATATTGAAATACTTCTGGATCCTCCATGATAGGTCAAAAAATCTTCGAAGTACCAATTCATTTGCATCATCAAATGCACGACAGAATGTAGCTCCTTTTTCATTTGAACCACTAACGTTGTCGAAGTCGATCCCAAAGCCAACTTTAAATATTGAATCAGTCGTCGATTTCATGAACAAGTCCTGTATATGCACATTGGGAGAGTGATGTTTAGCTCTAATGACAATAATTAACGGGGTATTATAAGCAAATGTTACTGAGGAAATTAAGAAAAGATTAAGAAACCTACAGTTATATCGACTGTTTGGTTGTTATTTGCTGCTTCTGACAGAATGTTGCCGACTTTAATAGTGTTTTCGGTGAAGACTACACCACTAAAATCTCTCAACACCTTCTTAGAAAATTCGTGGCTTGATACCTTCCTCTGTTCTCTCCACTCGTCCCCATCGACCGTGAATATTCCATCGCCAAGTAAATCCTTTAAGGTGTGGTTAATAAATGGTCCCTAAAATATTTTTGCACCAAAGTAACTTGTAAGAAGAATTTAATAGGAGGTACTCTTGTAGCAATCTCTCAAAATGTGAAACCTTAATTTAAAAAAAAAAACACTTTACGGGGAGTACTGGAGTATATTTAACTATTAGATAGAAATGATTCCCCTTTGTCTAAAGCTAAAACAAAAAATGGTTAAACCTAAATAATGACATGATTAGGGCACATACCTTTCCATAATTTTCGAAATTTGTCCTGAGGATGTACTCCACGTTTGCAGGATCAGATGTATAAATCTCACCATTAAGAGGGCTATATATTCTAAAAGTTTTGTATTTTGCGGCCAACTCAGTACAATAATGATGCAACCTGCGAAACTTGATGAACTGATGAAGCTTAGTCCCCCCGAGTGGATGATACTTGTTCGTCTTCTTCCCTTTTGTTTGTGGCTGATTGTAGATGTAGACCCAAAGAAGAAGAAATAGAGCCGTGCTTATTAGAATGAAGATTGGATTTGATAGAGAAACCATGGAAGTTGCCATCATCTTGGATGAGAGGGAATGTATCTTTTGAAACAAGTCTGAAATGACTAATATGGGATTATGGGGTAACAACCGCCCCCCCCCCCCCCCTCTATTACCTTTTTATTCTTTTATTATTATTATTTTATTAGACGAATGATCGTGTGAGAAGTTGAGATCACGTGAGAAGTGTATCTGAATTGTTTATCATTTTTAATCAAACACCCTCCTATGAATTGCGGGGGAATTGATCCGGTGCATCTCATCCTAATGTGCATCCATTTCTTATCCAACGGTTGATAACCACGTCTCACGATTCTCACGTTAACCTCAACTTCTCATCGGAACTCAACCCTATTTTATTATAATATAATAATCATTATCATTAATTTTTTTATTTATTATAACCAAACGAAATCAAACAAATTCAATACATCTCATTTGAATTTGAAAATAGAAACCGAGGATGAGATAGAAGACTTATTTTTTTATCTCAAAAGATAAAAACGTCTATTCCCTAGCGCCCCCCTTGTACGACCCTCAACCTCTCTAACTCCCTTCTTCTATTTATTAACCTTGGTCCTTATTTCCCTTCTGTCTTAATTATCTTTCATTTTTTCTCCCAATTTTGCGTCAATCTAGGGTTGTCAAGAAAGTAGACAGTTCTAATCCAAACTAGGTATGGGTTTATAAACTTATATTACCCTAGTTATGTATGTCAAAGAATTCCTTTTGTTACTTGAAATGTATGTCAAAAATGTCCAAGGATAATACGTTCTTCATTAATCGCCCCCTAAATTCTCCGTCGTTTACTCTCCTTATGGACGACACACTCAGTCTCCTGCGAACATGTCAAAACCACCTCAATCTTCGTCAATTTCTTTGTGATTGATGCAACTCACCACTCCACCCAATTAAAAGACCTTGTTTGGTATCTTGTCTAACATGATATGGCCACAAGTACATCTTAAGTATCCTCATATTCTGTAACTTGAAACTTTATTTCATGAGCCTTTCTTTCCCCCAACACTCCAACCCATAA
This sequence comes from Saussurea involucrata, assembly GCA_033807775.1. Taxonomy (NCBI): domain Eukaryota; kingdom Viridiplantae; phylum Streptophyta; class Magnoliopsida; order Asterales; family Asteraceae; genus Saussurea; species Saussurea involucrata. The sequence continues at coordinate 33,756,696 of CM066323.1, forward strand.
AACACCGTTTGTTTGATCATGGCTATCCATGTCGAATTTACTCTTCAATTTTTGTAAAATCTTTTGTCACACATCACTTCGATGCCAGTTATCCATTTTAGTCATCTTAACTACTACAAAAACAACAACTTTACACGCCTTTTTTCACACGGTTGTTAAAAATTTAAACCATGTAAAAAACTACCCGGATTTTTAGAGAATTTTTTACACGGTTTTTTGGTGAATGAACCGTGTAACAATGTATATGTACCTTGTTACACGGTTTTTAACACAAACCGTGTGAAAAAATGAAACCTTTTTACATGGTTTTTATCTAGAACCATCTAAAAAGGTGAATATTTTTATACGGTTTTGGACAAAAAAATTTGTGTAAAAATGTCTCCTACCTTTTTACACTGTTTTTTACCTAGAACCGTTTAAAGAAAGGAAACATTTTTATAAGGTTTGGATAAATAACCGTGTAAGAAGGAATTGTATAGATTAATTCTTATCTTTATGTATTTGAATAAACAATGGAAATTTTTACCCGGGTGGTAAAGAATTTGGTCGATTTCCCTTGCTCCTTCCGACTCAACGCGTCGGCAACCACATTCGCTTTACCCGGGTGGTAAAGAATTTGACAGTCATAATCGTTCAGCAGCTCCATCCATCTCCTCTGTCTCATGTTTAACTCCTTCTGATCGAAAAGATGCTTAAGACTCTTGTGATCGGTGTAGATCTGGCACTTCACTCCATATAAATAGTGTCGCCATATCTTTAAAGCTAACACCACTGCCACTAGCTCCATGTCGTGCGTAGGGTAGTTCTTCTCGTGATCTTTCAACTGTCGAGATGCGTAGGCAATCACCTTTCCATTTTGCATCAGTATACACCCTAACCCAAGCTTGGAAGCATCGTTGTATATTACAAAACCTTCAGATACATCCGGTAATGACAAAATTGTAGCGTTGCTCAGACTTTCCTTCAACTTCTCAAATGCGGCCTCTTGAGCTTCGGTCCAAACGAACTTGACGTTCTTCCTCGTCAACGCGGTCAACAGTGTGGCTATTTGAGAGAAGTCCTGAATAAACTTCCGGTAGTAGCCCGCCAACCCAATAAAACTTCTTACTTCTGATAGCGACTTGGGCGGCTCCCAATCTTTAGATGCTTCAATCTTAGTCGGGTCTACTTTGATACCATCTGCCGACACCACGTGACCTAGAAACTGAACTTCTCTCAACTAGAACTCACACTTTGAGAACTTAGCGTACAACTTCTCGCGTTTCAACAATTATAAAACCGCTCGGAGATGCTCTTCGTGATCAGTACGGGATCGGGAGTAGATCAGGATGTCGTCAATGAAGACGATTACACACTTGTCCAACAACGAACTACACACCCTGTTCATCAAGTCCATGAACACTGCTGGGGCGTTAGTCAAGCCAAAGGGCATAACTAAAAACTCGTAGTGTCCATATCTTGTGCGAAAGGTCGTCTTAGGCACGTCTTCCTTTCTCACCTTCAGCTAATGGTAGCCCGATCTCAAGTCTATCTTTGAGAAATAGCGCGCACCTTGCAACTGGTCGAAGAGGTCATCAATCCTTGGAAGCGGGCACTTGTTTTTAACTGTTACCTTATTGAGCTCACGATAGTCTATGCACATCCGCATAGACCCATCCTTCTTCTTAACGAATAGTATCGGCGCTCCCCAAGGCGGTGAGCTCGGATGAATGAAACCCTTGTCGGGTAGCTCTTGCAGATGCGTCATTATCTCCTTCATTTCTGCTGGTGCCAGACGATAGGGCGCACGTGTGAGCGGTGTCGCCCCAGACATCAACTCTATTCTAAACTCTACTTGGCAATCTGGGGGCAGACTCGTCAAGTCATCCGAAAACACTTCCAGGTACTCACTTACTACCGGCACATCCCCCACTCCCTTCTTCTCTTTCTTAGCATCTAGCACGTAAGCTAAATACCCCAGACATCCCTTCCCCAAAAACCGCCTAGCTTTCATCATAGATATCATACACGACTTCCTATCCCGACGATCCCCATAGATTACTACTTCCTTCTTATCAAGTAAGGCGATACAAATTAACTTCTTATTACACACAATGTTAGCGTCGTTATCCGCTAACCAATCCATTCCTATAATCACGTCAGACTCCCCCATTCCCATAGGGTACAAACGCAAAGGAAACAAATGACCATCTACATCGATGCTACACCCTTCATAGACCTCTTTCACCCAGACTCGACAATCGTCCGCTACTTCTACCTCAAACCCAAAGTTCAACCTCTTGGGTTTCACTTGTAGTTTCCGAATAAAATTAGGCGACACAAAAGAACGGTTGGCGCCCGAATCAAACAGTACTTTAGCAAAAGTCGAGTCAATAGGGAAAATACATGTCACCACATCTGGCGTATCCACCGCTTCCTCTGCCGACATGTGGAAAGCCCTCGCCTTCGTGCGAGCGGGCTCCACCTTCCTATCTTCGTCCCTTCCTCCACCATTACTGTTATAGCCACCAACAAATCCCTTCCTTAGCTGTGGACAGTCCACCTTGACATGATCTGGCAAACCACACTGATAACATGACCTTGAACTACGGCAATCTTGTGCCATGTGCCCCGTCTTCCCACACTTGAAACACCCTTCCTTATCAGCCAAACATTCCCCTTTATGCATCCGATTACACTTACCACAAGGTTTCTTTCCTACCCTGGGTCCCACCCGCAGCTTGGGTCTAGGAGCACTCAGCCTCTTAGCATCACGATTCGGCCCTTCCCACTTCCGTTTATCCCCGACTCTCTCCGACATTTGCCTGATCTTCTCCTTTTTTGTGAGTTCCGCAGTATCTATCGCAGCTTGAAAAGTAACGAGATCCTTTACCTGAACCAACTCCCTCACACTACTCTTCAGTCCCCAGATGTACCTCTCTATGCGCCTCTCCTTAGTAGGTACATACAATTCAGCAAGCCGAGTTTTCTCAATAAACTTTGACGTATACTCTTGTACCGACATCGTCCCTTGTTCCAACCCAAGAAATTCCTCCTCAAGCTTCTTAATTGCCGCCACCGGGTAAAACTGAGCTTTGAACCTCTTAGTGAATAACTCCCAGGTAGTTGTCTTCGCTATCTCTAAACCCTTACCACCAGTCTCGACATCCCACCAAAAGATGGCATCTGCCTTCAACATAGACATGCCAAACAGCACCTTGTCTTCCTCATCACACTTACTCGTGTCGAAAGCTAGCTCCATCTCACGTATCCATCTCAGAGCCAAAACTGGATTGCGCTCCCCGCTGAAGGATGGAGGCTTGCACGATGCAAAAGTCTTAAAAGTGCATCCTTTTGTTGTCTTCGGTTCATTAGCCACAAACAGAGTCGACATCGAGTGATCTCCCACCACGGTCGGAGGTAAACTAGACGCTTCGTTCTTCGTCTCGTTCCCACTCTTAGTTCGCCCCTCCGACGTATTCTTAATCTGATTCTCCAGCAATACTTGCAGTTTGCCCATTTTAGCCGTAAACTTTTTTTTCAGTTACAAACGCTTGGTTTCGGTTCCTCCCTGGACTATTCGGCTGACTCCTTCCTCCCACCGAGGCGGTACTCTCCTGGTGGAGTGGTTCATGCACTTCTGGTGCCCCTACACTTATAGCCCGACGGGTAGCCGGCGCTTTCTTCCTCCCTCGTGTCGTTGCCTCACCATCTCCCTTCGCCTGCATTGCAGCTCGTCGTGTCGGTCTTGCTCGCCCTCTCCCACGGCCTCTATCTCTCCCACGGGTGGCCGTCGGCCTTGGGGGCACTGATAACTCTATTTTTAGAGTTATTATTTCCTTTTATTTTTATTTTCTTTTGTCAAATTTTAGCCATTTTACTTCTCAAATCACCCATTCTTGGTAATATTCCTAAAAATGAGCAAAAAGAGTGAACCACAGTTTTTATAAACCATTTGGTAGATTTTTGTTGCTCTTTCACGAAAATTTTGCAGTGACGTGCGGAGTGCCCACTCCGAATCCCACTGGCGTGCCAAGAAGAAGACAAGTGAAATTCAAATCTTAGCTTGGAAGTAAGTCCTGGAGAATAGAAGAGTCTATGGCAGAAGCATGGGAAGAAAAGCTACAAGCATGTCCCCTTGAAGATGGCATTTTGAATAGTTTATTGAAACCAATGGTACTTAAAGTTGACTTTTTGGAAAAGGTGAAATACCCTTGGGGTAATTGTCTAACAGACCTGTGGAGAGAAGCTTTGCTCAAGGGAAATGGATTCTATGTCTCTCACCTTGTTCTTTTAGCCTCTAGACAATTCCTCATTTTTGTTTGGTCCAACTTTTCCTCTAAGTATATAAAGAGGTGTTGGGTTTATTTACTATTCATTCCATCTACCACATTTAGTGCAAGTTAGTTATAGTTTTAGCTCTAGAAGTTGCTGAAGTAGTCTTTAATTTTCTTCATTTTAATTCCTAGTGTAATTTTTAGTTAAAAGCAATTTGTAGCAGTGTTGTACTCACAGTGCCCACTGCGGTTTTTAATCGAAGTCACTTTCAGTATGTTCATTTGCAGCTTCTCATCCCTTGCTTTCTTTGCTTCTTTAATTATGAGCTAAACATCCCTTGGGATGTAGGAAAGAAAAGTACCTGGATTTTATGAAAAATGCTTGAGTAATCTTCATACTTCGAATATTTATTGTTTTGGTCATTCACTCTGGATTATTGCCCAATGATGCGAACAAGCCGATCACTTGTGAGGATCTAAAGTCTAGTTCTTAACTCAGAAATAAGTAGAACGCAGTGACACGGGCTTGGATGATGCTAGGGAATTCAAAAGAATTCTTATGACACTTGCGAAAGTGAGGTCTGCACAGTGAGCTAATCTCAACCCACTGGAATAGTAGGCAAGCTAGTTTGTGTACTTAAAAACACTTAGAGTATTTGTCTCTACACATTCCATCGAGGCCTGAAAAGGTCCATTTTGAGATTACCATTGACAAAACAGTAAGTACTAAGAGTATGGGATTTTTACCCGAAGGTGTGAGTATTTGTGTAACCGGGCTTCTCTAACGGGAGTGCCCACTCTGCACAGGTGCAGTGAGCACTCTTCTGGATCAAGTATTTAATATAAAATCTAGGGAAAATCTAACCTACATTCTTTCTTTTAAATCTAAGTAAGTCGTTAAAATAGCATTTCACCAAACAAACCAACTTATTGCTTCTTCTGTAACTGAAACTTGTAAAAGGAAGCTCATGAGAACCATATTGTCTTGATTGACCAGTCCCTGTGGATACGATTCTGGTACTTTACCAACTATTACTTGCTATGACGATCATAGTGGCCAGTGTACACTTGCACTTCCCACTGTGGATAGTTTGCATCCCACTGCGACTAAATCACATATTTCGCACGTACCAGGCACCACCGACCCATCTTCCAAGAGGATTTCCTCATCCACTGGTACCGACCTACTTCTCAGGATTCTTTCAGACAATCTTGCTTACTGAAACATGCCAAAATAAAAGATTTAAGGCGACAGACCTAGGATAATAAGGCAAATTAAGCACATATATGTACCTGTAAGTTCGCAATTACACTGGCCAGGTGTAATCCCGAACCTACCTTACATGACTGTCCTCGCTACCCTATTAGTCTTATTCCATGTATAGTGCTCTCCTAGCGCTTTCCTAATTTCTCAGTTGTGATTTCTACGCCTTCAGTTTAAGTCTAGGCCCGTCCGGTCACCTAAATCCCTTAAACTATGGCTCTGATACTAATTGTAACAACCCAAACAAAATAAAAGGCATAACACAGCATTGAATACTAAACAGCCCAAAAAGGGAGTCCCAAAATTTTCTCAAGTACAACTGTCTCAAATACTAGGTTGGCGGAAACAACCTATACACAACTGAGAATATAACTAAAAATCTAAAAGGTAACTGCAACAGCTAATCGACCAACAACATTCTCACACTTTAACTCTTCTCCTTGCCTTTTCTAGAGCTCCCTAATAGTGACTTCCCTGAAATTGTTTAGTTTTGGAAAAAGCGAGGGTTAGACCAAGAGGTCTAGTGAGCTCCCTCAAGAAGCAACAGTTGCAATAATAAACATTTAAAGCATTTCATGACATTCATATATAACAACTTTAAGCAAAACTTTCATGTAACCGCCACACATGTAAATGGCACATTGAGGTCACTCGGAAGTGACAACGTGTCAGTCTCACACTACCTTACTGTGTCACACCTTCCATGGCATAAACGGGACACACCCCCCGGTATGAGTATTGGCGGGCCACACCCCCCGGCTTAGCCACTTTACATCTATCAACAATGTGTGCATACATCTCAAGTAAACTTCCATACATGCATTTTCATGTAATAAAACATATCATTTCATATTTATTTACTTACTTCAGAAAACACGTTTAAATTACGTATTTAGTTAGAAAAACTCACCTGTCGTCTTAGCATAATACTTCTCACGAAAGCTTCAGATTTCTAGATGGAACACCTTCCCGAATTTGATGCTAGAGCTATCCCTGATGCAATACTCTCCCTGCCTTCTTCCCAAAATCACAAATGTTAGCTTGATTTCTTCTTCCCGCTCCCACACATACACAACCGCTCCCAATTTGTAAATTGCCTAGGGTTTTGTGTCCAAAATTGAGGGTTTTATACCCTCTTCCCAACATTACACTTTGGTCCCTCAAGAATAAAATTTCACCTTCCTCCCATCCATCTTATGTTTCTTTAAAATAGAAAAGTTGGTTATTACACCTCTGATCCATAAAAGAGCATATATCCTTGTATATATATAGACAATGCAATGCATTTCGTACTTTAAAGTGTGTAATTATTACTTTTAATTACAATTTAGGGTAATCAGTAAAAAAGGGGATGAGTGTATGGTTACTATGTAATCAAACAACTATTCAGTTTTGTGATGAAGGGACAATATGCTTTCTCAAACAAGGTACATATTTATTAAAAGTTGCTAACGTTTTATCTCTATATTGCACAAAGGATTTAGTTTGTTAAATAACATGTTCTATTTTAACATTTATATATATAGGGGACATGGACGACTGAACCTCCTTTTACAATGCAACAACTAGAGGAGATGGTTTGCCTTGTGGCACAATCATTCACTATGAAACGCATGATGGAGAGAAAAATGTGGTAGTGACAGGTATGTGCTTTGACTTTCTGCTAGCAATACTTGCTTTGACATTCGTAACATACTTACAATAAGTCCCTAAAAGGTGACTTATATTGAAATGTAAAGTATGACACGCTTTCTTTCATTTCATGAGTTGGTTTTAGGATAAATGCTCGTTTTGATCATGATCACAGTTGTTTACAGACTGTAATGTGCGACGATGGAAAAACTACACTGAAGAGCGGTGCAAACGAGGACTGGAAAACTTAATATGCGAAGCTAGCTGATCTTCAACCAATATATGAACTTTGTAAGTTGAACATCTGATTCTTAGATCATAGTTGAGCTTTTCCTCAAGTTATTATTATGTTATGTAGTTTTATAAGCTACTTTTTATGCAAAATGAATAGTACTTGAGATATTTTTTGTTTAGTGGAACCTTTTCTTCATGGATCTTTATGCTAGTTTATGGATGTTAATTAGTTTAGAGAAACATGTTACATGAGTTTGGTAAATGTCTGTTTTGCATCTTATTTTAATTAATTCATTGGGTACTGTTGTGCTCACTTTGTTATATTTTGAGTTGATTTTGAGTTAAATAGGCATGAAAAGGCTTTAGGGTTTTTTCTTATTCTTACAAGGGAGTGGGGTAGGTAACTCCGACCACGTCAACACATGACATTGTCGGTCCCAAGCCCGGATAAAAAAGGAGGGTCGACCCTAGCTAACTATCTCTGCGTTTCTCTTATGTATTGATGTTGTTAGTATAAAGATAGTTAGATGTTTTTTGTATTATAATATGGATTCGTATAATGGTATTCTGGATTTTGGTTGATAAAAAAAACCACTTTTATACATGGTTGTTAGGCAGAACTATGTAAAAAGATAGCACGTTTTTACACGGTTGTTTGCCAAAACCGTGTAAAAGGGTCATACCTTTTTACACGGTTGCAAGTTTAAACCGTGTAAAAAGTTGTGAGATTTTTACACGGTTTTTATTAGCAACCGTGTAAAAAGAGGTGACATTTTTACACGGTTTGCCAAACAACCGTGTAAAAATGTCATATCTTTTTTTTACACAGTTCTGCTTAACAACTGTGTAAAATTGAGATCTTTTTATACGATTTCTCACATTTTTACATGGTTTGAAACCGTGTAAAAAGGTTTCGCACTTTTTTACATGGTGAGCTTTTACACGGTTCTAAAATCGTGTAAAAAGCCTCTTACAATCGTGTAAAAAGCCATTTTCTATGGTAGTGTTCGTCTAGTGAATTACATCGTCCTCCAACCTCTCCTGCGTCCGAATTTTGCTTTAAAACTTATCAATACTTTAATTATCATTTTGTGTCACGTTTTCCCCCAATGTTGACTTCTATCCACAATAATTATATCTTCCTTCAATGAAATAATGGCACCACGTGTATTTAGTCTTAGAACGACTAACATGCAAACTTTGTGTCTCCAAACCCGCACTCTACGTTCAACTCCGCTAGCGGCACAATATCGTCTATAGTTAATATACACTATATGAGATACTCCACGGAAATAAATACTTTTATTTATTATTATAATAATATTATTATTATTACAATTTCTTTAATTTTAATATTTTAACTTTTTTGACGTGTTGCAATTTAGTTCTAATGACATTGACCCTAAGAAACTGTCATTCTTTTTATACATCCACCATTTATTTGTCGACATATTGAATAACTACAACAAAGAAATAAGTATTACTCGACATAATCAAGGTATAGCTGGTGTAGAGGAGTTTTGGATGACTTTAAAATCCTACGTGTAATGGTTTGACTACTTAAAAGTCAAACCGTACGTTTTAGAGGAGTTTTGGTTGACTTTAAAATCCTACGCGTAATGGTTTGACTATTTAAAAGTCAAACATAGGTTTAAATCAAAGAAAGGTGTTTTGATGACTTTAAGATATTACGTGTAATGGTTTGACTATTGGAAAGCCAAAACTATACGTGTCAGTGAAGTTAGAAGTCTACTGAATAACTTGAAAACACTACATGTAATGGTTTGCCTACTTGAAAGTCAAACGTGTAAATTTAGAAGAGTTTTGGATAACTTAAAAACCCCTACGTGTAATGGTTTGACTATTTGAAAGTCAAACCTTAGGTTTCGATCAAAGGAATGTGTTTTTATGACTTTAAAACTCTGCGAGTAATGGTTTGACTATTTGAAAGTCAAATCGTATTGTCATTGAATTTAGAAGTCTATTGAATGACTTGAAAACACTACATGTAATGGTTTGCCTATTTGAAAGTCAAACTGTAGGTCTAGAGGAGTTTTGGATGACTTTAAAATCAAAGAGAAGTGTTTTGGAGTGAAAGAAATGAGTTTAAAACACAAACATATGTTTTTTAGAATTCAGCGGCATAACGACCCTAAAATGAATATTTCCATATATCAACGTAAGGTTTGCCCAACAATTGGAAACCCAACTATTTAACCATTAGGGGTGTGCAGAAAGTCAACCGATCCAATAGGAACCCACTACAGCAAATCTAGTCTATTGGACGACAAAACTCGTTGCTAAAGATCAATATTTCTTTGCTGTAGGTCTATTGCGACGACAATCGTCAGTAAAGAGTATGTGGTTGGTGATATGTTGTTGTAGTTGTGATCCCAGAACAAGAATTCAATTCAACAATGATAAGCAAGTTGTCATCCCTCTTATTAAGATCAAATTCTCTAAGTACAATGTGTAGCAAATATAGAGAGAAAGTGCAATAGTACTTGGAAATGGAATGACACACTAAGAAACTAGAAGGCCAAAAACTATATATAGTATGCAAATAAGAATGTTTCAATAAGGGCCCCTCTACTTGATACAAGGTCTAGTTATGACACTAACAATCTCCCTCTTTGTATCAAAGTAGAGGCAACAGAATTAGGCATGTAATGGGGCAACGTGTTTCGTCCGGATTCCGAAGATGATTTCAAAGCGCCTTAGTGCATTCCGGTACTCTTGTCTGTACTTGATGGCTTCCAGGGCTTGATTGATTAACTTGATTTCCTTCGGTTTCAGCTTGACTTCATTCTGCTCGTCCAACCTGAGTTTGCTCTCCAACTGTATCTGAATAAGCTTGAACGTCCCATCACTGTATTTGTTTACTTCGATGATTCTCAGAAATCGTTTCTTCTTCTCCTAATTGTAGTACACGATTCCGAGTTCAGGCTTTTCTATCACGGTGTAAACATGGATACCTTGAATATCCGAGAGTCGCTTGTTCGGTCTTCGGATATTCACTCGGTTTTGGTTTGCTTCCAGTGCCATCTGGAAATCGGTGAGGTAAGAAAACTTCACCATGTTTCTCATAAACCTCTTGACAGACTGGTAAGCAGCAGACCATTCAATCTTTTTATCAGGAATGCTTGCAAGAATGTGGTTTAGGCTCAATAGACCATCTAACTTTAAGCTTTTGAAGTCGGCTTCAGTAAAGGACCACTCTTTGCCGTCAGAACTTCTGACTGTAAACTGAGGGTACCAGATATTTAGCAGTTTCTTTGACTTTATCTTCAACACCTTCATAATTGCTTTATCATACCTAACCCTGTTCATCTCTAGGTCTTGGTTCTTCATAACATGCAAAAATTCGGCTTGATATAGAGCTGGCCAATTTTCAATCCCATACAGTTTTAGCAGATCAATCCTTTGAACATCCCTTACAAACAAATCCTTTCTGACGCTCTCCTGGAATGGAGTTAAAATCCTTACTCTTTCTCCTGTCCCAACATAGTTAGGTTCTTCGTCAATCAGATTCTGATAAAATCTAAGTACAACATCTGAGACGGGATCTCTTATTTTGAAATCAGTAGACACACGAATATTTTGCGTTGAAGTACCAGTACCTGGATCACTCGGTTGTTGCGGCGGATTGTTATCATCATCAGAATCAGAAGCAACCACTTGTGCTCCGGCTCCGGCTGTATCAAAGATATCATCCCTGTAACGTCCCAAATTCCATGATCAGGCAATACCATAAAAAACACATTCGAAATGCATAGTAATCTTGTCTTTACACTATCCAAAAATCATACTAAACAAATTGACAGCGGAAGTCTCTAAATTCCACAGCCGAGAGCTATTCTATAGTGATCATAGCCAAAACTTGAAGTTACTCTATGCTTCAAGTCCTTCTCATCGCCTCCTAGTTCTTACTTGAAGAACCCTTAACATGCTTACCTGAAAATGGTTTAGTTTTGAAAGCGAGGGTTAGACCAAAAGGTCTAGTGAATTCCCTCCGAAAACAACATGTACACAGTATAAAATCGTTTATAAAAATATCATCGTAAACCTTAACATAACATCAAGCATGGTACTACACGGTATATAGGATCACATAAACATTCCGCGATCGGGGCCCAATGGGCTACCCTCTCGCCCTCAACCGGAGCCTACGCAAACTCCCCTTCCCGGAGCTTACGCAGACCCCCCTTTCTACTCAAAATAGGAGGAAACGGATTCCAACCTACCAGTCTGTCATACATATCCAAGGGATCATCAGATCCCGAGGATCTATCTCTGATCCCACAGTGTAGACCGACTCCACATAGCACATCATTCATTTCATAAAAACATACATCTTTCAACCTTTGTAAATCATCATTCTCAGTTCCTCAAGTAACATACGTTTTCTCAAGTAAAACAGGTATTTCATGGAAAATCATGCGTAACGGTTATAAACATTTCATGCTCGTAAGTGAAACCATAATCTGTTAAAATGTTCAACACGTTAAGTCGTAAAAGGTTTAGGGAACTCACCTTGATAATGCAGAAAGCACTCTTTAACTACTTCCAAGCTAATCTAGACGAACACCTAAGGGCATTAGATTCGAATCAGATTAAACGGCTCAAACCTACTGACCAGTACACACTTCCCGGATACCAACTGTCCGGACACCCTACTCCCCGGATACCCGAGCTGTCCGGGTATCCCTACTCTCCAGATACCCGAACTGTCCGGATACCGCACCCAGTAACTCAAACTATCCGGAAGGACACCCATCCAGAAACTACCATAACCTTCTACCCGGGAACTAGCATTCCTATCCGGAAACTACTGTGATACCCAGAAATGATAGTGTCCGGATACGAGGGCTGTTTGACCAAATTGATCTAAAAGTGTTCATTAAGCTCATAATCTGCCATTAATTGATTAGATAAACTTAAGGGTTCGTCCACCAACCCTAAACACCCATTTAATCCACATTCCTACCATTAAATCGATTAACAATTATTGAGACTCTCAAAACCCACTTTTAAGGACAAAGTGATGAAAACTCAATGAATCTCTACATTCAGACTTATAAATCCAGATTAAATACGAGAGAAATACTACATCAACAAGGAAAACGGAATTAGTAAAAATTACCTTGTTGATTTTGATTTCTGATTAGTCTCCACCTTGATTTCCTCCCAAGAACCCTCTCCTTCTCTTTCTCTTTGTCTTAGCCGCCAACCACCACAAGCACAACAAAAAGACTGATTTCTCACCAAATGGTTTGACCTAGGGATTTGTGCCCTATTCACCTTTCACCAATATACCAAAAAGACCTTCAACTTAACTTTTATTTATCACAAAAAGACCACAAAACTTTCATAATTACCAAAGTAAACCCGGTTGTTACAACACTCCCCCCTTAAAAGAATTCCGTCCCCGTAATTCCTTATTAGAAGAGGTGCGGGTATCTTTCTTTCATCTCCGACTCCAACTCCCAGGTCGCCTCCGGACCCTTGTGGTGTCGCCATTGTACCTTAACCAGCTTAGTCTTCCTGTTCCGTGACTTCCTTACCTTAACATCCGTGATTGCTTCGGGTTCCTCTACAAAATTCAACTTTTCATCCCCCTTAATGTCATTTAACGGAACCGCTTTTGTCACGTCGGCTAGACATTTTCTCAAGTTGGACATGTGAAACGCATTGTGGATACCTCGCAATTCTTCCGGTAGATCCAACCTATACGCCACTTCTCCAACTCGTTCCGTAATATCGAATGGTCCAATGTAACGTGGGCTTAGCTTCCCCCATTTTCCAAATCGTACCACTCCTTTCCAAGGAGACACCTTTAACAAGACATGATCTCCGACTTGAAATTCTATGTCTTTCCGTCTCTTATCCGCATAACTCTTCTGTCGGTCGCGAGCGACCTTCAGTCTTTCACGCACCAGGACTATCTTATCTGAAGTCAGTTGCACTAACTCCGGCCCGGCTAACTGCCTTTCTCCGACTTCGTTCCAACACAACGGAGTTCGACGTTTCCTACCATAGAGTGCCTCAAACGGCGCTGCCTTGATGCTAGAGTGATAGTTGTTATTGTACGTAAACTCGATCAAAGGTAGATGATTTTCCCAAGAGCCTTGGAAATCTAAAGCACAAGCTCTTAACATGTCTTCCAACGTTTGGATCGTCCTCTCACTCTGACCGTCGGTCTGAGGATGATAGGCGGTACTCATCTTGATCTGCGATCCCATTTCTGTCTGGAAGCTCCTCCAAAACGTGGAGGTAAACCTGCTATCTCGATCAGATACAATCGACGAGGGCACACCATGACGGGTTACGATCTCGTCGATGTACAACTTTGCTAACCGCTCCAACAAGTAAGACTCTCGTATAGGTAAGAAGTGTGCCGACTTTGTGAGACGATCCACAATCACCCATATAGCGTCAAAACCCTTTGGAGTCTTAGGCAAGCGGGTTACGAAGTCCATCGTAATTTGGTCCCACTTCCACATAGGTATTTCTAACGACTGGAGCTTCCCATACGGTCGTTGATGCTCAATCTTTACTCGCGAACCGGTCATATAAACCTCTACAAAATGAGCTATGTCATTTTTCATTCCCGGCCACCAATAGTCTCGACGTAGATCTCCGTACATCTTATTAGTACCGGGGTGAATCGTGTACTTTGATTTGTGTGCTTCTTCTAAAATCCGCCTTCGGAGCTCTCCGAGTCTCGGGACCCAGATTCTCCCACTAAGACATTTCACCCCTCGACTATCTTCCATAAGTGAGGACGCTTGTCCTACCATTCTCTTTTTTTTGAGATTTTCCACTCCAAGCGCCTCTTCTTGACATTTCTTAATCTCAGCAAGTAAATTGAACGTCACCTCAGCCCTCATGGATACAATACTGGGGGTTTCGCTTCGTTCCTTACGGCTCAAAGCGTCCGCCACCACGTTGGCCTTACCCAGATGGTAATCGATCTTACAGTCGTAGTCGGTTAACAATTCAATCCATCTCCTTTGACGCATGTTCAACTTCTTTTGATCGAAGAGATGACACAAGCTTTTGTGATCCGTGAAGATCTGGCACTGAGTCCCATAAAGGTAATGTCGCCAAATCTTCAGAGCGAAAACCACTGCCGCTAATTCTAAATCATGTGTGGGATATCGAGTCTCGTGATCCTTCAGCTGTTGAGAGGCATAAGCGATCACCTTACCTCGTTGCATGAGTACGCAACCCAAACCGAACTTTGATGCTTCACTGAACACTACGAAGTCATCCGAACCATCCGGTAAGGACAACACCGGAGCGTTGCTCAACATCTCCTTTAACTTTTGAAAGGCTTCGTCTTGCTTCTCTAACCCGACGAACTTGACATTCTTCTTGGTTAAGGACGTTAATGGCGTGGCAATACACGAAAAGTCCTTGATGAATTTCCGGTAGTAACCTGCCAATCTCAGAAAACTCCGAACTTCTGACGGATTCTTGGGCTGCTCCCAATCTCGGATAGCTTCGATCTTAGCCGGGTCTACCATTATTCCACTCTCAGACACCACGTGGCCGAGAAACTGCACCTCTCTTAGCCAAAACTCACACTTAGAAAACTTCGCATACAGCTTCTCTCGCTTTAGCAGCTCGAGAATTGTTCGAAGGTGGCCTTCGTGCTCCTCTTCCGATTTTGAAAATATCAGGATATCATCTATGAACACTATCACGAACTTGTCTAAATAAGGTTGGCACACCCTATTCATTAGGTCCATGAATGCTGCCGGGGCGTTGGTCAGCCCGAACGGCATCACCAAAAACTCATAGTGTCCATACCTGGTTCTGAACGCGGTCTTCGGTGCATCCTTCTCCCTTACCTTGAGTTGATGATAACCTGACCTCAGGTCAATCTTGGAGAAGTAAATGCTCCTTGCAATTGATCAAACATGTCGTCAATCCTCGGTATCGGATACTTGTTCTTGATCGTGACTTTGTTGAGCTCACGGTAGTCTATACACAGCCGCATAGTACCGTCCTTCTTCTTCACGAAGAGCACAGGTGCTCCCCACGGAGACGTACTCGGTCTAACGAACCCCTTGTCTAACAACTCCTGCAACTGAGTCATCATTTCCTTCATTTCGGACGGAGCTAATCTATAAGGTGCGCGGGCAATTGGTGCAGCTCCTGGCATCAGATCAATTTTGAACTCGATCTGACGATCCGGCGGTAAACTTGTCAAATCATCCAGAAATACTTTCGGGAACTCAATTACTACACGCACATCACCCAACCCTGCTTCTCTTTCTTGGCGTCCAACACGTACGCCAAGAACCCTTGACACCCCTTCCTCAAACACTTAGTAGCCCTGATCATCGAGATAAGGCTAGTCTTCCTATCACAGCGATTCCCATAGGTCACTATGGAATCCCCATCAGGTAACCGAATCCTGACCAGCTTCTTGTTACAAACGATAGTCGCTTCGTTCGCTGCTAACCAGTCCATTCCCAACACTATGTCAAACTCTCCCATTGTCATGGGATATAATTTCATTGACACCAACCTCCCTTCTATATCTATGACACAATCCTCCACCACCTCCTTAACATATACCCATCTATCATTAGCGGTTTCCACCTCTAGTGCTCTCTCCAGACATCTAGGCCTTACCCCCAAACATTTCATAAAAGCATGTGATACAAAAGAGCGATTCGCTCCCGAATCAAATAACACCTTGGCACACAGAGAGTTCACTAGGAATGTACCTGCCACAACATCAAGAGCTTCCTCCGCCTCCTTCGCAGTTATGCGGAACGCACGTCCCTTCAAACGTGTCGGTTCTGCTCCCTTGTCATTTCTTCCGTTCCCTTGTCGTTCACCAAACTGGGCTGGTCCCCCTTTCTTCAGCTAAGGACAATCATTACGCATGTGGCCAGTAGCTCCACATTGGTAACAAGATTTTCCAGTCCCCGGACAATCCCTTGTCAAATGACCGGGCAAGCCGCACAGGTAGCATGAGTTTGAACCTGCCATGCATTCTCCCCGGTGCACCTTGTTACACTTCGAACACTTTTGCCCAGCGACATCCTTGCTAACACGGTTGCCTGGTCGGAACATTTCCCTCTTCTTGAGTCGTTACCCGGACCATCCCATTTGCGCTTCTCCCCACCCTTCTCAGTCGTTTGACGGTTCTTTTCTTTCTCAATCAGCTCGGCCGTATTGATGGCCGCCTGAAAAGTAGTGGGGTTTCTAGTCAGAACCAATTCCCGAATACTGCTCTTCAACCCATGGATGAATCGTTCTACCCGACGCTCTTCTGTCGGCACATACAAATCAGCAAAGCGGAACTTCTCAATGAACTTAGAAGTATACTCATGCACCGTCATTCCTCCCTGATCCAGACCCAGAAACTCTTCTTCCAACTTCTTCACTGCCGCGAGTGGACAGAATTGAGCTTTAAACCTGTCCACAAACATTTCCCACATCATCCCCTTAGCCATTTTCGAACCTTTTCCCCCAGTCTCACCCTCCCACCAGTACACTGCATCAGATTTCAACATGGACAGAACAAACATTACTCTATCCCCATCAGCACATTTGCAAGTATCGAAGACCAGTTCCATTTCCTTCACCCATTTCATTGCCAAGATAGGGTCATACTCGCCCTTAAAAGTAGGGGGCTTGCATGAGGCAAAGGCCTTGTAACTGCATCCCTTAGCTGCTAACTCATTCATCACTTGAGGGTTTGAATTCAAGTGACTCCCAGTACCGGTCACTAGTGGACTAGACAGTTCCACGTTTTCCCGGTTCTCACTTGCTTCTTTGCTTCCCGAAGCTGACTCATTCTACTTAGTGAGGAGAGCCTGCAAGGTCTCTTGAATCTTACCCAATTCAGCAGCTAGGTTCTCTCGAGTGACAAAAATAGATCCGCGGCTACGACCCCGTCCCCTTGGCTGAGTTACCCTCCTTGCGGAAGCTGAACTCTCCTGAAGGGAGTCTTCTTGATGAACGGGGGCTTCCACACTCCTCGTTCTTCTAGTTGCACGAGTCGTTCTCAGGTTCGGGTTTCCCCCATCCCCAGCCACTTGGGTAGCGGCCCGGCGGGGTGTTCTTCCTCGACCTCTTCCACGACCCCTACCTCTTCCCCTTCCCCGGGTAACAGTTGCCCTCGCCGGTTCCACCGGTCCATTCTCTAGTACCTCATCATCTTGATTCCTTGGCACAGCAGGTGCCGACCTACTCCTCAAAGTTCTCCCAGCCATTTCTCTAATGCTGAATGAAGACAACAATTAACCCTTGCTAAACATGACACAACAAATTTGCTATAAAAAGGTAATTTAAGCACGCACATGTACCTGTAAGTTCATAATTACACTGGCCAGGTGCAATCCCAAACTTACCTTACACGTTTGTCCTTGGCACCTTATTTCCTAGCGCATTTTAGTGATCGTTCCTAGAGGCAATCATATGTCTCGGCTGTGTTCCTCATCTTACAGTTTAAGTTTAGGCCCAATTGGTCACCTAAATCCCTTAAACTAAGGCTCTGATACCATTTGTAACGTCCCAAATTCCATGATCATGCAATACCATAAAAAAAAACATTTGAAATACATAGTAATCTTGTCTTTACACTATCCAAAAATCATACTGTTAGGACAACCTTAGGGGGGGTAAAGGTTGTATTTAAAAATATTTCACAAATAAAAATTCTCTTATCAAAATCAACAATAAATATTGCATGCACAACAAATATATAAATAAAATTAAGTGCACAACGGGAATATAAAGAGATAAGGGTAGAGAATGTTGATACCGACACCGAGATTTAAAGTGGTTCACCACCAACTGGCTGGCTAGTCCACTTGCCGAGACACTTCTCGACACACTGATTCACTATAAGTGTTCTTTATGGTAGAACACAAACCTTGATACAATGATAATAAAATCTCTTGCTTTTGCTCGAGAACGTGAATCACTCACACTATTCAAATACTTACAAGAGAATATATCTCACAATATTAATCACTCTTGTATAAGTATAACACTTGGATTTGTGAGAGGTTGATCACTCAAAAAATTATAACTTGATTAAGTTATTAAATGAGATGAGGAGCTGAGTAATCCTTTTTGAGCTAGGTATTCAATGTCTGTAAGTCCTAACATAAATGCTGAGAAGCTGCATGTATTTAAGCTGGACGTGGCAACGGTCAAAAGTTCACCGCGGTATACCGCCTATATGGGCGCGGTATACCGCCCAGAAAAGGTGATCCTGACAAAAGGAAGTCAACCTGCAAAAGCAACCTGCAACATAGTGTAGCAGAGCCGCGGTATACCGCCATACACCACGCGGTATACCGCCTGACAAAGTGGCTGACCAAAAGTAAGTCAACCTGCAAAAGCCTGCAACTCGTAACAGTGTCGCGGTATACCGCCGAGCATCACGCGGTATACCGCCTGAAAAAGGTGCCTGCGTCAGGAGTGACCATAGCTTAAAAAGGCAACTGAATTCTTTTTCCTTACTTCCAAAAACATCAGCACATTCCTTTTGGCTAAATTTTGAAAGATTGATTTTTAAGGATAAAATCTTTTCTAAATAGATAAATCAGGGATTTTATTAATTTAAGAAATAGTTGGGTTAGGTTTTTGAAATATCCAAGTGGTATATTATTTTAGGGTGTTTATCATTATGAGATATATATAAATAATGACGACATAAACACCAGGCTTGGACTCTTCAGATAAAATCTTCATGTTGTCCAATTAACTGCACACTTGGATAAGATTGTTAGAAAAACAATAATACGGTGTGTTTGGAATCATCAAAATAAATATATAGAGATGTGGCACACTTGCACCAACAATCTCCCCCTTTTTGATGATGACAAACACAACCGCTAAACACGAGAGCATACTCGGTTTCTCTCCCCCTTTTGTCGAAGCAAAAAGGGTTAAGAAAGACGCTATGCTCCCCCTCGAGAGATGCTCCCCCTCAAAATATGCTTATAATTGAGAGTAGCATTATCTCATGGGTTTTACTCAAGCATGCCTAAACCAAGTCTTAATTTAAAGAATGATTTTTTGTTTAGGGCTTTAGTAAAAATATCGGCCAAATTGTCTTCGGAATCAACTTTTTCAAGCACGATGTGGCCTTTTTGAACATTATCTCGTAGAAAATGATGTCGCAACTCAATATGTTTGGTACGAGAATGTAAAACGGGATTTTTACTTAGGTTTATAGCACTTGAGTTATCACACATAATTGGAATTTTGGATTGACGTACCTCAAAGTCGGTAAGTGTGTGCTTCATCCATAGAACTTGAGCACACGCTCTCGCGGCGGCCACATATTCCGCTTCGGTAGTGGATAAGGCTACGGAATGTTGTTTCTTGGAAAACCAAGACACAAGCGAGAGACCTATAAAGGCACATACTCCACTAGTGCTTTTTCGATCAACCATCGAGCCACCAAGATCGGAATCGGTGAAGCATGTTACTTCTAGCTCGGGTTGTTTTGGATACCATAGTCCAAGATTCGTAGTCCCTCTAAGATATCTAAAAATACGCTTGACGGCTTCATAGTGAGATTGTTTAGGCGAAGATTGAAAGCGAGCACATAAACACACACTATACATGATATCAGGTCTACTAGCAGTTAAATACAATAAGCTACCAATCATGCCACGATAAATCTTTTCATTAAAATCGGTTCCCTCTTCGTCACTAGATAATTTTAGATTAGTGGTCATCGGAGTTTCAACAGGTTTGACATTTTCAAAATTAAACTTTTTCAACATGTCTTTACAGTATTTTGACTGACTTATAAAAGTACCATTTTCACTTTGTTTTATTTGCAATCCTAAGAAGAATTTTAATTCTCCCATCATGCTCATTTCAAATTCATTAGTCATTTTGTAGCAAATTCATTACAAAGATTTTCATTTGTAGAACCAAAGATAATATCATCAACATACACTTGCACAACCACAATATCATTTTGAGCATATTTGACAAACAAAGTATTATCTATTTTACCCATAATATAACCACTTGTAATTAAAAAGGATTTTAATCTATCATACCACGCACGCGGAGCTTGCTTTAAACCATAAAGCGCCTTTTTTAATTTATAAACATGCGTCGGATTTTCAAAATTTTCAAAGCCGGGAGGTTGGGAAACATATACCTCCTCATTTATAAAACCATTTAGGAAAGCGCTTTTGACATCCATTTGATATAATTTAAAATTTTTAGCATTTGCAAAAGCGAGAAGCATTCGAATAGACTCTAACCTTGCAACTGGTGCAAAGGTTTCATCATAATCGATACCTTCTTGTTGATTGTACCCCTTTGCAACTAAACGTGCCTTGTTTCGGGTGACTTCACCGTTTTCGTCTACCTTGTTACGAAAGACCCATCGTGTGCCAATAATGGTTTGACCGCTAGGGCAAGGAACTAAGTCCCACACATCATTCCTAGTAAACTGGTTTAACTCTTCTTGCATGGCCATTATCCAATCCTCATCACCTAAGGCTTCTTCTATGTTTTTAGGTTCAATGGCTGAGATAAAGGCGTGAAAGGCACAAAGGGTATGGATTTGTGATCTAGTCGTTCTTTGGTTTAGGTCACCTATGATTTGATCTACGGGATGGCCTCTAGATGTTCTAAGGTTAGGATCATCTACTCCTTGTGGAACATAACATGGAGGGGCATCACTAGATTCTACATTTGTAAAAGATTGGGTACCTAAGTCCAAGGTTCTAAGATGTTGGGCTAGTGCATCTCCTTCACAACCATTATCATTCACTAAGGGTGCACTAGGTTTAGGAGGACTTTCATCAAAGCTTACATTTAGGGATTCTTCTACAACCATGGTCTCTTTATTAAGGACTCTATAGGCTTTGCTATTCCAAGAATAACCAAGGAATACTCCCTCATAGGCTTTTGGGTCAAATTTGGTCAAATAAGATTTGGTGTCTAAAATAAAACATTTACAACCAAATACCTTAAGATGGGCTAAGGAAGGCTTTCTACCACGTAGGATCTCATAAGGGGTCTTATTTAGGATACTCCTAATTAGCACACGATTGAGGACATAGGTCGCGGTAGCTACGGCATCACACCAAAACTTTTGGGGAACTTGATGTTCATTAAGCATAGTCCTACTCATTTCTTGTAGGGTTCTATTTTTCCTCTCCACAACCCCATTAGATTGAGGAGTGCGAGGAGCAGAAAAATTGTGCGTTATACCATATTTGTCGCAAAACGCACCAAATTGAGTTTCATTATCGAATTCGCGTCCATGGTCCGTACGAATCGAAACAATCGTGCAACCTTGTTGGTTTTGAATTCGTTTTCCCAAAATCTTAAATTTTTGAAAAGCTTCATTTTTATGTTTTAAAAATAAAGTCCACGTATAACGGGAAAAATCATCTACAATTACTAGAGTGTAATAATTTCCTCCAAAACTTTGAATGGCCATAGGGCCAAAAAGATCCATGTGTAAAAGTTCTAAAACTCTTTTAGTTGAAATCACATTTTTTGATTTATGAGAAACATGAGTTTGTTTGCCGACACGACATGCATCACAAAAATGATTATCAAATTTTAATTTTGGAAGGTCACTCACAAGCTCCTTATTTTTCAAATTTTGAATTAATCTAAGGTTAGCGTGACCTAAACGTCTATGCCACAAAGTCGAATTATCATATACGGAAGATAAACAAACATTTTCATTTACATCAGTTTTACAAACATAAAGATTTCCTTTTATAACCCCATTCAAAAGAACTTTACCATCTTTCAGAATTTTGCAAGAGTTTTCTTCAAAAACAACAATTATACCATTTTTGCACAGTTGACGAACACTTAGCAAGTTAAATTTCAAATTATCAACATGCGTAACATCTAAAAAAGTAACATTGTTGCAAGAAATTGTACCTTTCCCAATTACCTTTCCTTTGGAGTTTCCTCCAAAAATTACTAGTCCACCATCACATGACTCATATGATGAAAAAAGATTATGGTTTCCGGTCATGTGACGTGTGCATCCACTATCAAGAATCCAATCCATATCAAGATTTATCTACAACATTTAAAGTACAACTTTTATGGTCCCCACATCTTATGGGTCCTTGACAATTAGTTTCAATGTCAACCAACATGCATATATATATAAAGTCAAACAGAATATATATATATATATAATACATTACACAATATTAATATATATATATAATACATCAAACAATATTAATATATATATAATATATTAAACACACAAAGTATATATATATGTAGTGCGTAGGTATATATATATATAAACAGTACATATATATAAACAATATAAAAGTACATATACTATTATATTACTTATATATAATATATACAATAAATCATATTCAAATTATATATATATAATATGTAACACATTTAAAGCCATAAACGCATGCCACCGGGATTATCAACACTAAAGGAGCCTTTAGGAATCCACTTTGGTACCATTTTAATTTTACGATCATATTTATCAAAGACGTAAAAAGGAGCATGCATATTCACCCTATTTTTTGGTCTAGAAAATTTACTATTATACATGCATGCATAAGATTTCCTAGACTTATAATTCACATTATTTATGTTGGACATATATGAGGATTTTTGCACATACGGTTTTCTCATTTCAACATTTTTAGGTGGTTCAAAATATCTTTTGATAGGCATACATAAGCACTTATCTTTACACATATCGGAACCAACGCCTTTTCTACAATTAGTGCTATTTGACATTTTTAACATTTTAAGCACTTTCTCATTGCTACTTTGAAAGGCATGTGCTAACAAATTATCTTTTTCATGTTTATCACATTTTTCTTTTAAACATGCATTTTCCTTTTTAAGCACATCACAACTAGCACATAAATCATTTTCAACTATTCTTTTCTCAAGGCATGCAATTTCTTTATTTAAAATGTCACAAGAATTGCAAACATATTTTTCACTTAATTTATTTTCTAAATTTATGATTTTTTCATTATCGCATGCAATTTTTTGTTTGCCATCATGAATTTCCTTTTTACTTAATAATAATTCTTCCTTTAGTTTTGCGTTCTCATCTTTATAATTATTTGTAAGCATAACCATTTTTTGAAAGGCATCATTTAACATATCAAGATCATCACCATCATTACTTTCATCATCGCTAGAGTAATTTGAGTAACACGAGTTTACCTCATCGTCGCCTTCCGCCATGAGACAAGTGGCTTCATACTCATTTTCATCTTCACTTGCGCTCCACGCGCCTCCAACGAAGGCTTTCTCCTTCTTGAGTTTAGGTTTATTTCTTTTTGGACACTCGTTGGCATAGTGATCCTTGTCTCCACATGAGTAGCAAAAGCCCTTCTTTTTCTTGGCTTCTTCATCATCGCTTGATTCGCCATTTTTATTTATTTTGTCGTTCCGTTTATGGAACTTTCGGCTTCGGTTTTCTCCACCACGGCGATAATCTCCTTTTCTTTGAAACCTATCATTTCTTGAAAACTTTTTGTTAGCTAAAAATTTAGAAAATTTTCTTACCAACATGGCTACATCGTCAAGATGTTCGGATTGATCCTTTGAGGAGTTAGCTTTCTCCTTCTTTTTCTTCTTCTCCTTCTCGTCACTTGAAGTTGAAGCTTTAAGCGCCAAAGATTTCTTTTTATCGTGCTCCCGATCTTTGTTCCTTTTTAGTGCAATTTCATGCACTTTGAGATTTCCAATGAGATCATCTAATTTCATCATTGAGAGGTCACGGGAGTCTTCCAACGATGTGATTTTCGGCATCCACTCCGGAGGAAGCGCTCGAAGAATTTTTCGCACGTAATCTTCGTTTGGATAAGTTCTACCAAGACCTTTCAAGCTCACCATGATAAGGTTAAAACGTTTAAACATTGAGTCGATTGACTCATCTTTTAACATCTCAAACATTTCATAATCATGTACAAGAATATTTATTTTTGAGCTTTTGACTTGAGAATTTCCTCTATGAGTGTTATTTAGATTTTCCCAAATATCGTGAGCAGTTTCACAAGAATAAACACGTTCAATCTCATCTTTAGTAAGTGCCGAAAAAAGGATATTTTTAGCTTCAAAATTTAAGCAAACCCAAGCATCCTCAGCGGCGGACCATTCCGCTACTGGTTTTTCACTAATTACTCCATCTTTGGTTTTGGTGGGTTTATAATCTCCATTTTTAATAATGTCCCAAATTTTTCGACTTTTGCCACGAACGTAGCATTCAAAAAGATTTGCCCAAAGACCAAAATTTTCGGTGTCAATTTGCGGAATTTTTGTAGAGATAATTCCCTCAGAGGTTGCCATTTAAAATAGGAACAAGTTTTAAAAATACAACGATTTTTAAAAGAAACTTGCAACCTGCTCTGATACCAATTGTTAGGACAACCTTAGGGGGGGTAAAGGTTGTATTTAAAAATATTTTACAAATAAAAATTCTCTTATCAAAATCAACAATAAATATTGCATGCACAACAAATATATAAATAAAATTAAGTGCACAACGGGAATATAAAGAGATAAGGGTAGAGAATGTTGATACCGACACCGAGATTTAAAGTGGTTCACCACCAACTGGCTGGCTAGTCCACTTGCCGAGACACTTCTCGACACACTGATTCACTATAAGTGTTCTTTATGGTAGAACACAAACCTTGATACAATGATAATAAAATCTCTTGCTTTTGCTCGAGAACGTGAATCACTCACACTATTCAAATACTTACAAGAGAATATATCTCACAATATTAATCACTCTTGTATAAGTATAACACTTGGATTTGTGAGAGGTTGATCACTCAAAAAATTATAACTTGATTAAGTTATTAAATGAGATGAGGAGCTGAGTAATCCTTTTTGAGCTAGGTATTCAATGTCTGTAAGTCCTAACATAAATGCTGAGAAGCTGCATGTATTTAAGCTGGACGTGGCAACGGTCAAAAGTTCACCGCGGTATACCGCCTATATGGGCGCGGTATACCGCCCAGAAAAGGTGATCCTGACAAAAGGAAGTCAACCTACAAAAGCAACCTGCAACATAGTGTAGCAGAGCCGCGGTATACCGCCATACACCACGCGGTATACCGCCTGACAAAGTGGCTGACCAAAAGTAAGTCAACCTGCAAAAGCCTGCAACTCGTAACAGTGCCGCGGTATACCGCCGAGCATCACGCGGTATACCGCCTGAAAAAGGTGCCTGCGTCAGGAGTGACCATAGCTTAAAAAGGCAACTGAATTCTTTTTCCTTACTTCCAAAAACATCAGCACATTCCTTTTGGCTAAATTTTGAAAGATTGATTTTTAAGGATAAAATCTTTTCTAAATAGATAAATCAGGGATTTTATTAATTTAAGAAATAGTTGGGTTAGGTTTTTGAAATATCCAAGTGGTATATTATTTTAGGGTGTTTATCATTATGAGATATATATAAATAATGACGACATAAACACCAGGCTTGGACTCTTCAGATAAAATCTTCATGTTGTCCAATTAACTGCACACTTGGATAAGATTGTTAGAAAAACAATAATACGGTGTGTTTGGAATCATCAAAATAAATATATAGAGATGTGGCACACTTGCACCAACACATACTAAACAAATTGACAGCGGAAGTCTCTAAATTCCACAGCCGAGAGCTATTCTATAGTGATCATAGCCAAAACTTGAAGTTACTCTATGCTTCAAGTCCTTCTCATCGCCTCCTAGTTCTTACTTGAAGAACCCTTAACATGCTTACCTGGAAATTGTTTAGTTTTGAAAGCGAGGGTTAGACCAAAAGGTCTAGTGAATTCCCTCCGAAAACAACATGTACACAGTATAAAATCGTTTATAAAAATATCATCGTAAACCTTAACATAACATCAGGCATGGTACTACACTGTATATAGGATCACATAAACATTCCGCGATTGGGGCCCAATGGGCTACCCTCTCGCCCTCAACCGGAGCCTACGCAAACTCCCCTTCCCGGAGCTTACGCAGACCCCCCTTTCTACTCGAAATAGGAGGAAACGAATTCCAACCTACCAGTCTGTCATATATATCCAAGGGATCATCAGATCCCGAGGATCTATCTCTGATCCCACAGTGTAGACCGACTCCACATAGCACATCATTCATTTCATAAAAACATACATCTTTCAACCTTTGTATATCATCATTCTCAGTTCCTCAAGTAACATACGTTTTCTCAAGTAAAACGGGTATTTCATGGAAAATCATGCGTAATGGTTATAAACATTTCATGCTCGTAAGTGAAACCATAATCAGTTAAAATGTTCAACACGTTAAGTCGTAAAAGGTTTAGGGAACTCACCTTGATAATGCAGAAAGCACTCTTTAACTACTTCCAAGCTAATCCAGACGAGCACCTAAGGGCATTAGATTCGAATCAGATTAAACGGCTCAAACCTACTGACCAGTACACACTTCCCGGATACCAACTGTCCGGACACCCTACTCCCCGGATACCCGAGCTGTCCGGGTATCCCTACTCTCCGGATACCCGAACTGTCCGGATACCGCACCCGGTAACTCAAACTATCCGGAAGGACACCCATCCGGAAACTACCATAACCTTCTACCCGGGAACTAGCATTCCTATCCGGAAACTACTGTGACACCCAGAAATGCTAGTGTCCGGATACGATGGTTGTTTGACCAAATTGATCTAAAAGTGTTCATTAAGCTCATAATCTGCCATTAATTGATTAGATAAACTTAAGGGTTCGTCCACCAACCCTAAACACCCATTTAATCCACATTCCTACCATTAAATCGATTAACAATGATTGAGACTCTCAAAACCCACTTTTAAGGACAAAGTGATGAAAACTCAATGAATCTTTACATTCAGACTTATAAATCCAGATTAAATACGAGAGGAATACTACATCAACAAGGAAAATGGAATTAGTAAAGATTACCTTGTTGATTTCGATTTCTGATTAGTCTCCACCTTGATTTCCTCCCAAGAACCCTCTCCTTCTCTTTCTCTTTGTCTTAGCCGCCAACCACCACAAGCACAACAAAAAGACTGATTTCTCACCAAATGGTTTGACCTAGGGATTTGTGCCCTATTCACCTTTCACCAATATACCAAAAAGACCTTCAACTTAACTTTTATTTATCACAAAAGACCACAAAACTTTCATAATTACCAAAGTAAACCCGGTTGTTACAATCCAATTCCTCTTTGATCTGGACGGTTGTTCTCTCCGGTTCCTCCTCTGAATCTATGTAAATGTAATCAACAATCAAATCATCCTCCATTCTCTGTTCAACCGTTCTATTGTCACCACGTTGAGGCTTTTCAAGCCTAGTTGTTTCATCAACTAGAACTTCGTCACTATCAACCTGGACATCATCAGTACCTTGTCCCTCTTGTTGGTCCCGAAGGGCTATACAAGTTTGTAGAGGGGGGGGGGGGTTGAATACAAACACTAAGATTTTACTTTTCTAAGTTGTTTTTTGATAAATCATTAACAATTTATAGCTTGTTGCGGAAACAAGATTAAGGATAAACGTAAATCTAAACAAGTTGGAACACTAAGTTTCTTGCACTAAGAAAGAGAAGGAAATTACTAATAATAACCTATCTCAAGATAAGAAGGATGAACTTGTCCAGAGTTAGCAAGTTACTTCAAAATGAAGTGAGTTCTTCTTCTTATATACTGCATGCATTTAATGCATGGCAGTTTACACTTTACACGTGGCAGCAGCTCATTGGTTGTACGTCATTGACCTTTGTTGACAACCTTAGTAGCCGCATGTTTGAACAGTGTAGTATCAGAGTGGTTGTACGATTTCAGACAATAAGGAGGTTCTTTTTCTGACGTATCGTACGGAGACGTGCAAGGGTGGTTAAGACAAAAGTACTTTGTACGGAGGACTTCATGATCACTTTTCGTTGATTCAACGATCTATCATTCTATATCAGCGAATGATAGAGTTCAGCGATAGCTAAAGTCTTGTACTTGATACTTCACGTTGAATGGACAAATCTGAGTCTTCGCTGATCCGCATCAGTTCATTAGGAGACTTGTCGATGGTTCTTGAGCTTGATCTTCGACTTCAGCGTAGAACCTATGTTGACGTGAAACTTGTCTTCAGGGATCATAAGTAAACAACTAACTTATCAGCGATCACCATAAGTACTGAACAGACGCAGAGCATTATGGTGAACAGTGTTCGTTGAATGTTTAATCTAAAGAGCAAGAGTTCCTATCAGCGGTACTGTAAGATCTTAGTACTTATCAGCGATAGTGAAACTCTGATACATATTGTTTACTTACAATTTTCACTAAGTATATAAGAGAAGGTCATTATCAAATCACTGAGGGTTTGGATCAACAATCTCCCCCTATTTGATTATGACATAGCAACAAAGAAAATTGCTATTTAATGAAAACATAAGGATAAAAAGAACTCATAAAATATTTGTCCCTTTTACTGTTTTCTGGGATCTTTTCTGTACTGATGGAGTAAAGTACGTTCGCTGAAATTTTTCTTTAAACTTTGTAAAGATTACAGAGGGAAGTGGAAAAATTACAAGTTCAGCGAATAAAATTACAAGTACAAAAGTATAACTGATACAATAGAAGAATGAGGCGATCCTATCGGCTTATAGAGGTTCTTCCTTAATGAGTTGTTCATCAAGGGTCATTGATGTGGGAATCATCCAGTCAGGGACATTTACTCCGTGATTTCTTTTGTTCAGCGCTTTTTCAAAGATCAAGGGTTTAAGATGCCGTGCCTGAATGTCGTTCTTGAAGTCACACCAGTAGATGAGATCTTTCAGCTGTTCGATGGGAGTGATGGGAAGCTCAGAGATACGTTGAAAACGCTTTCGTCCATCCCAGTCATTAAAGAATATCCCATAGGGGTTGCTTATGACTTTCCCATGGATGAAAGTCTCATCAGGAGGAAGAGATGTGTCAAGTGCAGAAAGGTCAGGTTCAGGACCAAGGACTTCTTCCATAGAAAAACCAATACCTGTTTCGTTTCGAATACGAGGACCATCTTCTGAAGATTTAGACTTTTTCTTTGCAGGGGCCTTTTGTTTCTGACTTTCGAGAGGAGGAGGAGAAGGAATATCCACACAAGAATAAACTAAGTTGATCTGTTTGTTTATCAGCTTTTCAAAGTGATCCTTGTACTTAGACTGAGACTTCTGGATGGCTAATCTGATCTCCAACCATTCAGAGAGACTGTACTGCGTGATAGCTTCAACATAGAATTTTTCGTACATTCCGTCTTCTCTGAATATCTCGATTTCAGCGATAGAAACTTTGATGGTTGATCTTCCAGATACGAGTACCTTGATTATTCTGGAAGGTCGAAGTCTGAAGTGTACCTTTTCTTTGCACCAGGATAGGGTAGTTTGAGACACAGTTCTCTTCTCTTCAACAATCTTCTTGGCGTCTTCCCATAGCTGACGTTGAACTTCGATTGGAGCTCTTTTCAGCTTGGGGTCTTTTACTGATCGTTTAGAAAGATGGATGGCGTATTCTCTGTCTTTTTCTTCAGCTTCCCTTCTTTCAGCGATTAGGCGTTCAGCTCTGAGGTGATCCTTGTATTCCCTTTTTGAAAGTTTGAACTTTGTAGGAATAGAAGGAAGTTGATCACGCCTCAGAATGATTCGCTGATCTTCTAACTTCTTTATCATCTCATCTTTTCTTCTCTGATCCTCTTCACTTAGCTTTTGAGGAGCCAAGGAAGGTCTGTTTTTGTGAGATAGCATATGTTCTTCAGGTTCATCAGTCTCAGAGATCAAATCTAAGACCGGGATTATTTCTTCAGCGTTGGGAGCTGGGATTAGTGTTGGTGAAGTCGCAACTGTAGGAACTTCAGCGATATCCTCAAACAGGGGAGAGGACTAGCTGAAACACAGCGATCTTACAAGTAAGAACATTGGGTAGAACAGAGATAGAGAAAGAATGGGATAAAGTGTATGGAGGTTTGTGGAGAGTAGAACTGATAATGTGTATAGAGAGGAGGGATGTAGTGTAAGGAAGATTAGTGTGCCTGACAAACCGACTTTTTAAGCAAGATCGTCAGATTTTCATCGTCTTCAACGACACTTTTTCCTTTGCCCTTGTCAGCTTCAGACGCTGATGGCTTTGTCTTTGTCCGCTCCCCTGTAGGTTCATTTATCAGAATCCCTTTAAGAACTTTAGTTCTCTAAGCAGGCTTGACGATAAAAGAGTCATCATCATCATCATCTTCATCATCATCATTCTTTGGAGAAGAGTATGGTTCATCATCAGACAAGTCGATGGCTTCTTCATCTTCAACTTCAGACTCAGATTCTTCAGCTTCTTCTTCGAGTTGCTCCCCCTTAGATGCAGAGGTAAGCTTCTCGGTTCCCTCAGGGTTTTCATCTCCCTGAGGTCCAGCGGTTACTTCTTCAATTGTCTTCTCACCCTCTTCAGTAAAGGTGAGGTCTTCAGTCTTCTCTCCCCTGATAGATTCATCATGGGAAAGGTCTTCAACGCTCTTCTCCCCCCTTTTCATGATGAGTGGGGGAGGAATGCGATGACTCAGCAGCTGTTGATGGTTCCCTGTCTTCTTGGCCAGGGATCCCCACACAAATTTCAATCACTGATAATCTGTTTTCTAGACCAGAAATACCATGATTGATCTTCACGAGTTCAGCACGATCCGCCGGAGTAAAAGATGAAGGTGCAGGGGCAGGGGCGGTCGTGTTGGTCAGGATCTGCTGCAACATTGTCTTCATCTCACCTACGTCAGTCTTTACAGAACCAACGTCAGTCTTTACAACAGACATATCTCCTTCGAGTTTGCCAACCGATGTCTTCAGCGTTGTGACTTTGCTGGACATGTTTTTAACTGATGTTTTGATGGCGAGGTAGTCTGTGTAGATATCAGCGAGAACTTTGGCAAAGTCGCTAAGAGATTTATCAACCTTCTCTAAGTCGGCTTTGGAGGCATTCTTTTCGACTACGGTTGTCAGCTTTGTGAGATTCTCTCCAACGTTTGTTACAGCTGAAGAGTTGTCGGAAAGAGTAGTTTTGAGACCTGTCAGCGTCGTCTCTATTGTCTTCAGAGAGGCGTTGATGTCTCCCAAATTAGGACCTGTAACATATAAGAACTTGTGAACAGAGGAAAGCTCAGAAGTTTGGGGTTCAGTTACAGTGTATAGGGGTTGGTGTATACCTGCAGGAGGATTGGTGAATTCATCAAAATCTCGGTGTCCTGAGAAAAGTTCCATGTCGTCAGCTAAAGTGCGTGGACGCATGGTCATCGTTGCAGGTCCTACGCCCATAATTCCTTGAGTGTCAGCTTTAGCTTCTGGAGGAATGACAGGTGTTTCAGTGACAACTGGAGTAGAGTCCAATTGAATAGAGGGAGAAACGAAGGTTAAGAATGGAGGTTGGGTGCGGAGTTCAGCGTTGGATTCACTGAGAATCGTTTCGTCAGTCTTTTGAGAGACTGAAGGAGGTTGGGTAGATTCCAAGTTTGTAACCTCAACGTTTAGAGACGCTGAGGTTGGGATAGAATGGGTGGCTTGTTCAGCTGTGGCAGAGCGTACCACTGAACGTTCCTTTAGCTCTTTGAGATGAGCTGAGGAGTCTTCAGCAAGAGATTGCTGGGGTTGCTCCTTGGTTTTCTTAGTTCTTTTGGAACTAAGTTGGGTGGAGGAGTGTTTCCTTTTAAGAGAAGGAATGGAGGTTGCAGCCTGGGTATCAGCGGTGGGTTTGTCCACTGAAGGAGCTGCAGAAGTAGAAGAAGTAGGGTTGAGAAGAGTTAAGAGAGTAGAAAGACGTACCTCATTTGCCACTGGCTTGAAGTCGAGAACCTTAGGGCCAACCTGAGAGAGTTTCAGGTCACCCTCTTTTGGGTAGCTGTCCTTCAGGTCTGTTTGGAATACAGCGCTGGTGAATCGAGGATAAGGAACCCATGGAGATCTGTCAGCGGCGGAGTCTACTCTGAGTACCAGATCATCGTAGATTATCGATGCCCAGTCTATATGTAGACCTTTCAGCAAGGCATATCCCATTGCTTGCTGAGGCTGAGCGGCTTAATCAGAGGAGCCGGTCTTTGCAGTCATGCAGCTGATTAAATGAGCGAAGATGAAATTCATCTTGCTGAGCATTTTAGACTTTTTGATGAGGGTCAGCTTCTTCTCGGGCTTCATGTACCTCCCAGTTTCCCATACATAGCCCATTGCATCGAAGAATGCAGTGATGGCTTCCCTATCTGAGTGTTTCTTGTGATCAGGGAGGGGAACAAAAGGTTTTTCTTTGGTGGCCAAGGGAAGGTTCAGGGCTTTGCGAATAATGGCAGGTGTAATCTTCATAGTTCCATAGTCAGTATTGCATAGGATGCAGTCAATTGTTTTTGAGGAGTCTTTGGCAGATGGTAGCTGATGTGCATAAGGTGTTATGGTCAGGGCTGTGGATAGACAACAATTCTTCAGGAAGTTCACAGCATAGCAATAGACTTGTCTTCTCCAAGAGAGTTGAAGAGTGTTTCCTCCTATTTAATTTCTAGGCTTTATACACCTTAAATTGGTTTCTGTATTTCAAATACCCAAACCTACCTATCTTAACAACAAACTGCACAAAAACCTCACATTTACATACACATTTTCAGTCTCTAATTTATACTCTTTTTTCTTAACTTCTTTTGTTTCTTTTGCAACTCCTCCTTCAACTTGAGATTTTGCGAAAACAAAAAATCTTTCTCCTTCTCGAGTGATTTGGTCTTCGTTTCCAACTCAGCGTACTTCTGCTTGGAATGTTCTTCGCGCTCGACCATAAGTTTTTCTACATGTTGGAACTCCGTCGCGAAGAAGGACGACCGGAGCTGAGAAAAGAGCTCCTTCACCGGCGAAAATGGCGTTGTTGTTCTCTGATCCTGCTCCGAACCCATTTTTCTATATTAAATACATTAATTAATTTACATATTACTTTAAAGAAATACCTAAAACAACTCAAACAATACGTGTGGAAAAAAACAGTAAAAACACCTTAAAAACCCTAAATACATAAAATGATAGCCTAAAAACTAGAGGGACCAAAACTACACTTTTTTGGCTCCAAATCGCGGCCCCCATCGAGGGGAGGGGCCAAATGTGTAAAATTCGGACCACCACGGGACCTCCGCGGGCCAAATCGCAGGCCTAGTCTGCGATCGTGGACCCCATTGCGGATTTTTTTGGGTATTTTTGCAAAACAAGTTTGGCTTTTAGGTATTTCTGCAAGTCAAAGTCAAACTTTAGGTATTTTAATTAAATTCCCATATATTATTACCCTAAAAAGATAAACTATAATAAAATATGTTTAGTTTTTATTTAATGCATTGAATTTTTATTTATCAAAAATCACTGTTCTAAAAAATTAGCCGCACAGCCGCCATGGCGCGCCATGACACCACGGCTTGTGTCTCACGCCACGTTATGCCTGTGGCATGCCATGGCCTATTGCTCAGTTTTCGTAATGTGATATTTGTTTTTTCTTTATGTTTTCAATGCCTTATTTGCATGTTATTAATATATATAACCTAATTTAACTTGATTATTACTATTGAGTCATTAAGTAACACTATAAAACATATGTTTTTATATATATTATTATATATGAATTAGAAATTTGACGCCATAAGTCACGCCTTGAAAACGTAATGGCTTCGCCGTGGCACCTAAGGCTTGAGGCTTGGCCTCACCGCCACGCCATGCCTCACGTCATTTAGACACTTGTCAAAAATTCAAAATTTATTTTGTACCCATTTCCATCAACAAAACATCCGATTAAATAGATATTAAGTTTTCAAGTTATATCAATTAAAGAAAACGGTGGATCAACATCTTATTACAAAAAAAATATGATTAACAACCATATGGATTTCATTTACTGTTACAAGATCTCTTAATTACAAGTCAATAAATTTCTAAATCTTTAATCCTATTAAATAAATAAATTGAACAAATATCGTTAAGTATATTTTAATATATTTTTAGTCATAAAAAATTATATAAGATTAGTAAAAGTGTGAAAAAATTAGAGGATCTAAATTAATACGGGATATAGATGATACAAATTGTCATTTGCTCTCTCATACTTTAGAAAATACCCGCTTTTCCCGCGATATGACCCTCGATCGCGGACTCAGATAAATATACCCTCGATCACGGACAAAATTTGTAAAATCAAGGACCAACAATATATTTAAAATCGCGGGCCAATAATATACCTAAAATCGCGGACAAACAAACTACCACACCAAACCCACCAAAATGCCATGTGGACCAATTTGTTACATTTGTATAATTTTATGCCACGATGTTCCATAGATGATACAAGTTGTCATTTGCTTTCTCCTTGATCGCGGCTCCACCATGTGGTTCACGGACAAATTCAAGGGGACCAATCCAACTTTTTTAAGTACTCCGCGATCACGGGAAAATTGGGTAGTTTTACAAAGTGAAAGAAAGATGAGGTACTTTTGTAACCGAATTTTAAACTTCGTCCATTTTAATTAATTTTCCCAGGATATACACAAAATCTTTTTAGCAATATCATTTTGAAATTTTGGATTGCTATAATCCACAAGAAAATCATGAACAAGAATGAAAAATGGAGACTAATTTTGAATTTTTGTACGAAAATAGAAAAAATGTCCACGTCACCCTAAAAATAGCAGTTAGGCCGTCCGTACCCGGCTCGGGATGGACTCGGGATGGCTTCGGGGTCAGCGGGGTTGGGCTACGGGCTCAGCGGGGCGGGGATGAATCCGGGGATGGGATCCCGGATCATCCCGAAGGTTTTTAAAAAAAATTTTAATTAAATTTTTAAAAATATAACCGTTGAACGGCTCTTTCTAAATAAAAAAAAATTATTTTTCTCAATTTAATCCCACTATATATTTAACCCTCAACCTCTTATTTCTCACACCTCTCAATCTCTTATTTCTCACACCTCTTATTTCTCACACCTCTCAACCTCTTATTTTTCACACTCTCAAATTCTCTCAATCTCACACCTCTCAAACTCTCTCAAATTCTCTCAACCTCTTATTTTTCACACCTCTCTCATCATGAATCCAAACAGAACACCTACATCCCGTCGTAACCGACCGAATACACCACAATCGCAAGAAGATCAAGAGCTTGGTTTCCAAGCGTTTACACAACAAGGTTATCATCCGCAATTTTCGCAACAAATTCCGCCACAATGGTCACAACAAAATCCGCCACAATATCCGCAACAATTTCCCCAACAATTTCACCAACAATTTCACCAACAAATTCCTTACCAATTTACACGTCCCGGGTTGATTGAACAAGGTTTTACTCCGGCCAACTTCAATCTCGACGACGACATTGTTCCGGAAACCCAACCTTCTACCCCGAACACACCACAATCTATCCCGACACAACAATCTAACCCGGAACCATCAAATCCGAGACCAAAGAAAGCCGCCAAACAAACGTGGACAAGAGACGAGGAACTCGCGTTAGTGTCGGCGTGGGTTGACGTTTCGGAGGACCCCGTGGTCGGTAACGCACAAAGCGGTGGTAATTATTTTTATTGTTGTTATTATTATTATTATTATCATTATTATTATTCTTATACTTAATTTTACATAAATGTAGGAAATTTTTGGGGCCGAATCGGGCATGTGTTCTTTACTCGCATGGGTCGTGAACCAAGTTATAAATCAACCCATCAACTCAATAGCAAGTTCAACGACCTCAATAAAAGAGTTAATTCGTTTGGCGGCATCTACAACAACTTGCTCAATAATAGATCAAGCGGGATGAGTGAGGCCGATATATCCCGAACGGCACACGAACGGTATGTAGCACGCCATAAAGTTGCTTTCACTCACGAACAAGCTTGGGACGTCCTAAAAAAATGTCCAAAATGGGGAGCCGTTCCAACGATGACGACAACTTCATCGCGGGGTTCAAAACGTACCCAACCTTCCGATGATGACGATGACGAGCAAATTCAACGACCCATCGGGAGAAACAAGGCAAAAAAATCATCAACGAGTAATACGTCCGGGGCGAATACGGACGAAAGTGTTACTCAGTTGTTGACGACGTTCAACAACAAGATTGATGATACAATGGAATACAAAATGAAAAAACTCGATCTCGAAATCGAAATCGAACGCTCAAACCGATTTGAGAAAGACTTCGAGTATTTCATAACCCCGCATGATCACCTTACGGGAAACGCTTTGAGGGCTACTTTAGCGAGAAAAGAGCAACTCCAAAAATTTCATAATTGGTAGTGTTTTGTATTTTGTAATTTTTATTTTTATTTTTAATGAATGATATGAATTTTAATTTTTATTATTTATCTTATTTTTATTTATTAAAAAATATATAAATATTTTTATTTTGTTAAATAATTAAATGTATAAATAAAAGAATTAAAATAAATGAAGTGACAAAAGGGTTTGAGGGAATGAGGTACGGGTGTTTAGGGATCGTGACTCGTGAGGGATGGAAGAAAAGCTGATGTGACGCTGATGTGGAGTGGAATATTTGAAAGATAGAAGGGATGGGGGTACTGATGGCCTTACCAAGCCACAGCACGCATTGAAGCGAGGCCCACTTTCATGTTAAGCTACTACTACTAGCCTAGCCACCCTCCTCCTGCGATTCTTCTGCTTCCTTATCTCCGGCGTAATGCCGTCGTTTCAGATCACCATACCTTTTCTACTATAATCTTTTGCAAAAACTCGAGAACTCGCGCCTTTCTCTATTTTCACTGTATATTCAAGCATTTCGCAAATTGTTTTTTCGCCTTCTTTTCTCTGACAGGCTTTTTTTGGTTCATCGGACGGCCGGAGGACTCACAGTTCCGCCATTAAATCCAGTTAAGTTTTTCTTCTTATTGAGAAATTTTCAGCAGATTATTGATATTTGTGAAGAGGTTTGGTCATATTACTCGTATTTTTTTGTGAGTCGAATAACACTTTCGTTTTGGAACATACATCGATCGTACGAACTTGATTCCTGGTCATCGACGCCTAAGTTGCTTCTTCGCCTTTTATTTTGGTTTTTTGTGTGAAAGTTTTGAGCAGATGAACGGTGATAGTGAAAATATTTGATCAGATTGAACTAATGAGAGATTTCAGGATCTATCGTTGTTTGTGTGCGTGAAATAGATGATGATGATCGTTGAAGTAATAGACGATACTTGTATTATTGGTGTTAACAGGCTTTTGTTCGAGTGTGTATAAAAAGAGTGAAGGAATCTGTTCATTATTGGTTATTTGCTTTCTTTTGCTCTGTTAAAGGGCGGTGGAAACGTGAGATGTTGCTCCTGGTTTAGGTTGAGGAACTTTTGATACTCTAGAGTCTAGACCATAACAACTATTACAATAAAAAGGGCTTATAAAATTAGTGATGATCCGCCATTGAAGCAAACGTGGTATTACTCTCTTCTTTAATTTGTTATTATTTTGTGAAAAGGTTTTCAATGATATCTGTGAAAACCTTTGGTAAATTGAAAGTATATTGTGTAATCGGAAGAAATAGAGTATTCACTGTTCTTTATTTGTTTGTTTGTTTGTTTGCATATCTTTTATCAACGTGTGCTTTTGGTTTGTGAACTTGATGTTGATATAAGTGGTGAAGTCCATATCCAATCCTAGCATTATTGTTCTTCACAGGCCTCCTATTTTTCATTTTCTTATGGGGATGTGGTGTATCTGTTTGTTGTTGACCACTTGATTTTTTTGTTTATTTGATGTGTTAACTGTGGTTGATACAAAAGATAAAAAAAAACATATTACAGAATTTGTAAACCAAGCATCCAAATGGTGTTTAAACGTGTACTTTGGGTGGTATTCACACTGTCTTAAATTGACCAAACTTGCCATAGTTATCAATTTCTTGTGGAAGTTAGATTTGATTTTTTTGACTTACAAGATGAGACATTCCCTCCACCAAATGAGGAAATGGTTACAAGAGGAGACATTCCCTCTAACAAATGAGGAAATATTTGTTTTAAATTCCTGTGTTTTTTCTCTTCTAGTATGCTATAAATTCTGGATTCTGGTGTAATAACTCTCTAAAAGCAGAAAAATTAAAAAAAAGAGAGGAAGTCCTTGTTTCTCTTCAATAAGCACTCTTCATTTCAATTCTGTGACTGCAAAGGCTATACTATCTCTTATTGTAGCTGTTTTATTGGTTGTATTGTTTTCTATGATATGAGCATTACTTTTTTTGCTATGTCTTTTTTTATCAAAAACTTTGTTCTTATGCATTTGTCTGGCAGAATGGGAGGCCGGAAGCATAGCAAAAAGAAAATCCATGACAAGGACAATAAAGTAGCCTATGTGTCTTTCAATCACAGCGTGCCGGCTAGAAACATGAGGAAAACTGATCTTGGTGCTGTTATATTGGGTTGCACAAATAGTACAATCGACGAATGCCTTTCAAATAAGTTGTTTGGTTAGTTGATTATTTTTCCACCATCTCTTTTGCTTCTTTTTACATCATATAATTTTCTGTGTTTCTCATAACGAACTATGATATCTCTCTAACCAAGTAACCATTCTTGAACAGGTTTGCCAGCACTACATTATTCTTACATAAAGAACATCACCGAAGGGCTGCCGCTATTTTTGTTTAATTACAGTGACCGTATACTTCATGGAATATTTGAGGCTGCAAGTCACGGTCAAATGAACATTGACAAGTTTGCATGGGTTGGAGATGGAGATGACTACACGAGTTATCCTGCACAGGTATCATTTCCCACCTTCATCTAGTAGGTAGGTAATTTTTTTAGGACGACTAAAAACATTCTAATACTTAGCTTCATATGTGGTTTGCATTCAAGGTTTGAGTTCAAGTTAGACAGCAGTGCCACCCATTGTCTGAGAATAAATTTCGGCCAATTATTTCAATGAATTATTATGAGAGCAATCATTTTTATTTTGAGCTGGATCGTAGTCAAACAAACAAGCTGATCTCGCTATTTCAAACATCACCGGTGAATTCCAGCTCTTTGCCTGTACCTGTGAGAAAAGACAGGCATACGATGTTATGCATAATTGGGAAGAAGAAGCTGGTTTTGATCATGAAGAGAAAGCCAAGAAAATGGGGAGCACGTCGGATTCCCCTTTACGACCAGGGCTTTCATATGCTTCTGCTCTCAGCAGAAACAATACTTCCACTACCGCTACAGCCACGGGTTCCCTTTCTACAGGAAATTGGAGTGCTTTATTTAAAGGGCATTCATCTTTTGAGTCGACTAATGACTACGAGTGTAGGATTCAAGCTTCAAGCTCATCTTTCTCTGCATCAGATGCATCAAATATAATACCGGAATCTTCTTGGGTCACAAACTGTCCTCCTGCTGATCAAAGTGTCCAGGTTTATGAAGATTCGTGGGAGGATGTGGTTGAGGAGTTCCCCACTGAACCAAGAATATCAGGATAAGGCGGATTTCCTGCAAGAAAACACTTGGGAGGACAGCCAACTTCTTGCCACTACTACAGATGCTAAGAGTAGTGAAACATGGGTGTCACACTTGAGTCATCAAGCAAACACTACTACAGATGAGTTGCAGTTGCACCAAGAATACTATGATAATGCCGATTTCGTGCAAGCAAACACCTGGGAGGAAAGCGAACACATTGCCACTGCCATTGATAAAGTTGACCATTCAGTCTGACAAAAAATCAGTGGGTTTCGAGACCACCTTTGTTGTATTCAAAGAACATACTCGTTGCTGGGGCTTCGATAAAGGACAGGCTTTTTGTGGTTGGTGGTGGTGATGGACACCAATGTTCTTCAGAGGTGCAATATCTCGATCTGAACGTGGGGAAGTGGCTTCCCACCCGGTCAATGCAAAACATGGTATTTTACTATTTTATGTTTGTTTTCGCGAAATATGTTTTGATATGTATCACTTTGCTCTAGTTTCTTATGCAGAGGTTAGCTCCAGCAGCTGCAGAACTGAACAACGCGCTTTATGTCACTGGTGGATTCGATGGAGGATCTTATTTGAGGTAACATATAATTAGTGGTTTATTACTCTAGGGTTGGGTTCCGGTGAGAAGCTTAGGTTAACGTGAGAAGTGGTTATCTTTCGTTGGATGAGAAATGGATGCACATTTAAGTCTTGAAATTTAAATACTTTGATGGCAGTCTCTCTGGTTCATCAAGTTTTATGTGTGTACAAGAAGGCCATCACACATCCATCATTAATCGTTTGTGTGATGCAGTTGTGTTGAAAGGTTTGATCCTCGTGAAGAAGCATGGTACAAACTTCCAAGCATGAACGCAAGGAAGGGCTGCCATTCCATGGTTGTACTAAACGAGAAATTGTAAGTTCATAAGTGTTTATTTCGGGTATGAAAGGAATATTTTGGTAGATTAAGTTTAGAGTAAATTACACTTTTGGTCCTTATGGTTGCCGCCTACTATCAAGAATAGTCCCTATTTCAAACTAATTACATTTTTGGTCATCATGGTTGCCACTTTGTTTCTGATTTGGTCACTATGATTGACACTCTATTTCTCTTTAGATCCATCTCACTAACTTCTGTTAAAAATGTCCATCAACTAAGGGGCATTTTGATCTTCTAATAATTTCTTTAAATTTCTATCAAAAATTAAACAACTAAACTATTACACTATCTCCGTCCAGTAAACCAACCCCCTCCCCTGGTCATCTTCTCCGGTGAAACGACCCTCCT
The DNA here is from genome assembly GCA_033807775.1 of Saussurea involucrata. Taxonomy (NCBI): domain Eukaryota; kingdom Viridiplantae; phylum Streptophyta; class Magnoliopsida; order Asterales; family Asteraceae; genus Saussurea; species Saussurea involucrata. Next base: position 33,797,799 of record CM066323.1, read on the forward strand.
CCGGTCATCTTCTCCGGTGAACCGACCTCCTCCGGTAAACCGTCCTCCTCCGGTCATCTTCTCTGGTGAACCTAGCAAACAAACAAAACTAAACAAAAAACGAGAAATTCTTACAAACCAATAAACGCAAATATCATGAATGGATGACGAATCTGAACACCAATCAACAAGCAAACCGAAATAAGCAAACCAGAATGTCGATGTGGGTTTGTTCTCCAACTGAACCAAAATTTATGAAGAAACACAAATCAACAACAATAAGCAAACCAAAATCCAAAATCAAAACACTAAATCAAAACAGATCCAATCCGAAATCAAAACCATAAATTAAAACAAATCCAAAATGAAACCCTAAAATCAAAAACTAAATTAAACCTATACATCAAATCTCAAATCAACTAAGGAACACATACGGCTGTAGAGATGGACCAGATTTTCGAACCCACATGACTGAAGGCGGAAGTTGAGGACGATGGTGTGTGACGGGAACTAGATTCATTAGATGAAGAGAACCATCGGTGGAGTTCAATGGAGTTTCGATTGAGATGGTATGTTTTGTCGGAGTTTTTATTTTTTATTTTTTTATGGAGATGGTATGTTTTGTGGAAGTCTTCAATGGAGGCCTTCGAAACACGTTTAAGCAGGGGTGGGGGAGTGGCATAGGGTTTAAGTGGAAGAAAACATGTGGGCTCAAAGGGAATGTGACGTGGGGTGAGTTTTAATTCAGCCCTTTTTAATTTTTATCTGAAAACCAATTAAATTCTAAAAAGACAAATATACCCTTGAGTTAACATATCTATTTAACAGAAGTTAGTTTGAAGGACCAACATTGAAAAAGAATGACAACCACAATGACTAAAATTGTAATTAGTTTGAAATAGAGACTACTCTTGATAGTAGATGGCAACCACAAGGACCAAAATTGTAATTTACTCTTCTTAAAACAAAAAAATTAAAATTTTAAAAAATTGTTAAATCTTATATATTTAATTTTCCAAGAAGATCTTTGAAAAAAAAAAGATAGAAAAATGTATGGATAAAAAAGAACTAATAATTTTTTATTTTTTTTTTAAAACTGCATGCGTGAGGAAGGACTTGATCCTGGGATAACTAAGGAAAGAAACCAACATATGATATGTAAGCGCTTTGCGACCGCACTGGAAACTGTTACTGGTTTTATAATTGTATTTAATAATCAGGGAAAGTCCAAAAAAAAACCAATGTAATTTGGTGTTTGGAATGGTTCTAGACAATTTTTTTGGAACAAATAAATCCTTAGATTTTTTGAAACTTGTTAAATACATCCTTTAAAATTTTACGATGGGAGATTAAACAAAAACAAAACAAACAAAAACAACCTAAAAAATTTGTCGATTCATTGTCGATTTCCACCAAAAGTAACTTCAATTTTGAAGGTTTGGAAAGTGATTATAGCTTAATTTTCACTGTAATAATCAACTAATTATTTTTAAAGTTTATGTAAGGGTAAAAGAAAGAAGTAGTTGTGCTTCCAGACCCATTTCTGTCACCCACCCTACTCACCCTCTTCACATTACCCACCCTACTCAGCCTCACCCACTTCACATTACCCTCTTCATATACACCGTCAAAACACCGCCTCCTCCTCCGCCTCTAAACACCATCATTCAATCCCATTTTCCAAATAATTTACACGGTTGCTCTCATGTAAACCCTCCGGTTGTAATTTACCAACCCAATATTCAAACTATCACGAACTTTGGCAGTGGATGAACAAATAAAAAAAACCAGATCTGGTGTGTGGAACGAAGAAGATAATAAATATCGATACAGCTTAGATCAAAACCTATAGGGAATGAAAACGAAGATGATAAACATCCAAAAACTCAACTCCGGTGACCTGAAACCAACTCTGGTGCCTGTCCCTCGAAAAACGTTGTTACGTGGTGAAGATGATGACCATCGTTCGTTTTCGTTTTCGTTTTCATTTTTCATATTAGATATGGAGTTGGCTGGAGAAGGTTGATCTGCAAATGTGGTGACTAGAGAAGAGAAGGGAGGCCAATGATGGTGAAGGAGAAGAGCTAATCTATGAAAGTGGTCGTCTGTAGTTGTGGTTGGGAATGAGATTTTTTGGTTTAGTTTTTTAGGTTTTTTTTTCTTCCTATTAAATTTGTAGTTTTAACGGTTGTGTAGGTTGCAGGTTACATTTTTAACTAATAGTAGGTTTTAAAAAATCCAAGGATTTATGTAACACCCTTAATTTCACAATAAGAGATGTTACGTATTTCTCACTCCGGTTCATCCATAATCTCCAAATATAAAATATCTCAAATAAAAGAAAGATAATAAACACCACACCACAGCGGAATACTCTCAATCCAAAACAACTCTTCCTAGTTTTAGTTCGTCCCATACCAAACTTGAATAGAAGGAAAATATAAAACCGAATAAATATAAAGGTTTCTACTACAATCGAAATGCAAACAAAATAGTAATTAAACTTCTAAGCCGGTCCCTTGCCTTTATCCACACCTGAACCTCCCGCGCCTTAGATGTATACTTATAGTCAGCTAAAAAGCTCAGTGAGTTCATGGTTTTCGTGCATAGAATCACACATAATCAAGCAAATAAATATTTAAGCATAAAACGAATAACATATCGCATTTTATTTGCCAACATACTTTCCACCAAAAGAACCTCCTAACGGATCTTGGTATGGTAGGGATTATCTCCTTTGATCTCCTTTATTTGGCTCTGGTGGGCGCGACCCACATCTGGCCGTTCTCCTTCACGAGACTAAGCCCGCTTATTTTTACCGGCGTACCGGTTGTAATCCCGGCGCACCCAAGAAACCGTTTCATAAACCACCAAGACTTGATAAACAACATAGCATGCGAGGAACTTTAAAATAGTAAAGTAATAGCATGCAAATCACCAACACCAAATACATGTCATGGCAACAAGCAATAACATGTACAACTCCAAAAGCTAACATTCATATCAATAATATTTCATGTGATAAAACATGCCCCAAAATAATGTATAAATTGCATATGCATACATCTCATGGTAAATCACATGAAAACTCACCTGATTGCGTAGATTGATTAGATTTAGCTCCCAACACGCGACCTACAATTCATGTATCACTTCCCGTTAATTACCCGACTCACCAACGTCCACTAAAGTCAATTACTATTATCTTCCAAACCCATAAGTTCACCCCGTTTTATAATCATAGACTTGACATTTTATAAATATTTATACATAGGTACACATATGTATAATATTTAGCTCCAAATCATAACGATAAAATTAACTCCAGGTTACCACCAATTTAGTGAGATTATTATATTAACTCCTTAGATGGTAAATAATGACTTCACCAAAATGAATGACTAACAATATATAATATACACTAGTCAGGAGAGAAGTACAACTCATGCCATTAAGGTTCATCCATTATACATACATACGTACGTTCCATACAGTAAGCATGCAATTACATATATGTGTAATGTGTGGTCTTTACCTCCCCCTTTGGTTTGTCATTTAGCTAGACATGCATGAGCATACATACACATGGTAGATGCATATATAGGCACATGCCAACCATAGGGACCAAAAGTGTAATTTACTCTAATTTAAATAAATAATAAAATAGAAAACCTACGGTCGGTATGTTAATTAATTTTCCGACGGTTTTTCAACGACACATTTAAATTAAATAAAAAATCCTACCGTCAATATATTACTAACTAGGTTCGAACCGTGTATTACACGGGGTAATTTAAAAAATTTAAATCATGCCAGAAAACTTATCTTACAGATATGAATGACCATCGAAAGTACGATGCTACTTTTCCAAGTTTTTTTTCTTAGAGTTGTTTTTTTTGCAGCTGGTTACAAAATGTCCTTGTTTTAGGCAGTTTTCACAAAGGATGTTTGCAAAAAATTAATAAAAAATATGAATAAATATTAAGAATTTATAAAAAAAATTATAATAGAACGTAAATGAAATAATGGAAAAGTACATAGTTAAAATATTAATAAAATAAGAACCACGTATCATAAATTACCAAATACTTCTTTATATACAACATTCTTTGTTCTATTGCTAATTATACCTTCATCATCTATAATTAATATTTTTAAACATTGCCTACTTTTTACTCTAGATAAAGCAACATACAACTGACCATGGGTGAAGACTGGTTGTCTCAGAAACAAACCAACCTTCGATAATGATTGTCCGTGATTTTTATTTATGGCCATGGCAAAACATACAGCAATTGGACTCATATTTTTGAAAAAGGTTCGAACTCATAATTCAAGAGTCAGTTAATAAGTGATATTTTTTTTCCAAGTAATTAAATCTCTTATGATAATTTTAAGGGTGTTTCGTTGACAAAATAGAATTCTATATAATTGTAATTCGTCGAAGGAATTCGACTTTGAAGTAAAAATTGATATGAAATTGCAAAAAAAATCACGACAATTTAGTGATTATTTGTATCAAATCCCATACTAGTTTCAACAAATCTCATACTAATCACGACACATTAATTTCTTATATATTTATAATATTTAATAGTATAACTAAATCCAAAAATATTCAATATTGGGTTCATTTCGAAGGTATTGACGAAGCGATTACAATGGTATAATTTGTAAAAAATAGAAATGTTTTTTCAATGCATTTTAGTTCATATACATTATTTATGTTTATATGATAAGAGTCTAAAATGAAAAATAAAAAAGTAAGTGATTAAAAGTAAACTACATACCTAATTATAAGGGTAGTAAATGTAACGTATAAATTAAAAAAATTGAATTAAGGAGAGATTTAAGGAGAAGTGAATGTGGGTGTGCTAATTGAACTTATAATGTAAATTGCGTCCAGATACATGTTTAGGCGGGAAAATACTGAAGTCAGCTCACTAGAAAACGACACGTGACATGCTAGTTACTTATTTATTATATGTATAGATTTTTCCAACGGTGAACATAAAAAAGATCCACAATTGATAATAAACCGTCGGTTTGTCGTCGGTAAATTCTAACCGTTTTTAGTCGTCGGTAATGCACAGTTTTCTAATAGTGAATCTTATAAAATAAAACGAAATGGTAGAAAATACAATATTATTAGTACTAAATTGCAACACATTAAATAATGTATAGTGTATATTAACTATAGACGATAATGTATAGTGTATTTATAGTGTATATTAACTATAGACGATAATGTATAGTGTATTTTTATAGTGTATATTAACTATAGACGATAATGTATAGTGTATTTATAGTGTATATTAACTATAGACGATATTGTATAGTGTATTTATAGTGTATATTAACTATAGACGATAATGTATAGTGTATTTATAGTGTATATTAACTATAGACGATATTGTATAGTTTATTTATAGTGTATATTAACTATATAGACGATATTGTATAGTGTATTTATAGTGTATATTAACTATAGACGATAATGTATAGTGTATTTATAGTGTATATTAACTATAGACGATATTGTGCCGCTAGTGGAGTTGACTAACATGGATGATTGGCATCGGAATGATGTCTGACAGAAGATTTTTACTAAAATTGAAGAGTAAATTCGATATAGATAATAATAAGACAAATGGTGTTTTATTGGTGGGAGTGTTGGGAGAAAGAAAGGGTCATGAAAGATAATTTCAAGTTTAAGATACTTGTGGCCATATCATTTTAGACAAGATACCAAACAAGGTCTTTTGAGTGGAGTTGTGAGTTGCGTCAATCACAAAAAAAATAAAAAAAATAAAAAAAAATTGACGGAGGTTGAGGTGGTTTTGCATGATCGTGGGTTTTCAAGGCTATATTAGTCACTCCAGACTTGTTTCAAAAAATACATTCCCTCTCATTCAAGATGAAGATGATGGCAACTTCCACGGTTTCTCTCTCAAATCCAATCATCATTCTAATAATCACAGCTCTATTTCTTCTTCTTTGGGTCTACATCTACAATCAGCCACAAACAAAAGGGAAGAAGACGAACAAGTATCATCCACTTGGCGGGACTAAGCTTCATCAGTTCATCAAGTTTCGCTGGTTGCATCATTATTGTACTGAGTTGGCCGCAAAATACAAAACTTTTAGAATATATAACCCTTTTCATGGTGAGATATATACATCTGATCCTGCAAACGTGGAGTACATCCTCAGGACAAATTTCGAAAACTATGGCAAGGTATGTGCCATTTTTTATTTATTTATTATTAATTAAGGTTTCACATTTTGAGAGATTGCTACAAGAGTTACTCCTATAAATTCTTCTTACAAGTTAATTACTTTGGTGCAAAAACATTGTAGGGACCGTTTATGAACCACATCCTAAAGGATTTACTTGGCGATGGAATATTCACGGTCGATGGGGACGAGTGGAGAGAGCAGAGGAAGGTATCAAGCCACGAATTCTCTAAGAAAGTGTTGAGAGATTTTAGTGGTGTAGTCTTCACCGAAAACACTATTAAAGTCGGCAACATTTTGTCAGAAGCAGCAAATAGCAAGCAATCAGTCGATATAACTGTAGGTTTCTCAATCTTTAATTAATTTCCTCACTAAAATTTGCTTACAATACTCCGTTGATTATCGTCATTAGAGCTAAACACCACTCTCCCAATGTGCATACATACAGGACTTGTTCATGAAATCAACGACTGATTCAATATTTAAAGTTGGCTTTGGGATCGACTTCGACAACGTTAGTGGTTCAAATGAGAAAGGAGCTACATTCTGTCGCGCATTTGACGATGCAAATGAATTGGTAACTCGAAGATTTATTGACCTATCATGGAGGATCCAGAAGTATTTCAATATTGGACCAGAAGCAGAGTTAAAGAAAAACATCAAAGTGATTGATGACATGATTTATAAGTTGATCCACACCAAGATTGAACAAATGAAAGAGGCAAAGGATGATACTTTGGTAAGCTTATATAATCTTTTCTAAATAAAAGATGCGGATATATGTACCTCAAATGTTTTGAAATAGTATAACAAATTTTGAGTTCATGATCAATATTTATTATTTGTAATTAACATTCATTTACGTTGGTCGATATTCATCATAAATAGTTGCTTCTTAAAATATTTTTAATTTCTAAATGAACTTTCCCATGGACATATATACAGTACACACTCTTTTCATTCAAACCAAGAAAACACATAAGACCAATAATTTTTTTTTTGTGGAATTTGCAGTTGAAGAAACAAGACCTTCTTTCGAGGTTTTTGCAGATCAAGAATGTAGATCCAAAATACGTACGAGATATAGTTGTAACCTTTGTGCTAGCCGGTAAAGATCCTATAGCAACTAGTTTGTATTGGTTCATTTACATGCTTTGCAAACATCCTCATATTCAAGATAAGGTTGCAAAAGAAATTAAAGAAGCAACCAACATGAGCATACAAGAATTAGAGATCACAAATGTTGCGGAGTTTGCAAGCCGTGTGACGGAGGAAGCCCTCGACAAGATGCATTATCTTCATGCTGCTCTAACAGAAACCATCAGACTCTATCCTGCCTTGTCAATGGTATGCAACCTTAATTCTTCAACACTTGTTTACTTAAGTTCTCATGTTTTAATTTTTGTGGATGAACCTTTAGCAACTGGTAGTAGTGTTACTATTGTAATAAATTTTCTTAAGAATATGGATATGATATGATATAATTATGCAGGACCCAAAGACATGCTTTTCAGATGATGTTCTACCAGATGGGGGTATTGTGAAGAAAGGGGAAATTGTATATTACATGCCATATGCAATGGGAAGGATGACGTTCATATGGGGTGACGATGCACTTGAGTTTAAACCAGAAAGATGGCTTGATGAGAATGGTGTCTTCCATCCTGCGAGCCCCTTCAAATTTACAGCTTTTCAGGTTCGTATAATATATACCATTAATTTCACATGATCGACAATTAGGTACAACTTCCACTGCATGAAGTACGTATAAGTCACTGTTTTTCTATTTTCCCTTTGGTAACTGTGTGTGTACGGACCAGTTTGCGCACACCTCGACTAATCCTAAGTAGCCCTGAATATATATAACATACATGAGACTCTAACCGGAGAGCGAACTATGGGCACAAGCCCCAAATCTTAGAATTTACGATTTATCTACCCTTTGCAACATGTCCATTTGACATTTTTTTCATTGATATATATTTTCTTAATAGTAAATTGTAATCACTTAATTTTATCTGTGTTTCATATTCATAGGCGGGACCAAGAACCTGTATGGGTCGAGATTTCGCATATAGGCAAATGAAGATATTCTCTTCTATCTTGTTGGGTTGCTTCGCGTTCAAGTTGAGTGATGAAAATAAAATCCCACATTACAGAACCATGATTAATCTTCAGATCGACGGTCCACTGCATGTTCTCGTTTCCAAACGATACGGTATATATACACATTTGTTCTTAAACTCAAAACATATGTGATTAGAAAACGAAGGTATTGTTGTTACTAATAAAACATTACTTACACATATGGGATCTCAATTAATCAAATCCAGGTAGCATGGATGTATGTTCTATTTACGGTATGCATACTTCTTTTCATGTTGCATATACTTTGACAAGCTTGTATGCTATGTTTTTATGTTGTCAAGTTTATGAGACCCTTAATTTCACTGCACTGCTATCTACAAATTAACTGATGTTAACTATCTAAAACCACAAACTCATTGAAGTTTAAGCTGACGAGTTGTGTGTCACGTACAGGAGCAGACAAATCCGAGAACAGTAAGGGTAAAGATCTGATATAAGGGCGTACGTTGGAAGCCACCATGTCCATGACTATGTTATTTATGTTGTGTTATGTTGCATCGAGTATTTTATACTACTAAGTTCAATGTATTTGGTATTGTAAACCAATGTTTTAGTTGTTGTGACGTTTAACTATTCTGCTACAATTAATATGGTGAAATGGTGAATAATTTGTATTCATTAAGTTATGCCACGGGATATTGCGCCTCTTGTATTGTACCTTACTACTAAGTTTCATGTATTTTTCATTGTTAAATTCGAATGATACTATTAATAAATCTGTTAGAGGATACGTGGTTTGATAAGGGGCAAATTCCGCAATTATGGCGACTCTAGGCTTTCTTATAATTTGGATATGTTAAACCAAAATCTTTGGATTGGAACTCTTAGTTCTCGTTCTTTATCTCTCAATTTTATATCTTTTGTCAGGATCGAATCTTAACAAGATAATTAATACTTAGAATTCAGAATTAAAGAATCTGCGGAATAGAACTTTAATTCTCACAATCAATGAACAGAATATCAGAAAACACACAATTTTTGTATTCACTGTTTCGACTCACAATATTAACAACCAAACCTCAATCTTGTTGAACAAGCTCAACAAGACGACTTCTACTTCTCTAGAAATAAGGTTCTTACACCTTGAGGTTAATTCTCTCTGAAAACGATATCGAATTCTTTTTCACACGTATATTCTAATAGCTATCTATTGAAGTCTATTTATACAAAAATAATTACAAGATAACTATCAAAAGTAACTTGATCTTCTAAATCTTCGTTAAACATATCTTGATCAATTCCTTCTTTGTCTCCAAAAGTATCGCATACCAAACTTAACGAACTCAGCAGTATTAACCTTCATTCTTCATGAGCAGTACTAACAATCTCCAGCAGTATTAAGTCACGAGCAGTACTAACAGATATTCGATATGCACCAGCAGTACTAACCTTGACTTGCAGTAGTAACTTTGACAAGCAGTACTAACCTCACATAAGCAGTATTAATAATATTCCAGCAGTAGTAATATACCAGCAGTATTAACTTTGTTCAGCAGTATTAACCATGTACCAGCAGTAGTAACTTGTCTAGCAGTACTAATCATGTTCTTGCAGCATTAATGACTCAGCAGTACTAACCTTGAACTAGCAGTAGTATCTTTGTTCTGGCAGCACTAACATTGAACTAGCAGTACTAACTTGATCTGGCAGTAGTAATGTTGTTCTGGCAGTACTAACTTGATCTGGCAGTAGTAATGTTGGTCTCACATGATCTCAAGTCTCTCTCTCTCTATATATATATATAAACTCAATGAAAGAAATAAAAATAAAAAATTTAGTCAAATTAACTAACCTTGTTTGTTGATGAATTGTTGAATATATATCTTTATTAAATACTAATAAAAGATGGAGGAAAGATCATAAACTCTAAATTATAAAATATAAAGTATAATATGTTGAAATAGATTTGAAATAAATAAACCTAACAAATCGTTTTATTTGAATAAACAAGTTTTGTTAGGACAATAAACGATCTTATTATTAGAAAGTTATATAAAGAAGTTTAAAGGCTTATTTAATTATTTGTAAAATCCTTTTATTGTTAGTTGGGCTTAATTTGATATAATGGGCTTGGGTCTTGGTTGTAATAGGCCTAGTATTTAACGTGTGTTTCTTAATTAGATCAGTTGATGAGCTTCATTGTTTAGAGAGTGAGTTTGTGTTTCATTCAATCATATGTAACTCTTTAATCATTCAATACAAGTTAATCATTCGGTTCATGGTCAAACTGGAATTATCAATTGGTATCAGAGCAGAATCGGTGATTTGAAGAAGGTTTGAAAGTTTGAAGGTTTGAAGATTTTCTTGATTTTTTTTGATTTTCTTAAAGAATGAGAAAATCGAAAAACAACAGGGTTTGCAAGGATTTTTCATTGATTTGATATTTCTTTCGTGTTAATTTTTGGTTTCTAATCGCTTCACGATGCCATTCAGAGGTAGGCATCTGAATCGGTCAGACGTTATGTTGTTTGGCAAGTTTTTTTTACAGGTCTGAATCACTCAACATGGTCTGAATCGCTCAATCCTCTATCCATCCCCCATGTCATTCAGACACCCTCTTTTCCCTCTTTCTCCCTCACCATTCTCGTCTTCCATTTTCCTTCCCGTCCCAAACCTATCGATTCACTCCACGATTCTCTCCCTCACTCGTGATTTCTTTTTTCTCTTCACATGGAGGCAGCAACGATTACCGCACCAGTCACGCCACGATTCTGTCCCTCACCAATTTTGTCGATTTAAACAGGTACCACACCCTTTTCCTTGAAAAATCTATGTTTGGTATTTAATAATTTGGGTTTGGTATTCCTAAAGAATCTCATCGATTCAAACATGTTTGATGTTTCTCTAATTTTGGGTCTATTATTTCACGCTTGGGTTTGATATCAGTGTTGAAATATATCCTTTTTCTTCTCTGTTTACATTTGTTTGCTGCAATATGTTCTCTTGTTTTTTCATGGTTTGATTCAATATGCTATTGGACTTTGTATATGGATCACAGTGTGAAGTTTAGGACGAAGTTCAGATGCCCATCACTCTATCGCATGCCAAATGTTTGATATAATGTCTGAAAGAACTTCAACAATTGTAGAGTAGTTTTAATTTTCATTCAATACAAAACTGGGGGTAAAATGGTAATTTTATGTCATTCAGACGGTTGATTCAGAGCAGTTTCCAAACAATCATTTTCCATTTGACACTAAATCATACAGAGTCTCTTAATCATTATGGCCACTTAATCATACTGCACTAAATCATTCAGTTTCTGCCAAACAGCCCCTAACTCTTTAATCATTCAATACAAGTTAATCATTCGGTTCATGGTCAAACTTGAATTATCAATTGGTATCAGAGCAGAATCGGTGATTTGAAGAAGATTTGAAAGTTTGAAGGTTTGAAGATTTTCTTGATTTTCTTAAAGAATGAGAAAATCGAAAAACAACAGGGTTTGCAAGGATTTTTCATTGATTTGATATTTCTTTCGTGTTAATTTTTGGTTTCTAATCGCTTCACGATCTGTTCAAAGATTCAATAATTATTTTCTGTTTTTGATAAATCTTATTAAGTTTAAAATCTGCAGTCTTGAAGAACATCAGAAAGAGGCATCGTACTTCATATGTTTTTAGAACCCTAATTTTTTTCCTTAAACTTGGAGGCGCCGTTTGATTTTCTTGGGTTTAGTATACCGCACATAAAGGCAGTTATCCATCTCCATATACTGCATACCTCACCTCACAACTACCGCACACTAGTTCTCACATCCTAAACTACCGCACACTAGTTCTCACATCCTAAACTACCGCATACTTTAGGGGGTGTTTGGGATTGCTTATTTAAAACAACTTTTGCTTATTTTAAAAAGTGTTTATTAATTTATGTGGTGATAAAAAAGATTTGGGGTAAAAATGTAATTTGGACAAATAAGTTGATAAGGAGTTTCAAATAAGTTAGGATGGAGTAACTTATCAAAAATAACTTATTTGTGGTGTGGAACAGTAATAAACACTTTTCTTTTTTTTCAATCCAAACACTAGAAATAGTTTATTTGGATGTGAAAAAGCCATAAGCAAATAAGTCAAAAAAATAAACAATCCCAAACACCCCCTAAGTATCGCATAGCACACCAGGGCGGATGTAATTGAAAGGTAGTGGGGGATGAACACCATTAAAAAGGAAAAATGAATTTTTTAGTGTAATTAGATTTTTTAGGTTTCTACCTTAACGTCCCCAGTAGTTTTTCGTCTCGGACCCCATGAACTAAAAAAGTGTCTTCAAATCAATTAAAAAACCAAAATTAACTTTTGAAAATCGAGTAAAAAACCAAAAAAAAAGTCCCTCGAAATCGAGAAAAAAAACTTAAAAATCGCTAAAAATCAACCAAAAAACTTTAAAAAGCCCTCGAAACATTGGACTTAAGCTAAAAATACATCAGACAACTTTACGAGCATTAGGAAAAAAATCATAAATCCCCCAATGATCACACCTTTATGTGTTACTGTTGACCTTTGTTTGCATGACTTTTGTTCGTTGCATATATAAGTTATCATCTCTTCACCATCGCATGAAACCCACTGCCATCACACATACATCTATTGCATACATATCCATCTTTTGTTGAGTATCTCGATTCATCTTTTGACCATCACATGCACCCGATTCATTGTTTACATTACGACTATTTGCATGTTTTTTTAATTCTCTTACATACATACATGCATGATATATTAATAAACTCGACGTTGTGATGAACCACCTAGCTTGACTGTGTGTATAAGGGGCATTTTTTTTGGCCTTTCACCATGGGCATCCAAAAGCTCAGGACCGGCCCTGTATGCATAAGTTAACCATTCATTTCTCTATTTGACTTTCGCTGCATACATTCATATCAATGCATCTCATGCATTTTTTTTGGTTTGAATATTGTTCAACTATCGCAAGCTTCATCCTTTTCAACTATCTCACGGTTTGAAGAGCTTGACCATCACTTGATCACATATACCGCACATAATTAAGGTTATACCGCACGTAAGTTTATACCGCACATAAGCTTACACCGCACGATTTTTGGTCTAGTTTATCGCACGATTCTGGGGTGGTTCATTGCATGTGTGTCCATGGGCGGAGCGAGAAAATGTATTTAGGGGGAGCCTATAAACAACATAAAAAAATCATATATGTTTTGTACTTTTGTTAATTAAATAACGGTCCCTAAAAATAGTTATTAAAATAGAGTTCGAAAACACGAGTAAGAAGTTGTTTACCAAACGCTTATGAGGTAAGTGCTTATTGGTAATAGTCATCACACTCACTTATCCTATTGGGTAACATTATCGGCCATCAAAATAGGTTGTTGATAAGCATCTATTACCTCCGTCTACCAGGTAAGAGTTTTCTCATTCACTTTGTTACACTTCTTACTGGGTAACATTCTCAATCTTTGTCATACTCTCTCGATAAGCTAAATGACACCCGGTAAGTGCTTACTGTTTTGGTAAAAAAAATAACACTTGCCGAATAAACATTTGGTAACCAAACCCTAAGCTAAACAACATAACTATGTGTATTTTACTATATAACTAAAATACAGGCTTACACCGCACGTAAGTTTATACCGCACATATATAGGCTTACACTGCACGATTTTTGGTCGAGTTTATCGCACGATTCTGGGGTGGTTCATCGCACGTGTGTCACCCGATAGTTACAAGTATCGCACGTTTGTTGTGATAGTTGTGAGGGTTTTAACGATATGTTTTAGAGTTTAAGTGACAGTTGAGATTAACTGCGACGGTTTGCTCTTATTCGTGACGTTTATCATTTTATGTGAAGACGTTGTCTGTTTAAAGTTTTTCTTAGCTGTTTTGCGGTTCAAACTTTCAAGCGTTGATTTTTCAGATTCGATATTCCGAATTTAATGTTTGGAAACAAATTTATTTTTAGATTTGTTTTTCCGAATTTATTTTATCCGATTCTTCAAAGTTTGATTTTTTGATTTTGAATTGTTGATTTTTGATCGAAGTACAAATAACTCTTCAAATCAACACCGATTAACGATCATATTTTTTTCAGGTAACAATGTCTTATCCATTTTATTCTGATCTCAAAGAGAAAGTATCTAATTTGGAAACCAGGGTAGGAAAACAAGTTGAGATTATCGATCGCATAGACATAGAAAATATTGGAAATCTATGTTTAGCAAGTAGTCTCAAGCAGGAAAAGTATACTACTCGAAAGGAAAAAGAAGCGTTGAAAAGCCAATTATCTGCCCTTGAATGGAAGATTGCAGAGTTTGAAAAGAGAGAATTCGGTATTCAATCATATGAAATTTCTGATCTCAAAGCAAAGATTGCAGCTCTCGAAGCAAAATTAGAGACCGTTCAAAAGTTGTTGACAAATTAAATATTGATAATCTGTGTCTTCAGTCAGATCTGGACAATCTGAGATTGGAAAGCTAAATTTATGCAGAAATTTGTTCTTTAAAGAAAGACAATTATTGGCTCGGGGACAAGAATTCTGAACTTGTAACACCCTCAAATTTGGAAATAACAACTAATTTAAAATTTTCAATAATACCTCGAAGGATAAAATCTCTTTCTACAATTTAATACTTGAAAATACCTCAAATTAAATTCTAAATTTCACCTCAACAATTAATAACCCAAGTCTTATACAAAAACTAGATAGAGGTCGGGTGTTACTAAACCCATACAATTGCTATTCCTAAGTGCGGAAGTCTTCAACCAATAATTACTCTCTTCTTGTGCATCTAACTAACACTCCTCCTCACCACATTGCTAGTACCATTTTTCCAACAATGACCTGATGCACATGCCGAAAAGTAAAAAGGTTAGGTCTAACGCCTAGTGAGTTCAAAAGTTTTCATCATTATATGATAAATAACAGAAAGAATAATATTTAAATCGCAATTTTCATTATGAAAAATGTTTAGAATAGATAGTGATGTCTTTTCCAAAAATCCCATCTCCCGTGATAAAACGCTTAAATAGAAATACTTTGAAAACATGTAACTAAACCCAATACTCACGCGAAGCGTAAATAGGATTAAAGATACAATTACCAAAGCATGGAAATAACTATTTCCTTCAAACTTTAATATATGTGGAAGGGATCCAGTATTAAAGTCATCTAACACAATTACTCGCATAAGACCAAACGATATTAAAACATGGATATTACAATATCAGAAAATAATGTTTGACAACAATGAGGGAGACCCGTACCCGTTGAGAGTGGATGAAACACATAAGTATGCCACCCGTACAACGTTAATCGCATGACATGTCCCTACATGAATTCCAAATGTCCTTACGACACCTCTTTAAGTTCCACCCAAAGAGTCGGTTGACCTTAGTGTCTATTACCATGAATTCCACCAAAAGGCCCGACACATCCGAGGGTTACAACCATGGCATTGCCCCAAAATGGCGGAGATTCTAGTGCCTACCCACACCGTTGCACCACCCCAGACTCAACCCTCCTAGTGTCTACTTGAAAAGTTAAGGTCATAAAACATGGGTCCAGGAGTCCATGCCCGCAATACCCAATTGACCATCAACAAAAGACCGACTTATGTGCCTATGGATCCAATGCAACACAGCCTAAATTACATGACTCAAATGGATATAATTATAGGTAAACATGTCTTGACGCATAAAATTACAAGAGTATGTCTAACACCCTCAAAATATATATTTAACAATAAAATATGCCTTAATTGCATATAATTTTAAAGGCTTAATAATAAGCAAATTAAATTGGACTAACGTTCCCAAGACTCGTTTGAGTCAAAACCGAGCCGAATGCTCAACAAGTCAATTGACCATGAAATGAAGACCATTAAAACAATAAAACGCGTTTAATCGGTGTTTATGCAAATACATGTCCAATGCATGTTTAACTTAAAGATACATGAGTGATTGGGGCAAATCATTTTCCAATTAAAATCTTCATTATATTCCCAAAGTATTTCAAAACACAATGACATGCATTTTCTAAACGGTTTATAAACTAAATACACCAAAATTGCGTTGACATCAAACAAATTTCATTTGTGCAATAAATCACGAAAAGAACACATGCTTGAGGTTTACACATCAAAATATCCAAAAAATCAATGGTATGCATTTTATAAGATTTAACAACCCAAATTTACGAATTATGAAAACTTTGTCAAATACTCAACACATTTGATAAATACCACATAAACACATTATTACTTCAAAATACACATTTTGGTATGTACATAATTTTCACAAAGCAACTTGAACTCACATTTAGTTTTTATCCAACTTCGCAAATCATCTTTTTACGTAGATAAACCATGTGTAATCACCAAATAAATGAAAGAACTCTAAACAAAATATTTATACAACCTCTTGAATTTTCCAACTCATTAAAGATCACTCTCGTTGGATTTAAAACATTCAACCCATAAATACATTGATTAATCCATCAAAATCTATCTAAAAGCTATAAGTTTGATCTAAGCTTTAAAACCCTTAAACCCCATATGAACTTATCAACAAAAGTGAATTCCTCAAATATATTCATCTACAAAATACTAACAAAGCCACCATTTACCTAGTTTTCAAATACTCAAATACTCAACACATTTGATAAATACCACATAAACACATTAGTACTTCAAAATACATATTTTGGCATGTACATAGTTTTCACAAAGCAACTTGAGCTCACCTTGATAGGTTATGTTAAACCTAGTTTTTATCCAACTTCGCAAATCATCTTTTTACGTAGATAAACCATGTGTAATCACCAAATCAATGAAAGAACTCTAAACAAAATATTTATACAACCTCTTGAATTTTCCAACTCATTAAAGATCACTCCCGTTGGATTTAAAACATTCAACCCATAAATACATTTATTAATCCATCAAAATCTATCTAAAAGCTATAAATTTGATCGAAGATTTAAAACCCTTAAACCCCATATGAACTTATCAACAAAAGTGAATTCCTCAATTATATTCATCTACAAAATACTAACAAAGCCACCATTTACCATATAAGATATTTCTTCCAACAAATAAGTTTAACAACATCATAATCATAATATTTCAAGAACACTAAATTTTACCCCAACAATTAAACAAACTTAAATAAATGGATTAAGAGTTCATACCTTCCAACTTTTAGAAATCACAAGTCACTAAGGAAATTTAGTGCAATTTCATCTCCCCTTGAAGATCTAGCCATGGATCTCTATAAAATTCTTCAACTTGTATCTTCAATATATTTGATATATATATAAATATATATATATATATATATATATTCCTAACCAAAAGAACATACAACAGCCGCATACAACGTCCTTCGCTGCTGCCCCCTCAAGCCTCAACCCCACTATATTGACTTCTCTCTTAAAATGATGCTTTCTCTTTAAAAAAGAAAATTGGCACCCTAATAGTAAAAATAACGAATTGGGCCAAAGGTGAGGAACTAATCAACTTTTAAACTAGTCCATGAGAATTGTTTTCATGTTGGGCCTGTTACATATTTGAGCCGAGCTATTACCTTTTTTTAAAAATAAATTGAAAATAGCCTTTCCTAGGATTCGAGCAACCAATAGGATACATATGGAAGTGGAAGCCAACCTGCCACACCCCTTTTTCTTGTCATAATATCTCCTTAAATTCTTTTATCCTTCTCTCCACTAGATCCAGTATTTATTCCAACTTTGCCATCAGTTTTGGACCTGATGCGGCTCGAATTTGCTAAAACTAAAAACATGAAGATTGTAGTTATGTGTGTTAAATTTCCAAATAATTTTGAATCACTTAAATCGGGGCTAAGACGGGTGATAGGATTCCTCTTTATCTCTCTCTCTCTCTCTCTCTCAAAGATAGACTTGAGGTCGGGCTATCACCAACTCAAGGTAAGAGAGGACATACCGAAAACCGCTTTTCGGACTAGGTATGTGTTAGGTCACAAAATGTCCTAATTATAAGATAGTTTTGTAAAGGGGTATTAACTGTTATATGGGATTGGGTATAGTAATATGGGCTTGGGCTTAATTGTGCAACAAGGGAGTATATATAGAATATGTGTGTGTAATTAGGGTTGTGTGCGTGATCATTGCAATGTAGCCTCCAAGGTGTTTGTGTGTGTTCTAGAGAGAGATCCATTCTCTCTCTAGGTTGCTTTTATCTTAAATAAGACACCATATTCCATTACATCTCTTCTTGTTACCAATCTCTATCATTTTATGAATCGTTGCTTGTTTAAAATGGGACTCACAGTATGGGCATTACGAGTTTTTAGTAATACCGTTTGGGCTAACCAACGCCCCAACAGCTTCTATGGATTTAATGAATAGGGTGTGTCAACCTTCTTTGGATAAATTTGTAATCGTGTTTATCGACGATATCGTGGTATTTTCGAAATCCGAGAAAGAGCACGAGGATCACCTTAGGGCTATTTTGGAGTTATTAAAGCAAGAGAAACTCTATGCGAAATTCTGTAAGTGCGAGTTCTGGCTGAGGGAGGTTCAATTCTATGGACACGTGGTGTCTCAAGAGGGAGTCACGGTGGATCCGTCCAAGATAGAAGCTATCCGAGATTGGGAGCAACCTAAGAATCCGTTGGAAGTTAGAAGTTTTCTCGAACTGGCGGGATACTACCGAAAGTTCATCAAGGACTTTCCGCGTATCGCCACTCCGTTGACTTCGTTAACCAAGAAGAGTGTCAAGTTTGCCTGGGTAGAGGCTCAAGGCGAAGCATTTTAGAAGCTGAAGGATATGCTAAGTAGCGCGCCGATATTGTCATTACCCGATGGTTCTGACGATTTTGTGGTATACAGTGATGCATCGAAACTGGGTTTGGGATGTGTCTTAATGCACCGTGGAAAGGTGATCGTGTATGCCTCTCGGCAACTGAAGGAACACGAGACTCGATACCCTACTCATGACTTGGAATTGGCGGCCGTTGTTTTCGCTTTGAAAATCTGGCGGCATTATCTCTACAGAACGAAGTGTCAGATCTTCACCGACCACACGAGCCTTTTTCACCTCTTTGATCAGAAGGACTTAAATATGCACCAAAGAAGGTGGATCGAGTTGTTGACAGCCTACGATTGCAAGATCGAGTATCACCTAGGGAAAGCCAATGTGGTGGTCGACGCCTTAAGTCAGAAGGAAAGGAATGAGACTCCAAATATTGTGGCCATGAGGGCCGAGGTGACGTTTAACTTATTGGCTGAGATAAGGAAATGTCAATCTGAAGCGTTAGCAATAGAGAATCTTAAGAAAGAAAGGATGGTAGGCTAAGCAGCCTCTTTATTGGAGGATAGTCAAGGGTTTAAATGTTTCAATGGGAGGATTTGGGTTCCGAGGCTCAAAGAGCTTAGGAACGTGATATTGGAAGAATCACACTAGTCGAAGTATTCTATCCATCCAGGAACTAATAAGATGTACGGGGATCTATGTAACACCCCAAAACCGGGGTTAACAAAAACTTCCATAAAACGGAAGGGTGGTACTCATTACTAAAGCAAAAGTATGCATAATTATCATTACTTAACCATTATTACAAAGATTTAGTCAATTATAACTACTAATAGACCACTAGCTTATTTGATCACTACTATAGCAATCAAATATCAAAAGGATGTCGGTAAGTTCTATTATCAATCTTCCAATCTTTAACTCTCCAACAATGATCCCATGCTCACAACCCCGTTCTAGACCTTCTTGTGTCCGGAACCACTAAAATCTGTAATACATAAAACACATAACAAGTGTTAGGCTTTTAAAGCCTAAGTGAGGTTTACACATAGCACATAGAGCATAATCATAGCATGTAGGAATAACAATTCGATACATTCACAAATTGGATTCCATGGAGAAGGCCCATATCGCTACCCAGTTACATCATAATTGAAGATATACCTTGATCGGTACCCCACGGTATTGTCACAAGGCATAACACAACGGAAAACCCCACGGTATCCGAGTGTATGAATCAATTACACTTACCCCACGGTGTGTAAGAATATATCCTCCAATGCCTACTAGGTGCTCCTCCAATTATGTGAATACCAAATATATTAATCCAAATAATATTCAAACATATTTAACACATAACAATGGTCCAACCATTTAGCATGATCAATACTACTTCCATGTAGTTCATATACATCCATATGTATTAAATCATATTCCATATGCTATCAATAATAAACATCCATGTTTACAATTCAATAATAGGTCCATTTTGACCATTAAGCCATATTTGCTTCATTAAGACATATATTAAGCCATCATCATAATCACATACCAATGATGTATAATCAAACCCAAACCTTTAACACAACATTTACCATGGCATTCTAAGTAATAAAACACAATTAATCCACCATAACTTACTTGAACTCTTCTTGTTTCCCTCTTAACCATTGAGAGCTTATAAATCAAGATTTCTCATTAACAATACCAAAATCAAGATAAAGAATGGTAGATAAGTATAATACAATCAATTAGATACAAGTTACTCACCTTAATTCTTCAATTGGAGTAATCCTAATCTTGATGATATGAACTCAAACACTCCAATAAGAAGGATGAAGATATATAGCCCTAAATGGAGTTTAAATGGTAAGATTCATCTAACAATTGCTTGAATTGGATTAGGATTAAGAGATGTAAGTTTACCTTAGGATTTGATGTAAAATCGTCTAAGAAGAAGGAGCAGGAGCAAAATTCTAATATGGGAGTTCTTAAGTGAAAGAATGAGTGACTAAGGGTAAAGAGGTGGGTTTAACCCCCTTTTGGAACGTAAGGTGCTCGGCGCCGATCACCCGCGCCGATGCATCGGCGCCAACCATCGGCGCCAGCCTCTGTTTGCTTGCTTCTCATTTTCCACTAATTTGGCCGTAACTTCTTTGTTAGAACTCGGTTTTTACCCCGGAAAGTACCGTTGGACTCGTATTCAAATTACCCAACCAACTAATCCATAAAATATAATATTTAACTTTATCATCTATTTTTCATTAATTTCCTTAAGTAATAAACTTACTGATTTCTATCGGAAGTTATCAAATAACAAGTAAAATCACGGAAATTACTTAGGAATTCAATTATATTCTAAGAAGTCAAAATATAAAGAAATATTAGGACTATTATTACTCACAAGGATTTTCCGGGTGTTACAATTCTCCCAACCTTAAAACGATTTCGTCCTCGAAATCTATATCCTTTACAACCCAAAATCAACCGACTCACTGTCGACCAAAATTTAACAATTCCTAACAGGAATCTAAATTCCATCCACACGGTCTATAAAGACAATTCCTCGAACAATTGTTTATTAACAAAGCCCCTACACATACTTTGTACTTATGTACGGATAAACGTTCCAACCATAGAGAAACTCCCAACCATACGACTTCAGTCATCTCCCAACCTTAAAATGTTCTATACATCTTGATTTCAGTTTCAAACTCTAAATCAATTTTTAAGGCTCAATAAATACTGAGACCAACCGAATCTCTAATTTTAAATTGTCCCTATCGTTAACGGCCATTCACATCCAAAGAGCTCTAATAGACCCCAAAATCCATCTCAAATAATTAATCATCAAACGGACAGGTTCATTAACCATACACAAAGATTAGTTCCCTAAAACCACTCATCACAAATGAGTATCTTAAGGTTACTACTACCATCACCATCATTCCTTTTAAAATCAGCTACAATTCCCCGATTAAACTAAAGGTGTTTGGCTTTAAACCCAAAAGTTAACACCTAATTATCACCAACCTTTGCACTTTAACCAATCCCACACATGAGTTCCATTTACAAATAAAAAACCTAAAAGGAACAAGGATTCATCTTTCATATTTCCTGAACCTTACTTCTTTCCTCATTATCTGCTCCCCAACTTAGATTTGTAAGCCTCCTTAAAGTAACCGTTTATCATTAAACCTTTATCCGACTATTGCTTGGTCTTCAATACCGTCATCATCCACATCTTAATCTCCAGATCTCAAAATAACATTAACGTATACTGTTTGAAAATCCATACTTACTTTAAATTGAGCATACTTACCATGTTCGTGCCTAATTCTTCATTCTATATAAACCATCTACATCACAAGTAGAATGTTCATCTACAACAATAGTCTTTCACTATCCTAACACCCCCCACAAGGTGATCCTTCAACTTTTAATCTTCCGATTCTAACTTAACATTCATACATGATCTCAAAAGAAAAAAAAATCAATGTATTCATATTACGCAAACTTTAATTATAACATAATTCATGTAACATACTCTAGAACACCATGCATAAAAACTTTACTCGCAAATGAAGGCTAATTACTCAACAAGGTCAATCGTCTTACTTACGTAACTTATCATTGACATTCTACCTCCGACCGGTGGTCGCCCTCTTGGCCTTATGACGTTTGCTATACCTGCATTCCACGATTCATGTATCCACCATGTCATACTATTTTCGTCTTGGTCAAACATTTCATATTCTATCTCTACACGCATCAACCACCTATTAAAGGTTACCTTGGCGGACGTTCATGAATCCCGCCAATTTCCAGGTTGTCCTTCCAACCCCCAATCATTTACCGATCTGTCCTCCAAAGGATTTTGGTGGCATAATCACCATCGTTCTACTATAACCTAAAGGGATAATCATAAGAAAATGGTTATGCACATACCCTTATACAAAATGTACTTTACCGATCGTTAGTCACTGTAACAATTTAGAAATAAGCATGCTCGCGTAATAATATATACACAATAACAGTAGCTAACTGGAATTGTGAACATATTATACATGAGAATTCTCATTACCATTGTCACAGTACTAATTTCACGTATTTCTGTCAACTATAAGACTATCCCGTCTTAGTACTTCTACCCATATCTCACAATCATAACTTAACTCATCACAGCTTAAGTCTAAGTACCTCCTCAGCATACTTAGTTCACTTAAGCTAATGCTCTGATACCAACTTGTAACACCCCAAAACAGGGGTTAACAAAAACTTCCAAAAAACGGAAGGGTGGTACTCATTACTAAAGCAAAAGTATGCATAATTATCATTACTTAACCATTATTACAAAGATTTAGTCAATTATAACTACTAATGGACCACTAGCTTATTTGATCACTACTATAGCAATCAAATATCAAAAGGATGTCAGTAAGTTCTATTATCAATCTTCCAATCTTTAACTCTCCAACAATGATCCCATGCTCACAACCCCGTTCTAGACCTTCTTGTGTCCGGAACTACTAAAATCTGTAATACATAAAACACATAACAAGTGTTAGGCTTTTAAAGCCTAAGTGAGGTTTACACATAGCACATAGAGCATAATCATAGCATGTAGGAATAACAATTCGATACATTCACAAATTGGATTCCATGGAGAAGGCCCATATCGCTACCCAGTTACATCATAATTGAAGATATACCTTGATCGGTACCCCACGGTATTGTCACAAGGCATAACACAACGGAAAACCCCACGGTATCCGAGTGTATGAATCAATTACACTTACCCCACGGTGTGTAAGAATATATCCTCCAATGCCTACTAGGTGCTCCTCCAATTATGTGAATACCAAATATATGAATCCAAATAATATTCAAACATATTTAACACATAACAATGGTCCAACCATTTAGCATGATCAATACTACTTCCATGTAGTTCATATACATCCATATGTATTAAATCATATTCCATATGCTATCAATAATAAACATCCATGTTTACAATTTAATAATAGGTCCATTTTGACCATTAAGCCATATTTGCTTCATTAAGACATATATTAAGCCATCATCATAATCACATACCAATGATGTATAATCAAACCCAAACCTTTAACACAACATTTACCATGGCATTCTAAGTAATAAAACACAATTAATCCACCATAACTTACTTGAACTCTTCTTGTTTCCCTCTTAACCATTGAGAGCTTATAAATCAAGATTTCTCATTAACAATACCAAAATCAAGATAAAGAATGGTAGATAAGTATAATACAATCAATTAGATACAAGTTACTCACCTTAATTCTTCAATTGGAGTAATCCTAATCTTGATGATATGAACTCAAACACTCCAATAAGAAGGATGAAGATATATAGCCCTAAATGGAGTTTAAATGGTAAGATTCATCTAACAATTGCTTGAATTGGATTAGGATTAAGAGATGTAGGTTAACCTTAGGATTTGATGTAAAATCGTCTAAGAAGAAGGAGCAGGAGCAAAATTCTAATCTGGGAGTTCTTAAGTGAAAGAATGAGTGACTAAGGGTAAAGAGGTGGGTTTAACCCCCTTTTGGCACGTCAGGTGCTCGGCGCCGATCACCCGCGCCGATGCATCGGCGCCAACCATCGGCGCCAGCCTCTGTTTGCTTGCTTCTCATTTTCCACTAATTTGGCCGTAACTTCTTTGTTAGAACTCGGTTTTTACCCCGGAAAGTACCGTTGGACTCGTATTCAAATTACCCAACCAACTAATCCATAAAATCTAATATTTAACTTTATCATCTATTTTTCATTAATTTCCTTAAGTAATAAACTTACTGATTTCTATCGGAAGTTATCAAATAACAAGTAAAATCACGGAAATTACTTAGGAATTCAATTATAATCTAAGAAGTCAAAATATAAAGAAATATTAGGACTATTATTATTCACAAGGATTTTCCGGGTGTTACAATCTACGTTAGGATTATTGGTGGCCTGGTATGAAGAAGGACATAACACATTTTGTGGAAAGGTGTATGACATGTTTACGGGTAAAGATCGAACATCAGCGACCATATGGGAAACCTCAGTCTTTAGAAATACTGATGTGGAAGTGGGATCAGATTATGATGGACTTCGTAACCCACTTGCCTAGGACCTCAAAGGGTTATGATGCGATATGGGTGATCGTGGATCGACTTACTAAATCGGCACACTTCTTACCCATTGGAAAGATTAGCGAAGTTGTATATTGATGAGGTAGTGACCCGTCATGGTGTACCGTCGTCAATAGTGTCAGATCGGGATAACAGATTTACCTATGCATTTTGGAGAAGATTTCAGAGGGAAATGGGGTCGCAAATCAAGATGAGTACCACGTATCATCCTCAGACTGACGGCCAGAGCGAGGGGATGATCCAAACTTTGGAGGATATGCTAAGGGAATGCGCCCTAGATCTTCAAGGTTCATGGGAGAAACACTTGCCACTGATCGAGTTCGCCTACAACAACAGTTATCACGCGAGCAGCAAGGCAGCGCCTTATGAGGTGCTCTACGGTAGGAAAGGTTGAACACCCTTGTGTTGGAATGAGGTTGGGGAAAGGCAGTTGGTTGGGCCGAAGATTGTACAATTAACCTCGGACAAGATAGTCCAAGTGCGGGTAAGATTGAAGGTCGCCCACGACTGACAGAAGAGTTATGCAGATACAAGACGGAAAGACATAGAGTTTCAGGTCGGAGATAATGTGCTGTTAAAGATATCTCCTTGGAAGGGAGTTGTACGTTTTGGGAAACGGGGAAAGCTAAGTCCATGTTATATCGGACCGTTTGAAATCACGGAGCGAATTGGGAAGGTGGCGTATAGGTTGAACCTGCCCAATAAGCTGCAGGGCATTCACAATGCGTTTCACGTTTCTAATTTGAGGAAGTGTCTGGCGGACGTGGCCACAGGATGTAAGAGTAGACGAGAAACTGAACTTTGTAGAAGAGCCCGAAGCCATTTCGGATCTTAAAGTGAAAAAGTTGAGGAACAAGGAGATCAACCTTGTAAAAGTTCAGTGGAGATATCATAAGGGTCAAGAAGCAACCTCGGAGTTGGAGTCTGAGATGAGGGCTAAGTACCCGCATCTTTTCGACCAAAGAATTCTGGGGACGGAATTCTTTTAAGAGGGGGGGGGGAGTGTTGTAACAACCGTGTACTAATATTAATAAATGGAGGAATCATGGTCAAGGTGTAAAAAGGGAAAATAGTAGAGGAGGGCAGTTGCAATATCTGAAAGATATATAAAGGGTGGGTAAATCCCTAGAAAATCATTGCGCTGATTTTGTTGTGGCTGAAATCGAGATGTCAGAGAAGAAAGGAGACACAAGTGTTTACTGAGAAATCGCTGATTCAAGGTAATCTCCATGGAACCCTTTCTTATTATTTTGTGCTTAATCACTCCCTACCTCTTGGGTATGGGAGCTTGAAGGAAAAACCCAAGCATTTCTTCTCTGTGTTTACCTGCTTAGTTGATATTGGGGTTTGAACGGATTATGGACTGTGTAATGGTTGGTTTTCGGATTTAATGGTTGTGTAGGGTTGAAATGTCAACCCAATCGTGTATTTAAAAGTTTCAGTGGCAAAATCACCTCCTCGTATCGATTTAAGAAGTGTGGAATTTTCACAATTTGACTATCCAGATAAGTTTTACCGGATAAGTTTGACTATCGATTTAAGAAGTGTGAACGTTTCCGGGAAGTCGGAGTCCGGATAAGTTTTACCGGATAAGTTTACCGGATAGTTTTCCGGATAGTTTTCCGGATAATGTCCGGACTAGCTGGTGTCCGGATGTGCTGTGTTGCCCGGATAGAGGTTTTCGGATGGTGATCCGAGAAGTGGCAGTTTCCGGAACGTTTGTGTGTCGGATGGTGATCCGGGAAGTGGCAATTTCCGGAAAGTCTGTGTGTCCGAGAAGATTGTCCGGGTAGGTGTCTTACTGAAATTGTTGATTTATTCAAGGTGTTTGGGTTCGGCTCGGTTTATTCGGGAGCGAGGCGAGAGTCTAAAGAAATCATCGATCAGGTGAGTTCCCTTACACCCTTTTTACATGGAAAGATATGTTAAACTCTTTGTTTACTATTGATTACGGTGTGAGCTGTGAGCATGTTTAATTTATAACTTTTTATAAATTCCTCGCATGAAAGTATGTTTTGGAAATGCTCACTCTGCATGATACTAGTTATTTTTTAAATATGCATTCATTGCTTTTCTACTGTTAGCTTTGCCTTGTATGCTATGTGAGTCGGGTTGCACAGCGGGATTGGTGTACCTCGGGATCTGACGATCCCTTGGGAGTTTATGACGACGCGGTGTGTATGGAATCCGTTTCCTGCACACTAGGGAAATGGGGAGACTGTTTGGGCCCCAAGATGAGGCGAGAGGGGAGTTTGCCTGGGCCCCGATCGCGGTAAACTATTGGTTATGTATGCTCTATGAACACTGTGCAAATACCCCTGTATGTGTGGATTTAAGGTGAGCCATGGTTTAAAGTATTGTTTTATGCATGATTGTGTAAATTGTTCTAGGAGGGAATTCACTAGACCTTATGGTCTAACCCTCGCTTTTCAAAACTAAACCATTTTTCAGGGAAGCATTCTAGTGGTGCTTCGAGTCGGGGTAAGAAGAAACTGTGAAGGCCAGAGATGGAGGCGAGATCGGATCGAGCACCTTAGTTAAAACTTAGTACTGCTTTAGTTAGGATAGTTCTTGGCTGTGGAAGGATGTTTCCGCTGCCAGTTTTTGATTATTCGGATCCTGTAATGCTCAGATTTTGAGATTTTTATTATATAATTGGGACCCGTTTGGGGATTTATTTTATATTATTTCCTGTATGGTTTTGGGTTGTTACAAATGTTTCTCTAAAAGATCAGATCCGCCCTTCATATCTTTTCTATAATTCTCATAGTGATAATTCAAATAATCAAGTTTTCAGAAAAGTAAAGATGGCTTAGAAAAAGAAATCGACTACAGAAGACAGTGATGGAAACACGTCTTATAAATCTTCTGTATTAGCACAAAGTCATTTATTTCCAAGACTGATTCACATACTCATGTCTAGCCTACCACGAAGCTGATTAGTCTGGGCCAAACAAAGATTTGTTGCACTAATTGTGGAAAGATTGATTTTGTGAATCAGAGGTACGTTAATAATTGGTATGGTACTTATAGTATCCCCAATCCTCAATGTAATAGTTTCAAAGTTAAGGCAACTAACCTTCAATGATCCATTAAACAATGGATACCAAAATCTTCCTGATCTGTTTTGCAGGAAAGTCATGTGTGATTTAATTCAGATTATTCACGTCACATTACTAACAATCCAAGGTTATGCCATTTTTGAGGAGGAGTGCCATGTTTTGTACAGTAAACGAATTTTAAGTGAATTTTAAGTGTCATGTTTGTTTTTCTCCGATCTTAAATTCTAGAATTGCCACGTGTCATATTTTCTTGACTTAGTTATTTCCATGTCTCTTATATGTGTTTATTATTTTGGTGGAAATACACTCGTTTGAATTCTTATTGGATTTCAAAGTATGTCATTTCAGTTTAATGATTCAATTCATATTCTGAATATTAATTATGACTTTTTCTTCACAATTAGATTTTCTAATCATTGATTCATTTATTGTAAATTATGTGTTTACTGAGTCATTCTGTTGAGCACTTGAACTTGTTCATTGCAATTCTCTATTTCAAACAGATTTATTTCATAAAGATTTGACTTATGATCATCTCAGATGATGACTTGTACTTCAATGAATTTGACTTCTGATTATCTCAGATCATGACTCGTACTTCAGTGATTTGCACTTCTGATAATCTCAGATCAGGACTCGATCTCCAATGTTTTTGACTTCTGAACGATTTAGTTCAGAACTTGTTCTTAAATGTTTTTGACCTCTAAACAATTCAGTTTAGAACTCGTACTTCAAATATCTTTAGCTTCTGAATACTTCAGTTCAGAACCTGTTTTATTTGGTGAGTTAATGGATTGTTAAGGCTTTTAAAGTTTCTATGGTCAATCCAGAACCGGAAGAACCTATCCAAGAAACACATCCTATTCATAGATATCAGCGAGAGGTCTAGATATATATATATATATATATATATATATATATATATACATGAGTTCGGAGTAAAAATAATATGGTGAGGATGTGTCAGGACTTAAAAGAATTACTGGTTTTTACCAAACCGAGTCAGTTATCCGGGTTACCATATAATTAATTCATTCTCGTTTTTTGGAGATGAATATTGAAACAGACATGGACCAAGTGTCGATAACTCATGTCATCCCACCTAGCTACTTAAGTATTTCACAAAAGATGTTTGTTTCATAAATGCACGGAGAATTAGCACATAATCTATCTATTCCTCATTCGAAAGTCTTCGATATTGAAAAAGAAAGACATTACCTCCGGTCTCCGAACTTCATATTCAATTCATTGTGTCTTTTGATTTTCTAACCTGTGTCCCAGGTTGAATCATTTTTTGAGTCATATATACATGATTTTATTTCTTTCACACATTCATGAATCTTAGTGATTCCAATTGCACATCTTTGTGATATTAACAGTTTGAGAAGTAATTTTAAAATTTATTTCAGTGATAACTGGAAGTCCTATCAGAGATACACCGATGTCTACTCTGAAAACATGCCACACAATTATTTTAATTGTTGTGATAACAGTTACCAATGTGTTTCTGTGTTAGTTGATTACCCCATCTTGGCTACTTAAAAGTTTTCTATGTTTTTTGTTACTTATCCATTTAGTCTTTCAAGATACATGATGCTCATGATGCTCCTAATCATCATGAGGGGTAAAATGACAAAGACACAAGATTCAAAGATACGGAAGATCATGCTGAGGGGGAGTTAGCAAAAGCTGAGGGGGAGTAACCGAATCTTATTTTCTTAAGTTGAAAGCTTATTGTAACAACCCACCTGTATATACACCATATAACACAATACACATCTTATCATAAGATAACAAAGCTACATATATTATATCACATCAAGTCTGATGGTCCCAAAACTGTACATTACATGATATTCAGTTCAAACTTTTTGCTATAACATTACAATACCAACTAACATAACTACTGATATAAAACGATCCCTGAAAACTTTCATAAATACAAAAACTTCTTAAACACATTACACTTTGTATCCCTTTCCCTTAACCGCTCATGGACTACATATTTTTGATAATTAAATGAGGGTTAGACCAACTGGTCTAAGTGAGAAAATCCGTGTCAATTTAGTAAACGTTTTTGTAAAAACAATGATATACAACAATTATCAAAATACCAATAATGACTTGTATGCACTGCATGTGTACAATTCTTTCACCTGGCCATAATATATTAGTTGGATGCACTAAACCAACTAATCAATTTACTCCGCTGCACTAAAATACAGCCAACTCCGTTGTCCCTCAAGTACAGCCAAACTCCACCGGCCCTAAGTCCGGCCAACATGCAATCGTGTTGTGCAATGCTTATATGATTACAATACACATCTCAATATATCACATTCCAATCATTTTTCACATTATCATTCTATGTTTCAGATAATATCCAATTTATAAGTATTCTAGTTCAAAAATGGTTAAAGTGAAACTAACCTGAAGAAATAATGCAACTATCACTTTTTTTGAAAACTTGTAAGAACGTTACTTTTCCACAAACTTCACCAAATCTGAATTACACAATATACAATAACCAATTACCACAAGAAATTCATTGTCCGGCTAAGAATTCTAAATATCTGTAATCTGGATACCTTGTAAACCCATAAAGCCCAATGAAGGAACTGATCCGGACACAACCACCCGGAAACCGATTCGGAAATTGATCCGGACGCAACCACCCGGAAACCTATTCGGAAATTGATCCGGACACGATAGGCATTCGGAAAGCTCAAGGAATCCGGATAAATACCCTACCCGGAAATCACTGGAATCTGGGTAAACTCCATCCGAAAACTAAGAGAATTTGGATCAAACCTCATCCGGAAAATAGCAATCTGGACAGTTTGACCCTAGACTCGATCAAGACAAATCTAAAAATCAAAATCACAAATCGAAGATTCCAAACCGATAAAACTCTACTACTATCAATTGCAATCAGAAACTGAAAAGAAATTACCTCAAAATCGAATCAACTGGAAAAAACTTGGGCCCTAATCGAACGACGACTTCTCTGATCTCTCTCTCGGCTCAAACACACACACAGAACAATACAGAAACTGACTTAAATGAGAAATCAAGGAGGTGCTCTCTATATAAGAGTACCAAAATTGCAAATAAGGATTTTAACTTAACAAAATGACATTGGCCCCCTTTTGAACTTGAAAATCGACACAACTAGCCATAATCTAATAAACGTAAAACAAATAAATAACTACGAACTTACCCGAGCCATTACAATATCTCCCTCTTAAAAGAATTTCTTCCCGGAATTCGGTTAAGCGAAACGATACGGGTACTTAGTCCTCATATTCGATTCTGGCTCCGAAGTAGCATCCTGCCCTTTATGTTATCGCCACTGGACTTTTACCAAATTGATCTCTTTGTTGCGTTAGACTTTAACTTTTCGGTCAATAATTGCCTCGGGTTCTTCGACGAAAGGCAACTTATCATTAATCTGGATTTCTGGTAAGGAAACTGCCTGTTCTGGAGTAACCAAACACTTCCTTAAATTTGAAACATGAAAGTGTTGTGGATACTACTTAACTCTGGTGGAAGTTCCAATCTATAAGCTACTTCACCGATCCTTTCGGTGATTGTAAACGATCCGATGTATCTTGGGCTTAGCTTACCACGTTTTCCAAATCGAACGACCCCTTTCCAGGGTGAGACTTTTAACATTACACGACCTCCAACTTGGAATTCTAATGGCTTTTGGCGTCGGTCAACTTAGTTTTTCTGTCGACCTTGAGCCATTTTCAACCGTTCACGGATTTGAGTAATCTTGTCAGCTGTTAACTGAACTATTTTTGGCCCAACTAGTTGTTTTTCCCCAACTTCGTTCCAACACAGAGAAGTTCGGCATTTTCGACCATACATAACTTCAAATGGTGCCACTTGTATACTGGAGTGATAATTGTTATTATAGGCAAACTCAATCAGAGGTAAATGCTTATCTCACAATCCCCCAAAATCAACAATACAAGCCCGCATCACTTAGCTTTATTTGCGTCCCCATTTCTCTTTGAAAACTTTTCCAGAACATCGAAGTGAAACCACTATCACGATTAGAAATAATAGACAATGGAACCCCATGTCGAGTTACTATTTCATCAATGTACAATTTGGCCGATCTTTCTAATGAGTATGCTTCCTTTATTGATAAAAAGTGAACAGACTTTGACAATCTGTCGATGATCACCCAAATAGCATCAAACCCTTTCAGAGTCCTTGGTAGCTTCATGATGAAATATGTAGTAATGTGATCCCATTTCCATACAGGTATCTCTAAAGATTGCAACTGACAAGAAGGATTTTGATGCTCAATCTTTACTTTCAAACAAGTGGAACAACGTTCCACAAAATGAGCAATATCTTTCTTCATTCTCGGCCACCAGTAGAACTGTCGTAAGTCTTTATACATCTTATTCGTGCTCGGATGAATAGAAAAAGGAGGCCGGTGAGCTTCTTTCAGTGCTCGATCACGTAGATTACCCATAAGAGGTACCCGTATTCTGTTTTCAAAACACAGTAACCCACGATCATCTTTTAAAAGTAGAGATGATATACCTGCCAAACGTTCCGGTTTTAAATGTTCTTCTTTACGGACTTCTATTTGACATTTCTTCAGTTCTTCAAAGATGTTTGGTAGAAGCTCAGCTCGTAATGCAACTGTCTTTATGGTTCCGCTCTTTTCTTGACGACTTAATACATCAGCTATCACATTCGCCTTCCCAGGGTGATAGAGAATTTCACAGTCGTAATCATTCGCCAATTCTAACCATATTCTTTGCCTCATATTCAGTTCTCGCTGATCGAAAAGATGTTGGAGACTCATGTGATCGGTATAAATTTGACACTTAGTACCGTATAAATAATGTCTTCAAATCTTTAGAGCAAATACAACTACAGCGAGTTCCATGTCATGGGTAGGATACTGTCTTTCGTGGTCCTCCGGTTGTCGATAAGCATAAGCAATAACTCTCCCACGCTGTATCAACACACATCCCAATCCTAGTTTGGAGGCATCACTGTAAACGACAAAATCATTCGAACCTTCAGGTAGTGACAGAATCGGTGCGCTACAGAGTTTTTCTTTTAAAATCCGGAATGCTTCATCTTGCTCTTCTTTCCATTCGTACTTTAAATTTTTCCTGGTCAGTTTGGTCAAGGGCGTAGCGATACGAGAAAAATCTTGTATAAGTTTTCGATAGTAGCCCGCTAAACCCAGAAAACTTCGTACATCACCAGAAATTCATAATGACCATATCGTGTGCGAAACGCAGTTTTCAGAACGTCTTCTTCTTTGATTTTCAATTGATGATAACCAGATCTTAGATCAATCTTGGAGAAATAACAAGCTCCAACTAATTGATCAAAGAGGTCATCAATTCTGGGAAACGGATACTTATTCTTGACTGTAAGCTTATTCAGTTCCCGATAATCAATGCACATCCTCATTGACCCATCTTTCTTTTTCACAAACAAAACCGGTACACCCCACGGTGAAGTACTGGGTCTAATGAAGCCCTTATCAGAAAGATCTTGCAGTTGAGTCATCATTTCTTTCATTTCTGAGGGTGCCAGGCGTAATGGTGTACGAGCAACATGAGCGGCTCAAAGAGTCAAATCAATACTAAACTCTACTTGACTATTGGGAGGAAGACTAGTCAAGTCTTCTGGAAAAACTTCTTGGAACTCATGGACTACTGGAATATCTTCAAGCTTACTCTTTTCTAGCTTAGTATCTATTACATAAGCTAAAAAACTTTGACAAACCTTGCTAACACACTTACGGGCTTTCAACATTGAAATAAGGTAAGATTGATGATTTTTAAGATCACCATAAATTACCACTATTCCCCTCTCAGGTAAGACAATATTGATCAACTTCTTATTGCAAACAATATTAGCCTGATTCTCTGCCAACCAATCCATTCCCACTACCACATTAAACTCGATCAAGGCCATAAGAAATAACTGAATAGGTACCTCACACCCATCTATATCTATAAAGAAACTATCAAATACCTCTCTAACCGATACTTGATTATCATTTGCAGTCTCTTCCATTAAAGCATGATCTAACACTTTAGGCTTTAAATGCAAATAAGCAACAAAAAAAGGAGACACAAATGATCGGTTTGCACTGGAATCAAATAGCACTTTAGCACGTGTATAGTTTATTAAAATTGTATCTATAACAACATCAGGAGTTTCCTTCGCCTCTCGTGCTGTCATTTGAAAAGCACGACCCCATGCTCTCGACAGTTCAGGCCTTTGCATCCCTCCCGGCCTAATACCCTTAGGTCTGTCTCACTGGCATACTGCCTCGTTGGGCTTTCCACTGTGGACAATCATACTGAACATGATCTGGTGAATTGCAATAGAAACAAAGTCGAGTCACCCGACAATCTTTAGCAATATGACCCAACTTCCCACACTTATAACAGATTATGGGGTCAATATAACAATCTCCTTGATGAATGCTATTACATCTGGGACATGGCATTTCAGTTGGTCTAATAGGTGGACGACTATCAAACCTCGGGGATCTGGAATTCTTGGATCATAATACGGTCCCTCCCATTTTCTTTTCCCAAAACTTTTATCACTAACATCTCTCCCCATATCTCTTTCAGCAGTTTCCGTAACATCCACTGCAGCAGAAAAAGTATCCGGTCCTTTTGCAATAACTAGTCCCCTTATTTCAGAATTCAGTCCGAAAATAAACCTTTCTATCTTGAGTGATTTCGTAGCTATATAATATTCGGCCAAACGACACTTCTCCAGAAATCGAGCAGTATAGTCTCGAACAGACAAATTTCCTTGCTGCAGATTCATGAATTCTTCTTCAAGTTGTCTAACTGCAGCCTGGGGACAAAATTGTCTTTTGAAAGCTTTGATAAAATCTTCCCATGAAAAAGTTGTATAAACGTCTGGTCCTTCCGATGCAAGTAAAGTCTCCCACTAGTACAAAGCGTCAGATTTCAACATAGCGGTTCCATATAACACCCGATCTTCATCAACACATTTACTAGTTTTGAAAATAGCTTCAATCTCCTTTAACCACCGCATGGCCTTACCGGATCTTTTTCACCTGAGTAAGTCAGAGGTTTGCAGCTCAAAAACGTCTTGTAGTCACATTTCTTTGGCACTGGTACAACAACAAATGGAACAATTGTCTCGGTTCCCATATTGAGATCGGGTTCTTCTAGTTCTTTAGTTTCGGTGTGACGGGGATGGCCAAACATAGCTTGTAAATTTTCTTGTAACCTCCCCATTTCCGCTGCCAAGTCAGCTCTCGTAACGTATTCAGTATTATGGGATTGACTTCTACCTCTAGGTCTACCCCCTACCTCGTTCTCCACTTCTCCCTCTTGTTCCAGTCGTCATTTCATGCATATTTCTGATTCTTGGATTTGTTCTATTCAGATTTCCTTCTTCATCTCTATCCATGCGTGTCATTCTGTTAATTTGACAAGGTTAATATACACATAAGCACATATCCAATATAATAATGTATTTCAGTTCAAACATGTACCTGTAAGTCCATAATTACACTGGCCATATGTAATTTAAAATTACCTTACATGATGTTCCTTCGACGTCTTATATTTAATATCCCAAAGGTTCTAAAATATCAGGGACATCCAACTTCACATGCAGTTTAAGTCTAGGTATGGATCCGACTACCTAAATCTCTTAAACTATATGCAGTTTAAGTCTAGGTATGGATCCGACTACCTAAATCTCTTAAACTATAGCTCTGATACCAACTTTAACAACCCACCCGTACATACACCATATAACACAATACACATCTCATCATAAGATAACAAAGATACATATATTATATCACATAAAGGTTGATGGTCCCAAAACTGTACATTACATGATATTTAGTACAAACTTTTTGCTATAACATTACAATACCAACAAACATAACTACTAATATAAAACGATCCCTGAAAACTTTCATAAATACAAAAACTTCTTAAACATATCACACTTTGTCTTTTCCTTTTCCCTTAACCGCTCCTGGACATGGAATACATATTTTTGAAAAAAAATTGAGGGTTAGACCAATTGGTCTAAGTGAGAAAATCCCTGTCAGTTTAGTAAACGTTTTTGTAAAAACAATGACATACAACAATTATCAAATTACTAATCATGACTTGTATGCACTGTGTACAATTCTTTCACATGGCCATAATATTAGTTACATACGTGTAACACCTCGAAATTTTCATAATTTTGTACGAGGAACGTTTAAATATTAGAAGGGGTTATTTTAAACGTTATGTTATAATTTAGGGTCGAAGGGTTAAAAGTGCAATTTGGTCAAAGATTTGGGTTAAATTGAGTAAGTGATAAAGTTTATAAATATTTATAGTGAGTCGGCTAAGAAAGGAGATTATCTCATCTCCTCTAATTGAAGTCGGTTCAAAGGTGCAGAAAGAAACCAAGTTCTAAACTCTCGTTCTCGGTAAGGAATTCGATTTCTCCTCCAATTCAATTGCTTAAGATGGATAATTATAAGCCAATTAACTTCTGATTTAGGTTATCGAATTGTTGGAGAGGCAAGTTTGAAATAAAAGTTACTGATTTGGGTCGAGTTTTGTTCCAGGTGAGTTCATCTCACTTTTGAAATTATTGAAATTGAAATTGGATGGTTCCCATGATTTTAAATTGTCTAAGTGTTTTAGAAATACTGTAGTGGTATGTATTCGATTGAGAATTGAATCACATTGGGTTTTGAGATGATAATTGATGTACAGTTCGAAGTTTCCGGGTGAGTTTTTAGTATCCGGAAAACTCCTTTTCGATGGTATCCGGTAAAATGCTTAATACTGAAAGTATCTGGTAAGTACTTATTCCCGGTAGTATCCGGTAAAATTTTAGTTCCCGGATAGTTAATTTACCGGATGTTACCCGGATTACTTTGGTTTCCGGATTGTTCCCGGATTCCGGTAGTTTCTGGATATGAGTCCCGGACACTTTGTCCGGATAGTTTTACCAGAAGTGTCCGGTAAGTATTGATTTTTCCAGTAACTTTTGACAGGGAACATTCTTGATCATTGGATTTCAGTTTTAGTAGTATGAATATACTTATAACTCGACTTTAAGTATATGATATGATTTTAGGTGTGATTTGGTCTTTATATGCATGTATGCTAGTAAGTGTAATGGATCTATAGGCACTAGGATTATTTGATAAACGTAGAGTAGGCAAGGTATAATTGCTATTCCCGTTTATATTTGGAAATGAGGAATAGACAATGTATAATTGTTATTCCCTTTTCGTGTTGTGACGTGAAAATGTGAAATAGGCGAGGTATAATTGCTATTTCCGTTTTGTATTGGGAGATGAGAAATAGGCAAGATATAATTGCTATTTCTACTTCCACACCAAGAAATTGGCATGGCGCTTAATTGTAATTTTATTGGCATGAGCTGTAATCTAGAATCCTTAGTGATTCGTAGTGGTGCTCTTAAACATGATATTATGACTAACTTAGTGTTTGTCATACTCATGGAATCGAGTATGATTCCCGTCATCGAAAGATGTTGTGTGTACGGTAAGAAAGTTCATGAAAAGGTTATTTTATATGCTTTGTATACAAATTGGTTTTCAAAGCTTATAAAGGTTTTGATTTGAAAATTTGATGTTCTCACTAGACGCAAGCCTAATATTTCCAAATTAAATTTTCTTATCACGTACTTGCTCGGGAAGGGATGTGAAGTGAATGAGCGGATAGTGACTTTTTGGAGTCATAGCTTTTGGAGGTGAAATGTTGGGATTAGTTTATAACGAAGATGTTTTGGAAGAATCACATAGACAACCCTTATAATCTGATCTTATTGTTATGGATTAGATTAGTAGGTTGTTTTGATAATTCAGTTATAAATATGTATGAAAGTTTTGGAAGATACTGTAGTATATTTTAATAAATTTAAGGTTTAAATTTATTGTAAATTTAAGGGTGTTTCAATGCGCTAAACCAACTAATCAATATGCTCCGCTGCACTAAAATACAGCCAACTCCATTGTCCCTCAAGTACAACCAAACTCCACCGGGCCTAAGTCCGGACAACATGCAATCGTGTTGTGCAATGCTTATATAATTACAATACACATTTCAATATATCACATTCCAATCATTTTTCACATTATCATACTACGTATCACATAATATCCAATTTATATGTATTCTAGTTCAAAACTAGTTAAAGTGAAACTCACCTGAAGAAATAACGCAACTATCACTTTCTTTTGAAAACTTGTAAGAACCTTACTTTTCCACAAACTTCACCAAATCTGAATTACACAATATACAAAAAACAATTACCACAAGAAATTCATTGACCGGCTAAGAATTCTAAATATCCTTAATCTGGATCCCTTTTAAACCCAGAAAGCCTAATCCAGAAACCCACCCATAAATCTATTCGGAAAGATACCAATAATCCGGGTAACCTTCTCATCAGGAAACCACAAGGTATCCGGGTAAGATTCCCATCCGGAAACCATAAAAAATCCGGATACAAATCTAATCGGAAAACGATCCGGACACAACCACCCGGAAACCGATCCGGAATCTGATCCGGACACAACCACCAGGAAACCGATTCGGAAATTGACCCGGACACAACCACCCGGAAACCGATTCGGAAATTGATCCGGACACAATACACAATCGGAAAGCTTAAGGAATGCAGATTAAATACCCTTTCCGAAAATCACTGGAAATTCGGGTAAACTTCATCCGGAAACTAAGAGAATCCGGATCAAACCTCATCCGAAAAATAGCAATCCGAACAGTTCGACCCCAGACTCGATCAAAACCAATCTAAAAATCAAAATCACAAATTGAAGATTCTAAACCAATAAAACTCTACTACTATCGATTGCAACCACAAACTGAAAAGAAATTACCTCAAAATCGAATCAACTGAAAAACGAAACTTGGGCTCTAATCGAATGGCGACTTCTCTGATCTCTCTCTCGGCTCAAACACACACATAACAATACAGGAACCGACTTAAATGAGAAATCAAGGAGGTGCTCTCTATATAAGACTGACAAAATTGCAAATAAGGATTTTAACTTAACAAAATGACATTGGCCCCCCTTTGAACTTGCAAACCGACACAACTATCCTAATCTAATAAATGTAAAGTAAATAACAACTTCGAACTTACCCAAGCCATTACACTTATTCAACTCGCGGTTCAAAGACATATTCTATATTTTTAAACACATGCAGTGTGGAATGTCACGTATCTCGCACATTATCTTTCTTGTGAGCTTATATGATGTGTTGAGTTTCTACAGTTGAAAGCTGCTTATTTGTGCATTTTGTCGGCGTTATTGTTCATTGAATCTGGTTACAAAGTTGAAACTATGAAGAATAAGATTTTTATTCAAAGGGGGTTTGGATTGACATGAAGACAAGCAACACTGAAGTTTTTCAAAGAATCAAGAGGGAGAGAAGATCAAGATCTGAAGATTTCAAGATGATACTTTCTTTATACAACTTTAGGGGGGGGGGAATGTTAGGACCATAAATGTCCTTAATATATATTAGAAAGTTATATAAATAAGTTTAAAGGCTTATTTAATTATTTGTAAAAGTCTTTTATTGTTAGTTGGGCTTAATTCGATGTAATGTGCTTGAGTCTTGGTTGTAATGTGTGTTTCTTAATCATTAGGTTAGATTAGTTGATGCGCTTCATTGTTTAGAGAGAGAATTTGTGTTTCATTCAATCATATGTAACTCTCTAATCATTCAATACAAGTTAATCCTTCAATTGATTGTTACTTGATCAAAGTGGGATTATCAAATTTGTTGATAGAAATGATTGAATATGTTTCTTCAACTACATATTTGTAAAAAAATGTAAGTTAACACATTGTTTTGGTAAACTGTAGGGTAACTATTCACGTATTAGAAAGGAAGAGTGCCCCGGTTTAGACCCCGACACCGTTCCTCCCAATGACGCAGAGTTTGGGGGAGCGTAGTGTCGGAGGACGACATAAGGGCCGCCTGTTTGGATTCGGACCAGGATCCCCGATATTCTATGTCTGGTAATTCATCGCGATGAGGAGGTATGCTTGTCAAATGTCGAATATTTGTTATATGTTTGCCAAACGTCGTCTAACATTGTTATATGTTTGTCAAATGTTAAATTTCAAATACACGAGCTAAAAGATGATGAACGGACATACATATATAATAAATTAAAATATTAGCACTTGATGTTGAAAATTTATGGTTTACATTCATTAT
Organism: Saussurea involucrata; assembly: GCA_033807775.1. Taxonomy (NCBI): domain Eukaryota; kingdom Viridiplantae; phylum Streptophyta; class Magnoliopsida; order Asterales; family Asteraceae; genus Saussurea; species Saussurea involucrata. The sequence continues at coordinate 33,838,456 of CM066323.1, forward strand.
GACATTTTGTAATAAATTAAAATAATATGCGTCATAGACATATATAGATGAACACTTGAGAACCTATTTTATGAACATTGTTTATAGTTTCACCTATAAACACATGATTTCGTTACTCTAGTTCAGTTATGCGCAACTTTCTTTGAATTTGGTATATATGAACAATGTTCATTTGTCATATAACATTAATTTTTGTCACTTATGAACATGTGTTATCGAATATGCGACTTTCATTCTATATTGTAACTTGGTTCACCTATGAATACATTACTTGGATTGCTATGTTGTAATCTGGAATTTTACCAACGAACACATGTTGAATGATGATGTATTCAGGTTGATTATCCATGTTTCAAAGTCTATGAAGCTAAATCGCCAAAAAAAAATTGAACAAAAATGATAAAAATGACAAGGCTAAAATCATTGAACCACTATTGTAAACGTTATTTAAAAGCATTAAAAGTAAGAAAAAAATAATAAACTGCTCTAGTATTGTTGCACGCGTCGTTACACACACAACAAGGTTTAAATGTATAAACCTAACTTAAACCGTAAAGTGGTAAGTCGGGTATCGTTCTTATTAGGGAGTCGGTGGTCACTTAGATACGCTACTCAATTAAGCTCAAAAAAATCTAACTAAAACCAAAATTTATTTCTTACAAATGACACGACTTCAAAAGATTTTGAATGAGAATGGTAATAAACTACTAATCAAAATAAAAAACGATACGATTAACTAACTAAAAAACTTTATCTATCAAAGTAACATCCAAAAATTCACCTTGGACTTTCATCAAACACTTGGTGTGCAGTCTCAAAATCATGAACTAAAAACTTCACTAAATAACGAAAATCGAAACCAACAATTTCAAAACCAATAACACCAAAAGCACACAACTCGACTTGTATTCTAAAACTGAAAACTACTGAATCATCTGCGTATGATGCTAAAAAACGACCTTCTCAAGGCTGTCGATTTCCAGCCTTGAGAACCCTCAATCTTACTGTGTTGTGCGTGAAAAAGACCCTAAAACCCCCTGATTTCGCTGCTGCCTGTCCTCCAAGAATCCAACCGTGCCTCTTTTTATTTCAGATTCAGCCCCAACAAATTAGAAAGAGATATCCCTTTCCTTTTATCACCCCAACTCACGGCTTCCTCTACAAACCATGAAAGCTATTTTTTTTCTAACTAATAACCCAAAGTCCCACACAAACAAGACCCACATATTAATTTAATATCTTTTCTTTTTAAACTCCAACCCAATAAAATGATTTTAAGCCCATAAAAGACTTGAGATCTCCTGGTCCACCTTGGTGCATCAATGGCTACTATTTTTGTTTGTACTTTATGCTTCTTTTTTCCTTGCTGTTCAGCACACTGATTTCGACTTCGAGGTCATATTCGACCCAGATTGACTCCGAATTTGCAGAAACGCAAAACACGAAGAATGTTCGTCTGGGTCTAGGCTTTAACATCTTGAATCGCTTCAAATGGAGCTCGGATGAGTGAGTTATGGTCAAAATGCCACAGTCGCGCAAGTCTGTCAAAAATCATCGTTTTGTTCTTTTTCGCTCCAAATTGTTCCAAACCTATAAAGATATAAAAACACATTAATGTAGTTCGGTTTTACCATTTTAACGCATTAATGAGAGGCGATTGACGAGAAAATAAAGTGGTATTTAACAACCGGTCAAGTATCCTCAAACATTAACTATACTCTGATGTGAACCATGCATCTAAATCATAGGCGGACCCAGAAATTTTTTTATACGGTGGCACCTTTGACGAACCTAAAAGTTTTCCACATCGCCGGATGTTGTTTTAGTCTAATCCCACCACTTTGAGGGATTTTTTTAAGTTTTTTTTATCGATTTCGAGAGAACTTTTCTGTTTTTTGGTTGATTTCAAGATTTTTTTGGGTTTTTGGTTGTTTTCAAGACTTTTTTTTTGGGTTTTTCGTTTAATTTTTTTTCCATGACAACTAATTAACCGTAAGATGTAAAATCAATCAAGTAACTAAAATAATCAAGTAATCAAGTAATGAAATTATGAAATCAAGTAACCAACTCATGAAATCAACTAAAAACCAAGTAAAGCAGTAAACTAATCAAGTAATGAAGTAATGAAATTATGAAATCAACTAAAATTCTATAAACTAATCAGTAATCAAGTATTAGAGTTTTAGGTTAATAGGTTTACCTAATCGAAGAACAAATGGGGGAAGAGTGAAGACATCGATTTTTTGCAATTTTGCTTCCTCTGTTCGGCTTCCTCTCTTGGCGCTTCTCCTCTGTTCTGGACTTCTCGGTTTTGATTTGGAATTGATTTGGCGCTGTTGTATTTGTAAAATAGTAATGAGGAGGCGGTAATAATGTGTAGGAGCCGATAGATTGGAAAAGAGGGTAAAAATTTGGGGATTTTGGACTTTGGGGTAATTGGGTTATAAATTTTGGGCTTTTAATATAGTTAACTATTTATCTATTGGGCTTCTAATCATTCAATCTATTTAGGACTGATGGTATATTGGGCTTAGTTTAGTTATTTAACTTTTTTTCCAGTTTTTAGACTAACCCTTGAGGTTTCAAAATTAATACGGTTGCACCCTCTAAAATAATACGGTTGCACTCTTCATACGACTACGAAATTTTACCCTTCGCCGGAAGAACGATACGGTGGCACGTGCCACCGTATGCACTTAAGTAGGTTCGTCATTTATCTAAACGGCCTAAAGAGTTTGTAAAGTTAACATCTTTTTCTTGGTTAACAAAATATCCCCCTCCCCCCTCTCTCTTTCTCTCCCAATATATATATATATAGGGTATGGTTAAGTTCTTAACCTAAATTTTGGTATTAACTTTATGAACCAATCCAATCCATTCATTTTCAAAACGGACGGTTGAGATAATACATCTAAGAAAAGCTCATTAATTAAAGACCCGTTTAATATGGGGTGAGTGAACCTTGATGACCAGGGGTGATTGAGGAAAATATCACATTATTTCATCTCCGTTAATTTATCTGTCAAAGAATCAATAATGAAACTTGGGGTAAAAACCAGGGTCAGTAGTTAGGTTTGACCTTTGAGTCACTGATTATGACTACCATTCTTCACCTATGTTCATATGCACATGATTGTTCACTACACATTCACCCTTATTCATAACACATGGACACTGATAACACAAGGGTTCACTTATTTGTCACATATGTTGACAGTACATTGCATTAGAACCTTAAAATGACAACACATCGAATGTTCGCAAACACATACATGTTCGTTCATATACATATTAATGGTCATAAAACATGAATGTTCATGTACACATGAATTTTCAAAAAATGATAACACAAAAATGTTAACACATTACACATGGATGTTTACCCATGATCATATACACATGAATGTTCACCTATGTTCATATCAACGCCTCCATCGAGATCGTTCAAAGGCCCCAAATTCATAGTATCGTTCAAAAATGTTGAGTTGCTTATTGTTATGTTATGATATTAGAATCAAAATGTATATGGACTAAAATTTGAAAACACATGTTGAGCTAAAATCATGGAGCAAATTGATTTTGTAACTCCTCATTAAAGTGGCTAAAAATTGTTAAATTCATGAACTTCCCATTATACCTTTAGACATTAATTGCATATGCATAACCAACAACAATTGAAGATGCATTACTATTGGTCAAAATCAGTTTACAAGTTAACAATCTTTATTGGGTTAATTAACAAAAGATCTCCCCCCCTTTCCCTCTCTGTGTGTGTGTGTGTGTGTCTAACACCCTGATTTTTATCTTAATTTAAGAAATGTTGAACCGGGGGAAATTAGTAAAGAAAGAACCAATTATGGAGTATCGCTATAGTGCCATGCAGTTGTGACATCTGTCGCAATAGCACCAATGGTACTGAAGATATGGTAGTCTCGGCTATAGTGCCATGTGATTGTGACATATGTCACAATAGCAACAACATTACTGAGTGGTTGTTCGTCCCAATGAATGTGCCATGTAATTATGACAATGGGGTGGCATCCGTAATTTTTGGTTAAGCACAATTTCAAGTTAGTGTAGAAATCGATCTTTTACGAGAGATAGAGGAAATAGGACTTTGGGCTTAAATCCTATATTTTATGGTCATGTTGGATGAAGAATTCAAATACAAGTCCAACGGTTCTTTCTAGAGCAAAAACGGAGCAAAAACGAAGAACTTATGACCAAAACAGTTTTCGGTACATTTTGTGCTATAGTGCCCGCGATTGTGACACTGTCACTATAGCATTTCATAATCGCCAGAAGCCAAACACTCTCGGTACATTCTGTGCTATTGTGCCCGCGATTGTGACACTGTCACAATCGCATGTCACAATCGCACACGGGCACCTGAGCCTTAAAAATGCGATTTTCAGCCCCATTTTACTCCTCACTTCTCCCATTTCATCCCTTTCTCTCCCAAACCAAACCCCTAAGCCTCCAAAGTCGATTTTGAGCTATTTAGCCACAAGATTCGAGATTTTCAAGTGATTTTCTCCATCTACCATGGTTTTGGGAAACAATCTTGAAACCCTTTCACTTCATCTTCTTCACCCAAATCTTTCTAGGGTTTCATCCAACCTTTTTGACCATTTTGAAGAATTGGAGCTTGTGGTGTTTTGATGGTGATCTAGAGGTGTTTTGTTGGTGTATTCTTGTTGTGATTGAGGTAATCATCCCTTTTCTTCATCTAAGAAATTAGGGTTTTAGTATTATCGGTGGTTTTGATGTTTTATGTTGGGGGAAACGATTCTAAGTGTTTAAAGATGAATTATCCTGGTTGGAAACTTGTGGATATAGGTTTTGGAAGATTTGGCTTGAAGATAAAAATTTCTTCAAAGGAGCTCAAATTGGGGAAAAATCTAGATTTAGCCTAAATCTAGCAATGTGAGTTCAAGTTGATTTGCGAAAACGTTGTACATGCCAAAAATGTTATTTTTCAAGTATTTGTGTGTTTTACTTATAATTATCAATTGTTGAGTTATTTGGTAAGTTTGACTCTTTTAAGTGTTTGACTTTATAAAGATTGTAAAACACCCATATTTGGGATTTTGGGATATTTTGATGTGTAGAAATCATAAATATGTCTTCAAATGATTTATTGCTCAAATAGAGTTCGTTCAATGGTTTATTCATGTTGAGTAATTGATTTTATAAACCATTTGGGAAAAAAGCACATTTTAGTGTCATGAGTCGCTTTTTAGGATTATAAGGGGTATGAGTCCATTTGGGGAACCCTTTGTTTTAACCCGTGTCGAGTTTTGGGTTAATGATGATTTTGTGGGATATGTTTATCTAAACGATGTTTAAATGCTTTTTTTATGCTATGATAACCGTTATTTATGGGTCTAATGAGTTTTGGAGCATTTTTCTCGGTTTTGACTTTAAAGAAGTCTTGGGGACATTTTGTCCGGTTTTGATGGATCAATGTGGAGTCTTATTTATGGTTTGCATTTATTGCAACATATCGCATATTATTTCACATTATTGATATTTACATGCTCGGTTGCTTTAGTCATTTCGGGATGGGCATGTTATTGTAGAGTTTGTTGCATTGGATGCATAGGCACGTAAGTCAGTCTTTGTTGGATGGTCTATCTCCTTGTGCACGAGGAGTGGACTATTGGAACGCATGGTTATATGTGGTAGGCCGTTGGGGGCCACTAGCGAGTAGGCAATGGGGGACATTGGAGTCCTTGAGGTGTAACTCGTCTAGACTAGATAGGCAATGTGGTCCCATAAGTCCTTGAGGTGTAACTCGACCGAGTAGGCACTAGAGGCATAACAAAGGGAAAGGTTTTAGGTTGTGATGTCTTTATGGCATGAGAACTAGGACCGGGACTTGAGGTGTAATCCAGTAACATCATAAGTGACCTAACTTTGTGTGCCCGTCCCTTTCGATGGAATCGGGTCTCCCCCGTCACCGAAAGGTGTTGTTTTTGGGTATTTACTTGTATCCATATTTTCGGTGACACATTTTATTTATATGAAATGTTTTCATAGTTTATTGGCGGAGTTCCACGCCTCGTCCTTATTGGATGTTTTGAATATTGGAGTTTTATTCACGTTTATAATTACTTGGTATATTTAACGTCAAAGCACGTTTTGAGTGAGTTGGGATTGGAATTCACTTAGAAAATGCTTTATACATTTTGGGAACTTTTCTCATAGATTTTGCGTGCGTTGGAAAATGAGTCGTTTGCATTCTTTCATAAACCCTTTTGGAAATCATGATTTATGTCACAAACTTTCATTCAACGAATTATATAAATAATGCTATAGACTCTTTAACTCACTAGGCGTTAGCCTAACCTTTTTATTAGTCGGCATGTGCAACAGGTTCTGGTTGGGAGTAGTTCTAGTGTCACTGCGAAAGGTCGAGTGCTAGTAGTGTGCTCGAGAGGTGAATTGCTTAAGTGAAGTATTCCGCATTAATAACTGGGAATAGCATTTGGTACATGAGTTAAGTAACACCCGAGGTGAACTTAGCCTTTGTATTGAGTTTTGAGTTATATATTGTTTGAGGATAATCATAGATTTTAAATTAAGGTATTTCCTGTTTTGGATTATAAGGAGAAATCCTATTATTTTGATGTATTATCGAAAATTTTATTTAGTTGCTCTTTCCCAATTCGAGGGTGTTACAAGTTGGTATCAGAGCATAAGTTTGAGAGAATTAGGTGTTGATTTTGGATTCCTAGACTCAAACTAGCATTATTTTAAGTGAATGAAAGTGAAATTTCACCATTAGGCACTTTAAGATAGGATATTTTGAGGTCGATGGAGTCGCTAGAAACGAGAATCACGTCGAGGGTAGCAAGGATAATCATGTACGGTACATTCATAATTACAACTGGCCAGTGTTATGGTGAACCAACTAGTTACATGTGCATACCTGAACTACTTTAATATGATGACCGTTGGGGGTAGTGAAAGGGTTTCTAAGCGAGTAGGCGTTGGAATAGATGGACGATTTTAGCATTAGTCACTTGGAGTGACAATAAGCATGATAATTGCATTAAGTAGGCCATTTCGGGTTATTGATGGTTGGATTAGAACCATAGGCTTATTAAATCGACCTTAATTCGAGGGAAAATCGTAAGGTTAATCGATGTAACTTCCAATTTTTTCTTAAGATGTTTGAGAAACCGGATGACGATAGTGTAACCGGAGGAATTTGGAGGAGTGTGGTTTGAGACGTTGAGTGCCGACTAAATTCATGCACAAATTTTATTTTTATAAATTGCATCGGTTATTTCTTGTGTTTCAGTTCCTTATGTGGATTGCGTTACAAAATCTCGGAAAACGTTTCGCACAGACAAGATTTTAAATCATGATTTTGAACATGCATGAAATTATTTTATTGCAAGCAATTGCAAACCTTATTAGGATTTATCTTATTTTTTTGTTGTCCAATGTTATTTTTGGAATACCATGTTATCCATATATTATCGGTGTTTAAGATTTTGGACAAGTAATGACGACAAATGACTTTAACATTGGATCTCCTCCACATATGTTTAGGCTGAACGGAGAGTTACTTTCCGCTATTCTGGGAATTTTATCCCATGCGAGTTTTCTTTTAGAGTACTACTTTATGTTGTATTGCAACAAGTGTAAAATTTGGAGTTTGTTTTACGACGTTATGTGTCGCGTGAGTACAACTTTGATATATGAATACTCCAATTATTATGTGCGTTAATTTATGGATTTTAGGGGGGTATTTTGTCTTATGCGGATCTTGTCGGAAAATATTATTTTTATGGCGTAACAACCAAAAGAAGTAGCCTTTACGAGTTTGGTGTCACATGGTCTTCTCTTTTGAAACTTGTGTTAGCACAATACGTTACAACTTGTTTAGCGTACGGATTGATTTATACGTGGCGTGAGTAGGGCAGGAAAGAACATTCTGATAGTATTTCTTAACGATTTGCTTTATGCGCTTTTGGTTAATTGGTTATTTTATTATCATTTCATGCAAATGCATTATATTGATCTAGGGGTATGCATAACTTGGTAGCCACATAATCTTCGACACCTTGATGAATGAATCGTGAATGAAAATATTTTATTAATTTATTGCATAAATGGAGGTCATTTGGTCAAAGTATGTTTTAGTGTTGTGGGGATCATGCATGGTTTACAATGAGGAACATTTTGAAAACACGAATGTGTGAGTCGTTGAACTTTGGTCAATTTTGACTTGATGTACATTTGGAAATTGTAAACCTTTTTGGTTTTGGGGAAAATGTGTATTCTGGGTATTTTTAATGAGTAGATTTTAAGCATTGGCATTTTAACGTTTTATATTACAAGAGTAAAACTTTTGGTGTAAATGCACCGTGATGGAGGTTTTGGAAAATTATTTGTCTAAACCTAGAGTGCGTGGAAGTATTTATGTTTTGGAAAATTAGTGCACATTGTTTGTATGATTCGACATTCGAAGTCGATTTAAACCCTTTTTGGTGTCAACCATTTGCAAACACTTATTATTCTCCTAAGATTTGAGAAAACACATTAATGTCTGTGGAGCTTGTCAAAGAGGTTTTACTCATATGTCATTACATGACTAAATGGAAAATTTTGAAACTTGAATTAATGAAATCTTCTATTTCAAAAATCTAGTATGGATTGCCTATGGTATGTAATTTTATTTCTGAAAAACCACTAGGAAAGTGTTACAAGTTTGCATGCATATCCCAATTTGAGACTTCCTCATGATGTTTTAGTCGATATCTTTAAATGGTGAAAACGTATTGATCATTGTCTTTAAACTTGGAACTGACACAAATCATTTTTTGTTTTAACCAAAGTATAATTATGGGTCGTTTCACCGTTTTGTGAAATAAACTGTCGTGTGCGGACTGTGTTGGTGAATTTTGATTCCATGTCATTTTATGGTTAAGAAATGAATTTTGGGGGTCAAATGTTGTTTAAACTTCTTTTGAAGTACGTATAAATCTTTCTGTTGCACACTATTCAAAGTAGGAAATTACTTTACGTGCATGACATAAATCAATCCATGTTAGGACCGTAACGGTTCCTTTCAAAGAAGTCGCTTATTATGCTCTTGCGTTATTAATAATCTAAATTTCGATGAAATAGTTTTCAATATGATTTTCATATGTGGGACGGGCGTGTCCATTGTTGCACAACTGCCGAGTAGATAGTAGTAGATTTTGTGTGTGCGATTAAATTGATATGAAAACCTTTGTGTTGAAAATTTCCATAAAAGTTTTCGATTGGCATATATGTTAAGTATTTCACTTGAAAACCTTGAACTCATTAGAACCTTGGAAAGGTTAAGTAACCCCGGTTAAGAGTAAGTGTGTGTAGAACTTCGACAGTGGAAGGTTGGGTATTCCGACGCGTGATGGTACTGTAGGTCGAATGGTATCGATTGCAGGATTGATGTACTTTTTGTAACTGAAAGGTTAGATTCGCGGCATCTTATATTGAGGTTGGTGATAACCGTTCTTATTGGCAACCTTGTTTTTGGTTTTGACCAGTGTTTGCATAAAGAACGTGTAGGACCCTTTAGACACCATGTTGATAACCTTGATTTTGTGGGGACGCTCGACAAATGAATCTCGCGTGTGGAGTTCTGCTTTGGTTCGAATCTTTGTGAGTTGGTTACATGTCGACCTCCGGGTTTCAAGGCCAAGAACCATTAGTGTAATTGGAGTATTGTAGTCCAATCTTAAAGGATAATGGTATCGGTTGTAGCAATTTTAAGAAATTCAGATTGTGATAAGTGGATTTACAAGGATGACTTTCCTTGAATGGTAAACGGATTTTTCGTTTGGATGATTGGTAATTGGGCGTATTCTTGGAGTTGTATAATCGATGGATCAACGAAAACCGTCTGTTTTGGACTCTGGTAGTACCCGTTTGAGCTAGGTGACAGTTCAATAATGGGAACTATTGAACATGGGAATTTGTTGTTGTTTTCAATGGCGATCATGCTTTGGGATAACTGGAGAAAGAGTTTATAAGCGTGTAGATTCTGGACCGACTGGAAGTCGGGGTCTGTCGTTTGGGAAGTATGGATCACCTAAGGTTGGGAGACAGTCGAGGTCTTGTGGGTAGAATCTACTCTCGGAAGTTAAGTATTTAATCGGATATAACTGTAACGTGCCTGAGCGGACATTCATTATGAGTATCTACATGAAGGTTTGTCATAACAGTGCTGTCAAGAAGGAAATTTTGAAAATTCCGTTGGGAGACGAGGGAACATGAAAAGTGTTAGGAGCAGTAACCTTTGGTTGTATGGGAACTAGATTTCGAGGACGAAATATTTTTTAAGGTTGGGAGGATTGTAACACCCTGATTTTTTTTATCTTAATTGAAGAAATGTTGAACCGGGGGAAATCAGTAAAGAAAGAACCAATTATGGAGTATGGCTATAGTGTCGTGCAGTTGTGACATCTGTCACAATAGCACCAATGGTGCTGAAGATATGGTAGTCTCAGCTATAGTGCCATGTGATTGTGACATATGTCACAATAGCAATGACATTACCGAGTGGTTGGTCGTCCCAATGAATGTGCCATGTAATTATGACAATGGGGTGGCATTCGTAATTTTTGGTTAAGCACAATTTCAAGTTAGTGTAGAAATCGATCTTTTAAGAGAGATATAGGAAATAGGATTTTGGGCTTAAATCCTAGATTTTATGGTCTTTTTGGATGAAGAATTCAAATACGAGTCCAACGGTTCTTTTTGGAGCAAAAAACGGAGCTAAAACGAAGAACTTATAACCAAAACAGTTTTTGGTACATTTTGTGCTATAGTGCCCGCGAATGTGACACTGTCACTATAGCATGTCACAATCGCCAGAAGCCAAAAACTCTCGGTACATTCTGTGCTATTGTGTCCGCGATTGTGACACTGTCACAATCGCATGTCACAATCGCACACGAGCACCTGAGCCTTAAAACTGCGATTTTCAGCCCCATTTCACTCCTTACTTCTCCTATTTCATCACTTTCTCTCCCAAACCGAAACCCTAAGCCTCCAAAGTCGATTTTTAGCTATTTATCCACAAGATTCGAGATTGCAAGTGATTTTCTTCATCTACCATGGTTTTGGGAAACAATCTTGAAACCCTTTCACTTCATCTTCTTCCCCAAAATCTTTCTAGGTTTCATCCAACCTTTTTGACCATTTTGAAGAATTGGAGCTTGTGGTATTTTGTTGGTGATCTAGAGGTGTTTTGTTGTTGGATTCTTGTGGGATTGAGGTAATCATCTCTTTTCTTCATCTAAGAAATTAGGGTTTGGGTATTATTGGTGGTTTTGATATTTTATGTTGGGGGAAACGATTCTAAGTGTTTAAAGATGAATATTCTTGGTTGGAAACTTGTGGATCTAGGTTTTGGAATATTTGGCTTGAAGATACAAATTTCTTTAAAGGAACTCAAGTTGGGGAAAAATCTAGATTTAGCCTAAATCTAGCAAGGTGAGTTCAAGTTGATTTGCGAAAATGTTGTACATGCCAAAAATGTTATTTTCCAAGTATTTGTGTGTTTTACTTATAATTATCAGTTGTTGAGTTATTTGGTAAATTTGACTCTTTTAAGTGTTTAACTTTATAAAGATTGTAAAACACCCATATTTGGGATTTTTGGATATTTTGATGTGTAGAAATTATAAATATGTCTTCATGATTTATTGCTCAAATAGAGTTCGTTCAATGGTTTATTCATGTTGAATAATTGATTTTATAAACCATTTGGGAAAAGGCACATTTTAGTGTCATGAGTTGTTTTTAAGGATTATAAGGGGGTATGAGTCCATTTGGGGAACCCTTTGTTTTAACCCGTGTCGAGTTTTGGGTTAATGATGATTTTGTGGTACATGTTTATCTAAACGATGTTTAAATGCATTTTTTTATGTTATAATGACCGTTATTTATGGGTCTAATGAGTTTTGGAGCATTTTGCTCGGTTTTGACTTTAAGGAAGTCTTGGGGACATTTTGTCCGGTTTTGATTGCTCAATGTGGAGTCTTATTGATGGTTTGCGCTTATTGCAACATATCGCATATTATTGCACGTTATTGATATTTACATGCTCGGGTGCTTTAGTCATTTCGGGATGTGCATGTTATTGTAGACTGTGTTGCATTGGATCCATAGGCACGTAAGTCAGTCTTTGTTGGATGGTCTATCTCCTTGTGCACGAGGAGTGGACTATTGGAACGCATGGTTATATGCGGTAGGCGGTTGGGGGCCACTAGCGAGTAGGCAATGGGGGACATTGGAGTCCTTGAGGTGTAACTCGTCTAGACTGGATAGGCAATGTGGTCCCATAAGTCCTTGAGGTGTAACTCGACGGAGTAGGCACTAGAGGCATAATAAAGGGAAAGGTTTGAGGTTGTGATGTTTTTATGGTATGGGAACTAGGACCGGGACTTGAGTTGTAATCCAGTAACATCATATGTGACCTAACTTTGTGTGCCCGTCACTTTCGAGGAATCGGGTCTCCCCCGTCACCGAAAGGTGTTGTTTTTGGGTATTTACTTTTATCCATATTTTCGGTGACACATTTTATTTATATGAAATGTTTTCATAGTTTATTGGCGGAGTTCCACGCCTCGTCCTTATTGGATGTTTTGAATATTGGAGTTTTATTCACGTTTATAATTAATTGGGATATTTAACGTCAAAGTACGTTTTGAGTGAGTTGGGATTGGAATTCATTTAGAAAACACTTTATACATTTTGGGAACTTTTCTCATAGATTTTGTGTGCGTTGGAAAATGAGTTGTTTGCATTCTTTCCTAAACCCTTTTGGAAATCATGATTTATGTCACAAACTTTCATTCAACGAATTATATAAATCATGCTATAAACTCTTGAACTCACTAGGCGTTAGCCTAACCTTTTTATTTGTCGACATGTGTAACAGGTTCAGGTTGGGAGTAGTTCTAGTGTCACTACGAAAGGTCGAGTGCTAGTAGTGTGCTCGAGAAGTGAATTGCTTAAGTGAAGTCTTCCGCGTTAATAATTGGGAATAGCATTTTGTACCTGAGTTAAGAAACACCCGAGGTGAACTTAGCCTTTGTATTGAGTTTTGAGTTATATATTGTTTGAGGATAATCATAGATTTTAAATTAAGGTATTTCCCGTTTTGGATTATAACGAGAAATCCTATTATTTTGAATGTATTATCGAAAAATTTATTTAGTTGCTCTTTCCCAATTCGAGGGTGTTACACACACACTCTCTCTCTCTCTCTCTCTCTCTCTTTATATATATATATATATAGAGAGAGAGAGACTCCGTAAAATACAAACCTTGCATTTGTGGCACAACTTACAAACCACAGTGTGCATATATGCACAACGTGTGTGCATATATGCACAACGTGTGTGCATATATGCACAACGTGTGTGCATATATGCACAACCAGCATATACATATGCATACGTGCAAGAATATACATATAATGGATATACATTCGTATAGGATAATGCATATATGCATATCAGATTAAGCATATATGCACATTGGTTTGTAAGGGAGTGCAACAAATGCAAGGTTTGCATTTGATTTGTATCATATATATATATATATATATATATATATATATATATGTTTCATATGATGGGGATGAGGACTCGGAGACCGACTCGTACGACGATTAGATAATTGATATTAATATGTTTGAGACATTAATGTTTACTCACGATTTTCAAAATTATTGTATTACGTTTTAAAAATTATTCACTAGTTGTTTGAATATCAAATTGTTAGATTAAAATATAATTTATAACCAATTTTAAATAGCAAAAAAACATTTTAAGCTACAGCAACGACATATCATGGCAGTAGATCAAAATATATAAAAAATTAAAAAATAGCTTTTAGCCATGACAAGTCGTGGCAGTAGAGAAAAATAGGTGGAACGAAAAAGAATAAGGTAGGACAAATTAAATGGTTAAATTACGAAATACTATCGTAATAGGGTTGGGTTTTTGTGAGAATGAACTTTTTGGTGAGAACATGAAAGTAAAACCTTCATCCACCCTCATCGACATGCATCTACCTACAATATTTCACAAATCTTCATCTACCTTTATTTACCTATTTCTATCCACATGATGTGTTCGAGTACATACTTGGTTATAGAAGCAACCGTAGATATGTTAATAACATAATTATCCACCTAAAATTTAAAATTTATCTTTACTTTAAAGTCATGTTTTCATACTTTTTTAGTCACTTTCACATGTACTAGCTATCTACCCGCGCGATGCAGCGCAGGTGAGTGACAATTCTGAAGCAATTACTTCACCCTCAATCATGTTTCTCCGTATCTCTCGACAAGAAATATCAAACATTAACACTCATAAACATAAAACATAGTCTCAGGTTGCAAGACGACATGTTTAAAAAAACAATCCTTACAGGACGTATCCAATCCTTTCGTCAGGCAACAACATTGGCATCATCGCCTCCAGCCATTGAAGGTCCCCTCCCATAGATAAGTGGCTGCAGTGCACAATGACAAATTTAAGCAACATAAATCAACAATCGCATATGTTGGCAATAATATAATCACTTAATGGTGTCTTAATATCAACCTCAATCAACATGATCAAGATAAAACAAAAAGATCGTAGAAATATTCACCTGTCCATAGCCTGCACCACCATAGTCTGCGCTCAAAGCACCATATGGACCCCCATCAAACCATAACCAACCCGAGGAGGGTGGGCTGGGTAGCATGCAAGTAAACAGCCTTATGTGAGTTTGAAGAGAGCACTCTAATACTGGACCTACACAAAATTGTCAAATTACTTCTTTTATTTTCATTTTACTAAACAGGATGAGTCTTTTGATTAGACGGTCGCATAGCATAATAGGTACGAGAGCCCGCATTATTACCATCTAACTCATACTTCTCAGTGTTCTTCAAATCCTTCATAACGCTTGATCTATCTGCAACATGAACAAAACCAAACCTACTCCTCCCATGACCCGCTTTTGTAGGAGGGAGTACTACTTTCATAATTTTCCCATGGTGCTCAAATATCTTTTCTAACCGCTCTTTAGTCACATTTTTTGGGAAATTCTTCACATATATGGCCTTTAAATGCACAAGAAAGAACGGGAAAGATGCCTTGAGTTAACTTAAAAATGAGAGAAAACTTCTCTAACACTTCTATTTTGCATGTAAACCAAAATGAAATAGGATCTAACTGCTAGAATAAAAATGCAAGTGAAAACAGAACATGTACATCCATATTTTAAGAGTGGTGAGGCCAAAACTCAGCATTGTCATATTAAAGATAAATTGAAAAAGAATGTGAACAAGTGTTGCATTGTAACTTTCATAATAAAGCACCTGAAGACTTGACATTTTCCGGGTCAGCCCAACTCACAGTTGGAGCATTATCGTCAAACTAAAATTTTGGGTTCAACATCTTTTGTCTTGAATACTCTGCACAAGCATGGTTATTGTACTCAATGATAGGGGTGTTCACGGTATGGTTCGGCTCGGTTTGTAGGAAAAATGTGAACCGAACCGCATGAGGCGGATACCTAGTTACCTAAACTGAAACCGAACAACGGGCTGAACCAAACCAAACCGAACCGAACCGAATCGAAGTTAGTCGGTTACCCACCGGTTCGGTCCACGGTTACCCGAATTTATCAAAAAATAGTATTTGCAGTATAAAAATAATATCGAAATAGAAATTTTAAACTAATTACATAACAAATATCTAAAAATAATCCAAGAACAAGAAATTAAAATAAGTTTTTTGGTTTAAAAATATCTACTATTCAGTTGATGACTACTCAAAAGTTAAATAGTTAATAGTAAATATAATATTATTTATTGTATTATATAAATCGGTTCAGATCGGTTACCCGACAATACCTATAAATTAAAACCGAAACCGATCGGTGAATACCCGGTTTTTGGTTTTCGGTCTTTTCGGTTTTGGATCAAGCAGTTCGGCTCGGTTTCTCGGTTTTCCGTTTTTTTTACACCCGATAGCAAATACACCATTCGCCTAGAGTTTTGTGGATCCTGTAACAGAATAGGCAAAGAAGTTAGTTGTTTGAGGTTAATTGCAAGCAAATATAAAATCCAACCAATTAGTATCTAAACCTGTAGCAACTCTAAAGATCTAAAGCCTGGTCCAACCGTTCCGACCACCTTCTCCATGTCTACCGGTATCCAACTTTTACAAACATTACCAATAAATAATTGATGTTTTGCTTGGGATGTTGAACAACTGATCCTTCTACCCTGATATAACAAAAAAATCAACAATGATAATGTCAAGAAGAAGAGAAATGCAAAAACTCCCAATTCAGTGATCATTTAATGCATCAAACTCACCATTAAGCAACAACAGCTTAATATTACAAACAAGCATGCACATCTTAAAAAGTTTGTGAAGATTCACCAAAAATTTGCATATCTAAAAAGTTAAGCAACTTATAATTATTTTTTAACAATTACATACATATGTTAAATAAGTCCAAGAAATAACAATTTCGTCCTAAACATATCCTACAATTGGTGTCTACGCCATGAGACGAACCAAATCCTCCAAAACTCCTGCCACTTCGTGGAAGCTCTTTTATCTCATTTCATGCTTTGTTAAGCTTTGATACACCTGTTTCCAGTGAAAGTTGCCTGCTGAAACCCCTGTGAGCTGCAACAGTTCTTGTGCCTTCTCAAAGCTTGATCACCTGCGGCCTGTTAACTTTCTCGCCATTAACTTCCAAGACCCCATTAACTTCCAAGACCCGACGGCATCTGGTTGTTCCATCTTGATACTTTAAATAGAGACACACATATCACTTATTAGTAGGGTGTATCTACAAAGAATGCATACATTATAGATAAACATCATACAAAAAAATGTAGACGTTCAAAGAATTCCATAGAACGGGATAAAGATAACATGAATAACACAAAAAATGATTCTGGATTATGCAACCAAATTGGGTGGATATTTACAAGAAATAGGAGTTCTCCTCATATATTTCTTTAGCCCAGCTGGAGTCTCATCGGGTAGATACGGCTTCAACCTGGAAGTACGAAAAAAGTCATTTTTGATGGATCGTGTAAAAAGGGTTTCAATTCAATCTTGTTACAACACATTATTGACAGCAAAAAGACTTGGAATTCAAACAGGTTTTCAGATATAAATTATATTTTCTATAAAACAAATTGAAATTTAATAACAGATAATAAAAACCCAATTCATTTTGTGGAGAAATATACAGAACCCAATTGAAGAATAATTTTATTTTAAACAAGATCAACAAAGGCATTTCGTCGAACATTTAGGGGAAGTGGCTTACTTGGATCAATAATGTTGCTATAAACCTCCAGAACAACATTTCTCCCGATCTGATCAGTAAAAGCTGATAACAGCAAATTAAACAAAAATAATAAAGATCAACTAAATCGAAAAAATATTCAAGAGAGTGAGCTCAAAACGTAAGCTATTATCAGCGCATATAGAATGCCATTTACATCACACCCATCAATTTTTAACAGCAAGTAGATCTGAAACCTTATCCACCGAATCAAAATCAACAAAAGAATCGAAACACTTTAAACCATGATTTCTCAGCTGAAACACTAAAAACATCTACCAGTAGATACCAAATCAAGAAACGAAGCTATATGTAAATTTTACTTACAGATTCATAGCCTTCGAGTAATTCTTGTGCGAAGTCGCTGAAAACCCTAGCCCTCACGAATTAGTAAGAGAGAAATGTAGTGAGAGAAACTACAAACCCACATCGAAATTCATACAGAACCAACTATGAGGAACAAGAAGACAGATCAATTTCATGAAATCACCATATAAAACAGTAAAAGAAGCAGAACCCACGAGGAAGAAAGCCTAAGATTAGGGATAAAAACCCTAAGATTTGAGATTAAGGTTCCAATTTGCTGGTCTGAGAAATCATGATTAAAAGTAAGAGATTAGAACCGTATGAGAAATCAAGATTAGAAATCGAGTTAAAACCCTAAAACAAAACATATACCTGATTTGAATCGTATGAGAAATCTTACCATGTGAATCGTAGAGAGCACCCAAAGTAGCTAATTCCCTCTTCAAGGAAAACAAAAATCTTTTGGTCTTTGAGAGAAGAGGAGAAGAAACAGTAGAGACAGGCTTGAATATTTGAGAGCCAATAGGTAATTTTGAAATTTGAATTCAGAAGAAATATGGGAAATGAGCGGTCTGTCTGAAATTTGAATTCGGTGTATGTGGTGGTACCGTTAAAAACACTTGTACATCATGCTTTAGATCTTGTAATTCATAGTTTTTAAGAGTTTCTGCATAAAATAGTAGTACCCCATGCATTAAAACTTGTCTTTAAGAGTTTGGGGGTTAAATGCTTTATAATATAGTATAGATAAATAATTATTAAAATTTCGACTATAATAACAAAAATAGATAAATAAATGTAGTCAAATATAGATGAAAGTATACGAAGATATGTGAAGATTTTGTTCTCATCCTTTTACCATAATTTTTATCCTCGCGAAACTTAACCCAAAGTAATTTTACGTAATAATAATTTTAACTTTATTTTATATATAATTAATATGAGTTTTATATCTTTTAAGTTTTTAAAACAAAAATAAAGTTAGTTTAAAATACACCACGTGGAACCAAAAAAGCCAACATCGAGGTATGGGTGGAGTGTGGAGCAGTTGGAAGGTGGTTAATACTTAAGAGTAAACTATAATTTTTGTCCATGTAGTTTGTCGGATTTAACGGTTTTCGTTCTTCCAGTTTTAAAACTTCAAATTTGTTATTGTAGTTTGCAAAAATGCTTGGATTTGATCCTTCTCACTAAAAAATCCGTTAAACGGGAGGCAAGTTTAAACTTTTTACAATTTGTAAAGTTTCTTATATATATATATATATATAGGCCGGGCATCAAATACAAACCAGTTAGTTTGTACAAATTCGTACAAACCATACCTTGCTTCATGATTTTGTAAATTTGGCTTCATGAATATATATATATATATATATATATATTTTGGCTTCATGAATATATAATTTGGCTTCATTAATATATTATTTGGCATTTTTAACTAATTTTTTTTTACAAAAATAATGGTATTTTAGGGCTCCACCGAAAAAAAATTAGTTAAAAATGCCAAATAATATATTCATGAATCCAAATTATATATTCATGAAGCCAAAATATATATATATATATATATATATATATATATATATATATATATATATATTCATGAAGCCAAATTTACAAAATCATGAAGCTGTGTATGGTTTGTACGAGTTTGTACAAACTGACTGGTTTGTACCCGATACCACCCCTATATATAGGCTGGGTATCAAATACAAACCAGTTAGTTTGTACAAACTCGTACAAACCATACCTAGCTTCATAATTTTGTAAATTTGGCTTCATAAATATATATATATATATATATATATATATATATATATATATATATATATATATATATATATTGGTTTCATGAATATATAATTTGGCTTCATAAATATATCATTTGGCATTTTTAACTAATTTTTTTTTACAAAAATAAGGGTATTTTAGGGCTCCACCAAAAAAAATTAGTTAACAATGCCAAATAATATATTCATGAATCCAAATTATATATTCATGAAGCCAAATATATATATATATATATATATATATATATATATATATATATATATATTCATGAAGCCAAATTTACAAAATCATGAAGCTAGGTATGGCTTGTAGTTTGTACGAGTTTGTACAAACTGACTGGTTTGTACCCGATACCACCCCTATATATAGGCTGGGTATCAAATACAAACCAGTTAGTTTGTACAAACTCGTACAAACCATACCTAGCTTCATGATTTTGTAAATTTGGCTTCATGAATATATATATATATATATATATATATATATATATATATATATATATATATATATATATATATATATATATATATATATTGGCTTCATGAATATATAATTTGGCTTCATGAATATATCATTTGGCATTTTTATTTTACAAAAATAAGGGTATTTTAGGGCTCCACCGAAAAAAAATTAGTTAAAAATGCCAAATAATATATTCATTAATCCAAATTATATATTCATGAAGCCAATATATATATATATATATTCATGAAGCCAAATTTACAAAATCATGAAGCTAGGTATGGTTTGTATGAGTTTGTACAAACTGACTGGTTTGTACCCGATACCACCCCTATATATAGGCCGGGTATCAAATACAAACCAGTTAGTTTGTACAAACTCGTACAAACCATAACTAACTTCATGATTTTGTAAATTTGGCTTCATTAATATATATATATATGTTAGGACACTAAATGTCCTAATTATAAGATAGTTTTGTAAAGGGGTAATTAATAGTAATATGGGCTTGGATATAGTGTAATGGGCTTGGGCTTAACTATGTAACAAGGGGTATATAATGTTTAGTGTGTGTAATTAGGGTTAAGTTAGTCATTGCAATGTAGCCTCCTTGGTGTAGTGTGTGTTCTAGAGACAGATCCATTCTCTCTCTAGGTTGCTTTCATTGAATAATACACCACTTTGATTATCTATCTTCTTGTTACTATCTATATCAATATATGAATCGTTGTCTTGTTTGAAATGGGACTAACAAGTGGTATCAGAGCCAAAATCGAAAGAATCAATCATCGATACGATCATTCTACAACGATTCATCATCAACAGCCCAATCTGGTATGAAACAGTAACTTTTCGAATTTTTGTTTCACACAAACTGTTTTGGGATTGAAAAACACATTTCTAGTTGTTTTTGGACAAAACTCGAAGTATTAAAGTTGTCCAGAATGCCAGTGCGCACATACGTACCAATTTTCAGCCCAAACAGATCAGTATTGAAGTTTCGACTTAAGATTATTTGAATCTTCATCCATGTCGCAACCTTGATATTCATCGAAATCGCAATCAGAAGATTCATCGAAATCGCAATCTTCAAATATTCATCGAAATCGCAGTGATCTTTGTGTGAATAGTACAAAGTCGCAGTGACCTATTGCGACTTCATTCCCATATCGCAATCCACATCACGATGAACAGTACCAAATCGCAATGGTCTATTGCGACTTGGCCTCCAAATCGCAACGGTCTATTGCGACTTGGCCTCCAAATCGCAATCGTCTATTGCGACTTGCCCCAAATCGCAATCCATTACACTATGAACAGTACCAAATCGCAACCTTCAGTTGCGACTTGGGTGAACCTTTATCTATTGCGAATTCATCTGTTGCGACTTCAGCTATTGCGATTTCAGTGCATTGCGACTTCATTGCATTGCGACTTGTGTGTGTTTGTGACATGGTTTGTGTTGCAACAAAGGGTTAAAAATGTGTAATCGTGACTGTTTCTAGAGATCCAGATGGTATCCTCGCCTATGTAATCACCCTTTCAATTACAAAAAAAAAATAAAAAAAATCCGCTAACCGGTTAGCGGAACCCCCGTGCTTAGTCTCAGGAGGGGGGCATTGTTCATGGTGTTTAGCATAAAGCGCGTGTGACATCATTCCCATATTTAGGCTGTCACATACATATTGCAACTGTCAATGCTTAAAGGAGCTCAAGTTTGCCAAGATTTTCAGAAGATGAGTGTTGGAATTCAGTCTTTAGTTGAATTGAATTAGACGTTTGAGCATTTGCAATCATTATTCTGGAGTTTTTGTTGACAATGCTAGACCGTTGAGTGCTCTTCTGACCTGATCAATCAGAATTGTGAGTGCTTGCAATCATTGTTCCGGTGCTTTGGTTGTGATTCAGACTCTTGAGTGCTTATAATCATTCAACTATTTCTTGAAGATTGAAGTTCCGGATTTTCATCATTCGGTGTTCTGATATTTTGGGGATGAGCATTTTTCTACAGTTGATGAACAATGTTACTTGTGGTGTTCTTCTAAACCCTACCTTATAGTGTATGCTTCATTATGTTTCCTCTTTCGAGCAAATCCGAATCACGCTCTTAAGCTGAATTCCTATTCAACTCGTGACTTATCGACGGATTTGGTGTTATAGACTGAGTTTGCATTTGGTATTGTCACGCAACAACTCGCTCGTTATTTTTTCTTGTGAGCTTATCGGTACGAGCTAGAGTTTCCACATTTATGAAGATATTTTTCGTGCACTCGGTCGAGACATTGAATCCGATTTGTCAAGGTTGAAATATAAAGAGTAAGAGCATATTTCAAGGGGGAGCCTAGACTACATTTGAAGAATTGCATCACTACGGTTTTCTAAAGAAATCAAGGGGGAGAAGAATTAAAGATCTTTCGAGATGGGTGATTCCTTTACAAAACTATAGGGGGAGATTGTTAGGACACTAAATGTCCTAATTATAAGATAGTTTTGTAAAGGGGTAATTAATAGTAATATGGGCTTGGATATAGTGTAATGGGCTTGGGCTTAACTATGTAATAAGGGGTATATAATGTTTAGTGTGTGTAATTAGGGTTAAGTTAGTCATTGCAATGTAGCCTCCTTGGTGTAGTGTGTGTTCTAGAGAGAGATCCATTCTCTCTCTAGGTTGCTTTCATTGAATAATACACCACTTTGATTATCTATCTTCTTGTTACTATCTATATCAATATATGAATCGTTGTCTTGTTTGAAATGGGACTAACAATATATATATATATATATATATATATATTGGCTTCATGAATATATAATTTGGCTTCATGAATATATCATTTGACATTTTTAACTAATTTGTTTTACAAAAATAAGGATATTTTAGGGCTCCACCGAAAAAAAATTAGTTAAAAATGCCAAATAATATATTCATGAATCCAAATTATATATTCATGAAGCCAAAATATATATATATATATATATATATATATTTATTCATGAAGCCAAATTTACAAAATCATGAAGCTAGGTATGGTTTGTACGAGTTTGTACAAACTGACTGGTTTGTACCCGATACCACCCCTATATATATATATATATATATATATATATAGCCTTAGGTTCAATAGAGAAGTGCAAATATTTAGAGAAATAGAGAAGTAAAAAAACACGAGACCGTTCATATATGAACGTTCATATGAACGTTCAGATATGACTGTTATATGAACGTTCATTTATGAACGTTCATATATGAACGTTCATATATGAACGTTCATATATGACTGTTCATATATGAACGGTCCCGTGTGTTTTTACTTCTCTATTTCTCTAAATATTTGCACTTCTCTATTGAACCTTTCCCTATATATATATATATATATATATATATATATATGTGTGTGTGTGTGTGTGTGTGTGTGTGTGTCTATATGTCGTCCTCGAAGTCGACGAGCACGCATCTCTGGCGAGCTCTAGCTCTACATCTCAGAACCCAAAACAAATCCCTTAATTTTCATCCATTAATGGCGATCTAACATGAATATAATTTCATCTCAAACACACCTCCCCTTCTCCAAACCCAGAACAAATCCACCCCTTCCATTAATGGCGATCATTACCTAGACCTTCCAAAGATATGTCAAAGAAAGAGAGAGATATGGAGACAAACCCCACAAAAATTCAAAATCAAAACTGCAAATCGACAAACCCCCTCCATAAGTTAATGGTTGATTTACGTTAAATTTGGTAATAGAGGATGGCACTAAGGTGTTTGGCGCAACAATTTTGCAGTAGTTGGTCACGACAAACCTCTCCAATCATCTCCTTCGGCTGCCACCACCATCAACAAAAAAAATCTTTTTTTAACATGTTCAACTGGATTTCTTTAGTGTTCTTTCGACTGGGCTTCTTCAACTCCAAACTATAAAGCAGATGGTCACAAAAAAGCTGAGTCGAGAGTTAGGGCCGTTGAGGACGAATTTGGTTGAGAATGGGAGGGAACATCAGTTGTTAGGGGAGAGGCGCCGAGACAGTGAATGCGCCATCCGCTGGAGTTTGATGGTGAAGTTATGGTCGGCGATATACTTTGGTGACAGCGAAGTTTTGATTTTTTTTACAAAAACTAAAATATCCATTATTTAACTGATTTTTTGGGGGATCGTTAGAGCGAGATACTGAATAGGAACATTTTTGTGAACCACAATAGCCAAATTGCATTTTTGAAACTGTAGCATTGAAACCGTATAATCGACAAACCAAAGGGATCAAACTTGTAGTTCACTCTTACTTTAATTATCTATACTACATTATTAAAAGAATAAGGGGATTTGGCAGTTTTTTTTCAACATCCAGTTTTTCAAGGTTACTCCTTCTATTACATACCGTACAAGTTTTGAAAGCAGACCTTTGAAATCCACGAGTCATCTCCCACGTCTAGCACAAAAAACTACTTTCAAGGTTACAATTTTTTATGCCTACCGTACAACTTTCTGCAGCATAGGATTGAAAGCGGTTCTTCTCCTGCCACGACTTCTCCCTCCCGTCTCCTTCTCATCGTGACCACGTCCCCTCATTTCTCTCCTTCCCCATCACCACAATCCTGATTTCTCTCGATCTCTCCTACCTCTCCACTCCTTATATATCCTTCAAGAAACCCTACCCCATCTTCACGATCAGTCAAGCTTTTGTATCTAACCCCCCTCCCCACGACCCCTTTATTACTCACCACATCGGCACATCCCGCTCCCAATCTTCCTGCCTCTCACTCACCAACATTTCTCCAGAGAGAAATTGGGTCTTTGCCTCTCAATGTTTCCATAGGTGGTGCAGTGGACTTCAATATGCCTACCATGAATTTATCTTCATCGATTGGAAATGGAGTCAACTTCGCATCAAAGTTCATTACTTCGAACTTAGGTAAAGTTTCTTTGAAATTTTGTCTATTTATATGAATTTATTTAAACCCGTGGCCGGAAACTTAAAACCACGATGTATACATGTTTAAAGAATGGGGTTTTGAGAAGGGTTGGGGAGATAATGCAGAAAGGGTGAGAGAAACAGTTCGATTACTATTGGAGGTTCTTCAAGCACCCGACCCTGTAAACCTGGAGAAATTCTTTAGTATGGTTCCAAGCATATTCAACGTTGTGCTATTCTCGATCCATGGGTATTTTGGTCAATCTAATGTTCTTGGCTTGCCTGATACCGGAGGGCAGGTAGTTTATGTTTTGGATCAAGTTGTGCCTTTAGAAGAGGAATTGCTCCTCAAGGGCTCAACTACAAGCCTCTGATTCTTGTGGTGAGAATAATATTTTCATTTTTCATTTTTCATTTCTGGAATGAAATGTTTACGATGTTATTAATTTACAAATGTTGGTCCGAATTAGATGACTCGATTTCTCCCCGATGCTAAGGGGACCAAGTGTAGTCAGGTGATGGAACCAGTTATTAACACAAAACTATATTGTTGTTGTATTTTAACGGAATTGGGTAGAAGGTGGGTCAATCTTTCTGCATAATGTTTATTGTTAGATTCAACACCAAAATTATATTGTTGTCGTATTTTAACAGAATTGGGTAGACGATGGGCTAATCTTTCTGCATAATCTTGGTGCTAAGTTATCTAACAAATCACCCGTCTTTAATTCGTGGCTTTTAGCATGAACTGAATTAAGTTAAAATCTTGCAATTGGATGCTTAGGCTGTATTGGTTGGTTTTGATCGGTTGTTCTTGGGTCTGCTTTCAACAGTTGCTATTTTGGATCCCACTTTTGAATTTGGTGTCCTTCCACAGGTGCTGATGAGGAAAACAAATTAAGCCGAGACTGATTGAATAAAATGTTAATTGGTGAAAACTAATAGGAGATGGGTGAAAGGATTTCGTTTTGGATTCGGTATGTGGCGAAAACTAATAAGCGGTTCATCAACTTTTGTTCTTACATATGTTGGGAATTTACTAAATCTCGCTTTCTTGGTTCTAAACTAATATGTGACGAAACCAAACAACTGAATGTGGAACAAACTTACATTTGGATTCAGAATGACATACTTCATTATGTAGGCTATACAGGATGGCTCCATCCAAACATCAATCTTCCCTATATCTCTTTCAATCGACCAGGATGTATGGATTTAAGCTATGCCTTTCCATTTTGGTTTGGTTTTAGTTTTTATCTCACAGTTGCTCGTTATATATACTGAATGTTTAGTTTGCTTACAGTGTGATGATCAATTTTCATTCTGTGGGGTTCAATTTCAATCACCAGCTTCGAATAAGAAACTACAATGTTTGCAACTGTTGAAGTTATGGGACAAATCTTTCAGTATTTTGGCTAGATCCTTAATTGTTTAATAATGTAAGATTTTTTATTTGAAAATTATTTAAAAAACTTCACATCTTGAAATACCATTTATTTTGTAGGGTTAATCTCAAAATTAGGAGGGTCGTGTAGGTAGTGGGGAAGTGGAGGTTTGCGGTTTTTGGAGGAACGTGGGGAGAGTCTGAGCTCTAAGTAAAGATATTTCAAGGGGTAACCTCTTATATGCTTTGAAACTTGTACATTGTGCAAAAGAACGGGTAATCTTGAATCTTGAAAATAACCGTATTACCATTTTAATATTGTAGTATTGATATTGATATAGATTAGACAAATAGTTGCAACAATCCCGAGTTCTGGTTGCCACAATGATTTTAAAGAAGTGATTCACAAACAGTTCTTCAAATGTTTCCAAGTTTTTTTGGTTTTACCTGAAAGTTGTAAAACTTGTATAAATTTTGTAAATCAGACCATAGATTTTCAGCATTGTAGAACATGTACTAGGAAGAAGGTGGACTGCAAGGTTCAACATAATACTAGGAAGTTGAATTGATTTCCAAAGGTTGCAATAAGTTTAAAAGTGTCAGCCATAATATCCCATAGGATGGAATAGGTTTTGCAGACGGGACTGGTGATGATGAGCTTCAAGAGTTGGTGAACAACATGCATCGGGGTTTCAGGTAATGATGTTTGAGTGCATCATGTGGTTGACTGCAGTGACATCTTGACTGATTAGTTATCAGATAAAAGGTTTTGTATGTGAAAGGGTTGTAGGATCCAAGGAGTGGTAACAAAGGCAGTTGGAATAGGGTGGTATGGGATTATAACGCACCAAACGCAAAAGTTGAGATTGATGAAACACAACTTGATAAAATGAAAAAAGAAAATTCATGTACCGGTTGAGGGTCTAACATAAAGCTCTGCTGTCGTAAGCTTATGGTTTAGGAACACTTCAGGAATACTTCTTATTGAGCCTAAGCCTGAAGGACACAAAAAGCACAGTACGATACTATCTATTTTGTTAATAAAGTGATTGGTCCGTTATTTTTTAAACACTCTCACGAGTTCATGTACTAATGTTGCCACTTGCCAGGTACGATTGGGATGTTGCCACAACAGCTAATTTCTGTTCTAAGATCTTAGTTTTTAGCTGTAAAATTGTGGCATATAATGTATTTTTGTTTCCTTAAAATAAAATTAGTTGTCGAATGCAACCACGCTACTCTATCTGCGTACCACTTTTAGGGTTTAGGATTTACCGTGAATAAAATCAATTGCATTATTCTAATATTTTATGGCATGTATTGTAATCAAAGCAATTCATCCTTCAGATAGGGTTTGTTAGCCAAGCATCGTTTCAACGTCCCTTATGAGAAATTACAAATTAGTATTTTTTAGACTTCAAATTACAGTTCAACTATTAACACTATTCTCCCTTGTTATGCCTTCAGGTTTTTATAGTTGACAACATAATTCTTTTGTTGACTTATTTGCTTCAGGTTATTTCTGCCTCTGGAGCTGTTAAACACAAGGATGTGGTGGAGCAGGTGAAACAACTGTTCACGAAGTTGTCAGCCAGTCCCATAACTACCTCACAGTTAGTAGAAAAGGAGCCAGGCATTATTCACCGGATCAGAGGTGTGCTTTACAGATTTAGTATTTGCAATACGAAACATGAATTCACACACATAACAAGTAAATTTGGAAGATAGTCAACAAACACTTGGAATGTTACATGGGGTCGGGGAGGTACTTATGCTCAAGGGTCGTGTTGAGGCAGTGGTGAAACTTAAGGGACTCAACATTGACATAATTCAACAACATTAGTTATCGAATACGTAGTTACTTTTTCTGCTTTTACTCATTGTATTGATAATTGTATATATCCCTCTGCGTTTGAATGAATTAACTTAATGAACAAAACCATGTGCAAACGGTGCTTGTAGTCTACAACTTTTACGGAAAATATTTTATCTTGTGGCATTTTAAGTCCTTGAATAAGCATGTTGTTAGGTAACTTAGGTTACCATACATCTGAAACAATGAATTGTAAGAATCGTCATCTAATTTTCAAATGTTGTAGAAATTCAATGATTTCAACTAGCAGGCCCTTTCATATAAATATGAAACACCCATTTTGCAATTACTTAGTTGCCTTGAAACAATCGAATAACCTTACCTCTATATTTTGATTATTCACACAATTGTTGGACTCATTTGTTCCAATTTTGTATAAAAGAAGATGCAAAGTCCCCGAAATAACTTATGTAATTTTTTTTCTTTTGTTCTTTAATTTAAATGTAAGAATAAAACAAAGATTTATCATATAGTTGGATTGAGATATTGTCATTTTTGGTTAAACAAATAATGCTTAATCATCAAAGAAATTGATATACCCTTGTCTAAAAATCATAGTAATAATTGAAAGCATACAAGAAAAAAAATGAAGTTGTGATTGAAGTTAGGATTTTCGACTTTATCAACATCTACATATAAGACATCAAAGCTTCATATCCAATCGACCATATTAACCTTTAATTTATATACTATCTAATTTGCGATATAAGACCATGTAGATTTGTAAAATTAACATCGAGAAGGAAAGAAATAGAACAAAAAATGAAACATAATTGCCTTTTTCGAGTTATCATTTTTGATTTCGAGAGTTTCATTGTTGAGCGGGTCTCAATGGGTGAGAGTGAGACTAGCGGAAAACCCTTTTTTCTTGAAAAAAGTCTATGCATTGTAATAGGAATTTAATGTGTATATATATATATATATATCATAACATTGTAATCATATTTGACTTTGAAACAAAATCCATGACATGTGTTATAGGTTAGTTTAGATCTACATCTGCAAAATTGACTTGTTTGAGTTTGAACAATTATTTAAGGTTACTAATGGAAAAATAACATAGTCAACGGAGTAGCATTTAAGTCTAGAAAATGATCTCTTACATCTTTTGTAATGTTTGAAAAAAGTGTAGTTGGAAGGAATTTTTTTTATGTCAAATCCTCTTTTTCTACTGCAATTATATTAGTTGGTTTTGGAGTGCAAAAAGAATTACAACAAAATAATATTAAACATATGGGTTGCTTATCGAATATTTGCCATCAAAATGTATATTTTAGCACAATTTTCTTCTAATAAATGAGCATTATGGAAATACGTAACGATTTACATTTGCCATCAAAAGTATATTTGGCAAAATAAAGTTGATTCAAATGGAGAAGCCTCTATTATGTGGCATTTAATCTCTTGTTGAAGGCCATAGAAGCCTGGATCTCTACTTAGCATTGAAGTGGTGAAATATTTTTCGTTGTCGTTTTTTGGATTCTTTAACTTGTAGTTTTGAGACAACTTGATAGGTGAGATTAGATGTTAATAATCTTGATGATGCCCCATGCGTGACGACTTGCCTTCTCATGTAACAATGTTTTGTTAAAAAACGTTTCTCGGTTTACAACAAATTTTCGTATCCCGCCGCATCGCACGGGTACATTACTAGTATATTGTTATCGTATTATTGATAAAATATTACAAAATGTCAAATTACATAAACAAATTGGACATATATTCATTTCAATATATATATATATATATATATATATAAATTTTTTTTAAACGTATTATTTAAGTGTTTTTATAATTCATATTTAGGAGTCTAAAGTTCAATTCTTCGAGAAAGTTTATTTTGGAATATGTCATTTTAAAAAACATATTAAGTTTCACTTATGTTATAAAAGTGTCAAACCAATATTATGTACCATAATGGTTTTTTTTCAAACTATATATAAGGAATTGAGAAAGACTTGTATATATGATTGAGACAAAAGAGAGCTATATAAATAGCTATACAAAGGATACAGACTAAATATGGACAACAAATAATTAGGAAATAAAAAGGGATAATTGATATCAATGAGGGATATCAATCATCATATAGAGATAAATGTAGATACACAAATATACACACAATCATGTATTTATTAAGGATGATGCTCTATCTTTATCACGCCTCCGCAAGATGGAAGTCCGTTGGGCAAGTCCAATCTTGTCAAGCAGAAGATGGAATCGTGTTCTGGACAGCGGTTTGGTGAGTGCATCAGCGCCAGAAATATATATGACTCGAATTGTGCCCATTTGAACTTGTTCTGGAACGAAATGAAAAGCCAATGCAAGGTGCTTCATGCGAGAATGGAAGACGGGATTTGCCGAATAATGTGTCGCCCCTTGATTGTCACAGTAGATAGTAGGAGGATGGTTTAACTTGATTCCAAGTTCAGTAAGTAAGGAATTAATCCAAAGAACCTCAGTTGTAGTGTCTGCTACTGCTCTGAATTCTGATTCGGTAGAAGAACGCGATAGAGCTCGTTGTTTCTTGGAGCTCCAAGAAAGGGGATTTCTGCCAAGATAAACTAAATAGCCTGTGGTAGAAACGTAGTTGTCTTTATCACCACCCCAATCGGCATCGGTGAAAGCATGTAGATGTGGTGGTGTTTCACGGTGAAGTTGGAGACCATGATGTATTGTACCTTTAAGGTAACGTAATAGACGTTTGAGAGCAAGCCAATGAGAGTCAGTTGGGGCATGCATGTATTGAGACAATTTGTTGATGGCATAGGCTACGTCGGGTCGAGTGAAGGATAGATATTGGAGACTACCTAAAATGGCTCGATAATCAGTGTGGTTGGGAATGGGAGAGCCACTTTGAGAGAGGGTTGGATGTAGAGCCATAGGTGTGGAAACAGGTTTGCATTCATGCATATTATAACGTGTAAGAAGATCATTAATATACTTGGTCTGACAAAGAAATAGACCGGATAAGTTGGGGATGACTTCAACGCCCAGGAAGTAGGACAAAGATCCAAGGTCTTTGAGTGAGAATTTTGTAGCAAGAGTTTTGATGAAGTCATTTAGGTAAGGTAAAGATGGGCCAGTGACGATAATGTCGTCGACATAGACAAGAAGGTAGAAATGATAAGTACCTCGTTGATAGAGGAACAATGATGGATCAGAGATAGAATTGCGGAAGCCATAAGAAAGGAGAAATGATTTGAGTTCGTTATACCAAGCTCGCGGGGCTTGTTTGAGGCCATAAATGGCTTTGGATAGCTGACAGACATGGTGAGGGTGAGAGGAATCGAAAAATTCTGGGGGTTGAGCCATGTAAACAGTTTCGGTTAGGGTGCCTTGGAGAAATGCATTGTTTATGTCAAGTTGTCGAAGTGACCAACCATGACATACAGCTAAGGAGAGGATGAGATGAACTGTTGTCGGTTTTATGACAGGGCTAAAGGTTTCGGAATAGTCGATGCCAGGGCGTTGGTGAAACCCTTTGGCAACTAACCGAGCCTTGTATTGTTTGATAGTGCCATCAGGGTTATATTTGATCCTAAAAACCCACTTGCAACCAATAATGTTTTGGGAGACATGAGAGGGAACGAGTGACCAGGTGTTGTTGCGGGTGAGAGCATAATATTCTTCGAGCATGGCGTGACGCCAATTGGGGTCTTTTAAGGCTTGTTTTACAGTGGTGGGTTCAAGATGTGGTGGTAGTAATGTGACATTATTGGCGTATTTTGGGTTAGGTTTGGTGATGTTGTTACGTAGGCAAGTAACAATGGTTCTTGAGGGTGGGAGTGATGGTGGTGGTGGGGGAGGTGGGGTTGGCGGTGATGATGGAGGATGGGGTGGAGGGGGGGTTGGGGGTGACGATGGGGGTGGGGGTGGAGGTGGGGTTGGAGGTGACGAGGGTGAATGATTGGGCTGGTGCGATGAGTGCTCAATTGTAGTCGATGGAGTAGTTGTTTGGGTTGTGTTTGTAGGCTGGAGAGACTGGGTAGATATAAGGGAGGTTCGTGGGGAAGGTGTTGGTGGTGAGGGGTGTTGTTGGGCTTTCGGGAAGCTCGGTTTGATAGGCAAGGACATATTGCACATTGGTCTGTAGTAGGAACATCGGAAGTATTTGATAAGGAGCTTAAAGAGGAGTAAGGAAATTCATTTTCAATGAATTTAACATGACGAGACATGTAGACCTTGTGAGTGCACGGGTCTAAGCAGTAGTAGGCACTTTGAGATGGAGCGTACCAACAAAGATGCACGGTGTCGATCGAGGTTCCATTTTATGGTTTGTATAAGGTCGAAGCCAAGGGTAACAAAGGCACCCAAATCTTTTAAGTTTAGAATTGTTGGGAGGGATGGACAAAAGTTTAAGATATGGAGATTGATGTTGAAGAGTGCATGTGGGAAGCCGGTTAATGAGGTATGTGGCAGTTGTGAAGGCATATGGCCAAAGGGAGAGAGGAAGATTGGCATGAGATAAAAGGGTAAGTCTTGTTTCAACGATGTGACGATGTCGTCTTTCAGCATACCCGTTGTGTTCGGGTGTGTGTGGGGGGGAAGTAAGGTGAGAAATTCCGTCATTAAGAATGGTGGGAGTGAGTTTAAGGTATTCTCCACCATTGTCTGAGAAGAGTTGTATGATAGGACAGTTGAAGTACTTCTCGACGAGAGCACGAAAATGAAGGAATGTGGGGTATGTATCAGATTTTCTCTTGAGAGGATAGAACCATATATACTTGGTGAAGTGGTCAACAAAGATTACATAGTATTTGTAATTATCATGCGATAAGACAGGTGCAGTCCACACATCAGAGAAGAGTAATTCTAAAGGGCATGAGAAGTGAGGGAAGATTGAGAGAAACGAAGCTTGTGACTTTTATTGATATTGCATGAGTTACAATGAGAAAATGATACTGGTGGTATTTTTAAAGAAAATTGACTGCTAATAATCTTGAGTATGTTGATAGAAGGATGTCCTAAGCGATGGCGCCAAGCTTGAGATGAGGTGGAGATGCCGGTATGAACGGAGGGAGAAGTGGTGTTCCATTCATAGATACCGCCGCTAATTGGTCCTTAGAGGAGTATGGTTCCCTTGGTGAGATCCTTGACACGAAAAGAATACGGTAAGAATTCAACAACGGCATGATTATCTTTACAAAATTGAGAAATGGAAAGAATATTTTGAGAGATCAAGGGAACATGCAAGACATTAGTAAATACGAAAGATTTATTGGAAGTAGGAAGAGAAAAAGAACCAATATGAGCTACTAGAAGAGTCGACCCATCTCCTATGATAAGGTCATCGGAACCATCGTATGGTGCATGGAGGGAGAGGTTGGCAAGGTTGTGGGTCACATGGTGCGTTGCGCCACTATCCAGTAACCAGGAGTCGACAGGAGCTTGGAAAGTTGCAATGTGGGCTTGTGGGTTATAGGTGGTGTTCGGTTGTTGACGAGTGTGGCGAAAAGTGGAAGGGGTAGTAGGATTATGGTTTGGAGAGGGGAAGACAATGTAGGGAAATAGTTGTTTGAATGTTGGGCATTGAGAGACAATGTGGCCGATAGTACGACACCATTGACATCTTCCATGGTAAGGTTTGGGAGTACGATTTGTCGTGATGTTGGTGGGGGTGGGTAGGAGACCAGGTGAGGCTGCTGGCCGTTTGGGACGACGAGTTGGGTTTGGCCTGTAACTGACACCATGAGCTGTAGCAGGAAAAGTGGGTGCTGGAACTTGGTTTTTGAGGGTAATCTCTTGGTGGATAAGTTTTTCATGGAGGGCTTCAAAGGTAATCGGTGTGTCGCGAGCTCTAATAGCATCAACGACGGACTTGTATGATTCATAGTCTAGGCCTTTGAGGACTTTAGCGATGATATCCTCGTTGTCCATAGGCTTGCCCATGAGAGAGTTGGTCCGTGCAAGCTTTGATGGCTTGCACGTATTCGGTTATGCTTTGATTGTTTTTTGGTGAGAGAGTCGAGACGATCTTTGACTTGAAGAAGATGTCCTCGAGAAGGGTTGGCATAGGTGGTGGCAAGTATTTTCCAGGCCTCATGAGATGTGGTAGCTTGAACACTGAGGGGAGCAATGGTGGGGGAGAGAGTTCCAATGAGAGCTCCAATAATGAGTTTGTCTTGGCGTTGCCATGAGAGATAGGCCAGGTTGGGGGACGTTTTTGAGTCGACTGTGATTGATTCAGGAGGTGAGGGATAAGTGCCATCAACAAATTTAAATAAATCATAGCCAAATAGAATGGAGTGGATTTGGGTTTTCCAGGAGAGATAGTTCAAAGGGGTTAACTTGATGCAATTGTTGAAGTTGACGAGAATGAATGGTTTGGAGGGTTCTTGAGAGTTGGGAATGGTGTTTTCATGGCTGCCCATATTGCAAGAACAAAGGTTTAAGAAGAATTGATCTTAGCTCTGATATCATATAAGGAATTGAGAAAGACTTGTATATATGATTGAGACAAAAGAGAGCTATATAAATAGCTATACAAAGGATACAGACTAAATATGGACAACAAATAATTAGGAAATAAAAAGGGATAATTGATATCAATCAGGGATATCAATCATCATAGAGAGATAAATGTAGATACACAAATATACACACAATCACGTATTTATGAAGGATGATGCTCTATCTTTATCACGCCCCCGCAAGACGGACGTCCGTTAGGCAAGTCCAATCTTGTCAAGCAGAAGATGGAATCGTGTTCTGGACAGCGGTTTGGTGAGTGCATCAGCAAGCTGGTTATTGCCAAAAATATATATGACTCGAATTGTGCCCATTTGAACTTGTTCTCGAACGAAATGAAAAGCCAATGCAAGGTGCTTCATGCGAGAATGGAAGACGGGATTTGGTGAATAATGTGTCGCCCCTTGATTGTCACAAATAGCTCGTGGTAGAAACGTAGTTGTCTTTATCACCACCCCAATCGGCATCGGTGAAAGCATGTAGATGTGGTGGTGTTTCGCGGTGAAGTTGGAGACCATGATGTATTGTACCTTTAAGGTAACGTAATAGACGTTTGAGAGCAAGCCAATGAGAGTCAGTTGGGGCATGCATGTATTGAGACAATTTGTTGATGACATAGGCTACGTCGGGTCGAGTGAAGGATAGATATTGGAGACTACCTAAAATGGCTCGGTAATCAGTGTGGTTGGGAATGGGAGAGCCACTTTGAGAGAGGGTTGGATGTAGAGCCATAGGCGTGGAAACAGGTTTGCATTCATGGATATTATAACGTGTAAGAAGATCATTAATATACTTGGTCTGACTAAGAAATAGTCCGGATGAGTTGGGGATGACTTCAACGCCAAGGAAGTAGGACAAAGATCCAAAGTCTTTGAGTGAGAATTTTGTAGCAAGAGTTTTGATGAAGTCATTTAGGTAAGGTAAAGATGGGCCAGTGACAATAATGTCGTCGACATAGACAAGAAGGTAGAAATGATAAGTACCTCGTTGATAGAGGAACAATGAAGGATCGGAGATAGAATTGGGGAAGCCATAAGAAAGGAGAAATGATTTGAGTTCGTTATACAAAGCTCGCGGGGCTTGTTTGAGGCCATAAATGGCTTTGGATAGTTGATAGACATGGTGAGGGTGAGAGGAATTGACAAATCCTAGGGGTTGACCCATGTAAACAGTTTCGGTTAGGGTGCCTTGGAGAAATGCATTATTTATGTCAAGTTGTCGAAGCGACCAACCATGACATACAGCTAAGGAGAGGATAAGACGAACTATTGTCGGTTTTATGACAGGGCTAAAGGTTTCGAAATAGTCGATACCAGGGCGTTGGTGAAACCTTTTGGCAACTAACTGAGCCTTGTATTGTTTGATAGTGCCATTAGGGTTATATTTGATCCTAAAACCCCACTTGCAACCAATAATGTTTTGGGAGACATGAGAGGGAACGAGTGACCAGGTGTTGTTGCGGGTGAGAGCAGAATATTCTTCGAGCATGGCGTGACGCCAATTGGGGTCTTTTAAGGCTTGTTTGACAGTGGTGGGTTCAAGAGGTGGTGGTAGTAATGTGACATTATTGGCATATTTTAGGTTAGGTTTGGTGATGTTGTTACGTAGGCGAGTAACAATGGTTCTAGAGGGTGGGAGTGATGGTGGTGGTGGGGGAGGTGGGGTTGGCGGTGACGATGGAGGATGGGGTGGAGGGGGGGTTGGGGTGACGATGGGGGTGGGGGTGGAGGTGGGGTTGGGGTGACGAGGGTGAATGATTGGGCTGGTGCAATGAGTGCTCAATTGTAGTCGATGGAGTAGTTGTTTGGGTTGTGTTTGTAGGCTGGAGAGACTGGGTAGATATAAGGGAGGTTCGTGGGGAAGGTGTTGGTGGTGAGGGGTGTTGTTGGGCTTTCGGGGAGCTCGGTTTGATAGGCAAGGACATATTGCACATTGGTCTGTAGTAGGAACATCGGAAATATTTGATAAGGAGCTTAAAGAGGAGTAAGGAAATTCATTTTCAATGAATTTGACATGACGAGACGTGTAGACCTTGTGAGTGCACGGGTCTAAGCAGTAGTAGGCACTTTGAGATGGAGCGTAGCCAACAAAGATGCACTATGTCGATCGAGGTTCCATTTTATGGTTTGTGTAAGGTTGAAGCCAAGGGTAACATAGGCACCCAAAGCTTTTAAGTTTAGAATAGTTGGGAGGGATGGAAAAAAGTTTAAGATATGGAGATTGATGTTGATGTTGAAGAGTGCATGTGGGAAGCCGGTTAATGAGGTATGTGGCAGTTGTTAAGGCATATGGCCAAAGGGAGAGAGGAAGATTGGCATGAGATAAAAGGGTAAGTCCTGTTTCAACGATGTCGTCTTTCAGCATACCACCACCTCTTCCTCCACTACTACAACCTCATTTACCATTGTCTACCGCATCCACCATTTGTTATAACCAATCTCACGATAACAAAGAAAAATACAAACAACACAATAAAATATTACAAATGAACAAGTATAGGTATAGTATCGTGTACCTTTTCGATGTTCTTAACGGATTGAACTTGAAGGAATTGGATAGAGGCCTGATTGAATCAGTGTCCTAAGACGAAATTTCGTCCCCAATCGTGATTAGTTTCGGACGTCGCCTAGAGGATACAACTATCCGATTGAATTGATACACGTCAATTCAACCCCATCGAATCGATAGATTGTTTCTTGTTAGAGAAAAGTTTATGGAGAAGGATTTTGAGAGAGTAAACCCAGATTTTCGTCTTTCAAGAATGGAGGGAAAATTCCCCCATTTATAGATTTCCATTGGATAACCGAAACAAACTGCAATAACCAACTCAGAGGGCGGCGCGTCTGGCGGCACGCCTTGACACGCGCGGAGAGGCGCACAGATCCCCAAGGCCCAAGGCCCAATCTTTTGACCATTAAATATATGCTATTCTCTCACTCAAACCCAAGAAAATTCCTTTACTTGGATCTTTCTCCATTTTGATAACTCTTATGGGTATGGCCATATAAACCCATAAAAGTTTCAAGCAATTTCCTATGTGGGACAACATTGTAAGGTAAATACCCAACAATACCCCACATTTTCTATTCAAACTTCCAATAATACCCCACATTTGAATAGAAAATAAGATAAAAATACATAGGAAATTATTTGCTATTCAAGAAGCTAAATATGATATACATCAGGAAAGGTGTCTTTTGGACTTGAACCGTCCTTAGTGAGTACAAATCGGATCTACTTTGTGGGTAGTGAACATAGTCTTGAACTAACCACGTTTTGTAGTAAATCTAAACAAAATGTATCACATACATCGATTCTTACAGTTTTGTTCATTTCGGTCGTGAACGATATCCTTTCTTCATGAGATTTGTAGAGAATATAGCCATCTCGGTTCCCATAGATGCGTCCACACATCGATCTCACATAGGTAATGCCAATCAAGAACATTCCGTAGTGTTCCACTATAGTAGCTATTAGCATTATTAAGAATTAGAATTCATCCCTTAAACGTCAACGGAAAAACACAATTGAGGACATCATAGGGATAGGCATACCTTGTGTTTGTTCCCGCTTGAGTCTTCGTTAACCAGTTTGCCTATTGAACCTAGACCATGGGATCTCCAATGTTGCTAGGTTAGGTTTCCGCCAAGTATCGACTCATTGTATTGGCTTTAAGCCCATTCCCCTCGATGTAAAGATGACTTGCTCTCGATTTAGGCCCTTTGTCAAAGGATCCGCTATATATTCCTTTGACTTTATATAATCAATGGAAATTACTCCATTTTCAGCAAGTCTTTGATTGTATTATGTCTACGCCTTATATGCCTTGATTTGCCATTGTAAATCTGATTCTTTACTCTTGTTAGAGCAGCCATACTGTCACAATGTATACAAATGGCCGTCACAGGCTTAGGCCACAACGAAATACCTTCAAGGAAGCTTTTAAGCCTTTCGGCTTCTTCAGCGGCTTTGTCTAATGCGACAAACTCAGCCTCCATAGTAGAACGGGTATTCACCGTTTGATTTGATGATTTCCAAGATATCGATGCTCCACCAAGAGTGAACACATAACCACTTGTGGACTTACTTTCCGAGTGGTTGGAAATCCAATTAGCATCACAGTATCCCTCTATCACGGGAGGATACTTAGTATAATGCAAACCATAATCCATTGTATGTTTAAGATATCGGAGCACTCTAACTAGTGCATACCAATGATCTTTACCCGGATTGTGTGAGTAACGACTCAGTCTACTCACCGTATATGCTAGATCCGGTCGTGTGCAGTTCATAATATACATCAAGCTTCCAAGTACTTGAGTATACTCCAACTGAGATACACTATCTCCTTGATTCTTCTTAAGATGACTAGAAGGATCAAATGGAGTAACGACCGGTCGATCATCATAGTGTCCAAACTTTCTAAGGACTTTTTCTATATAATGGGATTGGGTAAGGATATATCCTTCAGCAGTTCTTTGAACTTTGATACCAAGTATGACATCGGCTACCCCCAAATCCTTCACATCAAATGAGGAATGTAGCATTTTCTTGGTATGATTGATTATATCCATATTAGTCCCCATGATCAGCATATCATCCACATACAAACATATTATGACATAAGCATTATTAAGTTGTTTAACATAAACACATTTATCACATTCATTAAATTGAAATCCTTGTGATAAAAGAGTGTTATCGAAATTCTCGTGCCATTGCTTTGGAGCTTGTTTAAGTCCATATAGTGACTTAACCAATTTACAGACTTTATTCTCTTGACCTTTAACAACAAACCCTTCGGGTTGTTGCATATAAATTTCTTCATCCAATTCACCATTTAAGAACGCGGTTTTCACATCCATTTGGTGTATTTCCAAATTGTGAATCGCGGCTATTGCCATCAACGTTCTTATAGATGTTATCCTTGTAACCGGTGAATAAGTATCAAAGAAATCTTGACCCTCTTTTTGACGATACCCTTTGGCTACCAACCGAGCCTTGTACTTTTCTATAGTACCGTCGGGTCTAAGCTTTCTCTTAAAGATCCATTTATGTCCAATTGGTTTGTGTCCCGGAGGGAGATCTACCAATTTCCACGTGTTATTTTGTAAAATGGAATCTATTTCACTTAGGATTGCCTCTTTCCAATAAGGAGCTTCCGAAGAATCCATCGCTGCCTTATAAGTTAGAGGTTCTCCTTCTACATTAAAGGTCACAAAGTCTGGTCCAAAGTCTTTGGCCACCTTCCCACGTTTACTTCTTCGAGGTTCTACTTCCTCTTGAACCTTAGAAGTACCTTCACCCTTTGTATTTGTACTTTGGTGCAAATCATCATCAATTGTAGCATCTTCATTCCCCCTTTTCCTTGGATTCGAGACAAATTTCTCCTTATCCTTGTATGGGAATATGCTCTCAAAGAATTCTGCTTCAGCAGATTCCATTATAGTATTTGTGTGTATATCCTCTACATAGGACTTAAATACCAATAATCTATAGGTTGCACTATTCTTGGTGGGGCCAAGATAGATGCAATCAATAGTCTTTGGTCCTAGCTTTGTCCTTTTCGGTAGAGGAACTTGCACTTTAGCCAAGCAACCCCACACTTTCATTCTTTTATAGGAAGACAATTTGCCTTTCCATATCTCATAGGGAGATTGACTACTCTTTTTATGAGGGATTTTATTCAAAATCATATTTGCAGTAAGACAGGCTTCACCCCATAAACTGTGTGGAGCCCCGGACGTGATCAACATTGAGTTGATCATGTTCTTTAAAGTTCTGTTTTTCCTCTTGGCTACCCCATTTTGTTGAGGGGTATAGGGTGCCGTGGTTTGATGCACAATACCATGTGAGGAACAAAATTCAACAAAGTCATGAGATTCATATTCCCCTCCTCTATCCGACCTTAGAATTTTGATCCTCTTTTCAAGTTGATTTTCAACTTCGGCTTTATAGATTTTAAACATATTTAAAGCCTCATCCTTGGTATTGATCAAATATATATAACTGAATTTACTGCAATCATCTATGAACGATATATAGTAGTTCTTTCCCCCTCGGGTTGGAGTTGACTTAAAGTCACACAAATAAGTATGAATTAGACCAAGAACTTGGTTAGATTTTTCGACAGATTTGTGGGGATGACTAGAGTATTTAGACTCTACACAAGTCTCACACTTAGTCATTTTGTTCATTGAACACTTATGTACCATGCTAAGATTCATCATCCTTTGTAAGGACCGAAAGTTGACATGACCTAACCGAGCATGCCATAAATTAGAGGAATCAACCATGTAAGTAGAAGCAGCACTTGGGCTTGCATTTTCATTATTAACAATATTTACATCATTGTTCATGGTATTTACAATAGACAACTTAAAGAGCCCATCACATAGGTAGCCCTTTCCCACATACATCCCACCCTTTGTGACTACAAATTTATCCGATTCCAACACAATCTTGAATCCTTTGTTGCTTAACATAGGACCTAA
Source organism: Saussurea involucrata (assembly GCA_033807775.1). Lineage (NCBI taxonomy): Eukaryota > Viridiplantae > Streptophyta > Magnoliopsida > Asterales > Asteraceae > Saussurea > Saussurea involucrata. The sequence continues at coordinate 33,879,536 of CM066323.1, forward strand.
AATTAGATTTTTGCTCATATCCGGCACATGTAGCACATTGGTGAGTTCAAGCTCTTTCCCCGAAGTAAGCTTCAATACCACTTTTCCTTTCCCTTGCACTTTTGCGGTTGTTGAATTCCCCATAAACATTGGTTCACCATCGTTGACTTTGACATAGGAAGAGAACAAATCCTTGGAGTTGCATATGTGCCTAGTGGCACCGGTGTCAAGCCACCAATCAACTTCATTAGACACGAAGTGAGTTTCAACAACACCCACGAACCTTGTTTCAGAATCGGCCATGTTGGCTTGATTCGAGCCCCCGGCTCCTCCGCTCCCGTGGTGATCCCTCTTGAACCGACAATCTTTTGCTTTATGCCTGGGTCGACCACACACCCAACAATTGACCACTTGCTTTTTGAATGGCTTTTTGTTAAGTTGGAGAGGATACTTCATATTTGAGGGAGAAGGTTTGAGTGCAATACCTTTTCCCTTAAATTTCTGAAACTTTGACTTCGAGGGGTTTCCTCCAACGAAATTTGCATTTGGCTCCGAAGAGCTTGCTTCCATCTTCTCGTTCTTCCTATTGTCCTCCTCAACTCGAAGTTTGAGAATCAATTGATCAAAAGACATGTCCTCGGTTAGATGTTTCAAATATAATTTGAAATCCTTCCACGAAGGAGGCAACTTTTCAATAATGGAACTAACAAAAAAGTTAGCATTCATGCCCATACCTTCCGTTTCGAGTTCATGAACGAGAACTTGTAAGTCCTCCACTTGCTTTACAACAGATTTTGCATCGCTCATCTTGAAGTTTAAGAACTTTCCAACCACAAATCTTTTCGAACAGGCCACTTCGGTCTTGTATTTGTTTTCCAACGATTCCCATATATCTTTTGCGGTTTTGAAAGTAGAATAAATATCATATAGGGAATCGTCCAAAGCATTGAGTATATAGTTTCGACAACTGTATTCATTGCTTTTCCAAATTTCGACCGATCTTTCAAAGGCCGCCGTTTGAATTTGTGTTGGAAACGTTGAGCCCTGTCCCGCAACGGGTTCCGTTGGTGCTTCCTCCGTGAGCACGTTCGAAACACGAAGCGTCGTGAGATAAAAGAGCATTTTTGTTGCCACCGTCGAAAATCTGAACCCTTGAACTTTTCGGGTTTCTCAACGTGGGATTTCATTATCGTCGATTGGTCCATTTTGTTTCTAGTATCTAGAAACAAAATTTCGTCTTAGATTGTTATAACCAATCTCACGATAACAAAGAAAATTACAAACAACACAATAAAATATTACAAACGAACAAGTATAGGTATAGTATCGTGTACCTTTTCGATGTTCTTAACGGATTGAACTTGAAGGAATTGGATAGAGAGTAAACCCAGATTTTCGTCTTTCAACTGTTGCTGTTACCAAAATATTGATTTAATGATCACTAGAGCCCAATCTTTTGACCATTAAATATATGCTATTCTCTCACTCAAACCCAAGAAAATTCATTTACTTGGATATTTCTCCATTTTGATAACTCTTATGGGTATGACCATATAAACCCATAAAAGTTTCAAGCAATTTTCTATGTGGGACAACATTGTAAGGTAAATAACCAACACCATTACCATCGTCGACCATCTCCACCTCCACCGCACCACCACCGACGATCACCGCCAACCACCATCGGCCACCTCCATCATTACCACCATCGACCATCTTTATTTGTGTCATTTATAACTATTATATGATATATAAAATTTTCACACAAGTTTTAGGGAAAATTGTCTAGTCGTGTCCTATTTGGTCGTAGTCGTACCAAACACAAGACAGACAGTTGTTTTGTCCCATCCTGTCCAGTCCTGTCCTCTTGTCCCGTCCTGTCTAATTCTGTCCTGTCTAGTCATATGCAATCCTGTCTGCGTATCAAGCGCTACCTAAAAGTAATTGGAAGTATATTTTCTCCAATGAAATTTGAACAAAAGTATGGTTTTGAGCAATTTGCATATGACACAATGTAATTGAGATCGTTTTCGAATCGTCAAATTTTCAATGAATCTCGTAAAGCTGGAATGGTCGATTTTGTTAACTAATTGAATTCCATTAATACATTTGATTCATTTTTTTGGGTTTAGTACATAATTTAATTTCAAGGATAGTCGAATTTAGGTTCTTTAGGTTTATTAAATAATTAAAATATCTTTCCTTACCATTTAAAAAAAATAGAGTTAAATACGAACTTGGTCCCTGTGGTTTACAAATATTAACGACTAAGGTCCCTCAAAGATTTATTTAACGATGAACGTCCTTTAACTTTCCATTTTATAACAGGTAGAGTCCCTGTTAGTAACACCGTTAGTTAACTTGTATTTAAGAAGGGGTAAATCTGTCCATTCATCTATTCAAGGTTTAGTAACATATTTGGTCCCTCCTAAAATTAGGGATTAAAAAACTCTTTATAGTTTATAACATATTTGGTCCCTCTTTAAATTTAAATAAGAAGTTAAATGCAAAAATGATCCATATGGTTTACAAAAAATAACAAGTAGCATCCCTTGAAAAATAAATTTCATTAATCTCCAAACCTAGCAGTAACATTTTTTTTTGGAGAGAAGGATGATTAATATATAAAGACAAACTAAATAAAAAATATCACAACATAAAACATAAAAGAAGACGTTCGATGGTGACAACCAAGTGACGATTCAAGTTTTTTCTAAATTAAAAGTTGCTACAAAATGACCCCAAATTAGCACCTACAACACCAACACGATAATTGCTACAAAAATAATCCCAAAATGTAAGCAATTAGTTACAAAAAAGGTTAAAGAAAGGGTAATTACACCAAGTTTTTAACAAAACAAAATTAAACTTCACAATTTAAGGTAGCTTTGGAGATTAATAAAAGGGAAATTAATTGAAATGCCCCCAACTTCGCATTTTACTTACACAAATACCTCATCTCTCTTATGGTTTGCAAAAATGCCCCAAAATCCCGCAATTTAACCCGTAATCGTGGACCCTCCTTGATTTGGAAAATTTGGTCCTCGATCGAGGACCCTTTATATCCACAAATTATTATTGTACCCATCGAGGACTTGCCAAGATACCGATCAATTTGTGGTCTGCGATTTTACAAAGATACTCATCGTGGATACCATTTTGAAAAGATGCCCTACAATTAATGTTGCCCACACAATTAATATATATTTCTTTTAAATGACATTTACAAAATCGAGGATACAAAACAAACCACATGTTGCAACAATGAATTTCTTTTGAAAAGACACCCTACAACTAAAATGGCCGCGATTACAAAATCGAGGACACAAAACAAACCACATGTTGCAACAATTTTTAAATAATTAAAATTTGGTTCGGTCTGCGATTACAATTTGAATTGTCCGTGATTTTTAAAAAAAGTGGGTCAAATCGAGGACACACCCACGATTTTATGAATTGTCCGCGACCAAGGATACCATTTTGAAAAAATTGCGGATGTTTTTGAATTTTGTATTTTAATCCGCGATTGAGGGTCAAATAGCGGAAAAATGGGCATTTTGTAAACCAGGAGAGAGATGAGGTATTTCTGTAAGGAAAAGTTGAAGTTGGGGCATTTTAATTAATTTCCCTTAATAAAATTTATTTTTTAAGGGATGCTGCTTGTTATTTTTTGTAAACTATATGGATCAATTTTGCACTTAACTTCTTATTTAAATTCAAAGAGGGGCCAAACATGTTATAAACTATAAAGAGTTTTTTAATCCTCAATTTTAGGAGGGACCAAATATGTTACTAAACCTAGAATAGATGAATGGACAGATTTACCCCTTCTTAAATACGAGTTAACTAACGGTGTTACTAACAAGGACTCTACTTGTTATGAAATGGAAAGTTAAGGGACGTTCATCGTTAAATAAATCTTTGAGGGACCTTAGCCGTTAATATTTGTAAACCACAGGGACCAAATTCGTATTTAACTCAAAAAAATATTATTCTATCTTTAATACTCAACCTAAAATGGATATGCAAAGTTATCCACCAAAATCAATCTGCATTTAATCTGCAAACACGTCGGACCAATTACGGCCATACCCAGTGCCGTCCCGGGGAAGGTGGGTCGGGCGTGCGTCCAAGACCCAAAAGAAATAGGAACCCAATTTTTTTAAGTATATATATTATATAGTAGTGGCTAAAAAATTTGTAAATGAAAAAGTCAAAAAAGTTTACTACATAAGACCCAAAAAAAAAATTAGCATTATTACGGGCCCATGTATGTATTAATTAATTATGTTGGACAATAAAATTTGTGAAAAGTTAATTGGTCTATCATTTTATAGTATTACTTATTATTTTTTAAGTTTTTTTATGTATTACTAATATGTAAAAACAACTTTTGCATAGAAACTTGGTATATACTCCATTACTTATCTTCCACATTTACTCTTTTATTATTCCATCGGCATTAATTTTATTTTTGTGCTATAATATAGTAGATTTCTTGTTATTAACTAATAAAACTCCTACCTTTTAAAAACAATTACCAACTATATGAGATGACCCAACTTATATCTATATTTATGATTTCAAAACTATCTTCTTCTTTTATACATTATTGACTTCTTTTTATCTAATATTGAGTGCATGAATCTTAAGTACCCACCTATCTCTAAAACAAGAATAAAATGTCAAATTATAACCAACACGGACTTTTGATTCTACGATTGATGGTTCTTAAAATTTTTGTTTCAACACTAAAAGTTTAAAATGGTGATGAAAACCTTTAACATCAGGTAACATGTAAAACTCTATCGGATAGTCAACATAGCGCCCTCAAATGATTTTAGTCAATATATTAAAGGTATGTTGAACATGTATGAAACAACTAAAAAACAATAAATGGTTTGTGTTAATGAAAGTTGAACACGTATGAAACGAGTATGTGTATAAAAAAATATAGATAGCAAAACTAATATACATTCTTATTGTTCATAATTGTGCACAATTGACCATTAGATCAATTATGCACAAATGTTAATAATAGTTATGCAAAAACGTCCCTCATTAACAAAATATCAAGTGAGAAATGAATCAACAAACTCCGACGACAACGTCGAACTTTGCGGAATTAGTAGAATAGTCCAACATATCGGGTTGAATATATTCTTGATGACGATGAAAATCCATTTTCATGCAAACCGAACTATGATGAACGAGAGCTCCCTCAAACCAACAACTTATTTTAAAAAAAATTAAAATTACCTATATCAAACCAAATTATCCTTCTATTTTATTTTAAGAAATAGGATTAATTATATTAAATGATTGGTTCACATTGGATCTCACGGTTACCACAAACTAATTAGTTCTCATTTGATTAAACCCCTATATATATATATATATATATATATATATATATATATATATATATATATATATATATATATATATATATATATATATATATATATATATATATATACTAGTCTTTGGCTCGCCCGTTGCGCGACGATCAAATTTGTGTTTTAAGTTAATTATTTGATGTTTAATAGTTGTTGAATAATTTTGTGACACACACAATAATTGATAAAAAGAAAACAAAAATTCCACAAATAGGGAATATTATCTTGAAGATAAAAATATGTCTATTAAGTTTGATACCTATTATAAATGTCGTTACTAAATGAATTTATCAAACGAATACACAATAATTGCATATTTATATTTTTGAAAAATGTTCGAACTCATAATCCAAAAGTCAGTTGATAAGTGATATTTTTTTTTCAAGTAATTAAATCTCTTATTATAATTCTAAGGGTGTTTCGTTGACAGAATGAAATTTGATAGAATTGTAATTCGTCGAAATAATTTGACTTTGAAGTAAAAATTGATATGAAATTGCAAAAAGAAAATCACGACAATTTAGTGATTATTTGTATTAAATCCCATACTAATTTCAACAAATCTCATACTAATCACGACACATTAATTCGTATATATTTATGATATTTAATAATATAATTAAATCCAAAAATATTCAATATTGGACTCATTTCGAAGGTATTGACAAAACAATTACAATGGTATAATTTGTAAAAAATAGAAATGTTTTTAATGCATTTTAGTTCATATACATTATTTATGTTTATATGATAAGAGTCTAAAATGAAAAATAAAACAATAAGGGATTAAAAGTAAACTACATACCTAATTATAAGGGTAGTAAATGTAACGTACAAATTAAAAAAAAAATTGAATTAAGGATGAATGAATGTGGGTGTGCTAATTGAACTTATAATGTAAACTGCGTCCAGATACATGTTTAGGCGGGAAAATACTGAAGTCGGCTCACCAGAAGACGACACGTGGCATGCTAGTTACTCATTTATTATATGTATAGATATATATATGTAGTGGAGTAATAATTTGTAATTTTTTTTTCGTGTAAACTTTGGATTTTATAGGTTTTCTTGATGAAGTTGTTTATTTTGATGAAATTGTTTCATATCATTCATTTCTTGATGAAATTGTTTCATATATCTGTGTTTTTATGTAGTTTCATACACTGAGAAAATATATGAAACAGTTTCACAGGAATAAAAAAATATATGAAACTGCATAAAAAACACAAATATATGAAACAATTTCATCAAGAAATGAATGATATGAAACAATTTCATCAAAATAAACAATTTCATGAAACAATTTCATCAAAAACTGATAAAAATGAATTTTCCGGCGACAAATTTGCAGATTCCGGCGAGGAAACCGTTTTTCTGGCGAGACTTTCGAACCACTTAATTCCCTGATTTTTTCAACGTTTTTAATTCCTTTAAAGTGGACTTTGATCGAATTTGCAAGACGAAACTATCTGTGGAATCATATCAGATTGAAACATAGCAAAATTCGTGGAACGATTCTTCAACGTGAAACAATTCGATGAACACCGTGTGGAACTAGATCTGAAACTTCAAGAACACTATTTGTGGAAGCAAGAAGTTGTAATCTGCTCAGATTCAATAGAGAAAACGATCTGTGATAAACAACATAACTAAATCACACTCAAACTTGGATCAATCAAAATATTTCCATGAAGCTTCAATGAACTTTTCTCAACCCAGAAAAGTTCCAAACATAGATTTGATGGTAAAATTCCAATCTGTAGGCTGAGAACTGATCTATACCAATAACAAAAACAATATGAGATAACCGAAAGTATTAGATCACAATCAAATCATCATAAGCATGTATCATCTTAGCAAATCATCATAAGCATGTATCAGATTGATATTTTTGATTTTCACAAACAAAATTTTTGTTGATGAAAAATGGTTTTGTAAATTGCAATTTGTTCCAATCAACAAGTAGAATCAATATATGAACTAGAATAGATCCAAATACAAACATAATTCAAAATTCTTGAAACTTTTCAAAAAATTCTCAAAAACTCAAAAACTCATCAATTTCTAAAAAACTGATAAAAATCATTGAATGATGCACAAATTCAGATTTGTTTGGCTCTGATACCAATTGAGAAATCCATGTAACAATGATTAAACCATGAAGAACTTGATTAGAGATGAGAATTGATACAAGATATGAATGTAGAACAATATTCTCTCTCAAGAGGTCATCTCTCATTTACACACACACCATCACGTATGGTGACTCTCTACAATGTGCTACCATGTGCTACTCTCACAATTCCCTTACAATACACTATTTATACATTTGACCATTCCTAACAATTACCTTGACTTTGACTATTGTTGACTAATTACATTTACCCTAAATCTTTAATACATTTGGTACTAACACAAACCGACCGCCAAATACATATAAATACATATTTATTTTTTATATACATCATTTACTTACTTTAGGACCAAATTTACCTCAAACCCAAAATTAATGTTGTTGGGAGTATATATATATATATAGGGCCATTCAAGGGAGAACTAGTTAGTTTGTGGTAACCGTGAGATCCAATCTCAACCACAAATCAACCCATAAAATAGGAAATTATTAATTTTGGTGTTTTTGACTTTAGATTTTAATTAAGGGGCATTTTAGGTATTGTAAAATATCTTCTCTCCTCTCTCCTCTCTCCGGTCTCCGGTCTCCGGTCTCCGACCAACTTATTCCGGCGAACACCAAGTAAAAATAGTATACACAATCTTCAATGTGATACCCATAATACATACAAGATACATTGTGATACCAATCGTGATACCAATCGTGATACCAGTGAGACGCGACTGTGATACCAGTGTGATGCATACTTCTACCCATTTCATAATCACGTTCGTTACTATTGCGATACCCAAGAACTTTTGTGATACCACTGTGATACTCATTGTGATGCATACTACCATCCATTTCATAATCATGTTCGTTACTATTGTGATACCCAAGAACTTTTGTGATACCACTTTGATACCTATTGTGATACCTACTGCCATCCAATTCATCATCACATTCATTACTTTGGTAATACCCAAGAACTTCTGTGATACCAATGTGATACCTACTGCCATCCACTTCCACCATTTATGACATTTAGATTTGCATAAGTTGTGCAAAAGAACCACCCAAACTCCAGGTCTACTAAAAACAACTTTGACGAAGTAAACCTAAACTCTAGAAATCACGGGACAAATTTTTTAGTTTTAAGTATTTTGAAGCTGAAAACTCCTTTTATGGGGAAACCCACGTGAGTTTATAAGATAAGAAGCTTTGAATGAATTCTGAAATTTAGGAAATTTGACTGCATCTGGATTTGATGTTGTTGAGCAAACAGTCTATGAATCAATGTTGTTTTTAAGGCAAAAATCGTTAAGTTTCTGTTGTAGAAACTGAAAATTGTAAGTAGATATTGTAATTACTAACGTGCGGAATGAAAAGAGGACATATATGGGATTAAATCTTTTGAAACGAGTTTTCTCTCTAACTCGTCTTTCACTTGAGGAAGAACCCTAAAACTGACGAGATTGACTTTCAAATATGGATTTGATGTTGTTGGTAACGAGTTTTCTGAAACGAGTTCATGCTTCGATTGTCTCTCTTAGAGCCGGGACCAAAAGGATGGCGAGAACGAGGTTGTATTACACCAGCGAGATCTGGGTTGCATCTCCGGTGCCACATCTCCGGCGAGATTCAATCGAGTGATAAGAGAGAGAGGATTAAATCCCTAAATGTTAGGTAACTGCAGGATTTTAATAATCAATTAAAGATTTGATTTGGTATAAAAAATTCAAATTATCAAATTACCAAATTATCCTTCTATTTTATTTTAAGAAATAGGATTAATTATATTAAATGATTGGTTTACATTGGATCTCACGGTTACCACAAACTAATTAGTTCTTATTTGATTACACCCCTATATATATGTAGTGGCGTAATAATTTTAAATTTTTATTTCCGTGTAAACTTTGGATTTCATAGGTTTTCTTGATGAAGTTGTTTATTTTGATGAAATTGTTTCATATCATTCATTTCTTGATGAAATTGTTTCATATATCTGTGTTTTTTTTATGTAGTTTCATATACTGAGAAAATTGTAACGTCCCGAAAACATGATCATGCAATAACATAGAGTAGGCATTCTAATTACATAAATAACTTGTCTTTTAAACATCATCCATCTATACTAAACAAATCTTGACAGCGAAAGTCTCAAATCCACAGCCGAGATCTATATCTAAAGTCATCATAGTCCAAATCTTGGAGTTGCTCTAAGCTCCAAGTCCTCTTGCCATTTCTCAGTTCTTACTAAAAGAACTCGTAACACGCTTACCTGAAAATGGTTTAGTTTTTTGAAAAGCGAGGGTTAGACCAAGAGGTCTAGTGAATTCCCTCCGTAAAACAACATGTATACACAATAGGAAATCATATTGTTAAAATGCATCATATATCGTATATCATCACATATGGTACTGCACCGTGTATTAGATCACATAAACATTCCGCGATCGGGGCCCAAGCAGACTCCCCTTTCGCCCTTTCCGGAGCCTACGCAGACTCCCCTTCCCGGAGCCTCCATAGACTCCCCTCTATCCGGATAGGAGGAAACGAATTCCAACCTACCGGTCTGTCATACATATCCAAGGGACCGATAGATCCCGAGGATCTCTCCTTGATCCCACAATGCAGACCGACATCACATAACATGCACATACGTTTCATAAAAGCATGTAAATTCATAATCTTTATAAATCATGTTTTCCATTTCGTCATGTCACACACTTCTTGAGTAAACCGAGTATGTACGTTATAAATATGTAAATCAGTTCGTAAACAAATCATGCTCGATAAGAACCATAATCAGTTAAGATAAAGTACGTCATAAAAAGGGTTGAGAGAACTCACCTGATTGCAAATTTCTTCCTAACCTCGTGCCTCGTTCCGTTCGTACACCTAAAGCATAACGTAACAATTAAATCAATGCTTACTGACTTAAGCTCTTAGGCCCTCCCTCAATCCGACTTTAATTTAATATTTAAAACTGTCAATTTCATACTAGGTCTTTAATATAGATTTGAACCTCAAATCAATTAAACCCAATATTTCTAAGCCCACAAGGAACCTAAGAAACTTCTCGGCCCATCATACAATTCGGCCCAACCACACCCTCGGCCCAACCAACCTTCGGTCCAGGTCTCGAGTGCGGGAGTCTTAGTCCCGGTGTTCTTAAGATGCGGGACTCAAATCCCGGTGTTCGGTTTATAACCCAGATACGGGACCTCCTAGTCCCGGTACTGCCTACTTGCGGGAGTCCCTGACTTCCGGTACCCTTGGGTCCCGGTACTAAGACTTCCGGTACCGACCCTTGGGTCCCGGTACCTCTTGTCCCGGTGCTTACGGACAGCGACCAAACCCATAATCACAAACAGCTCGATGTCTTCCTAATCGCTTCGACTAAAGAGGGTTTTTCAACACAAAACTCTTGCTCAAAGCTGATTCATAATAACTCTTTAACAATGAAACCCTATAATTGATTTGATTTACAGGCAGTCCGATTAATGGATTAAGAACCCTCCATGAGTTCTCATATAACAATACAGCTAATCCAAAGGTATGGAACCAAAAGATGAATTACTAGATGACTTTAGAGCAGGAAATAAATTTGCTTAAGAGAGTAATACCTACCAGTCCTGAGCTTCTCCCTTTCAGGAATCGATGCAAGAATTCTATCAGCTCTTTCTCTCGATCTCTTTCTCAGCCGCCAGAACAATCAATACCTTGACCAACCATTAGGGATCTGGTCCCTATTTATATTTTCCCCAATTTTCACTTAAGTCCCTCAACAAAACTTTCAACCCTTTCATTCTAGCCACTAAACTTCAATCGACTACAATTTGGGTTGTTACAACACTCCCCCCTTAAAAGAATTCCGTCCCCGGAATTCCTTATTAGGAAAGACGTGGGTATCATGCCCACACCACAATTGGCACCTCCCCAAGGTACTGCCACTTCTGACTCAGTCAACACTTCATTACATTCGAAACATGGAACATTGGAAGCATTCCCTTCAGTTCTTACGGTGCTCTAACTCATAGGCTACTGTTCCTATTCGATCGGTCTTAACGATAGAAGATTAAATAAGGTTTCTCAAGCATCTATACTTCCCTTAAGAAGGAACCCGACGGAATACCCCCGCTACAACACGAGATTCATTTACTAAGAAACAGTCACTCACTTGACAGCTTGGCACAAGGCCAACCCTGTACATCCCAACAACTTCACAATCCCGAGTTCCTTCATCGTATCACAACACACAACCTTGCACCACCCAACCATCGTCTATGTAAATAACATGTCCCTTTCCTCGGACCACCTAGACCACAGTTCGTCAAATATTTCTCACATTCTCACTACTTCACCACCCCATACTTATACATAACTAAGAGTAGGAACCTCCAAGCCCACCGTCGAAGTGCTCACCTACTCAAATTTAACTTATCATGAAACACATCAGTCCCTCTCGGGTTACCACATTCGTTCATTCATATAAAACATAACACCGGTTATCCTCACTCCACTGGGAGGAGTAACCATAGTCACACCATACTATTCTCACTAGCTTAATCACTGCACGACCAATTCGTTTAAACATTTCTCACAAAGTCGCTAACTTAACTCATTCAGCTGTCTTATCCACTCCTTTCCTGCACAAACTCCTACACAATTCCCTTCCTCCATACTCTTATCCATGACAGTCTACACAACACCGCACCTTTCGGCAATACTGTCAAGTTTACTACTTCCAATTTACTCACTTATTCCGACATACTATCTTCACCTCTCCACGTTAGCGTGGAGTACTGCCCACCAAACATTTCTTGCCCCTCTCTCCCGACCTTTCCACATGCTGATATCACTGTCTCATTACTCACCTAACCAAAAAGTTGCACCAAGATCCTAACTTAAGGCATTCAACCAAGTCGTCTTAAAACGACATCAGGATTCGACGTCGCTACACATTCTTTAATCTCCAACTTTTACCTTCTCAGACATTTCTTTCACACATAAGCAACAACTCACATTCCTTAAGGATTTCACATCTATCCCACCACATTCTGACTAACACAACCGTCATCCTCTTTAAACTTCCAATGATCCCAAAATATGCTTACTTAGCGACTCCTATAGCTAAAAACACTTGGTTTCTCTCTTGGGTAACCACCCACCACCACTCCATCATTCCATCCTGAACATGATCATCTCACAACGTCTACTTACACTCCACGTGCTTCCACAATCTGGTTAACAATTCGTACACCTCAACTGAAACCCCCAAAAGGCTTCTATCTGATGCTTCCTCTCTCTCTAACATCACCTCACTACGACACTAGCTGGCACATTTAGCTTGACAATTCCTGTCGCTACACATCCGCACACTCTTTGCCCAAAACATCCCACTGCAGACCAGATCTCTCATGATCATTCACCCAATTCGAACTTGCCTTCAGATCCTCCCGTATACATAATTGAGTCTATCCCGCTACTTAGTCTTTTCCCAACTTGTTGAACTATATCTCACGAGTTCCCACTTAACTTAAACATAATCTTTCTTGCTAGCTCCCTACGATCCGAGCCCTTTCACAGACACGACACAATTTCTTACTGGCTGATACAGCCTACGCTCACTTCGTTTGTGCTGCACACCCTATCCTTCTATGGACCCTCCACACCTCATAACTAGAACGCTTATTCAACAACAACGGTCTTTCACTAACTTAGCACCCCCATAAGGTGTTCTATCCACTTTCGCTCTTCTGGTTCAAGCCTTCGGCCTTAACCACCTCGCACGGTTGCCGACTTCAACGCCAATAGTCGACCTGTAACTACTTTCTTAACATATTCTTTAACAAGGGTTCCCTTACGAAACCTAATCCTACCAACATATCTTAATCACCCTCAAAATCCGTCGCCCTTAGTTCAAGACTTACTCATGTAACATCAATATTACAAGCTCACCCCAAAACTTATATCCCACGCCGTGGACCTTTCATTTCCGCCTCACAATACTACTCATAATTTTTTGGCACTGTATTCCCAGTCACCGAACCAGGGTACAGACCCTCATACAACCGATAGCAAGGTCCACTACCGATTCTACCACTGATCATCTTTCCTCTAGAACACATATACTAAAACTACATACGTTCTCCCTTGACTTGTCCAACACCTTTCCGCTCTCGGAGTTCTTCCTTAACTTATAATGTAATATCCTACGACCTAGTAGGTTCATAGCCTTCATGCATGACAATACAATAAGTAAATCCTTTCGCACATTACATCATTTTAAATAAACAACGTTTGAAAAACACTTGGGTACACACGACCCCATCACTCTTATAACTTCAACGCCCTGCACAACGATTCGAGAATCATTTGCATGCATCTTTCTGTGAACCTTAATCTTACTCCATTCCGTACGATGTTATTACGACAGTAGTACGTTGAATGAAAATCCTTTCATATGACACAATTTCGTAAGAAATTACCGACACCAAGTAAATCAGTCGGTCCTCATACCCTTTTATATGTTATCAACCTTTTATGATGTCAACCGGTGAAAATTCATTTGATTGTAAAAGTTTTGTTGGCACACGTCTTCTCGACCTTTTTGTAATAATTTAACTTATCATGAAATATATGAAATACCTTGCAATTTGTTAGACTCGAAATTTCATTGTGCATTGTGAATGAAATCACCTTTTCTTTAAACATATGCCTGCACATTCTGACCCATTTTCGATCAAAATTTATATTTACACATTTAACTTAAATCGTGAAAATTTATGTTACACAAAAGACCGTCATGCATGAGACCCTACTTGCAATTGAAGGCTACTTTCCCTAACAAGGTCAACTGCTTTATTTACGCAACTTATCCTTGACACTCCACCTACGACCAAAGGTCGCTCTCTTGGTCATGCAATAACTTGCTGAACACACATTCCACCTCTCACTTACTCAATTGTTTCACACTATTTTCGCTTTGACCGACAATCTCACTTTCTACTTCTACAGGCTTTCAATTCATTATAAGTATCTTATTTCATTTATCCTTCCAATGAAAAGCTCGACAAAAAAATCAGGGCTGTATTGATACTTTCAAGGTTTTGACACTGTTCTATCTTACCATCCTGACTGATCTATCCCAAGATTTCTAGAACTGGGACTCTCCCGAAACAGGAGTCGTAACCAGCTCAAACGTTCTTCCTCTCCGAATCCACGAAGAACTACCTCTAGACGACTCATAACATTCTATACAACATTTCCCCTCTATCCGGTGTATACAAGCATCACATCATATATGATCTTACACGACACATCCCAAACAATGGAGCTCAGTCTATCCCTCAGGATACCATTTGTAACGTAAATCATATATGATCAACATTTCCCCTCTAGGCCCGATTGGTCACCTAAATCCCTTAAACTAAGGCTCTGATACCATTTGTAACGTCCCGAAAACATGATCATGCAATAACATAGAGTAGGCATTCGAATTACATAAATAACTTGTTTTTTTAAACATCATCCATCTATACTAAACAAATCTTGACAGCGGAAGTCTCTAAATCCACAGCCGAGATCTATATCTAAAGTCATCATAGTCCAAATCTTGGAGTTTCTCTAAGCTCCAAGTCCTCTTGCCATTTCTCAGTTCTTACTAAAAGAACTCGTAACACGCTAACCTGAAAATGGTTTAGTTTTTTGAAAAGTGAGGGTTAGACCAAGAGGTCTAGTGAATTCCCTCCGTAAAACAACATGTATACACAATAGGAAATCATATTGTTAAAATGCATCATATATCGTAAATCATCACATATGGTACCGCACCGTGTATTGGATCACATAAACATTTCGCGATCGGGGCCCAAGCAGACTCCCCTTTCGCCCTTTCCGGAGCCTACGCAGACTGCCCTTCCCGGAGCCTACGCAGACTCCCCTCTATCCGGATAGGAGGAAACGAATTCCAACCTACCGGTCTGTCATACATATCCAAGGGACCGATAGATCCCGAGGATCTCTCCTTGATCCCACAATGCAAACCGACATCACATAACATGCACATACGTTTCATAAAAGCATGTAAATTCATAATCTTTATAAATCATGTTTTCCATTTCGTCATGTCACACACTTCTTGAGTAAACCGAGTACGTACGTTAGAAATATGTAAATCAGTTCGTAAACAAATCATGCTCGATAAGAACCATAATCAGTTAAGATAAAGTACGTCATAAAAAGGGTCGAGAGAACTCACCTGATTGCAAATTTCTTCCTAACCTCGTGCCTCGTTCCGTTCGTACACCTAAAGCATAACGTAACAATTAAATCAATGCTTACTGACTTAACGCTGTGTTCTCGAGTTTTTTTTATGAAGGAAAGGAACGGAAAGGTGAGAAAATTAGGAGGAAAATAAAAAAATGTTGTGTTCTCGAGTTTTTTTAAAGAGGGAAAAGAATGGAAGGGGAAGGAAAATATTGCTGATTTTCCTCCCAAAACTTTCCGCCCAAATGTGGGAGGAAACGGAAGGAAATGAAATAAAAAGAATTAAAAATATATATAAAATTACACATATACCCATAAATTAAATTTAATTATGAAATAAATGAGGGTATATTGGTAATATTACCTTTTTCCTTTCCTTTCTCTCCTACTCAAGAACATGAAAATGTATTTTTTTTCCCTCTCATTCCTTTCTTTTCCTTCGATCTCAAGAACACAAATACAAATATTTATTTCCTCACCTTTCCTTTCCTTTCTTTTCTTTCTCTTCCATTTCTCTTCTTTTCTTTCCTTCTAAAACTCGAGAACGCAGCGTAAGCTCTTAGGCCCTCCCTCAATCCGACCTTAATTTAATATTTAAAACTATCAATTTCATACTAGGTCTTTAATATAGATTTGAACCTCAAATAAATTAAACCCAAAATTTCTAAGCCCACAAGGAACCTAAGAAACTTCCCGGCCCATCATACAATTCGGCCTAACCACACCCTCAGCCCAACCAACCTTCGGTCCAGGTCTCGAGTGCGGGAGTCTTAGTCCCGGTGTTCTTAAGCTGTGGGACTCAAATCCTGATGTTCGGTTTATAACCCAGATACGGGACCTCCTAGTCCCGGTACTGCCTACTTGCGGGAGTCCCCGACTTCCGGTACCCTTGGGTCCAGTACTAAGACTTCCGGTACCGACCCTTGGGTCCCGGTACCTCTTGTCCCGGTGCTTACGGACAACGACCAAACCCACAATCGCAAACAGCTCGATGTCTTCCTAATCGCTTCGACTAAAGAGGGGTTTTCAACACGAAATTCTTGCTCAAAGCTGATTCATAATAACTCTTTAACAATGAAACCCTATAATTGATTTGATTTACAGCTTAGCAGTCCGATTAATGGATTAAGAACCCTCCATGAGTTCTCATATAACAATACAGCTAATCCAGAGGTATGGAACCAAAAGATGAATTACTAGATGACTTTAGAGCAGGAAATAAATGCTTAAGAGAGTAATACCTACCAGTCCTAAGCTTCTCCCCTTCAGGAATCGATGCAAGAATTCTATCAGCTCTTTCTCTCGATCTCTTTCTCAGCCGCCAGAACAATCAATACCTTGACAAACCCTAGGCATCTGGTCCCTATTTATATTTTCCCCAATTTGCACTTAAGTCCCTCAACAAAACTTTCAACCCTTTCATTCTAGCCACTAAACTTCAATCGACTAAAATTTGGGTTGTTACAAAAATATATGAAACAGTTTCATAGGAATGAAAAAATATATGAAACTGTATAAAAAACACAAATATATGAAACAATTTCATCAAGAAATGAATGATATGAAACAATTTCATCAAAATAAACAATTTCATGAAACAATTTCATCAAAAACTAATAAAAATGAATTTTCCGGCGACAAATTTGCAAATTCCGACGAGGAAACCGTTTTTCCGGCGAGACTTTCAATATGTTTGATTTAAGGTCGTTATGTTGTTGAAATGTCTACGGATATATAAGCTCACCCGTATTTGATTTGGTAAACCATAGGATCTCTTTCACGAGCTTAAGGAGGTGGCACTTGCTAGCCAGGAGCCCGACGCCCCTCCGATTGATGAGGCATCTCTTTGGGAGCAAAGTGTTGGAGGATGGAATAAGGGCCGTCTGTTTGGTTTCGGGACGACGCAGGATCCCAATTATACTATGAGGGGTGACTGTAGTAGCAACAGCGATGGGAGATCACTCGGGACTAGATCGACATCGGAGGTACGTTTGTTATATTGGTTATGTATCTTGTCGTTACTTTTAATTGCCAACAAATATTGATTTTTTTCTTAAATGTTTAATATATACAGTTAGCTGAGTTGACAGAGAAGATAACAAAGATTGAGGAGGAGGTGAAATAGGCAAAGGAACGCGAGGAGCGTTATCGGCTCTAATTAGAGATTGAAAAGAAGCAGAACGAAGACTTGCAGGTAGAACATGTCAGACATGCTACCTAGTTAGCCGAGCAACTCACAATGTCGCAACAATTTGCTGCTTTTATGCGGCAACATGGATTCGTTTTCCCATCTCCCGGGCCTACCGGCCCTCCCCCTAGTTAGGTTGCTATTATCGTATTTGCACTCGTACTGTATTTTGGAATTTGGTATTTTGAATTTGGAATTTGGTATTTGGTATTTTGAATTTGTTGGGTTGGCGTTTTTAAATTAAGACTAGGTATTTATATAAAAATACAGGAAATATTATTTTTAGTATTTATTTATTTATTTTTTTTGGAATTAGCGACAGATTAGTGACAGAATTCCGTCGCTAAAAGTATTTATATATTATTTTTCCCCATAATCAGCGATGGATCAGTGACGGAATTCCGTCGCTGATCCGTCACTGAATCATTCCGTCACTGATCCGTCACTGAATAATTTCGTCACTGATCCGTCGCTGATCCGTCACTGAATAATTCCGTCATTGCAGCGCGAAGTATCTCGAATCTAAAACCGGGAACTCGAAAAAATAAGTTTGTTTCATGTTCATATTTATTCGCTTTTAAATCGTATATTAAATGTATAAAATTAAAGGTCAATATGGTTAATTGTTCAAAAAAATAAAAAATATTCGTTCGATAATGGGGTCTTCAAACCCATAACATTTGTGCTCATTTTGAAGGTTTTGATGAACGGTTATAATAGTATAATTTATAAAAAAAGAAAAACATATTTTGTTTAATGTATTTTAGTTTATGTATGTTGATATGATAAAGATGTAAAATGAAAAATGAAAGGAGAATGGATATAAAGTAAATTAAATAACTAATTATAATGATATAAAGTGTAATTTAAAAATAAAAAATAATTTTATTTTTTATTATCATGTTGAACGTTGGAGGTTGTAAAACTTTTAAACTCGTAAATGATGTATTGAAATTTGTACTTCTCAAAAATTCAAGAATAACCGTAACTGGAATTATTTTTAAAAAAGTATAATAGATAAATATAGATAAGAGCGTAAAATGTACAAGTTTAAAAAAATCTCGGTATGTCATTCTTGAAAAATCTTGATACGTATTTATGATATTTCACAATATTATTAAGTTAAAAAAATATTCAATAATAAACATATTTTGAAATTATTGACGAGAATATTGTAATAATATAATTTGTAAAAAAATGCATTTATTAATATGTTTTAGTTAAACTATTGTAAAATGAAAATAAATAATGTAAGAGATATAAAACAAATTAATTCGTACATGTTCATTATATTTAATAATATGATTAAATCAAAAAATATTCAATATTGGGCTAATATCGAAGGTATTGACGAGACGATTACAATGGTGTAATTTATAAAAAAAATGTATTTTTAATGCATTTTAATTCATTTACATTATTTATGTTTATATAATAAGAGTCTAAAATGAAAAATAAAAAAGTAAGGGATTAAAAGTAAACTATATACCTAATTATAAGAGTAGTAAATGTAACGTACAAATTAAAAAAATTGAATTAAGGAGAGATTTAAGGAGGAGTGAATGTGAGTGTGCTAATTAAACTTATAATGTAAAATGCGTCCAGATACATGTTTAGGCGGGAAAATACTGAAGCCGGCTCACCAGAAGTCGACACGTGGCATGCTAGTTACTTATTTATTATATATATATATATATATATATGTAGTGGCGTAATAATTTGTAAACTTTTTTTTTTCGTGTAAACTTTGGATTTCATAGGTTTTCTTGATGAAGTTGTTTATTTCGATGAAATTGTTTCATATCATTCATTTTTTGATGAAATTGTTTCATATATCTGTGTGTTTTTAGGTAGTTTCATAAACTGAGAAAACATATGAAACAGTTTCATAGGAATGAAAAAAATATATGAAACTGCATAAAAAACACAAATATATGAAACAATTTCATCAAGAAATGAATGATATGAAACAATTTCATCAAAATAAACAATTTCATCAAAATAAACAATTTCATGAAACAATTTCATAAAAAAATCTATGAAATCCAAAGTTTACACAATTTTTTTTACAAATAGTGAACCTCTCTCTCTCTCTCTCTCTCTCTCTCTATATATATATATATATATAGTTCTTCTTCTTCTTTTTTAGTGTTTTGTTGGGATATTTTGTTTACGTTTTTTGTGGATTTTGTTAATTTTTTGTAGACTTTGTTTACTTTTTTGTAGACTTTGTTTATACTTTTGTGGATTCAAACCAATGAAACTTTAAAGTTCCAAATTATATATGTTTTTTTTAAGCTTAAGTTTTAAAACCCATAAAAGGCCCAAACCGTCTAAACCGGTCGGAACAAACCGCCTAAACCGTGATCCAATTTAATCTAGGCACTTGATGTCAAACCGCTCGATTTGAAAGTGTAATAAACCGCCTCTTAAGGTTTGATTTATGGTTTGAGGGGTTAAACCGTCCAAACCAACCCAAACCGGACCACACCTACGAGATACATGAAAATTGGAATGATGGTCATGGAAGCATCTCCAATGCTAAAAAGCTAGCTCCATATTTATTAACTAAAACGTGTATATTATCATTACTTTTGCAAATTATTATTTTATTCTAACTTGGAAAATTTGATTATAGACCTTTAGTATTTAACATGATTCTTTTTTCCTTGTATTTGTTATTTCAAGAAAAAAACATACTTTCCTTTAAACTAATCTTATAAAAGAACGAAGAAGTAGAAAAGAGATATTACTAGTATTAAACTGCCACATGTTAAATAAATTAAAATGTTAATTAAAAATAAAAGGGCTAATAATAATTTTATTGGAAAATTAATTAAAATACCCCAAGTTAAAAATTGACTTACCAAAATACCCAAAAAAATGAAAAGTTTATCAAAATGCCATTTTTTTCCGCGAAGGGAGCCCTCCATAGCGGGCAGGGACCAATTGTGAAAATTTTTGCAAGATTATTTACACTTTCAGTCCCCATCGCGGGCCTCGATCGCGGGCCTCGTTCGCGGGCCAGGGACTGAAAGTGTAAATATATTTTGCAAAAAATTTCACAATTGGTCCCTGCCCGCGATAGCGGGCTCCCTTCGCGGAAAAAAATGACATTTTGGTAAACTTTTTATTTTTTGGGGTATTTTGGTAAGTCAATGTCAAACTTGGGGTATTTTAATTAAATTCCCAATTTTATTTTATACAATAGAAAAAGGAAAAGTATTTATTTTTGTAGGTGGCAAGGAGTATCTCCTACTCTCCTAGTGTGCGTATATTTATTTAAAGGTAGATGTAAATAGGGGTGTCAATTTTGTACCGAGATAAACCAACCAATTCCCGTATTAACTGTACAAATTTAATTGGTACCAATTTAGTTGGTACCGACCTAATTGGTTGGTATACCGTACCAACTATTTGAACTTGGTTGATACGTGGTATTAAAAGTCGTGTACCACGGTAATACCGTACCGTACCGACTTATTTTTCTAAATAATTATTAATTAAAGTTTAACAATAATACAACATATTTTGATTTATAAAATTTTAAATTATCTTGTTTTACGTTTTGTTAAATTGTAATACAAATTGATATATAGAACTTGATTGAATTCATTCGGTTATCCTTAATAACTTTGATAACTTGCCTACATCTCCACTCTTTATGGTCCATTATCGCTCCTTAATTGTCGTTTGTATTAAACTATTAGTGAATATTTGTGTTATATGAAGATTATTTGAATGGCACAACGCATATCAACAATTATTAATGTTCGACATGTTTAGTGCATCTAGATCTAGTTGGTAAAGATGTCAATCTAATTAATTCATAATTCAATTTTTGAGATGTTGGTACAAAACCGTACCAACATGTACCAACCGAAAAAGTTGGTACCAATCTAGTTGGTACCAAGTATAATTGGTTGGTACATGTTATAAGATTTTGTGTACCAATTATAATTGGTTGGTACATGGTATATGGAAAAAAACAGGTAACATCCCAGACCAACCGTACCAGATATTGTCCGTTTTGTCCGCACACCTGGACTCACGGTTTTAAAAACGCGTCTGATAGGGGAGGTATCAAGTTCCTCTTATAAGGCAACCTTTGTTCCCCTCCCCAACCAATGTGGGATCTTACAATCCACCCCCCTTGGGAGCCCAACGTCCTCGCTGGCACACCAGTCCGGTTCCCGGCTCTGATACCATCTGTAACATCCCAGACCAACCGTACCAGATATTGTCCGCTTTGTCTACACTTAGACTCACGAATTTAAAACGCGTCTGATAGAGGAGGTATCAAGTCCCTTATAAGGCAACCTTTGTTTCCCTCCCCAACCCTAAACCCTAAACCCTATCGTACCATGTTCACCCCTAGATGTAACCAGGAGGTTGGGGAACACATGATTAAGTGGGATATAACTTATATTAATTTTTTTTGGACTTTGTTAAAATAATAGAACATACATTAACTTATATTAAATTTTTTGTGGACTTTGTTAAAATAATAGAACATACATTAACTTATATCAAATTCTAAAATTTTTGTATTAAATTTTTCAAGATTACAAATAAAATATTTACTTCTTTTAAGAAAAAATTATTTAAAATCCCAAAATTAATGATAACTGGACTTTCAAAATTCTCAAATCAATAAATGCATCATTTGGCACCAAATATTAGGGGTGTTCAAATAAACCGTTAAATCGTTCAAACCAAGTTAAATTATTCAAACCAAGTTATCTCAGACCGTTTTTAGCGGTTTGACGGTCCGGTCTTGTTTGAAAAATTATTAAACCGGACAGTCCCGTCCGGTCTGCGATTAGGGGGTTTTTTTGGGTGGTTTGAACAAACCGACCGCCAAATACATATAAATACATATTTATTTTTTATATACATCATTTACTTAATTTTGGCCCAAATTTACCTCAAGCCCAAACGTAATGTTGTTGGGAGTATATATATATATATCTATACTACATATATAAGCATATACACCTAATGTCTTAAAGACAAATTTTAAAGCATGATGTACAACAAATTAATGCATAAAATTGAAAAAACTCTTAAAGACAACTTCATATGCATGGCTTACAAGCTGTTGATGCAAGAAATTTTGAAACCGTCTACCATACTGCAGCCCATACTGCAGCCCCATACCTTCTAACCTCTCAGTCGTACCTTCTAACAGAGCCATCTTTTATGACTTAAGCCCATGCTTTTTAGATATGTCTGTGTGTGAAAGAGAGGGTCACAAAATTTTGTATATATGAAGGGCACCAGGGTAAGGCGATTAAAATATTTCTAATTTCTCCAGGTACATCTTCGATTTCTCCACATCTCTTTGAAACTCCATCTCACAGATTTGGTTTTGAATTTGCTTTGATTATTCAACTCCAGGTAATAATTTCGATTTCTTCATCGCTCTTTCAAACTTCATCTCATTTGGTTTTGTCTTTGATTTTGATTTTGCTCTATTATTCGATTTCTCCAGGTAATATTTTCGATATCTCCATTCTCTTTCAAACCCCATGTCACAGATTTGGTTTTGATTTTGATTTTGCTGTGATTATTCGACCCCAGGTAACATATTCGATTTCTAAATGGATCTTTCAAACTCCATCTCAGGTTTTAATTTTGATATTTCTGTGATTAATCGACCCAGGTAACAATTTCGATTTCTCCGGGGAACAATTTGGATTTCTCCATCGCTCTTAAACAAACGCCAATGTTGCTTATCTTTCTCAAGGTAACAATTTTGACTTCCAACCCTTTTATGTGCTAACCGATTTGTGATTTAGACGAACACACAGGTGGTATGCGCTAATGGATTGTTTTTTGTTGCTCAGTCGTCCACAATCAAATGCTTTTGTTTTTTTTCTCCTGGAACAACAATTGTAGGTGAGTTCTATAAACGTTTGTGATTGATTTCAGACGAACACACACCAAAATGGGGTTTCTATCTCATCGATCTCAGACCAACACATCACAGGTAATATTCTAACCCCTGTCAACACAACAAAAAATGGACAAAAAGATTAAAGTCCAAACGTGGGAGCTTTGTTTTGTCTGGTTCTATATGAATCATCACTTTTTCTATAATACCAGAGTTTTGTTGGGAATCACATTTTGGAACTAGGGATTTAGAAGAACAAAAAAAATCATTACTTAATATGATAAAGTGAAAATTTGCGTTTGTAACTCTCGATATACCTCTTTTATATGAATTGCTATTGTTCATTGTTAAACCGGTGCCGATTTGATTTATCCTTCACAGAAAAAATGCAATGTGGGCTATGTGTTCATCAACATGCTTTCTCATAACGCTAATGGGAAGATTGTTTGTTGTATTGAGACTGACAAGATTGTTTGTTGGAAGGATTGGGTAATTGGTATTAATGGTTTAATTGGTAACAACATTGGTAGATATTGTCGAAGTTTTAGCTACACCTATTTTCTAACCGGTTTACACTTGATTTACAGCAAGGAAGCAATATGGTGTCACAGATAGGTTCTTGTAGCTGAGAATGATCGTTAAATGCAAGTGTTGTGCTAATTGTAGCCCCACCAACTACATTAAACTAGCAACATGATGCAACTGGATGATCTAAATAGGGATGATCTAAATAGGTAAATCATTACACCTTAACGCATCATATTGTTATCTATTGGAGTAACCGCATCACTATCATGGTTGTCTTTTCTGGTTTTTGGAGCTTCTAATTTGCCATAATGTTATCTATCTCTCATCATAAGGTAAGATGGCAATCAAAATATATTAGTTTCAAATATGAAGACATAAATGTTAATAAATGACTAATAATCATTGACCGTGACTCTGTTGTCATAAATGGGCAACGTGACCTACGGAAAAGATGCTTGAACATATAAATCTATTTCTCATGTTATCTTTAATATCCATCAGTATGGTGAAGCTTTGGAATGGTCATGTTCAACTTATGAATCGTATGTCATTGTTGTTTTAAGTTTCCTGGTTTATGAGATGCTGAAGGGATGACCATTGGAGATTGTTGTTAGCTATTGTCTTAAGATCGAATTTTTATTTTTGGCCCAATGGTGGAACTTCGATGTTAAGTTATTTCAAGAAGATTCTAAATAGCTTTATGGGTGACGATGTTTATATGGAATGCAAAGATTCTAACTTACTTATGTTACTGCTGTTTATATCCCACTGGGAAGCTATGTTAATCCTGTTCTTATTCAGTATAACTGGGTTATTAAATGTTTTTGCTGCTTGTTCTGGTTTGAGAGTACAATGTTGCAGCCTTGGGATATTCCTTTATAGCTTTTGATTTTTTGTTTTGGGCTTTTAGTTACTATTATTGGCTTCAAGTCAGACTTAGTTTGATGTTCTGCATTTGGTTTAGTTGGCTGCTGTTATGGTTATTAGACTTGTAATGGCCTTTGGCCAAATTGCAAGTCTCTTATCTCCATTGGTGTTATTTTTTTACCGATATTTCTAATGGTATAATGATGATCAGATGCTTCCATTTTAATTTAAGTGATGGAGATACAAGTTTGGTCCTCATCATAGCTACATCATAGCTACTGTTGATTTGTGTCAAATTTGTGGGATAAGGGAAATGGAAAACGGAGATTGGGTATAGAAATTTAAAAACCCACTGCAGCTTCAAAGTCGTATACATTTTGGACTCCCGCCGCATTGCGCGGGTTCACAACTAGTATATATATATATATATATATATAGGGTTTGAGTTATTTTATTAACCAAAAATTTGGTACTAACTTTATTAACCAATTAATAACATTTGATCTTAAAATGAGTGGTTAAGATGAAATACATCTAAATCATTAATTACAAGATGGGGCATTTGAAAAATAAAGTAATGAACAAAGGTGTTGAGGGTCATTTTAGTAAAACCAATTCCCTTCGTTTTGTAACCCCCTCAGCTTTGTAACCCCCTCCGTAGAATACTCCCAACACAATCAATCCATTACATTAACATCTCTTACGTCCATGTATCTTACATGTATTTTATGTTCTTTCTTAAACACCGAATCCATTTGCATTTTATGTTAGTGCCTAATATTTCAAGTTGTACCATGTAGAGGGACCATTATTGTAAATACTAAGTTACAAACTATATAATGTATGCTTAGCCTAGATTTCTAATTAGGTCATTCATTCCATTTTCTCTCAAGTACACACACTCTTCACATTCTCTCTACATCTCTATATTGTACTTGAAGGATTGATCATCATTGATATATATGGATGGCCATCTGATTGATTATACTGTTTGATTACTTGTTCTGGGATCACAATTGGTATCAGAGCATAGTATATCATTTAGATCAGATTAGGATTTTGAAGGTTTTTGCAAATTTTGAGTGTTTTTCATTTTTCATTCATTTCTTATTGATTCTAGCCATTTGAGTGCTTCAAATGGATTAGAATTGGTCTAGGAGTGTTTGATTATCATCCCTGTGTGTTTTGATTACGCAATTACACCAGGATTAGTCTCAATTTGTGCAAAACTTGTATTTTCGGACTTTTAAAGAAAACCTACTGTTTTGGATTGAAAATCACTGTTCTAGTGGTTTTTGGACAAAACTTGAAGAATTAAAGTTGTCCAAAATATTGTTGCGAACCTACGTACCAATTTTCAGAGTAATTGGATCATTTTTGAAGAATCGACTTAAGATCATATGAATATTCATAACTATCGCAACTCTCGGTGTTCTTAAGTATTCATAACTATCGCAATCCATAAGAAGTGAACAGTATTGTATCGCAACCCTCTGTTGCGACAAGCCGTTATAATCGCAATTTTTTGAAAGTGAACAATAGCATATCGCAACTATCTGTTGCGACAAGACTCAACTATCACAACCTACCTTATTATGAACAGTACTTATCGCAATCTTCTGTTGCGATAAGAATCTTTTTGAAGTTTTATCGCAACCTATTTGCTGCGACAAGGTTTTGGCTACTTTTGCAACTTGTTGGTTGAGACAATTTTTTGGTTGCGACAAAGTGTGTGTTGCGACAAGAAGTGGGTTGAGACAGACAGTGGGTTGAGACAAGACAGTGTGAAACTAATTTTTACTAATCAAATCTAAGGAGTACTTAACGATCATCAACAAGTAATCTAAATATGACAGCGAGAGACATCTTGACTATTGGGTCGAAGGACAAACCGCCTGTTCTTTTTCCCAAGGAGTTTAAGATATGGAAAGACAAATTCATGGATTATGTTGAACGACAAGAGAACGGTGAATATATTACTAATTCACTTGAGAATGGCCCTATGGAGAAACAAATGAGAAGAGGAATTGCTACTGATGGTGAGCCAATTCCAGAGTGGGTTGAAGTTATACCATTACACTATGATCCTGAACAAAAGAAAAGGCATTATGGAGACAAAATGGCAAAGTCCCTAGTTATTCAAGCCTTGACCAATGATATTTTTCGAAAGGTAGATAGCAAAAACTGTTATGGGAAGGCTATGTTTGATGAGTTGATAAAGCTGTATCAAGGATCTGAAGCGGAGAACCAGATGAGAATCTCCAACACCATCAATTTGTATGAAAACTTTAAACAAAAGGAAGGGGATGCTCTTGATTCTGCTTATGACCATTTTACTACTATTTTGAATGAGCTGAATAGGTACAGTATAGACAAGTCAATAATCGAGCACAATGTGAAATTCCTGAGTGTTCTTCAACCCAAATGGAAGAAGTATGCTCACCGAATGAAACAGAATGCTAGGTTAGCTGATTTGCCTCTACAAGAGATGTATGAAACCTTGAAGCAGGATGAGGAAGATGCTGATGAAAAGAGAGCTAAGAAAAAGAAGAAAGATAAGAAGGAAGAGACAAGAGAGGTTAAGGAAGAAGAGTTAGATCCACTTGCTTTAATGTCTAACAAAACCATCAAGAAGTACTCAAAGAATGTGGGTAATCAGTCTGATGAGGAACAAAATGAAGCAGATGGGATAGATGATGTTGAAAGTATGAAGCAAGCTATGATACTCCTTACCAGATCTTTTCAAAGACAGTTTGGGAAAAGCCCCAGTTCTAATAGTCAATGGTATGCGTCTGGCTCCAAGAACTTCGAGCACAAAGCACATGTTGAATCGAACAAGAAGTTTGATGACAAGAGGGCTGAGTATAAGAGAGATGAGTATAAGAGGCGAGATGAGAAGAAGGTATCTGAGAAGAAGGATGAAGCACCGAAGTGCTACAATTGTGGGAAGACTG
The DNA here is from genome assembly GCA_033807775.1 of Saussurea involucrata. Lineage (NCBI taxonomy): Eukaryota > Viridiplantae > Streptophyta > Magnoliopsida > Asterales > Asteraceae > Saussurea > Saussurea involucrata. Next base: position 33,907,737 of record CM066323.1, read on the forward strand.
GTCACTTCTCCAAAGAATGCTGGAAGCCGAAAGTAAGGGATTCCAATTATTACAAGAACAAGTTGATGCTTGCTGAACAGAAGGAATCGGGGATAACACTGTTGGTCGAAGAAGAATACTGGCTTGATCAGACTGATGATGAAGCAGATGATGAGACAGCTGCTCAGACCAATATGTGCTTCATGACCAAAAACACCGATGATGAAGGGTCAGAGTCTACTTCAAATGAGGTACATCCCGATCTCTATAATCAATTTTTTAGTCAACAAGAATATTTAACAAAGAAGTTAGAAGAACTAACAAATGACAAGAAAAGAGCAGATGAAATAATTTCCACTCAAAAGGAAAGACTAATAGAACAAGACAGTCAAATTAAAGAGTTAGAAAAGAAAAAGACTGAGTTCAATATTGGTCATGCGTATTTTCAAAGTCGAATATCTGAACTATCAGAAAAATTAATGAGTTCGGAAACCAAGAATAGTGAGTTTGAAAGTCTTTTACATGATTATAAAGATAGGAATAATGAGATGTGTGAAAATGTCAAAGGTCTGGAAGATAAACTGTACAAAGTAGGCCAAACTGAACAAACAATTCACATGAATAAGCCAAGCAAGTTCAGGTATTTCAATTCAAAGTGGGGTATCGGGTATGACAATCCACAGTACCTGAGGAATGCCTTAATAAAAACTCCCACTCTTTATAAGTTTGAATGGTTTATGCTTGCATCACATCCTAGCTATCAAATCAAATGGCTTAAAATGGATGGTGAAGACTATGAGGCTGAGGAAGAAATAAAAAGAAAAACCACTGTTAAATTGCAACCTCCTTTTTGATACGGTCCAGATAATGCAAAGGCATTAGATAACGAAACAACCTTACCAAATGATTATTTTGAGAGTTATATTGTTAAAGAACCGGAGGAAATGGAAAATGATCAAAAGGATATTAATGAAAAACCAATTTTGGAAGGTAAAAGGTATTTTCCACCAATGGTTCTTGAACAGAAACTCATGGACCTCGAAAGCAAGATCAAAAGTACTATTCAAGAAGTCAGAAATGACGAGAAACTTGCTTTTGAGATCGAAAAGGAAGTTATGATCACAGTGTTTTCGGAAAGTTTAAAAGAAATGAAAACAAAACTTGAGGAAATATCTGAAGAAAAACTTTCAAAAGAAAAGCATTCTTCAGATTAAGATGTTTCCTCATGCAAAACTTTCATGGGAAATACTGTGTTCAGGTGTTTGACAGTTGATGACCAAGATGATTCTGAATCTTGGGTTTTGGAAAGTCAATTTGTTAAAGATCCTCCTTAAATGCATTTTTATACAGAAGAAGAAAAAGTTTTTGAAAAAGAACAAAATGAATTTCTTTATCCGAAGTCTGATGGTATTTTTCACACTTCATTGGACAATCAGTCTGATTGTGATATCCAGATTGTTTGTGATGGGAAGAATAAACAAGTACAAGAATCTGCTGTTCAATTTGACTTTCACGCAAAGCTTCCAGATCACACAGATTTTATAATCAAAGAAGAAGCACCTAAGAAGAATTTCTTTAAGGGTGAATCTTCAAAATCAATTGAAAACCCTTATGTTAATGATTATTATTCGAAATCTAAATCCAAACAATCATTACAGAATAAGAAAAGAAAAACAAAAAGAAAGAAGCATGTTAATTATTTTCAAGCTCAGAATTCAAAAGCTTACAACTCCTATTTGTCTGGTGTTTCAGATCGTAATTTGAGAAACAACACGCGCCTTGAGTGGAGAATAAAGGAGTCCACACAGGATGTGGCCCAGATCAAATCATCCCACGTTGTTTTAAATGTTTTAAATTCCAAGAAAGACAATTTTGTTTCAAATGTTATTAATTATGATGTTGGCACTAGACGAAAACTTGTAGTTCCTTACAAGGTTTATTCAATGCGACAACTGATTAATTTGGCACGTGATCAAATTTGTTGTGCTTCTTGTGGTGTGGATGATTTATATGCAAATCTGACTATAACCATTGGTTTTATTCAAATGATTACTTTAAAACCGGTTATAGAAAACATAATGTCAAGTCCAAACCAACTAATCAGAAAGGACCCATTTGACAATGGGTACCTAAAACCGTCTAATTTCTATTTTGCAGCCCAGTCATGCCTGGTACTTAGATTCAGGCTGCTCAAAGCACATAACTGGAAGAAAGGAGCTGCTTGTTAATTTTGTGGAAAAGGACTGTGGTAGGGTTAAGTTTGGAAACGATCAATATTCTCCAATCTTGGGTTACGGAGATATTGTCAAAGATAATGTGAGGATTACAAAAGTCAATTACGTCGAGGGCTTAGGACACAATTTGTTTAGTATAGGTCAATTTTGTGATAAAGACCTAGAAGTCCATTTCAAGAAGACCCGTTGTGCAGTTCTAACCGATGGAGGAGACGAGCTTCTTGTTGGTTCTAGGAAGTCCAATCTGTACACTATTGATCTATCAACGCTCAAGCCTAAGAATGACGTATGTCTTATGTCGAAAGCGTCTTTCGAGAAAAGTTGGTTATGGCATAGACGACTATCTCATCTCAACTTCCGTTACATTCAAAAGTTGACGTCGAGTGATTTACTCATAGGTCTACCAGTTCTGAAGTTTGAGAAAGACAATTTATGTACCGCTTGTGAGAAGGGGAAGATGAAGCGTGCTCCTCCTCCACCGAAACCTGAGCCCAGCACAAGCAAAGCTTTGGAAATCCTTCATATGGATCTCTGTGGTTCGATGAAGACTCAAAGTATTAGTGCCAAACGTTACGTGTTAGTTGTCGTCGATGATTACTCGAGATACACATGGGTCAAGTTTCTACGCTCAAAAGATGAAACACCTGACTTGATCATCTCATCAACCAAACAACTTCAAGTGATTCGTCAACAAACAGTTCAGACCGTCAGATCAGATAACGGGACAGAATTTAAAAACAAGACTCTTGATGACTTCTTTAAGTCATTAGGAATAACTCATCAATATTCTGCGACCAGAACACCTCAGCAGAATGGAGTCGTTGAAAGACGAAACCGTACACTCGTTGAAGCGGCCAGAATGATGCTGTCTTATGCTGATCTACCCCTGTTTCTATGGGCTGAAGCTGTTGCTACGACGTGCTATACACAAAACCGTTTAATTATACATCGACGGTTTGGCAAGACTCCATATGAATTGGTTAACAATAGAAAACCTGTAATACACTACTTTCGTGTTTTTGGATGCAGGTTTATTGTGCTGAACGATAAGGACAACTTGAACAAATTCAGTCCTAAGGGTATTGAGGGCATCTTTATCGGATACTCGCTCATATCTAAAGCATACAGAGTCTACCTCAAGTCATCCAGAACTGTGATTGAAAGCATCAATGTCAGATTCGACGAAACTGAAGAAATGGCTTCTGTGCAAAATAGTACAGAACCCGCGATCTCCGGAATACTAGCATCGGGACAAATCCGTCCAATGATGACTAGATCTTCAAACAAAGATCAAGCTTCCACTTCTAATTCTAATCCTAACGAACTTGATTTATTGTTTGAACACTTTTATGATGACTATTTTGGTAATGATAAATCTTCTTCATCTGTCAATAACAGGATTCAAGTTGAAACACCACCAGTGCAAGCTACTGTGTCAGGCCCTTCGCCGGTGCTGACTTCATCAAATACTTGTGAAACTACTCCTGCAACTTCTCCAAGGAACACAACTATGGTATCTACACAAGCACGACAACATGCATCCACGAGTGGTGCTTCTTCATCTGGAACAACTTCGAATGTCAGTGATCTGGGTAATAACAACAATCCTGACAAATCTACCGAATCAGTTCCCGAGGCTGTGCCGATTGTCAATTATGACAAGCAACCCGCCTCACAACCGGAACCAATGCTGACGATCGAGTTGAACTTTGATAAGGATCCTACCCTTGTAGACCCCAATGAAGATGCTATATCTCTCCATCCACAATCCATAAAGTGGACACGCAGTCACCCAATTGATCAGGTGATTGGTGATGTTTCTGAACCAGTGAAGACAAGATCTACATTCGCAAACGAAGTTTTATTTTCACTCTTCTTAAGTCAAGTTGAGCCCTCAACAGTTCAACAAGCCTTAGAAGACCCTGACTGGTTGTTTGCGATGCAAGAAGAGCTTAATCAGTTCGAAGCTCTGAAGGTGTGGAGACTAGTTCCACGACCCAAAGGTAAGACAATTATCGGTACCAAGTGGGTCCTAAAGAACAAGAAAGACGAAGACGGAATAATTGTGCGAAACAAGGCTAGATTGGTAGCGAAAGGGTATAGGCAATAGGAGGGGATAGATTACGACGAGACGTACGCACCGGTTGCTCGTCTTGAGGCAATTCCGATGTTCCTTTCTTATGCCGCATTCAAGAACTTCACCATCTTTCAAATGGACGTGAAGACCGCTTTCTTGAACGGTGTCCTTAAGGAGGAAGTGTATGTGTCTCAACCGGAAGGCTTTGTGGATAAAGACTATCCAAATCACGTATACATTCTTGACAAAGCTCTCTACGGTCTCAAGCAAGCCCCCTGTGCCTGGTATGAAGTCTTATCAACCTTTCTACTAAAAGTTGGCTTTGTGAAATGTAAATCGACACAACTCTGTTTACTCTGCGCGAGGAAGGTGATATTCTTTTAGTTCAGATTTATGTTGACGATATTATTTTTGGTTAGACTAACCCTGGACTTTGTACTTGGTTTTCCGACATTATGATGACTCAGTTTTAAATGAGTATGATGGGAGAGATTAATTTCTTTCTCGGATTACAAGTAAAACAATTCTCTACGGGTATCTTCATCAACCAGTCGAAGTATGTGTTTGACATCTTGAAGAAATTCAAAATGGGAAATTGTAAGTCGATCGGTACGCCTATGGCTCCTGGATCTAAGATAGGTCCAGATCCTGACGATATTGATGTCGATGTAAAGAATTATAGAGGAGTGATCGGGTCTCTAATGTACCTAACCGCTAGTCGTCCAGATATAATGTTTTCAACTTGTCTATGTGCTAGATTTCAGGCCAAACCCAAAGAGTCACACCTCGGCGCCGTCAAAAGAATCTTTCGGTACTTGAAAGGCACTCCGTACCTAGGACTGTGGTATCCCAAGGGAACCTGCTTCGAACTCACTGCATATTCAGATGTTGTTCACGGAGGAAGCATGCTGGATAGAAAGAGCACCTCGGGGCACGTACAGTTTTTGGGAGACAAGCTTGTGATTTGGTCGTCGAAGAAGCAAAATTGTGTTTCAACATCAACCGCGGAGGCAGAATATGTTGCCGCGGCGAGCTGTTGTTCACAAGTCCTTTCGATGAAGACCCAACTCATGGACTATGGGTTTAAATACGAGATGATCCCCATTTACTGCGACAGTAAGAGTGCTATTGCCATATCTGCTAACCCTGTCTAGCACACTAAAACCAAACACATTGACATAAGGTATCATTTCATAAAAGATCATGTTGAGAAAGGAACTGTTGAATTGTATTTTGTTACAACTGAGTATCAGCTTGCTGATCTCTTTACCAAAGCCTTGGATGAAAAACGTTTCAATTTTCTAGTATCCAAGCTCGACATGCTGAATATGAAAGTTTAACTTCCATATATTGATAATATAATAGATGGAAATATTTGTATCTCAATCTAGACTTCGTATCTAGATTGATACACTCAAATTTTCATCATATTCTATTCTCAATATCTGTTATTTAAATTTTCATATCTTAGTTGTATTACAAATATTTCTTCAACTTGTACTTTCTTTCTCTTCTTTTAATTGTCTTATCTATGATTTGTTATGATACATGTATCTGCACAAAGGTATGTTCATGGTTTCAGGGGGAGTTATAGAACAGATCATATGCACAAATTTAGGGGGAGTGTGCATAACTGCCAGATCATGTAAGTGTAGATACATTGTGACTGTTGCTTTCGAGAAGCCAAGGTAAGTATTCAGACTTGTTTTAACCACTAAATCTTAAATGATGAAAACAAATTTTCAAATCTATACATCATTTAAGGGGGAGTGAAAACTGTGTTTAAAACATTGAGTGCTGAATCAATTGGAAGTTGGACATCTTCCAATGTGATAAAATCTTTTAAAATTTTATCTGAAAAATGTCCAAGTGTTACTGTATCGCAACTCTTTACTTGCGATAAACTGATGAACAATAGTTTATCGCAACCCTCAGCTGCGATTAAAAGATAATTGTTGTTTTATCGCAACACATTGTTTGCGATAAGAATTTTCCTCGCAACCATGCACTGCGATAAAACACATATGAACAATACTTATCGCAACCCTCTGTTGCGATAAGGTTAAACATATTATTGCAATCAGTTCCTTGCGATAACCTCTGAGCTTATCGCAACCTTATACTTGCGATAAGCTAACACTGCGGCGGTCAACCTTTGGACCAATCACATCGTGCCACGTGTCTTTTATCTCAAGTCACTATAAATAAGAGAGTTTGATTTTTATCTCATTTCAAAACCTTTTAAAACCCTCTCAACTCTCTTTCGAAGACCTGCAATCGACTGTTGATTTCTTTCAAGTGTTTTTCGTGTTCAAATCGATTTCAGTGTGATCGCATTCCTTCGAGGTACATTCTCTTGATTTTTCATTCGAGTTTATCCGTAGATTCATGCTCAAATGTCGATTTTAAGTTCATTCTAGGGTTTTAGGTTCGAGATTTAGAACTGCCTCTTCATCTTATGCTTTAAAATCGATGCATATGTTTTTGTTAGGAGACCACACTGTTAGGGATTTGTTTCTGTGATAGTTGCGACACCAGTAGAATAGGATTACACTTGATTTTGGGCGAAACTTTAAATTTGAGTTCAAACACTTAGGTTTTTTTGTTAAGTGCTCAAACTTATCGCAATCCTCTATATTCTTCACATTCAAACGTATCGCAACGCCTTGACATTCATGTTTGTCGCAACTCTCGTGTTGCGATAACATTCTTATCGCAACCTTCATCTTGCGACAACTCTTTATCGCAACTCTCTACTTGCGATACATTTGGCTTGCGATAACATCTTTATGTTGGCTGCGATAAAACCTAGACTTAGATTTTTTTTGGAATTATTTTGAAGAAAAACCAATTTTTTTTTGGCACTGCTCTAAACTTTGACACTGTTCAGATGGCTCATAATGACGGCCATTCATCTGACGAGAACACCGTCATACCGTCGCACCAGTCGTCACATCCGTCAGTCAACGCCCGTGATCTAGATGGGGAGCTTCTACCGAGAAGTCTCCATCTTGCTCTTCACGACAACAACCATAACCTTGATCTCAACGTGGCGTTTGACCATCAGATCATCATAGAGATAATCTGCAGCCATCCTCTCCGAACAGTGCTCACGAAGGTAGTCACTGTGCCTATCATATACTTACAACAGTTTTGGCACACACTACGATATCATCCTACACACCGACGGGGTCCACATTTTTCTGCCCGAGTAGATCATTTCGATGCTCGAATTACACTCAAACGACTTCGTCTTGCCTTAGACCTTCCATTTAACCCAAATTTTGAGGACATGGTTCCCGAAGCCCAATTATACACAGATATCCAAAGCTTAGGTCACCAAGACCCACAGAACGCTATTCTAGGCGGCTCATCTAAATTCCAAAGAAAACATCTACCAGGTACACCATATGCTCAATCTTCAACCGCTGCATGACGTCAAAGCATACCGACCTTGAAAAATGTAACCTTGCAACTCTTCGGATGTTCCACGCCTTCGCCTTCAATCGTAACATAGACTATGCTATACTACTCTGGAACGAGCTACAAGAACTGGTCGAAGACAAAGCACGCCCGAAAAAGAACCGAAGCTTCGTGCCATATCAACAGTTCTTCCAGATTCTCATCCACCAAATCATGGAGGGCAACCAGGAAATCCCTAGACGCCCAAATGCAGTACAAGGACCGACACATTGGATGCACTATCTGAAGATGCCAGATCATGATGACTTCGTCCACATCGCCGTGATTCCAGAGCCTGTACTTGCCTATGCCGACCAGCAGTCTGAGGTAGTTAGGCAGTATAGAATAGCTAATGCACTAGTGGTCCAGCCAGAACCGACCAGACCTCCCCATGGTGCTATCCCACTAGGCGGTGAGGCTTTACATGTTGAGCCGGTTCAGGAACTTGGGGTTCTTGAACGGGAAGAAGTGAGGAGAATATTAAGAAAAAGAGTGGGTGGGGTGGCAAGGACTGCTGGTCAGGCATCCACATCCGGAAACGTTCGACTTCCTATCCTCGACGACGTGTCGATGGATTCAGATGATGACCCTGATTTTGATCCCGATGCTTCGTCATCCGACAGTGAAGTATCTGACCAACCCCAACGAGCTGATGAAGATTCTGATTTCGATCCTGATCATGACCCTGATGCGGATCTTATTCTGAGACACATCGGTCGGAGTCGACACATTGAGAGTTCCGATGCTGATTCCATTTGGAATGTCGGACTCTCCGGTGATTTTGGTGACATAAGGCGGGAATAGGGAGTTATAGTAGAAAATATATATGTGAGCAGTGATGTGGTGAGAAAAGAAATGGAAGAGAAAGAGATAGAGTCGGATAAAGTATTAACTACTGTCTATCCCCAAAACGATCGAAGCCGGGTAGCCACATCTTCTACCAACGAGCGTACGTCGCCGTTGCGTATTGAACAAGCCATGGTGGACCCAACCATGCAAACCACAACCCTCTAAGCCACTCGTCGGCATCTCAATTTGCCGGCGTTTCATTTTCCACAGGGGATAAAGCACAAACGCTATCGGCGACATACTCGGTGTCTACTGATATTGAACAAGGTAGGCTCCTGCCCCGGCCACCGCCCTTTATTCCGCACACGTTAAGTCTAGAGACTTTTGGACATACTTCTTTTCCTAGGCCACACGCATCGGTATCACACCAAGTTGTGATCTTTCGTGCTCCAACCGGAACACCCCGAGTGCGGCCGCCATTTGTTGGTGCCCCACGAGGACTGGGTGGAAGTCCTGTCATGGTCAACACTATGCCAGCTATGAACACAGGTAGTACGGTTGCTACAACCGCTACTTTAACCGGAAACCTAAGTGGTCCGGATGTTACACAAATGTTTCCCAATTTTCCTCCTGAACAGGTTATACGAATGCTTGGCCCGCATCCACATTATATCACTCTTCCACTACTGTCGTCCACTTTGGCCGCTATCGACAATGCTTATAGGCAACATCGTAACGTTATGCAACGTTCGGTTGATCGACTAACTGATGAGGTCAGTAGAGCAATCAAGGGAAAAGCCATTGCTGATTCGTCGTCAACTCCTCAGAATCAACCATCCAGCGCACAATCCGACCCACAAACACCACCACCAATTCCGTTACACCAAATCTCAGAAGACCAACTCAAATGAGAGCCGTTAGCCCGATTTCTAGCCAAAAGAGACTCTAGTACAGCTGAAGAAGTTGACCTGGTTGGATTACTCCGACAACATACCCAACCTCAAACCCAAACGTCAACCCAACCACCTTCTAGCAACGACTTCCAGCGTCTAACCGACTCTATGAAAGACATGACGGAAGCCGTAATGGCAGGATTCACCTCAATTACTGAAAGGCTTAGGGTTGTGGAAGAGAAGTGTGGGATTCAAGCTCAAGCCTCACAGAAACGAAGACATGATGATCAGGATGATCCTGACCAACATGAGGGGGAGAAGAGAGCAAGGGTTGATGAGTCCAGCGGTGCGGCTACTAAAAATGTTGGGGGATCAGATCAGCCAGCTAGTGAAAGGGAAACGGGGACCGGTGGAACGGACACTGATATGGTCCAAGTGGATGACACCGAAGTTCTAGCTGATGTCATAACTGTGGTTGAAAAGCCTTCGGTTGTTGACAATAGAACAGATGATGAAAGGATGGTAGATGCGTTCTTCAATGATTACATCTACATAGATTCTGAGGAAGAACCTGAGAAAACAACGGTCCAGATCAAAGAGGAATTAGAAGACTTATTCGACATCATCGGGGTTATTGTGGCTGCTTCAGATTCTAACAACGATACTCCAGATGATACTACTCAACCACAAATGCCGACTGATCAAAGTGCAGGTACTTTTGCTCCTCTGGCTCCAGTGGTACAAGTGAATGCTCCGAGAATTCAAGTACAAGCCTGTTAGGGCAGGTTTTAATAGTTGATTTAAAGTTCAAGGGTTGTTTTGTAATAGTTTATTTTGAGCCTTTTAGTGAACGGGCCATGGGCTTGTTAACCACGAGCCCAATGTATTTAATGTTGATTAGCTTGGAAAAACAAGCTAATCATCTCTTTAGCTTTCAACTCTAATTGTAATATTCTCTCTGAAAGTTAATGAAAGGGATGACCAGTTGAAATCATTACGCATACTGTTTATTATTTCGATTTCTTCTTTTGTTGCACGGATCTGGATTCTACAATTGGTATCAGAGCAGACAGACGGATTCGATTCAAAGTCTCATTCATTGATTTCTGGTTAGTTTGACTTTTACTCGTCTGACTTTTCTTGAATTCTTGAATTTTTGATTCAGTCGAAATTGGTTGTTTTTGCTTATTGGGTTGTGTTAGCATTATCGTTATAAGTGTTTCTACAAATTTTCACATCCTAATTCATTCGTTTGATTGGTCAATTTAGCAATTTAAGATCAAAGTTTTTGATAGTCTTCTTCAACAAAAATCGAATTTTTACCATCAAAACGTGTTCTTTTTGCTTAGAAATTGATTGGGTTAGTGTTAGTTTTGTGTTTGGTTTTGTTTCTAATCTTTCAGGAACAATCTTAAGTAACCCTAGTTGAGAAATCGATCGAATTGAGAAAACAGCCGACTTGTCCGGACAAACCAGCCGTTTTCCGGACAACTTCAAGGTGTCCGGACGTTTGTGTTTTCATACGGATTCTTCCAACTTTTCCGGACAACCAGTTCCTTCCGGGTAAGTCATCCATCTGGGTAAGTATCCCATAATCTCAAACCTATCCGGGTAATATTGTTCCGGATAACTCAAAGTATCCGAAAATCAATTTTATCCGGAAACCCAATCTTTACCCGGAAACTTCGTGGTATCCGGAAACTTCACAGTATCCGGAAACTCCATCGTACCCGGAAACCTAATACTATCCGGAATCCACAACATCCGGTAAGCTTCTGTTTGAATTGATCTCTATCCGGTAACTTAAGACCATCCGGTAACCTTGGTTATCCGGACAACTCAAGTTATCCGGACTCCCTTGCTTATCCGGACAACTCTTCATATTTGAACTGCTTTCTTCAACTCTGATTCGGACACTTCCAGATCAGATCACTTATTTGGATTCCTATCCAGTAAAACAAGTTATTGTCTAACCACTCATAGAACCTGCGTTAGGACTCCACTCTTAGTTCCTTGCGCTAGGTTTTAAAACTTTGAATCAACCTGCACGTCTGACGATCACTCCGTTGCAACCGAAGATGTCTACTTCTCGTGATGCTCTGGCAATTGGCACTGACACCAAGCCACCGTGTCTCTATCCGAACGAGTACAGCCAATGGCGAGATAGGTTCATGATCTTCATAGAGTCCAAGGACAACTATGAGTACATCAAGAGAGCTCTGGATCACGGCCCAATTGCCGAGCCAATGAAGGACATAGCTGCAACTGCAACTGCATTAGCTCGACGTGAGAAGAAGACTCTTGCTGAGATGACAAATTTTGAAAGAGGCATGACTGAAGGTGAAAAGCATGCAAAGAGATATCTGATTCAAGCCCTTCCTAATTCTATCTACACTGCCATAGACAGTTACAAAGACACGGCTAAAGGCATGTGGGACCAAGTAGCCAAAATGATGCGAGGGAGCTTTGTAGGAAATCAGCGGAAGATAAACAATGCGATAACCAAGTTCGATGGGTTCAAGCAGCGTAACGGTGAATCCCTTACCCAGACGTATGAACGATTTTGTCTACTTCTCAATGAACTGAACAAGAATAAAATTGTTCGTTCCAATACTGAGAACGCACTAAAGTTCCTCAACAACTTGCTACCTGAATGGAAAGTGTATGCTTCTCATGTCAAACACAACAACTTGATAGAGAACATCAGCATCAATGAACTGTATGAGACACTTCTCCAAGATGAAGATGAAGTGAATGAGCTGTTGGGAGAGAAGAAGAATGTGCCAAAACCATCTGCTGATCCAATTGCCCTCATCACTTCCAACCAAGGGAAATCTTCAAGCAGTCAATCCAGACGCGGTCCACAACACAGCTCCTCAAAGTCAGAACCTGAAGACGAGAAAGACGGTGATGATGATGATGATGAAGCATCAGACTTAATGAAAGCTATTGCCCTTCTGACTAAATCCTTTCAACAACAAAAGTTTTACAAGAAGCCTTCTTCAATAGTCAACGCTACTCCACCTCCTCCAATAAGCGTCACGACTATAAGGACCGGTATGAAGGAAAGAAGAAGGTAGAGGAGCAAGATAGATATGAGAAGAAGGAGAAGACAGAGAAAGGTGAACGAAAGAAGCGAGATGAACCTGTGAAATGCTACAACTGCGGGAAACTCGGTCACTTCGCTAAAGACTGCCGTCAACCTACAGTGAAGAACTCTCACTATTATGAGGCTAAGCTTGCACTGGCCAGACAGAAGGAGGCTGGGGAGGTAATGTTCGCAGAAAATGAGTATTGGCTAGGCAGATCTGATGATGAGGAAGATTATGAAGGTGCTGATGCTTTCATGGGATATCAATCATCTACGGATGAAGACAAGGCAACATCAAATCAGGTATGTGACTCTTGCTTACAAAACTTCATACTTCAACTGCAAACCATCACAGAAAAGGCAAACTCCCTCAAAGCCACAAATGAAGAACAAAAGCTTGAAATTACTTCAATAACTGAAAAGCTTAATGTTCAAATGAAATTAACTGAGAAGTATAAGTCTGAAAATGCTGATTTAAAAGACAGATGCAAAATTCTTTCATTAGCACCTAAAGACTTAAGGGCCAGATTATCTGATCTCCAACGTCAGTTTGATCAGTGCTTGACTGAGAAAGAAGACATTACTTATCAATGTTCTTCTCTTCTAATTCAACACAAGGAGTATGTAGCTAAAATTTTAGATCTTGAAACCAAACTCCACAAAAGGGGTCAAACTGATCAAACCATTTTTTTGAACAAACCTAAAGAGTTCACGTACTTTAACAAAGAATGGGGAATCGGATATGACAACCCACATTATCTGAAAAAGGGAAGGTATCAAGTCCCCACTCTGTATGATTTTGCTTGCTATGGATTAGATAAAAAATATCCAGAGTACGCAATTCAATGGACTTGTCCTCTTGAACCAGAAAAGGGGGAGGAAACCGAGGAACATAAACGCACACACAAACGAGGAATTCAACTTCCATTTTGTTATGAACCTTTAAACTACTCATATCAAAAGGACAAAAAGTATCTTTCCAATGACTACTTCGACCCCTACAAGGTAGCTACACCCAAGGATTCCTCCAAGAAGGATGAGGATGTAACACCTGCAACCAAGACTGAGACGGATGAGTTTAAACTCTATGTTCCTCCTCTCATCTTGGAAGCAAAAATTGTCGAGTTGGAGGAGTCGATTGAGAAAGAAAGGTCCACCTTTCAAAACGAAAAGAAAGTGCTCATCTCTGAGATTGAGAAACTCGAATCTGAGAAAACCGACGGTGTGTCAAGTGAGGAAAAGGAAAAATTTCAGTGGGAAATCAATACGCTCTCATCAAAACTGTCTGAAATGACAAGAGAAACGATGAAAGAGCATTTGATAAATAGTCAACTCCGAGTGCAGCTTGACTTGCTCCAAACTGCGAAGCAATTTTCACCTGAACTTTCCTCTAACTCATCTGACACATCCTCGTGTAAAGCCTTTATAGGAAATATCTCTTTGCAAGAAAATGAAGTTTCTCAAGATGAGTGTGTTAAAAGGAATTTAAATTCTGATTTTTCATACGCTTCCGCACCAAATTCCCCAAAGCACACAAACACAAAGAGTTCCTCGCCTTCCTCACCTGATCCTAGTCCAGTACTTCCCAAGATAGATTTTTCAGAGTACATGAACTCCGAAGGTAACTGTGATGAAGAGTTTGAGTCATTCCCCTTTGACAAACCTCTTCCAAGTCACACTGATTTTTTATCTCCTGTGGTGAATCATACGGTCGATTTTCAAAAAGGTCAATGTTCTAACACAAAGGCCCCAGCTGGGATCAAGATTTCTCAATCCAAACCAACTTCTAAACAAGTTTCTAAAAGGCAATCATAGCCGAGGCAAGAGACCGGACCTTTGCCAACCAACAATACTGTTCCTCCTAAAGTCAATGACCGCACTGTCCCTGTTGTTTCGGATAAAACCGGTCGAGCTAAACAAACAAAACCAAAGTGGACAACCAAGGAAGGTGTCAAGGATGCTGCATCAAAGTCGTTCAATACTGTCTTTTACCCTAGGATGCACAAAAACAATTGTGTTTGGAATCATAGGAATGATTTTGTTAAAAGAGATGTTAATTTTCCGATGAAAATTTATTCCACTCAACAATTGATTCAATTGTCGCATGATTGTTTATGTTGCTCTAGTTGTGGTTGGAATGACTTTGATGATATCCATAACAATGATTGGTTTGGGTCATATCACATGTATAATTCGACACCCAAAAGCAAACCCCGTAATAACAAACGAAAATACTATAAACAACGGGGTTTCCAATCAGAGGTTAAACCACAGCGGGAGAACAAACCCATTCCAAAATGGGCTTCTTCTACTGAGGATAGACCGGCACCCAGGTGGAAAGCTGCTACAAAATCTGTTCCTCCTAAAGGTGTAAATTCTGCACCGAAGAGGAAACAAGTGCCAAAACCAGTTCCCTCCACCGGTGTAAATCCTACACCTAAAGGGAAAGCTGGGACAAAGCAAGCTTCCCCAAACGGTGCCAAACCTAACCCTCCTGGACCCAGGAAAATCTGGGTACCAAAGGTCCGCTAAACTTGCTTTGCAGGACGGTCATGTGTGGTTCATAGACACTGGATGCTCCACACACATGACCGCAAGGAGGGAGCTGCTCACGATCTACAAGGAACAATATTAAGAAGACGTGAGGTTTGTCTATACCTGTGCTTTAACAAGCAGCTCATATGTTTAGGGGGAGCTTAATCAGCTATCAGGTATGTTACTCTACTGTTGAGGGGGAGCGTCACACACATTTTTTCTTAAAAATGTTAAAAAGTTTTTTTTTGTGTGTGGATACTCCCGTGTGCACTTCACTCTACGCGCACATTCTAAGGGGAGCATGTCATCTAATGCTCATCATTTGAGGGGGAGCGACACAGTGTTTTTTTTTTCGTTCAATGCCTAAAAGTTTTTATGTGTGTCGGACTCTCCATTGCACTATCCGAGGGGGAGGAAGTTTTTCCCCATTCTCAGTTTGAGGGGGAGCGAGAGATCCATTTTCTCAAAATTCTACAGGTTTCATATCTTTGAAAAATGGAATCATTCTTTAAAGTGTAAAAGTGTCCGGACACCCATCAGTCCGGATGACTTTCCGGACCGGATGGGTATCCGGGTAGGACTATCCGGAATCCCTACTATGTCCGGAAACCTTTGTTGTCCGGACACATGTTATCCGGATACTTTGGTTTGTCCGAAATATTTTTCCATCCTTTATCCGGATACCCCTGCTTTGTCGACTCAGTACCTGTTTCATCACTACCAGTCCTCCATATGTCTCAGATTGAGCCCCTTAATGCAAAGGTACGCGTTGGAACTTGTTTATCCGTCCGCTTTACTAACTTTGGGTCTCTTACAGATATTCCATGGCGGATCAACAACCTCTCACTTCGAGGGGGAGCAAGTCAATCCCCATGTATGTTTTGAGGGGGAGCAAGATAATACCCTAGCTATGCATATACCTAAAGCCCTACCTATGATAGCATATAGACGAGAGTTAGGGAATCCCATGGTCCAGCCAGCGCCGGAGGGACCTTCCCCGGGACATAGAACATGTTAAAAGGAGGATGTTAAGGTCGAACGCAAACCAAGAAAGATTGAGCCGTAAAGATAACGAGGCTCCTGAGCGAAACCAGCCACGTTATATCCGGGTTGCCACATCTGCTATCCCGTCTCATTTGTTGGGACGGGGTAGTGAAGAAGACTCCGTGGACCCAGTGGAGCAAATGCACGACCCCCTCAACCACTCATCCGTCTCTCAAAAGACGGGTGTTTCAGTCTCACACGAGGAAATAGCACAACTTCCACCGGCCTCTCATTCGGAGAGTGCTGGTGTTGAAATAAGAGACCCGCAGCCCCCGGTCTCGACTTCATTTCGTGCACCATCGAGTCTAGAGCCACTTGTAATAGATCAATCTTTGGCTAGGACACTTGAAGAGGTACAACACCAAGTCGAGAATCTTTGTGACTCGATCGGAACCACCGTAGTGTCTTCACCTCTTGGTGAAACACAAGGATCGGCGGGAAATCCTACCACAGCTAACATCACGCCAACTGTGAACGTAGGTGGCTCTACCTCTGTGGTAGACGCCTCAACGGGTAACTTAAGTGGTCCCGGAGTTATTCACCCCGACTTTGTGTCGCAAGGGTCCCTGGACGGCACCCTCAAGGCTGTCCGCGAGGCACTGGAACAGCATGTCACCGACGAGATCGCCAAAGCCATCAAAGGCAAAGCAAAGATCGTTGAAGCCGAAACCGCACCACCACATCCACCGACATTTGCTCAACCTATCTATTTGGTGGATACCTTAAAGACGATGCTATTGGCCCAACTGCTCCAGGAATCCGATACAACCGCCTCGACTGAAGCAGACCTGATCTCAGTTCTCCGATCCCAGGTCACTGCTCCATCTTCATCTATCACATCCCGCCTTGACGCCATTGACTCGACCCTCAACGACTACAACAAAGCGCTCGCCACGCTGTCTGAGAGAGTCCGCTCACTAGAAGACACTTGTAAGAGTCAAGCCGGCGGTCTCAAACACAAGCACGATGACCAGGATGATCCTGATCATCGTGAGGGGGAGAAGCGTCTACGCCAAACCGAGACCGCCCAGATCATGACTGCCGAAACTACAACAGTGGTTCAACAGGAACCCCCAACTGCGGCAACTACATCAGAAGCACCCGAAGCCGAGTTGCCACTAGCAGATATGGTCATAGATATGGAGATTTCAGACGAAGAAGACCCGACGGTTGAAAAGCCCGAGGGTTCAACACAAGAACTGGTCGATTTTGACTCGTCAGACAGACCGATACTGGACATGATAGATCCAGAGTGTGAGACCAACCCGGAGACCGAAGACGCATGGTACGAAAAAGCCGCCAGTGCCGTAAATCTCCAGGTAAATTTGGTCTTCCCTACAGATGAGGACGACAATATTGACTATGATCAGTTCCTGCTCCAAAATTTATATGGAGCAACTCCCGTTCACTATGCTCACCCCGCCGGAACATCATCAACAAGACCCGAGTCTACTACTTCTGATCTTCCGACAACTACTCCTCCTACGACAGCTTCTGATATTCCTTCCTCTCCTCAACTGCAAAAAATCTGTTGGGAGAAGATCATGGTACTTATCCCTCATCTGGAGGAATCTTTGAAAAATCTGTTCGTACACAAGCTTCGCCCGATCGAGCCGACCTTCTGTCTGGGTATCTACAACCTTGACCCAGAATTTCAACGCCGATATATCAGCACGATGCAGCGGTGTCTTCCAGTCAACCAGGTCAGAACCAAACTTCGAATCACAGAGGTAATCAGTATCTATTCAAGACGTATTATGAAGATCATCTACCCAGTTTTCATTGTTCGACGTGAAGATGGGAACGAATGGAAATTTTCAGAAGCTGATTTCAAGAACCTCCGACCACTCGATTTTCTGGTTATTCTGAAAGACTTACGTACAAGAACCATCCGACCGCTAGAAATTACAAAGGCACTCGAAGCTGTTCGTCAATACCTGGTCCGCACCATCATGATGTCTTATCTAACGGACTTCGAAATGGCTATCGAGAACAAGGAGAAAAAGGTAAATCTGATCAAGCCGAATCTGAAAGCACCTGAGTTAAACATGTATCCCGAGAACGCTATGCTTCTGGAACCAGAATTCGGGATTGTTTACCTCAATGAGCAAAATGAAAAGAAGTTTTTGCGTTTCAGTCAGGTAGACAGATTTTGTGACGGCACGCTTCTAAAAGTCAGAGATGCTCTTCGAAAGATTATTCAACACGAGTCTGAGAATCCAAAGCATTCGTATGTCCCAAATCATAATGAAACAACTGCTCGGGAAGCTTTGGAAATGATTGAAGACCGCATCGACTATCGCCGTGCTATCAGATTCTTTGAGGTTCACTTCGCGTTGCGCAAACGATACGTATTCAACTGGCAAGAGCTAGAGCACGAACTCGAACTTCAAATCAAAGGGGGAGATTGTTAGGGCAGGTTTTAATAGTTGATTTAAAGTTCAAGGGTTTGTAATAGTTTATTTTGAGCCTTTTAGTGAACGGGCCGTGGGCTTGTTAACCACGGGCCCAATGTATTTAATGTTGATTAGCTTGGAAAAACAAGCTAATCATCTCTTTAGCTTTCAACTCTAATTGTAATATTCTCTCTGAAAGTTAATGAAAGGGATGACCAGTTGAAATCATTACGCATATTGTTTATTATTTCGATTTCTTCTTTTGTTGGACGGATCTGGATTCTACAAAGCCGATGGCAGAATCCGGGATTCGGTACTCGAAGCTGAAATAGCAATTTATCAGGAAGTGATTGATGCCGAGCCAAGGTATGTGGCTACAGGTGAACGAGTGAGGATCCTGATTCCTTATCAAGAGAGCATAAGGAAAGATTTATTTGTTAGGGACGTCCAGAAGCTCGATATAGCAAAGGTATACGGCATTGAAGACTGGCCATCGATGCACATGATTGAATTTCTACATGTCATGGGCAATGAATGTCTGAATATAAATGTGGTGAGGTCAGACAAAGCTATCATGAAGGTGCTGAACATAGATTCTTGCAAGCTTTTCAATGTCTGGTATTCGCAATTTACTGTACAAAGATCCGATGGCTCCGAACACATCTTTTTCTGAAGCAGATTTCAAGAGTCTAAAGCTTGACAACTTCTGCAGCTTATATGACATCCTGGCTTGAGCTCCTCAAAAGAAGATTGAATGGTCTTCTACATATAAGAGTGTCAAGAGGTTCATGCAGAATATCCTGAAATTCTCTTATCTTACGGATTTCCAAATGGCCTTGGAGTCACACCAAGCCCGAGTAAACCTAAGAGCACCGAACAGGCGTCTGTCTGACATTCAAGGTATTCCTGCTTATACAGTTCTGAAGAAACCTGACCTTGGGGTGGTTTACAGTAATCAAGCCTCAAAGAAGAGATTTTTCAGAGTCTGTGAAGCCAACAAGTTCAGTGACGGTACATTCAAGATTATCCATATTTGTTAGGGCAATATTTGGTTGAATAGAAGTTCAAGGGCTGTTTTGTTATTCTTTATTTTGAGCCTTTATTGTGAACGGTTTGTGGGCTTGTTACCACGGGCCCAGCATATATAATGTATTGTTTAGCCTTAGTTTTAGGCTAGTCGTCATTTTACTTTCCTAAGCTTTATTGTAATTCTCTCTACAATTGAAAGTGAATTGGATGACCAGTTGAAATCATATCGACCTGTTCTTCATATATTGATTTCTATTACGTTTGTTGCACGAATCTGGAACTCACAATTGGTATCAGAGCAGACGGACGAAACGATTCAAAGTGATTCTTGAATTCTGGTAAGTTTACTATTCACAATTTTTAGTCGACTGTGTTCTTGACACTTGAAATTCATATTCTGATTTACTCAAAATTGATCGTTTTCGTTTATTGCATACTGTTAGCACCATTCTTATTAGTGATTCAGCACTTTTTCGCAATCTTAGTGGTTTTTAAGCAAAATTAAGTTCATAAGTTTTTGGTTGTGTTCTTGCAAAAATCCAATTTTTACCATCAAAAAACTGTTGTTTTGCTTCAAAATCGATTTGGCTATTGTTATTTTTGTGTTTGGTCGAGTTCCTAACCTTTCAGAAACGATTTTGAGCAACCCTAGTCGATTTCCAATCGAATTGGAAACCACAACCGCAGTTACCGGATACCACAGCCGTGGTTACCGGGTCCATACAGGTGTTACCGGGTAAGTTTCTTGTTTCTCGATCGTTACCGGGTAACTCCAAGTTACCAGTTAACATACCTCTTACCGGATAAATCTCAATCTTACCGGACAAGTTCCCGGTAAGCTCATCCAGTAACTTACATTCTCATCCGGTAAGTTATCTCATCCGGTAAAATTTACATTTGCTTTATATTGTTATCGGTAACCTTTGTTTTTATTTGTTTCATCCGGTAACTATCCACGTCCGGTATCTTTCCTCTCACCAGGTAAGCCTCATCATCTGGTAAGTTTTTCGACTAGGTAAGTCTCCTTTCTTTGCTCAGTTTTAATCTATCCGGTATCTTGTATCACCCGGTAACCTCTGTTACCCGGTAACTCAAGATCATCCGGTAACCTTCTGCAAAGATACATGTGTTTCATAATCTGATCTGGACACCTCCAGATCAGATAGCTTTCATCCGGATTCCTATCCGGTATGCTCTGTTTGGTCATTTCTTACCTGTTTCTAGTATAATCCAGTCTTAGAACATGCGTTAGGACTTCACTCTTAGTGCCTTGCGTTAGGTTATCACTTTGAATCAAACAAATCGTCTGACGATCACTCCAGTGCAACTAAAGATGTTTTCACGCGACGCTCTTGCTATCGGCACCGATTCCAAACCACCTTGCCTCTACCAAGGTGAGTACAGCCAGTGGCGGGATAGATTCATAATCTTCATCGAGTCGAAGGATAACTTCGAGTATATTTGGCGAGCTTTAGAAAATGGGTAGATTCCTGAACCCATGAAGACCATTCCACCAGCTAAAGAAGGTGGTGAACGTCGCATCGAGAAAAAGACACTCACCGATATGACTCCTGAAGAAAGAGGCATGCTTGAGGAAGAAAAGCATGCTAAGAGGTATCTTGTTCAAGCCCTACCCAACACGATCTACACTGCCATCGATAGCTATAAAGAGACAGCTAAGGGCACGTGGGATCAAGTGGAGAAGATGATGCGCGGGAGCGAAGTCGGGAATCAATTGAAGATCAATAGCTCCATAACCAAGTTCGATGGGTTTAAGCAGCAGACCGGCGAATCCCTCACTCAGACCTATGAACGCTTATGTCTCCTTCTCAACGACCTCCTGTCTGAGTGGAAAGTATTCGCATCACACGTCAAGCATAACAACTTAATGGAGAAAGTCGGCATCCACGAGCTCTATGAGATGCTTCTTCAAGACAAAGATGAGGTAATGGAACTTCTGAACAAGAAGCCAGCTGCTGATCCTCTAGCCCTTATGTCCTCCAAACGAGGGAAGTCTTATGGCCGTCACTCCAAACGTGCTCAAAAGCAAAGCGAATCGGAGTCAGAACTTGAAGGAAAGGAAGACAGTGATTCTGATCCTGAATTATCTGCCATTAAGAAAGCGATGACCCTGCTCTCAAAGTCCTTCCAACAACAGAAGTTCTATAAGAAGCCGACGTCCAATACTCAGCGCTACTCCACCTCCTCCAAGAAGCGCCATGATTATAAGGACAAATATGAAGGAAAGAAGAAAGCCGATGAGCCCGATCAGTCTGAAAAGAAGGAGAAGACAGAGAAAGATGACCTCAAGTAGAAAGATAACCCGTGACTTGTTATAACTGCGGGAAACTTGGTCATTTTGCCAAAGACTGTCGAAGGCATGTGGTAAAGAATTCTCATTATTACAAGGCTAAGCTCGCTCTGGCAGAACAGAAAGAAGCAGGAGAAGCTCTGTTTGTGGAAGACGACTACTGGTTGGGGCGTTCTGATGATGAAAGCGGGTCTGATGGTGCTGATGCTTTCATGGGATACCACTCTCCTGCTGATGAAGAAAAGGCAAAGTCAAGTCAGGTATGTGAATCTACTCCTCAAGATTTCTTTACTCAAATTCAATCTCTTGCTGAACGGATTGATTCCCACAAGGCCACCTCTAACGAACAACTGCTTGAAATTAGATCACTATCTGAAAAGCTAGATGCTCAAAAGCGAATAACCGAGAAATATAAGTCCGAAAATGCTAACTTAAAAGAAAAAGGGAAAAATCTTTCAATAGCACCTAAGGACTTAAGGGCCCAGATATCTGAACTACAATCACAACTTGATCAGTGTATGAATGAGAAAGCAGAAATTGTTTATCAATGTTCTACTCTTCAAATTCAGCACAAGAAGTTTGTCGCTAAAACACTTGATCTTGAAACAAAACTCCACAAGAGAGGTCAAACTGATCAGACCATCCACATGAATAAACCAAAGGAGTTCACTTATTTCAACAAGGAATGGGGAATCGGATACGATAACCCACACTACTTGAAAAGGGTATAGCCAAAAGACCTATACTGTATGATTTTGGTTGTTTTGGAATAGACAAAAAGTATCCGGAATATGCAATTAAATGGACTGGTCCTCTTGAACCTGAAAAGGAAGAGGAAACTGAGGAATATAAGCGAAAGAACACGTCTAAAATGCAACTTCCTTTTTGTTATGAACCTTTGTTAACTTCAATCTTCCTAATCATAGAAGTATTTAGAAGTAGTGAAAAATAGGCTAAGTGAAGAAAGCCTCTTACAGAGGCTCTGCCGAACTTACCGAGAGATCAAGGTCAAGAAGCTACAGAAGCTAAAGAGGCGCCCTACAAAAGCTCTGTCATACGCGCAAAGAAGACCAAAGACTCGGAATCCGGTGAAGACTGCTCTTCTAAGGACCAAACCGCAGAACCTCTGTGGTACTTCACAGAGCCTCTGTGGTCTTCAACAAAGACTTAAGATATTATAAATATCTTGCTACTGTTACAGGACCTGTTCATCAACTTGCATGGTAGCATGCCCTGTCCAACTGCAACGTGTCAAACTCTGGTTGGATTCAATAGGGCTTAGTACATAATAGACGTCTGCTGCATTAAATGCAATACAGCACGTCCAACTGTTCATGCCATCCGTCCAACTATTCATACCGTCCTTTGTGAATAGTAGCATATGCTTTATGGTCCCCTTAGAGTAGTATATAAGGAAGACTCATGTTGAGTTCTTCCTATTAATAAATCAATCCATCGATCGATCAATCGAACACTTTGAGAGAAAAACATCACAAGAACACACAGCTTAAACACTTTGAGAGTCATATCTGTTTTAAAGCTTTGCTTACTCACTGTTCTTGAATTTGGTCTTAATATATATATATTCAGTAAACTTTGAGATATTATTTCCTGTTCACTGTTTATTTATATTGTGTTCTAAATCTATCAAACATATCTGTTAGTTATTCAAATACGCTTCCGCATCAAACTCAAACTTGAACTAATAGATCTGATAATCTTGTTTAAACAAAAGAGGGAACCAACAATTGGTATCAGAGCAAAGCTTGATTTTCAATATCAAGTGATCCTCGTTTTTACAAGATTAGTGATAGAAATCATTTTTTTCTTCATCTCAAGGTTAAAACTCCATTAAAGTGTACTCTGAGAACTGTTCAAACCCAGAAAACTTTACAGATCTTCAGACTCATACTTTTTAATCATACTATCTTTTCAGAACCTTAACAATGACAAATACAAATAACCTCTTTACTGCTGGTTCACTCACCAAGTCTCCTACTCTCCTACGAGATGAGTATCCTCAATGGAAGATAAGAATGGTTCATTTCTTTGAGGGTACTGAAAAAAATCTAGTACAATATCTTTACAACCTTCCTCCTGTTCCCATGATAGCAGTACCACGAGTACCAGCTACTGCTGAATCTCCAGAAATCCCTGAACATCAAAAACCAAAGCCAAAAGAAGAATGGTCAAATGAAGATAAGGCGGAAGATGAAGTTGCACAGAAAACAAAAAGAATCCTGATAATGGCTATCCCCAACGAGCTTTTTCAATCCTTAGATGCATGCGAAACTGCGCACGATCTTTGGAAAGAATTAGAAAGACAGTTGGAAGGGGGTGCTAAAACACAGAAGAACCGAATGGCACAGTACATAAATGAGTATCATGCATTCAGAGCCTCTGCAACAGAATCTCTGCAAACAACGTACGATAGGTTCAACTCTCTCATAAACAAACGTAGAAAGTCTGGCATTCACAGAACCTCGGAAGAAAATAACGTCATGTTTCTAAAGAGTCTGAATGATGAGTGGCTTAAACTGTCTATGTCTTTACAAACAAACCAAGATCTAGACTCATGGACACTCTCTGATCTCTATGGAACACTAGCTGCACAAGAGCCTCAAATAGCACAGGCTAAAACAATAGCCATTGCACCATACGCATTGGTTAGTAAATCAACAGAGGCTACAGAGAGACCGAGAAATGAGAGAGCAACAGAGGAGAAGAAGAAGGAGAAGAAGAAGATAGTGATGGTTGATAGCGAAGAAGACGAGCTGATAGAGGAAGAAATAACTCTTGCGTCATTAGCTAAATCATTGGCTCTATTGACAAGAGAGTTCAGAGGTAACCAAAGATATTTTGGAAATGACAGATATAGCAGAGACAACCAGAGAGATAGAAGAGATGATAAAAGAAGAGAAGAATCAAGTGACCGACAGAGGTCAGACTACACAAGTGACCGACAGAGGTCAGACTACAGAAGTGACCGACAGAGGTCGAGCGACAGAATCTACAGAGGAAATGACCGACAGAGGTCAGATGACAAGGTAGGCCACACACAAGAATGCTACAAATGTGGTAAGCCTGGTCATTATGCAAACGAATGCCGAACAGAGAAAGGTGGAGACCAACAGAAGTCCGACGATCGAGCTGGAAACACCTCCCAATGTTGCTTCAACTGCGGCAAGCCAGGCCATTTCGCAAAAGATTGCAGAAGTAGACAAAGTCGCCCACAGAAGGACTCAGCTTTTTACAAAAAGAAGGCTGAATATTATGCACAAAAATCCCTAATGGCGAACAAAGGGCATTCTGAAGCAAATAAGGAGGACTTCGAGTCAGACTCTACCTCTGATGATTAATTCACCACCAATGCCCTGTTCTGTGGCATGGCAGAAGTCGACTCGGGCACTGACAATGAGGTATCCATTTCAAACTCTACCTCTTGTATTAAATATGTAGAAAATGATTCAGTTAGACTTAACTTTGAACTGATTGAACTCAAAGAGATAAATGAAAGTATTCAGAAAAAACTCACCTTTAATGAGAGAGAAGTAAGGCTTCTCACTCAAGAAAAAGCCAAAATTTTTGAAGAAAAGGAAAGAGTAGAAAAATATTGGAGCAAAAATGTAGATCCTTTAAAAAGACAAATTTCTGAATTAACCTCTGCTTTAAAAGTCAAAACTAAAGAGCTTTCAGTTTCTAGGAGTGAAACAACTGACATAAGAGCTCTCAAAGAATACTTTCAAAAAGAGAGAGAGGTACTTTGGCAAGATCTACTCAGAAGAGAGGTTTTACTTAAAAACTATAAAGATGCACAGAAGGTGTATGAGAAAGTAAACTCACAAATAGGAAGACGAGGTATAGGGTACGATGATATTACTCTAGGTGTTGAAGGCAAAAGACTTAAACCTCTATCTTCTCTGTTTGTGATAGGAAAAACAAATAAACCAGTTTTTCTAAACTTACTCTCTATAAGTAAAAGGGTTAAAATCTCTGAAGAACCTCACTTGAGGAAACATACGAAGATGATCAATGTGTGGTTTGAAAACACAGATTCATCATCTTCAACCTCTGTCAATAGAGGAATCAAACCAAAGAAATATCTGAAAACACAAGATCAGATTGGTATCTTTAAGTTTGGTAAACCAGAGACTCAAACACAGGTCGCTTTTGTCTGTATGATAGATGTCAAAAAGAAATTATCTGCAAAAGCTCCTGAGTTTAAACCCATCTTTTCAGAAGAAAATCTTAAAAGATCAATTGAAAAAGAAATTTTGGAAGTTTTGAAATCAAATGCTTTAGAAAATCTCTGTACATCTTCTATAGATCAAATTCTCGCTGAAGAGATCTCATCTGAAACCTCTGTCATCTATGAAAGTTTTTCTACAGAGGAAGAAAACTCGTACGATACATGCTCAGAAAATCCAGCCTCCGTCGAAAGAAATGACTCAACCTCTGTATATGAGGACGATTCATCCTCTGACGACTCAGAGACTGATTCTAAATCAGGGATAATTCTCTGTGACACAGAGGATGTTAAATTCTCCTCTGATGTTCTTAACAGAACAATTTCTCCAAAAGAGAAAATCATAGAGATACCTATCTGTCCAGATTTTCTAAAAATGTGTATACAAGTCAAAACCTCTACAGAGCTTGATAATTTGAAAAAGGCCTCTGAAAATCCTAAAAGCTCAAAATTTTCAAAACTTTTAAGGCCTGAAGCTAACAAATATCTTTCCTCTGTGACAGTGAAGACAGACGTTCACCACAGAAGAGACTCACAGAAGGCAGGACCTAAACAAGATTTTTGCAAAAAACATTCTAGTGTTCATAGATCTTCTTGTAATAGGAAATCTAATGTTAAGAACGAATGTAATGCCTCTGTGACTCAGTTCAATGAATTCAATGAAAAGTTCAAACAAATCACGTCTCATATTAAATACTGTCATTGTTTTGATCTTATGTTCAGATTAAAAAATCACTTCTCAAGTCCAGATTGCTTACTCTACACTAAAATTCAAACTCCAAAGTCAAAACCTAGAGAGATACAATCTGGTCTTTCTACAAAAGATAAAATGTATTTCAAGAATGCTGAGGCAAACTTGAAAAATTCTAACAATATTGGACCCATATGGATATGGGTACCTAAGTCTCTGTGATTGTCTTACAGAAGTGGTATGTGCCAATTTGGTATCTTGACTCCGGATGCTCAAGGCACATGACTGGCGACATAAGTTTACTATCCACGTACAAAGAAACACACGATGGTGGATCTGTAACTTTTGGAGACAACAAGAAGGGACACATCAAAGGCTATGGAGTCATACAGAAGGAAAACGTCTCTGTATACAAAGTTGCATATGTGAATGGTCTTAAACACAACCTACTCAGTGTAAGTCAACTCTGTGATACAGGATTTGATGTCTTGTTCAAAAGGACTCTCTGCTCTCTACAAAGTGAAGACACAGGAATTGAACTTCTGCGAGCCGAAAGAAAAGGTGATCTGTATCTGATGAACTTTTGTTCAACAACCAAGGACAAAGTTTGCCTTGTAGCTTGCAAAAGTAAAGAAGCCTGGTTATGGCATAACAGGTTCTGTCACTTGAACTTTCACACCTTGGATAAACTGGTCAAACTTGATCTAGTTAAAGGTTTGCCTAATGTTAAATTTAATAAGGATCACTTGTGTTCTGCCTGTGAAATGGGAAACTCAGAAGAGCTTACCACAGAGGCAAAACAGATGTGTCTTGCACTAGGCCTCTGTACATGCTTCATGTCGACCTCTGCGGTCCCATTGCCATACAGAGCCTAGGTGGCAAGAAATATATACTTGTCTTAATTGATGAGTATTCGCGCTTCACATGGGTTGAATTTGTTTGAAAGAAATCGGATGTTCCAATCATCTTGATTAATCTAATGAAAAGAATCCAAGTTCTTTATGAATGCAGAATACAGAAGTTAAGAAGTGACAATGGCACAGAATTTAAAAACTCTGTCATTGAAGCCTATCTTTCTACAGAAGGAATATCACAGAACTTCTTTGCCGCACGCACTCCACAACAGAATGGCGTAGTCGAAAGGAAGAATCGAACGCTCGTGGAGGCCGCAAGAACTATGCTATCAGCATACGGATTACCGATGAACTTTTGGGCAGAAGCAATTTCTACCGCTTGTTACACACAGAATCGGTCAACCATTGTGAAAAGACACATCAAGTTTTTCCATGTGTTTGGATGTAAATGCTTTGTTTTAAACGACAGAGATTCAAGAGGAAAGTTTGAAGTAAAAGCTGACGAAGGAAAATTCATTGGATACTCTGCCACTTCCAAAGCCTACAGAGTATACCTTACAAGATCTCGCAAAATCATAGAAAGTATCAATGTTTCTTTTGATGATTCTTTCCAAATGACTTCTGAACAAATCCGTTCAGAACTCGAACTTAAAAGAGAAACCTCTGGCATCTCGCAAACGAAAGAAGACTTGAATCTTCTATTTTTAGAGATGTTCCACGATAACATTGATCCTTCTGTTGGAACCATCAGAGTTTCTGAAGAACCATCTTCTGTTGGACAAAATCCTACAGGTATGACTCTAACTGGTCCAAATAATGCTTCATCTTCTTCTATAAACACTACAGATGCAAATGCCGAAGAAGAAAATGCAGAAGATGAAACATCAAGAAAAACGACCACAGAAGCTGCAGAAAACAAACTCCACAATCCACAGAAGAACCAATTACAGAGGTAATTAAGGACCAAGACTATACGTCCTCAGAGGAACAAACTCCACCACTCATACCAATCATTCCACAAATGGTAGAATCTTCTACCAACGTAAGAAGAACGACAGAGGCTATACAAGAAGAAGATCCACAAGAAGCTTCTGAAGAAAGGTTCGATGACATTGATGACCATCTTCCTCGCACCACTCAGTGGACAAAAAGCCATCCTCCAAGCCAAATAATCGGAGAACCTTCTGACTCAGTAAAAACCAGGTCTGCCACTGCTAATTTTTGTTTCTTTACAAATTTTATTAGTGTGATAGAACCAAAGAATATTTCTGAAGCACTAGATGACCCAAACTGGGTAGACGCCATGCAAGAAGAACTTCTGCAGTTTGAGCGTAACAGAGTATGGACTTTAGTACCTCTGCCACGAGGGAAACAGGCCATTGGGACTAAGTGGGTCTACAGAAATAAGAAGGATGAAGATGGAGTGGTCATCAGAAACAAAGCACGATTGGTGGCCAAGGGATATACACAAGAAGAAGGCATAGACTACGATGAGACTTTTGCCCCTGTCGCACGGCTCGAAGCAATAAAGATATTCTTAGCCTTCGCAGCCCACAGAGGATTTAAAGTTTATCAGATGGACGTAAAATCAGCTTTTCTCAACGGTGAAATCCAAGAAGAGGTTTACGTAAATCAGCCACCAGGGTTTGAAAGCTCAAAATTCCCAAGGCATGTATACTACCTTGAAAAGGCTCTGTACGGACTGAAACAGGCTCCAAGAGCATGGTACGAACGACTTTCTACCTTTCTTCTAGTAAATGGCTACAACAGAGGTACAACAGATACTACCTTATTCTATAAACGTAAAAACAGTGAAATAATGCTTGTACAAATCTATGTGGACGGCATAATTTTTGGGTCTTCTAACACAGAAGAGTGCAAAAGTTTTGAAAAACTCATGCAGAGTGAGTTTGAAATGAGTATGATGGGAGAACTAACATTCTTCCTCGGACTCCAAGTCAAACAAACATCAGAGGGAATTTTTATAAATCAGGCCAAATATGTCTCTGACATTCTTTTCAAGTATAGCCTCTCTGATACCTCTGCAATGAAAACTCCAATGGCCACTGGAAATAAGTTATCCTTAGATCCAGATGGCATCTCTGTAGAATGCACTCTCTACAGAGGCATGATTGGATCTCTGTTATACTTAACTGCAAGCAGACCTGACATTATGCATGCCACATGTCTTTGTGCACGTTATCAAGCTAATCCAAAGAAATCACACTATGATGCTGTGAAAAGAATCTTTAGATATCTAAAGGGGACCAAAAATCTCGGTCTCTGGTATCCACAGAACTCTGGTTTTAGTCTTAAAGCTTATACAGATTCAGATTATGGAGGATGCATGCTCGACAGAAAGAGTACCTCTGGGAGTTGTCAATTCCTAGGTGGTAAACTAGTCAGTTGGACCTCCAAAAAGCAAAATTGTGTCTCAACATCCACTGCAGAAGCTGAATACGTTGCTGCTGCTAGCTGTTGTTCTCAGGTTCTATGGATGAAGACTCAGCTAAAAGACTACGGCCACATCCTATTCAAAATACCTATCTTCTGTGATTCCAAGAGTGCCATTGCTATCTCTGCCAATCCTGTGCAACACTCAAAAACCAAGCATATCGATATAAGGTACCATTTCTTGAAACATCATGTTGAATACGGTACAATCGAGATGCATTTCGTGCCCACAGAATACCAACTCGCGGACTTATTCACCAAAGCTTTAGACGAGAAAAGATTCAATTTCTTGGTAGGTACGTTAGGAATGATCAATATGACGTAAAAATCCTCTGTAAGTATAGCTTTATCTTCTGTAAATATGTATATATTTCTAATTATTTTTGCTTTAATTAATTTATTTCTGTATGTAAGTTCTCAATCTTAAATAGTTCTGAAAATCACAGAGCTTCTGTAAGTCTACTCAGAACCTCTGACAACCCTTACAGAACCTCTGGAAAATATGACCTATGTTATATGCAAAACTTATCATTCTTTGATCCAAGCATAGGTCAAGGGGGAGCAAAAGGAAAATTCCTGATCTACAGAGGTGATTAGATCAAGGGGGAGAAAAAAGGGATCCTGAAATGATCTACAGAGGTAAAACTTTCAAGGGAAAGCCAAAGAAGAATGTCAATGAATCTATATCGACAGAAGTCATACATCACTGCCGAGAAAAGAAGAACCAAAAGGTATGTCTCTCGCACAAAAGGTTTTTGAAAACAGTTTTCTAGGACACAAATTGTCAAATATGTCCTAAATATACTGTGGATAACATTTCAAAAATCAAAAGATCAAAAAGTTTCATAAAAATTGAGTTATGAGAAATTTAAGGTCATAGAGCTTTTGCTGAGCTCAACAGAAGCTCTGCCAAAAATATGCTCTGAGATCGCAACTTTAACCTCTATCGATCTTTTGAAATGTTATCTCGGAAACCAAACAGACTCACCATGACCTTCTCGAACAAAACTTTTTCCATAACAATTTTTTTCGGACACCAACTTTCAAATATATCCGAAAAACATCTCTTAACACAGATCAAAAATTGGATGATCAGAAAAGTTAATAGAATTTTCGTTATGAGATTTTTTCCCTCACAGAGCTTCTGCTGGCCCTCACAGAGCTTCTGCAAGTTCCAACAGAGCCACAAAACCTCTGCGAGTAAAAACTCTTAACTAAAAATCCTATTTAATCCTCTCCAATGCCTTTACAAAACGTTTTGGTTAAAAAGGAACCCCACAGAAGTCATGATAACAATGAGATATATGAGAAAGGGATACACATCAAAGATTTTCAAATTCACAGAACCTCTGTAAACTACAGAAGTTCTGTCAATCTGTTACTTGGGCATTTCTGTAGTAATAACGGTTACTTTTACTGAGAGTGAATTACATGTGGCTAAGAATAACCCCACGCGCCTAGCATTAATGGGCCGCGCACGACGTCCTGTCATCCTCTGACATGGCCTACGTGTCCCATTTTCATTGGGCGTACAAGGAACGTTTTCTGTGGAAAGTTGAACCCGCCGTTCTAACTTGAGTTCGGATTCCAAATTTTAATCCATTACCATATATTTTACTCTTTCGAATTCTACCGTTTTACCCTCCTATAAAAACCAAGCTCACCCTCTCATAAACTTTTTACAAACTCTCATTCTTCTCCGGCGAAACCTGCAAATTTCTTATTCTCAGTACCAAATGGCTTCATCTTCTCAAGTTATCTCCCCTGCACACTCTCCGACGACCTCACCAGAACATTCACCTGCTCATTCTGAACATTCAGAAAACCCCAACCCTGCCCAAAACATTGAACTAGAAGATTCCGGCGATTCAGCAGACTTTGCTCCAACCACACATCTTCAAAACTTCATAGCAAAGGATCATTTCAAAAAGTACTACCAATCAAATCCAACAATTGCTATTTAGTCCCCTCACCCACTGCTTTCGGCGAAGCCCATGCCATTCTTCTAAATATAATGGAAAATCATATCCTCTTCCCTTTACTCTCAAGAACCCCAAAGAAAATTCCAGTAAGATATCTGAACCAGTTTTGGCAAAGTTGCCGATTTGATAAAGATGATTCTCTTATCAAAGGATACATTTCAAAACCCGACAAATCTGAGCATCTGGAAATCAAGTTCAATAGAACAATGTTCTCACTTGAATTCAACCTACCAACAAAGGGTCTTCTTGGATTAAAGAAGTACGCAGAGCAACCAACAGACGACGAGATCTGTCGTTTCCTAGAATTGCTTGGGTACAACACACCACTGAGGAAGAGAAATGACTTCCGCAGAGACAGATTACCACCTCTGTGGAACACCTTGTTCTCAATTCTTAACAGATGCCTGACAGGGAAGATAGGCAGTATTGACCAGAGCTCACATCAGATATTGACCATCATGTATGGGGCTTACTATGATCTCCCACTGGATTACGCGACCATAATGATGCAAGAGATCATTAACACAATCGACAGAAAGAACAACACAAGAAGGGTCAAAGAGAACGATCCTAAGTTTCTACCACCTCTGCAATTCCAAAGAATACTGGGAGTCTTGTTCGAACCTCTGTTGCTAATACAGAAATGGCCAATGGAAGGACCAATTCCCAAACAGTTTCCAATGAGCAAAAATATTCCCACTGATCATGTGGATGGCTACACACACTGCAGACCTTTGTCAAGGAAACTTCTGAAGTATGCCTCGAATAAAACCCTTAAGAAATAGTATATACGCGATCATAGAACTCCTAAACCGAGTCCTATGACACCCCCGCGTTTAGGTGTCCCCCTAGGAACAATGATTGAAGAACCTCTTTCCACTCAAGAAGAAAAAGATAACAAATTAGCAAAACACATGGCTATTCAACTCAGCTTCATAGCCAAACGTGCAGAGCTCATGGGAAAGAAGTCCTCTTCAAAATCAAAAAGGAGGAAAACTGCAGAAGGCACCTCTACAAGCGCTGCAGAAGATCAACCTTCACCTCCTCATGCCACAGAAATTGGCTCCTCTGCTCCTCCCTCTTCTCCAAAACAGAAGAAGAAAAGAAAATCAAAAATACAGAGGAAGGGGCACCAAAACCAAAGAGGAGGAAATCCAAAAAGAAGCATGGTAAACCACTTGAAAAATTGGTTACCATAGAAGAGGAAGCAATCGCAGAAGAAAGAACTGCAGAAGAAGAAGATGCAGAAGAAGAAATGACAGAAGAGGGATATCAATCGCCCCATCAATCCCCAAATCGATTTGCTCACCAAGGAAACATTAACGATTTCCTACAGAACCCCGGCATTGCCAACACTTTAAATACAGCAGGGTGGACGGCACAACCTCTTGACCACCATTCCCCAGAAGAACAATACTTCTCTATTTCTGGCATTGACACACATCTGCAAGAAGATGATCAAACACCCAGAGATCAATCAGCTGAGACACCTATTATTCTACAGAACCCCTTCATTCAGCAAGGATTGGACGTTCACAGAAGGAGTCCAAGCCCAGCTTCAGAAGAAATAGGACAAACAGAAGCTCAGTGGAATAGAGATGAATTAACAGAGACAAGAATGGAGGTCTCAGAGGTAGATTCAGACGAAGAAGAAGCTGTCTGGATACGAAAAGGTCTCTATCATCCACACGTCATGAGGTTATATGGCTCTCATCAAATGTATGACTTCTTAGGCACAGAGCAAGGAACTTCAACAGAAGATAGAGAAGAAGCTCCAAGCCATCGGATACCTACAGAAGCTGAAAAGATAGACAATGATGTAGTGCTTGGATGCTTAACAGCAGAGGAAACAAGAAAAGATGCCTGGATTAATAGAGGCACACAACCAAAACCAACTCCCAGTGCAACCTACACATCTAACTCCGCAGGTCTAGCTGCAGAGGGAGTTATTGAAATAGAGCAGCACAACTCGATCCAAACCCAACCCAACCAGCCAGAAGTCACTCTTTCGACTTCTGCGGCCACAAAAACCGGGGAATCCATTCCTAGGGAGTCTCCTCAAAGAGACTCACCTATAGTGCGTGATCAATCGCCCCAGATCACACTAGAACACCCTACAGAGGAATTTGTTTCCTCTGCCACGCACGAAATAGGGCCAACCCTTCTTTCAGAGAGAAGTAGTGAGCACAACGACGAAGAGACTCTAGAAAAGTCTCCGAGTCAACATAAGGATAATCTAGTACCCACCTATGGAGTGGATCTTGATAATGTCGTTCACAGAACTTCTGTAGAGTCTGAAGCACTAGATGCTTCTGCTCGAAGATCAGATGGAAATCCTTCCACCCCCAACGTACAAACAAGGGTGAACGAAGGTGTCCCAGGATCAGGGACTCACTCTGGAGACGAATGTGTTCCTCCAGAGGTTACACCAGGGACACAAGTATCAAGGGATGAGTTCCAATCCCTTGTCACCTCTGTGAACCAAACCATGAAAGAGTTGCATTGCTCTTTCACATCTTTTGCAGAGAAAACATCAACGGCCATGCTGAATCTGAACACCAAAATGGACAATCTATCCACAGAGGTGAAAACAGCCATCACAGAGATGAAATCTTCTGCGCAAACAACTGCAACAACTACAGCCACTTCTGCTGCTAAAGATTTTGGAATTACCGCAACTTCTGCATTCAAGGAATCAGTAAAACATTTCCTTGAACAAATGAACAAGCAATCCAACAAATCACAGAGCATCACACCCGCAGATCTACAGAAGGCTCTGCAAAACGTTCAAGCAGAAGCAATGCGCAACACAATACTGATGCAGCCTAAAGACTACATGACCAGAGCACAGCTAACAGAGCTCGGCCAGAATGTCATAAACCAGGTCACTGAAGTTATTGTCTCCTTCACTGCTGCAAATGCCAACTACGTCAAAGAGTTCAGAAAAAGTGTCGGCAGAATGCGCTTCAACACAGAAGCAGAGCTTGCAACTATTTTCGGCCTCTGTGATGATGTATGTGCGAAGTTGATGGCCGCAGGAGCAGAACTACCAAAGAAACCCAAAGCTTCCTGCAGAGCAGAGGGTACTTCTGATAAAAGTCAGGATGATTCTGATGACGACCATCCTGGTCCATCAGATAATCCTGAGGGGGAGAATATAAGGGAAAAAGCTACGACCAGAGGAATACAAACTCCGCCAATCGCAGCAGAACCAATCAGTCAAGCCCCTCCAGAACAAACCCAAGATCAACAACAAAAGCAACAGACCACAGAGACAACACCCATCTCTGTGGAATCAAGTCCTGAAGAAACCAATATTCTAGAAGCTGATCAGCATACCACAGAGGCAACAACCACCCCTGTGGTAATCAACTTGGAAAAGAGTCCTTCAACAAAATCAACAGAAAAACCCCAAACCATACCAAGAAGAAAGTCGATTGCCACCAAACCAAAAAGAGCAATGACCTCTGCGACCTCTGCTTCTGATATTCTGAGAAAGATGCACAATACAATGACTGATCGAATGTCGCAGAGAGAAGAAGAAAGGCACAGGTTCACATTAGCTTTCAAAATGGCAAGAAGATTCGATGTCCAATCTTCACCAACAGAAATAGAGCTCACAGAAGAAGTCACCAAAGAACCTCCAACAGAGGTTACAGAGCAACTCAAGCCAACAGAACCATCGCCACAAAAGTCCTCTAAATCACAAGTGTCAAAACCTACAGAGGCAACCATCAAGCCAACAGAAGCACCAACCTCCAAACCTACAGAAGAAACAGGTTCTGCACCTCCAAAAGCCAAAGACAAGGGCAAAGCAATACTGATAGAAGAGCCAAAGAAAAAGAAATCATTGCCCAAGCCTACAGAGAAATTGATGAAGAGCGCCTTTGATGCCTTCCAAACTCCAAAGCCTGAAGAAGTTGATTGGGCATATGGATTAAAGCCCCTATCAGACATTCTACTTACTGGCAGAGCTGCAGAAGTTGTTCAACAGATGGATAGTCTCAGAAGACAAGTACCACAACCTGGTCCAACACATGAAGAGATGGAAGAAGTGGTATACAAATACCTCTATAAACAAACCTTTCAGACCAATCATCCATCAGATCATGTGACAGATTCAAGGATCAGAGAAGAATTTGAGAACATCTTCACAAGGACAAAGCCAAGAACCAAAGCAGATGTCTTCTCAATCCACAAGATCAAAAAGGTAATCTTCTGCAAGTTCTCCTTTACAAGAACCTATCCAAGGGTCAGGTACAATCTTTACAAAGTCAGAAGAGAAGACAATTCAGAAACCACCTTCGCTGATGCTGACCTAAGAAATATCAATCCTTATGGTCTACCTGACCTTCTGCAATGGACAAAGGACAACTACAACACAGAGGCAAACACCAGAGCCTATCAAGTGTTAAGAAAAGCAATGAGGGAAAAGCTTCTGATCTTCAGTATGATAGATTTTCAACTGGGAAAGGATCTTGGTCTCAAACATCTAAATTTACGACCACCAGAAGATCGTTGCCCACCCGACGCCGTGCCCAACTCTATAATTACAGAACCAAGATTCGGGTTAGTATTTCAAAACCCACAAGGCGAAATCAAACTATTTGTGTGCATGGATTGTCAGAAGTACGCAACTAGTACTCTGAACAAGTTCAGAGCAAGCCTTGTAAAATACAGAGGTACAGAGAAAATGGATAGAGATGCTGCAGATACTTTCATCCGAGAGATTGATGCCACAATTCGCCTAAGAGAACTCTGCATCAGTTTCTACAAAGAGATCAGAAGAATCGGAAGAGACAACATAAGCTACAACGATTTCAAAGATGCCAAAATCTGATTCTCAAACCTCAAATCTCTGCAAACCAAGTCAAAAGTTTATCTTTCTTTGTACTCAAATGTAAAATGCCTCTGGAATATTTCTGAATGAAAGAACTTTCGAGGTATTGTTTAACCTCTGTCTTATCTAACTTAGCCTAACTAAACTCAAGTTAAATTTTTTATTTTTCACTACTTAGGGGGAGATTGTTACCTTCAATCTTCCTAATCATAGAAGTATTTAGAAGTAGTGAAAAATAGGCTAAGTGAAGAAAGCCTCTTACAGAGGCTCTGCCGAACTTACCGACATATCAAGGTCAAGAAGCTACAGAAGCTAAAGAGGCGCCCTACAGAAGCTCTGTCATACGCGCAAAGAAGACCAAATACTCGGAATCCGGTGAAGACTGCTCTTCTAAGGACCAAACCGCAGAACCTCTGTGGTACTTCACAGAGCCTCTGTGGTCTTCAACAAAGACTTAAGATATTATAAATATCTTGCTACTGTTACAGGACCTGTTCATCAACTTGCATGGTAGCATGCCATGTCCAACTGCAACGTGTCAAACTCTGGTTGGATTCAATAGGGCTTAGTACATAATAGACGTCTGCTGCATTAAATGCAATACAGCACGTCCAACTGTTCATGCCATCCGTCCAACTATTCATACCGTCCTTTGTGAATAGTAGCTTATGCTTTATGGTCCCCTTAGATAAGTATATAAAGAAGACTCATGTTGAGTTCTTCCTATTAATAAATCAATCCATCGATCGATCAATCGAACACTTTGAGAGAAAAACATCACAAGAACACACAGCTTAAACACTTTGAGAGTCATATCTGTTTTAAAGCTTTGCTTACTCACTGTTCTTGAATTTGGTCTTAATATATATATATATTCAGTAAACTTTGAGATATTATTTCCTGTTCACTGTTTATTTATATTGTGTTCTAAATCTATCAAACATATTTGTTAGTTATTCAAATACGCTTCCGCATCAAACTCAAACTTGAACTAATAGATCTGATAATCTTGTTTAAACAAAAGAGGGAACCAACAACCTTTGAACTATTACTATGAGAAAATCAAAAGAAGTACCTCTCGAATGACTACTTTGATTGCTATAAGGTTGTAACGCCCAAGGATTCCTCCAAAAAGGATGAGGTCCAATCAACCGAAACCAAGACTGAGATGGATGAGTTCAAGCTCTATGTTCCCCCTCTCATCTTGGAAGCAAAGATAGTCGAGTTGGAGGAGTCACTCGAGAAATAAAGGTCAAATTTTCAAAAGGAAAAGCAAGCGCTAATCACGGAACTTGAGAATCTAGAATCCGTCAAAACCGAAGTTGTGTCTGATGAAGGACAGGAAATCCTTCAGTGTGAAATCAATAGGCTCACATCAAAACTGTCTGCCTTGGCAACAGAAGCGATGACGGAGCATACGAGAAATGGTCAGCTCAAAGAGCAGATTGACCTACTCCAATCTGAAAAGATGATTTCACCCGAGTCTTCCTCCAACTCGTCGGATACGTCATCATGTAAAGCTTTCATTGGAAAAATATTTTCTACACAATATGGTCAAGAAACTCAAGATAAGAGTGTTTTAAGGAATTTGAACTCTGATTTTTTTCTTAGCTTCCGCACCAAATTCCCCAAAGCACACTGACACTAAGTGTTCCTCGCCCGAACCAAGTCCTGTATTTCCGGATGTTGATTTTTATGAATTCATGAACTCCGAAGGCAATTCTGATGAAGAGTTTGAGTCGTTCCCTTTCGATAAACCTCTTCCAAGTCATACAGATTTTCTGTCACCAGTAGTCAATCGACCGGTCAATTTTCTAAAAGGTGACTGTTCCACAACAAAAACCCCGACTGTGATTAAGATTTCTCAAACTAAGCCTGTTTCTCAAAAACAATCACAGCCAAGGCAAAAGACCGAGTGATTGCCTGCCAAAAATCCTGCTTCTTCAAAAGTCACTGACCATGCTGTCAATGTTGTTTCAGATAAAAACGATCGCGCTAAACAAGACAAACCAAAGTGGCTAGCTAAGGAATTTGTCGAGGATGTTGCATCAAAGTCTTTCAATACTGTTTTTATCCTGGAATGAACAAAAACGGTTGTGATTGGAATCATAGGAATGATTTTGTTAAACGAGATGTTAATTATCCAATTAAGCTTTATTCTATTCAGCAATTGATTCAATTATCACATGATTGTTTGTGTTGTTCTAGTTGTGGTTGAAATGACTTTGATGATATTAATAATAATGATTGGTTTGGGTCATATCATATATATAATCATACACCCAAAAGTAAACCCCGTAAAAACAATAAGAAACACCATAAACAACGGGGTCCCCAATCAGAGGTTAAACCTACCAGGAAATGAAACCCACTTCAAAACGGGTTCCTCCTACTGAGGTTAAACCGACACACAAGAGGCAACCTGCTTCAAAACCAGTTCCTCCAAAAGGTGTAAAACCTACACTTAAGAGGCAACCTGTGTCAAAGCAAGTTCCTCCGAATGGTGTCAAACCTAACCCTCCAGGACCCATGCAAATATGTGTACCTAAAGTCCGCTAAACTTGTTTTTACAGGACGGTCATGTGTAGTACTTAGACTCTGGATGCTCCAAGCACATGACCGGAAGGAGGAAGCTTCTCACGAACTACAAGGAAATATATGGCGGAGACGTGAGATTTGGGAACGATGACAAGGCGCCGATTTTGGGCTACGGCAACATTGTCCAAGACAAGATCACAATCAAGAAAGTATCACACGTCGCGGGATTGGGACACAATCTGTTCAGTATCGGCCAATTCTGCGACAAAGATCTCGAGGTCCTGTTCAAAGCCAAAAGGTGTAGCATTCTCACCGACGACGGAACGGAGCTACTGGTTGGAAAGCGCAAGACCAACCTCTACACCATCGACCTCGCAGCCCTGAAGACCGATAACCCAGTTTTCCTGATGTCAAAGGCTAATTCCGAACAAGCATGGATTTGGCATCGACGTCTTTCGCACCTGAACTTCAAGAGTATCAACAAACTGGTGCTAGGCGGACATGTGAAAGGCATGCCCGATCTTCAATTCGTGAAGGATCGACTCTATGGGGCATGTGAAATGGGAAAGATGAAGCAGGCGACGCACAAGCCGAAGGCCGCTCTGAGCACGTCTCGGTCCCTCGAACTTATCCATATGGATTTGTGTGAACCGATGCGTGTTCAGAGCATCAACAAGCGTAAGTACGTTCTGGTGATGGTGGATGATTTCTCACGCTACACATGGGTCAAATTTCTACGCTCGAAGGACGAAACTCTGGAGCGGATCATCAATCATCTGAAGACCATCCAACTGAACAAACAACAAAAAGTTCAGACCATCAGAACCGACAACGGGACGGAGTTCAAGAATCAAACGGTGAACGAATACCTGACTTTGTGAGTTCCCAGATCTAGCACTCAAACACAATAATATCTAGAGAGAAAGTCATCCATGTATTGATCTTCAAAGTACAAATGACATGAACATTAAGTGTTTCTCTAAAGCTCTCTTCTAACAACTCTCTAGATTTTCTCTTAACCTCTCTTTAGACATAAGCTAACAAAACCTATTTATACCACCTAATTACAAAGCTTTAAACACTAAAGCTAGTTTGACTTTTCCCTTGACTTAGACTTTCTTTGACTTTTACAATGTTTGACATTATTCAAGACTTTACAATAAATCTTGAATACAATAATGCTCTAACATTCTCCCCCTTTGGATTCAAGATTTAAAAAAAATTGCAGTAGTCTTCAACTCTTAATCTTCAAAACTTTAATTTTGACCACTTTGAACGTTGAAGCTTTGGCACTCTTCAAACATTTGAATCTTCACAAGTTCACGTTGAACTTTGATGCTTTGATAGTCTTTAAACTCTCATCTTTGAAGAATCTTCAGTCAGACACATAAAAAGTCTTCGTCTTCCATATTGAAAAGTCAATCTTCTTCCATACGATCTTCAACAAATTGTCTTCAATTCTTGAACGCGAATTTCAGATCTTTGCTGCTTTGAACTTTGCAACTTTAAACTTTGAAGCTTTGAAAAGCTTTGAAAGCTCTTTGACATGAAATTGAATTAAACATTTCTCCCCCTTTTTCGATGATGGTGAGCATCATGATTATCGAAAACAATTTTCAATTTCAGTCGCGTCTCTGAATATCACTAACAATCTCCTCCTTAATGAATAATCTTGCTCCTTCTCAAAATAAGAATTCTGGAGCAATTTGTTTTCTCCCCCTGAAAGTATGCATATATTTCATTAAAAATATTCATTTCAAATACAGTGCATTAATGAAAACATTTATACAAGGAATTTAAAATTCATTGAACCACATTTTATAACTACTAACATTTGATCATTTGAAAACTTTACAAAAGAAATCCAACTTAATGAAATTTAATAGATTTTTCAATCAAATGAAATCAAATGCATGTGTTTGGATTCAAGTACAAGACATCATTGTATATCAAGTTAAAAAAAATTGTTCAGTTTCAACCCCTTTATTAAATCTATTTGGTGTGCTAGCATGCGAAATATGATTGGCTTCAAGCATATGCCATTCTAAAACATATAAGAATACATTGCTCTACTCACACTATTTGTCCAAAATCAGGATTTTCACAAATTTACAGGTTTATCACGACTTTGTATTTTCCCAAAGTTTCAAGAGATTTGTGCTCATTGGCATCTTTTGATTTTGTGCACATTGGCAATTTTTGATTTTGTGTCCATTGACATCTTTTGATTAAAAAGGTTTAGTAGGAATAAGATACACCGTTAAACATGACTTTCTATCTGGTTCTATAGCAGGATTTGGGTTAGCAGATCCCAGACCAGTTGGCCTTAGGTGCTAGGTGTCGAGCACCCCTTAGAACTTACTTTCCCAAACCAGAAAGGCCACATCGATATATCCTAAACCCATTTGTACCAGTAGAACATGGCTTTCTATCTGGTTCTATAGCAGGATTTGGGTCAGCCGATCCCAGACCAGTTGGTCTTAGGGACTAGGTGACGAGCACCCCTTAGGACTTAATCTCCCAAACCAGAAAGGCCACAGGCACAAACTTTCAAACTAAATGATTAGATTTAAAACATAGTGCATCTCAATCACTTGGTTCTAAAACATAGTGCTTCTCCCATATTTTCGTTTCCATCCATCATTCTAACATTTAGGCTTTTTGAGCATTGTATTCTATATAAGTATAGAATTCCATAATTTTGAGTATTCAGCATAATTTCATTCATGTTTTGCTGACCTTTCGATTTATTTCAGGAGTGAAAGTTGAAACAAATATAACTCAGATAATACAAAATTGCTTGTAAAATCATCCTTGACACACATTTTATTCATTGAATGAAAATTGAATGATTTCATTTCATTGAATTAAATTTGTGAAGGTTCAAGCATTCAAAGTAGTAGTAATAAAATATAATGCAATGTTACCTTTCACCACTTGTTCCTTGAAACAGAAAGATTTGACAGTTAAGGATATCACCTGAGAAGTATGAGTTGTAAACTGATTTGTTTAGAAGTCTTAGACTTTGAAGCACGGGTTCTAAACGGAGATGTTTAGAAGCCATTAACTCTTTACTCCCCCTTAATGGTACATACATTCTTCAAAAAAATCACCGCTTCTCTTCTGTTTCCAGTCATGTGTGTGGTATATATATTTCCAAATCAGCACAACACATGATGAACCTGCAAAACAGGTTAAACAGATTTTGGTACCCAACGGCACTTGGGTCCTAGTGTGTTAGGTGTAGATTTCTTAAAAGGAATACTGTAAGTACCGTACCAATAAGAAGTATAATCTTTATGCACAAAATCATTTGATCCACAGTAAGAACAACAGATTTTCTTATGTGCCAACCTAATCAGATGATTTGTAGAATAAACAAGATTAGGTGGAACAGAAGATTTACCTTTCGAAGCATTGTTCCTCTTTGCTTTTGATGTGGATTAAGATGATTTTGGAACTTCTCTCTTCGGAATTGTTGTGCCTTTGACTCTCCATTCCATCTTTACCTTCTTGAAGACTGGAACTTCTTCAGGTTTGGAAGTATTAACTTTAGGCACTTTTGTTTTGTTATCCGATTTATCAAACAGAGGATTATAGAAGAGATTTGTTAAACGAATCTGATCTTTTGAGAAACCA
Organism: Saussurea involucrata; assembly: GCA_033807775.1. NCBI lineage: Eukaryota > Viridiplantae > Streptophyta > Magnoliopsida > Asterales > Asteraceae > Saussurea > Saussurea involucrata. The sequence continues at coordinate 33,950,821 of CM066323.1, forward strand.
GTTGATCTATTAATATGTTTAGAAGGAATGTTTTTAAAACTCGAACTTGAAGCAGTTTTAAAAGAGCATTCAGAATCATTTGAATTAACAAATGGAGTCTGAAAGATACTTTCAGGACTTACCTGCTTTGAGACATCAAATTTAAAAATGATGTCTTCAAGTTCCTTAACTTTGTTTATCAAAACATTTTTCTCTTTAGAAATTAGATCAAATTTCTTTTGGAGATCAGATTTTATCAATTGATCCTTCATAATATCCGCTGATAAACCAGATAATCTTTTGGTAAGATTAAGAATCGCATCTTCAAAATGTTTGCGTTCCGATTCAAAATCTTTTTCCAAGAATTTTCTTTTATCAGTAATCTCTTTGAAAGTTTCCATGTTTTTCTTTTTAAGAGTTTTATTTTCATTTTCAAAGAGATTTTTCTTTTCCACAAAATCTTTTCTTTCCTTTTCCAAAAGATTTTATAATTCAGAGATTTTCACGGAAAGCTCAGAACTTTTAATCTTAAAAGATTTGCATTCTGTTTCAAATTCATTTCTTTCTTTCTCTTGCTTCTCTTTTTCAAGATATAAAACTTTCTCAAAATCGGAGATTTGTTTCAAAAGTTTTATATATTTTAGTTCAATTATTTCCTTTTCTTTAAGAACTTTCTTTGAAGAAGGTGACACTCTTTCACGTTCAGAAAGCTTCTTCTTCAATTCAACGTTTTCACTTTCCAACGTTGTTGTCCTTTCTTGAACTCTTTTTATTTGATTTCGTAAATATGAGTTCCCCTTTTCACTCTTGTCTTTCCCACTCTTCATATCAGCATTTTCTCTTTGAAGAGTTGTTACTTTCTCTTGAAGTTTCTCGATTTGATTGTGCAGACTTGAGTTGTCTTTCTTTGTTTCAAGACCTGCAATATAAACTTCAAGATCAGTAATTCTTTTAGTAAGTAAAACATTTTGTTCTTTAATAATAAAATTTTCATTTGAAGAAGAAATGTCTAAAATGTGTCTCTTCAAATCAGCATTTTCTTCTTCCAATGTCTTTATACTCCCTTGAAGCTCCTTCATGTTATCTTGATGTGTTGAAATCTCAAATGTCTTATTTTTCTCTTGAGTAACTTCAAGCACTACAATCTTGTCATTCAAATCTTTCAGTTCGGACTCAAGAGAAGAGACTTTGTCTTCTAATAAAGCTTTCTTAGACTTGAGCTTTGTATTTTTTCTTGCATCTTCATCAGAATGTCTTATGTATCTAGAAAGAAAACCTTCAAGACGCTTGATCTCATCTTTAGCTTCAGAAAGAGTCCATTTTCTCTCTTTTCCTAACTGATACCATATTCTCCCACTTAAATTCTCTTTGTCAGACATCTTGAAGAATGCTAGAAGATGATCTTTCAGAAAATCAATCAGAAAGTGTATAAAATACACTATAGAGAAAAAAAAAATTATATAAAAATTTTTCTTGAAAAGCTCTTAAAGTGTATGAAAAACACTATAGAAAAAATTTCGGTATAAAATTTTTTCTCAAAATACTTTTTATTTTATTTTATTTTATACGACTGTCGGATAGATCGTGTGCGACTTACCAAGTTAACAGTAACTCTCGTATACCTCTTGTACGACTAGCGTTGTTGAACATTAACTGTCGTATGACACGGGCACGACTTGGATCAACTCTCGTATAAGCCTTGTACGACTTTGCCTTATGAATAGTAACGGTCGTATGCTTCTTATACGACTAGACCAATGAACAGTAACTGTCGTATGCTTCTTATACGACTAGCCCAATGAACAGTAACTGTCGTATGCTTCTTATACGACTAAAAATGAAGTCGGGCAAGAATCGTGCGACAGTTATGATGATTAGTATCGTGCGACAGTTATGAGTTTTTGAAGACCTGTGTTGTACGACAGTTATGAGTTTCCGAGATTCAAAAATTTCTAAGTGTCCTAACTTGCTCACATCAACACCAATTGATTCGAAACTTTGTAGGGAGATTCGCACAACTAATCTGAACACCTTTTGTTCAGGAAATAACACCAAGAACACTGCAGAAATGCACCTTTCGATCTGCACAATAACTTTCCGAAAAACAATCACAAACCTGCTGAAATCATTTGAAATATGTGTTCTGATTCTGAATCCTTGCACGAATTGATCCAGATAATCAACTCGAATAGGCCTGTGCTCAAATCATGAACCAAAACACAATCAAAATGCAGAAATCGAGTAAACTTTGAGAATTCCGAAAAATATCTAAAATAATGCCCAAATTCCTCAAGTTCTTCCCAAATCTGATTGAATTTCCTGTATAGCTCTGATACCAAATGTGAGTTCCCAGATCTAGCACTCAAACACAATAATATCAAGAGAGAAAGTCATCCATGTATTGATCTTCAAAGTACAAATGACATGAACATTAAGTGTTTCTCTAAAGCTCTCTTCTAACAACTCTCTAGATTTTCTCTTAACCTCTCTTTAGACATAAGCTAACAAAACCTATGTATACCACCTAATTACAAAGCTTTAAACACTAAAGCTAGTTTGACTTTTCCCTTGACTTAGACTTTCTTTGACTTTTACAATGTTTGACATTATTCAAGACTTTACAATAAATCTTGAATACAATAATGCTCTAACAGACTTCCGTCGGTATTTCGCAAACTTTCTCGGCCACACGCATTCCTCAACAAAATGGAGTAGTGGAAAGACGCAACCGTACCCTCATCAAAGCGACTCGCACGATGCTTTCCCAGTCCAAACTGCCACTATTTCTCTGGGCCGAAGCGGTATCTACAGCTTGTTACACGCAAAATTGCTCCATCATCAACAAGCGGTTCAACAAGACGCCGTACGAGATCATGAACAACTGCGTTCCGAACATCAAGTATTTCCACGCGTTCGGATGCACGTGCTACATCCTCAACGACAAAGATGATCTCGGCAAATTCAGCCCTAAGGCGGATGAAGGAGTATTCATAGGATACTCCATCCAGGCTAAGGCGTATCGCGTTTACAACAAACAGACTAAAACCGTTACCGAGAGTGTAAACGTGACATTCGACGAAGCCGTAGATTTGGCTTCTAAACACATCAGTTTAGAACCCGGTTTAACTGGTGTGCTAGCTTCCGAACTTCCACGTTCGGGATCTGCACAAGCGACAGTAATTCCGAATCATGCATCTACATCGAATGCTGATCTTTCAGATTTAGATTTACTGTTTTAATATTTCTATGATGACATGCTTAACATTTCTACTTCTCGTGTCTCAGCGCAACCAAGACTTAAAGCTGCTCAAATCGAGGATTCGGTGAATCTCTCTGGTCCACCGCCCTCGACTAGCACTCCATCCATCACATTGGAGACACCTCAGTCGTCATCCTCAACATCTACTGCTACAACCGTCCCCCCGGAGGAACCTGTACAAAACACGGAGATCACTCCTCAAGATTCGTCATCTGCTACACTCGTGGATCAGCCTCTGAATACCTCGGAACCAGAAGTTGCTCAGCCTTCGACGAATCCTCCCCCATCTCCTCCGAGAAACCAACCGGCGACACTTGAAGCAGTACAAGACCTTCTATCTGGTGACTACGTGGATCCGGACGCCTTTCACTCAACTCAGCAGCCGCTTCCACACACCACAAAATGGACAAGGGCTCATCCCTTACACCAGATCATCGGTGATCCCTCCACTCCGGTCCAAACGCGAGGCGCATCGGCCAATTTCTGCCTCTTCTCCGGATTCTTAAGCAAGATCGAGCCTACTACTGTCCGCGAAGCACTCGAAGATCTGGACTGGATCATGGCCATGCAAGAGGAGCTCAACCAATTCGAGGCTCTCAAGGTATGGCGACTTGTCCCACGTCTAACCCACAAGACGGTGATTGGCACTAAGTGGATCTTCAAGAACAAGAAGGACGAGGACGACATCATTGTATGCAACAAGGCGCATCTCGTAGCTAAGGGATATCGACAGCAAGAAGGGATAGATTACGATGAGACATACTTTCTGATGGCGAGGATAGAGGCTATACATATGTTCCTTGCATACGCCGCACACAAGAACTTCACGGTCTTCCAAATGGATGTGAAGACCGCATTCCTTAACGGCGAACTCAAGGAAGAAGTGTACCTATCGCAACCGGACGAGTTTGTGGACGATAAGAAGCCTGATCATGTCTACATAATAGACAAGGCGCTCTACGGATTTTAGCAAGCTCCACGGGCCTGGTATGATATTCTAACAGCGTTTTTGATAAAATCAAAATTCACACGAGGTAAGATAGATTCAACTCTATTTATCAAAAACGAAAAAGGTCATATTGTTTTAGTTCAGGTGTATGTCGATGACATAATTTTCGGTTCTACTAATCCCCAGTATGCCAAGAACTTTGCCAAACTTATGGGACAATTTTTTAAAATGAGTATGCTTTGTGAGATGAATTTCTTTCTCGGTCTTCAAGTTAAACAACTGTCGACCGGGATATTCATAAACCAGGCTAAGTACATCTGGGATATTCTTAAGAAATTCCAGATGGAACAGTCCTCACCGATGAAAACTCCCATGGCACCCGGTATAAAGTTACACGCCAATCCTAACGGAAAGGATGTGGACACTAAAACGTACCGTGGAATGATCGGTTTTTGATGTACTTAACCGCGAGTAGGTCGGACATCATGTTTTCAACTTTTCTATGCGCCCGGTTTCAGTCAAAACCGAAAGAGTCTCATTTAATTGCTGTAAAACGAATTCTTCATTATTTATGTGGTACTGCTGATCTTGGCTTGTGGTTCCCGAAAGAGACAGGTTTTGAGCTGTCTGCATACTCTGATGCGGACCACGCGGGCAGCATGATAGATCGGAAGAGCACATCGGGTCGTATGCAGTTCTTGGGCGATAGCTTGGTGAGTTGGGCATCCAAGAAGCAGCAGTGCGTCTCTACGTCGACTGCCGAGGCAGAATACGTGGCCGCCGTGAGTTGCTGTTCACAAGTGATATAGATGTGCACGCTACTCAAGGACTACGGCTTTACATACGTCAAAGTGGCCATCTACTGCGACTCGAAGAGCGCAATTGCCATATCCAGCAATCCGGTCCAGCATACGAAGACAAAGCACATAGACGTTCGGTACCACTTTATCAAGGATCACGTCGAAAGAGGTACAGTCGAACTCTATTTTGTGAATACAGAACATCAGATAGCAGACCTATTTACAAAACCCCTGGACGAAAAACGCTTTAATTATCTTGTGTCCAGATTAGGTATGCTATATCTGACGACTTGATCTGATTGTGTGCCCGATACAAGTTCTATACATCTACGAGAAACTGTCTACTCATCATCCGTTGACCATACTACTGATGATTGAGCATACACTCTCTCGCATCTGTATTCTACGTGTATCAGTTACACAGTTAGATTGAGTCTCTGTATTTTATAGGTAGATTTCGTTTGTTCACTTTCTTTCTACGTGTGTTTCTTTTATTTCATACTGTCTTCTAGTTTGATTGGTTTTATATCTGTGCTTTCACAAGTGTTGATGTGTTCAGGGGGAGCATGACCAGTTATCGGGTAAGTTATTCTATTGTCGAGGGGAGTGTCACACACGTTTTTCTTTCACTGCCAGAAAGGTTTTTTGGTGTGTCAGGACATTCCCGAGTGCACTTCACATCACACATCGTGCATCGTCTGAGGGGGAGCAAATTCATTGTGTTCATTATTTGAGGGGGAGCGTCACACATTTTTTTTCTTAAAAGTGTCAAAAGTTTTTTTTTGGTGTTGACGTCTCCGAGTTCCTTACATACTCACTCCGAGGGGGAGCAAGCCAATACTCATGCATGTTTTGAGGGGGAGCAGGGTTATATCCGTGCTCGGATCGAGGGGGAGCAGAAAATCTTACATTTTTTCTCAAAATTAGGCTTTCCGGACACTTACTCGGTAAGTTACCAGGTAACTATGGTTACCGGGTAAGCTTACCGGATCTGGTAAGTTACCGGGTCCATGATCCGGTAAGTGTGGTCAACCTATATAAATATCTCGGCACCCGGAAACACTCATTCTCACTCATACCCGAAAACTTTCAAAACCCTACCTAAACCCTCTCGAGACCTCCCACGACTCGGTCTCCATCGATTCTCACACATCTAGGACTTTTCACGATCTACAAACTCAGGTATGTTCATCTTATTGCTCCTAGATGCTACTCTATCGATTATACACTCAAACAATCACAAATCGATATCGAATCGATCAAAACAGTACACTAACCGGGTTTCCAAACCCCATTCATGCGTTGATTCGTATTCAGCTCGAATCTGGGGTTATAAATCATGCTGGTAGTGTATCTTCCTAGTTCGAACATTTTAACCCATGTAGATTTCACTTTGAATGTCGTTTGGTTCGAGTTGGGCACTGCCGTACGTCGTCCGGTAACCCTAGCTTACCCGGTAACATTCATGTTACCCGGTAACTAGCTTATTACCCGGACACCACCTTCATACCCGGTAAGTTCTTATCTTCTAACATACCGGACACCTTGATCCCCGATAACATATGTCGTCCGGATACCTTTGTATCTGGTAAGTTCGACATCCGGTAAGATTGGTATCCGGTAACCTAATTGAATCCGGTATGGAATGTGAATCCGGTAACCTTCTTGATCCGGTAACAGTACCTCACCCGGTATACCCCATTTTGTCCGGTAACCATAATGTACCCGGTAACTCTTATGGTTACCTGGCAACCCCTGTCTGTCCGGTCAGTTTTGCTTGTCTGGATACCCTGTTTATTCGGACACTGCTCGAGTCCAATTTCTTTGCATTCATCACACATTGGCAATCCCAATGTCCTGCTTTTTCTGCCAGTCCTCAATCAACCGCTGATTGAGACAGTAAAATGCCAAGGTACGCATTGCAACTGATGTTATCCCGTCCATTATCTAACATTGTACTTTACAGGTATTCTGAATGGCGTAACAACAAGAGCAGCAACAGCAGAATGTTCCTCCACCTGAGGAGGTTATAGACAACGAGGCCGACAATGCCTTGGTTCCCGTGGATCAGGAAATTGAGATCAATCCGAACAACCACCATCTTGATGCTGCCGCATTCCGACCCGATCACCGAGTGGTAGTTGACATAATGCTCGGCCACCCACTTCGCCGAGCACTGATCGCGACAACAGATGTGCCTCTCATATATGTACATCAAGTATGGCACGCGGCGAGGGTGGTCACTGTCAACAACGTTCAGACCATCACTGCCAACATCGATCACCACCCGTTCACTCTAACACTGGAATCCTTCCGCCGCCTACGGTCCCTGCCGGAACTGACTGCCAGAGGCCATGCCGCATACGCACCCACCATCAATGATGTCATACTATGTGCTGAAGTTCGTGCGCTTGGATATTGCCATGACCTCGACCGTCCATCCGCATTCACCCGAAAACACATCGCCCCGGTCTGGTACACTCTATTCTCTATCTTAAACCAGTGTCTATCCTCTCGATGGAAGGGGATAGACCAGTGCACCGTAGACTTCCTGCGCTTATTTCACGTGGTGTGCTACAATCGGCACATAGTCTACGCAGCAATCATTTGGCGTGAAATGGTGCAAGCCATCAGAGAGACCGGCGGAACCAAAAAGAAGTTCCTCCCGTTTCCACGGTTCTTTGCTCTAGCCATTTGACAGCATATGGATGCGAACCCGCCGATCCCACGACGAATCAACCATCCGGTATGTCCTCATCACAATTTATAATATTTGGTGATTCGTAACCCACCCAATACTCTAGCCATGCCTATACCTGAACCGTTACTGGCACACGCGGACCCCACTGCACCGAGTGTAGTAGAATATAGACGAGAGTTAGGGAATCCCATGGTCCAGCCAGCGCCGGAGGGACCTCCCCTGGGACATAGAACTGAGGGACGTGAGGGTCCTAGGACAAGAGGAGGAAGGGCCCGGGCAGCAGGGGCTCCCGAGCGGGGTGTGTTGAGGGTACGTGGGAGGGGAACAGGCATGGGCGGTGCATTGGATCCGAAAGCCAGTACTACCCAAGCCGGACAACCTTCCATCACCCGAACGATGACTAAAGCTGGAACTTCATCTAGACCGATGCTTCATCATGACACGGAAGCTTACATATCTGACCCTTCACCACCCAGACAGGTTGAACATGTGGAATCCGACTCCACCAAATCCGATACGGATCTTGATATACGCCCATCCTTGATACCTACCCGTATCGGACCAAACCCAGACTTTACCTAAGGAATCCCTTCTGACTCACCGACACCCCCACTCATCCCTACTACCCAGCCTGATACGGGAGATACAAGGAGAGAGGATGGAGTATTAGTTGACCATTTAGAACATGTGAGAAGGAGGGAATTGAGGTCGAAAGCAAACAAAGAAAGATTAAGCCGTAAAGATAAAGAGGCTTTTGAGCGACCCCAAAACAGCGTCATCCAGGTAGCCACATCTGCTATCCCGTCTCATCCGTTAGGACGGGGTATTGAAGAAGCCGCCGTGGACCTAGTGGCGCAAGTGCACAACCTCCCTAGCTACTAATCCGTCTCTCAAAGGACGGATGTTTCATCTTCACACGGGGAATTGCACAACTTCTACGGATCTCTCACTCGGAGAGTATTGGTATTGAAACAAGAGACCAGCCTCCCCCGGTCTCGCCTTCTTTCAAAGCACCATCGAGTCTAGAGCCCCTTGTTATTGAACATTCTTCGGCTAGGACACAAGACGAGGAAACGAACATCGGTGCTCTTAGTGACCCGATCGGAACTTCCGTAGGATCTCCGCCTTTAAGTGGAATCCGAGGATCGGAAGGAAATCCTACCATGGACACACCTTCGCCAAACGTGAACGTAGGTGGCTCTACCTCTAAGGTAGATGCCTCAACGGATAATCTAAGTGATCCCGGACTTACTTTACCCGACTTTGTTTCACAAGGGTCTCTAGACAGCACCCTCAAGGCTGTCCGCGAGGCAATGGAGCAGCGCCTCACCGCAAGGCTCGATAAACTGAAAAGCCTGATCAAAGAAAAAGAGAAGGCAGTCGAAGCTAAAACCGCACCAACACCTCCACCGGCTCCCATTCAGTAAAACTTACTCGGTGGACAGTTTGAAGACTATGCTCTTAGCTCAGCTGCTCCAGCAATCCGAAACCGATGCCTCTACCGAAGCAGACCTGATCTCAGTTCTCCGATCACAGGTATCTGCTCCTTCGTCGTCCATAACCACCAGAATGGATCAGCATGACACGACTCTCAAGGATGTTCAACAAGCACTCAAAACGCTATCCGAGAGAGTCGCCTCCATGGAAGAAACCTGCAAAAGTCAAGCCGGCGGTCTAAAGCGAAGACACGATGATCAGGATGATCCTGATCACCGTGAGGGGGAGAATAAAAGACAAAGATTAGCCGAGACCGCCCAGATCCTCACCGAAACTACTGTGGTTCAACCAGAACCGTCAACTGCGGCAACTACAACTGAAGAACAACCTGAAGCCGAGTTGAGCTTAGTCGAGATGGTTATGGATATAGACATCTATGACGACGAAGACCCGACGGTTGAAAATCCTGAGGGAGCAACACAGGAATTGGTCACATATGAAGCATCAGATAGGACCGAACTACAACTGATAGATCCAGACTCACAGATCGACCGGGAGACCGAAAATGCATGGTACGAAAAAGCCGCAGTGCTCTAAATCTCCAGATAAACATGATCTTTCCTACTGATGAAGACGATAATGTTGACTACGACCAATTTCTGCTGCAAAATCTATATGGTTGTAATACCCCGGGTAAGTCTGTTAGTTAAATCCTCCTTCCGTTAAATAAAGTTAACTTTTAAGTTAGATGTTTATGGGTGTTTGGGTTATTATTGAGAAGTTCAAGGTCTAAAGGGTAAATATGGTATTGATATACACCCTTAAGATGTTCAGATATCCTCATTTTCCCCTTTTAGAAAGTGTATGTGTGTGAGTTGTGAGCGAAAAGGAGTAGTGGACGAAACCTACGGTTAGAGCATCAATCAATTGGGTTGGATTCGATTTTGAGGTAAGCTCTTTTATATTTTGTGTTTGTAATCAGTAATAAAGGATATCTATCGGTTTAGAAGTTACGATTTCAGTGATTGGAGTTGATTTCAATCGATTTCTGGGTAAGTGGAAACCGACTGTGTTCTTGAAGACTCTCGGTGGAGTCCCGGTACTGTCGACTCCCGGTGGAGTCCCGGTACTGTCGACTCCCGGTGGAGTCCCGGTATAGCGTGAACTCCCGGTAGTGTGGAGTTTCGGTATAGTGAACTCCCGGTGATCGAGACTCCCGGTACCAAGGAGTCCCGGTACTGAGAAGTTCCGGTACTCTGTGTAGTCCCGGTAGTTTGTTAAATTTAGTGAACACAGTTGAGAACAGGGACTGGTAGGCTTTTTATGTTCGGCTAGTAAAGCGGTGTATGTATTTTAAATTGTTTCAGATACTGTGGAGTAGAAGTGAAAGATATAATCTTTTTGAAAGAAGCTTGCGAGCGTTTTTGATAAGCGAAACAGGTGAGTTTTACTTTAAAAGTGTTTTTAACTAGAATACATATACGTATGGTTTGGGAATGTGATAATTGGTGAGTATGTGTTTATATGTGTGATATATGTGAATTATAATATATTGAGGTATTATATTTACATAAGTATTATAATGTGTTATAATACTTTGGCCGGTCTTAGGACCAGTGTGTTTGGCTATAGAATCCGTATAGCGTTGTTTGGCTGTGGATGTTGTACAGCGTTGTAAATTATTAGTTGGCTTGCTACCAACTAATATGGCCAGGAGGAATGAGAAGGGAAGGTACATGATATGTGAGCTTAATTGGATATATGTGATTGTGTTGCGTGATTTATATGAATGAAGTTATATAAATGGTTTCAAACTAACAGGGATTTTCTCACTTAGACCATCGTGTCTAACCCTCATTTTGTTTTAAAAATATGTATTCCAGGTGGTGGATCGAGTAAGGGCAAATGATTAGAGTAATCGATGGATAACTTTTGTGAAGGAGTACAGTATGAAGATTTTGGCATGTTTAGCAGTTGTATTATAAAAATTAAATGTTATGAATGTATTTAGTTTAAAGATTGTAGTAGGATGGCTTCTTCTGATTGTAAAAGACTACGGGACCGAACTTGTAATATGATGTTTCGTTTGTTATATCAATGTTATGTTACATTATGTGATTTGTTGTGTATATGGGAATTGGGTTGTTACAAATGGTATCAGAGCCATAGTTTAAGGGATTTAGGTATTTGTATCTGTACCTAGACTTAAACTGCATGTGAAGTAGGATGTCCCTATCATTATAGAACCTTGGGATGATGAAGTATAAAAGGCAAGAAGGAACATCATGTAAGGTAATTTCAGATTACACCTGGCCAGTGTAATCATGATCTTACAGGTACATGTTTGAACCAGAATACCTTGTTATATGGGGTATGTGCTTATGTGTGTATTAATTTTGTTTGAATCTACAGAATGGCAAGTGGTACCAGACGAAAGAACCGAGGAGGAGGAAACCCGAATAGTACTAATCCGCCGATAGGAACAGGGGACAGGGGAGGCAGAACTGGGGGCAGAGTCGGGGGTAGAACCGGGGGTAGAGCTGGGGGTCGAGCCGGAGGCAGAGTCCAGCCACATGGTACAGAGTTCGTTACCAGGGATGATCTAATGGCAGAAATGGGAAGACTGCAGGCTAACATACAAACAATGTTTGAACGAAGTCGTGATAATGAAGCTGATAGACCAGATCCGGAACATGAAGTCGAACTGCCAATCACCCCTACGGTCTTACCGGTAATGAGAAAATGTGATTACAAGATGTTTCTTAGTTGCAAGCCTCCTACATACTCAGGAGATCGGGATCCAGTGAAAGCAATGAGATGGATGAAGGAAATAGAAGCTATTTTCAAGACGAGTAAGTGCGCTGACGAAGATAGAGTATTGTATGGAGCAGCAATGTTAAAGGGGGATGCTTTGTATTGGTGGGAATCTTTTATTCATTCTAAAGGATCTGATGTTTACTCTACCCTCTCTTGGGAAGAATTTGTGATAGCCTACAGGGAACAATTTTGTCCCCAAGCAGTCGTCAAACAACTGGAAGGGGAATTTATGAACTTGCAACAAGGAAACTTATCCGTTCGAGACTATACCGCTAGCTTTCTGGAAAAGTATCGGTTCGCAGAATAATACGTTGCTACGGAGACGATGAAGACGGAAAGGTTTATCTTCGGGCTGAACTCAGAAGTCAGAAGGCTAGTGACTGCAAAAGGACCTGATACCTTCTCGGCTGCAGTCAATGCCGCGAAGAATGTTGAACGAGATATTAGAAGAGATGCTGGCGATAAAAGTATCGGGAAGAGAAAGTGGGAAGGACCACAATACGATCCGAAGAAGTCCCGATTTCAGAGGTATGATAACCGTCCGCCGTTTCGACCAGCGAAAAGACCATGTCAGAAGTGCAACCGTGTCCACCAAGGAAATTGCCAAGGTGAATTACGAGCGTGTTATAAGTGTGGGAAGACCGGACACGTCATTAAAGATTGTAGAGTAACGCGGTTATGTTTCTTATGCAATTCTCCAGATTACCTTCAGTCGGACTGTCCGCGGGGGAGGATACAGCAAGGTGGATCATCAGGCATGCCAGCGATTGTTAAACCAGTAATACCAAGACTGGAACCGCCAGTAACCAGGGGTCGTGCATTCAAATGACTGAGAAAGAAGCGGAGGAAACTCCGGATGTGGTCACAGGTACATTTTTAATAAACTCTACACGTGCTAAGGTGTTATTTGATTCCGGTGCAAACCGATCGTTTGTGTCTCCTGCATTTGCTGCTTTCCTGTGTTTGAAACCTAAAGTGCTAGAACATGCTCTATCAGTAGATACGGCAAATGATAATCAAGTGTCAGTTAAAGAAGTATTTGATGACTGTGTGATAAATATAGAGGGGTGTGGAGTGCCGATACAATTGTTTCCGATAACCTTGATAGAGTTTGATGTGGTAGTTGGGATGGATTGGTTAGCTGAGAATCAGGCTAACATAAATTATGATAAGAAGTTAATAAATGTTGTATTACCTGATAAAAGACCAGTAGTGATTTATGGTGATCATAGGAATCATCAGTCTAGCCTAATATCTATGATAAAAGCCCGTAAATGTGTCAGCAAGGGTTGCCCGAGTTACTTAGCCTATGTGATAGATAGTAGGCCTGAAAAGATTAAGTTAGAAGATATTCCTATTGTTAGTGAATTTCCAGAAGTTTTCCCTGAAGATTTGAATAGTCTTCCTCCTGTTAGGCAAGTAGAATTTGGTATCGACTTAGTTCCTGGAGCCACTCCTATTGCTCGTGCACCGTATCGTTTGGCACCTCCAGAGATGAAAGAGATGATGGCACAACTGCAAGACCTATCCGATAAAGGCTTCATCAGACATAGTTCTTCGCCGTGGGGAGCACCAGTGTTATTTGTGAAAAAGAAGGATGGTTCGATGAGAATGTGTATAGACTACCGAGAACTGAATAAACGCACGATAAAGAACAAGTATCCGTTACCCCGAATTGATGACCTCTTTGATCAGTTAGTTGGAGCTTGTTGTTTCTCCAAGATTGATCTGAGATCCGGTTATCGCCAGTTGAAAGTTAGAGAAGAAGACGTCCTAAAGACAGCCTTTCGAACAAGGTATGGTCATCACGAATTCTTAGTAATGCCGTTTGGACTGACGAACGCTCCAGCTGCCTTTATGGAGTTAATGAATCGGGTATGTAAGTCGTATCTTGATAAATTTGTTATTGTATTTATCGATGATATCCTTATCTATTCCCGATCCAAGGAAGAGCACGCGCAACATCTTCGTTTGATCCTGGAGCTATTAAAGAAGGAGACGTTGTACGCTAAATTCTCGAAATGTGAATTTTGGTTACAGGAAGTTCAGTTTCTGGGGTATGTAGTTTCAGAAAAAGGGATACAAGTTGATCCGATGAAAGTGGAAGCAGTTGAAAAGTGGGAACCGCCGAAGACAGCAACCGAAGTACGTAGTTTTCTGGGTTTAGCCGGCTACTACCGGAAGTTTATAAAAGACTTCTCTCGTATCGCAACGCCTTTGACTAAGCTGACCCGAAAGAATCTAAAGTTTGAATGGAAAGCAGAACAAGACGAGGCATTCCGGATATTGAAAGAGAAACTGTGCAGCGCCCCGATTCTATCACTACCTGAAGGTTCGGAAGACTTTGTTGTTTATAGTGATGCGTCCAAACTGGGATTGGGATGTGTGCTTATGCAGCGTGGGAAAGTTATTGCTTATGCTTCTCGACAATTAAAGGATCATGAAAGACAGTATCGTACGCACGACATGGAACTTGCAGCAGTCGTCTTTGCGTTAAAGATTTGGAGACATTATCTGTATGGTTCCAAATGTCAGATTTATACCGATCACAAGAGTCTCCAACACCTCTTTGATCAGAAGGAACTGAATATGAGACAAAGGAGATGGCTAGAATTTCTGAACGATTACGACTGTGAAATCCTTTATCATCCGGGAAAGGCAAATGTGGTAGCTGATGCATTGAGTCGTCAAGAAAGGGGTGGAACAATAAAAGTTATTTCGCTACGAACTGAACTCCTACCCAACATATTTGACGAATTGCAGAAGTGCCAAGTGGAGGCTTATCAGGATGAACATCTGAAATCAGAACGGTTAGCGGGGATGTCAGCATTGCTAGTAACAGATGATCGTGGGTTATTGTGTCTGGGAAACAGAGTGTGGGTACCTCGTTTGGGTGGGTTACGTGATCGTGTTTTACAAGAAGCTCATCAATCCCGTTTCTCTATTCACCCAGGTACAAACAAGATGTATAAGGACCTAAAGCAATTCTATTGGTGGTCGGGGATAAAAAGAGGGATTGCTCAGTATGTGGAAAGATGTGATACTTGTAAGAAAGTGAAAATCGAACACCAAAAGCCATTTGGTCAACTACAACGGCTAGAAATACCTATGTGGAAGTGGGAGCAGATTACCACAGATTTCATCACAAAGCTACCAAAAACTCCGAAAGGATTTGATTCTATTTGGGTGATCGTCGACAGATTGACAAAGTCTGCACACTTTTTACCGATAAAGGAAACCGATTCGATGGACCGATTAGCTAAGTTGTACATTGACGAAATAGTAACTCGACATGGAGTTCCAATCTCGATCATTTCTGATCGTGATAGTCGTTTTACTTCAAGATTTTGGAGAAGTTTTCAAAGGGAAATGGGGACACAGATAAAGTTAAATACGGCGTATCATCCCCAAACAGATGGTCAGAGTGAACGAACGATTCAGACCTTAGAAGATATGCTCCGGACTTGCATTGTTGATTTTGGGGGATCGTGGGATAAACATTTACCGTTGATCGAATTCGCTTACAACAACAGTTATCATTCCAGCATACAAGCGGCACCGTTCAAAGTACTGTATGGTAGGAAATGCCAAATGCCTCTGTGTTGGAACGAAGTGGGAGAAAAATAGCTAGCAGGACCGGAAATAGTTCAGTTAACCGCCGATAAGGTTACTCAGATTCATGAACGATTGAAAGTAGCTCAAGACAGACAGAAAAGCTACGCTGATTGACGCCGAAAGCCATTGGAATTCCATGTTGGGGATTACGTAATGTTAAAGGTTTCACCGAGGAAAGGAGTCATCCGATTTGGACGACAAGGTAAACTTAGCCCAAGGTATATCGGACCGTTTGCAATTACAGAAATGATCGGTGAAGTAGCTTACCGATTAGATCTTCCACTGGAATTGAGCAGGATCCATAATGCATTTCACGTATCAAACTTCTGAAAGTGTTTGGTTACGCAAGATCAGGCAGTCTTCCTACCAGAGATACAAGTCGATGAAAGACTGAATTATGTGGAAGAGCCGGAAGGTATAGTTGATCATAAAGTTAAAGTGCTGCAGAATAAGGAGATCAGGCAAGTGAAAGTTCAGTGGAGGCATCATAGGGGTCAAGATGCTACGTGGGAATCAGAGACGGAAATGAGAGCCAAATACCCTCATCTTTTTACTTAACTGAATTCCGGGACGGAATTCTTTTAAGGGGAGATGATGTAATACCCCGGGTAAGTCCGTTAGTTAAATCCTCCTTCCGTTAAATAAAGTTAACTTTTAAGTTAGATGTTTATGGGTGTTTGGGTTATTATTGAGATGTTCAAGGTCTAAAGGGTAAATATGGTATTGATATACACCCTTAAGATGTTCAGATATCCTCGTTTTCCCCTTTTAGAAAGTGTATGTGTGTGAGTTGTGAGTGAAAAGGAGCAGTGGACGAAACCTACGGTTAGAGCATCAATCAATTGGCTTGGATTCGATTTTGAGGTAAGCTCTTTTATATTTTGTAACACCCCGCTTACCACGACACAATATTGTCCGCTTTGCCCCACTGGCTCACGGCTTTGTTCTTGGCGACCTGGCAAGGACTTCCCAGGGGGTCACCCATCCTGGTACTACTCCCACCCAAGCACGCTTAACCACAGAGTTCCCAAGGAACCCGCATGCTTGTGGCCCCAAAACGCGTTGTGTCTGGTAAGGCCAAGGTTTACTAATATACCCAGCATCTCTCCTGTCCACGACCGATGTGGGATATGCCTAAGGTGTTACACACCCCCCTTAGGGACTCATCGTCCTCGATGAGGTTTGCCCCACCATCCCGAACGGCACAAGAGTGGCTCTGATACCATTTGTAACACCCCGCTTACCACGACACAATATTGTCCGCTTTGCCCCACTGGCTCACGGCTTTGTTCTTGGCGACCTGGCAAGGACTTCCCAGGGGCTCACCCATCCTGGTACTACTCCCACCCAAGCATGCTTAACCATAGAGTTCCCAAGGAACCCGCATGCTTGTGGCCCCAAAACGCGTTGTGTCTGGTAAGGCCAAGGTTTACTAATATACCCAGCATCTCTCCTGTCCACGGCCGATGTGGGATATGCCTAAGGTGTTACACACACCCCCCCTTAGGGACTCATCGTCCTCGATGAGGTTTGCCCCACCATCCCGAACGGCACAAGAGTGGCTATGATACCATTTGTAACACCCCGCTTACCACGACACAATATTGTCCGCTTTGCCCCACTGGCTCACGGCTTTGTTCTTGGCGACCTGGCAAGGACTTCCCAGGGGGTCACCCATCCTGGTACTACTCCCACCCAAGCACGCTTAACCACAGAGTTCCCAAGGAACCCGCATGCTTATGGCCCCAAAACGCGTTGTGTCTGGTAAGGCCAAGGTTTACTAATATACCCAGCATCTCTCCTGTCCACGGCCGATGTGGGATATGCCTAAGGTGTTACACACCCCCCCCTTAGGGACTCATCGTCCTCGATGAGGTTTGCCCCACCATCCCGAACGGCACAAGAGTGGCTCTGATACCATTTGTAACACCCCGCTTACCACGACACAATATTGTCCGCTTTGCCCCACTGGCTCACGGCTTTGTTCTTGGCGACCTGGCAAGGACTTCCCACGGGGTCACCCATCCTGGTACTACTCCCACCCAAGCACGCTTAACCACAGAGTTCCCAAGGAACCCGCATGCTTGTGGCCCCAAAACGCGTTGTGTCTGGTAAGGCCAAGGTTTACTAATATACCCAGCATCTCTCCTGTCCACGGCCGATGTGGGATATGCCTAAGGTGTTACATATTTTGTGTTTGTAATCAGTAATAAAGGATATCTATCGGTTTAGAAGTTACGATTTCAGTGATTGGTGTTGATTTCAATCGATTTCTGGGTAAGTGGAAACCGACTGTGTTCTTGAAGACTCCCGGTGGAGTCCCGATACTGTCGACTCCCGGTGGAGTCCCGGTACTGTCGACTCCCGGTGGAGTCCCGATATAGCGTGAACTCCCGGTAGTGTGGAGTTCCGGTATAGTGAACTCCCGGTATTGTTAACTCCCGGTGATCGAGACTCCCGGTACCAAGGAGTCCCGGTACTGAGAAGTTCCGGTACTATGTGTAGTCCCGGTAGTTTGTTAAATTTAGTGAACACAGTTGAGAACAGGGACTGGTAGGCTTTTTATGTTCGGCTAGTAAAGCGGTGTATGTATTTTAAATTGTTTCAGATACTGTGGAGTAGAAGTGAAAGATATAATCTTTTTGAAAGAAGCTTGCGAGCGTTTTTGATAAGCGAAACAAGTGAGTTTTACTTTAAAAGCATTTTTAACTGGAATACATATACGTATGGTTTGGGAATGTGATAATTGGTGAGTATGTGTTTATATGTGTGATATATGTGAATTATAATATATTGAGGTATTATATTTACATAAGTATTATAATGTGTTATAATACTTTGGTCGGCTTAGGACCGGTGTGTTTGGCTATAGAATCCGTATAGCGTTGTTTGGCTGTAGATGTTGTACAGTGTTGTAAATTATTAGTTGGCTTGCTACCAACTAATATGGCCAGGAGGAATGAGAAGGGAAGGTACATGATATGTGAGCTTAATTGGATATATGTGATTGTGTTGCGTGATTTATATGAATGAAGTTATATAAATGGTTTCAAACTAACAGGGATTTTCTCACTTAGACCATCGTGTCTAACCCTCATTTTGTTTTAAAAATATGTATTCCAGGTGGTGGATCGAGTAAGGGCAAATGATTAGAGTAATCGATGGATAACTTTTGTGAAGGAGTACAGTATGAAGATTTTGGCATGTTTAGCAGTTGTATTATAATAATTAAATGTTATGAATGTATTTAGTTTAGAGATTGTAGTAGGATGGCTTCTTCTGATTGTAAAAGACTACGGGACCGAACTTGTAATATGATGTTTCGTTTGTTATATCAATGTTATGTTACATTATGTGATTTGTTGTGTATATGGGAATTGGGTTGTTACAATGGTACACCCGTTCACTGTGCTCAAGCCGCCGAGACTTCTACAAGACCCGAAACGACAACTGCTGAAAATCCAACATCTCCTCAACAACCGACAGCTTCGGATCATCCTCCTCTTCAACAGCAACAAATCCGATGGGAGAAAATCATGATCTTTATTCCTCACCTGGAGGAATCTCTGAAGAAACTGTATGTCCACAGGTTAAACGCCTTTTGCCTTGGAATTCCCAGTTCCGACCCGGAATACCAAAGCCAGTACTTAAACGCCATGAAGCGGTGTCTGCCAGTTAGCCAAGTCCGCACAAAGCACAAGATCACCGAAGTGCTCAACGTCCAAACAGGTAGAATTCTTAAAGTTTGTTTCCAGTATTCACTGTCCGACGCAAAGACGGTAATGAATGGAAAATTTCTGAAGCCGACTTTAAGAACCTTATACCGTTCGACATACTTGCTTTACTGAAAGACCTCCGAACCAGAACCATCCGTCCGCTTCAAGTAACAAAGGCGCTCGAAGCTGTTCGTCGATTCATGATTCACTCAATCATGATGTCCTATCTCACAGATTTTCAAATGGGAATCGAGAACAGAGCGAAAAAGGTAAACCTGCTGAAACCGAATCTTAAAGCGCCTGAACTGAAGATGTATCCCGAGAACGCATTGCTTCTAGAACCTGAATTTACGAACAGAAAGAAAAGAGGTTTCTCCGCTTCAGCCAGGTCGACAGATTCTGCGATGGCACGCTCTTCAAAGTCCAAGATGCTCTTTGAAACATCATCAGTTTCGAATCCGAAAATCAAAAGGTATCGTATGTTCCGAACTCGAATGAGACAACCGCACGAGAAGCCTTAGAAGTGATTGAAGAACGCATCAACTACTGTCGAGCCATCAGAACGTTCGAGATACTCTTTGCGCTCCAAAAGAGATATGTTGATAACTGGCGCGAACTCGAACTTCAATTCAAAGGGGGAGATTGTTAGGGCAATATTTGGTTGAATAGAAGTTCAAGGGCTGTTTTGTTATTCTTTATTTTGAGCCTTTATTGTGAACGGGCCATGGGCTTGTTACCATGGGCCCAACATATATAATGTATTGTTTAGCCTTAGTTTTAGGCTAGTTGTCATTTTACTTTCCCAAGCTTTATTGTAACTCTCTCTACAATTGAAAGTGAATTGGATGACCAGTTGAAATCATATCGACCTGTTCTTCATATATTGATTTCTATTACGTTTGTTGCACGAATCTGGAACTCACAAGATCCACCTTGAGAGTCGACTGCGTCTCTGGATGCAAGCGGGGAGGTGAAGCTGAAAGATAAGGAGAATGAGCTAATCATGCAAGCCCTGGACGCCATCACATACCGGAAGGAGTACCAAAACGCACCACGGAGGTTTGAGATCATCTTCGGGATTCGGAAGAAGTACGTGACTCCGGTGGACGCTTAAACTCTTTGCCTCTACATTGGTACAAAGGGGGAGAATGTTAGTGCCTAATATTACAAGTTGTACCATGTAGAGGGACCATTATTGTAATTACTAAGTTATAAACTATATAATGTATGCTTAGCCTAGATTTCTAATTAGGTCATTCATTCCATTTTCTCTCAAGTACACACACACTTCACATTCTCTCTACATCTCTATATTGTACTTGAAGGATTGATCGTCATTGATATATATGGATGGCCATCTGATTGATTATACTGTTTGATTACTTGTTCTGGGATCACATTTTACATGTATGTGGGGCTGTAAAATAAACCAAACGTCTAGCCGTTTTAGAACCGTTTAGGGGGGGGGGGGGGTGTGTATGTTCGGTAATTTAGAAAATGAACAAAAATGAACAAGTAATGATGGGTCGTTTACATCGTTTAGTTAAATCAGCGAACAAGAATGATGGTATCGTTCGTTCATATAAGTTCGTGAATGTTTGAACATTCATGTTTGATAAATGATGGGTCGTTTACGTTCGTTCATTTATGTTCGGTTGTTCATTATTCTCTTATGGTAACAATAGTAAAAAACACCAACCCGAATATACGTTGAACATGTATGAAACAACTAAAAAACAATAAATGGTTTGTGTTAATGAAAGTTGAACACGTATGAAACGAGTATGTGTATCAAAAAAAAAATATGGATTAAAAACTAATATATATTCTTATTGTTCATAATGGTGCACAGTTGATCATTGGCATTTCACATATGTTCTCAAGTTAATTATACTCTTATGGTAACAATAGTAAAAAAAACATTCAACCTGGATATACGTTGAACATGTATGAAACAACTAAAATGCAATAAATGGTTTGTGTTAATGAAAGTTGAACACGTATGAAACGAGTATGTGTATCAAAAAATTAATATGGATAGCAAAACTAATATATTCTTATTGTTCATAAATGTGCACAGTTGACCATTGACATTTCACATATGTTCTCAAGCTAATTATACTCTTATGGTAACCATAGTAAAAAACATTCAACCCGGATATACGTTGAACATGTATGAAACAACTAAAAAACAATAAATGGTTTGTGTTAATGAAAGTTGAACACGTGAGAAAGTTGAACACGTGAGAAAGTTGAACACGTATGAAACGAGTATGTGTATCAAAAAAAATATATAGATAGCAAAACTAATATACATTCTTATTGTTCATAATTGTGCACAGTTGACCATTAGATCAATTCTGCACAAACTGTTAATAATGGTTCTGCAAAACGTCCCTCATTAACAAAATATCAAGTGAGAAATGAATCAACAAACTCCAACGACAACGTCGAACTTTGCGGAATTAGTAGAATAGTCCAACCTATCGGGTTGAATATATTCTTGGTGATGATGAAAATCCATTTTCATGCAAACCAAACTATGATGAATGAGAGCTCCCTCAAACCAATAACTTAGTTTTTTAAAAATTAAAATTACCTATATCAAATTCGTAACTCCCCAATGTAATGAAAAATTAATATTTGCTTTTGTAACTCCCATTTTAAAAGTCCACCAAAAAAACCCTTTTACAAAATACCAAATGTACCATTTGATACTAATTAATATGTTGACACTAACCAACTTGAAAGGTGAAATACTATTGGTCGAAAGTGGTGTTAGGACACAAAATGTCCTAAATATAAGATAGTTTTGTAAAGTGTTATAATTGTAATATGGGCTTGGATTATTATATTATGGGTTTGAGCTTAAATGTGTAACAAGGGAGTTTATAAGGATTAATGTGTGTAATTAGGGTTAAGAGAATCATTTCACAATGTAGCTCAAGGTGTAGCAACAATTCTCTCTCTAGGGTAGTCTCTTCAACATGAATAATACACCACATTTCCTATTGTATCTCATCTTGTTACTATCTTCATGATTCTTGAATTGTTTCTTGTTATAATGGGACTAACAAGTGGTTAGTAAAGTTAACACCCTTTGAAAGGTTAACAAAATAACCTCCCTCCCTCCCTTCCTCTCTCTCTCTCTAGATAGATAGAGAGAGAGAGAGAGAGAGAGAGAGAGAGAGAGAGAGACTCCGTAAAATGCAAACCTTGCATTTGTTGCACCCCTTTACAAACCCATCTCAACCATTGATATGTCCATGTCATTTAGTATTTTATTAAAATAAAAAATATTGTTTAGGGTTAATATAGTAAATTGACAAATACAGATTTTTTGGTTATTTTTTGATAATATCGTAACTGATAGAACTAATAAAATCATTTCCTAAATTTTTCCCTAACATCTAATTTATCTAATATTTTGTCATTATCTTTAGAATCCGGTCTAGCGTGATCATCTTCTCCAGCGTATTATTCAGCATATTCATATTCTCCAGATATGCAATCCAACATGTATCATATATCCAATAATTAATAGATAACCATAAATTTCATCAACAGGTTCATACATGCCTTTTAATGTGCATCATTAATACCATTTGCATATATGCAACAATCAAAAGGTAGAACATTTGCATATATGCAACCATTTGCATATATGCAACAATCAAAGGGTAGAACATTTGCATATATGCAACCATCAAACGGTAGAACATTTGCATATATGCAACCATCAAAACGGTGGAACAACTGCATATACGAAAAATTTACGTATGATTACCTACCAAAAACTCGTTCTTGATAACAGGTCTTCTCCTGTTACCTTTTTTTCGATGTTTTATCCCTAAGCTTATCCCGTTCAACATCGTTCCCATCTGCATCTAAGCACACTGGGTTCTCCTTTATGGCTTTATGGCTCAGCGAACTGACTTCTCTAAAGCAAGGGTACTCCGTCGTCGCTCCATCTGGTTTGAGCTAAATATGGTGGCGGTGGAGGAGGCGGCAAATAGACGGTGGTGTTGTAACGATTCATGGGAAGGTATCAGACGAAGGTGTTGAGATGGGAATAACGGACACGCCGGAAATGTTGTTTGTGGAGAGTATAACGGTGGTAATGTGCGACTTCCGACTGGTGATACACCGCCGTTAACAGTGTCTGGATCTGTTAAGGATGGGGAAGAGGAGGAGAGACGGCGGTTGAGATATTCATCCAGGCTGTCAATTTGATATTTATCCGAGATATTAGGGATTGCATATATGGTCAATTTGAAATTCTAATTTTTGTTCCAATTTTGCCCTTCCCGTGACTTTTACTTTTTCAATTTTGGTAACCATAAATCAGATATTTACAATTCATACATGTTTGGGCAAAAAATCACGTCGTACGACCATGACCAGAGCAGGTAAGACGCACGTTCTAATCCAAATCTTGTATTAAGATAAGGTCTCGACAAGAACCCAGAAAACATCCGTCGTCTCCCGTAAAAGGTAAGTCGTACGTCTCCCATGACGCTCGACTATAGCATCACCCGTCCCGTACGACCATCGCGTAAGATCATTTGCACCTTCGACCAAAGCTAATGTTAACCTTGTCTGTTACATTTGTGAAGTATTTAATGCAGGAGTCAAAGCCATTAACAGCAAGCAGCCGTAACGGACGAAGAGCATTATGGATAATCACTCCAGCGAGCATTTCCAGCCGTTGTAGCCGTTGATCAAATCATTAATGAAGCTAATTAAGGACGCGATGACTATAAAAGACAAGCTAAAGCCTCATTTCAAAGGACATCAATTAACATCCAGTATACATCAGCGAACATCGCCAAACAGCAGAGAAAATCATCCAAACTCATAGCAAAGAACATTCAAACTCTGGAGATCAAGTACTGAAAGCCAGAACCCTACTGCGAACTCAAGAACACTCGAAGGAAAGCTCAAGTATCGCTCTCGATGCACGACAAACAGCCCTCGACCAGAAGTTCACACTTTGTATTCGCACACGACAAACACCTGTTTTTACATTCAAACACTCGTACTTTACATTTCGAAGCATTTCCTTCACTTGTATTGTAATCATCGTACGACTGACGCCAGTACCAAGGACGTCGCCCCTGATTGGCGACCATAGTGCAGCGACGACACCCCCTGTCGTCCGCAGGGTATTTCCTCATTTGAGGTTTTTCCTGCGTCATCAAATCCCTTGTCTTGTTTATTTTTTCCCTCATCGCACGTCTCGTCGAAAGATCCTTTCTTTAGTTGATTAAGTCCACATCGACCTTAAGTTGTCCCTTTGGTGCGATTTTTGGCATTAACAGTTTGGCGCCATCCGTGAGACCTCATCTAGAGAAAATCCTCGACGAACGTGCACCCTACTAACAATTTCTTGGAGTTTTTTCTGCCCTCTATTACAGGAACAATGGCAGTCCCTGGAAATCCGCAGCAAGCTGTTGCTCATGTGTATCAGGAGCTCGAAGTCGCCAGGAATCAGCTCAATGCAATGGCAGAGCAGAATCGCAGAGCAGCTGAGGAGATCGCGCGGTTAAGAAATCCTCTTGGGCCTCAAAATGGTCCTAGGCCGTTCGTGCAGAACCCAATTCCAAGATCGTTCGACCAGAATGGCCCTAGACCATTTTTCCCAAATCCAGGTTCATCCGCGCAGAATCAGTATCCAGGCCCGTTCATGCAGAATCAACAGTCAGGGCCGTTCAACCCAAATCCTCAGTTTGGGACAGTTCCTCCTCAGCACATAAGGCCACCACCCGTGAATAATGGGTCTCAGCCTTACAAGGGTCGCAGCCTTTCCAGCAGGGGTCGCAACCATTTCAGCAGCCATTTCAGAATGGACCTCAAGGTGGATCGCATCCTTTCCAGCAAGGATCGCAGCCGTTTCAGAATGGACCGCAACAATTCCACTACGGGTCGCAACCATATTTTGTCCCGTTCAACGGGGACACCAATGGTTCGTCGCATGGTAATGGCACTAGTCTAGGGACCAATCCCTCGACAGGGGCAAATTCTGATCTTAACGATCCCGTCGCCCAGCGTTTGAAGATGTTAGAAGACCAAAATGAGTGCGTCCTGTCCCTGCTCGCCAAATTGCCTGGGGCAGCCGTGCCTGTCGACGTCGAGCCTCGCTCGGGGTATCAGGCGTCACCCTTCATCGACGAGATTGCCACCGTCGAGGTCCAAAAGAAGTATAACATTCCTGCCTTCACTCCCAAATATTCTGGTGTGACTGATCCGACTGAGCATGTCGCGCAGTACAAGCAGCTCATGTGGACGATCTCGATCCCATTTATGTACCAGGAGGTATGCATGTGTAAGAGTTTCGGAGCAACTCTCACTGGTCCAGCTCTCCAATGGTTAATCAATCTCAATCCCAAGTCCATCGGGTCGTTTGCTGAGTTGGTTAATCAATTCTCCCGGCAATTCTCCAGCAGTCGTAAGATGGAAAAGCAAACTAGTGATCTGTACTATGTTGTGCAGAAGACCAATGAGTCTATTCGAAGTTATTTCAATAGATTCAATGCCGAAATGATCAGTGTCCGCAATTGTGACATCAAAACCGCGATCGAAGCCTATAAGCGTGGTCTAGACGATAGTTCAGGTCTATATATCGATCTGACCAAGTATCCCCCAGAGACTTTCGAAGACGTCCGAGCTCGAACCTTAGCATATATGAGGGTCGAAGACGATGCAGCCTTTCGTCGCAAACACACTAACGACAAGAAGTCGTTAGGCGTCAGAAAGCCAGAGTTCAAGCCAAAGGTTGTTTCCAAAATAGAGCCAGCGCGCCAAATTCAAATGTTCGTTTCAAGACGAAAGCAGAGGCCAAGACCGCGACTAAGTTCACTCAGTACCCCAAGATATCATCTTACGGATTCAAAGGATCTGCAAAGGACTTAGTCGAAGCTCTGAAAGGTTCCCAAGCGACCATTCGATGGCCAAAGAAGTCTGACCTGGACGATGCTAAGAAAGACAAATCAAAGTGGTGCGACTTCCACGTCGATCATGGTCATACGACAGACGATTGTGTCCCATTGAAGAAGGAGTTAGCGTATCATTTCCCGAAAGGAAATCTCAAGGATATCATCGACGATGTTGCTATTCCAGCTAATAGCCATCGACCGTCGACTCTCGAACATACAAAAGTTGTCAATTAAAATTCCCTACGTCATGGGGAATCCAAGAGATTAAGAGTGAGCCAAAAGTCGCTCGTGAGTGCTACAAGTCTACCTTGAAGCCGCGAAAATAAACCAAAGTCACAAGATCAGGCTCTCGACAGGTCCGTTCTTCTATCCCTAAATTAATATCTTTTCCACAGGGATAAATCTACTATGGTGCCTCGTCGCACGACAACATAGTCGACCGCAGGACAATATTTCTCTGTGTCATTCTGTCATTTAAAACCTATCTTTTCCTCCCAAAAAGGATACGGTAATAAATGACAGGGGGCAAATAAAGAGAGTCTGAAATGGTACGTTCTCTAGCTCTTTCTAGCTCTTTCTCATACGATTTTTTCTCACAAAGCGTTTACTGACTTAAGCATCGGAGGGTCGTTGGTGAGCCAACGACCAACCCCCGACATCGTTTTATCGCCGAATCGCACGACAGATTATCGCAGAATCGCACGACAGTAATCATTAAGTCTACTATATGACTTTAATATCGCAAGGTCGAACGACATAAACGATCAGGTCTCTAACTTGATCATTTCTCCACAGGGACATACGATACAAACTCATTGTACGATCTGGTCGTACGATCGCAAAGTCTAAACGACTTTACCCCTAAGTTTCTTAACGTTCATACCCTGAATGGATGCTTTAATCGCGTGTTCTTATATTTGTTTTACGTTCTTGTCATCGTATTACAATGAATACCTTAGACGCATGATTTCGTATGTATTTTATGTCCGACTTCATAATCAATATGATTTGAATAAAGCACAAGTTCAAACAAAAAGTGCATTTAAAAAAAAGGATCGCCAGGTACACGCTCGACCACCAACGATCGAGCAGCAAAAGAAACAAGATAAAATTCTTAAATTAAAGGAGGAGCATCCGTCGCATTCATGCCCGAAGTCCCGCCCTAAAGACTTTCGCCTGCCACCTCCTCCTCAGCATCCTTCTCATCGTCCGAGTCAAGATCCCTCTCAGTCCCAACACCATTCAGATAGATGTCCAGCTCCTCCTTTGCCGAAGCAAGAGGGTCTTTCCCCAGCAAATGTCGTCGCATGATCGCCGCCCGAGCAGTCAGACGAGCTATGGCAAAAACCGACTTACCCTCGTCCTTTGCAGCTTGCACTTCTTTCTCCAAACTCTCTACCTTGGATTTATAATCCTCAGCCTCTTTTGAAACAGCGACCAAGGATTCCTTCATTTTTTCCATCTCCTCCCTTTGTTCAGCAGTCATGGACAAGGATTGCGTCAGACGATGACTAAGATCTTCCTTGGCAAGATGAACGATCTTCAAATGTTCTAAAGCATCGTCAAGCCGCTTCGAAAAATCCTCAGCACGACTTATAGAGGCACTCGCTGTGTCCAGCGCCGCTTTCTCTCTTTCATGTGCAACAGACAAGAGATCTTTCACCTTCGCCGCTCCACTTTGCAAGGCCAAGGAAGCCTGAAGTGCCTGCGAAAACATAAAAGACAGACATCGTCAGTGGACAACGACAACGACAACGACAACGAAGTATGGGCCTAGACAAACTAAGTCTTGAAAGAAAGACTTACCATGAACGACAAGCCGGCTACATGGGCACCCGTCTCCTCGATAGGAAACCCCTCAAAACGCTCCCTGAAAGATGGAAGCAGGAATTTATCCAGGTGAGGGAACAGGTTCGTCCCGTCTAGGACATCACCTGTCATAAAGTCCGATGGCAGCGAAAAGGTGACCGTCGTGACCTTCTCCCCTCCCGTCGAGTGATCCTTGCCCCTGTCGGCTGACAAAGGATTCGACGCGACAGACGGGGACTTCACCGTTTCCGCCGGAGGCGCAAAATTGATGGGTGTCGCTGCAATCATCTTTTTAGGTGATCCGACCCCTACCTTCTCAGGTGAAGCGACTCTCGACGAGTCATTAACCCCAGCCGACGACTCCCAAGGAGTCGTCGTCCTCGTCTTCTTCGGAATTTCAGGGCCAGCAGACATGGCTTTTAGCTTCCACTCCCTGCCCTGACGAGCACACTCCAGCTCAGCTACTCTCTTAGCAGAAACTTTCAACACTTTAGGTTGAGACTCTCCTGGAAAAAAGGAATGTCATAAAGCACGCAAAGGAAAAAGACTCGAGGTAACATAGGAAGAAAAGGAAAGTAAAACTTACCTGTCATCCCTCTCCTTCCTCTCGACTTATCTTCTTCCTCTTCTCTTCCTTTCTCTTCACACTCCCCCCCTGATTCTCTCCTGAAGATTCTAAATCGTCGTCATCCGCCGAGTGTCGCACGACGAAAGACCTCTCGGCGACGCTAAATTCTAAAAACGAATTGATCTTCGCTTGAGAGTTAGCGCCTGGCTTCACGACCTCGAATTTTATGGTTGTTAACATACAAAAAACAATTTAAAAATCATATGTAAATCGTCTACAACGCACGTCAGATGAAATAACAAGGCTCACCCGACGTATTCTGGCTCATCCTAATCCACTCACTCTCAGAGTCAAGGGACAACTTACGCACGGAAACATATCGAGACTTCCACCCACGGTCGTTCACACCCGTTCCTAAGACCAACACGCGATCGCCCTTGAATATAGAATGTAAACTACATCGATGACATCCGTCCATCTTGGCTTGATAAGCCGAGAGGAGGTCCTATACATTCATGGGAGAATCCCATTTCTTAGTAGCACGCTCGATCACTCGTACGACTCGCCAGAACTGGGGCATCAACTGACTCGGTGCCAAGTCAAACTCTAACATAAACGCCTTGGCCAGAGGAGAAAAAGGCCATTCAAAACCTATCTTAAAAGGGTATTCATAGATTACGATGCACCCCTCGGGACACTCGTTAGATCGGATCTGGCCTGGACGGATCAATTCGACCCATGCAGGAATTTTCGCTAACTTTCTAAAGTCCCGGAGGTCCGATGACTTTTGAATAACACTCTCAGGATCCCTCGACATTTCTAAACAAAATTTGCAGAAGTCAGAGAAATCGTACCTTACTTATAGGCGCGTTAACCCTCGAAGAAACCTAACCAAGTCAGAGATTTTCACAAGTTCGGAAGGTATCAGACAAAGAATGGCAAGGAAATCACAGCACAAACTCTTCAAGGGAGAAATAAGGAAATGATCCGTCAAAATCCCTATTTAGACCAAAGAACAGGGTTGGATCAAATCCCTGGATAACCGCCGCGCATCCCCGTCCTTTCGTATGACAACAGGGATCGTCGACATCTCTCCTCGACAGTTGGTAAGCATCATCGTACGTCAGCATGACGTCACGACCTCGTTCCCTTTTCAACTTCTCGTTCAGTTAAAGGCGAACCGGTCCAGTGCCACGACAACCAGGTAAATCCCTCAACCCAGGTCACAAGTCTAAGCGTCCGACAAGCAAAATTTAAAACTTAAATTTGACATTCAATTTTCAAATTTCGGGGACAAACTGTTTGGGCAAAAAATCACGTCGTACGACCACGACCAGAGCAGGTAAGACGCACGTTCTAATCCAAATCTTGTATTAAGATAAGGTCTCGACAAGAACCCATAAAACATCCGTCGTCTCCCGTAAAAGGTAAGTCGTACGTCTCCCATGACGCTCGACCATAGCATCATCCGTCCCGTACGACCATCGCGTAAGATCATTTGTACCTTCGACCAAAGCTAACATTAACCTTGTCTGTTACATTTGTGAAGTATTTAATGCAGGAGTCAAAGCCATTAACAGCAAGCAGCCGTAACGGACGAAGAGCATTATGGATAATCACTCCGGCGACCGTTTCCAGCCGTTGTAGCCGTTGATCAAATCATTAATGAAGCTAATTAATGACGCGATGACTATAAAAGACAAGCTAAAGCCTCATTTCAAAGGACATCAATTAACATCCAGTATACATCAGCGAACATCGCCAAACAGCAGAGAAAATCATCCAAACTCATAGCAAAGAACATTCAAACTCCGGAGATCAAGTACTGAAAGCCAGAACCCTACTGCGAACTCAAGAACACTCGAAGGAAAGCTCAAGTATCGCTCTCGACGCACGACAAACAGCCCTCGACCAGAAGTTCACACTTTGTATTCGCACACGACAATCACCTGTTTTTACATTCAAACACTTGTACTTTACATTTCGAAGCATTTCCTTCACTTGTATTGTAATCATCGTACGACCGACGCCAGTACCAAGGACGTCGCCCCTGATTGGCGACCATAGTGCAGCGACGACACCCCCTGTCGTCCGCAGGTTTTTTCCTCATTTGAGGTTTTTCCTGCGTCATCAAACCCCTTGTCTTGTTTATTTTTCCCTCATCGCACGTCTCGTCGAAAGATCCTTTCTTTAGTTGATTAAGTCCACATCGACCTTAAGTTGTCCCTTTGGTGCGATTTTTGGCATTAACAATACCCTTATTTAATCTAGACCATTAGATAAAAAAATTAAAGGTTAGGATTGGTTTGTAAGGGGTGCAACAAATGCAAGGTTTGCATTTGATTTGCCCTCTCTCTCTCTCTCTCTCTCTATATATATATATATATATATATATATATATATATATATATATATATATATATATAATATATATAGAGAGAGAGAGGGAGCTTCAAATGTAAACATTTTTTTATGTAAACCTTGTAAACCAATCTAGGCCATCCGATTTTTTGATCAACGGTTGAGGGATTTTTGAATTTAAAAAATAGGGAAAGGGTATTTTGGGAATAGTTTTTTAGGTTTTTAATTTTGGAATCTATTAATTTTGGAATATATTAATTGATTTGAATCAATCTCTATCTCTCTCTCTCTCTCTCTCACAAAATCCGGCCACCGTCTCTATCTCTCTCTCTCACACAAAATCCGGCCTCCATCCCCCTCTCTCCCTCACAAAATTCCGGCCACCATCCCCCTCTATCTCTCTCAAAATTCCGGCCACCGTCCCCCTCTCTCACCCTATGAAATTAAACACCCTCACCGATGATCACCACAATATTATTTCTTTTGCGGATATGGTTCTTAAGGCTGGTGGTGGATTGCAAGAGGAGGAAGGGATGAACATGATAGAATTCGAGTCAACAACAACACCCGATGACCAGATGTCGAAAAACATCAAAAAATTATGCATGAACAGGAACACCACTGCTACTGCTGCAACGACCTATGTCGAGACGACGTCGGATCACGTCAACGGAGAAGCGGATGCAGAAGAAGAAAGGAAAGAAGACAGGTGGGCGTTATTGTTGATCCAAACCCTCAGTGATTTGATAATGACCCTATCTTAAATACTTAGTGAAAATTGTAAGTAAACAATATGTATCAGAGTTTCACTATCGCTGATAAGTACTAAGATCTTACAGTACTGCTGATAGGAACTCTCGCACTTTTAGATTAAACATTCAGCGAACACTGTTCACCATATCGCTGAGTCTGTTCAGTCCTTATGGTGATCGCTGATAAGTTAGTTGTTTACTTATGATCCCTGAAGACAAGATTCACGTCAACAAAGGTTCTACGCTGAAGTCGAAGATCAAGCTCAAGAACCAGCGACAAGTCTCCTAATGAACTGATGCGGATCAGCGAAGACTCAGATTTGTCCACTCAACGTGAAGTATCAAGTACAAGACTTCAGCTATCGCTGAACTTTATCATCTGCTGAATAGTAAATGATAATCGCTGAATCAACGAAAGCTGATCATGAAGTCCTCCGTACAAAGTACTTTTGTCTTAACCTCCCTTGCACGCCACCGTACGAAATGTCAGAAAAGAACCTCCGAAAATCTGAAATCGTACAACCACTCTGATACTACACTGTTCATTCATGCGGCTACTAAGGTTGTCAACAAAGGTCAATGACATGCAACCAATCCGCTGATGACACGTGTAAAGTGTATACTGAATTGCATTAAATGCATGCAGTATATAAAGAGATGAACTCACTTCATTTGAAGTAACTTGCTAACTCTGGACAAGTTCAAATCTCTCAAGATAGGATTTTATTAGTAATCTCCTTATCTTTCTTAGTGCAAGAAAACCTTAGTGTTCCAACTTGTTTAGATTTTGGTTTATCCTTAATCTTGTTTCCGCAACAAGCTGTAAATTGTTAATGATTTATCAATAAACAATTTAGAAAAGTAAAATAGTGTGTTTGTATTCAACCCCCCCCCCCCCCCCCCCCCCCTTCTACAAACTTGTTTAAGCCTTTCGGGACCAACAAGTGGTATCAGAGCAGATTTGTTTAATCTCATAAACAAGATCTAATCTAAGATATTTCTCTTCCTTGCTATTATCTGAAAATGGCCAACTCAAACACAAACACTCACTATATCGACAATGGTTCTCTTGCAAAACCCCCTAGATTTTCCAGAGACAACTTCAACTTATGGAAAAATAGGATGACACTCTTCTTAGAAGGTGTAGACCCTACTATACCTTACTATCTTGAAAACGGTCCACACATCCCTGTAACGATTGATCCTGCCGTTCCAGCCACTGCAACTAGAGCTGCTATTCCAGAAAGGCTGATTCCAAAGGAAATCCATCATTGGACCGATGAAGACAAGAAGAAAGTGGCTATAGATACAAAAGCCAGATCCATACTATCCATGGCCCTTCCTGACGAAGTCTACCATTCCGTCATGAACCTGAAATCCTCAAAAGCCATGTGGGACACAATATGTGTTCAGTATGAAGGAACGTCTGAAGTCCAGGATTCAAGAAAGATCAACCTGGTAAGACAATACGAAAGTTTCATCTCTGGTAAGAATGAAACTCTCTCTGAAGTACATCAACGTTTTAATTGCTTAATTATAGATCTTAAAACGGTTGGTAAGGAATATTCTAACTTTGAAGTTCTGACAAAGTTTTTAGAATGTTTACCTGAAAGCTGGGACAATTATTCCATGTGTCTCAAGCTGTCAAAAGATCTAAGATCAATGACACTTGCTACCTTATATGGCACATTGCTGAATCATGAGCAATCTAGCCATCTTAAGAAGAATCTTGTAAAAGATTCCAAGAGCACCCCTGTTGCTTTAATCTCAGAGGAACCTTCTACTCAGCGACCCGTGGTCACTATCACTGAGTTAGAAAGTAACTCTGAAAGATCATCAGATTCTGATTCTTCAGATGATGAATCCTTGGCTCTCCTAACTAAAAAGTTCAGGAGATTCGCCAAGAAGAAAATGTTTAGAAAGAAAAAAACTCTTTCTATAGCTGACAAGCCTAAGTCATCAGCTTTTGTTGATAAGGCTACTGCTACTTGTTTTAACTGCGAAAAGACAGGTCATTTCGCTAACGAGTGCAGGTCAAAGAAAATCATGAGACCTTCAGCCTTTACAAAGAAATCCTTTGTTCCAAGGAATAAAGACGACAAATACTTAAAGCTGAAGGAGAAGTATGCAAAGCTGAAAAGCTTTAAGAAGAAGGGAAAAGGCCTAATGGCTGACTATGATTGGGCTGCTTCTGATGAAGAAGCCTCATCATCTGATTCTGAAGATGATGAAGCAAATCAATGTCTCATGGCCAAGATTGAAGAAGAGGAAGAAAGTTCAGACATCCCCTCCACTTCAACCTCTGCTATTCAGGTATCACCCTCCTTCTTTACCAATATTGTAAATATTGATGAAGCTGATAGTCTCCGTAAAATCGAACTACTGACTAGAAGTTTATACGAAGCCATGAACGGCAAAGCTGTGGTTGAAAACCAAAATCTTGATCTCGCTGAAAAGCTTAAAAATTGCCACCTTCAAATAGAAAAGCTTTCTAAATTTGAAGAAGATTTTAAAGATCAAGTCCATTTAAATCAGCTAGTCAAAATTGAACGAGCGGAAGCTATCGCTGCATTAAAAGCTGAACAAGCTACTGTTGAAGGATGGTGTAATTCTTCAACAAAGATCACTGAGATAATTAAGGCTCAGATTCCTCTGAGTGATAAACGTGGTTTGGGTTATAAATATGATACTCCAATACCAACCACTGAACGTTCAATGCTTAAATTTGGAACGTTCGTATCCTCAGTAGCTGACACTTCTTCATCTCAGTACTCCTCGTCGATTACACCAATCCCTGAGGAAACTCCTACCTCCTCAAAAGGTAAGGAGAAAATGGTTTATTCAAAACCTACCTCTGTCTCTAAAGATAAAGGTAAAGGAATTGTAATTTATCAAAATCCTCAGAAGGGTACTTTAGTACCTAAGCTGAATGCTTCCAAAGCCTTAGTGATTCATTCATCTGGTTCTAGAAATCAGACCTCTGGATCAGTTCAGCGACCTACTCCTAGACTCAGAGTAGATATCCTTGGTAAGAAATCTGAAGAACTGAATGTTCGTCCTATTTCAAAAACCAATAGTGTACTTGGTGCTGGCACTTCTAATTCCAAATTAAAAGCTCAGCACACAAGTGGTCCTAGAACTAATTTTAGTTATAGGAAATGTTATCACTGTGGACTTACCGATCATATTGCAAGTAAGTGTCCCACAGCCACCAAAGCTGATAAGATAGCTAAGGTGAAGATAGCACCAAAGAAGACCAAACCAGTTGCAAGTCAGGTCAAGGTGACTCCTACCGCTGAGGTCAAGAAATTGACCAAAGTGAAGAAAGACAAAGCTGAATCTTCAAATGCGGCGAAGACTGCTGAACCCATTCCAACCACTTCCACTGACAAACGCGTATACATGGTGAAGTGGGTACCCAAGCAAAACTAATCTTCCTTTGTATTGCAGGTTAAGAAGGGCATCTGGTATCTCGATAGCGGATGCTCTAGACACATGACTGGAAAGAAAAGCCTGCTCGCTGAATACAAGGAAGAGAAGGGTCCCTCTGTGACTTTCGGTGGAAATGGAAAAGGACACACCCGAGGGTATGGTGTACTTTCAAATGGTACAACATCCTTCAGAAGAGTCGCATATGTTGAAGGGCTGAAGCATAATCTTCTGAGCATCAGTCAGCTTTGCGACATGGATAACAAAGTGATTTTCACCAAGGAATCCTGCTTTGTCTCTGACAAAAAGGAGAAGATAGCTCTCAGCGGTTATCGTTTGGAAAATGTTTACGTTATAAACATGGACTCAACAACCACTGAGAACTCCTGTTTCTTCTCAAAGGCATCTTCTGATGTCAACTGGCTATGGCACAAGAGGCTTTCACATCTCAACTTCAAGACACTGAATACTCTTTCATCCAAAGAGTTAGTCACTGGTCTACCTCAACATTCATACGCCAAAGAATCCTTATGTTCAGCGTGTGAAAAAGGGAAGCAGACCAAGGCAAGCTTTAAGTCCAAGCAAGTTTCCTCAGTGTCATCTCCTCTTCAACTACTCCATATGGATTTGTTTGGCCCCGTTAACAAACAATCCATCGCTGGAAAGAAATATACGCTGGTCATAGTTGATGAATTCTCTCGTTATACATGGGTAATGTTTCTCCGTTCTAAGAGTGACACCCCTGAAGAACTCATCACCTTTGTTCGGAAGATGGAAACTCTGAACAATATGACTGTTCGCTCAATAAGGAGTGATCATGGAACTGAATTCAAAAACAGTTCTCTTGATTCCTTCCTTGAGAGCAAGGGTATTTCTCACAACTTTTCGTCAGTGAGAACACCACAACAAAACGGAGTCGCTGAAAGAAGAAATAGAACAATTATTGAAGCTGCACGTTCAATGCTCAGCGATTCTCACCCGCCTACTCAGTTTTGGGCAGAAGCTGTCAACACGGCTTGTTTTACGCAAAACAGGTCGCTGATAGTCAAAAGATTCAAAAAGACAGCCTATGAACCTTTTCATGGGAGAAAGCCTTCAATCAGCTTTCTTCACATCTTTGGTTGTCAGTGTTTCATACTGAACAACAGAGATGCCCTTGGAAAGTTTGATCCTAAGGCTGATGATGGAATCTTTCTTGGATACTCCTCAGTTTCCAAAGCCTTCAGAGTCTTCAACCGAAGAAGACAAACTGTAGAAGAAACTATTCACGTCACGTTTGACGAATCCCGTTCAGCGAACTCTAAACCGAACGCTAATACAGAAGAACTGAATCAATGGATGTTTTCTCATCTCTGTGATTCAGAAGATGTTCCCACTACTCATACTCATACAACTGAAAATGATGGTCCTACTATCATTCCCAATATGCAGAATAGTGAAGCTGAAACATCTTGGGTCTCAGCTGTTCCTATAAATACTATACCCGCAGTTGATCCAAATGTCTCACAAATTCCATCTATTTCTCAGCAATCAGTGAATGAAGTGACAAATGCAAGCATTCCTCTCTTAGCTGATTATCCAGAAGTAGCTGAAGCCTCATCTTCAGTTTCTCCAGTTCAAACTGAGTCAGCGACGCATGCTCCGGCTCAGCGATGGACTGTAAATCACCCAATCGATCAAATTCTTGGTGATCCCAACGCTGGTATTCAGACTCGTAGAAGTGCAGGTAATATTTGTTTATTTGTTAACTTTATTTCTCTAACTGAACCAAAGAAAATAGATGATGCCCTCAGAGATCCAAACTGGGTCAGCGCTATGCAAGAAGAGCTGACTGAATTCGAAAGAAACAAAGTTTGGAAACTTGTTCGGAGACCAACTGACAAAACAGTGATAGGCACTAAGTGGGTCTATCGAAACAAGTTGGACGAACATGGTACTGTAACTCGCAACAAAGCTCGTCTTGTTGCTCAGGGATACAGACAAGAGGAAGGTATAGATTATGACGAAACCTTTGCTCCTGTAGCAAGACTTGAATCTATTCGTCTTTTCTTAGCATATGCTGTACACAAAAACTTCACTGTACATCAAATGGATGTTAAGTCAGCGTTTCTAAATGGAAAGCTGAATGAAGAAGTTTATGTGGAACAACCTCCAGGATTCTCAGATCCTAAGCGTCCAGGTTATGTTTATAAGTTGGATAAGGCACTTTATGGCTTGAAGCAAGCTCCTCGTGCATGGTATGACACTCTTTCTACTTATCTCCACCTTGAAAAATTTGAGAGAGGTAAGATTGACAAAACTTTGTTTTTTAGAAAAATAAAAGGTCATATCATTTTAGTTCAAATATATGTTGATGACATTATATTTGGTTCTACTAACCCTGAGCTTTGTACTCGTTTCGCTGATAGAATGAAAGATGAGTATAAAATGAGTATGATGGGTGAACTAACATATTTCCTTGGTCTTCAGATTAAGCAAACTGAAAAAGGAACTTTTATAAATCAGGGAAAGTATGTTAAAGATATGCTGAAAAAATTCGACTTAACTGAAAGTTCAGCTATGAAAACCCCTATGGCACCACTGCTGATACTTGATAAGGACACAAAGGGTGTTCCTGTCAATGTCACGCTGTACCGTGGGATGATCGGCTCACTACTGTATCTTATAGCTAGCCGACCCGATATTATGTTTGCAACATGTCTGTGCGCACGATATCAAGCTGAACCTAAGATATCTCATATGAAAGCTGTAAAGCGAATCTTTCGATATCTTAAGGGTACAGCGAATCTAGGTCTTTGGTATCCCAAAGATTCAGGATTCGATCTAACCGCCTATTCAGACAGTGATTTTGCAGGTTGCAAAATGGATAGGAAAAGCACCACAGGAGGATGTCAGCTCCTGGGTGGAAAGCTGGTAAGTTGGACAAGTAAGAAGCAAAACTCGGTGTCCACTTCCACAGCTGAAGCTGAGTATGTAGCCGCTGGAAGCTGCTGTTCTCAAGTCTTGTGGATGAGAAATCAACTACTAGACTATGATCTTCAGCTCTCCAAAATTCCAATCTATTGCGACAGCACAAGTGCCATCGCTATAGCAAACAATCCAGTGCTACACTCAAAGACAAA
The DNA here is from genome assembly GCA_033807775.1 of Saussurea involucrata. NCBI lineage: Eukaryota > Viridiplantae > Streptophyta > Magnoliopsida > Asterales > Asteraceae > Saussurea > Saussurea involucrata. Next base: position 33,989,070 of record CM066323.1, read on the forward strand.
ACACATAGAAATCAGATATAATTTTATCATAGATCATGTGATGAATGGTGATATAGAACTTCATTTTATCCCAACTGATTATCAGTTAGCTGATTTGTTTACCAAACCTCTTGATGAGACAAGATTCAACTTTCTCATCAGCGAGCTTGGAATGCTGAACTTTGAAGGATAAATCTTCAGCGGTTCACATTTAATCAGCGATACGTTTATACATTCTTGTATAGGCTCTGGATAAAATAAACTTGTACAATCCATTTCATCATCTTCTCTCTGAATAAATTGGGTTAAACTGATATCAAGGTATGTTTTCTCTGACAAAACGCATGAAAATGCAAGATTTCAAATTCTTTCATCGCTGAATAATATTTTGAAATTTCTTAAAACCCTCACTGATATTTCTATTCAGTGCTTCATATTTTCCAAAGAGTCCCTGAGTTTTTCTTTCAAAACCTCAGAGACAACGAAAGAATGTGAAAGGACAGTTGTGACGTCATTGCAACGGATAACACCAGGCACGCTCTTTTTCTGACACACGTTTGCACGTTTCGTTGTCTATCCAATCAAATGCAAACACGTGTCCGTGTCATGATGAAAAACTTTCCCGCTCAAGTTTTTCTCTCTCTACTCTCTTCCTATATAAACACTCTCAAAGTTTATATTTGTCTTTTATGCGAGTCAATCTTTCTCCGCAAGAAAAGAACACTGTTGCATTTTGTGCTCTCAATCTTCAAGAACTGTTCATCATCTTCTTCATCAAACTCAAGGTTAATATGTTCTTATCTATTATCAAATGCAAATAACTTGTTTTCGATCTTATCATTGTTTTACACAAGATCAAACAAAAGAACTCAAAAATAAAATCATTTTCTTTCATGGTTTTATAAACACAACCATTTCATGGTTGTTCTTCAAGTTTTAAATCTAAAATCTTAAACTTGTTCTTCTTTCGTATCCATTTTTTTTAAACTGGAATACAAGGCTTAAAGGTGTTATATTCGTTTTTTTTTAAAACAAGAAAAACCCTAATCTTCATTAAGACTTTTTTGTCTGAATGAAATGGACAAAATTCGAAAAATCTTAATGGAAATTTTCTTTCCACATTAAGATATTTCTTATTTGTTAACATCTTTGGTTGAACTGATAATACAGTGAAATGGAAACTTCAAAGCTGAATGTTACCGCTGAGTCCATCTCCGCTGATTCTGAGGAACTGGAAATCACCAAGGCTCCTCAGGTTAAGTTTGAGCTGGATCAACTAGACTGGACAAAGGCAAACAACCTTTCAGCGCTTCTCGAGTTTCCTCCTCGGAAGCAGGTATCCCATCTAGACGACGCTGTAAATTTTTTGAAGAATAGCCCCATCTACACAGCACTGACAATCACACCTCCTGCCAGTCAGCGTCTATTATCCCAATTCTGGTACTCTGCCAGACACACCAACCTACCCTCAGCCAAAGATCCATCTAAAACCATCGACTGCATACTCAGCGATACTGAGTATGGCACCATCAAGATAACCCCCGCAATAATCCGCAAAGCTCTGAAATTCCCTAACGCTACCTCAGAAAATCCTTTCATTCCATTTCCTGACCACAAGAAGCACGCTGACAGGGAAGAAATCATTGCTTTCCTTGATGCGATGGGTTACATCTGGGAGACTGGAAGAGACAAGCTACCTGAGAAGAAGCTGACGCTGATAAAGAAATCCAAGATGCCCAGCGAGATGAACTTCATCTTCGCTCACCTGATCAGCTGCATGACAGCGAAATTCGGATCTTCTGATCAAGCCGCTCAACCTCAGCAGACCATGGGTTACGCACTGCTGAAAGGTCTCAACATTGACTGGGCCTCCATCATCTATGAAGACCTCATTCAACGTGTTGATTCTGCCGCTGACCGACCAGCATGGGTTCCTTACCCGCGATTCATCAGCGCCATCTTTCAATATGGCCTGAAGGACAGCTATCCTGAAGAGGGTGATCTGAAACTCTCTCAGATTGGCCCTAAAGTTCTCGACTTCAAGCCTGTCGCCAACGAGGTACGTCTCTCTACCCTTCTCACTCTACTTAATTCTCCGCTTTCTGTGGCTCCTTCAGCGACTATACCCCTCGCTGATTCCCAGGCCACAAAATCCATTCCTTCTAAGAAAAGGAAACAATCTCTTACCCCTCTTGATTCCAAAAGGATCAAGAAAACCAAGGAGCAACCCCAGCAATTGCATGCTGAAGACTCCTCAGCTCATTCTGAAGAGCTGAAGGAAAGTTTCGTGGTACGCTCTGCCACACCAATTCAAGCCATCCCTTCTAAACCTACTTCAGCGTCCTTAAACGCTGAGGTTAGAACTTTGGAATCTACCCAACCTTCGTCAGTCTCTCAAAAGACTGATGAAGTACTTCTCAGCGAATCCAACGCTAAATTTGAAACCCAACCCCAATTCTTATCCTTCGCTCCTCCCTCTACTTCTTTGGACACTCCTCCAGTCAAAACTGGAGATGCCATCATTCAAGAAGCCGTTGAAGCTTCTCAGCGAATGACGAAGAAAGGACCTGCAGAGATCTCCATCCCTCACGGAACTTTTGAGGGAGATATGGAACACTATGGAGGGACTCGAAACTTTGATGAGTTCGTCAACGCTCCTGCAGGTACAGATCCCACCTTAAACACTGTAACTAAACCTGAAACTTCTGAGCTTTCCTTTGTTCACAAGTACTTATATGTTACAGGTCCTTATTTGGGAGACATCAACCAGTCTCTGAAGTCTATGGTGATGAAACTTACGGATCTCACCACCGGTCTATCAAATAACTCTACAGCTGTAACAAACGCTGGAGAGAATCTGACGAAGCTGACTACTGTGGTGGAAAAGAAGGCCTCCTCTGATGACATCAAAGACCTTGATAAAACTCTCGCCGACTTTGCCAAAGTGCTCTCCGACATCTACACTGACTACACCAACCTCAAATCATCAGTTTCCACCATTTCCAGCGAGGTTACAACGCTGAAGAAATCGGTTGGTACACTCGAAGGTGATATGTCAGTGGTCAATACTGACTTGGGTTCAGTGAAGACCGATCTTAGTTCTGTCAAGACAATGATCGAGACGCTGGTGAACAAGGCAAATAATCCAGCTCCTTCTCCAGCCCCTGCACCTGTTTTGGACTCATTCACCGCAGAGGATCGCCAAGAGCTGAAGAAAATCACGCCTGCTATTTCTGGCCTAGAAGACAGAATAGCTAAGCTTGAAGGTTGTGTGAAAGTCTCTGGCCCAGAAGACAGAGACAACACCAATGCTGAATCTACCCATTCCTCCCCCGCCCATCATGAGAAAGAGGGGGAGAAGAGCGTTGAACAGGAGAAGAGCGCTGAAGATCTAAATAAGAGCGCTGAAGACCTTTCCCATGATGAATCTATCAGGGGAGAGGGTAATGAAGATCGGATTACTGGACCTCAGGGAGATGAAAACCCTGAGGGAACCGAGAACCTCGCCTCTGTATCTGAGGGGGAGCAACTCGAAGAAGATGCTGAGGAATCCGAAGCAGAAGAAGACGAAGACTTCGACATCCCTGAAGCTGAACCATCCCCCTCTCCAAGGAACGATGATGATGATGATGAAGATGACGATGATTTCTTTGTTGTCAAACCTGCTCCTCGAACCAAAGCTCTTAAAGGTATTTCAATAAAAGAACCTTCAGGGGAGAAGACAAAGCACTCAGCCTCTGGCGCTGAGAAAAGCAAAGACAAAGGCATCGCTGAAGATGATAATCTGGCGATCCTACTTGCAAAGCCGATTTGTCAGGTACACTAAACTTATTTTTCCTTCCCTGATCATCTCTGAAAAATCAGTTATCCATTCCACAAACACCATACACATCCACATTTTTTTCTATCTTTTCTACCCAAGTTCTTCTACCCAGTTCTTATTTGTAAGATCGTTGCGTTTCAGCTAGTCCTCTCCCCTGTTTGAGGATATCGCTGAAAGATCTTCTATTGCGACTTCACCAATAATTCCAGCTACCGCTGAAGACATAATCCCAGTCTTAGATTTAATCTCTGAGACTGATGAATCAGAAGAACAACCTCTCTCGCACAGAAACAGACCCTCCTCAGTTCCTCAAAAGAGGAGAGAAGAAATGATAAAGCGATTCGAGGATCAGCGAATCATCCTAAGGCGCGATCAACTACCTTCAGTTCCTCCTAAGTTCAGAATTTCAAAAGCTGAATACCAGGATCATCTCAGAGCTGAACGCCTCATCGCTGAAAGGAAGGAAGCTGAAGATAAAGACAGAGAATACGCCATCAAGCTCACTCAAGAATCTGTCAAAGACCCCAAGCTGAAGCGTATTCCCATTCAAATCCAACGAAAGCTTTGGGAACAAGCCCAGAAGATCGTGGAAAAGAAAGTTGAAGTTTCTCAGACCACCCTGATCTGGTGTAAAGAGAAAATCCACTTCAGATATCGTCCAGCGAAGATCAACAAGGTATTCATCTCTGGAAGAACCTCCATCGGAGTACCTATTGTTGACATCAAACTGTTCAGAGAAGATGACTCATCTGAAACCTTTCGTGCTGACACTGTAAAAAGGTATGGTCTCTCTGAATGGCTGGAGATGAGGTTAGCTATCCAACCATCAAAATCTAAGTACAAGGATCATTTCGAAAAGCTGATAAACAGACAGATCGATTTGATATCTTCTTGTGTGGATATTCCTCATGTTCCTGATCTAAAGCCGAAAAGAAAAAAGGGCTCTCCAAGGAAGAAACGTCAAGATTCAAACTCAGGTCCTGTCATACGAAATGAAACTGGAATTGGTTTCTCTCGCGCTGAAGTACTTGGTCCTGATCCTGATCTATCTGCCCTTGACATCTCTTTGCCACCATGTGAACTTTTCGTCCCTGGTAAAGTCATCAGTAATCCTTATGGAATATTCTTTCTTGACTACGACGGACGTAAATGCTTTCAACGGATCGCTGAGCTTCCAATCACTCCAATCGAACAGCTCAAAGATCTCATCTACTGGTGCGACTTCAGAAAAGACATTCAGGCACGACACCTAAAACCCTTGATTTTTGAAGCTGCTCTGAAGCTAAAGAATAAAGGAGAAAAGGTTCCTGACTGGATGATTCCAACTGAAAAGACAACCCTTGATGAACTTCTCATTAAGGAAGAACCCTTTGAAGGCTGACAACAATCACCATTTTTCTCTATTGTATCAGTCATCCTTCAGTACTTGTAATTTATTTCGCTTGTACTTGTAATCTTTCTTATTCATATTGTAACCTGATTCAAAGATTTAAAGAAAGATTTCAGCGAATGTACTTTACTCCATCAGTACTGAAAAGATCCCAGAAAACAGTAAAAGGGACAAATATTTTATGAGTTCTTTTTATCCTTATGTTTTCATTAAATAGCAATTTTCTCTGTTGCTATGTCATAATCAAATAGGGGGAGATTGTTGATCCAAACCCTCAGTGATTTGATAATGACCCTATCTTAAATACTTAGTGAAAATTGTAAGTAAACAATATGTATCAGAGTTTCACTATCGCTGATAAGTACTAAGATCTTACAGTACTGCTGATAGGAACTCTCGCACTTTTAGATTAAACATTCAGCGAACACTGTTCACCATATCGCTGAGTCTGTTCAGTCCTTATGGTGATCGCTGATAAGTTAGTTGTTTACTTATGATCCCTGAAGACAAGATTCACGTCAACAAAGGTTCTACGCTGAAGTCGAAGATCAAGCTCAAGAACCAGCGACAAGTCTCCTAATGAACTGATGCGGATCAGCGAAGACTCAGATTTGTCCACTCAACGTGAAGTATCAAGTACAAGACTTCAGCTATCGCTGAACTTTATCATCTGCTGAATAGTAAATGATAATCGCTGAATCAACGAAAGCTGATCATGAAGTCCTCCGTACAAAGTACTTTTGTCTTAACCTCCCTTGCACGCCACCGTACGAAATGTCAGAAAAGAACCTCCGAAAATCTGAAATCGTACAACCACTCTGATACTACACTGTTCATTCATGCGGCTACTAAGGTTGTCAACAAAGGTCAATGACATGCAACCAATCCGCTGATGACACGTGTAAAGTGTATACTGAATTGCATTAAATGCATGCAGTATATAAAGAGATGAACTCACTTCATTTGAAGTAACTTGCTAACTCTGGACAAGTTCAAATCTCTCAAGATAGGATTTTATTAGTAATCTCCTTATCTTTCTTAGTGCAAGAAAACCTTAGTGTTCCAACTTGTTTAGATTTTGGTTTATCCTTAATCTTGTTTCCGCAACAAGCTGTAAATTGTTAATGATTTATCAATAAACAATTTAGAAAAGTAAAATAGTGTGTTTGTATTCAACCCCCCCCCTTCTACAAACTTGTTTAAGCCTTTCGGGACCAACAGTTATCCTCCGGTTAATTAACCACGTGGAGGTGGAGAGACAGCGGCGAGAGAAGCTTTATACTAAACCCTAAACCCTAAACCAGTGGTCCTGTAGCGAAAAAAAATGATTTTTTCTCCTATGAAACATGAAAAAATTATGAAACTCGCCGGTTTCATATTGTTTTTTCTCCTATGAAACGTGAAAATTTTATGAAACTCGCCGTTTTCATATTGTTTTTTCTCCTATGAAACGTGAAAAAATTATGAAACTCGCCAGTTTCATATTGTTTTTTATCCTATGAAATGTGAAAATTTCGAAAAAACGGTTTATGAAACTTAAAAAACTCGAACTTATGAAAAAATTGTTTATGAAAAAACTGTTATGAAACTCGCCGGAATTTTGGGGGAGGTCGCCGGAGTGTGAGCAAGTCACCGGATTGGAGATAGCCGGAGTTGGAGGAGGTCGTCGAAGAGAGAGAGAGAGAGAGAGAGAGAGAGAGATATGGAGATAATTGAGAATATTAAGGAAGTTTGTTAGTTGCTAAATTTATGGATAATTCTAAAATTATGAATTTGGAGAAAAAGACCCAAATACCCTTGGTTTCATTGTTTACATAAAAAAAAAATGTTTACATTTGAAGAAGCCTCTCTCTCTCTCTCTATATATATATATATATAGAGGGAGGATAATTTAAAACCCTCTCAAAGGTTGAAACCCTTGAAACCCAAATTATAGCCCTAGATTAAACATCCTACGGTTGAGATTAGATTAACCAAATCAATTTATTGATTACTTTAAATAATTATTTTTAAAGAAAATAATCACCCGCTAAAGGGTATAATCGTCAAAACACCACATCCAAAATCAAATCTATTTTATTAATAAATTATACACAAAGATCATATCCCGTGAAAACCGTTTTACATATTAAACTGCAAAACCATCACCGGAAAATCAAATCACCGGAAAACCGTTCTACATATTAAAGCAGTTCCTTTCGATCTCTCACACACAGTCACCGTAGATCATCGGATTCTTTCGTCGCTGCAGATTCGATACGGCACCGGCGCCGCCGACAATGGCCATCTTCGTTCAAAATCTTCTAAAAGAACGTCAATATCCTTTCATTGGCTTATTCATCCTCACCACCAACACTTCTCAACCACCGCCTCTCAATCGTATCCGTCAAACCGCTACTCGTCATTGACGATGAAACACCCAAGACAGAAGCAGAACCGAGCGACGTAGAGGTTCTTGAACTTGTAGTTGAAATCTGGACCAAAAAAAGTGTCTTCTGTGAAGTGAATGAATCCACATTCATGAATGCGAATTCATGAATACATAAACATGAATATGGATGCATGAATAACTTTATGCAATGAATCCACATTCATGAATGCGAATTCATGAATACATAAACATGAATATGGATGCATGAATAACTTTATGCACTCATGGTATTGATTTTTTTTATGAAAATGAATGGTTGATCATGATTTTGAATTCATGATAGGGAAGGCAACAACAAAACCCAACAATATTGAAGTCGATGGAGGGCAGCAGCAAAACCCAGTAAATGTCATCGAAGATATATCCAATCATAAGGAAGGTAGCAGCAAAACCCAATCGAAGATGTGAAAGTAGTTTTCATCCATACTGTTTCATGAATGGAAAATATGTATTCATGAAAAAACAACTGATGAAAGCCGTATTTGATTGAAACCGATGATGTTGTTCTTGATAAATTCAAAATATAAAAGATATTTAATTAATAAAACAAAATCATTCTCAATTTTTGGAAAACGGATTTGCAATGCTGATCATGATCCACTAACCATAATTGTAGGAGATAATTTTGTAAATTCATTAACCATAAATAATTAATTAAAATCTGGAAAATGAAAATGACACAAATACCCTTCCGGGTTATTAAAAGAAAAAGAAAAATTGAATATTGATAAGATTAGATCAACGGTTAAAATTAGGGTTTCACAGGTTTCAACCTTTGAGAGGGTTTCAAATTATCCTCCCTCTATATATATATATATATATATATAGGGGAGTGATCTTTTACAACCCATGCAAAGGTGACAACCCCTACAACCCCATCTATAGCTGTTGATCTTCATCATTTGATTATAAATTAGATATTTAATATAGTTAAATATTAAGGGTAATTTTGGTATTTGATGTCTCACGTTAATTAAGGCAACATGGATAATTTGAAACTAAATCAATCTCATCCGTATTTGTAGCACAGAATCAATTTTTTTCAATTTTTATTAGGTAGTTATCTTCTACATGATCATTATCTTAATGGGTTTTTAGTTTTTATTTTTCTGCAACATATTGCTTGTATCGATTTTTATTTTTGTTGATAAAATCTCACAGTTTACCATGGTTTCACCAAGTGTTCGTGATGCTTGTTCATCCAATTTGAATTCGTCTGAAATGGTTTTCGAGTTTGGTTCGTCACCTGGTTTGCCCGGTGATAAAATGGTTGTTGGTAATGATGTAGTAGAAGATCTTTTCAGACGACATGAAGAAAGAACTTCTAGAGAAAGACAATGATTCCGACGAAGAAGGTAATGAATCCAATGAATCGAAGACGGCGACGAATCCGATGAATACGATGGCTGGAGAAGATGATGAATCCGATGAAGAAAACGATGAATCTGATGAACCCGTTGGCCGGAGAAGACGATGAATCCGATGAATTAGACGATGAATAAGACTATATATATACAGTGGCGTAATAATTTGTAAAAAAAAAATTCGTGTAAACTTTGGATTTCATAGGTTTTCTTGATTAAATTGTTTATTTTGATGAAATTGTTTCATATCATTCATTTCATGATGAAATTGTTTCATATATTTGTGTTTTTTTATGTAGTTTCATATATTGAGAAAATATATAAAACAATTCCATAGGAATGAAAAAAACATACTTTCCTTTAAACTAATCATATAAAAGAACGAAGAAGTAGAAAAGAGGTATTACTACTAGTATTAAACTGCCACATGTTAAATAAACTAAAATATTAATTAAAAATAAAAAGGGCTAATAATAATTTTATTTTATACAAAAGAAAAAGGAAAAGTATTTATATATTTTTATAGGTGGCAAGGAGTATATCCTAGTGTGCGTATATTTATTTAACTAAAACGTGTATATTATCATTACTTTTGCAAATCATTATTTTATACAATAGAAAAAGAAAAGGTATTTATTTTTGTGTGCGTAAAATTATTTAAACGTAGATGTAACCACGAGGTTGGGGAAAACATTATAAGTCAACAGTAGAGGGAAAAGGTGCCATAATATAATAATTTTAAGTAATTAGCTAGGCTGCAATATTCGGACAGAGGAGAGGTCAAGGTTGATGTAATTCACCACATAAGGACAAGATGACTAAAGTGGATAACCAGCATGCATGGGAGTGTTGTGTCACTTGAAGATTTCACTAAAATTGAAGAGCAAAATCGACATGGATAGCCATGATCATAGAAACCGTATTTTATGGTTTTGACATGTTCGCAGGAGACTGAGGGAAGGAGAGTAAACGACGTGACAATTTAAGGGGAAATTAAAGATGAACATATTATCCTCGGACATTTTTGAGAATATGATACATGAGAGGAGTTCTTTAAGATACATGACTAGGGTAGTAGACATAAGTGTATAATAAACCTATACCTAATTTGGATTATTAGAACGTCTATTTTCTTGACAACCCTAGATTGACGTAAAATTGTGAGCAGAATTGAAAGATAAGACACCAGCAAACGAAAGGCTTACATACGAACTTTCCCGGAAAAATCTGTCGTTAAAGGATGATTTGTCACAAAAGTTGGTGGGTAATGCAAATCATGGGTGATCCATTGGTATTTTCTCGTAAAACATCGGATTCTACCGAATCATTGATATTTTGTGGAGTAACCACCGACGAAAATTTACTTGGATAAATTTTGTGGGTAAAAGTAATTTGTTTTGCGGTGAGACGAAGAGAAATAAGGACCAAGGTTAATAAATAGAACAAGGAGTTAAAAGAGAGGTTGAGGGTCGTACAAGAGGAGGGTTAAGAGCTAGTCGATAGAGTTACAAAGCAGTACAATAGGTTAAAGGATGTTTGTGTGTCTTTTGATTTTCTGTTTCATTGTGCCTATTTTGTTTGACGTTCTTGTACCTTTTCTTTCATTTTTGCACACAATTTTGCATAAATCGTGGGTTTTCAAGGAAATTGACGTTTTTACCTATCTTTTGAGGTAAAGAACAAATCTTCATAAATCTTATTTTCAAACGAGATGTATGAAATTTGTTTGATTTGGTTTGGCTACAGTAGTAATAAAATAAGAAAAGTAATGATGATAAATTATTATATTATAACAAAATAATAATAATAAATTAACAAGGTAACAGGGGGGGGGGGGGGGGGGGGGGGCTGTTGTGACCCTATATTAGTCATTCCAGACTTGTTTCAAAAAATACATTCCCTCTCGTTCAAGATGATGGCAACTTCCATGGTTTCTCTATCAAATCCAATCTTCATTCTAATAATAACAGCTCTATTTCTTCTACTTTCGGTCTACATCTACAATCAGCCACAAACAAAAGGGAAGAAGACGAACAAGTATCATCCAGTTGGCGGGACTAAGTTTCATCAGTTCATCCACTTTCGCAGGTTGCATCATTACTGTACTGGTCTGGCAGCAAAATACAAAACTTTTAGAATATATAGCCCTCATAATAGTGAGATTTATACAACCGATCCTGCAAATGTGGAGTACATCCTCAGGACAAATTTCGAAAATTATGGCAAGGTATGTGCCCTTATCATGTCATGATTTAAGTTAAATATATACTTCACTCCATGTAAACTTTTTTTTTTTAATTAAGGTTTTACATTTTGAGAGATTGCTACAAGAGTTCCTCCTATTAAATTCTTCTTACAAGTTACTTTGGTGCAAAAATAATGTAGGGACAGTTTATGAACCACACCCTAAAGGATTTACTTGGCGATGGAATATTCACGGTCGATGGGGACGAGTGGAGAGAACAGAGGAAGGTATCAAGCCATGAATTCTCTAAGAAAGTGTTGAGAGATTTTAGTGGTGTAGTCTTCACCGAAAACACTATAAAAGTCGGCAACATTTTGTCAGAAGCCGCAAATAGCAAGCAATCAGTCGATATAACTGTAGGTTTCTCAATCTTTAATTAATTTCCTCACTAACATTTGCTTACAATACCCCGTTGATTATCGTCATTAGAGCTAAACATCACTCTCCTAATGTGCATACATACAGGACTTGTTCATGAAATCGACGACTGATTCAATATTTAAAGTTGGCTTTGGGATCGACTTCGACAACGTTAGTGGTTCAAATGAAAAAGGAGCTAAATTTTGTCGTGCATTTGATGATGCAAATGAATTGGTACTTCGAAGATTTTTTGACCTATCATGGAAGATCCAGAAGTTCTTCAATATTGGACCAGAAGCAGAGTTAAAGAAAAATATCAAAGTGATTGATGACATCATTTATAAATTGATCCACACCAAGATTGAACAAATGAAAGAGGCAAAGGATGATACTTTGGTAAGCTTATATACGCTTCTCTAAATAAAAGATGTAGATATATCTACCTCAAATATTTTGAAAATTGTGAAACCAATTTTGAGTTCATGATCAATATTCATTCATTATTAGTAATTAACATTCATTTATGTTGGTCTATATTCATCATAAATAGTTAGTTCTTAAAATATTTCTAATTTCTAATTTAACTTTTTCCCATGGACATATACAGTTTACATTCTTTTCATTCAAACCAAGAAAGCACATGAGACCAATAGTTTTTTTTTGTGTGTGTGGAATTTGCAGTTGAAGAAACAAGACCTTCTTTCGAGGTTTTTGCAGATCAAGAATATAGATCCAAAATACGTACGAGATATAGTTGTAACCTTTGTGCTAGCCGGTAAAGATCCTATAGCAACTAGTTTGTATTGGTTCATTTACGTGCTTTGCAAACATCCTCAAATTCAAGATAAGGTTGCAAAAGAAATTAAAGAAGCAACCAACATGAGCATACAAGAATTAGAGAGCACAAATGTTGCCGAGTTTGCAACCCATGTGACGGAAGAAGCCCTCGACAAGATGCAATATCTTCATGCAGCTCTAACAGAAACAATCAGACTCTATCCTGCCTTGTCAATGGTATGCAACCTTAATTCTTCAACACTTGTTTACTTAATTTCTCATGTTTTAATTTTTGTGGATTAACCTATAGCAACTGCTAGTAGTGTTACTATCCTAATAAAATTTTCTTAAGAATATAAAGATGATATAATATAATTATGCAGGACCCAAAGACATGCTTTTCAGATGATGTTCTACCAGATGGGGGTTTTGTGAAGAAAGGGGAAGTGGTAGTTTACATGCCATATGCAATGGGAAGGATGACTCACCTATGGGGTGATGATGCAATTGAGTTTAAACCAGAAAGATGGCTTGATGAGAATGGTGTGTTCCATCCAGCGAGCCCCTTTAAATTTACAGCTTTTCAGGTTAGTATAATATATACCATTAACTTCACATGAGCGACAATTAAGTACAACTTCCACTGCATAAAGTATAGGTGTGTCCCGAATAGTTTGCAGACGCCTCCACTAATCCCATTTAGCCCTGAATATAACATACATGATCCTAGCATTTACGATTTATTTACCGTTTGTGACATATATGTCCATTTGACATTTATTTTCATTGATATATATTTTCTTAATAGTGATTGTAACCGCTTTTACTTGTCTTCCATATTCGTAGGCGGGACCACGAACCTGTATGGGTCGAGATTTCGCGTATAGGCAGATGAAGATATTCTCTTCTATCTTGTTGGGTTGCTTCGCGTTCAAGTTGAGAGATGAAAATAAAATCCCACATTACAGAACCATGATTAATCTTCAGATGGACGGTCCATTGCATGTTTTTGCTTCCAAACGATATGGTATATATACACATTTGTCCTTAAACTCAAAACATATATATGTTCGCATATATCATAGCATATGCTCTAATACGTGTTTAGTAAACAAAGGTATTGTCGTTACTCATAAAACATTACTTACACACACGGTATCTCGATTAATCATATCCGAGTAGCATATATATATGTTCTATGTACGGTATGCATAACAGTTACGAAACTCTTCTTTTCGTGCTTTATATACTTTGACAAGCTCGTATGCTATGTTTTATGTTTGTCAAGTTTATGAGACCCTTAATTTCATTGCACTGCTATCTACAAATTAACTGATCGTCTAAAACCACAAACTCATTGAATTTTAAGCTGAGGATTTGTGTATCACGTACAGGAGCAGACAAATCCGAGAACAGTAAGGGTAAAGATCTTATATGAGGGCATATGTTGGAAGTCCCCATGTCTTTGACAATGTTTTTTTTATGTTGTGTTGTGTTGCATCGAGTATTTTGTACCACTAAATTCAATGTGTTTGGTATTGTAAACCAATGTTTAAGTTGTTATATGACGTTAAACTATTCTGCTACTATATGGCGAATAGTTTGTATTCATTAAGTTATGAATCTTGTATTGTACCTTACTCCTAAGTTTCATGTAATTTTCATTGCAATCCAATGCTTATGTTGTTACGATATTTTAACAATGCTGCTATGATATGATGAATGGTTTGTATGATCTAAGTTATGACATGCATGTCGTCATGACTTAATAAAGAGGGCAGTGTGACTTCATGTCACCAAAAACTAATGATGTAGCTTATGCAATTACCAAATCTAATTCTTAATAAGAAATTTCTAGCGTTCGACACCGCGCATTGTGTGGTGACGATAAATTTTAAAACTATTGAAGTTAAAATGAGGGATAATCACGTATCAGATGTGAATCGATATTACGCTTGATATGAAATATTTTCAGTCACTACAAGAAATGATGGTTTAGAGCGTCGACATTGGATTTGTAGCTACGACGACCAGGTCGTCGCTATAGGAAACAAAAGCTCGAATATTTGTTGGAATTTTTGCAACCACAATGTTGTTGCTATAAATGTAATTTTGGATTTGAATTTTGAAGGGAAAAAATGGCGTCTTGTTGAAAATTTTGGAGTGTTATAGAGACGACATGTCATCTCTATATGTAGTTTTTTTTTTAAATTAATTTCTTGTTGATTATCTATTAAAAATATAATTAATATCCAGGTACCTTATAGAGACGACATATTATTGCTGTAAGTATTTAATAATTTTTTTAAAAACTAAAAAGAAGTGAATTTTTAATTAGAAAATTAATTAATATACCGGTAACTTAAATATACAGACATATCGTAGCTGTAAATCAAAATTTCAACGAAAATTTTGGAGGGAAATTTTGAAGGGTAATAAGAACGACATGTCATGACTATAGATATTTAATAGAATCAATTTAGCTCTAACAATCTTCCTCTTTGGATTCAATGTTTTGTACTTCAGATCTTCAAATCTTTTTCAACAAACTTCACATTTAACAATTTCCCCTTTATTTATTAAAACAATCTCTCTCAAATAATAATATCCCTCTTTGAATTCAATTATTTTGATTAAGCTTTATTCTTCGGTCTGTCTTTAATTAAGATTTATCTTCCTTTTTTGGATTCTTTGCATTAACTCTAGCTGGATCAAACTCAAAATCTTCTGAACATAATCTTTGACATTTAAAACATTTTAAATCAACTTTCTTCTTATTGAAATCAATCTTCAATTTTCTTTCTTTGATCGATAACATCAAATTACAGAATCAACAATATCATCTTTTGTCTTTTCAATTGTCTTCACAATCTCTTTGATGATATTGTTGGTTATAATTTCCTTTATATTTATTTATTAATTTTAATAAGATTTAAAGTAATAATATTATATATATATATATATATATATATATATATATATATATATATATAGAGAGAGAGAGAGAGAGAGATTCAGGGGAAAATCTAGCAAAAAAATTAAAAGTGAGGAACACCCCTGTAACCCTTCATCTGAACGATATGCACTTATGAATACAACTAAATGATGTTGTTTTTGGGCTTTTATTCACGTGTGCATTATACACTTGTGCATATGTACGTGTGTATGTTACAAATTACTTGTATGCATAATTGCATCTCGTCGAGATAAAAAACTATCAGGGTGTTCCTCAATTTTTCATTTTTTAAGGTTTCCCCCTCAACCTAACACTATATATATACAGGGGCGGAGCCAAGAAATTTATCTAGGGGGTGCCTAGAAAAAGTGCAAGAAAATTCACAATTTCAAGGTTGCAAAAACCCTTTTGAGTATATATATTATTTTGATTAAATACTTGTCCTAAAAGTAGTTGAAAAAGGAGAATTGAAAAACAAGAGTGAGCTAAACAACGTAACCATGTCTATATTTATACAAACAAATACAAGATATATGTAAATAACCATATAAATAAGAAAAACCCTTTTGCAAGTATATGAAAGTTATAGTAATTTTCCTTTTTGTATATTCAATAAAGTAACATGTTTATTTTGTAACCTTTAGAAAAAATTGGCATTTATAAAGGAAGAAAAACAAGAATTTGATATGAATAAATAAAGTTTCAAGTCGATAATTAAGGGTGGGACTATATTAAATTTTATTTTTAAAGATTGAGGGGGAGCCAATGCCACTTCTGGCTCCAAGGTGGCTCCGCCCATGTATATATATATATATATATATATATATATATATATATATATATATATATATATAGAGAGAGAGAGAGAGAGAGAGAGAGAGAGAGAGAGGAAGAGTTTGTTAGTGCTTAATTATGATTGTACCAAGTAGAGGGGCCTATTATGTAATAATGTCATAGTTATCCCTAGGTATATATTGTTTGCTTATTTCCTCTTTAGGAATTAGGTCATCTTCCACACATAGTAGCCACACACACAAGTTCTTGTATTGCATTCATCATTGTGAGCTACTTGATCCTTATTGAATATAGAGATGGTTTCCTTTATTGTTTGTATTAATTGATTACTTGTTCTGGGATCACAATTGGTATCAGAGCCTGTATATCACATTGATCAGATTAGGATTGTTAGGGTTTTTGCAAAAGTTGAGTGTTCTTCATATTTTTCATCTTTTTGGTTGATTTTAGCCATTAGAGTTCTTCTAATGGATTAGAATCGATCAAGGGTTGTTAGTAGACTATTCATGAGTGTTTTTATTCTGCAAAATCACTAGGTTTGTAGCTCAGATTGTGCATTTACCCATTTTCGGGCTTTTGTATTTCTGCACTCTGTTTTGCATCGAAAAACCACTTTCTGTTCGTTTTTGGACAAAACACGAAGCATTAAAGTTGCCCAGAATAGTGTCACGAACCTGCGTACCAAATTTCAGCCTTATCCGATTAGTTTTGAAGATTCGACTCAAGAACACCTTGAATCTTCATAACTATCACAACCCTCGAAAGTTTCATAACTATCGCAAGTGAACAGTATCATATCGCAAGAGTCAATTGCGACAAGAGTTTTATCGCAATCATCCCAGTTTGAACAGTAACTTATCGCAACCCTCTGTTGCGATAAGACCCTTTTTTACCTTTGCGACAAGTTTGTTATTGCAACAAGTTTGTTATTGCAACAAGTTTGTTACTGCGACAAGTTGTGTGTTGCGATTTCCGTTTATTGCGACAAGGTTTGGGTTGCAACAAGCATTGGGCTGCGACAAGCATAGGGTCTCGACAAGACAGAGTGAACAAAAGTTTGTGTAATCATTATTCCCTAATCAGATCAGAAAGATATTAAAAGATCAACGACAAATAATCTAAACATGACTGCCAGAGATATTTTGACCATAGGTTCAAAAGATAAACCGCCAGTTCTATTCCCTAAAGACTTTAAAATATGGAAAGACGGATTTCTTGACTATGTGGAACGACAAGAGAATGGCGTTCTCATCCATGATTCCTTGATAAACGGGGTACAACGAGAAGTTTATCAAATAGACACAGATGGCAACGAAAGACTTCTTGACCCAAGAGACTACGCCGGTCAAGAACTGTTGAGACACAAAGCTGATAAAGCGGCTAGATCACTGGTTATGCAAGCCTGAACCAATAACATATATCGGAAGGTTGACAGTTTGAGTGAAACAGGGAAAGGGATGTTTGATGAGCTGATCAAGTTGTATCAAGGTTCAGAAGTGGAAAATCAAATGAGAGTCTCAAACATCATCAACAAATATGAGAATTTCAAGCAGAAGGATGGTGAGAATATAGACGATGCATATGATCGTTTCACAACCATCCTAAATGAACTCAACAGTTACAAGATATCGGAATCCATCATCGAGACTAATGTGAAGTTCTTGAGCGTGCTTCAGCCCGAATGAAAGAAGTATGCTCATAGAATGAAACAGAATTCTAGGCTGGATTCTCTTCCGCTACAACAAATGTTTGAAACATTAAAGCAAGATGAGGATGATGCTGATCTGAAAAAGAAGAAGTTGATGAAAAAGGAGAAGAAGGAAAAGAAGACATCGGTGTCTGAGAAGAAAAAAGAGGAGGATGAGCTTGAGAGTGAACCGATAGCTTTGATGTCAAGAAAGTATGCTGAAAAAGGTAAGAGTATTCAAATAGAGGAATATGGGATAGACCAGGATGATTTGGATGAGGCGGAAAGCTTAAGGCAGGCAATGATACTTCTATCCAAGGCCTTTCAGCACAGATTTGTAAAAACTCCTGGATCAAACAACCAACGTTACTCATCTGGTTCTAAAAACTTTGAGCACAAGAATCGGATTGAGTCAAAGAAACAGTTTGATGATCACAAGGAAGTTGGTAAAAGGTCAGAGGTGAAGAAGTTTGGTGAAAGAAAGGATGAAGAGCAAAAGTGCTATAATTGTGGTAAGTCCGGCCATTTCTCCAAAGAGTGCTGGAAACCGAAGGTAAGGGATTCCGATTACCACAAGAAGAAAGCGTTGTTGGCAGAGCAAAAGGAGTCTGGAATAGCCCTGCTGGTGGAGGAAGAGTACTGGTTGGACCAAACTGATGATGAAGGAGAAGAGGAGACGACTGCTTTAGCAAAGATATGCTTGATGAGCAAGGAAGGTGAGGATTCAGAGGCTGATGCGGCGCCTGAGACAAATGAGGTAGATTCCTGCACCATTAATCACTTTACTAATCAGTTTAAAGTCTTCCAACTAAAACTAGATGACTTAAATGAGAAACTCAATAATGCACATAAAATATTAGAATCTCAAAGACAGCGAATCACTGAACATAACAAGTTGAGTGAAGGGTTGAAAACGGAACGAGTAGAGATCGAACAATCTCGAATTTATTTCCGAAAAAGAATGGAAGAAAAAGTAAGAGTTTCTGAAAATAGGAAGAATGAGCTTGAACAATTATTGCAATCTTATAAAGATATTAACAACGAATTGACCGAAAAGGCAAGTGGTCTGGAAGAGAAGCTGTACAAACTTGGTCAATCTGAACAAACCGTTTTTCTAAACACGGCTAAGAATTTCAGATATTACAACTCGAAATGGGGAGTGGGATATGACAATCCTCATTATTTGGAAAATGCTTTGAAAAAGGCACCTTGTCTATACAAGTTTCAATGGCTTAAGCTTCCATCCATAGAACCTAAATACAAAATCAACTGGCTTAATGAGGAAGAACAAGGGGTTGAGGAAGAGATTAAAAGAAAGACAACTGTGACCATGCAACTTCCTTTTTGTTATGATTCTGCTAATAGGAAGGCACTGGTTTGGAATTGGAAACAAACCTTGTCTAATGACTATTTTCAAAGCTATGTTGTAGAGCCACCAAAGGATACTGTATCAAAACCCGTTTTTGAAGGAAAAACATATTATCCTCCTTTGGTACTCGAACAGAAGCTTGTCGATCTTGAGTTGAATATTAAAAGCAAAATTGAGGAAATCAGAAATGATGATCAACTTGCTTTTGATATTGAAAAGGAAGTTATGTTAACTGTTTTGATAAATAGCAAGAGAGATAAGTCTGAAAAGGTTGTTTCTGAATCGTCAACAAAAAGCTTTGAAGAAAAGAAATCTCTTGAACTTAGATGCTTGAATCTTTCAAAACAAGTCTGTGATTTTCAGAAAATGTTATTTCTTGAAAAAGAACAAATTGAGAAAGAAAGAGAGAGATTTAAGTTCGAAAGAAAATCTCTTGAATCTGAAAGTCTTATATTTTCAAAGAAAATATTTGATTTAGAAAACATTTTGATCAAAGAGAGAAAAGATTTTGAGACTAGTAGAGAGTACTTTCAGAATGAAATCTCAAGACTTATGGGAAAATTGTCAACTCTATCCACTGAAGCTATGACAGAGTTGGTGACTAACCTTCCTCTGATTCAGATGC
Organism: Saussurea involucrata; assembly: GCA_033807775.1. Lineage (NCBI taxonomy): Eukaryota > Viridiplantae > Streptophyta > Magnoliopsida > Asterales > Asteraceae > Saussurea > Saussurea involucrata. The sequence continues at coordinate 34,008,871 of CM066323.1, forward strand.
TTCTTCATGCAAAGCCTTCATGGGCAATACTCTTTTCAGAAGCATGAATGTGGATGACTTTGATGATTTTGAACCTTTTGATCTAGAGAAACAATCTGTTAATGAAAACTCTTGTGATATCTTCAACACCTCCTCTTTCGATAACAACAAGGTTGATTGTGTTATTGACATTTCTTGTGATGGGAAGGGTAAGAAAGCACAACAAAAAGATGTTCAATTTGACTTTGGTGCTAAACTTCTGGATCATTCTGACTTTTTGATCAAGGAAGAGGAACCTAAGAAGAATTTCTTCGAAGGGGAATCTTCTAAAACCGTTGACAAAAAGAAAGAGATAAAGAAAAGAAGAAAAATAAGCGCAAATCTAAATCTTCTCGAGCTCAAAATTCCTACGCTTACGGTTCTTATTTTGATGTCGTTTCAGATCGTTATTTAAGAAACAACTCGCGGTTAGAGTGGAGAATAAAGGTGTCCACACAGGATGTGGCCCAGAGAAAATCATCTAATGTCGCTTTTCATTCCAAGAAAAACACTTTTGTTTCTACTGTTAGTAATCGTGTTGCTTCCAACAAACAAAAACTTGTTACTCCTTACAAGATTTCTTCAATGCAACAACTGATTAATTTAGCACATGATCAAATTTGTCGTTCTTCATGTGGTGTAGATGATTTTATCTGCAAGTCTGATTATTCTTCATGGTTTGGTTATAATTTCTATGGTTCCAATCGTTTTTACACAAATAGATATTATAACCACAACACTTCAAAAGAACATGTAAACCCAAAATCTGTTAATTCTCCTAACACAAAAGGACCCAATTGGCAGTGGGTACCTAAAACTGTTTGAATTCTATTTTGCAGCTCCGTCATGTGTGGTACTTGGATTCTGGTTGCTCAAAACACATGACTGGTAGAAAGGAGCTGTTGAGCAACTTTGTGGAAAAAGATTGAGGGAAAGTTAAATTTGGGAATGATCAGTACTCTCTAATCTTGGGTTATGGAGATTTAGTAACAGACAACGTCAGGATCACCAAAGTTAATTATGTTGAAGGCTTAGGACATAACCTGTTTAGCATATGTCAATTTTGTGACAAAGATCTAGAAGTCCATTTAAAAAAGACCCGGTGTGCAGTTCTAACCGACGAAGGAAATGAACTTTTAGTTGGTTCTAGAAAGTCAAATCTTTACACTATTGACCTATCAAAGCTTAAGCCGAAGAATGACGTGTGTCTGATGTCTAAGGCAACAATGGAAAAGAGTTGGTTATGGCATAGACAACTATCTCACCTCAATTTTCGTTACATTCAAAAGCTAACGTTGGGTGATTTAGTTATAGGTCTACCGGTTCTGCAGTTTGAGAAAGACAACTTATGTACTTCTTGTGAGAAGGGGAAGATAAAGCGAGCTCCTCACCCACCGAAACCTGAGCCTAGCACAAAGAAACCCTTGGAAATCCTTTATATGGATCTCTGTGGTCCGATGAAGACTCAGAGTATTAATACCAAACGATATGTGTTAGTCATTGTCGATGATTACTCGAGATACATATGGGTCAAGTTTCTACGATCAAAAGATGAAACCCCTGACTTGATCATCTCGTTAATCAAACAGCTTCAAGTGAATCGTCAACAAACAGTTCAGACTGTCAGGTCAGATAACGGGACAGAGTTCAAGAACAATACTCTTGATGATTTCTTTAAGTCAATAGCAATATCTCATCAATATTCTGCGGCTAGAACACCTCAGCAGAACGGAGTCGTTGAAAGACGGAACCGCACACTTGTTGAAGCCGCCAGAACGATGCTGTCTTATGCTGATCTACCTCTGTTTCTGTGGGCTGAAGCTGTATCGATGGCATGCTATACACAAAATCGTTCTATTATGTAACATCCCAGGCTAACCGTACCAGATATTGTCCGCTTTGTCCGTACACCTGGACTCACGGTTTTAAAACGCGTCTGATAGGGGAGGTATCAAGTTCCTCTTATAAGGAAACCTTTGTTCCCCTCCCCAACCAATGTGGGATCTTACAATCCACCCCCCTTGGGAGCCCAGCGTCCTCGCTGGCACACCAGTCCGGTTCCCGGCTCTGATACCATCTGTAACACCCCCCTTACCACGACACAATATTGTCCGCTTTGTGCGTACCCTCTGCATAACAGCATGCCGGCACCGCTCACGGTTTTGTTTCTGGCGACCTGGCGAGGACTTCGCAAGGACTTCCCAGTGGTCACCCACTGGTACTACTCCCACCCAAGCACGCTTAACCACAGAGTTCCCAAAGAACCCGCATGCTTGTGGCTCCAAAACGCGTCTTGTAGGGAAGGTCTCAAGTTCCTCTTATAAGGCAACCTTCGTTCACCTCCCCATCCGATGTGGGATCTTACAATCCACCCACCTAAGTGGACTCAGCGTCCTCGCTGACACATCGAATCGGTGACTGGCTCTGATACCATTTGTAACATCCCAAGTCCACCGTACAAGATATTGTCCACACTTGCTCTACGAAGCCAAGTCACACCGTATCGGGGATACACCTTGACGTCTACTTCCCAGGTAACGCCTCAAGACCCAGCACACCGGAACTACCTCCCAGGTAAGTGCCCACAACTATATCCTCCTAGTACTTACTGGAAAGTCTAGGTTAAAACACATGAATATCGGGGTCCCACCCCGAGATACCCAACCGACCATTACCAACGACTGACTAACGTGCCGAAGGATCCAAAGCAAACAGCCTACCAACAACATGCCTATTCCGGATTGACTCACTCACCCAAACATGTAAATACTCGACGTGCAATGAATGCCAAACGGTGCGACAAAACAATTCATCAACAAGACTCCACCTCGAGTCATTAAAACCGGGCAATTAGCCCATGACAAACTCCAAATCAAAACCGAGCAAAATGCTCCACGCTTGCTAGACCCATCGGTCGGAAAATGCGTTTAAACAAAGTTTAAGCAAGCAATACTCTGAAGTCAACCTTAGTCTCAGACTCAACACGGGTTAAACAAAAGAGTTTTCCAAAAGGACTCATACCCTGAAAATTCTCGAAATGACACATGACACTTAAAAGCACATTTCCCCAAATGGTTTACAAAATCATTTACAAAAAATTTTCAACATCAGGATTTTCATCTCAAAAAGATCGTAAGCAATAAAACTACTATTACCAGATCGATACCGATGTGGGATCTTACATATTATCCATCGATGGTTTGGTAAAACTCCATATGAACTGATTAATAATAGAAAACCTGTAATACACTACTTTCGTGTTTTTGGATGCAGGTGTGTTGTGCTAAACGATAAGGACAACTTGAACAAATTCAGTCCTAAGGGAATTGAGGGCGTCTTTATCGGATACTCCCTCAGGTCAAAAGCATACAGAGTCTATCTCAGGTCTTCCAGAACTGTGATGGAAAGCATAAACGTCAGATTCGACGAAACTGAAGAAATGGCTTCTATGCAAAATAGTACAGAACCCGCAATATCTGGAATTCTAGCATCTGGACAAATCCGTCCAATGATGACTAGATCTTCAAACAAGGATCAATCTTCCAGTTCTAACTCTAAACCTAACGATCTTGATTTATTGTTTGAATATTTTTATGATGATTATTTTGGTAGTGATAAACCTTCTTCATCTATCAATAACAGGAGTAATGTTGCCACACCACCAGCTAATGCTACATTGTAAGGGCCTTCACCGGTACTGACTACTCCTACAACTGGTGCAACAACTCCTGCATCGTCTTTAAGTAACACTCATATGGCATCTCCACAAGCAATACAACGTGAATCTACGAATGATGCTTCTTCGTAAGGTACAACTTCTAACGCCAATGGTGAGGACTCTACAAGTCAACCTGAGTCATCTTCTGAAGCAGTTCCGGAGGCAGTTCCTGTTGACTCCTCTGTCAATGAACCAACCCCACAACCGGAACCCACCTTGACAATAGAGTTGAATTTTGATAAAGATCCTACCTTAGTGGATCCCAATGAAGATGTTGTATCTCTCCACCCACACTCTACAAAGTGGACTAAGAGTTACCCCATTGAACAAGTCATTGGTAACATCTCCGAACCTGTAAACACAAGATCTGCAACGGCTAACGAAGTCCTGTACGCGCTCTTTCTATGTCAGGTTGAGCCTACAACAGTTCGACAAGCCTTAGAAGATCCGGATTGGATCATTGCCATGCAAGATGAGCTCAATTATTTTGAAGCATTGAACGTGTGGAGACTAGTTCCTAGACCCAAGGGTAAAACGGTAATTGGTACAAAGTGGGTCCTAAATAATAAGGAAGATAAAGATGGGATTGTTGTGAGAAACAAAGCACCTCTTGTAGCAAAAGGGTACAAGCAACAAAAGGGAATCGACTATGATGAGACGTATGCACCGGTAGCTCTCTTAGAGGCAATTCGGATGTTTCTTCATTTGCCGCTTTCAGAAACTTCACTGTCTATCAAATGGACGTGAAGACTGCCTTCTTGAACGATATCTTGAAAGAAGAAGTATATGTTTCTCAACCAGAGGGCTTTGTGGACAAAGATAAACCAGATCAAGCAAGCCCCTCGAGCCTGGTACAAAATCTTATCTACCTACCTACTTGGTGCTGGCTTTCGGAAAGGTAAAATCGACACAACTCTCTTCACTCTGCATAAAAATGGTGAGATCCTTCTGGTACAAATTTACGTTGATGATATTATTTTTGGTTCAACTGACCCTGGATTATGTACTTGGTTTTCGGGCATTATGATGACTAGATTCCAGATGAGTATAATGGGAGAGATTAATTTTATTCTTGGATTACAAGTCAAGCAATTCTCAACAATTATCTTCATCAACCAATCAAAGTATGTGTTTGACATCTTGAAGAAATTCAAGATGGAAAACTGTACCTCAATTGGTACACCTATGGCTCCTGGATCTAAAATTGGTCCGGATCCAGATGGTAAAGATGTAGATGTTAAGAATTACAGAGGGATGATAGGCTCTTTAATGTACCTTACTGCGAGTCGTCCAGATATAATGTTTTGGACTTGTTTATGTGCAAGATTTCAGGCACAACCAAAGGAATCACATCTTGGTGCTGTTAAAAGGATCTTTCGATATCTGAAGGGGACACCGTACCTTGGTCTGTGGTACCTAAAGGGAACAGGATTCGAACTCACTGCATATTCTGATGCGGATCATAGAGGTAGTATGCTAGACCGGAAGAGCACATCTGGTCATGTACAGTTTTTGGGTGACAAACTGGTAAGTTGGTCTTCGAGGAAACAGAATTGTGTTTCAACATCAACTGTGGAGGCATAATATGTTGTCGCGGCCAGTTGTTGTTCACAGGTTCTGTGGATGAAGACTCAACTAATGGACTACGCCTTCAAGTATGAGAAGATCCTCATCTACTGTGACAGCAATAGTGCAATTGCCATATCAGCTAACCCAGTCCAGCATACAAAGACCAAACACATCGACATCAGGTATCATTTTATTAAAGATCATGTCGAAAAGGGTACGATTGAATTTTACTTTGTCACAACTGAGTTTCAACTTGCCGATCTCTTTACAAAAGCCTTGGATGAAAAACGATTTAATTTCTTAGTATCCAAGCTCGACATGTTGAACATGAAAGTTTAATATTCTATATTGATCATATAATGGATGGAAATATGTGTATGTCAATCTAGTTATTTCTATCTAGATTGATACATTCAAATTTTCATCACATTCTATTCTCAATCTAAGATATTTTATTTTCATGTCTTTGTTGTTTTTCATTGTTTATTCTATTTGTCACTTTACTTTCTTGTTATGATACTTGTGTCTGCATAAGGTGTGTTCATAGTCTCAGGGGGAGTACAATATAAGAAGTATGCACAAGAATAGGGGGAGTGTGTATGTCTGACAAAGCTTGTAAGTGTTGATTTCATGTACTCACTACTTGAAGACCACAAGGTATGTTCTCTAATTTGTTTTGCACAAACTCTAAAATGATGAAAATCAATTTTTCAAAACATACTTGTATCATTTAAGGGGGAGTGAAAATATTTCAAAAACCTTGAGTGCTTAATCAATTGGAAGTTGGACATCTTCCAATGTGATAAAATCTTTCAAAATTTTATCTGAAAAATGTTCAAGTGTCACTGTTATCGCAACCTACTCTTGCGATAACATGGTGAACAGTGTTTTGTCGTAACCTTCTGTTACGATGAAACCAAGTTCCATTCTTATCGCAACCTTGCATTGCGATAAGAAGGCGTGCACAGTGCCTTATCGCAACCCGTATGTTGCGATAAGATTGAAAGGTTATCGCAACTTGTTCATTGTGATAAACTGACACGTGGCAAGTCAAACTTTGGACCAATCTTGTGTTGCCACGTGTCACGAAATTTCAAAAATCGTATATATAGCAGAGTGGTTTTCCAACTTGTCTCATCTCAAACCCTATTCTCTCTCTTAAATCTGCTACTGTGGTTTTCGATTTTCAAGACGTTTTTCGTGTTTCTGTTCCATGCATTTGATTCAGATCATCATCGAGGTAAACCCTTCAAAATCTCAGTCGATTTCATCCATTACATCGTATTTTACAGTTGATTTTTAGGGTTTAGGGTCGATATCTTTGTTATCTGCGATTAAATCCATGTGTTTTGTGTGTTTTTGTGCTTAGAAATGCACAAGGTTTACTCACGAGTGTTGTGCGAACCTAGTAGTGTAGGTCTTAACATCAAAATGTGCGAAAATCACAAATCTGGGCCTGAACACTTAGTTTTATTTCGGTGTTCATCTTTATCGCAATCAACTAGTCTTCAAATCTTCAAAACTATCGCAATGGACTAATGTTCATCCTTATCGCAACCTTGAGTTGCGACAAGATCTTATCGCAACCAATGCGTTGCGATAACCTCTTGTCACATACTTCAAGTTGCGATAACCTTTTACTTGCGATATCTTTTTTGGTGTGCACTGCGATAAGTCCAGCACTTAGGAAATTTTGGAATTTTTTTTCAAGGCAAAATCAATTTTGGCAGCGTACTAAACTGTCAAGTGGTTCAGATGGCTCAACATGATGGGAACTCTTCATATGAAAACTGTTAGGGCAATATTTGGTTGAATAGAAGTTTAAGGGCTGAATTGCTATTAATCATATTTGAGCCTTATTAGTGAACGGGCCGTGGGCTTGTTACCACCGGCCCAACATATATAATGTTTTGTTTAGCTTAGAATTAAGCTAGTTGTCTATTTTCACTTTCCTGAGCTAATTGTAATTCTCTCTTGTTGATCCAAACCCTCAGTGATTTGATAATGACTGTTTTAGAAACACTTAGTGGAAATTGTAAGTAAACAACATGTATTAGAGTTTCACTATCGCTGATAAGTACTATGACTTTACAGTACCGCTGATAGGAAACTCATGTTCTTTAGATTAGATTTTCAGCGAAACTGTTCACCCATAAGCTCTGAGCCTGTTCAGTCTTGTTGATGATCGCTGATAGTTTAGTTGTTTACTTACGATCCTTGAAGACAAGTTTCACGTCAACAAAGGTTCTACGCTGAAATCGAAGATCAAGCCCAAGAACCAGCGACAAAGTCTACTAATGAACTGATGCGGATATCAGTGAAACCAAGACCTGTCCACTCAACGTCAAGTATCAAGTAGAAGACTTCAGCGATCGCTGAGCTTTATCACTCGCTGATAAAGTATTGTTCTGTTGGTTCTATATGCTCAAGAATGATTATAAAATAATATTACCGGTAATATATAATTCTATAGGGTCGCACCGAACAACAAGTAGACACCGAATTAATATTTATAAGAATTTGATTCTTGATAAATATTATTATTTCTTGATAAATATTATTAATTATATTATTGAATATAATTCATAATATTAGATGCAAATGAAAGTTTCTTATTTATTAAAATAAGATGAGTTCATATTTAACTAGAAGTTTAAAGTAGGGACTATATGTAGTAAGTTTAAATAGTTAAAATAAAGATTTTAACAAATTTAAACTAGATGGGGCATAAGTGGAAGTATGCATGGGAGGCTCAAACCTCATTGGACCCTTTTGTGGTCCAATAGAAATTGCCATGTGTAAGTCTTGTCTCTTGACTTTAATTAAAGAGAAAGAGATGATAAAAAAAACATGACACTTGCATTTTTGGTTCTCTCCCTCTCTTCTCCTTTCGACCGAAACCACCAAGGGTGGTGGTTTTGGTGTTCCTTTTGCTATCCATTCTCTTGTAGTCTTGGATACGAAGCTCGAATCTTGCATCATCAAAGAAGAGGAACTAGCATTCTTGAAGGTGTCATTTGCTTGTGGTGGATACCTCTAGAGGAGCTCTTTTTGGGTTCTACATTCATCACCAACATCCAACCTCCCGAGAGGATTCAAAGTCTTCAAAGGTTGTAATCTTGAACTCTCTTGGTATGTTGCTCTTTTATCTTTTCATGCATGTAACAAGATCCTTGGTGGGAATAAAATGGTTTTATGTTTTGTTCAAATTTTTGCTTCTGTTGCGTAAAATACTTTACCTCTTATGGTTTTTGAACATAAAATCCCAACAAGTGGTATCAGAGCCTATGTTATAATGCATGATTAGATAAAAAGGTTTTATTTGGATAAAACTTGGTTTTTGAAAGCCATGGATAAAATTTCATTTTTTATATGAAAAGTTCATACATGGCTTTTAGGCAACTAGTTTGTATTTTTTTATATATATATTTTATGTGACAAAATTTCAACATGCATTTTTGTTACATAAAAGTTGCCTAACAAAAACAAAGTGTTGTTTTATGTTATTTATGAGTAATATGTGCATAAACAAGCCATGGACCAATGTGTTGGTTGTTGTGTTGTTTCCTTTAAATTTGTTATAATTTTTATTATTATTCATGTTGGTTTGTAATAGTAAATAGGTTTTATTATTTCATGTTTTTTTTGTTCATTTTGTAAGTATTAGATTAGTTGTTAGAACTAGTTTTTTTATTTTATAAAATGTAACAAGAAGAAGGCCAACATGGAGCTTGAAGATGGAGCTTGATGTCTTGATTGCATAGAGATGCTAAAGCAAGTGGGAGCTTGAAGTTTTTTTATTTTTTTATTTTGTCCCTTAGGAATGGACTTGGCATTTCTTGTTTTGGCTCACAAGAAATGTCATTAGAAATGGTTTTGTTTTATGCACATTCTTTTGCATGTTTATGGTTGATTATGTTTTTTTATGCGTTAAAATATAGGATATTGTATGCTAGTAAAGAACATAAAATTTGTTCAAACACGCTTATTTAAAATTGTTTAAAGTTGAAGCGACAAATTTTAAAATTAGATTTTAAATGAACCAAGATTAAAATAGAGATTTTATATCAACCAATATTTAAAATGGAGATTTTAAATCAATGACATGCAAATTGGTTCAAATACGTTTTATATAAGATTGTTTATTTAAAAACGACGTGACTTTAAAAATTGGTTTTTTTAATCGAACCAAATTATTTAAAATGAAGATTTTAAATTTATTCATTTTGATGAAAATTTCTTTTTCTTAAAAAGAGTACCTTGATTATTGGATGCATGCAATAATATGGTACTATGGTTTTTAAGACAAAAATTGAGATTTTGAGTTTTATAATAGGAGTTTAAATAGAAATTTTGAAACTCACATAAATTCATAATCTAAAAATAAAAGTGTTTTATTAAAAGACTATAAATGATTCTTATTATGATCATTAGTTGGTAAAATAGAGATTTTATTAAATAGGAACCGTTTGATGAGTAATTAGATTTTATTTAAATACCATGTATTATTGAATGCATGCAAAATCACATGATACTAAAATGTTTACAAAACTAGAATTGTAATACATCTAAAATCCCTTTTTATAAACGCAAGTCATATGCCGTCCTTTTGAGAAACACTCAATACGTCACTATGACACCCTTGTGGGATAAAGGTCATCTAACCACTTGGATTGTCTTGAGATGAATGAGGTGATTCTTATGTCTTTGTGGGATAAATGTCACCTAACCGCATGGATGTGAGTTTCACATGTTGTTTCAAGTAGGATGACTTGATTGGGAATCTTTTGTGATAAAGGTCACCTAAGCATTAGAAACCCAATGCATAGATGGGATCAAACATGCCAATTAACAAGCAAGTTGTTAAGGATCCCATAACGCTAGGAATTACATTCGATGTAATCGATAAACGTTATCTACCTTGTTGGATTAAATGGACGGGATAAAGGTCACCTAACCGTTTCATTTGTTTTGCAACGTTGGATCCTAGATTATATGCAAATTAATGTTTTTAGAAAACAAAAGGGTAATTAATTTGCTAAAAAAAATTAATATTGAAAATACTATATTAACTTTGTTAAATTTTGTAGATGGCCTAAAATACAAACACTACAATTAACACATCCCTAAGACCTTTTCTTTTGGAAGAAAAGTTAACCACTCAGAACTTCCCAAATTTGTTTTCAAAACATTGAGACGCGTTCTCAGACGTGAAAACAAATCATACGTACTTATCGTACCTCGTCCTCAAGAACCTCCTCTTACCTCCATAGAAGCTCACGATACTTGATTGAAACATAATGATGATTCAATCGATATATCACGTCTTATGCTTGAAACCATGGTTCCATCCTTGCTAGAAAGAATGGAAACGTTTCCACTGAGGACATTTGACATGGTAAACCGATTACGGGAATATTACCAAGTGTATATGGTCCGTGAATGCTTCAATACTATTGGGGTACTTCACAGGACAAAGTTGGAGGAAGGCCAAGATGTAAGCTCTTATATTCACAAAATAAGGACGCACCTTGACTATTTGGATAGATTTGGCTATCCTTATTCCAATGGGAGAGCCGTAAATGTGATCCTCAAATCTCTGACCAAAGCATTTGATGTTTTTGTCAAGAATCTGAATATAGACCTCGAGAAGATTTCAGTCCCAGAATTGCATACGATGCTAGAAATTGCTGAAAGGAATCTTCCCATGGTAACAGTTACATATGATAAATGTGGCAACATTGGTCATAAAAGAGGAGATTGCCCTTCTGAGAAATAAATGTTTTCTAGCGAAGGAAAGTCCTTCAGGTATCTATATTTTAGATAGAACTTTTACCTTTCTATCTTGCACTTGTGTGTTTGATACTAAGTGTAGAACTCACTATTGTAATATGTTACAGATGATCAAGAAAGGTAAGTGACTGAATAAGAAGCAAAATGGTGATCCATATAAGCAAGGAAGCAAGATTGCATACCAAACTTATAAGAGATTTTATTTTGAAACCATTTGGCTTGTATTATTAAACAATGTTTGTTTCGAACAATATTTGAATTTAGTTTGACTAAATTATTATTCAGTCACATGTTTATTGATTGAGTGAAATTCACTTAACCGTTTTGGAAACGATTATATTCATATTCAAAATGAATTATTCCATTTCGAGAACTAGTCCTCTTAATAGAATAATAAAGTGAACCTCAAACATAGTTCTATACAAAAGCCATGAGAGTCAAATATGATTTGAATCATATCTACACATGAAATAGTTAACTTAATCAAGTATTCTTTGAACGCATGTCTAAATTTTCAAAACTGTGGCATTTTGAAACTAAATATAATTTTTTTACGCGATCTTGATAAGTTGAATATAGCTCTTTTCTCTAATTCATAGAGAAGGAGAAAAAGTTTTTTTTGTTAGAATTGATACATGTTGATGTATATGGTCTCTCAAAACCAAGTCTAGATATGGTGATAGATAATACCTTCACTGACGATTTCAAATTGTTGAAGTTTATGGAACATAAAGATGAAGCATTTGATGTAATTCAAGTTATTTCAAAGTGAAGATTAAGAAAACAACTCAGCAGGACCATTAAAGTATTTTCTGATATATGAGGATAGTAACTAAACCAAGAACTATTGGATCATCATAGAAATTGTGTACATCCGAAAGGGTGAACCGAACCTTATTAAATATGGTTTGCTCTATGAGTAGAAGTACTATTCCTATATCAATTCGGAATTCTACCCTAGTTAAAGTAAACCGTACTTTTTGACACCAACCAAAAGGTAGACAAGACACCTTATAAGATTTCGTATGAAAGTCTTTTCATCCTTAGTCTTAGTTGAAGGTGTGGGTTTATGAAGCTCATGTAAGACAATAAGCTTCAAGTAAACTCAACTCAATATCTACCAAATGCATATATTGTAGAATATACTATAAATTGTTTTATATACCGATTCTACAATTCCACAAACAATAAAATTGTTTATTGTCCCAAAGCCAAGTTCTTAGAAAGCAAGTTTTTAATGGGAAAGGCAAATGGGAGATTTAAGGAACTTGAAGGGAATCAAGAACCTCAAAACCTAATGCACTTATTGGTTGGCACTAGTTATCAAACAAAGGTTGTTGAAACTGAACAAGTTGATTGATCAAAACTTAGTAAAAACACCAAGTGTTCGCAAATCTAGTAGAATCATTCAGAAACTCGAGAAATATCGATTTCTCATGAAGAATGACGTATGATAGGTTTCTAGCAAGCCCATCAACTACTAAAGTGCTATGTCAGATTCTGAATCTAGTAAGTGGCTTAGAGTCATGAACACTGAGATACAATCCATTCATGGATCAGTACAAGTATCACAAAGCAGAGATCTTCATTTTGACAGGAAAATTAAAAGTTTAATTTTCATCAAAATATAAAATGACTCATGCATTTACTAAAACTAGTGGGAGCGCAGTAAAATTCCTAATCTTGTATGTGCAAGACATACTAGTATTTGGAAATTAACTTTCCGATTTAGCAAAACATCATGTTTTTTGCTCGGGCAGTATTTCCTTAATAAAAGACTTAGAAAAGGCTAATTTTATTCTTGAGATAAAGATCTTTAGAGTTAGATCAAGAAGACTTATAGGTTTAAGTCAAAGTGCATATGTTGACATAATCTTGAAAGGTTCAAGATGCAAGGCTCTAAAGGTAGTTTCTTGCAAGTATGATAACACATCATTTTAAACATATCTCAATGTTCTAGCATAAAGGCTGAGCTAGATAAAATGATTGGTGTTCCATATGCTTCGGCAATTGGATCTATCATATATGTCATGACATGCACTAGATCGAATGTATCATAATGCTTTAGAGCATTAGAAGGAGATACCAACGAAATACGAGGGAATGTCATTGGATGATTGCATAGAACAATTTAAGGTACTTATGAAGAACCAAGGAAGTGTTCTTTAACTGAGGGGTGGAAGAAGATCATAGCAAAATGCTGCACTAATGATAGCTTCCATAAAGATTGAGAAGGTTCTCAATCACAAAAGGGAATGTTTTCATTGTGAATGAAGAACTAGTTCATTTTGAAAAGGTTCAAGGCGAAGGTAAAAGTTTCATAATACACTACAAAATAAGAATACATTGCTGCTTTAGAGGCCGCAAAAGAAAGATGCTTGGATGAAAGAGTTCATTGAAAAGCTAGGTAGATGCCTCCCATTCAGGATCATCTAGAAATCCTTTGTGAGAATGTGGGTGCCATTACGCAAGCTAAAGGACCCTATCTCACATCAGAGTACCAAGTATCTACTCCAGACATTTAACTATATTTAGAATAAAGTTAAAAATGGAGATGTTAGTGTTCACAGAGTTTACACAAATCAAGTTTCTGGATGAACCCATTAATGAAGCTCCTTATATAAGCTAAACTTGAAGGGTCATGTTTGAGCTTTAGGACTTCGTTATTCTAGTGATGGGATTTGATTTGAATTTAGTATTTGGATATTGGAACAGGTTAAACAACAAGTATAGTATTTAGTTAGATATATAGGATATGATCTTTTCATACTCGTTGTGTTCTATATTAGCATGTTTAAATCCTTGAATAAATTAGTTATTCAAAAATGTCCATAGTCGATCATAGTTGTGGGATCAACTATGAAGTAAGACTAATATGAATTGGATTGGTTGACTTTTAAGAGTAAAAGTGGCAAAGTGTTGCAACCAAGTTCATAGGTACGTGTTAGGGAACAAGTATTGGACCTGACCCGCTTCAAGATCACTTCATGGATCGTAGTCACAAGTGATTCTTTAATAAAGGTAGTATCTTTGTATCCTTCGACCTGAGATACATATTTGGGACTCAAATGTAGGGAGTGTTATGTTTTGATATGGTTAACCGTTGTTCTTTAAAAAGGCAGCTATAAAGGCCATTATTGGGCATGGCATGAACTGCATGAGAGGCGTATGTAGTCAAGATGGGATTTGTTTCTCTAAATATGTTAAGAGTGAGACATCTAAGGCGCCTTACCAAAAGTTGAACAATAGATGAGAATGATAGTGATCCATGTCTCATGTTCAACATGATGTCCAAACAAAGGGATAACTGATACCACACCTAATACATCAATTGAAGCTATGAGCTTGTGGGAATTGGATGTTGTTGAATGGAACTTACAGTCATACGTTGTTGGGGGCAGTGAGATGTTGCTAGACGTCCACCACTGTCTATATTATTCTATAATACAATCTTGAGCAAGTGGGAGATTGTTGGTTCTATATGCTCAAGAATGATTATAAAATAATATTACCGGTAATATATGATCCTATAGGGTCGCACCGAACAACAAGTAGACACCGAATTAATATTTATAAGAATTTGATTCTTGATAAATATTATTATTTCTTGATAAATATTATTAATTATATAATTGAATATAATTCATAATATTAGATGCAAATGAAAGTTTCTTATTTATTAAAATAAGATGAGTTCATATTTAACTAGAAGTTAAAAGTAGGGACTATATGTAGTAAGTTTAAATAGTTAAAATAAAGATTTTAAGAAATTTAAACTAGAGGGGGCATAAGTGGAATTATGCATGGGAGGCTCAAACCTCATTGGACCCTTTTGTGGTCCAATAGAAATTGCCATGTGTAAGTCTTGTCTCTTGACTTTAAGTAAAGAGAAAGAGATGATAAAAAAAAACACGACACTTGTATTTTTGGTTCTCTCCCTCTCTTCTCCTTTCGGCCGAAACCACCAAGGGTGGTGGTTTTGGTGTTCCTTTTGCTATCCATTTTCTTGTAGTCTTGGATACGAAACTCAAATCTTGCATCATCAAAGAAGAGGAATTAGCATTCTTGAAGGTGTCATTTGCTTGTGGTGGATACCTCTAGAGGAGCTCTTTTTGGGTTCTACATTCATCACCAACATCCAACCTCCCGAGAGGATTCAAAGTCTTCAAAGGTTGTAATCTTGAACTCTCTTGGTATGTTGCTCTTTTATCTTTTCATGCATGTAACAAGATCCTTGGTGGGAATAAAATGGTTTTATGTTTTGTTCAAATTTTTGCTTCCGTTGCGTAAAATACTTTACCTCTTATGGTTTTTGAAACCGGTTTTTGAACATAAAATCCCAACATGTTCAACGAACGCTGATCATGAGGTCTACTCTACAAGTTACTTTTGTCTTTCCCCCTTGCACGTCTCCATACGATAATGTCAGAAAGGACATCCCTTCTGTCTAGAATCGTACAACCAACTCTGATTCTACACTATACATCATGCGGCTACTAGGTTGTCTACAAAGGTCAAACCATGCAACCAATCAACTGCTGCCATGTGTAAAGTAATACTGAAATGCATTAAATGCATGCAGTATATACAAAGAACCGTACTTCAGAAATGAAGTGCTCGGCCATCTTCTTCTTTCTATCTTAGTGTTAGAATATTACTCGTAGTATTCTTATCTCCTTTCTATCTTAATTCTAGTGCAAGAAACTTAGTATTCTTAACTTGTTTAGATTAGGCTTAGTCCTTAATCTTGTTCCGCAACAAGTTGTAAATTGTTTGATTATATCAATAAACAATTTAGAAAGTAAAAAATCTGTGTGTTTGTATTCAACCCCCCCTTCTATAAACTTGTATAACCCTCTCGGGACCAACAAGTGGTATCATAGCAGATTTGTCTAATCTCATAAACAAGATCTTGCTTATACTAATCTTTTCTCTTCATTGCTATTTCTCATAATGACTACTAACACAAACACAAACTATATTGATAATGGTTTCTTGCAAAACCTCCTAGATTTTCTAGAGATAACTTCAATCTATGGAAAAATAGGATGATACTCTTCTTAGAAGGTGTAGACCCTACTATGCCTTACTACATCGAAAATGGCCCATATATTCCTGTGAGAATTGATCCTGAAGTTCCAGGCACTGCTAATAGAGATGCCATTCCTGAAAGATTGATTCCCAAGGAAATTGATAGGTGGACTGATGAAGATAAGAAGAAAGTGGCTATCGATACCAAAGCCAGATCCATTATTTCCATGGCTCTTCCTGACGAAGTCTATCATTCCGTCATGAACCTGAAAACCTCCAAAGCCATGTGGGACACAATCTGTGTTCAATATGAAGGTACATCTGAAGTCCAGGACTCACGAAAGATCAACCTGGTAAGACAGTATGAAAGCTTCATTTGTGGTAAGAATGAATCTCTCTCTGAAGTACATCAGCGGATTAACTGTTTAATAAAAGATCTGAAAACCATTGGTAAGGAATATTCTAACTTTAAAGTTCTGACAAAGTTCTTAGAATGTTTACCTGAAAGCTGGGACAGTTATTCAATGTGTCTCAAGCTGTCAAAGGATCTTAAATCTACGACTCTTTCTACCTTATATGGCACAATGCTTAATCATGAGCAATCGAGTCATCTTAAGAAGAATCTTGTAAAAGATTCTAAAAGCACCCCTGTTGCTTTAATCTCAGAGTCACCTTCCACTCAACGATCCACTGTTACTATCACTGAGTTGGAGACTAACTCTGAATGCTCATCAGACCCTGACTCTTCAGATCTTGATGAATCTATGTCTCTCCTTTCTAATAAGTTCAGGAGATTCGCCAAAAAGAAAAGTTTCAGAAAGAATAAACCTCTTGCTATTACTGACAAGCCAAGATCATCAACTCCTGTTGATAAGGCTACTGCTACTTGCTATAACTGTGAAAAGATAGGACATTTTGCTAGCGAGTGCAGGTCAAAGAAAGTTTTTAGAAACTCATCTTTCTCCAAGAAATCCTCTAACCCCAGGTCTAGAGATGAAAATTACAACAAGCTGAAAGAAAGGTATGCAAAGCTAAAAGGCTTTAAGAAGAAAGGCAAAGACCTGACGGCTGACTATGATTGGGTTGCTTCTGATGAAGAAGAATCATCTGACTCTGAAGATGATGATGAGGCAAATCTCTGTCTCATGGCCAAAATCGAAGATAAGGAAGAAAAGTCTGACATTCCCTCTACTTCAGGCTCTGCTACCAAGGTATCACCTTCTTTCTTTACCAATATTTCAGATATTGATGAAGCTGATAGTCTTCGAAAGATCGATCTCCTGACTATGAGTTTATATGATGCCATGAATGGAAAAGCTGTTGTTGAAAATCAAAACCTTGATCTCACTGAAAAACTTAAAAACTGTCATCTTCAAATAGAAAAGATTTCTAAAATTGAAGAAGATTTAAAAGATCAAGTTCATATTAATCAGCTAGTCAAAATCGAACGCGAAGAAGCTATCGCTGCATTGAAAGCTGAAAAAGCTACTGTTGAAGGATGGTGTAAATCCTCAATAACGATCACTGAGATAATTAAGTCTCAGATTCCTCTGAGTCACAAACGTGGTCTTGGTTATAAAGCTGATACTGAAAAACCAACCACTGATCATTCCATGCTTAAGTTTGGAATGTTTGTCTCCTCTATCCCTGACACTTCATCTTCTCAGTGTTCATCTTCAAAAACTCCTATCCATGAGGAAATCTCTACCTTTCTAAAGGTAAAGAGAAAATTATTTATACAAAACCTCAGAAAGGTACCTTTGTACCTAAGCTGAACGATTCTAAAGCTTCAGTGACTTATCCCTCTACTTCTAAGAACAAGATCCCTGGATTTATTCAGCGATCTACTCCTAGAATTAAAGTGGATATTATTGGTAAGAAATCCGAAGAACTGATAGTTCCTCCCATTTCCAATGCCAAAGGTATACTTGGTGTTGGCCCTGCTCATTTAAAATTAACGGGTAAGCATGCAAATGGTCCTAAAGCTACTTTTAGCTATAGGAAATGTTATCACCGTGGACTTACAAATCATGTTGCTAGTAAGTGCCCTACAGCCACCAAAGCTGAAAAGATAGCTAAGGTGAAGATCAATGCCCCCAAGGCAAAGAAGACCACTGAGGTTAAGAAATTAACCAAAGTGAAAACTAACAAAGCTGAATCTTCAAATGCTGCGAAGAATGCTGAACCTTCCACTTCCTCTACCACCACTGACAAATCTAAGACCAAAATGAAATGGGTACCTAAGTCAAACTAATCTTCCTTTGTTTGCAGGTTAAGAAGGGTATCTGGTATCTCGATAGCGGATGCTCTAGACACATGACTGGTAAGAAGAACCTGCTCACTGAGTATAAGGAAGAGAAGGGTCCCTCAGTGACCTTCGGTGGAAACGGAAAAGGACATACCCGAGGGTTTGGTGTGCTATCTAATGGTACGACCACCTTCAGAAGAGTCGCATATGTTGAAGGACTGAAGCATAATCTTCTAAGCATCAGTCAGCTTTGCGACGTGGATAACAAAGTGATTTTCACTAAGGAATCCTGCTTTGTCACTGACAAAAAGGAGAAGATATCTCTCAGCGGTTATCGTTTAGAAAATGTTTACGTTATAAACATGGACTCTACAACCACTGAGAATTCATGTTTCTTCTCAAAAGCCTCATATGATGTCAACTGGCTATGGCATAAGAGGCTCTCCCATCTCAACTTCAAGACACTGAATACTCTCTCTTCTAAAGAGTTAGTCAGTGGTCTACCTTAACACTCATACGCCAAAGAGTCCTTATGTTCAGCATGTGAGAAAGTAAAACAGACCAAAGCAAGCTTCAAGTCAAAGCAAGTCTTCTCATTGTCATGTCCACTACAACTTCTCCATATAGATCTGTTTGGCCCTGTTAACAAGCAATCCATCGCTGGAAAGAAATATACATTGGTCATAGTTGATGAATTCTCTCGCTATACCTGGGTAATGTTTCTCCGTTCCAAGAGTGACACCTCTGAAGAAATCATCACCTTTGTTAGGAAAATGGAAGTCCTAAACAAGATGACCGTTCACTCAATAAGGAGTGATCATGGAACTTAATTCAAAAACAGTTCTCTTGATTCCTTTTTTGAATGTAAGGGTATTTCTCACAACTTCTCTTTAGTGAGAACACCGCAACAAAATGGAGTCGCTGAAAGAAGAAATAGCACTATCATTGAAGCTGTACGTTCAATGCTCAGCGATTCTCACCTGCCTACTCAGTTCTGGGCAGAAGCTGTCAACACTGCTTGTTTCAATCAAAACAGGTCGCTGATCATCAAAAGATTCAAGAAGACAGCCTATGAACCTTTTCATGGGAGAAAGCCTTCAATTAGCTTTCTTCACATCTTTGGATGTCAGTGTTTCATACTGAACAACAGAGATGCCCTTGGAAAGTTTGATCCTAAGGCTGATGATGTAATATTTCTTAGATATTCTTCAATCTCCAAAGCTTTTAGAGTCTTCAATCGAAGAAGACAGACTGTTGAAGAAACTATTCACGTCACTTTTGACGAATCCCGTTCAGCGAATTCTAGACCTTCTGCTGATACTGAAGAACTAAATCAATGGATGTTTTCTCATCTTGGTGATTCAGAAGACATTACCACTCCTCCATATCATACCCATCCCGCTGAAGATGATGGTCCTACTATCATCCCAAGCATGCAGACTAGTGAAGCTGAAACATCATGGGTCTCAGCTGTTCCTATTAACACCATGCCTGCCTATGAACCTTCCGTCTCAGACATACCATCTACTTCTCAACAATCAGTGAATGAAATACCATCTGCACCTCTTCCTCTCTTAGCTGATATACCAGAATTTGCTGAAGCCTCATCTTCAGCCCCACCAAAAGTTCAGATTGAGCCATCAACTTTTGCTCCGGCTCAGCGATGGACTATCAATCACCCTATTAAACAAATTTTTGGTGATCCAAATGCTGGTGTTCAGAC
The DNA here is from genome assembly GCA_033807775.1 of Saussurea involucrata. Taxonomy (NCBI): domain Eukaryota; kingdom Viridiplantae; phylum Streptophyta; class Magnoliopsida; order Asterales; family Asteraceae; genus Saussurea; species Saussurea involucrata. The sequence continues at coordinate 34,028,971 of CM066323.1, forward strand.
TCGACGAAGTGCAGGTAATATTTGTTTATTTGTTAATTTTATTTCTCTGATTGAACCAAAGAAAACAGATGATGCCCTCCAAGATCCGAACTGGGTCAGCGCTATGCAAGAAGAGCCAACTGAATTTGAAAGAAACAAAGTTTGGAAGCTTGTCCCTCGTCCATCCGACAAATCAGTAGTAGGCACTAAATGGGTCTATTGAAACAAGTTGGATGAGCATGGAACTGTAACCCGCAACAAGGCTCGACTTGTTGCTCAGGGATACAGACAAGAGGAAGGTATAGATTACGATGAAACCTTTGCTCCAGTAGCAAGACTAGAAGCCATTCGTATTTTCTTAGCCTACGATGTACACCGAGACTTCAAAGTTTATCAAATGGATGTTAAGTCAGCATTCCTAAATGGAAAAAGCTAAATGAAGAAGTCTACGTGGAACAACCTCCAGGATTCTCAGATCCTAAGAATCCAGGTTATGTTTATAAACTGGATAAGGCACTCTATGGCTTAAAGCAAGCTCCACGTGCATGGTATGACACTCTCTCATCTTATCTCCTGATTGAAAATTTTGAGCGTGGTAAAATCGACAAAACTCTATTTTTCAGGAAAGTAAAAGGTCATATTATTCTTGTTCAAATATATGTCGATGATATTATATTTGGTTCTACTAACCCTGACCTTTGTACTCGTTTCTCTGAAAGGATGAAAGTAGAGTATAAAATGAGTATGATGGGTGAGCTAACATAGTTCCTTGGTTTACAGATAAAGCAAAATGAAAAGGGAACTCTCATTAATCAGGGAAAGTACGTTAAAGATATGCTGAAGAAATTTGATTTAACTCAAAGTTCAGCTATGAAAACCTCTATGGCACCACCGCTGACACTAAATAAGGATCCTTCTGGAATACCTGTTAATGTCACGACATACCGTGGGATGATCGGCTCTCTCCTGTATCTTACAGCTAGCCGACCTGATATTATGTACGCAACCTGTTTGTGTGCACGATATCAAGCTGAACCTAAGGAATCTCATATGATCTCTGTAAAGCGAATTTTTCATTACCTAAAGGGTACTCCTAACCTAGGTCTTTGGTATCCCAAAGACTCAGGGTTTGATCTAATCGCCTATTCAGATAGTGATTTTGCAGGTTGCAAATTGGATAGGAAAAGCACCACAGGAGGCTGTCAGCTCCTGGGTGGAAAGCTGGTGAGTTGGACAAGTAAAAAGCAAAATTCAGTGTCCACCTCAACCGCTGAAGCTGAGTACGTAGCTGCTGGAAGCTGTTGTTCTTAGGTCTTGTGGATGAGAAATCAACTACTAGACTATGACCTTTAGCTCTCAAAGATTCCAATCTATTGCGACAGCACTAGTGCCATCGCTATAGCCAATAATCCAGTACTACACTCAATGACCAAACACATCGAAATCAGGTATCATTTTATCAGAGATCATGTGATGAATGGTGATATAGAACTTCATTTTATCCCAACTGACTTTCAGTTAGCTGATCTGGTCACCAAGCCTCTTGATGAGACAAGGTTCAACTTTCTCATCAGCGAGCTTGGAATGCTGAACTTTGAAGAATAAAATCTTCAGCAATTCGCATTTGATCAGGGGTAATAAGAACTTGTATAACCTTTTCTAGCATCTTCTCTCTGAACAAAATTGATTCGATGATATCAAGGTACGTTATCTCTTGCTCGCTGACGTTCGTCTAGAACTGAAAGATTTCAAAATAAATTGCATCGCTGAATATCTCTTACTTTCAGTGATACTTTGAAATTCCTAAAACAAACACTGATACTTCTATTCAGTGCTTCGTATTTTTTTTCAAAATGTCCCTAAGTCTTTCAAAAACCTTAGAGACATCCTAAAATATGAAAGGACGTTTATGACGTCATCCTAATGGATAGACCCTGGCACGTTCCTCTGACACATGTTTGCATGTTTCGTTTTCTCATCCAATCAAATGCAAACACGTGTCCATGTCATCATGAAAAACTTTTCCCGCTCTTAGTTTTTCTCTCTCTACTCTAACTATATAAACCCTTTCGAGTTTATATTTTTCCTTTACGCGAACAACTTCTTCTTCAAGAAAAGAATTACTGTTGCATATTGAACTATCGTTTCCAGAAACTCACACTTTGGCCAAGTATCCTACAAAGAGACTCCCGAGAGCCAGAAGTATTAAAAGTGTTCATCTTCTTCTTCGACAACAAAGGTTAATATTCTCACTATTCTCCTACATTAACTTGTTTCTGATCTTATCTTTGTTTTCAACAGATCAAACAAAAGAAACCTTTTTAAAATGAAATCATTTTCTTCTCATGATTTGATGAACACAACCTTCATGGTTGTTCTTCAAGTTCAAATCAAATCTTAAACTTGTTCTTCATTTGTTTTTCCAGAATCTCTTCTTAAAACAAAAACTGGAAAACACATGCTCTTCATGTTTTGTATCTCTTTTTCAAAACAAGAAAAACCGTAATCTTCTTCAAGGCATTTTTTTTGTCTGAACGAAATGAACAAAATTCAAAAACATCTGTTTGGAAAATCTTTCCACATTAAGACATTTTTGTTCATTTTCTTCGTGGTTACATGTGTTATACAGAAATGGCAACCTCTGAAGCTCCTTCTGCTAAAACCCCCACTACTGCTAAGAAAGTGATTCTCACCAAGGCTCCTCAGGTCAAGTTCAAATTTGATAAGGTTACATTCCAACCCAACAACCACTATGCGCTTTTCGATTTTCCTCAGAAAAAGCAACTCAAACATCTGGATGATGCTGTGAATTTTCTCAAAACTTGCTGCTTATCTACAGCCCTAACTACTGTACCCCCTGCCCATAAATTCCTTCTATCTCAGTTCTGGTATACTGCCAGACGAGATCAGGTTCCTTCACCCAAAGACCCAAAGAAACTCCTTGATGTCATTCTCTGTGACACCAAGTTTGGCACCACTAGAATCAACCCTGCTATTATCAGGCATGCACTGAACCTCCCAGCCGCTACAAATGAAAAACGCTTTGTACCTCTCCCAAATCCCAAAAACCATGCTGATAGAGAGACAATCATTGCATTCTTTGATGCAATGAAGTACGTTTGGGGAACCGAGAGAGATGAAAAACCCGAGAAGAAGCTGACCTCAATCAAAAAGTCCATGATGCCAAGCGAGATGAACTTCATCTTCTCCGACTTGATAAGCTGTATGACAGCAAAAACCGGCTCCTCTGATCAAGCCGCTCAACCTCAGCAAGCCATGGGATATGCATTGCTGAAAGGTCTCCATGTTGACTGGGCATCGATCATCTACGACGATCTGGCATTAAGGGTGGACATGGCTGATAGACCAACATGCGTTCCATACCCCCGTTTCATCAGCGCCGTATTTCTAAAAGGACTCGGGGACAAATACCCAAAAGAGGGTGATCTGAGACTCTCTCAGGTTGGCCCTAAGGTGCTCGACTTCAGCCCCATGCCAAACGAGGTACGTCTCTCTACTCTCTTATCTCTTCTTAATCCTCCTTCTTCTACTTCTGTAGCTACCTCAGCGGAAATCCCCACCGCTGATACCCACGCTGCACCCTCCACTCCTTCTCGTAAAAGGAAACACTCTACTTCCCAACTTGACTCCTTAAAGGATCAAGAAAACCAAGGAGAAACCCTCCAAGCCATCAACGGGTGAAGACCTAGCGTCTGACTATCAAAAGACAACGGTAGATGATTTCGTGGTACGCTCTGGCACAGCTGATAAAGCCATCCCTTCCATCCCAACTTCAGCGTCTCTAAACGCTGAGGTTATAAACATGGAACTGAACCCACCTCCTTCAGCCCCTCTAAGGACTAAAAAAAGTATTTCTCAGCGAATCCATCACTGAACCCCGCACCAAATCCCTCTTCTCAACCATCATTCCTCCCACTCAATCTTTGGACACTCCACCAATTTTCCCACCGTTCTCTGGAACGCGCGTTATCATACATGATTCAGCTGCTGGTGCTCTACACATGAAGATGGATGCAAACTTAGGATCTGCAGGCACCTCCATGCGCCAAGGCACTCTCAAAGGCGACATGGAACACTACTCAGGTCTACGAGGTTTCGACAACTTCGCCAACCCGCCTGCAGGTATACACAAAACCATACACATTCCTCTATCTCAACCCCAAACTTCTGAGCTTTCCTCTGTTCATAAGTTATTTACTGTTACAGGTCCTAATTTGGGAGATATTCAACACTCCCTGAAAGATCTGGTGAAAAAGGTGGACTCTTAAAACACCACTCTCTCCACCAACTCTTCAGCGGTTACAAACGCTGGACAGAATCTCAAAAAGCTGTCTGACATCGTTGATAAGAAAGCCTCCAGTGCTGATCTGGAGAAGGTGGATGGCAGCATTGGTAAATTTCCTACTACTCTCGCCAACAACTCCACAATCGTCAACAATTTCAACCTCACCAACACCACCCTCGCAACAAACTTCACCACTCTGTCCAATGAAGTCACATCATTGAAGACAGAGGTTGGTTCTCTTAAGGGTGAGGTCTCCACGATCAAGATTGAGATCTCCACGATCAAGATTGAGATCTCCACGGTGAAAGATCTTCTTCAGGAAGTACTCGATCGCTTGAACGCTCCAACTTGTGAACAATTCATCCCTGGAAAAGTCATAAGCGAACCATATGGTATATTCTTTCACGACTATGACGGAGGAAAACGCTTTCAACGCATCTCTGAGCTTCCCATTACTCCCATCGAACAGCTCAAGGATCTCATCTTTTGGTGTGAATTCAGACACGACCTTCAGGAACGATACCTCAAGCCCTTGATCTTTGAAGAAGCAAAGAACAAACGAGATCAAGGAGTAAATGCTCCTGACTGGATAATTCCCACATCAAAGACCCTTGATGAACTTCTCGTTAAGGAAGAACCTTATAGCTGATAGGACTGCCCTGTAATTCCTCTCTCTCTATCAGCTAGTATCTTTTGTTCTTGTAATTATTATTTGATGTACTTGTAATTTTTCCACTTCCCTCTGTAACCTTTACGGAGTTTAAAGAAAAATTTCAGCGAATGTACTTTACTCCATCAGTACTGAAAAGATCCCAGAAACCCGTAAAAGGGACAAATATTTTATAAGTTCTTTTTATCCTTATGTTTTCATATTTAGCAATTTTCTCAGTTACTAAGTCAATATCAAATAGGGGGAAATTGTAGATCCAAACCCTCAGTGATTTGATAATGACTCTTTTAGAAACACTTAGTGAAAATTGTAAGTAAACAATATGTATTAGAGTTTCACTATCGCTGATAAGTACTATGACTTTACAGTACCGCTGATAGGAAACTCATGTTCTTTAGATTAGATTTTCAGCGAAACTGTTCATCCATAAGCTCTGAGCCTGTTCAGTCTTGTTGATGATCGCTGATAGTTTAGTTGTTTACTTACGATCCCTGAAGACAAGTTTCACGTCAACAAAGGTTCTACGCTGAAGTCGAAGATCAAACCCAAGAACCAGCGACAAAGTCTACTAATGAACTGATGCAGATATCAGCGAAGCCAAGACCTGTCCACTCAACGTGAAGTATCAAGTAGAAGACTTCAGCGATCGCTGAGCTTTATCACTCGATGATAAAGTACTGTTCAACGAACGCTGATCATGAGGTCTACTCTACAAGTAACTTTTGTCTTTCCCCCTTGCACGTCTCCGTACGATAATGTCAGAAAGGACATCCCTTCTGTCTAGAATCGTACAATGATAACTCTATTTTTAGAGTTATTATTTCCTTTTATTTTTATTATATTTTGTCAAATTTTAACCATTCACTTCTCAAAACCTCCATTCTTTGTAACATTTATAAAAATGAGCAAAAAGAGTGAACCATTGTCTTAATAAATTATTTTGTGGAGTTTTTGTTGCTTTTTCACGATTTTCTCGCAGTGAATTGCAAAGTCCCCACTCCGGATCCCACTACCGAGTAGAAAGAAGACAAAACAGATTTGAATCTTAGCTTGAAAGAAAATGCTTGGGAATAGAAGGTTCAGTGGCAGAGAAGCATGGGAATAAAATAATACAAGCATTTTTCTACTAGAATGGCAAAAGGAATAAATTAATCAAACCCATGGTACTTTAAAGTGAAGTTGTTGAAAAGGTGAAGGGTCCTATGGGTAAAAGCTTCAAGATGATGGATAGAAGTGTTGCATAAAACAAGCTGAGTTCTTATGTCTCCTACATCAGTTTTTAATTCCCATGTAAACCCAATTTTTGTGTAAAACCCAAAACCTTTCCTTGAGTATAAAAGGAAGCCTTGGGGTTCATTAATTTCATCTTTAAATCTCTCCTACCACTACATTGTAGTGTTAGTGTTTGCTCTCTAGTTTACTACAGTAATTGTAAATTTCTTGCATTTAATTTCCTTAGTGTAATCGCTAGTTTCAAGTTAACAGTGGCAGTGACGTCCCTTTGTTCCCCACTGCAGTTTTTAATACAAGTCATTTTAGTTTACTTATGTGCAAATATTCATCTTTTGTTTTCTTTACTTTTGAAATGTTAGGCTAAGCATCCCTTGGGGTGTAGGAAAGAGAAGTACCTGGATTTTAGAGAAAATGTTTGAGTAATCTTTATATTTAGAATATTTGTTGTTTTGGTTATTCATTCTCGATTATTGCCCAATGATGCGAACAAGCCGATCACTTGTAAGGATCTAAAGTCTAGTTCTTAACTCAGAAATGAGTAGAACGCAGTGACACGAGCTTGGATAATGCTAGGGGATTCGAAAGAATTCTTATGACACTTGCGGAAGTGAGGTCGGCACAGTGAGCTAATCTTAACCCACTGGAGTAGTAGGCAAGCTAGTTGGTGTATTTAAAACACTTAGAGTATTTGTCTCTACACATTCCACCGAGACCTGAAAAGGTTTATTTTTTAGATTACCATTGACAAAACAACAAGTACTAAGAGTATGGGGTTTTTACCTAATGGTGTGAGTATTTTGTAACCGGGCTTTTCTAGCGAAAAGACCGACTTCAAGTACAAGGATCACTTTTGGGATCAAGTATTTATTATAAAATCTAGGGAAAATCTAACCTACATTCCTTCTTTTTAATCTTAAGAAAAATCGTTAGAATAGCTTTTTACCAAACCAAAAGTATTATTTTCCTCTCTAATTGAAACTTGTAAAAGGAGCTCATGATAACCGTATTGTCTTGATTGTCCAGTCCATGTGGATTCGATTCTGGTATTTTACCAACTATTACTTGTTGTGACGATCATAGTGGACAGTGTACACTTGCACTTCCCACTGTGGACAGTTTGCAACCCACTGTGATTAATTCACATATTTCGCACGTACCAAGTTTTTGGCGCCGTTGCCGGGGACTGGCGTGATTTTTAATCTCAAGACATTAGTTTTTGTTCGAGCCCGAGTAACTCGTTTTTCTAAGCTGTTCGTGTTGTATGCGAAGGCAACAACACGGACCTTTGTTACCAATCGATCTTGAAATAAAAAACACGTTTCAAAGAAGACGTAGAAACAGAAATACAAATCGACAACCCCCTGTGATCCCCACTACGAATATGGCAGGAGTGGGAGGTGAACGACCTGTCAACCAACCACCACCACCACCAGTGGAGACCACAGTGACGATTGTCGATAGCAAAGATCGAAAAATACGAGACTATGCTACTTCTGGAGTTGGTGATTTAAGCTCCGGAATTTTAAGACCCAACATTGTTGCAAACCATTTTGAACTCGAACCAGTGATGTTTCAAATGATCCAAGCCATGGGTAAATTTGGAGGATCACCGTCTGAGGATCCGCACTCACACTTAAAATCGTTTTTGGAAATGACCGATTTCTTTCAGTTGCAAGGTGTGAGTGATGAAGCATTAAGACTAAGACTTTTTCCTTTTTCACTAAGGGATAAGGCAAAGTCATGGATGAACTCGCATGCACCTCGCTCGATAACCACTTGGCAAGAACTTGCTGATAAATTTTTGCAAAAATACTTTCCTACCACAAGGAATGTAAGATTTCGAAATGATATTATTTTGTTTAGACAAGAAGAAGATGAGGCTGTTTCGGATGCATGGGAACGATTTAAAGATTTACTTCGGAAGTGCCCACATCATGGCATCCCACATTGCATCCAATTGGAAACCTTTTACAATGGTCTTTCCAATGCAGCCAAAATCATCTTAGATGCAACAGCAGGTGGAACATTCACGAGTAAAACCTACAATGAAGGATATCAAATCTTAGAAAAAGTGTCCAACAACAATACCGAGTGGTCCAATCCGAGAGCACCCATGCCAAAGACCAACACCATTGACTCCGAGGCACTTAAAACCATGAATGCGCAATTAGTAGACTTAACCAAATTAGTTTTGAATCAAAATAGAGGCCAAGTCAATGCCGCAACACATCTCCCTGAAAACTGTTCCCTCTGTGGAGAAGAACATGTTTTTGACTTTTGTCCAGCAAATCCCGAGTCTGTTAATGTTATAGGGACTAACCCGAGGAACAACCCATACTCGCAAACTTATAATCCAGGTTGGATAAATCACCCAAATTTTTCTTGGGCTGGTAATCCAGGACTCCAACCCCAAGGGGCGAGTCATGTCGAGCAAAGACCACAAAATCCCCCGGGATTTCACCAACATCACAGTGGGCATCCCCCACAAAACTTTCACCAAGGACAACCCTCACAACAGTTCCAACCACGGCCGACTCACCCCACTGAGACTCAACCATCACTCGAATCAATTCTCAAAGGTTTCATGAATCAAACTCAAGCAGCCATTAGGAACATAGAGACTCAAGTAGGACAACTAGCCGTTGAAGTTAAGAATAGACCGCCATGGACGTTACCTGGTGACACCGAACATGCTAAGGTAATAGGAAAAGGATCTGAACAAATCAAGTCCATAACACTAAGGAGTGGCAAGGATCTGAAAGATATCATTTTTTATTCTGATGATTCGCCTCAAATACCCCCTGTCCTTAATCCCACAGTGGGCACTCCTCAAGTCACTGTCAAACCCACAGTGAGGACCGACATCCCTGAGCTCCCCACTTTCGGACCCTTACCAAAACCTACTATTCCAAAGCGAACTCCACAGCAAACTCAGATTGACCCACGGAATGTACCTTCCCTGAAAGAATGAAGACTAAAACTGTCGATGTTCAATTCAAAAAGTTCTTAGACATTTTTAAACAACTTCACATTAACATACCCTTGGTAGAGGCTCTCGAGCAAATGCCAAGCTATGTTAAAGTTGTAAAGGATATTTTGAACAAAAAGAGAAAGTTGGGTGAGTTTGAGACTGTAGCTTTGACCAAGGAATGTAGTGCCCTTCTTACAAGCAAGATCACACCTAAGTTGAAAGACCCGGGTTGTTTCACCATTCCATGCACAATAGGAGGACAAGAAGTAGGTCAAGCACTTTGTGATTTGGGAGCTAGTGTAAACTTGATGCCGTTGTCCATTTTTAACAAGTTAGGTATTGGAGAGGCTAGACCCACAACCGTGACATTACAACTAGCCGATCGGTCCATTGCCTACCCAAAGGGAAAAATAGAAGACGTCTTGGTCCTAGTGGATAAATTTATCTTCCCCGCCGATTTTCTAGTCCTACATTATGAGGCCGATAAAGATATCCCAATCATCTTAGGACGTCCGTTTCTTGCAACCGGACGTACTTTGATCGATGTGCACAAAGGGGAACTCACCATGAGAGTCAATGACCAAGAAGTAACATTCAATGTTTTCAAGCCCCTTAAGTTCATAGACACCGAAGATTGTTTTGCTTTAAGTTCAATTTATGGAACCCACAATTTTGATTCAATAACCACAGTGGGGAGTGAGAGTGAGCACTCCGAATCTGAGAGTGATGACACTTTTGAGGATTAGTGTAATGCAATAGTGGCAGCTTTTGAACCTCTGGACTTTAAGGACAGAGATGTTCAACCTCCTTCAATAGAACAACCTCCCGAGTTAGAGCTTAAACCATTGCCGTCCCACTTGAAATATGCTTATCTCGCTAAGGATAATAAACTCCCAGTTATTATCTCTTCAAAACTTAGTGAGAAACAAGAACAACTTCTGATTAATTTGTTGATAAAGCATAAGAGGGCAATTGGTTGGACCATAGCAGACATTAGAGGTATTAGCCCCTCTCTATGTCAACATAAGATTAACTTGGAGATTGACCACCCTAGAAAAGTCCAACCTCAAAGAAGGTTGAACCCCATCATGAAGGAGGTAGTTAAGAAAGAAGTTTTGAAGTGGTTAGACGCTGGTATTATCTACCCTATAGCTAGTAGTAGTTGGGTGAGCCCCGTCCAATGTGTCCCTAAAAAGGGAGGGACGACTGTAGGAAAGAACGAAAAGAACGAGCTCATTCCCACTAGGACTGTCACTGGGTGGAGAATATGCATGGATTATAGACACTCAACCTAGCCACTAAGAAAGACCATTTTCCCCTACATTTCATCGACCAAATGCTTGATAGGTTAGCGGGAAAAGAATTCTATTGCTTTCTTGATGGATACTCCGGATACAACCAAATTCATATAGCCCCCGAGGACCAAGAAAAGACCACCTTTACTTGTCCCTACGGTACTTTTGCATTCCGGAGAATGCCATTTGGATTATGTAATGCCCCCGCCACTTTCCAACGGTGTATGATGGCCATTTTCACCGACATGATTGAGGACACCATAGAAGTTTTTATGGATGACTTTTCTGTGATAGGGACATCGTTTGACAACTGCCTGGGAAATTTAGAAAAGAGCCTAGTGAGATGTGAGACCCACGACCTTATTTTAAATTGGGGAAAATGTCATTTTATGGTAGAAGAAGGTATTGTCCTAGGCCATCTTGTCTCAAAAAGAGGGTTGGAAGTTGATAAAGACAAACTTAAGGTACTGGCACAACTACCCGAACCCACAACGGTAAAAGGTATTCGAAGTTTTTTTGGGTCATGCAGGTTTTTATAGGAGGTTCATCAAAGATTTTTCAAAGATAACAAAACCCCTATGTCTTTTGCTGCAACATGAAAAAGAATTTAATTTTACCCAAGAATGCCGAGAAGCCTTTGAAACAATCAAAAAAGCCTTAGTTACTGCACCCATAGTGACCACTCCTGACTGGTCACTCCCATTCGAAGTGATGTGTGACGCCAGCGAGTGGGCTGCGGAGGCTGTTCTCGGACAAAGGAAGAACAAAATCTTTCACCCCATTTATTATTCAAGTAAAACATTGATTGAAGCTCAGATTAATTATACTGTCACTGAAAAAGAATTGCTTGCGGTGGTGTTTGCTTTTGATCATTTCAGTTCATACTTGATAGGGACGAAGGTCATCGTACACACTGATCATGCAGCAATAAAATATTTGATCAACAAGGCTGATTCCAAGCCACGTTTGATTAGATGGGTTTTATTGTTGCAAGAATTTGACCTTGAGATCGTTGATAGAAAAGGAACAAGCAATCAGGTAGCCGACCATTTGTCCAGTCTCGAGAAGATAGTGACCACTGTATATCCCACTCCGGTCAAAGAAAATTTTCCCGATGAATAATTATTATCAGCTCAACATCATGAAAATAATATTCCTTGGTATACTGACATTGCAAACTTTTTAGCAAGTGAACTAAAACCCCACGGGATGAGTGGGCAACCATTTAAAAAAAATTACACGACACACGACAATATGTTTGGGACGACCTTTTCTTATATAAGATAGGGACGGACCAAATATTGAGGCATTGTGTCCACGGAAGTGAGCAAAAACAAATACTCCATGGTTGTCACACATCCACTACGAAGGTCACTTTGGTGGAACCCGCACTGCTGCAAAAATCTTACAAAGTGGGTTCTTTTGGCCCACTGTGTTTAAAGACTCTAACGAATTTGTGAAAAATTGTGAGCAATGTCAACGCACCGGGAATATTTCGCAAAGAAACGAGATGCCTCTTAACAACATTCTAGAGGTAGAACTTTTTGATGTTTGGGGGATTGATTTCATGGGACCCTTTCCAAATTCAAACAATAATTTTTATATCTTGGTTGCGGTGGACTATGTTTCGAAATGGGTGGAAGCCGTTGCATGTCACTCTAATGATGCCAACACCGTGGTAAATTTTTTGCATAAAAACATTTTCACTCGATTTGGAACACCACGGGCATTGATTAGTGACGAAGGCTCCCATTTTGTGAACAAAGTCATGAGCTCGGTCCTTGCTAAGTATGATATACATCATAGAGTGGCCACCGCCTACCACCCGCAAACCAACGATTTAGCCGAACTTTCGAATCATGAAATCAAAGGTATTTTGGAGAAAGTCGTTAAACCACATCGTAAGGATTGGTCAACCAAACTCGATGATGCTCTTTGGGCTTATCGAACGGCCTACAAAACTCCTTTGGGAATGTCTCCATTTAAATTAGTTTTTGGCAAGGCTTGCCATTTACCAATTGAATTGGAGCACAAGGCGTTCTGGGCCCTTAAAGAGCTTAACATGAGTGAGGATGCTGCAGGAATTAAGAGGTGTTTGCAAATGCATGAACTGGAGGAATTGCGATACCATTCCTACGAAAACGCAAAGTTGTACAAAGAAAAGACCAAGATGTGGCATGATAGACGAATCAACCATAGGGAATTCTTTGAAGGCCAACATGTACTATTGTTCAACTCTCGTCTTAAACTCTTTCCAAGTAAACTAAAATCACGATGGACGGGACCATACACAATTGTCAAAGTAAGTCCCTTTGGAATAGTGGAGTTAAAGTCCCCACAGTCTGGTCAAACGTTTAAAGTTAATGGGAAGAGAGTGAAGCATTTTCTGAGCGAGAGTGCTCACATTCCATCCCACTCTCCACCCCACTATGGTTAAGAAAAGTCGGAACCACTTGTAAATATTTTATTTCAGTTATTTGCTTTGTTTTTTTTATTATTTTTGGTCTTTTTAATTCTGCATGGTAGTTTGTTTTAATGTGTGTAGGAGGGATTGCCAACTTTTGAAGGAAAAGGAAAATATCTGCTTCGCAGTGACTTCCCACAAGTCACTGCGCTCCCCACTGCCATAAGGCAATAAGATGGGACGGTTTGGTGGGCCCAAGAACTGACACACATCACCTTTCTCTTACACTCAGGTCTACCTTTTTCTGCCATCCTACACCCATCTCTCCATTTTCCAAGATATCTCATCATAACCTCTCTCTCTCCTAAACAATCGTTCCCTCCAATACCCCAAAAATTAAACCTTTACACACTAAAGACTAAAAACCACTTTTCAGCCAAATATTTTCAAAGTATACACTCTCTTTTCTGCTCCATTCTCTATCACGAACCAGAAACACAAAACCCTAAAATGGCAAGAAGTAAGAGACTTAACACCAACCCGGGGGACCCCAATCGTGCGGCGATCCGCCGAAGAATCACCGAAGGCAATCCGCCGGAAGGTGTCACCGGCGACCTGAACGAACCACCGCCATCCTCCGGCGAACACCCGACAACACTCGAAGTTGCAGACGCCGGATCATCCAAACAAGAGGATTCCAAGGCTACTTCCTCCTCAATACTTTCAGATACCAGTCAAAGCCATTTTGATGAAGAAGCTATGCAGGCTAAGGAAGAGGAAAGAAGACTAGAAGAAGAATACAACTTAAGGATGTCGGCCATTCGAAAAAGAAAAGAAGAAGTTGAACAAAAGCGCAAGGAAGAGGCTGAAAGATTAAGAAAGGAGGAAGAGGAGAGAAAGCAGAGAGAAGAAGCCGAAAGATTAAGGAAAGCGGAGGAAGAGAGAAAACGGAAAGAGGAAGAAGAAAGGATTAGGGCAGAAAAAGAAAGGCAATTCGAAGAAGAGAGACAAAGGGCAGAGGCTGAAATCTTTAACGAAGAAGAAGAGATGAGAAGGAAGGAAGAGGAAGAGTACCAACAGCAATATCAACAGCTTGACAATACCGTGAATCTGAAGGAACTTCTGCAGGTTGCCCACAGTGGGGAGAACCCTATAAAAAGAGCCTTGAGGAAGAAGGGAATGGTCACCAGATCTGGGGTGACCATTTCGCAAAAAACACCAACAAAGAAGCCAAGGAAACAAGCAACTGGGAAAGTTAAGGACCTTGAACCCTCTTTAAGTTCATCATCTGTAGATATGGATGTTGGGGATGATCAAACTCAGGCTGAAAACCCCCATCAATCCACAGTGGGCACTGACCATGCCCCCAGTGGGGTGCCCAGGCAGTTCACGACTCAAGAAGTCGCTGCCCACTATGAGTGTATTATGAATCAAAAGTTGAACTTGGAGAGGGGTTTTGACGCCGACTTTGTGGAAGCCAACCCGTTCATCAAAGATAGGGTTGTTCAGCATGATTGGGCGACATTGGTAACCACCAATCGTCGGGCCAATGCTTCGTTAGTAAAAGAATTTTATGCTGAAGCCTCTCAAACCAAGGACCCGTTCGTAAAAGTCCAGGGTCAGATTGTGCACTATACTGGAAGTGCTATCAATTAGGCCCTTGGTATAAGAACCCCGACTACTTGCGCTTTTTCACAATTCCTCAAGAAGATGAGCCCGGCAGACGAAGACGTCATTTTGAAAGCCTTGGCAGCCGAAGGAAAACCTTGGGATAAGGATGGTAGTAGAAAATGCCTACACGCTAGCTCCCTCACTACCGAGGCCGCTGTGTGGTTTCAGTTCCTACGTACCTCCTTGTCCCCAACCGCTCATGACACAACTCTTTCAATGCACAAGTGCGCCCTGCTCTACTGTATCCTTGCTGATAAGCCAATCAACCTAGGGATTTTAATGCACGGTGCCATCCATCAAGCCCGAACTCGAAAGAAGGTAAAACTCCCACTCCCTTGCCTTATAACTTCATTGCTAATTGTTGCTGGAGTGCCGTCTGCTGTAGGCGATAAGTGGCTGGAATCCATGAACAACATCGGTGTTAGCACGGTCAAGAAGATGGGACGAACAATCACTGCCACTCTCAACGAACCTGCTGGCGAGCATCCCACAGTGAGGACAGCTGGTACCCCACTCCACCAGCCCACTTCAGGAAGCACCGATGCTCTCTTGACTAGGATTCTGGCCAAAGTAAAAAAGCTCACCTACCGTGTAGACTTGATGGAAGCAAAGCAGAAGTACATGAATAAGGCCACAGAATCATTCTGTATGTACACAAGAGATAGGGATGTGGTTGTAAACCAAATGCTGCAAGGTGGTGACCCGTGTTACATGCACAGCTCCCTACATTTCCAGAAGGTATCTGCCCCAGCAATGATAGTGAGGATGCATTCGATGAAGACTATGCAGAAAGTTCACCGTCGACAACTCCTACCCACTAAATGGTTTGTTGGGACTCTGGTTCCCACTCTGATTGCTCCAAAAACAATTTATATTTTATGTCTGTTTGGTATTTTGCCTATGGCTAGGCACTTGACAATTTGATACTTTATTTTTGATTAATGATGCATGAATACATGCTGCTAATCAGGTACTTTTGGGTACTAACTTAATTCTCGTTTGAATGCTTGTTGATCATTTTCCATTTCCAGGTGCAACACTCGGCTTCCAACTTAAAAAGTCACTTTTGTAAGTACGATTCTCAACTTGTCACGTTGAAATGATTTAGGCCATTTTTTTCGCATCCAAACTCGACCTTTTTGTACCCTAAAACACCTCCTTGAACCTATTTTCCAAGTCACAGTGAGGACACTGTGCGATCTTAAGTTTGAGGTGAGGACTTCGAGTGAGGACTTCCAGTCTTTCCACAGTGAGGACACTGTGAGGTCCTAAGTTTGAGGTGGGTAGAACATACCCCCTCCAAAAAAAAAAGTTCGGAGTGTCACTAACAAAAAAGATGGTGTGCCTTTTCTGGACCATCAAAGTGCTCACTCCCAAAAAAGATGGTGTGCCTATTCTGGACCATCAGAATACCCACTTTCACAAAAAATAGCCATACCCAAATAAAACCTGTAAGTGTACGTACTTTCCATTGCAAAATACAAAACACACACTTCTGGAAATAAAAATCTCAAAGCAAGATTCTCGGTCCATGTTTGGAAGTAGTTACTACAAAGCCCTTGGGAAACATATTCAAAGCCACAAACCTTTCGAACCCAAGAAAGTCATATCGATTAAATGTGAACAAGGGAAAGATTTCGTCAAATACAAAAGTGAAGCTTTCATTTTGGAAACGAAAGAAGTATCTGTGGAGGGAGATCAGCATTCATTCAAAGTGAAAAGTCGGTAAGTCCCTAAAAGCTCAAGTGCATTATTTTAAAATTTTAATTTTATTTTCTTTTATTACTTGGGGACAAGTAATGGTTTAAGTTTGAGGTTGTGATAACTCTATTTTTAGAGTTATTATTTCCTTTTATTTTTATTATATTTTGTCAAATTTTAGCCATTTCACTTCTCAAAACCTCCATTCTTTGTAACATTTATAAAAATGAGCAAAAAGAGTAAACCATGGTCTTAATAAATTATTTTGTGGAGTTTTTGTTGCTTTTTCACGATTTTCTCGCAGTGACTTGCAAAGTCCCCACTCCGGATCCCACTACCGAGCAGAAAGAAGACAAAACAGATTTGAATCTTAGCTTGAAAGAAAATGCTTGGGAATAGAAGGTCCAGTGGCAGAGAAGCATGGGAATAAAATAATACAAGCATGTTCCTACTAGAATGGCAAAAAGAATAAATTAATCAAACCCATGGTACTTTAAAGTGAAGTTGTTGAAAAGGTGAAGGGTCCTATAGGTAAAAGCTTCAAGATGATGGATAGAAGTGTTGCATAAAACAAGCTGAGTTTTTATGTCTCCTACTTCAGTTTTTAATTCCCAAGTAAACCCAGTTTTTGTGTAAAACCCAAAACCTTTCCTTGAGTATAAAAGGAAGCCTTAGGGTTCATTAATTTCATCTTTGAATATCTCCTACTACTACATTGTAGTGTTAGTGTTAGCTCTCTAGTTTACTGCAGTAATTCTAAATTTCTTGCATTTAATTTCCTTAGTGTAATCGCTAGTTTCAAGTTAACAGTGGCAGTGACGTCCCTTTGTTCCCCACTGCAGTTTTTAATACAAGTCATTTTAGTTTACTTATGTGCAAATCTTCATCTTTTGTTTTCTTTACTTTTGAAATGTTAGGCTAAGCATCCCTTGGGATGTAGGAAAGAGAAGTACCTGGATTTTAAAGAAAATGCTTGAGTAATCATTATATTTAGAATATTTGTTGTTTTGGTTATTCATTCTCGATTGTTGCCCAATGATGCGAACAAGCCGATCACTTGTAAGGATCTAAAGTCTAGTTCTTAACTCAGAAATGAGTAGAACGCAGTGACACGAGCTTGGATAATGCTAGGGGATTCGAAAGAATTCTTATGATACTTGCGAAAGTGAGGTCGGCACAGTGAGCTAATCTCAACCCACTGGAGTAGTAGGCAAGCTAGTTGGTGTATTTAAAACACTTAGAGTATTTGTCTCTACACATTCCACCGAGACCTGAAAAGGTCCATTTTTGAGATTACCATTGACAAAAAACATGTACTAAGAGTATGGGATTTTTACCTAATGGTGTGAGTATTTTGTAACCGGGCTTTTCTAGCGAAAAGACCGACTTCAAGTACAAGGATCACTTTTGGGATCAAGTATTTATTATAAAATCTATGAAAATCTAACCTACATTCCTCCTTTTTAATCTTAAGAAAAATCGTTAGAATAGCTTTTTACCAAACCAAAAGTATTATTTTCCTCTCTAATTGAAACTTGTAAAAGGAGCTCATGAGAACCGAATTGTCTTGATTGTCCAGTCCCTGTGGATTCGATTCTGGTATTTTACCAACTATTACTTGCTGTGACGATCATAGTGGACAGTGTACACTTGCACTTCCCACTGTAGACAGTTTGCAACCCACTGCGATTAATTCACATATTTCGCACGTACCATACAACCAACTCTGATTCTACACTGTACATCATGCGGCTACTAGGTTGTCTACAAAGGTCAAACCATGCAACCAATCAGATGTTGCCACGTGTAAAGTAATACTGAAATGCATTAAATGCATGCAGTATATAAGTAGAACCCTACTTTAGAAATGATGTGCTCGGCCATTTTCTTCTTTCTATCTTAGTGTTAGAATATTACTCGTAGTATTCTTATCTCCTTTCTATCTTAATTCTAGGGCAAGAAACATAGTATTCTTTACTTGTTTAGATTAGGCTTAGTCCTTAATATTGTTCCGCAACAAGTTGTAAATTGTTTGATTATATCATTAAACAATTTAGAAAGTAAAAAATATGTGTGTTTGTATTCAACCCCCCCTTCTACAAACTTGTATAACCCTCTCGGGACCAACATCTCTTAATATTGAAAGTAAAGTGGATGACCAGTTGAAATCATACCGACCTGTTTCTTATCTATTGATTTCTATTAACTGTTGCACGAATCTGGAACTCTCAATTGGTATCAGAGCAGACAGACAAATCGATTCAAAGTGTTCTTTTTGAATTCTGGTAAGTTTTCTGATCATACGGCTGTGTTCTTGACTTGAAAACCATATTTTGATTCTGCGAAAATTACTTATTCTCGTTTATTGCATTCCGTTAGCATTGTCATTATAAGTAATTCTGCAAGTTTTCGTGACTTAATTCGATCATCCGACTAGTTTTTAAGCAAAATCAAGTTTCTTGGGTTTCTAGCCTCTATTCTTGAAAGTTCATATTTTTACCATTCAAATTCGTGTTTTTTGCTTGAAAATTCGAATTGTGTATTGTTATTTTGCTATTTTGGAAAGTATCTAATCTTTCAGGAAAGTTTTTGGGCAACCCTAATCGAATTCTAGTCGCAATCTCAACTCCAGCCGCAGTATCCGGACACCTAGCCGTCCTTTCCGGATACCACTCAACTTTCCGGTAAATCGCTTCAACTATCCGGGTAAGTCCTCATTTCCAAGCTTTACGGATACAATTGTTCCGGAAACCTAAAGTTTACGGTAAAATACTTTATTCGGACAACTTAAGTTTTCAGTAAACTATTTTATCCGGACACCTCAAAGTTTCCGGTAAAGTTGTTATTTCCGGACACTGTTATCCGGTAAGAATCTCATCCGGAAAGAATCTCATCCGGATACTCAATTCATCCTGTAAGTACTGCTTTTATTAATTTTATCCGGAAACCCATTCTATCCGGTAACCTCTTGTTATCAGGAAACATCATTTTATCCGGAAACTCTTGCTTATCCGGACACTTCTGACAATTGATCTGTCTTCCACAATCTAATCCGGACACCTCCAGATCAGATAGCTTTCATCCGGATTCCTATCCGGTAAGCTCTATTTGGTCAACTTTTACCTGTTTCTAGTATAACTCATTCGTAGAACCTACGTTAGGACATCACTCTTAGTGCCTTGCGTTAGGTTATCACTTTGAATCGAACAAATCGTCTGACGATCACTCTAGTGCAACTAAATATGTCTTCACGCGATGCTCATGCTATCGGCACCGACTCCAAACCACCTTGCCTCTACCAAGGTGAGTACAGCCAGTGGCGGGATAGATTTATAATCTTCATAGAGTCAAAGGACAACTTCGAGTATATCTGGCGAGCTCTAAGAGACGGGCCGATTCCTGAACCCATGAAGACCATTCCACCAGCTGAAGAAGGTGGTGAACGTCGCATAGAGAAAAAGACACTCACCGATATGACTCCCGATGAAAGAGGCATGCTTGAGGGAGAAAAGCATGCTAAGAGGTATCTTGTTTAAGCTCTACCCAACACGATCTACACTGCTATCGACAGCTACAAAGAGACAGCAAAGGGCATGTGGGATCAAGTGGAAAAGATGATGCGCGGGAGCGAAGTCGGGAATCAATTAAAGATCAACAGCTCCATAACCAAGTTCGATAGGTTTAAGCAGCGCACCGGCAAATCCCTCTCTCAAACCTATGAACGCTTCTGTCTTCTTCTCAACGAGCTCCACAAGAACCAGATCACTCGTTCCAACACGGAGAATATTGGGTTTTGTTCAAAAATCGATTTCAAAAATCAAAACATTTTGCAACGGAAGCTAAAAATTTTGAACAACATAAAAACACTTCAACACCCACCAAGGATCCATTTGCATGAACATGAAAGATTAAAACAACCATAGGGGGTTTTTAGAAAATACAACCTTTGAAGTCCTTTGCTTAGTCTTCTAGTTGGAGAAGATGGAGATGGCAAGAACTCAAGCAAGAGCTCCTCTAGAGTAGTCCACCAACAAGCTCCAACACCAAATGTATGCTAGTACCTTCTTGAAGAAAGATGCAAAAGAGAGCTTCTAGTTCAACTCTACAATAGACTTGAAATGAGAAGAATCAAAAACCCACCAATTATGGTGGTTTTCGGCCGAATTCAAGAGAGGGAGAGAGGAAAGTGATTTTGCAAGTGTGTTTTAAAATCCAAGTCTTCTCTCTCTTTTTTCAAAACACAAGACAAGCTCCTCATTTTCTATTGGACCACAAAAGGGTCCAATGGTGTGCATATTGCCACCCAACATGGCCAATGAAAAAAAGAAGGCCATGCAATTTTATACTTTTAACCCTTCTAGTTTAAAATGGTTAAAATCACATTTTAACTATTTTAAACTTTTTCCTTTAAATCCCTCCTTTCTATTTTAGTTTCATATGAGTCCATCATATGTATTAACAAACTAAAGTTTATTATTTGCATCTATAATATTATGAATCATATTCATTTATATTTTCAAGAAAAAATTAATATTTATCAAGAATCAAATTCTTATAAATATCAATTTTGGTGTCTACTTGCTATATGGTGTGACCCTATAGGATCATATATTACCGGTAATATTACTTTATAACCATTCTTGAGCATATGGAACCAACAATCTCCCACTTGCTCAAGATTGTATTATAGAATGATATAGACAGTGGTGGACGTCTAGCAACATCTCACTGCCCCCAACAATACATGACTGTAAATGCCATTCAACAACATCCAATTCCCACAAGCTCATAGCTTCAATTGATATATAAGGTGTGTTATCAGTTATCCCTTTGTTCGGACATCATGTTGAACATGAGACATGGATCACTATCATTCTCATCTATTGTTCAACTTTTGGTAAGGCGCCTTAGATATCTCACTCTTAAAACATTAAGAGGAACAAATCCCCTCTTGAATACATACGCCTCTTATGTAGTTCATACTATTCCTAATAATGGCCTTTATAACTGCTTTGTTAAAGATCAGCGTTTAACCATATCAAAGCACAGTACTTCCTACACTCAAGTCCCTAATATGTATCTCAGGTCGAAGGATACAAAGATACTACCTTTACTCAAGAATCACTTATGACGACGATCCATGAAGTGATCTTGAAACGGGTCAGGTCCAGTACTTGTTCCCTAACAAGTACCTATGAACTTGGTTGCAACACTTTGCCACTTTTACGTTTAAAAGTCAACCAATCCAATTCATAGTAGTCTTACTTCATGGTTGCTCCCACAACTATGATCGACTATGGACATTTAGAATAATTGGTTTATTCAAGGATTAAAACATGCTAATATAGAACACAACGAGTATGAAAAAGATCATATCATATATATCTAACTAAATACTATACTTGTTGCTTAACTGTTCCAATATCCAAATACTAAATCAAATCCCATCACTAGAATAACAAAGTCCTATAGCTCAAGCATGACACTTCAAGCTTGGCTTATGAAAAGAGCTTCATGAATGGGTCCACCAAAAATTTGATTTGTGTGAACTTTGTGAATACTAACATCTCCATTTTTAACTTTATTCCGAATATAGTTAAATGTTTGGAGTAGATGCTTGGTACTCTGATGTGACATCGGGTCCTTTAGCTTGCGTAATGGCACCCACATTCTCACAAAAGATTTCTAGATGATCCTGAATGGGAGGCATCTACCTAGCTTTTCAATGAACTCTTTCATCCAAGCATCTTTCTTTTGCAGCTTCTAAAGTAGCAGTGTATTCTTATTTTGTAGTGTATTATGCAATTTTACTTTCGCTTCGAACCTTTTCAAACGAACTACTTCTTCATTCATAATGAAGACATTCCCCTTTTATGGTCGAGAACTTTCTCGGTCTTTATAGAAGCTATCATCAGTGTATCATTTTACTATGATTTTCTTCCAACCCTCAGTTAAGGAACACTTCCTTGGTTTTCGTAAATACCTTAAGTTGTTCTTTATAGTCATACAATGACCTTTCCTCGTATTTCGTTGGTATCTTCTTCTAATGCTCTAAAGCATTATGATACACTCGATCTAGTGCATGTCGTGGCATATATGATAGATCCAATTGTCGAAACATATGGAATACCAATCACTTTATCTAGCTCAGCCTTTGTGCTAGAACATGAGACATGTTCAAAATGATGTCATATCATACTTGCAAGAAACTACCTTTAGATCCTTGCATCTTGAACCTTTCAAAATGATGTCAACATATGCACTTTGACCTAAACCTATAAGTCGTCTTGATCCAACTTTAAATATCTCTATTTCAAGAACAAAATTTGCCTTTTCTAAGTCTTTTATTAAGGAAATACTGTCCGAGCCAAAACATGATGTTTTGCTTAGTCGAAAAGTTAATTTCCAAATACTAGTATGTCTTGCACATACAACATTAGGAATTTTACTGCGCTCCCACTAGCCTCTTAGTAAATGCATGAGTCATCTTTTATTTTGGTGAAAATTAAAACTTTTAATTTTGCTTTCAAAATGAAGATTCCAGCTTTGTGATACTCGTGCTGGTCCATGAATGGATTGCATCTTAGTGTTCATGACTCTAAGCCACTCATCAGATTAAGAATCTGACATAGCACTTTAGTAGTTGATGGTCTTACTAGAAACCTATCATACATCATTCTTCATTAGTCCTGAGAAATCGATATTTCTCGGATTTCTGAATGATTCTACTAGATTTGCGAACACTTGGTGTTTTTACTAAGTTTCTGATCAATCAAATTGCTCAGTTTCAACAACCTTTGTTTGATAACTAGTGCCAACCAATAAGTGCATTAGGTTATAAGGTTCTTGATTCCCTTCAAGTTCCTTAAATCTCCCATTTTCCTTGCCCATTAAAAACTTGCTTTCTAAGAACTTGGCTTCGGAACAATAAACAATTTTATTGTTTATGGGATTGTAGAATCGTTATATTAAACAATTTATAGTATATTCTACAATATATGCATTTGGTAGATTTTGTGCCGAGTTTACTTGAAGCTTATTGTCTTACATGAGCTTCATAAACCCACACCTTCAACTAAGAGTAAGGATGAAAAAACTTTCATACGAAATCTTATAAGGTGTCTTATCTACCTTTTGGTTGGTGTCGAAAAGTACGGTTTATAGTGACTAGGGCAGAATTTCTGAATTTATATAGGAATAGTACGTCTACTCATCATAGAGCGAACCATATTTAATAAGGTTCGGTTCATCCTTTCGGATATACACAATTTCTAAGATGATCCAAGAGTTCTTGGTTTAGTTACTATCCTCCTATATCAGGAAAGACTTTAATGATCCTTTTGAGTTGTTTTCTTTAACTTCACTTTGAAACAACTTTGAATCATATCAAATGCTTCATGCTTTATGTTTCATAAACATAACTTCAACGTTTGAAATCGCCAGTGAAGATATTGTTTTATCTATCACCATATCTAGACTTGGTTTTGAAAAACCACATACATCAACATGTATCAATTCTAACAAAACCTTTTTCTCCTTTTCTATAACTAGAGAAAAGAGTTATATTCAACTTATCAAGATCGCATATATCAAATGAAAGCATTCTTATTTTCCTTCAAAATACCACACTTTTGAAGTTGAGATATGCGTTTAATGTTACATGATTAAGTTGACTATTTCATGTGTAGATTTGATTCAAATCACATTTGAGTCTTATGGTGTTTATATAGAACTATGGTTTAGAAAGCTTTTGAGATTCACTTTATTATTCAATTAAGAGGACTAGTTCTCGAAATGGAATAATTCATTTTCGTATATGAATATAATCGTTTCCAAACCGTATATTGTTCGAAACAAACTTGTTTAACAACACAAGCCATATGGTTTCATAATAAAATCTCCTATAAGCTTGGTACGCAATCTTGCTTCCTCGCTTATATGGATCACCATTTTGCTTGTCATTCAGTCATTTACCTTTCTTGATCATCTGTAACATATTACAAAAGTGAGTTCTACACTTAGTATCAAATACACAACTGTAAGATAGAAAGGTAAAAGTTCTATCTAAAATATAGATACCTGAAGGACTTTCCTTCGTTAGAAAACATTTATTTCTCAGAAGGACAATCTCCTCTTCTATGACCAATGTTGCCACATCTATCACATGTAACTGTTACCATGGGAAGATTCCTTTCAGCAGTTTCTAGCATCGTATGCAATTATGTGATTGAAATCTTCTCGAGGTCTATATTCAGATTCTCGACAAAAACATCAAATGCTTTGGTCAAAGATTTGAGGATCACATCTACGGCTCTCCCATTGGAATAAGGATAGCCAAGTCTATCCAAATAGTCAAAGTGCGTCCTCATTTTGTGAATATGAGAGCTTACATCTTGGCCTTCCTCCATCTTTGTCTTGTGAAGTACCCCAATAGTATCGAAGCGTTCACGGACTATATACATTTGGAAATATTCCCGTAATCGGTTTACCATGTCAAATGCCCTCAGTGGAAACGTTTCCATTCTTTCTAGTAAGGATGGAACCATGGTTTCAAGCATAAGACGTGCTATGTCGATTGAATCAACATTATGTTTCAACCAAGCCTTGTGAGCTTCAGTGGAGGTAAGAGGAGGTTCTTGACGAAGAGGTACGTTAAGAAGGTGTGATTTGTGTTCACTTCTGAGAACGTGTCTCAACTGTGAAACCAAATCGGGAAGTTATGAGTGGTTAACTTTTCTGCGTTAAGAAAAGCTCTTAGGGATGTGTCAATCGTAGTGTTTGCATTTTGGGTCATCTACAAAATTTAACAAAGTTAATATAGTATTTTCGATTTTTAAAAATTTATTTATTAATACCCTTCATGTACTTAAAACATTAATAATATAAAGTCTAGGATCCAACGTTGTAAAACAAATAAATGGTTAGGTGACCTTTATCCCATCTATTTAATTCAACAAGGTAGGTGACGTTCACCAATTACATCCAAATGTAATTCCTAGCAATATGGGATCCTTAACAACGTTTGTTAATTGGCATGTTTGATCCCATCTATGCCTCGGGTTTCTAATGCTTAGGTGACATTTATCACAAAAGACTCTCGATCAAGTCATCCAACTTGAACAACATGTGGAATCGGCGCATAACTAGTGATTAGGTGACCTTTATCCCACTAGAAATCGCGAAACCACCTCGGCTATCAAAAGACGATCCAAGTAGTTAGGTGACCTGTATCCCACAAGGATCATACATGTGACGTGCGAGTGCATTCAAAAGGACGGCATAGACTTGCGTTCATAAAAGGGATTTTAGATGTATTATAATTCTAGCTTTATAAAACAACATATTGTATCATGTATATTGCATGCATCCAATATCACATGGTACTTATTATTTAAAATCATATTTTATTTTATTGGTTCTTTTAGTTCAAAATAAAATCTCCATTTTATTGACTATTTCGTTGCGGTCAATTTTAAACCAATATCCTATATTAAAGTTTGAGTTTGAGCGCACTAGAACCAATTTTAGACTTTTTAATAAAACAACCTTTTATTATTTAGATATGGAGTTTGGATGAGTTTTAAAATCATAATTTTAACTCATTCTACTACTTCAAAAAAAATTAAGAGTTTTTATAATAAAACTCTTATTTTTAAAAGCTCATTTTTATCATTTTACTTTAAAATGTTAATTTTTTTGAAAAGCCAAAACTCCAAAAAGATGATTTACTTTTATGTTCAAAATATTATCTAGCATGCAAAATCCTATTTCAATCACACATAATAATATCAACATAAACGTCATCAACATAATGTAAAAAGTGTATAAACCAAGCCAAAAAATCTAGTGACAATTCTTGTGAACCAATCAAGAATGTCAAGTCCATTCCTAAGGGACTAAAGACCAAAAAAAACTCCAAATGATGTCTTCAAGCTCCCACTTGCCAAAACAACCATTGCATGAAAAATCTTCTAGGAACTCCATGGTGTGTGTGTTTGCTCCTTGCAAGTCTCCAAATGGTCTTCATTCTTCAAACTTGTTATATTTTTATATAAATAAACTAATCTAAATTTAATCTATCATATACAAAGATTAACAAAATGAAAGAATGACTATTTACTATTACATATTTTATGAATGAATAAATATTACAACCATTTGAATAAACAACACAACCATCATCACAAGGGGTCATTGGCTTGTTTATACATATCATTTACATACAACCAAAAAATAAACAAACACTTTGTTTTTCTAAGGCAACTTTTATAACCAAAAATGCATGTAAATTTTGGTCACATAAAATAACAATTATAAACTAAAGATGCCAAAGATGCCATGCATGAACTTCTTCATGCAAGATGAAAAATCACCCATGGCTTCCAAAAAGCAAGTTTTTCATATAAACAAGAAATCTTAACATGAATGCAAAAGTGGCCCTGATACCACTTGTTGGGTTTTGTTCAAAAATCGATTTCAAAAATCAAAACATTTTGCAACGGAAGCTAAACATTTTGAACAACATTAAAACACTTCAACACCCACCAAGGATCCATTTGCATGAACATGAAAGATTAAAACAACCATAAGGTTTTTTAGAAAATACAACCTTTGAAGTCCTTTGCTTAGTCTTCTAGTTGAAGAAGATGGAGATGGCAAGAACTCAAGCAAGAGCTCCTCTAGAGTAGTCCACCAACAAGATCCAACACCAAATGTATGCTAGTACCTTCTTGAAGAAAGATGCAAAAAAGAGCTTCTAGTTCAACTCTACAATAGACTTGAAATGATAAGAATCAAAAACCCACCAAGAATGGTGGTTTTCGGCCGAAGTCAAGAGAGGGAGAGAGGAGAGTAATTTTGCAAGTGCGTTTTAAAATCCAAGACTTCTTTTTTTTTTCAAAACACAAGACAAGCTCTTCATTTTCTATTGGACCACAAAAGGGTCCAATAGTGTGCATATTGCCACCCAACATGGCCAATGAAAAAAAAGAAGGCCATGCAATTTTATACTTTTAACCCTTCTAGTTTAAAATGGTTAAAATCACATTTTAACTATTTTAAACTTTTTCCTTTAAATCCCTCCTTTCTATTTTAGTTTCATATGAGTCCATCATATGTATTAACAAACTAAAATTTAATTCGCATCTATAATATTATGAATCATATTCATTTATATTTTCAAGAAATAATTAATATTTATCAAGAATCAAATTCTTATAAATATCAATTTTGGTATCTACTTGCTATATGGTGTGACCCTATAGGATCATATATTACCGGTAATACTATTTTATAATCATTCTTGAGCATATGGAACCAACAGAGAATGCACTTAAGTTCCTCAACAACCTCCTGCCTGAGTGGAAAGTATTCGCATCACACGTCAAGCACAACCACTTAATGGAGAAAGTCGGCATCCACGAGCTCTATGAGATGCTTCTTCAAGACGAAGATGAGGTAATGGAAATTCTGAACGAGAAGAAGGTTGCATCCAAGCCAGCTGCTGATCCTCTGGCGCTTATGTTCTCCAAACGAGGGAAGTCTTCTGGTCGTCACTCCAAACGTGCCCAAAAGCAAAGCGAATCGGAGTCAGAACCTGAAGAAAAAGAAGACAGTGATTCTGATCCTGAATTATTTGCCATTAAGAAAGCAATGGCCCTGCTCTCAAAGTCCTTCCAACAACAGAAGTTCTATAAGAAGCCGACGTCCAATAATCAGCGCTACTCCACCTCCTCCAACAAGCGCCATGATTATCAGGACAAATATGAAGGAAAGAAGAAAGCTGATGAGCCAGACCAGATTGAAAAGAAGGAGAAGACAGAGAAAGATGACCGCAAGAAGAAAGACGAACCCGTGATTTGTTATAACTGCGGGAAGCTTGGTCACTTTGCGAAAGATTGCCGGAAGCCTGTTGTAAAGAATGCTCACTATTACAAGGCTAAACTCGCTCTGGCATAACAGAAAGAAGCAGGAGAAGCTCTGTTTGTGGAAGACGGCTACTGGTTGGGTCGTTCTGATGATGAACGCGAATCTGATGGTGCTGATGCTTTCATGGGATATCACTCTCCTGCTGATGAAGAAAAGGCAAAGTCAAGTCAGTACGGTCATGTGTGGTACTTAGACTCTGGATGCTCCAAGCACATGACCGGAAGGAGGGAGCTTCTCACAAACTACAAAGAACAATATGGCGGAGATGTGAGATTTGGGAACGATGACAAGGCGCCGATTTTGGGCTACGGCGACATTGTCCAAGAGAAGATCACTCTCAAGAAGGTATCACACATCGCGGGATTGGGACACAATCTGTTCAGCATCGGCCAATTCTACGACAAAGATCTCGAGGTCCGGTTCAAAGCCAAAAGGTGTAGCATTCTCACCGACGACGGAACGGAGCTACTGGTTGGAAAGCGCAAGACCAACCTCTATACCATCGACCTCGCTTCCCTGAAGACCGATAAGCCTGTCTGCCTGATGTCAAAGGATAATTCCGAACAAACATGGATTTGGCATCGACGTCTCTCGCACCTGAACTTCAAGAGTATCAACAAACTGGTGCTGGGCGAATATGTGAAAGGCATGCCCGATCTTCAATTCGTGAAGGATCAACCCTGCGGGGCATGTGAAATGGGAAAGATGAAGTGGGCGACGCATAAGTCGAAGGCCGCTCCGAGCACGTCCCGGTCCCTCGAACTTATCCACATGGATTTGTGTGGACCGATGCGTGTTTAGAACATCAACAAGCGTAACTATGTTCTGGTGATGGTGGATGACTTCTCACGCTACACATGGGTCAAGTTCCTACGCACGAAGGACGAAACTCCGGAGCTGATCATCAATCATATGAAGACCATCCAACTGAACCTCCAAAGTCAAGTTCAGACCATCAGGACCGACAACGGGACGGAGTTCAAGAATCAAACGGTGAACGACTACCTGACTTCTGTCAGCATTTCGCAAACCTTCTCGGCCGCACGCACTCCTCAACAAAACGGAGTGGTGGAAAGGCGCAACCGTACCCTGGTCGAAGCTTCTAGCACAATGCTTTCTCAGTCCAAACTGCCGCTATTTCTCTGGGCCGAAGCGGTGTCTACTGCTTGTTACACGCAAAACCGATCCATTATCAACAAACGGTTCAACAAGACGCCGTACGAGATCATGAACAAACGCGTTCCAAACATCAAGTACTTCCACCCGTTCGGATGCACGTGCTACGTCCTCAACGACAAAGATGATCTCGGCAAATTCAGCCCGAAGGCAGACGCATGAGTTTTCATATGATACTCCATGCAGGCTAAGGCGTATCGCGTTTACAACAAACGGACTAAAACCGTTACTGAAAGTGTAAACGTGACATTCGACGAAGCCGCGGACTTGGCTTCTGAACACATCAGTTCAGAACCCGGTTTAACTGGTGTGTTAGCTTTCGAACTTTGTCGTTCGGGATCTGCACAAACAGCAGTAAATCCGAATCTCGCATCTTCATCGAATGCTAATCTTTCTAATTTAGATTTACTGTTTCAATACTTCTATGATGATTTATTTAATGTTTCTAACCCTTATGTCTCAGCTCAACCTAGAATCGAAGCTGCTCAAATCGAGGTCTCAGCGAATCTCTCCAATCCGCCGCCTTCAACCAGCAGCCCAACACTTACTGTGGAGACACCTCAATCATCAACCTCAACATCATCGGATACTACAATCCCCCCAGAGGAACCAACACAAACTACGGAGATCGCTCCTCAAGATTCGTCATATGGTACGATCAATGATCTGCCTCTAAATTCCTCGGAACCAGAAGTTGCTCAACCATCGACGAATCCTCCCCCGTCTCCTGCAAGAAATCAATCGGCGACACTTAAAACTGTACAAGACCTTTCATCTGGTGATTACGTGGATCTGGATGCCTCACATTCAACTTAGCAGCCACTTCCACACACCACCAAATGGACGAGAGTTCATCCCCTGCACCAAATCATCGGTGATCCCTCCACTCCTGTTCAAACGTGGGGCGCATCAGCAAATTTCTGCCTCTTCTCCGGATTCTTGAGTAAGATCGAGCCCACAACCGTACGCGAAGCACTTGAAGATCCGGACTGGGTCATGGCCATGCAAGAGGAGCTCAACCAATTTGAGGCTCTCAAGGTATGGCGACTTGTCCCACGTCCAACCCACAAGACGGTGATCGGCACGAAGTGGATCTTCAAAAACAAGAAGGACGAGGACGACATCATAGAACACAACAAGGGGCGTCTCGTGGCCAAAGGATATCGTCAACAAGAAGGGATAGATTATGATGAGACATACGCTCCGGTGGCGAGGATAGAATCTATACGTATGTTTCTTGCATACGCCGCGCACAAGAACTTCACAGTCTTCTAAATGGATGTGAAGACCGCATTCCTTAATGACGAACTCAAGTAAGAAGTGTACGTATCTCAACCGGACGGGTTCGTGGATGAGAAGAAGCCTGATCATGTCTACATCCTAGACAAGGCCCTCTACGGACTGAAGCAAGCTCCACGGGCCTAGTATGATACATTAACAGCGTTTTTGATAAAATCAAAATTCACTCGAGGTAAGATAGATTCAACTCTGTTTATCAAAAACGAAAAAGGTCATATTGTTTTAGTTCAAGTGTATGTCGATGACATAATTTTCGGTTCCACTAATCCTCAGTATGCTAAGAACTTTGCAAAGCTCATGGGACAATTTTTTAAAATAATATGTTATGTGAGATGAATTTCTTCCATGGTCTTCAAGTTATAAAACTGTCGACCGGGATATTCATAAACCAGGCTAAGTACATCAGGGATATTGTTAAATCCACATCCGTGCAACTAATATGAAATCGAATATGATAAGCAATAAGAATTATGATTTCAATTGGTCATCCCTTTAATTAACTTTCAGAGAGAATTTTACAATACGAATAAAAAGCTAAAGAGATGATTAGCTTGTTTTTCCTAGCTAATCACACATTAAATACATCAGGCCCGTGGTTAACAAGCCCACGGCCCGTTCACTAATAAGCTCTAATTTAAACAAATACAATTTAACCCTTGAACTTTAAATCAACTATAAAACCTGCCCTAACAATCTCCCCCTTTGATTTGAAGTTCGAGTTCGCGCTCTAGCTCTCGCCAGTTGAACATGTATCGTTTGCGCAACGCGAAGTGAACCTCGAACCATCTGATTGCACGGCGTTAGTCGATTCGATCTTCAATCATTTCCAACGCATTCCGAGCAATAGTTTCATTCTGATTCGGAACATAAGAATACCTTGGATTTTCAGACTCGTGTGTAATGATCTTTCGAAGAGCATCTCGAACTTTGAGGAGTGTGTCGTCGCAGAATCTTTCCACCTGACTGAAGCGCATGAATTTCTTCTCCTTTTGCTCATTGAGGTAAACAATCCCAAATTCTGGTTCCAGAAGCATAGCGTTCTCGGGATACATGTTTAACTCAGGTGCTTTCAGATTCGGCTTGATCAGATTTACCTTTTTTGCCTTGTTCTCGATAGCCATTTGGAAGTCCGTTAGATAAGACATCATGATGGTGCGGACCAGGTATCGACGAACAGCTTCGAGCGCCTTTGTAATCTCTAGCGGTCGGATGGTTATTGTACGTAAGTCTTTCAGAATAACCAGAAAGTCGAGCGGTCGGAGGTTCTTGAAGTCAGCTTCTGAAAATTTCCATTCGTTCCCATCTTCACGTCGAACAATGAAAACTGGGTAGACGATTCTCATAATGCGTCTGTAATAGATACTGATTACCTCTGTGATCCGAAGTTTGGTTCTGACCTGGTTGACAGGAAGACACCGCTGCATTGTGCTGATATATCGGCGTTGAAATTCTGGGTTAAGGTTGTAAATACCCAGACAGAAGGTCGGCTCGATCGGGCGAAGCTTGTGGACGAAGAGCTTCTTCAAAGATTCCTCCAAGTGAGGGATAAGTACCATGATCTTCTCCCAACGGATTTGTTGCTGTTGAGGAGGGGGAGGAAGATCAGAAGCTGTCGTAGGAGGAGCAGTTGTAGGAAGATCGGAAGTAGTAGACTCGGGTCTTGTTGATGATGTTCCGGCGGGTTGAGCATAGTGAAAGGGGGATGTTCCATACAAATTTTGGAGCAGGAACTGATCATAATCAATGTTGTCGTCCTCATCAGTGGGGAAGACCAAATTTACCTGGAGATTTACGGCACTGGCGGCTTTTTCGTACCATGCATCTTCGGTCTCCGGGTTGGCTTCACAATCTGGATCTATCATGTCCAGAATCGGTATGTCTGATGAGTCAAAATCAATCAGTTCCTGTGTTGAACCCTCGGGCTTTTCAACCGTCGGGTCTTCTTCATCTGATATCTCCATGTCTATAACCATGTCTGCTAAAGGCAACTCGGCTTCTGGTGCTTCTGTTGAAGCTGCCGCAGTTGGGGGTTCCTGATGAACCACAGTTGTAGCGTCAGTCTGGATCAGGGAGGCGGTCTCGGTCAGATGTTGTCTTTTCTCCCCCTCACGGTGATCAGGATCATCCTGGTCATCGTGTTTCCGCTTCAGGCCGCCTGCTTGGCTCTTGCAGGTATTTTTGAGTGAGCGGACTCTCTCGGACAGCGTTGTGAGCGCTAGGTTGTAGTCCTTGAGAGTCGAGTCAATGGCATCTAAGCGAGTGGTAATAAATGAAGATGGAGCAGTGACCTGTGAATAGAGAACTGAGATCAAGTCTGCTTCAGTAGAGGCGGTTGTATCTGATTCCTGGAGCAGTTGGGCCAATAGCATCGTCTTCAGGGTGTCCACCGAATAGATAGGTTGCGGTTGAATCGGTGGAGGTACAGGGGCGGTTTCAGTTTCGACGAGGTGGCCTTTACCTTTGATAGCGCGCATCGCTTTGGCAAGTTCAACGGCTACATGTTGTTGCATAGTTTGCTCCATTGCCTCGCAGACAACCTTAAGGGTGCTGTCCAGGGACCCTGGTGACACAAAGTCTGGGTGAGTAACTCCGAGTTCACTTAGATTACCCGTTAAGGCATCTACCGCAGGGGTAGAGCCACCTACGTTCACAGTTGGCATATCGGTAGCTGTGGTAGGATTTCCCTCCGATCCTTGTGTTCCACCTAGAGGTGAAGACACTACGGTGGTTCCGGTCGAGTCACGAAGATTCTCGACTTGGTGTTGCTCCTCTTGTGTCCTAGCCAAAGGATTTTTAATAGCAAATGGCTCTAGACTCGATTGTGCATGAAAAGAAGTCGCGACCGGGGGCTGCTGTTCGCTTGTTTCAACACCAGCACCCTCCGAGTGAGAGGCCGGTGGAAGTTGTGCTATATCCCCGTGATGTGCTAAAACATCCGTCTTTTGAGAGATGGATGAGTGGATGAGGAGGTTGTGCAATTGGTCCGCTGGGTCCACGGAGGCTTCTTCAATATCCTGTCCCAACGTATGAGGCAGGATAGCAGATGTGGCTACCCGGATATCACGTGGTTGGGTTCGCTCATGAGCCTTTTTATCTTTACGGCTCGATCTTTCTTGCTTCGTTTTCGACCTTAACTCCCTCCTTCTCACATGTTCTATGTCCCGGGGAAGGTCCCTCCGGCGCTGGCTGGACCATGGGATTCCCTAACTCTCGTCTATATGCTATCACAGGTAGGGCTTCAGGCATATGCACAGCACTGATATTATCCTGCTCCCCCTCAAAACATACATGGAGATTGACTTGCGTCATCTCAGAGTGAGAGTGTTACTTACTTGGTAGTGATCAACACAAAAAAAACATTTAGACGTTTAAGAAAAACAGGGTGAAGCTTCCCCTCGGATTTTGTTGAGGTTGTTGATCCGCCATGGAATATCTGTAAAAGATCCAAAGTTAGTAAACAAGACAGATAAACAAGTTCCGACGCGTACCTTTGCTGTAAATGGCTCAATCTGAGTCAGATCGAGGACTGACAGTGAGAAACCAGGTACTGAAATGGACACAACAGGGGTTTTCGGACATAGTTGCAGATGTCAAAGTGTCTGGAAGCACAGGAGTCCGGATACAAGAAAGGGAAAAAAACTTTTCGGACAACCCATGTAAACCGGACAAAAGTGTCCGGAAAACATGATTGTCCGGACGGGAAGAAGGTTCCCGGATAAATCGAGGATACCGGACAAAGGGGTAACCGGACGGGAGTGGTTGTCCGGAGAAGTGGGAGTCCGGATACATAAACATACCCGTAGTTGAACTTACCGGAAACCCTTAGGTTTCCAGACAACGAGGTTTCCGGGTGTTTGTGGAATTCGGACAAAGTAACATTGAATAAGGAGGTGTTCGGATAGATAATCATAATTAAGAATGTTCACGGATACGACGGATGTATCCGGACGACCTTCAAAATCATTCAACGAACTAACTGGAGTCCCAATCAGGTGTAAAAGAGATACCCAGGGTTTGTGTGAGTATCTAAGCACTGTTGGTTGACTAAACAGTCGATATTGTGGCTTTCTAAGCACAGAATCGAAGAAACCCATAGTGAGTTTTTGGGTACAGTGGAATCGATCAACTGAGGGATCGATTTGTGGTCGAAAGTGTGTGATACTCGAGTAAAGATAAATAGCATTTATAGTTGATGCAAATACTTGAGTTTGGGACTGAAAAACACCGTGAATCATCGACTTTATGATGGACCGAGCGAGAGAGAAAAACCGTCAAGGGGTTTTAGGGTTTTAGGGCGATTTTCCGGATAATGAAAAAACGAAGGAGTCCGGGTGGCTTATATAACCGGGTGGTGTCCGGGTTCTTAGCCGACCCGGATTCATACCCGGTCTGGATACTGTCCGGATACCATGGGGTTTCCGGATACTGTCCGGATAACTTCAAACGGTCCTTTTCCTTGGAATTTTGCAGGAATCTGAAGTGGAATAGGACTTTCTCTCGCTCCCCTTCAAACTGAGCATGGGGATTTATCGCTCCCCCTCGGATAGTGCAGTAGAGTGCAGTGGAGGGGTCCGGCACACAAAAAATTTGTGAAGCCTTTTGTAAAGAAACTTGTGCCGCTCCCCCTCAGATGATGACTATAACACACACGCAGGAGTGCCCACACACACAAAAACTTTTGACGTTTAAGAAAAAACTGTGTGTGACGCTCCCCCTCAAAGAATGAGGAAACTTACCTGATACCGCAAAGTGCTCCCCCTGAACACAAGAACATATGGTGAAAGCACAGAGATAATGAAGTGAAAAACAGACGACAGTATGAAATAAAAGAAACGCACGAAGAAAGAAAGAAAATAAACGAAATCTACTTAATAAATACAGAGACTAAAATCTAACTGTGTAACCGAGACAAGTAGAATATAGGTGCGAGGAAGTGTATACTCAGGAGGAGTAGACAGTTACGCGTAGATGTATGGAACTTGTAACGGGCACACATTCGGATTAAGTCTTCAAATTTAGCATACCTAGCTTGAACACAAGAAATTTGAAACGTTTTTCGTCCAAGTCTTTGGTAAACAGGTCTGCTAACTGATGCTCAGTATTTACGAAGTAGAGTTCGACTGTACCTCTTTCGACGTGATCCTTAATAAAATGATACTGAACATCGATGTGCTTCGTCTTGGTGTGTTGGACCGGGTTGCTTGATATGGCAATTGCGCTCTTCGAGTCACAGTAGATCGGGACTTTGACATACGTAAAGCCGTAGTCTTTGAGTTGCGTCCTCATCCAGATTACTTGGGAACAGCAGCTTGCGGCGGCTACATACTCTGCCTCGGCAGTTGACGTGGAAACGCATTGCTGTTTCTTCGAAGCCCAACTTACCAGGCTGTCTCCCAAGAACTGAATGTGTCCCGAGGTGCTCTTGCGGTCCATCATGCATCCTACGTGATCCGCATCAGAATAAGCGGATAAGCCAAAACCTGTCTCTTTCGGGTACCATAGGCCAAGATCAGCAGTACCACGTAAATAACGAAAAAATCGTTTAACGGCATTGTAATGAGACTCTTTAGGGTTTGACTAATAACGGGCGCAAAGAAATGTCGAAAACATGATGTCCGGTCTACTGGCAGTTAGGTACATTAAAGTACCGATCATTCCCCGATACAATTTGGCGTTGACAACCTTTCCGTTAGGATCGGCGTCAAGCTTTGTATTGGTCCAATTGGAATTTCCGAAGAATATCCCGAATGTATTTGGACTGGTTTATGAAAATTCCTGTCGACAGTTGTTTAACTTGAAGACCAAGGAAAAAGTTCATCTCACAAAGCATACTCATTTTAAAAAAAATTCCCATGAGAGTGGCAAAGTTCTTTGCATATAAAGGACTAGTAGAACCGAAAATGATGTCATCGACATATACCTGGACTAGAATTATGTGACCCTTTTCGTTCTTGATAAACAGAGTAGAATCAATGGTACCTCGAGTGAACTCGGCTTCTAACAAGAACTTTGACAGTGTGTTGTACCATGCTCGCGGAGCTTGCTTTAAGCCGTATAGTGCCTTGTCTAATATGTAGACGTGATCAGGCTTCGAGTCATCTACAAATCCGTTGGGTTGCGACACGTAAACTTCTTCTTGGAGGTCGTCGTAAAGAAAGGCTGTCTTCACATCCATTTGGAAGACTGTGAAGTTCTTGTGCGCTGCATAAGCGAGAAACATACGGATTGCCTCAATGCGTGCGACCGGAGCGTAGGTCTCATCATAGTCGATCCCCTCTTGTTGTCGGTACCCTTTGGCCACAAGATGCGCCTTGTTGCGAACAACGATGCCATCTTCGTCCTTTTTATTTTTGAAGATCCATTTGGTGCCAATTACCGTCTTGTGCTTAGGACGTGGAACCAGTCGCCATACCTTTAGAGCTTCGAATTTATTTAGCTCTTCTTGCATGGCTATGATCCAGTCTGGATCTTCGAGCGCTTCACGTACGTTTGTCGGCTCAATCTTGCTCAAGAAGCCGGAAAATAGACAGAAGTTGGCGGAAGCGCCTCGTGTACGAACAGGAGTCGAGGGATCACTGATGATCTGATGTAGGAGATGGGCCTTCGTCCATTTGGTGGAGTGCGGAAGCGGCTGCTGGGTATAGTGAGATGCGTCTGGATCCACATACGAACCAGATGGAAGGTCTTGAACCGCTTCAAGAGTAGCAGTCTTGTTTCTTGGAGGAAGTGGGGGAGGATTCGTCGATGGTTGAACAACTTCTGGTTCTGAGGAGTTCAGAGGTTGAGCATCGGTTGTAGCAGATGACGAATCAGTAGGAGTGATCTCCGATATTATAGGTTCCTCTGGGGGGTTACAGTACCAGGTGCATGCGTATCTGAAGATGACGGTTGAGTTGTCTCTATTGTTGTTGATGGCGTGCTCGTAGAAGGAGGCGGACCAGATAAAGCGGCCGAATCCTCATTGCGAGCAGCTTCAAGCCGCGGTTGCGCTGAGACAGGAGCAGAAGAGTTAAGTATGTCATCATAGAAATATTGAAACAGTAAATCTAAATCAGAAGAGTCAGCATTCGATGAAGATGCATGATTCGGATTTACTGTGGCTTGTGCAGATCCCGAACTCGAAGGTCCGGAAGCTAGCACTCCAGTTAAACCGGGTTCTGAACTGAGTTGTTCAGAAGCCAAATCAGCGGCTTCGTCGAATGTCACGTTTATGCTTTCAACAATGAATTTGGTCCATTTGTTGTAAACGCGATACGCCTTAGCCTGTGTGGAGTATCCAATGAAAACTCCTTCGTCCGCCTTGGGGCTGAATTTCCCGAGATCATCCTTGTCGTTCACCACATAGCAAGTGCACTCGAAGGCGTGAAAGTAGACGATGGTTGGAACGTGATTATTCATGATCTCGTACGGCGTCTTGTTGAACCGCTTGAGAAGGATAGAGCGGTTTGGCGTGTAGCATGCCGTAGACACCACTTCAGCCCAGAGATATAGCGGTAGATTTGCTTGGGAAAGCATTGTGCGGGCAGCTTCAACGAGAGTACGGTTCCGTCTTTCCACCACTCCGTTTTGCTGAGGAGTGCGTGCGGCAGAGAAGGTGTGTGTGATGCCCACTGACCTCAGATAGTCATCCACCTTTTGATTCTTGAACTCCGTCCCGTTGTCAGTTCTGATGGACTGAACGTGTTGAAGCTTGTTCTTCTGGACAATCTTCAGGTGATCAATAATGAGCTCCAGAGTTTCATCCTTCGAGCGTAAGAACATCACCCAAGTGTAGCGTGAGTAGTCGTCCACCATCACAAGCACGTATTTGCGCTTATTGATGCCCGGAACACGCATTGGACCACATAAATTCATATGAATGAGTTCGAGGGTCCGGGACGTTCTCGGAGTTGCCTTCGGCGGATGTGATGCGCGCTTCATCTTTCCTTTTTCGCATGCCCCACAGAGACGATCCTTCACGAACGGAAGTTGGGGCACGCCTCTGACGTGTCTGCCTAACACCAGTTGATTGATACTTCTGAAGTTGAGGTGTGAAAAACGTCTATGTCAGAGCCAAACTTGATCAGAGTCGGCTTTTGACAAGAGACAGACAGGTTTGTCGGATTTGATTGCTGCGAGGTCAATGGTGTAGAGATTGGTCTTTCGAGTCCCAACCAGTAGCTCTTCTCCGTCGTTGTTGAGGATTCTACACCTTGTGGCTTTAAAGCTGACCTCGAGATCCTTGTCGCAGAATTGACCGATGCTGAAGAGATTGTGTCCTAATCATGCGACGTGGGATACCTTCTTGATTGTTATCTTGTCTTGTACGATGTCGCCGTAGCCCACGATCGGCGACTTCTCGTTATTCCCAAATCTCACGTGTCTGCAGTATTCTTCTTTGTAGTTCGTGAGAAGCTCCCTCCTTTCGGTCATGTGCTTGGAGCATCTAGAGTCTAAGTACCACACATGACCGTTCTGCAAAACAAGATTAGTGACGTTTAGGTACCCAAATTTGTTTGGATCCTAGGGGGTTAGGTCGGGCACCGTTTGGGGAAGCTTTCTTTGTCCCAGCTTTCCCTTTAGGTGTAGGATTACACCGGTAGGGGGAACTGGTTTTGGCACTTGTTTCCTCTTCGTTGTAGAATTTACACCTTTAGGAGGAACAGATTTTGTGGCAGCTTTCCACCCGGGTGCTGGTTTAACCCCAGTAGGAGCAACTCGTGTAGAATGGGATGAGTCTCCCGCTGTGGTTTAACCGCTTGATTGGTACCCCATTGGGAATGGTGTTTTTGCTTATTATTGTGGGGTTTTCACTTATGAAATAAGTTACCAACAAAATAAGGTGCATACCAATCATTATTGTGAAGATCATCAAAATCATTCCAACCACAATTAGAACAACATAAACAATCATGCGATAACTGAATCAATTGATTAAGAGAATTAACTTTAACGAGAAAAGAAACATCAAAATGGTTCCAATGATTCCAAGCATAATTGTCTTTGTCTATTCTAGAATTAAAAACAGGTGGGGAAGACTTTGACGCATCCTTTTTGACAGATTCCCTCTTTAGCCACTTTAGTGTTTCTTTATTAGCGCGACCATTTTTATCTGAAACAACAGGGACAGAATGATCAGTGACTTTAGGAGGAACAGTATTGTTGGTTGGCAAAGGTCCGGTCTCTTGCCTCAGCTGTGATTGCCTTTTAGAAACTGGTTTAGAAGTTGGTTTTGATTGAGAAATCTTGATCACAGCTGGGGCCTTTGTGTTAGAACATTGACCTTTTTGAAAATTGACCGTATGATTCACCACAGGAGATAAAAAATCAGTGTGACTTGGAAGAGGTTTGTCAAAGGGGAATGACTCAAACTCTTCATCACAGTTACCTTCAGAGTTCTTGTACTCTGAAAAATCTATCTTGGGAAGTACTGGACTAGGATCAGGTGAGGAAGGCGAGGAACTCTTTGTGCTTGTGTGCTTTGGGGAATTTGGTGCGGAAGCTAAGAAAAAATCAGAGTTCAAATTCCTTAAAACACTCTCGTCTTGAGAATCTTGACCGTCTTGTGAACTAGAAATCTTGCCTAAGAAAGCTTTGCACGAAGACGTGTCGGGTGAATTTGAGGAAAGGTCGGGTGAAATCTGCTTTTCAGATTGCAGTTGGTCAATTTGCTCTTGAAGCTGACCATTTCTCGTGTACTCTTTCATCTTTTCTGTTGCCAAGGCAGACAATTGTGATGTGAGTCGATTGATTTCACTCTGAAGGATTTCCTGTCCTTCACCAGACACAACTTCGGTTTTGACCGGTTGTAGATTCTCAAGTTTTGTAAGTAATACTTGTCTTTCCATTTGAAACCTTGATCTTTCTTTCTCAATGGACTCCTCCAACTCGACTATCTTTGCTTCCAAGATGAGAGGGGGAACATAGAGTTTAAACTCATCCGTCTCAGTCTTGGTTGCAGGTGCTAGGTCCTCATCCTTTTTGGAGGAATCCTTGGGACTAGCTACCTTGTAGGGGTCGAAGTAGTCATTGGAAAGGTACTTTTTGTCCTTTTGATATGAGTAGTTTAAAGGTTCATAACAAAATGGAAGTTGAATTCCTCGTTTTTGTGTGCGTTTATGTTCCTCGGTTTCCTCTTCCTTTTCTGGTTCAAGAGGACCAGTCCATTGAATTGCGTACTCTTGGTATTTTTTATCTAACCCATAGCAAGCAAAATCATATAGGGTTGGAACTTGATATCTTCCCTTTTTCAAATAGTGGGGGTTATCATATCCGATTCCCCATTCTTTGTTAAAGTACGTGAACTCTTTGGGTTTATTCAAAAAAATGGTTTGATCAGTTTGGCCCCTTTTGTGGAGTTTGGTTTCAAGATCAAGAATTTTGGCCACATACTCCTTGTGTTGAATTTGAAGAGAAGAACATTGATAAGTAATGTCTTCTTTCTCATTCAAGCACTGATCAAACTGACGTTGGAGATCAGATAATTTGGCCCTTAAGTCTTTAGGTGCTAATGACAGATTTTTGCATTTGATGGTCAAGTTAGCATTTTCAGACTTATACTTCTCAGTTAATTTCTTTTGAACATTAAGCTTTTCAGTTATTGAACTAATTTCAAGCTTTTGTTCTTCATTTGTGGCCTTGAGGGAGTTTGCCTTTTCGGTGATGGTTTGCAGTTGAAGTATGAAATTTTGTAGGCAAGAATCACATACCTGATTTGTTGTTGCCTTTTCTTCATCCGTAGACGATTGATATCCCATGAAAGCATCAGCTCCTTCATAATTGTCCTCATCATCAGATCTTCCTAGCCAGTACTCATTTTCAGCGAACATTGCCTCCCCAGCCTCCTTCTGTCTGGCCAGTGCAAGCTTGGCCTCATAGTAGTGAGAGTTCTTCACTATAGGCCGACGGCAATCTTTAGCGAAGTGACCGTGTTTCCCGCAGTTGTAGCATTTCACAGGTTCATCTCTATTCTTCCGGTCACCTTTCTTTGTCTTCTCCTTCTTCTCAGATTGATCTTGCTCTTCTACCTTCTTCTTTCCTTCATAGCGATCCTTATAGTCATGACGCTTATTGGAGGAAGTGGAGTAGCGTTGACTATTGGAAGATGGCTTCTTGTAGAACTATTGTTGTTGAAAGGATTTAGTCAGAAGGGCAATAGCTTTCATTAAGTCTGATACTTCACCATCAGCATCACTGTCTTTCTCGTCTTCAGGTTCTGACCCGGAGGAGCTTTGCTGTGGACCGCGTCTGGGTTGGCTGCCCGAATATTTCCCTAGTTTGGAAGTCATGAGGGCTATAGGATCAGCAGATGGTTTTGGCTCATTCTTCCTCTCTCTCAGAAGCTCATTCACTTCATCTTCGTCTTGGAGAAGTGTCTCATACAGTTCATTGATGTTGATGTTCTCTATCAAGTTGTTGTGCTTGACATGAGAAGCATACACTTTCCATTCAGGTAGCAAGTTGTTGAGGAACTTTAGTGCGTTCTCAGTGTTGGAACGAACAATTTTATTCTTGTTCAGTTCATTGAGGAGTAGACAAAATCGTTCATAGGTATGGGTGAGGGATTCACCGTTGCGCTGCTTGAACCCATCGAACTTGGTTATCATGCTATTTATCTTCAGCTGATTTCCTACAACGCTCCCACGCATCATTCTGACTACTTGGTCCCACATGCCCTTAGCCGTCTCTTTGTAACTATCTATGGCGGTGTAGATGGAATTAGGAAGAGCTTGAATCAGATATCTCTTTGCATGCTTTTCACCTTCAATCATGCCTCTTTCAAATTCTGTCATTTCAGCAAGTGTCTTGTCCTCACGTTGAGCTATTGCAGTTGAAGTTGCAGCTATGTCCTTCATTGGCTTGGGAATTGGGCCATTATCCAGAGCTCTCTTGATGTACTCATAGTTGTCCTTGGACTCTATGAAGATCATGAACCTATCTCTCCATTGGCTGTACTCGTTCGGATAGAGACACGGTGGCTTGGTGTCAGTGCCAATTGCGAGAGCATCATGATAAGTAGACATCTTTGGTTGCGACGGAGTGATCGTCAGACGGGTTGATCGATTCAAAGGGTAAACGTAACGCAAGGCACTATGAGTGAAATCCTAACGCAGGGTCTACGAGTGGTATTGAACTAAGAGTGATCTCACTGGATAGGAATCCAAATAAGTGATCTGATCTGGAAGTGTCCGGATCAGATTTGATGCAAGTGGATCAATAAACAAAACAGAAGTGTCCGGATAAAATGAAGAGACCGGATAACTTGAGTTGTCCGGATAACAGAAAGAGTCCGGATATCAGAAAGAATCCGGACAGTGTAAGCTTTCCGGATAACAGATAGTACAAACTTTCCGGATAACAGAGGTTACCGGATGTGCAATGATTCCGGATATATTAAAACAAGATGTTTCCGGATACACTAAATTTTCCGGGTACAATGGATTGTCCGGATAAGATATGTCCGGAAACACTGGGTTTCCGGATACAAATGTTACCCGGATTGTATAAGGAAAAGTGACTTACCCGGATTGTAGAACTTACCCAAAAATATGAGGAGTCTGGATGGAATACTTACCCGAATGAGTGACCCGGAAAAGTGACGAATCCGGATGGAATAACACAAACGTCCGGACACCTTGAAGTTATCCGGAAACGACGGCTGGTTTATCCGGAAAAGTCGGCTGTTTGCTCAAATCGATCAAATTTTCGATTAGGGTTGCCCAAAATCGATCCTGGAAGATTAGTAACAATGCCAAACACAAAAATAACACTAATCCAA
Organism: Saussurea involucrata; assembly: GCA_033807775.1. Taxonomy (NCBI): domain Eukaryota; kingdom Viridiplantae; phylum Streptophyta; class Magnoliopsida; order Asterales; family Asteraceae; genus Saussurea; species Saussurea involucrata. The sequence goes on from CM066323.1 coordinate 34,072,361, forward strand.
TCGATTTCAATGCAAAAACAACAAGTTTTGATGGTTAAAAATCGGATTTTTATCAAGAACACTACCAAAAACTTTTGATCTTAAATTGCTCAATTAAACACTCAAACGATCGAATTGGAATGCGAAAATTTGCAGAATTACTCACAAGTATAATACTAACACAACCCAATAAACAGAATTGAACAATTTAGCCAGAATCAGGATTTTGAAAATTCAAGATGAACACATACGGGAAAAGTCAAAATCTTATCAGAAATCACTAGAGAGGTTTTGAATCGAATCCGTCCGTCTGCTCTGATACCAATTGTTAAATCCAGATCCGTGCAACTAATATGAAATCGAATATGATAAGCAATAAGAATTATGATTTCAACTAGTCATCCCTTTCATTAACTTTCAGAGAGAATTTTACAATACGAATAAAAAGCTAAAGAGATGATTAGCTTGTTTTTCCTAGCTAATCACACATTAAATACATCGGGCCCGTGGTTAACAAGCCCATAGCCCGTTCACTAATAAGCTCTAATTTAAACAAATACAATTTAACCCTTGAACTTTAAATCAACTATAAAACCTGCCCTAACAGATATTCTTAAGAAATTCCAGATGGAACAGTCCTCACCAATGAAAACTCCCATGGCACCCGGTACAAAGTTACACGCCGATCCTAACGGAAAGGATGTGGACACTAAAACATACCGGGGGAATGATTGGTTCTTTGATGTACCTAACCGCTAGTAGACCGGACATCATGTTTTCCACATTTCTATGCGCCCGGTTTCAATCAAAACCAAAAGAGTCTAATTTAATAGCTGTCAAACGAATTCTTCGTTATTTACGTGGTACTGCTGATCTTGGCTTGTGGTACCCGAAAGAGACATGTTTTGAGCTGTCTGCATATTTTGATGCGGACCACGCGGGCAACATGATGGATCGGAAGAGCACATCGGGTCATGTGTAGTTCTTGGGCGATAGCTTGGTGAGTTGGGCATCCAAGAAGCAGCAGTGCGTCTCTACGTCGACAGCCGAGGCGGAATACGTGGCCGCCACAAGTTGCTGTTCTCAAGTGATTTGGATGCGGACACAACTCAAGGACAACGGTTTTACATACGTCAAGGTGCCCATCTACTGCGACTCGAAGAGCGCAATTGCCATATCCAGCAATCCGATCCAGCATACGAAGAAAAAGCACATAGACGTTCGGTACCACTTTCTCGCGCCTGTATTCTAATTGTATCAGTTACACAGTTAGGTTGAGTCTCTGTATTTACTAGGTAGATTTCGTTTGTTTCCTTTCTTTCCACGTGTGTTTCTTTTATTTCATACCGTCATCTGATTTGTTTGCTTATATATGTGCTTTCACGAGTGTTCATGTGTTTAGGGGGAGCATGAACCGGTATCAGGTAAGTTTACTCTATTGTTGAGGGGGAGCGTCACACACACTTTTTTCTAAACTGCCATAAAGTTTTTATGTGTGTGTATGGATACTCCCGTGTGGATTTCACACTACATGCACATTCTTAGGGGGAGCATATAATCTTAAATTCATCATTTGAGGGGGAGCGACACGTTTTTTTACTCTGTAAAAGTTTTTTTTGTGTTCGTCTCTCCAGTACACACACTTGCACAATCCGAGGGGGAGCAGAGAAATCGCCATGCTCGGTTTGAGGGGGAGCGAGAGAAGGTTCTTTCAAAATCCAAATAGTCCTATTTTATTGAAGTTTTGAAAGAACAGGGGAGTTTTGTCAAACATAACAAAGTGTTCGGACAGATATCCGGACACCCGTCTATCCAGATAGGATTCCGGACCGGATGGGTATCCAAATAACCCACCCGGAAACCTAGTCCCTTATATAAGTGATCCGAAAACTCTCATTTTCATTATCCGGATATTTTCAAACCCCTCGAAAAACCCCTTGGCTTTCTCTCTCGTTCGGAAACCCTCGACATCTCCATATTCTCGCTCGATTTCTGTTCTACATCAGGTATGTGTCTCGATTTCTTATCTTGATACTAACTAGACGTATTTCGCGCTCTGAAATTCACAAATCGACCACTGGTTTGGTCGATTCAAGGGTATCGAAACCCTCAGTTCACGTCGACCTACGTTCGACCGATTTCAGGGTGTCTTTGGCCAACTTACACCTTGTCGTATGCACACACATTCAAATGACAACTGTTTTGATGCTTGGGTAAATATTTGCAAGCATATTTGGGCGAAATTGATCCATCCGAAAGTCGTCCGGACACATTCAAGTTGTCCGGAAACCATCAAAGTCTAGATATTTTATCCGGACACCACCATCATCCGGTAACCCTAGTTGTCCGGAAATCTAAGGGTTTTCGGTAAGTTCAACTATCCGGATTGATGAGGTATCCGGTAACCAAAGACATCCAAAAACACATCTCTTACCCGGAAACCGATTTATGTCCGGAGTGTTACCTTGTCCGGAAACCTTCCTTACGTCCGGTAACCTTGGTTGTCCGGATACTTGTGTCCGGACACTCTTGTTTGTCCGGAAACCTTTGTTTCAAATGTTTTGTCCGGCCACACCTGTTTTCCATCATTCCAGTACCTTGTAATCTCACTGCCTATTCTCCATCTGTCTCAGATTGACCCAATTACAACAAAGGTACGCGCCTACAATTGTTCATCCGCCTTGATTACTAACTTTGGTTCCTTTTTTAGATATTCCTAATGGCGGACCAGGAACAACAACAACAACACCAAGAGCAAATTCCTCCTTAAGAGAAATTTATCGACGAAGCAGCCGATAATGCTTTGGTCAACCCTGACCATGGCATTGAGATAGTCGCCAACAATCATCAATTGGATGCCGCTAAGTTCCGACCACAGGCGCAACACCGTGTGGTCGTGGGCATACTCCTAGGTCACCCTCTCCGTGAGGCCCTCACTGCCATAGCCGACGTCCCGGTACTATATATATATATATATCAAGTGTGGCTCACTGCAAAAGTCATCACGGCTGCCAACACTCAAACCATCACGGCGCGGATCGATAACCATCCCTTCACGCTCACACCTGACTCGTTCCGTCGCCTGCTATCCTTACCGGAAAACAACGCCGGCGGACACCAAGGCTACGACCCCGTGGTCAACGACACGACATTGTGTGCTCAAGTACGCGCACTCGGATACAACCACCCCCTCGAGCGTCCTTCAGCCTTCAACAGAAAGTACCTTGCACCCATCTGGTACACGTTGTTCACCATACTAAACAGGTGTCTCTCATCCAGATGGAGGGGCATCGACCAGTGCACAGCCGACTTCTTGCGCCTGTTCCATGCAGTATGCTACAACAGGCATGTAGACTTCGCCATGATCATCTGGCGCGAACTGGTGCAGGCCATTCGGAAAATCGGCGGGTCGAAGCAAAAGAAGTTCCTGCCTTATCCTCAATTCCTCTCACTGGCCGTCAGACAACATATAGAGGCAAATCCAGCAATACCGCGACGCCTCAACCATCCGGTATGTCCTCCTTTCTATTTACAATATATGGTGATTCGGAACTCGTCCAACGCCATAGCCATGCCCATACCTGAAACCTTACTGGCACACGTGGACCCCAATGCACCGAGTGTGGTAGAATATAGGAGAGAGTTAGCTGCTCCCATGGTCCAGCCAGAGCCGGAGGGACCTCCCCAGGGAGATAGACCCGAGCGACGTGAGGGTCCTAGGACAAGAGAAGGAAGGGCCCGGGCAGTGGGGGCTCCCGGGCGTGGTGTGTTGAGATTACATGGGAGGGGAACAGGCGTGGGCAGTGCATTGGATACACGAGCCAGTACTACCAAAGCCGGACCAAGCCAACAACCCATTCCTATCACCCGTATGACGACCAAATCTGGAACGTCGTCCAGATCATTGCTTCACCGTGACTCGGAGCCTTACATCTCTGATCCTCCCTCACCGACCAGACAGGCTTAGGATGTGGAATCTGACTCCACCAAATCCGATACGGACCGTACTATACGGGCATCCTTAATCCCTACCTGTATCGGACCAAACCCAGATTTTACCGAAGGAATCCCCTTTGATACGGGAGACATAAGGAGAGAGGAGGGAGTATTCGTTGAAGAATTAGAACATGTGAGACGGAGGGAATTGAGATCAAAAACAAATCAAGAGAGAATAAGCCGTAAAAATATAGAGGCTTTTGAGCGACCCCAAACCAGTGTCATCCAGGTCGTCACATCTGTTATCCCGTCTCATTCGTTGGGACGAGATATTGAAGAAGCCGCCGTGGACCTAGCGGCGCAAGTGCACAACCCCCCAAGTCACTCATCCGTCTCTCAAAAGACGGATGTTTCAACTTCACATGGGGAACTAGCACAACTTCTACCGATCTCTCACTCGGAGAGTATTGGTAGTGAAACAAGAGACCAACAACCCCCGGTCTCGCCTTCTTTCAAAGCACCATCGAGTATAGAGCCACTTGAAATAGAACATTCTTCGGCTAGGACACAATATGAGATCCAACAAATCGATGTTCTTCGTGACTCGATCGGAACTTCCGTAGGGTCTCCGCCTTTAAGCGGAACGCGAGGATCGGAAGGAAATCCTACCACGGCTACCCCTGTGCCAACCGTGAACGTAGGTGGCTCTAACTCTAAGGTAGATGCCTCAACGGGTAATCTAAGTGATCCCGGAGTTACTTTACCCGACTTTGTGTCGTAGGGGTCTCTGGACAGCACCCTCAAGGCTGTCCGCGAGGCAATGGAGCAGCGCCTCACCGCAGAGCTCGATAAACTGAAAAGCCGGATCAAAGGAAAAGAGAAGGTAGTCGAAGCTGAAACCGCACCAACACCTTCATCGGCTCTCGTTCACCCAACTTACTCGGTGGACACTTTGAAGACTATGCTCTTAGCTCAGCTACTCCAGCAATCTGAAACCGACGCCTCTACCGAAGCAGACCTGATCTCCGTTCTACGATCCCAGATATCTGCTCCATCGTCATCCATCACCACTAGAATGGATCAGCTTGACACGACTCTCAAGGATGTTCAACAAGCGCTCAAAACGTTGTCCGAGAGAGTCGCCTCCATGGAAGAAACCTGCAAGAGTCAAGTAGGCGGTCTAAAGCGAAGACACGATGATCAGGATGATCCTAATCATCGTGATAATAAAAGACTACGATTATCCGATACCGCCTCGATCCTCACTGAAACTACTGTGGTTCAACCGGAACCGTCAACTGAGACAACTACAATAGAAGAACAACCTGAAGCCCAGTTGAGCTTAGTCGAGATGGTAATAGACACGGACATCTCTGACAATGAAGACCCGGCGGTTGAAAAGCCTGAGGGAGCAACACAGGAATTGGTCACAGATGATGCATTAGATAGGACCGGACTACAACTGATAGATCCAAATTCCCAGATCGACTCGGAGACCGAAAATGCATGGTACGAAAAAGCCGCCAATGCGATAAAACTCCAGGTAAACCTGATCTTTCCTACTGATGAAGACGACAACGTTGACTACGACCAGTTTCTGCTGCAAAATCTTTATGGTACGCCTGTTCACACTGCTCAAGCTCCCGAGACTTCTACAAGACCCGAAATGACAACTGCTGAAAATCCGATATATCCTCAACAACCGACAACCTCAGATCATCCTCTTCCTCAACAGCAACAAATCCGATGGGAGAAAATCCGATGCCCCTCACCTGGAGGAATCTCTGAAGAAGTTGTATGTTCACAGGTTACGCCCTATCGAGCTGACTTTTTGCCTTGGGATTTCTCACTTCGACAAAGAATACCAAGGTCAGTACATAAATGCCACGAAGCGGTGTCTGCCAGTTAGCCATGTCCGAACCAAGCACAAGATCACTGAAGTGCTTAACATTCAAACCGGCCGAATCCTTAGAGTCATGTTTCCAGTGTTCACTGTCTGTCGAGAAGACGATAACGAATGGAAAATTTCTGAAGCTGACTTTAAGAATCTTAGACCGTTCGACCTACTTGCTATACTGAAAGACCTCTGAACCAGAACCATCCGACCGCTTCAAGTGACAAAGGCGCTCAAAGCCGTTCGTCGATTCCTGATTCACTCAATCATGATGTCATACCTTACTGACTTCCAAATGGGAATCGAGAACAGAGCAAAGAAGGTAAATCTGATTAAACCAAATCTGAAAGCTCCTGAATTGAAGATGTATCCCGAGAACGCACTGCTTCTAGAACTTGAATTTGGGATAGTCTACCGCAACGAACAGAAAGAAAAGAGGTTTATCTGCTTCAGCCAGGTCGACAGATTCTGCGATGGCACGCTCTTCAAAGTTCAAGATGCTCTTCGAAACATCATCACTTATGAATCAGAAAATCAAAAGGTTTCGTATGTTCCAAACTCGAATGAGATAATCGCACGAAATGCTTTAGAAGTGATTGAAGAACGCATCGACTACCGCTGAGCCATCAGAACGTTCGAGATACACTTTGCGCTTCGAAAGAGATATGTTGATAACTGGCACGAACTCGATATTCAATTCAAAGGGGGAGATTGTTAGGGCAATATTTGGTTGAATAGAAGTTCAAGGGCTGAATTTCTATTAATCATATTTGAGCCTTATTAGTGAACGGGCTGTAGGCTTGTGTCCACGGGCCCAGCATATATAATGTTTTGTTTAGCTTAGAATTAAGCTAGTTGTCTAGTTTCACTTTCCTGGGCTAATTGTAATTCTCTTTCAGTATTGAAAGTAAAGTGGATGACCAGTTGAAATCATACCGACCTGTTTCTTATCTATTGATTTCTATTAACTGTTGCACGAATCTGGAACTCTAAAAAACACCATCATCCGTTCACATCGTTCATCCCACCCATCCGTCAATGCTCGTGACCGGGATGAAGAAATTTACCCGAGGGGTTCATTTCTAAGATTTGATGACAACAACCATCATCTGGATCTTGCGGTTCCCTTTGACTACCAGGTCATAATAGAGATCATCCGCAACCATCCTCTACGAACCGCGCTTACCAGAGTTGAACTTGTACCGGCCATTTACCTTCAACAGTTATGGGGTACACTTCAATTCCATCCTACTCATCGTACACCACATTTCACGGCCAGAGTTGATCATTTTGACGCCAGAATCACTCTAAGAGGACTTCGTCGTGCACTTTTTTTTTGGATAAGGTTCATCTAGGCTTTGCCTAGACTACATCCTTGGCAATTTTGAAACAAACAAACAAAGCGGCCGTCTGAGACTAAGCCTGGCCACAGAATGCTGATATGACATTTCATGCCATATCAACGATTCTTCCAGATTCTGATTCATCAGATTATGGAAGATAATCATGAGATTCCACGTCGAGAAAATGCTCCACGAGGCCCGAGCCAGTACATGCATTACATAAAAATGCCCAGGCAAGTGGATTTTGCTCATATAGCCGTCATCAGAGAAGACGTCCTCGCATATGCTGACCAACAGTCCTGGGTAGTTAGGCAGTATAGGCTAGAAAAATGCATTGGTGGTCCAGCCAGAGCCGGAGGGACCTCCCCATTATGCAAACCTACTAGGAGGTTAGGGTCAGAATGTCGAGGGGGTTCAGGAACACGGGGTTCTTGAACAACGAGAGATGAGGAGACGTAAAAGAAAGAGAGTCGGGAGAAGTAAAAGGACCGTTGGCCATGCATCTTCTTCACGACCAGTTCAACCACCACCTCGACCTCCTCCAGTTCAGATATTTGATGACGATGTCTCTTGGAATTCAGCTGATGTCTTTGCTACATCATCGTCTGATGATGATGTAGTTTCATTCATACCTTTCGGAGATAATGATGCTGACTCCGACCATGACCCTGATGCCGACTTGATTCCAAGACACATGGGTCGGAGACCACGTGTTGTGAGTTCTGATGTTGATTCCACACGGAACATCGGACTCTCCGACACTGCTACTGACGCTGCGGGTCCTTCTAATCTAAACGAAGAGGTAGAAGTAGAGGTGGAGAATGTAGCTAGTGGCGAGGAAAGAGGGAGAAAAGAAATGAGTGAAACTGTGATAGAGCCCGAAAAAGTTTTAACTATCGGCTCTCCCCAAACCCATCGAAGCCGGGTAGCCACATCTTCTGCCAACGAGCGTTTGTCGCCGTTGCGCATTGAATCAGCCATGGTGGACCCACACATGCATAGCACAGCCCCATCAAGCCACTCATCGATCTCTCAACAGACTGGTGTTTCATTTTCCACAAGGGAATTAGCACAAAGTCTATCGGCAACACAATCGGTGTTTGCTGGTATTGAAACAGGTAGGCTCCCACCCCGGCCACCGACCTTCCTTGAACGCACTTCGAGTCTAGGGTCATTTTGAAGAACATCATTTCCTAGGACACGAATGATGGCACCCTACCAAGTTGAGAGCTTTCGTGCTCCAACCGGAACACCCCGAGTTAGGCCGCCATTCGTTGGTGCCTCGCGAGGACCGGGTGGAAGTCCTGTCACTGCTAACACCATGTCAGTGGTGAACACAGGCCGTATAGTTGTTACAACTACTACGTTAACCGAGAACCTAAGTGGCTCGGGTGTTAGATCCATGTTTCCTTCTTTGACTGTTCAGCAGGTGGCTCAGAATCTTGTTCCTTATCCGCACTACATCACCTTGGAGGTTCTGCGAGCTTCACTTGCATCTATTGACACCACTTACAAGAAACATACCGACGAGTTGAGAAAGGTTGTTGGTGACCTATCTGCTGAAGTTAGAAGAGCAATCAAAGGAAAAGGCGTTGCTGAATCGTCGTTCACTCCTCCGAATCAACCATCCCGCATTGAATCCGATCCACAAACACCACCACGAGTACCGTTACACCAAATACCAACCGACCAGCTCAAATCAGAGCTGTTAGCCCGACTTTTAGCCCAAGGCGATTCTAACACGGCTGAAGAGGTAGACCTTGTTGGATTACTACGCCAACAAACCCAACCTCAAACCCAAACCCCAAACCAACCACCTTCTAGCAATGACTTCCAGCGTCTAACCGCTTCAATGAAAGATATGACAGAAGCCGTGACGGCATGATTCACCTCCATAACTGACAGGCTTCGAGCTGTTGAAGAGAAGTGTGGGATTCAAGCTCAAGCCCCACAGAAACGAAGGAATGATGATCCGGATGACCTTGATCTTCATGAGGGCGAGAAGAGAGCACGGGTTAGAGAAACAAGTGGCACCGGTACGGGTGATGAGGAGGGTTGAGTCAGTGAACGGGTAACAACTAAAGGTGGAACGACGACTGATGTGGTACAGGAACAAGATACTGAAATGGAAGTTCTAGCTGATGCCATAACGGGGGTTGAAAATCCTCGATTGTTGACAATAAAACGACGGATGAGCGGATGGCCGACAATATGATTATTGATATCATCTACATTGATTCAGAGGAAGAGCCAGAGCAGTTCAGCCACAAGATCAAAGAAGAAATGGTGGTAGCTATAGACGATGTTTTTGACACTACTGGGGATCAGGATATGGGAATTGAATCCGAAGATGATTCTCCTCCACCGCCAGAAACAACAGATCCGAGTACAGGTACTTCAGCTCCACAAGCACAGATAATTCCCGATGGCAAGATCAGAGATCCAGTACTTTAGGTTGAACTTAGAATCTATCAAGAGTTTATTGATGCTGAGCCGAGGTATGTAGCCACAGGAGAAAGGGTAAGGATTTTGATTCCCTTCCAAGAAAGCTTAAGGAAAGATCTGTTCGTAAAAGACGTTCAGAGAATTAACTTGGAGAAGGTTTACGGGATAGAGGACTGGCCATCACTGAAGATGATCGAGTTTCTGTACGTTATGAGAAATAAAGACAGAGAAACAGGTGTTGTCAGATCAGACAACATGATAATGAAGGTGCTAAAGGTTGAATCTCAAAAGCTGCTCAACGTCTTTTATCCTGAATTCACTATCTTGAGATCTGATGGTACTGAACATGTTTTATCTGAGGCTGATTTCAAGAGTCTGAAACTGGATGATTTCCTAAGCCTCTACAATATCCTTGCCACCCTCCCGGAGAAGAAAGTAGAAATGTCTGCCGCATATCAAAGTGTCAAAAGATTCATGCGGAACATTCTAAAGTTCTCCTATCTTACTGACTTTCAGATGGCTCTTGAGGCTCACCAAGCAAATGTAAATCTGAGAATACCAAACTGACGACAGCCTGATATCCAAGGTATCGAAGTTGTCTACTTTGATTCAAACTCAAAGAAGAGATTCATGAGAGTCATTGAAGTAAACAAGTTCAGTGAGGGTACATTCAAGATAATTTTGGTTCACCTGGAGAGCAAGCTACGGCTGGATGAAAGTAGAAAGGTGAAGCTCATAGATAAAGAAAGGGATCTGATCAACCAAGTGATTGAAGCCATTACCCACCGGAAGGAGTACCGAAATGCTCTGCGAAGGTTCGAGATCATCCTTGGTATTCGAAAGAAGTACGTGGCCCCAGTAGATGTCTAAATCTTTTTCCTCTACATTGGTACAAAGGGGGAGATTGTTAGTGCTTAATTATGATTGTACCAAGTAGAGGGACCTATTATGTAATAGTATCATAATTATCCCTAGGTATATATTGTTTGCTTATTTCCTCTTTAGGAATTAGGTCATCTTCCACACATAGTAGCCACACACACAAGTTCTTGTATTGCATTCATCATTTTGAGCTACTTGATCCTTATTGAATATAGAAATGGCTTCCTTTATTGTTTGTATTAATTGATTACTTGTTCTGGGATCACAGAGTTATTATGAAAACCACCTTAAGTTTGAAAACTTTGAAAACCTCCTTCAACCAATCAGATTTTTTCTTAATTATTATTTGATAATTATAATTAAGAGGGAAGTTTCGTCATTTGACTGGTCCGTTTGTTAATTATGGAATTTTTTATAATTACGATTTCCTTATTAAATTTGATATTATGCCTATTATGTAGAGAAACTGAAGTCATAGATGTCGTCATAGGTCTAGAGGGTTTTCCATCTATTGGCTAAAACGGTGGTTATAAGTTCTAACAGCCCAAATGGTTGGAATCAAAGACAAGATATAACACAACAATGCATCTCGCAAGTTACTTATCCTATCTTCAAGATCCTCCTTCTGGCTATGTCGCCTTTTTCGAAAGGAAGCATTTGGCTTGCGAGTTTCTTGAAGATTCCATCAGCAGCTAAATACTAAATTAATAATACCCATGCATGTTCAGGTTCTTGATTGTTTTCTTAAAATCTTGGAGGTTTGTGTGTTATTTCATAAGAATCTAAGAAGATGGATGATGACAAACAAGATGTAGAAGATGAACGGAAAATGAAACTTAGATGAAACGACATGAAGAAGATGAACGGAAATAGAAGAAGACGAACGGAAAATGAAACTGAGATGAAACGGAAGTGAACGGAAAATGAAGAAGATGAATGGAAAATGAAACTGAGATGAAACGGAAGTGAACGGATGTGAACTGGAGATGAACCGACAATGACCGGAGATGAACCGACAATGAACGGAGATGAACGAAAAATGAAACTGAGCTGAAACGGATGTGGACCAGAACGATTTATGGGTTTGTGGAAGAAATGGATATGAAAAATGTCAAGATAATCTTTAATTTTTTGTAAACTAATTGAAAGTGATATGGACGTGGCCTTAAAAATAGGGATTTGATCCCCTTTCCTTTTTTCAAATAATTCATGAAATGTCCAACTTACCCTTCCATTTCATTTTTTTTTATTTTTTTATTAATAAAAAATTTTGAATCTTAACATAAATAGACTGAAATGATCTACACCGTTGATTCATTTCATCTAAGGTAGATAGGAGGGTTTCACAGTTTTCAAATTAGCATAGGTTTCTACATGAAACTGTCTCTCTCTCTCTCTCTCTCTCTCTCTCTCTCTATATATATATATATATATATATATATATATATATATATATATATATATATATTGGGAGAGGTTCAAATGAGAAGTGCAAATATTTTGAGAAATAGAGAAGTGATCTTGGCCATTTATTCGGTCAAGATCGGCGGCTTTGACCGAGAAGCATGGGATAATTCCTCGCGTGGTCTGTGCGTGGTCTGCACAAGATAGAGGGGTAGTTTCGTAAAAAATACACGGGACGAGTTCATATATGAATCTGTGTGGTTCATATATGAACCTTTGTGTTCATATATGAACCTTTATAATTCACATATAAACTCTTTTTAACTAATTCATATATGAACCTTTATGATTCATATATGAACCTTTGTGATTCATATATGAATCAGTTAATTTGTTCATATGAGAAGTAGTTAAAAAAATTCATATATGAATCACAAAGGTTCATATATGAACACAAAAGTTCATATATGATTTAGTTAAAAAAAATTCATATATGAATCACAAAGATTCATATATTAATCAGTAAATTGGTTCAACTGATTCATATATGAAATACAAAGGTTCATATATGAATCACAAGATTCATATATGAATCAGTTATAAAGAGTTCATATGTGAATTACAAAGGTTCATATATGAACGTATAGTTCATATGTGAATCACACAGATTCATATATGAATCACACAGATTCATATATGAACTCATCCCGTGTTTTTTGTAAAAGTTACGAAATTCCCCTTCTATTTTTGGAACGGCTGCAACTTTTGACCAGTCAAAGCCAAAAAATTTGACCAGTCAAAGCCGCAACTTTTGACCAATTATAACCAATCTTGACCGAATAAATGGTCAAGATCACTTCTCTATTTCTCAAAATATTTGCACTTCTCATTTGAACCTAAGGCTATATATATATATATATATATATATATATATATATATATATATAAGAATGAGTTATTTTAAAAAGACACCTCTCTACTTGCTAGATAGACACCTATCTATGAGTAATTAGTATGTAATTTATTTATTTTACACACATTGTAATGCCTCGGGTAAGTTTATTAAGTTAAGTTCCGTTCCGTCTTATTTATTTAGTTTACATTTTTAGTTTAGGGTAAGTTTGAGTTGGTTTACAAGTTCAAGGATGTAATTGTCATTTTAAGAATAGTTGAGCCATTATCTGCAATTTGAGGTTTATATTTATAGAAAGCAACATCTCCTTAGGTTTTATTAGAGTCGGTTTACAAACTGTGTGTGTGTGTGTGTGCCGAATTCAGAGGGAAGGAGAAAGAAGTCCTCCATCAATTTAGGCTTGGATGAGTGGTGTAATCAGGTATTTGTCTTTTCAAATTATATTCGTATCAAGTGGTATATGATTTATATCGGTTTAGTTTTGTCCAAATTCTTAATTCGTTCTAGTTTCGATTAAAAGATTAATCATAGTATAATATTAAAAAATATATATATATAAATTAAAAGACTAACACTTTTCATTGTATTTATTTTCTTGAACCCGTCTTGTTTCTCGTTTAATCATCATGAAATCTTTTACTCGATAAATATAAAAAATAAATTAAAGTACATATTAATATACGACAACAATATAAAGAATATTAATAATATATAATTATGTATATATATACCCCCTAATATTTAATTATATATATGTATATATATTATATCGTAACGGGTAATGGATAACGAAAATACCGTTTATCCATATCCTACCCACTAAAACTTCGGGTAAACGGGTAATGGATAAGTTGATAAATGGATAAAATTTTATTTATCCATACCCTTATCCAACGGGTCGAAATATAACAGGTAACGGGTTTACCGTTACCCATTGCCGGCCCTAGTCATGATCGCCGATAGGCTGATAAGTTTGCTGATCTGACACATCAAACTCGATAGGCAATAGTCTTTTTCCATTGTTATCATATGCCTGAATCAGTTTGAGGTCCTTGGACCTACCTCGGCCTCTTTACCCTGAACCTAGAGTTTAAGAAAAACAACAAATTAGTAAATCCATGGCATGTTCAATTATAAGACATTTATTGAAAACTAAATTACCTTGCTCACATATTGTAGGTACCCTCTTTAGGTCGGGAAGAGGATCACCCCAACATCTCCACCATGGCCTCTTGCAACTGCTGCCATATATGATCTGCTTAAGAGAATGTGTGACATAAATGCCAACCAAAAGAAGTAAGTGAGAGACAAAATGTACAAAAATATCATATATAAAAAAACTCTAGATCATATACACAAGAATAATTTATTATATTAACAGAAATCAAGTGATATGCATCTAAAATCGATCGAGCATCCATACAAACAAGTAACCTTTACGCATACAATAAATCAGTCAGACTCGTTACTAGAAAAGTTGCCATCTACAGCATCATTTTCTGAGTCTACATTCTTATCTAAATGCTCTATATCATCTTCCTCATCTTCATCGTTATTGAAGTTTGTATCGTCCGCAATACGAATAGTACATATATCATCAACTACGCTTGATTTCCCAACTCTTTCCAAGCCAATGTCTACCATATCATCCAAATTAGCCGACAAAACAAAGTTAGACGTTTCGATGATTAACATCTTCCACAACCCTCCAATTATGATTTTTAGACGAGTCTTCAAGGTAGAATACTTGTTTTGCTTGTATTGCAAGAATGTATGGGTCAGATTTGAACCATTCCGAATTTACATTGATACTAGTTATGTTATTTTTCGTGAGACATCGTTTCTTCCTTGGATCGGTGTTGAACCACTTACATTGAAAAATCACAACCGAGCAACCACTTAGATAATGTATCTCCATAATATCTTCTAATTGACCATAAAACAGAAACTCGTCTGTCCCTGGCACTAACACTGGCACCCCGTTGTTCTGAGTGGTACGTCGAATGTCACGACTATGTACCACAAATCTAACACCATTGACTGTAAATGCAGTGTAAGAGTATGCATTGAAATCTGGACCATGTGCAAAGCAAATAATTCTTCAGTACACCTAGGATACTGTGCTAGTCGCAAATTACAAATCTATAAAAAAAGAAAAGAATCGATAATTTAAATGGATACATCCACCTCATGTAGACAGGTCCCCAATGATAGCCTCTTCCGGTAAATATAGAACCAAATGAATCATTATATCAAAAAAAAGTCGGAGGAAATATTAGCTTCATGTTGCATAAGATCTTAATCAACTGATTTTCAGTTTTCCTCATATCGCCCACCACCAAAGTTCGGGCACAAACTTGCTTAAAGAATGAGCATAGTTCGATGATTGTGGTTGAAGTATTTGCATCCAAGTACCCTCGAACTCCTACCAGTAGCAATCGTTGCATCATTATGTGACAGTCATGCGATTTCAACCCCGTAATGTTGTTATCATTATCGGTCACTTTCTGCATGAAGTTTGATCCAAAGCGGTCACATCGTTTTACTCCTTTTATGAATTGGTAGAAGCATCGTCTGTCGTCGGTTGTGAATGAGTACTTTGGATAAGGTTTTAAGATCTTGTTGTCTCTCTCCTAAAGCCTCAACTCTTTTCGAATACCCCAATCTTTCAAGTCGACTCTTGCGTTTGTGGTGTCATAGATTTATCATTCATCAATAAAGTACCCAACAAAGTATCACATGCATTTTTTTGCACAATTCAGCAAATTCTTCATCTGCACCACTTACACCTCCATCTTAAGTACTTTCATCTACGTTTTCTTCAGTACTAATATGCTCCCCACAAACATCATTAATAACATCAATCAGTTCATCTGTTGTTGGAACTACATCATCTATTATTGGAGGATGTTAGTACCATAAGTATCATCTTGTATCAAGTAGAGGGTCTATTTGGTAACATTACAATTTACTTACTATAAACAATTTTCTTATTTGTAAGTTTGCCATTATGTCATTTCATTCCCAAGTACATTGCATATTTCTCTCTACTTTTCAGCATCATTGTACTTTGTAGATTTAGAGCTTAATGAGAGGGAGTATATCTTCAAGAATACTATTGTTGAATGCTTGTTATGGGATCACAATTGGTATCAGAGCATTGCAATTCATTCTGATCTAGATTCAATTTTTCATGATTATTGAGCTATATTGAGGTTTTTCATTTTTCTATCATTTTGATTGATTTTGGTCATTTGAGTTCATCAAATGGATCAGAATTGATCTATGATTGATTAGTGCTAGTTTCTAAGTGAATTCATTCCGTAAATTCACATTAAATCGATCCAGATTTGATAGAATTGCTATGTTTCGTGAAAAAGTGTTTGGACACTGTTTTTAGATCGAATTTCACACTTCAGTTGGTTTTTGGACGAAACTTCAAGATTTAAAAACTGTTCAGAAACTCATCGCGCACCTCCCTACCAATTCTCAACATTTTTGGACTTGTTTTGAGGAATTAACTTGAGAATTGATCTGATATTCAACATTATCGCACCTCAGTGAGTTCATCTTAATCGCATTAGAAAGTGTTCATAGTAATCGCAAGGATTTTTATCGCATCCTTGTTGTGCGATAAAATTATCAAGGCTTTTTCATCGCACACGTATCGTGCGATAACCTTGTTTTATCGCATCCTTTAGAAAGTGAACAGTGTTTTATCGCTCCCTTCACGTGCGATAACAATAGGTATATTTTTCGCAAGGTGTGGTCTGCGATAACTTTTTCATCGCAAGGGTGTTATACGATTTGTCTGAGATAATTTTTATCGTGTGTGGTGTGCGATAAAGTGTGGTGTGCGACAATCAGCAGTATGTGACAAAACAGTGTTTGGGTTAAAATTTGTATTCTGATCAGAAGGTTGCCTAACGATCATCAACGAGTATTCTCACAATGACGACTAGGGACATGCTAGTAATAGGGTCTAAAGATAAACCTCCAGTGTTGTTCCAGAAAGAGTTTAAAATTTGGAAGGATAGGTTTTTACTTTTTAGAGTATGTTGAAAGACAAGAGAACGGTGATTATATTCTTGACTCTTTGAAACATGGAAAGATGAAGGATGTGTTTGTGGACAAACCAAGTAGATTAGAAGGGACTCTCGTAAGAACTCTTCGTGATCCTAAGAGCTATTCTGGTGATGAGCTTAAAAGATATAATACTGACAAAGCATCTAGATCACTAGTGATGCAAGCATTGACCAACGACATCTATATAAAAGTTGACAGTCTTAATGAAACCGGAATGTCTGATGAGTTGGTTAAGCTATATCAGGGCTCAGATGTGGAAAATCAGATGAGAATGTCGAATGTGATAAATAAGTATGAGAGTTTTAAGCAATGGGAAGGAGAGACACTTCATAACACCTATGACCATTTCACAACCATTTTGAATGAGTTGAATATATATAAGATTACAAAGACCATAATAGATAACAATATGAAGTTTTTAAGTGTGCTCCAACCCGAGTGTAAGAAGTATGCTCATCGAATGAAACAACATTCTAAACTAAGTGAACTATCTCTGTAAGAGATGTTTGAGACGCTCAAACGGGACGAGGATGATGCTGAAGAGAAAAGAGAAAAGAAGAAGAAGAAAGAGAAGAAAGATAAGAAAGTGAAAAAGAGTGAACAGACAGAGGAAGAAGTTGAATGTGATCCAATTGCTCTAATATCAAACAAATCTGGGAAGTATACTGTGAAAAGTAAGAGTGTTGAGTTAGAAAATGATGGTGTGTATAGTGATGATCTAGACGAGGCTGAGAGCTTAAAACAGGCCATCATCCTTCTGACAAAAGCTTTTTAGAAGAGGTTCGTGAAGAAGACTGGATCCAACAACCAACGATACTCCTCGGGATCCAGGAATTTTGAGCATAAGGATCACATAGAATCTAAGAAGAGATTTGATGAAAGAAAAGATGAAGTTAAGTAGATTGAGGATAGGAAGTTTATTGAAAAGAAAGGTGAAGAGCAGAAATGCTATAACTGTGGGAAATCCTGGACACTTCGCCAAAGAGTGCTGGAAACTGAAGGTACGGGACTCGGACTACTATAAGAACAAGATGTTTCTGGCAAAACAGAAAGAGTCTGGGAAAGCACTGATGGTGGAAGAAGAGTATTGGCCGGATGAAACAGATGATGAAGACGAGGATGAAACTGCTGCTTTGGCCATGATGTGTCTGATGAGCAAGGATGGCGAGGAAACAGAAGCTGATATAACGCCATAGACACATGAGGTAGATTCTTTTACAGTTAATCATTTCCTTAAACAACAAGAATTCCTGCAAATCAAATTAGATGATCTAACTGTCAAACTTAACAAAGCTCATAAAATAATAGATTCTCAAAAACAAATAATCATTAACATAATAAGTTAAGTGATGGTTTGAAAAAGAGTAAAGCTAAATTCGAGGGAACTCAAGATTGTTTTCGAAGAAGAATGGATGATTTGTTGGCAAAATTAACGCTTTCAGAACCTAAGAAAATTGAGATTGGACAATTATTGCATGCTTATAAAGATATTAACACTGAATTGACTGAGAAGGCTAGTAATCTGGAAGAAAAGTTGTACAAGTTAGGACAGATTGAACAGCCAATTCATCTTAACACGCATAAAAATTTCAGATACTATAATTCAAAATGGGGCTTGGGTTATGACAATCCTCATTATTTGAAAACTGCATTAACCAAATCTCCAACTTTATATAAATTTGAATGGCTTAGTCTTCCATATGAGGATCCTATATATAAAATCAAATGGCTTAAAATGGATGGCGAAGACTATGAGGCTGAGGAAGAGGTTAAGAGATAAACCACTGTTAAAATGCAACTACCTTTTGTCTACGGAATGGAAAATAGGAAGGCTTTGATTTGGAATTGGAAGCAAACCTTGTCTAATAATTATTTCCAGAGTTATGCCATAAAGAAACCAAAGGAGAATGAAACAAAACCAACTTTTGAAGGAAAAACTTATTATTCTTCTTTGGTACTTGAATAGAAGCTCGTAGAACTCGAAAGAAAAATTGAAGATAACAAAAATTATGACAAACTTGTTTTTGAGATTGAAAAAGGAAGTTATGTTTACAGTGTTTTCAAATGGCTTAAAAGAAATGAAAGAAAAACATAAGGAAATATCTGAAGAGAATTTTATAAAAGAAAAACATTCTTTAGATTAAAATGCTTCCTCGTGTAAGGCTTTTATGGGAAATACTATCTTCAGAAGCATGACGATTGATGACCAAGAAGATCTTGAATCTTGGGACTTGGAAAATCAAACGCTTGAAAAATATTTTCCTACAGAAGAAGATAAATCTATTCTTAAAGAACAACATAATTTTCTTTATCCAATGTCTTACGGTATCTTTCATTCATCCAATGATAGCCATTTTGAACATGATATTGAGAATCCTTGTGATGTGAAGGGTAAGGATGTAAAAGAAACATCTGTTCGGGTTGACTTTAACATCAAACTTCCAGATCACTCTGACTTCTTAATCAAGGAAGAGGAACCTAAGAAGAATTTCTTCAAAGGTGAATTTTGAAAGTCTGTTGAGAAAAATCTTGTCAATGATTACTATTCCAAATCCAAATCTAAGCAATTATTACAGAAGAAGAAAAAGAAGAGAAATAATAATAGATCTAAATCTTTTCAAGCTCAAAACTCTAAAGCTTATGATTCTTATTTTGCTGTCATTTCAGATCGTTATTTGAGAAACAACTCGAGACTTAAGTGTAGAATAAAGGAGTCCACACAGGATGTGACCCAGACAAAATCATCCCACGTTGCTTTTAATTCTATGAAAAAGATTTTGATTCTGCTGTAATAAATCAAGTTATTTAAACTAAACATAAACTTGTTATTCCATACAAGGTTTATTCAATGCAACAATTGATCAATTTAGCACATGACCAAATTTGTTGTTCATATTGTGGTGTGGATGATTTTATCTACAAGAATGATTATTCTTATTGGTTTGGTTATGATGTTCATGGTCCTAAAAGATTTTATTAAAATGGATATCATAAAAGAGGTTTTAGAAACAATGGTACAAAGTCCAAACGAGTACCATATCCTAACCTAAAAGGACCCATTTACAAATGGGTACCTAAAACCACTTGATTTACTTTTTTGCAGACCAGTCATGTGTGGTACTTGGAGTCAGGCTACTTGAAACACATGACTGGAAGAAAAGAGTTGCTCAATAATTATGTGGAGAAATACGGTGGTCGAGTCAAGTTCGGGAATGATCAATACTTACTGATTTTGGGTTATGGATATATTGTTAAAGACAACGTCAGGATAACAATGGTTATATATGTTGAGGGTTTGGGACACAACTTGTTTAGTATAGGTCAATTCTGTGACAAGGACCTAGAAGTCAACTTCAAGAACACACGGTGTTTGGTACGGACGGAAGGAGGAGATGAACTTCTAGTGGGCACTAGAAAGTCAAATATGTACACAATTGATCTGTCAAGAATCAAACCCAAGAACGACGTTGGTCTGTTACCCAAAGCGTCTATGGAAAAGAGTTGGTTATGGCACAGACGATTATCTCACCTTAATTTTCGATATATTCAAAAACTGATGATAGGTGATTTAGTCAAAGATCTACCGGTTCTGAAGTTTGAAAGAGACAATTTATGCACGGCCTGTGAGAAGGGTAAGATGAAGAGAGTTCCACACCCGCCATAACCTGAACCAAGCACACATAAAGTCTTGGAAATTCTGCATATGGATCTTTGTGGGCCAATGAAGACTCAGAGTATTAGTGTCAAACGGTATGTGTTAGTGGTCGTTGGCGATTACTCGAGGTATACATGGGCTCCAAAGATGAAACACCCGAGTTGATCATTTCCTTAATCAAGATGCTTCAAGTTAATCTTCAACAATCAGTTCAGACAATCCGATCAGATAACGGGACAGAATTCAAGAACAGTACTTTAAATGATTTTCTCAAGTCATTGGGAGTGTCACGTCAATACTCTGTGGCAAGAACACCACAACAGAACGGGGTAGTTGAAATACGAAACCGTACACTAGTTGAAGCTGCAAGAACTATGCTGTCATGTGCTGATCTTCCTTTGTTTCTATGGGCTAAAGCAGTGTCAACGGCATGCTACACACAAAATCGTTGTATCATACACCGACGGTTTGGAAAAACACCATATGAAATAATAAACAATAGGAAACCAAACGTTAATTACTTTCGTTCTTTTGGTTGTAGGTGCATTGTTTTAAATGATAAGAACAACTTGAACAAATTCAGTCCTAAGGCGAACGAGGGCGTGTTCATTGGATATTCATCCATCTCAAAGGCATACAGAGTCTACTTCAAGTCTTCAAGAACTGTGATTGAAAGCATCAATGTCAACATTGATGAGACAGAAGAAATGGCTTCTGTGCAAATTAAGCATTACAGAACCCGCAATAACTGGAGTTTTAGCGCCTGGACAAATCCGTCAAATGTCTACTAAGTCAAATAAAGATCAAGCCTCCACTTCTAACTCTAATCTTAATGAACTTGATCTTTTATTTGAGAATATTTATGATGAGTTCTTTGGTAGTTATAACTCATCTTCAAATGTGTCTCACAAGAATCAAGTTGCTCAGAATCCAATACAAGCTACAATGCCCGGTCCTTCAACGGAACAGACATTAACTAATGTTGATGCAACGACTCCTGAGTCTTCCCCAAGTAATCCAATCATAACATCTACACAAGCAACACAACCATAATCAACTACTGGTGTTTCTTCATCAAGTTCTACTTCAAAAGTCGATGACCAGAGTCTTGCTAACATACCTGAGATACCTTCTGGAGCAGTTCCTGAGGCAGTGCCAATTGTCACTTCTGACAACCAACCAGCCTCACAATCGGAACCAACATGGACAATTAAGTTTAATTTTGATAAAGATCCTACATTAGTTGACCCCAATCAAGACACAATTTCCTCACATCCACATTCAAAGAAGTGGACACGTAGTCACCCGTTACATCAAGTAATTGGTGAGGTGTCAGAACCTGTGAAGACTAGATCAGCAATTGCAAATGAAGTTTTGTTCGCGCTCTTTCTAAGTCAAGTTAAGCCAACCACAGTTCAACAAGCCTTGGAGGATCCGTACTGGATAATTGCGATGCAGGACGAGCTAAATCAATTTGAAGCTTTGAAAGTATGGCGATTAGTTCCTCGACCCAAAGGAAAAACAAGCATTGGTACCAAGTGGGTCCTGAAAAATAAGAAAGATGAAGACGGTATAGTCGTGAGGAACAAATCACGGTTAGTAGCAAAAGGGTACCGACAATAAGAGGGTATAGACTACGATAAGACGTACGCTCCGGTTGCTCGCTTAGAAGCAATTTGGATGTTCTTAGCATTTGCCGCCTACAAGAACTTCACCGTCTACCAAATGGATGTGAAAACTGCAATCTTGAACGACGTATTGAAAGAAGAAGTATACGTGTCTCAACCTAAAGGCTTTGTAGACAAAGACAAACCATATCACGTCTACATTCTTGACAAAACTTTTTACGGTCTCAAGCAAGCCCTGCATGCCTGGTGTGAGGTTTTACCCACCTTTCAACTAAAATCTGGATTTGAAAAGGGTAAAATCGACACGACTCTCTTTACCAAACATGAGAAAGGTGAAATTCTTCTCGTTCAAGATGGAAAACTGTACGACGATTGGTACTCCAATGGCACCAGGATCTAAGATCGGTCCGGATCCTGATGGTAAGAACGTTGATCTTAAGACATATAGAGGTATGATCGGGTCATTAATGTACTTAACTGCGAGTCGTCCAGATATTATGTTTGCAACTTGTCTTTGTGCGAGATTTCACGCTAAACCGAAGGAATCACACCTTGGAGCGCATCTTTTGATATTTGAAAGGCACACCGTATCTTGGTCTGTGGTATCCCAAGGGAATAGGATATGAACTCACTGCGTATTCAGACGCTGATCATGGAGGAAGCATGTTGGACAGGAAGAGCACATCAGGTCATGTACAGTTTCTAGGAGACAAGCTCGTGAGCTCGGCGTCTAAAAAGCAGAACTGTGTGTCGACATCAACGACAGAGGCTGAATATGTAGCCGCGGCTAGCTGTTGCTCACAAGTCTTGTGGATGAAAACCCAACTCATGGACTATGGTTTCAAATATGAGAAAATCCCAATCTACTGTTGTTTGGGTAAAATCCGCAACCCACGACCGACGTAGAACAATAAACATGACATTTACATAAGACAAATCTTGTATTAAGATAAGGTCCTGCAGACTACTTACGACTACACCCTCCATCGTACATTTTGACGATGGTCATAAGATTCTTACGATCGACAACCATGACTTAGAGAAGGTCGTATGACCATACTAACCGTTAACAGTCAACAACCATTTTTTTGTTTCATTAATGCAGATCCAAAAGCAATCATTACCCAACGGTCATAACGGAAGAGCCATTAATGACAATTAAGGACCAAACAACGGTTACGACAAGCATCAAGACACATTAATTACTGACAAAAGCTATATAAATGAAGGCTTGCACCACACTCCAGAGAACGGTTCTTTCGCATACAACATCTTTTCGCATACAGAAATCATCAGAGCATTCGAGAAATATAATTTACGAAAGCTACTCTCGACAACAGTTTTTCACGCACGATACAACACTGTTACTCACGACGCACGACATTAGTTTACGATTAAGTTTACTTTTATTCTTTTTGTAACCTATTGTACTCTCGAAACTTGTTACTAAAGGACGTCGTCCCTGTTTGACGACCATAGTGCACCGTTGACTTCCATAGTCGACCGCGGTTTTTACCCTCGACGAGGTTTTCCGCGTCACCAAATTCCCTTGTCTTATTTACTTTCCATCGACGATTGTAATGTTTGTCTTGAGATTCTTCTCTTTAGTTGTTAAATCTCCACACCGACCTTAAGTTATCCTTTGGGTGATTTTTGGCATTAACAGTTTGGACCAAACATACATCGTTCTAATAATCTTGTGAAGTTTGTTATTTTCAGGAAAATGGCAGCTCAGCAATATCCAATCGCCCAGTTACACATGGAGTTAAATGTTGCACGGAGCCAGATCCATGGCTTAGGTGAGCAGAACTGAAAGGCAGCCGAAGAAATTGCTTCCCTGAGGACTCCAGCGATAGGCAACCCCTTCGGACCTCAGAACGGTCCCCGACCTCCTTTTGGTGCGCCTTTCATAAGACCACCACTCCTGACAGGTCCAAGGCCATTTAAAAGGGTAGAGAGAGGGTAAAATGATAGAATTACCCTCGTATGCAGGTCACGTAGGGCTTCTTAAGGCCTATTTGATGGTGTTAGCGTGGAGAACCAAAACCGGACAAATATGCAAACAGTAGTGGCTAATTTGTAATAAATGAACTCTAGGGACGATTTTCGTTATTTTTTGTAAACCACATGGGACCAAAAGTGAGGTTTACTCTACTTTATAATATGGTATGAATACATTGTTTGCAACTTCCAACTCATTTGTTACATCCCTATAATAGTAGACTTTGTCTATAGTACAATATTAAAATGTGAAACCCCATATCTTCATGTTAGGTCACGTTAGTGGAATAGAAGTGTAGGGACTAAATATGACATTTTGTGTAAATACCCTAGTGGGTATAAATAGTTTACTAATCCTAGTTTTAGGGTTTAATGATCAAATAGCTTTATTCCAGAATAAATTGTACGGCTCTGCCATATTATCTTTCTGTTCATCATAATACAAGTGAGATTTATGACGTATATGCTTATTGTGTTGATTGAATCTGGGATCCACAATTGGTATGAGAGCAGAAGGACGTCTGATTCAAAGGTAATTCTCTTTTCTGATCATTCAAGTTTTTGTCGACTGTGTCATTCAAAAGATTTTTATGTGTTTTAATTTAAGTGTAAAAAGCTTGAATTGAGGCTTGAAAAATCTTCATTATCGCGTTTCTGAAATCATATCGAGTTTTGAGGTGTTTTAATCAAGTATAAATCTTCAATTTTTGAGTTTTTGGTTTTTGGGTTTGTTACTCCCTGTTCTTGAGAAAAACTCAAATGTTTCCTTCAAAGTGCTTGATTAATCGATTTGGTAAATTGTTTTTGCATTCCCTAGTGGCTTGTTTTGGTTCTAAAGTGTTTGCAGATTTTTTCTGAGTCAAAAGGTGCATAAAAATCGATTTCCAGGTTAGTATTTCGACTTCCAGTGTTTGTTTTCGGAACACAGTTCTTGAGTTCCGGTACTGGTTGATTTCCGGATCCCATTGATTTCGGTTCCCCTAGTATCGGATCCCATTGATTTCGGTTCTCTCCTCTTCTGGTATATACTTTCGGATCCGGACCCTAGTTTTGATAAACAATTCCGGATCTTTAGTGCTTGTTTCCGAATCCTTGATTCCGGATTGTTAATTCCGGATCCTTGGTTTTAGATTCCGGAATCCGGATCCTCTGTTTCGGATCCCTTATTCCGGAACTGGTACTCTGGACACTTATTTTTCTGTCATTTTTCATTTGTTCCAGTCTTTTTTTCTGTTTATTCCTGATCCCTACTAGGAATTGCTTTAGGTTTCCACTTCCTTTAGGAAATTTGCGTTAGTTTGCGTTAGTTTGTGCGTTAGACCACTCCATTACCTTTGAATCAAACCACACGTCTTACGATCACACCAGTTCTCACAATGAATGCTCAAGACGCATTGGCTATCGGACCGGAATTCAAGCCTCTGATCTTGTACCGCAGGGAGTATAATGTCTAGAGGGATAGGTTTATGTGCTTCATCCAGACGAAGCCGCTATATGAAGAAATCCTCCTGTCACTGAAGGAAGGTCCTACAATTCCACCTTTGATGGTGTTCCTGCACAAGAAGGTGGACCTCCAGCCCATAAGGTGCCCAAACCATACGACGAGCTGATGGTTGAAGAAAAGCGGAAGGCTGATGGAGATACGCTGGCGAAGACTTATCTAGTATACAGTCTTCCCAACAATATCTACTGCAGCATCGACAGCTACAAGGGCATAGCCAAAGGGATGTAGGATCAGCTTGCTAAGATCATGCAAGGCCGTCGTGAAGGTAATCAGATGAAGATCACCAACTGCCTCACTCGCTACGAGTCGTTTAAAGCCAAAAAGGGGGAATCACTCACTAAGACATACGAGCGTTTATGCACTCTACTCAACGACCTGCACAAGAACAGCATCTTCAAGTCAAACCTCGAGTGCAACATCAAGTTTCTCAACAACCTTCAACCTGAATGGTGGGTGTTTGTTCTACACGTTCGCCACAACCGCTCATTAGAAAATGTACCGCTGCATAAGATCTACGAGATGTTGCTACAAGATGAAGATGATGTTAGTGAGCTGATGGGAGATCATAGGTCTAATGAGAAGATGAAGGAAGATCCTCTTGCCCTTATGACTCACAAGAAGGAAAAGCAAGCACAGCGCAGTTCGTATCGAGAAGAAGCGCCAAGTGAATCTGAACACGAAGATGATGAACCCGAGAGTGATTCTGATCCCGAGCTCGATAGTATCAAGAAAGTAGTTGCCTTGTTGTCCCGGGTGTATGCTCGGAAGAAGTTTTTCAAGAAACCGACGAACAACAACCAGCGACACTCCACAAACACAAAGCGTCGAGATTATCGAGACAAGAACGACGGCAAGCGCAAGTATGATGATGGACGAAAGAGGAACGACGAAGGGAAGCGATCTGAAGGAAAATTTGATGATAGAGCTGATGATGAACCGGTAAAATGCTACAACTACGGAAGACGCGGCCACTTCGTTAAATACTGCCAGAAACCTGTAGTACGCAATGCCGAGTACTACAAGAACAAGATGCCCCTCTCTAGGCAGAAAGAAGTGGGAAAAGCAATACTAGTGGAAGATGATCATTGGCTCCTACAGACTGATGAAGAGAATGAAGACGAGGAAGCACATATGTGTTATACTGACCTCAATCCGGAAGAATCTGATTCCGAAGATGACTCTTCCGAAAAGAAGAAAGACAAGCACGAATGCCAGGTATGTAGTTCTTCCAATGCTAACCTAATTAATCAGATGAAAGAAATGGTGCGTACCTTAGATTCCTTTAAACTTAAGGTTAAGACCAAAGACGCCCAAATTTCTAAGCTAGAAGCCGAAGCTAAGATTAAATATGATACCATAGGCAAGCTAGCTATTGAAAAGGCTGAGGACAAATGTGTGATAGAAAACTATCAAACTGAGTGCTCGGCCATTTCAAAACGAGCTGAATTCCTCGAGACTCAAATATCTGAATATACACAAAAGTTAGAGAAGTCTTAGGAGGAGTATTCTAAGAGCGTTTTAGTTCAAGAGAAAGTTCTAAAAGAAAATGAGACGTTGACCACTAAGCTTAAGGATCTTGAAACCAAACTTTACAAACTTGGTCAATCTGAACACACCATCCACTTAAACAAGCCAAAGGAGTTCAAATATTACAATTCTCTATGGGGACTCAGATATAATAATCCGTGTTACCTAAAGAAAATCTTGTCTAAGGTTCCCACTCTTTATGAATTCAATTTCATGGGCCTAGATAAGGAATATCCTGAGTACAAGATTAAGTAGACTAAGCCATCTCCGGAAGATAAGGAGAAAGAAGATATTAAAAGAAAAACAGGTATACCTCTACCTCCAATAGAGGCTAAACCTAAAACTGATAATCCTAATTCTGAAAATAACACAAAATCGGAAGATGAGCCGCCTAGGAAAAACATAAACGTACAGATACCTTTCGTGTACGAAACGCTTAATGCGTCATATTTAAAAAGCACAACTCCTTATCTCGCAAATGATTACTTCGACATCTGTTCGCTCACCAAAACGGTTAAAACTTCGCTTCCCGTTCCGGCAACGCCAGATGCAAATTCTAACGATAAATCAGAGTTCAAACGTTATGTTCCACCTCTGATTTTCGAAAACATCATTTTCAAACTTGAAGAATCGATTGCGAGGGATAAGGTCATTTATGAAACCGAAAGGACTGTACTTTTAGCTTCTATCGAAAAGCTCAAACAGACCAAACACGAGACATTACCCGAATCGGAAAGAGCGACTTATCGAACTGAGATTGCTAAGTTGACCTCTCAATTGTCCGCGTTGGCGACAGAAGCTTTAATGCTGAGAATGGCTAAGGAGAATTCTGTGGAGACTCCAATGACGCCGGTCACTCCTGAAACAATCTCATTTGACTACGCTCCGATGTATTCGGATAGTTCCTCGTGCAAAGCTTTTATAGGAGTGTCTGACGACACAAATGATAAAGATTTGAGCTTTAAGGATAAAGGTAAGGCCATTGAACCCGGTTCTGTTCAAAAGAATATTTTTCTGGTATTTGATAATCTGTTTGCGGATAACTCCTCGTCTGACTCTGATGGCGACACACCACTTGATTCTGCACGAAGATTTTTTGAGTTTATGAATTCCACTCCTTGTCATGAAGATGATTTTTCTAGGATTGATTTTGCTCCTAAGCTTACTAGTCACACCCAATTTTTAGAAAAAATGCCTGGACCGGTTAATTTTGAGAAAGGCGAATGTTCAAATTCTAAAACCGTTTCTAAGACCGTTTCTAAAACTAAATCTAAACGTCAGTCAAAGAAACGTGTTAAAACCTGTAAGAGCACTTCCAAACAACCAGTTTACTCAAGCGCCTCTGACAATAACTCTAATGTAATTTCAGATAGTACGGGTCGGGGGAAAGCTGTTCGGAGAGAGTGGGTAGAGAAGAAGACTAAGTTGCGTCCTGAGAAGAACAAGTCATTTAATTATGCTTCGATTAATAAGAAAAATAACAACAAACATGGTTTTGGTTTGAATAACTCTGTTGAACATGGTTTTAAATTTCCAGTTAAACTTGACAATGTTCATCAATTGATTGATTTTTCGCGTGATTATGTTTGTTGTTCCGTTTGTGGTTTGAATGACTTGCTTGAATCTAAACATGCATCTGATTGGTTTGATACATATCATGTCTTTAATTCTAATGCTTCTCGTAAAACCAAACGACGAAGACCCAAATCTAAACGGGTCTCAAACAAAGGTGCTGCACCTAACACCCAAGGACCCATTTATAGATGGGTACCTAAACAACATTAACTTTGTTTTGCAGCTCGGTCATGTGTGATTTCTCGACTCTGGATGCTCCAAGCACATGACTGGTAAACCGGAGCTACTCACCAACTTCAAGGAGAAGTACTGTGGTGATGTTCGATTCAGAAATGATAACATGGCCCCAATCATGGGCTATGGAGACCTAGTTCAGGACAACTTAACGATCAAGCGTGTGTCCTACGTTGAAGGTCTTGGTCACAACCTCTTCAGCATCGGCCAGTTCTGCGACAAGAACCTTGAAGTCAGATTCAAAGCGAAGCAGTGCAGTATTCGAGACGACGATGGAACGGAGATTCTCGCCGGTACTCGAAGGACGAACCTCTATACTATCAATCTTGCCGCTGTGAAGACCGACAAAGCCGTATGCCTTATGTCCAAATCCACTACTCAACAGAACTGGATGTGGCATAGACGGCTCTCACACTTGAACTTCAAGAACATCAACAAGCTGGTGTTGGGTGGACTCGTCAAGGGTATGCCAGAACTGAAGTTCGCAAAAGAACATCTCTGCGTGCGAGATGGGAAGATGAAGAAGGTGTCTCACAAGCCAAAGCCTGTTCCTAGCACGTCAAGACCCTTAGAGTTGATCCACATGGATCTATGCGGCCCAATGCACGTTCAAAGTATTAGCCACAAGAAGTATGTCTTAGTGATGGTGGACGACTACTCGAGGTACACCTGGGTCAAGTTTCTCCGATCAAAGGATGAGATTCCGGGTGTCATAGTCAACCACCTGAAGGGAGTTCAGAACAATCTGCAGCTGATCGTCATCGCAATTCGCATGGATAACGGAATCGAGTTCAAAAATCGCATTATCGGTGTTTCTCGCACCTCAGCTGGAATTTCGCACAACTTCTCGGCAACCAGAACTCCACAACAGAACGGCGTAGTGGCACGACGCAACTGCACTTTGGTGGAAGCGACACGTACTATGCTGACTCGGTATGGACTTCCTATGTTCTTATGGGCCGAAGCCATCGCAACGGCATGCAACATACAGAACAGATTTATCGTCCACAAGCGCTTCAACAAGACGCCATACGAGGTCATCAACAAGCGCACCCCCAACATCAGCTATTTTCACGCGTTCGGGTGCAAGTGCTTCGTACTGAATGATAAGGATGATCTCGGCAAGCTCAAGCCGAAGGCGGACGAAGGGATTTTTATATACTACTCGACATCTTCCAAAGCATACCCAGTCTACAACAAGTGGACCAAGAATGTCATCGAGAGTATAAATGTGACCTTCGATGAATTGGTCGATTTGGCTTCTGGACATAACAGTTCAAACCCCATCTGAGTTAGATCTACTGTTTGAGAATTTTTATAATGTTTTTTATCTTCCCCAAAGTTACTACTGATGCTTCTTTGAATGCAGATGGAGCTGTAGTGGTGTCGACCAACATCTCCGGTCCTCCACCAACCCCTAACCCTACATCATCGGAGGACTCGCCTACTTCACCCGTGTTAGCGGCGACGCCATCATCAAGTACAGCAACGGTGACCACGACTGCATCACCAGAGGTTCAAACCACTACGTCTACCCCCGGAACTAGCAACAGTACTGACGCAACTGCCACATCCTCGTCAACCGCTGTTGTTTACCAACCTGCGGCTGCCGCACGCTTACATCTGGTTCCATCTCTAGAAGCGGTTCAGAATCTACCCCTAGGGTCCTACATCGATGCTGACAATTCAGAAACTATCTCGGACCCGCTACCTCACACCCGGAAATGGACTCGAGCGCACCCCCCTGAGCAGATCATTGGAGATCCATCTGCTCCTGTTCAAACTAGACCCACAACGGAAACTGAAGACGACGCCGCTCCTACATTGCTGAGTAATACTAAAAAATGGGCGGTAACCAGAAATGAGTGCCTCTTCTCTATTTTCCTGAGCAATGTTGAACCAGCGACGGTTAAAGATGCCTTACACGACCCGGACTGGATAATGGCCATGCAAGAAGAGTTGAACGAATTCGATAGTCTCAAAGTATGGCGTCTGGTCCCTCGGCCGAAGACCCGAATCATCATTGGCACGAAATGGATATTCAAGAACAAGAAGGACGAAAACGAGGTCGTGGTTCGAAACAAAGGTCGTTTGGTAGCTAAGGGGTATTGACAGCAAGAGGGGATCGACTACGAAGAGACGTTCACACCTGTTGCCAAAATTGAAGCTATTCAGATGTTCCTCGCGTACGCCGCTCACAAAAACTTCACCGTATATCAAATGGATGTGAAGACGACGTTTCTAAATGGAGATCTCAAAGAGGAAGTGTACGTCTCCCAGTCGGAAGGTTTCGTTGATCCAGATCACCCCAATCATGTGTATCGCCTCGACAAGGCGTTGTACGGACTCAAACAAGCACCGAGAGCCTGGTATGATAAATTATCTACTTTCCTCACCAATTCAGGCTTCTGGAAAGGTAAGATCGACACAACCCTTTTCATCAAAAGGGAAGGTGAGCATATTCTTTTAATTCAGGTTTATGTCGATGACATTATCTTCGGCTCTTCGAACCCTCAATACTCACGCAACTTTTCACTCCTCATGAAACAGTATTTTAAAATGAGTATGATGGGTCAGAAGAATTTCTTTCTCGGTCTTCAAGTTCAACAACTGTCGACCGGGATATTCATCAATCAATCTAAGTACATCATGGATATTCTTCGGAAGTTCAAGATGGAACAGTGTTCACCCATGCAAACTCTTATGTCACTGGGTACGAAGTTACACGCTGATCCTGACGGAAAGGCCGTGAATACGACTACCTATAGAGTAATGATTGGTTCGTCGATGTATTTGACGGTAAGTCGTCCGGATATAATGTTTTCAACCTTTTTGTGTGCTAGATTTCAGTCTAACCCTAAAGAGTCACACATGATAGCAGTTAAGCGTATTATTCGATATTTAAAAGGTACTGCTAATCTTGGTCTTTGGTACCCTAAGGATACAGGTTTCGAGCTTACAGCATTTTCGGATGCTGATCATGCGGGGAGTATGCTCGACCGGAAGATCACCACGGGGCACGTCCAGTTCCTGGGCGACAAGTTAGTTAGCTGGGCCTCCACACCTCCATGGCGGAAGCGGTGTACGTGGCCGCGACTAGCTGTTGTTCCCAAATGATTTGGATGCGGACGCAACTGAAGGACTACGGGTACAACTACTCGAACATCCCGATCTACTGCGACTCCAAGAGTGCCATTGCTATCACAAGCAATCTGGTGCAACATACGAAGACAAAGCATATAGACGTGCGCTACCATTTCATCAAAGATCATGTGGAGAAAGGTACGGTCCAACTCTATTTCGTAAGTACAGAAAACCAACTAGCAGATCTGTTTACCAAGGCTTTGGACGAAAAACGGTTCAATGAACTCGTGTCCAAGCTGGGTATGCTCAATCTGAAAGTTTGAGTCACGGTTGTACTTGTTACACCTTTCCTACACTACGGGATAACTGTATCTTTAGCAGTTACACTTGTCTTGCAGCGTGGTTTAGGTGTTTCAAGCACAACGGTGACGTGTTCTCTGTATTTCCATTTTTAGTGTTCCTTTCATTTTTTGGTTTTCCATGTTTCTTTAATTTTAACCGTCTAGTCTTTGTTTTTCCATCAATTCCCGTGCTACTAACCGTTTGCTTTACAAGCTGTTTCCTCGAACGCCAAGTCCCCAAGGTATGTTTTTTCGTTTCTATGAGGAGAGAATAGCTACTTTTTGAGAAATTGAGGGGGAGAAATTTCAGTTTGACAAGTCGAGGGGGAGCTTTGTCACTTTAATGAGTTTTAATGGGGAAATCTCTCAAGTTTTTGTTTAAATTTTGTGTTTAAGCTTTTTTTAAGAAAAAAACGGGACTGTATTTTGAAAATTTGAGGGGCAGCATAGCAGATTTTGAAAACTAGAGGGGGAGAGTCAGTTTTCGAAAGGTTGAGGGGGGAGAATTTAAATTTTCAAACCTGAGGGGCTAAAATTGTAAATTTTAAGTTCAGGGGTAATTTTTTCCAATTGTCAATAGTTGAGACAAATTGGGTACCGGGAGAGTTTAAGGCATCCGGTACCGGACTCGCTTCCGGTATCGACCGGTACAAATACCGGAGTTTGACTTGGAAAAGTCACAATTTCAAAAAAATTCTCGCGCCAAACTCTCTCAACCCGACTTCTTCTCACATCATCTTCACTCGTGTGTTGTTCATCCAAACAGTATCAGATCTTCACCAAACTCAGGTATGTAATCTAATCTATGCTTAATCGAATTACTTGCTTTCAATCGATCCAAATAGGTGTAACGACGCGTACTCCCATACATAGTTCAAATAGCATACATTGCATAACGTCGTTAAAACAAGAGATACATTATATAACAAATACGGTCCCCTAGTCTTTTACAAACATTCATTACATCTTTACAACGTTTACATAGTAATTGACATTAATAACAACATGCCATATCTACTAAACACATCATAGTCTTCCACTACATAGTCTTCCCAAAAGCTATTCTCGGTTTAACTTCCTTATTTGCTCTTACTTGATCCTCGACCTGGAATACATATTTAAACAAAAATGAGGGTTAGACCTAATGGTCTAAGTGAGAAAATCCCTGTTTCTTTGAAAATCCTTTGCACACCAACATTCACATAATACAAACACAATTATCAATCATAACTCACTCATCGCGTAATTCTCGGTCTCCTTCCCATGGCCATATTAGTTGGTTGCAAGCCAACTAATAAACAACGTTGTACAACAACTACAGCCAATCAACATTGTACAACAACTACAGCCAACACACCGGTCCTATGCCCGGCCAACGTATTATAACATAATATAATACTCACGTAATTACAATATCTCAACATATTATAATTCACATATAAACATAGTCACACCATTTATCACATATCCAATACACACATATATGTATTCCAGTTCCAAAACGTTTTAAAGTAAAACTCACCTGATTGCTTATCAACACGTTTCCAAGCCTCCTAAACAGGTTCAGTCCTTTACCCAGAATTCACAGGATCTGTAACAAATAAATACAGATATCTCTTTACCACATAAAACACATAAGTCTTACTAAGGCTAAGAACTCTAAAGAACTCAATTCCTCAAATGTTGCCCCCAAGCCCGTACTCAAGTCAAGACCATAGAATAGTCAGTTCTCATTCATTCCCTATCTAGTGGTTGACAAAATACAGGTTACTGGATACTCGACAACATCTAAACTCTCAATATGGGCCAAACAGCAAAAGTATCCGGATACCATAAGTTATCCGGACAACACCACTTTTCCGGACAGCATGACTTTTTCGGACAACCTATACAATCCGGACGTTATCCGGACCCAAAGTAATCCGGACAGCATCCGGTATCTTAACTCATCCGGAAACTATAGAAAAAGAGACTTACCCGGATATTTGACTTGTCCAGACACCTTTAAAACATCATCCGGACACCACCAACTATATTACCCGGACACTACCAACCAAACCACCCGGACACATTCATGGTGTCCGGAAACCTCTGTCGGTTTGCACAAATTTTACCCAGAAATCTACTGATTTTAACCAGTCCATATTTGATCATTCTAATCCGACAGAAATCATCTACTAGTAATTACACACATAAAATGTAAAGAAACATACCTCAAAACACTTCCAAAGGACATCAATTTGAAGCCCTAACCTTCTTTTTCTTCTTTTGCTTCTTTTCTCTCCAAAACACTCACACACCTTAAATCTGGATAATTTCTGTTATGAAATATCTGATTGCCCAAAGGGATATTATTAGACCAAGTTACCATTTCAGCCCCTAAACTATCCCTTAATGACCAAAACACGTTTAACTCCTAATTTAACCCAAATTCACACTAAACATTAATTATAAAGTTAAACAAATTTAACGGAACTAACGTTTAACTAACGAACTTACCCGGGGTATTACATAATCTCCCCCTTAAAAGAATTCCATCCCGGAATTCGATTAGGCAAAAAGGTGAGGGTATTTGGCTCTCATTTCTGACTCTGATTCCCATGTAGCATCCTGACCCCTATGATGTCTCCACTGAACTTTCACTTGTCTAATTACTTTGTTTCGCAACACTTTAACTTTGTGGTCAACAATGGCTTCTGGTTCTTCTACATAATTCAACTTTTCATCAACCTGTATTTCGGGTAGAGACACTGCCTGATCTGGCGTAACCAAACACTTTCGGAAATTGGATACGTGGAACGCATTGTGAATTCTGCTTAACACTGGCGGAAGATCTAACCTGTAGGCTACTTCACCAATTCTTTCTATAATTGCAAACGGTCCAATGTACCTCGGGCTCAGCTTACCTTGCTTTCCAAACCGAATGACTCCTTTCCAAAGCGAGACTTTTAACATCACAAAATCTCCAACTTGGAACTCTAACGGTTTTCGGCGTCGGTCGGCGTAGCTTTTCTGTCTGTCTTGAGCTACTTTCAAACGTTCCCGAATCTGAGTAATCTTATCCGCGGTCAACTGGACTATATCTGGCCCTGCTAACTATTTCTCTCCCACTTCGTTCCAACACAGAGGTATTCGGCATTTTCTACCATACAGGACTTCAAACGGTGCCGCTTGTATGCTGGAGTGATAACTGTTGTTGTAGGAAAATTCTATCAGTGGTAAGTGCTTATCCCACGATCCTCCAAAGTCAACAATGCAAGCCCAGAGCATGTCCTCTAAAGTCTGAATCGTCCGTTCACTCTGACCATCAGTTTGAGGATGATACGTTGTACTTAACTTTATCTGCGTTCCCATTTCCTTTTGGAAACTTCTCCAGAATCTTGAGGTAAAACGGCTGTCACGATCAGAGATAATCGAAATTGGAACTCCATGTCGTGTTACTATTTCGTTAATATACAGTTTGGCTAATCTTTCCAACGAATAGGTTTCCTTTATTGGTAGGAAGTGAGCAGACTTGGTCAACCTGTCAACGATCACCCAAATATCATCAAACCCTTTCGGAGTCCTTGGTAACTTCGTGATGAAATCTGTAGTAATTTGATCCCATTTCCACATCGGTATTTCTATTCGCTGCAATTGACCAAACGGTTTCTGATGCTCAATCTTCACCTTCTTACAAGTAGTACAACCTTCCACGTATTGAGCAATATTCCTTTTTATTCCCGGCCACCAATAAAACTGTTTCAGATCTTTATACATCTTGTTCGTACCTGGATGAATAGAGAATCGAGATTGATGAGCTTCTTGTAGTACCCGATCACGTAAACCACCCAAACAAGGCACCCATATTCTGTTCCACAGACACAATAACCCACGATCATTTTTCACTAGCAATGCTGATAACCCCACTAACCGTTCTGATTTCAGATATTCTTCCTGATAGGCTTCTACTTGACACTTATTCAGTTCATCAAAAATGTTAGGTAGAAGCTCAGCTCGTAATGCAATAGCTTTTATTGTTCCACTTCTTTCTTGACGACTTAGTGCATCAGCTACCACGTTCGCCTTTCCCGGATGATAAAGGATTTAACAGTCATAATCATTCACCAATTCTAGCCATCTTCTTTGCCTCATATTTAATTCCTTCTGATCAAAAAGATGTTGGAGACTCTTATGATCGGTATAAATTTAACATTTAGAGCCGTAAAGATAATGTCTCCAAATCTTCAACGCGAAAACAACTGCTGCCAGTTCCATGTCGTGCGTAGGATACTGTCTTTCATGATCTTTTAACTGACGAGAAGCATAAGCTATAAACTTTCCACGCTGCATAAGTACACATCCCAATCCCAGTTTGGAAGCATCACTATAAACAACAAAGTCTTCGGAACCTTCCGGTAGTGACAAAATCGGCGCACTGCAAAGTTTCTCTTTCAATACTCTGAATGCTTCATCCTGTTCTGCTTTCCATTCAAACTTTAGATTCTTTCGAGTCAGCTTAGTCAAAGGCGTTGCGATACGAGAAAAGTCTTTTATAAACTTTCGATAATACCCGGCTAAACCTAGAAAACTTCGTACTTCCGTTGGTGTCTTCGGCGGTTCCCATCTTTCAATTGCCTCCACCTTCGTCGGGTCAACTTGAATACCTTTCTCGGAAACTACATGCCCCAGAAACTGAACTTCCCGTAGCTAGAATTCACATTTCGAAAATTTAGCGTACAACTTTTCCTTCTTCAGTAGCTCCAGAATCAAACGAAGATGTTGAGCGTGCTCTTCTTTGGACCGGGAGTAGATAAGAATATCATCGATAAACACAATAACGAATTTATCTAGATATGGCTTAGATACTCAGTTCATTAGATCCATAAAAGTAGCTGGAGCGTTCGTCAATCCAAAAGGCATTACTAAGAATTCATAGTGACCATACCGCGTGCGAAAAGCAGTTTTCAGAACGTCTTCTTCTTTAACCTTCAGCTGATGATAACCAGATCTCAGATCAATCTTGGAGAAATAGCAAGCTCCAACTAGTTGATCAAAGAGGTCATCAATTCTAGGAAGCGGATACTTGTTCTTGATCGTGCGCTTATTCACCTCTCGGTAATCTATACACATTCTCATCGAACCATCCTTCTTTTCACAAACAGAACCGGTGCTCCCCACAGCGAAGAACTGGGTCTGATGAAGCCTTTATCGGATAAGTCTTGTAGTTGTGCCATCATCTCTTTCATCTCTGGAGGTGCCAGACGATACGGTGCACGGGCAACAGGAGCAGCTCCAGGAATCAGATCTATTCCAAACTCTACTTGTCTAACGGGCGGAAGGCTAGTCAGATCTTCTGGAAAAACTTCCGGAAATTCACGAACAACCGGAATATCTCCCAGCTTATTCTTTTCTAGCTTAATGTCTATCACATAAGCTAAGTAACTTGAACAGCCTTTATTGATACACTTACGAGCTTTCAACAAGGAGATAAGGCAAGACTGATGATTTCTACGATCACCATAAATCACTACTGGTCCCTTCTCAGGTAAGACAACATTTATCAATTTCTTATCACAAACTATATTAGCCTGATTCTCGGCTAACCAATCCATTCCC
Organism: Saussurea involucrata; assembly: GCA_033807775.1. NCBI lineage: Eukaryota > Viridiplantae > Streptophyta > Magnoliopsida > Asterales > Asteraceae > Saussurea > Saussurea involucrata. Next base: position 34,110,390 of record CM066323.1, read on the forward strand.
ACTACTACATCAAACTCGATCAAGGCTATAGGAAATAACTGAATAGGCACTCCACACCCATCTATGTTTATCACACAACTATCAAATACCTCACTAATCGGTACTTGATTATCATTAGCCGTATCTACCATTAACACATGATCTAACACTTTAGGCTTTAAATGCATATAGGCAGCAAAAGAAGGCGACACAAACGATCGGTTTGCACCGGTATCAAATAACACTTTAGCACGTGTAGAATTTATTAAGAATGTACCTGTAACCACATCGGGAGTCTCATCTGCCTCTTGCTCTGTCATCTGGAAGGCACGGCCTCTTGTTCTTGGTGGCTCTAGTCTTGGTACTACAGGTTTGACAACCGTTGGTTTCCCTGACGTACCCCCTTGTTGTATCCTTCCCCTCGGAGAATTACATGAAAAACAGAACCGCGTGTCACGACAATCCTTAACAACATTCCCAGTCTTCCCACACCTATAACAGACCCGCGAGTCACCCTGACAATTCCCTTGGTGGACACGGTTGCATTTCAGACAAGGTCTTTCCGTTGCTCGGAAAGGTGGACGGTTATCGTATCTCTGAAACCTGAACTTCTTTGGATCGTGATGTGGTCCTTCCCACTTCCTTTTTCCTGTACCTTTGTCGCTAGTATTTCTTCCTTTATCCTGTTCCACGGTTTCTGCGGCATCTACTGCAGCGGAGAAAGTTTCGGGTCCTTTAGCAATTACAAAACTCCTGACTTCTGCATTCAACCGGAAGATAAACCTTTCAATCTTCATGGCCTCCGTGGCAACATAATATTCTGCAAAACGAGATTTTTCCAGAAAACGAGCAGTGTAGTCCCGAACAGATAAATTTCCTTGTTGCAAGTTCATAAACTCCCCCTCTAGTTGTTTAACCGCTGCATGAGGACAGAACTGCTTCCTGAAAGCTATAACAAATTCTTCCACGAGAAGGTAGAATATATGTCAGAACCTCCCGAAGAAATATGAGCTTTCCACCAGTATAAAGCGTCACCTTTCAACATTGCGGCTCCATAAAGTACCCTATCCTCTTCCGCGCACTTACTAGTCTTGAAGATACCTTCTATTTCCTTCAGCCATCGCATAGCTTTCACTGGATCCCGGTCTCCTGAATAGGTCGGAGGCTTACAACTGAGAAACATTTTATAATCACACTTTTTCATTACTGGTACGACAGTAGGTGTAATGGGCATCTCCTCTTCATGTGAAGGATCTGGTCTTTCTGTTTCAGTATTATGAGTCTGGTTAAACATAGCCTGGATATTTTCCTGTAATCTTCCCATTTCGGCCGCTAAGTCGTCTCTCGTAACAAACTCCGCACCACGCCCCTGAGCTCTGCCCCCAGTTCTGCCTCTACCTTTTTCTCCCCCTCTTCCCCTTCCTCCGGCTATTGGATTGGTTCTATTCGGGTTTCCTCCTCCTTCCCGATTCGTTTGTCTCGTACCACTTGCCATTCTGTTGATTCAGACAAGGTTAATATACACATAAGCACATACCCCATATAACAAGGTATTCCAGTCCAAACATGTACCTGTAAGATCACAATTACACTGGCCAGGTATAATAATGAAATTACCTTACACGATGTTCCTTTCACCTTTTTATATTTAACATCCCAAGGTTCTACAATAACAGGGACATCCTACTTCACATGCAGTTTAAGTCTAGGTACAGATACTAATACCTAAATCCCTTAAACTATGGCTCTGATACCATCTGTAACGACGCGTACTCCCATACATAGTTCAAATAGCATACATTGCATAACGTCGTTAAAACAAGAGATACATTATATAACAAATACGGTCCCCTAGTCTTTTACAAACATTCATTACATCTTTACAACGTTTACATAGTAATTGACATTAATAACAACATGCCATATCTACTAAACACATCATAGTCTTCCACTACATAGTCTTCCACTACATAGTCTTCCCAAAAGCTATTCTCGGTTTAACCTCCTTATTTGCTCTTACTTGATCCTCGACCTGGAATACATATTTAAACAAAAATGAGGGTTAGACCTAATGGTCTAAGTGAGAAAATCCCTGTTTCTTTGAAAATCCTTTGCACACCAACATTCACATAATACAAACACAATTATCAATCATAACTCACTCATCGCGTAATTCTCGGTCTCCTTCCCATGGCCATATTAGTTGGTTGCAAGCCAACTAATAAACAACGTTGTACAACAACTACAGCCAATCAACATTGTACAACAACTACAGCCAACACACCGGTCCTATGCCCGGCCAACGTATTATAACATAATATAATACTCACATAATTACAATATCTCAACATATTATAATTCACATATAAACATAGTCACACCATTTATCACATATCCAATACACACATATATGTATTCCAGTTCCAAAACGTTTTAAAGTAAAACTCACCTGATTGCTTATCAACACGTTTCCAAGCCTCCTAAACAGGTTCAGTCCTTTACCCAGAATTCACAGGATCTGTAACAAATAGATACAGATATCTCTTTACCACATAAAACCCATAAGTCTTACTAAGGCTAAGAACTCTAAAGAACTCAATTCCTCAAATGTTGCCCCCAAGCCCGTACTCAAGTCAAGACCATAGAATAGTCAGTTCTCATTCATTCCCTATCTAGTGGTTAACAAAATACAGGTTACTGGATACTCGACAACATCTAAACTCTCAATATTGGCCAAACAACAAAAGTATCCGGATACCATAAGTTATCCGGACAACACCACTTTTCCAGACAACATGACTTTTCCGGACAACCTACACAATCCGGACGTCATCCGGACCCAAAGTAATCCGGACAGCATCCGGTATCTTAACTCATCCGGAAACTATAGAAAAAGAGACTTACCCGGATATTTGACTTGTCCAGACACCTTTAAAACATCATCCGGACACCACCAGCTATATTACCCGGACACTACCAACCAAACCACCCGGACACATTCATGGTGTCCGGAAACCTCTGTCGGTTTGCACAAATTTTACCCAGAAATCTACTGATTTTAACCCCAGTCTAGATTTGATCATTCTAATCCGACAGAAATCATCTACTAGTAATTACACACATAAAATATAAAGAAACATACCTCAAAACACTTCCAAAGGACACCAATTTGAAGCCCTAACCTTCTTTTTCTTCTTTTGCTTCTTTTCTCTCCAAAACACTCACACACCTTAAATCTGGATAATTTCTGTTATGAAATATCTGATTGCCCAAAGGGATATTATTAGACCAAGTTACCATTTCAGCCCCTAAACTATCCCTTAATGACCAAAACACTTTTAACTCCTAATTTAACCCAAATTTACCCTAAACATTAATTATAAAGTTAAATAAATTTAACGGAACTAACGTTTAGCTAACAAACTTACCCGGGGTATTACAATATGGCCTAAAATCGATCGATTTTGAGTGTTCATCACTCGAAGGTGCGGCTAGGGTTTGGAACCCTTCGGCTCGGCCCATATTTTTTAAAATCCATCGATTGGGGGTCTTGTTTTCTAAGTTTATGTTGAGTAGATTCTATCTACGGGCCGATTTTGAGTAGCTACGAGTACAATTTTGAGTTTTGATTTACCTGTTGTCGATTAGGGTTCTGGTACCTATACGTTCCGGAATGTGTTCATGTGTTCATAAGATCTGGAATAGGTAAGTTCCGGTATGAGATCCGGAATAGGTAAGTTCCGGTATGAGTTCCGGATCCTTTAAGGTTCCGGTATACGAGTTCCGAAATTCCCTAGTTCCGGTATTCAGTTCCGGTATCTCTAACTTCCGGAAGTCCTTTATGTTCCGGTATTGATGAGTTTTGAGTTCCTGAACCTAATAAGTTCCGGTATGCACAATTCCGGATCCGGTTTAAGCCAATTCCGGATCTCATCATGTTCCGGTATCCCCATAGTTCTGAATGTTAGAAGTTCCGGAATGGATTCCGGATCCTGATTTCACCCACTCCGGAAGCACTGTTCAGTTGATTTTGTTTACTGTTTCATTGATACTACTTGGATTTTGAGGATTTGTTCACACATAATTGCACATAATTGCAACCACTCAACTCGGGATCGTTGAGACCCGAGTAGTGAACTGTCTCAGACCGCCACCGACTCTCGGTTTCTAAAATCCGAGAATACTGACCCCGAGACACGAGCTTTTGCCTGACACGTGCCATGAACACTCAACACTCTATTGCACTTTCACATGTACATCATGTCTAATCCGAATCCACCATAAGGCAATGCCCCATTACTTCCCGAAGGTCCAAACCTACCCCTCGTGGCAAACAATTTCCACCTGGACACGGCAAATCTCGTATGCCAATGTCCAGTCATCGTGGAAATCCTGAAGAACCACTCGATCAACCGAGCTCTGACGGCTACCGCTCCAGTTCCAGCCGTCTACGTACACCAATTATGGCGCTCCCTCACACATGTCGCCCACGGCCAGCAATTCATACTTCGAGGTCGTATTGGCGACTCCGACGTCGTTATTACTCGAGACATCTTCTGACGAATCCTTGAGCTGCCGGAGCCGACCGCCGTTCCAGGACGTACAACCTACGATGCTCAGGTCTCAGATGCGGTCCTCTGCCGAGATATTCGCACACTCGGATATCCCGGCCAGCTAGCACAACCATCGCACTTCTCCAGGATCCGCCTTCAACCAGTCTGGTACACCTTGTTCACTATATTGAACAAGTGTCTCTCAGCAATCAACAAAGGCATCGATCAGACGACCATCAACTTGCTCGTGCTATTCCATGCGGTCATCTACAGCCGACACGTTGACTACGCATCCATCCTATGGATGGAACTGATTTCACAAGTTCAAAAGAAACAGGGCAGTCGACGCCTCACCTTTCTGCCATATCCAAGGTTTCTACAGCTAATAGTCGCGCACTTCATGGCGACTGACCTCACTATACCTCGACGCGCCGACCATGAGGTAATGCTCTCTACTCGCATGACTAGAATTCAGAATAAGCTAGTCATTGAAGACCTATAACCCATGGTGATACCTGCTGACTTACTAGCTATCACGGACCACACGGCACTGAGTGTGATAGCGTATAGGGAAGAGAACAACCTAGTCGCTCCTATGGTCCAGCCAGATCCAGCAGGACCTGCCCGGGGAGCGTGACCCGAGCGACGTGAGGGTCCACGTATGCGAGGAAGAGGGGTCCGACCAGCAGGGGCTCGTGGACGGGGCGTGATGAGAGAAAATATTGTGAGGGGAACAGGCGTGGGCAGTGCCTCCAGGTCATCTCGCGATGCTAGTTCGTCTAGACCCCCATCCACTCCACCACGTACACCGACTCCACCTAGAGTCAAAGAACCAGCTTTGCATGACGTGGAGGTCGAAGGCGTATCCAGAGTTCAAGTAGCTGAAGAGGCAGCCTCCTCTTCCAGCTCCGAGGCCGACTCAGCCTCCGGACAAGCTTTCGGTTCCGCCTCTGGCTCCCAATCCGGTTCCGAATCCGAGTCTCAACCAGGCTCGGCTTCCGGTGCTCAAGAAGGGTCAGAGGAATCCGGCGGTGAGGCTACAGAGTTGGATGATGATGATGATGATGACACTCCCAACCCCGAAGCCATATCTGAAGAGATAAGGAGAGCGGGGGGAGAAATAGTCGAAAAAGAAAAAGAAGGTGAGATTGTGAGAGAAAGGCGAAGCAAGAAAAAGCATGAGAGTGAGCGTGTGATGGAACAATCTTCACAGGTTGCTCACAACTAGCCTACACCAAGCCAGGCAGCAACATCTGCTATCCCGTCGCATCTGTTGCGATGGGGTATTGAAGAAGACGTCGTGGGCCTAGCGATGCAACTGCACACGGCACCTAGCCACTCCGTTTCCTCTCAAAAGGAAACGGTTTCATCTTCACACCGGGATTTAGCACAACTTCCACCGGTCTCTCACTTGGAAAGTTCTGGTGTTGAAACAAGAGACCAGCCACCCCCGGTCTCGACTTCCTTCGATGCACAATTGAGTCTAGATCCACTTGTTGAAACTATTCCTTTGGCTAGGACACAGGTCGGTGATACTGCTAACGCCGAGAGTCTTCGTGCCTCGACCGGAACACCCAGAGTGAGTCTACCTTTCGGTAGCTTGAAAGGACAGGGAGGAAGTCCTACCACGGTTACCATCAAGCCAACCGTAAACGTAGGCGGTATTGCGGTGCAATCCACCTCAGCTAGTACAATTGAAAGGCTAAGTGCCTCAGGTGTTACTCACCCGGAGTTCGTCTCCAAGGAGCAAATGGACGGCGCCTTAAAGGTTGTCCAAACAACGATCATGAAGCAGCTATCCGATGATATGGCCTTTATCAGAAGGGCAGTCGCGGGTAAAGGTGTGGCTACAGAACTTCCCCCTCCGCCACCACAGATCTGAATGTCTCCGCCAACTCCGACCCCGAGCATACAGAATATGAGCATCGAGGCTCTCAAAGTCGCCTTACTGGATAAACTTCTTTCCCAATCCAACATCGATGCCTCATCGGAAGCTGACCAAGTGAGCATATTACGCTCACAATACCAACCTCCAACCTCGGTTACTCCAACTGATCCGCAAGCCCAAACCAACGCCAGGCTTGATACTCTTACCACCACACTTACCGAAATCAAGAAGGCCCTCGAGACGCTCAAGACAAAATTCTGAGTGTGTGGTTCCCGACTTTCACAGTTAAGAGGGACGACGGCAAAGAATGGGTATTCTCGGAAGCCGTACACAAAAGCCCTCGAGACGCTCAAGAGATTTATGAAGTGCACGATTACGCTCGCCTACATCAACGACCTCCAGTTGGGTATAGAAAGCAACCAGAAAAAGATCAACATTCTGAAGCCCAACTTGAATCTTCCCGAAGACGTACAGGTACATACTATCTTATTTAAACCAGAAACAGGTATTGTGTATCTGAACAACCAAGGGGAGAAACGGTTCATGCGAATCAGCGAGGTGCACAAGTTCAGTGAGGGTACGCTGATGAAGATACAGACCGAGCTGAAGAAGATTATAGAAGAAGAGAACAAAGCGTCGCCAGGAATCGTCTCCAACGTCAGAAAGTATCTAGCCGAAGAGCTACTCAAAGCAATTGAAGAACGGCTAGAGTACAGAAACTCCATTCGGCACTTTGAGATTCTATTCGCTATTCGGAAGCGATATGTCCCTAACTGGCATGACATCGTACTTCAATTCCAAGGGGGAGATTGTTAGGTCACGTTAGTGGAATAGAAGTGTAGGGACTAAATATGACATTTTGTGTAAATACCATTCTGGGTATAAATAGTTTGCTAATCCTAGTTTTAGGGTTTAATGATCATTTAGCTTTATTCCATAATACATTGTACGACTCTGCCATATTATCTTTCTGTTCATCATAATACAAGTGAGATTTATGACGTATATGCTTATTGTGTTGATTTCATTGTAATTGCTGATTGAATCTGGGATCCACACTTCATAAGCATCTTTTGAGAAAAAAATTAAGGTTTCAAAACACACACACACACACATATATATATATATATATATATATAACATAACTGATCCAAATTTAGCGGATGTGAAACTCAACTACCAAAACCATACTAAACTTTAATAATATAATAATAGAACTGAAATCAGACGTATATGAATCGTTGGTCCCAATTTAGAACATGTATAATCTCATTATAATCATTATGTCCCTTGAACCCTTTGAACTATTTTAGAAGAACTAATTATCAGTAGATTATGTATATATATATATATATATATTAAATTTATTATCAATTTTTTAATTCATTTATTTAAGCAATTACTTTCCTTTGAATATTTAAGAACAATTAACACTTTATTAATTATCTTTTTCTTATAAAACACATTTTAAGGTTAATAAATATTTATAAAGACGATACGTGGTTTTTATATATTACAAGTTTATTAATTATATTTTATGTAAGAGAATAAATAGACATCGATAGAATGAGGTTTATTAATTATATTTTTAGTAAAAAAATATATCTTATACTTTTAGTAAAAAAATATATCTTATATTTTATATAGACAAATTATTAGATATCCAACCAGGACATATGGTGTCTATAAACAACTAGTTTATTATTAATTCTTTTTTATAAAGAAAATGTGTTATTTTCACTTTTTCGTTTAAGTCACTACAGCGACGACAAATCGTCACAATAAAGTATCGATATATTAGTTTGTTCTTTACTTTTAAAAAACACATATTTTTTATACCTCCTAAGGCCTTCAGTAGCGGCAGCGGGCTTGGGAGCGGGTTCTACCATGGCTTGGGCGGGTACCGCTACGGGGGAGGCGGGCTTGGGCAGCGGGTTTGGGCAGCGGGTTTGGGAACCCGTTGATGCCCGAGTCTTGTGTGTGTGAGAGACGAGGGACGAGGGTGAGGGTGTGTGAGAGACGAGGGTGAGCGGGTATATAGGGTAGTATTGGGTATTGGTACTCCACTTTTGGGTTTGGAGAAGGTTTGTAGAAAAGCTGATGTGGCGCTGAGGTGGCTTTAGGGCTTTTGGGTATTGCTACGGATGGCCTAACAAATTCATTAAATATCTATAGTCATGACATGTCGTTCTTATTACCCTTCAAAATTTCCCTCCAAAATTTTCGTTGAAATTTTGATTTACAGCTACGATATGTCTGTATATTTAAGTTACCGGTATATTAATTAATTTTCTAATTAAAAATTCACTTCTTTTTAGTTTTTAAAAAAATTATTAAATACTTACAGCAATAATATGTCGTCTCTATAAGGTACCTGGATATTAATTATATTTTTAATAGATAATCAACAAGAAATTAATTTAAAAAAAAAACTACATATAGAGATGACATGTCGTCTCTATAACACTCCAAAATTTTCAACAAGACGCCATTTTTTCCCTTCAAAATTCAAATCCAAAATTACATTTATAGCAACAACATTGTGGTTGCAAAAATTCCAACAAATATTCGAGCTTTTGTTTCCTATAGCGACGACCTGGTCGTCGTAGCTACAAATCCAATGTCGACGCTCTAAACCATCATTTCTTGTAGTGACTGAAAATATTTCATATCAAGCGTAATATCGATTCACATCTGATACGTGATTATCCCTCATTTTAACTTCAATAGTTTTAAAATTTATCGTCACCACACAATGCGCGGTGTCGAACGCTAGAAATTTCTTATTAAGAATTAGATTTGGTAATTGCATAAGCTACATCATTAGTTTTTGGTGACATGAAGTCACACTGCCCTCTTTATTAAGTCATGACGACATGCATGTCATAACTTAGATCATACAAACCATTCATCATATCATAGCAGCATTGTTAAAATATCGTAACAACATAAGCATTGGATTGCAATGAAAATTACATGAAACTTAGGAGTAAGGTACAATACAAGATTCATAACTTAATGAATACAAACTATTCGCCATATAGTAGCAGAATAGTTTAACGTCATATAACAACTTAAACATTGGTTTACAATACCAAACACATTGAATTTAGTGGTACAAAATACTCGATGCAACACAACACAACATAAAAAAAACATTGTCAAAGACATGGGGACTTCCAACATATGCCCTCATATAAGATCTTTACCCTTACTGTTCTCGGATTTGTCTGCTCCTGTACGTGATACACAAATCCTCAGCTTAAAATTCAATGAGTTTGTGGTTTTAGACGATCAGTTAATTTGTAGATAGCAGTGCAATGAAATTAAGGGTCTCATAAACTTGACAAACATAAAACATAGCATACGAGCTTGTCAAAGTATATAAAGCACGAAAAGAAGAGTTTCGTAACTGTTATGCATACCGTACATAGAACATATATATATGCTACTCGGATATGATTAATCGAGATACCGTGTGTGTAAGTAATGTTTTATGAGTAACGACAATACCTTTGTTTACTAAACACGTATTAGAGCATATGCTATGATATATGCGAACATATATATGTTTTGAGTTTAAGGACAAATGTGTATATATACCATATCGTTTGGAAGCAAAAACATGCAATGGACCGTCCATCTGAAGATTAATCATGGTTCTGTAATGTGGGATTTTATTTTCATCTCTCAACTTGAACGCGAAGCAACCCAACAAGATAGAAGAGAATATCTTCATCTGCCTATACGCGAAATCTCGACCCATACAGGTTCGTGGTCCCGCCTACGAATATGGAAGACAAGTAAAAGCGGTTACAATCACTATTAAGAAAATATATATCAATGAAAATAAATGTCAAATGGACATATATGTCACAAACGGTAAATAAATCGTAAATGCTAGGATCATGTATGTTATATTCAGGGCTAAATGGGATTAGTGGAGGCGTCTGCAAACTATTCGGGACACACCTATACTTTATGCAGTGGAAGTTGTACTTAATTGTCGCTCATGTGAAGTTAATGGTATATATTATACTAACCTGAAAAGCTGTAAATTTAAAGGGGCTCGCTGGATGGAACACACCATTCTCATCAAGCCATCTTTCTGGTTTAAACTCAATTGCATCATCACCCCATAGGTGAGTCATCCTTCCCATTGCATATGGCATGTAAACTACCACTTCCCCTTTCTTCACAAAACCCCCATCTGGTAGAACATCATCTGAAAAGCATGTCTTTGGGTCCTGCATAATTATATTATATCATCTTTATATTCTTAAGAAAATTTTATTAGGATAGTAACACTACTAGCAGTTGCTATAGGTTAATCCACAAAAATTAAAACATGAGAAATTAAGTAAACAAGTGTTGAAGAATTAAGGTTGCATACCATTGACAAGGCAGGATAGAGTCTGATTGTTTCTGTTAGAGCTGCATGAAGATATTGCATCTTGTCGAGGGCTTCTTCCGTCACATGGGTTGCAAACTCGGCAACATTTGTGCTCTCTAATTCTTGTATGCTCATGTTGGTTGCTTCTTTAATTTCTTTTGCAACCTTATCTTGAATTTGAGGATGTTTGCAAAGCACGTAAATGAACCAATACAAACTAGTTGCTATAGGATCTTTACCGGCTAGCACAAAGGTTACAACTATATCTCGTACGTATTTTGGATCTATATTCTTGATCTGCAAAAACCTCGAAAGAAGGTCTTGTTTCTTCAACTGCAAATTCCACACACACAAAAAAAAACTATTGGTCTCATGTGCTTTCTTGGTTTGAATGAAAAGAATGTAAACTGTATATGTCCATGGGAAAAAGTTAAATTAGAAATTAGAAATATTTTAAGAACTAACTATTTATGATGAATATAGACCAACATAAATGAATGTTAATTACTAATAATGAATGAATATTGATCATGAACTCAAAATTGGTTTCACAATTTTCAAAATATTTGAGGTAGATATATCTACATCTTTTATTTAGAGAAGCGTATATAAGCTTACCAAAGTATCATCCTTTGCCTCTTTCATTTGTTCAATCTTGGTGTGGATCAATTTATAAATGATGTCATCAATCACTTTGATATTTTTCTTTAACTCTGCTTCTGGTCCAATATTGAAGAACTTCTGGATCTTCCATGATAGGTCAAAAAATCTTCGAAGTACCAATTCATTTGCATCATCAAATGCACGACAAAATTTAGCTCCTTTTTCATTTGAACCACTAACGTTGTCGAAGTCGATCCCAAAGCCAACTTTAAATATTGAATCAGTCGTCGATTTCATGAACAAGTCCTGTATGTATGCACATTAGGAGAGTGATGTTTAGCTCTAATGACGATAATCAACGGGGTATTGTAAGCAAATGTTAGTGAGGAAATTAATTAAAGATTGAGAAACCTACAGTTATATCGACTGATTGCTTGCTATTTGCGGCTTCTGACAAAATGTTGCCGACTTTTATAGTGTTTTCGGTGAAGACTACACCACTAAAATCTCTCAACACTTTCTTAGAGAATTCATGGCTTGATACCTTCCTCTGTTCTCTCCACTCGTCCCCATCGACCGTGAATATTCCATCGCCAAGTAAATCCTTTAGGGTGTGGTTCATAAACTGTCCCTACATTATTTTTGCACCAAAGTAACTTGTAAGAAGAATTTAATAGGAGGAACTCTTGTAGCAATCTCTCAAAATGTAAAACCTTAATTAAAAAAAAAAAGTTTACATGGAGTGAAGTATATATTTAACTTAAATCATGACATGATAAGGGCACATACCTTGCCATAATTTTCGAAATTTGTCCTGAGGATGTACTCCACATTTGCAGGATCGGTTGTATAAATCTCACTATTATGAGGGCTATATATTCTAAAAGTTTTGTATTTTGCTGCCAGACCAGTACAGTAATGATGCAACCTGCGAAAGTGGATGAACTGATGAAACTTAGTCCCGCCAACTGGATGATACTTGTTCGTCTTCTTCCCTTTTGTTTGTGGCTGATTGTAGATGTAGACCGAAAGTAGAAGAAATAGAGCTGTTATTATTAGAATGAAGATTGGATTTGATAGAGAAACCATGGAAGTTGCCATCATCTTGAACGAGAGGGAATGTATTTTTTGAAACAAGTCTGGAATGACTAATATAGGGTCACAACAGCCCCCCCCCCCCCCCCCCCCCCCCTGTTACCTTGTTAATTTATTATTATTATTTTGTTATAATATAATAATTTATCATCATTACTTTTCTTATTTTATTACTACTGTAGCCAAACCAAATCAAACAAATTTCATACATCTCGTTTGAAAATAAGATTTATGAAGATTTGTTCTTTACCTCAAAAGATAGGTAAAAACGTCAATTTCCTTGAAAACCCACGATTTATGCAAAATTGTGTGCAAAAATGAAAGAAAAGGTACAAGAACGTCAAACAAAATAGGCACAATGAAACAGAAAATCAAAAGACACACAAACATCCTTTAACCTATTGTACTGCTTTGTAACTCTATCGACTAGCTCTTAACCCTCCTCTTGTACGACCCTCAACCTCTCTTTTAACTCCTTGTTCTATTTATTAACCTTGGTCCTTATTTCTCTTCGTCTCACCGCAAAACAAATTACTTTTACCCACAAAATTTATCCAAGTAAATTTTCGTCGGTGGTTACTCCACAAAATATCAATGATTCGGTAGAATCCGATGTTTTACGAGAAAATACCAATGGATCACCCATGATTTGCATTACCCACCAACTTTTGTGACAAATCATCCTTTAACGACAGATTTTTCCGGGAAAGTTCGTATGTAAGCCTTTCGTTTGCTGGTGTCTTATCTTTCAATTCTGCTCACAATTTTACGTCAATCTAGGGTTGTCAAGAAAATAGACGTTCTAATAATCCAAATTAGGTATAGGTTTATTATACACTTATGTCTACTACCCTAGTCATGTATCTTAAAGAACTCCTCTCATGTATCATATTCTCAAAAATGTCCGAGGATAATATGTTCATCTTTAATTTCCCCTTAAATTGTCACGTCGTTTACTCTCCTTCCCTCAGTCTCCTGCGAACATGTCAAAACCATAAAATACGGTTTCTATGATCATGGCTATCCATGTCGATTTTGCTCTTCAATTTTAGTGAAATCTTCAAGTGACACAACACTCCCATGCATGCTGGTTATCCACTTTAGTCATCTTGTCCTTATGTGGTGAATTACATCAACCTTGACCTCTCCTCTGTCCGAATATTGCAGCCTAGCTAATTACTTAAAATTATTATATTATGGCACCTTTTCCCTCTACTGTTGACTTATAATGTTTTCCCCAACCTCGTGGTTACATCTACGTTTAAATAATTTTACGCACACAAAAATAAATACCTTTTCTTTTTCTATTGTATAAAATAATGATTTGCAAAAGTAATGATAATATACACGTTTTAGTTAAATAAATATACGCACACTAGGATATACTCCTTGCCACCTATAAAAATATATAAATACTTTTCCTTTTTCTTTTGTATAAAATAAAATTATTATTAGCCCTTTTTATTTTTAATTAATATTTTAGTTTATTTAACATGTGGCAGTTTAATACTAGTAGTAATACCTCTTTTCTACTTCTTCGTTCTTTTATATGATTAGTTTAAAGGAAAGTATGTTTTTTTCATTCCTATGGAATTGTTTTATATATTTTCTCAATATATGAAACTACATAAAAAAACACAAATATATGAAACAATTTCATCATGAAATGAATGATATGAAACAATTTCATCAAAATAAACAATTTAATCAAGAAAACCTATGAAATCCAAAGTTTACACGAATTTTTTTTTTACAAATTATTACGCCACTGTATATATATAGTCTTATTCATCGTCTAATTCATCGGATTCATCGTCTTCTCCGGCCAACGGGTTCATCAGATTCATCGTTTTCTTCATCGGATTCATCATCTTCTCCAGCCATCGTATTCATCGGATTCGTCGCCGTCTTCGATTCATTGGATTCATTACCTTCTTCGTCGGAATCATTGTCTTTCTCTAGAAGTTCTTTCTTCATGTCGTCTGAAAAGATCTTCTACTACATCATTACCAACAACCATTTTATCACCGGGCAAACCAGGTGACGAACCAAACTCGAAAACCATTTCAGACGAATTCAAATTGGATGAACAAGCATCACGAACACTTGGTGAAACCATGGTAAACTGTGAGATTTTATCAACAAAAATAAAAATCGATACAAGCAATATGTTGCAGAAAAATAAAAACTAAAAACCCATTAAGATAATGATCATGTAGAAGATAACTACCTAATAAAAATTGAAAAAAATTGATTCTGTGCTACAAATACGGATGAGATTGATTTAGTTTCAAATTATCCATGTTGCCTTAATTAACGTGAGACATCAAATACCAAAATTACCCTTAATATTTAACTATATTAAATATCTAATTTATAATCAAATGATGAAGATCAACAGCTATAGATGGGGTTGTAGGGGTTGTCACCTTTGCATGGGTTGTAAAAGATCACTCCCCTATATATATATATATATATATATAGAGGGAGGATAATTTGAAACCCTCTCAAAGGTTGAAACCTGTGAAACCCTAATTTTAACCGTTGATCTAATCTTATCAATATTCAATTTTTCTTTTTCTTTTAATAACCCGGAAGGGTATTTGTGTCATTTTCATTTTCCAGATTTTAATTAATTATTTATGGTTAATGAATTTACAAAATTATCTCCTACAATTATGGTTAGTGGATCATGATCAGCATTGCAAATCCGTTTTCCAAAAATTGAGAATGATTTTGTTTTATTAATTAAATATCTTTTATATTTTGAATTTATCAAGAACAACATCATCGGTTTCAATCAAATACGGCTTTCATCAGTTGTTTTTTCATGAATACATATTTTCTATTCATAAAACAGTATGGATGAAAACTACTCTCACATCTTCGATTGGGTTTTGCTGCTACCTTCCTTATGATTGGATATATCTTCGATGACATTTACTGGGTTTTGCTGCTGCCCTCCATCGACTTCAATATTGTTGGGTTTTGTTGTTGCCTTCCCTATCATGAATTCAAAATCATGATCAACCATTCATTTTCATAAAAAAATCAATACCATGAGTGCATAAAGTTATTCATGCATCCATATTCATGTTTATGTATTCATGAATTCGCATTCATGAATGTGGATTCATTGCATAAAGTTATTCATGCATCCATATTCATGTTTATGTATTCATGAATTCGCATTCATGAATGTGGATTCATTCACTTCACAGAAGACACCTTTTTTGGTCCAGATTTCAACTACAAGTTCAAGAACTTCTACATCGCTCGGTTCTGCTTCTGTCTTGGGTGTTTCATCGTCAATGACGAGTAGCAGTTTGACGGATACGATTGAGAGGCGGTGGTTGAGAAGTGTTGGTGGTGAGGATGAATAAGCCAATGAAAGGATATTGACGTTCTTTTAGAAGATTTTGAACGAAGATGGCCATTGTCGGCGGCGCCGGTGCCGTATCGAATCTGCAGCGACGAAAGAATCCGATGATCTACGGTGACTGTGTGTGAGAGATCGAAAGGAACTGCTTTAATATGCAGAACGGTTTTCCGGTGATGGTTTTGCAGTTTAATATGTAAAACGGTTTTCACGGGATATGATCTTTGTGTATAATTTATTAATAAAATAGATTTGATTTTGGATGTGGTGTTTTGACGATTATACCCTTTAGCGGGTGATTATTTTCTTTAAAAATAATTATTTAAAGTAATCAATAAATTGATTTGGTTAATCTAATCTCAACCGTAGGATGTTTAATCTAGGGCTATAATTTGGGTTTCAAGGGTTTCAACCTTTGAGAGGGTTTTAAATTATCCTCCCTCTATATATATATATATATATATATATATATATATATATAGAGAGAGAGAGAGGCTTCTTCAAATGTAAACATTTTTTTTATGTAAACAATGAAACCAAGGGTATTTGGGTCTTTTTCTCCAAATTCATAATTTTAGAATTATCCATAAATTTAGCAACTAACAAACTTCCTTAGTATTCTCAATTATCTCCATCTCTCTCTCTCTCTCTCTCTCTCTCTCTCTCTCTCTCTCTTCGACGACCTCCTCCAACTCCGGCTATCTCCAATCCGGTGACTTGCTCACAGTTTTTTCATAAACAATTTTTTCATAAGTTCGAGTTTTTTAAGTTTCATAAACCGTTTTTTCGAAATTTTCACATTTCATAGGATAAAAAACAATATGAAACTGGCGAGTTTCATAATTTTTTCACGTTTCATAGGAGAAAAAACAATATGAAAACGACGAGTTTCATAATTTTTTCACGTTTCATGGGATAAAAAACAATATGAAACCGGCGAGTTTCATAATTTTTTCATGTTTCATAGGAGAAAAAAACATTTTTTTCGCTACAGGACCACTAGTTTAGGGTTTAGGGTTTAGTATAAAGCTTCTCTCGCCGCTGTCTCTCCACCTCCACGTGGTTAACCGGAGGATAACGCCCACCTGTCTTCTTTCCTTTCTTCTTCTGCATCCGCTTCTCCGTTGACGTGATCCGACGCCGTCTCGACATAGGTCGTTGCAGCAGTAGCAGTGGTGTTCCTGTTCATGCATAATTTTCCGATGTTTTTCGACATCTGGTCATCGGGTGTTGTTGTTGACTCGAATTCTATCATGTTCATCCCTTCCTCCTCTTGCAATCCACCACCAGCCTTAAGAACCATATCCGCAAAAGAAATAATATTGTGGTGATCATCGGTGAGGGTGTTTAGTTTCATAGGGTGAGAGAGGGGGACGGTGGCCGGAATTTTGAGAGAGATAGAGGGGGATGGTGGCCGGAATTTTGTGAGAGAGAGAGGGGGATGGTGGCCGGATTTTGTGTGAGAGAGAGAGATAGAGATGGTGGCCGGATTTTGTGAGAGAGAGAGAGAGAGATAGAGATTGATTCAAATCAATTAATATATTCCAAAATTAATAGATTCCAAAATTAAAAACCTAAAAAACTATTCCCAAAATACCCTTTCCCTATTTTTTAAATTCAAAAATCCCTCAACCGTTGATCAAAAAATCGGATGGCCTAGATTGGTTTACAAGGTTTACATAAAAAAATGTTTACATTTGAAGCTCCCTCTCTCTCTCTCTCTCTCTATATATATATATATATATATATATATATATATATATATATATATATATATATATAGAGAGAGAGAGAGGGCAAATCAAATGCAAACCTTGCAATTGTTGTACCCTGTTAGTCCCAATTAAACAAGACAACGATTCATATATTGATGTAGATAGTAACAAGAAGATAGATAATCAAAGTGGTGTATTATTGAAATGGAAGAACACCTAGAGAGAGAATGGATCTCTCTCTAGAACACACACAAACACCTTGGAGGCTACATTGCAATGGACACACACTTAACCCTAATTACACACACTAAACATTATATACCCCTTGTTACATAGTTAAGCCCAAGCCCATTACAACATAACCCAAGCCCATATTACTATTAATTACCCCTTTACAAAACTATCTTATAATTAGGACATTTAGTGTCCTAACAATATCCCCCTATAGTTTTGTAAAGGAATCACCCATCTCGAAAGATCTTTAATTCTTCTCCCCCTTGATTTCTTTAGAAAACCGTAGTGATGCAATTCTTCAAATGTAGTCTAGGCTCCCCCTTGAAATATGCTCTTACTCTTTATATTTCAACCTTGACAAATCGGATTCAATGTCTCGACCGAGTGCACGAAAAATATCTTCATAAATGTGGAAACTCTAGCTCGTACCGATAAGCTCACAAGAAAAAATAACGAGCGAGTTGTTGCGTGACAATACCAAATGCAAACTCAGTCTATAACACCAAATCCGTCGATAAGTCACGAGTTGAATAGGAATTCGGCTTAAGAGCGTGATTCGGATTTGCTCGAAAGAGGAAACATAATGAAGCATACACTATAAGGTAGGGTTTAGAAGAACACCACAAGTAACATTGTTCATCAACTGTAGAAAAATGCTCATCCCCAAAATATCAGAATACTGAATGATGAAAATCCGGAACTTCAATCTTCAAGAAATAGCTGAATGATTATAAGCACTCAAGAGTCTGAATCACAACCAAAGCACCAGAACAACGATTGCAAGCACTCACAATTCTGATTGATCAGGTCAGAAGAGCACTCAACGGTCTAGCATCGTCAACAAAACTCCAGAATGATGATTGCAAATGCTCAAACGTCTAATTCAATTCAACCAAAGACTGAATTCCAACACCCATCTTCTGAAAATCTTGGCAAACTTGAGCTCTATTAAGCATTGACAGTTGCAATATATGTATGTGACAGCCTAAATATGGGAATGATGTCACACATGCTTTATGCTAAACACCATGAACAATGCCCCCCTCCTGAGACTAAGCAATTTTTTTTTATTTTTTTTTTGTAATTGAAAGGGTGATTACTTAGGCGAGGATACCATCTGGATCTCTAGAAACAGTCACGATTACACATTTTTAACCCTTTGTTGCAACACAAACCATGTCACAAACACACACAAGTCGCAATGCAATGAAGTCGCAATGCACTGAAATCGCAATAGCTGAAGTCGCAATAGATAAAGGTTCACCCAAGTCGCAACTGAAGGTTGCGATTTGGTACTGTTCATAGTGTAATGGATTGCGATTTGGGGCAAGTCGCAATAGAAGATTGCGATTTGGAGGCCAAGTCGCAATAGACCATTGCGATTTGGAGGTCAAGTCACAATAGACCATTGCGATTTGGAGGCCAATTCGCAATAGACCATTGCGATTTGGTACTGTTCATCGTGATGTGGATTGCGATATGGGAATGAAGTCGCAATAGGTCACTGCGACTTGGTACTGTTCACACAATGTTCACTGCGATTTCGATGAAGATCCTGATTGCGATTTCGATGAATATCAAGGTTGCGACATGGATGAAGATTCAAATAATCTTAAGTCGAAACTTCAATACTGATCTGTTTGGGCTGAAAATTGGTACGTAGGTGCGCACTGGCATTCTGGACAACTTTAATACTTCGAGTTTTGTCCAAAAACAACCAGAAATGTGTTTTTCAATCCCAAAACAGTTTGTGTGCAACAAAAATTCGAAAAGTTACTGTTTCATACCAGATTGGGCTGTTGATGATGAATCGTTGTAGAATGATCGTATCGATGATTGATTCCTTCGATTTTGGCTCTGATACCACTTGTTAGTCCCATTTAAACAAGACAACGATTCATATATTGATGTAGATAGTAACAAGAAGATAGATAATCAAAGTGGTGTATTATTGAAATGGAAGAACACCTAGAGAGAGAATGGATCTCTCTCTAGAACACACACAAACACCTTGGAGGCTACATTGCAATGGACACACACTTAACCCTAATTACACACACTAAACATTATATACCCCTTGTTACATAGTTAAGCCCAAGCCCATTACAACATAACCCAAGCCCATATTACTATTAATTACCCCTTTACAAAACTATCTTATAATTAGGACATTTAGTGTCCTAACACACCCCTTACAAACCAATCCTAACCTTTAATTTTTTTATCTAATGGTCTAGATTAAATAAGGGTATTGTTAATGCAAAAAATCGCACCAAAGGGACAACTTAAGGTCGATGTGGACTTAATCAACTAAAGAAAGGATCTTTCGACGAGACGTGCGATGAGGGAAAAAATAAACAAGACAAGGGATTTGATGACGCAGGAAAAACCTCAAATGAGGAAAAAACCTGCGGACGACAGGGGGTGTCGTCGCTGCACTATGGTCGCCAATCAGGGGCGACGTCCTTGGTACTGGCGTCGGTCGTACGATGATTACAATACAAGTGAAGGAAATGCTTCGAAATGTAAAGTACAAGTGTTTGAATGTAAAAACAGGTGTTTGTCGTGTGCGAATACAAAGTGTGAACTTCTGGTCGAGGGCTGTTTGTCGTGCGTCGAGAGCGATACTTGAGCTTTCCTTCGAGTGTTCTTGAGTTCGCAGTAGGGTTCTGGCTTTCAGTACTTGATCTCCGGAGTTTGAATGTTCTTTGCTATGAGTTTGGATGATTTTCTCTGCTGTTTGGCGATGTTCGCTGATGTATACTGGATGTTAATTGATGTCCTTTGAAATGAGGCTTTAGCTTGTCTTTTATAGTCATCGCGTCATTAATTAGCTTAATTAATGATTTGATCAACGGCTACAACGTCTTATCTTTCAATTCTGCTCACAATTTTACGTCAATCTAGGGTTGTCAAGAAAATAGACGTTCTAATAATCCAAATTAGGTATAGGTTTATTATACACTTATGTCTACTACCCTAGTCATGTATCTTAAAGAACTCCTCTCATGTATCATATTCTCAAAAATGTCCGAGGATAATATGTTCATCTTTAATTTCCCCTTAAATTGTCACGTCGTTTACTCTCCTTCCCTCAGTCTCCTATGAACATGTCAAAACCATAAAATACGGTTTCTATGATCATGGCTATCCATGTCGATTTTGCTCTTCAATTTTAGTGAAATTGTTAGTACACAATGTATCCAAGATTTAGGGATAATTGTATTTAGTCTAATTGTAATTAGTCAAAGGTCTAAGTCAAAATTACTAGGTTTGGTCAAAGGGTATATAAACCCCAATTATTAGGGTTTGTGGTGTGAGGTCATTAGTGTATTAGTCACCAAGGTGTGTGTGTGTGAAATAGAGAGAGTGACCTCCCAAAGAGAGAAAAGTGTACCCAATTCATCATCTTCTACATTTCTCCTCTAATCAAGTGTTTTAATTGTTTAATCTTGTTACCTGATTATTCTCAGAAATCTTCAAGTGACACAACACTCCCATGCATGCTGGTTATCCACTTTAGTCATGTTGTCCTTATGTGGTGAATTACATCAACCTTGACCTTTTCCCCCTAATGTTGACTTATATCCCACTGTATCATGTATTCCCCAACCTCCTTGTCCTGGTTACATCTACGTTTAAATAAATATACGCACACAAAAATAAATACTTTTTCTTTTTCTTTTTCTATTGTATAAAATAAAATTATTATTAGTTCTTTTATTTTTAATATTTTAATTTATTTAACATGTGGCAGTTTAATACTAGTGATATCTCTTTTCTACTTCTTCGTTCTTTTATAAGATTAGTTTAAAGGAAAGTATGTTTTTTTCTTGAAATAAAAAATATAAATAATACAGGGAAAAAAGAATCATGTTAAATATTAAACATCTATAATCAAATTTTCCAAGTTAGAATAAAATAATAATTTGCAAAAGTTATGATAATATACACGTTTTAGTTAATAAATATGGAGCTAGCTTTTTTTCCATTGGAGATGCTTCCATGACCATCATTCCAATTTTCATGTATCTGGTATTTGTGGTCCGGTTTGGGCTGGTTTAGACGGTTTAACCCCTCAAACCACAAACCAAATCTTAAAAGGCGGTTTATTAAACATTCAAATCGATCAAGTGCCCAAATCAAATTGGATCACGGTTTAGGTGGTTTGTTCCGACCGATTTAGGCGGTTTGGGCCTTTAATGTGTTTTAAAGCTTAAACGTAAAAAAAACATATATACTTTGTAATTTCAAAGTTTCATTGGTTTGAATCCACAAAAGTATAAACAAAGTCTACAAAAAAGTAAACAAAGTCCACACAAAATTAACAAAATCCACAAAAAACGTAAACAAAATATCCCAACAAAACACTAAAAAAGAAGAAGAACTATATATATATATATATATATATATATATATATATAGAGAGAGAGAGAGAGAGAGAGAGAGAGAGATCCACTGCTTTGTAAACTTTTTTTGTGTAAACTTTGGATTTCATAGGTTTTTTTGATGAAATTATTTCATATCATTCATTTCTTGATGAAACGGTTTCATACATTTGTGTTTTTTATGCAGTTTCATATATTTTTTTCATTCCTATGAAACTGTTTCATATATTTTCTCAGTATATGAAACTACATAAAAAAAACATAGATATATGAAACAATTTCATCAAGAAATGAATGATATGAAACAATTTCATCAAAATAAACAATTTCATCAAGAAAAACCTATGAAATCCAAAGTTTACACGAAAAAAAAAGTTTACACATTATTACGCCACTATATATATATACTCCCAACAACATTACGTTTGGGCTTGAGGTAAATTTGGGCCTAAATTAAATAAATGATATATATATAAAATAAATATGTATTTATATGTATTTGACGGTCGGTTTGTTCCAAACCACCCAAAAAAAGCTCCAGACCGCAGACAGGACCGTCCGGTTTGACAATTTTTCAAACAACCGTCAAACCGCCAAAAAACTATCCGATTTAACTTGGTTTAACGGTTTTTTTTTCACATCCCTAATTTTTTAACACCCCTACTATTTGGTGCCAAATGATGCATTTATTGATTTGAGAATTTTGAAAGTCCAGTTATCATTATTTTTGCGATTTTAAATTTTTTTTTTTTGAAAAATCAAAATTTTATTTGTAATCTTGAAAATTTTAATACAAAAATTTCAGAATTTAATATAAGTTAATGTATGTTCTATTATTTTTAAAAAGAACGTATTTTTTTCTTGCAAACTAATGGTTGAGAATTTAATATGTATTTTCTTGTATTATTATTTAATTTATTCATAAGCATATATTAACATATTTTTAAGAGTAAATTGCAAATTTGGTCCTTGGGTTTGTTGTTTTCTCTTGATTTTGGTCTACAAAATTTTCATAAAAGAAAATTCTCGTCGTACGTAGAAGTGCTTGGTTTGGGTCCCTCAAACCAACTTCGTCAGGTTTCCTCCCGTTAAACTTCCTATTTTTTTCATTCATATGAAACTGTTTCATATATTTTCTCAGATATGAAACTACATAAAAAACAAAGATATATGAAACAATTTCATCAAGAAATGAATGATATGAAACAATTTCATCAAAATAAACAATTTCATCAAAAAACCTATGAAATCCAAAGTTTACACGAAAAAAAGTTTACAAATTATTACGCCACTATATATATATATATATATATATATATGCGGGTTCAAACGAGGAGCGCATCAATTTAAGAGAACGTGAGGAGCACTCTCATGCTTCTGATCACATGTGATCAACAA
Organism: Saussurea involucrata; assembly: GCA_033807775.1. Taxonomy (NCBI): domain Eukaryota; kingdom Viridiplantae; phylum Streptophyta; class Magnoliopsida; order Asterales; family Asteraceae; genus Saussurea; species Saussurea involucrata. The sequence goes on from CM066323.1 coordinate 34,134,015, forward strand.
CTGCTAAAAAATCGGAACAAATCGAAAATTCGCGCAAGATGTGGCGCGAGGTGGCAAATCGCGGATCATTAATGATTCAGAACTGTTAATCATATGTGATTCATAACTGTCAATTGCTCCTCCAGATCAGTTGTGAATCACATGTGATCCACAACTGCCAATCACATGTGATTCATAACTGTCAATTGCTCCTCACGTTCTCACGTTTTGGTGCGCTCCTCGTTTGAACCTTCCTCTCTCTCTCTCTCTCTCTCTCTATATATATATATATATAGAGGCGGGTTCAAACGAGGAGCGTACCAATTTAAGAGAACGTGAGGAGCAATTGATAGTTATGAATCACATGTGATTGGCAGTTGTGGATCACATGTGATTCACAACTGATCTGGAGGAGCAGTTGACAGTTATGGATCACATGTGATTGGCTGTTGTGGATCATTAATGATCCGCGACTTGCACGCGTCGCGACCCACCTCGCGCCACTTTTGCGCGAATTTTCGATTAAATCCGATTTTTTAGCGTTGTAAATCATATGTGATCAGAAGCATGGGAGTGCTCCTCACGTTCTCTTAAATTGGTACGCTCCTCGTTTGAACCTTTCTCTCTATATATATATATAATATACTCCCAACAACATTACGTTTGGGCTTGAGGTAAATTTGGGCCTAACTTAAGTAAATGATATGTACAAAAAATAAAATATGTATCTATATGTATTTGGCGGTCGGTTTGTTCCAAACCACCCAAAAAAACCTCTAGACCGCAGACCGGCCGGGACCGGCCGGTTTGGCAATTTTTCAAACAAGACATGTGATCCCAGAACAAGTAATCAACAATGGTGATGCCATCCCTCTCGTTAATCTCAAAGTACAAAGCAATCTAGAGAGAATTCTATTAGGGTACTTGGAATGACATATTAGGAAATACAAAGATAAAATCTATTTATAGTAAGTAAATAGGAAAGTACGAATCAGCCCCTCAACTTGATACAACTTGATAATAAAGGCACTAACATTCTCCCCCTTTGTATCAAAAGTTGAGGCAGCAAAGTTTAGGCATGAACCGGAGCAATGTATTTCTTCCTGATCCCAAAAATGAATTCAATACGCCTCAGTGCGTTCCGGTACTCTCTTCTATTCTTGATAACTTCTAGGGCTTGGTTAATCAACTTCTTTTCTTTGGGCTTCAGCTTGACTTCATTATTTTCATCAAGTCTGAGTTTACTCTCCAGTTGAATCTGTATCAGCTGGAAGGTTCTATCACAGTATGTGTTTACTTCAGTGAACCTCAGGAATCTCTTCTCTCTGCTCATTAAAGTATACAACTCCAAGTTCAGGTTTTTCAAGAACAGTGTAAACAGGGATACCTTGAATGTCGGACAATCTCTTGTTAGGCCTGCGGAGGTTAACTCTGGTTTGATTGGCTTCAAGTGTCATCTGAAAGTCAGTTAGGTAAGAGAACTTCACCATATTTTTCATGAAGCGCTTGACTGACTGGAAAGCTTCGGACCACTCCTTCTTCTTGTCAGGGGTACGAGCAAGAATGTCATACAGGCTTAGCAGGTCATCAAGTTCCAGGCTCTTGAAGTCAGCTTCTGTGAAGAACCATTCCTTATCATCAGATCTTTTGACTGTGAATTGTGGATACCAAACGTTTAACATCTTCTTTGACTCAATCTTCAGAACCTTCATTATTCTCTTATCAGATCTGACCGAATCAATCTTCAGATCTTTGTTCTTCATGACATGTAGGAATTCTGTCTGATGAAGAGCCGACCACTTATCTATCCCATACAGATTCACCAAGTCAATCCTCTGGACATTCTTCACAAACAAGTCCTTTCTGGCACTTTCTTGAAATGGAGTCAAGATTCTTACCCTTTGCCCTCTTCCGATAAAATTTGGTTCATCGTTAATCAGACTCTGATATAATCTCATTTCAGCTTCTGAGACGGGATCTTTAATCTTGCCATCAGTATTAACAGGAATATTAAGCTCGGGAGTACCTAACACAGGATCATTCTATTGTTGCGCTTGATTGTTTTCATCATCGGAATCAGAATCTTCAATTTGTACAACTCCAGTAGCATCAAAAATGTCATCCAACTCTTCCTTATATGAAAGTCAGTCCTATCTGGCTCCTCCTCTGAGTCAATATATACAATATCCATAATCAAGTCATCTGCCATCCTTTCTTCCTCAGTTCTATTGTCACCACCTTGAGGCTTTTCAACCCTAGGTGTGTCATCAACAAGAACATCCTCGTCCTGGACAGTATTGTCAGCCTGTCCCTCTGGTACCTCAGTTATCATCTGATCTGAACCCCCAGCAGTAGTAGTTTCAGCTTGAGCAGACGATTCGACCCTGGCTCTCTTCTCCCCCCTCATGTTGATCAGGATCGTCCTGATCATCATGCCTTCTCTTACAAGAACTCGGGGCTTGGGAACCACATGTTTGCTCTAATTTTATTGAAATCTTCAAGTGGCACAACACTCCCATGCTAATTATCCACTTTAGTCATCTTGTCTTTATGTGGTGAATTACATCAACCTTGAACTGTCTCTGTCCGAATCTTGCAGCCTAGCTAATTACATAAGATTATCATATTGTGGCACCTTTTCCCCCTAATGTTGACTTATATCCCACTTAATCATGTGTTCCCCCAATAAATTATATCCCACTTAATAATGTGTTCCCCCAAACAAAATTATTGCCTCGTGTGTATTTAATCTTAGGACGACTAACCTTGCATTTCCAAAGGTACACCAAACTCTTGGTTACATCTAAGTTTAACTCCTCTAGCAACACAATGTCGTCTATAAGGGTGCGTTTGGTACACTGGATATGACAGAACATAACAGAATAGAGACCACTGTCCCATGTTTGGCAGGCAGGAACAGAGTAGAACATCTACATTTAAATAATTATGGCACCTTTTCCCTCTAATGTTGACTTATAATGTTTTCCCCAACCTCGTGGTTACATCTACGTTTAAATAATTTTATGCACACAAAAATAAATACTTTTTCTTTTTCGATTGTATAAAATAATGATTTGCAAAAGTAATGATAATATACACGTTTTAGTTAAATAAATATACGCACGCTAGGAGAGTAGGAATACTCCTTGCCACCTACAAAAATAAATACTTTTCCTTTTTCTATTGTATAAAATAAAATTACTATTAGCCCTTTTTATTTTTAATTAACACTAGGAGAGTAGGAGATACTCCTTGCCACCTACAAAAATAAATACTTTTCCTTTTTCTATTGTATAAAATAAAATTACTATTAGCTCTTTTTATTTTTAATTAATATTTTAGTTTATTTAACATGTGGCAGTTTAATACTAGTAATATCTCTTTTCTACTTCTTCGTTCTTTTATAAGATTAGTTTAAAGGAAAGTATGTTTTTTTTCATTCCTATGAAATTGTTTCATATATTTTTTCAAAATATGAAACTACATAAAAAAAACACAAATATATGAAACAATTTCATCAAGAAATGAATTATATGAAACAATTTCATCAAAAAAAACAATTTAATCAAAAAAAACCTATGAAATCCAAACTTGACACGAAAAAAAATTTACAAATTATTACAAATTATTTGCAAAACAAACAAATATTTATAAATAAGTTCAAATTCTATCCAAATCTTATAAATAAGACAAGGTTCATAAATTATTGAAATTCAAATTCAAATTTATTTCAAATTCTATAAACCAAACTAAGCAAAGATTCTAAACCCTTTCAATTCTAGATTCTTAATCCAAATGTCTCTAAAAAAATCATTGTACTAAAATAGTAAAATGCATGTTTTCAAAGGTATATATCCGATTTTAACATAATTTTTATAATAATAAATATTTTTAAGCTAAACAAGTAACAATAATATTTTAACTATTATTATTATTATTATTATTATTATTATTATTATTATTATAAGATATAACTATTTTTATTAATACTTGGTTTATTTTATAACTTCGAATATAAAAACTTGGATGAATTTTATCGACAAAATTAGTTATATCTGAAAAAGTCTGTTACAGATCCGGTGATTATTAAATTTAATCATACTTTAAAAATTAAAATTAAAATCAAAATGATAATTATGTTATAGTAAATAACTAAATATCAATGATGTTTTAGGTTTTTTTTTCTACTAAACAACATAATTAATCACAACTATTTATATGTGAGTTAGATTCAAACTAAAGATTAAAAAATATACAAATTTTGTAGCATATAAATGTTATTAAAAACATGATTAATCATATGAAAGTAAATTTGCTCTTTAATCGATTGTATACATCCCTCCTGAATTTCAAACCGTGAGTTTCAAATTCAAGATTTGAGTTTGTTTAATAGAAGAAAAAAAACGAGCACAAAACATAAAATTGGAATAAGAAATTCCATTCTATGTTGCCATTCGACTGCTACTGCTACTGCCACTGCCACTGCCACCGCTATTATTACTCTTGTTGCAACATTGGAGTAAACGTGCTTCTAAATGTAAATTACAAAAAAGATAACTTAGGTACCTAAATGTTTAAGATTTCCCCCCTAATGTTGACTAATATCCCACTTAATCATGTGTTCCCCAACCTCCTGGTTACATCTACCTTTAAATAAATATACGCACACTAGGAGAGTAGGAGATACTCCTTGCCACCTACAAAAATAAATACTTTTCCTTTTTCTATTGTACTAGTTGTGTACTCGCGCAATGCGGCGGGATACATTTCGATTGTGAAGACCAAATGGTGAGAAAGATGAAGAAAATAAGTTGTTGACTGCAAGTAACCGAGAGAAGAGCCCGAGGAACTTCTGATAACATAGGGGTCGTTTACCAAACCTTACCAGGTAAGCACTTATAAATATCATTTACTTTACCGCTTGAACTTGACAAGATGGATAATCTTAGTAACAAGCAAAACAAATACCGAGAGTCTAACATGTAAGTGAGGGAAATGACTATTACCCGGTAAGCGCTTACTGGGTTTAAGATGCTTAACAACATTCCATTTTGATCATCTAATCTAATACTTTAATTAAAGTTGGAAGCATATAACTTTACACTCCTTCAATCAATCCAGCTTGTTAACATGGTTGAACAGATGATCAACCCAACCCAGGTTAGAATGCTTTACATTCCTTCAATCAATTCATCCACACTTACATTTAAGACGCTTTTTGGAAGGATCATGACTAATTCGATACATAAAATTCTTTTGTTTAAGCAAAACCATGTGCAAATAAACCCAAAAAGGGCCAAAAGAATACAACACACCAGAAGAAAAAGATGTATCTGACCCCGATTGTAACACCCTAAAATAGGGGTTAACAAAAACTTCCATAAAACGGAAGAGTGGTACACCTTCTTAAAGCACAAGTGTACTTAAATATCTTTACATAACTTTCAATACAAAGACTTAGATAAATATAACTAATAATGGACCATTAGATTATCAAATCTCTACTATAAAATCCGATTACGAAATGTGTCGGAAAGTTCTATCATTAATCTTCTAATCTTTAGCTTTTCCAACAATGATCCCATGCTCTCAAACCCCGGTCTAACCTTCTTGTGTCCTGAACCACTAATATCTGTAACACATAAAACACATAGCAAGTGTTAGGCTTTTTAAAGCCTAAGTGAGGTTTACACATAACACATGGAATATAAACATAGCATGCAGGAATAATAATTCGATACGTTCACAAATTGGATTCCATGGAGAAGGTCCATATCGCTACCCAATTACATCATAATTGAAGATATACCTCGATCGGTACCCCACGGTATTGTCACAAGGCATAACACAACGGAACACCCCACGGTATCCGAAGGTATGAATCAATTACACTTACCCCACGGTGTGTAAGAATATATCCTCCAAATGCATACTAGGTGCTCCTCCAATTATGTGAATTACCAAATATATTAATCCTAAAATAATATTCAAGGGTATTTAACACATAACAATGGTCCAACCATTTAGCATGAATAATGTTTAACATATAACAATGGTCCAACCATTTAACATGAATAATAACAATGGTCCAACCATTTAACATGAATAAATACTACTTCCATGTAGTTCCTATACATCCATATGTAACAAATCTTATTCCATATAATATCAATAATAGACATTCGTGTTTACAATTCAATAGTAGGTCCATTTCAATCATTAAGCCATCATTACTTAATTAAGACATATCTTAAGCCATCAACATAATCACACACTAATGATATGAAATCAAACCCAAATCTTTAACACTAACATTTACCAAGGTATTGTAAGTAATAGAACACAATTAAACCATCATAACTTACTTGAACTCTTCTTGTTTCCCTCTTATCCATTAAGAGCTTATTAGCCAAGATTTCTCATTAACAATAACAAAATCAAAGTAAAGGATGATGATAAGGTGTAATACAACTAATTAAGTACAAGTTACTCACCTCAAACTCTTCAATTGAAATAACCCTAACTTGAAGATTTGAACCCTAGTACTTCCACAAGAAAGATGAAGATGACAAGCCCTAGATGAAGTATAATTGGTAAGATTCATCTAATAATTCTTTGAATGGAATTAGGATTGAAAGATTATGAGTTTACCTTAAGCTCCAGATGAAAAATCGCCCAAAACTCAGAAAGAAGAAGCTGGAATTCGTTTTAGAAGAAGTGAGAAAGATAAAGGGATTAAATATCCTAAATTGAGTCGGCCAGTGCTCGGCGCCGATGGCTGGCGCAGATTGATCGGCGCCGAGGTCGGCGCCGGGTTCTGTTTGGTGTTCTTCTCGTTTTAGCACTTAATCCCTCGTAACTTCTTCGTTAAAGCTCCGTTTTCGCTCCGGAAAGAACCGATGGGCTCGTATTCGAATTACCCATCCAACCAAACCATAAAATCTAGGATTTAACCCAACATTCTATTTTTCATTATTTTCTTAAGAATGACTCATACGAATTCCTAAAGTACGGTCTTCGTGTAACGATCAAATAGAATTTCTCATAAATTTACACAAGGCCTATAATTCACTTTAAAGAAACATTAGAAAGATTTTACCTATAAAATAAATTCCGGGGTGTTACAATTCTCCCAACCTTAAAAGGATTTCGTCCCCGAAATCTACTTCCTTCACACTCCAACAACATAGAGCGTAATGTCAATCATAAACCATAAATCCTTAACAGGAATCTAAATTTCCCTCACAGCCATAACAGTAGTTCTTCGAACCAATTCCTTACTACAACACCCTTATCCACGTACACTGTACTTACGATCGGGAGAATACTCTAACTAATGGAATAACTCCTAGTTAGACGGCTTCGGTTATCTCCCAACCTTAGATGTTCCATACATCCCGATTCCGATTTCAGACTTCAAGTCAATCCAAGGCCTAATTAATACCGAAATCAACCGATTCATCAATTCTGATCGTTCCTATTATTAACTGTCGACTAACTCTGACGAGTTCTAACAAACTCCAAAGTCCATCCCAACATCAATCACTAAACCGGTAAGTTCATTAGTCACCCCCGAAGGTTATCCTACCAAAACCGCTCATCGCAATCGAGTATCTTACAGTTACTACCACTATTATCAACATCCTATTTACTGCGATTTCCTGATTACATTAACGATTTCCTGTCTTAACCCTACAAAGGTTGATACTTAGTTATATCACCGAGCTTTAAACTAACAATATCCCACACATAAATTCCCTTCTCGGAAAAGATTTCGTCCTTGAAGTCTAGTCTTCATACAAACAATGGTTACTACACCCCTAATACATTCCAAGTCTCCCGGTTTCAACTCTGTTCAAAATGACTTCCCTAAAGAATTGCCCATAATGGCTTCTCGGTAATGTTCACCACAATTTCTCGCTTACAGTTAATTACTTACATCCACTTTAAGGTCAAATTTTCTAGAATGATCTCTGACCACCATACATAAGTTGCCTCCCAACCTTAAGTGATCCATACCATTCTATCAACAAAAACAATTTCCCCAAACATACCCCGTTCACGTGTTCTCAAATTTTCTCTCTATGTCAATTATAGCCAGGTTTTGTACCACATATGGAAAGTCATTTCACTAAACTTCTTATCACAAACAAGCATCTTAAGGATACTACAACCATCACTATTATTCATTTAAATCGAACTACAATTTCACGATTACAATAATGGTGCTTGGTTCCTAGCCCATAAGTCAACACCTAACATATCACCAAGTCAAATCCTTGCGGACTCTTCCCACGAGTTCATTCTTCAAATAATCCTATCAAGATCAAATTATCACTATGATGTCCAAAGGGTCTCATATTCGAAAGCTGGACAAGACCCTAAAAAACTGGGTTACTTACCAAATATAAGATCCTAACGAGTTTAAAGTTTTCAAGCGCGACATCAAATAAATATACCAATTTAAAATCAAAATCAATCACAAAATAATTTCAACACTAAAACTTTTATATCAAGTACACCGTACACACAAAACCATTACTATTAGTTCGGTGGTTACGTAAAACTGGACACCCTCGTCCCACATATGAAAATCATGTTGAAAACCATTTCATTGCAGTTCAATTTATCCACAAAATGCTATACGAGTAAAAATAACTTCTTTAAAACAAACCACTACGATTTTGGTATGGATTGACCAATGACATGCATTCAATGTAACTGCCCTCTTTAACGATGTGCACATTTTTTTCATACGTACTTCAAAAGAAGTCCAAACAACAGTTGACTCAAAATTCTTTTCTGACTATTCAAATGATATGAAACAAAGTTTGCCAACCAAAATTTGCGCACGTCAATTCCTTATACGAAGACTAAAATATGACTTCTAATTTACACCTCAGTCAACACACCAAACGACTTATGCAATTTCCAAGTTTAAACATAACCAATATATTTCCAATATTTAAAATTATCTACCTGAAACATCATAAAACTTCAAATTGGGGTAGACACGCCAACTTTAACCCTTCCTTAGAATTTTCTTGAAATAAGATAATCATGCACAACTCAACTTACACTATCATTTCAAAAGATGAGGTCCTTCAGTTTGATTTCTAAAACTTTCCCAAATGGTCACATAGTAATAAACTAGCAATTCATCTTCTACAGAACCGTACTCAACAATACATTTTCCAAAAGAGAAACCAAGAAGAACATTTGCTAGTAACTGGTTGACATTAAAAAGGGTCAAGTCGACTTCAATCCATAATTTTAACAAAGATATACGTCAAAGTCCAAAACATAAGAAATCCCGTATACTTGTGATTTTATACAAAAAGAAAACTTCTGAATTTTTCCTCATGAAGCATTTTCCTCAAAATCTTGCACTTGTGCATAAAAAGTCAAAACGTCTATGCTTACAATGTATTTTGTTAAAACACTCCGATAAACATTTCTCAAAAACCAACAAGGTTTTTAAATTCTCCCAAACTAGTCAACAATTCAAAGTTGACAAAATGTTGACAACTAATATTACAAATCAAATTGTAAGACATTGCGAATTATGCATGATTCCTATAACCCAAAACACCCTTTTGACCGAATGGTCATCTTTTAAACAATAATTTATCAAACACTTCAAGTATGACTCGATCATTAAGGTATCGAAAACAACGATTACTGAGCTTATGCACATTCCTAAGTTGATATAACATATTTTTCCACAAAAATGAAGATAAAACAATTAACCGATCAAAAGTGCATCAAGCAAAATTTTATGAAGCATTGCCAAAATCATTCTTTCATGCATCACTTAATCCATGTCTCCATCAATCCATACCTTGAACTTATTTGCAATGGAATACTTAATAGGATAAATCTTCGAAGAAAGAAAAGAAGAAAAAAAAAGAAATTTCACATCACACACGGGTTCCAAACTCAACTCTTCTTAGTCGCCTAGCGGCATAAAATTAACTTTTCTTTAACAAAATTCGTGTGGGATCAAATGTCCAACATAACTTAAAACTTAACCAAGTAAGCAATTAAGACATTTACTTTGTGAAATCATACTCACACGACCCAACATGTCACAACACTAAACTTCATGAACCTCCATTGGACTTAATGACTCCAAGTCATAAAACGGCGTTAACATTACGTTTCCAAAGCAAAATTTGTTATGAACAAAGTCATAAAAGAAATGCCAAATCTCCAACAATCTATTCCATATAAAAACTTTATTAGCAACACCGTTTAATATCTCATCAAAACAAATTTCTTTTCCAAAATAACTTTACATATATAAAATGGGAAAATAGTTCACCGCTCCAACTCTAACATACGTGGAGGGAATCCAATGCTAGAGGCACAAGCCGTAGCTATTCGCCCGTCACCTCAACTTCATAAAATATGATTATTATTAGTTTCAACACATGACTCAAAAACAGTCCTCGAATCGATGACTTGGTCCTAGACCCGAACGAACAACAAAACAGAAAATGAAGTTGAAATGGCAGACTCCTGCGCCGATGGTGGCGCCGATTCATCGGCGCCGAGGTCGGCGCGGATGACCTGCACTATTCTCTTCCCAAAATTTTCCCAAATTTGGTTCTAATTCTCCCAAAATCAATATTCCATTTACAATCTTAATCAAGGAACAAACTCATATTTTATCAACGTAAAGTATAATTATCATTGTATCTAAAACAAGATTGATTATTAATAGAATATAACAAATTCTAACAGAGTTTGCAACCCCTTACTAAAACGATTTACATATTTCTAAATTCATGATTTGAAATCTTGTGTGTGTGCCAAACATTTTCTCAAAATTCATAATACTATCCACATAAGGGTTGGAAACACAAGCAATAGTCGATGCAATTTATTTCTAAAATAAATTTCGTGCAATAACATAGTCGGCATTCAACCTATTGACATTATACTCTTCCGGTTTACTATTGTCATTCGGCCATTCAAACCTCTTAAGGCTATATCAGAAAACACATTGATCAATCTTACGACTTTCCTCAAATTAAGGTCGGCTCACAAACCTATGGTCCTATTCCAACCATCAATCTCGACCCAAACAATCTTCTTAGAGCAATTATTATGCCTATCGTCACTCCAAGTGACCAATACTAGAATCGTCTTTCTAATTTAAACGACTACTAATCTAAGACTTTCCTTACTACCCCCAACGATCATCACACTTAAGCAGTTCAAGTATGCACATGTACTAGTAGGCTCATCATGACACTGGCCAGGTGTCATTATAAACGTGCCATACATGATTATCCTTGCTACTCTCGACGCGATTCTAGTTTCTCTCCATATTCATCGATCCCAAAGCATCCTATCTCAAAGTGCCTAACGGAGAATTCCACTCTCTTTTACTTATACAAACGCTAGTTTGAGTATAGGTATCCAAAATCAACACCTAAATCTCTCAAACTTATGCTCTGATACCAACTTGTAACACCCTAAAATAGGGGTTAACAAAAACTTCCATAAAACGGAAGAGTGGTACACCTTCTTAAAGCACAAGTGTACTTAAATATCTTTACATAACTTTCAATACAAAGACTTAGATAAATATAACTAATAATGGACCATTAGATTATCAAATCTCTACTATAAAATCCGATTACGAAATGTGTCGGAAAGTTCTATCATTAATCTTCTAATCTTTAGCTTTTCCAACAATGATCCCATGCTCTCAAACCCCGGTCTAACCTTCTTGTGTCCTGAACCACTAATATCTGTAACACATAAAACACATAGCAAGTGTTAGGCTTTTTAAAGCCTAAGTGAGGTTTACACATAACACATGGAATATAAACATAGCATGCAGGAATAATAATTCGATACGTTCACAAATTGGATTCCATGGAGAAGGTCCATATCGCTACCCAATTACATCATAATTGAAGATATACCTCGATCGGTACCCCACGGTATTGTCACAAGGCATAACACAACGGAACACCCCACGGTATCCGAAGGTATGAATCAATTACACTTACCCCACGGTGTGTAAGAATATATCCTCCAAATGCATACTAGGTGCTCCTCCAATTATGTGAATTACCAAATATATTAATCCTAAAATAATATTCAAGGGTATTTAACACATAACAATGGTCCAACCATTTAGCATGAATAATGTTTAACATATAACAATGGTCCAACCATTTAACATGAATAATAACAATGGTCCAACCATTTAACATGAATAAATACTACTTCCATGTAGTTCCTATACATCCATATGTAACAAATCTTATTCCATATAATATCAATAATAGACATTCGTGTTTACAATTCAATAGTAGGTCCATTTCAATCATTAAGCCATCATTACTTAATTAAGACATATCTTAAGCCATCAACATAATCACACACTAATGATATGAAATCAAACCCAAATCTTTAACACTAACATTTACCAAGGTATTGTAAGTAATAGAACACAATTAAACCATCATAACTTACTTGAACTCTTCTTGTTTCCCTCTTATCCATTAAGAGCTTATTAGCCAAGATTTCTCATTAACAATAACAAAATCAAAGTAAAGGATGATGATAAGGTGTAATACAACTAATTAAGTACAAGTTACTCACCTCAAACTCTTCAATTGAAATAACCCTAACTTGAAGATTTGAACCCTAGTACTTCCACAAGAAAGATGAAGATGACAAGCCCTAGATGAAGTATAATTGGTAAGATTCATCTAATAATTCTTTGAATGGAATTAGGATTGAAAGATTATGAGTTTACCTTAAGCTCCAGATGAAAAATCGCCCAAAACTCAGAAAGAAGAAGCTGGAATTCGTTTTAGAAGAAGTGAGAAAGATAAAGGGATTAAATATCCTAAATTGAGTCGGCCAGTGCTCGGCGCCGATGGCTGGCGCAGATTGATCGGTGCCGAGGTCGGCGCCGGGTTCTGTTTGGTGTTCTTCTCGTTTTAGCACTTAATCCCTCGTAACTTCTTCGTTAAAGCTCCGTTTTCGCTCCGGAAAGAACCGATGGACTCGTATTCGAATTACCCATCCAACCAAACCATAAAATCTAGGATTTAACCCAACATTCTATTTTTCATTATTTTCTTAAGAATGACTCATACGAATTCCTAAAGTACGGTCTTCGTGTAACGATCAAATAGAATTTCTCATAAATTTACACAAGGCCTATAATTCACTTTAAAGAAACATTAGAAAGATTTTACCTATAAAATAAATTCCGGGGTGTTACACCGACCAATCATATGGATGGTCTAGTAAGCTCCAGGAGACCGCTGCCATTGTTGACTTGTTTGTTGCCGCTATGCCTTTGGGAACTGAAATGGTGCATTGGGATGCAACTCCTTCTCAATTTGACACCTCTCACCTTTGAATACCACAACCATACCTCCTCTGTTTGCACAAACGATGAAATTTAAACAACATAAGTGGAAAAAAACTTCTCAACTTAACTACTTAAGATGTCCATTCTAGACAATTCCAACCTATAACCATTAGTTTAAGACACGTTGAGATGCACTTGACAATTTAAGTTATGAAGCTATTACGAGAAACTAATTGTATTACTTGAATGAAAATAATTACCTAAAATCATAGTCACATGTCGAGACGCAATGTGCCTAAAATTTGAGAAAAATGAATAACTATAGACCATAACTCATTGAGGAATCAAACATATATATCTGCAATTGACAATACAAGTTCAAACCCTGTTTATTAAAACTTAAGAAAAGATTTTAAAATTATAGAAGGTCTTTGTTTTAACTTTTAACTTTTCTGAACATTTTCCTTATTTAGTTATACATCACTATGGTAGCCTAGGTATTCTTTTTGGGTAAGAATGAACCACAAATTTGTTTGACGTAATTCTTTCTTTTCCATTTCTCCATAGGGGATTAAATGCAAGAAAAATAAACTACTTCGCATACATTCCCACTTTTTACGTTTCAGTTTCAGTTTCATGTAATCAATAACAAAAGGTTTTAGTTGTGCAATGGCAACTAATGGCAATTGTGATTAACAAGCACTTCACTAAAGGCATCAAAAGCGTATCATATTTCTAAGTGAAGAGAAAAAAATAGAGACTAAGGGGCTGTTTGTTTACCTCTTAATGGTTCCATTAAGAGGAAACCTATATGTAAATGGTGGGTCTCAACCCTGCTTTTTCTTTTGATCTCCGACTTTTAATTTAACAAAACAATTAAAACATACCTGTCAAGTTTCTTCTCTTAGAGGTTGGTTATATGCTCTATGAACATACCGTTGTTTCTTATCGCTTCACCATCTTTAAAAACAAAAACACATGAATATAAAAAACAACCATGAATTCATAGACAACCTCACCGTAGCACCACGAGATCTGGATCTTCTCTTCTTCCCCCATCTTTACCGTAGGACAACCAGATCTGGACAGTAACCAGAGATCAAAACAAATAGGTAAATCAAAACCAAACTGTGGACAAAATCAAATATGTGAATGAAAATCATATGTATATATGTGAAAGAAAACCATCTGTAAATATGTAAAAGAGAAAACAAAGATAGCAATTCTCATTAATAACAGAAGTGTACAAATATAAAGCATTTTGGAAGATGTATGAAAGTTAAACCATCAACATTATGCAGAGGAACATATGTGAGCATATAAAAACCTTCCAAGAAATATCCACCAACATTCATTTGTCAAAAGGTTACATGATTGACATGGAAGATGGCTACATCAAATAAAAATACACTATAAATACACACCTGCAATCTTGCTCTTCTATCTTCTTTGCGCTGAGCAAGTGCAACATAAAGAGGTTTGCTGGCAATAATCTTCCCATTCATCTCCAAAAGCTATCAAAACAGACAAGTTAACCTTTTACGAACACATATCCACAAGTGGGTTTTCTCCTCTTCTTCCTGAAAGATTCACCAGTACACCAAGACCTTCTGATTTGGTTAAAAGCACGAGTCTCCCTTCTGATTTGCTTAAATAGATGCGAAAACAATTACTTTGTTTACATCATATGCAATTTGCATCTTTCAAGCATGAAAAATATCTAAAAGACTTGAATTTAGAAGATATTACCAGCATATAAGTAGTATGAACCGAGTAAGCATTTACCAGGGGCCACTTACCGTACCACGTGAGCATGAAAAGAACTGAGAATCCTACATGGTAAAATGGGTAGCATGGATCAAGAGATTAACCTTGGTAAATGATGTAGAAGACTCTCACCCTGTAAGTTTAGTTGGTTTCTTAGGAACAGACTCTTCAACTCATTATATTTTGCAAATCTTTTGCACATGTGTTGACTAAAATTTAAAAATTGAACTACTCAAGCAACCTAAAAACTAAAACAAAAAATTGACATCAAGCATAGTTGAATGACAACGATCGTAATGAATTTAAAGCAAGCCATAAGAAACATGGAAAGCATGAAATTGATTATTACCTTCTTTGAGTCGATCCCATCTCCATCTGGACAATCCATTAGATCCTAAATCAACCAAACAAAAGAAAAAAAAACCCGCAAAAACAAGAAATCGAGATTTTCTAATCGATTAGAAACCCTAAATCAAGAAATCGAGATTAGAATCATATTAGAAATCGAGACCACAAATCAAGGGAGAGAGAAATCGATGATGAAAAGAAGGGAGTGAAAATAAAGAGTGAAACTTACCTCAGAAGAAACCAAAACCTAAGCAAAATGCTGAAATGGATCGATTTTGGACAAAACCTAAGCAAAATCGATTAGAAAAATCGAGTACAAAATTACCTGAATATGTCTATAGGATCTGAATCGTCTTCTTAAATACCCTTAACTCTTGTCCTGTTGTGCATAGCTAGAGAACCAAGCCCTGGCAAACAACCTAAACAAAATCTAAACAAAATCGATTAGCAACAGGTGGTATAAAATTATAAAAATGTAAACAAAAATCGATTAGCAAAATGCTGAAATGGATCGATTTTGGACAAAACCTAAGCAAAATCGATTAGAAAAATCGAGACAAAATCAATTAGATAGAAAACAAAATCGATTAGAAAAAACCCACATACCTCAGATGAAACAAAATCGATTAAACAGACCTGAAATGGCGAAAAAAGCTTAAGTATATGAACCCTAAAGAAATACCTGCACCAAAAGCTTCCATCATCGAGAAAGATACGAACCAAAAAATACCTGAAATGGCGAAAAAAGCTTAAGTTTATGAACCCTAAAGAAATACCTGCACCAAAAGCTTCCATCATCGAGAAAGATACGAACCAAAAAATACCTGAAATGGCGAAAAAAGCTTAAGTTTATGAACCCTAAAGAAATACCTGCACCAAAAGCTTCCATCATCGACCTCGTTAGAAAGAACATGAAGGATTTGCAGAAGATGTGAGAGGAAAGTAATGTGTGGAGAGAGAAAGCTAACGTGTATAGAAGAAGAAGAAAAGGAAACTGAAGGCGTGATTAGAGGGAATACCAAAAAAAATTAAGTAATTATGCTTTAAGTTGTAGTACATTGTGCTTAGATGGTCGTTTTTAAGAGTTAGGTGCCTTCATGCTTTATAATATAGTATAGATAAAATAAAATTATTATTAGCCCTTTTTATTTTTAATTAATATTTTAGTTTATCTAACGTGTGGCAGTTTAATACTAGTAACTAGTGTTATACCCGTCCGGTGGCCGGGTATACAATATGACGTAAAATTCTAGTAAATGTAAAAACAAAGTTGGGTGATATCTCTCATGGTATTGGGTTTAACTTCAATGAAAAATTAGTGGAAACAAAAACAAATAATTACCTCAAATATTTTCTCTTTGATGGGATTCTCTCTTCTTCCTCTTAATCCAAAATTGACAGAAACATGACAAGTAAATTGACAGAAACTAAGATAGTCAGCGGTAACCAATAACATTTCCAACAAAATCGGGCCAAAATGTGAGAAAAAATGACAGGTAAATTGATCAATTGACAGAAAACCCATATATAACTCTTGATTCGTAGAAGGACAAGAGCATCAACCATGCAACCAAAGAGCAATCTTTACCCAAAACAATGATCATTCTCTAAAAAAAAGAATAAAGAGAAGACCCACAATGTTAGATAAGAGACAATAGTAGGAGTCCATTGCTTTAAAATTAATTGATAACAACTCCCATTTGGACCCAACACAAATACAGAATCACATTCTCTTTTCTTAGAAATGCATTCATGTTTGACAGAATAAAAGTGCTTCACAGATATCTGACACCAAATTCCATACATGTCATATTTTGTTTTGAATGACAAACTAACATTAAAACCAACCAACCAAACCAAAGGAACACAACACACAGTAGCAGCACAACAGCAAACACCAAACAGACCAACCACAAACCAAACGACACGTCGGTTCGCCAGGAACAAACCAACGCACACAACCAAAAAGGCCAAACATGCCACACAAAACAGCCGAAACAGTACCAAAACTACTACCAAATAGAACCAAATGTGAAACAGAAAAAAATACACCCTTCTGTCCAGAAACAGACGAAGAGCTTAACCCAACAGCTCATGTCATATATATGTTGTCCAAGCAAATCCCAAAAGATTTGTGATTCTAGCTTTTCCTTCTGCAGCTGTGCATAGGTCACTAATACAAACTCGCATCATTTTTTAACAGTTCTCAATGACAACCACATAGACCATACAAACCCATCAATTAGACCATTGTGTTAAATATAAAAGTTAGATGAGAACTAAAACAAATGAAAACATTAAGTATGCCCGACAAAATTCAACTGATTCATAATAAATCAGATGGCTAGATAAAGGAATTAAGGTATTTATCTAATGGGTTTCATGAGTTGATAAATACACATTTGGCAGCAAAATATCACATTTTCTATCAAAAAATCG
The DNA here is from genome assembly GCA_033807775.1 of Saussurea involucrata. Classification (NCBI taxonomy): domain Eukaryota; kingdom Viridiplantae; phylum Streptophyta; class Magnoliopsida; order Asterales; family Asteraceae; genus Saussurea; species Saussurea involucrata. The sequence continues at coordinate 34,151,896 of CM066323.1, forward strand.
ATAATCAAAGATGGAAGAAATCGACTTGGCAACAAAGACCATGGAAGAAATCAGAAAGTTGAAGAAACATGCCCTAAAGATTTTGTCTTGAAACAAAAATTTTGAATAAAATACCCAAAATCTTGTAAAAAATCTAGTTGATGGATTATGTTTGTGTCTGCAAAAAGACCATTCATACCCTTAACTACAAATAAGACTAAATAAGAATCAGTTGTTATAAACAATTTATCATCAAAATTTGCATAAGAATTGAAATCTCCTAGAAGTGCCTGTATCAGATTGTCTAAAGCTTAATTGATCACTAGAAAGGTATGGACTTTGAGTCTGTTATGTGTTCTTGAGAGTTTATACGGCCAAGATTGACCCAGTGGTGGTTGGACTCCACTGGGTCCATAGTATAGGTAATATGAATCAATCTAAATCACTTCAACTTCTCTAATATATGAAATCAACCAAGTAACGATAAGATGAATTTAAACAATTTTAGAATTGATAAACAAAATGACTTGATCTCCAGCTTGCAAAGCATGTAATATCATAACAATATCCAATAAAAGAAGGGTATTTTAGGAATATCAAATAATTTGAATGACTTCTTTTGGGATAAAAGAAATATCGTGAGGTGAACCTATTTTCGGGGTGGAGAAGATGTATCTTTACCTGTAGACTATCATTCACAAGCTTGTCAAAAGCTGATGGGGATAGCTTTGGAATGGAGGACACAGTCTCTGATATAAATCTTCCAACGTTGTTATCTGGTGCAACACGACCTTCCTACAAGAATTGAAAAATCGATGTTCAAAAAATAGGCATTTGTTAAAGAGCTTGTAATGATGTAATTAGTATGGAGTCTATCTCACCACAACATCATCAACATATTTGTAGGTATCATCTATTAATGCAAGCAATCGTTCCATTGTGGCTTCCATTCCTTCCATATCGGTTTGGGAGTTTGTCAACTGTTGTGGCCTTGAGGATGTCAACTACAAACAGAAATATTATATTTTAAAATTTAACCACGAGTCCCTTGAATATGATGAGAAATTCAATAAAAGTAAAACTTCCACCGTTGGATATAATTAAAAAGAATGAAGAAAAGAGTGTGTGTGAACACATACATCCAACACGTTCAGCTTCAACCATACGCAGATCCAGAGGTATTTCTTGAAACTGAGCAGCAAGTTGCTGGTCTCCCAGAGACAAGTTAACAGAGAACACTCCACAATTGAATTACATGTTAGGTAAATTTGGGTTAAATACCTGTAAATCGCGATTGATAATGATCAGAAACACCAAAGATGAACTCGCAACAAATCCTTCAACCGACTGCCACCAGAGCAAGAAGAGAAATTAAAGCAGAACAGCACAAAATTCTGTCTTCTTTTTCTCAACAGCCCTGGGTTCACCACCGTTGACTATCTTCTGCTTCTTACTGCTCACTACTTTCTTCTCGATAATCTCCTCAGCGTCTCTCTTGCCTATATCCGGTTAAATTACTTGATTAAAACATAATTAGAGATGGAAAAAGCCATACAAACGAAGAGCAAATCAAACGTTCGAAAATTTTCAGAAAGAAAAGGAGATAAGCATGGTGACAGAGAGAAGGAGAGAGGATTTACTTTCTCAGGTTGGCCGATAATTTTCTCAACGGCTTTGGTGGCTTCTGAGAAGATCAAATCGGTATTATTCCTCAGTTGATTTCAAGCCCTAATCGTGGATCAAAAGATTTTGGTTAGCCAACCCTGTTTGGTTTGCATCGAAGGATTCTAGTTCTGCAATTGAACGATTAAATAAGGGGAGAGGGGAGTGAATTTAGGGCACTTTGTGCTGAAGCAGGGGAGTGGGCTGGAACGTGGGGGTCGTGGGAGAGAAATAGAGGGAATGAAGGGGAGAGAAGAAGAAGAGGCTGAAAGCGAAGAAGGAGGAGGGAAGACGTCATAAGGGAGTGGGTAGTTTCTTCATTCGTGGGCCGGTTATACATGCTAAACTAAAGCCTGAAATGATTAAGGAGTCTGAATGAAGTGGCTTATTGAATTTGAATGGCTAGGATTGAAAGTTGATGAGAGTTTATACGGCTCAGATCTCTCCAGGAGCGGTTAGACTCAATGGTGTCATTAGTATAGGTAATATCTCTTTTCTACTTCTTCGTTCTTTTATATATTTTCTCAATATATGAAACAACATAAAAAAAACACAAATATATGAAATAATTTCATCAAGAAATGAATGATATGAAACAATTTCATCAAAATAAACAATTTCATCAAGAAAACCTATGAAATTCAAAGTTTACACGAAAAAAAAATTTACAAATTATTACGCCACTACATATATATATATATATATAGTCTAATTCATCGTCTTCATCGTCTAATTCATCGGATTCATCGTCTTCTCCGGCCAACGGGTTCATCAGATTCATCGTTTTCTTCATGGGATTCATCATCTTCTCCAGCCATCGTATTCATCGGATTCATCGTCGTCTTCGATTCATTGGATTCATTACCTTCTTCGTCGGAATCATTGTCTTTCTCTAGAAGTTCTTTCTTCATGTCGTCTGAAAAGATCTTCTACTACATCATTACCAACAACCATTTTATCACCGGGCAAACCAGATGACGAACCAAACTCGAAAACCATTTCAGACGAATTCAAATTGGATGAACAAGCATCACGAACACTTGGTGAAACCATGGTAAACTGTGAGATTATATCTTCAAAAATAAAAATCGATACAAGCAATATGTTGCAGAAGAATAAAAACTAAAAACCCATTAAGATAATGATCATGTAGAAGATAACTACCTAATAAAAAAAAAATAAAAAAATTGAAAAAAATTGATTCTGTGCTACAAATATGGATGAGATTGATTTAGTTTCAAATTATCCATGTTGCCTTAATTAACGTGAGACATCAAATACCAAAATTAACCTTAATATTTAATTATATTAAATATCTAATTTATAATCAAATGATGAAGATCAACGGCTATAGATGGGGTTGTAGGGGTTGTCACCTTTGCATGGGTTGCAAAAGATAACTCCCCTATATATATATATATATATATATATATATATATATATAGAGAGAGAGAGAGAGAGGGCAAATCAAATGCAAACCTTGCATTTGTTGCACCCCTTAGGCCTTCGGTACCCGGCTCGGGATGAGCTCGGGATGAGCTGCGGGATGGTGTGGGGTGGGCTACCGGCCTTGCGGGGATGGCGGGGCGGGATGGATTCCGGGGATGGGATCCCGATTCATCCCGAAGGTTTATTAAAAAAAAATTATTTAATTTTTAAAAATAATGCCGTTGAACGGCTCTTTTTAAACAAAAATAAATAAATTTTTTCTCAATTTAATCCCACTATATATTTAACCCTCAACCTCTTATTTCTCACACCTCTCAAACTCTCTAAAATTCTCTCAACCTCTTATTTTTCACACCTCTCAAATTCTCTCAACCTCTTATTTTTCACACCTCTTAAACTCTCTCAAACACGCTTGTGTCATATTACACAATATGATACTCGAAGACGAAAACCATGCTATTTGTGGTGACGTGGAAAACGATTTTTTCACGGATGATATCGAAAGCCAAATCAGTGAGACACAACGCGCGGCAAATGTTCGAGAAGTCATAAACCGGGACACTCATAATAACCTTCGGTCGGATTTGGTCGAACATATTTGGCGTATCCAAGTTCCCAACAATGACGACGAGTAGATTTTTAAATTTATTTTGTAATTTTTATTTTTAATGAATGATATGAATTTTAATTTTTATTATTTATCTTATTTTTATTTATTAAAAAATATATAAATATTTTTATTTTGTTAAATAATTAAATGTATAAATAAAAGAATTAAAATAAATGAGGTGGCAAAAGGGTTTGAGGGAATGGGGTAAGGGTGTTTAGGGATTGAGTGAGGGATTGAGAAAAGCTGATGTGGCGCTGATGTGGAGCTGGAATCTTTGAAAGATGGGGTCATGGGGTACTGATGGCCTTACAAACCAATCCTAACCTTTCATTTTTATATCTAATGGTCTAGATTAAATAAGGGTATGAATTGTAAATATCTGATTTATGGTTACCAAAATTGAAAAAGTAAAAGTCACGGGAAGGGCAAAATTGGAACAAAAATTAGAATTTCAAATTGACCATATATGCAATCCCTAATATCTCGGATGAATATCAAATTGACAGCCTGGATGAATATCTCAGCCGCCGTCTCTCCTCCTCTTCCCCATTCTTAACAGATCCAGACACTGTCAACGGCGATGTATCACCAGTCGGAAGTCGCACATTACCACCGTTATACTCTCCACAAACAACATTTCCGACGTGTCCGTTATTCCCATCTCAGCACCTTCGTCTGATACCTTCCCATGAATCGTTACAACACCACGTCTATCTGCCGCCTCCTCCACCGCCACCATATTTAGCTCAAACCAGACGGAGTGACGACGGAGTACCCTTGCTTTAGAGAAGTCAGTTCGCTGAGCCATAAAGCCATAAAGGAGAACCCAGTGTGCTTAGATGCAGATGGGAACGATGTTGAACGGGATAAGCTTAGGGATAAAACATCGAAAAAAGGTAACAGGAGAAGACCTGTTATCAAGAACGAGTTTTTGGTAGGTAATCATACGTAATTTTTTCGTATATGCAGTTGTTCCACCGTTTTGATGGTTGCATATATGCAAATGTTCTACCGTTTGATGGTTGCATATATGCAAATGTTCTACCATTTGATTGTTGCATATATGCAAATGGTTGCATATATGCAAATGTTCTACCTTTTGATTGTTGCATATATGCAAATGGTATTAATGATGCACATTAAAAGGCACGTAAGAACCTGTTGATGAAATTTATGGTTATCTATTAATTATTGGATATATGATACAAGTTGGATTGCATATTTGGAGAATATGAATATGCTGAATAATACGCTGGAGAAGATGATCACGCTAGAGATGATTCTAAAGATAATGACAAAATATTAGATAAATTAGATGTTAGGGAAAAATTTAGGAAATGATTTTATTAGTTCTATCTGTTACGATATTATCCAAAAATAACCAAAAAATCTGTATTTGTCAATTTACTATATTAACCCTAAACAATATTTTTTATTTTAATAAAATACTAAATGACATGGACATATCAATGGTTGAGATGGGTTTGTAAAGGGTGCAACAAATGCAAGGTTTGCATTTTACGGAGTCTCTCTCTCTCTCTCTCTATATATATATATATATATATGTATATATATATATAGAGAGAGAGAGAGGGAGGTTATTTTGTTAACCTTTCAAAGGGTGTTAACTTTACTAACCACTTGTTAGTCCCATTATAACAAGCAACAATTCAAGAATCATGAAGATAGTAACAAGATGAGATACAATAGGAAATGTGGTGTATTATTCATGTTGAAGAGACTACCCTAGAGAGAGAATTGTTGCTACACCTTGAGTTACATTGTGAAATGATTCTCTTAACCCTAATTACACACATTAATCCTTATAAACTTCCTTGTTACACATTTAAGCTCAAACCCATAATATAATAACTCAAGCCCATATTACAATTATAACACTTTACAAAACTATCTTATATTTAGGACATTTTGTGTCCTAACACCACTTTAGACCAATAGTATTTCACCTTTCAAGTTGGTTATTGTCAACATATTAATTAGTATCAAATGGTACATTTGGTATTTTGTAAAAGGGTTTTTTTTGGTGGACTTTTAAAATGGGAGTTACAAAAGCAAATATTAATTTTTCATTACATTGGGGAGTTACGAATTTGATATAGGTAATTTTTATTTTTAAAAAACTAAGTTATTGGTTTGAGGGAGCTCTCGTTCATCATAGTTCGGTTTGCATGAAAATGAATTTTCATCGTCACCAAGAATATATTCAACCCGATAGGTTGGACTATTCTACTAATTCCGCAAAGTTCGACGTTGTCGTTGGAGTTTGTTGATTCATTTCTCACTTGATATTTTGTTAATGAGGGACGTTTTGCAGAACCATTATTAACAGTTTGTGCAGAATTGATCTAATGGTCAACTGTGCACAATTATGAACAATAAGAATGTATATTAGTTTTGCTATCTATATTTTTTTTGATACACATACTCGTTTCATACGTGTTCAACTTTCTCACGTGTTCAACTTTCATTAACACAAACCATTTATTGTTTTTTAGTTGTTTCATACATGTTCAACGTATATCCGGGTTGAATGTTTTTTACTATGGTTACCATAAGAGTATAACTAGCTTGAGAACATATGTGAAATGTCAATGGTCAACTGTGCACATTTATGAACAATAAGAATATATATTAGTTTTGCTATCCATATTAATTTTTTGATACACATACTCGTTTCATACGTGTTCAACTTTTAATTAACACAAACCATTTATTGCATTTTAGTTGTTTCATACATGTTCAACGTATATCCAGGTTGAATGTTTTTTTTACTATTGTTACCATAAGAGTATAATTAACTTGAGAACATATGTGAAATGCCAATGATCAACTGTGCACAGTTATGAACAATAAGAATATATATTAGTTTTGCAATCCGTATTATTTTTTTGATACACATACTCGTTTCATACGTGTTCATTAACACAAACCATTTATTGTTTTTTAGTTGTTTCATACATGTTCAACGTATATTCGGGTTGGTGTTTTTTACTATTGTTACCATAAGAGAATAATGAACAATCGAACATAAATGAACGAACGTAAACGACCCATCATTTATCAAACATGAATGTTCAAACATTCACGAACTTATATGAACGAACGATACCATCGTTCTTGTTCGCTGATTTAACTAACCTAACTAAAAATACTTGTTCATTTTCGTTCATTTTCTAAATTACCGAACATACACAACCCCCCCCCCCCCCTAAACGGTTCTAAAACGGCTGGACGTTTGGTTTATTTTACAGCCCCACATACATGTAAAATGTGATCCCAGAACAAGTAATCAAACAGTATAATCAATCAGATGGCCATCCATGTATATCAATGATGATCAATCCTTCAAGTACAATATAGAGATGTAGAGAGAATGTGAAGAGTGTGTGTACTTGAGAGAAAATGGAATGAATGACCTAATTAGAAATCTAGGCTAAGCATACATTATATAGTTTATAACTTAGTAATTACAATAATGGTCCCTCTACATGGTACAACTTGTAATATTAGGCACTAACATTCTCCCCCTTTGTACCAATGTAGAGGCAAAGAGTTTAAGCGTCCACCGGAGTCACGTACTTCTTCCGAATCCCGAAGATGATCTCGAACCTCCGTGGTGCGTTTCGGTACTCCTTCCGGTATGTGATGGCGTCCAGGGCTTGCTTGATCAGCTCCTCTCCTTATCTTTCAGCTTCACCTCCCCGCTTGCATCCAGAGACGCAGTCGACTCTCAAGGTGGATCTTGTGAGTTCCAGATTCATGCAACAAACGTAATAGAAATCAATATATGAAGAACAAGTCGATATGATTTCAGCTGGTCATCCAATTCACTTTCAATTGTAGAGAGAATTACAATAAAGCTTAGGAAGGTAAAATGACAACTAGCCTAAAACTAAGGCTAAACAATACATTATATATGTTGGGCCCGTGGTAACATGCCCATGGCCCGTTCACAATAAAGGCTCAAAATAAAGAATAACAAAACAGCCCTTGAACTTCTATTCAACCAAATATTGCCCTAATAATCTCCCTCTTTGAATTGAAGTTCGAGTTCGCGCCAGTTATCAACATATCTCTTTCGGAGCGCAAAGTGTATCTCGAACGTTCTGATGGCTCGGCGGTAGTCGATGCGTTCTTCAATCACTTCTAAGGCTTCTCGTGCGGTTGTCTCATTCGAGTTCGGAACATACGATACCTTTTGATTTTCGGATTCGAAAGTGATGATGTTTCGAAGAGCATTTTGGACTTTGAAGAGCGTGCCATCGCAGAATCTGTCGACCTGGCTGAAGCGGAGAAACCTCTTTTCTTTCTGTTCGTTGAGGTAGACTATCCCAAATTCAGGTTCTATAAGCAGTGCGTTCTCGGGATACATCTTCAGTTCAGGCGCTTTCAGATTCGGTTTCAGCAGGTTTACCTTTTTCGCTCTGTTCTCGATTCCCATTTAAAAATCTGTGAGATAGGACATCATGATTGAGTGAATCATGAATCGACGAATAGCTTCGAGCGCCTTTGTTACTTGAAGCGGACAGATGGTTATGGTTCGGAGGTCTTTCAGTAAAGCAAGTATGTCGAACGGTATAAGGTTCTTAAAGTCGGCTTCAGAAATTTTCTATTCATTACCGTCTTTGCGTCGGACAGTGAATACTGGAAACAAACTTTAAGCATTCTACCTGTTTGGACGTTGAGCACTTCGGTGATCTTGTGCTTTGTTCGGACTTGGCTAACTGGCAGGCATCGCTTCATGGCGTTTAAGTACTGGCTTTGGTATTCCGGGTCGGAACTGGGAATTCCAAAGAAAAAGGTAGGCTCGATATGGCGTAACCTGTGGACATACAGTTTCTTCAGAGATTCCTCCAGGTGAGGAATAAAGATCATGATTTTCTCCCATCGGATTTGTTGCTGTTGAAGAGGAGGATGATCCAAAGCTGTCGGTTGTTGAGGAGATGTTGGATTTTTAGCAGTTGTCGTTTCGGGTCTTGTAGAAGTCTCGGCGGCTTGAGCAGAGTGAACGAGTGTACCATATAGATTTTGCAGCAGAAATTGGTCGTAGTCAACATTATCGTCTTCATCAGTAGGAAAGATCACGTTTACCTGGAGATTTAGAGCACTGGCGGTTTTTTCGTACCATGCATTTTCGGTCTCCCGGTCGATCTATGAGTCTGGATCTATCAGTTGTAGTTCGGTCCTATCTGATGCTTCAAATGTGACCAATTCCTGTGTTGCTCCCTCAGGCTTTTCAACCGTCGGGTCTTCGTCGTCATAGATGCCCATATCCATAACCATCTCGACTAAGCTCAACTCGGCTTCAAGTTGTTCTTCAGTTGTAGTTGCCGCAGTTGACGGTTCTGGTTGAACCACAGTAGTTTCGGTGAGGATCTGGGCGGTCTCGGCTAATCTTTGTCTTTTATTCTCCCCCTCACGGTGATCAGGATCGTCCTGATCATCGTGTCTTCGCTTTAGACCGCCGGCTTGACTTTTGCAGGTTTCTTCCATGGAGGCGACTCTCTCGGATAGCGTTTTGAGCGCTTGTTGAACATCCTTGAGAGTCGTGTCAAGCTGATCCATTCTGGTGGTTATGGACGACGAAGGAGCAGATACTTGTGATCGGAGAACTGAGATCAGGTCTGCTTCGGTAGAGGCATCGGTTTCGGATTGCTGGAGCAGCTGAGCTAAGAGCATAGTCTTCAAAGTGTCCATCGAGTAAGTTTTGCTGAATGGGAGTCGGTGGAGGTGTTGGTGCGGTTTCAGTTTCGACTGCCTTCTCTTTTCCTTTGATCAGGCTTTTCAGTTTATCGAGCTCTGCGGTGAGGCGCTGCTCCATTGCCTCGCGGACAGCCTTGAGGGTGTTGTCCAGAGACCCTTGTGACACAAAGTCGGGTAAAGTAACCCCGGGATCACTTAGATTACCCGTTGAGGCATCTACCTTAGAGGTAGAGCCACCTACGTTCATGGTTGGCGAAGGTGTGTCCGTGGTAGGATTTCCTTCCGATCCTCGGATTCCACTTAAAGGCGGAGATCCTACGGAAGTTCCGATCGGGTCACTAAGAGCACCGATGTTCGTTTCCTCATCTTGTGTCCTAGCCGAAGAATGTTCAATAACAAGTGGCTCTAGACTCGATGGTGCTTTGAAAGAAGGCGAGACCGGGGGAGGCTGGTCTCTTGTTTCAATACCAATACTCTCCGAGTGAGAGATCGGTAGAAGTTGTGTTAATTCCCCGTGTAAAGATGAAACATCCGTCTTTTGAGAGACGGATGAGTGGCTAGGGAGGTTGTGCACTTGCTCCACTAGGTCCACGGCGGCTTCTTCAATACCCCGTCCCAACGGATGAGACGGGATAGCAGATGTGGCTACCTGGATGACGCTGTTTTGGAGTCGCTCAGAAGCCTCTTTATCTTTACGGCTTAATCTTTCTTGGTTCGCTTTCGACCTCAATTCCCTCCTTCTCACATGTTCTAAATGATCAACTAATACTCCATCCTCTCTCTTTGAATCTCCCGTATCAGGCTGGGTAGTAGGGATGAGTGGGGGTGTCGGTGAGTCAGAAGGGATTCCTTCGGTAAAGTCTGGGTTTGGTCCGATACGGGTAGGTATCAAGGATGGGCGTATATCACGATCCGTATCGGATTCGGTGGAGTCGGATTCCACCTGTTCAACCTGTTTGGGTGGTGAAGGGTCAGATATGTAAGCTTCCGTGTCACGATGAAGCATCGGTCTAGATGAAGTTCCAGCTTCAGTCATCGTTCGGGTGATGGAAGGTTGTCCGACTTGGGTAGTACTGGCTTGCGGATCCAATGCACCGCCCATGCCTGTTCCCTTCCCACGTACCCTCAAGACACCCCGCCCGGGAGCCCCTGCTGCCCGGGCCCTTCCTCCTCTTGTCCTATGACCCTCACGTCCCCCAGTTCTATGTCCCGGGGGAGGTCCCTCCGGCGCTGGCTGGACCATGGGATTCCCTAACTCTCGTCTATATTCTACTACACTCGGTGCAGTGGGGTCCGCGTGTGCTAGTAACGGTACAGGTATAGGCATGGCTGGAGTATTGGGTGGGTTACAAATCACCAAATATTGTAAATTGTGATGAGGACATACCGGATGGTTGATTTGTCGTGGAATCAGCGGGTTCGCATCCATATTCTGTCAAACGGCTAGAGCAAAGAACCATGGAAACGGGAGGAACTTCTTTTTGGTTCCGTCGGTCTGTCTGATGGCTTGCACCATTTCACGCCAAATGATTGCTGCGTAGTCTATGTGCCGATTGTAGCACACCGTGTGAAATAAGCGCAGGAAGTCTACGGTGCACTGGTCTATCCCCTTCCATCGGGAGGATAAACACTGGTTTAAGATAGATAATAGAGTGTACCAGACCGGGGCGATGTGTTTTCGGGTGAATGCGGATGGACGGTCGAGGTCGTGGCGATATCCAAGCGCACGAACTTCAGCACACAGTGTGACATCATTGATGGTGGGTGCGTATGCGGCATGGCCTCCGGCAGTCGGTTCCGGCAGGGACCGTAGGCGGCGGAAGGATTCCAGTGTTAGAGTGAACGGGTGGTGATCGATGTTGGCAGTGATGGTCTGAACGTTGTTGACAGTGACCACCCTCGCCGCGTGCCATACTTGATGTACATATATGAGAGGCACATCTGTTGTCGCGGTCAGTGCTCGGCGAAGTGGGTGGCCGAGCATTATGTCAACTACCACTCGGTGATCGGGTCGGAATGCGACATCATCAAGATGGTGGTTGTTCGGATTGATCTCAATTTCCTGATCCACGGGAACCAAGGCATTGTCGACCTCGTCTTCTATAACCTCCTCAGGTGGAGGAACGTTCTGCTGTTGCTGCTCTTGTTGTTCCGCCATTCGGAATACCTGTAAACTACAATGTTAGATAATGGACGGGATAACATCAGTTGCAATGCGTACCTTGGCATTTTACTGGCCCAATCAGCGGTTGATTGAGGACTGGCTGAAAAAGCAGGACATTGGGATTGCCAATGTGTGATGAATGCAAAGAAATTGGACTCGAGCAGTGTCCGGATAAATAGGGTATCCAGACAAGCAAAACTGACCGGACAGACAGGGTTACCGGGTAACCATAAAAGTTACCGAGTACATTACGGTTACCGGACAAAATGGGGTATACCGGGTGAGGTACTGTTACCGGATCAAGAAGGTTACCGGATTCACATTCCATACCGGATTCAATTAGGTTACCGGATACCAATCTTACCGGATGTCGAACTTACCGGATACAAAGGTATCCGGACGACATATGTTACCGGGGATCAAGGTGTCCGGTATATTAGAAGATAAGAACTTACCGGGTATGAAGGTTGTAACACCCGTAATTTTCGGATAAGCATAATTTCGAATCAGTGTGGAAATCGATCTCTTAAGAAAAATATGAAAAATAGGATTTTGGATTAAATCCTAGATTTTATGGTCTTGTTGGATGAGGAATTCAAATACGAGTCCAACGGTTCTTTCCGGAGCGAAAACGGAGCTAAAACGAAGAAGTTATGGCCAAAACAGTGTTTAAGGGGAAACCGGGCGACCAGTGCTCGGCGCGCATTGTGGCGCTAGTTTACTAGCGCGGATACCCGCGCGGAGCTCCTGATCAGCTTATATACGCGAATTTCATCCCTCAAACTTCATTTCTTCATATCTCTCTCATTTCAACTCCGATTTTGATGATTCAACTTGCTATGGTTCCGTTTTTGAGAGATCTTCAAGGATCTAGAAAGAGTTTGGAAGATCATTGGATGATTCAAGTGTGTTTGGTGGTGGTAAGTCTCGAATCTCCTCACTTTCTCTCCCAAATCCTTTTCCCTTTTCTCCCTCACAAAACCCTAACCGATTTTGGGGTGTCTCTTGGAGATTGATGCGTTCCTTACCCATTTTATGCTATTGATTTCATCTATAGATGCAAGAGCAAGTTTCATCCACGACATCTTAGAGATTTTTGGGGTTTTCTAGGTTTTCATCAAAACCTAAATGGTGAGTTCATCCTCCTAGCTTCTATACTTTTATTTGAGTTATAAATGTTCCATAGATGATCTCCTAGCGTTTTCTTTCTCCAATTTCGGTTTGGATGATTTTGGAGAAGTTAGGTTAATATTGGGGTTTTTGGTCAAAATGGAGATTTTGATTTAAGATGGTTGGGGAATGGTTTTAAAGTGTTGAATATGAATATTCATGGTTGGAAGTTATGAATTTAGGTTTTGGAGGTTTTGGCTTGAGGATGCAAACTTCGTCAAGGGAGCTTACGTTTGGAGAAATTCTAGATTTAGCCTAAATCTAGCAAGGTGAGTTCAAGTTGATTTGTGAAAACTTTGTACATGCCAAAAATAGTATTTTCCAAATGTTTGTGTGTTTTACTTGAAAATATCAATTGTTGAGGTATTTGGTTAATTTAACCTTTTTGGAGTAATTATCTTCATAAATGTGTAAAACACCCATATTTGGGATTTTGGAGTAATTGATGTGTAGAAATCACAATTATACTCTTAAAAGAATTATTACTCAAAATGGAGTCTATTTGATGGTTCAATCATATGTGTATAAATGATTTTATAAACCATTTGGGAGAATGCACGTTTTAGTGTCAATAGCCATTTTGGGAATTATAAGGGTGTGAGTCCTTTTGGGAAACCCTTTTGTTTAAACCGTGTCGAGTTTTGGAGTTAAGAAATGTGTTGGGGACATTTGTCCGGTTTTAAATGGCTCAATGTGGAGTCTTATTTTATGGTTTGCATTTATTGCAACTTGATGCATTTTATTGCTCATTACTGATATTTACATGCTTTGGTGTTTTAATCATTCCGGGTTGAGCACGTTTGGTAGACTGTGTTGCATTGGATCCATAGGCATATGAGTCAGTCTTTATTTGATGGTCTATCTCTTTGTGCACGAGGAGTATACTATGGGAACGCATGATTATATGCGTAGGCCGTGGGGGCCACTAGTGAGTAGGCAATAAGGGACATTGAAGTCCTTGAGGTGTAACTCGTCTAGACTGGATATGCAATAAGGTCGCCTGTAAGTCCTTGAGGTGTAACTCTACGGGGTATGCAATAAAGGCAATCTATTTATGGCTTAAGGTTGTGATGTCTTTATGGCATGGGAACTAAGGTCGGGGCTTGAGGTGTAATCCAGTAACATCACGAGTGACTTAACTTTTTTGTGCCCGTCACTTTCGATGGAATCGGGTCTCCCCCGTCACCGAAAGGTGTGGTTTTAGGTATATGTTTTTATCCACATTTTCGGTGACGTACTTTATTTATACGAACTGTATTCATGGTTTATTGGCAAAGTTCTATGCCTCATCCTATTTGGAAGTTTTAAATATTGGAGATTTGTCCATACCTATATTCATTGGAATATTTAATGTCAAAATACGTTTTGAGTGAGTTGCGATCGGAATTCATTTTAGAAAACGCTTTATACGTTGTGGGAACTTTTCTCATAGATTTTGTGTGCGTTGGAAATGGAAAATGAGTCATTTACATCCTTTCATAAACTCTTTTGAAAATCATGATTTATGTCGCAAACCTTCTTTCTACAAATTATATAAATCATGCTATAAACTTTTGAACTCACTAGGCGTTAGCCTAACCCTTTTTATTTGTCGGCATGTGCAACATGTCTCAGGTTGGGAGTAGTTCTAGTGACACGTTGGAGAGGTCGTGTGCTAGTGTTGTGCTCGAGAGGTGATTTAGATTAGTGAAGTCTTCCGCACTTGTTTGGACTAGCAACTTGTGTTGTGTTAAGTGACACCCGTTTAGGTTGTTTTATTTGGGGAATTATAATGTTTTTAATTCCAAGGTATTTTGAGGAATAAATTGTAGAAATGAATTTATCTATTTTGGTTGATTATTGAATTTTAAAGTTAGTTGCTCGTTCCAAATTCGAGGGTGTTACAAGTTGGTATCAGAGCCTAAGTTTGAGAGATTTAGGTGTTGATTTTGGATACCTAGACTCAAACTAGCGTTCGTTTAAGTATATGAGAGTGAATTTCACCGTTAGGTACTTTAAGATAGGATGTTTTGAAGTTGATGGAACTGTTAGAAACGAGAATCACGTCGAGAGTAGCAAGGATAATCATGTACGGTGCGTTCATAGTGACACCTGGCCAGTGTCATGGTGAATCTTCTAGTACATGTGCATACTTGAATTACTTTAGTGTGATGATCGTTGGGGCAGTGAAGGAGGTTCTAAACTAATAGTCGTTGAAATAGATGGACGATTCTAGTATTGGTCACTTGGAGTGACGATAAGCATGATATTCGCTTGAAGTAGACCGTTTCGGGTCAAGATTGATGGTTGGACTAGAACCATAGGCTTATTGAGCCGATTTTGATTTGAGGAAAAACCATAAAGTTAATTGATGTATTTCTCGACTTAGCCTTAAGAGGTTTGAGTGCCCGGGCGACAATAGTGAACCGGAGGATTTTGGAGGAGTATGAGTTGAGACGTTGAATGCCGACTAAGTCATGCACAAAGTTTATTTTGAAAATAAATTACATCAACTATTTCTTGTGTTTCCAATCCTTATATGGGTTGTATTATGAATTTTGAGAAATGTTTAGCACACACGATATTTTAAATCATGGTTTTGGACGTACATGAACCATCTTATGACGGGGGTTGCAAACTCCGTCAGAATTTGTTTCATTTTGTTATTGTCCAACGCTTCTTTCGGGTGTAGTGATGTCCGTGTTTTATGATGTCTAAAATGTCGGGCAAGTAACTACGGATCATAACTTTAACGTTGGATCTCCTCCACATATGTTAAAGTTCGGACGAAAAGTTATCTTCCATGATATCTATATAAAGTTATATTGGGAATTTGTTAATTATGAGTGAGTTAAACAATGTGGTTTATATGGTATTACAACAAGAATGGGATTTTTGGAATTTTGGCATTTTAGTCATGAATTTTCTTTTAGCAATTTGACTTTGGGAGCACAATGTTTGGTGCTATTTTGTTTACTTGGAGTCATTGAATTTGTTGAATTTCATGGAGTTGGGTTATGACGTTTTGTGTCGCGTGGGTACAATTTTACGAGGTGTATACTCCATGTATCTATGTGAAAATTCATGAGTTAAGTTGAGCATTTGGTCCCACTCGAGTTTGTTGAGAAAAGTTAATTTTATGCCATAAGGCGACTAAAAAGAGATGAGTTGGAACTCTAGTGCCGCGTAACTTTTCTTTCAAAAATTTGTGTTACTAAGTACTTCGTTGCATATAGTTCAGTGTATTGATTAATTTATATGTGGCTTAAGTAATGCATGAAAGAACATTTTGTTGACATTTCATAATGACTTGCTTGGTGCGCTTTTGGTTAGTTAAATGTTTTATTATCATTTTATGTAAATGCGCTATATCGACTTAAGGGTATGCATAGCTTGGTAACCATTGTTTTTCGACATTTTGATAAACGAGTCGTGCATGAAAATGTTTTATTAACTCCTTGTTTAAACGAGAGACCATTTGGTCAAAGCATGGTTTAGAGGTGTGAGGATCACGGATGGTTTACAATACGTGATATTTGAAAAACACAAAAGTATGAGTCGTTGACATTGGTCAATTTTGATTGGCCGAATATTTTTGGAAAATTGAAAACCTGTTGGTTTGGAGGAAATGTGTATTTTGAGTATTTTGACAAATACATTTTTAAGCAACGACGTTTTGACGTTTTATGTTCCAAGTGCGAAATTTTGACGAAAGTACTTCGTGGTAAAGATTTTATAAAACTTGTTTGCATAAAACTATAGTGCGTGGAATTCCTTATGTTTTGAACATTGATGCGCACCGTTGGTGCAATTTGGAATTTGAAAATAGGTTTGAACCCATTTTTGGTGTCAATAAATTATTATCACTTATTTCCTCGTATGTTTTGGAAAACGCATTGTTGTGTACAAATTTGCCAAAAACGTTTCATTCAAATAGCATTATAGGACCGGATGAGAAATTTTGGGAAATCAATTTAAAGAATTTCATCTCTTGAAATTTTGGTGTGAGTTATTTGGTGCATGTGTGTCCTTACAAGAAATTTCTAAGAAGTGTTACAAGTTTGCATGCCTACCCCAATTTGAGATCTTATGATGTATTAGTCGATATTTTCAAGTGATGGAAACGGATGGGTTTTGGATTTAAATATGGAGTTTGCACAAGTCATTTTGTGTTTTGACTAAGGTGAATTTGTAAACCGTTTCATCATTTTGTAAAACGAACTGACGCGCGCAAAATTTTGTTGGTGAACCTTGTTCCATGCCATCTTATGGCTAGAAAAGAAATTTTGGAGTCAAATGTCGTTTGGGACTTCTTTTGAAATATGTGCACACCTTTTTGTTGCACCATGTTTAAGGTCGAGCAGTTACTTTACGTGCATGTCATGAGTCAATCCATATTAGAACCGTGGTGGTTTATTTTTAAAGAAATTGTTTATTTCGCTTGTGCGTTTTGTGGGTAAACTGAACTGGAATGAAATAATTTTCAACATGATTTTCATATGTGGGACGAGCGTGTCCATTTTTGCGTAACTACCGAATTGATAATAGTAGTTTTGTGTGTACGATTATTTTGATATGAAAATCTTTGTGTTGAAAATTTCTATGAAAAGTTTTGTCGATTGGCATATTTATTGAATGATGCACTTGAAACCTTGAACTCATTAGGACCTTAGAAATGTTAAGTAACCACGGTTAGAAGTAAGTTGTATAGAACCTCGACTGTGAAGAGTCGGGCGTGTAGGCACGTGATAGACTATAGGCCGAATAAGATCGGTAGCAAAGTCGATGTGCTTGTGGTAATTGGAGGGTTAAATTTGCAGTAACATATTTTGAGGTTGGTATAACCGTTTTGTCAGTAATCCAGTTTTGGGTCTTAGACAATTATCGTATGAAGGGCCCTTTAGACACCGTATTGATAACCATAGTTTTGTGGAAATACTCGATAAACGAAACTTGTGTGTGGAGTCCGGTTAGAGTTCAAAGCTTGGTGGTATAACTAGGTGTCAACCGTTGTGGGTTTGAGGCCGGAAACCGTTAGCGTATTCGGAGAGTGTAGTCCGATTTTTAAAAGAAATAATGATAACGGTTGTAGTAATCCTAAGATGCCCTTTTGTGATGAGTAGCTTTGGTGGAATAACCTTCGTGTGCGGTTAAAGAAACTGTCGGTTTGATGATTAATGTCGTGATGGATTCTTGGGGTCTATTGGAACTCGTTGGACATAAACGACAATTAATGGTAGGAGCAATCGGAATTGGAGATTCTGTTGGATTCGTTAGTGAACAAACCTTGGATTGGCTTAGAGTCTGAAACTGAAATCGGGATGTATGGAACATCGAAGGTTGGGAGATAACCGAAGTCGTCTGACTAGGAGTTGTTCCAGTGGTTGGAGTGTTCTCCCGGACGTAAGTACAGTGTACGTGAAGGGGCTTTGTGGATAAGCAATTGTTCGAGGAATTGTCTTTATAGATTGTGTGGAGGGAATTTAGATTCCAGTTAGGAACTGATAAATTATGGTCGGTGTTTAGTCGGTTAACCTTGGGTTGTAAAGGATGTAGATTTCGAGGACGAAATCATCCTAAGGTTGGGAGGATTGTAACACCCGTAATTTTCGGATAAGCATAATTTCGAATCAGTGTGGAAATCGATCTCTTAAGAAAAATATGAAAAATAGTATTTTGGATTAAATCCTAGATTTTGTGGTCTTGTTGGATGAGGAATTCAAATACGAGTCCAACGGTTCTTTCCGGAGCAAAAACGGAGCTAAAACGAAGAAGTTATGGCCAAAACAGTGTTTAAGGGAAAACCGGGCGACCAGTGCCAGGCGCGCATTGTGGCGCTAGTTTACTAGCGCGGATACCCGCGCGGAGCTCCTGATCAGCTTATATACGCGAATTTCATCCCTCAAACTTCATTTCTTCATATCTCTCTCATTTCAACTCCGATTTTGATGATTCAACTTGCTATGGTTCCGTTTTTGAGAGCTCTTCAAGGATCTAGAAAGAGTTTGGAAGATCATTGGATGATTCAAGTGTGTTTGGTGGTGGTAAGTCTCGAATCTCCTCAATTTCTCTCCCAAATCGTTTTCCCTTTTCTCCCTCACAAAACCCTAACCGATTTTGGGGTTTCTCTTGGAGATTGATACGTTCCTTACCCATTTTATGCTATTGATTTCATCTATAGATGCAAGAGCAAGTTTCATCCACGACATCTTAGAGATTTTTGGGGTTTTCTAGGTTTTCATCAAAACCTAAATGGTGAGTTCATCCTCCTAGCTTCTATACTTTTATTTGAGTTATAAATGTTCCATAGATGATCTCCTAGCGTTTTCTTTCTCCAATTTCGGTTTGGATGATTTTGGAGAAGTTAGGTTAATATTGGGGTTTTTGGTCAAAATGGAGATTTTGATTTAAGATGGTTGGGGAATGGTTTTAAAGTGTTGAATATGAATATTCATGGTTGGAAGTTATGAATTTAGGTTTTGGAGGTTTTGGCTTGAGGATGCAAACTTCGTCAAGGGAGCTTACGTTTGGAGAAATTCTAGATTTAGCCTAAATCTAGCAAGGTGAGTTCAAGTTGATTTGTGAAAACTTTGTACATGCCAAAAATAGTATTTTCCAAATGTTTGTGTGTTTTACTTGAAAATATCAATTGTTGAGGTATTTGGTTAATTTAACCTTTTTGGAGTAATTATCTTCATAAATGTGTAAAACACCCATATTTGGGATTTTGGAGTAATTGATGTGTAGAAATCACAATTATACTCTTAAAAGAATTATTACTCAAAATGGAGTCTATTTGATGGTTCAATCATATGTGTATAAATGATTTTATAAACCATTTGGGAGAATGCACGTTTTAGTGTCAATAACCATTTTGAGAATTATAAGGGTGTGAGTCCTTTTGGGAAACCCTTTTGTTTAAACCGTGTCGAGTTTTGGAGTTAAGAAATGTGTTGGGGACATTTGTCCGGTTTTAAATGGCTCAATGTGGAGTCTTATTTTATGGTTTGCATTTATTGCAACTTGATGCATTTTATTGCTCATTATTGATATTTACATGCTTTGGTGTTTTAATCATTCCGGGTTGAGCACGTTTGGTAGACTGTGTTGCATTAGATCCATAGGCATATGAGTCAGTCTTTATTTGATGGTCTATCTCTTTGTGCACGAGGATTAGACTATGGGAACACATGATTATATGCGTAAGCCGTGGGGGCCACTAGTGAGTAGGCAATAAGGGACATTGAAGTCCTTGAGGTGTAACTCGTCTAGACTGGATATGCAATAAGGTCGCCTGTAAGTCCTTGAGGTGTAACTCTACGGGGTATGCAATAAAGACAATCTATTTATGGCTTGAGTTGTGATGTCTTTATGGCATGGGAACTAAGGTCGGGGCTTGAGGTGTAATCCAGTAACATCACGAGTGACTTAACTTTGTGTGCCCGTCACTTTCGATGGAATCGGGTCTCCCCCGTCACCGAAAGGTGTGGTTTTGGGTATATGTTTTTATCCATACTTTCGGTGACGTACTTTATTTATACGAACTGTATTCATGGTTTATTGGCAAAGTTCTATGCCTCATCCTATTTGGAAGTTTTAAATATTGGAGATTTGTCCATACCTATATTCATTGGAATATTTAATGTCAAAATACGTTTTGAGTGAGTTGGGATCGGAATTCATTTTAGAAAACGCTTTATACGTTGTGGGAACTTTTCTCATAGATTTTGTGTGCGTTGGAAATGGAAAATGAGTCATTTACATCCTTTCATAAACTCTTTTGAAAATCATGATTTATGTCGCAAACCTTCTTTCTACAAATTATATAAATCATGCTATAAACTCTTGAACTCACTAGGCGTTAGCCTAACCCTTTTTATTTGTCGGCATGTGCAACAGGTCTCAGGTTGGGAGTAGTTCTAGTGACACGTTGGAGAGGTCGTGTGCTAGTATTGTGCTCGAGAGGTGATTTAGATTAGTGAAGTCTTCCGCACTTGTTTGGACTAGCAACTTGTGTTGTGTTAAGTGACACCCGTTTAGGTTGTTTTATTTGGGGAATTATAATGTTTTTAATTCCAAGGTATTTTGAGGAATAAATTGTAGAAATGAATTTATATATTTTGGTTGATTATTGAATTTTAAAGTTAGTTGCTCGTTCCAAATTCGAGGGTGTTACAAGTAAGGTGGTGTCCGGGTAATAAGCTAGTTACCGGGTAACATGAATGTTACCGGGTAAGCTAGGGTTACCGGACGACGTACGGCAGTGCCCAACTCGAAACAAATGACATTCAAAGTGAAATCTACATGGGTTAAAATGTTCGAACTAGGAAGATACACTACCAGCATGATTTATAACCCCAGATTCGAGTTGAATACGAATCGACGCATGAATGGGGTTTGGAAACCCGGTTAGTGTACTGTTTTGATCGATTCGATATCGATTTGTGTATGTTTGAGTGTATAATCGATAGAGTAGCATCTAGGAGCAATAAGATGAACATACTTGAGTTTGTAGATCGTGAAAAGTCCTAGATGTGTGAGAATCGATGGAGACCGAGTCGTGGGAGGTCGCGAGAGGGTTTAGGTAGGGTTTTGAAAGTTTTCGGGTATGAGTGAGAATGAGGGTTTTCGGGTGTCGGGATATTTATATAGGTTGACCACACTTACCGGATCATGGACCCGGTAACTTACCAGATCCGGTAATCTTACCCGGTAACCATAGTTACCTGGTAACTTACCGGGTAAGTGTCCGGAAAGCCTAATTTTGAAAAAAATTGAAAGATTTTCTGCTCCCCCTCAAAACATGCATGAGTATTGGCTTGCTCCCCCTCGGAGTGAGTATGTAAGGAACTCGGAGACGTCAACACCCAAAAAAACTTTTGACACTTTTAAGAAAAAAAATGTGTGACGCTCCCCCTTAAATGATGAACACAATGAATTTGCTCCCCCTCAGACGGTGCACGATGTGTGATGTGAAGTGCACTCGGGAATGTCCTGACACACCAAAAAACTTTTCTGGCAGTGAAAGAAAAACGTGTGTGACACTCCCCCTCGACAATAGAATAACTTACCCGATAACTGGTCATGCTCCCCCTGAACACATCAACACTTGTGAAAGCACAGATATAAAACCAATCAAACTAGTCGACAATATGAAATAAAAGAAACACACGTAGAAAGAAAGTGAACAAACGAAATATACCTATTAAATAAGAGACTCAATCTAACTGTGTAACTGATACACGTAGAATACAGATGCGAGAGAGTGTATGCTCAATCATCAGTAGTGTGGTCAACGGATGATGAGTAGACAGTTTCTCGTAGATGTATGGAACTTGTATCGGGCACACAATCAGATCAAGTCGTCAGATATAGCATACCTAACCTGGACACAAGATAATTAAAGAGTTTTTCGTCCAGGGGTTTTGTAAATAGGTCTGCTATCTGATGTTCTGTATTTACAAAATAGAGTTCGACTGTACCTCTTTCGACGTGATCCTTGATAAAGTGGTACCGAACGTCTATGTGCTTTGTCTTCATATGCTGGACCAGATTGCTGGATATGGCAATTGCGCACTTCGAGTCGCAGTAGATGGGCACTTTGATGTATGTAAAGCCGTAGTCCTTGAGTTGCGTGCGCATCCATATCACTTGTGAACAGCAGCTCGCGGCGGCCATGTATTCTGCCTCGGCAGTCGACGTAGAGACGCACTGCTGCTTCTTGGATGCCCAACTCACCAAGTTATCACCCAAGAACTGCATATGACCCGATGTGCTCTTCCGATCTATCATGATGCCTGCGTGGTCCGCATCAGAGTATGCAGACAGCTCAAAACCTGTCTCTTTCGGGTACCACAAGCCAAGATCAGTAGTACCACATAAATAACGAAGAATTCGTTTTACAGCAATTAAATGAGACTCTTTTGGTTTTGACTGAAATCGGGCGCATAGAAAAGTTGAAAACATGATGTCCGGCCTACTCGCGGTTAAGTACATCAAAGAACCGATCATTCCCCGGTACGTTTTAGTGTCCACATCCTTTCCGTTAGGATCGGCGTGTAACTTTATACCGGGTGCCATGGGAGTTTTCATCGGTGAGGACTGTTCCATCTGAAATTTCTTAAGAATATCCCAGATGTACTTAGCCTGGTTTATGATTATCCCGGTCGACAGTTGTTTAACTTGAAGACCGAGAAAGAAATTCATCTCACAAAGCATACTCATTTTAAAACATTGTCCCATAAGTTTGGCAAAGTTCTTGGCATACTGGGGATTAGTAGAACCGAAAATTATGTCATCGACATACACCTGAACTAAAACAATATGACCTTTTTCGTTTTTGATAAATAGAGTTGAATCTATCTTACCTCATGTGAATTTTGATTTTATCAAAAACGCTGTTAGAGTATCATACCAGGCCCGTGGAGCTTTCTTCAATCCGTAGAGCGCCTTGTCTAGTATGTAGACATGATCAGGCTTCTTATCGTCCACGAACTCGTCCGGTTGCGATACATACACTTCTTCCTTGAGTTCGCCGTTAAGGAATGCGGTCTTCACATCCATTTGGAAGACCGTGAAGTTCTTGTGTGCGGCGTATGCAAGGAACATACGTATAGCCTCTATCCTCTACACCGGAGAGTATGTCTCATCGTAATCTATCCCTTCTTGCTGTCGATATCCCTTAGCTACGAGACGCGCCTTGTTGCGTACAGTGATGTCGTCCTCGTCCTTCTTGTTCTTGAAGATCCACTTAGTTCCAATCACCGTCTTGTAGGTTGGACGTGGGACAAGTCGCCATACCTTGAGAGCCTCGAATTGGTTGAGCTCCTCTTGCATGGCCATGACCCAGTCCATATCTTCGAGTGCTTCGCGGACAGTAGTAGGCTCGATCTTGCTTAAGAATCCGGAGAAGAGGCCGAAATTGGCCGATGCGCCTCGCGTTTGGACCAGAGTGGAGGGATCACCGATGATCTGGTGTAAGGGATGAGCTCTTGTCCATTTTGTGGTGTGTGGAAGCGGCTGCTGAGTTGAATGAAAGGCGTCCGGATCCACGTAGTCTCCAGATGGAAGGTCTTGTACTTCTTCAAGTGTCGCCGGTTGGTTTCTCGGAGGAGATGGGGGAGGATTCGTCGAAGGCTGAGCAACTTCTGGTTCCGAGGAATTCAGAGGCTGATCCACGAGTGTAGCAGATGACGAATCTTGAGGAGTGATCTCCGTGTTTTGTACAGGTTCCTCCGGGGGGACGGTTGTAGCAGTAGATGTTGAGGAAGATGACTGAGGTGTCTCCAATGTGATGGATGGAGTGCTAGTCGAGGGCGGCGGACCGGAGAGATTCGCCGAATCCTCGATTTGAGTAGCTTCAAGTCTTGGTTGCGCTGAGACACGAGAAGTAGAAATGTTAAGCATGTCATCATAGAAATATTGATGTAGATGTAGAAAGACCAGCATTCGATGTAGATGCATGATTCAGATTTACTGTCGCTTGTGCAGATCCTGAACGTGGAAGTTCGGAAGCTAGCACGCTAGTTAAACCGGGTTCAGAACTGATGTGTTCAGAAGCCAAATATGCGGCTTCGTCGAATGTCACGTTTACACTCTCGGTAACGGTTTTAGTTTGTTTGTTGTAAATGCGATACGCCTTAACCTGCATGGAGTATCCTATGAATACTCCTTCGTCCGCCTTAGGGCTGAATTTGCCAATATCATCTTTGTCGTTGAGGACGTAGCACGTGCATCCGAACGCGTGGAAATACTTGATGTTCGGAACGCAGTTGTTCATGATCTCGTACGGCGTCTTGTTGAACCGCTTATTGATGATGGAGCGGTTTTGCGTGTAAAAAGTTGTAGACACCGCTTCGGCCTAGAGAAATAGCGGCAGTTTGGACTGGGAAAGCATCGTGCGAGCCGCTTCGATGAGGGTACGGTTGCGTCTATCCACTACTCCATTTTGTTGAGGAGTGCGTGACTGCGTGTGGCCGAGAAAGTTTGCGAAATACCGACGGAAGTCAGGTATTCGTTCACCGTTTGATTCTTGAACTCCGTCCCGTTGTCGGTTCTGATGGTCTGAACTTTTTGTTGTTTGTTCAGTTGGATGGTCTTCAGATGATTGATGATCAGCTCCGGAGTTTCGTCCTTCGAGCATAGAAATTTGACCCATGTGTAGCGTGAGAAATCATCCACCATCACCAGAATGTACTTACGCTTGTTGATGCTCTGAACACACATCGGTCCACACAAATCCATATGGATAAGTTCGAGGGACCGGGACGTGCTCGGAGCGGCCTTCGGCTTGTGCGTCACCCGCTTCATCTTTCCCATATCACATGCCCCGTAGAGTCGATCCTTCACGAATTGAAGATCGGGCATGCCTTTCACATGTCCGCCCAACACCAGTTTGTTGATACTCTTGAAGTTCATGTGCGAAAGACGTCGATGCCAATCCATGCTTGTTCGGAATTAGCCTTTGACATCTGGCAGACTGGGTTATCGGTCTTCAGGGCTGCAAGGTCGATGGTGTAGAGGTTGGTCTTGCACTTTCCAACCAGTAGCTCCGTTCCGTCGTCGGTGAGAATGCTACACCTTTTGGCTTTGAACAGGACCTCGAGATCTTTGTCGCAGAATTGGCCGATACTGAACAGATTGTGTCCCAATCCCGCGACGTGTGATACTTTCTTGATTATGATCTTGTCTTGGACAATGTCGCCGTAGCCCAAAATCGGCGCCTTGTCATCGTTCCCAAATCTCACGTCTCCGCCATATATTTCCTTGTAGTTCGTGAGAAGCTCCCTCCTTCCGGTCATGTGCTTGGAGCATCCAGAGTCTAAGTACCACACATGACCGTCCTGCAAAAAACAAGTTTAGCGGACTTTAGGTACACATATTTGCATGGGTCCTGGAGGGTTAGGTTTGACACCATTCGGAGGAACTTGCTTTGACACAGGTTGCCTCTTAGGTGTAGGTTTTACACCTTTTGGAGGAACTGGTTTTGAAGCAGGTTGCCTCTTATGTGTCGGTTTAACCTCCAGTAGGAGGAACCCGTTTTGAAGTGGGTTTCCTTTCCTGCGTAGGTTTAACCTCTGATTGGGGACCCCGTTGTTTATGGTATTTCTTATTGTTTTTACGGGGTTTACTTTTGGGTGTATGATTATATATATGATATGACCCAAACCAATCATTATTATTAATATCATCAAAGTCATTTCAACCACAACTAGAACAACATAAACAATCATGCGATAATTGAATCAATTGCTGAATAGAATAAAGCTTAATTGGAAAATTAACATCTCGTTTAACAAAATCATTCCTATGATTCCAAGCACAACCGTTTTTGTTCATTCTAGGATAAAAAAACAGTATTAAAAGACTTTGATGCAGCATCCTCGACAAATTCCTTAGCTAGCCACTTTGGTTTGTCTTGTTTAGCGCGACCGTTTTTATCTGAAACAGCATTGACAGCATGGTCAGTGACTTTTGAGGAAGCAGGATTTTTGGCAGGCAATCGCTCGGTCTTTTGCCTCGGCTGTGATTGTTTTTTGAGAAACAGGCTTAGTTTGAGAAATCTTAATCACAGTCGGGGTTTTTGTTGTGGAACAGTCACCTTTTAGAAAATTGACCGGTGGATTGACTACTGGTGACAGAAATCAGTATGACTTGGAAGAGGTTTATCTAAAGGGAACGACTCAAACTCTTCATCAGAATTGCCTTCGGAGTTCATGAACTCAGAAAAATCAACATCCAGAATTACAGGACTTGGTTCGGGCAAGGAACACTTAGTGTCAGTGTGCTTTGGGGAATTTGGTGCAGAAGCTAAGAAAAAACCAGAGTTCAAATTCCTTAAAACACTCTTATCTTGAGTTTCTTGACCGACTTGTGTAGAAAATATTTTTCCAATGAAAGCTTTACACGATGACGTGTCCGACGAGTTGGAGGAAGACTCGGGTGAAATCATCTTTTCAGATTGGAGTAGGTCAATCTTCTCTTTGAGCTGACCATTTCTCGTATGCTCCGTCATTGCTTCTGTTGCCAAGGCAGACAGTTTTGATGTGAGCTTGTTGATTTCACACCGAAGGATTTCCTGTCCTCATCAGACACAACTTCGGTTTTGACGGATTTTAGATTCTCAAGTTCCGTGATTAGCGCTTGCTTTTCCTTTTGAAAATTTGACCTTTCTTTCTCGAGTGACTCCTCCAACTCGACTATCTTTGCCTCCAAGATGAGAGGGGGAACATAGAGCTTGAACTCATCCGTCTCAGTCTTGGTTTCAGTTGCTTGGACCTCATCCTTTTTGGAGGAATCCTTGGGCGTTACAACATTATAGCAATCAAAGTATTCATTCGAGAGGTACTTCTTTTGATTTTTCTCATAGTAATAGTTCAAAGGTTCATAACAAAAAGGAAGTTGCATTTTAGACGTGTTCTTTCGCTTATATTCCTCAGTTTCCTCTTCCTTTTCAGGTTCAAGAGGACCAGTCCATTTAATTGCATATTCCGGATACTTTTTGTCTATTCCAAAACAACCAAAATCATACAGTATAGGTCTTTTGGCTATACCCTTTTTCAAGTAGTGTGGGTTATCGTATCCGATTCCCCATTCCTTCTTGAAATAAGTGAACTCCTTTGGTTTATTCATATGGATGGTCTGATCAGTTTGACCTCTCTTGTGGAGTTTTTTTTCAAGATCAAGTATTTTAGCGACAAACTTCTTGTGCTGAATTTTAAGGGTAGAACATTGATAAACAATTTCTGCTTTCTCATTCATACACTGATCAAGCTGTGATTGTAGTTCAGATATCTGGGCCCTTAAGTCCTTAGGTGATATTGAAAGATTTTTGCCTTTTTCTTTTAAGATAGCATTTTCGGACTTATATTTCTCGGTTATTCGCTTTTGAACATCTAGCTTTTCAGATAGTGATCTAATTTCAAGCAGTTGTTCGTTAGAGGTGGCCTTGTGGGAATCTATCCGTTCAGCAAGAGATTGCATTTGAGTAAAGAAATCTTGAGGAGTAGATTCACATACTTGACTTGACTTTGCCTTTTCTTCATCAGCAGGAGAGTGGTATCCCATGAAAGCATCAGCACCATCAGACTCGCTTTCATCATCAGAACGACCCAACCAGTAGTCGTCTTCCACAAACAGAGCTTCTCATGCTTCTTTCTGTTCTGCCAGAGCGAGCTTAGCCTTGTAATAATGAGAATTCTTTACAACAGGCCTTCGACAGTCTTTGGCAAAATGACCAAGTTTCCCGCAGTTATAACAAGTCACGTGTTCATCTTTCTTCTTGAGGTCATCTTTCTCTGTCTTCTTCTTCTTTTCAGACTAATCGGGCACATCGGCTTTCTTCTTTCCTTCATATTTGTCCTTATAATCATGGCGCTTCTTGGAGGAGGTGGAGTAGCGCTGATTATTGGACGTCGGCTTCTTATAGAACTTCTGTTGTTGGAAGGACTTGAGAGCAGGGCCATCGCTTTCTTAATGGCAGATAATTCAGGATCAGAATCACTGTCTTCCTTTTCTTCAGGTTCTGACTCCGATTCGCTTTGCTTTTGAGAACGTTTGGAGTGACGGCCAGAAGACTTCCCTCGTTTGGAGGACATAAATGCTAGAGGATCAGCAGCTGGCTTGGATGCAACCTTCTTCTCGTTCAGAAGTTCCATTACCTCATCTTCGTCTTGAAGAAACATCTCATAGAGCTCGTGGATGCCGACTTTCTCCATTAAGTTGTTATGCTTGACGTGTGATGCGAATACTTTCCACTCAGGCAGGAGGTTGTTGAGGAACTTAAGAGCGTTCTCCATGTTAGAACGAGTGATTTTGTTCTTGTGAAGCTCATTGAGAAGGAGACAGAAGCGTTCATAGGTCTGAGTGAGGGATTCGTCGGTCCGCTGCTTAAACCCATCGAACTTGGTTATGGAGCTATTGATCTTCAATTGATTCCCGACTTCGCTCCCGCGCATCATCTTCTCCACTTGATCCCACATGCCCTTAGCTATCTCTTTGTAGCTGTCAATGACAGTGTAGATCGTGTTGGGTAGGGCTCGAACAAGATACCTCTTAGCATGCTTTTCTCCCTCACGCATGCCTCTTTCATCAGGAGTCATATCGGTGAGTGTCTTTTTCTCAATGCGACGTTCACCACATTCTTCAGCTAGTGGAATGGTCTTCATGGGTTCAGGAATCGACCCATTTTCTAAAGCTCGCCAAATATAGTCGAAGTTATCCTTCGACTCGATGAAGATTATGAATCTGTCCCGCCACTGGCTGTACTCACCTTGGTAGAGGCAAGGTGGTTTGGAATCGGTGCCGATAGCAAGAGCGTCGCGTGAAGACATCTTTAGTTGCACTGGAGTGATCGTCAGACGATTTGTTTGATTCAAAGTGATAACCTAACGCAAGGCACTAAGAGTGAAGTCCTAACGCATGTTCTAAGAGTGGATTATACTAGAAACAGGTAAGAAATGACCAAACAGAGCATACCGGATAGGAATCCGGATGAAAGCTAGGTAACTTTGCAGAAGGTTACCGGATGATCTTGAGTTACCGGGTAACAGAGGTTACCGGGTGATACAAGATACCGGATAGATTAAAACTGAGCAAAGAAAGGAGACTTACCTGGTCGAAAAAACTCACCGGATGATGAGGCTTACCGGATGAATGATCTTACCGGGTGAGAGGAAAGTTACCGGACGTGGATAGTTACCGGATGAAACAAATAAAAACAAAGGTTACCGATAACAATATAAAGCAAATGTAAAGCTTACCGGATGAGATAACTTACCGGATGAGAATGTAAGTTACCGGATGAGCTTACCAGGAACTTTTCCGGTAAGATTGAGATTTATCCGGTAAGATGTATGTTACCCGGGGACTTGGAGTTACCCGGTAACGATCGAGAAACAAGGAACTTACCCGGTAACACCTGTATGGACCCGGTAACACCTGTATGGACCCGGTAACCACGGCTGTGGTATCCGGTAACTGCGGTTGTGGTTTCCAATTCGATTGAAAATCGACTAGGGTTGCTCAAAATCGTTCCTGAAAGGTTAGAAACTCGACCAAACACAAAAATAACAATACCCAAATCGATTTTGAAGCAAAACAATAGGTTTTTGATGGTAAAAGTTGGATTTTTGCAAGAACACAACCAAAAACTTATGAACTTAATTTTGCTTAAAAACCACTAAGATTGCGAAAAAGTGCAGAATCACTAATAAGAATGGTGCTAATAGTATGCAATAAACGAAAACGATCAATTTTGAGTAAATCAAAATATGAATTTCAAGTGTCAAGAACACAGTCGACTAAAAATTGTGAATAGTAAACTTACCAGAATTCAAGAATCACTTTGAATCGTTTCGTCCGTCTGCTCTGATACCAATTGTGAGTTCCAGATTCGTGCAACAAACGTAATAGAAATCAATATATGAAGAACAGGTCGATATGATTTCAACTGGTCATCCAATTCACTTTCAATTGTAGAGAGAATTACAATAAAGCTTAGGAAAGTAAAATGACAACTAGCCTAAAACTAAGGCTAAACAATACATTATATATGCTGGGCCCGTGGTAACAAGCCCACAACCCGTTCACAATAAAGGCTCAAAATAAAGAATAACAAAACAGCCCTTGAACTTCTATTCAACCAAATATTTCCCTAACAGATATGGATAATCTTGAATGTACCGTCACTGAACTTGTTGGCTTCACAGACTCTGAAAAATCTCTTCTTTGAGGCTTGATTACTGTAAACCACCCCAAGGTCAGGTTTCTTCAGAACTGTATAAGCAGGAATACCTTGAATGTCAGACAGACGCCTGTTCGGTGCTCTTAGGTTTACTCGGGCTTGGTGTGACTCCAAGGCTATTTGGAAATCCGTAAGATAAGATAATTTCAGGATATTCTGCATGAACCTCTTGACACTCTTATATGCAGAAGACCATTCAATCTTCTTTTGAGGAGCTCATGCCAGGATGTCATATAAGCTGCAGAAGTCGTCAAGCTTTAGACTCTTGAAATCTGCTTCAGAAAAGATGTGTTCGGAGCCATCGGATCTTTGTACAGTAAATTGCGAATACCAGACTTTGAAAAGCTTGCAAGAATCTATGTTCAGCACCTTCATGATAGCTTTGTCTGACCTCACCACATTTATATTTAGACATTCAATGCCCATGACATGTAGAAATTCAATCCTGCGCATCGATGGCCAGTCTTCAATGCCGTATACCTTTGCTATATCGAGCTTCTGGACGTCCCTAACAAATAAATCTTTCCTTATGCTCTCTTGATAAGGAATCATGATCCTCACTCGTTCACCTATAGCCACATACCTTGGCTCGGCATCAATCACTTCCTGATAAATTGCTATTTCAGCTTCGAGTATCGAATCCCGGATTCTGCCATCGGCTTGTACTTGAATTCTCGGAGCATTCACTTGTACCACTGGAGCCAGAGGAGCGGAAGTACCTGCACTTTGATCAGTCGGCGTTTGCGGTTGAGTAGTATCATTTGGAGTATCGTTGTCAGAATCTGAAGCAGCCACAATAACCCCGGTGATGTTGAATAAGTCTTCTAATTCCTCTTTGATCTGGACCGTTGTTTTCTCAGGTTCTTCCTCAGAATCTATGTAGATGTAATCATTGAAGAACACATCTACCATCCTTTCATCATCTGTTCTATTGTCAACAACCAAAGGCTTTTCAACCACAGTTATGACATCAGCTAGAACTTCGGTGTCATCCACTTGGACCATATCAGTGTCCGTTCCACCGGTCCCCATTTCCCTTTCACTAGCTGGCTGATCTGATCCCCCAACATTTTCCGTAGCTGCACCGCTGGACTCATCAACCCTTGCTCTCTTCTCCCCCTCATGTTGATCAGGATCATCCTGATCATCATGTCTTCGTTTTTGTGAGGCTTGAGCTTGAATCCCACACTTCTCTTCCATAGCCCTAAGCCTTTCAGTAATTGAGGTGAATCCTGCCATTACGGCTTCCGTCATGTCTTTCATAGGGTCGGTTAGACGCTGGAAGTCATTGCTAGAAGGTGGTTGGGTTGAGGTTTGGGTTTGAGGTTGGGTATGTTGTCGGAGTAATCCAACCAGGTGAACTTCTTCAGTTGTACTAGAGTCGCTTTTGGCTAGGAGTCGGGCTAACAACTCTGATTTGAGCTGGTCTTCTGAGATTTGGTGTAACGGAACTGGTGGTGGTGTTTGTGGGTCAGATTGTGTGCTGGATGGTTAACTCTGAGGAGTTGACGACGAATCAGCAATGGTTTTCCCTTGATTGCTCTATTGACCTCATCAGTTAGTCGATCAACCGAATGTTTCATAACGTTACGATGTTGCCTGTAAGCATTATCGATAGCGGCCAAAGTGGACGACAGTAGTGGAAGAGTGATATAATGTGGACGCGGGCCAAACATTCGTATAACCTGTTCAGGAGGAAAATTGGGAAACATGTGTCTAACATCCGGACCACTTAGGTTTCCGGTTAAAGTAGCGGTTGTAGCAACCGTACTACCTGTGTTCATAGCTGGCATAGTGTTAACCATGACAGGACTTCCACCCAGTCCTCGTGGGGCACCAACAAATGGCGGCCGCACTCGGGGTGTTCCGGTTGGAGCACGAAAGATCACAACTTGGTGTGACACCGACGCGTGTGGCCTAGGAAAAGAAGTATGTCCAAAAGTCTATAGACTCAACGTGTGCGGAATAAAGGGCGGTGGCCGGGGCAGGAGCCTACCTTGTTCAATATCAGCAGACACCGAGTGTGTCGCCGATAGCGTTTGTGCTTTATCCCCTGTGGAAAATGAAGCACTGGCAAATTGAGATGCCGACGAGTCGCTTAGAGGGGTTGTGCTTTGCATGGCTGGGTCCACCATGGCTTGTTCAATATGCAACGGCGACGTACGCTCATTGGTAGAAGATGTGGCTACCCGGCTTCGATCGTTTTGGGGAGAGTCAGTAGTTAATACTTTATCCGACTCTATCACTTTCTGTCCCATTTCATTTCTCGCCACATCACTGCTCACATATATATTTTCTACTATAACTCCCTCTTCCCGCCTTATGTCACCAAAATCACCGGAGTGTCCGACATTCCAAATGGAATCAGCATCGGAACTCTCAATGTGTCTCGGAATAAGATCCGCATCCGGGTCATGATCAGGATCAAAGTCGGAATCTTCATCAGCTCGTTGGGGTTGGTCA
The DNA here is from genome assembly GCA_033807775.1 of Saussurea involucrata. Lineage (NCBI taxonomy): Eukaryota > Viridiplantae > Streptophyta > Magnoliopsida > Asterales > Asteraceae > Saussurea > Saussurea involucrata. The sequence continues at coordinate 34,184,839 of CM066323.1, forward strand.
GATACTTCATCGTCGGATGACGAAGCATCGGGATCAAAATCTGGGTCATCATCTGAATCCATCGACACGTCGTTGAGGATAGGAAGTCGAACGTTTCCGGATGTGGATGCCTGACCAGCAGTCCTCGCCACCCCACCCACTCTTTCTCTTAATATTCTCCTCACCTCTTCCCGTTCAGGAACCCCAAGTTCCTGAACCTGCTCAACATGTAAACCCTCACCGCCTAGTGGGATAGCACCATGGGGAGGTCCGGCCGGTTCTGGCTGGACCACTAGTGCATTAGCTATTTTATACTGCCTAACTACCTCAGACTGCTGGTCGGCATAGGCAAGTACAGGCTCTGGAATCACGGCCATGTGGACGAAGTCATCATGATCTGGCATCTTTAGATAGTGCATCCACTGTGTCGGTCCTTGTACTGCATTTGGGCGTTTAGGGATTTCCTGGCTGCCCTCCATGATTTGGTGGATGAGAATCTGGAAGAACCGTTGATATGGCACGAAGTTTCGGTTCTTTTTCGGGCGTGCTTTGTCTTCGACCAGTTCTTGTAGCTCGTTCCAGAGTAGTATATCATAGTCTATGTTACGGTTGAAGGCGAAGGCGTGGAACATCCGAAGAGTTGCAAGGTTACATTTGTCAAGGCCGGTATGCTTTGACGTTATGCAACGGTTGAAGATTGAGCATAGGGTGTACCAGACTGGTGGTAGATGTTTTCTTTGGAATTTAGATGAGCCGGCTAGAATAGGGTTCTGTGGGTCTTGGTAACCTAAGCTTTGGATATCTGTGTATAATTGGGCTTCGGGAACCATGTCCTCAAAATTTGGGTTAAATGGAAGGTCTAAGGCAAGACGGAGTCGTGTGAGTGTAATTCGAGCATCGAAATGATCTACTCGGGCAGAAAAATGTGGACCCCGTCGGTGTGTAGAATGATATCGTAGTGTGTGCCAAAACTGTTGTAAGTATATGATAGGTACAGTGACTACTTTCGTGAGCACTGTTCGGAGAGGATGGCTGCGGATGATCTCTATGATGATCTGATGGTCGAACGCCACGTTGAGATCAAGGTTATGGTTGTTGTCGTGAAGAGCAAGATGGAGACTTCTCGGTAGAAGCTCCCCATCTAGATCACGGGCGTTGACTAACGGATGTGACGACCGGTGCGACGGTATGATGGTGTTCTCGTCAGATGAATGGCCGTCATTATGAGCCATCTAAACAGTGTCAAAGTTTAGAGCAGTGCCAAAAAAATGGTTTTTCTTCAAAATAATTCCAAAAAAATTCTAAGTCTAGGTTTTATCGCAGCCAACATAAAGATGTTATCGCAAGCCAAATGTATCGCAAGTAGAGAGTTGCGATGAAGAGTTGTCGCAAGATGAAGGTTGCGATAAGAATGTTATCGCAACACGAGAGTTGCGACAAAGATGAATGTCAAGGCGTTGCGATACGTTTGAATGTGAAGATTATAGAGGATTGCGATAAGTTTGAACACTTAACAAAAAAACCTAAGTGTTTGAACTCAGATTTAAAGTTTCGCCCAAAATCAAGTGTAATCCTATTCTACTGGTGTCGCAACTATCACAGAAACAAATCCCTAACAGTGTGCTCTCCTAACAAACACATATGCATCGATTTTAAAGCATAAGATGAAGAGGCAGTTCTAAATCTCGAACCTAAAACCCTAGAATGATCTTAAAATCGACATTTGAGCATGAATCTACGGATAAACTCGAATGAAAAATCAAGAGAATGTACCTCGAAGGAATGCGATCACACTGAAATCGATTTGAACACGAAAAACACTTGAAGGAAATCAACAGCCGATTGCAGGTCTTCGAAAGAGAGTTAAGAGGGTTTTGAAAGGTTTTGAAATGAGATAAAAATCAAACTCTCTTATTTATAGTGACTTGAGATAAAAGACATGTGGCACGATGTGATTGGTCCAAAGGTTGACCGCCATAGTGTCAGCTTATCGCAAGTATAAAGTTGCGATAAGCTCAGAGGTTATCGCAAGGAACTGATTGCGATAACATGTTTAACCTTATCGCAACAGAGGGTTGCGATAAGTACTGTTCATATGTGTTTTATCGCAGTGCATGGTTGCGAGGAAAATTCTTATCGAAAACAATGTGTTGCGATAAGACAACAATTATCTTTTAATCGCAGCTGAGGGTTGCGATAAACTACTGTTCATCAGTTTATCGCAAGTAAAGAGTTGCGATACAGTAACACTTGGACATTTTTCAGATAAAATTTTAAAAGATTTTATCACATTGGAAGATGTCCAACTTCCAATTGATTCAGCACTCAATGTTTTAAACACAGTTTTCACTCCCCCTTAAATGATGCATAGATTTGAAAATTTGTTTTCATCATTTAAGATTTAGTGGTTAAAACAAGTCAGAATACTTACCTTGGCTTCCCGGAAGCAACAGTCACAATGTATCTACACTTACATGATCTGGCAGTTATGCACACTCCCCCTAAATTTATGCATATGATCTGTTCTATAACTCCCCCTGAAACCATGAACATACCTTTGTGCAGATACATGTGTCATAACAAATCATAGATAAGACAATTAAAAGAAGAGAAAGAAAGTACAAGTTGAAGAAATATTTGTAATACAACTAAGATATGAAAATTTAAATAACAGATATTAAGAATAGAATATGATGAAAATTTGAGTGTATCAATCTAGATACGAAGTCTAGATTGAGATACAAATATTTCCATCTATTATATGATCAATATATGGAAGTTAAACTTTCATATTCAGCATGTCGAGCTTGGATACTAGAAAATTGAAACGTTTTTCATCCAAGGCTTTGGTAAAGAGATCAGCAAGCTGATACTCAGTTGTAACAAAATACAATTCAACAGTTCCTTTCTCAACATGATCTTTTATGAAATGATATCTTATGTCAATGTGTTTGGTTTTAGTGTGCTAGACAGGGTTAGCATATATGGCAATAGCACTCTTACTGTCGCAGTAAATGGGGATCATCTCGTATTTAAACCCATAGTCCATGAGTTGGGTCTTCATCCAAAGGACTTGTGAACAACAGCTCGCCGCGGCAACATATTCTGCCTCCGCGGTTGATGTTGAAACACAATTTTGCTTCTTCGACGACCAACTCACAAACTTGTCTCCCAAAAACTGGATGTGCCCCGAGGTGCTCTTTCTATCCAGCATGCTTCCTCCGTGATCAGCATCTGAATATGTAGCGAGTTCGAAGCAGGTTCCCTTAGGATACCACAGTCCTAGGTACAGAGTGCCTTTCAAGTACCGAAAGATTCTTTTGACGGCGCCGAGGTGTGACTCTTTGGGTTTGGCCTGAAATCTAGCACAGAGACAAGTTGAAAACATTATATCTGGACGACTAGTGGTTAGGTACAGTAGAGACCCGATCACTCCTCTATAATTCTTTACATCGACATCAATACCGTCAGGATCTGGACCTATCTTAGATCCAGGAGCCATAGGCGTACCAATCGACGTACAGTTTTCCATTTTGAATTTCTTCAAGATGTCAAACACATACTTCGACTGGTTGATGAAGATACCCGTAGAGAATTGTTTTACTTGTAATCCGAGAAATAAATTAATCTCTCCCATCATACTCATTTAAAACTGAGTCATCATAATGTCGGAAAACCAAGTACAAAGTCCAGGGTTAGTCTAACCAAAAATAATATCGTCAACAAAAATCTGAACTAAAAGAATATCACCTTCCTCGCGCAGAGTAAACAGAGTTGTGTCGATTTTACCTTTCACAAAGCCAGCTTTTAGTAGAAAGGTTGATAAGACTTCATACCAGGAACGGGGGGCTTGCTTGAGACCGTAGAGAGCTTTGTCAAGAATGTATACGTGATTTGGATAGTCTTTATCCACAAAGCCTTTCGGTTGAGACACGTACACTTCCTCCTTAAGGACACCGTTCAAGAAAGAGGTCTTCACGTCCATTTGATAGACGGTGAAGTTCTTGAATGCGGCATAAGAAAGGAACATCCGAATTGCCTCAATACGAGCAACCGGCGCGTACGTCTCGTCATAGTCTATCCCCTCCTGTTGCCTATACCCTTTCGCTACCAATCTAGCCTTGTTTCGCACAATTATTCCATCTTCATCTTTCTTGTTCTTTAGGACCCACTTGGTACCGATAACTGTCTTACCTTTGGGTCGCGGAACTAGTCTCCACACCTTCAGAGCTTCTAACTGATTAAGCTCTTCTTGCATCGCAAACAACCAGTCAGGGTCTTCTAAGGCTTGTTGAACTGTTGAGGGCTCAACTTGACTTTAGAAGAGTGCAAATAAAACTTCGTTTGCGGATGCAGATCTTGTCTTCACTGGTTCAGAAACATCACCAATCACCTGATCAATTGGGTGACTGCGTGTCCACTTTGTGGAGTGTGGATAGAGAGATATAGCATCTTCATTGGGGTCTACAAGGGTAGGATCCTTATCAAAGTTCAACTCGATCGTCAGCGTTGGTTCCGGTTGTGAGGCGGGTTGCTTGTCAGAAGTAACAATCGGCACAGCCTCGGGAACTGATTCGCTAGATTTGTCAGGATTGTTGTTATTACCCTGATCACTGACATTCGAAGTTGTTCCAGATGAAGAAGCACCACTCGTGGATGCATGTTGTCGTGCTTGTGTAGATACCATAGTTGTGTTCCTTGGAGAAGTTGCAGGAGTAGTTTCACCAGTATTTGATGAAGTCAGCAACGGCGAAGGGCCTGACACAGTAGCTTGCACTGGTGGTGTTTCAACTTGAATCCTGTTATTGTTAGATGAAGAAGATTTATCATTACCAAAATAGTCATCATAAAAGTGTTCAAAAAATAAATCAAGTTCGTTAGGATTAGAATTAGAAGTGGAAGCTTGATCCTTGTTTGAAGATCTAGTCATCATTGGACGGATTTGTCTCGATGCTAGTATTCCGGAGATCGCGGGTTCTGTACTGTTTTGCACAGAAGACATTTCTTCAGTTTCGTCGAATCTGACATTGATGCTTTCCATCACAGTTCTGGATGACTTGAGGTAGACTCTGTATGCTTTAGATATGAGCGAGTATCCGATAAAGACGCCCTCAATACCCTTAGGACTGAATTTGTTCAAGTTGTCCTTATCGTTCAGCACAATACACCTGCATCCAAAAACACGAAAGTAGTGTATTACAGGTTTTCTATTGTTAACCAATTCATATGGAGTCTTGCTAAACCGTCTATGTATAATTGAACGGTTTTGTGTATAGCACGTCGTCGCAACAGCTTCAATCCATAGAAACAGAGGTAGATCAGCATAAGACAGCATCATTCTGGCCGCTTCAACGAGTGTACGGTTTCGTCTTTCAACGACTCCGTTCTGCTGAGGTGTTCTGGCCGCAGAATATTGATGAGTTATTCCTAATGACTTAAAGAAGTCATCAAGAATCTTGTTTTTAAATTTTGTCCCGTTATCTGATCTGACGGTCTGAACTGTTTGTTGACGATTCACTTGAAGCTGTTTGGTTAATGAGATGATCAAGTCAGGTGTTTCATCTTTTGAGCGTAGAAACTTGACCCATGTGTATCTCGAGTAATCATCGACGACAACTAACACGTAACGTTTGGCACTAATACTCTGAGTCTTCATCGGACCACAGAGATCCATATGAAGGATTTCCAAAGCTTTGCTGGTGCTGGGCTCGGGTTTCGGTGGAGGACAGAAATTGTCTTTCTCAAACTTCAGAACTGATAGACCTATGACTAAATCAACCAACGTCAACTTTTGAATGTAACAGAAGTTGAGATGAGATAGTCGTCTATGCCATAACCAACTTTTCTCCAAAGACTCTTTCGACATAAGACATACGTCATTCTTAGGCTTGAGCGTTGATAGATCAATAGTGTACAGATTGGACTTCCTAGAACCAACAAGAAGCTCATCTCCTCCGTCGGTTAGAACTGCACAACGGGTCTTCTTGAAATGGACTTCTAGGTCTTTATCACAAAATTGACCTATACTAAACAAACTGTGTCCTAAGCCCTCGACGTAATTGACTTTTGTAATCCTCACATTATCTTTGACAATATCTCCGTAACCCAAGATTGGAGAATATTGATCGTTTCCAAACTTAACCCTACCACAGTCCTTTTCCACAAAATTAACAAGCAGCTCCTTTCTTCCAGTCATGTGCTTTGAGCAGCCTGAATCTAAGTACCAGACATGACTGGGCTGCAAAATAGAAATTAGACGGTTTTAGGTACCCATTGCCAAATGGGTCCTTTCTGATTAGTTGGTTTGGACTTGACATTATGTTTTCTATAACCGGTTTTAAAGTAATCATTTGAATAAAACCAATGGTTATAGTTAGATTTGCATATAAAATCATCCACACCACAAGAAACACAACAAATTTGATCACGTGCCAAATTAATCAGTTGTCGCATTGAATAAACCTTGTAAGGAACTACAAGTTTTCGTCTAGTGCCAACATCATAATTAATAACATTTGAAACAAAATTGTCTTTCTTGGAATTTAAAACATTTAAAACAACGTGGGATGATTTGATCTGGGCCACATCCTGTGTGGACTCCTTTATTCTCCACTAAAGGCGCGTGTTGTTTCTCAAATTACGATCTGAAACACCAGACAAATAGGAGTTGTAAGCTTTTGAATTCTGAGCTTGAAAAGAATTAACATGCTTCTTTCTTTTTGTTTTTCTTTTCTTATTCTGTAATGATTGTTTGGATTTAGATTTCGAATAATAATCATTAACAGAAGGGTTTTCAATTGATTTTGAAGATTCACCCTTAAAGAAATTCTTCTTAGGTGCTTCTTCTTTGATTATAAAATCTGTGTGATCTGGAAGCTTTGCGTGAAAGTCAAATTGAACAGTAGATTCTTGTACTTGTTTATTCTTCCCATCACAAACAATCTGGATATCACAATCAGACTGACTGTCCAATGAAGTGTGAAAAATACCATCAGACTTCGGATAAAGAAATTCATTTTGTTCTTTTTCAAAAACTTTTTCTTCTTCTGTATAAAAATGCATTTAAGGAGGATCTTTAACAAATTGACTTTCCAAAACCCAAGATTCAGAATCATCTTGGTCATCAACTGTCAAACACCTGAACACGGTATTTCCCATGAAAGTTTTGCATGAGGAAACATCTGAATCTGAAGAATGCTTTTCTTTTGAAACTTTTTCTTCAGATATTTCCTCAAGTTTTGTTTTCATTTCTTTTAAACTTTCCGAAAACACTATGATCATAACTTCCTTTTCGATCTCAAAAGCAAGCTTCTCGTCATTTCTGACTTCTTGAATAGTACTTTTGATCTTGCTTTCGAGGTCCATGAGTTTCTGTTCAAGAACCATTGGTGGAAAATACCTTTTACCTTCCAAAATTGGTTTTTCATTAATATCCTTTTGAGGATTTTCCATTTCATCCGGTTCTTTAACAATATAACTCTCAAAATAATCATTTGGTAAGGTTGTTTCGTTATCTAATGCCTTTGCATTATCTGGACCGTATCAAAAAGGAGGTTGCATTTTAACAGTGGTTTTTCTTTTTATTTCTTCCTCAGCCTCATAGTCTTCACCATCCATTTTAAGCCATTTGATTTGATAGCTAGGATGTGATGCAAGCATAAACCATTCAAACTTATAAAGAGTGGGAGTTTTTATTAAGGCATTCCTCAGGTACTGTGGATTGTTATACCCGATACCCCACTTTGAATTGAAATACCTGAACTTGCTTGGCTTATTCATGTGAATTGTTTGTTTAGTTTGGCCTACTTTGTACAGTTTATCTTCCAGACCTTTGACATTTTCACACAGCTCATTATTCCTATCTTTATAAGCATGTAAAAGACTTTCAAACTCACTATTCTTGGTTTCCGAACTCATTAATTTTTTTGATAGTTCAGATATTCGACTTTGAAAATACGCATGACCAATATTGAACTCAGTCTTTTTCTTTTCTAACTCTTTAATTTGACTGTCTTGTTCTATTAGTCTTTCCTTTTGAGTGGAAATTATTTCATCTGCTCTTTTCTGGTCATTTGTTAGTTCTTCTAACTTCTTTGTTATATATGCTTGTTGATTAAAAAATCGATTATAGAGATCGGGATGTACCTCATTTGAAGTAGACTCTGACCCTTTATCATCGGTGTTTTTGTTCATGAAGCACATCTTGGTCTGAGCAGCTGTCTCATCATCTGCTTCATCCTCAGTCTGATCAAGCCAGTATTCTTCTTCGACCAACAGTGCTATCCTCGATTCCTTCTGTTCAGCAAGCATCAACTTGTTCTTGTAATAACTGTAATCCCTTACTTTCGGCTTCCAACATTCTTTGGAGAAGTGACCAGTCTTCCCACAATTGTAGCACTTCGGTGTTTCATCCTTCTTCTCAAATACCTTCTTCTCATCTGGCCTCTTATACTCCTCTCACTTATACTCAGCCCTCTTGTCATCAAACTTCTTGTTCTATTCAACATGTGCTTTGTGCTCGAAGTTCTTTGAGCCAGACGCATACCTTTGACTATTAGAACTGGGGCTTTTCCCAAACTGTCTTTGAAAAGATCTGGTAAGGAGTATCATAGCTTGCTTCATACTTTCAACATCATCTATCCCATCTGCTTCATTTCGTTCCTCATCAGACTGATTACCCACATTCTTTGAGTACTTCTTGATGGTTGTAACAACCCGCATATTTCACATAACAAATATCACATAATTTACATATATTCAAAACACATACGTGATACACTTTGGTCTTTCGATACAAAACTATACAAATACATCAAAAGTAACTACTAACTTTTTGCTAAATTGTCATAATATGTAACATCTATATGACAATAATCAAAAGCAACTTCCAGATAACTTCTGCCAGCTTCACACATACTCGTGTAACATATAAGCTCACTATTTTCCTTTCCCTTTATCAGTTATACGCGCTTGTCCTGAAATGCATATTTTGAAAACAAAATGAGGGTTAGGAAATCCCTGTCATTGAATAGTTCAATAAAACATTTAATATGAAAATCTTTAAATCAGATAATCACTCAGTAGGCCCGCAAGCACTACATCCCTCCCAAGGCAACTAAACACAACAGTCGCTTTTCAAAATAACGCACACCCCGATAAGACCGAAGTCAATACCAACGATGGCTCACTACACGAAACATATTCGCTAGCATAAAGACGCACACTCCGATAAGACCGCAATCAATATCGGCAGTGGCTCACCACACGAAACATATTTGTGGGCCAAATATATATATACACATACCCCCCTGCGTGGACCATTACAGTCTCACACGCACACGAGCTTCTGTTGTGAAAGTCCCTTTACCCACGAAATTACATTATATGCGACAATTATAATTCACATATAACAATTATAGTAACCACACTTAGTCATCGTAAACCAATCGTATCAATAAGATACAACAATTAAACGATAAACATTTATAAATAAATGCATTTCAGTTCGAGAATGGTTAAAAGAAAAATCACCTCGTTAATGATATACGATAATTCAAAGCTTAACCGACAACGTAACTCGAAACCGAACGAGAATCTGAATTAAAGAAATACGGTTACAATCTAAATAATTTAACGCATTTCTAACACTATAATTAATTTCATTCTAAAAGAAAAACAATCAAAACCCAAGTTTCTTAGGTTTTCTCCACTCCATACTCAAAATGACGATTTCACCAAAATTTTAAATTTAACTTAATAATGGAAAGGAAAAATCCAAAAACTTAACCAAACTCAATCCTTTAACAAAAACCAAGACCAATGATTTCCAGCTTTTAAACCAACATATACAAACACCTTTTTCACCTTCTTCACAAAAACCAACATATACAAACACCTTTTTAACCTTCATCAAGTTTGTTTTTCCAACCAAAAGTAAAATCAAAATCCATGGATTGCTTTCATTTTTTTTTCCAGTAATACGAGACTCAACAACAAAGTTTTTATCATATTAAATCAAATCTAGAGAGGAATTCAAGTTTATAAATTAGTTGACAAAACAAAGAATTCCCAACATAGAATACTATTTTATAACCACCATGGATAGAATTTTACTATGAAAATAACTTAACTCATAAACAATAACTTAAACCCATAAGTAATAATAACTAAATCTTAACAAGAATGGAGGAGAAATTACCTTAATTGATGAAAAGGGCAAAGAGAACTTCACAACCCTAACTCAACCCTCTAAATCGTCTTTTTTTTCCTTTTACGTAACTTTTGCACAAAATTTTCTCACCTAACAAAATATGGAGAATACTTATATGATGACACCTATTAAGAGAATTCATAAATGACAACCTAACCCTTCAAAATAGAACAATTAACCTAGTCCACCCCTAGTTTTAAATATATAAATAACTTACCTGGTTATTACAATGGTTTTGTTAGACATTAAAGCAAGTGGATCTAACTCTTCTTCCTTAATCTCTCTTTTCTCTTCCTTCTTATCTTTCTTCTTTTTCTTAGCTCTCTTTTCATCAGCATCTTCCTCATCCTGCTTCAAGGTTTCATACATCTCTTGTAGAGGCAAATCAGCTAACCTAGCATTCTGTTTCATTCGGTGAGCATACTTCTTCCATTTGGGTTGAAGAACACTCAGGAATTTCACATTGTGCTCGGTTATTGACTTGTCTATACTGTACCTATTCATCTCATTCAAAATAGTAGTGAAACGGTCATAAGCAGAATCAAGAGCATCCCCTTCCTTTTGTTTAAAGTTTTCATACAAATTGATGGTGTTGGAGATTCTCATCTGGTTCTCCGCTTCAGATCCTTGATACAACTTTATCAACTCATCAAACATAGCCTTCCCAGAAGAGTTTTTGCTATCTACCTTTCGATAAATATCATTGGTCAAGGCTTGAATAACTAGGGACTTTGCCATTTTGTCTCCATAATGCCTTTTCTTTTGTCCAGGATCATAGTGTAATGGTATAACTTCAACCCACTCTGGAATTGGCTCACCATCAGTAGCAATTCCTCTTCTCATTTGTTTCTCCATAGGGTCATTCTCAAGTGAATTAGTACGATATTCACCGTTCTCTTGTCGCTCAACATAATCTATGAATCTGTCTTTCCATATCTTAAACTCCTTGGGAAAAAGAACAGGTGGTTTGTCTTTTGACCCAATAGTCAAGATGTCTCTCGCTGTCATATTTAGATTACTTGTTGATGATCGTTAAGTACTCCTTAGATTTGATTAGTAAAAATTAGTTTCACACTGTCTTATCTCAACCCACTCTCTGTCTCAACCCACTTCTTGTCGCAACACACACCTTGTCGCAACCAAAAACTTGTCTCAACCAACAAGTTGCGAAAGTAGCCAAAACCTTGTCGCAGCAAATAGGTTGCGATAAAACTTCAAAAAGATTCTTATCGCAACAGAAGATTGCGATAAGTACTGTTCACAATAAGGTAGGTTGCGATAGTTGAGTCTTGTCGCAACAGATAGTTGCGATATGCTATTGTTCACTTTCAAAAAATTGAGATTATAACGGCTTGTCGCAACAGAGGGTTGCGATACAATACTGTTCACTTCTTGTGGATTGCGATAGTTATGAATACTCAAGAACACCGAGAGTTGCGATAGTTATGAATATTCATATGATCTTAAGTCGATTCTTCAAAAATGATCCAATTACTCTGAAAATTGGTACGTAGGTTCACAACAATATTCTGGACAACTTTAATTCTTCAAGTTTTGTCCAAAAACCACTAGAACAGTGATTTTCAATCCAAAACAGTAGGTTTTCTTCAAAAGTCCTAAAATACAAGTTTTGCACAAATTGAGACTAATCCTGGTGTAATTGCGGAATCAAAACACACATGGATGATAATCAAACACTCCTAGACCAATTCTAATCCATTTGAAGCACTCAAATGGCTAGAATCAATAAGAAATGAATGAAAATGAAGAACACTCAAAATTTGCAAAAACCTTCAAAATCCTAATCTGATCTAAGTGATATACTATGCTGTAGGATCCAGATCCGTGCAACAATCGTGTTTATGTGAATAAGAAATATGAACGAAGAATTTAGTCACAAAGGCTGCCCACTTAGCTATTTGATCAGAGAATAATCGTTACAATACTGAAAGCTAAATGAGACCACTAACTCTTTTTCTAAGCTAGTTGCACATTATATATGTTGGGCCCGTGGTAACAAGCCCACGGCCCGTTCACTATGGACTAAGATTAAGGAAATACAAATTACACCCTTGAACTTTAAATCAACATATAAAACCTGCCCTAACAATCTCCCCCTTTGATTTGAAGTTCGAGTTCGCGCTCTAGCTCTTGCCAGTTGAATACATATCGTTTGCGCAAAGCGAAGTGAACCTCAAAAAAATCTGATTGCACGGCGATAGTCGATGCGGTCTTCAATCATTTCCAAAGCTTCCCGAGCAGTTGTTTCGTTTGGATTCGGGACATACGAATGCTTCGGATTCTCAGACTCGTGCTGAATAATTTTTCGAAGAGCATCTCTGATCTTTAGAAGCGTGCCGTCACAAAATCTGTCTACCTGACAGAAACGCAGAAACTTCTTTTCGTTCTGTTCGTTGTTGTAGACTATCCCGAATTCAGGTTGTAGCAGTAAAGAGTTCTCGGGATACATCTTCAGCTCAGGAGCCTTCAGATTTGGTTTTATCAGATTTACCTTCTTAGCCCTGTTCTCGACAGCCATTTGAAAATCCGTTAAGTATGACATCATGATAGTACGGACCAGGTGTCGACGAACGGCTTCGAGTGCCTTTGTAATCTCCAGCGGTCGAATGGTTCTGGTGCGAAGGTCTTTCAAAAGGACCAGGAGGTCGAACGGATGGAGATGCTTAAAGTCAGCCTCAGAAAAAATCCATTCTTTTCCGTCTTCACGTCGAACAGTGAATACGGGAAAGACGATCTTCATAATTTTGTTTGACTGAATCTTTAGCACCTCTGAAATTTTATATTTGGTTCGAACCTGGTCTCTCGGAAGACACCGCTTCATGGCTTCTACGTATCGGAGTTGGCGTGCTGGATCAGGACTGTAGATGCCAAGACAGAAGGTCGGCTCGATCGGGCGAATTCTGTGTACAAACAGCTTCTTCAGAGATTCCTCCAGATGAGGAATGAGAACCTTGATCTTCTCCCAGCGGTTTTGTTGCTGAGGAAGGGGAGGAAGATCAGGAGCTGTCGTTTGTGGAGGAGATGCCTGGATTTCGGCATTGTAGTTGTCGGGTTGATCTGTAGTAGTGGCGGGTGGAGTCGTGTGAACGGGAGGCGCACCATAGTAGTTCTGAAGCAGAAATTGGTCGTAGTCTATGTTGTCGTCTTCATCAGTAGGAAACACCAAATTTACCTCGAAGTTGACGGCTCTGGCAGCTTTTTCGTACCATACGTCTTCGGTTTCCGGGTTGGTGTCACATGCCGGATCTCTAAAGGTGAGCGAAGGCATGTCTGATGGTTCTTCAGTGACCAATTCCTGTCTTGTACCCTCGGGCTTTTCAACCGTTGGGGCTTCATCATCTGAAATCTCCATATCAATAGGGCAATGGCTTTCATGAAGTCGTTTACTTCACTATCAGAATCTTCATCTTTCTTCTCTTCCGGTTCAGAATCAGAAGAATTATGCTTTTGAGCCCGTTCGGTGTGTCGGCTCGAAGGTCTTCCCTTGTTGGTGGAAATAAGAGCAATAGGATCAGCTACAGGCTTGGGTTCAGTCTTCTTCTCGGCAAGTAGCTCATTCACTTCATCTTCATCTTGAAGAAGTGTCTCGTATGGGTATAGGCATGGAGGCTTGGTGTCGGTACCAATGGCGAGAGCGTCACGAGAAGCAGACATCTTTGGTTGCAACGGAGTGATCGTCAGACGGGTATATTGATTCGATTCAAAGTGGCACAGTATCACGAATACTTAAATGTCCCCCTCCTGCGACTTAGCACGGGGGTCTTCGGATAAGCGAAAGAGTCCGGATAACTTGAGTTGTCCGGATAACAAAAGCTTACCGGATGCAGAAGATTCCGGATAGTATGAAGTTTCCGGATACTGTGAGGTTTCCGGATACTATGAAGTTTCCGGGTAAATGAGGATTTCCGGATAAAATGAATTCCGGATACTTTGAGTTATCCGGAACAAGATTACCCGGAAAGATGGAGATTAGAAGAACTTACCCGGATGATTGACTTACCCGGATGACTGACTTGTCCGGATGGAACCACAAACGTCCGGACACCTTGATCTGTCCGGAAAACGCGGCTGTTTTGTCCGGAAAAGTCGGCTGTTTTTGCTAAATTCGATCGAAACTCGACTAGGGTTACTCTAATGTGTTCCTGAAAGATTAGAAACAATACCAAGCACAAAACAACACTAACCCAATCGATTTTAAAGCAAAAACAACACTTTTTGGTAGCAAAAATCGGATTTTTTTTTAGTAAGAACACAACCAAAAGTTTTGAACTTGATTTGCAAAATTGACCAATCAAACGAACGAATTAGGATGTGAAATTTTGCAGAAACTCTTAGAATGATAATGCTAACACAACCCAATAAGCAAAAACAACTGATTTCGATTGAATCAAAAATATCAAGAATTCAAAAAAAATCAGACGAGCAAAAGTCAAACTAACCAGAATTTTGATGAATTCAAACCTTGGAATCGATCCGTCCGTCTGCTCTGATACCAATTGTTAGACCCAGATTGATCAGGTAACAACGATTCAAATTTGAAATAACAAGAACGATTGATGATTTCAACTTGTCATCCCTCTCATATTCAATAATCAAGATAGTTACAAAAGGTTTGAATGGAAAACAAACTATCTCTCTCTAAACAACTAAGCTCTCGATGAATAATGAATCGCTAACCTAATCCAAGGTTAACACTAACCTTATATACTTAGGCCTTTAAACACACAAGGCCTAAGCCCATTAATCTAATCAAGCCCAAATTAGCAAAAAAGGCTTTTACAAATATTTAACCTCTATAATTAATCTAATTACGCTTTATATAATTATTTATATATCTTTCTAATATGTAGGACATTTATGGTCCTAACAATCTCCCCCTAAAGATATATAAATAAAAATCGGTCTTGAAACCTTCAGGTCTTGATCTTCTCTTCTTCTTGAATCTTTGAAGCACTTCGGCGTTGCTTGTCTTCATGTCTTTTTCCGCTCCCCCTTGAATATAGCTCTTGATTAAAGCTCTTGAATTAGCTTTCAGCTTTAAAAGAACGTGTAGAACCAATATGCTCGAAGGAGGAAATACTGAATTGTAGCGAACACCACTTGATAAACGATGAGAAGAGTTGATCACTTGTAAGCACTTTGAAGTCTTATCGGATTTCGGAACTTGGCCGTTACTCCCCCTTGGCTTTTGCATGGGGACTTCTTTACTCCCCCTCGGCTTTTGCTAACTCCCCCTCAACTTGATAATCCGTGTCTTTGAATCTGTACCCTTTCTCCCCCTCATGATGAGTAGGAGAATCCGGAGCATCATGTATGATCAAAGACAATAGTAGCGAGTAGCAAAAAAATGCAGATAAAACGATAAGTAACCAGAATGGGGTAAAAAGCTAACACAGAAACACATTAGTAACTGTTATCACAACAATTTATTAATTGTGTGGCCTATGTTCAGAGTTGTCAATGGGGAATCTCTGATAGGACTTCCAGTTATCACTGAAGAAAATATAAGAAATTAACTTCTCAAACTGTTTCGGAAATATCACGAAGATATGCAATGGGAATCACAAAGACTCGTGCATGTGTAAAAGAAATAAGTTATATCTATTAGGCTCAAAGATCGACTTAACCTGGGACACAAGTTAAAATCAATTGACACCGTGATAAGAATATGAAGTTCGGAGACCGGAGCTGATGTCTTCCTGTTTCAATATCTAAGACCTCCAAGTGAGGAATAGATAGATTATGTGCTAAGTCTCCGTGAATATATGAAACAAGCATCTGTTGTGAGATACTTGAGTGGCTGGGTGGGGTGACACGAGTTATCGACACTGGGTCCATGTCTGTTTCAATACTCATCTCCAAAGAACGGGAATGAATAGATTGTGTGGTTACCCGGATAACTGACTCGGTTTGGTAAGGACCAATATTTCTTTTAAGTCCTGTCACAGCCTCACCATATTCTTTTCTCTCCAAACTCATCTATCAATCTAGACCCCTCACTGATGTCTAAAAGTGGATGTGTTTCTTGGGTAGGTCCTTCTGGTTCTGGATTGACCATAGAAACAATGTAAGTCCTAACACTCCTTTCATGCAACGAGTAGAACAGTTAAGTACACAGTGAAGTACGAGTTCTAAACTGAGGTGTTTAGAAGTCAAAGCATTTAAGAACGAGTTCTGATATGAGGTAATCAAAAGTCATAACATTTAAAAACGAGTTCTGAACTGAATTATTCAGAAGTCATAAAAGATGAAGTCCGAGTTCTGATCTGAAGTAATCAGAAGTCATTACATTTAAAAACGAGTTCTGAACTGAATTATTCAGAAGTCATCAAAACATTTGAAATATAGAATTTCAAGAAACAAAATCAAGCGCTAAACAGAACGACTCAGTAAGCACAGTGTTTGCAAGAAAGGAAACAATGATCAGAAAGTTTAATTGTGAAGAACAAGTCACAATTAATATATCAGATAAGAACAGAATCATTTGCAAAAATAGCGAACTTGGAAAACAACTAGGAATTCAAACGAGTGTATTTCCATCGAAAAAATAAACAAATATGAGAGACATGGAAATAACTAAGTCAAGAAAAATGACACGTGGCAATCATGGAATATAAAATAGGAGAATAACAAACACAAGTAAGTTATCCAGAATGCATTGCCACGGTCTTTGAATTCAGTTGAAGTGTACTTACCTTTCATAGTACTCCCCCTCAAATGTGGCATAACCTTTAAATGCAGTCATGTGGAAAGAATCTTCTAATTTAAATGCACATGACATGCCTGCAAAACAGATTAGACAGATTTTGGTATCCATCTTGGGATGGATCCTTGTTGGTTAGATGCCCTATTACTGGGAGGACTGGGGATACTATAAGTACCATACCAATACTTAGCATGGTCTTTCTTCACAAAGTCATTTGTACCACAATAAGAGCAACACAACTTCTGTATAGATAAGCTGATCAGTTTATTAACAAAATAAACACGATCAGTTTTCACAAAAGATTTGGCATGGAAAGTTATGTTATTCTTGGCATTCTTTATAGGGACGGATGACTTTGGAGCAGGAGTGGTTCCTTTAACTCTCCACTCCATCTTTACTTTCTTGAAAGATGGATTATCATTATTATCAACACGAGAATTATAGAAAAGATTGGAAGGTCGAATCTGATCTTTTGAAAAATTATTTGATTTGACAAAAATCTTTGAATCAGATTTAACCTTTTGTTTCTTCAAAGACTCAGTAGTTAATTCAGATAATCTCTTTGTAAGTTTAGAAATCTCGGACTGAAAAACCTTCATCTCTTTTGAAAAATCATCTTTTAAACATTTGGCTCTAAAACCTTCAACTTTCCCTTTCTCATTCTCTTTGCTTAGAATGTCTAATTCTTTCTCCAGATCGGATATTTTCAAAGAAAGTTCTCCATTCCTTTTAGAAAAAGATTTGCGTTCAGTTTCAAACTTTTCTCTTTCAAAAAACAAAACTTTTTCAAAGTCGGAGATTTGTGTTGAAAGTTTTAGACATCTAAGCTCAAGACTTTTCTTCTCTTCAAGAGAGGTGGTTGAAAAACCAGATTGCTTTTGAATAAGCAATTGTCTTTCCTTTTCAAAACTTTCTTTCTCTTTTTCAAAAAACTTTTCAAGAGAGGATAATTTACCTTTAAGTTCAAGGTTTTCATGGTTCAGGAGTTTTCTTTTCTCTTCTTCTTCAGCCAGCTTCTCAGAACTGTTCCAGATTTGAGATTTTAGCTCTTTCACTTCCTTGATGTACTTGCTGATCAAATCATCTTTCTGTTTGATATTCTTCTCATATAGTCTTGTTTGCTCTTCTTCAGTCTTCTTCTTCTTATCAGACTGCTTGTGCTCATCTACCTTCTTCTTGCCTTCGTTTTTATCATGGAAATGCTGCTGGACGGATCTGGAGAAGTCAGCCAGTTCTTTCTTAAAGGCTTCGATTTTAAGATCATCTTCATCATCAGAATCACTGTCTTCTTTTCCCGCAGATGACTTGGACGCAAACTTCTTTTCGCTCAGAATCTCCATCACCTCATCTTCGTCCTGACAATTTGCTTCATACTGAGATGAATAAGACATTTGTTACCTGAAAAATTATGATCGTTAATCGGTGTTAATTTGAAAAATAAAACTTGCGGAAGAAAATCAAAAATTAAATCTGAAAAACAAATCTAAAAATAAATTCGTTTCCAAAAATTTAAGATCTGATTATTATCGAATTCGAACGAACGAGATCACTCTTCGAGAGTGAAATCTGCAAGAAAACAAACCAAGTTAGATCAAACACGACGAAAAATAAGTTACAAATTTCGTTAAGAAGAATCGCAACTTTCGTTAAATGATCTCAATCACAAGACGTGCGGTAACTCGGGTACCGTCGAGAACTTATCAAACAAAAATATCCAAAAACACAACTTACCTAGTGGAAAATTGCTTACCGGACAATAAAGCAACAAAATTAACCTTACCAGATAAAATTGGTTACCAATCAAAGACTTACCGGAAGATGAGGTTACCGGAGACAGCCAGGTGAGATGAGCTTTCCGGATAAATGTGACTTACCGGGTGAAACGAGAACAAAACTTACCGGATGATACGATGCTTTCCCGGATAAAATAAAAACAATTGAACTTACCGGACAAACTTGAGTGAACTTACCGGATGAGGTTACCGTACACAATTGTATCCGAAAAAAATAAAAGAGACAAACCTTACCGGGTAATTGAGATTCTCGCAAAATTAGCACTTACCGGATGATGGACAACTTACCGGATAGAAATGGATTTTGTATAACGTTGACTTGCCGGACGAAGATGTACTTTCCGAAAGAAGATAAACAAATACTTAATAACAAATCATGCAATCTATGTATATAAATATATGTATGAATATGAATATATGTATGAGGTATGTGTATATATATATATAATAGATATGCAAACTGCAGCGGAAAGAAGAAAAAAAAACTATGAATGCATGAAATATGAAAGGAAAAGTCAAGCAATTCCCTATGGTCAACAATTGCTAAGGCGAAAGAATCATACGGACAAAACGGAAAGTGATGTGTTTGAGGTTACCGGACAAGGAATGAAGTTACCGGAAAGTGATGTTTATCCGGAAACAAAAAAAATCCAGCCGGACACTTTTGGGAAAAAAAATCTATCAGTTAACTCAAATTTCTACCCGGTAACTTTAAGTTACCAGGAAACTTTGAGTTACCCGGAAAGTTGAGAGATAATAGACTTACCCGGACACTGCGGCTGTGGTTGCAATTATGATCTGAACTCGATATGGTTGCTTGATTTCACTCCTGTAGGGTTAGATTTTGACCAAAACCACAAAAACAAACACACCCAAATCGATTTCTAGGCAAAATATATCTTATTTTCCAATAATCACCACAAAAACTTGAAGAACACCAAAAACTCAAGAATTGATTTTATTTTTTTTTAAATTGAAAGATTAAAACTTTTGAGAATTGATGTAAACGCAGATAACAGCAGATATAAACGAGTAAACAATCGAGATTTAACAAACGAATTATTAAATCAATAAAAACTTTGCTAACCCGATTGAAGAACGATTTTGATCAATAAAAACTGCTGTATTTCGGAAATATTCTGGGAGCTTTCTGGACGTCGAACAACCAATCCAACCGGACAGAATGTGAAACAATGTGTCCTGAAGCTGCTGTCCACAAATCGTGACGATCCGACGGTTCAATCTCCGGGAATAGGTGAAACGGCTAGCTGTGATTTTCCAGAAAATTTTCTGCACTTTTCTTCAAAAATCTGCTGTATGTCGAAAATAATATGGGCAACTTCTGGACCTCAAACGATTAATCCAACTGGTCAGAATGTGAAACAAACTGTCGAGAAGCTGCTGTCCAAAAATCACGACGATCCGACGGTTCAATCTCCGATAATAGGCGAAACGGCCGGCTGTGATTTTCCAGAAAATTTTCTGCGAAAATTCTTGATTTTTCTTTCTTTCGTTCGTCTTCTTTCGTATCTTCAAATCACCGATTCGGCTCTGATACCAATTGTAGGATCCAGATCCGTGCAACAATCGTGTTTATGTGAATAAGAAATATGAACGAAGAATTTAGTCACAAAGGCTGCCCACTTAGCTATTTGATCAGAGAATAATCGTTACAATACTGAAAGCTAAATGAGACCACTAACTCTTTTTCTAAGCTAGTTGCACATTATATATGCTGGGCCCGTGGTAACAAGCCCACGGCCCGTTCACTATGGACTAAGATTAAGAAAATACAAATTACACCCTTGAACTTTAAATCAACATATAAAACCTGCCCTAACATATGCTCTGATACCAATTGTGATCCCAGAACAAGTAATAAAACAGTATAATCAATCAGATGGCCATCCATATATATCAATGATGATCAATTCTTCAAGTACAATATAGAGATGTAGAGAGAATGTGAAGAGTGTGTGTACTTGAGAGAAAATGGAATGAATGACCTAATTAGAAATCTAGGCTAAGCATACATCATATAGTTTGTAACTTAGTAATTACAATAATGGTCCATCTACATGGTACAACTTGTAATATTAGGCACTGACATAAAATGCAGATGGATTCGGTGTTTAAGAAAGAACATAAAATACATGTAAGATACATGGACGTAAGAGATGTTAATGTAATGGATTGATTGTGTTGGGAGTATTCTACGGAGGGGGTTACAAAACGAAGGGAATTGGTTTTACTAAAATGACCCTCAACATCTTTGTTCATTACTTTATTTTTCAAATGCCCCATCTTGTAATTAATGATTTAGATGTATTTCATCTTAACCACTCATTTTAAGATCCAATGTTATTAATTGGTTAATAAAGTTAGTACCAAATTTTTGGTTAACAAAATAACTCAACCCTATATATATATATATATACTCCCAACAACATTACGTTTGGGCTTGAGGTAAATTTGGGCCTAAATTAAGTAAATGATGTATATAAAAAATAAATATGTATTTATATGTATTTGGCGGTCGGTTTGTTCAAACCACCAAAAAAAACCTCCTAATCGCAGACCGGACGGGACCGCCCGGTTTGACAATTTTTCAAACAAGACCGGACCGTCAAACCGCTAAAAACGGTCCGATTTAACTTGGTTTGAACAGTTTAACTTGGTTTGAACGATTTAACAGTTTATTTGAACACCCCTAGTATTTGGTGCCAAATGATGCATTTATTGATTTGAGAATTTTGAAAGTCCAGTTATCATTAATTTTGGGATTTTAAATAATTTTTTCTTGAAAAAAGTAAATATTTTATTTGTAATCTTGAAAATTTTAATACAAAAATTTTAGAATTTGATATAAGTTAATTTATGTTCTATTATTTTAACAAAGTCCACAAAAAATTAACAAAGTCCACAAAAAATTTAGTATAAGTTAATGTATGTTCTATTATTTTAACAAAGTCCACAAAAAATTTAATATAAGTTATATCCCACTTAATCATGTGTTCCCCAACCTCCTCCTAGTTACATCTAAGGGTGAACATGGTACGATACTATGTTTTTTTTCATATACCATGTACCAACCGATTATAATTGGTACACAAAATCTTATACCATATACCAACCAATTATACTTGGTACCAACTAGATTGGTACCAACTTTTTTCGGTTGGTACATGTTGGTACGGTTTTGTACCAACATCTCAAAAATTGAATTATGAATTACTTAGATTGACATCTTTACCAACTAGATCTAGATGCACTAAACATGTCGAGCATTAATAATTGTTGATATGCGTTGTGCCATTCAAATAATCTTCATATAACACAAATATTCACTAATAGTTTAATACAAACGACAATTAAGGAGCGAGAATGGACCATGAAGAGTGGAGATGTAGGCAAGTTATCAAAGTTATTAAGGATAAGCGAATGAATTCAATCAAGTTCTATATATCAATTTGTATTACAATTTAACAAAACGTAAAACAAGATAATTTAAAATTTTATAAATCAAAATATGTTGTATTATTGTTAAACTTTAATTAATAATTATTTAGAAAAATAAGTCAGTACGGTACGGTATTACCGTGGTACACGACTTTAAATACCACGTATCAACCAAGTTCAAATAGTTGGTACGGTATACCAACCAATTAGGTCGGTACCAACTAAATTGGTACCAATTAAATTTGTACGGTTGATACGGAAATTGGTTGGTTTATCTCGGTATAAAATTGACACCCCTATTTACATCTACCTTTAAATAAATATACGCACACTAGGAGAGTAGGAGATACTCCTTGCCACCTACAAAAATAAATACTTTTCCTTTTTCTATTGTATAACATAAAATTATTATTAGCCCTTTTATTTTTAATTAATATTTTAATTTATTTAACATGTGGCAGTTTAATACTAGTAATATCTCTTTTCTACTTCTTCGTTCTTTTATAAGATTAGTTTAAAGGGAAATTAATTAAAATGCCAAAAGTCCAACTTCGAGTTACCAAAATGCCACAAATCTCTTTCATCTCATTTTTTTATAACACTCTCAATTTTTTACTCCCACTCTCTCTCAATTTTCTCCCACTCTCTCAATTGTGTCGTGTGGAACACGTTCGCGTTTTGTGAAGATGTCTCGTATTACCTCTATGGTATGCTTCTTTTATGTTTTTTGTTATTTTTTGTATGTTATTTTAAGTCAAGATATATGATTTGTAGGTTGTTAGAGTGTTTATAACTTATGTTTGAATATGTTGTATGTTTAACATGATATGTATGGTTTTATGTTTGAATGTGATATTTGTATGTTATAATGTGTATGTTGTTATAGTGTGTTTTTTCATAAAAAAAACTGTTAAGAGTGTTTTTTTATAAAAAAATTGTTAAGAGTGTTTTTATAAAAAAAATTGTTAACAACAATGTGTTTTTATAAAAAAAATTAAAAACGTGTTTTTTATAATTTTTTTTTGTTAAGAGTGTTTTTATAAAAAAATTGTTAAAAATGTGTTTTTTTTATAAAAACACACTCTTTTATAAAAACACACCCTTAACAATTTTTTATAAAAACAGTTTTTTTATAAAAAATTGTTAAGAGTGTTTTTATAAAAAATTGTTATAGTTTTATGGTTTTTATAATGTGTTTTTTTATAAAAAAATTGTTAAGAGTGTGTTTTTATAAAAAAATGTTATAGTTGTATGGTTTTATGTTTGAATTTGATATTTGTATGTTATAATGTGTATGTTGTTATAGTGTGTTTTTTCATAAAAAAAATTGTTAAGAGTGTTCTTTTATAAAAAAATTGTTAAGAGTGTGTTTTTATAAAAAAAAATGTTAACAATGTGTTTTTATAAAAAAAATTAAAAACGTGTTTTTATAATAAAATTGTTAAGGGTGTGTTTTTATAAAAATTGTTAAAAATGTGTTTTTTATAAAAAATTGTTAAGGGTGTGTTTTTATAAAAAAAATTGTTAAAAATGTATTTTTTATAAAAAAATTGTTATGAATGTGTTTTTATAAAAAATTGTTAAAAATGTGTTTTTTTTTAAAAATTGTTAAGAGTGTGTTTTTATAAAAATAATTCTTAAAAGTGTGTTTTTATAAAAAAATTGATACGTTGTATTTTTATAAAAAAAACATTGTTAAGAATGTTTTTTATAAAAAAATTGTTAAGAGATTGTTTTTATAAAAATAATTCTAAAGAGTGTGTTTTTATAAAAAAAAGTTAAGAATGTGTTTTTTTATAAAAATATTTGTTAAGAGTGTTTTAATAAAAATAATTCTTAAAAGTGTGTATATATAACAATATGATACGTTTAAATAAAATAAACCGCAACATGTATATATAACACTATTATACGTTGAAATAAAATAAACCGCAACATGTATATATAACAATATGATACGTTGAAATAAAATAAACCGCAACATGTATATATAACACTATTATACGTTGAAATAAAATAAACCGCAACCTCTATATATAACACTATTATACGTTGAAATAAAATAAACCGCACTTTATCTATTTATAACACTATTATACGTTGAAATAAAATAAACCGCAACATCTATATATAACACTATTATACGTTGAAATAAAATAAACCGCACTTTATCTATTTATAACACTATTATACGTTGAAATAAAATAAACCGCAGCATCTATATATAACACTATTATACGTTGAAATAAAATAAACCGCAATTTATCTATTTATAACACTATTATACGTTGAAATAAAATAAACCGCAACATCTACATATAACACTAACTATAACATCTGTGAATGACTATGTAGAGGGATTTCTTTAACATCGACTTGACGCTAAAGTGCAAAGTTGCCTACATCGAGGACTTAAGAAACCGCTTTAGGGGATTAGGTGATCGCACGGATACCCTTGAGGTTATCTTTAGAGGGACACCGTTCGAGCCATGGATGGATGTGTCTTACTCTGCTGGCGACCCTACGCTAGTACACATGTTTCTACAGTTGGAGGTCGAGGACGCCAACGCTGAGCCGGAGGAGATGCATTTTGATTTCTTCGGCGATCGATTGCATTTTGGGCGTCGTGAGTTATGTCTAATTACAGGACTACGTTTTGGAGAGGCTCCCCCCTTCCTCCCTTAGCAGATTGCTCCTTCGTTCCTAGGGTTTGGGGCATTTCAGCATCTCGTTTGAAGCTGAAGGCAGCCCGGGACATGATGAAAGAGGGCCTTAGTGCCCTAAGAGACGCCGATGCTGTCCGTATATGCTTGGTGGTGATCGTGGATATGGGCTTCATGGGCCGTGAGTATAGCCAGTATGCTTCCTCGACGGTCCTTAGGGCCGCCGAGGACCTTGAGCTGTTTAACAGCTACCCGTGGGGTAGCCATATCTGGACACATTGCTACTCAATCTTGCACCGAGCCATAACCAGACGCGACTCCGATCGACATGGAAAGATAAACCTTTGTGGTTTTACATACGCCTTCAAGGTTAGATACGTAGTATAACAATTGTTAATAATACATACAAACTGTTTGGATTTTCTTTTTACGTACTTGCTCTTCTTGTCTAATTCCAGATACGGATCTTGGAGATATTTCCCGCATCAATCCAATATTTCGTCAAGCGCGACGACCGAGTACTTAGGGGAACCCGTTGGGACAAGCGTGTTACCCTAAGTAGGTCGCTTTGGGTTCAGTTCTTCAATGAATCTAGACATGTATGTTCTTTTACTATGTTTACAATTTGCATACGTTAGTCCCGCTTATTAATTTTTTTTATGTTTATCATATATTTAGCTGCCACTCTCGCCTTGAGAACTGCCGACGAGATGGACACGGATTGGTACAGAGACAGCGTGGCCTTTATTGACGCAGAGGCGGCAAGGGCTCGACGTCCCTCTCCTTCCACATCTGACGAAGATGAGGAAGGCGACGACAGGCCCCCTTCCGGTGGATATCAGCAGCCTCCTTCCTCCTCCTATCCGCCGCCCCCTACCTCCTCCTATCCGCCGCCCCCTACCTCCTCCTATCCGCCGCCCCCTCCCTATCCGCCGCCCCCTTCCTCCTCCTACCAGCCACCCCCTTACGATCCATATCAGGCGGCCCCTTTCTACGAGCCACAGCGTGGCTGTCATGAGTACCTGTGGGACTACGTCCACGGGCCGCTAGAGTCACGTGTACAGTTTCTGGAGGGAGTCTACAGACAGTTTAGCGCTGTCCATGTTAGTGTTTAACTTAATTTGTTGGCCACGTTTATTTAGTTTGTATATTAATATTACGTTCTAAATTTTTTTTTAGATGTCGAGTACGACACCGATCCCCGCTCCGTTCGGACAGGGGGCACAGGCGACGTTTGCCACCACATCCTATCCGTCATTCCCTGAAAATGTAAGTGACACTGAGTAACCATTATAGTTATATGTTTGTTCCTAAGTTTGTAACTCTTATAATGATCAATGTCATGCAGGTCGGGATGTCGGGGGCCGGGATGTCCCAAACGACGTTCGCCACCACATCCTATTCTACTATCCCGGAGAGTGTAAGTGACACTGAGAAACCATTATAGTTATATGTTTGTTTCTAATTTTGTAACTATTTTAATGATCAATGTCACGCAGGCCGGGATGTCGGGGGCCGGGATGTCCCAAACGACGTTCGCCACCACATCCTATTCTACTATCCCGGAGAGTGTAAGTGACACTGAGAAACCATTATAGTTATATGTTTGTTCCTAATTTTGTAACTATTTTAATGATCAATGTCACGCAGGCCGGGATGTCGGGGGCCGGGATGTCCTAAACGACGTTCGCCACCACAGCAATCACGGACATCTTTGGCGGTTCGGCCGAAGACTATTACAGGCCGGAAATGCATACTGTAAGTTATTTTGGTAGTTTTGGTTTAATTGTGAACATTTCCTAAATTGTACTTAAAACATCTAATAACTTAATTTTCAGACGGGGTCTCCTATTATCCAAGATCACTTCTCGGAGCACTTCTCGGAGCCGGAAGATGACCCGATGGAGGTTGTAGATCCACCACCAAAGGTGACCCCGCTCCCTCAAAAGCGGTCGCATAAAATTTCACAATGGTTTCGTCACCCGTTTGGCCAACAAGGTTCTACGACACCACCGGCCGCTAAAAACAAGCAAAGAAAGAGGGGGGAAAGAAGGGAGGAAAGAAAAGGGGAAAGGTCCCTTCACCGGAGCCTCAACCGGCATCGGAAATATTGAGGATGTGTCGGACTGGTCACCTCTCCCCCATGATATTCGTCCCTTACTTGAGCCTGGAAATCACCCCCCGCTTTTTCCAAGTATTGCTGGCGGATGACCCTTTGGAGTCTGAGTTACAGGATGTGGTTAGTATGAAGTTTAACTATAGTCATATAATCAAATATATTTATATTACATGTCTAACCATCTATTTTTTATGTATAGCACATCGATTGTTGGGTCTCGCTGTTGCAAAGACATCGTGGAACAGACACCAGGTGGACCATAATGTATAGTATTTTCTTTGCCTACCTGGTGCTCCCCCATCAAGGTCCCGCCTCCGTGGCCAACTCATGCAACGGCGTGGAAGGGGTTTCTTGGGCTCTCCTCGATGTGGTATGTAAATCGTTTTACTCTTATTTTATTTAAGTTGTTTTGTTGCTAACTAAGTTGTCTAATATTGTAATATTTCAGGTGTACATCCCTATATGCATTCATCCCAAACATTGGCTGCTCGGAGTGTTTGAGCTTGACGCTATGACCATGACCATATATGACAGCGATAGTGCCAGTCTCTTCAGAGACCAATTGGAAGACCAGATGAGAAGGTTTAAAGATGTGCTATTTGACTTCTTTTGTCGGGTCAAGGACACGAGGCGTCGCGATAGGTCAGAGCTCTTTCGCCATAAGTTCGCCAAGAATACACCCCAGCAGGTCGGGATGAATGCGGATTGCGGTGTCTGGGTATGTCGTAATGCCAGCATCTTGATAAATAACGATGTGGTATTTGTACACCCTGACCAGACCGAGGCCGAGGCCAAGGCATTTCGTATACATATGGCGGAGTCCATTTATGCGCATTGTCAAATAAATCAAAGTTAGGTTGTTTATGTAACATTAAATAATTGTTATTTTTAGTATTAACTTATTTTGTTAAAGTATTGTGGTTGACTTAGTGTTTACTTCATTTGGTTTTTGTTAATTTCATCCAATTACTCAACTTTGAGTATCGATATCTCTTTCACACATACTCCATTTTGGAGGCATTATATATCGTTTCGAAGCTCTCATATAGGAATATGAATATAGTTATCATTTACAAACTAGCTGTGTTATCAATGTTCATTTAGAAGCATATGTATGTGTGTATATATAATATGAATATATATATATATCATTTACAAACTTGTTGTGTTATCAATGTTCATTTAGAAGCATATGTATGTGTGTATATATATAATATGAATATATATATATATATATTTTACAAATCAGCGTTTAGATCAACAGTATCATATGTGTTTGTTCCATATGGTTCAAGCTGTGACGGGCCCGGGGTGTGACTGACTGAATGTCTCATTGGCACGGTTGAAGGGGCGGGATTTGGACACTCTCCACGAGTGTGTCCTACGCATTGGCACCGAGTACATCTTCGTTGTATCGAACTTTCACCACGTGATGGACGTCGGTCGTTCTTTCTCGGTCTCCCGGCCCTGTTCTTATCCATTAAAGGTGGATAGCATGGTGGAAGCGGGTCGGGTGGATACACTGTCAGTCCCATTTTAACAAGGCAACGATTCATATATTGATAGAGATAGTAACAAGAAGATAGATAATCAAAGTGGTGTATTATTCAAGATGAAAGCAACCTAGAGAGAGGATGGATCTCTCTCTAGAACACACACTACACCAAGGAGGCTACATTGCAATGGACACACTCTCAAACCCTAATTACACACACTAAACATTATATACCCCCTTGTTACACTATTAAGCCCAAGCCCATTACACTATATCCAAGCCCATATTACTATTAATTACCCCTTTACAAAACTATCTTATAATTAGGACATTTTGTGTCCTAACATACACCCATGCTGCAGGGGGTCCAGCTGGGTTTATTACCTCCATGTATGTTTTCCGGTAATATTCGGACGTGAAGAAAGGTACAGCCAAGTCGCTGCAATCTGTACGACCCATATATGTTGCTGCAGCGATGGCATGGCCGCACGGTAACCCAGATTTATCCCATTCGCGACACGAACAAAGGTGGTCTTCCATATTCACAATCGCGTGAATATAGTCATCATGCACCTCGTACTTCCCATACCCGATTGTTCTTATCGGCCATGTCGCCGCACGACGCGCCCTGTACTGAACGATATTCTCCACCGTTGGTGTGAGTGCATTTTGTATCTCAGCTCCTTTTAGGCGTCGAATTTGGTACCACTCTTTGTGAAAGGCCCGAAAGTAGTCCATAAGATTAACAATCGGACATCTACGCGCAAAGCGGGAGAGTGCATTCACAGACTCTGCACTATTCGAGGTCAGAATGTCATACCGTTGTCTAGGAAAATGGGCCGCGGACCACCTCTCTGGTCCAGCTTCGTCAAAGACTTTGGCTGCTTCGTTGGCACTATATCGTAGCATGCAAAATTCGTTTAAGTACAGGGGCTGAAAGTGTAAATTTTCAGGGACCAAAAGTGTAAATTTACAGGGACCAAAACTGTAAAATTTGGTCCATCGCGGGCTGCGATCGCGGGCAGGGGCCAAATGTGCACCGCGGGGCACTTTTGGCCAAAGTTCGTGCTACGTCAGCCCGCGATCGCGGGGGTCAAAGGAAGTCAAACGCGGGCAGGGACCAAAACTACCAACACGGGCATTCTTGAGAGGGGAAATCTGGACCGCAGACATTCTTGAGGGACCAACGTGGGCAAAGTGGGCAAAGTTTGGTGACACGTGGCCTGGGGCCCGCGATCGCGGGCTCTATCGCGGATTTTTGGGGCATTTTTGTAAGATGGGAGAGATTTGTGGCATTTTGGTAAGTGATGGTCAAACTTAGGGTATTTTAATTAATTTCCCTAGTTTAAAGGAAAGTATGTTTTTTTTCTTGAAATAACAAATACAAAATAATACAAGGAAAAAAGAATCATGTTAAATATTAAACATCTATAATCAAATTTTCCAAGTTAGAATAAAATAATAATTTGCAAAAGTAATGATAATATACACGTTTTAGTTAATAAATATGGAGCTAGCTTTTTACCATCGGAGATGCTTCCATGACCATCATTCCAATTTTCATGTATCTCGTAGGTGTGGTCCGGTTTGGTTTGGGTTGGTTTGGACGGTTTAACCCTTCAAACCACAAACCAAACTTTAAGAGGCGGTTTATTACACTTTTAAATCGAGCGGTTTGACATCAAGTGCCTAGATTAAATTGGATAACGGTTTAGGCGGTTTGTTCCGACCGGTTTAGACGGTTTGGGCATTTTATGGGTTTTAAAGCTTAAACTTAAAAAAAACATATATAATTTGGAATTTTAAAGTTTCATTGGTTTGAATCCACAAAAGTATAAACAAAGTCTACAAAAAAGTAAACAAAGTCCACAAAAAATTAACAAAATCCACAAAAAACGTAAACAAAATATCCCAACAAAACACTAAAAAAGAAGAAGAACTATATATATATATATATATATATATATATATATAGAGAGAGAGAGAGAGAGAGGTTCACTATTTGTAAAAAAAATTGTGTAAACTTTGGATTTCATAGATTTTTTTGATGAAATTGTTTCATGAAATTGTTTATTTTGATGAAATTGTTTCATATCATTCATTTCTTGATTAAATTGTTTCATATATTTGTGTTTTTTATGCAGTTTCATATATTTTTTTCATTCCTATAAAACTGTGTCATATGTTTTCTCAGTTTATGAAACTACCTAAAAACACACAGATATATGAAACAATTTCATCAAAAAATGAATGATATGAAACAATTTCATCAAAATAAACAATTTCATCAAAAAAACCTATGAAATCCAAAGTTTACACGAAAAAAAAAGTTTACAAATTATTACGCCACTACATATATATATATATATATATATACACATATAATAAATAAGTAAATAGAATGCCACGTGTCAACTTCTGGTGAGTCGGCTTCGGTATTTTCCCGCCTAAACATGTATCTGGACGCATTTTACATTATAAGAGCAATTAGCACACTCACATTCACTCCTCCTTAAATCTCTCCTTAATTTAATTTTTTTAATTTATACGTTACATTTACTACCCTTATAATTAGGTATATAGTTTACTTTTAATCCCTTACTTTTTTATTTTTCATTTTAGACTCTTATCATATAAACATAAATAATGTAAATGAACTAAAATGCATTAAAAAATACATTTCTTTTTTTACAAATTACACCATTGTAATCGTCTGATCAATACCTTCGATATTAGCCCAATATTGAATAATTTTGGATTTAACCATATTATTAAATATCATGAACATGTACGAATTAATTTGTTTTATATCTCTTACATTATTTATTTTCATTTTACACCTTTATAATATTAAAAATACATAATCATAGTTTAACTAAAACATATTAATAAATGCATTTTTTTACAAATTATATTATTACAATATTCTCGTCAATAATTTCAAAATATGTTTATTATTGAATATTTTTTTAACTTAATAATATTGTGAAATATCATAAATACGTATCAAGATTTTTCAAGAATGACGTACCGAGATTTTTTTAAACTTGTACATTTTACGCTATTAGCTATATTTATCTATTATACTTTTTTAAAAATAATTCCAGTTACGGTTATTTCTTGAATTTTTAAGAAGTACAAATTTCAATACATCATGTACGAGTTTAAAAGTTTTACAACCTCCAACGTTCAACATGATAATTAAAAATAAAATTATTTTTTATTTTTAAATTACACTTTATATCATTATAATTAGTTATTTAATTTACTTTATATCCATTATCCTTTCATTTTTCATTTTACATCTTTATCATATCAACATACATAAACTAAAATACATTAAACAAAATATGTTTTTCTTTCTTTATAAATTATACCATTATAACCGTTCATCAAAACCTTCAAAATGAGCACAAATGTTATCGGTTTGAAGACCCCATTATCGAACGAATATTTTTTAATTTTTTGAACAATTAACCATATTGACTTTTAATTTTATACATTTAATATGCGATTTAAAAGCGAATAAATATGAACATGAAACAAACTTATTTTTTCGAATTCCCGGTTTTAGATTCGAGATACTTCGCGCCGCAATTACGGAATTATTCAGTGACGGATCAGTGACGAAATTATTCAGTGACGGATCAGTGACAGAATGATTCAGTGATGGATCAGCGACGGAATTCCGTCACTGGTCCATCGCTGATTATGGAAAAAAATAATATATAAATACTTTTAGCGACGGAATTCTGTCACTAATCCGTCGCTAATTCCAAAAAAATTAAATAAATAAATACTAAAAACAATATTTCCTGCATTTTTATATAAATACCTAGTCTTAATTTAAAAACGCCAACCCAACAAATTCAAAATACCAAATTCCAAATTCAAAATACCAAATTCCAAAATACAGTACGAGTGCAAATACGATAATAGCAACCTAACTAGGGGGAGGGCCGGTAGGCCCGGGAGATGGGAAAACGAATCCATGTTGCCGCATAAAAGCAGCAAATTGCTGCGACATTGTGAGTTGCTCGGCTAACTGGGTAGCATGTCTGACCTGTTCTACCTGCAAGTCTTCGTTTTGCTTCTTTTCAATCTCTAATTAGAGCCGATAACGCTCCTCGCGTTCCTTTGCCTATTTCACCTCTTCCTCAATCTTTGCTATCTTCTCTGTTGTGATCCCAGAACGAGTAATCAATCAATATAAACATCAAAGGAAGCCATCTCTATATTCAATAAGATCAAAGTAGCTCACAATACAATGAAGAACAAAATACTTGTGTGTGTGGCTAGTGTGTGTAGTAGATGACCTAATTCCCTAAAGGGAAAGAAACAAACATTATATACCTAGGGTATAGAATAGCCCTATTACAAAAAATGGTCCCTCTACTTGGTACAATAAACATTTAAGCACTAACATTCTCCCCCTTTGTACCAATGTAGAGCAAAAGATTTAGACGTCCACCGGGGTCACATTCTTCTTTCGAATACCAAAGATGATCTCGAATCTTCGCAGTTCAAGGCGGTAGTCTTTCCGGTATGAGATGGCTTTCAACACTTCGTTGATCAGGTTCTTTTTTTTCTCAGTGAGCTTTACCTCTCCATTCGCATCTAGACGAAGCTTACTTTCCAAGTGAAACAGAATAATCTTCAAAGTACCCTCACAGTACTTGTTGATCTCAATAACTCTCATAAATCTTTTCTTTGAGTCAGTATCAACGTAAACAACCCCGAGCTCAGGCTTGTTCAGTACAGTGTAGGCGGGGATACCTTGAATATCAGATAAACGTTTGTTTGGTCTTTTTAGGTTCACTCGAGTTTGAAAAGATTCCAAACCCATCTGGAAGTCAGTGAGGTAAGAATACTTCAGAATATTCTTCATAAACTTCTTCACACTTCGAAAGGCAGCCCTGTATTGAATTCTATATTCTGGACGCTTCTTCTCTGGATGGACATCAAGACTGTTGTAAAGGCTCAGAAGATCATTCAGTCTCAGACTCTTGAAATCGGCTTTAGAAAATACACATTCAGACCCGTCTGATCTCAAGACTGTGAACTCAGGATAGAAGACATCAAAGAGCTTCTTAGATTCAACTTTCAGCACCTTCATAATCATGTTATCTGACTTGACGGCTTCTGATCCTTTGTCTTTGTTCTTCATGACGTATAGAAATTCGATCTTCTTCAGCGATGGCCAGTCTTCAATCCCATATACTTTCTCCAAGTTGATCCGCTGAACATCCCGTACATACAGTTCTTTTCTCAAGGTTTCTGGATAGGGAGTTTGGATTGATACTCTCTCTCCAGTGGCTACATACCTTGGTTCAGCATCAATAATAACTTGGAAAAAACTGAGTTTTGCTTCAAGTACTTTATCTCTGATCTTTCCATCAGGTACAAACGGTGTTTGTGAAACTAAAGTACCTGAGCTTGGACCTGCTGCATCTTCTAACTGTGGAGTGTCTGAGATTGGACCTGCAGAATCAACCTGTGTCGGAGCATCTTCTACCACTGTCGGAATATCATCTTCAGACTCGATATCCAAATCATGATCCCCAGTTTCAAAGTCAAAATCCAATTCATCCAGAGCTTCTATCATCTCTTCTTTAATCTTGTGGTTGAGCTGCTCTGGTTCTTCCTCAGAGTCAATATAGATATAATCTTGTACGAATTCATCTGCCATTCTTTCTTCCTCTGTTCTATTGTTAACAGCCGCATGCTTTTCGACCCCAGCTATGACATCAGCTAGAACAAGCATTTCTGTATCAACATTCTGAACAACATCAGTCGCCGCTCCACCTTCACCTGTATTTCCCCCAGCTTCTGATTCATTAACATTGCCAGTAGCAGCAACAACACTAGTCTCTCCAACCCCTGCTCTCTTCTCCCCCTCATGTTGATCAGGCGGATCCTGATCATCATGTCTCCTTTTCTGAGAGACTTCTGATTTAATACCACATCTTTCTTCTACAACTTTGAGCCGGTTACTGATGTTGGTGAATCCATGCATCACGGCATTAGTCATATCTGTGACAGAGTTGGTAAGCTTCTCAAGTTGGTTTGCTAGAAGAAGTTGTGTATCGGTGGATGATGAAGTTTGAGGTTGGGTTAGAGGTGGTGTATGTTGACGAAGTAAGGAAACTAAGTCAACTTCTTCAGATGTACTCGAGTCGCTTTTGGCTAGAAGGCGAGATAACAGCTCAGATTTAAGCTGGTCTTCAGGTATAAGGTGTAGAGGTATAGATGATGGATTTTGTAAGTCTGGTTGAGCTTCTGATGGTTGTTCTTGAGGAGTGGATGATGATTCAGCTATGTGTTTGCCCTTTATGGCTCGACTAACTTCAGATGCTAACTTATCAACAGATTTCTGCATTTGTGCACGGTGTTGCTTGTACGACCTGTCAATAGAACCAAGTGCAGAAGACAGTAATGGTAGAGTAATAAAATGCGGATATGGCCCGAGCATCCGAATTACTTCTGCATGAGGAAAATTAGGGAAAATAGAGCTAACTTCCGGACCACCTAGGTTACCGGTTGAAGTAGCGGTTGTAGCAACCGTACTGCCTGTGCTCATGGCTGGCAAAGTGTTGACCATGACAGGACTTCCACCCTGTCCTCGTGAGGCACCAACGAATGGCGGCCGCACTCTGGGTGTTCCGGTTGGGGCACGAAACCCCGCAACTTGGTGTTGTTCCAACAATTGTGTCCTAGGAAAGGATGTTCTACCAAATGGTCCTAGACTCAATGTGTGTGGAATGAAAGGCGGTGGCCGGGGCGGGAGCCTACCTGTTTCAATACCAGCAGACATCGAGTGTGTCGCCGATAGACTTTGAGCTATATCCCCTGTGGAAAATGAAACATCGGTAAATTGAGATGCCGATGAGTGGCTGAGTGGGGCTGTGCTATGCATGGCTGGGCGGACCACGACTTGTTCAATACGCAACGGCGACGTACGCTCGTTGGTAGAAGATGTGGCTACCCGGCTTGGATCGGTTTGGGGAGAGTCAGTAGTTAAAACTTTATCTGACTCTTTCACAGCTTCACTCATTTCTTTTCTCCCCTCATTCTCACCACTAACTACCTTTTCTACTTCTTCTTGATTCTCTACTTCTTTGTTCACAGATGAAGGACCCACAGCATCAGTAGCAGTGTCGAGAAGTTCGGTGTTCCGAGTGGTCTCAATATCCGAACTCACAACACGTGGTCTTTTTCCCATATGTCTAGGAATTAAATTCACCAAGGGGTCATGACCTGAGTCATCATCATCATCATCATTGTCAAAGGCAGGAAAGAAAGGTTCTACCTCATCGTCTTGATTGACTGCATCATCATCAGGAGATGATGCAGCTGCATAAGCTTCATCCCATGAGAGATCATCATCAAATATCTGTACAGGAGGAGGTCGAGGTGGTAGTTGAGCTCGTCTGGAAGAGGATGCATGACCAACAGTCCGTAATCTTCTCCTAACTCTCTTTCTTTTCGTTCTCCTCACCCCTCATTGTTCAGGAACACCCCCATGTTCCTGAACCCCCTCGACTTGGACTTCCTCACCACCTAAAGGGATAGCATCGTGGGGAGGTCCTTCCGGTTCTGGATTGACCATCAATGCATTATCTATCCTATATTGCCTAACTACCCTGGACTGTTGGTCGGCATATGCAAGTAGATCTTCACGTAGAACGGCGGTGTGAGCAAAGTTGATCTGCTTGGGCATCCTGAGATAGTGCATATACTAGCTTGGGCCTCTAGGGTGATTCTCTCGTCTTGGAATCTGATCGTTGTCTACCATAGCTTGATGAATCAAGATCTGGAAGAATCGCTGAAATGGTACGAAGTTTTGTCTCACCTTTGGTTTTAACTGATTCGCGACAAGCTCAACGATCTCGTTCCATATCAAGACGGCATGGTTGATGTTGTGGTTAATGACGAATGCATGAAACATGCGCAGTGTTGATAGGTTTATCTTGTCTAGTCCAGTATGCTTTGAGGTCATGTACCGGTTGAAGATTGAGCATATGGAGTAGTATATGCTCGGTAGGTAGTTCCGTATGAAAGTGGATGAGCCAGTAAGTGGGGCATTCGGTGGAGGCTGATAACCCAGACTTCGGATGTCATCGTAAAGCTGAGATTTAGGAACCGGATCCTGAAGATTCTCAGTCGGGAGGTTTAGTGATCGGCTGAGTCCCCTTAGTGTGAATCGGACATCGAAGTGGTCTAGTTTGGCAGTGAAATGTGGTACTCTGGCGGTTGGATGGTATAACATTGTAATCCAGAATTGTTTAAGATAGATCGCAGGCACAAACTCAAATCTGGTCAAAGCAGTCAGTAAAGGGTGGCCGCGAAGAATCTCGAGAATGACTCCGTAGTCAAAAGGAACCGCCAAGTCTAGATGATGGTTGTTGTGCAGAAATTGCACCGTATTAGTACTCGGAAAGATCTCTTCGTCCAGATCATGTGAATTGACCGACGAATGTGATGAGCGATGTGAACGGATGATGGTGTTGTCATCCGAGTCATTTCCATCATGATCAGCCATCTATACCACTTAACAGTTTAGAATAGTGCCAAAATTGGATTTTGCCTTAAAAATTTTCAAAAAATTCCCAAGTCTTGGGCAAGTCGCAACTAACAAGAAAGGGCATGTCGCAGGCCATTGCGATGTCGCAATGCAAAGAAGAGACAAAGTGAAGTCGCAACACAAGGTTGCGATTTGGTCCATGTCGCAACAGACCATTGCGACATGGTTGAAGATTAGGCCACTGCGACATGTTTGAAGTTTTGAGTATTAGTTGATTGCGACATTCATGAACACATGAATGTCACAAGGTTGCGACATGGATGAACACTGAAAATAACTAAGTGTTCAAGCCCTAAAAATTTTGTTTTTGCCCAAAAGATGTTAAAACTACCACTACTAGGTTCGCCCAAACAACGTGAACAAACCCTAAATGATTTTCTAACACCCTAAACACACAGAAGCATCGAATAAGCAGATTCAAGAAAAAACGACCCTAAAACCCTAAAAAATCGACCTAGCATACGATTTAATGAATGAAAATCAACAAGATTCGAGATATGATACCTTGGAGTCGATCTGAGATGATTGAACCGAGCAGAAATCACTAAAACAGTCTTGAAAAACGAAGTCGCAAAGGCGGTTTTGAGAGAGAAAGGGTTTTTTTTCGAGTTGAGACTTGGTTGAAAAGTCAAAACCCTATTTTATACGATTTGGAATCGGGGACACGTGGCAGGAAAAGATTGGTCCAAGGTTTGACATGCCACGTGTCATCAAGTCGCAGTGAACAAGCTACGAGATGACAAAAGAGCAAGTCGCAACAGAAGGTTGCGACTTGGTACTGTTCACATTATGAAGTCGCAATACACAGTTGCGATTTGGCATTGTTCACATTGTCATGTCGCAGTCCATGGTTGCGACATGACACTGTTCATATTGTCAGGTCGCAGTCCATGGTTGCGACATGGCACTGTTCATGCCCTAAAGTCGCAGTGTACGGTTGCAATTTGGAAAAAATTTAAGCCCAGTGAGATATCGCAATAGAAGGCTACGATCTCTCACTGTTCACATGTGAAATCGCAAGTGTGAGTTGCGATTTTAATAAAACTTGGACATTTTTCAATTTAAAAAATATGAAAAAAAGATTTATCACATTGGAAGATGTCCAACTTCCAATTGATCAAGCATGCAAGGTATTAAAACATTTTCAGTCCCCCTTAAATGATGCAAGAAAGTTTGAAAAAATGATTTTCATCATCTAAGGGTTTGTGGTTGAAAAACAGATTAGAGAACATACCTTGTGATCTTCAAGTAAGGAGCACAGGAAACCAACACTTACAAGCTTAGTCAGAAATGCACACTCCCCCTATTCTTGTGCATACTACTTAGTTTGTACTCCCCCTGAGACTATGAACACACCTCATGCAGGCATAGATATCATAACAAGAAACAGAAAGTAACAGAGAGAATAAACAATGAAAAACAACAAAGACATGAGAATAAAATATTTTAGATTGAGAATTGAATGAGATGAAAATTTGTATGCAACAATCTAGATAGAGATAACTAGATTGAACTACACATATTTCCATCCATTATATGATCAATATAGAATATTAAACTTTCATGTTCAACATGCCGAGCTTGGATACTAAGAAATTAAATCGTTTTTCATCCAAGGCTTTCGTAAAGAGATCGGCAAGTTGAAACTCAGTTGTGACAAAGTATAATTCAATTGTACCTTTTTCAACATGATCTTTGATGAAATGATACCTTATGTCTATGTGTTTGGTCTTTGTATGTTGGACCGGGTTAGCTGATAGTGCAATTGCACTCTCGCTATCACAGTAAATGGGGATCTTCTCATACTTGAAGTCATAGTCAGACAGTTGAGTCTTCATCCACAAAACCTGTGAACAACAACTGGCAGCGGCCACATACTCTGCCTCCGCAGTTGATGTTGAAACCCAGTTCTGTTTCCTCGAGGACCAACTTACTAGTTTATCACCCAAAAACTAGACATGACCAGATGTGCTCTTCCGGTCTAGCATACTACCTCCATGATCCGCATCAGAATATGCAGTGAGTTCAAATCCTGCTCCCTTCGGATACCACAGACCAAGGTACGGTGTCCCCTTCAAATATCGAAAGATTCTTTTAACAGCACTCCGATGTGATACCTTTGGTTGTGCCTGAAATCTTGCACAAAGACATGTTGCAAACATTATATCTGGACGACTTGGCGTCGGGTACATTAATGAGCCTATCATACCTCGGTAATTCTCAACATCTACATCTTCACCAAGTGGATCCGGACCTATTTTAGATCCAGGAGCCATAGGTGTACCAATAGAGGTACAATTTTCCATCTGAAATTTCTTCAAGATGTCAAACACATACTTCGACTGGTTGATGAAGATACCTGTTGAGAATTGCTTGACTTGTAATCCAAGAAAGAAATTAATCTCTCCCATCATACTCATCTGGAATCTGGTCATCATTATACCCGAGAACCAAGTACACAATCCAGGGTCAGTTGAACCAAATATAATATCATCAACGTAAATTTGTACTAGAAGGATCTCACCATTTTCATGCAGAGTGAAGAGAGTTGTGTCGATTTTACCTTTTCGAAAGCCAGCACCAAGTAGGTAGGTAAATAAGATTTCATACCAGGCGCGAGGGGCTTGCTTTAGACCGTAGAGAGCTTTGTCAAGTACGTAGACGTGATCTGGTTTATCTTTGTCCACAAAACCCTCTGGTTGAGAAACATATACTTATTCTTTCAATATACCGTTCAGGAAAGCAGTCTTCACGTCCATTTGATAGACAGTGAAGTTTCTGAAAGCGGAAAATGCAAGAAACATCCGAATTGCCTCTAAACGAGCCACCTGTGCATACGTCTCATCGTAGTCAATTCCCTCTTGTTGCCTATACCCTTTGGCTACAAGGCGTGCTTTATTTCTCACAACAATCCCATATTTATCTTTCTTATTCTTCAGGACCCACTTTGTACCAATTACCGTTTTACCTTTGGGTCTAGGAACTAATCGCCACACGTTCAATGCTTCAAAAGAATTCAGCTCATCTTGCATGGCAATGATCCAATTCCTTTGCCTACTTCACCTCTTCCTCAATCTTTGCTATCTTCTCTGTTGTGATCCCAGAACAAGTAATCAATCAATATAAACATCAAAGGAAGCCATCTCTATATTCAATAAGATCAAAGTAGCTCACAATACAATGAAGAACAAAATACTTGTGTGTGTGGCTAGTGTGTGTAGTAGATGACCTAATTCCCTAAAGGGAAAGAAACAAACATTATATACCTAGGGTATAGAATAGCCCTATTACAAAAAATGGTCCCTCTACTTGGTACAATAAACATTTAAGCACTAACATCTGTCAACTCAGCTAACTGTATATATTAAACATTTAAGAAAAAAATCAGTATTTGTTGGCAATTAAAAGTAACGACAAGATACATAACCAATATAACAAACGTACCTCCGATGTTGATCTAGTCCCGAGTGATCTCCCGTCGCTGCTGCTACTACAGTCACCCCTCATAGTATAACTGGGATCCTGCGTCGTCCCGAAACCAAACAGACGGCCCTTATTCCATCCTCCAACACTTTGCTCCCAAAGAGATGCCTCATCAATCGGAGGGGCGTCGAGCTCCTGTCTAGCAAGTGCCACCTCCTTAAGCTCGTGAAAGAGATCCTATGGTTTACCAAATCAAATACGGGTGAGCTTATATATCCGTAGACATTTCAACAACATAACGGCCTTAAATCAAACATATTGAAAGTCTCGCCGGAAAAACGGTTTCCTCGTCGAAATCTGCAAATTTGTCGCCGGAAAATTTATTTTTATCGGTTTTTGATGAAATTGTTTATTTTGATGAAATTGTTTCATATAATTCATTTCTTGATGAAATTGTTTCATATATTTGTGTTTTTATGCAGTTTAATATATTTTTTTCATTCCTATGAAACTGTTTCATATATTTCTCAGTATATGAAACTACATAAAAAACACAGATATATGAAACAATTTCATCAAGAAATGAATTATATGAAACAATTTCATCAAAATAAACAACTTCATCAAGAAAACCTATGAAATCCAAAGTTTACACGGAAAAAAAATTACAAATTATTACGCCACTACATATATATAGGGGTCTAATCAAATGAGAACTAATTAGTTTGTGGTAACCGTGAGATCCAATGTAAACCAATCATTTAATATAATTAATCCTATTTCTTAAAATAAAATAGAAGGATAATTTGGTAATTTGATAATTTGAATTTTTTTATAACAAATCAAATCTTTAATTGATTATTAAAATCCTGCAATTACCTAACATTTAGGGATTTAATCCTCTCTCTCTCTCTCTCTCTCTCTCTCTTATCACTCGATTGAATCTCGCCGGAGATGTGGCACCGGAGATGCAACCCAGATCTCGCTGGTGTAATACGACCTCGTTCTCGCCATCCTTTTGGTCCCGGCTCTAAGAGAGACAATCGAAGCATGAACTCGTTTCAGAAAACTCGTTACCAACAACATCAAATCCATATTTGAAAGTCAATCTCGTCAGTTTTAGGGTTCTTCCTCAAGTGAAAGACGAGTTAGAGAGAAAACTCGTTTCAAAAGATTTAATCCCATATATGTCCTCTTTTCATTCCGTACGTTAGTAATTACGATATCTACTTACAATTTTCAGTTTCTTCAACAGAAACTTAACGATTTTTGCCTTAAAAACAACATTGATTCATAGACTGTTTGCTCAACAACATCAAATCCAGATGCAGTCAAATTTCCTAAATTTCAGAATTCATTCAAAGCTTCTTATCTTATAAACTCACGTGGGTTTCCCCATAAAAGGAGTTTTTAGCTTCAAAATACTTAAAACTAAAAAAATTTGTCCCGTGATTTCTAGAGTTTGGGTTTACTTCGTCAAAGTTGTTTTTAGTAGTCCTGGAGTTTGGGTGGTTCTTTTGCACAACTTATGCAAATCTAAATGTCATAAATGGTGGAAGTGGATGGCAGTAGGTATCACATTGGTATCACAGAAGTTCTTGGGTATTACCAAAGTAATGAATGTGATGATGAATTGGATGGCAGTAGGTATCACAATAGGTATCAAAGTGGTATCACAAAAGTTCTTGGGTATCACAATAGTATCGAACGTGATTATGAAATGGATGGTAGTATGCATCACAATGAGTGTCACAGTGGTATCACAAAAGTTCTTGGGTATCGCAATAG
Organism: Saussurea involucrata; assembly: GCA_033807775.1. NCBI lineage: Eukaryota > Viridiplantae > Streptophyta > Magnoliopsida > Asterales > Asteraceae > Saussurea > Saussurea involucrata. The sequence continues at coordinate 34,227,079 of CM066323.1, forward strand.
TAACGAACGTGATTATGAAATGGGTAGAAGTATGCATCACACTGGTATCACAGTCGCGTCTCACTGGTATCACGATTGGTATCACAATGTATCTTGTATGTATTTTGGGTATCACATTGAAGATTGTGTATACTATTTTTACTTGGTGTTCGCCGGAATAAGTTGGTCGGAGACCGGAGACCGGAGAGAGGAGAGAGGAGAGAGGAGAGAAGATATTTTACAATACCTAAAATGCCCCTTAATTAAAATCTAAAGTCAAAAATACCAAAATTAATAATTTCCTATTTTATGGGTTGATTTGTGGTTGAGATTGGATCTCACGGTTACCACAAACTAACTAGTTCTCCCTTGAATGACCCCATATATATATATATATATATATATATATATATATATATACTCCCAACAACATTACTTTTGGGTTTAAGGTAAATTTGGGCCTAAATTAAGTAAATGATGTATATAAAAAATAAATATGTATTTATATGTATTTGGCGGTCGGTTTGTGTTAGTACCAAATGTATTCAAGATTTAGGGTAAATGTAATTAGTCAACAATAGTCAAAGTCAAGGTAATTGTTAGGAATGGTCAAAGGTATAAATAGTGTATTGTAAGGGAATTGTGAGAGTAGCACATGGTAGCACATTGTAGAGAGTCACCATACGTGATGGTGTGTGTGTGAATGAGAGATGACCTCTTGAGAGAGAATATTGTTCTACATTCATATCTTGTATCAATTCTCATCTCTAATCAAGTTCTTCTTGGTTTATTCATTGTTACATGGATTTCTCAATTGGTATCAGAATCAAACAGATCTGAATTTGTGCATCATTCAATGATTTTTATCAGTTTTTGAGAAATTGATGAGTTTTTGAGTTTTTGAGAATTTTTTGAAAAGTTTCAAGAATTTTGAATTATGTTTGTATTTGGATCTATTCTAGTTCATATATTGATTCTACTTGTTGATTGGAACAGATTGCAATTTACAAAACCATTTTTCATCAACAAAAATTTTGTTTGGGAAAATCAAAAATATCAACAGTAAATATGTTCTTAGTGTTCTTCGAATGTGCTAAGATGATACATGCTTATGATGATTTGATTGTGATCTAATACTTTCGGTTATCTCATATTGTTTTTGTTATTGGTATAGATCAGTTCTCAGCCTACAGATTGGAATTTTACCATCAAATCTATGTTTGGAACTTTTATGGGTTGAGAAAAGTTCATCGAAACTTCATGGAAATATTTTGATTGATCCAAGTTTGAGTGTGATTTAGTTATGTTGTTTATCACATATCGTTTTCTCTATTGAATCTGAGCAGATTACAACTTCTTGCTTCCACAAATAGTGTTCTTGAAGTTTCAGATCTAGTTCCACACGGTGTTCATCGAATGGTTTCACGTTGAAGAATCGTTCCACGAATTTTGCTATGTTTCAATCTGATATGATTCCACATATAGTTTCGTCTTGCAAGTTCGATCAAAGTCCACTTTAATGGAATTAAAACCGTTGAAAAAATCAGGGAATTAAGTGGTTCGAAAGTCTCGCCAGAAAAACGGTTTCCTCGCCGGAATCTGCAAATTTGTCGCTGGAAAATTCATTTTTATCAGTTTTTGATGAAATTGTTTCATGAAATTGTTTATTTTGATGAAATTGTTTCATATCATTCATTTCTTGATGAAATTGTTTCATATATTTGTGTTTTTTTTATGCAGTTTCATTTTTTTTATTCCTATGAAACTTTTCATATATTTTCTCAGTATATGAAACTACATAAAAAAACACACATATATGAAACAGTTTCATCAAGAAATGAATGATATGAAAAATTTCATCAAAATAAACAACTTCATCAAGAAAACCTATGAAATCCAAAGTTTACACGAAAAAAAAATTACAAATTATTACGCCACTACGTATATATATAGGGGTCTAATCAAATGAGAACTAATTAGTTTGTGGTAACCGTGAGATCCAATGTGAACCAATCATTTAATATAATTAATCCTATTTCTTAAAATAAAATAGAAGGATAATTTGGTTTGATATAGGTAATTTTAATTTTTTTTAAACAAGTTGTTGGTTTGACGGAGCTGTTGGTCCCGAAGGGCTATACAAGTTTGTAGAAGGGGGGGGGGGGGGGGTTGAATACAAACACACAGATTTTACTTTTCTAAATTGTTTATTGATAAATCATTAACAATTTACAGCTTGTTGCGGAAACAAGATTAAGGATAAATCCTAAATCTAAACAAGTTGGAACACTAAGTTTCTTGCACTAAGAAGGAGAAGGAAATTACTAATAATAACCTATCTCAAGATAAGAAGGATGAACTTGTCCAGAGTTAGCAAGTTACTTCAAAATGAAGTGAGTTCTTCTTCTTAAATACTGCATGCATTTAATGCATTGCAGTTTACACTTTACACGTGGCAGCAGCTGATTGGTTGCATGTCATTGACCTTTGTTGTCAACCTTAGTAGCCGCATGTTGAACAGTGTAGTATCAGAGTGGTTGTACGAATTCAGACAATAAGGAGGTTCTTTTTCTGACATATCGTATGGAGTCGTGCAAGGGTGGTTAAGACAAAAGTACTTTGTACGGAGGACTTCATGATTAGCTTTTCGTTGATTCAGCGATCTATCATTCTTTATCAGCGAATGATAGAATTCAGCGATAGCCAAAGTCCTGTACTTGATACTTCACGTTGAGTGGACAAATCTGAGTCTTCGCTGATCCGCATCAGTTCATTAGGAGACTTGTCGCTGGTTCTTGAGCTTGATCTTCGACTTCAGCGTAGAACCTATGTTGACGTGAATCTTGTCTTCAGGGATCATAGGTAAACAACTAACTTATCAGCGATCACCATAAGTACTGAACAGAGTATTATGGTGAACAGTTTCGCTGAATGTTTAATCTAAAGAGCGAGAGTTCCTATCAGCGGTACTGTAAGATCTTAGTACTTATCAGCGATAGTGAAACTCTGATACATATTGTTTACTTACAATTTTCACTAAGTTTATAAGAGAGGGTCATTATCAAATCACTGAGGGTTTGGATCAACAATCTCCCCTATTTGATTATGACATAGCAACAGAGAAAATTGCTATTTAATGAAAACAAAAAGGATAAAAAGAACTAATAAAATATTTGTCCCTTTTACTGTTTTCTGGGATCTTTTCTGTACTGATGGAGTAAAGTACGTTCGCTGAAATTTTTCTTTAAACTTTGTAAAGATTACAGAGGGAAGTGGAAAAATTACAAGTACAGCGAATAAAATTTACAAGTACAAAAGATGTAGACATAAGGATAGAAAGAATTACAAGGCGATCCTATCCGTCAAAAGGTTCTTCCTTGATGAGAAGTTCATCGAGGGTCTTTGATGTGGGAATCATCCAGTCAGGGACATCTACTCCTTGATTCTTTTTCTTCAGAGCTTCTTCAAAAATCAAGGGCTTCAGGTGTCTAGCTTTAATGTCGCGTCTGACTTCACACCAGAATATGAGATCTCTGAGTTGTGCGATGGGAGCGATGTGGAGCTCAGAGACATGTTGAAAGTGATGATTTCCATAGTAGTCTAAAAAGAATATACCATAGGGATCACTTACAACAGTCCCAGGAATGAAAGTTTCTCCAGGTGGTAGGGAGGTGTCAAGCGCTGAGAGATCATCATCAGGCCCAAGAACTTCAGCACGAGAGAAACCAATACCTGTTTCATTTCGTATAATAGGACCTGAGTCTGAGACTTTCTTTCCCTTTGCAGAGACTCTTCTTTGCTGAGGAGGAAGAAGAGTAGAAGGAGGAATATCCACAGCAGAAGAAACTAGGTCGATCTGTTTGTTTAAGATCTTCTCGACATGGCTTTTGAACTTTGAGCGCGATCCCTGAATGGCTAATTTCCTTTCTAACCATTCAGAGAGACCAAACTTTTCTAATGTTGCAGCATAGAAGGTTTGCTTGGTTTTGTCTTCTCTGTAGACATCGACTTCAACAACAGGAACGTCTGCATACAATCTTCCTCTGATGTTTACTTTGATGATTTTGGATGGTCTAGATCGATAGGTCAGCATTTGTTTAGCCCATTCCAAAGTCGTGTCAGAGACCTTAGTCTTTTCTCTAACGATCTTTTGAGTATCATCCCATAGCTGACGTTGAACATCAATGGGAGCTCTTTTCAGCTTGGGATCTTTTATTGATCGTTGAGTAAGCTGGATGGCGTATTCTCTGTCTTTTTCTTCAGCTTCCCTTCTTTCAGCGATCAAGCGTTCAGCTCTGAGGTGTTCCTTGTATTCCTTTTGGGAAACTCTGAACTTTGGAGGAACGGAAGGAAGTTGATCACACTTCAGAATGATTCGCTGATCCTCGAGTCTCTTGATCATTTCATCTCTCTTTTCTTGATCCTCTTCACTTAGCTTTTGAGGAGCCAAGGAAGGTCTATTATTGTGAGAGAGCGTCTGTTCTTCAAGTTCATCAGTCTCAGAGATCAAATCTAAGACCGGGATTATTTCTTCAGCGTTGGAAGCTGGGATTATTGTTGGTGAAGTCGCAGTTGTAGGAACTTCAGCGATATCCTCAAACAGGGGAGAGGACTAGCTGAAACACAGCGATCTTACAAGTAAGAACTTGGGTAGAACAGAGAGAAAAAAAATATGGGATAAAGTGTATGGAGGTTTATGGAGTGTAGAACTGATAGTGTATAGATGAGGGATGTTGTGTAAGATTAATGTACCTGACAAACTGGCTTGTTAAGCAAGATCATCAGATTTTCATCTTCAGCGACATTTTTTCCTTTGCCCTTGTCAGCTTCAGATGTTGATGGCGTTGTCTTTGTCCGCTCCCCTGAAGGTTCATTTATTCGGATCCCGTTAAGAGCTTTTGTTCTCTGAGCAGGCTTGACGATAAAAGAATCATCATCATCGTCATCATCATTCTTTGGAGAAGAGGATGGTTCATCATCAGACAAGTCGATGGCTTCTTCATCTTCAGCTTCAGACTCAGTTTCTTCAGCTTCTTCTTCGAGTTGCTCCCCCTCAGATACAGAGGTGAGTTTCTCGGTTCCCTCAGGGTGTTCATCTCCCTGAGGTCCAGCGGCTGCTTCAGCTTCAATAGTCTTTTCACCCTCTTCAGTGAAGGTGAGGTCTTCATTCTTCTCTCCCCTGATAGATTCATCATGGGAAAGGTCTTCAGCGCTCTTGGAAGGGTCTTCAGCGCTCTTCTCCCCCTCTTTTTTCATGATGACTGGGGGAGGAATGAAATGATTCAGCAGCTCGTGTGGTTTCCCTGTCTTCTTGGCCAGGGATCCCCACACAGATTTCAATCACTGATAATCTGTTTTCTATGCCAGAAATACCCGGATTGATCTTCACAAGTTCAGCACGATCCGCCGTAGTAAAAGATGGAGGTACAGGGGCAGGTGCGGGGGCGGTCGTGTTGGTCAGGATCTGCTACAACAAAGTGTTCATAGAAGTGATGTCATTCTTCATCGTGTTGACATCAGTCTTCACAGAACTCATATCAGTTTTTACTGAACTGACATCAGCCTTTACAACAGACATATCACCTTCGAGTGTGCCAACCGATGTCTTCAGCGTTGTGACTTCGCTGGACATGGTGTCAACTGATTTCTTGATGTCGAGGTAGTCTATGTAGATGTCAGCTAGAACTTTGGCAAAATCACCGAGTGATTTATCAACCTTCTCCAAGTCAGCTTTGGAGGCATTCTTTTCGACGACAGTTGTCAGCTTTGTAAGATTCTCTCCAGCGTTTGTTACAACTGTAGAGTTGTCGGAAAGAGTAGTAGTGAGACCTGTCAGCGACGTCTCTAGTGTCTTCAGAGATGCATTGATGTCTCTCAAATTAGGACCTGTAACATATAAAAACTTGTGAACAGAGGAAAGCTCAGAAGTTTGGGGTTCAGTTACAGTGTATAGGGGTTGGTGTGTACCTGCAGGAGGATTGGTGAATTCATCAAAATCGCGGGTTCCTGAGTAAAGTTCCATATCGTCAGCGAGAGTACGTGGACGTATGGTCAGCTCTGCAGGTCCTATTCCCACCACTCCTTGAAGAGTATTTTCTTTAGCTTTTGGAGGAATGACAGGTGCTTCAGTGATAACTGGAGTGGTGTCCAAATGAGTAGAGGGAGAAGCGAAGGGTAAGAATGGAGGTTGGTTAATGAGTTCAGCATTGGATTCGCTGAGAATCACTTCATCAGTCTTTTGAGAGACTGAGGGAGGTTGGGTAGTTTCTAAGTTTGTAACCTCAGCGTTTGGAGACGCTGAAGTCGGGATAGAGTGGGTGGCTTGTTCAGCTGTGGCAGAGCGTACCACTGAACTTTCCTTCAGCTCAACAGGAGGAGCTGAGGAGTCTTTAGCAATAGATTGTTGGGGTTGCTCCTTGGTTTTCTTAGTTCTTTTGGAACCAAGTTGGGTGTCAGAATGTTTCCTTTTAAGAGGAATGGAGGTTGCAGCTGGGGTATCAGCGGTGGGTTTGTCCGCTGAAGGAGCTGCAGAAGTAGAAGAAGTAGGGTTTAGAAGAGTTAACAGAGTTGAGAGACGTACCTCATTTTCTACCGGTTTGAAGTCGAGAATCTTAGGACCGACCTGAGAGAGTTTCAGGTCACCATCAGATGGGTAGCTGTCCTTCAGTCCTTTTTGGAAAATGGTGCTGATGAATCGAGGATACGGAACCTATGGAGATCTGTCAGCGACGGTATCCACTCTGAGTACCAGGTCATCATAGATAATCGATGCCCAGTCTATATGTAGACCTTTCAGCAATGCATATCCCATTGCTTGCTGAGGTTTAGCGGCTTGGTCAGAGGAGCCGCTCTTGGCAGTCATGCAGCTGATCAGATGAGCGAAGATGAAATTCATCTTGCTGGGCATTTTCGATTTCTTTATAATGGTCAGCTTCTTCTCGGGCTTCATATCCCTTCCAGTTTCCCATACATAGCCCATTGCATCAAAGAATGCAATGATGGCTTCCCTGTCTGAGTTTTTCTTGGGGTCAGGGAGGGGAACGAAGGGTTTTTCTTTGGTTGCGATGGGAAGGCTGAGGGCTTTGCGAATGATGGCAGGGGTGATCTTCATGGTGCCATATTCGATATCTCAAAGGATGCAGTCAATTGTTTTGGAGGGGTCTTTGGCTGATGGTAGCTGAGAGTGTCTGGCAGAGTACCATAATTGTGATAGCAAAAGCTGATGTGCGGGAGGGGTTATGGTCAGGGCTGTGGAGATGCAGCAATTCTTGAGGAATTTCACAGCATCATCTAGATGTGTGACTTGCTTTCGAGGAGGAAACTTGAGAAGCGCATAGAGGTTATTTACTTTAGTCCAATCCAGCTTGTCAAGAGAGAACTTGACCTGAGGAGCCTTGAGGATTTCCACTTCCTCAGCAGTATCATCAGCATCAATGTTCTCAGCGATGGTGTTCTTGGGAATGTCAGAAGATGCCATTTTCTGTATTATCAGTTCAACCAAATATTAATAGATAAGAATAATCTTAATGTGGAAAGATTTTCGAATTTTGTCCATTTCATTCAGACAAAATGTCTTAATGAAGATTAGGGTTTTTCTTGTTTTTGAAAAATGAAATTTCAAACCCAATAAAAATCTTGTTTTCCAGTTTCCTTTGAAGATTGGGATTCTGGAAAAACGAATGAAGAACAAGTTTAAGATTTTTGCATTTAAACTTGAAGAACAACCATGAAATGGTTGTGTTCATAAAACCATGAAAGAGAATGATTTTATTTTTAAGAAGTTCTTTTGTTTGATCTTGTTAAAACAATGAGAAGATCATAAACAAGTTATTTTCATTTGGTAAATAATAAGAACATATTAACCTTTGATGTTTGAAGAAGATGAACAGTTGTTCTTGAAAAATCGAGAGCAAAATGCAACAGTGAATTATTTCTTTGCTTGGAGGAGAAGTTCGCGTAAAAGGAAAATATAAACGAAGAATTTGTTTATATAGAGAGATTTAGAAAGAGAAAATCTTGAGCGGGAAAAGATTTTCATCATGACACGGACACGTGCACCAAAACCGGCAAACACTCAAAAGACTCATTTGAGTATAAATCAAGCCTTTAAAGGCTAAAATAAACGTTTGGTTAAATACGTATCACTCACACGGTTACGTAAACCAAAATGCATCGTTACCCAAAATCTTTACCTTTTAATTCCTCAATTGGCCATCGGCCCCAAAATAAAGGTTTATAACTCTCAAAACATTCACATGGTCGGATTGACCAAGATCCCCAACTCACACGTTCACGCTTTAAAATGTGCCACATCATAGTTATCACATAATCACAAAAACACTAAAAGTGTATTTTGACCAAATCCTCTTCACTTATGCAATAAATTAACAAAACCTCTTTTACTCGTGATTTATTCATCAACCATTCAAAATCCCCAAACATGGGTGTTTTACAAGATATGTAAAGTTCAACACTTTGATTTAAATCAAAACCCACCAAATAACTCAACAAGGGATAATTTCACATAAAACACACAAATACTTGGAAAATGACATTTTTGGCATGTACAAAGTTTTCACAAAGCAACTTGAACTCACCTTGCTAGATTTAGGTTAAATCTAGATTTTTCCCCAAACGTAAGCTCGTTTGATGAAGCTTGAACCTTTAAGCCAAATCTTCCAAAAATCCTAAATCCACAAGTTTCCAACCATCAATCACCACATTTAGCCATTTAGAATTGTTCCTCAAACATCAACCATCAAAATCTCCATTTATACCAAAAACCCTAATTTTGACCTAACTTTCCCAAAATCATCTAAACCAAAAACTTGAGAAATAAAACACTAGGAAGTCATAAATGGAGCATTTATAACTCATGAGAAACTTTAGAAACTAGGAGGATTAGCTTACCACTAAGGTTTTTATGAAAACCTAGAAAACCCCAAAATCTTCAATGTTGGAGATGAAACTTGATCTTTGCATTAAGAGGTGAAAGCACTAGTATGAGATGGTGATAGAGCACTCTAATATTCAAGAAAGGACCCCAAAATGAGTTAGGGTTCGTGAGGGAGGAAGGGAAAACGATTTGGGAGAGAAAGGGGAAAGTTGTGGGGTGGGAAATGAAGAAAAGGCTGAAAATCGCATTTAACAGCAACCAGGTACCCGTCCACGACTATGACCAGCGACTTTGACACTGGTCATAGTCGCGGGTCACAGTAGCTCCGTGGTACCGAAATTGTTTTGGCCATAACTTCTTCGTTATAGCTCCGTTTTCGCTCCGGAAAGAACCGTTGGACTCGTATTCGAATTCCCCATCCAACAAGACCATAAAATCTAAGTTTTAAACCAAAATATTATTTTTCATATTTTTCTTAAAAGATCGGTTTCACACTGATTCGAAATTATACTTATCCGAAAGTTACGGGTGTTACAGTCTGGGGTTAGAGGGTTCATAGTATGCTATGTGGTTGTGGCTCTGTCAGACCTTTCACATCAAAAAATAATTTCTCTTGGTTACTTTGTGTACGATAGAATTGTGTGTGGCGGGAGTACGTGCATAATAAAAAACCTTTCTTAAGTGTGCTACTTATAGGCTACAAGCACTTTCTTGTATACAATATTGTTTTTTAAACGTTGATACGATGTCAAAGTTTTCATGTGTAATGTGGTGCGATGTAGAGAAGTTTGACGGAAGGATCAACTTTGGCTTATGTCAAGTTCAAGTCAAGGATGTGTTGATACAATCCGGGTTGCATAAGGCATTGAGGGAAAACCAATTTCCAGCAAGCGGTACCAGTGAAAAAGCGAAAAAGAATAGGATGATTTGGATTCGAGAGGGGAAAGTACTATTCATTTGTGTCTAGCAAAGAATGTTCTTGAAAACGTGCATGGGATATCAACGGTAAGAAGCCTTGGGAGAAACTTGAGCAGTTGTACCGGAGCAAAGACATCTCAAATCGATTGTATCTTAAGGAACAATTTCATACTCTACGTATGGATAGAGGTACAAAAATTTCAGATCATCTTAGTATTCTTAACAATGTCGTTTTAGAACTAGAGGCCATCGGAGTTGAGGTAGAAGATGAAGATAAATCACTGAGGCTCATATTATCTTTGTCGTCCCCGAAAATAAAATTCTAAGGCCCTATTTTTACACTAATCGGTACAACAACAATTTTTTACTTACATTTTGTATTAATTATTATTTTGTTTAATATTAGGCCGTCCATGATCCGTTGGTGAACACAAGCCGTCGGTGATGCATTCACCCTCGACTTTTTCTCCGACTACCTTTCACTAACGAATCTCTTACGGATTCACCTTTTACCTATGGATTACTGGCGACAAAATTCGTCAAAATTCGTCGGTAATTCCCTGTTGTTTTGTGTGTCGAGAGAGTTTCCATTTTTAAGAAACGCAGACTACTCTTTGCCAATGACATTGTTGATCATACTTTTCAACCGGTTAGGAAGCACCTTTGAAATGATTTTAGAGACACTCCCGTTAAGATTGATAGGCAGGCTTATACTCAGACAAATTCATGGGATCTGTAGTTTTGGGAACAAGAGCGATAAAAGATGCGTTACTACATCTGTCTATCACCCGGAGTGCTTCAAAATACTTGACAGCCTCGAACACGTCATCCTCGATAGAATCACAAACTATTTGATAAGGCAAAAGAAAACCTGTCTGGACCGGAGCCTTGTCCGAACCGCAACCCCAGACAGCAGCCTTAACTGTTAGATCTTTTGTATTTATATGATGGTGTTGAGACCGGATAATCTTAAGAATCGTGTCGGAAAGGCACTTTCCGAATACAACAATTCGACCCTATAAGCCTTGGGTTCACGAACTTTGTATTGGGATAATTCTTAAGATTTTCTCACACCAAAGGCTATGATATGAGAACTATATATCGTTATCCAAATTCTCGATCACATATTTATAGAAAGAAATCGACGGTTACAAGCGGTTACAAGCGGTTGAGCGGTTGAGAAACGGTTACAACCGTTTATGGATAAGATCAAAAGAAAACTACAACCGAATTGGAAGTTTTAGACATTAATATTTTCCAGCAAAAACTGACAGCACTTATTAGCGATAGCTGATAGCTTTCAGCGACAACTTTCAGCATTTCAGCGACAGCTTTCAGCTTTTCAGCGATAGCCCTTAGAAAAATTCTAGTCTTTTCGAACTTCGACACCGCTTTAAGGCGATCTAAGATGATAATGGAAACTTGTAAGTGTGCACTCCGCACCTCCTAACTTACGTATGTTCGCCTTATCGTCTTAATCGGTCTCAATTAAATCACAATTACACCAAAATGATTGATGACACTAAAATCACCAACATTCCTCCCCTATTTTAATGTAATCCTTTGATTTACAACGTACTATAAATATGTGAAATTCAAACAGACGCATAAATGAAAATGTCACGAAGATTGAATTTCCATTTTAGTATATTACACATTCCAAATATTCGAGAATCGGTGTGTTCTAAGAATTGAACCCTTCAACCCATTTGAATACATTAAGATAATACACACATATGTTCGTACAAATCTAGATAACATAACTTGACACTTTTGTAGAGGCCTTGCGTCCTTATCCATTCATGAACGTATAGAAAGCCAAGTCGAAAACTTTCTTGAAGCGGCCACACTTCACGTCCACTTAGGTGATTCTTTTATATCTTGCACCTGCATATGCAATTTTTCAAAAGAATCATTAAGAAATAAAATTTTCAGCCTTACAACACTTGCAGGTCTAAGCACATACCTTGGGATGATAATATTATGTGCTTCAATTTTATTAATAAGTCTTCCACATTGAATTCAACCTTTAACGTTGTATTAAAGGGGAATTGGGTATCTTATTAACAAAATATATATGGACTTTAAACCCATCCCGATCACGGACTTGTGCACTAAGTCCCTAGCCAATGCCTTTGTTAAGTGGCCGGCTAAATTGTTATGAGTTCTAACGAACTCTACGGATATCACCCCATGCATGATTAATTCTCTAACCATACTATGTCTCACTCCCAAGTGCCTCGACTTTCCATTGTATACTTGGCTATATGCTTTAGCCAAAGTCGCAGCACTATCACAATGAATACTTATAGGTGATATCGGCTTCGGCCACAAAGGAATCTCATTAATTAAATTCTTTAGCCACTCTGCCTCTTTACCGGCGGCTGCCAAATCTACAAATTCAGATTCCATGGTGGAATTTGTGATGCAAGTTTGTTTCTTTGAGGCCCAAGAGATGGCGCCTCCACCGAGCAAGAATGCCCATCCACTAGTAGAAGAATGATCCTCTACATTGGATATCCAACTCGCATCCGTGTAGCCTTCGATCACCGAAGGAAACCCAATATATGTTATACCATAACTCATGGTTCCCTTTAAATATTTGAATACCCTTCTTACCGCTTGCCAATGATGAGTACTCGGTCTACTAGTAAACCGACTCAACCTACCAACGGCATAGGCAATGTTCGGACGTGTACTTGTCATGGCATACATAAAGCACCCGATTGCCTTAGAGTATTCTAATTGTGAAACGGCTTCACCCTCGTTAGGCCTAAGCTTTTCACTTGGATCCATCAGAGTACTCACGGGCGAACAATTTAACATATTAAACTTCTTTAACACTTTCTCGACATAGTGAGATTGCGTTATGGCCAAACCTTTGTTCTCCCATTTAATCCTTATCCCGAGGATAACTTCGGCCTCCCCCAAATCCTTCATCGAGAATTGGGATGACAAAAATTCTTTTGTCAAGTCGACTTGTCTTTGGTCCGTGCCAAAGATTAACATGTCGTCAACATATAAACAAATTATGACGCCTCTACCGGAATCGTCAAATTTCCTATACACACATTTGTCCGATTGGTTTAAATGAAAACCATTAGACAAAACCACTTCATCAAACTTTTGATGCCACTGTTTTGGGGCTTGCTTCAAACCATAAAGTGATTTAATTAATTTACATACTTTATGTTCATTCCCCGACATCACAAAGCCTTCCGGTTGCTTCATGTAAACCTCCTCCTTTAAATCACCATTAAGAAATGCCGTCTTGACATTCATTTGGTGAATTACCAAATTATTAATAGCTGCCAACGCTATTAATAATCGAATGGTGGAAATTCGAGCGACCGGTGCATAGGTATCGAAATAATCAATACCTTCTTTTTGCCGAAATCCTTGAATTACCAACCGGGCTTTAAACTTATCGATGGTACCATCGACTTTCATTTTCTTCTTGAAAATCCACTTGCAACCCAAAGGTTTGCAACCCGGTGGTAAGTCGGCCAACACCCATGTGTTATTCCCCATGATAGACTCCATCTCATCATTTATTGCCTCTTTCCAAAAGGCGACGTCTTGAGACTTCATAGCCTCATCATAGGTTCTTGGATCTTCCTCTATGCTATAACAATAAGCATATTGAGATTCAATTTCATCTCGTGAACCTTCAACTAAGTATAGTTGAAAGTCGGAACCAAAAGATTTCTCAATCCTTCCTCGTTTACTTCTTCGAGGTTCGGGAATTTCCAAAGAAGTTTCCTTTTCTTTTCCACTATCTTTGATTCCACTCGTACTTGGAATCACATCTTTCGGTCTTGGAATCGAGGTGAATCGATTCTCATCGAATATTGCATCCCTTGATTCTATAACGGTGTTAACCGAAATAGAGTCGTTGGGTTCAATAACATAGAACCGATATGCCTTTGAATGCTCGGCATATCCGATGAATATACAATCGATTCCTCTTTCTCCCAAAGTTTTTCTTTTGGGATCCGTTAACCTTACCACAGCTCGGCAACCCCAAACTCGTAAATAATTTAAGTTTGGTTTCTTCTTGAACCAAAGTTCATAAGGAGTATCCTTACTCCTTTTGTTTGGTACCCGGTTCAAAACATAGCAAGCCGTCAACATGGCTTCACCCCAAAATCCGTCACTAAGACCGGAGTAGGATAACATCGAGTTAACCATTTCTTTTAAAACTCGATTCTTTCGTTCCGCAACACCATTTTGTTGAGGTGTATACGGTGCCGTGGTCTCGTGTATAATTCCAACAGATTGGAAATATAGAGGATCAAAGTATTCACCGCCTCTATCGGTTCTCAACTTTTTAATTAAAATATTTTGCTGCAATTCCACTTCGGTTTTATAAATCCTAAATTTTTCTAACACTTCGTCTTTCGAATGGAGTAGAAAAATATAACAAAATCTCGAAGCGTCGTCTATAAATGTAGCAAAATACTTTTTATTTCCATGTGAAGGAGTCGCATGCAAGTCACACAGATCACTATGGATTAAATCCAAAACCATAGATGATCTTTTAATTTTAGGGAAAGGTTGACGTGTGATTTTTGTAAGCATGCAAGTCTTACACTTTTCTAAATTTAAATTAAAGGAAGGTATCATGCCATCCTTGGACATTTCATGCATTCTTTTGTAATGCACGTGTCCAAGTCTAGCATGCCAAAGAAAGGACAAATTGCTATTATCTACCATGCAAACATAATTTTCACAACCAAATTCATTTATTATATTTAACATAAACATCCCAGAATTGTAGTAACCAAATCCAATAAACATACCACACCGCGATAGTACATACTTATCGCTTTCATATACTTGTTTAAAACCTAATTTGTTCAACACACTTCCGGAGACTAGATTCTTCCGGATATTAGGTACAAATAAAACATTGTTTAATTTCAACAAATTCCTAGAGCTAAACTTCAAATCCACACAACCACGACCCAAGATTGGAGCACTAGACTCGTTGCCCATATGCAAGACCGATCCATCTTCCACCGGTTCGAACTTCTTGAACCATCTTCGATCCTTGCACACGTGACTCGTGGCACCCGAGTCTACCCACCACGCAATATTATCATCCTGTACATAAAATGCATAGGAAATTAGTGGTACATAATTCTTACTTGAATTATTAGAAATGATCGAGTTTTGACCTTGATTTGGGGGTTGATCGTTCGACCCTTATCCCGTACCACTCGTACTCGCTCCATTCTTGTTACCTTTACCAACTCGACAATCTCGTTTGAAATGTCCTGTTCGACCACAGATCCAACAAGTCATTTTTGACTTTTTGTTGGGTCCATGTTTGGGATTGTCGAACATCCGTTTATTACCTTTGTCGAATTTCTTCTTGGTCGTGTTCTTACGCTCCTCAACCATGTTGACATTGGATGAACTTGGGATATCCTTATCATTGGTCTTACCACTTTCTTGCACACGTAGTGATTCCTCAATACGTAAGTGGCTCCCAAGTTGCACCAAAGAAAGTTCTTCCTTTTTGTGTTTAAGTGTGTGTTTGATGTCTTTCCATGATGGTGGCAACTTGTCAATTATGCTCGACACCGAAATGGATTCATCCATATGCATATGGTGTTGAGTATATTGACCAAGGATCCGGAGCAATTCGTTGTATTGCTCCATTACGGGCCTGGAATCGATCATCTTGTAATTATTAAAATTACTTACAAGGAACTTCTTACTCGAAGCATCCTCGGCCATGTATTTCGATTCCAAGACATCCCACAATTCTTTTGATGATTCTACATTTTGGTAAACATCAAATAAAGCATCAGACATACCGTTAAGAATATGCCCACGGCATATGTAGTCGTCGTTCTCCCATTTGTTTTTACGTCGGATTGCCTCCAAAGGTGAATCTTCATCGATCTCCGGCATGGGGGTGCTAAGAACATACGCAACCTTCAAAGTGGTGAGAAGAAAGTGCATCTTCTTTTGCCATCGACGAAAATCGTTTCCTAGAAACTTCTCTAGTTTGCCGAATTTCGAAGTCATATCACGAACGGATTCCTCTCGATTTGCCATCGTTAATCAAACAGAAATTGTTGTATTCGAATGTTAGATCTTTTGTATTTATATGATGGTGTCGAGACCGGATAATCTTAAGAATCGTGTCGGAAAGGCACTTTCCGAATACAACAATTCGACCCTATAAGCCTTGGGTTCACGAACTTTGTATTGTGATAATTCTTAAGATTTTCTCACACCAAAGACTATGATATGAGAACTATATATCGTTATCCAAATTCTCGATCACATATTTATAGAAAGAAATCGACGGTTACAAGCGGTTACAAGCGGTTGAGCGGTTGAGAAACGGTTACAACCGTTTATGGATAAGATCAAAAGAAAACTACAACCGAATTGGAAGTTCTAGACATTAATATTTTCCAGCAAAAACTGACAGCACTTATTAGCGACAGCTGATAGCTTTCAGCGACAACTTTCAGCATTTCAGCGACAGCTTTCAGCTTTTCAGCGACAGCCCTTAGAAAAATTCTAGTCTTTTCGAACTTCGACACCGCTTTAAGGCGATCTAAGATGATAATGGAAACTTGTAAGAATGCACTCCGTACCTCCTAACTTACGTATGTTTGCCTTATCGTCTTAATCGATCTCAATTAAATCACAATTACACCAAAACGATTGATGACACTAAAATCACCAACATTAACTTCGTCCAGGGAGAATAGAGCTTCTAAAAATTCAGACTTCTAAAGAGTAAGAAATCTTCTTCTTTTAAACCCGGGTCTCGGGTCTCCTGACTCTTTAAATTTATCTTTAAAACTTTGAAAACAGTCTCTTTTAAAAGAATGGATTCAGAAAAGCCATGGATATATATGACCTTTCTGAAGCTTCTTGTTTACCACAACATGGAAATACCCGGTATGCTCATCCAAGTAAAATGACTAGTGCCTTCCATTTTCGGTTCAATCTACGAGCTCTCTCTTTTCTTTTATGGCAGAGATCTCTCCACACCAAGGAACCAAATCACAATGGATCGAAGCCCTCATTTTCCTTCCAATTAGTGATATTCTATCTCTTACTTGGGAAATTGTGGTCGACCCCGCCTACACCTTCCTCGGAATCGAGACTTTTTACAATTTCCGCCGACGAGCTTTCTCACGAGCTCTTTCTTCTCGGGAACATCTCGAAACCGAGCGGGCAGCAAGAATAATAATAAACCTAAGCCCAGTGTTTGATGTGAAGCCGTTATAGAAAGCAGCCGCTTTCCCACCGAAAACTGAACCCTTTCGCTCATCCATTCTCTAAACTTCATTAAAGTCATTAATTCTCCTCCAACAGTCCAGGCAGTATTAGGATCCCCAGTGATAATAGAGGAAATACTGTTCCAGAGAGACTCTTTGCATCTAAGATTGTGAGGGCCATAAACGTTTATCACCCCAATGAAATATCATCCATCTAAAAAAGCCTCGAAAAGATTCCCATGAAATTCCATCGAAAATACAAAAAAAAAATGGTCAACCGAAGACGGTACATAGAATATCTGTCAAAATAACAAATTCACTTAACTCCGATCAGTTCTTCACGAAGGTGGGTGTTGGCCTTACTTCGTGTGGATTCCACAGTCCTTAAACCATATCACTATTAATTAATCCCTATAACTTTAGTGTGGAGTGCACACTCCTTTGAGTTTTATATATTATAGAAGATCCCCAATATCATGATTCTCGCTGCATGCGAGTGGTATCCCATACACCCCTCACCTTCTTAGGAGTTCTTCATTTTCTTAATTTGCTGGGTAATTACTTTTTACCGTGATAGTGTGACTTCTTAATTTAGTGTAAACATACATAGTTTTGCTTAGCGACCTAGAACAGAAGTTTGTTCAAGTCACTACAAAACAAATGACTTTTACCAATAAAATTAACCCAGGGAAATTTGTATCGGTGATTACCTATGGATCACCCAGAAAATATCAATAGTTCAGTAGAATCCAATGTTTTTGTTAGTACACAATGTATCCAAGATTTAGGGATAATTGTATTTGTCTAATTGTATTAGTCAAAAGTCAAAGTCAAAATAGCTAGGTTTGGTCAAAGGGTATATAAACCCAATTGTAAGGGTTTGTGTGTGTGAGGTCATTTGTGTATAGCATTCCAAGGGGTGTGTGTGTGGCCTCCAAGAGAGAAAGTGTACCCAATTCATCATCTTCTACATTTCTCCTCTAATCAAGTGCTTTAATGGTTTAATCTTGTTACCTGATTTGTTCTCAATTGGTATCAGAGCCTAACAGAGTTGAATTTGTGCAATCATTCCTACATTTTTATCAATTTTTGAAGAAATTGAAGAGTTGTTTGGTTTTGAGATTTTATTGAAATTTCTCAAAATTTTGGTTGATTCGATGTGTTTTGGATAAATCATTTTTCACAAATTTGTTTCTAATGATGTTCTGAATCATAGAAATCATTTGACTCTTGTTAAATTCAAAATTCAAGTGTTTGAAATGTTTTGAAATCAACAGTGCTTAATAAACACTGTTCTTCATTCGTTTTAGATTTAGTGTTGGATGCTATCTTTCATTTGATATTTTTGGTTGATTTGGCTTAATAGATCACTTTCTGAGTTGGTTTTAATCAGATTGCTCCCTCCAGAATAGAAGAACACCATCAAATCAACATGTTCACTTTTCTGGGTTTTGTTAGTCGATGATGTTCTTCGGTGTTCAAAGTTATAGTGGTGATCGATCTAAAGATTTGATGTGTTTTAATCGATTTTGATGTCACAGATCGATTCCTTGTGAAATTTCGAGCATACCACAACTTTCAGATCTGGAAAACCATCAAGAAATAGAGGAGTTACAGTTGCTGAAAGTTGCTCTCCGGAATCTGGGTAATACTCGCCGGAAAAACGGTTTCTTCCGCCGGTGTTCATCTGTGTCGCAACCCCGTATCACAACTGTTGCGACAACACTCCATATCGCAACATTCATTGCGATATCGCAACCTCAATCATATCGCAACTCAAGTGTGTCGCAACCTCAGTTGCGATATCGCAACCAACTCGCCGGAAAGTTCATCTTCGCCGGAAAACTTCACCATCGCCGGAGAAACGATTTTTGGTTGCATGTTACAGATTTCGTTGCATAAATCGACTGTTTTGTGAACTTAAAGTGTATAGAAACCAAAAGGAATCGATCTTAACGTGTAAAACAGAACAAAATCAAACAAAAAATCTGAAAAATCGTGTTTGGGGTGATGATGAACAGTAACTAACGGAAGTCCGTTAGTTCAGTTAGGTTCGTCACATATTTGGTCCTTCCGTTAACAGTCCGTTAAGTCCAGTTAATTAGTTTAAGTGTTTGACACTTCTGGTCCCTGGACTTCTAGTTTCAGGGTTTCGCAGTTTTAGTCCCTCTAGTTTTAACTTTCAGATTTTTACCTTTTTAGTCCCTCGACTTTAAACTTTTAGATTTTTACATTTTAGTCCTTTGAGTTTTATTATTTTTAGGATTTTTCATTTTTAGTCATTTGAGTCTTAATTTTAGGATTTTTGTCACTTATATTCCTTGTCTTTTATAAGTGATAATATTTTACACTTTTGGTCCTTGTTTTTCATTTTAGTTTCATAAGTTGTCGTTTTTAGTCCTTATTTTTCATTTTTCATCGCTTTTATCAATTTTTTCCTGCAAATATCCGTAACTGATATATATTTCTCATGTTTTGCAGGTTTATCGATTTAAAGTCAAGTTTTCCGCATTAATTTTTCGGAATTAATTTTTGGAGACAGATTTACAATTTGTTTTTCAATTTTTATTTCTGAATATTTTTCTGACTTTAATCGATATTTTTTTCTCTGATCGTACAAGCGCACAAATACTACTTCTCACGAAGTATCTGTTAACGATCCGACATTCTAATTTTTCAGGTAACAATGGATGATTATTCAATGGATGATCATCTCGCGCTAGAATATATGGGTTGGAATGATTCGTCAACAGACAAACCCAAGGCAATTTCAGAGGTAACAATGTCTGTAAAGGAGACAAATGAGGTACATTCTAATCTTTACAATCAATTCTTTACTCAACAAGCTTATTTAACAAAAAGATTAGAAAATCTAAAAAGAGATCAGGATAGAGCAGATGAGATAATTTCCACTCAAAAGGCAAGACTAATTGAACAAGATAGTCAAATTAAGGATTTTGAAAAGAAAAAGGCTAAGTTCGAGATTGGTCATGCTTATTTTCAAGACAGAATAACTGAACTATCGGATAAATTACTGAGTTCGGAAGTCAAGAATAGTGAGTTTGAGAGTCTTTTGCATGCTTACAAAGACAGAAATGATGAGTTATGTGAAAATGTCAAGGATCTGGAAAATAAATTGTATAAAGCAAGTCAAACTGAACAAACAATTCACATGCATAAACCAAATAAGTTCAGATATTTCAACTCAAAATGGGGAATCGGGTATGATAATCCACAATACCTGAGCAATGCTTTATCAAAATCTCCCACTTTGTACAAATTTGAATGGATTGAACTTGCCGTACATTCAAACTTTCAAATCAAGATGGATGATAAAGACTATAAGGCTGAAGAAGAAATAAAAAGGAAAACCACAGTTAAAATGCAACTTCCTTTTTGGTATGGTCCAGACAATGCAAAGGCATTGAATTCTAAGAAAACCTTACCAAACAATTATTTTGAGAGTTATATTGTTAAAGAACCAGATGAAAAAGAAAATACCCAAAAGGTTCAATCTGACAAACCAACTTTGGAAGGAAAAAGGTATTTTCCACCAATGGTTCTTGAACAAAACTCATGGACCTCGAAAGCAAGATCGAAAGTACTATTCAAGGAGTCAGAAATGACGAGAAACTTGCTTTCGAGATCGAAAAGGAAGTCATGATCACGGTGTTTTCAGAAAGTTTAAAAGAAATGAAAATCAAACTTGAGGAAATATCTGAAGAAAAAGCCATAAAAGAAAAACAATCTTCAGATTCAGATGTTTCCTCATGCAAAGCTTTTATAGGAAATGCTATTTTGAGAGACTGGACAACCAATGACCAAGATGATTTTGAACCTTGGGATTTGGAAAATCAGTTTGATAAATATCCTCCTATATATTTTCCTACGGAAGAAGATAAAATATTTCAGAAAGAATATAATGACTTTCTTTTTCCCAAGTCTGATGATAATGATAGCCCATCATATGACACTGATACTGATTTTGAAAGCGAGAATGTTGGTAAGGAAAAAGGTAAACGTGTATGTGAAGAGCCTGTTCAATTTGATTTCTGTGCCAAACTTCCAGATCATTCTGACTTTCTAATAAATGAAGAGGAACCTGAAAAGATTATCTTGGAAGGAGAATCTTCAAAATCAGCTGAGAAAATCTCTGTTAATGATGATCATTCTAAATCCAAATCAAAACCATCATTACAGAAAAAGAAAAGAAAAACAAAAAGAAAGAAGCGTGTTAATTCTTTTCAGACTCAATATTCAAAAGCTTACAACTCTTATTTGTCTGGTTTTTCAGATCATAATTTGAGAAACAACACGCGCCTTGAGTGGAGAATAAAGGAGTCCACACAGGATGTGGCCCAGATCAAATCATCTCACGTTACTTTAAATGTTTTAAATTCCAAGAAAGACAATTTTGTTTCAAATGTTATTAATTATGATGTTGGCACTAGACGAAAACTTGTAGTTCCTTACAAGGTTTATTCAATTCGCCAACTGATTAATTTGGCACGAGATCAAATTTGTTGTGCTTCTTGTGGTGTGGATGATTTTATCTGCAAATCTTACTATAACCGTTGGTTTTACTCAAATGATTATTTTAAAACCAATTATACAAAACAAAATGCCAATTCCAAACATACTAATCAGAAAGGACCCAATTGGCAGTGGGTACCAAAAGCTGTTTAAATTCCATTTTGTAGCCCAGTCATGTGTGGTATTTGAATTCCGATTGCTCAAAACACATGACTGGTAGAAAGGAGATGCTGAGCAACTTTGTGGCAAAGGAGATACTGAAACTAAACACATCGACCTCAGGGGGGTTAATAGAATACATCCTATGCACAAATTTAGGGGGAGTGTGCATCACTATCATGTAAGTGTTGATCCGTAGTGATTAATTGCCTCCGAGGAGTTAAGTTATGTGTTCTAATTTGTTTTTAAACACTAACTCTTAAATGATGAAAACAATTTAGAAAAATCTTTGCATCATTTAAGGGGGAGTGAAAACCGTGTTTAAAATCATGAGTGCTTAATCAGTTGGAAGTTGGACATCTTCCAATGTGATAAAATCTTTCAATTGTTATCTGAAAAATGTCCAAGTATTTCATTTATCGCAACAATGCACTGAGATAACCTTTGAACAATAGGTTATCGCAACCAACTATTGCGATTAAAAGTTAAACATCATTCTATCGCAACACTTAGTTTGCGACAAGAGAACTATCGCAACCTTGCATTGCGATAAGAACATATGAACAGTAACGTATCGCAACGGCCTGTTGCGATAAGGGGTCATGACTATCGCAACCCGTTCATTGCGATAAGATTGAGGGTTCTCGCAATCTGTTCATTGCGACAACCTGACACTGTGGCGGTCAAACCTTTGGACCAATCAGTTGTTGCCACGTGTCCTTCTCTCAACCTTCTATGAATACAGAGAGTTTGAATCCTTTTTTGTCTCATTTCAAAAACCCTCTCAACTCTCTAAAATATCTGTGTTCGATTTCTGAAAGTGTTTTAAGATTTTCGAGTTTTCATCCATTCATTTCCTTTCAGAATCATATCGAGGTAAATATTCCTAACTTTTATTCGATTTCATCGCCGTGATACCAGAACCTGTACTTGCCTATGCCGACCAGCAGTCTGAGGTAGTTAGGCAGTATAGATTAGCTAACGCACTAGTGGTCCAGCCAGAACCGACCGGACCTCCCCATGGTGCAAACTCACTAGGCGGTGAGGGTTTACTTGTCGAGCAGGTTCAGGAACTTGGGGTTCCTGAACGGAGAGAGGTGAGGATAACTTTAAGAAAGAGAGTAGGTGGGGTGGCTAGGACTGCTGGTCTGGCATCTTCTACCAGAGCTATTCGTATACCTACCGATGGAATCCGAGGATGATTCAGATTTTAACCCCTGGAGATTTTGGAGACATAAGGCGGAATGAGGGAGATATAGTAGAAAATACTAATGTGAGCTGTGATGTGGTGAGAAAAGAAATGGGAGAGAAAGAGATAGGGTCAGACAAAGTTTTAACTACTGGCTCTCCCCAACCTAATCTGAGCTGGGTAGCCACATCATCTACCAACGAGCGTCTGTCGCCGTTGCGTATTGAAACAGACATGGTGGACCCAGCCATGCAATGCACAACCCCTCTAAGCCACTCATCGGCATCTCAATTTGCCGATGTTTCATTTGCCACAGGGGATAAAGCACATAGTCTATCGGCGACACACTCGGTGTCTGTTGGTATTGAAACAGGTAGGCTCCTGCCCCGGCTACCGCCCATTCTTCAAAGCACAATGAGTCTAGGACCTTTTGGAACAACTTCCTTTCCTAGGACACAAATGATGGCATAACACCAAGTTGTGAGCTTTCGTGCTCCAACCGGAACACCCAGAGTGAGGCCGCCATTTATTGGTAACCCACGAGGACAGGGTGGAAGTCCTGTCATAGTTAACATCGCGCCAACTATGAACACAGGCAGTACGGTTGCTACAACCGCTACTTCAACGGGGAACCTATGTGGCCCGGATGTTAGATATCTTTTTCCCGTTTTTGATCCCGAAGATGTTATAAGGATGCTTGGACCGCCCCCTCATTATATTACTCTTCCGTTATTATCATCTGTTTTTGCCTCCATTGACAGAGCCCACAAGCAACCCAGACATGCTATGTAGAGTACCATTGAGAAATTAGCAAGAGAATTGAGCAAAGCCATCAAGAGCAAACATATTGTTGAATCGTCGTCAACCCCTCAGATTCAACCATCCAATACACAATCCGACCCACAACAACCACCACCAGTTCCATTACACCAAATCTGAAGACCAGCTCAAATGAGAGTTGTTAGCCCGACTCCTAGCCAAAAGTGACACAAGTACAGCTGAAGAAGTTGATCTAATTGGTTTACTCCGTCAACATACCCAACCTCAAACACACCACCTTCGAGCAACGACTTCGAGCGTCTTACCAACTCAATCTACTGCAGTGTTGGGGTTTTAGATCAATCAGCTAGTGAACGGGAAACGGGAACCGGCGGAACGGACACTGAAATGGTTGAAGTGGATGAAACCAATGTTCTAGTTGATGTCATAACTAGGGTTGAAAAGCCTCCGGTTGTTGACAATAGAACTGATGATGAAAGGATGGCTGATGATATGCTTATTGAGATAATCTACATTGATTCTGAGGAAGAGACTGAGAAAACAACCATCCGGATCAAAGAGGAAATAAAAAGATTTTGTTTGAAGACCTTGATCAACCTTACACAGATTTGAAGTTCGTGTTTCAAGACTTGTTGACTATTTAACTTTAAAGAGCCTAATGAAGATTTAAAGCCGCCAAAGTGGATTCTTGAAGATAAAGCTTATCTGAAGATTAAAGAGCTGAAGACTATCGTCATATTTTTTTTAAATCTTGGATCCATAGGGGGAGATTGTTAGTACACAATGTATCCAAGATTTAGGGATAATTGTATTTGTCTAATTGTATTAGTCAAAAGTCAAAGTCAAAATAGCTAGGTTTGGTCAAAGGGTATATAAACCCAATTGTAAGGGTTTGTGTGTGTGAGGTCATTTGTGTATAGCATTCCAAGGTGTGTGTGTGTGGCCTCCAAGAGAGAAAGTGTACCCAATTCATCATCTTCTACATTTCTCCTCTAATCAAGTGCTTTAATGGTTTAATCTTGTTACCTGATTTGTTCTCAGTTTTTCGAGAAAATACCTATGGATGTCACTGATTTGCATTACCCACCAACGTTTGTGACGGTTTTGTGACGAATCACCCTTTTATTAGCGACAGATTTCCGAAGGAAAAGTTAATAGGTAAAAATCTTTCGTTTAGGTTACACCAAGAATTATGCCACTTTCTTATGCTTCTCATAATAACATAATTAATGTCAGCCAAGGTCCTTTTACTTGCCGCGAACTACAGTGGCGGATGCAGCTTGACAAAGGTAGGGTCCCACCCCCCCACTAAAATTAAAAAATCTTGATTTTTCAAGCATAAAAACAAAAAGAAATTTAACGTTTTATAACGGTTCCCCCGGTGATTTTTTGCATGTTCCCCCACTAACTAAAAAATCAAAGAAAGTACCTCAAAATCAACCAAAAACAAAAAAAAAATCTTTTGAAATCAACTAAAAAATCGAAAAAGTCCCTCGAAATCGACAAAAAAAACTCAAAAATCCATCGAAATCAACCGAAAAACTTCAAAAATCTCTCGAAACCGTATAATTAAGCTAAAAACAGATTGAACGATTTTATGGACCTTAAACCTAACTTAAAAGGCCCCCCACTATGCAAAAATCCTAGATCCACCACTGGCGAACTAACTCATTGCTAACTGATAACATGACTCCCTTCCATGATGTTACTCTCCCTATTTTTCTCATGGTAGCATTCTTGTTAATAACTTTATTTTCAAAAGATATAGTCTAAAAGATAAATGATAATTAATACTACCAATACGAAAGAATTAAACCTAGTGTATTAGTGGATCAGAATAGTGGAGAGTCTACGGTGCTGTTCTGTTCGTTTTCTGTTAAGACCTGAATCCATATGACTGTCTGAGTGGATATGGTTGTCTGAGTGTTAACAGATAAGTTGTTGTTCTGTTGTTGGGCTGAATAAACAGTCTGAATGTCAAAAATGACCGTTTTACCCCTGTTTTATATTTGTGAACCTAATTCCAAACTAGTTCATTTGATTGGTCTCCACATATAAATACAAAATTCGAGTGATCCCTGCATACCCGAATAGCAAACGAATTGGGACACCATAGTTTCATTTGATTGGTGGCGGCGACCTGGTGGAGAAGATCATCGGCGGCGGCGACCTGGTGGAGAAGAGCAGCGGCGGCCGGCGATGGGTGGTGAGAGGCGAGCAGCGAGAGGAGGGAAAGGGGGTTGTGAGCCGATGGGTCTGCACAAGTGAGAGGAGGGAGAGGTCTGTGAAAGTTTTTAGGGTATTTGAGAGAGAGGGGCAAGAGTGGAAACAAAATGGCTGAGTGGTAAGGACACATATTTTCTAGCTAAATCGGTCAGCCGAATTTTTCCACATTAAGCCGCTACCGAACGGGGAGATATGGCTGTGCGAATCAGCCATATCTCCCAGACAGACCAATAAGCCCCAAAAGAACAGCCCCTACGAGTCATTTAGTTGGGGAGTGTAGTAGTATTAGGTAGTAGTTAAAATGCTTAACCACGAGGCCAAATTAGCTGAGAATAAGGCATATTAACGTTGTAGTTGAAATGGTATTCTGAAAAATATCCTTAAAAAGTATTAGTTGTATAGGTGGACAAATCTCACGCTTGGATTTTCGAATGGTAAACTATCTAAGATCAAGATTCTATATGGCGGGAGGTGTGGCGTGGCGGTGAGGCCAAACCTCAAGTCTTAGGAGCCACGGTGAAGCCATGACGTTTTTAAGGCATAGTTTATGGCGTCAAATTTCTAATTCATATATAATATTGCATATAAAAACATATGTTTTGTAGTGTTACTTAATGAGTCGTTAGTAATAAGCAAGTTAAATTATGTTAAACTTGCAAATAATAAATTAAAAACGTTAAGAAAAATCAAATATCGTATTACGAAAATTGCGCATTAGGCCATGGCGTGTCACGGGCTTAACGTGGCGTGAGACACAAGCCTTGGTACCATGGCAGTCCATGGCTATGCGGCGAGTTTTTTAATTAGAACAAGCTCACTACAAAAAATAACCAGTATCAGCGAGGGACAAATCCCTCGCTAAAGCTCGAATCCGTCGCCAATCCGTCGCTGATGGTTCGCGAGTCAAACGGGCGTAGCTGATGCTATCAGCGACGGATTAGGTAAACGACCCCTATATGAAAAAGAGCGAGTAGTGGATAAAACAGAACTTTACCATTCAACAGTTTCGATACAGTTTAACCTTTAACGCATAAGGTACAAATTATTGAAGGAGAATAGTTAACGTTTGATAGAAAGGGTTAGAGCATCTCCAACAACATTTATAAAATAGGAAAAAGTGGCTTTTAGTTTGCTATTCATCTCCAACAGCTTTGCTATATGTTTTGCTAAAATAGAAAATCTCCAAAAAAATCTCTATGGTTTGCTAAATATAGAGAACTCTCTATTTTAGAAAAAATTTAGCAATGCTGTTGGAGTTGAAAGGAAATAATTTTAGCAATTTTGACTTTTCATTATTTATTTTAGAAAAATTTTAGCAATGCTGTTGGAGATGCTCCTTCATATATTTCTTGGCATAGTAGCAATGCTCCTGGACTTATCAACTACCAACAGGAAATTATAACTCAAAATCAATAAATTTTGGAGGAGTAAAAACACCTAGAATTTGAAAACTATCATGAACAAAAGGAAATGATTTTTACAAGGTTATTTGAAATTTGATTCATCTTGGACTTTCTCGAAACCACTTGGACCACTAACCCAATCCCTCGCTAATCCCTCACTAATTAGCGACGGATTAGCGATAGATTAATGAGAGATTAATCACAAACCCAATTCCTTGCTAATCCGTCGCTAATTAGTGAGAGATTAGCGAGGGATTGGGTTAGTGGTCAATCCCTCTCTAATTAGTGAGGGGTTTTTTCTTTCGCTAATTTTCGTCACTGATGCCCAGTTTTCTTGTAGTGGCTGGCCGTAAAACCTCTACCACCTAGCTCCATCAAGTATGGTTTTCAACGATGAGAGGAATAAATGGTTTATCATGATTAGTATAAAAATGCAAGTCCTACCATCAATGGCCTGTGGCTTGAATGCTATCTTATTATTTTTGCATCACTAAAAATTTGATAGCTATACTAAAAAATGGTTTGTATTTAACTATTTATAACTTCCTAGGTCTACCCCTCTATATATATCCTCTATCAGCAAACTTGTCTCTCCACAAACAAGTTCCAATATCTTCTCTTAAATCCCCCTTGATCCTTTGTGCATAATATTCTCTTTCCTCCATCACGTTAATGGCTACCGATGATCAAAATGATTTACGCGTTCCAATTCCTGAATACCAATCTCACCCAAAACAATCCTCTGCAAAGGAAGAGTTTGATTACTCGCAAAGAGGACAGTGGCTTCGTGCCGCTGTCTTGGGAGCCAATGATGGCTTGGTTACTGTTGCATCTATCATGATGGGTGTTGGTGCCGTTAAACAAGATGCAAAGGCCATGATTCTCTCGGGCTTTGCTGGACTAGTTGCGGGTGCATGCAGTATGGCAATAGGAGAATTTGTTTCTGTATATTCTCAACTAGATGTAGAAGTGGCTCAAATGAAAAGAGAGAATAGAATGATAGAAAATCAAGAAGAAAATGAGAAAGAACAACTGCCAAATCCTATGCAAGCCGCTGTAGCATCGGGTCTTGCATTTTCGCTAGGTGCAGTTGTTCCTTTACTTTCTGCTTCCTTCATAAGAGACCATAAGGTGAGGTTGGGGGTGGTGGTAGCAGCTGTGAGCTTTGCACTTGTGGTTTTTGGATGGATTGGGTCTATGATTGGGGGGACATCTATGGTGAAGCCTTGCTTTAGGGGTTTGTTTGGAGGGTTGATGGCTATGGCCATAACTTTTGGACTAACTAAACTGATTGGCTCTAGTGGACTTTAACTTGTAATTGGATCATTTTCTTGTTTATGTAATAAAATGTATGTCTTTGCATGTGTTAGGGTCATATTTTGTGTTGTAATTCAATGTCAAGGGTCTTAAAGTGTAATTGTTTCAAAGTTCATGTAATATCAAAGTGTTTGACTTTGACCTCAGCTTGTGTCTTGTAATCTTGTGATTGACTTTCAATATTAAGAGATATATAACATAAGTGCTATATTCTCTAGATATATTCTCTCTCTTGGATATTGATCTCATTGTGTTTGATTTACATCTTTAAAACATGAATCTAGACTCACACTTTTTTATTAGTGGCTGGTTTTAAAGACATATATATGACCAAAAAAAGAGTATAAGTAGAATGGATATCAAATGCAATAAATATGTATACATCCTTCTGGATCATTCTGTAGAAGGCTACCATACATAATAACAATGATAGATGAAAGAAAATTTTGATGTTTGTTGTGGTTAAACACCAAAATACATTTGGCTAATGACTTCCAAATCGCAATGTTACACTAAAAATCAAATGTCCCAATAATATCATATCTGACAATTCATCAATGTCGATATTAGTTCATTGCTATATATAACGTAGTGATCAATATTCTAGTGATGAATCAATTATTTATAAACAAACATTCAATACCAAAATTCATAATGCAAATAACAATAAAGAATTAAGAGATAGCACTAGGGGTGTACCCGCCTTTTGAACCGGAATTGCTTTGGAAATGCCGATTCTGGAACCGAAACCGATGTGATTTGTTACGGTTCCTAAATACCGAACTGATTAATATTGACTCTCATTTTTCTAGAACCGTTACGCACCGGGATCAGTTCCGGGACCTGGTACTCGGTCCCGCTGGATACCTAGAACCGGAACCGACGGGTACCTGCTATTTTTTTAATAAAAGTTATTTATATATTTATTATATTTAAGAGGCCATCAATTTTTCATGAGGGCATCAATCAAGCCCAAGGGTTCCCGAATCCGAACCAACATCATGATCTCTTCTCGAATACCTACTAGCTATATATATCTGGGATGGTGAAAGAAAGCATCCGAGCCTTTAATGACACAACAGTCAGCAGGAGGACTAGACAAGTTAGCCAAATTTCAACTCACCATCTTAATTAATCACGTGGGCAATTACCAGTAAATCAAACCATCACTATCTGAACAATAACTTAGTGGTAAAAACGATAATAAACAGGAATCTTCATTGCTCAAGAAGCAAATGCAAGACATGACGGCCACGATGAAATAATACATGCAACATACTCAAAGTAGTACTCAATGAATTGCAACTCTCGAAATACAAGTTGGCTACCGGGCCCGAACTAATAAGCAAAAGGTTGAATTGCGGCAGGTCACCAAGCATGATTAAGCAATATCCTAGTCGCGAGTATGTGCATGAGACATCCCTAAGAGGTAGCAATCACATGGACCAAATATAATAAAAGATTGTTAAAAGGTTATATTGAGTTGTGACCAATCTTGACATACAAAATGTTAACTTATTTTATTTGTTGTTGTTTTAATATTTTGAGGGCTATTCTTGACAAGTGTTGAAAGCTTAAGGATCGCGCTGATAGCATGAAGTCGAAAAGGGTAGCGGTAGAATTAGACGTGGCTAAAGGGCTATTATGAAAAAGGACTAAAATGTAATATACGCTTGTATATATAGTTAGCGATTAGGGTTTTAGTAATCAGTATTCATTTTATTTTGTTTAGCTTTCTCTCTCAATTCGTTTAGAGTTGTCTTCCAGAATAGTCTAGGGTTTCATATCAACCTTCAAATCTTTTGAAGGTATGAAGAGTGTGAGTGAATCTGTAGTGAGTTTTATTTTGTAAGTGTTGATGTTAAATAAAAGTTCAGTTTAAATGTTTTATGATGGTATCAGAGCTAAACGATTATGTGGTTTAGTTCATCTTCTTGGCTAATATGAATATGTTAGTTGTCATTTGTTGTTAAAACTTTTTGTTTAAAAACACTGACTATCTCATCGTTTCTTCATCATTCTTGTTAAACGTTTTTTGTTGTTTTTCGTTATCGAAAATCTCTTATCATTTTTGTTTAACAAAATCATTTTCTCTCTAAGTAAGGAACCTGAACGTAATCGTCAGATCTCCTTTGTTTTTTTTGTGTTTTACCTGTTTTACTAAAGTTCTTGTAAAAAACAAGGATAGTCAGTGTGTTTCCTTCTTCATCTGATCTGGATCTTGCGTTAATAGTGTCTGCCAAAGTCATTGGTCTAGATCTGTTTTTGGCTATCTCGTCCAGACATTTCTGTGTTGTTAATATCTCTCTAGATTCGAATCCTATCTCCGTAGATTTGCTTTGGATCTAGTTTGTTTCTGGTTTAGATATGTTATTATAGATCCATTTTATATATGCTTACTTGTTAAGTTCTTTACCTATTTCTTGTTAATATACTCTCTCTACATTTGGATCTTCTTCTTGATGTTTTAGTTTCAGATCTAGATCTCACATACATTCAGAGTCGTTGTTTGTCACGAGATCCTTCTTGTGACTGATTTTTATATCAACCGACTCGGACTGTTTTGAGTTTCGTTTTTTAAGATCTGACATCCATCTCATTATAGATCTAGTGTAGATCTGAGTTTAGATCTGTCACCTATATATGTAGATCTGAGTTTAGATATGACACCTATATCTGTAGTCAGTGACTCGAGGAAGATCCGTAAGTATCTCATGAATCGAAGAGAACTACATTCTTTGTAAATCTGTACAATTGTGATTAGTTAAACTAGAGAAACTGCTCCCATCCTATGACTCAAATCCAGAAGGTTACCTAAGCTAACATCTGTATCGACGAGGATCTGTACATTGGACTACTTTCTCTACCTTGTTATTAATCACAGTTGATCTATTGCACGTCTGGTGTTCCTTTTTTGTTTGTTCAGGTATGTTCTGGACCTAACTGAGTATTACCCGTTCTGGATTTCTCTTGAAATTCCAGATTGCTCATCATACCATTCTGCTGTGCATCTCTCATTACTTACTGTAAGTCCGCTCTGGTTACTTACCACTCTTTGGAACCACTGTAAGTCTTCTCATTACTTACTATAAGTCCGTTCTGGTTACTTACTTCTCTTTGGAACCACTGTGAGTTTTCGTTCACCTCTCCGTGTGTTACTGCTTTGCTTTGCTTTGGATAACTGAGCGGTAGACTTGACCTACCATCCATTGAGTGGCAAGGAATCCTGTCTTAGCCCTCAGTTTTTATCCTTATGTTTTCTTTCGTTTCTATACTAAGTGATTCACTATGACTGGAGCCGAATCTCCTAAGACTCCAGACAACCGATCTCTGATTGGAAAGCTGGACTTTGGAGATCCCTTATATCTCCATCCTAGTGACACTACAGGTTCTTCTATTCAGAATATTAAACTTAATGGGACTGATAATTACAAGGTCTGGTCATGCTCTATGACTCTGGCTTTGGAAACTAAAAATAAGTTTGGCTTTGTTAATGGATCTGCTGTTCGTCCCAAGGATAACGATGTTCTTGCTAAACAATGGGATAGGTGTAACTCAGTTGTTTTATCTTGGATCCTTAACTCTATTTCTGAAGAGCTGTTTGTGAGTCAGGTGTTTTCTAAAATAGCCTATGAGGTTTGGACTGAATTAAAGGAAACGTATGATAAAGTCGATGGCTCTGTCACCTTTAACTTACATCAAAAGATTAACTCATTAAGTCAAAATGGAGCCTCTGTTTCAGACTATTATCACAAGTTAAATGCGCTATGGAGACAGTTTGATGCATTGGTCAAACTGCCTTCATGCACATGCGATGCCTCGCATGATTTTTCTAACCATATTCAACTAATCAAGTTAATGCAGTTCTTGATGGGTCTGGATGATCATTATGCTCACATTCGGAGCAATATTCTAACCACTGATCCACTCCCATCAGTTAAAACTGCATTCTCCTTGATCTCAAGGGAAGAATCTCACAAAAGTGGAACTCGACCCTCTGAAATCAAGGGTCAACACACAGCCTTTTTCGGAAAAACAAATACTAATAAGAAAAACTTTGGAAAAAATCCTCTCAACTGTAAACACTGTGGATTAAATGGCCACACAATTGAAAGGTGTTATAAGTTAATTAGATTTCCAAAAGACTTTCAGTTTAACAAACCAAAAATTGGTCAGTCTTTCAAATCATCTACTGGTAATGCCTGTTCTGCTGACAATTCTGTTCAAAATTTAAGTTCTTCTACCACATTAACAGAAGATCGGATTAATAAGCTCCTGACTTTGATAGATCACAAACAGTCTGAAGGAATATCTGTCAATATGGCAGGTAATATTTTCTCTAATATGGGAAATCTCTCTAATGTGTCTCATAAGCTATCTAGTTCTGGTTGGATAATTGATTCAGGTGCAAATCAGCATATGACTACTACCCCTTCTCAACTTGAAAATCTCATGGATATTTCAGATTTAAATCTTAAAGTAACTCAACCAAATGGAGAAGAGGCAAAAATAAACCAAATTGGTAATTACCGATTAAATAATAAAGTTATGTTGCATGATGTGCTTGTTATACCTGATTTCCATGTGAATCTTTTATCTGTACATAAAATTGCTAGAGACAGTAAAATATTTGCTTTGGTTTGATGAATATAAGTGCTATCTTCTCCAGGACTTTCAGCCCACGAAAATAGTGGGGACTGGTAGTGAAAAGGGAGGATTATACTTCCTGGATAAACTGACTATAGGTGAGTCTTTTGACTCAAAATCTCAAGACTCCTGTAATGAGTCAAACTTGTCTATAATGTGTTGTATTTCACGTCAGTTATGGCACAGTCGGCTGGGGCATCCAGCTGATCCTGTGCTTAATGTTTTAAAAGACACCCTTGGTCTAGGGAATGATCGTCACCTCCCTCCATGTGAAATCTGTCATAAGGCCAAACAGGTCCGTGACAAATTCAATCTTAGTAATCACACTACTAATACACTTGGTGAATTAGTTCATTTGGACCTTTGGGGACCCTATAGGGTTCCAAGCAAGGAAGGATTTAAATTCTTCCTAACTGTTGTTGATGATTATTCTAGATGTGTTTGGGTTTACTTATTAAAAACCAAAGATGAAGTGTTTGATAATTTGGTTGGTTTTCACAGCATGCTTCTCACTCAATTTGGAAAACGTGTTAAGACCTTCAGAAGTGATAATGGGACAGAATTTGTGAATAATAGAGTAGGTGAGTTTTTTAGGATCAATGGGATTATTCATCAAACCACCTGTGTTTACACACCTCAGAAAAATGGGGTGGCCGAACGTAAACATAGGCATTTACTTAACATGGCTAGGGCATTGATGTTTCAAGGGAACATTCCATTGAATATGTGGACATAATGCATATTAACTGCTACCTACCTCATTAATCGCACTCCTTCTTCTATATTACATGGAAAATGTCCCTATGAAATTGTTTTTGGGTTTCCCCCTGTTCTGACTCATCTTAGAAATTTTGGATGCCTTTGCTTTGCTGTCAAACCTAATGTCTCTGATAAATTTTCTGCTAAATCTGAAAAATGTGTTCACTTGGGTTATTCAAACTCAAAAAAGGGTTATAGACTATATAGTCTAGAAACAAAGCAGATTGTGGTATCAAGAGATGTTAAGTTTTACGAAAATATATTTCCCTTTACATTGAATTCTAGTTTTCATGATCAAAATTCAAGTGATGTTAGTTCTTTGAACTTTTTTGATTCTGTGTATTTTCAGACTAATGATCCTACTTCCATAATACCCAATGATGAAATTAGGGTGAATATTCCAAATGAAAATATGTTAAATCAATCTGACCGTAGAAGCAGCCCTGAACTACATGGAAGCCAAAATAGAGCTGTCGGGTCAAATGATCTTGATAGCACTAAAAGTATAGACAATATCACTGAAACTGCCAGGTCAAATGACCCTGGCAGTACCCACGGAACCAGTATTTCAGAGGCGGGGTTTCATCAGTTAAAGGTTCGGTCTTATAATGATGAACATTTGGATTCCCCTCCTGAGGGTAGTGATTCTAATTCTGATCAAATCATGACTTCTGTTCGTAAATCAAATAGACCATCGAATTTACCTAAAAAAATTCAAGATTATGTGGTTGAGGGTAAAGTCAAATATGGTATTGAAAGAGTTGTTAATTATTCTAGTCTTAGTACAAATAATTTTTCTTTTGTGTCTTCTTTAAATAAGTCATTTGAACCTGATAGCTTCTTTGAAGCAAGTAAAGACCAGAACTGGGTAGATGCTATGAACACTGAGATGGAAGCCTTATATAGAAATCGAACATGGTTTTAACTGAATTACCACCTGGTCGTAAGGCTATAGGGTGTAGGTGGATTTATAAGATAAAATATAAATCCACCGGAGAAATAGAAAGATATAAAGCACGTCTTGTAGCCAAAGGCTACAGTCAACGTGAACATCTAGACTATGAAGAAACTTTTTCTCCTGTAGTAAAGATGGTAACGGTGAGATGTGTTATAGCTCTTTCTGTTCAGCATCGGTGGCCATTGTATCTGTTAGATGTGAACAATGCCTTTCTCTATGGAGACTTGGAAGAGGAAGTTTATATGAGTTTGCCCCCGGGGTATTTTTCTCAAAATGACAAAAGGGTTTGTAAGCTTGTGAAATCCTTGTATGGACTTAAACAAGCACCTCGTCAGTGGTATTCTAAATTGTCTTCCTGTATATTTGAGCATGGTTTTATTCAAAGTTCAAGTGACTACTCTCTTTTTACTAAATCTGTAAATGATGTGTTTATAGTTCTATTGGTATATGTTGATGATATAGTAATTACAGGTAACTCTGAATCTGAAATTAGCTGTGTTAAAAAACATTTACAATCAAGCTTTAGAATAAAAGATTTAGGCTTTCTAAAATTCTTTTTGGGCATTGAAATTTTGGAAACAAATAAAGGTTTGTGTATGTCACAAAGGAAATACTGTTTAGAGTTATTGAATGACTTTGGTTATTTGGGGTGTAAGCCGATAAACACTCCAATGGACATGAATCTTGTAGTTACCGAGTCCATTGGGTCAGAATCTAAAGATCCTCCATTAAAGGATTTTACTAGATATCAACGGCAAATTGGTAGTGTGATCCCAGAAACAAGTAATCAATCAAAGAACATTAAATTGGCCATCTCTATATTCAATAATCTCCCAATAGCTCACAATACAATGAAGAACAAAATACTTGTGTGTGTGGCTAGTGTGTGTAGTAGATGACCTATATCCCAAAAGGGAAGGAAACAAACATTATATACCTAGGGTATAGAATAGCCCTATTACAAAAATGGTCCCTCTACTTGGTACAATAAACATTTAAGCACTAACATTCTCCCCCTTTGTACCAATGTAGAGCAAAAGATTTAGACGTCCACCGGGGTCACATTCTTCTTCCGAATACCAAAGATGATCTCGAATCTTCGCAGTTCAAGGCGGTAGTCTTTCCGGTATGAGATAGATCTCAATACTTCGTTGATCAGGTTCTTTTCTTTCTCAGTGAGCATTACATCTCCATTCGCATCCAGACGAAGCTTACTTTCCAAGTGAAACAGAATAATCTTCAAAGTACCCTCACAGTACTTGTTGATCTCAATAACTCTCATAAATCTTTTCTTTGAGTCAGTATCAACGTAAACAACCCCGAGCTCAGGCTTGTTCAGTACAGTGTAGGCGGGGATACCTTGAATATCATATAAGCGTCTTTTTGGTCTTTTTAGGTTCACTTGAGTTTGAAAAGATTCCAAACCCATCTGGAAGTCAGTGAGGTAAGAATACTTCAGAATATTCTTCATAAACTTCTTTACACTTCGAAAGGCAGCACTGTATTGATTTCTATACTCTGGACGCTTCTTCTCTGGATGGACATTAAGACTGTTGTAAAGGCTCAGAAGATCATTCAGACTCAGACTCTTGAAATCAACTTCAGAAAATACGCATTCAGACCCGTCTGATCACAAGACTGTGAACTCAGGATAGAAGACATCAAACAGCTTCTTAGATTCAACTTTCAGCACCTTCATAATCATGTTATCTGACTTTACGGCTTCTGATCCTTTGTCTTTGTTCTTCATGACGTATAGAAATTCGATCTTCTTCAGCGATGGCCAGTCTTCAATCCCATATACTTTCTCCAAGTTGATCCGCTGAACATCCCGTACATACAGTTCTTTTCTCAAGGTTTCTAGATAGGGAGTTTGGATTGATACTCTCTCTCCAGTGGCTACATACCTTGGTTCAGCATCAATAATAACTTGGAAGAAACTGAGTTCTGCTTCAAGTACTTTATCTCTGATCTTTCCATCAGGTACAAACGGTGTTTGTGAAACTAAAGTACATGAGCTTGGACCTGCTGCATCTTCTAACTGTGGAGTGTCTGAGATTGGACCTGCAGAATCAACCTGTGTCGGAGCATCTTCTACCGCTGTCGGAATATCATCTTCAGACTCGATATCCAAATCCTGATCCCCAGTTTCAAAGTCAAAATCCAATTCATCCAGAGCTTCTATCATCTCTTCTTTAATCTTGTAGTTGAGCTGCTCTGGTTCTTCCTCAGAGTCAATATAGATATAATCTCGTATGAATTCATCTGCCATTCTTTCTTCCTCTGTTATATTGTCAACAGCCGCAGGCTTTTCAACCCCAGCTATGACATCAGCTCGAACAAGCATTTATGTATCAACATTCTGAACAACATCAGTCGCCGCTCCACCTTCACTTGTATTTCCCCCAGCTTCGATTCATTAACATTGCCAGTAGCAGCAGCAACACTAGTCTCTCCAACCCCTGCTCTCTTCTCCCCCTCATGTTGGTCAGGCAGATCCTGATCATCATGTCTCCTTTTCTGAGAGACTTCTGATTCAATACCACATCTTTCTTCTACAACTTTGAGCCGGTTACTGATGTTGGTGAATCCATGCATCACGGCATTAGTCATATATGTGACAGAGTTGGTAAGCTTCTCAAGTTGGTTTGCTAGAAGAAGTTGTGTATCGGTGGATGATGAAGTTTGAGGTTGGGTTGGAGGTGGTGTATGTTGACGAAGTAAGGAAACTAAGTCAACTTCTTCAGATATACTCGAGGCGCTTTTGGCTAGAAGGCGAGATAACAGCTCAGATTTAAGCTGGTCTTCAGGTATAAGGTGTAGTGGGATAGATGATGGATTTTGTAAGTCTGGTTGAGCTTCTGATGGTTGTTCTTGAGGAGTGGATGATGATTCAGCTATGTGTTTGCCCTTTATGGCTCGGCTGATTTCAGATGCTAACTTATCAATAGATTTCTGCATTTGTGCACGGTGTTGCTTGTATGATCTGTCAATTGTACCTAATGCAGAAGACAGTAATGGTAGAGTAATAAAATGCGGATATGGCCCGAGCATCCGAATTACTTCTGCATGAGGAAAATTAGGGAAAATAGAGCTAACTTCCGGACCACCTAGGTTACCGGTTGAAGTAGCGGTTGTAGCAACCGTACTACCTGTGCTCATGGCTGGCAAAGTGTTGACCATGACAGTACTTCCACCCTGTCCTCGTGCGGTACCAACGAATGGCGGCCTCACTCTGGGTGTTCTGGTTGGGGCACGAAAGCCCGCAACTTGGTGTTGTTCCAGCAATTGTGTCCTAGGAAAGGATATTCTACCAAATGGTTCTAGACTCAATGTGCGTGGAATAAAAGGTGGTGGCCGGGGCGGGAGCCTAGCTGTTTCAATACCAGCAGATACCGATTGTATTGCCGATAGCAGTTGAGCTTGATCCCCTGTGGAAAATGAAACATCGGCAAATTGAGATGCCGATGAGTGGCTGAGTGGGGCTGTGCTATGCATGGCTGGGCGGACCACGACTTGTTCAATACGCAACGGCAACGTACGCTCGTGGTAGAAGATGTGGCTACCCGGCTTGGATCGGTTTGGGGAGAGTCAATAGTTAAAACTTTATCTGACTCTTTCACAGCTTCACTCATTTCTTTTCTCCCCTCATTCTCACCACTAACTACCTTTTCTACTTCTTCTTGATTTTCTACTTCTACGTTTACAGATGAAGGACCCGCATCATCAGTAGCAGTGTCGAGAAGTTCGGTGTTCCGAGTGGTCTCAGTATCCGAACTCACAACACGTGGTCTTTTTCCCATATGTCTAGGAATTAATTGCACCAAGGGGTCATGACCGGAGTCATCATCATCATCATCATCGTCAAAGGCAGGAAAGAAAGGTTCTACCTCATCGTCTTGATTGACTGCATCATCATCAGGAGATGATGCAGCTGCATAAGCTTCATCCCATGAGACATTATCATCAAATATCTGTGCAGGAGGAGGTCGAGGTGGTAGTTGAGCTCGTCTGGAAGAGGATGCATGACCAACAGTCCATAATCTTCTCCCAACTCTCTTTCTTTTTGTTCTCCTCACCCATCGTTGTCCAGGAACACCCCATGTTCCTGAACCCCCTCGACTTGGACTTCCTCACCACCTAAAGGGATAGCATCGTGGGGAGGTCCTTCCGGTTCTGGATTGACCATCAATGCATTATCTATCCTATATTGCCTAACTACCCTGGACTGTTGGTCGGCATATGCAAGTAGATCTACACGTAGAACGGCGGTGTGAGCAAAGTTGATCTGCTTGGGCATCCTGAGATAGTGCATATACTGGCTTGGGCCTCTAGGGTGATTCTCTCGTCTTGGTATCTGATCGTTGTCTACCATAGCTTGATGAATCAAGATCTGGAAGAATCGCTGAAATGGTACGAAGTTTCGTCTCACCTTTGGTTTTAACTGATCCGCGACAAGCTCAACGACCTCGTTCCATATCAAGATGGCATAGTTGATGTTGTGGTTAAAGACGAATGCATGAAACATGCGCAGTGTGGATAGGTTTGTCTTGTCTAGTCCAGTATTCTTTGAGGTCATGCAACGGTTGAAGATTGAGCATATGGAGTAGTATATTCTCGGTAGGTAGTTCCGTCTGAAAGTGGATGAGCCAGTAAGTGGGGCATTCGGTGGAGGCTGATAACCCAAACTTCGAATGTCAGCATAGAGTTGAGATTCAGGAACCGGATCCTGAAGATTCTCACTCGGGAGATTTAGAGATCGGTTGAGTCCCCTTAGAGTGAATCGGACATCGAAGTGGTCTAGTTTGGCAGTGAAATGTGGTACTCTGGCGGTTGGATGGTATAACAGTGTACTCCAGAATTGTTTAAGATAGATCGCAGGCACAAGCTCGACTATGGTCAAAGCAGTCAGTAAAGGGTGACCGCGAAGAATCTCTAGTATGACACCGTAGTCGAAGGGAACCGCGAGATCTAGATGATGGTTGTTGTGCAGAAATTGCACCGTATTAGTGCTCGAAAAGATCTCTTCGTCCAGATCATGGGCATTGACTGACGGATGTGATGAACGATGTGAACGGATGATGGTGTTGTCATCCGAGTCATTTCCATCATGATCAGCCATCTGTACCACTTAACAGTTTAGAATAGTGCCAAAATTGGATTTTGCCTTAAAAAAAATTCAAATGTCCTAAGTCTTGGGCAAGTCGCAATCAACAAGAAAGAACATGTTGCAGGCCATTGCGATGTCGCAATGCAAAGAAGATACATGGTGAAGTCGCAACACAAGGTTGCGATTTGGTCCATGTCGCAACAGACCATTGCGACATGGTTGAATACATGACCACTGCGACATGCTTGAATATTTGAATGCCAGTTGGTTGCGAC
This sequence comes from Saussurea involucrata, assembly GCA_033807775.1. NCBI lineage: Eukaryota > Viridiplantae > Streptophyta > Magnoliopsida > Asterales > Asteraceae > Saussurea > Saussurea involucrata. Next base: position 34,267,481 of record CM066323.1, read on the forward strand.
TTGGATGAACAATGAACTAAAACCCTAAGTGTTCAACCCAGATTTCTGCTTTTTCGCTCAAAACATGTTAAAACCTACAATACAAGGCTCGTACTACCATCGAGAACAAACCCTAAGTATCTAAAAGTCCTAACCAACAACAAGGACATATCGATTTAGCAGATTCCAATAAAGTCGAACCTAAAACCTAAAATCGAACTGTAGCATGCGATATTCCGGATAAAAACGACTGAGATTCAAGAAAAGATACCTCGATGAAGATCTGAAAGGATTGAACGGATCAGAAACACGAAATCGGCCTTGAATCGAGAAGTCAGTTGAGAGAGATTTGGGTAGGGTTTAAGGTTTTGGGTTGAGATATGGTTGAAAAGTCAAAACCCTAGATTTTATACGATTTGAATTCGGGGACACGTGGTAGCAAATGATTGGTCCAAGGTTTGACCTGCCACGTGTCATCAAGTCGCAGTGAACAAGCTACGAGATGACAAAAGATCAAGTCGCAACAGAAGGTTGCGACTTGCTACTGTTCATATGATGAAGTTGCAATGTACAGTTGCGATTTGGCACTGTTCACATTGTCAAGTCGCAGTCCATGGTTGCGACATGGCACTGTTCACATTGTCAAGTCGCAGTCCATGGTTGCGACATGGCACTGTTCATATTGTCAAGTCGCAGTCCATGGTTGCGACATGGCACTGTTCATACCCTGAAATCGCAGTGTACGGTTGCGATTTGGAAAAATTTAAGCCCATTGAGATATCGCAATAGAAGGCTGCGATCTCTCACTGTTCACATGTGAAATCGCAAGTGTGAGTTGCGATTTTAATAACACTTTGACATTTTTCAGTTTTAAAAAAATAATTGAAAGGATTTTAGCACATTGGAAGATGTCCAACTTCCAACTGATTAAGCACTCAAGGATTTTAAACACATTTTTCACCCCCCCTTAAATGATGCAAAGATTTTTCAAAAAATTGTTTTCATCATTTAAGAGATAGTGTTTTAAAAAAAAATAGAATACTTACCTTCACTCCTCGGAAACAGATAAACAGTGTAGCTACACGCACATGATCTAGAAGTTATGCACACTCCCCCTAAATTTGTGCATATGATTTGTACTATAACTCCCCCTGAAACCAAGAATATACCTTTCGTGCAGAAACAGATATCATAACAGATCAGAGATAATGCGATTAAGAATTGAGAAAAGAAGAACGAATTGAAAAATACTTACGATACTATGAGAATATGACAATTTAATTAACATATATTAAAAATAGAATATGATGAAAATTTTAGTGTATTAATCTAGAAGCAAGTTCTAGATTAAGATACAGATATTTCCGTCTATTATATACTTAATATATGAGATTTAAACTTTCATATTAAGCATGCCGAGCTTGGATACGAGAAAATTGAAACGCTTTTCATCCAAGGCTTTGGTAAAAAGATCGGCAAGCTGAAACTCAGATGTAACAAAATATAACTCAACAGTTCCTTTCTCAACATGATCTTTTATGAAATGATACCTGATGTCGATGTGTTTGGTTTTGGTATGTTGGACAGGATTAGCAGATATAGCGATAACACTTTTACTGTCGCAGTAAATGGGGATCTTCTCGTATTTATACCCATAGTCTATGAGTTGGGTCTTCATCCAAAGAACTTGTGAACAACAACTTGTCGCGGAAATGTACTCTGCTTCCGCGGTTGAAGTTGAAACACAATTTTGTTTCTTTGATGACCAACTCACAAGCTTGTCACCCAAAAACTGAACATGCCCAGAAGTACTCTTTCTGTCCAACATGTTTCCTCCGTGATCAGCATCTGAATATGCAGAGAGTTCGAACCCGGTTCCCTTGGGATACCACAGTCCAAGGTACGGAGTGCCTTTCAAGTACCGAAAGATTCTCTTGACGGCTCCGAGGTGTGACATTTTGGGATTGGCTTGAAATCTAGCACAAAGACAAGTTGAAAACATTATATCTGGACGACTAGCTGTTAGGTACATTAGAGACCCGATCATTCCTCTATAAAGCTTGACATCAGCATCAATACCGTCTGGATCTGGACCTAACTTAGATACAGAGGCCATAGGCGTACCGATCGACGTACAGTTTTCCATCTTGAATTTCTTCAAAATGTCAAACACATACTTCGACTGGTTGATAAAGATACCAGTTGAAAATTGTTTAAATTGTAATCCGAGAAAGAAATTAATCTCTCCCATCATACTCATTTGGAATTGAGTCATCATAATGCCCGAAAACCAAGTACAAAGTCCAGGGTTAGTCGAACCAAAAATAATATCGCCAACGTAAATCTGAACTAAAAGAATATCACCTCCTTTACGTAGAGTGAACAAAGTTGTGTCGATTTTACCTTTCACAAAACCAGCGTTTAGTAGAGAGGTAGATAATTTTTCATACCAGGCACGAGGGCTTGCTTGAGACCGTAGAGGGCTTTGTCAAGAATGTAGACATGATCTGGATGATTTTTGTCCACAAAGCCTTCTGGTTGAGACACGTATACTTCTTCCTTAAGGACACCGTTCAAGAAAGTGGTCTTCACGTCCATTTGATAGACGGTGAAGTTCTTAAAAGCAGCATACGCAAGAAACATCTGAATTGCCTCAAGACGAGCAACCGGCGCATACGTCTCGTCATAATCTATCCCTTCCTATTGCCTATACCCTTTTGCTACCAAACGAGCCTTGTTTCTCACAATTACTCCGTCTTCATCTTTCTTGTTCTTTAGGACCCACTTGGTACCGATAACTGTCTTACCTTTGGGTCGCGGAACTAGTCTCCACACCTTCAATGCTTCAAACTGATTCAGCTCTTCTTGCATCGCAACCAACCAATCAGGATCTTCTAAAGCTTGTTGAACTGTTGAGGGTTCAATCTGGCTTAAGAAGAGTGCGTATAATACTTCATTTGCGGTTGCGGAAGTGGATCTTGTCTTTACTGGTTCAGATACATCACCAATCACCTGATCAATTGGGTGACTGCGTGTCCACTTAGTAGAGTGTGGATGGAGAGATACAGCACCTTCATTGGGGTCTACAATTGAGGGATCCTTATCAAAATTCAACTCAATCGTCAGCGTCGGTTCCAGATGTGAGACGGGTTGCTTGTCAGGATTGACAATCGGTATAGTCTCGGGAACTGATTCGGTTGATCTTTCAGGAATGTTGGTATTACCCTGATCACTGATAATCGAAGATGTTCCAGATGAAGAAGCACCACTTGTAGATGCATGTGATCTAGCTTGTGGAGATGCCGTTGCTGTGTTCCTTGGAGAATTTACAGGAGTAGTTGTACCAGTATTCAGTGTAGTCAGAACCGGTGAAGGGCCTGACATATTAGTTTGTACTGGTGGGGTTTCAACTTGAATCCTGTCATTTACAGATGAAGAGGATATATTAGTGTTAAAATAGTCATCATAAAAGTGTTCAAACAAAACATCAAGTTCACTAGGATTAGAATTAGAAGTGGAAGCTTGATCCTTGTTTGAAGATCTAGTCATCATTGGACGGAATTGTCCAGATGCTAGAATTCCTAATATTGCGGGTTCTGTACTGTTTTGCACAGAAGCCATAGCTTCAGATTCATCAAATTTGACATTAATGCTTTCCATCACAGTTCTGGAAGATTTTAGGTAGACTCTGTATGCTTTTGACGTGCGCGAGTATCCGATAAAGAAACCCTCAATACCCTTAGGACTGAATTTATTCAGGTTATCCTTATCATTCAGCACCACGCACCTGCATCCAAAAACACGAAAATAGTGTATAACAGGTTTTCTATTATTAACCAATTCATATGGAGTCTTGCCAAACCGTCGATGTATGATTGAGCGGTTTTGTGTATAGCATGCCGTTGCAACAGCTTCAGCCCACAGAAACAGAGGTAGATCAGCATAAGACATCATCGTTCTGGCCGCTTCAACTAGTGTACGGTTACGTCTTTCAACTACACCGTTCTGCTGAGGTGTTCTGGCCGCAGAATATTGATGAGTAATTCCCAATGACTTAAAGAAGTCATCAAGAGTTCTGTTTTTAAACTCTGTCCCATTATCTGATCTAACAGTCTGAACTGTTTGTTGGCGATTCACTTAAAGCTGTTTGATTAGCGAGATGATCAAGTCAGGAGTTTCATCCTTTGAGCGTAGGAACTTGACCCATGTGTATCTCGAGTAATCATCGACGACAACTAACACGTAACGTTTGGCACTAATACTTTGAGTCTACATCGAACCGCAGAGATCCATATGAAGTATTTCTAGAGCTTTGCTGGTGTTGGGTTCGGGTTTCGGTGGATGAGGAGCACGCTTCATCTTCCCCTTATCACAAGCAATACAGAAATTATCCTTCTCAAATGACAGAACTGGTAGACCTATGACTAAATCACCCAAAATCAACTTTTGAATGTAGCGAAAATTAAGATGAGATAGTCGTCTATGCCATAACCAGCTTTTCTCTAACGTCGCTTTTGACATCAAACAAACATCAGTCTTGGGCTTGAGTGTTGATAGATCAATGGTGTACAGATTAGATTTTCTAGAACCAACCAGAAGCTCATCTCCTCCGTCGGTAAGAACAGCACAACGGGTCTTCTTGAAATGGACTTCTAGGTCTTTATCACAAAATTGACCTATACTAAACAAGTTGTGTCCTAAGCCCTCGACGTAATTGACTTTTGTAATTCGCACATTATCTTTTACAATATCCCCATAACCCAGAATTGAAGCATATTGATCATTTCCAAACTTCACTTTTCCACAGTCTTGTTCAACAAAATTAACTAGCAACTCTTTTCTTCCAGTCATGTGCTTTGAGCAGCCTGAATCTAAATACCATACATGACTGGGCTGCAACATGGAAATTAAACGGTTTTAGGTACCCACTGCCAATCGGGTCCTTTTGGGTTAGTAGGCTTGGATTTAACATTTTGCTTTTTATAACCGGTTTTAATATAAGCATTTGAATAAAACCAACGATTATAGTCAGATTTGCAGATAAAATCATCCATACCACAAGAAGCACAACAAATTTGATCTCGTGCCAAATTAATCAGTTGTCGCATTGAATAAACCTTGTAAGGAACTACAAGTTTTCGTCTATTGCCAACCTCATAATTAATAACATTCGAAACAAAATTGTCTTTCTTGGAATTTAAAACATTTAAAGTAGAGTGGGATGATTCGATCTGGGCCACATCCTATGCGGACTCCTTTATTCTTCACTCAAGACGCGTATTGTTTCTCAAATTACGATCTGAAAACCCAGACAAATAAGAGTTGTAAGCTTTTGAATATTGAGTCTGAAAAGAGTTAACATGCTTCTTTCTTTTGGTTTTTCTTTTCTTTTTCTGTAATGATGGTTTTGATTTGGATTTAGAATGATCATCATTAACAGAGATTTTCTCAGCTGATTTTGAAGATTCCCCTTCCAATATAATCTTTTTGGGTTCCTCTTCTTTTATTAGAAAGTCAGAATGATCTGGAAGTTTGGCACAGAAATCAAATTGAACAGGTGCTTCACACACAGCTTTACCTTTGTCCTTACCAATATTCTCGCTTTCAAAATCAGTATCAGTGTCATATGATGGGCTATTATTATCATCAGACTTGGGAAAAAGAAAGTCATTATATTCTTTCTGAAAGATTTTATCTTCTTCCGTAGGAAAATATATAGGAGGACCATTATCAAACTGATCTTCCAAATCCCAAGGTTCAAAATCCTCTTGGTCATCGGTTGTCCAGTCTCTCAAAAGAGCATTTCCTATAAAAGCTTTGCATGAGGAAACATCTGAATCTGAAGATTGTTTCTCTTTTAAAGCTTTTTCTTCAGATATTTCCTCAAGTTTGGTTTTCATTTCCTTTAAGCATTCTGAAAATACAGTGAGCAAAACTTCCTTTTCAATCTCAAAAGCAAGCTTCTCGTCATTTCTGACTTCTTGAATGTTGCTTTGGATCTTGCTTTCGAGGTCCATGAGTTTTTGTTCAAGAACCATTGGTGGAAAGTATCTTTTACCTTCAAAAACTGGTTTGTCAGTAATATCCTTTTGAGTATTTCCTTTATCCTCCGGTTCTTTAACAACATGACTCTCAAAGTAATTGTTTGGTAAGGTTTTCTTATTATTCAATGCCTTTGCATTGTCTGGACCATACCAAAAAGGAAGTTGCATTTTAACTGTCGTTTTCCTTTTTATTTCTTCTTCCGCTTCATAGTCTTCACCATCCATCTTAAGACACTTGATTTGAAACTTTGAATATACGGCAAGTTCAATCCATTCAAATTTATACATAGTGGGAGATTTTGATAAAGCATTGCTCAGGTATTGTGGATTGTCATACCCGATTCCCCACTTTGAGTTGAAATATCTGAACTTATTTGGTTTATGCATGTGAATTGTTTGTTAAGTTTGACCTGCTTTGTACAATTTATTTTCCAGATCCTTGACATTTTCACATAACTCATCATTTCTGTCTTTGTAAGCATGCAAAAGGCTCTCTAACTCGCTATTCTTAACTTCCGAGCTCAGCAATTTATCCGATAGTTCAGTTATTCTGTCTTCAAAATACGCATGACCAATCTCAAATTCGGCCTTTTTCTTTTCAAAAACTTCAATTTTACTTTCTTGGTCTATTATTATAGCCTTTTGAGTGGAAATTATCTCGTCTGCTCTTTCCTGGTCTTTTGTTAGGTTTTATAATCTTTTTGTTAAACAAGCTTGTTGAGTAAAGAATTGATTGTAAAGATCGGAATGTACCTCATTGGAAGTAGACTCTGAACCTTCATTATCAGTTTTCTTGGTCATGAAGCACATCTTAGTCTGAGCAGCTTTCTCACCTTCAGCTTCATCATCAGACATATCTAGCCAGTATTCTTCTTCGACCAACAGTGCTATCCCCGATTCTTTCTTTTCGGCAAGCAGCAACTTGTTCTTGTAGTACGTAGAATCCCTGACTTTTGGCTTCCAACACTCTTTAGAGAAGTGACCAGTCTTTCCGCAGTTGTAGCATTTTGGAGCTTCCTCCTTCTTCTCAAATACCTTTTTCTCTTCCGGTTTCTGATACTCCTCTCTCTTATACTCAACTTTCTTGTCATCAAACCTCCTGCTAGACTCAACATTTGCCTTGTGTTCAAAATTCTTTGAACCCAAAGAATATCTTTGATTATTAGACCCAGGGCTTTTTCCAAACTGTCTCTGAAACGATCTGGTAAGAAGTGCCAAAGAGTTCTTCATGCTTCCAGTCTCATCTATTGCACCTGCTTCATTCTGTTCTTCATCAGACTGATTACCCACAATCTTGGAGTAATTTCTGTTAGACAGTAAAGCGAGTGGATCTATTTCTTCTTCCTTAACCTCTCTCTTCTCTTCTTTGTTCTCTTTCTTCTTCTTCTTGGCTCTCTTAGCATCAGCATCTTCTTCATCTTGTTTCAAAGTTTCATACATCTCTTGAAGAGGCAAAACATCCAACTTGGTATTTTGTTGCATCCGATGAGCATACTTCTTCCACTCAGGTTGAAGTACATTCAGAAACTTTACATTATGCTCAATTATAGACTTGTTGATGCTGTATTTGTTCAGCTCGTTCAAGATAGTAGTGAAACGGTCATATGTGGAATCAAGAGCTTCACCATCTTTCTGTTTAAAGCTCTCATAAAGATTAATTGCATTGGAAATTCTCATCTGGTTTTCAATCTCAGAACCTTGATAAAGTTTTGTCAACTCATCGAACATGGCTTTCCCGGAGTGATTCTTGCTATCTACCTTTCGGTAAATATCGTTTGTCAATGCTTGAATTACGAGGGACTTTGCCATCTTGTCTCCATAATGCAGCTTTTTTTTTTTATCAGCATCATAGTGAATTGGTAAAACTTCAACCCATTCAGGAATTGGATCCCCGTCAGTAAGAATCCCTCTTCTTGTTATTTTTCCCATTGGCCCATTAATCAAAGAATTAGAAATGAATTCTCCGTTCTCTTGTCTTTCTACATAGTCCATGAACCGATCTTTCCATATTTTAAATTCCTTGGGAAAAAGAACCGGTGGTTTGTCCTTCGACCCAATTGTTAAAATATCTCTTGCAGTCATATTCAATTACTTGTTGTTGATCGTTAAAATCTGATTAATCTGATTAGGAGTTACTTTTAATTTTCAAGTTTATGTCTCAACACACTCAAAGTCGCAACCCAAAAGAAGTCGCAATTGCACTGAAGTCGCAACACTGAAGTCGCAATGATTGAAGTCGCAATAGGTAAGAAAATTCACCCGAGTCGCAACTGAAGGTTGCGATTTGGTACTGTTCAAAGTGTAATGGATTGCGATTTGGGGCAAGTCGCAATAGACGATTGCGATTTGGGAGCCAAGTCGCAATAGACGATTGCGACAATGATGAAGGTTAGTGGATTGCGATATGTATGAAGATTCAAGGTTGAATCTTCAAAACAGATCGAATGAGGCTGAAATTTGGTGGGTAGGTTCGCGAGGCTATTCTGAGCAACTTTAGAACTTCAAGTTTTAACCAAAAACCAACAGAAAATGGGTTTTCGATCCAAAACAGTGTGCAGAAAGTTAAAGTACGAAAATGAAGAAAACTATCCAATCCGAGCTTCGATCCTTGTGTTTTTGCAGAATAAAACACACAGGACTATCCTAGAAACAACCTTTGATCAATTCCAATCCATTAGAAGAACTCTAATGGCTAAAATCAATCAAAAATTGAAGAAAAATAAAGAACACTCAAAATGGAAATATTTCACTCAAACCTAATCAAATCAATGATTTTACAAGCTCTGATACCAATTGTGATCCCAGAAACAAGTAATCAATCAAAGAACATTAAATTGGCCATCTCTATATTCAATAATCTCCCAATAGCTCACAATACAATGAAGAACAAAATACTTGTGTGTGTGGCTAGTGTGTGTAGTAGATGACCTATATCCCAAAAGGGAAGGAAACAAATATTATATACCTAGGGTATAGAATAGCCCTATTACAAAAATGGTCCATCTACTTGGTACAATAAACATTTAAGCACTAACAGGTAGGCTTATATATTTGTTAGGTACAAGGCCAGATATTTCCTTTGCTGTTCAATGCTTAAGCCAATTTATGCATTCTCCTCGTATGTCTCATCTAAAGCTTGCACTTAGAGTTTTGAGATATTTAAAGGGTTCTCCTAGTAAGGGTATTTATTTCTCTGAATGTGTATCTGCTGATTTTAAACTTTCTGCGTATGTTGATGCTGACTGGGGAAAGTGTTTATCAACACGTAGGTCAGTAACTGGATACTGTTTGTTTTTAGGTAACTGTATGATTTCGTGGAGAATCTGAATAACTGTTTGTTTTTAGAAACAGACAACTGTTTCTCGCTCCTCTGTCGAATCTGAATATAGAGCAATGGCATCTGCTCTATGTGAGATTATATGGGTTGTTAGTATTTTGACTGAGTTAAATGTTAGCAATTTGCTTCCAATAAGTTTATATTGTGACAACAAGTCGTCCATTCAAATTGCTAACCATCCGGTATTTCATGAAAGGACCAAGCATATTGAAATTGATGTACACCAAGTACGAAATAAAGTGTCAACTGGAATGATTAAAACTGTAAAAGTACCCTCTACTGAAAATCCAGCTGATATTTTTACAAAATCTCTTGGTGTAAATCAACACAATTATCTTATATCAAAATTAAATATGTTAGATCTTTTCAGTGTCAAGATCGAGGGTGGTGTTAAAAGGTTATATTGAGTTGTGACCAATCTTGACATACAAAATGTTAACTTATTTTATTTGTTGTTGTTTTAATATTTCGAGGGCTATTCTTGACAAGTGTTGAAAGCTTAAGGATCGTGCTGATAGCATGAACTCGTAAAGGGTAGCGGTACAATTAGACGTGGCTAAAGGGCTATTATGAAAAAGGACTAAAATGTAATATACGCTTGTATATATAGTTAGCGATTAGGGTTTTAGTAATCAGTATTCATTTTATTTTGTTTAGCTTTCTCTCTCAATTCGTTTAGAGTTGTCTTCCAGAATAGTCTAGGGTTTCATATCAACCTTCAAATCTTTTGAAGGTATGAAGAGTGTGAGTGAATCTGTAGTGAGTTTTATTTTGTAAGTGTTGATGTTAAATAAAAGTTCAGTTTAAATGTTTTATGAAAGATCGTGCTGACGTCTAAAATCAGACTCGATAAGATTGTTTGTGCTATAAACTGATAAATGTTTTAATGTGTAAGCATAATGAAAGTTAAGTTAATTATATTAAGTGGCAAAAAAAAGAACATAAATGGCCGGTAACATTTAAAAAATTATATTTAAATTTTTTTGAAAATATATATATAAGTGTAGGTATTCTTATTTGTCTGGTTAAGGCTTGTACATCTTAAACTGAGATGTTTCTGCTGTCTCCGTATTAATTGACTCCAAGTTTAACATTAATTTCAATCCTTCGGAAGATCGAATTTTCAAAAACTCAAAACATGAAAATTATAGATAGTTTTATCAACTTTTTTTTTGGAACGGCAAAGTATATTAACAAGCAAAGCCTAGCGAGAAGCTAGGATACAAATTCGAGGCAAAAAGAGTGCTCGCGTTACAACACCAATCAGTCCAACTAATGAACTTACCAAACGGAGTTCTATGCCTAATCCAATGGAAAGCAATGGATTGAATCTCATTAGCTAGCACAAGGGGACTATCAGACTTATTGCTGAAAACTTTCTTGTTTCTACTTTTCCAAATAACCCAAAAAAACGCATGAATTACCACATCAAGGATCAACCTCAGTTTTGGAGTTAACCTGTTGAGGTTCGAAGAATCCAAGAGATGCTCCACACCAGCACAATCAACCAGAACCAAATTCCACCATCGGTTCAACACTTTTCTGACTTCCTTGGCGCGACTACATTCGATAGTTTTATCAACTTCCCACATCATCTTGAATCGCCTTCATATATATAGGTACTAAGATAAGTAAAATATGATCATAATACCACAACATAGTAAAGCTATCCAACAAGATACTTTTGCTTTTCATTGCTCATTCCTCCCTCGAATGCATCCAAGTATTCTTGGTCTTCCGTAAGTGCTCTGAAGACTGAAGTTGTAAATTTTTTTCGTCGTTTTTTTTGTCAAAACATGATTGTCTCGTCCCATAAGTTATAAGTGTAACTTGTCATTGTTGCTTCATTTCCATGTTCATCTCTTAATCATGGACAAACAGATAAAAATGCATTAACATACACTAATAAACAAAATACTTTTACCTACGAACTTTTCTTAGGGAAATCTGTCGCTAAAGGGTGATTCGTCATAAAACCGTCACAACAGTTGGTGAGTAATTAAACCTTTTGTGGGTAATGCAAATTATCAATGACAGATTACCCAGGGTATTTTCTCGAAAAACATCGGATTCTACCGAACCATTGATTTTTCCTCGGTAATTATCACCGACGGAAATTTCTCTGAGTGAATTTTGTGGGTAAAAGTCATTTTTTTAGTGATATCAATTCTGCCAATTGTTTAACAAATATGTGTATTTTAGCTATTAAAACACTAAAATTTATAATGCTATCAGTCAGTGCTTTGAGATGCAACTATGCCCGAGATGAGAAAGATCGAGTACTGAGAAAATTTGGTACGACTACATTAAGGTGTCCACAGCCCTTACTCCTGCAATTATCTAAGAATGTCCTAGATTCACAGCATGAAGAGACAGAAGAGTACAAAAACATAGTGACCATTGCATCGTCCCATTGAAAATAAGAAATTAAAGGACTTTACATTATTGTTTATGGAGGTGATGTTATTCGTGTGGATTCCACAGTCCTTAGATTATATAACTATTGATCTTTGCAACTTTAGTGTGGAATGCACACTCCTTTGAATTTTATATATTATTGAAAGATCCCAAATCTCTCATGATTTGCTGCATGCGCCTGCGAGTGGTATCACATACAGCTCACCACCTTCTTATTAATTAGGAGTTCTAGTTCCTTTTTATCTTCTTTGCTGGGATGGTTGTGCCAATTACTTTAAATGGGACTCCTTTATCTAGGCTAAGCATACATAGCCCACAGGTTTGGAATCTATATATAAGAGAAGTTTGTTCACATTACACACTACCAAACAAATGACTTTTACCCACATAAATCACCAGGGGAAATTTTCGTCGGTGATTACCGACAGATCACCCAAGAAATGATAATGGTTCGGTAAAATTTGATGTTTTCCAAGAAAATGCCAATGCTGTCACTTTTTTTTAGAAACAACATTTCATTAAAAGGCTAGCTAGAAGCTAGCGGAAGGAATTACAAAGGCTCGAAACAACGAAAATGATAGGTTCTCCAAACTAAAACATCTTTCAAGCTCGCTTTGAACCTATACAACATCCATCTAAAAGCGTTATCGATAATCGCCTCAAAAGTGACATCCATCTTTGGAACTATATTTTCAAAAGCAGCTCTATTTCTATAACTCCATATAGAATAACAGGTAATGAACATAATAGCTTCTAAACACTTACGGTTCAACGAAGAGATGTGAGCCATCTTTATTCCTTCCAACATCGCACCAAAGGATTGAAAAGAAGTGAAAGGAAACTGCCACCAACCTTCTAGTCTTCTCCAAATCACGGCAGAAACATCACAAGAGAAAAGGGTATTCTCTACCGTCTCCACGGTCTGTTTACACATCGGACAAAAAGTATTGTCGAGGTCTATACTCATGTCCGTCAGTCTAGTTTTGACTGGGATTCGACCTTGTAACGACCTCCAACAAAATATGTTAACTTTGGATGGAACTAGGTTGTTCCAACTGGTTATGAAGTCCCCATTTTCAAACATTAAGGACTCGATCTTTTCTCTCGTAGCTTTGACCGAAAAATCGCCATCTCTGGAAAGTCTCCACTTCCATTTATCGCTTAAGGGGTTTAGGTAGAAGTTTCCCAAATTCAGGATAATTGCAATAAGTCGTCGGTTTCTCTACCACTTCTGATATCTCTACGCCATCCCCATTTGTACCCTCCTTCTCCCATTCTATCAGCCACCATCGCATGGATACCGTTGTCAAGAGCGAATAGTCCAGGACATATCCTTTAATTTGCCTTCACTTGTCCAATTATCGAACCAAAACAGAGTGCTCTTGCCATCCCCAACCTGTTTACTAATGAGATCTTCAAAAGGTAAACATTTCGAATTCAACCAAGAAATCATCTTTAAGACTTTGGACCACGGACCGTGATCGCCGGGTGGCATGCGGTCATTTTTTATACCACCGTGCCTTTCCATGTATGGCTGTTATCACTTTAGACCAGATAGAGTTTGGGTCGGAATGGAGTTTCCACACCCACTTGAGTAGAAGAGCAAAGTCAGCTGGAGCGATACTTCCCAATCTGAGGCCCCCTCTATCACGACTTTTGATGACATCTCCCCATTTAACCCAATCTATTTTTGTTTCATCGATGTCTGATCCCTAGAAGAAATCCTTTCTCAGTTTCTCTAGATTTTTAAGTAGTTTTTTAAGGACAGCCATAGGGGCTTTGAAAATGGATAGAAAGTATGTCGCAAGGCTTCCTAACACAGCTTGGGCTAAGACTTTTCTTCCCCTAAAAGATAAGGTTTTTGCTTTCCACCTTGATAACCTTCGTTTAACTCTCTGCTATCGGATCCCAAGCTTTGATTCTAGTCATGTTATCTCCCAAGGGACCCCAAGATCTCTACATGGGAGTTTACCGGCCTTACAATTTAGTTCATTGGCAGCCCAAAATATGCTTCCCGAGTCTACTCCGATGCCGAACACATCACATTTCTCAAGATTTAGTTTAAACCCCAAAGCTAAGTAGAAGCATCGTAAGATGCGGATGATGTTTTTCCCTTCTTCTAACGGCCACCTGTTAATAAAAAGCGCATCGTCAGCATAAAACAAGTGAGAAATGTTTACCTTTTCTAAACCAATCTCGATTAATTCCCTTTATAAGGCCTTTTTCTTTCGTGGTCTCCATCAGGTGATGTAGTTCTTCCATGGCGACGATAAAAAGGAAAGGGGACAGCAAATCCCCTTGTCGGAGGCCTCTTCGAACCCGAAACTCCGCAGTTGGAGACCCATTAATAAGGATCGAGGACGAGGCGTAATCCAATGCTGTCACTGATTTGAATTATCCACCAAAACTTTACCCACCAACGTTTGTGACGGCTTGCGACCAATTAATCTTTTAGCGACAGATTTACTAGGGAAAAGTCAATACGCATAAGTCTTTCATTTAGTAGTGACACCAGTATTATGCCATTTTGTTATACTATATTGTCTACCTAGGTCCTTTTACTTGCGTAAACTAACTGAATGCTTCTCAAGCTTCGGAGACAATACTTGCAACATGATAGCATGACTCCATTCCATGTTTTTATCCTCGACTTTTTTTTGTCATCATGGTTGCATTCATGTTGAGAACGTAATTAATTAGCAAGAGATGTCTCTCTTGGTTGAATGAAAATAGATGAAATAGCTAATACCATGAGAACGAAGGAAACCAAGTGTATTGTTAGTGCATCAGAAACAATTGAGTCTATATGTGCGATCTAGTAGGGGACTTCAGGTAGAAGTTAAAGGTAGAAGTTAAAATACTTAACCGAAAGGAGAAAATAGCTGAGAACAAAGCATAATTATAAAGATGTAGTTGAAATGGTATGCTGGCAACTATTGGCTAGAAAATGATTTTATCTTGGTGGATTAGCAAAGATGAGACCATGAATTGAATGGGTGGTACGTGAAGCCTTTAGCCCTCCTTTCGGATTAGTTTTTATAAGTAAGTCCCACCATCAAAACCGCAAGGGTTGTGGCGTAGTGGTTAAGACCATGGGTGATATGATGGGATATCCCATCTGCCCAGGGTTCAAATCCAGGCGTACACAACAATTGTGACTACTAAGGTTTAATCAGTTACACTCGTAATTTGTCAAGGGATTAGTCAGGCATAAACCGTGACACCCTTCAAAAAAAAAGTCCCACCATCAAAGGTGGTGAAGACTTGAATACTATAATATATTATTTTTGCATACCTAAAATTGATTGACATAAACATTATGGTTAGTTTTAACTTTCCTTGTTTCTCCTCTATATATATATTCTCTAGGGGGAACTCTTTTCTCCACAAGCAAGTTTCAATTCCTCATTCCATCCTCTTAACTATAATATTTTTTTTGTTTCCCCTTTCACCTTCATGGCTACCGCTCAAAATGATTTAAGTATTCCTATTCCTGAAAACCAATCTCACCCAAAACAATGCCAATTGTCAGTAGAGGAAGGCTTTGATTACTCGCAAAGGGGGCAATGGCTTCGTGCAGCTATCTTGGGAGCCAATGATGGCTTGGTTTCTGTTGCATCTCTGATGATGGGTGTTGGAGCTGTGGACCAAGATGCCAAAGCCATGATTATTTCGGGCTTTGCCGGACTATTTGCAGGTGCATGCAGTATGGCAATAGGAGAATTTGTTTCGGTATACTCTCAACTAGATGTAGAAGTGGCTCAAATGAAGAGAGAGGGTAGAATGATGGAAAATAAGGAAGAAGAAAAAAAGAAAGAACATCTGCCAAATCCTATGCAGGCAGCTGTAGCATCAGCTCTTGCATTTTCGCTAGGTGCAATTGTTCCTTTACTTGCTGCTTCCTTCATAAGGGACCATAAGGTGAGGTTGGGCATGGTGGTAGGGGCTGTGAGTTTGGCGCTTGTGATTTTCGGATGGATTGGCTCTATTCTTGGGGGCACTCCTGTAGTGAAGTCTTGTTTTAGGGTTCTCTTTGGAGGGTTGATGGCTATGGCCATCACTTTTGGACTTACCAAGCTGATTGGCTCTAGTGGACTTTAACTTGTAATTGGATCATTTTCATATGTACCAAATAAAATGCATTCCTTGTCTTTATGTCAAAAATTAATGTACCACAAGCAGTTGCTTGGGATTTGAATTTGTTGAATGCTAAATCTTCTTGCATTCAAAACTAGAGTTTGTTCAAACTAAGTTTAATATCATCTTAAATGTTCTAGTGGACTTCAACTTGTATGGTTGGTTAATTGTTCCGACGAGAGCAAGCTTCTTACCGATAACTTAAGAGTTCATAGCATGTAGGCTGGTCTTTATAAGACTAAGGGCCTGTTTACTAGCTGCTGACCGGGCTGACTCGGTCAGCACATCTGACCCGGTCAGCAGTCAGAGCGTTTACCAAGTTCTGGATCTGACCGAGAAGCTGACTGTGATCTTACCGAGCCAGCACCAAAATCATGCTTACCCGGGTCAGATTTCGTTTCTACACACTTTGCCCTTTTTGCGATTAGGGTTTTCTACGGCCCCTAATTGTATGTTTAATCACAGTTTTCCATTAATTGTCTCGTTTTCAAGTTAACCAAGTCATTGTTTCAATTAAATTAAGTAAGAGCATCTCCACTCCAACAGCTTCTCCAAAATGGAGAACCAAAAATCAAACCAAAACTCAAAATCTCTAAAAAATATTACATCCATCTCCAACAGATTCCCCATTTTGGAGAAACAAATATTGATTATATTATTAAAATATTTCATTCATCTATTAAACTATTATTTTTCTCTTTAAATATTTATTTTCAAAGTTTTCTATTGGTGCTCTAATGTTGTAATCATTTTTTGGGTAATCTTCATATTTCGAGAAAAACTTGTCTCTCATACTTTCTCCAATTTGGAGATAGTTTTGGGAAAGTTGTTGGAGCAAACATATTCTTTTTTTCTCCATTTTAGAGAAGTTGTTGGAGATGATCTAAGCTTTTTTGCCGACAGTTACACCAAGTTGATTGAGTCTATTCTTGAGCGCACTCTTGTGTGTTTGTGCTGGTAACGAAGAATGGTGTGTAGGGTTGATGGTGGCATATATATAAGTAAAGATTGATCGTTGTTGGACAAAACTTAACCCGGTTTGCTCTAGATTCAACCATTTGGGCTTGCGTCAGGCCTCAAACCTAGAGATGGCCAAAAATCAGTCTCGGTCCCAAACAGTAAACACGTCTATACAAATTACACCTTGCACGGTTAAGGGTATTGATACCCGGTTAGGGTAACCGGTCCCGGTGCGGGCCCAAAGCGTTCCCTTGTAAAGATTTGTTTTTTTAAATTTTGATCTTGAAATATTTTTCATAATACTTGAATGTTTAATTTCTAATACACTTTAAAATATGTAATTGAGCCACTCAAATACATTTTAAAAATACGTTTTATTTTAATTTCGATTTAATAATACATTTAAAATTACATTCAATTATTAAAAACTACACTTATTACCAGGGTGGAGTCGATTGAAGAGTTCCGATAGTTTGAAGAAATGAAGAACCTTAAGGTGATCAAGGTCATCAATGTTGAGTTTCGGATCATCGTCATAATTGTGAGGGTATCGGTAGTTGGTTGCGTGTTTAATTAGTCTCATGGTGAATTCGTTTTCTTCCAAGTTTTATTCCACATCTTCAATCTCCGCATCTAGTGATGTCATGGTTTTCTTTTTTAAGTAAGTCATTAACTATTTCCAGCTTTGGCAATGATCACTAGAGCCAGAGCCTGTAAATGAACGACTTGAAGAATTTTGTTGTTGGCTTCCTCCCCCAAAATAGTTTTTATGATAATCAACTATGTCGCTAAAATTACGACTAAACACACGTTTTTGTTCCGTTGAAAAAGAATTATCCACATGCAAATCAAAAGCTACACACACACATATACGTAGGGTCAGGTTCAAGGGAACGCCTCAAATAAAACGGAAAATTGTGTAATTAAAACTTCAACACTTAGGGTGCGTTTGGTTCATGGATTCTGATGGAATCTGATGGAATTGGAATGTCAATTCCATCAGATTCCATTGACCAGATTCCATTCCAGTGTTTGGTTCAATCTTTTGTATGGATGGAATCTTTAAAATTCCAATGAATTCCATGAAGTAGTCATTTTTCATTCCATCACTTAAACAAGGTATTCTAAAGGAATGGAGTTGAACATTTTCTTATTTCTAAAATTACCCTTGCCTTAATTTTGCATTATTAGCCGCCATCTTCACAATCTGGAAACAAACCCTCTCTCTCTCTCTCGTTTTCTCTCCATCGCAAAGCTCCTTCCTCGTGACTGATCTGGTAAGATTTCCTACTGGTTTCGATTTATCTTTTTGTTTGCTTTCGATTTTTGCTTGGTTTCGATTTCTGGTTGCTTTAGATTTCTGGCTTGTTTCGATTTTGTCAACCGCTATCTCTTCTCTTCTGCTTGCTTTCGATTTCTGGTTAGTTTCGTTTTGTACATCTGGTTGATTTATGCATGCTTTTCGATTTCTGGTTGATTTCTGCTTGCTTTCAATTTCTGGTTACTACCGATTTATCTATCTGTTGCTACTGATTTATCTATATGTTGCTTTCGATTACTGGTTGCTACTGATTTATCTATCTGTTGCTTTTGATTTCTGGTTGCTTGCTTTTGTCTATGAATTTACAATCTGTTACATCTGTGAAATTTGCTACTGATTTATGGTTTTGATTGCTATTGATTGCTATTGATTTATGCTTTTGTCTATTGATTGCTACTGATTTATGCTTTTGTTCATGGTTGCTACATCTGGTACATGTGTGATTTTGTTTTAAAAAATAAAAATTAACAAAAGGGTATTTGGGTCATTTTCCCAAATTTCATTCCAATTCCAAAGCTATATTCTGTGAACCAAACAGACAGATTCCAATTCCTTTAACAGATTTCATTCCAATTCTGTCAACCAAACAGCTGGTCAAACCTGACAACATTCCATTCCAAATTTTCCAATTCCTTCAAAGTTAAATTCCTTTGACATATTCCATTCCACCCAAAAATATTCTGCGAACCAAACGCCCCCTTAGAGACATAATTTATCCATTTCTTTAAATTTGTCAAGTTATGTTCGAAGAATGGATTTTTATAATATATAATGGTTCAAGGGCTTTTATACTATAGTATAGATTCATACATATTTATGATATTTTACAATATTATTAAATTTAAAAATATTCAATAACTTTACGAACATATGTTAAAAATATTGACGAGAGGATTATAATGATATAAATTGTAACAAAAAAAGAAACACATTTTTAATGTATTGTAGTTAATCTATTATTATGTATTTTTAATATGACAAAGTGTAAAATGGAATATGTAAAAAATATAAAGAAAAATAATTCGTATGTATTTGTGATGTTTAATATGATTAAATCCAAAAATATATATCTGACCCATTTTAAAGATATTGAGTAGATGATTATAATTGTAGAATTT
The DNA here is from genome assembly GCA_033807775.1 of Saussurea involucrata. Lineage (NCBI taxonomy): Eukaryota > Viridiplantae > Streptophyta > Magnoliopsida > Asterales > Asteraceae > Saussurea > Saussurea involucrata. The sequence goes on from CM066323.1 coordinate 34,286,795, forward strand.
ATAAAAAATATATTTTTGATGCATTCAAGTTCATATATGATATTTATGTTAATATGATAAGAATGTAAAATAAAAAAGTAAAGAACTAGAAATAAATTAATTAACTATTTATTAGAGTACAGAACGTAGCTTAGAAATTAAAGATGATTTAATTTCCAATATATGGGAGAAGTTTTAGCTTTAAATTTTGTATATTTAACATAATAACTAATACCTACTAAAATTTTCAAGATAACTTAACAAATTATATAAGTTGTAACAAAAAAAAGAAACACATTTTTAATGTATTTTAGTTAATCTATTATTATGTATTTATAATATGACAAGGTGTAAAATGGAAAATGAAAATGTAAAAAAATACAGAACAAATTAATTTGTATGTATTTGTGATATTTAATATGATTAAATCAAAAATATTCAATATCGGGCCTATTTTGAAGGTATTGGCGAGACGATTATAGTTATTTATAATAAATTGTATTTTAATGCATTCTATTTCATATAAATATTTATGTTAATATGATAAGGGTGTAAAATAAAAAATGGAAAAATAAAGAACTAGAAATAAATTAATTAACTAATTATAAGAATATAAAACGTAACTTAGAAATTAACGATGATTTAATTTCCAGTATAAAGGATCATGCGAGAATTAAACATTATGCGAGAAGGCGAGAATTGTAATATCATATATGATTACACGACATGTGGGTGTGTTTAATCATATATGATTAAACGTCTATTATTTACCAATGTAACATTATTTAATCATATATGATTAAGTTTGTGTATCATATATCATATCACACTTCTCGCCTTCTCGCATAAGGTTTTGTTCTCGCTTGAACCTGCCCCTATGGAATAATGTGGGAGAAGTTTTAGCTTTAAAATTTGTATATTTAACATAATAACTAATACCTACAAAAAATTTCAAGATAATACAATATATATTAGATAGAGTTGGAACTTTGTTAGTGCCAAATCTTATAAGTTGTATCAAGTTGAGGGGCCTAATCGTACTTTCATAGTTTTCTACTATAAATAGGATTTTGCTTTGTAATTTCATTATGTCATTCCAAGTACCCTATTGCAAACACTCTCTAGATTGTATTTCTTACCTCTTGAGATTAATAGAGGGATGGCATCATTGAAGATTATATTGTGTTGATTACTTGTTCTGGTATCACAATTGGTATCAGAGCAAGGCAATCATATCTGATCCAGATTAGTTTTTCATGTTCTTGAGCTTTTTATGTGTTTATCGAGTTTTTGCCATTTTGATTAATTTTGATCATTTGAGTGCTTCAAATGGATTAGAATTGATTTGTGATTGATCATAGATAGTTTATGAGTGAATTGATTCCGCAAATTCACAAGAAATCAATCCAGATTTGGTAGAATCATCATTTTCGTGAAAATAGCTTAGAAACACCATTTCGGGATTGAATTACCTGGTTCTTTTAGTTTCTGGGTAAAACACCAAGTGTTAAAGTTGTTCATATTGTCCCTGCGCATAACCCTACAAAATTTCAGATTGTTTGGAGTTAATTTGAGAAAATTCTTGAGATTTGATCTGAGATTCAAAGTTGTCGCAGACTACAGTGTTCATCTTCATCGCACGGGTCAAACTTGGATTTTAATCGCAGAAATTTTTATCGTGCCCTTGGTGTGCGATAAAATCTTGGAGGAGTTTTATCGCGTCTGTGGTGTACGATAACATCGGATGAACAGTAGTTATCGCACCCTTGTCGTGCGATAATCTTTGTGAATAGTAGTTCTCGTACGTTTAGTGTGCGATATCCTCGAGACAAGTTTTTATCGTGTGAAGTTGTGTACGATAAAACCTTTATCGTGGGAGTAGTGTACGATATCTTAGAGAAAAAATTTATCGTGGGTTCAGTGTGCGATATTCTTGGTGTGCAACAAAGCAGTGATTTAGTGAGAGTTTCATTTCTGATCAGAAGGTTGCTTAAAGATCGTTAACAAGTTTTCACACAATGACTACAAGGGACATGTTAGTTATTGGTTCTAAAGATAAGCCACTGGTCCTGTTTCCCAAAGATTTTAAAATATGGAAGGATCGTTTCATAGACTATGTGGAGAGACAAGAGAACGGATATTATATAGTAAATTCTTTAAAGGAAGGTCCTCTTGGTGAAGTGAAAAAGGATGGTGTTGTTGGTGCAGATGGACAGAAAGGACCAGATGTTGTGGTTCCAGCTACTGCTTATGATGAAGAACAGACAAAGAAATACAATGGAGATAGAGCAGCTAGATCCTTAGTTATGCAAGCCCTAACTAATGATATATACCAGAAGGTTGACAGCAAACATATTTCTGGAAAGGCTATGTTTGATGAGCTGGTTAAACTGTATCAAGGATCTTCTGTTGAATACCAAATAAGGGTATCCAATGTAATTAATAAGTATGAGAACTTCAAGCAGAAAGAATGTGAGACTCTTGACAAAACCTATGACAGATTCACAACCATACTGAATGAGTTGAACAGACACACCATTTCAAAGTCAGTGATAGAGAATAATGTGAAGTTTCTGAGTGTCCTTCATCCTGAATGGAAGAAATATGCTCATAGGATGAAACAACATTCTAAGCTGACCGCGTTGCCCTTACAAGAAATGTTTGAGATGCTCAAACAAGATGAGGAGGATGCTGATGAGAAAAGAAACAACAAGAAGAAGAAGAAAGAAAAGAAGGAGAAGAAAGAGGATAAGAATGAGAAGAAAGAGGAAATTGAAGAAGATGATCCTATAGCTTTGATGTCTAGCAGGTCAGGAAAACGTGTTTCAAGAAGGGATACTGATGAAGAAGATGGGGTATGAAAGTGATGGCTTAGATGAAGCTGAGAGTCTGAAACAAGCTATGATTCTCTTGACAAAAGCTTTCCAGAAGCAGTTTGTTAAGAAGACGGACTCCAACAACCAAAGGTATTCATCAGGCTCCAAGAATTTTGAGCATAAAGACCGAATAGAGTCAAAGAGAAGGTTTGATGAGAGGAAAATGAGTAAAAGAGGGATGAAAAGAAAGCTGATGAGAAGAAGTTTGTTGAGAAGCGGGCAGAGGATCAGAAATGCTATAACTGCGGGAAAACCGGTCACTTCGCCAAAGAATGCTGGAAGCCGAAGGTGAGAGATTCGGATTATTACAAGAAGTAGATGCTTCTTGCAAAACAGAAAGAATCCGGCAAAGCTTTACTGGTGGAGGAAGAATACTGGTTGGATGAGACTGATGATGATGAGGAAGAGGAAACCTCTTCCCTTGCAAAGATGTGCTTCATGAGCAGAGAGACCGAGGAATCTGAGCCAGAATCAAAGCCAGAGACAAATGAGGTAGAGTCCTTCACTCTCAATAAATTTCAAAAAATTCAAGATATTCAACAAAATAAGTTAAATGATTTGACTGAGAAACTGAAAAGATCAAAAGAATCAATAATTTTTCAAAGTGACAAACTAAAGGAACAAGCTACATTAATTGAGACTTTGAAAAAGAAAAATGCATAATTTGATGAACACCAAGCTTATTTTAGAAAAAGAATGACTGAACTATCAGAGAAGTTTGAAAATTCAGAAGCTAGGAACGATGATTTTGAAAATCTTTTAAACGCTTACAAAGATAGAAACACAGAACTTGTTGGGAAAGCAAAAGGTCTAGAAGAAAAGCTTTATAAGATTGGTCAAACCAAGAAGACGATTCACATGAATAAGCAAAGAGAATTTAGGTATTTCAATTCCAAGTGGGGTTTGGGATATGACAATCCTCATTATTTGAGGAATGCCTTATTAAAAGCTCCCACTTTATATAAACTTGAATGGCTTATATATCCATCTCTAGATCCTTACTATAAGATCAAGTGGATCAAAATTAAATGGACGGTGAAGATTACGAAGCTGATGAAGAAACAAAAATAAAAACAACTGTCAAACTGCAACTTCCTTTCTGTTATGGTTTAGAAAATAGGAAGGCTATGGAAAAGAAAAAGACTTTGCCTAATGACTATTTTGAAAGCTACATTGTCGAACAACCAAAGGAAAAGGAAAATACTCAAAAGGAAAAAGAGATTAAACCTGTCTTTGAAGGAAAAACATATTTTTCACCTTCGGTTCTTGAACAGAAGCTTGTAGATCTTGAAAGCAAGATTGAGGACATCAGAAATGAGGACATCAGAAATGATGACAAACTTGCTTTTGAGATCGAGAAGGAAGTTATGTTTACAGACATTTCTCATAGTTTAAATGAGATGAAAACAAAACTTGAAGAAAAATCTGAAGAGAAAATTTCAAAAGAAAAACATTCTTCAGACTCAGATGTTTCTTCATATAAGACTTTTATGGGAAACGCTTTCTTTAGAGGCATGACCGTGAATGATCAAGAGGATTCTGAAACTTGGGATTTAGAAAATCAATCTGTTGATATATCTCCTGAAAAATTCATTTAACGGGAAAATGAAAAACAAAGTTGTAAAAAGTTCAATGATTTTATGTATCCAAAGTCTTACGAATATTTCACACCACCGATGATGGCCATTCTGATCTTGATAGTGAAAATATTTGTGAGGATAAAGGAAAAGGTGTAGATGAAACACCTGCTCAGTTTGATTTCAATACTAAACTTCCAGATCACTCTGATTTTTTAATCAAGGAAGATGAACCTAAGAAGAATTTCTTCAAGGGTGAGTCTTCAAAGTCTGTTGAGAAAAATCCTGCTAACGATTACTATTCAAAATCTAAAAACAAAAGATCGTTACAGAAAAGGAAAAGAAAGGCTCAAAGATCTAAATCTTTTTAAGCTCAGAATTCTAAAGCTTATGACTCTTATCTTTATGGTATTTCAGATTGTTATCTGAGAAACAACAAAAGGCTTGAGTGGAGAATTAAGGAGTCCACACAGGATGTGGCCCAAACAAAATCATCCAACGTTCCTTTAAATTCAATGAAAACAATTTTGATTCTGCTGTAATAAATCATGTTGCTTGCAATAAACAAAAACTTGTTGTTCCATACAAGATTTATACAATGCAACACTTGATCAATTAAGCACATGACCAAATTTGTTGTTCATTATGTGGTGTGGATGATTTTATCTGTAAGAGTGATTATCATAACTCGTTTGGTTATGATGTTCCTGGTTCTGAAAGGTTTTATTCAAAAGGAACTCACAAAAGAGGTTTTAGAAACAACAATGATACAAAATTCAAACAAGTACCAACTCCTAACCCAAAAGGACCCATTTACAAATGGGTACCTAATAGGCTAAAACCACTTGATTTGATTTTTGCAGACTAGTCATGTGTGGTACTTAGATTCGGGCTGCTCAAAATGCATGACTGGAAGAAAAGAGCTACTCACAAATTATGTCGAGAAACACGATGGTCGAGTCAAGTTCGGTAATGATCAATATTCACCAATTTTGGGTTAGGATATATAGTTAAAGACAACATCAGAATAACCAAGGTCAACTACGTTGAGGGTTTAGGGCATAACCTTTTCAGTATTAGTCAATTCTGTGACAGAGACTTAGAAGTCAACTTCAAAAAGAAGAGATGTTCCGTTCGGACTGAAGGAGGAGAAGAACTTCTTGTTGCCATTCAAAAGTCTAATCTGTATACAATTGATCTTTCAACAGTAACACCCAAGAATGATGTTTGTCTGTTATCTAAAGCTTATGTCGAACTGAGTTAGTTATGGCACGAACGTCTATCTCACCTGAACTTCAGATACATTCAAAAGCTACTCATGGGAGATTTAGTCAAAGGTCTACCTGTTCTGAAGTTTAAAAGAGAAAATTTATGTACCACTTGCGAAAAGGGTAAGATGAAGAAAGTTCCTCACCCGCCGAAGCCTGAACCTAGTACACACAAGGTATTGGAAATCTTGCATATGGATCTTTGTGGACCGATGAGGACTCAAAGTATAAGCGCCAAACGGTATGTGTTAGTGGTCGTTGATGATTACTCGAGGTACACATGGGTAAACTTCCTACGCTCCAAAGATGAAACACCCGAGTTAATCATTTCCTTAATCAAGATGCTTCAAGTTAATCTTCAACAATCAGTCTATACAATAAGATCAGATAACGGGACATAGTTCAAGAACAAGACTCTGGATGATTTCTTGAAATCATTGGGAGTATCTCATCAATATTCTGCGACAAGGACACCATAACAGAACGGGGTTGTTGAACGATGAAATCGTACTCTAGTTGAAGCTTCAAGAACCATGTTATTATATTCTGATCTTCCCTTGTTTCTGTGGGCTGAAGCAGTATCAACGACTTGCTATACACAAAATCTCTCAATTATACACCGACGGTTTGGCAAAACTCCATATGAGATTATAAACAATAGAAAACCAAACATTAAATACTTTCGTTCTTTTGGTTGCAGGTGCATTGTTCTGAATGACAAGGACAACTTGAACAAATTCAGTCCTAAAGCAAGTGAGGGTATGTTCATTGGATACTCATCCACTTCAAAAGAATACAGAATCTATTTCAAGTCTTCAAGGACAGTGATTGAAAGCATCAATGTCAAATTCGATGAGACGGAGGATATGGCTTCTGTGCAAAGCAGTACAGAACCCGAAATAACCAGAGTTTTAGCATCTGGACAAATCCGTCCAACTTCCACTAAATCAAATAAAGATCAAGCTTCAACTTCTAACTCTCATCTTAATGAACTTGATCAATTGTTTGAAATTTTTTATGAAGAGTTCTTTGGTAGTTATAACTCATCTTCCAATGTTTCTGTGAGGAACCAAGTTGCTCAGAATGTTGTACAAGCTACCATGTCAGGTCCTTCAATGGAACAAACATCAACTGATGCTGAGGCAACGACTCATGAGTCTTTAACAAATCCTCCAGTCATGAATTCTACACAAGAAATACAGAAAGAACCTACTAATGGTGTCTCTTCAACCAATGATATTTCAAGTGTCAATGGTCAGAGTACTAACAACACATCTGAGGTACCTACTGAAGAAGTTCCCGAGGCAGTGCCAAGTTTCACACCTGATAAACAATCAGCGTCTCAACCGGAACCAACGACAATTGAACTAACCATTGAAAAAGACAACTCATTAGTTGACCCCAATCAAGACACAATTTCCTCACATCCGCATTCGAAAAAGTGGACACGGAGTCATCCTTTACATCAAGTAATAGGATAAGTGTCTGATCCGGTGAAAACCAGATCAACAACTGCCAATGAAGTATTGTTCGCGCTTTTCCTGAGTCAAGTTGAGCCAACCACAGTTCAACAAGCCTTGGAGGATCCGGATTGGATAATTGCCATGAAGGAAGAGCTAAATCAGTTTGAAGCATTGAAAGTGTGGCGACTAGTACCTCGACCCAAAGGGAAAACTATCATCGGCACCAAGTGGGTCCTTAAAAATAAGAAAGATGAAGACGGAATAGTCGTGAGGAACAAAGCTCGGCTAGTAGCAAAATGTTACCGGCAACAAGAAGGGTATAGACTACGATGAGACGTACGCTCCGGTTGCTCGATTAGAAACAATTCAGATGTTCTTAGCATTCGCGACCTACAAGAACCTCAACGTCTACCAAATGGACATGAAGACTGCATTCTTGAACGAAGTTCTGAAAGAAGAAGTGTATGTGTCTCAACCAGAAGGCTTTGTAGAAAAAGACAAACCAGACCACGTCTACATTCTTGACAAAGCTCTTTATGGACTGAAGTAAGCCCCTCGAGCATGGTATGAGGTTTTATCCACCTTTCTACTTAAATTCGGCTTTGAAAAAGGTAAAATCGACACGACTCTCTTCACTAAACATGACAAAGGTTATATTCTTCTCGTTCAAATTTATGTTGACGATATAATTTTTGGTTCTACTAACCCTTCATTATGCACTTGGTTCTCTAAACTAATGGTGACCAGATTCCAAATGAGTATGATGGGAGAGATTAACTTCTTTCTTGGTCTACAAGTCAAACAGTTCTCAACCGGAATCTTCATAAATCAGTCAAAGTATGTGTTTGATATCTTGAAGAAATTCAAGATGGAAAACGGTACGACGATTGGTACTCCAATGGCACCAGGATCCAAGATCGGTCCGATCCCGATGGTAAGGACGTTGATCTTAGGATGTATAGAGTTATGATCGGGTCATTAATGTATTTAACTGCTATTCGACCAGATATTATGTTTACCGCATGTCTTTGTACTAGATTTCAGGCTAAACCGAAAGAATCACACGTTGGAGTCATCAATCGCATCTTTCGATACTTAAAAAGTACACCATATCTTGGTTTGTGGTATCCCAAGGGGATAGGATACAAACTCACTGTGTATTCAGATGATGATCACGGAGGAAGCCTGCTGGACAGGAAGAGCACCTCTGGTCACATACAGTTCTTGGGAGACAAGCTCGTGAGTTGGGCGTCTAAGAAGCATAATTGCGTGTCAACTTCAATGGCTGAGGCTGAGTACGTTGTTGCGGTCAGTTGATGTTCACAAGTCCTGTGGATGAAACCCCAACTTGTGGACTACGACTTCAAATATTAGAAGATCCCAATCTACTGTGACAGTAAGAGCATCATTGCCATTTCATCACTTTATTAAAGATCACGTCGAGAAAGGTACAATTGAACTTTATTTTGTTACAACTGAATATCAACTTGTCGATTTGTTCACAAAAGATTTGGATGAAAAACGTTTTCATTTCTTAGTATCCAAGCTTGGCATGTTGAACATGAAAGTTTAAATTTCCTATATTGATCATATAATAGGTGGAAATATTTGTATCTCAATCTAGATATTTTATCCAGATTGATACACATAAATTTTCATCATATTATATTTTCAATACATGTTATTTAAATTCTTATGATTCTGTTGACTTTCAAATGTTTGTTTCATTTGTTATTTTTCTTGTTTCATGTCTTTATCTGTGATTCAATAAGATACCTGTTTCTGTATGAGGTGTGTTAATGTTTTCAGGGGGAGTGAGTAAATCTAATATGCATAAGTCTAGGGGGAGTATGCATAACTGATGAGATTTGTAAGTGTAGATGCCATGAGAGGTACACTTGAAGAAAAACAAGGTTAGTATTCTTATTTGTTTATACACTAACCCTTAATGATGAAAACTATTTTACAAATCTGTGCATCATTTAAGGGGGAGTGAAAACCTTGATTTTATAACCTTAAGAGCTTAACCAATTAAAAGTTGGACATCTTTTAATGTGATAAATTTTTGGAATTATAGAAAAATATTTTGAAAATGTCCAAGTGTTGGTGTTATCGCATATAGTAATGCACATAACATGTTTTATCGCACGTGCCTTGTACGATAACACATGTTGTTAATTTTATCGCATATGTATAGTGCGACAAAACCTCGACAACATTTTTTTATCGTACATGTGTTGTACGATAAAACCAAGTGAACAGTAGTTATCGCACCCTTCATGTGCGATTACCCATCACCCATTTTATCGCATGCTATGGTGTACGATAAAATGTGGGTTATCGTGCCTTGTTCGTACGATAATCTGACATGTTGGCATGTCAACCGTTGGACCAATAACTTTATGCCACATGTCATCATCCTTAAGGTCCTATAAATAGAGCGGTTTTTCAAACATATATTTTTTTCTCGACCCTGAAACCCTCTCGGCCCTTCTTTGATTTTCAAAAAAAAATCGACGATTAAAGCTTTTGGGTGATTGCATTCTACTCAGATTGTACTCAAGGTTCGTGTTCTACATTATTTCATCGTTTTTATCCATGTTTGTAGAATCCAATATCGATTTTAGGGTTTAAGGGTCGAAGAGTCGTGAGACTGTTCATTTTTCATGTCTGAAATCCCTCCATTTGTTAGTATTTCATGTTAAATTTGATAGGTGTATGTTTCTGGTACTAAGACGAGTCTAGGGTATAGTTTTTCCAAACTTGGTTGTGCGTATTTTAGAATTCTGGGCCTGGACACTTAGGGGGCATTTGGTTTACGGATTCTGATGGAATCTGATGGAATTGGAATGTCGAATTCCATTGACCGAATTCCATTCCTTCATTTGGTTCATTCTTTTCGACGGAAAGGAATGTCCAATTCCATCAGATTCCATAAATAAGTGAATTTGACATTCCTTAGCAATCTTGAAGGATTTTGATGGAATTGGAATTGGAATTGATGGAATGTTGTATTTTCATAATTTCAAATATACCCTTTAACTTAAATATAACATAATTGTTTTTATTTTATATTTTATATTTTGATTTTATTTTTATATTTATATTCATATTCATATTTTATTTTAATTTAATTTTAATTTAATTTTATATAATATAATTTGATACATTTTTTAATTTTCTCGAAATATATTTTATTTTTTCAAAATATAATTTTGTTTCTTTGACAATATATTTTATCTGGGTTGTGTATATTATATTTTTTGCGCATTAAAGTATTTAAAAATTATTTTATTAAAGTATTTTTAGTGCAAAAAATATATTTAATGATTATTTTTCGAGTGTTCAAGTTTATCGAACGTCCCTTGTCTTCATATATTCATAGTTATTGCATGGTTCACTGTTCTTGGTTATCGCACATGCCGTGTGCGACAACTTTTTGTCGCACCTATTCCAAGCGATAACATGTGTTGTGCGATAACACCTTGATGTGGTGTGCGATAAAACCAGGACTTAGGCAAAATTGTGGAAAATTTTCAACAAGGTCACTTTAGGCACTTTACTAATTTTACATGGTACAGATGGCTGCTATTAGACACAATGATGGAAACTCTTCGGATGAGAACACACCAATCCCATCTCACCGAAAAATTCACATCCTTCGGTGAATGCCCAGGACTTTAATGCATAACTTTTTCCCAAACGAGAGCACCTTTCACTGTCCGACAACAACTACACTCTCGACCTGAGTGTCAAACTTGACTACCGTATCATCCTAGAGGTTCTCAAAGGCCATCCTCTACGCACTGCCCTGACAAAGACCATCATCGTACCTGTGATATACTTACAGTAATTCTGGTATACACTCCAGTTCCATCCAGTGAATGACCGAAGCCAGTTCTTCACCGCTAAAGTTGACCACTTCGATGCCAAAATCACCCTGAAACATCTCAGGAATGCCCTAGATCTACCAACACAAGATGACTTTGAAGACTTAATCTCTGAAGCCGACCTTTGTGCTGATATCATGACCTTGGGCTATGAAGCTGACGATGGTGCAGTACTGACACGATCCACCAAATTCAAGAGAAAGTTCTTACCGAGGATCTAGTATACCCTGTTTTCTATCCTGAGCCACTGTATGACACCCAAACACACGGTCCTAACACTCTACGACTGTTCCATGTTGTGGCCTTCAACCGAAAAATAGATTATGTTGTCATCATCTAGAATGAGTTGATCGAGCTCGTTGGTGACAAGTCTAAGCCTGTCAAAACCAGAACGTTTGTTTCGTATCAGAGATTCCTTCAGATATTGATCCATAGCATTATGGAATCCAACCAGCAGATACCCCGACGCCCTAATGCTAAACAAGGTCCACACCAATGGATGCACTTCTTAAAGTTGTGTGCCCCATTCAACTTTGCCCACACTGCCGTTATACCTGAAGCCGTCTTAGCTTATGCTGACCAGCAGTCACCGATAGTAATTGAGTATAGGTTAGAAAACGCACTCATGGTCCAGCCAGAGCCGGAGGGGCCTGCCTAGGGTGGAAACCAACTAGGAGGTGAGGGTCATAATATAGAGGAAGTTCAAGAACATGGGGTTCTTGAACGGGAAGAGTTGTGAGAAAATATTCAAGTGAGGAGAACAGGTGATGGGGGTGCCGTTGATCATGCATCTACGTCTGGTCTACATCATACAAACATCTTTGACGACGACGTATCTTGGGATTCAGAAGATGGTGTTGACTTCGTGATATCTGCCTCGAGTTCTGATGATGAGGTCACTACTAGAAGAGATGGTGCTGAAACTGACAGTGATTCCGACTCCGACCATGATCCTGATGTTCACAAAATCCCTAAACATGTCGGCCCGAGACCGCATGCTGAGAGTTCAAATGTTGATTTCACCTGGAACATCGAGAACTTAGGAGAAACCGAAGTCATAAGGATGGATGAGGGAGTACTAGTTGAAATTACTTGAAAATGAAATAGAAGTGAGCCGAGAGAGGGAAAAAAAAGAAAATGTTGAGCGTGTGACAGAGTCTGTAAAACAATTAAAGAAAGACTCTACCCAAACCGTGTCAAGCCAGGTAGCCACATCTACTGTCGGCGCGCGTTCGTCGTCGTTGCACATTGAAGAAGTCGTAGTGGACCTAGCTACGCAATGCACAACCCCTCCCAGCCACTCATTAGTTTCTTTACAAACTGGTGTTTCATTTTCACAAGGGAATATAGCACAAACTCTATCGGTGACACACTCGGTGTCTGCTCGTATTAAAATAGATAGGCTCCCGCCCCGACCATCGACTTCAGTTCAACGCACATTGAGTCTAGCGCCATTTGGACAAACATCTTTTCCTAGGACACGTGCTTCGGTCATTACTCAGGTAGTGATACAATAAGTTGGTAGCTTCCGTGCACCAACCGGAACACCCAGAGTGAGGCCGCCATTCGTTGGTGCTTCGCGAGGATAGGGTGGAAATCCTGTCAATGCCAACATTAAGCACATGCCATGCAGTTACTTCAATCGTCATGTCAATCGGAAACCTAAGTGGTCCGAGTGTTAGACCCAATTTTGCTACACAGTTGCTTGGAATGCTTGGCCCGCCTCCTCATTACATAACTCTGTACTTCTTGCATGCTACCATGTATTCCCTAAACGTCTCATACAAGAATCATACCTAGGAGATGCAAAGAATAGTAAGTAAGTTATTTGCTGAAGTTAGTAGAGTTGTGAAGGGTAAAGCTGTAGCAGAAACTCCATCTTTCCAATCCACTCATCCACCCGAAGCTCAACCGAAGTCAAAGCCACCTCCTACCCAACCTGAATGACCCTTACCTGTCCATGAACTCAAATCCCAGTTGTTAGCTCAATTATTGGCCCAGGGTGATCAGAATGATGCTGAGGAAGTTGAACTTGTAGGGCTCCTTAGGAAACAAACTGAAATCCAAACCCGTTTACCCACAAGCTCCACTAGTACAAAAATGGGTTTTTGCCACGGTTTTGAAAATTGAAGTTAGTCACGGTTGGGTTTAGAATCGTGGCTAAAAGTCATAAATAAAGTTTGAGTATTGGTTTAGCCACGACTTAACTCAAAAACCATGACCATTACAAAAAGTGTTTAAACATAGTGCCATGGTTTAGATAAAACCGTGACTAAATGGTTCTTTACAGCCACATATTTTTCCCGTGGTAAGTAACGACTAAAAATCGTGGCCATAGACAGATATATAGCCATGGTTTTTGTCTAAACCATGGTTTTATCTTGTGACGGTTATTATCCGTGGCCATAGACTGACATATGGCCACATCAAGCCAACTTTTCGTGACGAAAAGAATGTATATATAGCCACAAAAATATAGAAATTGTGGCCAAAAGGCACAGTTGTTATAGCCATGGTTTTTATTATTTTGTGTGGTCAAAAGGTAATCAATAGTCACTGTTATAAATATTAAGCGTAACAACATGTGATGATTTCGTCACAGTTAATATGAAATGTGTGTAACTATATGTCATAAATTGACCACTGCTTTATTATTTTGTGTGACCAAAATGTAACTTATAGTCACGTTTCTAAAAATTAAGTATAACTTTAAGTCATGAATTTGGCTCTGGTATTTAATATTTTTTGTGACCAAAGGGTAACTAGTAGCCATAGTTCCACATATTAAGCGTAGTTGTATGTCGTGAAATAGCCACGATTTTATATTATTTTGTGTGACCAAAAGGTAACCTATAGCCACGTTTCTTAAAATTAAGCGTAACTATATGTCATGAATTTGGCTACGGTTTTTTATATTTTTTGTGACCAAAGGGTAACATATATAGCCACATTTCTAAAAACTAAACGTAACTATATGTCATGAATTTTGCTATGGTTTTAATATCTAGTGCGACCAAAAGTTAACCGGTAGTCATAATTCCGATATTAAGTGTAATTGTGATTATTTTGTATGACCAAAAGCTAATCAATAGTCATCTTATAAAAATTACGCTTAACTATGTTTCATGAGTTGCTTACGATTAATATAAATATTGCATGATTGTAAGGTGGCGTTTGTTTTTTATGATGTGCTGAAGTCTGAAGTCTGATTTCACTTCTGAGTTGTAAGACGTGGTGTTGAAGTCTGAAATCTGAATCACTAAGAATGTTTGTTTTTGTAAACTGACAAGCGTCTGAATATGTATAATTTTCTATTTTATCCCTCAAAATTTCAACTTAAATACGTTAATTGAAGTGAGCATCGATGGTCGAAAAACAAAATCGGAGAAAAAAAAACAAAAGGACACTGACAAATTTGCGAGGTTGTGGAGTTTTAATTATATATCAAACACCAAAGTGCCTATATAAGCGATTCAAGATGTTTTGGAAAGCCAACACACAAATCTACGATATTCATGCTTTGTGTTTTCACAAATTCGGGGGGCATTTAGCTAAGACCGATGTTGAAATCGAAAGAATGATGTTGGATGGAAATAAGAGGTAATTAAGTGGCTAGGTTGTCACTTAACTACTCATATGACATTAAAAGTTAAGAGGCTCTAAAAAGGAAGAAAAAAACAATAGATTTGAATCATCTTACGTCTGACCAAATCAGTCATAAGTGGCAATTAAGAACTTATTTTGAAAAAAAACAAACACCACCTAGGTATGATTAGCCACTGTTCTAACAATTCATTTTGTAACATATAGCTTATGGCCACAATTATATCTTTATTGTGTGACCAAAATAAAAGATAACTGGTACTCATGATTTTTATTATATATTTCCTTTTATTGAAACCAATATAATTACGATCCCATAAAAAACATTAACCCTAAGAACAAACACATCTATTTTATTAAAACCAATAAAATTACAATATGATAAAAAAAACATAAACCCTCAAGAACAAAACCAAACAGACAACTCTTTGACATTTATGTCATTTTTGGTACAAGTTTCAGTTAAACACACAAGTAACTAAAAAAGGAGACGGAACATGTGGGTTTTTTTTTCAAATTAAAGGACCATTACAACTATAAAAATTTCTCACCCTAAGAAATGCTACAACTGAACCACCTCTGCAGCCCCTTATCTGGCTTCAAATTAGAACTTTCCAGCACCTATAGAAACTCACACCGATTCATTTGTACCCCATAAATAGTCCCAGCCCATGTAGACAAACATTGATGAGTAGTTGGCTGACTTGTTATAGATAAGTCGGCGGCAGTTGTCATGATGCGGAACTGAAGATTTCATAAGCATGACTGACAATTGTTAGAAGGATCAAACGCATATTAACAAATACACATGATGTAATAAATTAAAAATGACATAATAGATTCTCCTTGACCCAAAATAATTGCAACATTTCGATTCAGTGATGTCCAAAAAATATGAGACATTTCCGTTTAATGCAGATTCAATCCAAACTTAGCTCCTTTGTTAGTGCTTAAATGTTATTGTACCAAGTAGAGGGACTATTTGTGTAATAGGGCTATTCTATACCCTAGGTATATATAGTTTGCTATTTTCCCTTTTGGGAATTAGGTCATTTCATCACACATAGTAGCCACACACACTAGTATTTGCATTGCATTCACCTTGTGAGCTACTTTGATCTTATTGAATATAGAGATGGCTTCCTTTATTGTTTACATAGATTGATTACTTGTTCTGGGATCACAATTGGTATCAGAGCCTGTAAATCATTGATTTGATTAGGATTGAGTGAGTTATTTCCATTTTTGAGTGTTCTTCATTTTTCTTCAATTTTTGATTGATTTTAGCCATTAGAGTTCTTCTAATGGATTGGAATTGATCAAGGATTGTTCCTAGGATAGTCCTGTGTGTTTTATTCCGCAAAAACACAAGGATCGAAGCTCAGATTGGATATTTTTCTCCATTTTCGCACTTTAACTTTCTGCACACTGTTTTGAATCGAAAATCCATCTTCTGTTGGTTTTTGGTCAAAACTTGAAGTTCTAAAGTTGTTCAGAATAGCCTCACGAACCAACCCACCAATTTTCAGCCTAATCCGATCTGTTTTGAAGATTCGACCTTGAATCTTCATACATATCGCAATCCACTAACATTCATCAATATCGCAATCATTTATTGCGACTTGGCTTCCAGATCGCAATCGTCTATTGCGACTTGTCCCAAATCGCAATCCATTACACGGTGAACAGTACCAAATCGCAACCTTCAGTTGCGACTCGGGTGAACTTCAGTTGTTGCGACTTCAGTTGTTGCGACTTCAGTTGTTGCGACTTCAGTTATTGCGACTTCAGTTACTGCGATTTCAGTTATTGCGACTTCAGTTGTTGCGACTTCAGTTATTGCGATTTCAGTTATTGCGACTTAAGTTGTTGCGACTTCAGTGCAATTGCGACTTGGTTTGGGTTGCGACTTTGAGTGTGTTGAGACATAATCTTGAAACTTAAAAGTAACTCCTAATCAGATTAATCAGATTTTAACGATCAACAACAAGTAATCGAATATGACAGCAAGAGATATTTTAACAATTGGGTAGAAGGACAAACCACCGGTTCTTTTTCCCAAGGAATTTAAAATATGGAAAGATCAGTTTATGGACTATGTAGAAAGACAAGAGAACGGATAATTCATTTCTAATTCTTTGTTTAATGGGCCAATGGGAAAAATAACAAGAAGATGGATTCTTACTAACGGGGATCCAATTCCTGAATGGGTTGAAGTTTTACCAATTCACTATGATGCTGATCAGAAAAAGCTGCATTATGGAGACAAAATGGCAAAGTCCCTCGTAATTCAAGCTTTGACAAATGATATTTACCGAAAGGTAGATAGCAAGAATCACTCCAGGAAATCCATGTTCGATGAGTTGATAAAACTTTACCAAGGTTCTGAGATTGAAAACCAGATGAGAATTTCCAATGCAATTAATCTTTATGAGAGCTTTAAACAGAAAGATGGTGAAGCTCTTGATTTCACATACGACCGTTTTACTACTATCTTGAACGAGCTGAACAGATACAACATCAACAAGTCTATAATTGAGCATAATGTAAAGTTTCTGAATGTACTTCAACCTGAGTGGAAGAAGTATGCTCATCGGATCAAATAAAATACCAAGTTGGATGTTTTGCCTCTTCAAGAGATGTATGAAACTTTGAAACAAGATGAAGAAGATGCTGAAGCTAAGAGAGCCAAGAAGAAGAAGAAAGAAAAGAAAGAAGAAAAGAGAGAAGTTAAGGAAGAAGAGTTAGATCCACTCGCTTTACTGTCTAACAGAAATTACTCCAAGAATGTGGGTAATCAGTCTGATGAAGAACAGAATGAAGCAGGTGCGATAGATGAGATTGAAAGCATGAAGAACTCTTTGGCACTCCTTACCAGATCGTTTCAGAGACAGTTTGGAAAAAACCCTGGGTCTAATAATCAAAGATATTCTTCGGGTTCAAAGAATTTTAAACACAAGGAAAATGTTGAGTCTAGCAGGAGGTTTGATGACAAGAAAGTTGAGTATAAGAGAGAGGAGTATCAGAAACCGGAAGAGAAAACGGTATTTGAGAAGAAGGAGGAAGCTCCAAAATGCTACAACTGCGGAAAGACCGGTCACTTCTCTAAAGAGTGTTGGAAGCCAAAAGTCAGGGATTCTACGTACTACAAGAACAAGTTGCTGCTTGCCGAAAAGAAAGAATCGGGCATAGCACTGTT
Source organism: Saussurea involucrata (assembly GCA_033807775.1). Lineage (NCBI taxonomy): Eukaryota > Viridiplantae > Streptophyta > Magnoliopsida > Asterales > Asteraceae > Saussurea > Saussurea involucrata. The sequence goes on from CM066323.1 coordinate 34,304,650, forward strand.
GGTCGAAGAAGAATACTGGCTAGATATGTCTGATGATGAAGCTGAAGGTGAGAAAGCTGCTCAGACTAAGATGTGCTTCATGACCAAGAAAACTGATAGTGAAGGTTCAGAGTCTACTTTCAATGAGGTACATTCCGATCTTTACAATCAATTCTTTACTCAACAAGCATGTTTAACAAAAAGATTAGAAAACCTAACAAAAGACCAGGAAAGAGCAGACGAGATAATTTCCACTCAAAAGGCTATAATAATAGATCAAGAGAGTAAAATTAAAGTTTTTGAAAAGAAAAAGGCCGAATTTGAGATTGGTCATGCGTATTTTGAAAACAGAATAACTGAACTATCGGATAAATTGTTGAGCTCGGAAGTTAAGAATAGCGAGTTTGAGAGTCTTTTGCATGCTTACAAAGACAGAAATGATGAGTTATGTGAAAATGTCAAGGATCTGGAAAATAAATTGTACAAAGCAGGTCAAACTGAACAAACAATTCACATGCATAAACCAAATAAGTTCAGATATTTCAACTCAAAGTGGGGAATCGGGTATGACAATCCACAATACCTGAGCAATGCTTTATCAAAATCTCCCACTTTGTATAAATTTGAATGGATTGAACTTGCCGTATATTCAAAGTTTCAAATCAAGTGTCTTAAGATGGATGGTGAAGACTATGAGGCGGGAGAAGAAATAAAAAGGAAAACGACAGTTAAAATACAACTTCCTTTTTGGTATGGTCCAGACAATGCAAAGGCATTGAATAATAAGAAAACCTTACCAAACAATTACTTTGAGAGTCATGTTGTTAAAGAACCGGAGGAAAAAGGAAATACTCAAAAGGATATTACCGACAAACCAGTTTTTGAAGGTAAAAGATACTTTCCACCAATGGTTCTTGAACAAAAACTCGTGGACCTCGAAAGCAAGTTCCAAAGCACTATTCAAGAAGTCAGAAATGACGAAAACCTTGCTTTTGAGATTGAAAAGGAAGTTTTGCTCACTGTATTTTCAGAAAGCTTAAAAGAAATGAAAACCAAACTTGAGGAAATATCTGAAGGAAAAGTTTCAAAAGAAAAACAATCTTCAGATTCAGATGTCTCCTCATGCAAAGCTTTTATAGGAAATGCTATTTTGAGAGACTGGACAACCAATGACCAAGATGATTTTGAACCTTGGGATTTGGATGATCAATTTGATAATGGTCCTCCTATATATTTTCATACGGAAGAAGATAAAATCTTTCAGAAAGAATATAATGACTTTCTTTTTCCCAAGTCTGATGATAATGATAGCCCATCATATGACACTGATACTGATTTTGAAAGCGAGAATGTTGGTAAGGACAAAGGTAAAGTTGTGTGTGAAGCACCTGTTCAATTTGATTTTTGTGCCAAACTTCCAGATCATTCTGACTTTCTAATAAAAGAAGAGGAACCTGAAAAGATTATCTTGGAAGAGGAATCTTCAAAATCAGCTGAGAAAATCTCTGTTAATGATGATCATTCTAAATCTAAATCAAAACCATCGTTACAGAAAAAAAAAGAAAAACAAAAAGAAAGAAGCATGTTAACTCTTTTCAGACTCAATATTCAAAAGCTTACAACTCTTATTTGTCTGGTTTTTCAGATCGTAATTTGAGAAACAACACGCGTCTTGAGTGGAGAATAAAGGAGTCCACACAGGATGTGGCCCAGATCAAATCATCCCACTCTACTTTAAATGTTTTAAATTCCAAGAAAGACAATTTTGTTTCGAATGTTATTAATTATGAGGTTGGCAATAGACGAAAACTTGTAGTTCCTTACAAGGTTTATTCAATGCGACAACTGATTAATTTGGCACGAGATCAAATTTGTTGTGCTTCTTGTGGTGTGGATGATTTTATCTGCAAATCTGACTATAATCGTTGGTTTTATTCAAATGCTTATATTAAAATCGGTTATAGAAAGCAAAATGTCAAATCCAAGCCTACTAACCTGAAAGGACCCGATTGGCAATGGGTACCTAAAACCGTTTAATTTCCATTTTGCAGCCCAGTCATGTATGGTATTTAGATTCAGGCTGCTCAAAGCACATGACTGGAAGAAAAGAGCTGCTAGTTAATTTTGTAGAACAAGATTGTGGAAAAGTGAAGTTTGGAAATGATCAATATGCTTCAATTTTGGGTTATAGGGATATTGTAAAAGATAATGTGTGGATTACAAAAGTACATTACGTCGAGGGCTTAGGACACAACTTGTTTAGTATAGGTCAATTTTGTGATAAAGTCCTAGAAGTCTATTTCAAGAACACCCGTTGTGCTGTTCTTACCGACGGAGGAGATGAGCTTCTGGTTGGTTCTAGGAAATCTAATATGTACATCATTGATCTATCAACACTCAAGCCCAAGACTGATGTATGTTTGATGTCAAAAGCGACGTTAGAGAAAAGCTGGTTATGGCATAGACGACTATCTCATCTTAATTTTCGCTACATTCAAAAGTTGATTTTGGGTGATTTAGTCATAGGTCTACCAGTTCTGTCATTTGAGAAGGATAATTTATGTATTACTTGTGAGAAGGGGAATATGAAGCGTGCTCCTCATCCACCGAAACCCGAACCCAGCACCAGCAAAGCTTTAGAAATACTTCATATGGATCTCTGCGGTCCGATGCAGACTCAAAGTATTAGTGCCAAACGTTACGTGTTAGTTGTCGTCGATGATTACTCGAGATACACATGGGTCAAGTTCCTACGCTCAAAGGATGAAACTCCTGACTTGATCATCTCGCTAGTCAAACAGCTTCAAGTGAATCGTCAACAAACAGTTCAGACAGTTAGATCAGATAATGGGACAGAGTTTAAAAACAGAACTCTTGATGACTTCTTTAAGTCATTGGGAATTACTCATCAATATTCTGCGGCCAGAACACCTCAGCAGAACGGTGTCGTTGAAAGACGTAACCGTACACTTGTTGAATCGGCCAGAACGATGCTGTCTTATGCTGATCTACCTCTGTTTCTGTGGGCTGAAGCTGTTGCAACGGCATGCTATACACAAAACCGCTCAATCATACATCGACGGTTTGGCAAGACTCCATATGAATTGGTTAATAATAGAAAACCTGTTATACACTATTTTCGTGTTTTTGGATGCAGGTGCGTGGTGCTGAATGATAAGGACAACCTGAATAAATTCAGTCCTAAGGGTAATGAGGGTTTCTTTATCGGATACTCGCTCACGTCAAAAGCATACAGAGTCTACCTCAAATCTTCCAGAACTGTGATGGAAAGCATTAATGTCAAATTTGATGAATCTGAAGCAATGGCTTCTGTGCAAAACAGTACAGAACCCGCAATATCAGGAATTCTAGCATCTGGACAAATCCGTCCAATGATGACTAGATATTCAAACAAGGATCAAGCTTCCACTTCTAACTCTAATCCTAGTGAACTTGATTTATTGTTTGAACATTTTTATGGTGACTATTTTAACACTAATATATCCTCTTCATCTGTAAATGACAGGATTCAAGTTGAAACCCCACCAATACAAACTAATATGTCAGGCCCTTCACCGGTTCTGACTACACCGAATACTGGTACAACTACTCCTGCAACTTCTCCAAGGAACAATACAATGGAATATTCACAAGCACACCATCATACATCTACAAGTGGTGCTTCTTCATCTGGAACATCTTCGATTATCAGTGATCAGGGTAATACCAACATTCCTGAAAGATCAACCGAATCAGTTCCCGAGACTATACCGATTGTCAATCCTGACAAGCAACCCGTCTCACATCCGGAACCGACGCTGACGATTGAGTTGAACTTTGATAAAGATCCCTCACTTGTAGACCCCAATGAAGGTGATGTATCTCTCCATCCACACTCTACTAAGGGGACACGCAGTCACCCAATTGATCAGGTGATTGCTGATGTATCTGAACCAGTAAAGACAAGATCCGCTTCCGCAACCGCAAATGAAGTTTTATACGCACTCTTCTTAAGCCAGGTTGAACCCTCAACAGTTCAACAAGCTTTAGAAGATCCTGATTGGTTGGTTGCGATGCAAGAAGAGCTGAATCAGTTTGAAGCATTGAAGGTGTGGAGACTAGTTCCGCAACCCAAAGGTAAGACAGTTATCGGTACCAAGTGGATCCTAAAGCACAAGAAAGATGAAGACGGAGTAATTGTGAGAAACAAGGCTCGTTTGGTAGCAAAAGGGTATAGGCAACAGGAAGGGATAGATTATGACGAGACGTATACGCCGGTTGCTCGTCTTGAGGCAATTCAGATGTTTCTTGCGTATGCCGCTTTCAAGAACTTCACCGTCTATCAAATGGACGTGAAGACCGCTTTCTTGAACGGTGTCCTTAAGGAAGAAGTGTATGTGTCTCAACCGGAAGGCTTTGTGGACAAAGAACATCCAGATCATGTCTACATTCTTGACAAAGCCCTCTATGGTCTCAAGCAAGCCCCTCGTGCCTGGTATGAAAAGTTATCTACCTCTCTACTAAACGCTGGTTTTGTGAAAGGTAAAATCGACACTACTTTGTTTTCTCTACGCAAAGGAGGTGATATTCTTTTAGTTCAGCTTTACGTTGACTATATTATTTTTGGTTCGACTAACCCTGGACTTTGTACTTGGTTTTCGGGCATTATGATGACTCAATTCCAAATGAGTATGATGGGAGAGATTAATTTGTTTCTCGGATTACAAGTTAAACAATTTTCAACTAGTATCTTTATCAACCAGTCGAAGTATGTGTTTGACATCTTTAAGAAATTCAAGATGGAAAACTGTACGTCGATCGGTACGCCTATGGCTTCTGTATCTAAGTTAGGTCCAGATCCAGACGGTATTGATGCTGATGTCAAGCTTTATAGAGGAATGATCGGGCCTCTAATGTACCTAACCGCTAGTCGTCCAGATATAATGTTTTCAACTTGTCTCTGTGCTAGATTTCAAGCCAATCCTAAAATGTCACACCTCGGAGCCGTCAAAAGAATCTTTCGGTACTTGAAAGGCACTGCGTACCTTGGACTGTGGTATCCCAAGGGAACCGGGTTCGAACTCTCTGCATATTCAGATGATGATCATGGAGGAAACATGTTGGACAGAAAGAGCACTTCTGGGCGTGTTCAGTTTTTGGGTGACAAGCTTGTGAGTTGGTCATCAAAGAAACAAAATTGTGTTTCAACTTCAACCGCGGAAGCAGAGTACGTTGCCGTGGCGATTTGTTGTTCACAAGTTCTTTGGATTAAGACCCAACTCATGGTCTATGGGTATAAATACGAGAAGATCCCCATTTACTGCGACAGTAAGAGTGCTATCGCTATATCTGCTAATCCTGTCCAACATACCAAAACCAAACACATCGACATCAGGTATCATTTCATAAAAGATCATGTTGAGAAAGGAACTGTTGAGTTATATTTTGTTACAAATGAGTAGCAGCTTGCCGATCTTTTTACCAAAGCCTTGGATGAAAAGCGTTTCAATTTTCTCGTATCCAAGCTCGGCATGCTTAATATGAAAGTTTAAATCTCATATATTAAGTATATAATAGATGGAAATATTTGTATCTTAATCTAGAACTTGCTTCTAGATTAATACACTAAAATTTTCATCATATTCTATCTTTAATATATGTTAATTAAATTATCATATTCTCATTGTATCATAAGTATTTTTCAATTCGTTCTTCTTTTCTCAATTTTTATCATATTATCTCTGATCTGTTATGATATCTGTTTCTGCACGAAAGGTATATTCTTGGTTTCAGGGGGAGTTATAGAACAGATCATATGCACAAATTAAGGGGGAGTGTGCATAACTGCTAGATCATGTGCGTGTAGCTACATTGTTTATCTGTTTCCGAGGAGTGAAGATAAGTATTCTAATTTGTTTTTAAACACTATCTTTTAAATGATGAAAACAATTTTGAAAAATCTTTGCATCATTTAAGGGGGAGTGAAAGTTGTGTTTAAAATCCTTGAGTGCTTATACAGTTGGAAGTTGGACATCTTCCAATGTGATAAAAAAATTTCAAATCTTAATCTGAAAAATGTCCAAGTTACATTAATATCGCAACCTTCCATTGCGATTTCACATGTGAACAGTGAGACATCGCAGCCTTCTATTGCGATATCTCAATGGGCTTAAGTTTTTTCAAATCGCAACAGTACACTGCGATTTAAGGGCATGAACAGTGCCATGTCGCAACCGTGTATTGCGACATGACAATTTGAACAGTAACATGTCGCAACCTTCTGTTGCGACATGATCAAATGCCAAATCGCAACTGTGCATTGCGACATGACCATGTGAACAGTACCAAGTCGCAACCTTCAGTTGCGACATGATCTTTTGTCAACTCGCAGTTAGTTCATTGCGACTTGATGACACGTGGCAGGTCAAACCTTGGACCAATCATGTTGTGCCACGTGTCCCTCAGTTTGAAAAATCGTATAAATCAAGGGTTTGACTTTTCAAATCAAAAACCCTTAAACCCTTTCAAAATCTCTCTCAACTGACTTTTCGATTCAGACCGATTTCGTGATTTCTGTTCCGTTCAATCATTTCAGATCATCATCAAGGTATCGTATCTCGAATCTCATCAATTTTTGTCCATTAATTCGTATATTTCAGTTTGATTTAGGGTTCTTTAGACTCGTTTTTCTTTGAATCTGCCAAATCGATGGGTCTTCGTGTTTGTTAGGGCCTTTAGATGATTAGGGTTAGTTCTAGAGGTGATTGCGAGTTTAGTAGTATAGGTTTTAACACTTTTTGGGCGAAAATCTAGATTTCTGGGCCTGAACACTTAGGAATATTTCAGTGTTCATCCATGTCGCAACCAACTAACATTCAAACCTTCAACCATGTCACAGTGGTCATACATTCAACCATGTCGCAATGGTCTGTTGCGACATGGACCAAATCGCAACCTTGTGTTGCGACTTCACCATATCTCAGCTTTGCATTGCGACAACGCAATGGTCTGCGACATACTCTTTCATGTTGATTGCGACTTGCCCAACACTTAGCATTTAAAAAAAAGGGGGTTTTCAAGGCAGAACTGTTTTTGGCTGGTTTCTTAACCGTGTACTGTTCCAGATGGCTGATCATGATGGAAATGCCTCGGATGACAACACCATCATCCGTTCACATCGTTCATCACATCCGTCAGTCAATGCACATGATCTGGACGAAGAAATCTTTCCGAGTACTAATGCGGTGCAATTTCTGCACAACAACCATCACCTAGATTTCTCGGTTCCTTTTGACTACGGAGTCATTCTCGAGATTCTTTGCGGTCACCCATTACTGACTGCATTGACCAGAATTGAGCTCGTGCCCGCGATCTATCTTAAACAATTCTGGAGTACCATGACATACCATCCGACCGCCAGAGTACCACATTTTACTGCCAAACTTGACCACTTCGATGTCCGATTCACACTAAGGGGACTCAGACGATCACTAAATCTCCCGAGTGAGAATCTTTAGGATTCGGTTCCTGAATCTCAGCTCTATGATGACACCCGAAGTTTGGGTTATAAACCTCCAGAGAATGCCCCACTTACTGGCTCATCCACCTTTCGACGGAACTACCTACCGAGAATATACTACTCCATATGCTCAATCTTCAACCGTTGTATGACCTCAAAGCATACTGGACTAGAGAAGACAAACCTATCCACACTGTGCATGTTTCATGCATTTGTCTATAACCACAATATTGACTATGGCGTCTTGATATGGAATGAGATCGTTGAGCTTGTCGCGGATCAGTTAAAACCAAAGATGAGACGAAACTTCGTACCATTTCAGCGTTTCTTCCAGATCTTGATTCATCAAGCTATGGTAGACAAAGATCAGATTCCAAGGCGAGAGAATCACCCCAGAGGCCCAAGCCAGTACATGCACTATCTAAGAATGCCCAAGCAGATCAACTTTGCCCACATCGCCGTTCTACGTGAAGATCTACTTGCTTATGCTGACCAACAGTCCAGGGTAGTTAGGCAATATAGGATAGATAATGCATTGATGGTCAATCCAGAACCGAAGGGACCTCCCCACGATGCTAATCCTTTAGGTGGTGAGGAAGTCCATGTCGAGGGGGTTCAGGAACAGGGGGATGTTCCTGAACAACGAGAGGTGAGGAGAACGAAAAGAAAGAGAGTTGGGAGAAGATTACGGACTGTTGGCCAAGCATCTTCCTCGAGACCAGCTCAACCACCGCCTCGACTTCCTCCCCAGATCTTTGATGATGATGTCTCATGGGATGAAGCTTATGCCGCTGCATCATCTCCTGATAATGATGCAGTTAATCAAGACGATGAGATAGAACCCTTCTTTCCTGCCTTTGACGATGATGATGACGATGAGGACTCAGGTCATGACCCGTTGGTGAATTTGATTCTTAGACATATGGGAAAGAGACCACGTGTTGTGAGTTTGGATGCTGATTCCTCTCGGAACACCGAACTTCTCGACACTGCTACTGTTGCTGTGGGTCCTTCATCTGTGAACGAAGAAGTAGAAAAACAAGCAGAAGTAGAAAAGTTAGTTAGTGGTGAGAATGAGGGGAGAAAAGAAATGAGTGAAGCTGTGATAGAGTCAGATAAAGTTTTCACTACTGACTCTCCCCACACCGATCCAAGCCGGGTAGCCACATCTCCTACCAACGAGCGTACGTCGCCGTTGCGTATTGAACAAGTCGTGGTCCGCCCAGCCATGCATAGCACAGCCCCACTCAGCCACTCATCGGCATCTCAATTTGCCGATGTTTCATTCTCCACAGGGGATCAAGCTCAACTGCTATCGGCGATACAATCGGTATCTGCTGGTATTGAACCAGGTAGGCTCCCGCCCCGGCCACCGCCTTTTATTCCACGCACATTGAGTCTAGGACCATTTGGTAGAACATCCTTTCCTAGGACACAATTGCTGGAACAACACCAAGTTGCGGGCTTCCGTGCCCCAACCGGAACACCCAGAGTGAGGCCGCCATTCGTTGGTACCCCACGAGGACAGGGTGGAAGTACTGTCATGGTCAACACTTTGCCAGCCATGAGCACAGGCAGTACGGTTGCTACAACCGCTACTTCAACCGGTTACCTACGTGGTCCGGAAGTTAGCTCAATTTTCCCAAATTTTCCTCATGAACAGGTTATACGGATGCTCGGGCCATATCCTCATTTTATTACTCTACCATTACTGACTTCTGCACTAGGTACTATAGACAGATCGTACAAGCAACATCGTGCACACATGCAGAGATCAGTTGATCAGTTAGCATCTGAAGTCAGTCGAGCCATAAAGGGCAAACATATAGCTGAATCATCATCCACTCCACAGGATCCACCATCAGAAAATCAACCTAACCCACAACATCCATCATCTGTACCTTTACATCTTATACCCGAAGACCAACTTAAATCTGAGCTGTTATCCCGCCTTTTAGCCAAAAGCGACTCTAGTACATCTGAAGAAGTTGACTTAATTTCCTTACTTCGTCAACATACACCACCTTCAACCCAACCTCAAACTTCAACATCCACAGATACACAACTTCTTCTAGCAAACCAGCTTCAGAAGCTTACCGACTCTGTGACAGATATGACGAATGATGTGATGAATGGATTCACCACCATCAGTAACAGGCTCAAAGTTGTAGAAGAAAGATGTGGTGTTGAACCTGAAGTCTCTCAGAAAAGAAGACATGATGATCAGGATCTGCCTGATCAACATGAGGGGGAGAAGAGAGCAGGGGTTGGAGAGTCTAGTGCTGCTGCTTCTACTGGTAATGTTAATGAACCTGAAGCTGGGGGAAATACAGGTGAAGGTGGAACGGCAACAGATGTGGTACAGACTGTTGATATAGATACACTTGTTCTAGCTGATGTCTTAACCGGGGTTGAAAAGCCTTCGGCTGTTGACAATAGAACAGCAGATGTGCGGATGGCTGATGATATGCTTATCGAGATGATCTATATTGATTCTGAGGAAGAGCCAGAGCATTTGAGCCACAAGATAAAAGAAGAAATGGTTGATGCTTTGGATGTTGAATTAGACACCACTGGGGATCAGGTTATGGAAATCGAATATGAAGATGATGCTCCACCATTGATAGAAACCGCAGGTCCAAGTTCAGGTACTTCAGCTCCACATGCACCGTTTATACCGGATAGTAAGATCAGAGATCGAGTACTTGAAGCAGAACTCCATTTTTTCCAAGTTATTATTGATGCTGAACCAAGGTATGTAGCCACTGGAGAGAGAGTTTCAATCCAAACTCCCTATCTAGAAACCTTGAAAAAAGAACTGTATGTACGGGATGTTCATCGGATCAACTTGGAGAAAGTATATGGGATTGAAGACTGGCCATCGTTGAAGAAGATCGAATTTCTATACGTCGTGAAGAACAAAGACAAAGGATCAGAAACTGTCAAGTCAGATAACATGATTTTGAAGGTGCTGAAAGTTGAATCTCAGAAGCTGTTTGACGTCTTCTATCCTGAGTTCACAGTCTTGAGATCAGATGGGTCTGAATGCGTATTTTCTGAAGCTGATTTCAAGAGTCTGAGACTGAATGATCTTCTGAGCCTTTACAACAGTCTTGCTGTCCATCCAGAGAAGAAGCGTCCAGAGTATAGAATTCAATACGGTGCTGCCTTTCGAAGTGTGAAGAAGTTTATGAAGAATATTCTGAAGTATTCATACCTCACTGACTTTCAGATGGGTTTGGAATCTTTTCAAACTCATGTGAACTTAAAAAGACCAAACAGACGCTTATCTGATATTCAAGGTATCCCCGCCTACACTGTACTGAACAAGCCTGAGCTCGGGGTTGTTTACGTTGATACTGACTCACAGAAAAGATTTATGAGAGTTATTGAGATCAACAAGTATTGTGTGGGTACTTTGAAGATTATTCTGGTTCACTTGGAAAGTAAGCTTCGTCTGGACGCGAATGGAGAGGTAAAACTCACTGACAAAGAAAAGAACTTGATCAACCAAGTGATTGAAGCCATCTCCCACCGGAAAGACTACCGCCTTGAACTGCGAAGATTCGAGATCATCTTTGGTATTCGGAAGAAGAATGTGACCCCGGTGGACGTCTAAATCTTTTGTTCTACTTTGGTACAAAGGGGGAGAATGCTAGTGCTTAAATGTTATTGTACCAAGTAGAGGGACTATTTGTGTAATAGGGCTATTCTATACCCTAGGTATATATAGTTTGCTATTTTCCCTTTTGGGAATTAGGTCATTTCATCACACATAGTAGCCACACACACTAGTATTTGCATTGCATTCACCTTGTGAGCTACTTTGATCTTATTGAATATAGAGATGACTTCCTTTATTATTTACATAGATTGATTACTTGTTCTGGGATCACATCCTTTCTAACTATATATTAACCACTAGCAGTGTGCCCATGCAATGCACCGGGTGAGCAAAGTGTGAAATATTTTTATAAATAAAAAATGAAAATCCCTCAGGGCATGCGTAGCTCGGTTGGCAAAGTGGTAAAGCGGTTTTGCTCAAATATAAAACATATTCAAGTTTGAATCGTACGAGAGACAGTTTGAACCCTCTGCTAGCCTCAACCGCTAAAACTCTGAAATGTCTTCTCACATAGTCCACAATCTACACAAATTTGAAATGTATTCACTTTTGAATAGTTGATACATGAGAGTATCAACATGCATGAGACACGTGTAGAAAATGTATCCATGACAAAAAGAATCTTGAAACCTGGTCAAAATACATTCGTCGGTATACATTCCCATGTTCTTACTTATAAATTATATATTTCAATATGTATAAGATTAGAAATAAAAAGGGAACATGAAACTGAAACTCGGAATATAAAAGTCAAACAAAATGAATCAGTGTTTTGCCAAAGTCAAAATTTTTGCTAAAATATTCAAGTAAATCAGAATAAGGGTATAAACTAGCAAGGTTTAAGCATGTTACAAGAATCCATCTCAAGTAAAAACTTATTGGCCGCTTACCGGTAAGAGTCGCCACTCTCCCTTGCCTTATGGATTAACATTCTTTGCCATCAAAATGCTTACCGGGTAAGCGCTTACCGGGTAAGACTCTTGATCTTTGCATTCCACTCTTACCGGGTAAAATTCTTAGTGTTTGTTATGTTCACTCGATGAGATAATTAATGAACCGGTAATCACTTACCAAGGTAAGTGTTTAGTAAATGGCCCTCCAATAATATCAATAAAATCAGTTCAATTATTTTATCAAACAATACACATCAAAGTCAAATTACTTCAAAGTCAAAATAGTTTACTCATAAAACTATCAAATACAGAGCAATCGTTTAATCTTTTTCATTCATAGTAAGTTATAGAAAATGAAATAAAGAATCCATTGTTTAAGAATATATCACCCACAAAATAAAGGTGAAATTATAAAGTCCCAGAGGGTTGGCTTTCTCCACCAAGCAACAAACAAATAAAAACCAAGTGAAATCCTTATATTCATTTTACCTGCGTGTATGTTTGTCATAAAGTTTTTTGAACAGAATACTAGAACAACTAATTGTGCTTAAAAATCAACTTACATGTGTTTATACAGGCTAAAAAGACCATAAGCCTGAATTAAGCCGTATGTCCTAGGGTATGTGGAGAATGCTTCACACCTGAAAAATACAAAATAAAATTTTGATATTTCAAATCGAATAGAACATTTGAAGTGAAAAACTTTCAGGATTTACCAATCATGATAGATGCCAATCAAGCAAGACTGTATGTTTTGGCTATGGTTGGCATCACATTCATAACCCAAGACTTAGGGAGATTCAATTGCGGCAGCAAAACTTGCAAGACCAGCATTCATATCCATAAGGAAGAAAAAAAGAAAGAACAGCTGCCAAATCCTATGCAGGCAGCTGTAGCATCAGCTCTTGCATTTTCGCTAGGTGCAATTGTTCCTTTACTTGCTGCTTCCTTCATAAGGGACCATAAAGTGAGATTGGGCATGGTGGTAGGGGCTGTGAGCTTCGCGCTTGTGATTTTCGGATGGATTGACTCTATTCTTGGGGGCACTCCTGTAGTGAAGTCTTGTTTTAGGGTTCTCTTTGGAGGGTTGATGGCTATGGCCATCACTTTTGGACTTACCAAGCTGATTGGCTCCAGTGGACTTTAACTTGTAATTGAATCATTTCCATATGTACCAAATAAAATGCATGCCTTATCTTTATGTCAAAAATTAATGTACCACAGGCAGTTGCTTGGGACTTGAATTTGTTGAATGCTAAATCTTGTTGCATTCAAAACTAGAGTTTGTTCAAACTAAGTTCAATGTCATCTTAAATGTTTTAGTGGACTTCAACTTGTATGGTTGATTAACTTGGTACAAAACACATGACTTTTACCCACAAAATACACCCATGGAAATTTTCGTCGGTGATCTACCATAGATTATTGGATACTAACTTATTAATCCATAATTAGTGTTTGTATAAATTAAGGGTCTAGTTGATAGATTAATCTCAATTATGTTTAATTGTATGTAAATATACATATATATAGTTTATGTATAGGTAGTTACTTATGTAAAGTTGTGACTGTTCATGAAACAACACAACTATAGCCGAACCATTGCGATGGTTCAAAGGCACCCTTTCGGTGTCTATAAATATGTATCAAGTATTCACAAATTAAAGGGTGGATGATTGTTTATCAATAAAGATTAGTTTGATTACTATTGTTATTCAATCATTCATAGATATAGAGATCCGATCAGTGGGATCCAACAGTGGTATCAGAGCCAAAGGAATGATACAAAGAAGAGAAAAGGAAGGAATTGATCGGGATTAGATCAATAGGGAATACCGATTAAGAGAAGAACCGATCGGGATTAGATCGTTCTTCAGAACGGGTTAGAGAAACCCTAGTTCGATTCAGAAAAATCGAATAGAGAGAGAGATAGACACGATTCGATTAAGTGAAAATCGAATCAGAAAAAAAAAAACATACCGGTTGTGTGAAGGAGAAACCGCCGCTGTATAGTTGCCGGAGAAGAAGAGATACACCACCGCCGCCGCCGTCGCTTGAAAAGAAACCGTCGATCAAAAGGAACGCCGGCGAAGGATTTGAACGGAGAAGACGAAGGGGTTCAAAGACCCTGTTCCTGATTCACGCAATAAACACACATAAAGGTGTAAATCCTTTTTTCTTTTGTTTAATAAATCTGACCTAAAATTTATTTAGGTTAAGATAAGGAAATTTAAAAAAAAGGATTTAACTTTTATAACATCTTATTTTGTTTCTTAAAAAAAAACTTTAGATTTGCTTTATTTGTTTTATTAAAAGAAAACAAATAAAAGTTTTTTTATAACAGCCAATTATAAAATAGATTTAAAAAATCAAAAGGATATGACGGGAGATAAAAAAGAAAACAACAATGTTGTTTATAGAGAAGTCGCCACACCACTATCATCATATCAATGCCCAGTTCTAAATAAAACAAACTATACATTATGGGCATTAAGGATGAAGAAGATACTAGTGGCAAATGGAGTATGGGATTTAGTAGAAGGAATAAGTACATCAAAAGAGATTGATGTAAAAAAGGATAGTTCTGCATCAGCATACCTATTTCAAGGGTTACCAGAAGATTTGCAAATGCAAGTCGCGGGATGTGAAACAGCAAAAGAAATTTGGAACTCTCTAAAGTCCAGATTTATTGGGACAGAAGATGTACAACAGGCACACTCGCAACAACTTAAATCAGAATTCGAGAGACTTGTAATGAAAGAAGATGAATCAATAGTTTCATATGCCGGGAAGTTGATGAGTATTATTACAAAGGCTGCCACATATGGATTAACGTTTGATGAGCAAACAAAAGTACGGAAAGTACTTAGTGCAGTACCAGATAAATTTATACCAGTAGTAGCAACCATTGAAATGATTGTTGATTTTACGACTGTAAAGTTGGAGGAGATTATCGGAAAACTTAAGACCTATGAAGAAAGGATCAAGTTTAGAAAAGGAAATCAGGAAGATAATAGTGAGAAGTTGTTGTTCACACGTCGAGGGAATGACAGAAATTATGAACACAACTATGGAAATGGTAGACGAGGAGGTGGTAATCAGACACGAGGAAGAGGCCGAGGAAGATTTACAAGAGATAGTAAGAATGAAGATAGTTATGATAGAAGAAGGAAAAACCCTGGAGATCAAAACTACCATAGAAGAGATATTAGAGAAATAGAATGTTATAATTGTCATGAGTTTGGACACTATGCTGCAGATTGTCCAAAACCAGACCATAGAAAAGAAATATCAAACCTTGTGGAAGAAGATTTAGAACCAACGTTGTTAATGGCTGTGAGCAAGGATGAAAACGAGATGGCATCTTTAGAAGAAGAACCAAGATGGAATGGAATTGTCATTGAGAAGGATGAAATTCCAAAAGACAAGTTAGAAGACATGAGGTCAAAATTGGAAATTGATTTGAGGAGTAAACTAGAGTTTTGGAAGTTAGAAATACTTCAAGACATAGAAATGGAGAAACAAGAGTTTGAGAAGAAAATGAAAAATAGAGAGATAGCATTTGAGAAACAAATGCAGAGAAAGTTAGAGAACCTGGAGAAGTTGAGAAATTGCACAAGCAAAGAGATGAAAGAGTCAAAAGCAGAACAGTTTGAGAAAGAGAATCATGAAGTTGTTTTAGAAAAGAAACATCAAGAAAATGAACCAAGCATTGACAAGGGCAAATGCAAGAAGCATCATGAAATACTATCAAGAAAGCAAGCAATGGAAAGCCAAGTTGAGAAAGACATAAAATCAAGCAATAAGAAAGTTGAACCAGAAGATCATGATATAAGTACTACAAACAAATTGTTGAAGATTCAAGATTGTGAAATGATACGAATGAAGAAAGATAGTGACAAAGCTGACAAAGATGATCAAGATGAGATTGAAGACAAGGAAGAAAGAAGTCAAATCAAAGAGGAAGTTCAGGACATAGTTCGTGTTAAAGACAAAGTCAAAGGAAGTGGAAACAAGCCAAAGTTCAGAGAGCAAGACCTGCTACAATCTGCCCAAGATAAAGATGATGAAGCTTGAAGATATCAAAGGCATGGATTAATAAATTAGGGGGGAGTATTGGATACTAACTTATTAATCCATAATTAGTGTTTGTATAAATTAAGGGTCTAGTTGATAGATTAATCTCAATTATGTTTAATTGTATGTAAATATACATATATATAGTTTATGTATAGGTAGTTACTTATGTAAAGTTGTGACTGTTCATGAAACAACACAACTATAGCCGAACCATTGCGATGGTTCAAAGGCACCCTTTCGGTGTCTATAAATATGTATCAAGTATTCACAAATTAAAGGGTGGATGATTGTTTATCAATAAAGATTAGTTTGATTACTATTGTTATTCAATCATTCATAGATATAGAGATCCGATAATTGGGATCCAACATAGATCACCCAGAAAATATCAATAGTTTGGTAGAATCTGATGTTTTTCGAGAAAATAAACAAAAAATTTACCCACCAACTTTTGTGACGAATCACCCTTTGGCAACAAATTTCTTAGAGAAAAGTTCGTAGGTAAAAGTTTTTCGTTTAGTAGTGATTGTTTCGACGAGGGCAAGCTTTACCACAAATCATTTTATCTGAAAAGGATTAATTATTCCAACTATCTCCTGTAATGTAATGTAATGTAATGTAATGTAATCTAATCTAATCTAAATGCTCTCTCATCATTCATCTTCAACCTAATCTGCAACTTTACATGCGCATGGGCCTTGGACATGCATGTTTACTCTACACTTAATTACTTTATTAGATTACCTAGAGTCAAATAATGTATAAGGAAAGAATATCATCAAAAAGAAGCACTTAACAAGGAAAGGGTAATTTATTAGGTTCAACCAAATCAGCACGATTATATGTGAAAGTAATTTCTTCAAAATATTATTTGTTTTAGTCAAATGAGTTTTGGGTCGGAGACACGGCCAACCTCCCAAAAATAGGCAAAGTTGTTCAATTTCGCTTAATATCAATTTGAATCCATAAAAGCAATTAGTACGTACCCAAGAGTCTAACCAGTCTATTAGAAAAGCGAGTTTAAATAACTATATTTGATAAAATGGGCAATCAAAATTAGACGGTAAAGTTTAATGGCCTGGTTTACATGGACAATTGGAGAAAAATGGATATGCCCGTCTACCATGTTTATATGTTCTATAAATAAATAGACTTTTATGATTATTATATCATGTTCGTGATTTTAGTGAATTCATCAGCTTATTTTGTATCAAGTAGAGGGGCCTTTATGAAACTTTAATATTTTGCACCTATATATTGTTTTTCCCTTGTAATTTGTAGGTGTGTCATTCCATTTCCATTTCCAAGTACCATTTGCACTTTCCTCTCATTATCATCATCTTGTGTACTTGTGGATTTATGCTTAATAGAGGGATGACAACTTGAATCCATTTGCTATATTGAATACTTGTTCTGGGATCACAATTGGTATCAGAGCACAACAATTTATTCTAATCCAGAGATCATTTTATGAGATTTTGAGCTATTTTGAGTTTTTCTTCATTTTCTACTTTCTTTGATTAATTTTGGTCATTTGAGCTCATCAAATGGATCAGGATTGATTAAGGACTTTTTGGTGATTGTTTGTACTTGATTTTATTATGCAAAATCACACTAACCAATCCAGAATTGATAGATTAGCCAAAATTTCGTGAAAAAGTCTTAAAACACTGTTTTGGGATTGAATTTCCTATTTCTGCTTGTTTTTGGACAAAGGTGGTAGTATTAAAAGTGTCCAGAATCTCCTTGCGAACCTGCGTACCAATTTTCAGCTTATTTGGACTTGTTCTGAGGATTGCACTTAGGATTGATTTGATCTTCATAGTTATCCCAACAGTAGTTGTTCTTTGTTATCGCAAGAATTTTATCGTGTCTCTTCTTGCGATAAACCCATTTTATCGCACCTCTCTTAGTGTGAACAGTATTTTATCGCATCCTTCAGTTGTGATAAAACCAGTTTTGTTTTTTATCGTGTGTCTCTTCTTGCGATAATCTTTCCTCGAAGGGTTGCGATTACCTTGAGATTTCTTTTATTGCATCTCTTTACTTGCGACAAAGTGTTGTTTGCGAGAAACTGTTGGTTTGAGACAAAGTGTTTGTGATCCCAGAAACAAGTAATCAATCCATGAATAACATCAAATTGGCCATCTCTATAGTCAAATAAGCAATCCAAGTACAAAGAAGCAATCTAGAGCAAAAGGGTGTGTGTGTACTTGGTGTAAATGGATGACCTAATTTCCCAAAGGGGTAATTAGCAAACTATATATACCTAGGGTAAACTATGGCCCTATTACAAGATAAGTCCCTCTACTTGGTACAATCAATATTAAGTACTAACAATCTCCCCCTTTGTACCAAAGTAGAGGCAAAAGATTTAGACGTCCACCGGAGCCACATATCGCTTCCGAATCCCAAATATTATCTCGAATCTTCTGAGAGCATTCTTGTATTCCATTCGGTATGTGATAGCAGCCAGTACTTATTTAACCAGCTCCTTCTCCTTGTCTTTAAGTTTTACTTCTCCGCTCGCGTCTAAGCGTAATCTGCTCTCCAGGTGGATCTTTATTATCTTGAAGGTACCATCACTGAACTTGTTGGCTTCGATGACTCTCATAAATCTTTTCTTTGAGTCCCTATCAAAGTAAACAACTTCACGATCAGGTTTCTGTAACACGGTGTAGGCTGGAAATCCTTGAATGTATGGAATACGTCGGTTCGGAGGTCTGATGTTGACATGGGTTTGGCGAGTTTTAAAGCCATCTGAAAATCTTTCAAGTAAGAGAACTTTAGGATATTTCGCATAAACCTTTTAACACTCTTGTAAGCTGCAGACCACTCGACATCTTTGTTTGGAATACACCCAAGGCTATTGTAGAGGCTCAGAAAATCATCCAGTTGAAGACTCTTGAAGTCTGCCTCAAAGAATATACAAACTGCACCATTGGCTCTTTCAACAGTGAACACCGGATACCAGCCTTTAGAGAGTTTGTGGGATTCTATCTTCAGCACTTTCATAATCATGTTGTTGGATCATACTGCATCTATCTCTTGGTCTTTGTTCAGCATGACATGAATGAACTCAATCTTCTGAGGTGCCGGCCAGTCTTCTATACCATACACCTTTTCAAGATCGATCTGTTGAATATCCCGCACAAACATATCTCTCCTGATGCTTTCCTAGTACGGAGACATAATCCTCACACGTAGACCAGTAGCCACATATCTTGGCTCAGCATCTATTGTTCTCTAATAGAAGGCTAATTCAGCTTCTAATACCCGATCCCTGATTCTGCCTTCGGCATGGACTCGAACAATCAGAGCTATTTCATGATCAATTTGAGCTTGAGGAGCTTGAGGAGCTGGTGGAGCTTGAGCGGCTTGAGTGGAAGTACCAACACTCTGATCAGTGGCCACTTGCGGTTCAGCATTCAGAGCCTCATTATCAGAATCCTGAGCAGCCATTATGACTCCGGCGACATCAAATACATCTTCTAGCTCCTCTTTAATCTGGACCATATTTCTCTCCGGTTCCTCATCCGAGTCGATGTAGATGTAATCATTCACAAAATCATCTGCCATCCTCTCTTCCTCAGTTCTATTGTCAACAACCGCAGGCTTTTTAACCCCGGTTATGACATCAGCTAGAACTTCACCTTCAATCGCTTGGACCATCTCAGTATCGGTTCCTCCAGATCCCATATCATGTTCACCTGTTTGTTGAACTATGCCCTCGGTATTTCCAGTAGCTGTCCCACTAGATTCACCAACCCCGGCTGACCTCTTCTCCCCCTCAGGTTGATCAGGATCATCCTGATCATCATGTCTGCGTTTCTGGGAAGCTTCAGCCTGAATACCACATCTGTCTTCAACAGCTTTGAGTCTCTTTTCTATAGAACTGAACCCTGCCATGATGGCATTCGTCATATCAACCATAGAGTCGGTTAAGCGCTGGAATTCTGAGCTGGTAGGTGGTTGAGATGATGATTGGGCTTGAGGTCTAAGATGTAATCTGAGTAACCCGGCAAGATCTACCTCTTCTGTTGTGCTGGTGTTACCTTTGGCAAGAAATCGGGCTAACAGCTCTGATTTGAGGTGGTCTTCAGGGATTAGATGTAAAGGAATTGATGCTGGATGTTGTGGGTTAGGTTGAGCTGCGGATGGTGTATCTTGAGGAGTGGATGATGATTCTGCTACATGTTTGCCCTTGATGGCTTTGCTTACATCAGAAGTTAATTGGTCAACTGAACTTTGTATTGCTTGACGGTGTAGCCGGTACGATTTGTTGATGGAGCCCAGTGCAGATGCCAGTAGAGGAAGTGAGATAAAGTACGGATATGGTCCAAGCAAACGTATGATCTGCTCAATAGAGATTCCGGGAAATAAAGAGCTAACATCCAGGCCACATAGGATCCCTGGTATAGTAGCGGTTGAAGCAACCGTACTGCCTGTGTTCATAGCTGGCGTGGTGTTGACTATGACAGGACTTCCACCCGGTACTCGCGAGGCACCAACGAATGGCGGCCTAACTCTGGGTGTTCCGGTTGGGACACGGAAGCCCGCAACTTGGTGTTGTGCCCTCATTTGTGTCCTAGGAAAGGAAGTTGTTCCAAAGGTCCTAGACTCATTGTGCTTTGAAGAATGGGCGGTGGCCAGGACAGGAGCCTACCTGTTTCAATACCAGCAGACACCGAGTGTGTTGCCGATAGACTTTGTGCTCTATCCCCTGTGGAAAATGAAACATCGGCAAGTTGAGATGCCGATGAGTGGCTTTGTGGGGTTGTGCATTGCATGGTTGGGTCCACCATGTCTGTTTCAATACGCAACGGCGACAGACGCTCGTTGGTAGATGATGTGGCTACCCAGCTCGGATCGGTGTGGGGAGAACCAGTAGTTAAAACTTTTTCTGGTTCTATCACATTTTCGCTCAATTCTATTCTCCCTCCGATCTCACCACTACCTACTTCTACTTCTGCTTCTACTTCTTCGTTTACATTGGAAGGACCAGCAGAATCGGTAGCATCTGAGGTTTCAAGTCTGGGACGGATACCCATATGTTTCGGTATAAGGTGGGCATGAGGGTCGTGGTCAGAGTCATCATCATCATCATTGTCAAAAAGAGGAAATAAAGGTTCTACCTCATCGTCTTGATCAACTGCATCATTATCTGAAGATGATGCAGCTGCATTGGCTGAATTCCAAGACATGTCATCAGCAAATATTTGTGTCTGTTTGGAACGTGTAACGCGTCGTCTGGTGGATGACTGACCAACATTCTTTCTTCTTCCCCCAGCTCTCTTTCTTTTAGTTCTCCTCACCTCTCGTTGTTCAAGAACTTCCCCCTGTTCCTGAACCCCCTCGACATTCTGACCCTCACCTCCTAGTGGGTTTGCATCGTGGGGAGGTCCCTCCAGTTCTGGCTGGACCATCAATGCATTTTCTACCCTATACTGCTGAACTACCCAGGACTGTTGGTCAACATATGCGAGTAAGTCTTCTCGGAGAACAACAATGTGAGCAAAATCAATATGCTTTGGCATTCGTAAGTAATGCATGTATTGGCTCGAGCCTTGTGGATGATCTGCACGTCGTGGAATTTCGTTGTTGTCTTCCATGGCTTGATGAATCAAGATCTGGAAGAATCTTTGAAAGGGCACGAAGTTGCGTTTCTTTTTCGGTTTAGATTGCTCCGCGACTAGCTCAATGATTTCATTCCAAATTAGGACAGTGTAGTCGATGTTCTGGTTAAACGTAAAGGCATGGAACATTCGTAGGGTAGGCAGGTTCGTCTTATATACGCCTGTGTGTTTATAGGTCATACAACGATTGAATATAGAACATAGGGAGTAATATACTCTCGGAAGATAGTTGCGTCTGAACTGTGATGAACCGGTAAGAACATTGTTGTCGGGGTGTTGATATCCAAGACTTCTGATATCGGCAAAAAGTTGTTCTTCAAGAACCGAATCCTGAAAGTTCTCGGAATAGGGAAGATCGAGTGCACGTATGATTCCTCGTAGGGTGAATCTGACATCGAAATGGTCAACTTTGGCTGTGAATTTTGGTACACGTGCAGTCGGATGGAACTGAAATGTGCCCCAGAATTGCTGAAGATAAATATCCGGTACGAGTTCAATTCTGGTAAGCGCAGTTCGTAGAGGATGATCGCGGATGATTTCTATGACAATTTGGTAATCGAAGGGAACCGCGAGATCCAAGTGATGGTTGTTGTCAAGCAAACCCAGAAAGTTCGCCCTCGGGAAAATTTCTTCATCCCGGTCATGAGCATTTACGGACGGGTGGGATGAACGATGCGTATGGATGATGGTGTTGTCATCCGAAGCATTCCCATCATGATCAGCCATCTGAACCAATTAACAGTTTAGAATAGTGCCAAAATTGAAGTTGCCTTGAAAAATATTCCTCAAAAATCCCTAAGTTTTGGGCATATCGCAACCCACATCAAAAGGATATCGCAAGCAATGGAGATATCGCAGTGAAGTATGAGACGAGAGGTTGTCGCAACCAAAGGTTGCGATATGGTCCTGTCGCAACTCACAGTTGCGATATGGATGAATGTATGACCATTGCGATATGGTTGAATGTTTGAACACAAGAAGGTTGCGATATGGATGAACACTGAAGATAACCTAAGTGTTTAAGCCCGGATTATCTAGTTTTCGCACAAATAATGTTAAGACCTATATCATTATGCTCGCAAACACACCGAGAGTAAAACCCTATGTTTTCTAACAACATAAACACACAAACTCAATGATTTAAGCAGATATGAAGAACATCGAACCTAAAAACCCTAAAATAGACTGTATCATGCGATTTTGTGGATGAAAATGAACGAAACTTTAAAGGATGTACCTCGATATAGATCTGAATGAAATACTCGGATCAAAAACACGAAAATCGTCCTTGAATTCGAAAAGTCGCAGTAGCAGTTGAGAGAGAGTTCGAGAGGTTTTGGGTTGAGATAAGTTTGAAAAGTCAAACAACCCTATTTAAACGAATTTGAATTCAAGGACACGTGGCAATACGAGATTGGTCCAAAGGTTTGACCTGCCACATGTCGTCATATCGCAAAGAACAAGTTGCGACAAGACGGTCAATCATATCGCAACAGAAGGTTGCGACATGACACTGTTCACAAGTCCATATCGCAATGCACAGTTGCGATATGGAAACCACTTGGTTTCATTGAGATATCGCAAAAGAAGGTTGTGATATCACACTGTTCATTGTGAAATCGCAAGTGAAGATTGCGATATTAGTGTAACTTGGACATTTTTCAGATAAAGTTTTGAAAAAATTTATCACATTGGAAGATGTCCAACTTCCAACTGATTAAGCACTTAAGGTTTTAAAACATTGTTTTCACTCCCCCCTTAAATGATGCAAAGATTTTGCAAAAAGTGTTTTCATCATTTAAGAGTTAGTGTTTAAAAACGAATTAAAGTACTTACCTTAGCTCCGCGGGAACGGTTAAACACAACAAATCAGCACTTACATGCTAGTTATGCACACTCCCCCTAGATTTGTGCATATACTGTATTCTTTGTAACTCCCCCTGAAACCATGAACATACCTTTCGTGTAGATACATATATCATAACAGATCAAAGATAAGACATTTAAAAATGAGAAAAGAAGAACAAATTGAAAAGTACTTATAATACAATGAGAATATGACAATTTAATTAACATATATTAAAAATAGAATATGATGAAAATTTTAGTGTATTAATCTAGAAGCAAAGTCTAGATTAAGATACAAATATTTCCATCTATTATATATTTAATATATGGAAGTTAAACTTTCATATTAAGCATTCCGAGCTTGGATACGAGAAATTTGAAACGTTTTTCATCCAAGGCTTTGGTAAAGAGATCGGTAAGCTGATACTCAGTTGTAACAAAATATAATTCAACAGTTCCTTTCTCAACATGATCTTTTATGAAATGATACCTGATGTCGATGTATTTAGTTTTGGTGTGTTGGACAGGATTAGCAGATATGGCTATTGCGCTTTTACTGTCGCAATAAATGGGGATTTTCTCGTATTTAAATCCGTAGTCCATGAGTTGGGTTTTCATCCAAAGAACTTGTGAACAGCAGCTTGCCGCATCAACATATTCTGCCTCCGCGGTTGACGTTGAAACACAGTTTTGCTTCTTTGATGACCAACTCACGAGCTTGTCACCCAAAAACTGGACATGCCCGAAAGTACTCTTTCTGTCCAACATGCTTCCACCGTGATCAGCATCTGAGTATGCAGTGAGTTCCAAACCGGTTCCCTTGGGATACCACAGTCCGAGGTACGGAGTGCCTTTCAAGTACCGAAAGATTCTTTTGACTGTGCCGAGGTGTGACTCTTTGGGTTTAGCCTGAAATCTAGCACATAGACAAGTCGAAAACATTATATCTGGACGACTAGCGGTCAGGTACATTAGAGACCCAATCATTCCTCTATAATGTTTTACATCAACATCAATACCATCTGGATCAGGGCCAATCGACGTACAGTTCTCCATCTTGAATTACTTCAAAATGTCAAACACATACTTTGACTGATTGATGAAGATACCAGTTGAATTTTTTTTTACTTGTAATCCGAGAAAGAAATTAATCTCGCCCATCATACTCATTTGGAATTGAGTCATCATAATGCCCGAAAACCAAGTGCAAAGATGAGGGTTAGTCGAACCAAAGATAATATCGTCAACGTAAATCTGAACTAAAAGAATATCACCTTCCTCGCGTAGAGTAAATAAAGTTGTGTCGATTTTACCTTTCACAAAGCCAGCTATTAGTAGAAAGGTTGATAAAACTTCATACCAGGCACGGGGGGCTTGCTTTAGACCGTAGAGGGCTTTGTCAAGAATGTAGACATGATCTGGATGGTCTTTGTCCACAAAGCCTTCGGGTTGAGACACATACACCTCCTCTTTAAGGACACCGTTCAAGAAGGCGGTCTTTACGTCCATTTGATAGACGGTGAAGTTCTTGAAAGCAGCATAGGATAGAAACATCTGAATTGCTTCAAGGCGAGTAACCGGTGCGTATGTCTCGTCATAGTCTATTCCCTCCTGTTGCCTGTACCCTTTTGCTACTAATCTAGCCTTGTTCCTCACAATTACTCCATCTTCATCTTTCTTGTTCTTTAGGACCCACTTGGTACCGATAACTGTCTTACCTTTGGGTCGCGGAACTAATCTCCACACTTTCAAAGCTTCACACTGATTCAGTTCTTCTTGCATCGCAATCAACCAATCAGGATCATCTAATGCTTGTTGAACTGTTGAGGGTTCAACCTGGCTTAAGAAGAGTGCGTATAAAACTTCATTTGCGGTTGCGGAAGTGGATCTTGTCTTTACTGGTTCAGATACAGCACCAATCACCTGATCGATTGGGTGACTGCGTGTGCACTTAGTAAAGTGTAGATGGAGAGATACATCACCTTCATTGGGGTCTATAAGTGAGGGATCCTTATCAAAGTTCAACTCAATCGTCAGCGTCGGTTCCGGATGTGAGATGGGTTGCTTGTCAGGATTGACACTCGGTATAGTCTCGGGAACTGATTCGGTTGATCTTTCAGGAATGGTGTTGTTACCCTGATCACTGACAATTGAAGTTGTTCCAGATGAAGAGGCACCACTTGTAGATGCGTGTTGTCTTACTTGTGGAGATGTCGTTGTTGTGTTCCTTGGAGAAGTTGCAGGAGTAGTTGTACCAGTATTCGGTGTAGTCAGTACCGGTGAAGGGCCTGACATAGTAGTTTGTACTGGTGGGGTTTCAACTTGAATCCTGTCATTTACAGATGAAGAGGATTTATCATTGTTAAAATAGTCATCATAAAAATGTTCAAACAATAAATCAAGTTCATTAGGAGTAGAGTTAGAAGTGGAAGCTTGATCCTTGTTTGATGATCTAGTCATCATTGGACGAATTTGTCCAGATGCTAGAATACCGGATATTGCGGGTTCTATACTGTTTTGCACAGAAGCCAATGCTTCAGTCTCGTCGAATTTGACATTAATGCTTTCCATCACAGTTCTGGAAGATTTGAGGTAGATTCTGTATGCTTTGGATGTGAGAGAGTATCCGATATAGAAACCCTCAAGACCTTTAGGACTGAATTTGTTCAGGTTGTCCTTATCGTTCAGCATAATACACCTGCATCCAAAAACACGAAAGTAATGTATCACAGGTTTTCTATTATTAATTAACTCATATGGAGTTTTACCAAACCGTCGATGAATGATTGAGCGGTTTTGTGTGTAGCATGCCATTGCAACAGATTCAACCCATAGGAATAGTGGTAGATCAGCGTAGGACAACATCATTCTCGCGGCTTCAACAAGTGTGCGATTTCATCTTTCAACGACTCCGTTCTGTTGAGGTGTTCTGGCCGCAGAATACTGATGGGTTATTCCTAATGACTTGAAGAAATCATCAAGAGTCTTGTTCTTGAATTCTGTCCCATTATCTGATCTAACAGTCTGAACTGTTTGTTGACGATTCACTTGAAGCTGTTTGATTAACGAGATGATCAAGTCAGGTGTTTCGTCTTTTGAGCGTAGAAACTTGACCCAAGTGTATCTCGAATAATCATCGACAATCACTAACACGTAACGTTTGGCATTGATACTTTGAGTATTCATCGGACCACAGAGATCCATGTGAAGAATTTCCAAAGCTTGTCTTGTGCTGGGCTCGGGTTTCGGTGGATGAGGAGCACGCTTCATCTCCCCCTTCTCACAAGCAATACATAAATTATCCTTCTATGACAGAACCGGTAGACCTATGACTAAATCACCCAACGTCAATTTTTGAATGTAACGGAAGTTGAGATGAGATAGTCGTCTATGCCATAACCAGCTTTCTCTAACGACGCTTTAGACATCAGACATATGTCATTCTTCGGCTTAAGAGTTGATAGGTCAATGGTATACAAGTTTGACTTCCTAGATCCAACAAGAAGCTCATCACCTCCGTCGGTAAGAACAACACAACGGGTCTTCTTGAAGTGAACTTCTAGGTCTTTATCACAGAATTGACCTATACTGAACAAGTTGTGTCCTAAGCCCTCGACATAATTGACTCTTGTAATCCTTACATTATCCTTTACAATATCCCCATAACCCAAAATTGAAGCATACTGATCATTTCCAAACTTCACCTTTCCATAATCCTTTTCTACAAAGTTAGCAAGCAACTCCTTTCTTCCAGTCATGTGCTTTGAACAGCCTGAATCTAAATACCATACATGACTGGGCTGCAAAATGCAAATTAAATGGCTTTAGGTACCCATTGACAATCGGGTCCTTTCGGGTTAATAGGCTGGGGTTTAACATGTTGTTTTCTATAACCAGTGTAAAAATAGTTATTTGAATAAAACCAACGGTTATAGTCAAATTTGCAGATAAAATCATCCACACCACAAGACGCACAACAAATTTGATCTCGTGCCAAATTAATTAGTTGTCGCATTGAATAAACCTTGTAAGGAACTACAAGTTTTCGTCTACTGCCAACATCATAATTAATAACATTCGAAACAAAATTGTCTTTCTTGGAATTTAAAACATTTGAAGTAACGTGGGATGATTTGATCTGGGACACATCCTGTGTGGACTTCTTTATTCTGCACTCAAGTCGCGTGTTGTTTCTCAAATTATGATCTGAAAAACCAGACAAATAGGAGTTGTAAGCTTTTGAATATTGAGTCTGAAAAGAGTTAACACGCTTCTTTCTTTTTTGTTTTTCTTTTCTTTTTCTGTAGTGATGGTTTTGATTGAGATTTAGAATGATCATCATTGACAGAAATTTTCTCAGCTGATTTTGAAGATTCACTTTTCAAGATAATCTTTACAGGTTCTTCTTCTTTTATTAGAAAATCAGTGTGATCTGGAAGTTTGGCACAGAAATCAAATTGAACAGGTGTTTCACATGTGGCTTTACCTTTATCCTTACCAACATTCTCACAAACAAACTCAGTATCAGTGTCATATGATGGTTACCAATATCATCAGACTTGGAAAAAAGAAAGTCATTATATTCTTTCCGAAAAGCTTTGTCTTCCTCCGTAGGAAAATATATAGGAGGATCATTATCAAACTGATTTTCCAAATCCCAAGGTTCAAAGTCATCTTGGTCATTGGTTTTCCAGTCTTGCAAAACAGTATCTCCTATAAAAGCTTTGCATGATGAACCATCTGAATCTGAAGATTGTTTTTCTTTTAAAACTTTTTCGTCAGATATTTTCTCAAGTTTGGTTTATATTCCTTTTAAACTTTCTGAAAACACAGTGAGCAAAACTTCCTTTTCAATCTCAAAAGCAAGCTTCTCGTCATTCCCCATTTCTTCAATAGTGCTTTGAATTTTGCTTTCGAGGTCCACGAGTTTTTGTTCAAGAACCATTGGTGGAAAATACCTTTTACCTTCCAAAGTTGGTTTTTCAGTATTATCCTTTTGAGAATTTTTATTTTCCTATGGTTCTTTAACAATATGACTCTCAAAGTAATTGTTTGGCAAGGTTTTCTTGTTATTTAATGCCTTTGCATTATCTGGACCATACCAAAAAGGAAGTTGCATTTTAATAGTGGTTTTTCGTTTTATTTCTTCTTCAGCCTCATAGTCTTCACCATCCATCTTAAGAAACTTGATTTGAAAGTTTGAATGTACGGCAAGTTCAATCCATTCAAATTTATACAAAGTGGGAGATTTTGATAAGGCATTACTCAGGTATTGTGGATTGTCATACCCGATTCCCCACTTTGAGTTGAAATATCTGAACTTATTTGGTTTATGCATGTGAATTGTTTGTTCAGTTTGACCTGCTTTATACAATTTATTTTCCAGATCCTTAACATTTTCACACAGCTCATCATTTCTATCTTTGTAAGCATGTAACAGATTCTCAAACTCGCTATTCTTGGTTTCCGAACTCAACAATTTATCCGATAATTCAGTTATTCTGTCTTGAAAATAAGCATGACCAATCTCAAACTCAGTCTTTTTCTTTTCAAAATCTTTAATTTGACTGTCTTGTTCTATTAGTCTATCTTTTTAGTGGAAATTATCTCATCTGCTCTTTTCTGATCATTAGTTAGATTTTCTAATCTTTTTGTTAAATAAGCTTGTTAAGTAAAGAATTGATTATAAAGATCGGAATGTACCTCACTGGAAGTAGACTCTGAACCTTCGCCATCGTTGTTCTTGGTCATGAAGCACATCTTAGTCTGGGAAGCTTTCTCACCTTCAGCTTCATCATCCGTCAGATCGAGCCAGTACTCTTCCTCAACTAACAGTGCAATCCCCGATTCCTTCTTTTTAGCAAGCATCAGTTTGTTCTTGTAGTAAGTCGAATCCCTGACTTTCGACTTCCAACACTCTTTAGAGAAGTGACCAGTTTTCCCGCAGTTGTAGCATGTTGGAGCTTCCTCTTTCTTCTCAAACACCTTTTTCTCTTCCGGCTTCTTATATTCCTCTCTCTTGTACTCAACTTTCTTGTGATCAAATCTCCTGCTTGACTCAACATTTGCCTTGTGTTCAAAATTCTTGGAACCAGAAGAATACCTTTGATTATTGGACCCGGGGCTTTTTCCGAACTTTCTTTGAAAAGAGTTTGTAAGGAGTGCCATAGCTCGCTTCATACTTTCAACATCATCTATCTCATCTTCTCCACCCTGTTCTTCATCAGAATGCTTTGAATATTTCCTGCTGGGTTTGACAGACAATAAGGCAAGCGGATCTAATTCTTCTTCCTTTACCTCTCTTTTCTCTTCCTTCTTCTCCTTCTTCTTTTTCTTGGCTCTCTTAGCTTCAGCATCTTCTTCATCTTGTTTCAAACTTTCGTACATCTCTTGAAGAGGCAAAACATCCAACTTGGTATTTTGTTTCATCCGATGAGCATACTTCTTCCACTCAGGTTGAAGAACACTCAGAAACTTTACATTATGCTCTATTATCGTCTTGTTTATGTTGTATCTGTTAAGCTCTATCAAGATGGTAGTGAAACGGTCGTATGCGGAATCAAGAGCTTCACCATCTTTCTGTTTAAAATTCTTATAGAGATTAATGGCGTTGGAAATCCTCATCTGGTTTTCAATCTCAGATCCTTGATAAAGTTTTACTAACTCATTGAACATGGCTTTCCCGGAGTGGTTCTTGCTATCTACCTTTCGGTAAATATCATTCGTCAAAGCTTGAATCACAAGGGACTTCGCCATTTTATCCCCATAATGTTTTTCTTCTGATCAGCATCATAATGGATTGGTAAAACTTCAACCCAATCAGGAATTGGATCACCATCAGTAAGAATTCCCCTTCTCCTTTGTATTCCCATTGGCCCATTAATCAATGAGTTTGAAATGTACTCTCCGTTCTCTTGTCTTTCCACATAGTCCATAAATCGATCTTTCCATATTTTAAATTCTTTCGGAAAAAGAACCGGTGGTTTATCCTTAGATCCAATGGTTAAAATATCTCTAGCATTCATTTTAGATTACCTGTTGTTGATCGTTTAATATCTTTTTAATCTGATTAGGAAATACTTGATGCACAATCTTATGTCTCAACACACTGCCTTGTCGCAGCCCAAACCCTGTCGCAATCAACGTATGTCGCAAGAACTGATGTTTCAAAAAACTGATGTCGTAACAACTGATATCGCAACAAGAAAATCTTGTCGTATCGCAACAAGAGGTTTCGATATGATATTGTTCAAACACTGAAGCTTGCGATATGGATCTAATCGCAAGTGACCCTTGCGATATGATACCGTTCACTCCTGCGATATTGATGAAACTATGATGGTTGCGATATGTATGAAGATTCAAAGTCGAATCTTTAAAACAGATCAGATTAAGCTGAAATTTTGTGGGTAGATTCGCGAGACAATTCTGGGCAACTTTAATGCTTCGTGTTTTGTCCAAAAACCAACAGAAACTGGTTTTCGATGCAAAACAATGTGCAGAAAAGTAAAAGTGCGAAAAATGGGAAAAAGCAGAATCTGAGCAACGATCCTAGTGTATTTGTGGAATAAAAACACTCAGGACTAATCTACTAACAACCCTTGATCGATTCTAATCCATTAGAAGAACTCTAATGGCTAAAATCAATCAAAAGATGAAGAAAAATGAAGAACACTCAAATTTTAGCAAAAACCCTCACAATCCTAATCAAATCAATGTGATATACTGCTCTGATACCAATTGTGATCCCAGAAACAAGTAATAAATCCATGAATAACATCAAATTGGCCATCTCAATATTCAAATAAGCAATCCAAGTACAAAGAAGCAATCTAGAGCAAAAGGGTGTGTGTGTACTTGGTGTAAATGGATGACCTAATTTCCCAAAGGGGAAATTAGCAAACTATATATACCTAGGGTAAACTATGGCCCTATTACAAGATAAGTCCCTCTACTTGGTACAATCAATATTAAGTACTAACAGTGTTACCTGCGACAAAGTTTTATTTGCGATAAGTTTGAGTTGCGATAAAACAGTGGTGTGTATTAAATTTTAATCTGATCAGAAGGTTGCTTAACGGTCAATAACAAGTATTCATCATGACAGCTAGGGACATGCTAGTTATAGGATCGAAAGATAAACCACATGTATTGTTCCCTAAAGACTTTAAAATTTGGAAGGATAGGTTTCTTGATTATGTCGAACGGAAAGAGAATGGTGATCGTATTTTAAGTTCCTTGATCAACGGAGTAATGCCACTGGTGTATACACAAGAACCAGATGGAACAGACAGAAAACTTGTTGAACCCAATAGTTACTCTGGTGATGAACTTAAGAGACATAATGTTGATAAAGCAGCAAGATCACTGGTTATGCAAGCGTTGACTAACGATATCTACCAGAAAGTTGACAGTTTGAGTGCCACCGGGAAGGGCATGTTTGATGAGCTGATTAAACTTTATCAGGGCTCAGAGGTGGAAAATCAGATGAGGACTTCTAATGTGATTAACAAGTACGAAAATTTTAGACAGAAAGAAGGAGAGTCACTGGATAGCACCTATGATCGCTTCACAACCATCTTGAATGAGCTGAATAGATATAGCATAAAGAAATCCATAATTGAGAACAATGTGAAGTTCTTAAGTGTACTTCAGCCCAAATGGAAGAAGTATGCTCACCGTATGAAACAACATTCTAGATTGTCTTCTCTACAGCTACAAGAGATGTTTGAGACGCTTAAACAGGATGAGGATGAAGCAGAAGAAAAGAGAGAAAAGAAGAAGAAGAAGGAAAAGAAAGAAAAGAAGGAGAAGAAAGGGGAAAAGTATGAGCAGTTAGATGAAGAATTAGAAAGTGATCTGATTGCCTTAATGTCAAGTAAATCTGGGAAGCACTCTGTGAAAGGGAAGGGTGTTGAATTGGAGGATGATAGTATATACAGTGAGGATCTAGATGAAGCAAAAAGCTTGAAACAAACCATGATTCTTATGACAAAGGCTTTTCAGAAGAGATTTGTGAAGAAGACCGGATCAAACAACCAACGATACTCATCGGGATCAAGAAACTTTGAGCATAAAGATCACATAGAATCCAAGAAGCGGTTTGATGATCAGAAATATGAGGTTAAGAGGATTGAGGACAAGAAGTTTGTTGATAAGAAAGGGGAGGAACAGAAATGATATAATTGTGGAAAGTCTGGCCAGTTTTCCAAGGAGTGCTGGAAACCTAAGGTACGGGATTCAGACTACTATAAAAACAAGATGTTGCTGGCAAAGCAGAAAGAGTCCGGGAAAGCACTACTGGTGGAAGAGAAGTACTGGCTAGATGAAACAGACGATGAGGACGAAGATGAGACTGTTGCCTTAGCCAAAATGAGTCTGATGAGCAAAGAAGGCGAGGAATCCGAAGCTGATGTGGCTCCTGAGACACATGAGGTATAATTCTTTACTATTAATCACTTCATGAAAAATCAAGAAATTTTGCAAACAAGACTAGATGACATAACTGCTAAACTTCATAAAGCACATAAAGTAATCGAATCTCAAAGACAACTAATCATTGAACATAATTCTTTTAAGTGATGGATTGAAAAAGAGTCAAGCTGAATTCGAGGAAACTCAAGCTTGTTTTCGAAAAAGAATGGATGAAATGGCAGAAAAACTAAGACTTTCAGAAGATAAGAAGATTGAGCTTGAACAATTATTGCATTCTTACAAAGATATTAACACTGAGTTGACTGAGAAAGCTAGTTATCTGGAAGAAAGGTTGTACAAGTTAGGTCAGACTGAACAAACTATTCACCTTAACACAACTAAGAATTTCATATACTATAATTCAAAATGGGGCTTGGGATGTGATAATCCTCAGTATTTGAAAAATGCTTTGAAAAGTCTCCAACTCTTTACAAATTTGAATGGCTTGATCTTCCATCTTGGAATCCTAAATATAAAATCGATTGGCTTAATCAAAAAGACCATGAGGCTGAGGAAGAGGTTAAGAGAAAAACTACTGTTAAAATGCAACTTCCTTTCGTCTACGAATGGGAGAATAGGAAGGCCTTGGTTTGGAATTGGAAGCAAACCTTGTCTAATGACTATTTCCAGAGTTATGCGGTTGAGCAACCTAAGGAGAGTGAAAACCCAGTTTTTGAAGGAAAAAATTATTATCCTCCTTTGGTACTCGAACAAAAGCTCGTAGGCATCGAAAGCAAGATCAAAAGCAAAATTGAGGAAGTCAGAAATGATGACAAGCTTGCTTTCGATATTGAAAAAGAAGTTATGTTTACAGTTATTTCAAATGGCTTAAAAGAAATGAAAGCTAAATATAAAGAAATATCTGAAGAGAAATCTTTAAAAGAAAAACATTCTTCAGATTCAGATGTTTCTTCATGTAAGGCATTTATGGGAAATATTATCTTCAGAGGCATGACTGTTGATGACCAAGAAGATTCTGAATCTTGGGACTTGGAAAGTCAATTTGTTGAAGCTTCTCCTGAGAAATATTTTCCTACTGAAGAAGATAAAGCTTTTAGAAAGAAACAAAATGAATTTCTCTATCCGAAGTCTTATGGTATCTTTCACACTTCATTGGATAGTCAGTCTGATTGTGATATTGAGGTTCCTTATGAGGAGAAAGGAAAAGAAGTAAAAGAAACAGTTGTTCAATTTGATTTTAGTGCCAAACGTCCAGATCACTCTGACTTCTTAATCAATAAAGAGGAACCTAAGAAGACTTTCTTCAAAGGTGAATCTTCGAAGTCTGTTGAGAAATGTTAATGATTACTATTCCAAATCCAAATCTAAACAATCATTTCAGAAAAAGAAAAAGAAGAAAAATAATCACAGATCTAAGTCCTTTCAAGCTCGAAATTCTAAAGCTTATGATTCTTATTTTGCTGGCATTTCAGATCGTTATATAAGAAACAACTCGAGACTCGAATGGAGAATAAAAGAGTCCATACAGGATGTGGCCCAGACAAAATCATCTCATGTTGCTTTTAATTCCATGAAAAACAATTTTGCTTCTGCTGTTAGAAATCAAGATGTTTGCAATAAACAAAAACTTGTTATTCCTTACAAGCTTTATTCAATGCAACAATTGATTAATTTAACGCATGATCAAATTTGTTGTTCATCTTGTGGCGTAGATGATTTTATCTACAAATCGATGTCGTTGAGATAGATATGTGTGACAAACTAAATGTAGGAGTGATGCCATACGAGTAACAAACTTTTCGGAAGACTTGGATCCAATAACAAAAACTTTTCGGATTAAATTGAATCCGAAATCCTCAACTTTCCTCAACTTTTTGGAACAAGCACAATCGAATTCTGAACTTCTCGGATAGAGAAGGATCCGAAAACATCACTTTTCGGATAAAGAAGCATCCGAAAACCACCACTTCTCGGAAGAGAAGAGTCCGAAAACTGAACTTCTCGGTATAAGCACAATCCGAGAACTGTACTTCTCGGATCAAAGGTATGCGAGTTCTGACACTTGTCGGACTTCACGTGATCCGAATTCTCAACTTCTCGGTACAAGGACATACGAGTTATTTGCTTTTCGGACTTCACGTGAACCGGATTCTCAACTTTTCAGTACAAGGAGATACGAGTTCTTTGCTTTTCGGACCATTCTCAATCCGAAAACTTCTGATGAATGATCCGAGAACCACTTGAATGATCCGAGAACCTCTTGAATGATCCGAGAACCTCTTGAATGATCTGAAAACTTCAGATCTTCCGAGTTAACCAAAAATCACAAAATCGTCCATATCTTTTTCAAATCTTAACCAATTTTGATGATTCTTTGACAGAGAGGTTCGAAATTGATTTGCACACAATTTTCTGGTTATCAAAAATGTTTGATTCATCTAAGAACTTAAAATTCGATTCAATCACAGTGGTTTCAACTTTTCGAACAAAAATTTCAAGAATTCCAAAATTCTTGAAATCTAGACTGAATTAGGTAATGAATCTTGAAGCAAACGTGTTCAGGAGTAGAAATCGATGACTAATAACCTAAAATCCAATCCAAATTGTCCAAAAATCAGAATACTCGAAATCCTCAAATGAACAGTATCCGAAAACTTTCAAAAAGGCCAATAGATTGGACTAAAATTCACTTGAATTGTCGAGATCCGATGATCGTATCGAAGAAAATTTCGTCGATTTGGCTCTGATGCCAAATGTGAGGTCCATGATCTACAACAATTCAAGATCAAGTAACAAGATGAGGAAGGAGAGATCTAATTCTTTATTGAAATGAAAAAACTAATCTAGAGAGAACACAAGTTTGTTTGAAAGCTACATTTTGAATTATGAAAGTGTTTTTTACAAAACTACATAACAAGTCCTATTTATACTCCCCCTCCCTTGTTACAACCATTAAGACCAAGCCCATTTAGACATGTAAGCCCATTAGGCCCAAGGCCTTTGCTTTACAAAACTTTCTAACATAAAATGTTCTAACAAGTCTGATTATTCTCATTGGTTTGGTTATAATTTCCATGGTCCTAAAAGATTTTATACAAATAGATATTATAATAGAGATTTTAAAAGTAAAAATGCTAAATCCAAACCTGTTGAAACTCCTAACCCGAAAGGACCCATTTTCAAATGGGTACCTAAAACCACTTGATTTCCTTTTTTGCAGCCCAGTCATGTGTGGTATTTAGATTCGGGCTGCTCAAAACACGTGACTGAAGAAAAGAGTTGCTCAATAATTATGTGGAAAAGTATGGTGGTAGAGTCAAATTTAGGAATGATCAATATTCTCCAATTCTGGGTTACGGAGACATTGTTAAAGACAACGTCATGATTACAAAGGTTAACTATGTTGAAGGTTTAGGACATAATTTGTTTAGCATAGGTCAATTCTGTGATAAAGATCTAGAAGTCAACGTCAAGAAGACTCGGTGTTTAGTTTGAACCGAAGGAGGTGATGAACTTCTAGTGGGTACGAGGAAATCTAATCTTTACAACATTGACCTGTCAAAGATCAAACCAAAGAATGACGTGTGTCTATTGTCTAAAGCATCAATGGAGAAATGCTGGTTGTGGCACAGACGACTATCTCATCTCAATTTCCACTATATTCAAAAACTGATCGTAGGTGATTTAGTCCTGGGTCTACCAGTTCTGAAGTTTGAGAAAGACAATATATGTACCGCCTGTGAGAAGGGGAAGATGAAACGAGTTCCTCATCCGCCAAAACCTGAGCCGAGTATACACAAAGTTTTGTAAAAAATTCTTCATATGGATCTCTGTGGGCCAATAATGACTCAGAGTATAAGTGCCAAGCGGGATGTGTTGGTTGTCGTTGACGATTATTCGAGATACACATGGGTGAAATTTCTATGTTCCAAAGATGAAACACCTGAGTTGATTATCTCGCTAATCAAACAGCTTCAAGTGAATCTTTAACAATCAGTCCAGACAATCCGATCAGACAACGGGGCAGAATTTAAAAACAAGACTCTAGATGATTTTCTTAAGTCGTTAGGAGTGTCACATCAATATTCTGCGGCAAGAACACCACAACATAACGGGGTCGTTGAAAGACGAAATCGTACTCTAGTTGAAGCTGCCAGAACGATGTTGTCCTATGCTGATCTTCCGTTGTTTCTTTGGGCAGAAGCTGTGTCAACGGCATGCCACACACAAAATCGTTCAATCATACACCGACGGTTTGGCAAAACACCATATGAAATTATCAACAATTGAAAACCTGTAATACACTACTTTCGTGTTTTTCGTGCTAAATGACAAGGACAATCTGAACAAATTCAGTCCTAAGGCAAAAGAGGGCGTTTTCATCGGATACTCGTCAACCTCAAAGGTGTACAGAGTCTATTTCAAATATTCTAGAACCGTGATGGAAAGCATTAATGTCAAATTTGATGAGACTGAAAAAATGGCTTCTGTGCAAAACAGTACAGAACCCGCAATATCTGGAATTCTAGCGTCCGGACAAATCCGTCCGACGACTACTAAGTCAAACAAAGATCAAGCTTCCACTTCTAATTCTAATTCTAATGAACTTGATATTTTGTTTGAGAATTTTTATGATGATTTCTTTGGAAACAATAACTCATTTTCACGTGTTAACAGGAATCAAGTTGCTACACATCCAGTACAAGCTACAATGTCAGGGCCTTCACTGGTACCGACATCATCCAAATACTTGTGCAACAACTCTTGTGTCTTCTCCATGCAATCCTATCATGACATCTTCACAAGCAATATCAACTAATGGTGCTTCTTCATCGGGTACGAATTCAAATGTTAATGATCAGAGTACCGATATCATACCGAAGGAATCTACTAAGCAGTTCCCGAGGCAGCTCCAGTTGTCTCTTTTGACAACCAACCAGCCTCACATCCGGAACCGACATTGACGATTGAGTTGAACTTCGATAAAGATCCTACCTTAGTAGACCCCAATCAATATGCTATTTCTCTCCATCCACAATTAAAGAAGTGGACACGCAGTCACCCAATAGATCAAGTGATTGGTGAGGTGTCTGAACCAGTGAAGACCAGATCTGCAACCGCAAATGAAGTTCTATTCACGCTCTTTCTGAGTCAAGTTGAGCCATCCACAGTTCGACAAGCCTTGGAGGATCCGGATTGGATTATTGCGACGCAAGAGGAGCTGAATCAATTTGAAACTTTGAAAGTGTGGAGATTACTTCTTAGACCCAAGGGTAAAACAGTCATTGGTACAAAGTGGGTCCTGAAAAATAAGAAAGATGAAGACGGTATAGTCGTGAGAAACAAAGCACTGATAGTAGCAAAAGGGTACAGGCAACAAGAGGGTATAGACTACGATGAGACGTACGCACTGGTTGCTCGCTTAGAGGCAATTCAGATGTTCTTATCTTTTGTCGCCTACAAGAACTTCATTGTTTATCAAATGGACGTGAAGACTGCATTCTTGAACGGTGTTCTGAAGGAGGAAGTGTATGTGTCTCAACCTGAAGGCTTTGTGGACAAAAATAAACTTGATCATGTGTATATTCTTGACAAAGCTCTTTACGGTCTCAAGCAAGCCCCACCTGCCTGGTATGAAGTTCTATCTACCTTTCTACTAGGTGTCGGCTTTGAAAAAGGTAAAATTGACACGACTCTCTTTACCAAGCATGAGGAAGGTGAAATTCTTCTCGTACAGATTTATGTTGATGATATAATTTTTGGTTCGACTAACCCTGCATATGTACCTGGTTCTCTAACATTATGGTGACCAAATTCCAGATGAGTATGATGGGAGAGATTAACTTCTTTCTCGGACTACAAGTCAAGCAGTTTTCGACAGGAATCTTCATTAATCAGTCCAAGTACGTGTTTGACATTCTGAAGAAACTCAAGATAGAAAACCGTACGTCGATTGGTACTCCGATGGCACCAGGATCTAAGATCGGTCCAGATCCCGATGGTGAGGATGTTGATCTTAAAAATTATAGAGGAATGATAGGGTCATTAATGTACTTAACTGCGAGTCATCCAGACATTATGTTTGCAACTTGTTTGTGTGCGAGATTTCAGGCTAAACCTAAGGCATCACACTTTGGCGTCGTCAAAAGAATCTTTCGATATTTGAAAGATATATCGTATCTCGAATTGTGGTATCCAAAAGGGATGGGATACGAACTCACCGCATACTCAGACGCGGATCATGGAGGAAGCATGCTAGACAGAAAGAGCATATCGGGACATGTACAGATTTTGGGAGTCAAGCTCGTGAGCTGGTCATCTAAGAAGCAGAACTGTGTATCAACATCAACTGCGGAGGCTGAGTATGTAGCCGCGGCTAGCTGTTGTTCACAAGTGCTGTGGATGAAGACCCAACTCATGGACTACGGGTTCAAATATGAGAAGATCCCCATATACTGTGACAACAAAAGCGCGATTGCCATATATGCTAATCCTGTCCAACACACCAAGACTAAACATATCGACATCATGTATCATTTTATTAAAAATCATGTTGAGAAAGGAACAATTGAATTATACTTTGTTACAACTGAATTTCAACTTGCCTATCTTTTCACAAAAACCTTTGATGAAAAACGCTTTAATTTCTTAGTATCCAAGCTTGGCATGTTGAACATGAAAGTTTAACTTTCCTATATTGATCATATAATAGATGAAAATATGTGTACCTCAATCTAGATATTGTATGTAGATTGATACACTCAAATTTTCATCATATTCTATTCTCAATATAAGTTATTTAAATTTTCATGACTTTGTTGTTTTTCAAATGTTTATTCAACTTGTTATTTCTTTTCTTTTAATGATGTATTTGAAATTATATATGATACATGTATCTGCATAAGGTGTGTTCATGGTCTCAGGAGAAGTACAGTACAGATTACATGCACAAGAATAGGGGGAGTGTGCATAACAGACATAATTTGTAAGTTTAGATGACCATGAGATTGTTACTTGAAGCCAACAAGGTAAGGATTCCAATCTGCTTTTTACACACACTCTTAAATGATGAAAAATCATTTTTCAAAATCTATGCATCATTTAAGGGGGAGTGAAAACCTTGTTTTACAAACTTGAGTGCTTAATCAATTGGAAGTTGGACATCTTCCAATGTGATAAAATCTTTTTGAAATTTCTTGAAAAATATTTTGAAAAATGTCTAAGTATTGAAGTTATCGCACCTAAGGGCTTGCGACAAAGAGTCTTATCGCATCAAGCTACTTGCGATAAAATACCTGCTAGTTTTATCGCAACATGCTTCTTGCGATAACCCACTTTATCGCATCTTTAGCTTGCGATAAACATGTGTGAACAGTAACTTATCGCAACACTCAGTTGCGATTAGATCATGTTGATGTTATCGCACCTTGCTTCTTGCGATAGCATTGAGGTTTATCGCATCCTCTTTCATGCGATAAAGTGACACTGTGGAGGTCAACCGTTGGACCAATCTCTCGATGCCACGTGTCACCATCTTCAAAATCGTATAAATAGAGTAGTTTTCGAAATATTTGTCATTTTCTATCTCTCAAAACTCTCTCAAGCTCTCAAGAATGAATCTGCGATTTTCGAAAGCTTTTGTGTTCCAAACGATTTCATTCACTTCAGACTTCAATCGAGGTAACATTTATACTCTTTTTGACTCTTTTTATCCCTTAAATCGTTGTCTAGAGTCATTTTTAGGGTTTCTCACTCGACATTCATGTAAGACTCTTGGTATTCTTGCATTTTATCACTGAGTTTGTGCTTCGTAGTTGAT
Organism: Saussurea involucrata; assembly: GCA_033807775.1. NCBI lineage: Eukaryota > Viridiplantae > Streptophyta > Magnoliopsida > Asterales > Asteraceae > Saussurea > Saussurea involucrata. The sequence goes on from CM066323.1 coordinate 34,345,484, forward strand.
AAAAATGCTAGGGTTACCTTTCTGTGTACATTGCGACCCTCGTGTGATGGATAAAAAAATTGATTTTCTGCGAAAAATTAGATTTCTGGGTTGAACACTTAGGATAGTGTACGTGTTCATCTTTATCGCAACGTATAGTGTTCTTCATGTTCATAGTTGTCGCAACACTCTTTCATTCATCTTTATCGCAAGCACTTGTTTGCGATAAACTTTTATCGCATCTAGTGCCTTGCGATAAAACCTTCCTTGCGACAAACGTTGATGTTCCTTGCGATAAAACCAGGAATTAGGAAAAAAAATTGACAAATTTTTCATGGAATCCAATTTTTGGGCACTATACTGATTTTATCATATTCAGATGGCACATGTAAGACAGAATGATGAAAATTCCTCGGATGAAAATACCGTGATCTCGTCTCACCGATCCTCGCATCCATCGGTGAACGCACGTGACCTAGATGCAGAACTTCTACCCCGAGGTTCTTTCCTTGCCATTGCTGACAACAACCATCACCTTGATCTACATGTGGCTTTTGACTATCCCATCATCCTGGAAATCCTCAAAGGCCATCCTCTTCGCACCGCACTTACCAAATTCGTCACAGTACCTGTCATTTATCTCCAACAATTTTGGAATACATTGACATTCCATCCAGTTCATAGACGCGACCAACATTTTACAGCAAAAGTAGATCACTTTGATGTACGCCTAACTCTCAAAAGACTTCGCCGAGCACTTGATCTACCGTATCAACCTGATTTCGAAGACCAAATCCATGAAGCTCAACTTTGTGCCGATATCTGTAGCTTGGGATATCAACCCACTAGTAACACCATCCTTACTCGCTCAACACGGTTCAAACGGAAGTTCTTACCGAGGATCAGGTACACCTTATTCTCCATAATCAATCGTTGTATGACACCGAAGCATACCAGCCTAGATCGTTGCAACATAGCCACACTGCGGTTATTTCATGTCGTCGCCTTCGATCGCAAGATAGACTTTGCCATTATTATTTGGAATGAACTCATCGAGATAGTCGGCGACAAATCAAAGCCAATAAAAAACCGTAACTTCATGCCATATCAAAGATTGTTGTAGATTATTATTCAGCAAATCATGGATGATAACCCAGAGATTCTGAGACGCCCAAATGCAGTCCAAGGACCAAGCCAATGGATGCATTTCCTCAAGATGCCCGACGAGATCGACTTTGCTCACATCGTCGTTATTCCTGAAGCTGTACTAGCTTATGCTAACCAGCAGTCGCCGAGTGTTAGACAATATAGGTTAGATAACGCATTGATGGTCCAGATAGATCCGGAGGGACCTACCCACAGTGCCAACCAACTAGGTGGTGAGGGTACAAGAGTCGAGCAGGTTCAGGAACATGGGGTTTCTGAACAGGGAGAGGTGAGGAGAAGAGAAAGAAAGATAAGGGGTGATGTGGTGAGGACTGTTGGTCATGCATCTACATCTAAACCTTCTAAAGTCCAAATCTTTGATGATGATGTGTCATGGGACTCCGAAGATGATGCTGACAATGTCATTTATGCATCTTCTTCTGAGGATGAAGTTTCTACCCAACCCAGACATGATGCTGATGGTGCTTCCGATTCAGATCATGATCCAGATGTTAACAAAATACCAAGACATGTTGGCCCGAGACCACATGTAGACAGTTCCGATGATGATTCCACTTGGAACATCGGACACTCAGACGACTTTGGAGACATAAGGAGGGAAGAGGGTGTGGGAGTTGAAAATATTGAAATAGTGAGCCGTGAGAGTGGGAGAAAAGAATTGGGAGAGAATGTGACAGAATCACATAAAGTTTTAACTAGTGATTCTCCCCAAACCACTTTAAACCGGGTAGGCGCATCTACTGCCAACGAGCGTACGTCGTCGTTGCGCATTGAAACAGTCATGGTGGACCCAGCCATGCAGTGCACAACCCCACAAAGCCACTCATCGGCTTCTCAACAAGCCGATGTTTCATTCAGCACAGGGGATCAAGCACAACTTCTATCGGGAAGACATTCGGTGTTTGCTGATATTGAATTAGGTAGGCTTCTGCCCCGATCACCGCCATTTATTCCACGCACATCGAGTCTAGTGCCATTTGGATGAACTACTTTTCCTAGGACACGAGCGTCGGTATTTCACCAAGTTGGAGGCTTCCGTGCCCCAACCGGAACACCTAGAGTAAGGCCGCCATTCGTTGGTACCTTGCGAGGATCGGGTGGAAGACCTGTCATAACTAAAACAATGCTAACTATGAGCACATGCCATTCAATTGCTTCAACTGCAATGCAAACCGAAAACCTACGTGGTTCGGGTGCTAGACCCAATTTCACTACTTTCCATCTTGATCAGGTGGTTGAAATGCTAGACCCGCCCCCGCATTATGTACCTCTGGATTTCCTGAGAGCTTCTCTAGCATCCATTAACAACTCTTACAAGCTTCACCGTAAGGAAATGCAAGAGACAGTTGACAGACTTTCAGTAGAAGTCAGCAGAGCAATTAAAGGGAAAGCCATAACAGAATCTTCTTCAGTTCCTGAATCTCAACCATCTGAAGCTAAACCCAAATCTCAACCTCCACCATCACAACCCTTACATACCATCCTAACCCACCAGCTCGAATCTGAGCTTCTAGCCCGGTTACTTGACCAAGGAGATACCAATACCAATGAAGAGGTAGATTTGGTATGTTTACTCCAAAGACAAACTGAAACCCAAACCCAAACCCAACTACCCACCAGCACAGATTTCCAAACTCTAAATTTCTCTATTCGAGAAATGACCGAAGCTATGATGTCAGGTTTCACATCCTTATCTGATAGAATCAAAGTTTTGGAACAGACAAGTGGTGTTCAGATTCAAGGTTCCAAAAGACGTAGACATGATGATCAGAATGACCCTGGTCACTATGAGGGGGAGAAGAGAGCCAGAGTTGGAGAATCTAGTGGTGCACATGATGAACAAATGGGGGGATCAGATCAGGCAGTAACTGAAGGGGCAGAGGGGGAAGGTGGACAGGAAACTGAAGTTGTCCAAGTTGATGATGAAGTTCTAGCTGATGTCATACCTAGGGTTGAAAAGCCTCGAGGTGTTGACAATAGAACAGAAGAGGAAAGGATGGCAGATGATATGCTAAATGACTACATCTATATTGATTCTAATGCGGAGCCGGAGAGAACAACTGTCCAGATCAAGGAGGAACTGGATGATATTTTTGATACTTCTGGGGCTCATGATGTGGATTCTAATTCTGAAGATGATAACACTCAACCGGAACAACAGAATGAAGAAGGTACTGGTACTTCAGCGTAGAATATTCTGGTAAACACTGATGGCAAGATCAGAGATCCCATCTCAAATGTTGAGCTTCGCTTTTATCAGAATCTGGTTGATGATGAACCGAACTATATTGGGACAGGTGAAAGAGTAAGAATTTTAACTTTGTTCCAAGAGAGTGAAACAAAGGACCTATTCGTGAGGGACATTCAGAAAATTGACTTAGTAAAGGTATACGGAATTGAGAAGTGAATGGCTCTACACAGAACAGAATTTCTCCACGTAATGAGGAATAAAGACCTGAAGACGAATGTTGTAAGGTCTGATAAGATGATTATGAAGATTCTGAAGATATAGTCACACAAGCTGCTAAACTTCTGGTATCCTCAATTTACAGTCATAAGATCCGATGGTTCAGAATGGTTCTTCACGGAAGCTGACTTCAAGAGCCTGATGCTTGATGACTTCCTAAGCCTGTATGACATTCTAGCACGAAATCCTGAAAAGAAAATAGAATACTCTGCCGCCTATCAAAGTGTCAAGAGGTTTATGAAAAACATGGTAACATTTTCTTATCTAACCGACTTTCAGATGGCCTTAGAAGCACATCAATCTAGAGTGAACCTCCGAAGACCCAACAAGAGACTTGCTGACATCCAAGGTATCCTTGTTTACTCTGTGCTTGATAAACCTGGACTCGGAGTTGTCTACTTCAATCATGAGAAGAAGAAGAGATTCCTGAGAATCTGTGAAGTAAACAAATACTGCGATTGGACTTTCAAGGTGATTCAGATCCAACTGGAGAGTAAGCTCAGATTAGATGAAAGTGGAGAAGTCAAGCTGAAGGAAGGAGAAGCGGCTGATACAATAAGTCCTGGATGCCTTCAGATATAGACGTGAGTACCGGAACGCACTGAGAAGATTCGAGATCGTCTTTGGAATTCGAAAGAAACACGTGACTCCAGTGAATGCTTAAATCTTTGCCTCTACTTTGATACAAAGGGGGAGATTGTTAGTCCCTAACTGACACCTTGTATCAAGTAGAGGGGCCCTTATGAAACTTTAATATTTTGCACCTATATATTGTTTTTCCCTTGTAATTTGTAGGTGTGTCATTCCATTTCCATTTCCAAGTACCATTTGCCCTTTCCTCTCATTATCATCATCTTGTGTACTTGTGGATTTATGCTTAATAGAGGGATGACAACTTGAATCCATTTGTTATATTGAATCTTGTTCTGGGATCACAAAAATACATCCCAAGCAGAAGCAGACCAAAATACAAAACAGATAATGCTTTTAAACGAAACAAATAGCAGTCGAAAGGTAGTTTACGAGATACAAACTGTCGCAGCAGCCACATCACGAACCGTGCACTGCTACGGCCAGCAGCCATTTCGACCTACATTTAGACGAAGGCGCCAAACAGAAAGGATGAAGGTAGCAGCTTAATAGAAGCGTACGGCTTATTCGATCCACGCTTAATCGATACAGCCACCTTAACCCACGCAGCCACTGAGTTTTTGCAAGACCAGATCCTTCTGTTGAAATTTCTTTCTACCACCTTCGATTTAAGAATGAACAGCACCATCGATCCTTCCACTGCTATGTCCCGCTACGCTTCCAGAATCTGCAGCCCCGAAATATTTCCCCTGTTGGATTTGCTAACCACTCGACCCATTCCAGCTTGTCGTTTTTTATCCTAGCTTTCAGCCATTCAAAGGACAGTCTTTGGAACTCAAAGAACATATCTACTAATTTCTATTTTCTCCTTTGAACACAATTATATTCCTATTCGACCAAATTAAGTACATGAACGCCCACTTGACCGCCATCCACTTTGACATACCTTTCGTACTTTCGGCCAAAGACGAGTCTTCGGACATTATGTCTTCTAAGTCCGTGACCTCCTCCATATTTATCTTCCACCATTTGCCAACCATTGTCCAAATCTTCTTAATATGTAAGCACCCTATGAACGCATGATCCACGCTTTCCACCGCATCTCCACATCTCGGACATAGAATTGTATTTAGATCGACTCTCATCTTATCCAAAACCGCCTGACACGGGATCCTTCCTAGTCTAACTCTCCACATGAATACATTTACCTTTTTCGGTAAAATCGTTGACCATATTGTTTCCCCCGAGTTGCTACCCCTCAAACTCCTATTTTCTTTAATGAGCTCCCGAAGTTCTTTCACATGAAACTCTTTTGTTGCTCCCATGTTCCAAACTACCCTATCCCTTTTTTCCATTTTCCGGTACCCACTCTTGTAATCTCCCCGATAATTCCTCCAACTCCCCACACTCTCTACCTCTTGGTTCCCTTCTCCACTTCCACTTCGATTGTCACTTTTCACCGACCCACTCTCTTATGTCCGCCACACTTACCTCTGTATCGTCCTCTAACTGATATAATCGATTATAATCGTCTTGGAGCTTTGAATTTCCCGCGCACTTTTCTGTCCAAAACCGCGTATCCAAGCTATCCTCGATGTGTTTTCCAAACAATCATGCAAAATCCAGCCCCTATTTGCCCAATTCCTTTCCTACCCTAATAATATTTTACCAAGTTGTAACCCTCCTCCGTTGTCCATACCAAATTGATCCAACCCCCCATCGTTCTCGTACACACTTTTCACCACACCTACCCAAAGAGCGTCCTTTTCCGAAACGAAACGCCACCACCATTTTCCCAAAAGTCCCCTGTTAATCGATATGAGACTACCCACATTAAGACCCACGAATTTAAAGCTACCCACCGTTTTGTCCCATCTCACCCACGACGCTCTCTTTTTCCCATCCTCCCCCCCCCCCCTAAAAAAATAGAACGAATTCTCTCCAACTCACTAATCACTCCACGAGGGGCTCGAAAAAGAGAAAAGAAATACAATGCCAAACTTCCAAGTACCGATTTCACTAACGTAAGTCTACCTCAAAGGAAATTAGTTTTGCTTTCCACAACGCCAACTTATTTCTTACTTTTTCAATGATCGGATTCCAACTTGCCACTTTCTTCATTGAAGCTCCGACCGGGAGTCCAAGGTACACAAATGGTAGAAGTCCCCAACCACAACCCAAGCCCCTTACCCATTCATGGATCTCCTTTTCTCGTACTCCCGTACCAAGTAATTTGCATTTGTTGACATTTATTTTAAGACACAAAATCTCTTGGAAACACCTATGAATCTTCATGAGATTCTTTAGATTTTCCAAGTTCCACTTCCCGAAAAATATCGCACCGTCCGCGTATGGAAGATGCGTGATCATTACTTCATTCCTTCCCACTTTCACTCCTTCGAGGAGACCTTTCTCCACCGCTTCTTCCATTAGTATATTCAATTTTTCGGCCACAATTAAGAATAGAAATGGGGCAAGTGGATCCCCTTGTCTAAACCCTCTAGCCATCTTAAATTCTCTCGTTGGAGTCCCGTTTACTAACACCGACATCTTTGACTTCATTAAATCTTTGCTTCTACAAAGCTTAGGGTGATTAAGCAAACTAAAGTTATTTATACCTACAAGATTACAAGGCTTTAAACTAAAATACATTTGAATTTTCTTGACTTTGACTTTGACTTTACAAGACTTTGACTTTACATCTTTGACTTCATTAAATCTTGAATACAATTCAGTTCTAACACTTAACTTTCTATCATAATAAGAATACGAAAAATGCCTAGAAGTGCTATCTAAAGGAAACACTATATTGAATCTCTAATAGGCCCCTTTTCAACTAAAATATCTCTTGATTTATTATCAAGATTATCTCAATTACAAGGATCATAAATATAGAAAAAGGGTAGATTGTTCAACATTTGGGGGCTCAACATTAGATTCAAGATTTGCGTGCTCGACATTAGATGCATCTAAATTTTCATTAGAGGTCTCTACGCCTTTAACAAATTTATCCATCGCTCCCTTTTGTATTTGTACTAGTTGCTCAACTAATTTCCTTTTTTTCCTTTTCTCACTTCCAAACAAATGTTTTTAGGCATCATGCTTAAAAAGTTATAACCAACAAAAATTAAACAAGAACAAAAATCAAATAAGAACAAAAGCACATGAGTCTTGGAATATGAAATATTGAAATCGAATAAGTCAACTACGGTTTTCTTTAATTTGTAGGTTGTAGTCTGTAGATTTCAAAAAATAGACAGATATAGTAGGAGGAACTACTAAATAGATATCTAAAACAATAGCACAGTCATGAGTTTGCCAATGAATTGAAACTTGAAAACTCTAAAAACACAAAAACTTGATAAATTGAGAAGCCAAAACATTACTTACTTATAATCTTGAATCCTGAAGTCCAAATGTCCAATTTCCAAAAATCAGAAGCGTGGTGGATGAACCAATGAACAATAGAACTTGATGATGAAATCAAATCAAAAATCAGAAAGGAGAAACCAGAAATCGTTCAATTTGCCTGGAGGATTTGAGTTTTAATATTATAATTTAGAAATCGTACAAATAATGAAAATATCCCTAACCTAAACCCCCATTAACGAGTATGACCTGACTTTGGAGGATTGGAGAAGGCCTCTGCATCGATTTCTTCATAGTATCGTTTGAGAAATGAAACGACAGTGAAAAATTGAATTACAAGTCGAGCTATGGATTTGTAGATAAGAAGAAGGGTATGCTTTGTGCGTACTATCGTCTGAGAGGCGTGCATACTATTTTCGGTCGTACGGTCCTTGTATTGTCCAACTAAATTAATTTTGATTTAGAAATATTAGAATTGGGGCTTAGAAATTAAAATTTTATTTAGTTTCGGTGATTGGGCCCTCTATAAATTAGGCATGCATACTGATTAAAAATATTAGAATTAGGTTCTCGCCTTTCTTTCTTATGGGCCTTTGCTTTTCCAATTCCCACTAAACTAATTGTCCTGAACATTATTTTTATTTTTATTTTATCTCACTATTTAACCATTAATATATACTTAAAAACATTTGTGCCCTGATTGTTTTGGGCCTGGACCAGCCCACCCTCCCCAGGCATGCCCTTAGCTATGGATTTCTAGAGAGGAAAAAGAGTGTGTGTTGTGCGTACTATCTTCTGAGAGGCTTGCATACTACCATTGGTCGTATTGTCCGACTAAATTAATTTTGATTTAGAAATATTAGAAATACAGCTTAGAAATTATAATTTTATTTAGTTTCGGTGATTAGGCCCACTGTAAATTAGGCAGGCATACTTATTGAAAATATTAAAATTAGGGTCTCACCTTTCTTTCTTATGGGCCTTGACTTTATCAATTACCACTAAACTAACTTTGGCCTGAAAATAATTTGTATTTTTATTTTATCTCAATATTTTTAACCATTAATATATACTAAAAAAATTGGACCGCTGCTTTTTTAGCCCTGAGTGCATGCCCAATCCGTCGTACCCTAGACACAGCCCTGGCTATGGATTTGTAGAGAAGGAGAAGAGCGTATGTTGTCCATACTATTGTACAAGAGGCTTGCACTAGGGGTGAGCATCGGTCGGGTCGGGGACCAAATCCATAACCCGGTCGGGTTTCGGGTGGGATATGTGGAATCCGATACCCGTCCAAACTATAGTTCGGGGATCGGGGTTCGGGTGGGATCGGGTTCGGGTTTTTCGGATCGGGTCAATTCGGATTGCGACTCCCTCAGTTCTGCTTCCAGGTCCTTGTTGCGATTATACTAGTCGAGTTTCTGCAGTAGTTTGTGAACTACTACTCCTTTAACCCCCTTCTTCTCCCCCCTTCTTTCTCTCTTTCGTTATCTCTCGCAGCAATATATATATATATATATACATATATACACACACACACACACATACACACACACATCATACACAGCAGGTCGCAGCAATATATATATAGGTATATATATATACACACACAGGTATAGTCTCTCTCTCTCTCTATATATATATAGAGAGAGAGAGAGACACACACACACACACATACACAACACCAAAATGACGAGGACGAGGAGGATTATGAAGAAAAGTTCGGATATTTCAGACAACATCAAGAAAAGTTCGGATATTTCGGACGGATCGGGTTTGGTCTATGGGTACCCACCCCGATCCGAAATATCCGCAAAAATAATCGGGTTCTGGTAGTTCGGGTGGTCGGGTGACGCTTTTCCGGGTGGTTCGGGTGATCGGGTCGGTCGGGTTTTTCGGGCCGGTCGGGTTTTGCTCACCCCTAGCTTGCACACTGTCCTCGGTCATCCAATTCTCGTATTGTCCGACTAAATTAATTTTGATTTAAATATATTAGAATCAGGGCTTAGAAATTAGAATTTTATTTAGTTTGGGCGATTGGACCCTCTATAAATTAGGTATGTACACTGATTGAAAAAATTAGAATTAAGGTCTCACCTTTCTTTCTTATGGGCCTTCACTTTCCCAGTTACCACTATATATTAGGCGTGCGATTGAAAATATTAGAATTGGGTGATTGATCCCTGGACGCATGTCCAACCCGCCCTCCCAGGCACAACCATGAACTCAATAATAAAGTTGCAGGAGTTCTTGTACAAGAATTAGTATCAAAGTGAGATAGATGTTGTGACAATCTTGAAGGCAATAAATCGAAGTTTGACATTTTCATGGCAAACAAGATATTTTTTCCTTTCAAATTGATGATTTGGGGAAACCATAGTCGTGGTACGCCCAATTCAAGAAGAAGTTGCAGCTGCTCTGCAGGTACTTCAGTTAGTGAATAAGCTATGGTTCAATAAATTTACACATCAATCCCTACATGTTGAATCTGCCAAAATAGTCATAAACTTCACCATCTTTTATATATATATATATATATTTTACATTTTATAGGCCCATGTATTAGGGTGTTCGGTGTGGTTCCGCCACACGGGGCCTACGGTGTGGTTCGGTGTTGCTTTGAGGTTGCCTAGGGATCCAATCTAGAGATTGACATTTGGATTTTCATTTTTATGGTTATTTGATTTGAACTATTTTTTTCAATTGGAATTATTCTTATTTTTTATAAAAATATCATGCTTTTTTTATTTTTATTTTTTAAGATAACTTAATTATATATTAAAAGAAAAAATAAATTAATTATATAATAAATTGTAGACCTTTTAAGATAACTCAATTATGTAAAGTTATTTAATTACTTTTATATTTGGGAAATTAATTAAAATACCCCAAGTTTGAAAGTGAGTTACCAAAATACCCCAAAAAATTAATTTCTTATCAAAATGCCCTTTTTTCCACAGAGGGAGCCCTCTATAGCGGGCAGGGACTGAAAGTGTAAAATTTTGCAAGATTATTTACACTTTCAGTCCCCATAGCAGGCCATCGCGGGCCTCGATCGCGGGTGCCAGGGACTAAAAGTGTAAATATATCTTGCAAAAAATTTCACAATTGGTCCCTGCCCACGATCGCGGGATCTTATCGCGGGGAAAAAGAGCATTTTGGTAAGAAATTAATTTTTTAGGGTATCTTGGTAAGTCAACTTCAAACTTGGGGTATTTTAATTAATTTCCCTTTATATTTTTTATTTGTCTATTTATTTTTCATGATTTTCCTATTTAAATTTTCTTTTAAAAAGAAAATTCTCAATTTCATTATTTGGTTTCCTTATATTTTAGTCCTATTATAAAGCTGCAATGCTCTTTTTAGGTTCCTCCATCTTTTAGGTATAAATTACAACAATCACTCTTCATCTTTAAGATACAAATTTCAATCTACAAGTAAATATTAAATATTTTTCTTTATTTATTTAATTTTTAACGAGTTTTTTCAGTTAACTTTGCTTGATTATTTAATGATGTTTAGAAATTTTCATAATTGTTATTGATTATTTCTAGTTTTTTCTTGACTCTTTTAGTTAAATTTGTTCCATTTTTCGTAGTGTTAATTGGGATTTAGATATTATTTCTTGGATTTGATTTACTAACTTATTGGGCAATCATCGCTTATGATCGAAGTTTGGTATTGACCAATTGTTCTTAAAACGGATGTTGGGTTTTGATCCATTTCGACTCTAACGAAAGTAGGGGTTGATTTAATTGGTTTTTAACAAAACGTTTAGTTTATTCAAGTAGTGTTTGATGAAAACAAAAGTGTGGTCCTCAACTTGGATTAAATTGGATAATGACAACGGTTCTAACATGCGAATAGTTAGGGACGTTGATTGGAATATTATTTGTTTAAAGTCATAATATTTTTTCCCAACGTACATGTATTGCGAAATAAGTAAATGTGTGTCTTGATCTAGAAAATATTTTCCACCTCGAAAAAGGGTTGAAGTAGTTTTGCTTAACGAATTCCCACCATTACTAAAAAATATGAGGTTGATGTTACATAGTGCCCTTTAGTTGTAGTGGTCATTTTTGTTGCTTAGTTTTACTTTTAATTGCTTCATTTTGTATCTCCTTCCTTTGATCTTATTTATTTCTTTTCCACTTAATTAAATAACCAAATCAATTATCTAATTTGTATAGCTAGATCATGATTATCAATTGGTTAGTGTTTACAACGTAACCTTCGTGTGATCGACCCGTATGTTACATAACTCGTACGCTTGCGGTATAAATTTTAAAACACATCATGCATTTTTTTTAAAGTGGTTATAACCACCTTTTTAATCACCGCCGTTGAATCATCTTAATCTAGCAGCTTGGATGAGTTATTTGGTTCTTTCTTTATTCATGGTTCTCTTTCGATCTCATCCCTATGTAGGTTTGTAGTATGAGGTACGTATGTATATGAATGTATGTGATTGACATATGTATGTATGTGGATATACTTATGTAAGCATATAATGGATATATGTATATAGATGGATATATGTATATAAATGGACATATGTATATAGTAGATATATGTAGGGAATTTAATTAAAATACCTAAAGTTTGACTTTGACTTACCAAAATACCCATTTTTTTCAACTTTTGCATAAATACCCAAAAATCCCGCGATATGTCCTGCGATCGCGGGATATGGGGTTTTATGAAAATTGTTGATCCCGCTATTCGCGGGATGAGTCCCGCGGCACACACAATTGTGAATTTGATTTGAAATGTTACACTTTCAACCCCTATACTTATTTACTTACTTTACTTTATACCTTTTACTTTCCTAATTTTAATTCTACACCTTCTTCATATTAACACATATAATCGTATTATTAACTAAAATACGTTAAAAAATACGTTTTAATTTTAACAAGTTACACAATTGTACTCGTCTCTTCGATACCTTCGAAATGAGCCCAATATTTAATATTTTTGGATTTATTTATTTTATTATATATTATATATACTACATAAAAATATTTTTAATATTTACAATTCATACCCTTATAGGTAATTATTTAATTTATGGTACATTTCTTACTTTTTCAATTTTCGTTTTATACTTCTATCGCATTAACATAATAATCATATATTAACTAATTCATTAAATCGTTTTAAATTATTCGTTTAAAAAAATACTTTTTAACATATCACATTAACATACATAATTACGTTAAAATATGTTAAGGAGTTCGATAAATATATATACGTTTTAAAAAATACGTTTTAACATATCACATTAACATACATAATTACGTTAAAATATGTTAAGGAGTTCGATATATATATATATATATATATATATATATATATATATAATCCAAATAATTTGACGATTTAATGAATTAGTTAATATATGATTATTATGTTAATGCGATAGGAGTGTAAAACAAAATTGAAAAAATAAGAGATGTACCATAAATTAAATAATTAACTATAAGGGTATGAATTGTAAATATTAAAAATATTTTTATGTAGTATATATGATATATAATAAAATAAATAAATCCAAAAATATTCAATATTGGGCTCATTTCGAAGGTATTGAAGAGACGAGTACAATTGTGTAACTTGTTAAAATTAAAATGTATTTTAGTTAATAATACGATTATATGTGTTAATATGATGAATGTATAAAATTAAAATTAGGAAAGTAAAAGGTATAAAGTAAAGTAAGTAAATAAGTATAGGGGTTGAAATTGTAACATTTCAAATCAAATTCACAATTGTGTGTGACGCGGGACTCATCCCGCGAATAGCGGGATCAACAATTTTCAGAAAGGGAAATTAATTAAAATGCCAAAAGTCAAACATCAACTTACCAAAATGCCACAAAAATTTCGCGGTTTACCAAAATACCTTAATGGCCCGCGATGGACCCCGCGATCGCGGGATAGGGCTGACGTGGCACTAGCTTTGGCCAAAATGTATCCCGCGGAGCCCCTCAACTTTGGTCGCGGTGCACTTTTGGTCCCTCCCCGCTATCGCAGCCGCGATGGAGCAAAATTTTACAGTTTTGGTCCCTGAAATTTTACACTTTTGGTCCCTGAAAATTTACACTTTCAGCCCCTGTACTTAGACGAATCTTGCATGCTTTTACTGTTTTTTTCTACTATTATTGTACTTTGAAGACCGATTTGTGGTTGAAATTCATTTGCATGTTTTCATCAATGTTAAATCAGTGTTTTTGGAATACCAGTTTGTGGATGAAATGAGAGATTGGTTGTCATCAATGTTTGTTGTTTCATTGATAAATAGATGTAAAATGCAATCCATAATCCACACACCGATTTCATACTTCTTTCTTGATTTCTTTCTGCAATATTTTGTGTTTGAGATACTACTGAAAAAATGAGTTCATCTGTTGCAAAAGCTAAGCTATATTTCTGTTTTGATGGTGAATGGGAGCAAGATAACAATGAGTGGAATTTTGCTTATAAATCTAAGCATGGTGTAAAAGTGCCAGTAAACTATACTTATCAGAAATTTCTTGCATACGCCATGCAAAAATGTGGAATCAACCATTCTGTTGTTTGCAAGTTAGTGTTTAAAAATGGCGATGGATCATTTGTGGATTTATCCAACGATGGGGATATCTCTACTTTTCTACACTTTGCAGTCGATTCAGAAAGGCCCCCATTACTTTTTGTGTATCCCGGCGTATCCGACGAAAACGACGACGACGGTGACGACGACGGTGACGACGAAGATCTCCAAATAGAGCAGCCTGATTCTCAATTTCAGGCGTCCGATGCCCCAACGATTCATTTAGATCATTCATATGGTCTTAACGACTGTATTCCGGAGACGCAACAACAACAACCACCACAACCACACGAAGGGCGTACTGCTGGAGTTGCTGATGACGAAACCCACGTTTTCAGAACGGGTAATTCTGAAATAGACAGATCAGACACCGATAGTGATGATCATGAAGAATATACCCCTAGTAGAAAATCATGTAGTCAGATAAATGACTTTTTTGATATGCCCCCTATTCTTCCAGACTCCCATACCCAGACACAAACCTACGAACCTACACCTTATATTCGCAGTGAAATGTTACATGTAGGTCAGATATTCGAGTCGAAGGATCTCTTGGCAAGTCAGGTCGGACTTAAGTTCTTGGAAGATGGTTTCGAAAGGCGCACGTCGAAATCTGACAAAACTAGATACATAGTTGAATGTGCCAGAAAAAACTGTGACTGGAGGATATACGCGATTGACACGGGTGGCAAAGAAGGGGCGTTCATGATTAGAAAGTTGCACGACGTACACACTTGTACGAGGACACAACTGAATCCCCACCACAAACAAGCCGACAAAAAGACTTTGGGTGCGATACTGAAAAACAAATTTCTTGATGTTAGTAGGTCATTGCGTCCAAAGGACATCGTCCACCATGTTCACCAGCAGTTCGGCGTCACGATTGATTACCACCAAGCTTGGCGTGCGCGATGCCATGCACTGTTTATGGTGAGAGGCACGTTCGAGGGGTCGTATGAACGACTCCCGACATATGTATATAATTTGCAGCTGCAGAACCCTGGTACTGTCACGCAGCTACGGACCGATTCACGTCGACGGTTTGAGATGTGCTTCGTGGCCCTTGGACCCGCGGTACGTATTTTAACACGTCATATGTTTACACATTATAAACTATAACATTTACAAAGGAAAACCACCTATGTTTTTTCAGAGCCGCACATTTGTGGCAAATCTACGTCGTGTCCTAATAATAGACGCAGCCCATTTAAAGGGCCGTTACTTGGGTATGATGTTCCTGGCGGTTGCCATGGACGGGGATAACTCCATCATTCCAGTAGCTTTCGGCGTAGGCAAGTCCGAAACCGGGGACGAGTGGACTTGGTTTATGTCCATGTTGAGACAAGTTATCGGAGACCCGCAAGGGTTGGTGTTTATGTCTGACAGGGCTCCATCCATAAGCGCCGCAATCTCTGCCATCTACCCAAACGCCCCTCACGCCATATGCTGTCGACATTTGGAGATGAACGCCAAATCCAAGGACAAACATATTACGACCAACAAGGATGTCTATTGGGCGGCATGCAGAGCATATACGGATCGGGAGTTTAACAAGTACATGAATATGCTACGATATAGTGCCGACGAAGCAGCCAAAGTCTTTGACGAAGCTGGACCAGAGAGGTGGTCCGCGGCCCATTTTCCTGGACAACGGTATGACATTCTGACCTCGAATAGTGCAGAGTCTGTGAATGCACTCTCCCGTTTTGCGCGTAGATGTCCGATTGTTAATCTTATGGACTACTTTCGGGCTTTTCAACAAGAGTGGTACCAAATTCGACCCTTAAAGGAGCTGAGATGCAAAATGCACTCACACCAACGACGGAGAAGATCGTTCAGTACAGGGCGCGTCGTGCGGCGACATGGCCGGTAAGAGCAATCGGGTATGGGAAGTACGAGGTGCATGATGACTATCTTGACGCGATTATGAATATGGAAGACCACCTTTGTTCGTGTCGCGAATGGGATAAATCTGGGTTACTGTACGGCCATGCCATCGCTGCAGCAAGATATATGGGTCGTACAGATTGCAGCGACTTGGCTGTACCTTTCTTCACGTCCGAATATTACCGAAAAACATACATGGAGGTAATAAACCCAGCTAGACCCCCTGCAGCATGGGTGTATCCACCCGACCCGCTTCCGCCATGCTATCCACCTTTAATGGATAAGAACAGAGCCGGGAGACCGAGAAAGAACGACCGACGTCCATCACGTGGTGAAAGTTCGATACAACGAAGATGTACTCGGTGCCAATGCGTAGGACACACTCGTGGAGAGTGTCCAAATCCCGCCCCTTCAACCGTGCCAAGGAGACATTCAGTCAGTCACACCCCGGGCCCGTCACAGCTTGAACCATATGGAACAAACACATATGATACTGTTGATCTAAACACTGAATTGTAAAAGATATATATATATATATATATTCATATTATATATACACGCATACATATGCTTTTAAATGAACATTGATAACACAGCTAGTTTGTAAATGATATATATTCATATTATATATATACACACATACATATGCTTCTAAATGAACATTGATAACACAGCTAGTTTGTAAATGATATATATATTCATATTATATATACACACATACATATGCTTTTAAATGAACATTGATAACACAACTAGTTTGTAAATGATATATATTCATATTATATATATACACACATACATATGCTTCTAAATGAACATTAATAACACAGCTAGTTTGTAAATGATATATATATTCATATTATATATACACACTGACACACATACATATGTTTTTAAATGAACATTGATAACACATCTAGTTTGTAAATGATATATATTCATATTATATATATACACACACATACATATGCTTCTAAATGAACATTGATAACACAACTAGTTTGTAAATGATATATATATATTCATATTATATATACACACATACAAATGCTTTTAAATGAACATTGATAACACAGCTAGTTTGTAAATGATATATATATATATTCATATTATATATACACACATACATATGCTTTTAAATGAACATTGATAACACAACTCGTTTGTAAATGATATATATTCATATTATATATATACACACATACATATGCTTCTAAATGAACATTGATAACACAGCTAGTTTTGTATTCCATCCAACATGCTCTTCATCTTCAATCTTTCTGACCCTTCTTCAACGGCTTCTGCTTTTGCAACCACGTATGGCCATTGTGTACCACAACCCGGACACACTTTAGCAAATGAGTTGAGGTAACCTCTGACTTGACCTTACATGATGTAAAAAAACAACAAAAAAAATACAAACAACAACACAGTATAAAAAATACAAAACAACACAGTAAAAAATACAAAACAACTCAAACAACCACCACCTACTTAAAAATTGATTTAGTTTCATCAATCCAAGCTTGCTTCTCGTTTACCTTCGCTTGAATAATTGCGAAGTCTTGCAGAATATGGTGAATTGCTTCTTGTTCTCGACGAACACGAGCCTCCCGAGCTTTATATCCCCTTTCATCCTTTTGATCTCCCTGTCTTCCTCTTCGATCTTTCTCAAATGGACTGCTTTCCCGTCCATCATTTTTTCCCACTCTTCTGTTAGTTCATCTATCTCATTTTCCTTTTTTGCTATGGCGACCTCGATTTGAGGTGGCATTTTTTCAGGAGTAGACTTAGGGTTTGATGACGATGCCATTTGTGGATGAAATGAGAGAAGAGAAATCAAGAGAGAAAGCAATTCAAAGAAAGAAAGCAAGAGAGAAATCAAGAAAGAAAGCAAGAACAAGTGTGAATTGTGAATTGCATATTACTGATATTTATGGATGAAATCTCAAACATGCAGTGAATTTGAACCACAAATTGGTCTTCAAAGTACAATAATTGTGGAAAAAAACAGTAAAAGCATGCAAGATTCGTCTAAGTACAGGGGCTGAAAGTGTAAATTTTCAGGGACCAAAAGTGTAAAATTTCAGGGACCAAAACTGTAAAATTTTGGTCCATCGCGGGCTGCAATCGCGGGGAGGGACCAAAAGTGCACCGCGGCCAAAGTTGAGGGGCTCCGCGGGACACATTTTGACCAAAGCTCGTGCCACGTCAGCTCTATCCCGCGATCGCGGGGTCCATCGCGGGCCATTAGGGCATTTTGGTAAACCGCGAAATTTTTGTGGCATTTTGGTAACACTTGGTCAAACTTTTGGCATTTTAATTAATTTCCCTTTCAGAAAACTCCCTATCCAACGATCGCGGGACATATCGCGGGATTTTTGGGTATTTTTGCAAAAGTTGAAAAAAATGGGTATTTTGGTAAGTCAAAGTCAAATTTTAGGTATTTTAATTAAATTCCCATATATGTAAGTATGTAATGGACGGTCATGGGCTTTAGTGGTTCTTAATGAACTTGATTGAGTCTTGATGGGCTTTAGCAGCTCTTTAAGTACTCTGATGGGCCTTGATGTGTTGTAGTGGTTGTTAATGAATTATATTAGGTCTTCACGGGTTTAAATGGCACTTAATGAAACCCGTATTGGTATAATTTTTTAAGTGAAAATAATAACCAACCCATCTCTAGCTTTCTCAAAACCGTAAAATAAAATCAAGAAAGATAATCAACAGAACAAATAATCGATTAAAGCATGATAGATTCACTAAGGCCCAATCAAACTCTTTAAAATGTCAATAAAGAACCGATTAAAGCCCTTGAGAACTGATTAAATCCCAATATATCCATTAAAGCCCAATTAAACCCTTTAAAGTACAATAAAACTGATTAAAGCCTAGTAGAAATGATTAAACTGCAATAGATCCATTAAAGCTCAATGAAGAAATCCGTAACTTTGGAAAAATCCTAGAGTAATTAACAATAGACTGAAAATTAGAGATTATACCAAATGAGTCATATTGGTTTGTATAGTCGAACAAATCAATTCGAGATTGCCAAGGTATTGAAGTTCTTAATGATTTTAATCTAACAAAATAATTTTGTAAAATTTATCAATCTATAAAAAAAAACCCTTTTTAGTCATTTAAGTGATATAGTTACATACATCTAATATTGAATAAAATTGTATAATATATATGTACCGTCACATAAAAATCATTGTAATAAAATTGTATAATATGTACCGTCACATAAAAATTCATTGTATATATAATGATATACCGATATTGGTTCATAATAAGCTCCTTTAGATTGTAATGCACATATCTACATGCACTTGCTTGTTTTGTCATTGTTGTTTAATTTCTTCTATGATGTCCGATATCATAATATGTTCGTAACCCATCATATAGGCTTGCATCGACCATCTTAAATATCGTTGTCGGAATCATTAATCTAGGAAAGGTTGTGGATGATCACGTAACTTACTCAGGTCCTCCAAGATTCACACGTTTCATCAAAGAACCTTTGGCCCAATAGTATGTAGAGCCCTAACTTCGCTAGTTAGGTGTTCAAACTTCATCAAATCTGAGAAGGTCTATGAGTTTATTTTTCATATATAAAAATATAAAATATATTTTGGAAAAAAGAAGATTTACCAATTGTTACTTTTTCTCAGTCAACACCCATGCGGTCTACAACAGATTTGGGTATCATCCATACACTACTACACGAAAGACTTTTGTCTAAGTAGTTTTCCCTGAGAAATTCGTCGCTAAATGATGATTCGTCACAAAAGTTGGTGGATAAATTTGTTGTGGGTAATGTAAATCAGTGACAGATTACCCGGGATTCTATGATTGATCCGTAGGTAATCACCGACGGAAATTTCCCTGGATAAAATTTGTGGATAAAAGTCGTTTGTTTTGTAGTGATATTATAACGGGATGGGGATGGTCCATCAGCATCAGCTCCGCTACTTTTAGGGTAACAATTTTATTTCTTTCAATGCACCGTGTTTTGGAAATGAATGAATTCATGACGCAATAGAGTTTTGGTATAATTATATCACGTAACGGTGCGATTTGTCGTTTAATTTACTATGAATACATGGACTGGATACCACTTCATATGATATTATAAGAAAATAATACTACTATACGTCAAAAAAGACCCATATATATATATATATATATATATATATATATATATATATATATATAGGGAAAGGTTCAATAGAGAAGTGCAAATATTTAGAGAAATAGAGAAGTAAAAAAACACGGGACCGTTCATATATAAACAGTCATATATGAACGTTCATATATAAACAGTCATATATGAACGTTCATATATAAACAGTCATATATGAACGTTCATATAACAGTCATATATGAACGTTCATATATAAACAGTCATATATGAACGTTCATATAACAGTCATATCTGAACGTTCATATGAACGTTCATATATGAACGATCCCGTGTTTTTTTACTTCTCTATTTCTATAAATATTTGCACTTCTCTATTGAACCTAAGGCTATATATATATATATATATATATATATAGGCTGGGTATCTTTTGCAAACCAGTGTATTTGTACAAACTCGTACAAACCATACCTAGCTTTATGATTTTGTAAATTTGGCTTCATGAATATATATATCTATATATTGGCTTCATGAATATATCATTTGACATTTTTAACTAATTTTTTTTGGTGGAGCCCTAAAATACCCTTATTTTTGTAAAAAAATTAGTTAAAAATGCCAAATGATATATTCATGAAGCCAAATTATATATTCATGAAGCCAAATTTACAAAATCATGAAGCTAGGTATGGTTTGTACGAGTTTGTACAAATACACTGGTTTGCAAAAAATACCACACCTATATATATATATATATATACACGTTCTAGCAACACGAAGAGAAATTCGAAAATAGGTTAATAATTTTGCCTTCTTTTACCAAAAATGATCAATAATACATTAAAAGGGGCATCTTTCCTGTTTCCGTTTCATTCTCTCAACAATAAATAAATAGACATGACGTGTATTATATTACTTGTTGTTCTCGAACCCCAATATATATATATATATATATATAATGTGTTGTAATAAAAACAAAAAACAAAAGCAGCCACTAGCGATTTTGAAGTCTTGGTGGCAAAAGCTTAAATGCTGAGTTGAGCCTTTTTCTGAAATTAACCTTAGCAGAAGGCCATTTCTCATCTCTTTCAAGATTATTATTTTTTTTCAACAAATATTTTAAAGTATTTTGTTGAAATTGATCAAAAATGAGGAGGGAGATGTTGGTTATTATTATGATTATATGTGAATTCATGATTGGGTTTTCAAAAGCACAACTCAGAATTGGGTTTTACAATAAGGTGTGTCCCAATGCTGAATCAATTGTTGGTGGATTTGTGAGGGATGCAGCAAAGTCCAATTCTCATATTCCTGCTATCATGCTTAGACTTCACTTCCATGACTGCTTTGTTGAGGTTCTCTCTCTCTCTCTCTCTCTATATATATATATATATATATATATATTATTTTGGTCTCCCTTTCTTCACCTTGAGTTATTGTTGGTTTTTATTATTATTATTATTTGGAAATATGAGATGTTTGCATGCAGGGGTGTGATGGGTCAATTCTGATAGATAAGGTAGACAATAGAGAGAAAGAAGCATTTGGACATCAAGGGGTACAAGGGTTTGATGTGATAGAGAATGCAAAAGCCAAGTTAGAAAGTGTGTGTCCTGGTGTGGTTTCTTGTGCAGATATTGTTGCCATGGCTGCAAGAGATGCTGTTGCTTTTGTAAGTAAAACTAAAACTAAAACTAAAACCAAAACCTTCATCTCTCTATCACACACATTACACCCTTCTGTGTATGTGAGAGAAAGAGAGTTAAAAGGATAGGGAAATCGACTCAAATAGCCATTTTAATCATCTTTTAGTCATTTCTCGTTCATTTTTATCAAAATATCAATACTTCCACAATATATAGGTTCGTAATTACAGACTAACTCAAAAACACAAAAAACAAAAACTAATCTGACCGCTTTTTGTAAGAAAATGTATATTGTGGATCTGAGTCCAAAAAAATAAGAAAAATCGATCATATTCGATTTTTTTTTTGTGTTTTTGAGTTAGGTCCGCAATTATAGACCTATATATTGCGGACATAGTGACATTTATGCAAAACTGGAAGAGAAATAGCTAAAAGGGCAATTTTAATTGTTAAAATGGCTATTTGAGTCAAGTTTCCAAATATGATATCTTTACTATGTTGTTGATATATAATATAATGATGCTGATGGTTTTGGACAGAGTCATGGGCCAGCTTATCAGGTTGAAACTGGAAGGAAGGATGGTCTGGTGTCGAATGTAAAACTGGCTGACAGAATGCCCGATGTTAAAGATTCAATTCAGCTTCTCAAGCAAAAGTTCTTCGAAAAAGGCCTCAACGAAAAAGACCTCGTGCTTCTCAGCGGTAATCTCTCTCTCTCTCTCTCTCTCTCTCTCTATATATATATATAAAGGAAGGATCATGCGAGAAGTGTGATATTATATATGATTACAAAGCATGTGGATGTATATGATTAAACGTCAATGTATTATCACTACAACAAAGTTGAGTTTATAGGACGCCTAAAATAAATAAGCGTTCCAATAGTCTTTTGTAGGACTTCCACTTATAAGACCAAACAAAAAAACTCATTATCTAAAAGTATTACAATAAGCTATTGTACTATAAATTAGTTAATAGAACGTTTTATTTGGAAAATGTTCTAAAAAACTTGTTACGACGCCCAAAAGGGTCCAATTAATAAACTTTTTGTAACATTTTTAGATAAAACGTTTTTTTGTTTGTTCCTATAAAATACTCCATTAGGAAGTTTTTTTTAGTTTAGGCATGCTATAAACTCCATTTTGTTGTAGTGTGCCAATGTAACATGTGTTTAATCATATATGATATCACACTTCTCGCCTTCTCACATAATGTTTAACTTTTCATTTAAATTTGCCCATATATATATTACAAAATTGTCTTTATGTGCGAGTATATTCTCGTAAAAGCCATGAGACGAACCGTGCATCTTTGATTGAATCTTACTCTTAAAACCTTCACAGCAAAATACTAATGAATATTTATAGCACCAAACATTCACATGAAAAAAACGAATGCTCCTGCGGATAAAACCAAACGTTCACGTGAAACACATAATGAATATTAACATACAAAACCTTTACACCATGTATCGTATCCAAATAAAGAAAAAAAAATTGGTGTCACGAAAATCAATATATTATTAAAAAACAAGATTCAATTCAGTCGGTTAAAACGACGATTTTATTGATTATTCCGAGGTTAAAAGGAACATATTGACCAGAGTGTACGTAGTATTTACTCTATTTGTGACTGTACCAACAACCAACTGTATTGTTTCATGCCTCAAATACTTGATTTTATTTGCAATAATAAATAAAGTTTAAATCTTTTTTCACCTCGTTGGGAAATTAAGTCAAATTTAATGTTGTGACGCTATCATGACCCCCAACCATGTGCATTAATAATTGTATGTTAGCTATTAAAACCATCTATATAAATGCCAATAAATTCATATATATACAAGGTGGTCAACTTAACAAAACAATTTATATATTTTTAATAATTGTGAGACGTTAAATTTGAACATGTATTTATGTATGTATAGATTTAATATCATGTGCGACCATCAAGTTTTCATGATGTGAGACTACTTCGAGCCAATGGATTTGACCTTATCAAAATTTCACAACAAAACACCAAATCTTTATATGAAAAAACTGAACCTTTAAACACACTTAACCTTTCATAGGAAGAACACAACAAACCTTCACAGGAAGCATATAACTCCGAACCTTCCTAGAGATCTCACAGAAAATGGTCGTTCTTACTGAAACCTCGTGTATGTATGTATGTATATATATACTAGTTGTATATCCGCGCGATGCAGCACCGGTGAATCTTGATTATGAAGCCACTACAACAAAATTGATTATATAATGCCTAACAATAATAAGTGTTTTATACAGGGTCGTGCCAGGGAGAGGGCGGGTCGGGCCGGGCGCACGCCCAAGGCCCACAAAATGTAGGGGCCCAAACGTTTTTAGTATGTATATAATATATATACTATATATATAGTATATAGTATATAATAGTAGTTCAAAAAAATTAGTCAATTAAATTACAAATATTTTTAGTATCTAATAGGACCCAAAAAGAATTTAACATTATATTAAGGGTCCATAAAAAGGGGCCCAAATTTTATTTAGTAAATACTATATAATATATAGCAGTAGTTCAGAAAAATTAATCAATAAAAGAGACACAATTTTTTTAGTATCTAATAGAACCCAAAAAACTTTAACACTATATTAAGGACCCATATTATGGACTTTCTTATTACCTAATATTGAATGTATAATTTAAGTATTCTCCTATCTTTACAACAAAAATAAGATCTCAAGCTATAACCAACATGGATTTTTGATTCTAAGATTGATGGTTCGTAAAAAGTATGTATTACCCTAAAAGTTTAAAATGGTGATTAAAACATTAATATGATGTGATATGGACACGGGAAACTCAACCGATTTATATTAATCTGCATAGAGTGTTACTCCGAATAGTCAACATTGTGACATAAAATGATGTCGGTATATCATATGATGTGTTTGACGGTGAAACGAATTTATGATGTTATGTAACAATGTTATGATAGATAATATTAATTTATAAATAATGATTGATTGATTTTGTGTCTAGAAATGAATTGAAAAACATTTTAATATGAATTACTAATGTTTTTGAATTCATTGTTATTTCTAATGATAAAAGACAACATATTAAAAAAATCGTATTTATCAAGGGCCTATTTTTATATCTCGCACAGGGCCTACAATATGTCAGGAACAACCCTGGTTTTATAGGACCTAACTTTATAGGACTAAACAAAAAAGTGTTTCAGCAAGTTTATAGAATGAGACATCATAACATGCTTTTTAAAACAATTTTTAAACTTTTTAAAACAATTTATAGGACCAATTTTTTGTATTTTAAATCAACAAGCCAACCAAAAGGCTCCCCCTGAACTTTCTGCCCATCAACAACATATGAGCCACGACAGCTAACTGAGATTTGAGAAGTAATAAATTAAGACTTAAAATGATCATCTCTAAAATAGTTCATTAAAAATTGCTGTAAAAGATAAAGGAATAAAGGATACATATGCATCCTGAGACTTTTGATGCCTCTTGTTTCCATATTTAACCTGTAAAAGTCGCATTTCAAATTAGTATGCAAAGGATATAGTTCTAGCTTATTAAATCTAAAAAAATAATATGAGAAAAGCTTTATACATACACAAAACACCTCTTCATTTTCTAATGGCTACATGGGGATAAAATCAGTACGAATTGTTCTAATTTTTTATATTCATACAAGAATTGAAAGAATGAAATTTCTCAATACAAAACACCTCTTCATTTGTTTAATGATTGTTAGAAACCTGGTTACCAAACCAGTGGCTAAATGATAGTACTATGATAATAGTACATTGTTCCACCAAGAAACAATGACAAAAACATGACATACAATAAATACCTGAGACATGAATTTATGTATTCACATGTATTCACAGCCCTTTATTGTTGCAAGTATTACAGGATGGTAACTAACACAAGTTATGATTGTTGATTTATCTTACAAACATGAATGAAAAGTAATTTCTAGGGAACAAATTGCTGTTGAATACATAGAGGACCACTCCAAGAACTAATCCCAAGAAAGCAAATTGCTGTTGAATACAGAGAGAAAGGCTCAGCTTCATTCAGACATATTATCGAACACCTAGAATGCAACTTTTTCTTGAAACTATCAAATCACAAGCTAGCAATCAGAAACCATATCAAAACACTGATTAAAGCAAAGAAAATACCAAATTTGATTTCAAAAACCAAACTAAACAGGAACCCCATTCTATTGAGAGCAGATCAACATATACAAAAAAAATCGATTGAAAGCAGCTCAGCTAATACAGAAATAGAAAAAAGAGCTTTTGGTTTGTAAAAAAGGAATATCAATTGAAAGCATAAAAAACATAGAACGTAGAATACCTTCACTGATTCCCTTCTTTGTATGTTCGAAGTCTGGCTACAAAACCTAAAATGAAGGATAGAAAACCTTCAACCAAATTTATACATAAATTGGATCCTCTCCGATTGACCTGTCTTGGAGACATATAGACATGAAATTGGGTTAGAAGAAAAAACTAGCTTATGAAAGAACGTTATTGACCTCCCATGTTTGAGGATGAATAGGTTAAAGGTATGGTAAGAAACCATAAAAGCTAAAAATAGGAGGAAGACCTTGTAGAGGGAAGAAAGAGAACTTGTTTGGAGGCTTGATTAAATAAAATCGTAACAATTATTCATGGGGATGGAAGAGGAAAACTTTTGCAGGCAAGAAAGAGAACTGTTTAAAAACCAATTTTAGGAAAAGCTTTGCAGGAGTTAAAAGTCTGCATAATTAACTTGTACATTGTGTATTCTGACTTGTATTTAAGAACTTATCAAGTTTGATGCATAAATTGATTGTACTCAATGCATAGAAAATAGTAATTAAGACTATTGGTTAAAACCAATATTAAAGTAGTAATAGATAATAGATATGCATATATAGGACGATAATCATATAAGAACCATAATATGTTACAAACTCATGCGAACCAATATAAAAAATATGTTTTTACATGATTTTTTTCATCAAAACTTATGATTTAAGATATTATTTCACATATGTTCATATATTAATTTTTGCCAATTGATTTCAGCTGCACATACTATTGGTACAACTGCATGTTTCTTCATGGGGGAACGACTCTACAACTTTGAGCAAGGCGGAGGTTTTGACCCAAGTATAAACCCTAGTTTCCTTCCGGAATTGAGGTCGACATGCCCTAAAGACGGGGATGTAAACCTACGCTTGCCGATGGACCGTGGGAGTGGAGAGACCTTCGACAATCACATTCTGCAGAACATTCGAAGTGGTTTTGCAGTGCTACAATCGGATGCGAAGCTAATGGATGATCTGACGACAAAGGGAATAGTGGATTCGTATTCTGGAATGGGATCGTCTTTCGAGGCAGATTTCGTGAATTCCGTTGTAAAAATGGGCCGAATTGGAGCCAAGACCAGCTCTAACGGAAATATTAGACGTGTGTGTAACGCCTTTAATTAAAATGATTTTCCCTCGCAAGTTACAATCACATATAGTTGTTTTCCTTATATACATAATTGATCATATTATTATTAGCATTTTGACATCATGTAAGTTGATGATGTATAACTTTTTAAGCATAATGTATAAATGTTACTATTATAAAAAGGTATTAGATATATATTTTTGAAACAACAACCAACTGCCATAAAAAACTAGCAAGTAGCTAGCAAAAATGTAACATACAACAATAGAATGAAACCTCCACAATAATGAATATTTAGTGCTCCCCTTACACCTAGCAAAAAGATATTATATGATCAACATTCATAGATTATTGTGATTCCAGAACAAATATTCAATCAATCAATATGCTCAAGATGTCATCCATATATTCATAATATGATCTTCAAGTACACAAATGATGTTGAGAGGAAAGTGCAAAATGGTGTACTTGTGTGTGTAGATTGGAATGACATAATGGAAAATACAAAGGGAAAAACTATTTATAGTATGCAAATAATAAACTTCTAAAATGACCCCTCTACTTGGTACAAGGTGCTAAATAGAGCACTAACAATTATTAAATAAGAGTTTGTGTTTGTATTTTTGATTGGAAAGTCATAGCCCGAAAAAATATTTGTTTCTCCTTTTTTCAAAACAAATATTCACAATAAGAAATATATAGTTCTAAAAATGTTAATTATTATCTTTTTTAATTAATTCCTAGACAACCATATATACCCTTAATAGTCGAGAGAGTAATACATTTATTTATCTTATAAGTTATAACCACCATTCAAAAAGGTGTGATGAGGCGTAAAATGTGTCTTCACCAATACGAAATGACTCATAACGTTTTTGTAAGGCGTGGCTCATGCCATATCACCTTGAGAATTGAGGCCATGAAAAACATCGGGTCCTCGCCACGGCATGTAAAAATTGAGGTTTGATTTTGCCGTCATACATCGCGTCATTGCTAATCACTAAAATTAAAATAAGAAAGATGTATTTACTTTTAAAAATAGACATTTACTCTCAACCGTACAAAAGTAAAAATATGAATATTTATTTCAAATCGAATGAAATTTATGATTGTAATTTTTGTCTATTTACTTACAAAATAAAATAAAAATGATGAATAGTAGGACTTTAGGAGTCAATGAGATGTGCCAATTAAGAAAGAGAAGTGTTTTTGTTTTTCAGGACATTCCTGCACTCCTTAAAACTTGTGCCATTGGGATATTATTTGATGTCATTTCTCAATAAAATTAGTCTCTAGTTTTTATTTATTTAAATTCGCTGATGTATGCAAACTTCATTGGATTTGGTCCCTCAATTTAACCGACATAAATTGTTTTGTTAAGTTATGGAGAGGAGGGACATTTTAGACTTTTAACTATTTTACTTACTTTCTACTAATAAAAATAAAAAATAAAAAGTAGTATTATATGTTATTGACTCAAACTCGATAACAATTTTCTATATTCGAACCCAAACTCAAACTCGTTGAAGCTCGAACTTAAACTCGAATCGGGCTCAAACTTGAATCAAGCTTAAAACAAGATTTCCCGTTTAAATTTATGAAATTCATGTTGGTGATTTTAGTGAAATCATCATGTTCATTTTGTGTAATTGGATTCACAAAGGTAATAATGGGGTTGTTAGCTAAGCTATAACATGAGTAAGGAGGTGTGGAGTGCACACTCATGTAAGCTAACTAAGACCCGGGATTGTTGGACGGTTGAGATTGGCAAAGTTACAAAGTGTTTTAATGAGCTGGGCGTCGGGGCCAGTGTTGGCGCCAGTTTGCTGGCGCCAAGACTGACGCCAAGCACTGGAATGTTTGTCCGCGCCGATTGTGGCGCCAGTTGGCTGACGCCAAGAATGGCGCCAAGCTCTGGAATGTTTGCCCGCGCCAGTTGTGGCGCCAGTTGACTGGCGCGGAGACTGGCGCCAGCGTCTGGACTGGTTTTTCACATTTGTAATTGCCGTCTTTAATTCCGCAATCAATCTCTCTAAATGAGATATTATTTCCAGAATCAATATGGTGAAGGTTACGATTCCTAAGGTGTATAAGTATGAATCAATTCCTGCCTTAATCGATACACCGAAACATAGAGATTATCCTCGAGAGAATTTCGTGATACCCGGGCAGAATAGGGTCGAAATATCTCTTACGGAAAGCGAGCTCTCACGCGATCTCTGTCGTTTATCCAAGTTATTATAATCATCACTCTGTTTCTCTTTCTCGATATTGTTGTACCGAAATCCCCCAACAATTCAAGAGTCTACTCTTATAAATGATAAAACTTAAATTGTGTACCCTTGAAATTTATAAAATTTTTTCCCTCAAATTTCTTCATCAAGTGACAAAGTTTTCAACTTCAATCACCTCCCTTTCTTTTTTATAACACATTTTCACCATTCCTTTACTAGCTCTCTTGCAACTAATGTTATACCCGTTGGTCGGGTATACAACATGACTTTAACAACTATATGTATTCTTTTTTAATTACTTGGTTGACAACAAAATTTGTTGCATAATATATCATCAATTAACATATGTAGCTTGTAATTGGTTAAGATGTTTTTATTAATTTTATTTATTTCACCTAATATAACTATGTACTTGAAAGCTAAAAAATTACATCCATACATTCAGGTGTAAAGCAATGTTATCAGAATACAACATTCAATGGACTCGCATAACTTGGTTGTTGGAAATTTTGATAGTTTAAATAAACATTATTCAATTGTTCAAAAGATGAAACAAAATGCAAATATCAGTCAATGGTTGATATGTCAAAATTGATGGTTGATATGTCAAAATTGAATACAAGTCGCTTTTCATTCATAAGTAATTCCAATTTATATTTTAGTGAAAAGAGTGCACAATTAATATTTTGAACTTGGAATCAATGACTCTAAATTCTCCTACATCGGGAAGAACTTGGAATCAATGACGAATTGAGGAAAAGTATCGTAATAAAAATATACTAAGTGAAACAAACGATATAAATTTAACAATTTTATGACATCTACCAAAAGTTATATTATATGTTTTGATCAATATCAGTTTGTGAAATCCTGTGTTGTTTGATACAATTCAACCCCAACCCATTACAAGGCCCAAACGTACAACCCAACTACCCACTAAGCTGAAAGACTACAGCCTCTAGGGTTCTCAGTTTATAATTTTCTGCCTTAGATTTATCTTTATGTTTAATCGTATGGCTGTGATGTATCAGCTTCTTTTACTTAATTAATGTTTGGGGAAATGAGAAAAACAACCAATTTGAAGAAATTTCTCTCTCTCTCTCTCACTCACTGTCTTCTTCCTTTCTTTCCCTAATTACTCTGAATTTTGCAACCCTGTCATTGGTGCTTTCATTGATCTGTGGTGCATGAATACTCGTGCAAAATCCATGGAGGAACTCAAAGCTGCAACAGACGCAAATACTCTTGCTATTGCTGATATTAACACCAAACTCACTGAACTCTTATCTCGTTTTACGCCACCGTCGCCACCGCCGGAAACTAAAACTTACTCTGTGCGACCTCCACGCTGTGAGCTTTCTTTTTTTGATGGCTCCAACCCTTTGGATTGGATCTTCCAGGCTGAGAGATTCTTCTATTACCATTCAACACCAGATGAACAACGGATAGATCTTGCTAGCTTTTACATGAGCGGTCAAGCACTCACTTGGTTTCAGTGGATGCATCGAAATCAACAACTATCTTCATGGAGTGCTCTTTCCCAAGCCCTCCAACGCAGATTTGGCCCATCTTCTTTCACAGACCTGCAAGGTACCTTGTTCAAACTTTCACAGACTGATACAGTAGTTGCTTACCAAACAGCCTTTGAAACTTTTAGCAATCGGGCATCGGATTTGTCACAAGCTTCTCTTCTCAGTTGTTTTATATCTGGATTAAAGCCTCATATTCGAGGTGAAGTTATTTTACACAAACCCATTGACCTCTCAACTGCAATCGATTTAGCTAAATCTGTTGAGGAAAAGTTTGCTGTCACTAGAGCTCCATTAAATCGCAACTACCAAAACAGAAATTACCCATTCTCACCGTCTTCGATTGTCACACAACCTCCGTCTCCGATTGTCACACACCCACCATCTTCTATAATGTCTACCCCTCTCTTGGCGTTACCACCTATACCACCACCTAAACCACCTCTTCTTCCACCGCCTATTAAGAAACTCACCGAGAGCGAACAACAAATTCGTCGAGCTCAGGGATTATGTTTTAACTGTGATGAACGATTTCGGCCTGGCCATAAATGTAAGAACCGTTTTCTTCTGCAATTACTTGATGGGGATGAGGAATGTGATATGTTATATCCATGCCCCGATGCTGCTCAAACCCAAACGATATTAGAAAATGCTCAAACCCAAACAATACTAGAAAACGGCCCTGAGATTTCTCTCCATGCTTTGACCGGCAGCAACCACCCCCAAACCTTCAGACTTTATGGTTCCATACAGGGATCACCGGTTTCAATTTTGGTGGACAATGGGAGCACTCACAACTTTCTCCACCCTCGAATTGTCCAATTTCTTGGATTGACCATGAACTCTTCAAATCAGTTCCCTGTAGCTGTTGGTAATGGCAAGAAATTACACACTACAGGCTGGTGCTCACAAATCCCATTACTAGTACAAGGCCACGAGTTTCCTGTGGATTTTCATGTGCTAAACTTTTCTGGAGCAGACGCTGTTTTGGGTGTGCAGTGGTTAGCTACTTTAGGTCCTATAACAACGGATCACACTACTTTGACAATGGAATTTGTCCACAAGGATGAGCCCATTAAACTACAAGGTCTCACATATACTAACCCACCTTCTCCGATCACTCTTAACCAACTTCGTCGCCTCCATACGACAGACTCAGCCGCTTCCTATTTTCACATACATCTTCTCAACCTTGTCCTGTCTTCACTAATATTCAACAGGTGTCTCCTGCCCCCGATACTCCTCAACGTCCAGCCCCACATCCAGCAATTCAGTCACTCTTAACTCATTTCACAAAAGTTTTCCAACCGCCACTCACTTTACCTGCTCACCGTGACCTCGACCACCATATCAACCTTCAACCTAATTCACAACCCGTTAATGTACGACCGTATCGGTATCCTTATTTTCAGAAATCGGAGATAGAAAGGCAGGTTCGTGTTATGTTGCAGGAAGGATTGATCCGCCCTTCCACAAGTCCGTTTTCTTCGCCGATTTTGTTAGTCAAAAAGAAAGATGGCACATGGCGCTTTTGTGTTGATTATCGCGCATTAAATTCCATCACGGTAAAGGATCGTTTTCCCATCCCCACCGTTGATGAATTATTGGATGAACTTCATGGTGCGAAATATTTCTCTAAAATGGACTTACGGAGCGGCTACTTTCAGATTCGTGTCCACCCTACCGATGTTCCCAAAACCGCATTTCAGACTCATGAGGGTCATTACGAATTTCTCGTAATGCCCTTTGGTTTATCAAATGCCCCTAGCACCTTCCAAGCAACTATGAACAAGTTGTTTCACCGCCAACTTCGTAAGTATGTGCTGGTATTTTTCGATGATATTTTAATATATAGCACTACTTGGGAACTCCACTTGGAGCAACTAACTATCGTACTGCAGCTCCTACATGACAACGCTTTCTTTGCCAAGTTATCTAAATGTGCTTTTGGTCAAACCCACATGGACTATTTAGGACACATCATTTCTGCTCAGGGTGTTGAAATGGACCCCAGTAAAATCTCTACGATGCTAGCTTGGCCTCAACCACAATCGATCACTGAACTTCGTGGCTTTCTTGGGTTGACAGGGTACTATCGACGTTTTATTAAGGGCTATGCAACTATAGCTGGCCCATTAACTGATTTGTTGCGCAAGGATGCTTGCAAATGGAACGCTTCTGCTGAATCGGCATTTTTGGCCCTCAAACGGGCTTTGACAGCAGCACCTGTTCTGTCTCTCCCCGACTTTTCCAAGCCTTTCAATGTAGAGACGGATGCCTCCAACATTGCCATTGGAGCAATCCTCTCTCAAGATAACCACCCCATCGCATTTTTCAGTAAACGGTTATCCCCGCGTATGCAACATGCTTCCTCTTACTCTAGGGAAATGTTTGCCATAACCTCAGCCGTAAAGAAATGGCGCCAATATTTGTTGGGCCGACACTTCACCGTCTTTACCGACCATCAAAGCCTCCGGCAACTGGTTTCCCAAACTATCCAGACACCTGAACAACAAAAATGGCTTACTAAATTGTTGGGTTTTGAATTCACTATTGTTTATAAACCGGGCGCCACAAACAAGGCAGCAGATGCCCTGTCCCGATGGTCTTCCGAAGCCACCGGCTCTTTATTTGCTTTTTCTCGCCCAACCATCGGCTTTTTAGATCGGATCAGGTATGCTTTGACTAAAGACCCTTCATCACAGATCTTGCTCGCTCAACAACAACAACAATCGGATCAGGGTAGTGCCTTCACATATCGTGTTGGCCTTCTCTTCTTTAAAGATCGCATCTATGTTCCTGATTTTGAGGGGTTAAGGACACAACTCATTTCGGCCCATCACGATTCACTTATTGGTGGACACTCCGGCATTCGAGCTTCCACTTCACGGTTGTCCGCAAATTTTTATTGGCCACATTTACAATCTGATGTTCGCTCTTATATTAAGAATTGCTCTGTTTGCTTACAAGTCAAACCAGAAAATTCAGCTCCTAAAGGTCTCTTACAACCCCTCCCCATTCCGAAGCATACTTGGGACGCGATTTCCATGGATTTCATCACCGGACTGCCGCCATCCCAAGGGAACACTTGTATTTGGGTCATTGTGGACCGACTATCCAAATACGCGCATTTTTGCCCTCTGGCCGAGAATGTGACAGCGGATAAATTGTCAGAACGTTTTATTACCGAATATGTCCGACTTCATGGCTTCCCAACATCCATTGTCTCCGATCGCGACAAACTCTTCACGAGTACCTTTTGGAAGGAATTGTTTCGCCTTCAAGGTACATCCCTCAACATGAGTAGCTCGTATCACCCTCAAACGGATGGACAGTCCGAGGTGGTCAATCGATGCCTCGAAACATACTTACGCGCCATAGCTAGTGACTATCCAACGAAGTAGGTTCGTTGTTTACCATGGGCCGAACATTGGTACAACACATGCATTCATAGCTCCACTGGATACTCTCCCTTCCACGTTGTATACGGTCATCCACCGCCTTTGATAACTGATTTCATTTCCGGGTCTACCTCGGTGGAACAACTTGACACGTGGTTGGCCAATCGTAATACTCTTTTGGAAACGGTGAAATTTAATTTACAGCGGGCCCAACTCCGCATGAAGAACCAAGCCGATAAGCATCGACAAGACAAGGAGTTCTCTGTGGGTTCATGGGTATTTGTGAAATTGCAACCCTATCGACAACACTCCGTTGAATCTCGACCCTACCCAAAGCTTGCTAAGCGGTACTTCGGTCCATTTCGCATAACCGATCGAATCGGGAAAGTAGCTTACCGCCTCCAACTACCATCGACTGCCAAGGTTCACAATGTGTTCCATGTTTCCGTCCTCAAACTATGCCCTCAACCTCATACTGCTATGCCTTCACCCATGCCTCCTCACTTTGTGAACGGATAACCTGCGTTCTTACCTCAAGCAATCCTCCAACACCGCCGAGTAAGAGTCGATCATCATTGGGAGGACCAAATCCTCGTTCACTGGCAGCATACTTCCCCTGACAATGCTACGTGGGAGGAACTACATCAGTTTCATCGGAGTTTTCCTCAATTCCACCTTGAGGACAAGGTGAATCTCCTAGGGGACGGCAATGATACAATTCAACCCCAACCCATTACAAGGCCCAAACGTACAACCCAACTACCCACTAAGCTGAAAGACTACAGCCTCTAGGGTTCTCAGTTTATAATTTTCTGCCTTAGATTTATCTTTATGTTTAATCGTATGGCTGTGATGTATCAGCTTCTTTTACTTAATTAATGTTTGGGGAAATGAGAAAAACAACCAATTTGAAGAAATTTCTCTCTCTCTCACTCACTGTCTTCTTCCTTTCTTTCCCTAATTACTCTGAATTCTGCAACCCTGTCATTGTTTTAGCTTATAATCCCTTAAGTGACACTTTAATTCGGAATTTGCATCTACTTGTTTGATTGCTTGGACTTTAATCATGGTTAATATCTTTATGTTTGGCTTAATCACAGGTAATAAAGGAAAATAATCATCATTTGGTAGATATTATTGTTAGAAAGTGTATATAAAGATCAAGAATTTCAAGATGAGAGTGTTTAAATTATGTTAGATAGTAAAACACTTTAGCAACTTCACTCCAATAATTTGGGCAACTTCAATCGATATTGGTCCAATGCTATGGAACGATCCCGCTAAGATATCTTTAGACTTGAGATGCAACTATAGCTTCATCGCGTATGCTTTTGGTTATCTTATTTATCGCTTATTAGAGTACCCATTTAAATAATCTAAGGAAAGATTTTATCTTGAAATATGCCTTGGTTTTAAGATTAAAGAGAATGTGATGTGAAGAATAAAGATTATGGTTGATACAATCTTATTGTGCTGCCTTTTTCTCTCTCTTTAGGGTGTGAATTAATAACAACTTAATACTCAATTCACAATGGAAAATGTGTTCGGATGCATCCAAGTGGACCAATCAACCGTAGCCATCAAAGAAACATTTGGAAAGTTTGGTGAGAGGCTCATTGCGTACGAGCTTCAACGGTGAGAGCTAAGCTAGGAACGGGGAAAAACTTCATTATTGAATCGGTAAAATGCCACCCCCGGAAACCTTTTGGCAAACTCTCGATCAAAGATCTCGCTCCTTAGAAAGATTAGGTGATAGGATACGCCGACCTTTAGTTAACATTCTTACCCCTGGTTGTCATTGCATGCCTTGGTGGTTAGGACATCAGTTAGCAGGTTACCTTTCTCTTCGGGTGCAACAGCTTGATGTTCGTTGTGAAACAAAGACAAAGGTTTTTACTCCATTAAGATCTTTTGACTTAAAAAAGTTCGTAAACTTTTTTCTTATTTTTGTGC
The DNA here is from genome assembly GCA_033807775.1 of Saussurea involucrata. Taxonomy (NCBI): domain Eukaryota; kingdom Viridiplantae; phylum Streptophyta; class Magnoliopsida; order Asterales; family Asteraceae; genus Saussurea; species Saussurea involucrata. The sequence continues at coordinate 34,381,901 of CM066323.1, forward strand.
TTCTTTTGCAGGATAATGTTTTTGTGACAGTTGTTGCTTCAGTTCAATACCGAGCACTGGCAGATAAGGCGTCAGATGCATACTATAAACTTAGCAACACCCGGGAACAGATTCAAGCCTATGTGTTTGATGGTATACGCGATTTTGCATTTATTTTAATAACTTCATTTTCTATGGCTCGTTTTTAGTAATATATATATATATATATATATATATATATATAAGATTTTGTTTTGATGTTTTAGTTATTAATCTTCAGTTTTACTTTTCTACTTTCCATTTTCCTTTGGTCAGTTTCAGGTTATGAACCACTCTTGGTCTTTAGGGTTTATCATGTCTTCAGGTCTTGCAATATTACAGTCTTCAGGCATAAAGTTTAGACATCAACGACTAATAGTAATAAATTCTTGAAAATTAAGTTTCCACTAAACGACTTCATCGGTCTTGATTTCCCTACGTCTAATATGACCTACTCATTATAATACAACTTCATCAATATTACAATTTATACTCTAAGTTCATCAATAGTTGCTTGTTATCCATCAAATCTAGAATTAGGATCTAACATCCACCAATTTTGATTATATTTCATAATAGTTTTAAAGAGTTGGGGGTAATTAACTTAGTTATAAAAATAAAGATATATCCAGTTAGTAAAACCACATTTGACTAAAATCAAGTAAATAAGGAAGTGCACACCTCAATTCTTGGGCGTGTGGATCAATTTATCAATACTGATCTTAATGGACAGTGAGTAGCGTTGGGCTTTCTTTCAACTTAATTGACAAATCTAAGATATAAGCACTGAAAATGACAGATAAACAACAAATGATTTGGACATGTGAGCTCCGAGTAAAAGTTTTGCACTTAATTTTCAGACAACACTCAAGATAAGACGTGGGTTTCCTTGGCAACTAGATCACTGTCCTCAACAAATGGTTGTTAAGAGAAGACAACTTTTAGTCAGCAACATTAAAAGATTGAATTGTTTAAGCTATGGGTAGAAAGTGTGATCCCAGAACAAGCATTCAATATAGCAAATGGATTCAAGTTGCCATCCCTCTATTAAGCATAAATCCACAAATACAAAATGGTGATGAAATGTAGATAGAAAGTGCTACAACATGGAAATGGTAAATGGAATGACACACTAACAAATTACAAGGGAAAAACAATTTATAGTGTGCAAAATATAAAGTTTCAATAAGGCCCCTCTACTTGATACAAGGTGCTAGTTAGAGCACTAACAATCTCCCCCTTTGTATCAAAGTAGAGGTAAAAGGTTTAAGCATCCACCGGAGCCACGTGTTTCTTCCGAATTCCAAAGATGAACTCGAATCTTCTCAGTGCGTTCCGATACTCTTGTATGTATCTGAAGGCATCCAGGACTTGTTGTATCAGCCGCTTCTCCTTCTCCTTTAGCTTGACTTCCCCACTTTCATCTAATCTGAGCTTACTCTCCAGTTGGATCTGAATCAACTTGAAAGTCCCATCGCAGTATTTGTTTACTTCACAGATTCTCAGGAATCTCTTCTTCTTCTCTTGATTGAAGTAGACAACTCCGAGTTCTGGTTTATCAAGCATAGAATAAACAAGGATACCTTGGATGTCAAGAAGTCTCTTGTTGGGTCTTCGGAGGTTCACTCTAGATTGATGTGCTTCTAAGGCCATCTGAAAGTCGGTTAGATAAGAAAATTTTACCATGTTTTTCATAAACCTCTTGCCACTCTGATAGGCGGCAGACCATTCTATTTTCTTTTCAGGAGTTCATGCCAGAATGTCATACAAACTTAGGAAGTCATCAAGCATCAGGCTCTTGAAATCGGCTTCCGTGAAGAACCATTCTTTACCATCTGATCTCTTGACTGTAAATTGCGGATACCAAACGTTGAGCAACCTATGGGACTCTATCTTCAGAATTGTAATAACCGGGGTAAGTTCGTTAGTTAAATTATCTTTTCGTTAAATTTAGTAACTTTAAAATTGGATGTTTAGGGTAAGTTTGGGTTAATTTATAAGTTTAAGGGTGTTTTGGTCATTTCTGAATAGTTCAAACCCAAATCTGTAAATTGGGTCTAATATATATACCCTTTAAATTTCATGATATTTCACAAAACAGAAATATCAGTGTGTGTGTGTGTGTGTGTGTGTGTGTGTTTTGAGACAAAAAGAAGAAAAGAAGAAGAAGTGAGGTTAGGGCTTCATTTGGATTCATTGGAAGTGATTTGGAGGTATGGTTTCTTTTCATTTTATATTTGTAATCGTTAGTAGTAGATTCCTATCGGTTTAGATTTCTCAATTTTTCGATTTGTAGCAATTAATGGATTCTGGGTAGAATTTTGGTAAACCGACAGAGGTTTCCGGACGCAATTTGAATGTGTCCGGTAATTTCTCCTTGCTAGTGTCCGGAAGATGAAGTATCCGGAAACCCTGTGCTAAAGGTATCCGGACAGACAATTATCCGATAAGTTTATTTTTAAGAGTTTCCGGATGAAATTAGATACCGGGTGGTATCCGGATTACCTTGGTTTCCGGATGTCATCCGAATTAAGTATGTAGTCCGGAAAGAGTCATGCATCCGGTAAGTTGTGTGTATCCGGAAAATATGTTGTCCGGATAGTTCATGGTGTCCGGAAACTATGGTTGTCTGGTCACTTTTGAAATTCCAGATACTTTTAATTATCCGGTAACTTTGTGTTTTGTCGACTCTTGGATGGAGTATGAATGAGACTGGAAATACTGTGGACTCGACTTAAGTTTGGGTCTGGGGGAAACATTTGAGGATAAGAGTTAGATAGATTTATCTAGAGTTCTTAGTCTTCTAGTAAGTCATATGGGTTCGATTGGCAAAGAGGTAATTGTATCTAATTGTTTCAGATTCTGTGAATTTGGGGTGATTGTATCTAATTGTCATATGGGTTATATTGTATCTTTTGTTATGGAACAATGTTATGTAAAATATGTTATTTGTTGTATGTTTGGGAACCGGGACGTTACAGATGGTATCAGAGCCCTAGTTTAAGGGATTTAGGTATTCGGATCCATACCTAGACTTAAACTGCATGTGAAGTAGGATGTCCCTATTATTTTAGAACCTTGGGATGATAAATATAAAAGGTAGAAGGAACATCATGTAAGGTAATTTCAAATTACATTTGGCCAGTGTAATCATGAACTTACAGGTACATGTCTGAACTGGAAAAACTTATTATATGGGGTATGTGCTTACGTGTATATTAACCTTGTTGAAATCTACAGAATGGCAAGTGGTACTCGACGTACGAATAGAGAGGGAGAAGGAAATCCTAATAGAACGAATCCAACAATCGGGGCAAGGGGAAGAGGTGGAGAACGAGGTAGGGGCAGAACTGGAAGCAGAGTTCAGTCGCAAGGCACCGAGTTTGTTACAAGAGACGATTTGGCGGCTGAAATGGGAAGACTACAAGCAAATATACAAGCTATGCTCGACCGAACTCGTCATACTAAAACTAAAATACCAGATCCTAGTCTGGAAGACGAGATGCCCATTACACCTACTGTCATACAGGTGCCAAGGAAGTGTGATTATAAGATGTTTCTAAGTTGCAAACCTCCGACTTACTCAGGAGAAAGAGACCCAGTAAAGGCTATGAGGTGGCTAAAAGAGATAGAAGCTATCTTCAAAACCAGCAAATATGCCGAGGAAGATAGAGTGTTATATGGAACCGCGATGCTGAAAGTCGATGCTCTATATTGGTGGGAAGCTCTTATTACCTCTAGAGGATCTGATGTGTATTCTACCTTTTCTTGGGAAGAATTCACTATAGCTTTCAAGAGAAAGTTTTGTCCTCAAGCAGCAGTTAGACAACTGGAAGAAGAGTTCATGAACCTGCAACAGGGAAGTTTATCGGTTCGGGATTATACTGCTCGTTTTCTGGAGAAGTCTCGTTTCGCTGAGTACTACGTTGCCACGGAGGCACTTAAGATGGAAAGGTTTATCTTCGGGTTAAATTCAGAAATCAGAAGTCTAGTGATTGCAAAGGGACCAGATACCTTCTCAACCGCAGTAGATGCCGCGGAATATGTGGAACGGGATAAAGGAAGAGATGTTAGTGATAAAAGTACTGGAAAAAGAAAATGGGAAGGACCACATTATGATCCAAATAAGTCCAGATCCCAGAGATTTGATAGTCGTCCACCTTTCAGACCAGCTGAAAGACCTTGTCCAAAATGCAACCGTATTCATCAAGGAAATTGTCAAGTTGATCCGTGAGTTTGTTACAAGTGTGGAAAGACCGGCCATATTGCTAAAGACTGTCGGGTAACTCGGTTTTGTTTCTCATGCAATTCTCCTGATCACATCCAGTCTGATTGTCCACGGGGGAGAGTACAGCAGGGTGGTACGTCAGTGAGACCAACGGGTGTTAGGCCGGTAGTACAAAGGCCAGAGCTACCAAGAGCAAGGGGTCGTGTCTTTCAAATGACAGCACAAGAAGCGGAGGAAACTCCTGATGTGGTTACAAGTACATTCTTAATAAACTCTACACGTGCTAAAGTGCTATTTGACTCCGGTGCGAACCGATCATTTGTATCTCCTTCTTTTGCTGCTTATATGCATTTAAAGCCTAAAATGTTAGATCATGCTTTAATGGTAGAAACTGCAAATGATAATCAAGTATCGATTAGAGAGGTATTTGATAGCTGTGTTATAAATATAGATGGGTGTGGAGTACCTATTCAATTATTTCCTATAGCTTTGATCGAGTTTGATGTGGTAGTGGGAATGGATTGGTTGGCCGAGAATCAGGCTAGTATAGTTTGTGATAAGAAGTTGATTAATGTTGTATTACCTGAGAGGGGACCGGTAGTGATTTATGGTGATCGTAGAAATCATCAGTCTTGCCTTATATCTATGTTAAAAGCTCGTAAGTGTGTCAGCAAAGGTTGCTCGAGTTACTTAGCTTATGTGATAGATACTAAGCTAGAAAAGAATAAGTTGGAAGATATTCCTGTTGTTTGTGAATTTCCGGAAGTTTTCCCAGAAGACTTGAATAGTCTTCCGCCCGTTAGACAAGTAGAGTTTGGTATAGATCTGATTTCTGGAGCCGCTCCTATAGCCCGTGCACCGTACCGTCTGGCACCTCCAGAGATGAAAGAAATGATGATGCAACTGCAAGATCTATCCGATAAGGGCTTCATCAGACCCAGTACTTCACCGTGGGGAGCACCAGTGCTGTTTGTGAAAAAGAAAGACGGGTCGATGATAATGTGTATTGATTATCGAGAACTGAATAAGCGTACGATCAAGAACAAGTATCCGCTTCCCAGAATTGATGACCTCTTTGATCAATTAGTTGGAGCTTGTTATTTTTCCAAGATTGACCTAAGATCCGGTTATCATCAGTTAAAGGTTAAAGAAGAAGATGTTCTGAAAACTGCTTTTCGCACAAGGTATGGTCACTATGAATTCCTAGTGATGCCTTTCGGACTGACGAACGCCCCAGCTGCCTTTATGGATTTAATGAATCGGGTATGTAAGTCGTATCTCGGTAAATTTGTTATTGTGTTTATCGATGATATCCTTATCTATTCCCGATCCGAAGAGGAGCACGCTCAACACCTTCGTTTGATTCTTGAATTGTTAAAAAGGGAACAGTTATATGCTAAATTCTCCAAATGCGAATTCTGGCTTCGGGAAGTTCAATTTCTTGGGCATGTAGTTTCGGAGAAAGGCATTCAAGTTGATCCGATGAAAATAGAAGCAATTGAAAAGTGGGAACCGCCGAGAACGCCAACCGAGGTACGAAGTTTTCTAGGTTTAGCTGGCTACTATCGAAAGTTTATACAAGATTTCTCTCGTATCGCTACGCCCCTGAGCAAGCTGACCCGAAAGAATATAAAGTTCGAATGGAAAGCAGAATAGGATGAAGCATTCGGAATATTGAAAGAGAAACTTTGTAGCGCGCCGATACTATCACTACCTGAAGGTTCAAATGACTTTGTTGTTTACAGTGATGCCTCCAAACTAGGATTGGGATGTGTATTAATGCAGCGTGGGAAAGTTATTTCTTATGCTTCTCGACAACTGAAGGATCATGAACGACAGTATCCTACACACGACATGGAACTTGCCGCAGTTGTTTTTGCTCTAAAGATCTGGAGACATTATTTATACGGCTCTAAATGTCAAATTTATACCGATCATAATAGTCTACAACATCTCTTCGATCAACGAGAATTGAATATGAGGCAAAGAAGATGGTTAGAATTGATGAATGATTACGACTGCGAAATTCTCTATCATCCGGGGAAGGCGAATGTGGTAGCTGATGCACTGAGTCGCCAAGAGAGAAGCGGAACAATAAAGGCCATTGCACTACGAGCTGAACTTATACCTAACATCTTTGATGAATTGAAGAAGTGTCAAGTAGAAGCTTTTCAAGAGGAACATTTGAAATTGGAACGACTAGTAGGGATATCAGCATCACTTGTAAAAGATGATCGTGGGTTACTGTGTCTGGAAATAAGAATATGGGTGCCTCGTCTGGGTAATTTACGTGATCGAGTACTTCAAGAAGCTCATCAATCTCGTTTCTCTATCCATCCAGGCACAAATAAGATGTATAAAGATCTACGACAATTTTACTGGTGGTCGGGAATGAAAAGAAGTGTTGCTCAGTATGTGGAAGGTTGTTCCACTTGTAAGAAAGTAAAGATTGAACATCAAAATCCTTTTGGGCAGTTGCAGCGTCTCGAAATACCTATGTGGAAATGGGATCATATTACTACAGACTTCATCATGAAGCTACCAAAGACTCCGAAAGGGTTTGATGCCATTTGGGTAATCGTTGACAGATTATCAAAGTCTGCTCACATTTTACCGATAAAAAAACCTATTCATTGGATAGACTAGCCAAATTGTATATCGATGAAATAGTAACTCGACATGGAGTTCCAATCTCGATTATTTCAGATCCTGATAGTCGTTTTACTTCAAGGTTCTGGATGAGTTTTCAAAAAGAAATGGGGACGCAAATAAAGTTAAGTACAGCGTATCGTCCTCAAACTGACGATCAGAGTGAACGAACAATTCAGACTTTGGAAGATGTGCTACGGGCCTGCATTGTTGATTTTGGGGGATCGTGGGATAAGCATTTGCCGTTGATTGAATTTGCCTACAATAACAGTTACCATTCCAGCATACAAGCGGCACCGTTCGAAGTTCTGTATGGTAGAAAATGTCGAACTCCTCTGTGTTGGAACGAAGTGGGAGAGAAACAATTAGCGGGGCCAGATATAGTTCAGTTAACCACAGATAAAATTACTCAGATTCGGGAACGATTGAAAGTGGATCAAGACAGACAGAAAAGCTACGCTGACCGACGCCGAAAACCGTTAGAATTCCAAGTTGGAGATTTTGTAATGTTAAAAGTCTCACCATGGAAAGGAGTCATTCGATTTGGGAAACAAGGCAAACTAAGCCCAAGGTACATTGGACCGTTTACAATTACAGAAAGAATCGGTGAAGTAGCCTACAGGTTAGATCTTCCACCAGAGTTAAGAAGTATCCGCAACGCTTTTCACGTATCAAATTTTCGAAAGTGTTTGGTTACGCCAGATCAGGCAGTTTCTCTACCAAATATACAGGTTGATGAAAGACTGAATTATGTGGAGGAACCTGAAGCCATTGTTGACCGTAAAGTTAAAGTTTTGCGGAATGGTAAGGGGATCAGACAAGTAAAAGTACAGTGGCGATTTCATAAAGGGCAGGATGCTACTTGGGAATTAGAATCAAAAATGAGAACTAAGTACCCGTACCTTTTTGCCTAACCGAATTCCAGGACGGAATTCTTTTAAGGGGGAGATGATGTAATAACCCGGGTAAGTTCGTTAGTTAAATTCTCTTTCCGTTAAATTTAGTAACTTTAAAATTGGATGTTTAGGGTAAGTTTGGGTTAATTTATAAGTTTAAGGGTGTTTTGGTCATTTCTGAATTGTTCAAACCCAAATCTGTAAATTGGGTCTAATATATATACCCTTTAAATTTCCTAATATTTCACAAAACAGAAATATCAGTATGTGTGTGTGTGTGTGTTTTGAGACAAAAAGAAGAAAAGAAGAAGAAGTGAGGTTAGGGCTTCATTTGGATTCATTGGAAGTGATTTGGAGGTATGGTTTCTTTTCATTTTATGTTTGTAGTCGTTAGTAGTAGATTCCTATCGGTTTAGATTTCTCAATTTTTCGATTTATAGCAATTAATGGATTCTGGGTACAATTTTGGTAAACCGACAGAGGTTTCCGGACGCAGTTTGAATGTGTCCGGTAATTTCTCCTTGCTAGTGTCCGGAAGATGAAGTATCCGGAAACCCTGTGCTAAAGGTATTCGGACAGACAATTATCCGATAAGTTTATTTTTAAGAGTTTCCGGATGAAATTAGATACCGGGTGGTATCCGGATTACCTTGGTTTCTGGATGTCATCCGAATTAAGTATGTGGTCCGGAAAGAGTCATGCATCCGGTAAGTTGTGTGTATCCGGAAAATATGTTGTCCGGATAGTTCATGGTGTCCGGAAACTGTGGTTGTCCGGTCACTTTTGAAATTCCAGATACTTTTAATTATCCGGTAACTTTGTGTTTTGTCGACTCTTGGATGGAGTATGAATGAGGACTGGAAATACTGTGGACTCGACTTAAGTTCGGGTATGGGGGAAACATTCGAGGATAAGAGTTAGATAGATTTATCTAGAGTTCTTAGTCTTCTAGTAAGTCATATGGGTTCGATTGGTAAAGAGGTAATTGTATCTAATTGTTTCAGATTCTGTGAATTTGGGGTGAAAGCTGAATCATTTTGAGAAAAGCTTGGAAGCATTTTGATAAATAAACAAGTGAGTTTTACTTTAAAATGTTTTCAAACTGGAATACATATATGTGGATTGAGAATGTGATAAATAGTGTAATAATGTGCATATGTATGAAGTATGATATATTGAGGTGTATATTATGTTTATACGAGTATTACACTACACGTGTGCACGTTGGCCGGGCTTAGGACCTGTGGAGTTTGGCTGTACGGAGGGACAGCGGAGTTGGCTGTATATTAGTGCTGCGGAGTAAACTGATTAGTTGGCTCGCAACCAACTAATATGGCCATGGGAATGAGACAGGAAAGTACACAATGCATGAGTCATAATTGGTATTCATATTTGTGTTATGTATATGGTGTTTGTGCAAATGATTTTAACTGACAGGGATTTTCTCACTTAGACCACTAGGTCTAACCCTCATTGTGTTTTAAAAATATGTATTCCAGGTCGTGGATCAAGTAAGAGCAAGTGAAAAGGGTAATCTGTGACTGGCTTTTGGAAGACTTATGTTTTTGAATATCATGTCATGTTTTGCAGTTATAACTTTGTTATTAGTCATAATGTAAATTAATTAGCAAAAAGTTTGTAATGAAATACTTATTATGATTGTAAAGACAAAGGGACCGTACATGTTATATGATGTATCTTTTGTTATGGAACAATGTTATGTAAAATATGTTATTTGTTGTATGTTTGGGAACCGGGATGTTACAAGAATTTTCATAATCGCATCGCCTTATCAGACCTCACAACATTCACCTTCAAGTCTTTATTCCTCATTACGTGTAGAAATTTTGTTCGGTGTAGAGCCGACCACTTCTCAATTCCATACAACTTTACCAAGTCAATTCTTTGAATGTCCCTCACCAATAAGTCCTTTCTTTCACTCTCCTGGAACGGAGTTAAGATTCCTACTATTTCACCTATCCCAATGTAGTTCGGTTCATCGTCAACCAGATTCTGATATATTCCAAGTTCAACATCTGCTATGGGATCTTTTATTTTGCCATCAGTATTCACAAGAATATATAGATCTGAAGTACCAGTACCTTGTTCATCCGGTTGTTGTGGTGGTTGAGAGATATCTTCATCGGATTCAGAATCCACAGCATGAGCCCCAGAAGTGTCAAACACATCATCTAATTCTTCTTTGATCTGCACAGTTGTTCTCTCCGGCTCCTCCTCTGAATCAATGTAGATGTAATCATTTAGCATATCATCTGCCATCCTTTCTTCCTCGGTTCTATTGTCAATACATTGAAGCTTTTCAACCCTAGGTTTGACATCAGCTAGAACTTCACTATCATCAACTTGGACAACTTCAGTTTCTTGTCCACCTGCCCCTTCAGATACTGCCTGATCTGATCCCTCGTTTGTTCAGCATTTACACCACTTGATTCTCCAACTCTGGTTCTCTTCTCCCCCTCATGTTGATCAGGATCATCCTGATCATCATGTATTCTCTTCCTTGATCCTTGAGGTTGAACCCCATAAGCCTGCTCTAGTATGGTTATTCTATCTGATAAGGATTTGAAGCATGTCAGCATGGCTTGGGTCATGTCTTGGATTGAGGAATTAAGTGTTTAGAAATCCATGCTAGTAGGTAGTTAGGTTTGGGTTTCAGTCTGTCTTTGGAGCAAACCTACCAAATCTACCTCTTCGTTGGTATTGGTATCTCCTTGGGCAAGTAACCGGGTTAGGAGCTCAGATTTGAGCTCATCGGTAGGAATGGTGTGTAAGGGTTGTGATGGTGGAGGTTGAGATCTTGGTTGAGTACAGGATGGTTGATTCTCAGGAACTGATGGAGTCTCTGCTACCCCTTTCCCTTTAACTGCCCTGCTGACTTCTGAGGACAACTTGCTAACTATCTCTTGCATCTCCTTTGAATGGTTCTTGTATGATGTGTTGATAGAAGCTAGCGATGCACGCAGAAAATCCAAGGTAATGTAGTGCGGGGGCGGGCCTAGCATTTCCAACAACTGATCCGAATTGAAGCGGGTAATATTACCACCCGGACCACGTAGGTTACCGGTTTGCATTGCAGTTGAAGCAACTGAATGGCCTGTGTTCATAGCTGGCATGGTGTTGGCTATGACAGGACTTCCACCCCTGTCCTCGCGAGGCACCAACGAATGGCGGCCTAACTCGGGGTGTTCCGATTAGGGCACGGAAGCCCACAACTTTATGTGATACCGGCGCTCGTGTCCTAGGAAAGGTAGTATGTCCAAATGGCACTAGACTCGATGTGCGAGGAATGAAAGTCGGTGGTCGAGGCAGGAGCCTACCTTATTCAATATCAGCGAACACCGAATGTGTTGCCGATAGAAGTTGTTCTTGATCCCCTGTGCTGAATGAAACATCGGCTTGTTGAGAAGCCGATTAGTGGCTTTGTGGGGTTGTGCACTGCATGGCTGGGTCCACCATGTCTGTTTCAATGCGCAACGGCGACGTATGCTCGTTGGCAGTAGATGCGGCTACCCGGTTTAAAGTGGTTTGGGGAGAATCACTAGTTAAAACTTTATGTGATTCTGTCACATTCTCTCCCAATTCTTTTCTCCCACTCTCACGGCTCACTATTTCAATATTTTCAACTCCCACACCCTCTTCCCTCCTTATGTCTCCAAAGTCGTCTGAGTGTCCGATGTTCCAAGTGGAATCATCATCAGAACTGTCTACATGTGGTCTCGGGCCAACATGTCTTGGTATTTTGTTAACATCTGGATCATGATCTGAATCAGAAGCACCATCAGCATCATGTTTGGGTTGGGTAGAAACTTCATCCTCAGAAGAAGATGCAGAAATGACATTGTCAGCATCATCTTCGGAATCCCATGACACATCATCATCAAAGATGTGAACTCGTGAGACTTTAGAAGTAGATGCATGACCAGGAGTCCTCACCACTTCACCCCCTCACTTTCTTTTAGTTCTTCTCACCTCTCCCCGTTCAGAAACCCCATGTTCCTGAACCTGCTCGACTCGATTACCCTCACCACCTAGTTGGTTGGTACTGTGGGTAGTTCCCTTCGGTTCTGGTTGGACCATCAGTGCATTGTCTAACCTATACTGTCTAACAATCTCTGAATGCTGGTCAACATAAGCTAGGACATCTTCTGGAATAACGGCGATGTGAGCAAAGTTGATCTCGTCGGGCATCTTTAGGAAATACATCCATTGAGACGGACCTTGGACTGCATTTGGGCATCAAGGAATTTCTCGGTTACCATCCATAATGTGCTGGATGATAATCTGAAGGAACCTTTGATAGGGAACAAAGTTGCGGGCTTTAACTGGTTTTGATTTGTCGCCGACGATCTCGATAAGTTCATTCTAGATGATAATGGCATAGTCGATCTTGCGATTGAATGCCACAACATGAAATAGCCTAAGAGTAGCTATATTGCAATGATCTAATCCGGTATGCTTAGGTTTCATGCAACGGTTGATTATGGAGAAAAGGGTTTACCAGACCCTTGGTAAGAACTTTTTTTTGAACTGTGTTGAGCGGGTGAGGATGGTGTTGTCATCGGGTTGATATCCCAAGCTTCGGATATCTTCACATAGATGAGCCTCTGGAACTTGGTCTTCAAAGTCAATGTGGTACGGTTGATCCAATGCCAGTCGGAGTCTTTTCAGGGTCAAGCGTACATCAAAGTGATCTACCTTTGCAGTAAAGTGTTGGCCGCGTCTGTGAACTGGATGGAATGTCAGAGTATTCCAAAACTGTTGGAGGTAGATGACCGGTACAGTGATAAACTTGGTAAGGGCGGTGCAAAGTGGATGGCCTTTGAGGATTTCCAGGATGATCCGGTATTCAAAATCCACGTGAAGATCCAGATGATGGTTGTTGTCGGCTAATGCAAGATAAGATCTCCTTGGTAATAATTCTTCGTCTAGGTCACGTGCGTTCACCGATGGATGTGAGGATCGGTGAGACGGGATTACGGTGTTCTCATCTGAGGAGTTACCATCATTCTATCTCAAATGTGCCATCTGAATATGATAGAATCAGTACATTGCCCAAAAATTGATTTCATGAAAAATTTGTCAAAAATAGCCTAAGTCCTGGTTTTATTGCAAGGTACATCAAGATAATGTCGCAAGGTATGTTTTATCGCAAGGTACTAGATGCGATAAACTTTTATCGCAAACAGGTACTTGCGATAAAGATGAACACATGAGGCTTGCGATAACTATGAACATGAGGAACATAGTACTTTGCGATAAACTTGAACACGATGAAAAAACTAAGTGTTCAAGCCCAGATTTTTAATTTTCGCACAAAACCAAGTTTTAACCTATCATACTAGGTTCACAATGTACACAGAAGCAAAACCCTAGTATTTTTAACAACCAACGGACCCAAACACAATGATTAAATGGAAGAATGTGAAAAGCTCACTTTGAGTTCGACCCTAAAACCCTAAAATCGACTGTAACATGATTATTTATGGATAAAATAAGTTAAAAATTATAGAATACTGACCTCGAAGTGAATCTGAATACAATGGAATCAACTGGAACACAAGAAACTTCGAAAATCTCAGATTCACACTTATAAGCTTGAGAGGATTTTGAGTGATAGAAAAAGACAAACGTTTTGAAAAACCGCTCTATTTATACGAATTTAAGGATGATGACACGTGGAATTGAAAGATTGGTCCAATGGTTGACCTCTAAAGTGTCAGTTTATCGCATGAAAGAAGATGCGATAAACCTCAATGTTATCGCAAGAAGCAAGGTGCGATAACATCACCAGTGACTTCATCGCATCTGAGGGTTGCGATAAGTTACTGTTCACATGGTTTATCGCAAGGCAAAGGTGCGATAACAATGTTTATCGCAAGAAGCATGTTGCGATAAAAACAGCGGATGTTTTATCGCGAGTAGCTTGATGCGATAAAACTTGTTGTCGCAAACCATATGTTGCGATAACTCCAACACTTAGACATTTTCAAGATTATTTTTCAAGAAATTTCAAAAATATTTTATCACATTGAAAAATGTCCAACTTTCAATTGATTAAGCACTCAAGTTTTAAAACAAGGTTTTCACCCCCCCCCCCCCCCCCCCCCTTAAATGATGCATAAATTTTGAAAAATGATTTTTCATCATTTAAGAGTGTGTGTAAAAACAGATTGGAATACTTACCTTGTTGACTTTAAGTAACAATCTCATGGCATCTAAACTTACAAATCATGTCTGTTATGCACACTCCCCATATTCTTGTGCATGTAATCTGTACTATACTCCCTGTGAGACCATGAACACACCTTATACAGACACATATATCTAAATCACAGATAATGCATTTAAAAAGACAAGAAAAATAACAATATGAATAAACATTTGACATACAACGGAATCATGAAAATTTAAATAACATATATTGAGAATAGAATATGATGAAAATTTAAGTGTACCAATTTAGATAAATTATCTAGATTGAGGTACAAATATGTCCATCTATTATATGATCAATATAGGAAAGTTAAACTTTCATGTTCAACATGTCAAGCTTGGATACTAAGAAATTGAAGCGTTTTTCATCCAAGACTTTTGTGAAAAGGTCGGCAAGTTGAAATTCAGTTGTAACAAAGTATAATTCAATTGTACCTTTCTCAACGTGATCTTTAATGAAGTGATACCTGATGTCTATGTGTTTTGTCTTGGTATGTTGGACAAGATTAGCATATATGGCAATTGCACTTTTGTTGTCACGGTATATTGGGATCTTCTCATATTTGAATCCGTAGTCCATGAGTTGGGTCTTCATCCACAACACTTGTGAGCAACAACTGGCCGTGGCTACATATTCAGCCTCCGCAGTTGATGTTGATACACAGTTCTGCTTTTTAGATGACCAGCTCACGAGCTAGCCTCCCAAAAACTGTACATGTCCGAGTGTGCTCTTCCTGTCTAACATGCTTCCTCCGTGATCCGCGTCTGAATATGCGGTGAGTTCGTATCCCGTCTCTTTTGGATACCACAGTCCAAGATACGGTGTGCCTTTCAAATAACGAAAAATTCTTTTGACGACGCCGATGTGTGGTTCCTTAGGTTTTGCCTGAAATCTCGCACATAGACAAGTTGCGAACGTAATATCTGGACGACTCGCATTTAAGTACATTAATGACCCAATCATACCTATATAGTTCTTAAGATCAACGTCCTTAACGTCAGGTTCCGGACCGATCTTAGACCCTGGTGCCATCGGAGTACCAATCGATGTACAGTTTTCCATCTTGAACTTCTTCAAGATATCAAACACGTACTTGGACTGATTAATAAAGATTCCTGTTGGGAATTGCTTGACTTGTAATCCGAGAAAGAAGTTAATCTCTCCCATCATACTCATCTGGAATCTGGTCACCATAATGTTAGAGAACCAGGTACATAATGCAGGGTTAGTCGAACCAAAAATTATATCATACAAGAAGAATTTCACTTTCCTCATGCTTGGTAGAGAGAGTCGTGTCGATTTTACCTTTTTCAAAGCCGACACCTAGTAGAATGGTATATAGAACTTCATACCAAGCACGTGGGGCTTGCTTGAGACCGTAAAGAGATTTGTCAAGGATGTACACATGATCTGGTTTATCTTTGTCCACAAAGCCTTCAGGTTGAGACACGTACACTTCTTCTTTCAGTATGTCGTTCAAGAATGCAGTCTTCACGTCCATTTGATAAACGGTGAAGTTCTTGTAGGAGGCAAATGATAGAAACATCCGAATTTCTTCTAAACGAGCAACTGGTGCGTACGTCTCATCGTAGTCTATCCCCTCTTGTTGTCGGTACCCTTTTGCTACTAACCGAGCTTTGTTTCTCACAACTATACCGTCTTCATCTTTCTTATTTTTCAGGACCCACTTTGTACCAATGACTGTCTTTCCTTTGGGTCTAGGAACTAATCTCCACACTTTCAAAGCTTCAAATTGATTCAGCTCGTCTTGCATCGCAATAATCCAATCCGGATCTTCCAAGGCTTGTTGAATTGAGGTTGGCTCAACTTGACTTAGAAAGAGCGCGAACATAACTTCATTTACGGTTGAAGTGCTGGTCTTCACAGGTTCAGACACCTCACCAATCACTTGATTTAATGGGTGACTACGTGTCCACTTCTTGGAATGTGGATGGTGGGAAATAGTATCTTGATTGGGGTCTACTAAGGTAGGATCTTTATCGAAGTTCAACTCAATCATCAATGTCGGTTCCGGATGTGAGGCTGGTTGGTTATCAGAAGAAACAACTGGCACTGCCTCAGGAACTGCTTCAGTAGATGCCTCAGGTATGTTAGTAGTACTCGGATCATTAGCATTAGAAATTGTACTTGATGAAGAAGCACCATTCGTAGATACTTGTTGTATTGCTTGTGAAGATGTCATGGTTGGATTGCTTGGAGAAGACGCAGGGGTCGTTGCACCAGTATTTGATGATGTTGGTACTGTTGAAGGACCTGACATTGTAGCTTGTACTGGGTTCTGAGCAACTTGATTCCTCTCAAGAACATTTGAAGATGAGTTATTGTTTCCAAAGAAATCATCATAAAAAATTTCAAATAATTGATCAAGTTCATTTTGATTAGAGTTAGAAGTGGAAGCTTGATTTTTGTTTGACTTAGTCGTCGTTGGACGATTTTGTCCAGACGCTAGAACTCCGGATATTGCGGGTTTTGTACTGCTTTGCATAGAAGCCATATCTTCAGTCTCATCAAATTTGACATTTATGTTTTCAACCACAGTTCTTGAAGATTTGAAGTAGACTCTATATGCCTTTGAGGTTGAAAAGTATCCGATGAACACGCCCACGTTTGCTTTAGGATTGAATTTGTTCAGATTGTCCTTGTCATTTAACACAATACACCTGCAACCAAAAACACGAAAGTAGTGTATGACTGGTTTTCTGTTGTTTATAATTTCATATGGTGTTTTGCCAAACCGTCGGTGTATGATTGAACGATTTTGTGTGTAGCAAGTCGTTGACACTGCTTCGGTCCATAGAAACAAAGGAAGATCAGCATAGGATAACATCGTTCTTGCAGCTTCAACTAGAGTACGATTTCGTCTTTCAACGACCCCGTTCTGTTGTGGTGTTCTTGCCGCAGAAAATTGATGTGACACTCCCAAAGACTTGAGAAAGTCATCTAGAGTCTTGTTTTTAAATTCTGTCCCGTTGTCTGATCGAATTGTCTAGACTGATTGTTGAAGATTCACTTGAAACTGTTTGATTAATGAGATAATCAACTCAGTTGTTTCATCTTTGGAACGTAGAAATTTCACCCATGTGTATCTCGAATAATCGTCAACGACAACCAATACATATCGCTTGGCACTTATACTCTGAGTTTTCATTGGCCTACAGAGATCCATATAAAGATTTTCCAAGACTTTGTGTGTATTCGGCTCAGGTTTTAGCGGATGAGGAACTCGTTTCATCTATCCCTTCTCACAGGCTGTACAGAAATTATCCTTTTCAAACTTCAGAACTGGTATGCCATGACTAAATCACCTACCATCAATTTTTGAATATAACAGAAATTGAGATAAGATAGTCGTCTGTGCCACAACCAGCTATTCTCCATAGATACTTTAGACATCAAACACACGTCATTCTTGGGTTAGAGTTTTGATAGGTCATTGGTGTAGAGATTTGACTTCCTCATACCCACTAGAAGTTCATCTCCTCCTTCGGTTCGAACTGAGCACCGTGACTTTTTGAAGTTAATGTAACACCCGTAATTTTCGGATAAATACAATTTTGAATAAGTATGGAACCGGCCTTTTAAGATAAATATGAAAAATAGGATTTTGGATCAAATCCTAGATTTTATAGACTTGTTGGATGGAGAATCCAAATATGAGTCCAACGGTCCTTTCCGGAGCGAAAACGGAGCTAAAATGAAGAAGTTATGGCCAAAACAGTGTTCGGTACCTCATGCGCGACTATGACCCGCGACTATGACCAGTGTCAATGTAGCGCCAGGGAACAGAAGGTGGTACCAACCCCGCGACTGTGACACGCGACTATGCCAAAGGGCATTGTTTCACGGAGGCACCTGACCCATAAAAACGGGATTTTCACCTCTTTTCCTCACTTCACTTCACCCACTTCATTTTTCTCTCCCAAGAACCGAAACCCTAGCCCCCATTGTCGATTTTGAGCCTTTGAGACCCCATTACTCGATATTTCATATGATTCTTCCTCATCTAGCAAGGATTTGGATGCAAAAGCTAGGTGCACTTCATCTCCTCTTCATTTTCTTGAGTTTCTAAGTTTTCTAGGGTTTCATCCAACCCATTTCACTCTTGTGAAGATTTGGAGCTTGAGGTTCTTATTGGTAACTCTAGAAGTATGTTGATGGTGGAATACAAGATGTGGGTAAGGTAATCTTCTCTTTCCTTCATCTATGGAAATTAGGGTTTTGGTATAAGTTGAGATCTTGATGTAAAATATTTGGGGAATGATTTAAAATGGTTGAATATGAATATTTATGGTTGGAAAACTTATGGATCTAGGTTTTGGAAGATTTGGCTTGAGGATTCAAGTTTATTCAAAGTAGCTCAAATTGGGGAAAAATCTAGATTTAGCCTACATCTAGCAAGATGAGTTCAAGTTGATTTGTGAAAACGTTGTGCATGCCAAAAATGTTCTTTTTCAAGTATTTATGTGTTTTACATCAAATTATCAATTGTTGAGTTATTTGGTAGATTTTGATTATTTGAAGTATTTAACTTTATAAACCTTGTAAAATACTCATATTTGAGATTTTTGGATAATTTGATAAATGAATAATAAATGAAAATGTTTTGATGAATTATTGCATAAATAGAGGTTATTTGGTAAAAATGCATTTTAGTCTTTGTTGGAAATATGCATAGTTTGTGTTATGGTTCACTTTGAAAATACTATCGTGTGAGTCATTGGATTTGGTCATTCCCGACCTTGTGAACATTTTGAAAATTGTAAACCTTTTGGTTTTAAGGAAAAGATATATATATATATATATATATATTGAGTATTTTGATGAGTAAATCTTAGGTATTGATATATTTTAACGATTTATCTTACGAGTATAAATCTTTTGGTATAAATGCACCTTTATGGGCGTTTTGGAAAATGATTTGCATTAACCTAAAGTTGTGTGGAGTTATTTACGTTTATGGAGCATGTTTCGCATAAACGTGGGGTATTTACGTTTTATTTCATTGTATGACTTTTAACAAATGGTCTTTTCATTATGTAACACCCCAAATTTTCCGGGTAAACTCCCATTCTAAATAATGGTGTTATTTTGAATCTTAGTAATTTTCGACTCCCTCCTTGTGGCAAACCTTATATGCGTAAATGTGGGGTGGTGTGTGGGTGCATGCTTGTATACATGCAAGTGTTAGATAACCACGTATCCATGCAATCATGTAGCATTAATTCTAGAGTGGGGTTTGGATTAGTTCTTGGTCAATGTAACGATTTCTTTCTATTGTCTTCTTCCTCACGAATTGGCTGCTACACATCAACTTTTCTCTCGGTACTGTTATGGCGAGAGTGCCATGGTCACTCTCGCAAGTGTCTTAATCGCCGGTCTGCCATGCCCCTCCATCCTCTCGGTACATTTCCGGTGAGAGTGCCGGCGAGTATGCCCGGCCACTCTCGCTTGTGTCACTTTCGCCGAAACCTCATCTGCAGCGCTCGGTTTCTCGCGGTACATCTTAGGCGAAAGTGCCCGGCGTTAGTGCCGGGGGCACTCTCGCATGGTCACAATCGCCGGCGAGGTCTTGGTATAAAAAGGGTAGCGCGTTGGTCTTATGAGGGAGCACATTAAATTTTAACCTACTAGCTTGTTCTCTCCCTTTTTCTTTCGGCCGACAACAACATCATCCCACCTCCTCTCTCATTTATTTCTCTTCCAAATTTATTTAAGTTGTGATCATTGTTACAATCTAGGGTTTCTATTCTTGTCTTCAAACATTTAAAAGGGTCTTCAAGTTCAAGTTTAAGAATCAAGTCAACTCCAAGGAGCTAGGGTTTCTTATTTTCTAGGGTTTTACTTGCAAACCTTAAGGTTTTCTTCAAGGTTGGGGTTTTCTACTACAAAACCCTAGTTGGTGAGTATTTTATTCATCTTATTTAATTATAATGTTCTCTTATCAAAATGTGGGTTAATTCATGAGGTTACGATCTTGTCCAAGAGACTAGGGTTTACTAAAGTGATGGGATTTGGTTGATACATGTATACATTCACATTATGTTCATCTTAACGTATAAATGTGTTCTTGTGTATGTACACATATACATGTATATATATATATATATATGTATGTGCCATTAGTATACATGTATGCATATATACATAAATATTTATATACGTATGTATGAATATACATATGGGTATGTATGGATATACATACATATGTGTGGGTATAATTTTATATGCATATTTACATACGTATGTATGTATATATATATATATATATATGTATAATTTTATATGCATAAATATAGGTAGATGTGTAGGTATATGCATATATACGTATGCTTGGTCGTAAATATTTGGAATCTTCATGAGGATGAGTCTCACATGCTAAGTATTTGATATGTGGAAATTGTCTTTGTGCTATAATTTCTATGGATTAATTTATATGTCCTCTTTTCTATGGTACGGAATTATTGCATGTCTATCTTCTTGTGCTCGAGGATTTAGACCTTTATGGACTAATTATTCCTCTTATTGTTAGACGTATTGGTTCACTAGCGAGTAGGTAATGGGGGACGTTGGGGTCCTTGAGGTGTAACTCGTCTAGTTCGGATATGCAATGTGGTCCTATAAGGCCTTGAGGTGTAACTTGATGGAGTAGGCACTAAAGGCATGGCACGAGATGGTTTGAGGTTGTGATCTCTTTATGGCATGGGAACTAGGACCGGGACTTGAGGTGCTATCCAATAACGTCGTGGGTGACTCCATTCTCGTGTTCTTGTCACCCCGACGGCAACAGGTCTCCCCCGTATTTTTTTGTGAAAGAAATGTTTCTCGGTTATATAATTATGTTCAGGTGGGAACGCTTAACGAATTGATTGTGGTAATTTGAGATCAGACGGAGCCGGTAACATTACTTTGTGTCTTTTTTTCACAATTATATAAATGTGTATCTCTTGTAATCTTGCTAGACTTTTGTCTAACACTTGATGTTGCATGTTTATGGATTACAGGTCCCACTAGCGATGTCTAGATCTTGTTGAGTTGCCGACCATGCTAGGAGCTTGGAGGGTCGGGCTTTTAGGAATTCGAGATGAGAGACTTTTTGGAGATATAGTGACACCCGGATTAATCTAGCTTACTTTAATTCTAGATTAATAGGTTGTTGTGTTTTATGTCTCAATACTCATATGTTTAATCATTGTCCAAACTACCCCATTGCATTTAAGGGTTTTAGTTGGCTTATATTTTGAAGTTTAAATTTACCCATTTTCCGGAAATCCCCTATATTTAGTGTTTAAATTTTAGGGTGTTACAAGTTGGTATCAGAGCTCTAGTTTAAGTGAACTAGGTGTGCTAGTACGATGCCTAGACTTAAGCTGAGACCATTAGGTGATGAAATGTGAGGAATTTGGGTAGAAACTTTAAGTTGGGACGTTTCGGAGTCGACGGAAATTACGTTATTGTGAATTATGAAAGTGGTAATGAGGATTCTTATATGTAGTATGTTCATAATTTCAAGTAGCTACTGCTATTATGAATATATTGGTACGTGAGCATGCTTGATTGCTATGATTATGAGGATCAATGATTGTTTTAGTACGTTTCTTTATGTATATCTCGTAGTCTATGTTCTTATCTTTATTCTCGGTTGTGACAGACTGAAATGGTAAATACTCGGGGCAGAACTCAGGAAGATAATACCGTGAACGAATCCACGGCCGATCAACCAAACAACGACACATCAGCTTTACCTCCTCCACTCCCCGTTTTGTTGGGCGGGAGAGTGGAACAGATTCCGAGAAGAAATATTTCCTCTACCAACCCGGTCATAATGGAAGTGACCCCTCAAACTCAAATGATGGACATGTTGCAGGCCATGAACAATACTATGGCTAAGCAACAAGAGTTGTTCATGAAACTCCTGGAGGATAGAGACGCACAACTGCGCCGTCATGAAACAATTGAAGAAAAGGTGGGTGGAGGATCCGGGGGAACCGGTGATGAAAACCGGACTGATGGATTGATTACTTTGGAGACAAGGCCGACGGGAAGGGTATGCTCCTACAAAACCTTCCTATGTTGTAAACCACCGAAGTTCGCCGGTTCGGACGATCCAGTTGTCTGCATGAACTGGATTCGGGAGATTGAACAGGCCTTCCGGGCTTGTGACTATGAGGAGAATCAGAAAGTGAAGTTTGGTTCTCAAATGCTTCGGGGTATGGCTTTCACTTGGTGGAATGTCTACACTTCCACTTTAGAGACTTCGGTATTAGCTAAAATGGCTTGGGTGACGTTCAAGAAGAAGATTTTGGAGGAGTATTGTAACGAGCAAGAGATGGATAGGATCGAGGAGGAGTTCCGGTCATTAAAGAAGAGGAATATGTCGGTAAAGGAGTACACCCGCCTGTTTATGGAAAAGCTGAACTTGGTGGGGCATGTGGCCCCGACTGAGAAGGAGAAGATGAAAACATATTTAAAAGGATTACCGGCGGGCATGATGGCGATGGTCCGGAATTCGAGAGCCACTAATCTTCGGGAGGTTATTGAAGAAGCGAAAGTGATGGAGAGGGTTTATGCAAGGGATAGCGAGGAAAAGCAAAGGGGTGGAGAGAAGAGAAAGTGGGAGAACTCTTCAAGCTCGTTTGAGGAGCCGAGACTTCAACCAAGTGGAAAAGGAGGGGCAGTCGACGGGAGGCAAGGTGGTGCCCTGAATGCAAGAGGAAGCACTTCGGCTCTTGCAACGCATGCCAAACTTTGTGCTACAAGTGTGGAAAGCCGGAGCATATCAGCCCGGATTGTCCCATAAGGGGGACGGAGTGTAAGGAGATGGGACATATGAGGAGAGAGTGTCCCAAGTTGAAGGGAGCCGTGGAGGGGACCCACTCGGAGGCACGTCAAGGGAAGGAGGCCATCCCTAAGGCTCAAGGGAGAGCCTTTCAAATGAAAAAGGAGGAGGCGAAGGAAACCGCAGACGTAGTGTCGGATACGTTCTTACTCAACTCCTTGCCCGTTTGAGCATTGTTTGATACTGGCACCAATCGCTCTTTTGTTTGATTGTGTTTTGCAAATCTTTGATTGTGTCTGTAGTACAATGCACGAGGTTTTAGTATAGAGTAGCGTGTGGTCAATATGTGGTATTAAAGGAAGTTTTAATAGTGAAGGTGCAATGGAAGCACCGTCGGGGTGCCAATGTCCCATGAGAATCGGAAAAAGATATGAGGAGGAGGTACCCTCATCTCTTTAGTTAGTCCCAAATTTCGAGGACGAAATTTCCATCAAGGAGGGGAGGATTGTAACACCCTAAATTTTCCAGGTAAACTCCCATTCTAAATAATGGTGTTATTTTGAATCTTAGTAATTTTCGATTCCCTCCTTATGGCAAACCTTATATGCGTATATGTGGGGTGGTGTGTGGGTGCATGCTTGTATACATGCAAGTGTTAGATAACCACGTGTCCATGCAATCATGTAGCATTAATTCTAGAGTGGGGTTTGGATTAGTTCCTGGTCAATGTAACGATTTCTTTCTATTGTCTTCTTCCTCACGAATTGGCTGCTGCACATCAACTTTTCTCTCGGTACAGTTATGGCGAGAGTGCCATGGCGAGAGTGCCATGGTCACTCTCGCAAGTGTCTTAATCGTCGGTCTGCCATGCCCCTCCATCCTCTCGGTACATTTCCGGCGAGAGTGCCGGCGAGTATGCCCGATCACTCTCGCTTGTGTCACTTTCGCCGAAACCTCATCTGCAGCGCTCGGTTTCTCGCAGTACATCTCAGGCGAGAGTGCCCGGCGTTAGTGTCGGGGGCACTCTCGCATGGTCACAATCGCCGGCGAGGTCTTGGTATAAAAAGGGTAGCGCGTTGGTCTTATGAGGGAGCACATTAAATTTTAACCTACTAGCTTGTTCTCTCCCTTTTTCTTTCGACCGGCAACAACATCATCCCACCTTCTCTCTCACTTATTTCTCTTCCAAATTTATTTAAGATGTGATCATTGTTACAATCTAGGGTTTCTATTCTTGTCTTCAAACATTTAAGAGGATCTTCAAGTTCAAGTTTAAGAATCAAGTCAACTCCAAGGAGCTAGGGTTTCTTATTTTCTAGGGTTTTACTTGCAAACCTTAAGGTTTTCTTCAAGGTTGGGGTTTTCTACTACAAAACCCTAGTTGGTGAGTAATTTATTCATCTTATTTAATTATAATGTTCTCTTATCAAAATGTGGGTTGATTCATGAGGTTACGATTTTGTCCAAGAGACTAGGGTTTACTAAAGTGATGGGATTTGGTCGATACATGTATACATTCACATTATGTTCATCTTAACGTATAAATGTGTTCTTGTGTATGTACACATATATATATATATATATATATATGTATATGTATGTGCCATTAGTATACATGTATGCATATATACATAAATATTTATATATGTATGTATGAATATACATATGGGTATGTATGGATATACATACATATGTGTGGGTATAATTTTATATGCATATTTACATACGTATGTAGATATATATATATATATATGGGTATGTATGTATATATATATATGTGTATAATTTTATATGCATAAATATAGGTAGATGTGTAGGTATATGCATATATACGTATGCTTGGTCGTAAATATTTGGAATCTTCATGAGGATGAGTCTTACATGCTAAGTATTTGATATGTGGAAATTGTCTTTGTGCTATAACTTCAATGGATTAATTTATATGTCCTCTTTTCTATGGTACGGAATTATTGCATGTCTATCTCCTTGTGCTCGAGGATTTAGATCTTTATGGACTAATTATTCCTCTTATTGTTGGACGTATTGGGTCACTAGCGAGTAGGCAATGGGGGACGTTGGGGTCTTTGAGGTGTAACTCGTCTAGTTCGGATATGCAATGTGGTCCCATAAGTCCTTGAGGTGTAACTTGACGGAGTAGGCACTAAAGGCATGGTACGAGATGGTTTGAGGTTGTGATGTCTTTATGGCATGGGGAACTAGGACCGGGACTTGAGGTTCTATCCGATAACGCCGTGGGTGACTCCATTCTCGTGTTCTTGTCACCCCGACGGCAACGGGTCTCCCCCGTATTTTTTTGTGAAAGAAATGTTTCTCGGTTATATAATTATGTTCAGGTGGGAACGCTTAACGAATTGATTGTGGTAATTTGAGATCACACGGAGCCGGTAACATTACTTTGTGTCTTTTTTTCACAATTATATAAATGTGTATCTCTTGTAATCTCGCTAGACTTTTGTCTAACACTTGATGTTGCATGTTTATGGATTACAGGTCCCACTAGCGATGTCTAGATCTTGTTGAGTTGCCGACCATGCTAGGAGCTTGGAGGGTCGGGCTTTTGGGAATTCGAGATGAGAGACTTTTTGGAGATATAGTGACACCCGGATTAATCTAGCTTACTTTAATTCTAGATTAATAGGTTGTTGTGTTTTATGTCTCAATACTCCTATGTTTAATCATTGTCCAAACTACCCCATTGCATTTAAGGGTTTCAGTTAGCTTATATTTTGAAGTTTAAATTTACCTATTTTACGGAAATCCCCTATATTTAGTGTTTAAATTTTAGGGTGTTACACATTAGTTGAGCTTGTGGCTCGGTATTTGATTATGTTGGGTTTTTGGGACATTCGTCCAGTTTTGATAGCTTAAAGTCAAGTTCTGATCATGATTTATGTTTATTGAAGAATTACATGTTTTGAATACATTTGTTCATTCGTTTGGAGTCATGTAATGTTTTAGACCTTATTTTTCTATGGATCCATAGGCACTTGAGTTTTTACGTTCAATGGTGAGACGCTAGTTTAACCCCTTGTAGCACGGACTAGGCATCGATGGTAAGGTGTAAGACCTATGTGCTAATATGTTGATTTGAGTATTATGCCAATGATGGGACGCTAGTTTTCCACATTGAGGCACAATTAGGCATCGATGGTATGGTATAAGTCCTACGTGCTATTACGTTCTTGGATGTCGGTATTTCATGGGTGTGTGTTTTAAGTAGCCACACTCGGCATCCAATACTAGAATCTCAATAACATTGATAAGTGACCTAACTTTGTGTGCCCGTCACATTCGATGGAACCGGGTCTCCCCCGTCACCGAAAGGTGTTGTTTTGGGTATTTATCTCTATCCATGTTTTCGGTGACGTTTTATATTTATATAGATTATTTTCCATGCTTTGTGGTGGCGTATTATGCCTCATCCGTGTTTGGATGTTTTGAATAATAGAGTTTTATTCATGTTTATATTATTCGGGAATTAAATATTTATCCGCCTTTTGAGTAAATTATGGAATTGATTTCCTTTTGGAAACTGTAATATATTGGAGTTTTCGTTACTAAAATTGTGTGCGTTGGGAAAATGAGTTGTTTGTATATTTATATAAATTTTTTTGGAAAATCATGATTTAAATTGTACTCCTTTCGTTTAACGAATTATTTTGCTCATGATATAAACTCTTGAACTCACTAGGCGTTAGCCTAACCCTTTTTATTTGTCGGCATGTGCAACAGGTTCCGGTTGAGATATAGTTCTAGTGACATTGTGAAGAGTGAAGAGCTAGTTGTGTGCTCAAGAAGTAAGTAGCTTGGTGAAGTCTTCCGCATTTGGGGAATAGCAACTTGTTTTTGGGGTTGAGTAACACCCGACCTTTGGTAGCCTTGAAGAATGACTTAGGTCTTGATTGTTGGAAATATAATGTTTATTTTGAGGTAATTTCAAGAATAGTTTGTAGAAGGAATTTTATTCTTAAGTGGTTATTTTATTGAAAATTTTATTTAGTTGCTCTTTCCAATTTTGAGGGTGTTACAGTTAACTTCTGTAACGTCCCAAAACATAACATGCAATAACATAGATTAAACATCCCAAATTACATAATGAAACTTGTCTTTAATCAAACATAAGTCTAAAACTAAACAAAATTTGGACAGCGGAACTTCAAGTCCACAGCCGAGAGCTTCTATCTATAATCATACTAGCCAAAACTATGGAGTCGCTCTAAGCTCCAGCTCATTCCACACGCCATCTCTTAGTTCTTACCGGAAGAACTAGTGCTTCGCTTACCTGAAAATGGTTTAGTTTTGAAAAGCGAGGGTTAGACCAAAAGGTCTAGTGAATTCCCTCTGAAAACAACATATAACAACGGTACATAAATCATTTTATAAAAATCATTAATAGTCTCCACATAACGCATCAATCATGGTACTGCACAGTGTTTAAGGATCGTACAAGCTAACCACGATCGGGGCCCAAGCAGACTCCCCTCTCGCCTCATATCGGGGCCCAAGCAGACTCCCCTCTATCCAAGTAGGAAGGAAACGAATTCCATCCTACCGGCTCATCACAAATGCCCAAGGGATCATCGGATCCCAAGGTACTCTAATCCCACTGTGCAGACCGACCCCACATAGCATACACATAGCTTATCATAAATCATGAAACGTGAAATCTTTATAAATCATTTCATCTTGCTAAATAGTCTTTTAAATGAAACATATTTTTCATGGGAAAGCATATGTAACAGTTGGTAAACAATTCATGCTCATAAATGAACCATAATCAGTAAAATATTTAGCATCTTATTTCGTGTAAAGAGGGTTTAGGGAACTCACCTGATAGTAGTGACTTTCCTAACCACGCGTCTCGTCTCGAACTGATCCTACACCTAAAGCATATCACATAATTAATTAGTGGCAACCCACTACTGACCCTAGCTTTCACTTAATCCGAACCCACAATCCGGACATGCACTTCCGGAATCCCTCCTACGGGTTTCAGTAATAGCGGTTCCGGAATCCCTCCTACGGGTTCCGGTAATAGCAGTCCCGGAATTCCCTCTCACGGATCCGGTATCACGGTTCCGGAACGCTCTCCAAGGATCCGGTGTCTTAGGTTCCGGAAGTCCCTTACGGGATCCGGAGTTCACCAGTTCCGGAAGTCCCCTTACAGACCCGGTATTACTTGTTCCGGAATCCACCCACGGTTCCGGTATTTAACAGTTCTGGAAATGGCGATTTCCGGTGTGTTGAACTGAAACTCGATTTCTTCTTAATTAGCCTAAGAGCCAAGAGTTTGCTAGACATCCTTTTCATGAGATGTTAAGTGCTTCTCTCCAACCTCACATACTCCCATAAACATTTGATTCAATCATTTTAACAGTCCGATTTAGAGTTAAAACCCCATTATTGTTCTTACTATGATTACACAGCTCAAACATGAAGAAAAACAGAAATTGATTTACCCAGCTATCTACTAAGCAGGAAATAACATAGAGAAATCGATTACTTACCAAATTAGAGCTTCTCCTAATGAAATCGTTGCCAATCGTTTTTCCTATTTCTTCCTTGTTTCTCTTCTCAGCCGCCACAATGAATGCAAGAACAATAGTAAGAGAAAACCTAGGGATCTGTTCCCTATTTATATTTTCCCCTAATTGCAACAACGCCCCTTTCCATTAACTTTTCTTATTTAAACATTTGCCACCAAAACTCCCAAAGCTTAGCTAGAAATTCGGTTGTTACAACACTCCCCCCTTAAAAGATTTTCGTCCCCGGAATTCCTTATTGGAAAAGATGCGGGTACTTCGCCCTCATTTCCGATTCCAACTCCCAAGTCGCCTCTGGACCTTTATGATGTCTCCATTGTACTTTTACGAGACTGATCTCCTTGTTCCTCGATTTCCTCACTTTCCAATCCGAAATAGCTTCGGGCGCTTCTACGAAACTCAACTTCTCATCTACCCTTATATCCTTTAACGGCACCGCTTTATCCACGTCCGCTAGACATTTCCTCAGATTAGACACGTGAAACGCATTGTGAATGCCTTGCAATTCTTCGGGTAGATCCAACCTATATGCTACATCTCCAATTCGCTCCGTGATCTCAAACGGTCCGATGTAGCGTGGACTTAGCTTCCCACGCTTTCCAAATCGTACAACTCCCTTCCAAGGGGATACCTTTAAAAATACATGATCCCCAACTTGGAATTCTATTTCCTTCCATCTCCTATCTGCATAACTCTTCTGTCGGTCACGAGCGATCTTCAGCCTTTCTCGTATTTGGACTATCTTGTCTGAGGTTAGTTGCACAATCTCTGGCCCTGCCAATTGTCTCTCCCCGACCTCATTCCAACACAAAGGTGTTCGACATTTCCTACCATAAAGTGCCTCATACGGCGCTGCCTTGATACTCGAGTGGTAGTTGTTATTATAAGCGAACTCGATTAGCGGTAAATGCTTTTCCCAAGAGCCTTGAAAGTCTCTGGGGCAAGCCCTTAACATATCCTCCACCGTTTGGATCGTTCGCTCGCTCTGACCGTCGGTCTGAGGATGATAAGAGGTACTCATCTTGATCTGCGATCCCATTTCCCTTTGAAAGCTCCTCCAAAACGCGGAGGTAAACCTGCTATCTCGGTCCGACACTATCGACGACGGCACACCATGATGGGTTACAACCTCGTCGACATATAACTTTGCTAAACGCTCCAACGGGTAGGATTCTCGTATAGGCAAGAAATGCGCTGATTTCGTAAGTCGATCCACGATCACCCATATAGCATCATAACCCTTTGGGGTTCTAGGCAGATGGGTTACGAAGTCCATCGTAATCTGTCAACAACTCAATCAATCTTCTTTGGCGCATAT
Source organism: Saussurea involucrata (assembly GCA_033807775.1). Lineage (NCBI taxonomy): Eukaryota > Viridiplantae > Streptophyta > Magnoliopsida > Asterales > Asteraceae > Saussurea > Saussurea involucrata. The sequence continues at coordinate 34,411,606 of CM066323.1, forward strand.
TCAATTATTTTTGATCGAAGAGGTGACATAGGCTTTTATGATCCGTGAAGATCTGACACTTTGTCCCATAAAGGTAATGCCGCCAAATCTTCAGAGCGAAAACCACGGCCGCCAATTCTAAATCATGAGTGGGGTATCGAACCTCGTGATCCTTCAACTGTCGGGAGGCATAAGCGATCACCTTACCACGCTGCATTAGTACACATCCCAATCCCAGCTTCGAGGCATCACTAAAAACCACGAAATCTTCAGAACCGTCCGGTAATGACAACACCGGTGCGCTGCTCAACGTATCCTTCAGCTTCTGAAAGGCTTCTTCTTGACCCTCTAACCAGATGAACTTGACATTCTTCTTGGTTAAAGAAGTTAGTGGCGTGGCAATACGCGAAAAGTCCTTTATGAACTTTCGATAGTATCCCGCCAGTCTGAGGAAGCTATGAATTTCTGACGGATTCTTTGGTTGCTCCCAATCTCGGATGGCCTCAATCTTAGACGGTTCTACCATTATTCCTTTCCTAGACACCACGTGACTGAGGAACTGCACTTCCCTCAACCAGAATTCGCACTTAGAGAACTTTGTATAAAGTTTCTCTTGCTTCAATAATTCGAGGATCGTCCGAAAGTGGCCTTCGTGCTCTTCTTCTGACCTTGAAAACACTAGGATGTCGTCTATAAACACTATCACGAACTTGTCCAAATAAGGTTGGCACACCCTATTCATTAGATCCATAAAAGCTATCGGGGCATTGGTTAGCCCGAACGGCATCACCAAGAATTCGTAGTGTCCATACCTGGTCCTAAAAGCGGTCTTCGGTACGTCCTCCTCCCTTACCTTGAGTTGGTGATAACCTGATCTCAAGTCTATCTTAGAGAAGTAACTGGCTCCTTGCAACTGATCGAACAGGTCGTCGATTCTCATTATAGGATACTTGTTCTTGATCGTGACATTGTTGAGCTCACGGTAGTCTATGCACATTCGCATAGTACCGTCCTTCTTTTTCACGAAGAGTACTGGTGCTCCCCACGGAGACGTACTCGGTTTCACGAATCCCTTGTCTATCAACTCTTGCAATTGAGTCATCATTTCTTTCATTTTGGAAGGCGCAATCTATAAGGTGCGCGGGCGATTGGTGTAGCTCCAGGCACCAAGTCAATTCTGAACTCGATCTGACGATCCGGGGGTAGACTTGTCAAGTCATCCGAAAATACTTCCGGGTACTCACTTACTACTCGCACGTCATCCACCCCACGCTTTTCTTTCTTGGCGTCCACCACGTACGCCAAGAATCCCTGACAACCCTTCCTCAAACACTTAGTAGCCTTAATCATAGAGATAAGTCTAGTCTTCCTATCACGGCGATTCCCATAGATCACTACGGAATCCCCATCAGGTAACCAAACCTTGACAAGTTTTTTGTTGCAAACAATATTTGCATCATTCTTAGCTAACCAATCCATACCCAACACCACATCAAACTCTCCCATTGCCATGGGATATAATTGCATAGGCACCAACCTCCCTTCTATGTCTATGACACAATCCTCTACCACCTCCCTAATGTACACACGATTATCATCAGCAGTTTCTACCTCTAATGCCCTCTCCAAACGTTTAGGCCTCACCCCCAAACATTTCATAAAAACATGTGATACAAAAGAGCGATTCGCTCCCGAGTCAAACAACACCTTGGCACATAAAGAGTTCACCAGAAACGTACCTGCCACAACATTCGGAACTTCTTCCGCCTCTTTCGCTGTCATATGGAACGCACGTCCCTTCGGACGCGTCGGCTCCGCTCCCTTATCATTGCCTTTCCCTCCCTGACGTTCACCATACTGAGCTGATCCTCCATTTTTCAACTGCGGACAATCATACCGCATGTGACCAGTAGCCCTACATTGGAAGCATGACTTCCCACTGGGACAATCCTTTGACACGTGATCGGGCAACCCACATCGGTAGCATGAATTTGAACCTGCCATACATTCTCCCCGGTGCACCTTGTTACACTTCCTACACGGTTTGCCGACGGTATCTCTGTTCACACGGTTTTCTGGTCGAAACATTTTCCCTTTCCTCGCATCGTTTCCTTGCCCATCCCACTTGCGTTTCTCTCCACTTTCCTCAGACATCTGACGATTCTTTTCCTTTTCGGTTAACTCGGCTGCATTGATGGCCGCCTGAAAGGTAGTGGGATTTCTTGTCAATACCAACTCCCTGATGCTACTTTTTAGCCCAAAAATGTAACGTTCCACACGACGTTCCTCTGTCAGCACATACAGATCGGCGAAACGAGATTTCTCGATAAACTTTGAAGTATACTCCCGCACCAACAATTCTCCCTGTTCTAATCCCAAAAACTCTTCCTCCAACTTCTTTACTGCCGCGAGCGGGCAAAACTGTGCTTTAAACCTTTCCACAAAAGTTTCCCACTTCATCTCCTTAGCCGCTGCCGACCCTTTTCCTCCGGTCTCAGCATCCCACCAGTACATTGCATCAGACTTCAGCATGGATAGGGCAAACATCACCCTATCCCCATCAGCACACTTGCACGTATCAAACACCAGTTCCATCTCTCTAACCCATTTTATTGCCAAAACTGGGTCACATTCTCCTTTAAAAGTAGGAGGCTTACATGAGGCAAAGGCCTTGTAGTTGCATCCCTTAGCTGCAGACTCATTTATCACTAGAGGGGTCAATTTCGAGTGACTCCCAGTACCTGTCGCCAACGGACTTGACAATTCCACACTTTCTCTATTCTCACTCGCCTCTTTGCTTCCCGATGCTGACTGATCCTGCTTGGTAAGGAGAGCTTGTAGAATCTCCTGAATCTTACCCAGCTCAGCAGCCAGATTCTCTCGAGTCAAAAATGCAGATCCGCGGCCTCGACCATGTTCCTTAGGTTGATTACCCCTTCTTACAGTAGCCAAACTCTCCTGCAGAGATTCTTCCTGGTGGACGGGGATCTCCACACTCCTCGCCCTTCGGGTTACTCGAGTCGTTCTCCGGATTGGGTTTCCCCCATCCCCTGCTACTTGAGTAGCGGCTCGGTGGGGCGCTCTTCCGCGACCCCTACCCCTTCCTCGGGTGGTGGGTGGCCTTGTGGGCTCCAACGGACCGTTAGCGAGGACTTCTTCATTCGGAGTCCTTGGATTGGCAGGTACGGACCTGCTCCTCAGCGTTCTTCCAGGCATATCGATAAACTGAAAGAAACCAACGATTAACCTTTGCTAAACATGACACAACAAGTTGCTATATAAGGCAATTTAAGCACGTACATGTACCTGTAAATTTGTAATTACACTGGCCAGGTGTAATCCCAAACTTACCTTACATGTTTGTCCTCGGTACCATATTCCTAAGCGCATTTAGAGTGATTTGTCCTAGAGGCAATCCTATGTCTCGGCTATATTCCTCATCTTACAGTTTAAGTTTAGGCCCAACTGGTCACCTAAATCCCTTAAACTAAGGCTCTGATACCATTTGTAACGTCCCTAAACATAACATGCAATAACATAGATTAAACACCCCAAATTACATAATGAAACTTGTCTTTAATCAAACATAAGTCTGAAACTAAACAAAACTTGGACAACGGAACTTCAAGTCCATAGCTGAGAGCTTCTATCTATAATCATACTAGCCAAAACTATGGAGTCGCTCTAAGCTCTATCTCATTCCTCACGCCATCTCTTAGTTCTTACCAGAAGAACTAGGGCTTCGCTTACCTGAAAATGGTTTAGTTTTGAAAAGCGAGGGTTAGACCAAAAGGTCTATTGAATTCCCTCTGAAAACAGCATATAACAATGGTACATAAATCATTTTATAAAAATCATTAACAGTGTCCACATAACGCATCAATCATGGTACTGCACAGTGTTTAAGGATCGTACAAGCTAACCACGATCGGGGCCCAAGCAGACTCCCCTCTCGCCTCATATCGGGGCCCAAGCAGACTCCCCTCTATCCAAGTAGGAAGGAAATGAATTCCATCCTACCGGCTCATCACAAATGCCCAAGGGATCATCGGATCCCAAGGTACTCTGATCCCACTGTGCAGACCGACTCCACATAGCATACACATAGCTTATCATAAATCATGAAACGTGAAATCTTTATAAATCATTTCATCTTGCTATATAGTCTTTTAAATAAAACATACTTTTCATGGGAAAGCATACGTAATAGTTGATAAACAATTCATGCTCATAAATGAACCATAATCAGTAAAATATTTAGCATCTTATTTCGTGTAAAAAGGGTTTAGGGAACTCACCTGATAGTAGTGACTTTCCTAACCATGCGTCTCGTCTCGAACTGATCCTACACCTAAAGCATATCACATAATTAATTAGTGGCAACCCACTACTGACCCTAGCTTTCACTTAATCCGAACCCACAATCCGGACATGCACTTCCGGAATCCCTCCTACGGGTTCCGGTAATAACGGTTCCGGAATCCCTCCTACGGGTTTCGATAATAGCAGTCCCGGAATTCCCTCTCACGGATCCGGTATCACGGTTCCGGAATGCTCTCCAAGGATCCGGTGTCTTAGGTTCCGGAAGTCCCTTACGGGATCCGGAGTTCACCAGTTCCGGAAGTCCCCTTACGGACTCGGTATTACTTGTTCCGGAATCCACCCACGGTTCCGGTATTTAACAGTTCCGGAAATGGCGATTTCCGGTGTGTCGAACTGAAATTCGATTTCTTCTTAATTAGCCTAAGAGCCAAGATTTTGCTAGACATCCTTTTCATGAGATGTTAAGTGCTTCTCTCCAACCTCGCATACTCCCATAAACATTTGATTCAATCATTTTAACAGTCCGATTTAGAGTTAAAACCCCATTATTGTTCTTACTATGATTACACATCTCAAACATGAAGAAAAACCAGAAATTGATTTACCCAGCTATCTACTAAGAAGGAAATAACATAGAGAAAACGATTACTTACCAAATTAGAGCTTCTCCTAATGAAATAGTTGCCAACCGTTTTTCCTATTTCTTCTTTGTTTCTCATCTCAGCCGCCACAATGAATACAAGAACAATAGTTAGAGAAAACCTAGGGATCGGTTCCCTATTTATATTTTCCCCTAATTGCAACAAGGCCCCTTTCCATTAACTTTTCTTATTTAAACATTTGCCACCAAAACTCCCAAGGCTTAGCTAGAAATCTGGTTGTTAAAACTTCTAGGTCTTTATCACAGAATTGACCTATACTGAACACGGTATGCCCTAAATCCTGAACATAGTTAACCTTTGTAATCCTAACATTGTCTTTTACTATGTCTCTGTAACCCAGAATTGGAGAATATTGATCATTCCCAAATTTGACTCTGCCACCATACTTTTCCACATAGTTAATGAGCAGCTCCTTTCTTCTAGTCATGTGCTTTGAGCAACCCGAATCCAAATACCACACATGACTAGGCTGCAAAAAGGAAATCAAGTGGTTTTAGGTACCCATTTAAAAATGGGTCCTTTCGGGTTAGGAGTTGAAACATTTTTGGATTTAGCATTCTTGGTTTTATAGTCTCTGTTATAGTATCCATTTGAATAAAAACCTTTTGAGCCATGGATATTATAACCGAACCAATAAGAATAATCAGACTTGCAGATAAAATCATCCACACCACAAGATGAACAACAAATTTGATCATGTGCTAACTTAATCAATTGTTGCATTGAATAAAGCTTGTATGGAATAACAAGTTTTTGTTTATTATAAACACCTTGATTTCTAACATCAGAAACAAATTGTTTTTCATGGAATTAAAAATGACATGGGATGATTTTGTTTGGGCCACATCCTATGTGGACTCCTTTATTCTCCATTTGAGTCTCGAGTTGTTTCTTAGATAACGATCTGAAATGCCAGTAAAATAAGAATCATAAGCTTTAGAATTTCGAGCTTGAAATGACTTAGATCTGTGATTATTTTTCTTCTTTTTCTTTTTCTGTAATGATTGTTTATATTTGATTTTGAATAATAATCATTAACAGGAATTTTCTCAGCCAATTTTGAAGATTCACCTTTGAAGAAAGTCTTCTTAGGTTCCTCTTCATTGATTAAGATGTCAGAGTGATCAGGAAGTTTGGCATTAAAATCAAATTGAACAGATGTTTCTTTAACTTCCTTACCCTTCTCATCACAAGAAATCTCAATAATATGATCACACTGGCACTCTTTGGATGAGTGAGAAATACCACAAGGCTTTGGATGAGGAAAATCATTTTGATTCTTAGGAAAAGCTTTTTCCTCTTATTTGGGAGAACAATTTTTAGAAGGAGCATCAAACGTTTGACTTTCCAAGTCCCAAGATTCAAGATCTTCTTGGTCATCAATTGTCATGCCCCTGAACATAGAGTTTCCCATAAAAGCCTTGCATGAGGAAGCATCTGAGTCCGAAGAAGGTTTTTCTTTTAAAATTTTCTCTTCAGATATTTCCTCATGTTTTTCTTTCATTTCTTTTAAGCTATTTGAAAATAATGTTATCAAAACATCCTTTTCAATCTCAAAAGCAAGCTTGTCATCATTTATGATATCGGCAATTTTGCTTTCAATTTCTACGAGCTTTTGTTCTTGTACCAAAGGAGGATAATAGACTTTTCCTTCAAAAGTAGGTTTTGATACATTCTCCTTCGGTTTTTCTATAGCATAGCTCTGAAAATAGTCATTAGACAAGGTTTGCTTCCAATTCCAAACCAAATCCTTCCTATTTTCCCATTCGTAGACAAAAGGAAGTTGCATTTCACAGTGGTTTTTCTCTTAACCTCTTCCTCAGCCTCATAGTCATCACCATCTATCTTAAGCCATTGAATTTTACACTCAGAATACCTTGATGGAAGATCAAGACATTCAAATTTATACAAGCTTGAAGACTTGGTTAAAGCATTTTTCAAATACTGAGGATTATCAAATCCCAAGCCCCATTTAGAATGATAGTATCTGAAATTCTTAGGTGTGTTTAGAAGAATATTCTGTTCATTTTGACCTAATTTATACAATTTTTCTTCCAAACTACTAGCCTTCTCAGTCAATTCGGTGTTTATATCTTTATAAGCATGTAATAATTTTTCAAGCTCTATTGTCTTTGCTTCTAAAGTACTTAATTTTGAAGTCAAATCATCAATTCTTCTTTGAAAGCAATCTTGATAATCTTCGAATTCAGCTTTAATCTTTTTCAACCCATCACTCAACTTGTTATGTTCAGTGATTAGTTGTTTTTGAGAATCTATTACTTTATGAGCTTTGTTAAGTTTGAGAATTGTATCATCTAGTTTGCTTTGTATAAACTCTTGATGTTGCATGAAATGATTAATGGTAAAGGATTCTACCTCATCTGTCTCTGGCGTTGAATCAGCTTCAGTTTCCTCGCCATCTTTGCTCATCAGGCACATCTTAGCCAGGGCAGCAGTTTCATCCTCGTCCTCATCATCTGTTTGATCCAGCCAATATTCTTCTTCCACCAACAGTGCTTTCCAAGACTCCTTCTGTTTGGTCAGTAACATCTTGTTCTTATAGTAGTCTGAGTCTCGTACCTTTAGTTTCCAGCACTCCTTAGTGAAATGACCGGATTTACCACAATTATAACATTTCTGTTCTTCCCTTTTCTTATCAGCAAACTTCCTATCCTCAATCTTCTTAACCTCGTCTTTCCTTTCATCAAAACGCTTCTTGGACTCTATTTGATCTTTATGCTCTTAGTTTCTAGATCCCGAGGAGTATCGTTGGTTGTTTGATCTTGTCTTTTTCACAAATCTCTTCTGAAAAGCCTTAGTCAGAAGAATCATGGCTTGTTTCAAGCTTTCAGCTTCATCTAAATCATCGTTGTAAACACCATCATCCTCTAACTCAACAATCTTACTCTTTTCAGCATACTTCCTAGACTTGCTTGAAATTAAGGCGATCGGATCACTTTCAGTTTCATCCTCTTTCTTCTCTGATTCTTCCACTTTCTTCTCTTTCTTATCTCTCTTATCCTTCTTCTTCTTCTTTTCTCGTTTCTCTTCTGCTTCATCCTCATCTTGCTTCAGTGTCTCGTACATCTCTTGCAAAGGTAGTATAGCTAACCTCGAATGTTGTTTCATTCTGTGAGCATACTTCTTCCATTCAGGTTGGAGCACACTTAAAAACTTTACATTGTTTTCTATTATGCTTTTAGTGATCTTATATCTATTCAGCTCATTCAAAATAGTTGTGAATCGATCATAGGCATTATCAAGTGTCTCTCCTTCCTTTGTTTGAAGTTTTTGTACTTGTTAATTACATTCGAAGTTCTCATCTAATTTTTCACATCTGAACCCTGATATAGTTTAATCAGCTCGTCAAACATGCCCTTCCCGGTGGCATTGAAACTGTCAACCTTCTGATAGATGTCGTTTATCAAAGCTTGCATTACTGTTGGGAACTGAAGATATGCCAAGTATGGTTAGTACTGCCAAGACAATGTTACTACTGCCAGTTCTTCGTTACTACTGCTAGGCAAGGTTACTACTGCTAGACGAAGTTACTACTGCTAGACACGGTTAGTACTGCTAGACCAAATTACTACTGCTAGACATAGTTAGTGCTGCTGAGCTGAGTTACTACTGCTTGAAGACTGTGAAGGTTAATACTGCTGAAGGTCGTTAATGCTGCTGAGCCAAATCATTGTTAATACTGCTGACTTGATAAGTTTGGGATGCGATACTTTTGGAGACAAAGAAGGAATTGATCAAGATATGTTTAACGAAGATTCAGAAGATCAATTCACTTTTGATAGTTATCTTGTAATTACTTTTGTATATATAGTATTGATAGATAGCTATTAGAATACATACGATAGAAGATAGATAATATACAGTATTCTATATTGATTCAAGAGTGAATTAACCTCAAGGTGTAAGAACCCTATTTCTAGAGAAGTAGAAATCGTCTTGTTGAGCCTGTTCAACAAGATTGAGGTTTGGTGTAAAGCTTGTGAGTAATACAGTTTGATATATACAGTGTGTTGAATTCTATTGATTGTTCTTTAATTATTTTAGAGTTCTATTCCGCAAGATTCTCTAAATTCTGTTTCTAAGAAGTTTAATTCTTGTTAAGAATCGATCCTGACAAGTGGTATCAGAGCCTGTGTTTCTTAGAAATCTACAATCATTATGAAAAATTCTATTGAATCAAACAGTACTTTTGATTGGAGTGATCAAACAGAAGAGGCAATACAGAATCATGCACTCATGGCAGAAGTATCCGATATTCCCACTGAGGTACAATCTAAACTCTGTTCTCAATCTTGCATTGATGCTGTTAAAAGATATAGGGATCACAATCAGGGTATGTGTGATAACCTTAAGAGGCTAGAGAAAGATGTGAAAGATTATGTTAGAATTGTAGAAAGGTTTGAGGAACAGATTAGAGCTTTTCAAGCTAATGAACTTCAACACCACTATGATACTAACTATTGGAAGTGGGAGAAGAATGAGTATGAGATTAAGCTGAAAGTGTCTGGGGAGGAGAATGAGAAGTTAAAAGAAGAGCTTAAAAAGGTTAAACTTGATGTTGAAAAGTTTACCTGTGCTTCTAAAACCATGGACACCATCATTAAAGCTCAAATCCATGACAAGATGAAAGTAGGGATAGGGTACAATACCACACCTCCACCCTACAATAACAACTACATACCTCCTAAGTCTGATTTGTTAGAGACCAAGGATAGAAAGGAACCTGAATTAAAGATTAATATAGATCCTTGTGAAAAAGAAATAGTTGTTAAGGATGAGACTGACAAAGTAGACTCTGATGAGGAATGTGAAAGTCCATGTGTCAAGAACACTGAGATCAAAAGGACTGAAGAGAAAAAGGGAGTTCATTACACACAGCCCAAAGTTGTGAACTCCAATATCTGTAAACAGTGTTCTTGCAGGAAATCTAAAGAGAACAAGCCTCAAAAACATGATAATCAGAGGGGAAATCAAAGGAACTGGAATAACCAGTGGGCTATGAGACAAGGAGTTGATCTGAACAGAATTAACAGGCCAAAACCTTGTTTCATCTGTGGTAAGCTAAATCATTTAGCCAAACACTGTTATTTCAATCCTGTCAACCAAAGGTTTAATGCTCAAAGATCTTTTCAAAAACCTGGTGGTTACAGAAAGAATGGTGGCTATAAAAAGCCTGTGAGGAAACTTGTGGCAAAGAAACAAGTTAAAACCAAAAGCCACATGAAAAAGGCAGAAACAGAAAGTGTTAGAGTATGGATGCCTAAAGGTACTAATGATAATACTGCCAACTCAGTTAGTACTGCTAACAATGTCAGTACTGCAGGAAGCAATAATGTTGCTAGCAGTGTTAGTTCTGCTAACACAGTTAATACCTCTTCAACAATTAATACTGCTTCTAGTGTTAGTACTGCTAAGTTAGTTAATACTGCTGAGAAGGCTAGCACTTCTGGAAGCAGTGTTAGGGCTACTAACAAAGTTAGTACTTCTGCATCAGTTAGTACTGCTTCTAGACCTATCATAAAAACAAAGTACTCAAGCACTGATGTTCCTCACTTTGACAAGCTCATCAAAACAGAATGTAAGTATTTTGATGATCAAGGGAGACCCAAGACCACTATGGCTTGGGTCCCTAACAAAAACTAATTGATTTATCAGATGTGCAGGGCAACCAACAGCTCAAGGGGAAGAGCATTTGGCATGTTGATAGTGGTTGCTCCAGGCACATGACAGGTAACATGGCCTGCCTCAAGAATTTCAAATGAATTGATGGAGGACATGTTACTTTTGGAAACAATCCTGCAGAAGGTAAGAGAAGTGGTAAAGGTGATATGTCAGAAGGTAAGATGACATTTGAGGATTTGACTAGTAATGCAAAGTGCAATACTGCCCTGGCAGTTAATACTGCTAAGCAGTTAATACTGCTTGTGCAGTTAATACTGCTTGTACAGTTTAATACTGCTTGCAGTTAATACTGCCCAGTAGTTAATACTGCTTATGTAGTTAATACTGCTCAGCAGTTAATACTGCTTGTGCAGTTAATACTGCTTGCAGTTAATACTGCTCAGTAGTTAATACTGCTAGTGCACAGTTAATACTGCTCAGTAGTTAATACTGCTAGTGCAGTTAATACTGCTAGGTAGTTAATACTGCTTGGTAGTTAATACTGCTCGGTAGTTAATACTGCTAGGTAGTTAATACTGCTTGGTAGTTACTGCTGCTGTGTAGTTAATACTGCCTTGCAGTTAATACTGCTCAGTAGTTAATACTGCTTACGTTGTTAATACTGCTTGTGATAATCTAGGGCATATAAATACCCCTGTTTGCCCGCCAAAGTTCATAACGACTCTTCGCATTTACTTCTTCTCTCTCGTTCTAACCTAGTCTCCCCAGAATCTTTGTGTTTTCTTTCAAGAATCCTCAGGAATCATGGAGTTTGTGGATGAGCACAATGAAATAGCCATGCTTCAGAAGCCGAAACAAGCTGCGGGATTCCACGATATCGTCGATTTTCTTAAATCCTCGCACATCTCATATGCCCTAACGGTGAGCCCAACCATCTATATCGAACATCAGACGCAATTTTGGGAGAATGCCACTGTTAGTGTCGAAGAAGGGCAGAAAACCATTCGAACAAGGGTTTGTGATAAACCCTTGAAAGTCACAGAGGAGGTTATTCGCATCTCTCTTCGCTTGAATGATGCCTCAGGTATAACCTCTCTATCTTCTGATGACTTATATTCGACTTTACAAAGAATGGGGTATGAAGGTCCCATTGGTGTTTTTAAATTCTACAAGTCAAAATTTTTTAACCAATGGAGATTTCTTGTTCATACCCTGATGCACTGTATTTCCAAGAAAACTACTGGATGGAGTGAGTTCAGCAGTCCCATTGCATATGCCTTGGTCTGCTTATCCACTGCCAGAAAGTACAACTTTTCAGCTATGATCTTTAATGATCTTGTATCAAACTTGGAATCCAAAAAGAGCTTTTACATGTATCCAAGGTTTGTGCAAGAAGTTATTAACAAGGAATTGATGGACTTACCTCAGTTTGATGAGGTATATGTACCAAAATCCCCTAAAGGGAAGGTTTTTTTCAAATATGAAAAGACTTCCTAGGGACTCGGAAGGAGTTGACACACCATTGTTCTCCACAATGATGGTTGTGTCCCACACAATTGAAGGTATGGCATCAGGGTCAAGGCCCTCATTAGACACACCCACTGATGACCAATCCCAACCTTCCATCTCAAAAGACATCCCTCAGTCCATTCTTGAACAACCCACTCCCACAATCACCAAAAGGTTTCAAAGAAGAAAGGTGCACAAGGTTCCTTCCCTTGATGTACCTACTCAGAGCCCTAAGCCTTTAAGCCCTCAGTTGGAGCATTCTCCAATTGAGAATATCAACAGGGAAACCACAGGGGTGTCTCCCAACCCCAAGAAGGTGCTCTCTAAGGAGAAGGATGAGCATATGGGTGCTAAGGCTGCCACTACTTCTGCTAGCACAGAGAAGGACAGTGGTAACATAAATAAGACCTTCCCCATGGCAACTCTAAATGAGAAATCATTAGGAGGACCCAGGTGCCAAGAAACCAAGGGGGCAGTGAGTGCTTCTGCTAGGCAGAAGGCTTCTGCCAAAACTTCCAAGGATCCTTTAAAGAAGGTAAACACTTCTAAACAAGGTGAGGATAGATATAACTATGCTGAATTGATGGAAACCATTGGCAATGTCAACTTGGATGTTATGGCACAGAGGAAGGAGATTGAGCAACTGAAGACTGTGGTCACCTACCAACAGTCTCAAATTGAGAAGCTCAAAAAGATGGTCACCAAGCTGCTGCACAGAAAGAAAAAGGCAAGATTTGTGCTGAGAAGAAGAACTTCAACTGATGATGCTCCCAAAAAGGGGGAGTCAGAGTCAGAAGCAGAACTGAAAATGAAGGGTCCACAAATTGAGGGGGAGACAGTTCACATGGAGAATGAGATGGAAATGGATAATGCACAGTTTAAGGGGGAGTCCAGTGCACAGAATAAGGGGGAGACAGAAAAGGTGGAGGAGATGATTAAAGAAGCAGAAACTTCAAAAGCAGCAGAAACCACAGCAGCAGAAACTGTTAATACTGCTGAGTTTGAACAAGCAGCAGAAACAGTTAATGCTGCTGAAGGCCAAACAGAAAAAGCAGCAGAAACTGAGCAGGAAGCAGTAACTACAACTCAAGCTGAAATTGATGAAGAAATATACTGGATTCTGAAGAACAGTGTTGAAGCAGCATCATTACATGTCCTAAGAGAAGCAGTAACAGCCATAGCAGCAGAAATGGTTATTGCTGCTGAGAAACTTAAAACAGCTGAACCAACTCCTGCAGCTGTTAAAACTCTTAAAAGAACCAAGATGGTGTCAAAGAAAAGACCAAGCACCAAGCCCATAACTTCACAGAAGAAAAATGAAAAGAAGCCAAGGGTAGAGCCAACTGCAGAAGAGGCCCAGGAGGAAACAGTGAAAGAAAAATTAACCTCAGAAGTTGCTGAAGAAGAAGTGGCAACTCCATCAGGGCAATCAAGCAATGTACAATCACAAACTGATGCCCAATGTGATTTGTACATTACTAGTGTTGACTCTAACCCAATTCCACTTCAGGCTGAACCAATATCATCTAAGGCTCCTGAAATCATCTTTTGGGACACTTTGAAAGATGGTAGAAAGGAGTTCATTAGGATAAAAAGAGCAGATGGAAAATTTGAAGTCTTTTCAACTTGGGAAAAAATTGTCAGAACTTGCTCAAGATCAGACTTAGAAGAGATGTTCAAAGTTTGGATGAGGATATATGAAAACATGCTGACTGAGCAAGGGATGTCAATCTCTAAAATGGTACTTGAATTCTTGTGCCAAATGTTCAAACCTGAAGCAGTTCAGCATAGGATAAACACACAGTTTCAAGCCATTACCAACTGGATGCTCTATGAAAACTGTGGAGTATATGTCATCTCCCTTGACTCTGCAACGCAAGAATACTATCTGGTGGATGAAATATACAATCACAGCATGAAGAGGCTGCAAGGAATGTTACATACTAAGCTGACCTGCAACAAGGATTCAGCAATGGGTAGATTCTTGGTAAAAAGGATTCTCAATCAGAGTCTAGGTTTAAGTCCTAATCTGTGCGTATATGATGACTAAGTTTTGGAAGCATCATCTGAAGAACTTGACTTCTTTTCCTAAAAGTCAAGTTAGGGGGAGATTGTTGGGAACTGAAGATATGCCAAGTATGGTTAGTACTGCCAAGACAATGTTACTACTGCCAGTTCTTCGTTACTACTGCTAGGCAAGGTTACTACTGCTAGACGAAGTTACTACTGCTAGACACGGTTAGTACTGCTAGACCAAATTACTACTGCTAGACATAGTTAGTGCTGCTGAGCTGAGTTACTACTGCTTGAAGACTGTGAAGGTTAATACTGCTGAAGGTCGTTAATGCTGCTGAGCCAAATCATTGTTAATACTGCTGACTTGATAAGTTTGGGATGCGATACTTTTGGAGACAAAGAAGGAATTGATCAAGATATGTTTAACGAAGATTCAGAAGATCAATTCACTTTTGATAGTTATCTTGTAATTACTTTTGTATATATAGTATTGATAGATAGCTATTAGAATACATACGATAGAAGATAGATAATATACAGTATTCTATATTGATTCAAGAGTGAATTAACCTCAAGGTGTAAGAACCCTATTTCTAGAGAAGTAGAAATCGTCTTGTTGAGCCTGTTCAACAAGATTGAGGTTTGGTGTAAAGCTTGTGAGTAATACAGTTTGATATATACAGTGTGTTGAATTCTATTGATTGTTCTTTAATTATTTTAGAGTTCTATTCCGCAAGATTCTCTAAATTCTGTTTCTAAGAAGTTTAATTCTTGTTAAGAATCGATCCTGACAATTACAAGTGACCTTGCTGCTTTGTCAGCATTATACCTCTTAAGTTCATCCGGGAGTAATTCGCAGGTTCAAAAAGTCTTCTTCCAGATGGTTCAGTAAACCATACTTCACCTTGTACTCCATTTTTCAAAGAACCCATAGTGAAGTCACCGTTTTCTTGTCGTTCAACATAATCTTCAAACCTATCCTTCTAGATTTTAAAATCTTTTGGAAACAGAACTGGAGGTTTATCTTTTGAACCTATAACTAGCATGTCCCTAGAAGTCATAGTGAATACTTGTTGTTGATCGTTAAGCAACCTTCTGACCAGATTAAAATCTCAATACACAACACTGTTTTATCGAACACAACCTTTATCGCAGATAACCACTTTGTCGCAACTCACACTTGTTGATCCAAACCCTCAGTGATTTGAAAATGACCCTGAGAAACACTTAGTGAAAATTGTAAGTAGAAAATATGTATCAGAGTTTCACTATCAAAGAAAATATACTAAGTCTATTTAGTACCGCTGATAGGAAACTGATGTTCTTTAATTTTTACTTCAGTGATACATGTACATCAGTAAGCCCTGAGTATGTTCAGCCTTACTGATGATCGCTGATAGTTTATGTTGCTTACTTATGATCCCTGAAGACAAGATTCATGTCAACCATGTTCTACGCTGAAGTCAAAGATCAAGCCAAAGAACCAGCGACTAAGTCTACTAGTGACCTGATGCGGATATCAGCGAAGCCAAGACTTGTCCATCCAAGGCGAAGTTTCAAGTAAAAGACTTCAGCGAACGCTGAACTTTATCATTCGCTGATAAAGATTCATTCAACGAACACTGATCATGAAGCCTCCTCTACAAGCAACTCTGTCTTATCCCCTTGCACACCCTTTGTACGATTTGTCAGAAAATACATCCTTTGTCTGAAATCGTACAACCAACTCTACCACTACACTGTTTGATGTGGCCAAAAGGATGTCTCTGCAAAAGACAAATTCATGCATCCATTCAGAAGCTGTCACGTGTAAAGGTATACTGACTTGCATAAAATGCATGCAGTATATAAAGGAAACCCTACTTCATTTGAGAAGTGCTCGGCCATTCCTTTCTCGCTGAACTTCTGTGTGAAAGAAAACTACTCTTAGTTTTCTTAATCTTATTTCTATCTAATTCTTAGTGCAAGAACTTTGTGTGTTCTCATAGTTTGTTTAGATTAGGTTTATTCCTTAATCTTATTTCGCAACAAACTGTAAATTGTTTGATACATATCAATAAACAATTTAGAAAGATAAAAATATTGTGTTTGTATTCAACCCCCCCCCCCCCCTTCTATAAACTTGTATAGCCCTTTGGGACCAACAACACTTATCGCAGGCAATACTTTGTCGCACACAAAAACTTTATCGCAGGAAGTACTTTATCTCAAACCAGAAGATGCGATGAAAGATATCTCAAGGTAATCGCAACCCTTCGAAAATAGATTATCGCAGGATGAGACACGCGATAAAATCAACCAGATTTTTGATTTTATTGCAGACGAAGGATGCGATAAAACACTGTTCACACCAAGAAAGATGCGATAAACAGGGTTTATCGCAGGTAACTGATGCGATAACCACCCTTGCGATGAAAAACTTGCGATAATGAAGAACTTAGTCCAATGTGATATCTATGAACAATCAATCTTGCGATAACAAAAATAATCAGTTCAACCTCAAGTGAAATTCTCAAATCAAGTCCGTTTAAGCTGAAATTTGGTACGAAGGTACGAGAGGTGATTCTGGACACTTTTAATACTTGCACTTTTGTCTAGAAATCAACAGAAAAAGGAATATCGATCAAAAAACAGTGTTCTAACTTCTTTTCACGAAAAATACTAATTCTATCACTTCTGAATCGAATTCTAGTAAATTTGCGAAAGTAATTCATGTAGAAACAATCAGTAAACACCCCTAGATCAATTCTGATCCATTTGAAGAACTCAAATGACCAAAATCAATCCAAAATGATAGAAAATGAATAAAAACTCCAATAAACTCAAAATTCATGAAAAGTGGTCTGAATTAGAATGAATTGTTGTGCTCTGATACCAATTGTGATCCCAGAACAAGCATTCAATATAGCAAATGGATTCAAGTTGTCATCCCTCTATTAAGCATAAATCCACAAGTACAAAATGGTGATGAAATGTAGAGAGAAAGTGGTAGTACTTGGAAATAGTAAATGGAATGACACACTAACAAATTACAAGGGAAACACAATTTATAGTGTGCAAAATATAACGTTTCAATAAGGCCCCTCTACTTGATACAATGTGTTAGTTAGAGCACTAACAGAAAGTATATGGATATATGCATTTTTTGATCTGGATTTTTTCTATTATTTGGGCTCTGCGTGAATCTGATGACCTTGTCCAAGTGTTATCAACTCCGAACACAAACTGAGCACAGTTGCAAACGTAATTTCATCAGGTATGAATCCCGGCTTTTTCATTATATACTATAGATTTAAAGCTTCCTCGGGATATCTACTTTGAGCTCTCCCTGAGATAATTTATTACAAACAGCAACACTATGAACAGGCATAGCTTTGATCACCTTCTCTCCTTCTGCTAGACTTCCAAACTTCATGTACATATGAGTAAGTGAACTCCCAACAACAACATTGACTTCGACCCCAGATTTAACTGCATAGGCATGAACCTGCTGCCCTGCACTTAAACTCATTAAACCAGCACAACCTTGAAGCACGCTGCCAACAAATCAATATTGTTATCCAGAAAAAACTCGAATGAATACAAGTAGTCTTCTCGAGATACTCTGCATGAGAGGTGAGCTTTGTGAATTTTGAGTGAATATAAAGCCATAGATAAGAAAGGAAAAGGAGTTAAAGGCATGAAACAACATAAAGGGAGACAATGAGGAAACTAGAACTTACTCTTGTTGGAAGAGAAAATTGCTACTTGCGGATCGATACTGGATACATAAAGATCTATGAATGTGTGAGAATCAGCAGCATCACTGTGAGGAAAACAAAAGATTTCTTTTAATTATGCAGCATCAATCCTGCATAATCATAAAATCAAAATGATAAAACATTTTCAACCAAAAACTCAAAACCCATTATCGGTTTAAACGCACATCCAAACACCCCCTAAAGAAAAGGGTTTAAATATATCAATACAGAAATAGCAAATCGAACCAGATTAAAAGAATTACAAACTAGGGGTGTGCAAACGGTCGGGTCGGGTGGGTCGGGGCCGAAAACACCGAACCCGATCGGGTTTCGGGGCATGGGGAGACCACCCAAAAACCGCCCAAACTATATTCGGATATTCGGATGTCGGGTTGGTTCGGGGTCGGATTTTTCGGGTCGGGTTTTCGGGTATTTCGGGTATTCCATTCCCACCAGCAAGCAGCAATCACGTGAGATCTCATGGGAATTTACAGCAGCATCAATCTCAGTTCGTCGTGATCTTCTTCCAGCAAAAATCGAAATTCAAGAAATGCCCAATTGAGATCAAACAGTACATAGACAATTAGACATTTAGACATAGATATATATATATATACACATATGTATACATAGACATAGATATATATATATATATATATATATATCAAACAGTACCCAATTGACATATATATCATATATGTATACATAGACATAGACATAGATCAAACAATACCCAATTGAAACAACAACGATCAAACAGTACCCAATTGAGATATATATGTATACATAGACATAGATATATATATATATAGAGGGAGAGAGAAAGAGAGAAAGAGAGAGAGATCAGATATTCGGACGGGTTCGGGTGTCGGGACCCTCAACCCAAACCGATCCGTTATATTTCTCGGATTTATCGGGTTCGGGGTGATCGGGTTCGGATTTATCGGGTTCGGGATTTTGGCCTCTTTCTCGGGTTCGGGGCGGTCGGGTTTCTCGAGGCGGTCGGTTTTTGCTCACCCCTATTACAAACGGGTATAAACCTGAACCCGAATTATGAACAAGTTTCACACATGCAACAAACCATAAAATTAATAAAATTGCGATGTAAATAATTGAGTTAAATTTTTATTACCTCTAATCAAGCTTGCATCCGATGAGCATCTGCACGTGTTCAATCACGTCTTTCCTCTTCTCATCAGAATCCAAAGTGGGGTGTATGCAATTCAACACGTCCCGAATCGGGTCTTCAGCTAAGACCCGTGTCTTGACCCGAATCGAATTCGGATCAGGGTTACACAAAGCAAAAGACGACATAAACGGGTGATCCTCATCCATAGCAAGATCGCCCATTCAAATTCAAACAGAACCCAAACAAAAAAACACAACAGACACTTTGTGTACAATATATATATCGTAACGCAAAGAACCCTTTGAAAAATCAGTCAAAATCAAAATTTCCAAAAATCGCACAGAAAGGGGGTTTCGAATGTGATATAAAAAGGATATGTATGTAAAATCCGAAGCAAAATTGAAGCAAATTGGGAGAAAATGTTGGTCCCGACGGGCTATACAAGTTTGTAGAAGGGGGGGGGGGTTGAATACAAACACACGTTTTTACTTTTCTAAATTGTTTATTGATAAATCAAGACAATTTACAACTTGTTGCGGAACAAGATTAAGGATAAACCTAATCTAAACAAGTCTTGAGAAACACTAAGTTTCTTGCACTAGAAAGAGTTAAAGAAATTACGAATAATAACTTAACAATAAGAGAGAGATAAGAAGATGGTCCGAGCACACTTCAAAACTGAAGTAAGGTTCTTCTTATATACTGCATGCATTTAATGCAAGGCAATATGGCTTTACACGTGGCAGCAGCTGAGTGGTTGCATGTCATTGACCTTTGTAGACAACCTTAGTAGCCGCATGGTGCATAGTGTAGAATCAAAGTTGTTGTACGATTATAGACAAAAGGGATGTCCGTTCTGACAGTTCGTACGGAGACGTGGAAGGGAGGTAAGACAATAGTAACATGCAGGGAGACTTCATGATCAGCTTTCGTTGAGTCAGATCTTTATCAGCGAATGATAAAGTTCAGCGATTGTTGAAGTCTTCTACTTGATACTTCACGTTGAATGGACAGGTCTTGCTTCGCTGATATCCGCATCAGTTCATGAGTAGACTTGTCGCTGGTTCTTGAGCTTGATCTTCGACTTCAGCGTAGAACTTTGGTTGACGTGAAACTTATCTTCAGGGATCATAAGTAAACAACTAACTTATCAGCGATCATCTCATAGACTGAACAGGCTCAGAGCTATAAGATGATGAACAGTATTCGCTAAATATCTAATCTAAAGAGTGAGAGTTCCTATCAGCGGTACTGTAAAGTCTTAGTACTTATCAGCGATAGTGAAACTCTAATACATATTGTTTACTTACAATTTTCACTAAGTGTTTAAGAGAGGGTCATTATCAAATCACTGAGGGTTTGGATCAACAATCTCCCCCTATTTGATTATGACATAGCAACAGAGAAAATTGCTATTTAATGAAAACATAAGGATAAAAAGAACTCATAAAATATTTGTCCCTTTTACTGTTTTCTGGGATCTTTTCAGTACTGGTGGAGTAAAGTACATTCGCTGAAATTTTTCTTTAAACTTCGTAAAGATTACAGAGGGAAGTGGAAAAATTACAAGTACAGCAAATAAAATTACAAGTACAGAAGATGTAGACAGATAAGGATAGAAAGAATTACAAGGCGATCCTATCCGTCAAAAGGTTCTTCCTTGATGAGAAGTTCATCGAGGGTCTTTGATGTGGGAATCATCTAGTCAGGGACAGTGACACCTTGATCCTTTTTGTTCTTTGCTTCTTCAAATATCAGGGGTTTGAGGTGACGTGCCTGAATGTCGCGTCTGACTTCACACCAGTATATGAGGTCTCTGAGCTGTTCGATGGGAGTGATTGGAAGCTCAGAGATGCGTTGAAAGTGTTGATTTCCTTGGTAGTCTAGAAAGAATATACCATAGGGATCACTTACGACTTTGCCAGGGATGAAAGTTTCACCAAGTGGTAGGGAGGTGTCAAGCGCTGAGAGGTCAGCATCAGGACCAAGAACTTCAGCATGAGAGAAACCAATACCTGTTTCATTCCGTATAGGAGGACCTGAGTCTGAGACTTTCTTTTCCTATACAGAGACTCTTCTTTGTTGAGGAGGAAGAAGAGTGGAAGGAGGAATATCCACAGCAGAAGAAACCAAGTCGATCTGAGAATTTAAAATTTTCTCGACATGGCTCTTGAACTTTGAGCGCGATCGCTGAATGGCTAATTTCACTTCCAACCATTCAGATAAACCAAACTTCTCTAAAGTAGCAGCATAGAAGGTTTGCTTGGTTTTGTCTTCTCTGAATACGTCAACTTCAACAACAGGAACGTCTAGAAACAGTCTTCCTCTGATATTTACCTTAATGATTTTGGATGGTCAAGATCGATAGTTCAGCATTTCTTTACACCATTCCAAAGTCGTATCAGATACCTTAGTCTTTTCTTCAACGATCCTTTAGGCATCATCCCATAGCTGACGTTGGACATCAATGGGAGTTCTTTTCAACGCGGGGTCTTTCACCGATTGTTGGACAAGCTGGATGGCGAGAGCCTTATCTTTTTCTTCAGCTTCCTTCTTTTCGGCGAGTAATCTTTCAGCTCTTAGATGATCCTCGTATTCTTTCCTTGAGATCCTGAACTTTGTGGGAGCAGGGATTTTGTCACGAGGAAGAATGATTCGCTGATCTTCAAGCTGTTTGATCATTGCATCTCTCTTTTCTTGATCCTCTTCACTTAGGTTTTGAGGAGCCAAGGAAGGTCTGTTTTGGTGAGAGAGCAGCTGTTCTTCAGGTTCATCAATCTCAGTGGTTAAATCCAAGACTGGGATTATTTCTTCAGCTCTTGTGGCTGGGATTATTTCTGGTGTAGTCGTGGGAGCTTCAGCGGGATCCTCAAACAGGGGAGAGGACTAGCTGAAACACGACGATTGTTTAAGTAAGAAAAGTTGGGAAGAAATAGATAGAGAAAAGAATGTGGTTAAGTGTATAGAGGTTTTAAGGATAGAAGGATTGAGATTGAGAAGGGATAGAGGAGGGATGCAGTGTAAGGGAATAGAAGGTAGTGTACCTGACAAACTGGCTTTTGAAGCAAGATCGTCAGATTGTCTTCTTCAGCAAGGCCTTTGTTTTTGCCTTTGTCAGCTTCAGACGCTGCAGGCTTTGTCTTGGTCCGCTCCCCTGAAGGTTCTTTTATCTTGATCCCTTTTTGAGGTGGGGCGTTTGCAACAGGTTGGACGTAGAAGAAGTCGTCATCGTCATCATCTTTGGGGGATGATGATGGTTCTTCATCAGAGATGTCGACAGGTTCATCATCTTCAGTTTCTTCTTCAGACTCGACCTCTTCAGCATAAGGTTCGGTCACGTCAGCAGCAGCTTCCTTAAGTTGCTCATCGAGTTGCTCCCCCTCAGATACAGAGGAAGGTTTCTCGGTTTCCTCAGGGTTTTCAACTCCCTGAGGTCGTGAAGTAGAAGTACCAGCAGCAGCAGTTTCAATACCCTCCCCCTCAGCATTATGGGGAAGGTCTTCTTTAGTCTTCTCCCCCTCTTCCATATTATGGTTGGGGGAGGTAACAGATTGTTCAGCAGCAGTGTGTATTTGGTCTCTGTCTTCCAGGCCAGAGATCCCAACACAGTTCTCAATCTTTGCTAATCTGACTTCCAGGCCAGTTATAGCAGGATTGATCTTTTGAAGAGCTTCGCGATCGACCTGAGAAAAATTAGAAGTTGGGACGTTCAAGCGATCGAGTACCTTCTGAACAAATTCTTTGACGGCGGAGACGTCAGCCTTGATCGTGGAGACTTCACCCTTTAGAGAACCAACCTCTATCTTCAATGATGTGACTTCATTGGATAGAGAGGTGAAGTTTGTTGAAAGAGAGGTGGTTGTGGTTGAATTGTCAGCGAGGGTGGTAGCAAATTGAGCGATGCTACCATCCACCTTCTCCAGATCAGTTTTGGAGGCTTTTGTATCAACGATCTCGGTCAACTTTTTGAGTTTCTCTCCAGCGTCTGTAACCGCTGAAGAGTTCGTGGAGAGAATGGTGTTGTAATTTTCCACCTTTGTTTCCAGGGCCTTCAGGGAGGTGTTGATATCCCCCAAATTAGGACCTGAAACAATTATTAACTTATGAATAGAGGAAAGCTCAGAAGTTTGGGGTAGAGAGAGAGGAGTGTTTTGGATTGTGTTTATACCTGCAGGCGGGTTGGCGAAGTTGTCGAACCCTTTGTGTCCTGAATGAAATTCCATGTCGCCTTCAAGAGTACCTTGGCGCATGGAGGTGCCTGCAGATCCTAAGTTTGCATCCATCATCGTATTTAGAGTGTCTGTAGCTTAGTCATGTACGATGAAGGGTGTCCCTGAGAAAGTTGGGATAATTGATGGAGAGACCAAAGATTGAGTAGGAGGAATGAGGGATGAGAATGATGGTTGGGTGCGGGGTTCAGCGTTGGATCCGCTGTCAATCACTTCAGTCTGTAGAGAGGCTGAAGGAGGTGGGTTCATTTCCAAGTTTATAACTTCAGCGTTTAGAGACGCTGAAGCCGGGATGGAAGGTGTGGCTTGATCAGCTGTGGCAGAGCGTACCACTGAACTTTCCATCAGCTCTTCAAGATGAGTTGAGGAGTCTTCAGCGTGTAAATGCTGGGGGGGTGCTCCTTGGTTTTCTTGATTCTTTTGGAACCAAGTTGGGAAGTAGAGTGTTTCCTTTTTCGAGAAGGAGTGGAGGGTGCAGCGTGGGTATCAGCGGTGGGGATTTCCACTGAATGAGCTGCAGAAGTAGAAGAAGGAGGATTGAGAAGAGATAAGAGAGTAGAAAGACGTACCTCGTTTTCCAGCGGCTTGAAGTCGAGTACCTTAGGGCCAACCTGAGAGAGTCTCAGATCACCCTCTGTTGGGTACCTTTCGCCAAGTCCTTGTTGAAAGACGGCGCTAATGAATCTGGGATAAGGAACCCATGCAGATCTTTCAGCCATATCCACTCTGAACGCAAGGTCGTCGTAGATGATTGAGGCCCAGTCAACATTTAGACCTTTCAGCAAAGCATAGACCATTGCTTGCTGAGGTTGAGCAGCTTGATCAGAGGAGCCACTCTTTGCTGTCATGCAGCTTATCAGATGTGCAAAGATGAAGTTCATCTCGCTGGCCATTTTGGACTTTTTTTATCAATGTCAGTTTCTTCTCAGGCTTCTTGTCCCTTCCAGTGTCCCATGCGTAACCCATTGCATCGAAGAATGCAATGATGGCTTCCCTATCAGCATGGTTTTTGTGGTTTAGGAGAGGGACAAAGCGGGTTTCTTTGGTAGAGGTAGGAAGACTCAGTGCTTTCCAAATAATGGCAGGGTTGATTTTGGTGGTGCCAAATTTTGTGTCACACAGAATGGAGTCAACGATCTTCGTTGGGTCTTTGGCATGGGGTACCTGAGCTCTTCTGGCAGTATACCACAACTGAGATAGTAGGAATTGATGAGCAGGGGGTGTAATAGTCAGGCTGTGGATAAGCAACATGTTTTGAGGTAGTTCACAGCATCATCTAGATGTGTGACTTGCTTTCGAGGAGGAAACTCGAAAAGCGCATAAAGGTTGTTCGATTTTGAAAAATCGATTTCCTCAAGCTTGAACTTGACCTGAGGAGCTTTGACGAGAGTCAGTTTCTTTGCAGTCGTGGATTTCTCAGCGGTAGGAGCAGGTGTAGAAGATGCCATTTCTGTTTAACATATCCACCATGAACATAGATAAAGAATAGTCTTAATGTGAAAGATTTTCCAATAAGATGTTTTCCGATTTTTGTCCATTTCATTCAGACAGAAATGTCTTAATGAAGATTAGGGTTTTCTTGTTTGAAAAAAGAAAAACGAACAAACCCAGTAGAAGTCTTGTTTTCCATTTTCCTTTAGATAAGGATTCTGGAAAAACGAATGAAGAACAAGTTTAAGATTTTGAGTTTTAAACTTGAAGAACAACCATGAAAAGGTTGTGTTCATAAAACCATGAAAGAAATGATTTCATTTTAGAAAAGGTTTCTTTTGTTTGATCTGTTAAAAGCAATAAGAAGATCAGAAACAAGTTATGCAGGTAAATAATAAGAATATTAACCTGGTAATCGAAGAAGAAGATGAACAGATTTCTGGAAATAAGCAACAGTAAATCTTTTCTCGCTTGGAGAAGAAGTTCGCGTAAAGAAAAAAATATAAACCCGAAATAGTTTATATAGAGAGATTTGAGAGAGAGAAAAACTCGAGCGGGAAAGTTTTTCATCATGACACGGACACGTGTTTGCATTTGATTGGAAGGTAAACGAAACGTGCAAACGTGTGTCAGAAAAAGAACGTGCCAGGGTTTATCCGTTGTGATGATGTCACAAACGTCCTTTCATATTTTAGGATGTCTCTAAGGTTTTGAAAGCTCAGGGACTATTTTGAAAAACATGAAGCACTGAATAGAAATATCAGTGTTAGTTTAAGAAATTTCAAAGTATCGTTGTTAAGGAAGAGATATTCAACGATGCAATTTGTTTTGAAATCTTACATTCACATGCGAACGTCAGCGAGCAAGAGAGAAAACATACCTTGATATCAGCGAATCAATTATGTTCAGAGATAGAATGATAGAATGGGTTATATAATTGTTTTATCCTATCGTTGATAAAATGTGAACCACTGAAGATTTTACTCTTCAAAGTTCAGCATTCCAAGCTAGCTGATGAGAAAGTTGAATCTTGTCTCATCAAGAGGTTTGGTGAACAGATCAGCTAACTGATAGTCAGTTGGGATAAAATGAAGTTCTATATCACCATTCATCACATGATCTCTGATAAAATGATACTTGATTTTGATATGTTTGGTCTTTGAGTGTAGCACCGGATTGTTGGCTATAGCGATGGCACTTGTGCTATCGCAATAGATTGGAATTTTCGAGAGCTGAAGGTCATAGTCTAGTAGTTGATTTCTCATCCACAAGACCTGAGAACAACAGCTTCCAGCGGCTACATACTCAGCTTCAGCAGTTGAGGTGGACACTGAATTTTTCTTTTTAATTGTCCAACTCACCAGCTTTCCACCCAGGAGCTGACAGCCTCCTGTGGTGCTTTTCCTATCCAATTTGCAACCTGCAAAATCACTATCTGAATAGGCGATTAGATCAAACCCTGAGTCTTTGGGATACCAAAGACTTAGGTTCATAGTACCCTTAAGGTAACGAAAGATTCGCTTTACAACGATCATATGAGATTCCTTAGGTTCAGCTTGAAATCGTGCACACAAACAAGTTGCGTACATTATATCGGGTCGGCTAGCTGTACAAGAGAGATCCGATCATCCCACGGTACAGCATGACATTAACAGGTATTCCATTTGAATCCTTGTTTAGTGTCAGCGGTGGTGCCATAGGGGTTTTCATAGCTGAACTCTGAGTTAAATCGAATTTCTTCAGCATATCTTTAACATACTTTCCCTGATTAATGAAAGTTCCTTTTTCATTTTGTTTTATGTGAAGACCAAGGAAATATGTTAGCTCACCCATCATACTCATTTTATACTCTTCTTTCATCCTTTCAGAGAAAAGAGTACAAAGATCAGGGTTAGTAGAACCAAATATAATGTCATCAACATATATCTGAATAAGAATGATATGACCTTTCACTATTCTGAAAAATAGAGTTTTGTCGATTTTACCTCGCTCAAAATTTTCAATTAGGAGATAAGAGGATAGAGTGTCATACCATGCACGTGGAGCTTGTTTTAATCCATAAAGTGCCTTATCCAGTTTATAAACATAACCTGGACGCTTAGGATCTGAGAATCCTGGAGGTTGTTCCACATAGACTTCTTCATTCAGCTTTCCATTGAGAAATGTTGACTTAACATCCATTTGATATACTTTGAAGTCTTTGTGTACAGCGTATCCTAAGAATAGACGAATAGATTCTAGTCTTTCTACTGGAGCAAATGTTTCGTCGTAGTCTATGCCTTCCTCTTGTCTGTATCCCTGAGCAACAAGACGAGCCTTGTTGCGGGTTACAGTTCCATGTTCGTCCAACTTGTTTCGATAGACCCATTTAGTGCCTATCAAAGTCTTGTCAGTTGGTCTTCGAACAAGTTTCCAAACTTTGTTTCTTTCGAATTCAGTCAGTTCTTCTTGCATGGCGCTGACCCAGTTTGGATCTTTGAGGGCATCATCTATTTTCTTTGGTTCAATCAGAGAAATAAAGTTAACAAATAAACAAATATTACCTTCACTTCGTCGAGTCTGAACACCAGCGTTTGGATCACCAAGAATTTGATCAATTGGGTGATTTACAGTCCATCGTTGAGCCGGAGCATAAGTCGCTGACTCAAATTGGACTGGAGGAGCTGAAGATGAGGCTTCAACAACTTCTGGAATATCAGCCAAGAGAGGAGTAGGTGCAGATGTCATCTCATTCACTGATTGCTAAGAAATAGATGGAATGTCTGAGACATTTGGTTCAGAAGCAAGTATAGTGTTTAAAGGAACAGTTGAGACCCATGATGTTTCAGCTTCACTATTCTGCATGTTTGGGATGATAGTAGGACTATCATCTTCAACTGTATGAGTATGAGGAGTGGGAATATCTTCTGAATCACCAAGATGAGAAAACATCCATTGATTCAGTTCTTCAGTATCAGCAGAAGGTCGAGAATTCGCTGAACGGGATTCGTCAAAAGTGGCGTGAATAGTTTCTTCTACAGTTTGCTTCTTCGATTGAAGACTCTGAAGGCTTTGGAGATTGAAGAATATTCAAGAAAGATTCCATCATCAGCCTTAGGATCAAACTTTCCAAGGGCATCTCTGTTGTTCAGTATGAAACACTGACATCCAAAGATGTGAAGAAAGCTAATTGAAGGCTTTCTCCCATGAAAAAGTTCATAGGTTGTTTTATTAAATCTTTTGACTATCAGCGACCTGTTTTGCGTAAAACAAGCAGTGTTGACAGCTTCTGCCCAAAACTGAGTAGGCAGGTGAGAATCGCTAAGCATTGAACGTGCAACTTCAATAATAGTTCTATTTCTTCTTTCAGCGACTCCGTTTTGTTGCGGTGTTCTCACTGAAGAAAAGTTGTGAGAAATACCCTTACTCTCAAAGAAGGAATCAAGAGAACTGTTTTTGAATTCAGTCCCATGATCACTCCTTATTGAGTGAACGGTCAAGTTGTTCAGGGTTTCCATATTCCGAACAAAGGTGATGAGTTCTTCAGGGGTGTCACTCTTAGAACGGAGAAACATAACCCATGTATATCTAGAGAATTCATCAACTATGACCAGCGTATATTTCTTTCCAGCGATGGATTGTTTGTTAACAGGGCCAAACAAATCCATATGGAGAAGTTGTAGAGGAGATGACACTGAGGAAACTTGCTTTGACTTAAAGCTTGCTTTGGTCTGCTTGCCTTTCTCACACGCTGAACATAAGGATTCTTTGGCGTATGAGTGCTGAGGTAGACCAGTGACTAACTCTTTTGAAGAAAGAGTGTTCAGTGTCTTGAAGTTGAGATGAGAGAGCCTCTTATGCCATAGCCAGTTGACATCCATGTTTATTACATAAACATTTTCCAAACGATAACCGCTGAGAGCTATCTTCTTCTTTTTTTCAGCGACAAAGCAGGATTCCTTAGTAAAGATTACTTTGTTATCCATGTCGCAAAGCTGACTGATGCTTAGAAGATTATGCTTCAGCCCTTCAACATATGCGACTCTTCTGAAGGTTGTTGTACTATTAGAGAGTACACCAAACCCTCGGGTATGTCCTTTTCCATTTCCACCAAAAGTTATAGAGGGACCCTTCTCTTCTTTGTACTCAGTGAGCAGGTTCTTCATACTAGTCATGTGTCTAGAGCATCCGCTATCGAGATACCAGATACCCTTCTTAACCTGCATTACAAAAGAAGATTAGTTTGTCTTGGGTACCCACTTAACCATGTGTACACACTTGTCAGTGGGGGTAGAAGAGGAGGTGGAAGGTTCAGCAGTCTTCGCAACATTTGAAGATTCAGCTTTGTCAGTCTTCACTTTGGTTAATTTCTTAACCTCAGTGGTCTTCTTTGCCTTGGGGGCAATGATCTTCACCTTAGCTATCTTTTCAGCTTGGGTGGCTGTGGGGCACTTACTAGCAATATGATTGGTAAGTCCACAATGATAACATTTCCTATAACTAAAAGTAGTTCTAGGACCATTTGCATACTGAGCTTTTGATTTTGAATTAGAAGGACCAGCACCAAGTAAGCTATTGGCTTTTGAAATGGGAGGAACATTCAGTTCTTCGGATTTCTTACCAATAATTTCCACTTTGATTCTAGGAGTAGATCGCTGAATAGATCCACGCTGAATAAATCCAGGGATCTTATTCTTTGAATCAGCGGGATAAGTCACTGAAGCTTTAGAAGCGTTCAGCTTTGGTACAGAGGTACCCTTCTGAGGATTTTGGTTAAAAGCAATTCCTTTACCTTTGTTTTTAAAGACTAAGGTAGGTTTTGGATAAACAACTTTTTCTTTACCTTTAGAAGTTAAGGTAGAGATTTCCTCAGGGATAGGCGGTTTAGAAGAGGAACACTGAGATGAGAAAGTGTCAGGGATAGAGGATACGAATATTCCAAATTTAAGTATGGAACGGTCAGTGGTTGGTTCTAGAGTATCAGCTTTGTTACCAAGACCACGTTTATCACTCAGGGGAATCTGAGACTTAATTATCTCAGTGATCTTTGTTGAGGAATTATACCATCCATCAACAGTAGCTTTTTCAGCTTTTAATGCATCGATAGCTTCTTCGCGCTCGATTTTGACTAGCTGATTTATGTGAACTTGATCTTTAAAATCTTCTTCAATTTTAGAAAGATTTTCTATTTGAAGGTGACAGTTTTTAAGCTGTTCAGCGAGATCAAGGTTTTGATTTTCAACCACAGTTTTGCCATTCATGGCTTCATATAAACTTCTAGTCAAGAGATCGATCTTTCGAAGACTATCAGCTTCATCAATATTTAAAATATTGGTAAAGAAGGAAGGTTATACCTTAGTAGCAGAGGTTGAAGTAGAGGGAATGTCAGAATTTTCTTCCTCATCTTCAAGTTTGTCCATGAGACATAGATTGGCTTCATCATCATCTTCAGAGTCAGATGATTCTTCTTCGTCAGAGGCAGCCCAATCATAGTCAACCATAAGGCCTTTGCCTTTCTTCTTAAAGGTTTTCAGCTTTGTATACCTTTCTTTCAGCTTTTTGTATTTTTCATCTCTAGTCCTGTGAGTAAAGTTTTTCTTGGGAAAAGCTGAGGGTCTAGAGACTTTCTTTGACCTGCACTCGCTAGCAAAATGTCCTATCTTTTCACAGTTATAGCAAGTAGCAGTAGCCTTATCAACAGGGGTTGATGATCTTGTCTTGTCAGTAATAGCAAGAGGTTTATTTTTCTTGAAATTACTCTTTCTAGCAAATCTCCTGAACTTATTAGCCAGGAATGCCAGAGTTTCATCATTATCTGAAACGTCAGAGTCTGATGATCTTTCAGAGTTAGTTTCCAACTCAGTGACAGTGATAGTCGATCGCTGAGTGGAAGGTGACTCTGAGATTAAAGCAACAGGGGTGCTTTTGGAATCTTTTACAAGATTCTTCTTAAGATGACTCGATTGCTCATGATTCAGCATCGTGCCATATAAGGTAGAAAGGGTCATTGATTTTAGATCCTTTGACAGCTTGAGACACATAGAATAATTGTCCCAGCTTTCAGGTAAACATTCTAAGAACTTTGTCAGTACTTCAAAGTTAGAATATTCCTTACCAACAGTTTTCAGATCTATTATTAAGCAGTTAAAACGTTGGTGTACTTCAGAGAGAGTTTCATTCTTACCACAAATGAAGCTTTCGTACTGTCTTACCAGGTTGATCTTTCGAGAGTCCTGGACTTCAGAAGTACCTTCATACTGAACACAGATTGTGTCCCACATAGCTTTTGAGGTTTTCAGGTTCATGACGGAATGGTAGACTTCGTCAGGAAGAGCCATGGAGAGTATGGATCTGGCTTTGGTGTCGATAGCCACTTTCTTCTTATCTTCATCAGTCCACATATGAATTTCCTTGGGAATCAGCCTTTCTGGAATAGCAGGTCTATTCTCAGCGGCTGGAACTGCAGCATCAATTCTTATAGGAATATATGCGTCGTTTTCAAGATAGTAAGGCATAGTAGGGTCTACACCTTCTAAGAAGAGAATCATCCTATTTTTCCATAGATTAAAATTATCTCTGGAGAATCTAGGGGGTTTTGCAAGAGAACCGTTGTCAATATAGTTGGTGTTTGTGTTGGTAGCCATTTTAAGAAATAGCAAGGAAGGGAAATCTTAGTATAGATCAGATCTTGTTTATAAGTTTAAACAAATCTGCTCTGATACCACTTGTTGGTCCCGAAGGGCTATACAAGTTTGTAGAAGGGGGGTTGAATACAAATACACGTTTTTACTTTTCTAAATTGTTTATTGATAAATCAAGACAATTTACAACTTGTTGCGGAACAAGATTAAGGATAAACCTAATCTAAACAAGTCTTGAGAAACACTAAGTTTCTTGCACTAGAAAGAGTTAAAGAAATTACGAATAATAACTTAACAATAAGAGAGAGATAAGAAGATGGTCCGAGCACACTTCAAAACTGAAGTAAGGTTCTTCTTATATACTGCATGCATTTAATGCAAGGCAGTATGGCTTTACACGTGGCAGCAGCTGAGTGGTTGCATGTCATTGACCTTTGTAGACAACCTTAGTAGCCGCATGGTGCACAGTGTAGAATCAGAGTTGTTGTACGATTACAGACAAAAGGGATGTCCGTTCTGACAGTTCGTACGGAGACGTGCAAGGGAGGTAAGACAATAGTAACATGCATGGAGACTTCATGATCAGCTTTCGTTGAGTCAGATCTTTATCAGCGAATGATAAAGTTCAGCGATTGCTGAAGTCTTCTACTTGATACTTCACGTTGAATGGACAGGTCTTGCTTCGCTGATATCCGCATCAGTTCATGAGTAGACTTGTCGTTAGTTCTTGAGCTTGATCTTCGACTTCAGCGGAGAACTTTGGTTGACGTGAAACTTGTCTTCAGGGATCATAAGTAAACAACTAACTTATCAGCGATCATCTCATAGACTGAACAGGCTCAAAGCTATAAGATGATGAACAGTGTTCGCTGAATATCTAATCTAAAGAGTGAGAGTTCCTATCAGCGGTACTATAAAGTCTTAGTACTTATCAGCGATAGTGAAACTCTAATACATATTGTTTACTTACAATTTTCACTAAGTGTTTAAGAGAGGGTCATTATCAAATCACTGAGGGTTTGGATCAACAGAAAATTTAAAAGGGTTTATGAACAAAGCTATTTCATGAAATCGAAGACAGTGTTTGGAGAAAACCGTCTGAAGAGAGGAGTGGGATATAAATCAAGGGGTGTGAGAGAAATCTAAGTTTTGATTTTGAAGCTGAAGGATCAAACAAAATGTTGCAACACTTCCATCTATTTATAGGGGCGAGTTGAAACCGGCGACTTCGTGGGACTGTAATCGTGTGAGAGAAATCAGGATCGTGTGAGAGAAATCGTGGAGGTTGAAGGCGGACTCTGGAGAGAAATCAGGGGCGTAGCAGGGGGAGTTTAAACTCCTGGAAGTTGAAGGCGATCGACTGTAATAATAAGAGAAATCAAGAACGTGCGAGTGAAATCAGGAACGTGTGAGTGAAGTCATGTTGAAGATAAATCAGGGCCGGTCGGTTAAGGGAGAGGCGAAGGTAGAAGTTGAGTCTTGTAAAATGAGTTTAAAGGGTCAAGATTAAAAGTTGAATTGGTTTAAACGATCGAGATCTAAACAAAAACGGTTAGACTCGGTTGCGTCAATAGTATAGACAATGTGGGACAACTTTACCATTTTCATAGTTTTTTCATTTCTTTTTAATTATGATTTTAATAATAAAAAATTGATTAATTGGGATGGTTAATAAATGTACATATTTGTTCAAGTATCTAAAAATATATGACAATTTTCTTTTATTGGTAAGTTTATTACTAACTTTTTACATTATATTTTACAAATTATATTACTTAAAAACGTAAACAGCCTCGCGAATCTATCAAAATCTTTTTTTTGTTCTTTTTCGCCTCAAAGTGTTCTGAACCTATCAAAATATAAAAACACATCAATGTTGTTTGGTTTAACCATTTTAATTGAGGAGAAAATAAAGTGAAATTCAACGACCGATCATTGTATTATTATAGTATTATCTAACTTTATCATCCCAGTACACTTTTAAAATAAATTTATAATAAAATAATGATAATTCAATCTCATCGGTGAAATTAAATAAAATAATCATTTATTTATCCCTACATCAAGTTTTAGAGGGAAAAAAAACCTTAACTTTATCTATTTTAGATAACAAGACCTTCATTTTCTGTATTTTAAAGAAGTTGTTGGAAATGTATTTTGAAATAAATGAATTATCATCCCAAGGGGGAGGCCCTTAACTTGACGATATCCATTCAGTGCTCCAATAAATAGCTATTATCCAAATATATACAACTTCCTGTATATGTCTGTCGGTCCCGTAGGGGTTTTACAAGTGTAAGTTTGTAGGGGGGTTGAATACAAACACAAATTTTAAGTTTAAATTTGTTTATTGATTATTGAGAACAATTTAAAGTTTGTTGCGGAAATAGATAAGGTAAACCTAATCTAAACAATCTAAGAAATCACTAAGTTTTCTTGCACTAGAAAAGGGAAAGAAGGGAGTTTGTAGAAAATAGGTTTTCTACAATGCACACAGAAGGGATTTAGGACCCTTCAAAATGAAGGGTATCACTTCTATTTATACCCATGCATTTAATGCACAGCAAAGGTACTTTACACGTGTCAATTATTTATTGGGTACATGCTTCTGACTTTTGTCAAAGACATGCTCTTGGCCGCATGGTGAACAATGTAGTTGGCAGAGTGGTTGTACGGTTATGGACAAAAGCAGGTTTGTTTTGTACCTTCGTACTATTTGTGCAAAAGGATAAGACAAACAAATCCTGAACTGCAAGCTTCATGATCAGTGATCGCTGATGTAGTCTTTCTTTAATGAGGTCTGATGAAAGTCTCAACTATCGCTGAAGCTTTGTTTTTGAGTTGTCGCGCGTTGTAGACTTGTCTTGGTTTCAGTGAATGCCGCTTCAAATCATGAGTAGACTTGTGTTGTTCATCAGCTTGGTCTTCGACGTCAGTGATAAGTTATTTTCGGCGGGAGGCTTGTCTTCAGATATTACAATAACATATGTATTTACATATAAAGGTTCAACGATCTTTGAACAAACTCGGCTGATGATCGTTGATGGTGAAACACTAATACACACAGATGTTAAATGTAATTTTCACTAAGTATTCAAATAGTCGTCATCAAATCACTGAAAGTGTTTGGATCAACAGTGTCGATCGTAAGTTTCCTACATGATTCTTTTTTTACCTTATGAATCAATTTACAACATGATTCTTGTGTACACTTGATTCTGAAAAATCTTTTTTACTTTTGTATCATCTTTTTTCTTCTCCAAAACGCTAAACACCTCATTTATTTTGTTACATTAAATGAAGACCATAAAGAATGTCACCTTAAGGCAAAACTTGAATTATACCAAGCGGTACTTCATCAAAATGGGAGGGTGGCTACACACATCTTGCCATGGTTTTACATTGAAATCAATTGAAATTAGGTCTTGTTTTCTTATAACAAGGAGCCTACTAAAATGACCCAACTTTGAAGGTAACCGAAGGGATGAAAAAATGGTGGATCTATTAGTTGGATGAAGCAACTAACAAACTCTGAAGGAATAATCGGAAAAAAAAAATAAGATAAGAATAAACAAACCAGTTAAGAAGTAGTTAGAAGAAATAAAAGGTTGTTCTTTCTATTTGTGACATTTAAAAGGGGTTTTTAGAATGAGACCTGAACACACTCAAGATGCAAACTTTATAGGTTCAAGCTTCTTATACCAAGAGAAAACTACAAAGCACTTAAAAACGAACAAGAGGTGGAGAAATTTGTAAGTTTTAGCCAAAAAGATGGAAACATTAGTCATTAGTACCTTGGATTTGGGGTTTGTATTAATGTAACACCCCAAAGTTTGGGTTTGGGTATTTAAATATAGTGGATTTATTTTAGTATTAAGTTTGATTGTTTTAATGTTGTTAAGCATTTTAGGAATTAAAAGAAAATGTGATGAATAAATATAAATATATTATGTATATTAGTCATTTGTGAAAGGGCTAAGGTGTAAAATAGATAAAGTAGAAGGGTGCTAAGTTGAAATTTTATTATTAAATAAAAAGAAAAAATGGATAATTTATGATAAATATTTTGTGGGTTACTAGATGACTTTTGGTCCAAGGATTAAAAGTGTAAAGTATATATGATTAAGGGGTTTGGTTGTATGTTTTCAAAGCATTTGATTTTAGAGATTTAGAGATAATCCCATTTTTGTTGAGAATAGAGGTTAAATCCCTAAAATTCGCCTAGTTGATTAGATGATAATCATTAAATCGATTTGCAACTAATCCTATATATAGTCGCTCATAAGCCCCAGGGAAATCAGTGAAAAAAGTCGAGAGGTGAAGAGGAATTCAGGCGTCAAAGCGAATAGGGTTTTTCGAGGTTTTTCGTCCAATTGGAGATAAACTATCGCATTTAATTCTAGTTTTCCTCTTCATAGTGATCGATTTAATGTATGTTATAGGTGGCTTGAGTATCAGTTCGTAAGAAAGTCTCGAAGTCGACCGATTTTGCCAAAAAGTCATTATTATTCGCTTTCGGTAAAAATCGAGACTTTAAACATAAAATTAGAGCTCCCTAATTCATGAAAGTTTATGGTTTTTATGTTAATAAATGGTATAAAGTGTTCTTATGGTTTTATTGCAAAAAATAAAGAAAACAATGAAAAACGACTTAATTGAAAAACATGAGAAATAGTGCAGCCCCGTCACCGGGTAAGGTCCGGATAGAATCCGGGTTTGGGTGTACGCATCTAGAGATGGCCAAATGGGCCCGGTCCCGAAAAAGCCTGGTGGGGGCCCGCCCAAAGTACATGGGTTGTTCTTGTTCCTGTTGTTGGGCCTTGCACTTATTTTTCTGTTAGGCCTGACTTTAAGCTAATATAGCTATTTTGGGTTGTCCTCTTTTACTTATTTTTAGCCCATATTTTTTCTAAAAACCCCATATTTAACTATTTATTATTTTATAAATTTTTCGATTAATTTTATTGTGCAGTGATCATTTTTATAATAATTTTTTTTTATCCAATGTTCTTTTTATGCATTGTTGAAGTATGTTATATATATATATATATATATATATATAATATTTAAATGTTAGTTATTTTCGATAAAAGATATTTCGATGGATCAAATATTTTGGTTATTTGTCAATGATAAATCATATAATTTTACAAGAAGGTTGGATATCAAAAAAATTCCAAAATAGCGTTGTTGTGAAAATAATTGTTTAGTTTCTTAAAGATTACCAAGACACTTGGGAAAGTTCTTTTGGAATATAGTTTGGACTTTTAATAAAGATTTATTTTTATCGAAAAATGTTTTTTTAAAAGCTTTAAAGTCGACGCTAATAGGGTATTAGGACTTTTAGTAGACTCTTAAGTAGTCGATCGAGTAAAAGTCAATAGAAGTCAATAAAGGGCTTACTTAATCCAAGTAAATAGCTTAGTTAGTAGAGAGCTTAGTCAACCATTTCGATTTGTGTAGGTGAAGGTCAGAAGAAGTAAAGAAGCTTACACGTTACACTCAAAGGTGAGTTTCATGTGATTTTGAAGTTAGGATACATACTTATATGAAAAGATGTTTTACAACGATTTATTAGTTACGATGTTTTATGCAACTGCATATTCGATGTGTTATTGTTAGCATGAATGAAGTATTTTGAAATGCATTAAAAGATTTTATGATATTTCGGGTCGGTAAAGATGGTGGGAAACCGCAACGATGTTTTGACCGGTATATGTTGTGAAGTACCTCTCTACCGTGTCGATAGATGTTATTCGGTACATGTATCACGAGTTATACCTCTGTACTTGGAGAATCGAAGTTATTTACGATGTTTCGATCGATACATGTTGCGAAGTTCCTGTGTATCGAGTCAATTTATTAGAAATAGTACATGTATCGCAAGGTATACCTCTGTACGTAGAGAAGTGATGTTTCGAGCGATATTGAACCACTTAGTACTCGATGTTTGATATGTCAAAGATGATTTATTAGCATGCATGATTTTGACGATGATGTTTCCTCGAAGCTTGCTTTATATATCTGAAATGTTTTTATATGAAAAGTTTTGTTTATGTAAACCATGAACTCACTAAGTGTAAGCTGACCAAAGCATGTATCTTAGGATTCGACAAGGCTGAGAGCTCAAAGGGAAATGAGAAGAGTTAGTCGATTTTTAGTTATAGTTTTTTTTTTATTAAGCTTTTTTAGACGATGTTATTTATTTTAGTACTTTGATATTGATGTAAAGACTTCCACTGCTAGATTTTCAATTTAAGTTACTTTTCGATTAAGATATGTTTTGTTTGTTAAGCCGTCACAACCTTGGATTTTGGGGTATGACAATTAATCCATAAAGTAAATGCTTGCAAGAGGCCAGCCCAAGTAAGCTTCTTCTAAACTCATGTAACTACTTGGTTTCTTATCTTTCCTCAAATGGATCTTTCCACTTGCTCTCATATATCATAAGAAGGTAACAAGAGGACTTGTTACATCAAAGTTTTCATCGATGGAAACAAATTCTTCCAATACTTTCTGTAGTTCAACTATTAAAACTACATGATGAGAAAACATTAATATTGGAGATAATGCTACTATCTAAAACTTAATAAGTCAGAAATCTGAAAAAAAGAGGTTGACAATACTACAGTTGTCAAGTGCTCAAGCTTTTTAATACGACAGACCAACATTTACCATCTCCACGTGGTAATAAATAGAAGTATGCACATTTGCAAATTTAAAATTATACATGTTTGAATTTTAAAATTATAACTGTAATAGATGACATGTAGATAAATCCAATTTTAAAACACATGATGTATTCTTATGCATAAAACACCCTAATAAATATAATTAGAATGAAAAAAATAACTCCCAAAAATCGTCAAAGTAAGGGCATCCGCAATGGTCAAGTCTTTCAGGGTGCGTTTGGTACGGTGGACAGGGTGGAACAGGACAGAACAGAACACACTTGTCCTGCGTTTGGTGTCACCATATATGGGACACGCTTGGACTAACTAGAACAGATATGGGATAAGGTTGTCCCACCCCACCTGTAACAAACCGAAATTTTAAGTATGTATTGTAAGTTTGGTGGCCGATGTCTAAAGAATGCAAGTTAGGTTAAGGGGCCTTTTGGCAATTGTTGGGAAGTATTTAAAGCTCCTTTTCCCTAGGGTTTTCATTTTAGAAATCAGTGTTTTGGCCCTTGTGTGTGTTTGGTAACTAGAGAAGAAAAGAGAAGAACAAATGAGTTTTGGACAAAGAAATCGGTAAGGAGGAAGATTTTGCAAGGTATTCCTTTCTAATTCATATTCCATTTTGTTATAGTGTTTCTTTTCTTAATTGGATTGAGTTCTTAAGTCTGATTATAAGGATTCAAGAGGTTGTATCCACATTTTTCTTAAAAGTGGGTTTTAAGGGTTTTTGGCTTTGGAATCGATTTAATGGAGTAATTATGGTTTAAACTGGGTATTTGGAGTTAGTGGATGAACCCTTGTAGATATCTAATC
Organism: Saussurea involucrata; assembly: GCA_033807775.1. Classification (NCBI taxonomy): domain Eukaryota; kingdom Viridiplantae; phylum Streptophyta; class Magnoliopsida; order Asterales; family Asteraceae; genus Saussurea; species Saussurea involucrata. Next base: position 34,450,380 of record CM066323.1, read on the forward strand.
AAACTAATGACAAAAATCGGGTTAATGATCGCTTTTAATAAGTCTGGGTTCGAACAGCCGCGTTTTCCGAACACCAGTGTTTGGTGGTGTCCGGATAAGTTGTGGGTGTCCGGGTAAGTGCCCCGTGAAGGTGTCCGGGTGGTTGAAGTCTCCGGATAAGCTTTGTGTCCGGATAAGTAAGGTGTCCGGAATATGTCCGGATAAGTAGTGTGTCCGGATAAGTAATATGTCCGGAAAAGTAAGGTGTTCGGAAAAGTATGGTGTCCGGAAAAGGGGTATCCGGACAGCAGGTTTGAGCTTTTTATCTGATGTGGATCTATTGCCTTAGGTGTTCTGTGGGTGTAGCTTGAAGGTGTTTAGGAAGTGCATTGTACGTCAATCAAGGTGAGTTCCCTAAACCTTTTACGACTTAAAGTGTTGAATGATTTTGACTGATTATGGTTTCATTTACGAGCACGAAATGTTTATAATTGTTACGCTTGTTTTCCATGAAATACCTATTTTACTTGAGGAAAATGCATTGTACTTGATGAAATGAGAATGACGATTTACAAGGGTTTTAAAGATGCATGTTTGTGAAATGAATGACGTGCTATGTGGAGTCGGTCTGCACTGTGGGATCAAAGATGGATCCTCGGGATCTGAGGGTCCCTTGGATATGTAAGACAGATTGGTAAGTTGGAATTTGTTTCCCTCCTATTCGGTAGAGGGGAGTCCGTGGGGGCTCCAAAGAGGACGAGAGGGAACCTAATGGAACCCTGATCGTAAGATGATATGTGATCCATACACAGTGTAGTACCATGCTTGAAGTATGTTAAGATTTACGATAATGTTTTCATAAATGCTTTTATACTAGTTACATGTTGTTTTCTGAGGGAATTCACTAGACCTTTTGGTCTAACCCTCGCTTTTCAAAACTAAACCATTTTCAGGTAAGCGTGCTATGGGTTCTTCTAGTAAGAACTAAGAAAGACGACGAGGAGGACTTGGAGCTTAGAGACACTCCAGATTGGGTTTTGATAGCTATAGATAGTACTCGGTTGTGGCTTAGGGAGACTTCTGTTGTTCATGATTAGTGTTAACGTTAAAGTTTTTGTTAAGAATGTTTTAGCATTGATGTAAGGACAAGCACATTTATGTCTTTTAAATGGTTAATCTCGTGACTTGACTTTTATGGAAAGTGGGACGTTACAAATGGTATCAGAGCCTTAGTTTAAGGGATTTAGGTGACCATTCGGGCCTAAACTTAAACTGTAAGATGAGGAACACAGTCGAGACATAGGATTGCCTCTAGGAACGATCACTATAAATGCGTTTAGGAATAAGGTGCCAAGGACAAACATGTAAGGTAAGTTTGGGATTTCACCTGGCCAGTGTAATTATGAACTTACAGGTACATGTGCGTGCTTACAATACCTTACTTATAGCAAATTTGTTGTGTCACGTCTAGCAAGGATTAACTATCGGTTTCTTTCAGTTTAGCGCTATGGCTGGGAGAGCATTGAGGAATGGGTCAGCAAGATCCCTGAGGGTTAGACCGAGCTCCATTGTTTGGGGAAGGGTCGTGTAAGAGTCATTATGATGTGATGTATGAAGACATCGTAGAGAAGAAACGTTGTAAAGAATGTTATGAGTCATCTAGAGGTAGCTCTTCGTGGATTCGGAGAGGATGAATGTTTGAGTTTGAGTAAGACTCCAGTTTCGGGAGAGTCCTAGTTATGGAAATCATGGGATAGATCAGTTGGGATGGTAAGATAGAACAGTGTCAAAACCTTGAAAGTATCAATGGAGCCCTGACTTTTTAGTCGAGCTTTTCATTGGCAGGACAAATGGAATAAGATACTTATAGTGAATTGAAAGCATGTAGAAGTAGAAAGTGAGATAGTCGATCAAAGCGAAAATAGTGTGAATTGGTTGAGTAAGTGAGATGTGGAACGCATGTACATCAAGTTAGTGCTTGACCGAGAGGGCGACCCTTGGTCGAAGGAAGAGTGACAAGGATAAGTTGCGTGGGTAAAGCGGTTAACCTTGCTAGGGTGAGTAGCCTTCAATTGCAAGTAGAGTATCATGCATAGCTTTCTTAAATATAACATAGAAATTTTCACGATTTAAATTAAATGTGTAAATATCAATTTTGATCGAAAAGGAGTCAGAATGTGCAAGTGTATGTTTAAAGAAAAGGCGATTTCATTCACATTGCACTATGAAACTTTGAGCCTAACGATTGCAAAGTATTTCACACTTTTCAAGATGAGTTAAATTATTACAAAAGGTCGAGAAGACGTGTGCCAGCGAAACTTTTACAATCAAATGAATTTTAACCGAATGATATCATATAAAAGAGTGTGAGAACCGATTGGTTTACTTGGTGTCAGTAATCTCTTTCAAAATTGTGTTGTATGAAAGGATTTTCATTCAACGTAATACTGTCGTAATAACATCGTTCGGAATTGAGTAAGATAAAAGTTCACGGAAAGATGCATGCAAACGATTCTCGAATCGTTGTGCAGGGCGTTGAAGTTATAAGAATGATGGGGTCATGTGTACCCAGGCGTTTTCCAAACATTGCTTATTTAAAATGATCAAATGTGCGAAAAGATTTATTTAATGTATTGTCATGCATGAAGGCTATGAACCTACTAGGTCGCAGAGTATAACGTTATAAGTTAAGAAGGAACTCTGAGAGTGGAAAGGTGTTAGACAAATCAGGGGAGAACGTATATGGTTGCAGTATATGTGTTCTAGAGGAAAAAGGTGAGCAGTGGTAGAATCGGAAGTGGGTTATAGTATCGGTTGTGTGAGGGTCTGCCCCTTATGCGGTAGCGGGAAGTACGGTTGTCAAGGGACGGCCGTGTCCGGAGGAAGGATTTGAAGCCTTCAAGGTGATGATTTTAGCAACTCGTTCTGAGTAGTGTGGTGAGGGAGAATAAAATGTCTATGGCGTGGGAATACGAGTTCCGAGGTAAGCTTGTAATGTTGATGTTACATGAGTAGGTTTCGAAAAGAGGGAGACAAATCATGAAGGTGATTATGATATGTGGAAGGATTAGGCTCCGTAAGGAACTCATGTTAAAGGATAGGTTAAGGAAGTAGTTAAGAGTTGTCTTTTGTTGTTGAAGTCGGCAACGGTGTATGTTGGCCGAGGCCGAAGACTCAAACCAGATGAGTGTAAGTTGATAGAATATCTTGTAGAGGTGTTAAATTAGTAAGAGACCGGTGTTGTTGAATAGGCGTTCTATTTACGAGGTGAGGAGGGTCCGTAGAAGGACAAGGTGTGTAACACAAGCGGAGTGAGTGTAGACTATACCAGTCAGTAAGAAAATGTGCCGTGTCTAAGAAAGGACTCGGATCATAAAGAGCTAGCTAGGATGTTTGTGTTTGAGCTAAGTATGATCTCGTGAGTCATAGTTCAACAAGTTAGGAGAGAACTAAGTAGCGAGACAGACTCGATTGTAGTATACGGGGGAATATGAAGGAAGGGTGAATTGTGTACGAATGACCATGAGAGACTTGGTCGGTAGTGTGATGATAGGAGCGGTGGATGTACGAACGAATAGTAGCTTCAATTGCCAAGATATCTGTGTCAGCCGGTGATGTAGTAAGGCGATGATAGAAAGATGAAGGATTAGAAGGAAGTCTTTTTGGGATTTCGGGTAAAGTGTACGTTTTGCAATCCCAGTTGTTGAAGTACGGGGTTTGTAAGTTGGTGCCTATTTTGACTGTTATCGGAATGGAATGTCGGGGCAGAATTGGGTGATTGCCCAGCTGTGAGACCAAGCTTGGTGGTCATGTATGTTGTTAAGTATATTCTTGAAGGTAGAGTAAGTTTAAAGAAGATGATGAATAGATTAGTCAAGTTGTAGTATAGTAGATGAGAAATCGTTAAAGAATGTGAATTGTTGCTTAAGTGTGAAAGAAATGTCTGAGAAGGTAAAGGTTGGAGATAAAATGTGTAGTGACGTCGAACACTGGTCTTGTTTCAAGACGGCTTGGTTGAATGCCTTAAGATAAGATCTTGGTGCAACTGTTTGGTTATGTGAGTAATGAGAAAACGATACCAACATGAGGAAAGGTCGGGAGAGAGGGGCAAGTAATGTTTGGTGGGCAATGCTCCACGCTAACGTGGGGAGGTGAAGATAGTATGTCGGAATAAGTGAGTAAGTTGGAAGTAGTAAGCCTGACGGTGATGTCGAACGATGCAGTGTTGTGTAGATTGTCATTGATAAGTGTGCGAACCGTTGGAAAGGGTATTGAGGAAGGGAATTGTGTATGATTTTGTACAGGAAAGAAGTGGATGAGACAACTGAATGAATTAAGTTAGTGACGTTGTGAGAAATGTTTAAACGAATTGGTCGTGCGGTGATCAAACTAGTGAGAATGGTATGGTGTGACCATGGTTACTCCTCCCAGTTGGGTGAGGATAACCGGAGTTATGTTTTTATGTTTTGACGAACGCGACAATCAGCGAGGAATGGTCGTGTTTCAGGATAGGTTTAATTCGAGTAGGTGGACACTTCAGCAATGGGTTGGAGGTTCCTACTCTTAGTTACGTATAAGTATGGAGTGGTGAGGTGGTGAGGAGATGTGTAATGGTTGACGAACCGTGGTCTAGGTGGTCCGAGAAAGGGAAATGTTATCTGCAATAGACGATTGTTGGGCGGTATAGGGTTGAGAGTCGTGATACGATGAAGGAACTCTGGGTTGTGAGTTGTCGAGGTGTACAGGGTTGGCCAGGTGCCAAGCTGTCAGGTGGGTGTTGTCTCTTGGTAAATGAACCTCGTGTGGTGGCGGAGGATTTAGCCAAGTTCCTTCTTAAAGGAAGTATAGATGCTTGAGAAGCCTTGGTTAATCTTCTGTTGTCAAGACCGATCGAGTAGGAATAGTAGCCTTCAAGTTAGCAGTACCGTAAGAACTGAGGGAAGTGCACACGAGGTTCTTGTTTCGAATTTAATGAGGTGGTTGACTAAGTCTGAAATAGTTTTACCTTGGGGGAAGTGTCAGTTTTGGTGTGGGCAAGATACCCGCATCTTTTCCCAATAAGGAATTCCGGGGACGGATTCTTTTAAGGGGGGAGTGTTGTAACAACCCGAAATTTTAAGTATGTATTGTAAGTTTGGTGGCCGGTGTCTAAAGAATGCAAGTTAGGTTAAGGGGCCTTTTGGCAATTGTTGGAAAGTATTTAAAGCTCCTTTTCCCTAGGGTTTTCATTTTAGAAATCAGTGTTTTGGCCCTTGTGTGTGTTTGGTGACTAGAGAAGAAAAGAGAAGAACAAAGGAGTTTTGGACAAAGAAATCGGTAAGGAGGAAGATTTTGCAAGGTATTCCTTTCTAATTCGTATTCCATTTTGTTATAGTGTTTCTTTTCTTAATTGGATTGAGTTCTTAAGTCTGATTATAAGGATTCAAGAGGTTGTATCCACATTTTTCTTAAAAGTGGGTTTTAAGGGTTTTTGGCTTTGGAATCGATTTAATGGAGTAATTATGGTTTAAACTGGGTATTTGGAGTTAGTGGATGAACCCTTGTAGATATCTAATCAAACTAATGACAAAAATCGGGTTAATGATCGCTTTTAATAAGTCTGGGTTCGAACAGCCGCGTTTTCCGGACACCAGTGTTTGGTGGTGTCCGGATAAGTTGTGGGTGTCCGGGTAAGTGCCCCGTGAAGGTGTCTGGGTGGTTGAAGTCTCCGGATAAGCTTTGTGTCCGGATAAGTAAGGTGTCCGGAAAAGTAATGTGTCCGGATAAGTAGTGTGTCCGGATAAGTAATGTGTCCGGAAAAGTAAGGTGTCCGGAAAAGTATGGTGTCCGGAAAAGGGGTATCCGGACAGCAGGTTTGAGCTATTTATCTGATGTGGATCTATTGCCTTAGGTGTTCTATGGGTGTAGCTTGAAGGTGTTTAGGAAGTGCATTGTACGTCAATCAAGGTGAGTTCCCTAAACCTTTTACGACTTAAAGTGTTGAATGATTTTGACTGATTATGGTTTCATTTACGAGCACGAAATGTTTATAATTGTTACGCATGTTTTCCATGAAATACCTATTTTACTTGAGGAAAATGCATTGTACTTGATGAAATGAGAATGACGATTTACAAGGGTTTTAAAGATGCATGTTTGTGAAATGAATGACGTGCTATGTGGAGTCGGTCTGCACTGTGGGATCAAAGATGGATCCTCGGGATCTGAGGGTCCCTTGGATATGTAAGACAGATTGGTAGGTTGGAATTTGTTTCCCTCCTATTCGGTAGAGGGGAGTCCGTGGGGGCTCCAAAGAGGACGAGAGGGGAACCTAATGGAACCCTGATCGTAAGATGATATGTGATCCATACACAGTGTAGTACCATGCTTGAAGTATGTTAAGATTTACGATAATGTTTTCATAAATGTTTTTATACTGGTTACATGTTGTTTTCTGAGGGAATTCACTAGACCTTTTGGTCTAACCCTCGCTTTTCAAAACTAAACCATTTTCAGGTAAGCGTGCTATGGGTTCTTCTAGTAAGAACTAAGAAAGACGACGAGGAGGACTTGGAGCTTAGAGACACTCCAGTTTGGGTTTTGATAGCTATAGATAGTACTCGACTGTGGCTTAGGGAGACTTCCGCTATTCATGATTAGTGTTAACGTTAAAGTTTTTGTTAAGAATGTTTTAGCATTGATGTAAGGACAAGCACATTTATGTCTTTTAAATGGTTAATCTCGTGACTTGACTTTTATGGAAAGTGGGACGTTACACCACCCCCTGGAACTAAGTAGAACAGCCTCTCATGTTACCAATTTACCCTCAATCAACGCCTTCTCTTTCAATCGCTTCTCAATCGATTCTCCACGCCTCCACAGCACCTTCAATCGACGCCTTCTCCTTCAAACGTCTTCTCAATCGATTCTCCACGCCCCCACAGCACCTTCAATCGACGCTTTTCTCCTTCAATCGTCTTCTCCACAACCCATTGATGCTCTAGGTTCTCGACTGACCTAAACCCATCGACGCCTTCTCCTTCAATCGTCTTCTCCGCGCCTCTACAACCCATCGATGCTCCAGGTTCTCGACTGACCTAAACCCATCGCTGCTCCTTCAATCAAAATCTCCAGGTATTCTGTCGATTTCGACTTCCACAGATCTCACGATTTTTTTCTGTCGATTTCCATCTTCTCCACTTGATTTCACACACTGATTTCTTCCACACTGATTTGAAAGACAAATTGGGAAAAAGGAGGGAAAGGGAGAGGTGTTTCTGTGTCGATTTCCATCTTCTCCACTCAAAAATTGGGATGATTTTGCTCTTAACCCAAGTTTAATTCTTCTTCATGTTCTAGTGTTGTGTTTGATTCATACCTGATATTGTCCATACCTAATGTTGTGTTGTGTTTGATTCATACCTGATGTTGTGTTGTGTTTGATTCATACCTGATATTGTTCTAGTGTTGAGTGTTCTTTCTGTTTAATGGAAAACTGCAGAAAGATATTGAATGGTAAAAACTTCAAAAAAACATTCGATTTTGTTTCTGATTAATGAATATCTTTACATTAATCCTTTGATCTCATGGAAGCTAAGCACTTTAGCTGTATACTTTGCAACTGATGCAAGAATTAAATCGTTTGTAACGATTTACCATCACGATTTCCGTCGAGAACTTATTAGGGGTAAATTGGTCATTTAACCAGTCATGTCCCTGTTCTGTCCAGTCTTACCAAACGCTGGACAGCTGTTCTGTCCTGTCCTGTTCTGTCCTGTCCCGTTCTGTCCTGTCCCGTCCTGTCTGTGTACCAAACGCACCCTCAAAGACTTGATCTATTTGTCACATCAGCAAAAACTCATCTTCAAATAGTTACTTCAATGGTCAAGTCTTTCAAAAGTTTTTTTTGTATTTTTAATTCATTTTTAATATATATACATAAATTATCCTCATCTATGAGTGTGTGTTTATATAGGGACATTGAGAGGGTGAGAGATAACATTTTTCAAATATAAAAACAAAAGTTTCTTTTTTTATAAATATAAACTATATATACTTAAAATCATTGGCGGATCCAGCTGCAAAAAGGGGGGGTCCCATCCCCCCACTAAAATAAAAAATATATGATTTTTTTAGTGTAAAAACAATTATTTTTTAGCGTTATAGTATGGTTTCCCCCCATTTTCTTCATTTTGAGGAAGCTGTTGGAGATGGTCTTAGTCTACCTTAAAAGTGACTCCACTATGCAAAAATCATGGATCCGCCACTGCTTAAAACTATGATTTCTAAAAACAAAAGCATTTAATTTTTGTGTTTTTTTAATATTCGATATTGGTGTCATTTTGATCGTATTTACGAAAGCATTCCAATAATGTATTTTGTTAAAAATAATAATAATTATATTCTATATATTTAATAAATAAATCATTATTGAATGAAAGTGGAAAAATTAAAATTATAAACTCATGATAGTTGAAGGATAAAATATGTAAATTTGTTAAATCTTCAAACACTTGACATCCACCAACCTTTTGGATGTCAAGTCATTTTTCAAATTTTAACTCCAATGGTTAATTTTGGTATCAAGTCGTTGTAAAGCTTTTCATCAAGTCATTTATTTGACCATTTATGTTCCAATTCGCATCACACCAAAAAATTGTCAAAGTAACACATGTTCCAATTCGCATCACACAGCAATATTAAAAATAGGGAATTTAATTAAAATACCCAAAGTTTGACTTTGACTTAGCAAAATACTCATTTTCTCGCTCAGTTTACCAAAATACTCATTTTGTCCGCGATGGAGCCCGCGATCGCGGGCCAGGAGCTTTTTTGAAAATGTTTATCCCGCGTACGCGGGGTGTGTCCCCCGGTGGAATCCATTTGCTGAATTTGGTGAGTTTTTTAATTAAATTTTACACTTTCAACCCCTATACTTATTTACTTACTTTACTTTATACCTTTTACTTTCATAATTTTAATTTTACATTTAACACATATAATCGTTTATCAACCCCTATTGGGGTTGAAAGTGTAAAATTTAATTAAAAAACTCACCAAATTCAGCAAATGGATTCCACCGGGAGACACACCCCGATCGCGGGCTCCATCGATGCTGTTGTTATGGTAAACTGAGCGAGAAAATGTGTATTTTGGTAAGACAAAGTCAAACTTTTGGTATTTTAATTAAATTCCCTTAAAAATAAGAAAAAACAAAACAAAAACGATGAGCTACTTTATTAATTGGCTTATAGCTTAAACTTGAGAAATCAAAACCTAGGAGATTATTTGAAATTCTCCTAACTAAATTAAGGGGGCGTTTGGTTCATTTTAAGAAAAATGAAAATGAAAATGGGAATGCAGGAGAATGAGAATAGGAATGAGCATTCCATTGATGCTGTTTGGTTAAACCAATATAATTAATAAAATAATATTTTATATAAACTTTTTAATACAAATATTTGACGTCCAACATGAAAATAAAAAATATTTTTCGTTAAACATCGAGAAATAAAGAGACATGAAAAAAATGGCTAAGCGGGAATAAAATTTTCATTCCCTCCAATTTAGTCAGGAATGAAAATTAATGGGTTTGGGGTAATGATTCCATTATATTATATCAAACCAAACAGCAGTTTTTATTATCATTCTCATTCCTGACCCCTCAATACCTCCAACCAAACACCCCCTAAAAAGACCAAAGGCTTAGATCGCCAAAACCCAAAAACCCCAAACTCCCTTTGAGAAAATATGCAAATCTAGTATTTGTGTTGGACCAAGTTATAAAACACATAACTTGACCGAATTTTCCAATCTGCTCTTAACACACCATTTCTTCAATTTAAATTACCGTTAACCAAACCTTTTAACGGATACTCAAGTTTCAGCAATGCTAACATTATAATTAATATGTGAACCATTCTTATAAAGTGTTAGAGCATCTCCAACAGCTTCCCCAAAAAATTTCCAAAATGGGGAAGCAAAAGTCAAAATCCCCAAAAAAAATTACACTCATCTCCAACAGATTCCCCATATTTGGAAAAACACTTGTAATCATATTTAGAGAAAATTTTGGGGAAAATCCTATTATCCCCATTTTAGAGAAACTTTTGGGAAAGCTGTTGGAGCTTATTTGTGTTCCAAAATCCTCATTTTCCCCAAAATGGGGAAGCTGTTGGAGATGCTCTTAAGTAGCCATGATGATTTTGGCAGGGATGCAAGTAATATGGACTTGTTGTACTTGGTACAAACAAAAAGTTTGAATCTCCTAAAATGAAGTTAAAACTTTCTTTTATGATTCAATACAACCATATTCAACATTTGTATATTTTCATTTCATCAATCAAACAAGAGCGCAAAAGCTACTCAACATACTCTTGAGTTGCTACTTTTATTTAACTACCTAATAACATAATAGAAAATAGAAGAAATAGTCAACTCGTAACGAAATCCAATAACATTACCGTTTAAAAAAGCAAAGATGTGTTTGTTTTCCAACACAACACAAAAATCTATGATTGCTCATTTGGATTAAAATTCAGCAAATTCATAGATCATTTATTAAGTTTCGGTCACTAACTCAATCGTCCTCAAACAATAAATACACCAAAGGAAGAACCATTTTTTTTCGAAACGACAATCTTTTATAGCATAAAATTTGTCTTAAGATTGTTGTAAATAAGTTCTACAAAAGACGAAATAATACAATAAACAAAACATGAAATTCAAATGTCATCTTCTTTTCCAACAAAAATTTCACTAATTAATAATAAGTTTCATGCTATTGAGACCACAAGGGTTCAGAAGGTGCAACATGGATCATGGTGGCTCCTAACTTCCATTAAATCTTCCACATTACCATGCTACAAATTAGGGAGATAGATGCCATCTAATCACAAATAACCAAAAGAAAATCCTAGCAAAAACAACTTCTTTCAAACAACCCAAATTCTCTATCACATATTCCAATAAAACACCCTAAAAAATCAAACAAAAAAAGTTTGGTGTGGCTTTTTCCATTTGAAAGAAATCTGCAAACCAATACAAACCCAATTCTACACAAAATCAATGGGTTCAAGTAGGTTAAGAAAAGCAATTGGAAGAGTCAAGGATCAAACCACCATAGGCCTAGCCAGGGTTGGCAGCACCACCTCATTACCAGATCTCGATGTGGCAATCGTGAAGGCCACCCGCCACGACGACTACCCCGCCGAAGACCGCCACATTCAAGAAATCTTGAACCTAACGAGCTGCTCACACGCCTATGTAGCATCATGTGTCACCACCATCTCAAGACGCCTCAACAAGACCCGAAATTGGGTTGTAGCCTTAAAGGCACTCATCTTGATCCAACGGCTTCTCCAAGATGGCGATCCTGCATATGAACAAGAGATTTTCTTTGCCACGAGACGTGGGACCCGATTATTAAACATGTCGGATTTTCGCGATATGTCAAGGTCTAACACGTGGGATTTTTCGGCTTTTGTTCGGATGTACGCTTTTTATCTCGATGAGCAACTTGTGTATCGGATGCAGAAAAGGCGAGGAAAGCATAGTTCATATTCTCACGAGGAAGATGACGATGAGAAAGAGGAAATGGGACCCGTGGTTGTAGAATCTCCAATCCATGAAGATTCCAACGAGAACATGTTTTCTCGGCTTCAGCATTTAATGCGACTCCTCGAGCGCTTTCTTGCTTGCCGGCCGTCAGGTTCTTACCTCAACATCCTAACTTCTGAGTTATTTACTTAAATAACCATTTCAAATAAACAAATTTAAGTTTTAACCATCGGAAAAATTACCAAAATGTCCGGAATCCCGCAGGTCTGACACCGCAAGGCACCTTTTACTTGCGATGTCAGACTTTTTCCGACAAAAAAATGAAAAAAAAAATCTGGTAAAAAATGATAAAACCGCAAGCACAAGTCACCAAAAGATTTGATTTTTTTTATTATTTTGTCAGAAAAGTCAGACACCGCTAGTAAAAGATGTCTTGCGGTGTCAGACATGCGGGATTCCGGACATTTTGGTAAAAAAAAAAGAATTTTAATGGTTAACTTAAATTTCTTTATTTGAGACGGTTATTAAAGTAAATAATCCTAACTTCTCCCTATTCATATCCAGGGTTAGGTTCCCATGAGACCAGCCACTTTTTGTGAGACGGTGATACACAGTGTGAATGTTTGGTGTGTTTTCCCCGTAAATATTCCTTGTGTTTTTCAAGTGAAGGTTCGTTTTTTTTCATGTGAAGGTTTGGTCGTGTGAAGGTCCAGTGAAGGTTTGACGTGATAAAAAACAACCATCCAACGGCTCACAGTGTGTCTCACGGGTCTCACGAAAACTGATGTGTCCCAAGTCTTCATTTCTGTTTTCTCTGCAAATGTTGAATCAGGTCCAGCAAAGGGAGACAGGATTGTGATGGTGGCTTTATACCCACTTGTGAAACAAAGTTTCCAACTTTATTATGACATGACAGAGATCCTAAGGATCTTGATACATCAGTTTACAGAGCTCGAAATTCCAGAATCCGTCAAGGTTTACGAGATTTTGCGACGGGTAGGAAAGCAGTATGATGAGCTTGATTACTTTTATGATTGGTGCAAATCTGTCGGCATTGCGAGGACTTCTGAATATCCAGATGTGGAAAAGATTTCACAAAAGAAATTAAAGATCATGGATGAGTTTATCAGAGAGAAATCAGTAATGGGGCAGTATGGAACTGAGCCTGAGCTGGAGCCGGAGCCGGATATGAATGCAATTAAAGCATTACCAGGACCAGAGGAATTCGAAGAAAAGGAGAAAGAGGATAAGAAAGAACTGAAAAAGAGTCATGACGTGGGTAATCTATTGAACTTGGGAGACAATGATCCAACGGTGGAAGATCACGCTGATATGGCATCTGCGTTATTTGATGGTGGTCCGGCAACTAGAACTCCGGTGGAAAGTGGGACCCGGGCATGGGAAGCCTATAAAGGAACAGAGGATTGGGAAACGGCTCTAGTTGAAACCCCGAGTCATTTGTCAAACCAGCAACCTGGTGGTTTCAATACACTGGTTCTAGATGGGATGTACCAACAAGCGGCAATCGAAACTGACATGGTTAACTCAGGCAGTGCAAGTAGTGTTGCATTCGGAACCAAGGGAAAGCTAGCATTGCCGCCAGCACCACCATCGGCCAATGGCGGAGGTGACCCATTCTCAGCCTCACTTCCAGTGGCACCGCCGCCATATGTGCAGATGGCGGAGATGGAGAAGAAGCAGAGGTTATTAGTGGAAGAACAGATGATGTGGCAGCAACATCAGAGAGATGCATTGCAAGGACAAGTAGGTTTAGCTAAGATGCAATCAAACCACCATCCATCACATGAGAGGTTACACACTCCCTAAGTGAAAATGGGGCAGTGGGGCACAAATGTTTTGAGCAATTTAGGTGCTGGGATAACAGTGGATTTCAAGCCTCTCAAACCTAGAATTTAAACGGGAGAAGCTCTAGAGATGTGCGTATAAATAACTTGATAGCTTTATCTTAGATTTTATTATGTAACCTAGACTAGAATTGGGACATTTTGTATTTTGTTCTTCATGTGTTTTTATGTGCTTAGATTTAGAACCAGGTTGAATACGATGCAGGATATATTTGTATATATATATATATATATATATATAGAGAGAGAGAGAGGGAGGTTCAAGGGAAAACCTCAAAAAAAGGGAAAACTGAAGAACATCCTAGGAGCCCTTCATCTGGGCGGTATGCACTTGTGCATACAGGTAAATAGTTTGACTTTTTGGTTTTATGCACAAATGCATGTTACAAATAACATGTATGCACAAGTGCATACCGCCCAGATGAAGGGCTCCTAGGGTGTTCTTCAGTTTTCCGTTTTTTTAGGTTCTCTTGAACCTGGCCCTATATATATAGACTCTAAACAGTGATACTATTGTATTGTTTTACTTGATTTACAATGAAAGAGTACAAGGGAATTTATAGACAAGAAACTATACAAAAGAAGGAAACCCTAGGAGAGAAAACCCTAAGGGCCCACGGGCTAAGTTGGGCCGCATAACATAATTTACATTCTAACACTCCCCCTCAAGGTGGAGCATAGATGTTAATCATGCCCAGCTTGTTACAAATAGAAGAGACTCGCGAACCAGGTAAGGCTTTGGTAAATACATCCGCAAGTTGATTTCCTGTTCGAACAAAAGGAGTTGAGATGGTTCCTTCTTCTAGCTTTTCATGAGTGAAATGACAGTCCACTTCGATATGCTTCGTTCTCTCATAAAACACGGGATTGTTTGCAATGTGGATAGCCGCCTCATTGTCACAATACAGTTTCATGGGTTTAGATTGAGTAAACCCAAGTTGGCCTAGCAGGTTACGCAACCAAATCAGCTCACATGTGGTTTGGGCCATAGCCCTGTATTCAGATTCCGCGCTAGACCGAGAAACGACATGTTGTTTCTTGCTTCTCCATGAGACTAGATTCCCTCCAACTAACACACAATAGCCTGTCGTAGATCGCCTGGTCGTGGGATCTCCATTATAGTCGACATCTGTAAACCCTTCTATGACATGATGACCGTGATTTTGATAAAGAATGCCAAGGCCAGGAGCACCTTTTAGGTACTTCAATATATGCCTAACAGCCTCCCAATGTAGAGTTCTTAGAGATGACATAAACTGACTTACGACGCTTACGGGAAAAGCAATGTCAGGACGAGTAATTGTCAGATAGTTCAGCTTTCCCACAATCCTTCTGTACTTTTCTGGATCCTTAAGTAGATCTTCCTCGTCTGCTTTCAATTTCATGTTTGGAATCATTGGGGCCTCACACGGTTTTGCTTCAATCATCCCAGAGTCATTCAGTACATACAAACAGATCCCTTTCCGAGTACGAGATACTTCAATTCCCAAGAAGTATTTTAAAGGACCTAGGTCCTTTGTTTGAAACCGAGACGCAAATAAATCTTTCAGCTTCTTGATCCCTGCCTTATTACTGCCTGTAATCACAATGTCATCAACGTATACCACTAGTAGAATACATAAAGAACACTGAGTGATCATGAGAGCTTCTCCGTAAGCCAAACTCAGTTACCACAGCATTAAATCGTCCAAACCAAGCACGGGGCGATTGCTTTAAACCATAAAGTGATTTACGTAGGCAATAGACTTTGCCAGACTCCCCCTGAGCAACAAACCCAGGTGGCTGCTCCATATAAACTTCCTCCATGTAAATCACCATGCAAGAAGACATTTTTCACATCCAGTTGGTGTAATGCCCAGTCGTAAGTAGCAGCTAAAGAAATAAACAAGCGGATGGAGGTAACCTTAGCCACAGGAGAAAATGTCTCATAGTAGTCGACCCCATAAGTCTGAGCATATCCTTTGGCTACCAACCGGGCTTTCAGACGAGCCACAGATCCATCTGGATTGACTTTCACAATGAATACCCATTTGTAGCCGATTGCCTTTTTACCTGCAGGTAACCCTACCAAATCTCATCTACCATTATGCTCAAGAGCATTAATCTCATCTATCATAGCATCCCGCCATCCAGAATGGGCCAAAGCTTCACCAACCGTTTTCGGAACGGAAACCGAATCAAGTGTAGAAACCAAAGAACGAGAACATGAAGAAAGTCTATCATAGGAAAAAACAGAGGCAATCGGGTAAGTACATGAGCGCTAACCTTTCCGAAGGGCAATGGAAACATCAAGATCAGGATCCTGTGTATCGGAAGGTGGTGGATCACTTGAAGCAAGAGGATCATCAGTAGATGGATCTGCAGACGATGACGAAGATGGTATAGGGTCGGGATCTGACGTCGGGCGTTGGCGCCTACTATACACATGAACAATCGGTGGTTTAGTAGGCTCCTGAGGTTGTGTTGGTTCGGATAGGATAGGAGACTCTGGAACATGTATGGTATATACCAACAAGTCATCACTCTCTCTAGAATTGCAAGGTGTGGACATAGGAAAGAAGGGTGTATTCTCATGGAATGTAACGTCCCGAGAGACAATGTATCGATTAAGCATGGGAGAAAAACACTTATACCCCTTTTGAAGGCGAGAGTAACCAAGAAAGACACACTTCAACGACTTGGGATCCAACTTAGTGATATGTGGTCGGGTATGACGAATAAAGCAGGTACTACCAAAGATCTTTGTCGACTATCTTTGGGTCGACACGAAACAATGACTTAGTTGGAAACATAACAGAGAAGGGACTTCGACCATCCAAAACAACAGATGACATTCGATTGATGAGAAAACAAGCAGTAGCGACAGCGTCAGCCCAAAAGAGTTTAGGAACATTCATGTGGAATAATAGAGCCCTAGCCACCTCTAAGAGATGACGATTCTTTCGTTCTGCAACTCCATTTTGGGCTGGTGTGTCGACACAAGAAGACTCATGAAGGATACCATTTTGAAGCATATATGACTGAAATGTTTGAGACAGATATTCTTTTGCATTATCACTACGAAGAGTTTGAATGGACACTTTAAATTGTGTCTTAACCTCCGCATAGAGTGAACAAAAATGTGTAAAGACTTCAGATCGGTTTTCATAAAATAAAGCCAAGTAGTACGAGAGTAATCATCAACAAACGTAACAAAATACTTAAATCCAAGTTTTGAGGTAACCGGACATGGTCCCCAAACATCGGAATGGACTAACTCAAATGGGGATGAGGCCCGCTTATTACAGACTCTAGGACTTAAATGAATACGTTGATGCTTGGCAAACTGACACGACTCACACTGTAGAGAAGATAAAGAAGAAAACTCAGGACACAACTTCTTTAGATTCTGCAAAGAGGGAAGACCTAATCGACAATGAACTTCAAGCGGAGACGATGGGCTGGAACAAGTCAATGAATAAGATGGTGCACGTTCAAATATGTATAGGCCGTCAGATTCCCGTCCTCTACCAATAATCGTCTTCGTCGACAGATCGTGAAAGACACAAAAATCAGGAAAGAATGAGACACAGCATTTTAGAGCACGGGTAATTTTGCTGACTGATAACAGATTAAATGAGAAATTAGGTAAGCTTAGTACGGAAGATAACGAAAAAGATGGGGAAAGATCGATGGTGCCAGAACCAAGGACAGGTGCGGTAGATCCATCGGCAATTGTGACGTGTGATGGGGATGCGTGTTTATTGAAATTAGAAAAAAGAGGGATTACCTGTCATGTGATCTGAAGCACCGGAATCAATGACCCATTTGGAGGCAGAAGATACTAGGCATGTACTAGAGTTACCTGTTTCAGCAAATGCAGCAGTCGGAGCAGTGGAATTCTCAGTCCCCAGGAGTCTAGCATATTCTTCTGCAGGTATAGTAACAGTACTATCTGATGCAGAAGCAAAGTGGGCTGATGAGCTCCTCGGGTGTCTGGCCAAAAGCTTCTTACACGTGCGCTTGGTGTGACCGAGCTCATGACAGTAGTAACATTCAACACCATCAGAATCTGGAACCGTAGCCCGTGAATCAGTTGTTCGGTCACTGTGGCCACCCCTAGAGCCCCCGCGAAACCCTCCTCGAGAGCCACCACGAAATCCTCCACGAAATCCTCCTCGACTAACCAGAGCACTGTTGTGATCCACAGATTGAGAAGACAGAAGATTATCATTACGAAGAACACGAGCAAATGTTTCCTGAAGAGAGGGACTAGCAGATTCATTCAAGAACTGAGATCTGATAGAGTCGAATCGCAAACCGGTCAAGAAACTAATAACAGCCACTTGTTCCCTTTGAGTCTGCATAGCTTTGACATCAGCACTTAACGGAAGAAGAGAGTTAAGCTCTTCATATACCTTTTTGAACTCCATGACATAAGTAGTGAGCGATCGGTCATGTTGTTCTCCACGATGAAAGGACTTACAAACACTATAAATCCGAGAAATGTTACTTTGCCCAGAATATAAGAAATCAAGATAATCCATAAGTTCTTTCACGTATTCACAATGACTGACCAGAGATGAAACAGATGGCTCAATAGTATTGATAATCTGTAAGTACAAACGGGCATCACTTTGTAACCATGAATCGGAATCAGAATCGTTACCTTTAGGAGGATCAGACGTGAGATGAGAACCCATTCCCATGCTTCGGAGATAGAGACGAATAGTCTTGCTCCATTCAAAGAAGTTGGAGCCATTAAGCTTGTTATCGGTAAGTCTAACATGTACCGGGAACATCTCGGGTACACGTGGACCAGTGTTGCTGGCCGATGGCTTGTCTTCTCCGGTCATCTTCCAATAACCCACGAAACAGAAAAGAAGGAACTTTGATAGCAATCCAGAACAGGAACGGCGCACTCACATGGTGCCAAAAGTCGACAATCAGACCAAATGGTAGCAATCCGACGGCGCACTCACAGGGTGCAAAAAATCGACGAACGGAAACGGGAAAAAATCGGCAAACAGAAACCCTGACGAATATAAGCTCCAAAAAAATGATGCATTTTTATATTGTTATACGTAACAACGATGCATAGAGGTGACATCTTTATACGTTTTAACGAAACAATTATCACTTTTTCATATTTTTTCTACCACGTTACGCGAGAACCGTATAAAAAACTCACAAGTGCATACCGCCCAGATGAAGGGCTCCTAAGGTGTTCTTCAGTTTTCCGTTTTTTTAGGTTTTCTCTTGAACCTGGCCATATATATATATATATATAGAGAGAGAGAGAGAGAGAGACTGTAAACAATGATACTATTGTATTGCTTTACTTGATTTACAATGAAAGGGTACAAGGGAATTTATAGACAATAAACTATACAAAAGAAGGAAACCCTAGGAGAGAAAACCCTAAGGGCCCACGAGCTAAGTTGGGCCACATAACATAATTTACTTTCTAACATAGACTTAAGATCATGTGAGACCAGGCTATTTCCGTGAGACCGTGAGACCAAAAAACTAACACTAAACCTTTACAGCAAAATACTGTAAAGGTACTGTGATGGTAAACCTTCACAATGTTTTGCTGTGAAGGTTTGCTATTTTTCTTACCTTCACAATGAATCACTGTTAAGGTTTAGTGTTAATTTATTGGTCTCACGGTCTCACGAAAACTGGTTGGTCTC
This sequence comes from Saussurea involucrata, assembly GCA_033807775.1. NCBI lineage: Eukaryota > Viridiplantae > Streptophyta > Magnoliopsida > Asterales > Asteraceae > Saussurea > Saussurea involucrata. Next base: position 34,469,437 of record CM066323.1, read on the forward strand.
GCGTGAACCCAACCCTATATATATATATAGGCATGGGATCATGTGAGAAGTGCTTTTAAACCGTTGATCACTTTTAATCAAATACCCTCTCATGAATTGCGGCTTAAAAGGAAATTGATCCGGTGCATATCGGTGCATCTCATCCTAATGTTCGTCCATTTCTCATCCAAGGGTTGATAACCACTTCTCACCACATTTGGCACTTCTCACCAGAAACCAACCCTATATATATATAGAGAGAGAGAGGGAGGGAGAGAGAGAGAGGAAGGTTAATACCTCAAAAAAATGGAAAACTGAGGAACACCTGGTAGCCCTTCATCTAGACGGTATGCACTTGTGCATACAAATAAATTAAGTTGTTTTTTGGTTTCTATGCACTTGTGCATGTTACAAATTACTTGTATGCACAAGTGCATACCGTCCAGATGAAGGGCTAACAGTGTGTTCCTCAGTTTTCCATTTTTTTTAGGTTTTCCCTGAACCTAACACTATATATGACTATATATATACATATATCAAGGTTCAAAATGGCGTGAGGCATGACAAGGCGGTGAGGTCAAGCCTCAAGCTTTACACGCCATGGCGAGGAAGCGACGTTTTTCTAGGCGTGACATAAGGAGGCAAATTTATACGTCATATATAGAATTATATATATATATATACACTGATAATAGAACAATAGAACAATTGATCGGAATTTAGTCAATTTACACATACAATCATGTGAGACATCTCTTCTTTTAAGCATTTGACATAAGAAGGTTAGTAAAACAAACAATAAGATGACACTTACTAAGATGCTCAACCTAACTTTGTGGTTACATACTTACATTAACTACAAACGAATGTTGAAGACTAGCAGTCGATTTGGGATATCAAGAGTCGTCAAATTTTATCATGCACACATTAAACAGGGGTGGATCCAATCTAATGAAATATGGTCCATATCTCTTGCAGGAGGTACAACCCCATATCATGAGGACTCCACTCTTGAGGAAAATGGACCAATACCGCATGGGATGGGATCCAATTATGGAAATGATATATCAAATATGTAGTGATAAATCAAGTTAAAGATTGTTACAGATACCTACATGGTCACTTGCACTGGTATTCCACATTTTCAATCCCCTAAAACACAATTGTTGATATCTGGCAATGGAAGGTCGGGATGTTTCTTTGTGGAGACCCCTAATTGCATTCCAAGAGAAACTAGGGTCTCAAGAGCTCTTGTGCTATTAGCCAAAAGGTCCTCGTCTAGTGCTATTGAGTCCTGCAAAATAATTGGCAATATGTAATGATGACAGTGCATAAAAGGGTACTGAAATGACCTCTAGACTCGGGAAAATATTCACCGCTACCAGATAGTTCTATTGTGGGTCAGGTTATGATGTACATCTGATTTACCAGAGAATGTTAATAAACAGTTAGATACTAACCTTCTCAAAGACACAAATGACCGTACTTCCACCAAAAGAGAAATAACCAAACTGTAATAAATGTAAGAAAGCAAAAGAATAAATCAAATGTTGAAAAGTAATGTGAAACGTAAGTGGCAGAATTAATTGATTAATGATATGTTTGAACCTCGTCTCCTTTCTGAACATAGTCTCCCTTCTTTTTAGTGAATGTGATGCTGCCAACCATTGTTGCTCCAATTGCCACAAATGCTACCTGCACTCAAGTTGAGGATGGTCAAATTGGTTAATGTTAGAATGTAAATATTGTATTTATTTGCTTAGGCCCAATTAGCCCATGGGCCCTTAGGGTTTCTCTATGTCTAGGGTTCTTGCCTATATATATCCTTGTACCCTTTCATTGTAATACGCAAGTTAAGCTATAATATAATCTCTGATTACATGGTATCAGAGCCCGGTTTTGTGACAAGCACTGGTATATTAAAACTACTACTATATTACCACTCTAGACGAAGGATTGTGTGAGAAAAAGAGTTGAGCTGAGAAGTAAAAGAAGGGATTTGGACCCTTGATCACTTTTGATCTTAAAAAAACCACGAATTGCGCTTTAGAAGGGAATTGATCTGGAGCATCTCGGTGCAACTCATTAGTGTTGATATTCAATTAGGATTGATCCAAGATTCCAAGGGTCTAAATCCCTTCTCACCAAAACTTTTAATCTCACCTCACCAGAACCGAACCCTACCACTCTAATAGCAATTTCTAGGGTATAAGTGTATAACACATACTTGTTTACTTATTCTTTTGTTAGAACTTAAAGCTTACAAATACACTTGTCAGTAATGTGTGAATATAACGAACCTTGCCAAAATCTGCAGTTGATATAATAGATACAGCCCGTTTGTTCTCTGTGAACACATTGCAATACTTGCTATTCACAGCAATAGGATTAACCTAGCAATGAATCAATACAGCAACTTTCATGAATACATACAAAAAAGTGAGTGCATCAGAAAGGAAAAGCAAAAATTATCCCATGTAGTACCATCTGACCCTGTACATACCGTATATAAGCATCCAGGTATGTCAACAATCTGCTCAATGGTTCCAGAAACTGGAAAATGGAAACGATGGTAGTCCTGCCATATTTTGTACATTTTTAGTTTCTAGTTAAAAATAATATGTTAAGCTATGCTGTTACAGCGGTCAAAATACAAAATATCGGTCAGGATCGATATTTGAAATAGCGGATATATCGGTGGTATATCGGTCCAAAAATATCGGTTCATATTATATTTCTTATAATTATATAATATATATGTGTGTGTATGCATCCATAAACATAGCATATGCATTAATTAAAAATATAGTTTCAACATCAAAACATCAACTTAAACAAGTTTCACAAAACAAAATAGGAAAAGTGCTCATAACGAGCTAATTGCAAGCAATGGGTTCGGTGGATGTGAAGAAGGCGTTGACCGATAGGTAGATTCATAGAAGAGAACGATGGAAAAATGGAAATCTTAGACTAGCTGACTATCATTAAAAAAGCCCAAGTAAATATATAAAAGCCGAATAATCATTAAAAAAGACCCCAAAAATACCCATCTCCAGGATATCGGTATATCATACCGATAATTTTGTCAAAAAATCGCTGCAATATCGGCAAATATCACCGATATTATCGGAGCCGATATTTTACCACCGATATCTCCTCCAGGTCCGATATCCGATATGCCACCGATATTAACAGCATAGATCTTAAGTACCCGTTCAGAAAGGCAAAGAAATATAGAAAACTGAACTGTTTCTGTATTGAATACTTGGCAAAATCAGCAACCATATATATACCTGCGGTGCCAAGCGAAATATCACCAGGGTTCCATCAATGAAAGCATTAGAGCATGGGATATTACCCAGAAGACCTTGGATAGAGAACTTTCTACCCTACAAGTCATAAGGAAAGGAAAAATGATACTCAGCCATGGCAAAATATATCATTACTTTCTTTTACGATAATAATATTACTTTAACGCTTTAACCATCATGCAGACATTGACGATCATAATTGTCTTTGATGTTGTTCAAGAATGAATTTCAACAAAACAACTCAAGAAATGCGTACTTTTCATGTTACATATTGTGTGGACAAGTGGTTAAAGATACCTTGATCCAGAATCTGAGACTTTCTTCAGCTGTTCTAAATGCCATTAAACGGGAATCAGCAGCACAGACAGCAACGTCATCACGTCCCACACAGGCAATTGGTCGTGCTCCAGGTTTCAGCTCTCTAATAAAAAATTCATTAAAGGTCTGCATAGAGAAAATCCAGAGTGAATTTGTAAGATTGATGACCATAAGTGCAGCGCATTGGTGAAAACCAAGTGATACATGAGTGGCAGGCTAGAGTGTTTAAAACCGAGATGGCTGCCATTGAAGGGTTTCACTAAAATCTATTTATCGGATGTCAATCTGAATTCACAATTATATTTGAATTTTGTAGTAGGAACTAAGCAAAAGAATTATGGAATATAACATATTCATCAACATTCTATGAATAAACTGGGTGGGTTACTTGCCTTGAAATGATCCATAGGGTACTTGACTTCAGCCAAATTGATTTGGTCCTAGAATCAAACAAGTTGGTTGAATCAGAAACAAGAAGCAATCATTTATAAACCTGATATTAATGTGAAGGGAAGACAACAATATAATGTGACACAAAGTTATGAGTATACCCAATTAATGGGACTATAAGCACTAGCTGTTTTACAATGAGATGGGCTAAATATAAATAAACTGGATTAGACAGGGATTAGGCTCTTTCTCACATGTAGAGAGGATTAAAAAAGTTAAGTAATGGATGCAAATGGTCAATGATAAGGCACAAAGTGTGACATTTAAAAAACGGGGCGTGTATACTAAGGGATAAGATAAGAGGTCACTAATCTCAAATACCAATACAAAAAAATCATAAGCACTAGCTTCCAAATAACATATAGATGAGCAAGAAAAATTGGTTTATTGAATTTATGACAGAACTAAAGGAAGAAAGACAGAAGGAGGAGGAACTGTCTTCCACAGCCTACAAATAGTTTTCAACTCATTTATGCAATGCTTATGTATTCATACTCAATGCTTTATGCATACAATATATGAGACATAAATTAACAAGAATATATGCAATAAAAAATAGAAAATGAAGTTTCTAATCACCTAAAATAGAAGTTCACGACTACTTAAGCAAACTGGCATATATAGCTAAAGTAACAACCATGAATGACTTCACGAAAATAAACCTAAGCAAAAATAAAATATTTGGATGGCTGAATAATATATAAAAGCCAAATCATCAGAACAGAATCATAGCACTGCAGACAGAAAACATTTATTTCCCTTGAAGTAAATGGAAAACATAATCAAACTACATTGTACGCAATGGGAGAGACAAAAAAACGTTTTCCATGGTGGGTGAAAGGTAAAGTTCAATAACCATAAGATTAAGCTGGCAATATAGAAGATAATGAATGCTAAGTTACCACAAAATCAGACCTTTGATGCTAAAATAAACCACTAAGCTTCAAGGTAGAATTTATATGTTGATGAATGTGGTGGCTACACCACTTGTAATAACATTTACTTTCTATTGGAAACACAAAATGATCTTTGTATCCGTTTTTACATGTACAAGGACAAACGGAAGTAAATATACACTCATGCCATTCAAAAAAAAGAAACAGAAAATAACTCAGGGTTCTTTACACTAAGCTTTCCTATTATCACTTTTACATTATTAATGAGAGGGGGTAAAAAATTGCTCTTGGAACTTGGAAGAGATCAGTTTTCTCATCAATGCATCTAAACAAAGAAAAAAAGTCTAATGGAATAATATTTTTAATACAACATAAGTTATCTTGCCTTAAAGAATTGAAGAAATGCTGGAATGTCTTTAGCAGATTCAACTGTATTCATTTTCTTTCCCTGCTTTTCTGATAAGCTCTGCAATATTTCTTTTGCCCCTGCACCACATAAGATCACCAAAATCAGGAGACTGTCAGATACATTAAAGAGATTGGGAACTTGATCTTTTTTAAGCCAATGATGAATGTTTGTATCTGTACAGACCACTGTTATTAAAAGCCAATGACTAAATGTGGATGTGTGTGTGTGTGTGTGTGTGTGTGTGAGAGAGAGAGAGAGAGAGATACAGACAGAGCACTCACCAAACACAAACAGAAAGGTATTCCAGATTATTTACAACAACTGACCTTACATAAAATATAAACTATAAACAAACTGAATTACCTTTGTCCATAATGCCAAGCCCTAGTTTAGATTGATAAATGGCTCTCATTGATAAAACAATCTTTCCATCAATTATCTCCTCCACAAGCCTCTTTTTCCGCCGGTCAAAAACCTAAATGCCAAAAATGCAGCTGCTGAGATATCATGATGTCAAAAAGAATCATGATAGAATACTAAAATAAAAAATAAAAAATAAAAATAAAAAAATCCCAGAGCCAGAGATGCTGCTGTAACAGAAAAGTAGCTCCAGTTTTCACGATAAGAATGTCAAGTTAACGACCCATTAGAAAACTCAAGGCGGTAGAAAGAGGCCAACTAAATATATGCTTTAGTAATGCCACTTGAGCAAATTTTACAAAACTGATGTCCCCTGTCCCCAACGCTCCTTTTTTTACAATGGCAACAACCAACTTACAACCCTTGCTTCACCTACTTATACTACTGCTACTACTCATGCATTAGCCACTTGTACACTCCATTACACAGCCTCCTATATTGATTGGTTGTCATTTGATCAGAGACCATGTTGTGGGAACATGGACAGACCTTCCATCGATCCAATCGTTACACATTTGGACCGAGTACTAGCTTGCAGACATTCTCACGAAGCCATTACGAAAAGCAAAAATAGATTTTATTTCTGGGCATGATTAACATTTTCATTCTAGCTTGAGAAGTGTTAGATGTAGTATATCAGGGTTTCCCTATCATGTTTGTAGTTGCATATTTTCCTCAAATAGGTTCCTATTTTGTGTGTGTGTATACATATATATATATATATAATCATCCCTTAAGAAGATATAAAATAGACATTACCTGATCTAAATAATAGTTTAACACATGTTAAGTAGCAAAATCAAGCTTAAGTTATGAAAGAGCTATATGGTGCACGTTATCCTTGATCAAAAAGCAAACTCGAACTTAAGTGGGGAGAGAAGGCTGAAGAATACCTCAACAGATAACTACCGATTTTATAGCTTTAAAGCTTTATTTTTAATGTAATAAAAGAAGCAATCGTTTAGAGTTTATTTGATATGCTTTGAGATAGCATCATAGCAATTCATATTTTTAATCAAAAATATTAGGCATGGTGGTGACGCCCTTCCCTGGATTAGGTAACCAACCTACATATATTGTTTGAAAAAGAAAAACATAAAAAGTATATTATTATCAAGTGTGGCTGCTGCATTGTTCAAAATAATGGGTGAGAAGAAAAGATAATACCTAAGGGCTAAGAATACAGGTAAAGTCTCCACTATTTTCAACATACGAACAAAAGTTTCCAAAAGCTTGGAGTTCCAACTTTGAGAGGGAGAGGGGGAGAGAGAGCATACCACAATATGTGAAGCACTTGAACCAGAGTTCAAGCCTACATCATAGGTTGACACATGGGCCCATTCAGATAATTTGAACATCCACCTTCAAAGCAAAAAACATTGATGTAGGACCAAGTTTTGAAATTAATTGTCATAATAAAAAAAAAATAACAAGTCATAGAAAAAACAATGAATTTAGAGTGTGTAAAATCTCACCCATAGGAAGCTTGTTTATCAGTTAAGAAGCCCCCAGTCATAACTTGGTTTCCAGTGCCCTCATCGAAACAGAGTGACATGTGAATCATTGAATTCAGCTTATCAGAAATTTCAAGAAGCTCCCCACAAACAGGGCAACAATTTATAAGTGGCTCCCTGCAAGAAAGGAACAATAAAAAGAGGAAAGAGGCTCAGAACATGTAAACTGTAACAATATTATGTAACAATATTGTGATTTTTCAGATGTGCAAAATTGTAGAATCAATTTTTTTCAATCTGATTACAGGCATCTCTCATGTTTCTCCCGCATCCACATCAATCACAATCATGGTTTTCAAAATCGTTTGAGGCTTACGCCTCGAGGCGAGGCGGTCCAAAACCGCTCTTGAGGCTTAAGCCTCATGGTCCCTGGACGAGGCTTAAGCCTCAATCAGTGAGGCGGTGCCTCGAGGCGTTGAGGCGTGAGGCGCTGCTGAGGCCAAGCCTCAGCTGCTTTCTGTTTTTGGTGAGAGACTGGTGACTTAAAAAATAAATTTAACTCGTACTTTTATTTATTATTACTTTTATTTATTTTCTGTTATATATATATATGTGTGTGTGTGTGTGTGTGTGTGTGTGTGTGTGTGTAAGTATGTATATTTTTTGTTTGTATATTTTCTGTGTAAGTATGTATATTTCCTTATATTTTCTGTATGTTTTCTGTTTTTATATATCTGTGTAAGTATGTATATTTTCTGCATTTATATGCCTGTGTAAGTATGTATATTTTCTGTTTTTTGTATGTGCTTAAATGTTTAATGTATGTATGTTTTCTTATTTTCTGTTTTTATCATTTTGCGTATTATTAGTATTTATGAATTTTATTTGGTATGAAATTATGTTTTCCACCTTGCATGCACTCATAAAATTTGTGTATATATATTTAGTATATATATTATGTATTATACACACACACACACACACATATATATATATATATATTACATACACACACACCTCGAGGCTTACGCCTCGCCTCGCAAAGGGAAAACGCCTCGAGTCCCGATTGGGATTTTTAAAACTATGATCACAATTACCATAAAGATGGAAATTTTTATTTGTACACTGTATATCTTTGACCAGCAGTTATCAATATCATGATTACAACGGATGAACTGAACCAGGGTTCTAAATGGCACAGTATGGCATCAGGATGAGTCTCCGATGCCACGTTAACCCCCGTAGTGGTGGTGTAACGCGAGGACGCACCATGGCATCTCAAGGCGTATTATGACATGCGTTTTTTGAAGCATTACTTGACTTTGTTTGACTTCTTTATTATTTCATTTTTTGAAGTTTCCTTCTTTTTACCATTGGCCAAACATTTCTTTTTAATTTTTACTATTGGTAGAACGTTTTTTTGTTATGAGCTCGATATAATATTCTTTGTGAACTCTCTCTCTCTCTCTCTCTCTCTCTCTCTCTATATATATATATATATATATGTGTGTGTGTGTGTGTGATGTCAATATATTATTTTTCTTATTTTTATATGAATTTAAAGTGTTCAATATTATTGAGAAATATAAGAAAACACACGCACGCACACATGCACACACACTCACACACACATATATAAGTATATATGATATGAAGACATGCTGCCTTAAGCCATGCCTTGAAAACATCGCAGCCTCGCTGCGGTCTCTAACACTTGAGGCTTGACCTCAAGGCCACACCACGCCTCACTAGGGGTGTAAATGAGACGAGACAGCTCGCGAGCTACTCGAGATCGACTCGGACAAAGCTCGGTCAACACTCGACTCGAATGTGCTCGACTCGAAATCGAGCTCGACTCGACATACTAACGAGTCGAGTCGAGTTACCTGATACTCGACTCGATAAGCTCGTGAGATACTCGAATTAATTTTATATATAATAAAGTCTATATTATTACTTATTATAAATAATAGAAAAATTAAAATTAAATAAATTAACAAATATAAAAAATTAACAACTTAATATTAAGGAAAGAAAATATATAGTGTCTTGGAGGTCTTAAAAGTTTCTCAGTCTAGCGATGTGGGAGGCTTGGAGCATCTCTTTCAGTTTTTTCTGTCCCACATCGATGGTTTATCAAAAACTCGGTCAAAGCTCGGTCAACACTCGACTCGAGATCGACTCGGTCAAAGCTCGGTCAACACTCGACTCGAATGTGCTCGACTCGAACTCGAGCTCGACTCGACATACTAACGAGTCGAGTCGAGTTACCTGGTACTCGAGCTCGACTCGCATCATTTACACCCCTACGCCTCACACCATTTAGAACCTTGAAGTGAATGCAAAAGAGATTCAAAAAGAACAAAACAAATCTATGATCTCGTTCAAACATATTATGTGTTGAATTCGGTAGAAAGATGGAGATGCATTTATGCTTATTTATTTCCTTTTATTTTGGGAATAGACTATGTTAATATTTACAATAACAATCAAGGTTATCTAAGGACAATCACACAAGATCAGGAAGTAAAGTTTGTAGTGTTGTAACACATCAAAAATAGTATACAGCAGCATGATATCATGTGGACATACTTTTCTTGTTGTACGGCAAGAAGTGAAGCCAACTCGTCCATGCTAACAACGCCATCTCCATTTACATCAGCTGCCTTAAAGAGCTCCTCTTTCTAGTAGAGAATGTGTAGGTTATTTACCAACAAAGCAACCTCACAAAATCACTTATTTCAACATATATTTGTCAAGCTAATTTGCAGGGCGAGAATCTCTTCCAGGTTGCGAATACAAGTAATGCAATAATATATAAGAGATAAGAAGTATAAATATATTTGGTCGAGCTAATTTACTGGTTTATAACAAGTGCACAAAGATTATTAGTTCAAACCAAACCTTTCTTGCTGCAAGTTGATTACCAAATGCATTTATTAGTTCTGAGAACTCAGAGAATGACAATTTCCCATCACCATTATAATCCTGCGTAAATGCAAAGTCACAAGTATTAAAAAGTTGTTGGGAACAATATCGTTAGATATATGCATAAGAGGGGAGTGATAGACAGAAGATAAGATATACAATCCATACTGGCACATAATATAAACCTTCAAGAATAAGGTCTGCACTCACTTTGCATCATATATTTCCAGCTATACATCAAACAATACATGGAGCAAGATGTGAGGTGCATGGTGCATTGACTCATCAAAGAAACAAAGCTTTATCTTTCTTATGATAGTCAAAAATGTATTCTATATGACAAAACTTCTGTTTTACAAGAAATATCATATGCCCTTTATTTGATTATATCAATATATTCCATACACGTATCGTAAAACAGGATAAACGATCAGATAGCAATATACTGTTGATTTATAATCATGTAGCATAACACGAGAAGTAAAGATGTATTCGGAAATCTGTTTTAAACAGCATTACTAACTAAATACAGTTAGAGCAAAGATTGATTATCAAGAGGATAAAAGATGATCCCAAACATACAACTATAGACAAGATTCGCCTTGCAAAACTTTTCTCCGTTTCAATTGGATCCTGCAAATGGAAAAGTTAAATGTTACAGACAGATGAGATTGCATGTAACCAACCACTAATGGAATGAAAATGATAGCTCACCTCAACAGAACATGAAACAGATATTTTGCCAACCACTACATTTGATGATGATGGATCAAATAACTCAAACACCTCAACGTCAGAATCTGAAGCCTGCAACACATCATGACCATATATATGTGCATATATATGTAAACTCAATGTAGCAATACAGATGTAAGTAGAATATAAGAGAGAATTTTTTACAACAGGAAACAACTATTATCAGCCGGTAAGTGTCTTCTTCTTGAAATTTGAATAGACAATTCAAGAGTACCAAAAAGTCGGATATGAAATGCATGAGAAATGGAATTATAATGTTTCATATAAATGTATGTTCCTATAAATTTGATTCTTATTTATGGACTATGGTAAGTGTTAGAATGTAAATTATGTATTTAGCATTGGCCCGTGGCCGTGGGCCTGATACAGGGAGAATTCGAGGGTTAATAAGCGTTTTCACAAATAATTGGAAAAAAGATAAACGAACTCGAAAAGGAAAACGAGCCCGAAAAAGGCTCGGAATTTGGCATCGAAGAAGGATCAAACAGCCCCTACCGGTAGTTACACCGAGACTATGTCCCAATACAAGTACCGATGACTACCAGATTGATTTCCTTCTTTATTTTAATTATTTTAAGTTAGGATAATTATTGTTGGTTTTAATTATTATTTATTTTATAACTAGATTAGAATTATTATTTAGTTTTCTTTTATTAATTATTTAAATAGTTTTCTAGTTGTTTTACAGTTTTAGGATTTGGATTAGATTTGAATTTAATTCATAGTTATCTCTTAGTTATTCTAAGACTATAAATAGGGTTGTTAGGTTTTATTGTTAATCAATCAATTATTCAATAAACTTACTTTTTAAGAGTTTTCTCTTAGTTTTGGAGTATTATGTTTCATAATCTCACTATCAAAAGGGATTTGGACGCTTGTCGATCCTTCCGCAAACCCCCGCTGCGTCAAGTGGTATCAGAGCGGATTCACCTGTCTTTTCACCATCAATGGCAGATCAACAGCCCGCTACCAAAGCAGACTTGGTTGAGTCGGATGTGGCCTTATCCACAACACTCGCGAATCTGACAGTGGTTGTTAATAGGCTTCAACCCAACATCGTCAACGACAACCGTCGGAGAAGAGACAGGTTTGAAGGACCGGTTACGGTTCCGCACGATGGCAACCATAACCGGGTTAATCTCTCGAGTTCCGAATCCGAAGAGGAGGAGGAAGACTCCCAAGAAAAGATCAATATCGTACTTCAACGAATACTCCTTTCGTCAAAGGAAGAGAGCCAACATGAAGATCTTTTCCGGTCTCATTGTTCGGTGCACAAAAAGGTATGTAACTTAATTATCGATAATGGAAGTTGTGTGAACCTCGTGTCCCAAAAAGTGGTCGATTACTTTAACCTACCTACTCAATCACATGAAGCTCCTTATTCTCTTGGGTGGGTCAAGGACGGTTTTTACGTTAGAGTCACTCAAACTTGTCGGGTACTTATCTCAATTGGCAAACAATATCGAGAAGAGGTTGTATGTGATGTTCCTGATATGGATGCTTGCCACATCCTATTGGGCCGACCATGGCAATTCGATAATAATGTCACTTACGTGCGTCGAGACAACATCGTACTGTTCTGTTGGGGCGGCCAAAAGATTGTCATGAGACCAGTTAACAACTTCGAAGAAAACACCGACAAGAAAAGCAACAACTATAACCGTGTTATGAATTCGGTTTCTTCCCTACTCAATCAACCACACATTCCGGAAAGACCACCGGAAAAAGAGGAAGTCTTGCCGAACAAGATTGAAGATAAAGTCGCTCCTCTCAAAACAGATTTCGGGTTAACCGTCCAAGAAACCGAAAGCAAGCTAATGGAAGACATTCTCGAACCAACGAAACCGTTGTCGCAAGAAGTCAAGAACGGTGATTCCGACGATGGCACTTCCATTATTACCACACCCAAAGCTTTGGATCAAACCGAAACAATTCTCGGTAAAGTTACTTTAATCTCTTACCCTTTCGAGTTTGATAAAATATCGTTCGTATGGAAACAGTCGCAACAGCCTCCGTTGGGATTTGAAGACTGGTCAATTTTTTTGATTTTTGGAGGCCAAGTTGTGAATCCAAACATTTTAAAGAAACGAATGTTCTATGGGTCGAATGAAGATGCTTTTCAAGTGAACTCGAGGACGGGTTCTTTTCAAGTAGGGTTTTCTCTCCTAGGGTTTCCTTTTTGTATAGTTTTTTGCCTATATAATCCCTTGTACCCTTTCATTGTAAATCATCAAGTTAAGCAATACAATAGTATCACTGTTTACAGTAAGTAATAGAATTATAATGTTTTCTTGATTTATGGGGAGAGGCTGGGACTTGGGTTTAGCTGTTGAACTTGTAGAAGCACTTAAATAGCATTTCATGACCATCAAGAAGGACACTTAACTGTATTATTACCGTGGGAAACCAAAATGGCGAGCGTCCAGAAAGAACCATTCATATATATTGAGAAAAAATATACATATTGTATAAAGATAGAGGTGCATAATATTTTTCTACTAATATTCTAACTATATTTATCTGGAAAAAAAACTTACTTGACTGAGAAATTCAAAAAGATCAATCTCACAATACCCAATGAGGTTGTTCTTTGACAGTCTATTGGTCTGCATCACAAGAAAAATTGATAATTTAAGAGGAATAACTCAAGTACGTAAAACATTAAGAATAATTCACAATGGTGTCTACTCTACATTAACTTACCCATGCACCCACACACATGCAAGAGTGTAATTATAAAGAAAAAAGAGTTTATATTTGAAGAATAAATTGAGAAAATTACTTCAATTCTGATAATTCCATACAAAGGGATAAAAAAACCTTTATATATACAAAAGGTTTCCTAATTAATTTATAATCCTACACTCCCCTAAAGTTGGGTTGTATTACTTACCCCTCCTAGCATATGTAAACTGGATTGGAGGTTTACCTTGGTTGTGCTTTAGTAAGTCAAGAATATACTTTCTTTGAGATATGACTATCCCCCCTTTGGATCGGGCAACTTTATTCCCAAAAAGTATCCTAGACTTCCCAAGTCTTTGATTTTTAAACTCTTGTGCCAACATCTTGTTGAGACCAATGATTTCTCCATGATCATCCACAAAAATTATAAAAATAGACATGTTAACTTGAGGTGAGAACTTTACAAGTAATGTGTGGTCGACTTGGCATTGGTTGCATCCATTTTTCTTGACAGCTTTAGCAAATCTATCAAACCATGCACGAAGAGATTGCTTTAGTCTATACAATGATTTCCTCAATTTGTAGGCCAACTTACTACTCGAAACTTCCATTCCTAGATGGATATGCAAGTAAACCTCTTCAAGATCCCCATTCAATAAAGCACTTTATCAATTTATAACCTGTTCTTATATTTATAAAACGTTCTATACGCATGAATGTTAGTACTACATCTATCTCCTTGGCAACAATTGACAAAGCCAAAATGACTATGTTCTTGGTCATTTAGTGTCATAGATATTTGACACTGCCTTGAAATAGAATAAGATATTACATGATAAAAAAAACATAAAAACCTTGCATGGCAAGCCTTGGCCTCGTTGTAATATAGAATTCAAGTTCAGTTAATACAAACCTCAAAAACTGATACTTTAGCGAGGTGTGGCCCATTCTTTTCCACAAGAAATTTTTTCTCCTGCAGAAGAACAAGGAATGTGATGTCATCGTGTGTACCAACGCCCAGCTTTTTCTTAATCATTGTACCCGTAGCACACACGTTATCTTTATGAATGATACTATATTTCTCCATCATTTATACATTGAGAGGAGAACAACTAAAATAAAATCGTAAAAGCTTCCACCCAACAACTACTCAAGGAAGTTACTGAAATACCAAAGATCTAGATAGCAACTCTAATTAATTGTGAAATGTCAATGTTAAAACACGTAAAGCACAGAATGACAAGCAAAAAATGTAGAATCAATTATTTTGTAGTGTAAAGCTTAAAAGATGATTTACTATCACATAAACCTGGCATACATTCTTAGTTACACAGAGGTGACTAAATTACGGATATTACAGATTTTGACCTCTAATCTGCATTTAATTGCTTCCAAATCCATTTTCTAAGGATTTTTACGTAGAAAAAAAACAAATCATCCAATGATGTGTGTAGTAAGATAGCAAACTGCATAGATAACAGAAAGATTTTAAATATAGATCTGGTGAAGGTCGAGTATATTAAGCTATACCCTATAAAAGTTCCTAAATGGTTGTCTCAAACGTAAACAGAACGCATACAAAGCCTCATGCACAGCTGACATGGAAAGAAACTCGAAAAATAATGGATAGAGATTCACTCACTGAGTTCCATTGAGGATTGTTGGTCCTGCACATTATCCAAAAGTAGTAGCTATTAGAAAATTAATAGGTATGATAGAAAAAAACTACTTTTAAAATCTATAAGCAAATTAAGATCTGCTTTAAGTAACATAGAAAAAAAAATCCTACTGAAAGGTAGAAACTGAGACCATGAGTACATCCTTCAGGTCCTTAAAATTGGAAATTATGGAAGCTAACGCTAACAACATGAGTTTCAGTGAATTCGTCATTTCTAGGAAGAAAAAAAATCAATGGTCGAAGGGAGATCTTCTCCTTGCTGCAAATTAAATTTTTCAGTAACTCGAGGCAATCTGAATTCGATAATCCAGATTGCTATGAGTTTGAAAAGAATTCTATAGTATCCTTTTTCACCTGACTTACTTTACATACTGAATGGGCATACAAAAAAACACTTTACATGTTCTCTGAATGTTGAAGCTTGGAAAGAAGAATTATACAGAAAAATACATGTAATGCAATGCAGCTGAAGCATCTTGGAAGTTGCTATTTCTATTGATATCTCATTATTCAAATTAGCAAAGAGTGGTCAAAATGCTAAGTTGGAGATTCAGATAAACACATTAGAATCTTTAAGGGTCTTGGATTAAATGTGATTGACGAGAAAGTAAATGGAGCCAATTTAGCTAGATGATTGGAGAAAGACACAAAGATGAGCTCTTATTTGCATGTGAACCAATCTAGGTCAAGAAGGTTATTAGAGTAAGGGGTTGTTTGTTTACCTCTTAATAGTTCCATTAAGAGGCAACCTCTGAATCACTAAGAGGTGAATTTGTTTGGCAAAAAAAAGTCTGCCTCTCTCTTAATGGTTCTAAAACCCTCTAAAGGATTTTGTATGTGGGCCTCCCTTAACCATTCAGCGCCCTAATTTCATTATGACCAATTACCAAACAACCATATTTCATTTTGCACTAGATCATAAGAGCCTCTTAATCATTGTGACCACTTAATCATCCTACACTAAACCATTCAGCAACTGCCAAACAGTCCCTTAGTAATACAATGATACCCACTTAATCATCCTGCACTAAACCATTCAGCAACTGCCAAACAGTCCCTTAGTAATACAATGATACAATCATTATTGTTAGGGGCTTAGGGCATTTCAGGTAGCCAAAGTCTACCAACCGAAGAACTGCCTTATAATTGACATATTTTGCCTAATAACTACCTAGGCTTTGTTGAGGTGGTTATCTTTTCTTTCTGATACTAATTAGGTCTCATAAAAACAGATATTCATGACTGTTGGCTTCCTTTCCATCCTTGTATTAACCCCAATTCTTTGAAGTCTCATAATGTGAAGACTTCAAGATCAAATCATATACACATTTCTGATTTCTCCATCAGCTCTTCATAAAAAAGCCCCAAAACATCAATGCGTTTTCACAAATACATAAACATGAAATTGTTTCAGATAATTACACATTGCATTCCAGTTTGAGAACTGAAAATGTGAAAACATAACAGAAATTCATTACTTAACTGGTCAGAAACTTGAGTGCGAAACGTCTGTTCTCCAATTGAAATACAAGCAAGCCACTTGTCCTTGAACTTCATTTCCGCCTAAACGAATACTAAAAGTTTCTCAAATCATAGTACTAGTAGTAACACTATATTAGAGAATCAAAATCTTACACTTATGAGAGTAACCAAAGCGATGCCAGCGAAATCGTCGTGATTGTTGATGTTAGAATGCTTGGAAGCGGTGGGATGACGATGGAGGTGGAATTTCTGCTTCATTCTCTCGCGGTACGACGATCGTGATTTTGAATTTGCACCACCGCCATCTGCAGACTCATCAGAAGAGCTTGATTTGGAACTCCCATGCCCCATTTTCCCCTGCGAGAAATAACTGAAGAAAAGTTATGTCGCTTACAGATATTTTGAGGATGGAATTGTCAGAAAAGGACAAAGGGGAGGTTGATCATGAAAAGGATTGACTACTGACTTCCTGATTTGGCATCTGAAATTAAATTTTAAATGATAATTAATTTTTTCATTAGTTTTAAAATACAATAATGTTGGCTAGTTTGGATCCTTTAGTCATAAATATTAAAGAAAATCCTATATATTATCAGACTAGTGTCAGAAACGGTGTGCGTACCGATACGCAGACGCCAACACAAGAAGACCAAGTTAGAGACTACGGTACAACCTAGTGAGAAGAAGACGCAGGATGTTTGGACAATCATACAACCAAACTCTTGAATCAACCATTGACCCCGAGCGTCAATTAGAAGTAACACGAGAAAGGAGAGCGAGACTCGTACCTGCAGAAGTCCTTTATCCTGTGGCTGTTATATCTTCAAGAGGAGTAGTAATTGGTGGTGCATCGTATCTGACATAATAATCGTATTTGGCAGATGGTTGTCCCAAGGTATCCCACCTTGGTGCTTGTGTGAAGACACCAATAAACTCTTCTTCTGCTTCATCAGTTTCACTTCTCCTTGTAGTTCCAGGGAATTCTCTATCATGACTGTCAACTGAATATCTTCCTGGTTCAGCTCTTGATCCGTAGTTAGTAAATCGTAGGCTAGTTGTTCTGTTAAGCCTATTACTAACTGCAACTCCGACCGGTGCTCGTACGTTAACTCTTGTGGATGGCCTTAGATGCCAACTTCTTCCTTCCAGTGTTTCAATGCTGAGTCTTTCCCCTGGAATAGCAACAACTCCGTTGGTTGCTAAGTGATCTACTGCATCTCTGACATCATACTGGAATCCCATGTAACTGGTGTTGGACAGTCTCCCGGTGAGACATGTCGTTACCAACAGGTTACTCTCACCTCCTTGCCATTCGTCGTAACCGTGGGTTTGGATGGCAATTTCGATATGATTATGGAAATCGTCTATGCTGAGTATCATGTCTGGGATCATGTAGACTAGTTGTGTTCCAGCTGAGAGGTCGACCTCCATAGTACCTATTATTGAAGTACTATTGTTCCACCTTGTATCTCTTAATACGACCAACGCATTAGTCCCTGCTCCCCTTCTATGCAGAGCATGTATTCGGATCATGAATAGCCCGAGATGGACATGTTGTAACCCGGATTGGGTTAGCTGATCATGACTTTGAGTGTTGCAAAGACTGAGGTTTTCTTGTTGTCCTTCGATGACCAAAATTCTTCTTTCGGAGTAGTGCTGGTATACTCTGTGCTGTCTGGACGTGTTGTTACTAGAGTAAAGGACTTCTGCAGGTACGAGTCTCGCTCTCCTTTCTCGTGTTACTTCTAATTGACGCTCGGGGTCAATGGTTGATTCAAGAGTTTGGTTGTATGATTGTCCAAACATCCTGCGTCTTCTTCTCACTAGGTTGTACCTTGTTCTTTGCAATCCTTGGTAGTCTCTAACTTGGTCTTCTTGTGTTGGCGTCTGCGTATCGGTACGCACACCGTTTCTGACACTAGTCCTTGTGTTCATTTCTTTTCCTTTGAAAACTCCTCCTGAAATATCTTGCTAGGATCTGTATACACGTAGATAGAACCAGGCTTTCTAGGACTTTTGTCTTTTTGTCCTAAAGAAAGCTTATCCAATCTGAGAAAAGCCATAAAAAGCCTTTTATGAGTATAGCAGCAGTCAGTGGAAACACCGACTATCAGGAAGCAGTTAGAGCCACAAGTGATTTCGATACACCTGCGGCTGGATTCATCAGAGCCGAAGAATATAAGTCAAGACCCGCAGCTCAGTCGTTAGTCATCATCAAACAGAATAATACCTTGATTTACCTTATTACAAGGCTACGTCAAAAGGTATCAGATCTGGACGAAAAAGTTGATAAGCTCAACAGAAAGCTAGAAGCTAGAAAAGAAACTCAAGCAGAAGACTTGGGAGAATCTCTTGCAAATCTATCACAGAGATTGGATAAGCTTTCTTTAGGACAAAAAGACAAAAGTCCTAGAAAGCCTGGTTCTATCTACGTGTATACAGATCCTAGCAAGATATTCCAGGAGGAGTTTTCAAAGGAAAAGAAATGAACACAAGGACTAGTGTCAGAAACGGTGTGCGTACCGATACGCAGACGCCAACACAAGAAGACCAAGTTAGAGACTACCAAGGATTGCAAAGAACAAGGTACAACCTAGTGAGAAGAAGACACAGGATGTTTGGACAATCATACAACCAAACTCTTGAATCAACCATTGACCCCGAGCGTCAATTAGAAGTAACACGAGAAAGGAGAGCGAGACTCGTACCTGCAGAAGTCCTTTACTCTAGTAACAACACGTCCAGACAGCACAGAGTATACCAGCACTACTCCGAAAGAAGAATTTTGGTCATCGAAGGACAACAAGAAAACCTCAGTCTTTGCAACACTCAAAGTCATGATCAGCTAACCCAATCCGGGTTACAACATGTCCATCTCGGGCTATTCATGATCCGAATACATGCTCTGCATAGAAGGGGAGCAGGGACTAATGCGTTGGTCGTATTAAGAGATACAAGGTGGAACAATAGTACTTCAATAATAGGTACTATGGAGGTCGACCTCTCAGCTGGAACACAGCTAGTCTACATGATCCCAGACATGATACTCAGCATAGACGATTTCCATAATCATATCGAAATTGCCATCCAAACCCACGGCTACGACGAATGGCAAGGAGGTGAGAGTAACCTGTTGGTAACGACATGTCTCACCGGGAGACTGTCCAACACCAGTTACATGGGATTCCAGTATGATGTCAGAGATGCAGTAGATCACTTAGCAACCAACGGAGTTGTTGCTATTCCAGGGGAAAGACTCAGCATTGAAACACTGGAAGGAAGAAGTTGGCATCTAAGGCCATCCACAAGAGTTAACGTACGAGCACCGGTCGGAGTTGCAGTTAGTAATAGGCTTAACAGAACAACTAGCCTACGATTTACTAACTACGGATCAAGAGCTGAACCAGGAAGATATTCAGTTGACAGTCATGATAGAGAATTCCCTGGAACTACAAGGAGAAGTGAAACTGATGAAGCAGAAGAAGAGTTTATTGGTGTCTTCACACAAGCACCAAGGTGGGATACCTTGGGACAACCATCTGCCAAATACGATTATTATGTCGGATACGATGCACCACCAATTACTACTCCTCTTGAAGATATAACAGCCACAGGATGGGATACGGATACAGAAGAATGTCAAGGTATGGAAGACGAATGGGATGATAAAAAGGATAGTGAACCAGGAAAGGTTGTTGTCCAGGAAGTAGAAGAACGGGAAGAATGGCTAAACCCCTTCAGCCAACAACCCGAAGAACCAGAAACAAGTAAAAGCTTGGAGTACCCCCGTCTTGAGAAGATTAAGCAAATCCTTGACGAAATTGCTTACCCATCGACAGCCGAAAGTGGGATGTATGATCCCCCAAAGGATCAGATGACAGGACCATCAGTGTATCCTCCGGCAAGAGGAGGAACCATCCCTGTACCTCTACAAAACTACCCAAAGACTCAGGGAAGTTTTAGAGGCGGATACGGAGAATACTACAGTCAACAATGGACATTACCCCCAGCAATGACGGACACTGGAGCTCTCCTGGTATTACCACCAGATCCAGGCCTATGGGCTGATATAATAGCACGCTGGGAATCCATTACCATCAACAAGCTCAACGAACAAGTCTGGAGAGACAACAAAGAAAAGGTTGCCTACGTTGAAAATCTCCTTGGAGAAAACGAAAAACGTATGTGGCAACAATGGCGCACCGTATACGCAGAGTCGTATGAGAACCTGATCGCGATTTCAGATGATCCTCAGAACATCACATCACAGCTTAGGCAATTAATTTTGCTTGAAGACCCCTATCGTGGATCCACTGAGGAACAAGAAGTTGCATATCGCGATCTGGAACGATTGACGTGTGAAAATACCAAGGATTTATGGAAATTCCTTAATGAATTCATGATTTTAGCCTCAAAATCAGGGAGACTATTCTTTACATCAACAACAGAGAAGTTTTTTACCAAACTCCCTCAGGCACTTGGCAAAAGGGTGGAAGAACTCTTTAGGGCTAAATATCCTGGAATTCAGGCGGCAGTTCTACCTGTAATTAAATTCACACACAGCTATATTGCAGAAATGTGCAAAGAAGCAGTACTCCAAAAGGAACTCGGAAGTTTGGATTTTTGCTCAAACATACCAATTCCTGGACATTACAAGTCTAGTAAAAAGTATGGCCTACAAAGATCCACAACTTACAAAGGGAAGCCGCATCCAACACATGTCAGAATTTTCAAAAGAAAGTACAAAGACAACAGAGGAAGAGTCTCTAAGTGCAAATGCTTTGTATGTGGGAAGGAAGGGCATTTTGCAAGAGACTGCAGAAGCGGAGAAGGAAACATCGCAAGAGCAGCGGTAGTTCAAAACATAGATCTGGATAAAGACTGGGATATTGTATCAGCGGATAACGATGATAATTCCACAGTCTACAGCATCTCGGATGGAGAACAAGGGCAAACTACCAACAATATAGGGACTCTGATCAATGAGAACCCAATTGATGAAGGAATGTTCACCCTACATCAAGAGGAAGAAACTGAAGAAACATGCTTTATGTTTCACCCAGGAAACTCATCACAGATCGGTGACAAAATCCAAAAGTCTGGATCATGGAGGCCAACGAAAGAATTGCCACCAAATAGCAAAAATTGTCAGCACACGTGGGAAGAGAATGGATTGGCAAGTAGCATCTTTTGTTTCTTCTGTGGTATAGCCACAACGGAAAGATCAAGGTTACACTGATAGCATTAAAAATATTGCCAGGAACTGCAAATTTTTAATCTAAGAACAAAGCTTAAATCTTAGAAAACACTCTTTATTAAAAATATTGCCAGGAACTGCAAATTTTTAATCTAAGAACAAAGCTTAAATCTTAGAAAACACTCTTATATTAACACAAATGAGGGAGAAGTGTATAAACTTCGATGCCCCTCTATTACAAACTTACAATCTATTTATAGAGGGATCAGCCACTTTATAATTGATTTATTTTACAAAGGTGGCCGACAATAGCACACAAAAGTCGGCATTATTGATCACAAAAAGATAAACTCTACTAGCCTTTTCCTTTTTACATACTAGTGGTTCATAAAATATTATATAAGTACCATTATTGAGTAGCAGTTGTCCTCAATAATTCAGGTTCGTTTTCATCGATGTGGGCCTTCAGTATCTGGCACGCACTTCACGCATCTTATCGTCTTGACTTTCTTTGTCGATGGAAAAGATCGTTCGTCCTTTTGTGGCCCACGTTCCATCTCCGTAACAAGTGGCATAGTCCCACGAATAGTAGGGCTTCTTGGGCTGAGAATCCACTTGGGCTTGGTTATGCCTTTGTTGGGCTCGTTGGGCCTTTTTAAGTGAGTCCAACAATTTGTTTGGTTGGGGTATAAACTGGGATTTTTCGAACATTTGGGCTAACAATCGTTGCTCTTTTTCTGATCCATTAGCCATGACATCCTGTGTTAATATGGATATCCTTTGGGCTTGTTCTTGGGTCTGGTACCTTTCTTCGAGGCAAAAATTAACCAACCTTGATAATGCATCTGCGAGTGTGTTATTTTTGCCTTCGATGTGTTCGATGTTAATTTGAACACCTGTTCCAGTAATTGCATCTGTGAACTTGGTCCAGCGAACTCTGGATGCCTTGTTGGAATTGGTTTTGTTGTAAAAGATGATGATTGCCTGGCAGTCCGTTTTAAGGGTTATTTCCTTCTGATCTAGGTAGTATATCTTCAGCTTTTCCAGTGCATTTATACAAGCATAGATTTCTGCATCTATGGTAGATTGAGTGGCTTTGAATCTACCGCTTGCATATGCGCAGACCTGTTCTATTCCAGGCGAATCTTCTTTCTTCTTCTTCCATTTGCATATGGCCCCCCATCCTTCCATACATCCATCTGTTTCGATTATTATGTACGCTCCTTCTGGGGGAATTTGCAAATCTGGCAGCTTCTGAACTTTCTCTTTGATCTGGCGTATTAACTCGTAATCTGATGGCTTCATTCTTTTGTCTCCATGTAGACTTGTCTTCTCATATAACGGGCCTAGGAGAGTTCCTAGTTTGGGAATGTAATTCCTAGCATAATTGAGGATCCCAAGGAATGATCTTAGTCCTGATTTTGTCTTGAGCTTTTCTTCATCAAATTCAGCAACCTTTTTGATAATGTGGGGTTGCAACTTGATCCTTTGCTTTCCAATGATGGCTCCTAGGAACTCGATCTCTGGTACAGCGATCTTCATCTTGGTTGGTGACAATACTAGGCCATTGTTTTTGCAGATTTCTATCATCTTCTTCAGGTGGACTGTATGCTCTTCCTCATTCTTGGAGAAAACCAGAATATCATCGATATATACGGCAATGAACTCTTCTGTTCCTCTGAAACATTTGTCCATCTTTCTTTGGAAGATTGCCGGGGCGTTCTTGAGTCCGAAAGGCATGAGTCTTCCATTGCTGGTGTTACATGCTTTAATGGCCTATCTTGTATGGTGATATCAGGGTTGATGATATCGATTACACAGAGTTCCTCATTTTTCTGCCAATGCTTGAGAGGTTCTTCTCCTATGAATCCTTGCCTTTTGAGTTCTTGGATCACAGGTTGGAATTTTGAATTTAGGTTTATTCCGACTTGTGGTGATTCAAGCATGTAACATTCATGCAGTGTGGCGTGCATGTCTTCCCATGAGTAGTCATCTTTTTGATCCTCCTGGTCCTGATGGTGTACTGTTGCTGAGACCTCTGCTTGTGGTAGAGGAAAAGAAATGAACACAAGGACTAGTGTCAGAAACGGTGTGCGTACCGATACGCAGACGCCAACACAAAAAGACCAAGTTAGAGACTACCAAGGATTGCAAAGAACAAGGTACAACCTAGTGAGAAGAAGACGCAGGATGTTTGGACAATCATACAACCAAACTCTTGAATCAACCATTGACCCCGAGCGTCAATTAGAAGTAACACGAGAAAGGAGAGCGAGACTCGTACCTGCAGAAGTCCTTTACTCTAGTAACAACACGTCCAGACAGCACAGAGTATACCAGCACTACTCCGAAAGAAGAATTTTGGTCATCGAAGGACAACAAGAAAACCTCAGTCTTTGCAACACTCAAAGTCATGATCAGCTAACCCAATCCGGGTTACAACATGTCCATCTCGGGCTATTCATGATCCGAATACATGCTCTGCATAGAAGGGGAGCAGGGACTAATGCGTTGGTCGTATTAAGAGATACAAGGTGGAACAATAGTACTTCAATAATAGGTATTATGGAGATACAAGATGGTTACCTCATTACCTTCTATTCGAATCCCTCCATTCATAGATCTTGTGAAGTTAGTACCAATGAGCATTTGAATGCCCTCTGTTACTTTCATGTCTAATGCGTAAATGAATGGCATGGGAAACTTATTTTCGTTGATTACAAAGCTTCCTTGCTTTATCTTATGCTCCGACGGTTGCCTTGAGTTTACACCATTGAAATATACCGTCCTTCCCAGTATCTCTAAAGCTTCTTCGGGTACAATGCTCTTGCTGATGCAGCAAGTGGTCGCTCCTGTATCGAGTATGGCATTTACCTTGAAGATTGGTATTCCTGGGATCTCAAACTCAACTATCACATTGTATAGTCGGTTTAAGATCTTCCGTACCTTTGGTTCTTCATGTGTAGTATTAAGAACCTGGAATATTTCATCTTCAATTAGCATGTTCAGCGATTGAGTTGCCGCATTATCTTGTTGAGAATCCGGATTCTGAGCATCATGCCAGCTTAGTGGTGGTGGAGTTAGCACCTCTTGAAAACACCTCAACTCCTCTTTGACATCTTTAAGCTCCTCTTTTATCACCTGAATTTGGCTTCGTATATGTGTGATAGATTGCTGTTTATGATGTAGCTGTGCTTCGTAATCCTTCTGAACACTTGCAATTTCCAGCCTTTGCTCTAGATTGGTCTGCATCAAATCTTGAGTCTCTTTGTTGAGTTGCATGAATCTTAGCTCTTTCTTTAATCCAGAATTCTGTTCTTCTGCTAGCTTTTCTACAAACTCTCTTGCTTGTTCTTTTATCATTTGCTTGAACTCCCTATCCTTGTCCCTTAGGAGTTCCTTAAGAAGAATGACCTCTCTTTCCGTTGCTTGTGCCCGGTTGTCTTCCACCTTTCTTACTGTCATACGCTTATTCATGTGATTAAGCGCACATAGAGCATATGTTGTTAGTTTGCATTTGGAGCAGTGTAACCTTGATCTTTCCGTTGTGGCTATACCACAGAAGAAACAAAAGATGCTACTTGCTAATCCATTCTCTTCCCACGTGTGCTGACAATTTTTGCTATTTGGTGGCAATTCTTTCGTTGGCCTCCATGATCCAGACTTTTGGATTTTGTCACCGATCTGTGATGAGTTTCCTGGGTGAAACATAAAGCATGTTTCTTCAGTTTCTTCCTCTTGATGTAGGGTGAACATTCCTTCATCAATTGGGTTCTCATTGATCAGAGTCCCTATATTGTTGGTAGTTTGCCCTTGTTCTCCATCCGAGATGCTGTAGACTGTGGAATTATCATCGTTATCCGCTGATACAATATCCCAGTCTTTATCCAGATCTATGTTCTGAACTACCGCTGCTCTTGCGATGTTTCCTTCTCCGCTTCTGCAGTCTCTTGCAAAATGCCCTTATAGATCAGAAGGAAATAACCCTTAAAACGGACTGCCAGGCAATCATCAGCTTTTACAACAAAACCAATTCCAACAAGGCATCCAGAGTTCGCTGGACCAAGTTCACAGATGCAATTACTGGAACAGGTGTTCAAATTAACATTGAACACATCGAAGGCAAAAATAACACACTCGCAGATGCATTATCAAGGTTGGTTAATTTTTGCCTCGAAGAAAGGTACCAGACCCAAGAACAAGCCCAAAGGATATCCATATTAACACAGGATGTCATGGCTAATGGATCAGAAAAAGAGCAACGATTGTTAGCCCAAATGTTCGAAAAATCCCAGTTTATACCCCAACCAAACAAATTGTTGGACTCACTTAAAAAGGCCCAACGAGCCCAACAAAGGCATAACCAAGCCCAAGTGGATTCTCAGCCCAAGAAGCCCTACTATTCGTGGGACTATGCCACTTGTTACGGAGATGGAACGTGGGCCACAAAAGGACGAACGATCTTTTCCATCGACAAAGAAAGTCAAGACGATAAGATTATCGTTTCTGACACTAGTCCTTGTGTTCATTTCTTTTCCTTTGAAAACTCCTCCTGGAATATCTTGCTAGGATCTGTATACACGTAGATAGAACCAGGCTTTCTAGGACTTTTGTCTTTTTGTCCTAAAGAAAGCTTATCCAATCTCTGTGATAGATTTGCAAGAGATTCTCCCAAGTCTTTTTGTCTTAACCAAGCCCAAGTGGATTCTCAGCCCAAGAAGCCCTACTATTCGTGGGACTATGCCACTTGTTACGGAGATGGAACGTGGGCCACAAAAGGACGAACGATCTTTTCCATCGACAAAGAAAGTCAAGACGATAAGATGCGTGAAGTGTGTGCCAGATACTGAAGGCCCACATCGATGAAAACGAACCTGAATTATTGAGGACAACTGCTACTCAATAATGGTACTTATATAATATTTTATGAACCACTAGTATGTAAAAAGGAAAAGGCTAGTAGAGTTTATCTTTTTGTGATCAATAATGCCGACTTTTGTGTGCTATTGTCGGCCACCTTTGTAAAATAAATCAATTATAGAGTGGATGATCCCTCTATAAATAGATTGTAAGTTTGTAATAGAGGGGCATCGAAGTTTATACACTTCTCCCTCATTGGTGTTAATATAAGAGTGTTTTCTAAGATTTAAGCTTTGTTCTTAGATTAAAAATTTGCAGTTCCTGGCAATATTTTTAATGGTATCAGAGCTTGTAAACAAAGTGTTTATAAGCATGGTAGCTTAAAAACCTTATTCAGGGTTTTCAGGGAAGGTATGTTATTATCAGTTTAAAGTATTATGTTCATAATAATCATTCATGTACGCATAAAAATCTTTGGATTTACTTTCATTTATGTTCTACAAATGAGATTATGCTCCTAGAACAAAGTTAACTTTTTGCAAAAGTCAAAGTACCACGCCTGTGAAAGTACCCGGAAGGGGGAAATAATGGCCAGGGAAAGTGAGCATACTTTAAC
Organism: Saussurea involucrata; assembly: GCA_033807775.1. Lineage (NCBI taxonomy): Eukaryota > Viridiplantae > Streptophyta > Magnoliopsida > Asterales > Asteraceae > Saussurea > Saussurea involucrata. The sequence goes on from CM066323.1 coordinate 34,496,873, forward strand.
TTGTAAGTATTTTAAGTTCTAAGAGTTATTTCCAATATCATTTGTTCTATCATAAACAAAAGTTTTTGCAAAAATTTCTATTTTTACATAACTGATTCTTTTGAACAAAGTATTTCAAACTCGTATTAACATTCCTGAACTGTTAACCTTGAATATTTCAATATTCGAAAGAATTAAGTTACCAGTCTTAAGCAGTAATATATCTTGTGAGGAATTATAAAGAGAAAAGCCATAAAAAGCCTTTTATGAGTATAGCAGCAGTCAGTGGAAACACCGACTATCAGGAAGCAGTTAGAGCCACAAGTGATTTCGATACACCTGCGGCTGGATTCATCAGAGCCGAAGAATATAAGTCAAGACCCGCAGCTCAGTCGTTAGTCATCATCAAACAGAATAATACCTTGATTTACCTTATTACAAGGCTAAGTCAAAAGGTATCAGATCTGGACGAAAAAGTTGATAAGCTCAACAGAAAGCTAGAAGCTAGAAAAGAAACTCAGGCAGAAGACTTGGGAGAATCTCTTGCAAATCTATCACAGAGATTGGATAAGCTTTCTTTAGGACAAAAAGACAAAAGTCCTAGAAAGCCTGGTTCTATCAATTGGGTTCTCATTGATCAGAGTCCCTATATTGTTGGTAGTTTGCCCTTGTTCTCCACCCGAGATGCTGTAGACTGTGGAATTATCATCGTTATCCGCTGATACAATATCCCAGTCTTTATCCAGATCTATGTTCTGAACTACCGCTGCTCTTGCGATGTTTCCTTCTCCGCTTCTGCAGTCTCTTGCAAAATGCCCTTCCTTCCCACATACAAAGCATTTGCACTTAGAGACTCTTCCTCTGTTGTCTTTGTACTTTCTTTTGAAAATTCTGACATGTGTTGGATGCGGCTTCCCTTTGTAAGTTGTGGATCTTCGTAGGCCATACTTTTTACTAGACTTGTAATGTCCAGGAATTGGTATGTTTGAGCAAAAATCCAAACTTCTGAGTTCCTTTTGGAGTACTGCTTCTTTGCACATTTCTGCAATATAGCTGTGTGTGAATTTAATTGCAGGTAGAACTGTCGCCTGAATTCCAGGATATTTAGCCCTAAAGAGTTATTCCACCCTTTTGCCAAGTGCCTGAGGGAGTTTGGTAAAAAACTTCTCTGTTGTTGATGTAAAGAATAGTCTCCCTGATTTTGAGGCTAAAATCCTGAATTCATTAAGGAATTTCCATAAATCCTTGGTATTTTCACACGTCAATCGTTCCAGATCGCGATATGCAACTTCTTGTTCCTCAGTGGATCCACGATAGGGGTCTTCAAGCAAAATTAATTGCCTAAGCTGTGATGTGATGTTCTGAGGATCATCTGAAATCGCGATCAGGTTCTCATACGACTCTGCGTATACGGTGCGCCATTGTTGCCACATACGTTTTTCGTTTTCTCCAAGGAGATTTTCAACGTAGGCAACCTTTTCTTTGTTGTCTCTCCAGACTTGTTCGTTGAGCTTGTTGATGGTAATGGATTCCCAGCGTGCTATTATATCAGCCCATAGGCCTGGATCTGGTGGTAATACCAGGAGAGCTCCAGTGTCCGTCATTGCTGGGGGTAATGTCCATTGTTGACTGTAGTATTCTCCGTATCCGCCTCTAAAACTTCCCTGAGTCTTTGGGTAGTTTTGTAGAGGTACAGGGATGGTTCCTCCTCTTGCCGGAGGATACACTGATGGTCCTGTATAGTGGTTATATGTAATATAATAAGAGATATAATTTTGAGTAATTGCAAATTACGTTGGTTATATGAAAATTTGGATTAGATTTATGAAATGAAATAATGATAAATATGGTCACCGTGATTGAAATGGATTAGGTATGGGAATTGGCCCCGACTCATGGAGGAACCTGGTTCACCCGTTTTGACCAAGGATGGGGACTAGGACAAGGATCCCGTTTGTCTCAAAACGGGGATGGCTATCGCATTGCTCGCCCCATCTTCGTTATATATTTTAACTAGGTAATAGCACCGCGACTTGCGCGGTGAAAACAAATATTATTATAAACATTAATATACTTTATTAATAAAATTATTGATTTATAAGCATTTGTTATATTACTTAAAAACAAAGAATAAAAAATATTTTATTAAATAAGTATTGATTTATGATCATTGTTAGGTTGCTAAAAAAATATAAACATTGGAAATAAAATAATTTAAAAGTTTTGATTTATCATCATTGTTAACTTACTAAGAAAAACAAAAACTAAATAAATAAAAAATATACACTATTAGATAAGTTCTAATTTTGTAAGTATCGTTAGCTTACACAAAAAATATAAATAAATAAAAATATAGTTTTGATTTATAAGCATTGTTTGCTTAATAAAAAAATAAGTATTGATTTACAATGATTGTTATTTATCTTAATAAAATAAGTTCATATAATATTTTATTTATTTAACCTTACAAAGTAAATAAATAAATAAATAAACTCAATAATAATAATAAAATGATCATCTTTATCAAATAGTGATTATAATTTTAAAGAATATAAGCATTGGAAATAAAACAATTTTAAAGTTTTGATTTATAATCATTGTTAACTTACTAAGAAAAATAAAAAAATACAAAAATACAATATTAAATAAGGTTGGTTTATAAGTATTGTTAGCTTACACAAAAAAATGTAAATAAACAAATATATTTTTGATTTATAATCATTGTTGGCTTAATAAAAAAAATAAGTGTAAATAAACAAAAATATATTTTTGATTTATAAGCATTGTTGGCTTAATAAAAAAATAAGTATTAATTTATAATGATTGTTATCTATCTTAATAAAATAAATTCATATAATATTTCACTCATTTAACCTTACAAAGTAAAATAAATAAATAAATAAACTCATTAATAATAATAAAATAATCATCGTTATCAAATAGTGATTATAATTTTAAAAAATATGTGAACGTTAAATTTATTAAATTATGGGTTGATTAAATAAATAAATATTTTAATTTAAAATCAATAATTATATAGAAAATGAAAAGGTGAAGACATTCAATGCTACATTTTCTATTTAAAAAAAATTCAAAAATCTCACAAAATTTTAAAGCCTCAATGATGGTCTCTCCTTAACTCATTCTCTCACATTCTCCTTTATATATATATATATTGATTAATAAATAAAATATATAATTTATTTCAACTAGGTTAAAAATCTAAAATTGATACTTTTTTTATGTTAGTATGTATTTTGGATGTCAAATCTAAATACAATTACTCGATATGGGTTTGGGTATTAATTGACATGGTTTTAAATATTAATCGATATGTTTTGGTATGTTTTTTACGCTATTTTTTTTAGATTAGAATGATTTTATTTTTGTTTTAGGTTATCAGTTGTTATATGATCTTATGAAATTTTTGTATCAAACTAAATTCTTTCAATTTTAGATTTATTGAAAATATACGAGATTTAAGCATGTACGGTGTCTTATATATTTGATTTAAAATAGTTACATAAATGGGGGGAAACCCGTTTCCCCATGATGGGGATGTGAGTATATTCCGTGACGGATATGGGAATTAAGGTCCATATCTCATTCTCATGCCTTAAATGGACTTCATGTTTTACACTTAACTATCTTAAATAATAACTTTAATTAAAAGTTTATTTAGTATGAGTTGTTAAATTAAATAAAGATGTGTCCCTTGGTTTGCAGTGAAATTTTTGTTTTTATTTGAACTTTTCTTTATAAAAACACAGGTAAAAAAGTCGTACATTTCCTGCCCGTTCTACTATTTAAATTAAACAGCCCGGTCGATATAAAGTTTTCTTTCGATGATTGGTTATATATAACTTATTATATTTTGGTTTATAAATATGACATTATCTGAGGGCATATAAATAATGACTATTGATATGAATTCTCTTTTGACACCAATAATTTAATTTTTGTTAATGTTAACTAGGCAAAAAAGATGTCTTCAAGTTTTTTAATGAATTGCTTTTGCTATTAAAAAATTTTACAAGTATTTCAAAATAATTTCTTCCAAAATAAAGTTTATTTTTGTTTAATTGAAATTTAGAAAATAAAATATTGACACTGTGTTAACCAAAACGATCCTACCTACCATTTACAAGTAGAGGTGGCTAAATGTACGGGCCAGGCTAGATCAGGTTGGGCCATAGGTTGGACCTGGTCGAGATCGAGATACTATTCCAGGGATCCGGCCTTTTTCGGACCGGGCCGGGACGGGCCAGGCTTGATGGTCGAGGGTTCGGCGTGTTTAGGCTAGTTAAAGATCGGGCTTATAAACCGGGCCTAAACCGGGCCTTCAAAACATATATATATATATATATATATATATATATATATATATATATATATATATATATATATATATATGGGTTAAATCATGTGAGAACCAAAAAAAGATTGAGGACCATGAGAACCGATCTAAGCCATAATTTGGTTTTGATCTCATGGTTATAATTAAACTTTTTATCACATGGTTATAATTAAACTTTTGATCACATGGTTATAATTAAAAGATTGAGAACCGTGAGAACTCATCTAAGCCGTAATAGATTAAATCAATTAATGGTTTAGATCGGTTTTCATGGTTCTCAACCTTTTTACGGTTCTCATTTGATTACCGTCCTATATATATATATATATATATATATATTAATAAATATTATTCGAATGCACTACAAAAGACGTAATTGGGTCACTCAAACATACTTAAAAATACGTTTTACTAGAATTTCAATTGAACAGTACATTTAAACAACTACATTTATTGAATTATAAATAAAATACTCTTAATCCTCCAATGGTGGATAGTATTGAAGAGTTCTGGTCGTTTCAATTATGTTAAGAGTTGTTCCATCATCGAGGTCATCAACATCGAGTCGTTCGTTGCCGGTCTCGTCGTTGTTGTAATGTGATACACTACCTTCATAATCGAGAATTGTGAGCGAGAATTGTGTTTTTTGCGTTTTGTAACTTGGTATCTAACCCCATACACTAACTATCCTATTTATAGTGTTATGAAAGCAAAAAAAAGTCAAAAAAACACACAAAACGGCTATAATCCCGATTAAAAACAGCTAGTTTTTTGAATGAAATCGGGTCGGGTCAGGACCGGGCCGGCAAAAATCATAAAATCTCGGCCTGATACGCCTGTCGGGCTTGATACGGGTCAAGCCGGGTTTTCTCCGGGCAGGGCTTCAGGCCTCTCTCGGGCCGGGCTGGGACCGGGCCCATTTGACCCTCTCTATTTACAAGTAATTAGGTGAATAATCTATACTACCTTATAAAAAGAATAGTGTCGTTTTTTTTTTTCAGTCAGCGGTTATTCAGTCTCCTCCACGATTCACACACTGCCCTAATATCTCTCATCTTCTATCCTCCCTCTCTCTGGTTCGACAGTTCTTTCCTCCCCAGATTTTATTTTACCCCAGAGAACACACGATTTCTCAAGAAAAACCAAAACCTAATCTGCGATTTCTACTTCTTCTCCACCTGCGATCTCTACACACTCATTTTGATTTCTTAATTCTCAGGGTCAAATCGATTCAACATGTATGGGTTTCTTCTCACGTAAGGTTTCTAATGTTTCTGGTTTGGGTTGCACACTTTTCATCCATTTGGGTTTCTTTCTGATCGATTCTGGTTTTTTCTAATCTTTCTAATCCGTTTTGGTTTCTTTCTGATCAGTTTTAGACAAAAGCTTATAAATCGTGGTTTCAAAGTCGTTTTTGATTTCAAAATCTGGTTTTCAAATCGATTTTGGTTTCAATATCTGGTTTTGAAATCGATTTTGGTTTCAAAATCGATTGATTTTGGTTTTGAAATCGATTTTGGTTTCAAACTCGATTTTGGTTTCAATGGGTTTTGAACTTTCAACCTTTTTGCAGCCAGAGTGCAGACCGTACATCTGGTGAATCAACTTAGGAAGTTCTTTATAAAACGAGTCATACATCTGGTGAAGAAAGACATACCAAATATAACTGTAAGTCGATCTTTTCCCTTCATTGCAAAACTGATGTTTACTTCATTGTTAATCAATTAATCAGGTTATTTCATCATCGATCGATAATTGATGAACAATTAGTTAATGTATTGAGTAATTGTTACAGAAAATGTATTGAACGAGAGGAAGCTAATGGATCCTGTGAACGGTGTGGAATACGTTCCAACATATGAAGATAAAGAAGGTGATTGGATGTTAGTTAGTGATGTTCCATGGAAGTAAGTCTGCATGTACTTTCTAATTAATAAATTAATTCATCTCATATTTTCGTTTTCATGAAGAAATTAACCAACAATTTTATGTACTATATGATCAATTTTTCAGGATGTTTAATTTTTCAGGATGTTTGTTGAATCCTGCAAGCGAATAAGATTAATGAAAAGTTCAGAAGCAATGAATTAATGGACCAGGTATATATCTAAACCGACAATTTCAATTCGAACAATTAGAAACTTGAATTCTGTTAATCTCATGAAAGATTTACAATCTAATTAAGTTTTTCTTGTTTAATTAGATTGCAACATCAAGAACAACAATTCAAACAGTCGGTGGTTTTTGAACAAGTGTTGATGAATTAGAGGCACGATCACTCCAGGTCTTTACTGAAACAACATATTCACTCTAATTTTCACACATTGGGTTTGCAGGATCTTCATTAGAGCTGCCCAAGAAGATAGCATGGTACGCCTAATTCAACACTCTAACCTTCCCATCTATGTCCAAGAATGCAATTTGGTTTTTACTAACATATTTAAATTTGTTGAATGCCATGTACAACATTAACCAACAATTTTCTGTACTGTATGATCAATTTTCAGGATGTTTGTTGAATCCTGCAAGCGAATAAGATTAATGATATTTTGTGAAAGTTTCTCTTGTATGTAATTTTGTAGTTGTTTAAGGAGCAGCTGTCTATGTTTCGTTCTCAATTAGAAGATTTTGCTCGCAAACATAAGGTTTATCTCCTTTTTCCCTACGTTTTCTAATTTATTTATTTTCTTTAACGTTTGTGAAATTCCATTACTTGGTTTGGTGAATCAAATTTTAGGTCAGACTTATTCTTAGGTCATTCAACTTTATTGGTATGTATTTGAGCTTTTCTTCATGATTGAGCTGCAATGAATTGATCTTGAAGGCATTACTAATGAATTTCTGATTGTCAATTTAGTGTAACTGTATGATATTAATGGCAGGCAGGTGCTTCATAATGGAATGAAAACTTAATCGCAATTGTAATGATAATTATAAAGCAAATTTCTCACTGCTCAGACTCTTATACTAAGTGCAGAACGATATTCGCAAGAACCCTGCTTTCAGATCACAGTTTCACGAGATGTGTGCGAAAGTAGGAGTAGACCCGCTGGCGTCAAACAAAGGTTTCTGGGCTGAGCTCCTAGGAATCGGTGATTTCTATTATGAACTTGGTAGGTGCTTATGCTCCTCTGCTTTAAGATGAAACCATAGCATTCTACATTTTTTTATTGCTGCTTTTGTGTATGCATATAACTATAATATGAAGATGGATGTCTAATCTGTAGCTTAGAGTTCTAAACTTGTCATAATAGAAACAAATAAAGTTATATGGGTTGTCAGGGGTGCAAATTATTGATGTCTGCTTGGCTACTAGACCCTATAACGGGGGTTTGATCAACTTGGAAGAACTCTGCAAGCTTCTAAGTCAGAGAGGAAAGGGTGCTCGTGAGGTAGTGTCTGAAGATGATTGCTTGCGTGCAATTGGTAAATTGAAGGTGTTAGGGAGTAGTTTTGAAGCGATTACTGTTGGGAAAAGAAAGCTTGTTTGCTCTGTCCCAACCGAATTGAAAAAAGATCACAATGAAATTCTAGAGCTGTCTCAGGTTAGCTTTCTTTATTCCTTCCGAATGGCATCTATATCCCAACTTCTTTGCATCATCAAACCAAGTTCTTTAAAATGTTTTGACTATGTATTTATTAGATCATATATCATTTTAGTATTTTGGTATTCGTATCTATGTATGAGTTTGATTTATATGACTTGGTGCTTTTTGGGCTCAAGGTTTTGTGACAGTTGAGGAAGTAGAGAGACGACTATCATGGTCCAGTGGTCGTGCCACCGATGCCCTTGAAACTTTATTAGACGTGAGTGCTTGCTTTCATTCGAGTTCTCTATAATCTTTATGTTTAACAAGATCCTTAAGAGTTCTCTATAATCTTTCTTTTTCTTTTTAGTGCGTCAGTCTTTTACGAATAGACTGAAACCCATCTTCATTTTGCAGATCATATTTTAATGGATCATTGCACGCTCCATCAAAAGTAACCAAATCAGTTTTTAGCAAAGGTAAAACTGTACTGTCATAATCTGCAAAAGGTTATGCTGTTTCAGTTCTAAAGGTTCCCTCAATGCAATGGCCATCGCTCAATTTGCTATTTCTGATCAGTTTATGGTTCTTTCCTTGTGGAATTATTAGGAGTTAAAAGGTGGGATTTGCTATTTTATAGGCTTTCACTGTTCTGGTTTGAGGCTGTTGTGTTGTTCAAATGGTTTTGGACTAATCTTTCTGTCGCTGGCCTATTTAGAATTATTTTTTGGACGTCTATCCCTACTTAGCTACTGCTTCTGATATATAAGATTTGGATATACAGATGGATTTATAAAGTTGTTTGTATTAAAAATGTCTAAGCTTCTGTTATGAGTTAATTTATTTAGAGATCAACTTTTAATGCACTTGGTTTCTGTTTCTGATGTGTTTAGAAACTGTCTCAGCCCAAGTTGGTCTCATTCTATGCAATGGGAGAAGCTGTATTGGGTTCTTTCTTGGTTCAGCTACTGGAACAGGTTTGGTATTCACCTGTTAAATCTCTTTGGCTACTGTTTTTTATCTATCTCTTTGCAACCCTTTTTTTTCCAAAATAGATGGCCACAATGCAAAAATCTTTTTATGGTTTGTTGATTGGATGTATTGGTTACTGGGATTGGTTTCTTATCAGGTTATGTTTAGTCCCAGCTGGATTCAATTTACAATTATTCTTATAATTTGGCGTTCATCTTCGGATTGTTTGCACCTCACAAATGGGGCTGCTGTTTTTGGATTTGATTTTGGAATGGGTCTTCTGGTTGTGCAGAAGCTGATTGCTTGTTTGGCTTTTTATGATTGTACACAACTTCTGTTGTTATTGTAAGTGTAAATGCTAGGAACTAACTATGGTTGCAGTTAGGTCAAATTTGAACACAATTAGTATTTGGATATAAACAAGGAATTTGGATATTGGACAATAATTTCTACAGAGCTTTGACTTCGTGTACAGCGAAGTTGTATCATGAAACTGTGAGCCATATGTGATGAAACAACAAGTACAGGGAATCAACGATCCGCTGGTAATTGCTATTTGAAAAGAATGATATGAAATAGAAGGCTGATCAATGATTGGGGATTTGGGGTAGTTTAGTCAGTTTGCTTCTTTTTTCCATCTAGGCAGGTAATCTCCAAGATTCATGATTGAAGAAAAGTATATAGTTTGAGGGAAGGAAAATTCCGTTCACATTATTGTGTTTGATGCAATCAACCTTTTGGTTGGATGATTTAGGTTAGCTTGGGTGCGATGTGATGCTCATGAGAATACGAGAATGGTCGCCCATGTACAAAATCACAAAAAAAACGATCAAATAAAGTTTGAGATCATTAACTTACTCTCGGTTAGAGGTGGCCAAAAATCGGGTTCGGGTCGGGTTGGGCCGGGTCGGGGGACAAACCGGTTCCAAACAGTAACCGTGAGAACCGGGTCAGGTGAGAACCGGGTTGGGCCGGGTTTAAACCGAAATCCCCTGACCCGTTTAATGGTATGTAGAACCGGTTTTTATAAAACCGGGCCGGGCCGGGCCGAGAACCGGTTCTGTTTCGGTTTTGCGATTTTTTTGTTTTTTAACTGCTTTCTTTGTATAATAATTAATTACTAAACTTTAACAAAGAAAAATTGGATTGGAATCATTGGATAAGTAAAATACACTTTAAAAATACGTTTTATTTATAATATATATCACTAAAATACACTTTTACGTTTTATAATTTATATATAATTTTAAGTTACAAACTCACAAGTTACAAGTTACAATACATAAATTCTAAACATTCGAAGGTCCCGCTCCCGAACTTCCACCCCCATCACACGGATAGTAATTGAATGGATTATAATTGAATGGATTGTATGGAGCGTAGTATGGATTCTGATCTGGATTATAGTCTTCAAGAGTATTGTACTGCATCAGTCGTGTAATAGCCGTCTGATCGTCAAGGCGGTCGGTGTCTACATCTTCGTCATCTACGACACTACTAACATCAGAAGTATCGGTTACGGACGGCGTACTTAGTAGTTCATCCGTGTCGTTTTCGAATAAGTTTTCTTCCACGCCTTCTAGATCATCCTCCACGTTCGTTCGATTTTGAATGCGGTCTTCTCCATCCAAGTAATCCTTCAGACATACGCAGCACTCCACCGATTTTGGGGTTAATTTTGTCCGACGCTCCGATATGATCCTGCCACTAAGAGAAAAGGCCGACTCCGAAGCTACAGTACTAGCTTGGATTGTTAGTATATCAAGTGCAATAGTGGCCATAATTGGGAAACTTGATTGTTTACTTTTCCACCATTCTAATAAATCTAGGGATTCAACATCTACGACGTTTGTGAAGGATGCCGTTATAAAATTAGTACGTACGTATTGATTGAATTCACCCAAATTATCCCCATCATATCTAGTTTTTTTAGAAGATTCCATGACAACCGATTGCTTTAAAGTTTGCATTAAGTCTTCTCGGTTTCGGCCACGACTGCTACTAGAACCCGGTGAAAACATTTGAGGTGTAGGGGTTTGTTGGCTTCCTCCCCCATAATTAACTCTATAAATCTCATATAATTGATGAAAATCAGTATTAAATTGTTGTATGCGTTTCCTTGAAAAGCTAGAATTTGTAAGAGAATCCAAACCAAACGATACACATATTGCTTGTATTAAAACTTCGACACCCGTAACATTTAAAAACGGGTTTAATGCCGCGGCACAAAGAAAAGTGAAGGGGATCTTTTTAAAATATTTTACCAATTTTTCTTTCATTGGTTTCACTACGTCGTGAAAGTGCAAATCCTGTTCGTATTGAGCAATTTTACTTGCCAAAATATAAAGTTGATTTAAAAGTAAAGGGCTCGTTGGATAATAAACACCGGATAACATAGTTGTTGCAGTTTTGAAATCGCCCAAAATATCGTGAAAGCCATGAATCCTTGTCCAATCATCCTAAGTTATCGTGTTATCCGGGTAATGAATGTTATAAAATGCTTGAATATATTGTTGTTGTCTTAATAAATTATCCATCATTTTCCAAGTCGAATTCCATCGAACCGGCATATCGTGCGCCGGTCCCAAAGCTTTAAAACCGACTTGTTTGCAATAATCTTTATATAAGTTTTGCATTTTTTTATTTCTTGTGAAAATTCGGCGTAACATAAGCCTAAACTTAGTTAAAGGCTCATTAAGTTTACTTAAGCCGTCTTGAACGGCTAAGTTTATTATGTGTGCGCAACAACGTGTATGAAATAATTTTCCCTCTAAAATAGGGGATAAAGCCAAACGTAATCGGTCTACGCATGCCGTATTATTACTAGCATTATCAAACGAAATACTAATAACTTTATTTTTTAAATTATAATATTGAAGACATCTCATAATTATAGAAAACTGACGCTCACCCGAATGTGGCGAACCAAAGAGCTCAAACGTGATTACACGTTTGCATAATTGCCACGATCCCGACACAATCCAATGTGCCGTTATGCATATATAAGAATCTGGCAATCCGCATGGTGCGCTCCATACATCACAAGTTAAAGAAACTTTGTTGGGTAAGTTTAAAAACATTTCTCGCATAATTTTTTGAACCTTATTCCAATATTTTAAAGCACCACGCTTAAGAGTTTGACGACTTACCGAAGTGTAGCGTGGTTGGAACCCATTTTTGATCATGTTTGTAATGTGAGGATTGTCGAAATGTCCGAACGGCAACGCCATTTGAATGACACATTTCATTTGCATTTCTCGGGCGAGATCATTATCATACGACCATACTTGACCGGAATTGTCAAGTATGGGTTGAGTTGGATCGTCACCCGATTTCAACCTCTTGCATCTTTCCTCGAAGTGGCGCTTTAACGTGCTATTTGATTCGGGTTTTAGGAAATCTCCACACCGTTTGCATTGCGCTTTTTTTTGTACCGTCGGAAAATTTTAGCAAGTTGAAATTGTCCCAAACCGCTGCTTTTCGTGAAAGATCGGCAACAACGGTGTAATTTTGTTCGGCCATTTTTTTGATAGTAGAGAGTAGAGACTAGAGAATTGTATGCGTTTTTTTGCGAGAAACGAATATAGCGAGAGCCGAGAAATGAGAATTGTATGCGTTTTTTGCGAGAAACGAATATAGCGAGAGCCGAGAAATGAGAATTGTATGCGTTTTTTGCGAGAAACGAATATAACGAGAGCCGAGAAATGAGAATTGTAAGCGTTTTTTGCGTTTTGTAAGCAATTGTAAGGTGGTGATCACTCCATAGCACCCCTAGTATTTATATGGGGTTGGAGGGGGTATTTTTGGGTGAAAAAACGGTCAAAAGGGGGTTGGCAACGGCTATAAACGGCTCTATAACGGCTATAAGGTTTTTGAAAAAAATCGGGTCGGGCCACGAACCGGTCCCGGGTCGGGTCGGGTCGGGCCGAGAAAATTCTTAAATACACGAACCGGTCCCGGCTCTCGGGCTTGAAACCGGTTCTTGACCGGGTCGGGCCAGAACCGGTTCTTGGCCGGTTTCGGGTCGGGTCGGGTCGGGTCGGTTCGGGTTAATTTGGCCACCTCTACTCTCGGTTATGTGTATTGAAAGGTTGAAATGTACATATATTAGAAATTTGATTGTTGTAGCAGATGAACTAGTTCAAGCAAGAAGTTGAAATGCAAAGTTTGGATGCAGTCATCTAATAAATTGTTTCATTGGAGTGAGTTGCATAATTTTCCTCTCCGGTGACTTCTGATATGCCTGTTTTCTCTTCAGTTAAAATACATGATTCAAATTAGTTATATTTTTATTTAGAGGTTCACCTTGCATTTGAACTTATTGCTATTGCTGTATCTTGTGTATCAAAATGAAAGCTATCAATATGTTAGATGATTTGAGTATTTGGTTTCATAATCAAATTGCGTCCCGCTGCATCGCGCGGGCACGATGACTAGTGGTTTTAAAAATACATTACATAAAATATTAAGCGAAATGTAGTGAACACCATATATTTAGGGCATCTGCAATTGGGTAGCATCAAATTTTACGCCAAATCCATAAAAATTGGTTTAAAATCTCGTGCAAATAATAAATATACGTTAACATGTAACAATAAATCATGTAGCAAAATATAAGAGAATCTCCAACAGCATAGCTAAAATAGAAAAAATGAGTTTTTGTTTGCTATTTTTCTTCAACAGTATTGCTATTTTATTTGCTAAAATAAAAATTCATGGAAAAATCTCTAAATATAGAGAACTCTCTATAAATCTTTTATCATTTTATATTAAGTTTTTCTTTTAAAGTGTATTGAAAATATAAATTAGAGAATATTATATTAATATAAATTGTGTTAAAATCTCTAAAATAGCAAAGCTGTTGAAGATGAATGTAACTCTTTTTTGAGATTTTAACATTTGATTCTCTATTCTAGAAAAATTATTGAAAAGTTGTTGAAGATCTTCTTTGAGATTTTAAGGCATCGTTGGGCAAAAAAACTATCTTATAAGGTAGCTTATTTTTGGGATACATGTTTGCATGACCATAAAATATCTTTTTGATAAGCTACTTGGAGTAGTTTTTTGTGAATATTCCAATTATGTTATCATTAATACTAATTATTATTTTTTAACTATTATTATAAGTAAATTATAATTTTTAATCATTATTAATTAATAAATATTAATTAAAACTTATTAAATTAAATTTTAATTATACATTGATATTATTTTTAATTATTTAAAGTTACTATTAATCATATAAACTATTTTTATATTTTCTTAATATTAACTAATATATTTTAATTATCAATTGCTATTATCTTTTAATTGTTATTTAATTATTTTTTCATATTATATGTAACGGTTATTTAAAATCATAAATTAATATATATTTTCTCTAAAACTTGTTTTAATAAATTTTAAACTTTTTTAATTAACATATTATATTATTAAACTTTTATTTACTACATTAGTTGTATTAATTAACATATTATATTACTATAAATTTATTTTAATTATATAATTAAATATCATAATTGATAAGTTTTTGAAGATGTCCGTTTTAGTCATTTTACATGCTCATAAGCTAGTTTTTGTCAAACATGACTTCTTCATCAGCTAGCTTATTATCTACCAGTTAGCTTATCAGTCAACAACTAGCTTATAAGTCATCAGCTAGTTTGTCAAACATAGCCTAAGTTATCGTTAGGCAAAAAAAACTAGCTTATTTTCCCGTACATGTTTGGATGACCATAAGCTAGCTTATAAGTATCTTTTTTATAAGATACTTGGAGTAGATTTTGAGTATCTTTTTGTGAATATTTAATTTTGCCTCATTAATATTAATTATTATTTATTAACTAGTATTATAAATAAATATTAACTTTTTAAATTTAATTATTATTAATTAATAAATATTAATTAATATTAACTAAAAATTATTAAGTTAAATTTTAATTATACATTGATATTAATTTTATTATTTAGAATTATTGTTAATCATATAAATTACTTTTATATATTTTTTAATACTAATCAAAATATTTTAATTATCAATTACTATTATCTTTTTAATTATTATTCGATTATTTTTATATTATACGTAACGGTTATTTAAAATCACAAGTCAATATATTTTTTTTCCGAAAACTTGTTTATATAAATTCAAAATTTATAGTATATATGTAATAGTAAGTTTTAAATTCTTTTAATTAATATATTATATTTATTTAATTTACTACATTGGTTGTATTAATTAACATATTGTATTGCTATAAATTTATGTAAATACTGTAACTGATAACTTTTTGAAGATGTTCTTTTTGTCATTTTACATGCTTATAAGTTAGTTTTTGTCAAACGTGACTTCTTCTCGGCTACCAGCTAGCTTATCAGTTAACAGTTAGCTTATCAGTTAACAGTTAGCTTATCAGTTAACAGTTAGCTTATCAGTTAACAGTTAGCTTATCAGTTAACAGTTAGCTTATCAGATACCAGATAGCTTGTTGATCCCACTTTAAGACTCAACAATGATAAATCAACAACAAAAGCTTGAAACATAGTATAAATCGTGAAGATGCGAAAGCGTTTTATAAGTAGTTTGTGTTGATATAAATGGTAGATTACACACAAAAATATAGAAATGAAACAGTAAATAACAGGATTGTAGCTCAATGATTCATCTCTATTTGTTTCTTCAAGAACACCGTAAAGTATGTGTTTTACCGACAATAAGCTCTAAACTGGTGTGTGCGTAATGTGCAATTTGTTACAATAGAAGGTCTGGAAGTGCCTTCTTTTTATACTAGTCTACAGTGGACAAACAGTAGACAAGAAGTACAAGGGTACAATAGACAAGGTCGTGGGACTGAATCTGGTACACGTTGATGTAGTGCGCCGCCTTCTGCAAAAGTTGTGACCCTTCAGAAGATGACACGTGGAAAGTGACAGGGCACGCCTTGTACTATTGATCTTCAGGATCTTCGTACAGCAGAGTCACGTGAGAGGCACACTTGTCCTTGTCTTTAATCTTCAATCTTTTTGTCTTCCAAGTCTTCATACCACAGAGGCTCTGTCAAGGGTGACAGAGGCTCTGTGGCCTTGTCCTCCGATGGTCTTTTGATTGATGACTAGTGAAGGATCTGATCTTAGTGTCCGGCAGAGGCTTCTGCCGGTGTCTTCTCTTAGCCTATTTTTCAATACTTCTTGTAACAGAAGTTGGAGCTAACAATCTCCCCCTAAGTATTGCAAAATAAAAAAATTAAACGTTGCAAGATTTCTTAGGCTAAGGAGAACAAGAGGTGAAACATTTGACCTTTGTAAGAAAGTAACTTTTCATTAAGTTCATGCCAGAGGCATTTACATTGGTTTAAATCAAAGTACAAATCATGAAAATTAAACATAAGCTTGAGATAATTGCAGAGGTTAGATCCTGGCGTTTGGGAAATCATTGATCGACTTGGTGAGTCCTCCTGACTTTAGTTCTCGGTACATGGAGGCGCAGAGGTCTCTGAAGATAATGACCGAGTTAATGACCTGAATCAGTCTGTTTGCAAAGCTTAGATTCATGAGTTCCGTTCCTCTGTTGTTCATGAGATTGGTCCTAAACTCGAGAAGGGTCTTCGTTGCATACTTATGGCAATCAATCTCCAAAAACAGCTTCATTTTTCCTTGAGGGTCAAGGTAAACGTATACAACCTTTGGGTTGCTGATGATGGTATTGGGTTTAATTTCGGCAGAGGAGGGGCAATGATCATCTGGGGGCAGAAGGTTGATTTTTCTCACTCCCAGATCGAGTGCCACCTGAAAATCGATCATGCTGTAGAGTAGGAGTTTTTCCCTCATTGCCTTCTTGATTTCTTCGTAGGCATTTCTGTGCTCAAGTCTCTCGTTGTAGTTCTTTCTGGCCCAACTTAGAAGTTCAGGTAGATCATAGGGGCTGAGGTTTCTCAAATCAGCATCAGAGAACTTTGTCTCTGATATATCTGCCCTTTTGACGTGGTAGAGGTTGTACCAGAAGTTTTGGCACTTGGTGTGTGAGAGCTTGCAGCTTAGGACCTGAGTGATTTTGGAATCTGAGAAGACTTGTTTGACAGGTTTGGCTTTATCTCTGAAGAAGTCTTCCCTTATTTGTTGAATGAGGTCGCAGTTCAGAGTGGGAGGTGGCAGAGGATCATTGATGGCTCTGCTGTAAAGGTACTTGTATACCACCTCTTTCATTTGGCGTTGAGGCACAGGGGGTGGAGGCATGGGTTTCCGCAGGGCTTCCATGTCTTTGATCACTTTGGCCACTCTGTCATCAGTCTATTGGATTTTGGGATCTAGTACGGGTTTGGCTGATAGAAGAATTCCATAAGCCCAGTCTTCCTCTTCTGGTTTGGGAGTTATGAACGCGTCGAAGGAGCTTTTCAGTAGCTTCTCTGCGACTTGAGGCTTTGGTTTCTTATGCTTTGGATTCTCTCTGAGTATGGACTTTCCCTTGTCCTTTGCCTTAGGCTGTGTTGCTTCTGTGTGTTTGGGTGGGGATGCTTCTGTTGGTTTGGCTTTGGGTAATTCTGCCTCTGTTGTTTTGGGTGGTGGTTGGGTTGCTTGCTCTTCTGTTGATTTTATTGGTGATGGGGTTTTGGTTTGTGTAGGTTCTTCTGTTGTAGCTTCTGGATATATTGAGGACTGCAACAGAAGTTGTGTGCTGTTTTTTAGAGGCTCTGAACTTGTCTCTCTGTAGTTGTTTCATTTGGAGCTGAGGCACGATCTCTTCTGTTGTGGGTTTGGGTTTACTCAGGTATTTTCGTGGTTTCTGAGCTATGCTTTTCGTTCGGGTTTTTGGTTTAGGTTGATCTTCTTTGGGTGTAGGTGATGGTAGTTTGGTTTCCTCTGTTCTTGGTTTTGGTGTTGGGGATGGCAAGTCTTCTTCAGAAGTAGATGATAGTATCTGGATTTGCTCGGCTGTTTGCTTTGGTGTGGGTGAGGGCAAGTCTTCTGATGGTTTGTTTGTCTCCACATAGGTGGGTATAGCCTTTGTGGTCTTTTGCTCTTGTGATTGGCTTGAAGATTGTGTAGGTACTTGTGCTAGAGGTTTGACGGCTAGTGGTTTGGGTAATATGGATCTGCTTGCTCTGCTCTGCTTCTTCCCCTCAGGATGATTTGATGGCCCATCTGAGTCACCATCAGAATCATCCTGCCCCCCTTTGTCTGACTTCTCTTTCGCTTGGCATGACGAAGATTTCTTCTTTGGCTGGCTTGCCCCTGCAGCGAGCATTTTCGCGCAGAGGTCGTCACAGATACCAAGCAGGTATGCAACCTCTGCTTCTGAGTTGAATCGCATCTTACCCACGCTGCTCTGGAACTCCTTCACGTAATTGGCATTTGCAGTAGTGAAGGCCTTGATGAACTCTGTCATTTCGTTTAGAATACCCTGGCCTAGATCAGTTAGCTGAGCTCTGGTCATGTAGTCGGAAGGTTTCATGGCTTGAGTCTGCTCTTGAACCTTTTCTAAGGCCATGCATAGATCTTCTATGGTTATGGCCGGGGTTGCAGGAGTCTTAGTAGTCATAGATTTGGCCACTTTTCGTACCTTCTTCAGTTGTTTGGCCAATGGGCAATAGACATTTCCATGGCAGAGGTGGAGGTGGAGGTTATTTCTTGTGCAGAGGTTTGTGGCGCAGAGATGCTCGGAGCTTTCTTCAGCATGGCATTAGTATTCCTCACCTCTGTTGAAAGGGTTTCAACTTTGGTAGTCAAGTCATTTAGAGCCTTCCGCGTTGATGCTGCAAGAGCTTTGACAGAGCTTTGCAACTCTGTCAAGGAAGTGGTCACAGAGGTGACAAAGCTTTGGAATTCATCCTTTGCGACGTATGAGCCAGGAGTAACCTCTGGGTGAACCAATCTATCACCAGAGTCAATCTCTATTCCTGAGACGCCTTCTTTCGTTCCTGTTTTGTGTTGAGAATGGAAGGACTTCCTTCTGATCCTCGAGCAGAGGTTTTTAAGGCCTCAAACTCTACAGAAGTTCTGTCAAGGACCTTGTTCTGAGCCACTCCAGAGGTGGGGACAGAATTATCCTTGAGTTGACTAGGGGACTTGTCTAGAGTCCCTTCGTCTTTGTGCACTCTAAGCTCCTCTAAAGAGCGTTTGGATTCTAGATGTGTGTGTGTGTCCGAGGAAACAAATTCCTCAGTAGGGATTTCTGGTGTGATCTGGGGCGATGGATCACGAATAAGAGGAGAGTCCTTTTGAGAGGACTCCCTCTGTGTGGTGTCCCCGGTTGTGATTGGTACAGAGGAGGAAAAAGGTTCATCTGCCCGGTTGGATGGGGATGTGATCGAGCTGTGCTGCTCTTGTTCAATAACTCTTTCGGCCACTAGACTGGCAGAGTTAGAAATGTGGGTTGCACTGGGAGGGGTGATGGATGTGTGCCTCTACTTTCTTTGGCATCTTTTCGGCTATGTTCCTCTGTTATGCACCCTAAGATTAGAGGGGTTTCTAACTTTGATTCGATCTCTACCCAGGTGTCTTATGCTTCCATCATCTCCTCTGTGTGTTCTAACTCAGTATCATAGCTCGGAGGAGAGGCAAAGAGGTCCGATTTCATTGGACCCTCTGGAGTTTCAGCTTGATTGCCTGTAGGGGTTCTGTCATTTGCCTCTAGATCGGAGTCAACGTCTGCCACAGTAAAGTTCGGGGGGGGGGGGTTGTGGTGTTGAACTCTAGAAGTGCTTCTGCTACCCAGCAAGAAGCATCCAAAGTGTTGGCCATTTCTGTTTGCTCAAGAAACGCAGCAAAGTCATTTGGCTCTGCGTATTGGATAGGAGTGGGGGATTGCAGAGGTTGTTCGGTTATTGCTTCTGCTGCTTCCTCTGCGATGTTCTACAGAGGGGATCTGGGCTTCTTGGATTGCTTTTGTTTCTTTGGTTTGGGGGCTCCTTCCTCAGAGGTTTTGGTTTTTCTCTTTTTCTTTTTCTTTTCCTTCTGAGGAGAAGGTGCAGAGGAGGCTATTACAGTTGCCTCTTTGGTTTGTTCAACGCTGGAAGAAGTTCCTTCTTTTGCTACCTTGGCTTTTGAAGCCTTCTTAGGTTTTGGGGGTTGCTCTGTGGTTCTTGATGGGGCGGTTGAAGTCTTTGCACCTGACCTAGCTCTATTAAGCCTTACCCTCTCCATCTTCTGCCTGTGCTTCTCCAGAGCCACAACCCAGTCATCCTCATTTAATCTTTCCACTACTTCTGATCCTATGGGGGCTCCTAAACGTGTGGGGGGGGGGGGTCACAGGGCTCGAATGAGGAGTCTTGTGCTCACGTTTGTACGCTCTCTTAAGGTCTATGTCTGTAGCATATGTCAGCATCTTCTTCGACAGAGGTCTGCAGAACCTGTAGCCCTCAACATGTTTGGTTGGGACATTCATCACCATAGGATAGGTTTTCACTACGTCTCCGTCCATTGGCTATTGTTCTGCTATCAGTAGAGGTTATAGCAGAACTCCGATTGTGCGTTGAAATTGCAGAGCTGGAAGTTGACCTTTGTTTCCTTTCGCCCTCTGTGTGGATTGTCTATGCTCGATGGTTGCTACCAGTTCCTGCATCATTAGAGCTGCATAGTCTAGGGGTAGATCATAGTATATCCCATACAGGATCGAGAGGATTTGATGGGAGCTCTGGTCTGGGCTGCCCACTTTGCCAGTGAGGCATCTATTAAGAATAGAGAAGAGGGTATTCCACAGAGGGGGGAACCTATTCCTTCTGAAGTCGTTTCGTTTGGCTAAGGGGGTGTTGTAACCCAACATCTCTGTGAATGCACAAAGCTCGGTGTCAGAGGGTTCTTCCACATAACTTTTTATTCCTAGCAGGCCTCTGGTGGGGAGATCAAATGCGATGGAGAGCATTCTGTTGAACCCTATGTTTATATTTTCTGAGTTATCAGGCTTGGACACATACCCATTTATGGTGTTACTTTCAGAGTTGAAATAACAGCTCTGCCAGAACTGGTTGAGGTACCTGGCAGGAATCCTTGTAACGTTCTTGGTCAACAGTGTTCTTAGTGGGTGGTTTTCCAGGATGTTCGTTAGAACAACTTGTTCTTCCCCAAAAGCAGATCTAGAAATCACTAGGTAATGGTTATTTGGCTTTAGGGGCAGTGATTTTTCGAACATATTGTTTTCCAGGAAGTTTTGTTTTACAGGTGTGAGGTCGGATCAAACTCAACGGAGTTGCCACTGTTGTCCTGTTCATCATCGTTTCAGGCCATTGATGGGTGCTGGGAGTGCTCAGAATGAGCAGGGGAGTTCGCCGGAGAATTGGTGGTGCCATTGTTGATGTTCTTCAAAGAAATGAGGAGAGAATGAGGAAGTTGCAGGTTCTTGCAAGGTGTCGCCGGAGTAAATAATGAGAGATTCGTAAAAGATCAGGAAGAAGGGTAAATGGGGGTTTTATAGGGGGGGGGTAAAAACGGATAGAATTTGCACAGTAAAAGTGAATTCAATAGAATTTGGGGTCCGCACTCGAGTATACAACTGTGATTATCGCTTCTGGACCATCGTTTGACTGACACGTCCAATAGAAACGTGCCACGTCAGAGGGGGTGGTGCACGATGAGACGTCGTGCGGCGCCCATTAATGCTCAGCGTGTGGGAGTCTCTATACCCAAATGACTGTCACTTTGCAAAATAACCCGCACCTCAGAACCCTTCAAAAACACATAAGTGACAGAATCGACAGAAGCTCTGTGGTGGAGTGAGCTCTGTGATCTGAGACCTTCCAATATCTCTGTTCTTCCACCTTTACCAAAACATTTGTAAAAAATTATTGAAGTGATCGACAGAGTATCCGTAAGAGATTTTCAGTTACAGAGGCTCTGGCTTACAGAGGCTCTGTCGAGCTCAGCAGAGGCTCTATGACTGAAAATTTCTAATTGTGGAAAGCTCATAAAACCTTTTGATCATTCAAAGTTTTGACTGTTTTAAACTGTGTTTCTAGAACATGTTTTGAAGTTGGTGTTCTAGAAAAATGTTTTGGGAGGAGGATTTGTGCGAGGAACTTACTTTTAGATTCTCCTTTGTTTGGCATGGTCTGCAACTTCTGTGTCTTTGTTCGATCATATATCCCCTTTTGGCCCCCCCTTGAATGACTAACCTCTGTAGGTCATTACAAGGTCTCCTTCTGCTCCCCCTTGACCTATGCTTGGATCAAATATTGATAAGTAGAGCATAAAACATAGGTCAAACTCATCAGAGATTCTGTGATAGTAAACAGAGGCTCTGAGCTGTCCCACAAAAGCTCTGTTGGGAGGCAATTTTTAGAGGTCAAGAATTTACATGCAGAAAGATTGAAATATACACATATATACAGAAGGATTTAGTCTTACTTACAGAGGGATCAACTCATGTTTAGCATACCTAACTTACCCACCAAGAAAATGAATTTTTTCTCATCAAGTGCCTTGGTGAATAAGTCTGCAAGCTGATATTCCGTGGACACAAAGTACATCTCTATAGTGTCGTGTTCAACATGATGCTTTAAAAAGTGTTACCTAATATCGATATGCTTTGTCTTAGAGTGTTGCACAGGGTTGGCAGAGATCGCTATGACACTTTTGGAGTCACAGAGGATTGGTATCTTTTGGATATCTAGACCATAGTCTTTTAGCTGAGTTCTCATCCACACAACTTGAGAGCAATAGCTGGCAGCAGCAACATATTCTGCTTCTGCTGTGGATGTTGACACGCAATTCTGCTTCTTAGAAGTCCAGCTTACTAGTTTACCACCTAGGAATTGACAACTCCTAGAGGTACTTTTCCTGTCCAGCTTGCATCCTCCGTAATCTGAATCTGTATAAGCCATAATATCAAAGCCAGAGTTCTTTGGATACCAGAGACCAAGATTCTTGGTTCTTTTGAGGTATCTAAAGATTCTCTTGACAGCAAATATGTGGGATTCTTTAGGGCCAGCTTGATATCTTGCACAAAGACATGTGGCATACATTATATCTGGCCTACTTGCAGTTAAGTATAAAAGAGACCTGATCATGCCTCTGTAGAGCTTGCACTCGACAGATTTTCCATCTGGATCTGAATGTAATTTAGATCCAGTGGCCATGGGGTCTTTATGACAGAGGCATCAGAGAGTTTGAATTTTGAAAGTATGCCAGAGACATATTTTGATTGGTTTATAAAAATTCCCTCTGATGACTGTTTGACTTGGAGTCCTAGGAAGAAGTTTAATTCTCCCATCATACTCATCTCAAATTCGCTCTGCATGAGTGTTTCAAAATCAATGCAATATTTTGCATTAGTAGAGCCAAAAATAATGGCGTCCACATATATTTGCACAAGCATAATCTCTTCACCTTCTCTCTTATAGAATAAAGTTGTATCGGTAGTACCTCTTTCGAATTCATTATCAAGGAGAAAGGTAGAAAGGCGTTCGTACCATGCTCTTGGGGCCTGTTTGAGTCCATACAGAGCCTTATCGAGGTAGTAGACATGGTTTGGGTACTTAGCACTTTCAAACCCCAGTGGTTGTTGGACATATACTTCTTCTTGAATTTGTCCGTTCAGAAAGGCAGATTTGACATCCATTTAATAAACCTTAAAACCTCTGTGGGCTGCGAAGGCTAAGAAGATTCTTATCGCTTCGATCCGTGAGACAGGGGCAAATGTCTCATCGTAGTCTATCCCTTCTGCCTGACAGTATCCCCTAGCCACCAATCTTGCCTTGTTTCTGATGACCACTCCATCCTTGTCCTTCTTATTTCTGAAGACCTATTTAGTCCCTATAGCTGTTTTCCTTCTTGGTAGAGAAACTAAGGTCCATACTTTGTTTCTCTCAAATTGGAGAAGCTCTTCTTGCATTGCTTCTACCCAATTTGGATCTTCTAGGGCTTCAGAAACTCTCTTGGGTTCGATCATACTGATAAAGTTTGTAAAGAAACAAAAATTAGCAGTAGCTGATCTCGTCTTTACTTTATCGAAAGGACTGCCAATGATTTGGCTTTGAGGATGGCTTTTTGTCCACTTGGTCATCCTTGGGAGATGGTCATTTGCATCATTGAGTTGAACTTCTGTCGTTGCACACGATGGTTCTGGTGCAACTTCTGTTGTTGAAGGTACTTCTGTGCTTGTACACGGTGTCTCAGCTTGAGGGATTTCAATAAGGGTTGGAGCTGAGTCCTCTGACGATGTTGAGACCGAATCCTCATTCTCCTCTGGTATTGATTCCCCTGTTGTTGCAGGAGATGGTATTTCCAGTGCCTCTGTTGTGAAGTTCTTGTTTGCATTATCCTCTGTTTGCATCCCCTCAACACTTGCATCTGCACGATTAATGGAAGAGGGTGAAGAATTTGAGGGACCAGTTAGAGATATACCTGAATTTATCTCTCCAGAGGCTCTGGTAGCTCCAACAGAGGGATCAACATCATCATTGAACATTTCTTCGAATAGCAGGTTTAGCTCTGCTTCTCTTGATTTTGAAATGCCAGGGGTTTCTTTGTTCAGCCCAAGTTCTGAACTGATTTGTTCAGAAGTCTTCTGGAAAGAGTCGTCAAAAGAAACATTAATACTCTCCATAATTGATCGGGTCCGTAGAACGTAGATTCTGTAGGACTTAGAAGTGGCAGAGTAGCCGATGAATCTACCTTCATCTGCCTTAACATCAAACTTCCCTCGAGTCTCTCTGTCGTTGAGGACAAAGCATTTGCATCCAAATACATGAAAGAACTTGATATTTGGTTTCCTCTAGTTGATCAAATGGTATGGTGTCTTGATGTGTCTTTTTACCACTGTTGATCGATTCTGGGTGAAGCAAGCAGTTGGAACCGCTTCTGCCCAAAAAGATAGGGGCAATCCTGATGTTGTAAGCATGGTTCTTGCAGCCTCCACAAGCGTGCGATTTTTGCGTTCGACCACGCCATTTTGTTGTGGGGTGTGTGCATCAGAGAAGTTTTGTGAAATGCCTTCTTCGGTAAGGTAAACTTCAATGACAGAGTTTTTGAATTCTGTTCCATTGTCACTTCTTAGCTTCTGAATCCTACACTCATAAAGAACCTGGATTCTTTTCATTAGATTTATCAGGATGTTTGGCACATCTGACTTCTTTCGCACAAATTCAACCCATGTATATCTTGAAAATTCATCGACCAACACTAGCATATATTTCTTGCCACCTAGGCTCTGTGTAGCAATAGGACCGCAGAGGTCAACATGAAGCATGTACAGAGGCCTAGTGCAAGACACATCAGACTTGCCCTTATGGGAAGCTCTTTTGAGTTTTCCCATTTCACAGGCAGAACACAAATGGTCTTTGTTAAATTTAACATACGGCAAACCTTTTACCAGATCAAGTTTTACCAGTTTATCCTGAGTGTGGAAGTTTAGATGGCAGAACCTGTTGTGCCACAGCCAAGCTTCTTCGTTCCTGCATGAGACCAGACAGAGTTTATCATCTTTGTTCTTGTCCTTGAAGTTCATGAGGTACAGATCACCTCTTCTTTCGGACCGCAGAAGTTCCACTTCTGTATCTTCCCTTAGCAGAGAGTAGGGTCTTTTAAACTTAACATCAAAAACTGTATCGCAAAGTTGGCTAACACTTAAAAGATTGTGCTTGAGGCCATCCACATATGCAACTTTGCACACAGTTATATCTTCTTTCTTTAAGACTCCATAGCCTCTGATGTACCCCTTCTTGTTATCTCCAAAGGATACAGATCCTCCTCCAAGTTTGTCTTTGTATGAGGATAGTAAACCTCTGTCGTCAGTCATGTGCCTCGAGCACCCGGAGTCTAGGTACCATATCGGCACATACTGCTTCTGCAACATTATCAGAGAGATTTAGGTACCCATTTTCAAATGGGTCCAGTTTTGTTAGGGGGCTTTAAGGTTGCCTTAGCATCCTTAGGTTTGGTTTTAACTTCTTTCGAAGAACCATCTTGTTTCTTCTTACCCTTGAATTTTGCATTGTTTTCTTTGGGTTTAGAGAGGAAACAGTGAGGGCTGGAGAAGTGTTGATTCAGTTGGTACAAGAGTTCAAAGCAATGACAATAATTGATATGTGAAGAAATTTGCTTAAACTTTTCATTAAAAACACTGAACATGGGCACAGAGGCTTTATGTTTACAATATTTCCTAGCATTAGACATTCTATTACAAGACCTATCTAGGCTAGATTGATTTTTTGAAAATTCTCTCTTTGGAGTAGCCTTCTGTTGTGCCCATCTTCTGTGGTGAACCTCTGTCGATTTCACTGTTACAGAAGAGAAAGACTTGTTATTTTCCACCCATTTCCCCTTTTGTTGCCAAGTTAATTTTTCTTGAAATGGCCTAAAAGGTTTTGGAGCGTTTGAACTTTGAGAGGACTTTTCTTTTTGTTCTTTGATTTTCTCAAGTTCAAGAGATGTTTTTGCTTGTATACACATATCCAGAAAGTCTGGGCAGATAGGAACACTTGTGAATTTCTCCTTTGGAGTAATGGTTCTGTTAAGAATGCCAGAGGGAAGCTTAAATCCCTCTGGTTCACAAGGAACTATCTCTGACTCATCAAAGTCAGTCTCAGATTCATCAGAGGATGAGTCATCCTCGTATACAGAGGATGGACCACAAGAGTCTTTGTCGTCAGAGGCTGGACTTTCTGTGCATGTGTCATACTCACTTTCTTCCTTGCTTTTGGGAATATCTTCTAAAGCTTTGGAAGTGTTCACCGAAATTTCATCACAAAGATCTTGTTTGACAGAGAGAGTATCAAGATTTTCATAGAAGTTGTTTTTCCCAATTTCACTTAACTCTTTTTCACAAATATGTAGCGTTTTTTCTTCTGCAGAAGTGGGCACAAATTCAGGTGCCTCTGCAGATAGCTCTTTTACAGGATCTAAAGTGCATACAAAAGTATTGAAAAATAGTCTAAGAGAAGACACCGACAGAAGCCTCTGTCGGACACCAAGATCAGATCCTTCACTAGTCATCAACCAGAACACCATCAGAGGACAAGGCCACAGAGCCTCTGTCACCCTTGACAGAGCCTCTGTGGTATGAAGACTTGGAAGACAAAAAGATTGAAGATCAAAGACAAGGACAAGTGTGCCTCTCACGTGACTCTGCTGTACGAAGATCCTGAAGATCAATAGTACAAGGCGTGCCCTGCCACTTTCCACGTGTCATCTTCTGAAGGGTCACAACTTTTGCAGAAGGCGGCGCACTACATCAACGTGTACCAGATTCAGTCCCACGACCTTGTCTCTTGTACCCTTGTACTTCTTGTCTATTGTTTGTCCACTGTAGACTAGTATAAATAGAAGGCTCTTCCAGACCTTCTATTGTAACAAATTGCACATTACGCACACACCAATTTAGTGCTTATTGTCTGTAAAACACATACTTTACGGTGTTCTTGGTGTTCTTGAAGAATCAAATAGAGATGAATCATTGAGCTACAATCCTGTTATTTACTGTTTCATTTCTATATTTCTGTGTGTAATCTACCATTTATATCAACACAAACTGCTTATAAAACGCTTCCGCATCTTCACGATTTATACTCTGTTTCAAGCTTTTGTTGTTGATTTATCATTGTTGAGTCTTAAAGTGGGATCAACAATTGGTATTAGAGCCGATTGGAGAAACTTTTTCTTCAAAATCGGTTATCTATGGCAACAATAGAAGTATTTGATGATTTATTTGCTGTTTTAGTGCTTAGATTGATTCAATCACATGAACCTAAACACAAATATCATACTAATGGTTTATTTTCTGTTTTTGTGCCTATTGGAAACCTATTTCTTCATTTAAATAAGATTTTGATGATCTTTCATAGAAAACTTTGTTGTTTCTTCACAAAATCTGATTCTGCACACCACATGTTTGATAAAATGCCTAAGTGAAGATTTGAGTCTATTTGGTTCAAATCTGATCTGATATACTTCATGTGTGTGTTTTGATTCTTTCTCATTCATTGGTCTTATTTGATAAGCACTAAGTAGATGGTTGATCTATGATCTCATCCTTGTGTGTGCTTAAGTCCATAGCATTTTTTTTGGCATCTTGGTGGTAAGGTTGTTGATCTTTGATCTGACCTTTATTAAAATCCAAGATTGGACTCTCTTTTACTCTGATTTTGTTTGTCTTCCCCTGCTCATAATCATTTAAATGAAAAACAAAATCATTTGGGTCTTGAGAAAGTTGTTTGAGAAAGATTTGATGTTGTGTTACATGTTCAAAGTCAGATCTGAAACGAGTTTTGGATCTTTGATTGCTTAAACTTAACTTTCTGAAGTGATCAATCAGAAATTTAATTTTCTGCAATCATTGTTCTAAGAATAATTATGGAGATCGATTTATTCTTCTATATCAAGTCAACCTTGTGAATATTTGATACATTTTGGAGGATTTATGGTAGATCAAGATTCTGGAAGTGAATTTGATTTTGAGACAACAAGATTTCATGTTTAGTACTTGATCAAGAGGTTGTCTAATTTTTCAAGAAGATGTTATTAGTTTGTTGTTCAATCAAGAATTCTAACGAAGTCAAAACACAAAGAAGCTGTTGTTTGGGTTCATAACAAAATGATTGTTTCAAAACAGCAATTTGCTGTTAGTTAACCAAAATCAGAATGTTGATCAATATATACAACAAAGTTCATGGTTGTGCAGTGCAAAATTGAAACAATAGTTTTGTGCTATCAAATTGCTACTCTGTGGTTCAAAACAATAGGATTAAGGTGCTGTCGAAAACAAAAAGCTTCTGCCATTCTAACCAAACAGAAAGTAACTTTGCTGTCAAAACAGAAAATTGGTTGTTTGCTGTCAAAGCTGAAAATCGTTGCTGTGAAAGTTAAAAATGTTGCTGTCAAGCTGAAAAATGTTGCTGTCAAGCTTAAAAATGTTTCTATTAAGCTGAATTTTTTGTTGTTGCTGAAAATCAAAGCTGTCAATCTGTTAAGCTGTTGCTGTAAAGCTGTTAAGATGCTGCTATTAAGCACCTGTTGCTGAGAGCTGCGTAACCTACCATTAAGTTATCCAAAAAGCTGTTTGCTGTCAAAACAGATTAATCAAGGTTGTTGTTGTGCTTAAACTTAGGCGCAGATTAAGAGAAATTGGCTGCAACCACAGAAAGCTTATCGAGATCTATTCAGAAGTTGTTCCTATGCTAATCAGTTTTGTTTGAGGTTGTATTAGAAGTGATTTCTGCAGAGATTTGTAAAAATTTATGCAGAGAATTATGTGCAGAAACAGCAACATCATTTTTTGTATGCAGCTTGTACAGAGCCTCTGAGGTTGTTGCACAAGGCCTCTGAGACTGACCAGAAGGAGAAGCTGCTACATTCGAATTTATGCAGAGTTCGTAAAGCCACTTGTTGTTGTTATGCAGAGCTTATCCATAGTTATTCTAAGCTATTTGGTTTTCAGAGCTCGATCAGAAACCGATCATCAGATTTGTTCGCATCATGCAGATTCATTTCTGCAAAGGATTTGGATATATTTGTTGTCGTGTATTCAGTTTATGTGCAACAGATCAAAAGTTCCAGCCATGAGCATTTCAGCAAAAGTTGCTACTGTTCGACAAATTGTTGATGTTCCAGATTGTCTTTAGGGCATTGTTGTTTGTCTTGCAACTGCAGGCAAAGGGATTCTGCCTGCACACCAATGCAATAAATACTGCATCAAAAGCACAAGTTGTAGGAGAAAAGAAGGCCTTAATTGTTGATTAAGACAGAATATGTGCAGCAAGCAAGACCAACCAGAACAAATCCCATATCTGCTCTTACAGAAGAAAGCTGCTGTCAAGAAAATGCTTCTGACCATAGTATTCAGAGATGCTCGGGATATAATCTAAGAGTTCAGAGCTCTGATCTGCAGAACTCAAAAATGTGTAGAGCTCTGAATTGTTGCATGCAGAAACGTGTATGGTGTATGTGGCTCTGCAACATGCAAGCGAGGTTTTGTTCAATTCCGTTACGAGACCAATAAGCAGATTATCGACATCTGTATGATACCAAAATTGACAGAGGTGATGCGGTGATACCAAAACAACAGAGGCTGTCGTGTTCAAACTGTGTTCAAAGACACATTGACATAGCAGATCATATTTGCTGCAGAATTCACAGCTTCCAGATCTGATCATGAGCATATGGATCAGATTCTTTATGCGCAAATCAAAGTTGATTTTCAAAACAGCTTAATCAATCAGCTGTCTGAAAACGTTTTCTAGAATTCTAAAGTCATTATTGTGCAACCAAAAGTGCATAAGTTTACCTATCTTATTTGTCAACTAATGATGGAATTCAAGAATCAAAAAGTTGTTGTGTTTATTAGCTTAATCACAGAGATCAAATCAGAACATTGCAGCTGCTGTTTGTTTTGTGTAGTAGAAAGTTGATGTCCTCAATCGTGCAGAGCTTATTTGTCTAGAGCTTAATGTAAAAAATCAAATCTGTGCATAGGCAGCTCACAGAGCCTCCGCGGCTCATATGATGAGCCGCTGTAAGGCTTCACAGAGCCTCTGTACTCAATCTCAAAAAGTCTTGCATCAGACCTGTGTTCACGGTGTCCAGAAGTTCTTCGTGATGAACATTCAAACGAGAAATCAGAATGTTCTTACTGAAATTCATCGTGGGGAGGTCACAGATAGCATTGCAGAAGTGCATGGTTGAGCATACAAGTGCAGCATCAACAGAAAGAAGATCATATTGGCAGAAGATACAAAACACATAAGCTCTGCAGAGGTCGTGCAGAGCCTCTGTAAGGCAGACCGCAGAGGCAGAATACACAGAAGTTCAGAGTGCAAATCAGTTTTGCTGCTGTCCAGAAATGCTCATACAGAGCTTAATGCTGCTGCCATACAGACCCGTCTATAAGCTGTCCAGGTTTCCAAAAGATTATGCGTTGACAACCTTACACTGCAGCAGATCCTAACAGTGGTTCTTTAAGTGTTTCCCAAGCCATGCCTGCACGAGTGGAGTCTCGCAACCAATTCAGATTGAAGTATGGGACAAGATAGAGTTATTTGCAAAACTTGAATCAAATGTTGCGCAGAAGCAGTTGTCCGTTAATCACAGATGTAAAGAAGTTCTGGGATGGTGTGTAGAGGCTGTTAGAGTTGCTGAAGTTGAAGTCAGAGCAGTAAATGCTTCTAAAGAAGCGTTAAAGCTGCTGTATATATGCAAAGATGTTTCTGAATGCACATCTAGAGACCTGTACAGAAGTGTTTGCAGAGCTCTGATCAAGAGATAACCACAGAGGTTGCAACCACAAAGTTGGTTTTAAGTCAGAAGGTGCAGAGATTGATGTATAGAGGCTGTTACGCAGAGCCTTGTAAGTTGATACAGAGCCTCTGTGGCTATTCAGGAGGATGAACCAAGTCATACCACAGAGCCTCTGTAGGCTGTCCACAGAAGCTCTGTGCACCCACAAAGCCTGCACATATGTTCAAAGAGAAGTCCCAGAAGAGGTTTGGTTCATGACAGCAGAGGCTGCTGGAACTATGCAGAGCCTCTGTGCTTAATCTGAACGTTGCACACTTCACACAGAAGCTGCTGGCTTCAGAGCCTCTGCTAGACTATGCAGAGCCTCTGCGATGAGAGGAAATCCATTAAGCTGCTCTTGTTAAGCAGCTGCTGCCATGAAGCTGTTGATTCTATTAAGCTGCTGCAGAAGCTGTGTGTTGATCAGAATACGTACAGATCTATGAGCAGAGGTTGGTGTAACAAGAAACTCAGATGCATCTAATGCAGCAGAAGCAAATCACAGAGGTTATCCAAAAGATGTGCATCTACAAAGGATGCATATATGATGCATTTTGATGGTGTTTAAAGAGATTTGACATAGGCATATCACAGAGCCTCTGTGAGGCTGTCTAGAGCCTCTGTACTGATGTGCAGAGCCTCTGAGCAATAAGCCAAAAGCCCGAAACTTTTGATTTTTCTGACAGCTTTGCGCTATTTCAGAAACAAGCGTACAGCTTTCTACTTGGTGCTCCGATTCGTATGAGTCCAGTTGTGTTGAATTTCTAAGACACATATGAAACTTTTTCATGTTTTGAGATTGGTCTGAATCAGTGTGCGTAATGATCAGAATCTGTGTCAAAGTCAATGTACTCTTGCTAGACCGAAAGCATTGCATTTCACTCGTGCTCTTTCCGCTTTCAAGAACGGTGTTCTCTCGATGGTTCTTCACGGTTTCATGCTGCTATTGTGACATATTGATTGTCACCCACTCCTCTGTTATTCATGTTTAAAGCTCGGTGCTGAATGCTTACTCAACGGGATCTTAAGCGTCAAATTTTCTGTTTTGACGACCGTTCTGCGCAGCTGAGGGAAAACTTGCACAACTCACTCGTTTTTCATCCAAAATGGATGAATTATAGCTCGTTGGAAAGCTAAGAGGCTGGAGTTCAATGTGCATGTTTTGTGTTTACTTTCAAAAAGGCTCATTGATGGTTCAAAACAGCGGTAAAGTTGAGACATGAAAGCTGGACAAAATGAGGTTAATTGTCTCGGTCTTTCAAGAATATGAGCCTAAATTTGAGGGGAGCTCGTGATGCTTTGAAGACTCGAAGAACGGAACACCAAAGTTTTTAAAGAAAGCAAGGGGGAGACTATAAGATGATGCTTTCTTTATAAAACATTAGGGGGAGATTGTTAGCTTAAATTAGCCCCTAATTTAATGAATGTTTTATAAAGAATTATTGTAATAGGGCTTTATAATTAGCTTATGGGCTTTTAGCTAGTTATATGGGCTTAGCCCTTTTTATCTTGTTAATGGACCCTTTATAAAGAATTTTAGGGTTCATTTTTCATAAGGTCATTTTAGAAGAAACACACAAACACACAATGATTAGGTGTTTTTCACATGAGAGTCGATCAAATGTAAAAGTGTGGTGTTCTTTGTAATTTCCCATCCATAATGAATCAATCAAAGCATATGAGATGAGTTCTTGAATATTATGTTCTTAATCTTCATCTTATCTCTATTTTATATGGATTTCTTCTATTGTTTGCTGAAAATGGGATCAACATAGCTTATAAATAATTAGCTAACTTATTAGTTAATTTGCCAAACATAGTCTAAGTATATTTCTATTATCTATTCTCATGGATGTAAATGAGTAGTATTACACCAAATTTGATTTGTTAAGATTCAAGATACCAATTTTGTGTCTTTATTAAAATGATTTAATACTAAATTTGATATTTGATTTAAGAATTAATGCATCTGTTAAATGATTGATAATACATTTTGTTTAAAAAAATGTAATAATACTTGATGTCATCTTGAAAACATACATTATAACATTGATGATAAAATTCTTCTTCAAAAAATCCAATAATACTTGGATCTCATCTTGAAAACATGCATCATAATAATCATGATGAGTTATCATCACAATATGCAATAAAGTATACAGTTATATACCATCATTTGATAAAGATAAAGCTGTAATTTCTATTGTTTTAGATATTGTGGGCTGCAAAAACAAGCTCATCAAATTTGTTTTGGGGGAGTGGGCCTGGGCCCTATAATTATATAATAGAGTTGAAAAGATTAATGGAGTTTTTGGTTGGAGGTATTAAGGGGTAAGAAATGAGAATGATAATAAAAACTGTTTTTTGGTTTGATATAATATAGTGAGTTTATTATCCCAAACCCATTAATTTCCATTCCCGACCAAATTGGGGGGAATGAAAATCTTATTCCCGCTCAATCATCTTATATCATGCGTCCCTTCATTTCTTGATGTTGAATATAAAATATTTTTTATTTTCATGTTGGACATTATATTTTTGTATTAAAAATATTATATAAAACATTTTTTTATTAATTATATTGGTTTAGCCAAACAACATCAATGGAATGTTAATTTTCTATTCCTATTCTTCTGCATTCTCATTTTCATTTTCATTCTCATTCCTTCAAATGAACCAAACACCCCCTGATACTATTTAGGAACATTTTTTGAAACATTTACTAGGCAAGTGTTTGTAAGACAACACAAACCTAGAAATTAAACATGAATTTTTGGCGCCAATGACAAACCCAAAATGATGTGAACAAGAAGTCTAAACTCAATGAATTTAACACGATATGATACAATCCAATCATTGATGATTGTTGAAATTTGTCATCCAATCTAATCCAATTCATGATTGGATCAAATCGGTTCCATCCATTAAATATTGCAATTGGTTATCCGATTAGATCCG
This sequence comes from Saussurea involucrata, assembly GCA_033807775.1. Lineage (NCBI taxonomy): Eukaryota > Viridiplantae > Streptophyta > Magnoliopsida > Asterales > Asteraceae > Saussurea > Saussurea involucrata. The sequence goes on from CM066323.1 coordinate 34,530,863, forward strand.
TCCAATATTTTGATACAATTTTCAACCAGTTAATCAACCGTTTAAACCAGTTATTCATATACATTTTTTAACTAGTTGTCTACCCACTGTAGTGCAACGAAAACCAAGAATTAAATATAAAAGTGCTTGTAAACAGTGATACAATTGTATTGCTTAACTTGATAATCTACAATGAAAGGGTACAAGGGAATTTATAGACAAGAAACTATACAAAAGAAGGAAACCCTAGGAGAGAAAACCCTAAGAGCCCACGGGCTAAGTTGAGCCACATAACATAATTTACATTCTAACAGTGCTCAATAAAAAAACTATGTTTAAACAAAATAAAATTACAATATATATATAGATAAACGATCATATTATTTTCTTGTTCATGTCATTCAAATTTAATTAGTTATTTGGATTTGTAAGGTAGAGGTACTCAATCATATCCATACAAAAAAACACATAAGTATAAAATAAATAATCCTTCAAGTTCAAGTGGTAACAATGAGAGAGTAATTAAATATGAGGGAAGCCCATGTACCAAGGTCTAAAAAAATTATATGTTTAAACAAGAAGTAGCCCCCAAAGTAATCAACTTCAGTTTTTAGCATAGCCCATCTAGAGTTGGAGGAGAAGTCGGCCCAAATATTTAATATCACCACTAGAAGTTGAAGCCATAGTTGTTGGCTTATCTATATATATATATATATATGTATATATATATAAACTAGTTGTCTACCCGTACATTGTAACATACGTAAATTTTTATGGTAAATCAAGAAACAAAACAAAAGCATACTTGGTATACACCACTCAAAACGAGTGAGTGAGATGAATGTAATTCCCTCTAGCCTAAACGATAAAGAGGCTACATCCACATAGAGGTGGCCAAAAGTCGGGTTCGGGCCGGGCCGGGTCGGGTCGGGGGACAACCCGGTTCCACACAGTAACCGTGAGAATCGGGTCGGGTCGGGCCGGGTTTAAACCGAAATCCCCTGACCCGTTTACTTGTATGTAGAACCGGTTTCGGGAAAACCGGGCCGGGCCAAGAACCGGGTCGGAGTAGGGCCGGGGATTTTTTTGTTTTTTAACTGCTTTCTTTGTATAATAATTAATTACTAAACTTTAACAAAGAAAAATTGGATTGTAATCATTGGATAAGTAAAATACACTTTAAAAATACGTTTTATTTATAATATATATCACTAAAATACACTTTTACGTTTTATAATTTATATATAATTTTAAGTTACAAACTTACAAGTTACAAGTTACAATACATAAAGACTAGAGAAATGTATGCGTTTTTTTGCGAGAAACGAATATAGCGAGAGCCGAGAAATGAGAATTGTATGCGTTTTTTGCGAGAAACGAATATAACGAGAGCCGAGAAATGAGAATTGTAAGCGTTTTTTGCGTTTTGTAAGCAATTGTAAGGTGGTGATCACTCCATAACACCCCTAGTATTTATATGGGGTTGGAGGGGAGTTTTTTGGGGTGAAAAACGGTCAAAAGAGGCTTCCCAACGGTCATAAACGGTCACATAACGGCTATAATTTTTTTGAAAAAAATCGGGTCGGGCCGGGTCGGGTCACGAACCGGTCCCGGGTCGGGCCGAGGAAAATCCTATATACACGAACCGGTCCCGGCTCTCGGGCTTGAAACCGGTTCTTGACCGGGTCAGGCCAGAACCGGTTCTTGGCCGGTTTCGGTTCGGGTCAGCCCGTCGGGTCGGGTCGATTTGGCCACCTCTACATCCACACTTAATGTGAGACAACATATTTGAATAAGACACTGAAAAGAAAAAGGTGATTGTCAAAGTAACTTTATAGTCTCAAATGTAGCACAATATAAATTGCAATAGACATAAGAATCTATACAACATATACAAAAAAAGGTTGCACTCGATTTCGTGTAAATAAGAACACAACCTATGCCCACATTAAGAGGTCGTTTACTAAAGCTTAGCCGTAAGTCCTTTTCGGGTCACTTTACCTTATCGAATAAACATGACAATGATTAAGAATCTCACCCGATAAGAGCGATAACAAGGATCAAGAGTCTAACCTGGTAAGTGATAGTAAGCGTTTATCTGATAAAATGGTTCAATACTATGCCGTTTTAATAAACTAAAATTTTAACAAGTTAAATGAAAGTCTTTAGAATTACCAATAAACGCTTATTGGGTAAGCGTTGAGTAAACAACCCCTAAGTCTTCCCACCATACTTTCACCCTAAACCTATGCAGAATTTTCACGTACCCAAACATATGAATAAAACTTTTGACTCCATTAAAAAATCACCATGGTTCTACAATGGGTAGGAAAACCATCACCATCATTATCAACAAAGAACACAGTTAACAGTAAAATGGCACCAAGTGAGCTTAACTGGTATGAAGTACCAAAAAATGATAACTAAGGTGTGATACTTGGAGTCTTTTCATCAATTAAACCTGCCACAAACTCCATATTTCATATATTAACAAGCCTATAGCAACATTATAAAACAAAATTGACCTTTATATCAAGTTTTAAGTACTTCTCTCGGAGCGCACACCTAAAACTGAATGAAAGGAAAATCGAAACAAACTAAAAAAATACAAAGGAAATGTAAGCAAAGTTCCCTTGAACAATGCTTAACTACGTTATTCATCATATGAGCCCACCAAATCCCTGTCCAAGGGTAATAACAAGTACAGAGTATCATTTTAAACGAGATTTCCACTTTCAATCAATGAAGCGGTGCAAGGAAGCTAATTTGAAGAGGTAATTTTACACTACATTACAAGGAGATAACAGATAACATACAAAATCAATTAATAATGAACACAGAGAACCAAAAGCAGTTTCAGATGGTTTGAAAAATATAAACTGACAAAACTAGAAAGGTTAATATGGTTGATTAGCCAAGGTTAATAATCAAGTTGTATACCCATATATTGCACATTCTTTATTTATGCCACTTTGAATAACTATTTTCTTGCTCATCAAACAAGAACCATATTCAAATAAATATGCAAAGCTTGGCAAAATTTTAAACTTTTTTTAATTTGGCTCCATCCAATAACCGTTAAACTCTAAAAAAAATAAAATTTATTTATGCTAATAATAAATATGAGCAACCAAGTAAAGGGTTGTTTGGTTGCTCTTTTATTAAACTTGACATGTATGGATTAATTAAACTGTCTATTTAGATTAAGCTATTTTTATCTTTGATCTTTGTTTGTTGTTCTGAGTAAACATGTCATACACGACTATCTAACCCATCAGTCTATATATATTAAACACAAATCAAAAGAACCTATCAGTGTTTGTGTAACAGCCCAAAAATACAATAGGACAAACATAACATTAAATCATAACATTTACAAAACTGGGTCCCAAAAATACAATAGCACAAACATAACATTAAATCATATTCAAATAAATATAAGGTTGGCGGAAACAACCTATACACAACTAAGAACGTACTAGCTTCTATGAGTGGCACAGACATTATCTCTATCTGCATCTGTACTCTATCTTGCTCTTGCTCACTTACCTGAGCCTCCTACTATTTGCTTACCTGAAAAGGTTTTAGTTTTGAAAAGCGAGGGTTAGACCATGAGGTCTAGTGAGTTCCCTCCGTAAACAGCGTCCATCAATATTATAAAATCATTTTATAAAACTCATAACATTTTCCACGTAAGCATCAGACATGGTACTGCACAGTGTTTAAGGATCGAATAGCTAACCGCGATCGGGGCCCAAGCAGACTCCCCTCCCGCCTCATATCGGGGCCCAAGCAGACTCCCCTCCCGCCTCATATCGGGGCCCAAGCAGACTCCCCTCTATCCGAGTAGGAAGGAAACGAATTCCCTCCTACAAGCTCATCACAAACGCCCAAGGGATCATCGGATCCCGAGGTACTCAGATCCCACTGTGCAGACCGACTTCACATAACATACACATAGCTCATCATAGATCACGGAACGTGAAAGCCTTATAAATCATTCCCTTTCTGCTAAATCATCTTTCAAACAAAACATACTTTTCATGGAGCAGTTCGTAAAAGCTTGTAAGAAAATCATGTTTGTAAACACACCATAATTAGTAAATATTAAACTTTCATTCATGTACAAATCATGTAAAATAACATGACATTTCCACATAATCACTTTCTTTGGAAAAACACGTAAAATCACGTATTTTAGTTAGAAAAACTCACTTGGCGCTTTAGCAAAATTCTCGCTTCGAGACTTCCTACTTACGCTCCTGACCTCTAGGTGGAACACCTAAAATTGTAGAAAACGTATTTCGTAAATCTAACAATTGCCACTCGAGTTTGCTTTCGAATTTTACCCATAATTATCTAAATCGATGAGTTACACTTCTAATCCCAGTATTTGGGTTCTGGACTTGACTCATCGGCCCAATTAAAATAATATTCCAGATCCATAAACTTTCACTACCGAAATCTGCTAATTAAAGGTATACCGGGTTGCAATTAAGGATCACAACCGGACCATAATAAAATAAACCCAAGTAATGGATTCTTTGTGGTCTACGGCTCATACCAACACACACACAGCCCAACACTTATATTCTAGATTGAATTATATATATCATGGACTTCGGCCCATCCATTTGGTTTGCAACAAACAGCCGCTACCAACACATGGCCCACAAGACTTCGGTCCATTAGATTTGAGGCCCAGATTTCAATGCTTAATAAATTAGGCCCAAGGGATTTATGGTTCCGGGTCTTCTAAAACCACACAAACTCCGGATCAGTTTTTTAACACATTCCGGCCCAAAAGAAAAACATGAAATTCCGGATCATTTAAAGGGTCAATTCCGGAACTCCTTGCAACCGAGGCCTAAATTCGAAAAACCCATTCCGGAACCATTTAGCCTATCAATTCCAGATCCCACCTTGGGGATTCCGGATCCTCTTGACCAAAACAAAATTCCGGATTTAACTTCCGGACTCGGCATTTCGAACTCTCGCAATCGCCATTAGGCAATGCGATATCCAATAGTACTATTAATCCTTAACCACCGATTATTAAGTTTTTTTTATCAATCAATCGATTATTCTAGCTCCAAAAATCTCTTAATACGATTAAAAACTCGTAACCTGCACTCTTATGAGTCAATCCGATTATCAGCTTTCTAAGTTTCTGTCCAAATACTCTGATGCTAAGAACATAGGATTACTAAGAATACGGTAGAAATTACCTTGTGCTGATTGTTTGCTTGAATCCCAAAACGATTGGAACCGTCCTTTTCTTCCTTCTTCCCAAACTCTAGTGAAACCATCTTCTTCTTCCTGCTACCAGCCGCCACACACCCACATGACTGATTTCTAGGGCTTTATGCTATAAAGAAGGTTTTTATACCTTCTTTCTCAATTTACAAAACCGACCCCAAACCTTTAATTTTACCAATTTCTCCACGAAACTTAACCTTTTCAATTTAAAAAAAACCCGGTTATTACAGTTTGGGATAACTCTTGCAACAACATTTGGAGATGCTTGTGCAATAGGTGCTACCGAACCCTCTTTTGCCACCTACGTTATGTTAATTCACATTCTCAGCCAAAGAATGGTTGCATACAAGCACCCAGGAAAAACTACTAAAAAGATGTAAATTTGCATAACAAGCCAAAATGAGGAAGATTATTATAGGCTATTAGTTGACAATGTCATTTAGTACCTCATCAACAAGTTTGAAGCAATGTGTTCGCATGTACTCCATTCCAATATACAAAGTAGGCAAGTGACACATATGATAAGAAAACATCAAGATTTAGCATCTAACTGAAAATTACATGATTCACATATGATGATGAAAGTCAAGACCACAAAGGCATGATCTAACAGTTTTCACATATTATGTTCTCCTTTCAAGTCACTCAAAAGCAAGAATTTGCACATTTACACCCATAACAACCAGTACCGTTCTGAAGAGCTTTGATATTTTATGATACCTTGCAAGGTCAAAATTGAAGAAGTCTGCCTTTCTGTAAAACCTAGCAATCTGTATATTTTGTTTCAAATTCTGAGTGTGTTAAAGCCATTGTTGCATATATACATATTATTTTCTCTAATGACATGTTCAACAAGCTTCAAGACAAAACCCCTAAATATATTTGTCACTTCATAGGCTACTAAAGTGGTGCTCCAACTTCTGTTTTGTAGCAATGGTAAAATATGACATCTCGAACGTTTATAGCCAGTAGAAGCAGACTATATGGTGGCTGTAATAGACATTATGAGTTCATTTAATCTACTGTACTGCTATATATACAAATGAGATTAGTTAAACTTAGCAAGGGAAGCAGATTGGCCAAAGTTCTGGTGTTTCAAATCTTATGACAAACTTTGATGGATAATTTTTGAAATCTTGAAGTGAATTAAGCAATAGATTTGCATCAAGAACTAAAGGTTTCAAGTTTCATGGGTTTCCCATCTTCTGTCCTGAAATTTTTGATGGATGATTTCCAAATCTTGAAGTGAATTTACCCTATGTTCTCTAATCTGGAGAGAAGAGAAAAGAAAAGAAAGCCGTTTTTTGAACGGAGGTTTTAGAATATTTTGCATGTATGTTACATTAAATTCCATGAACTGCACAAGTCATTTACATATTAACAATCATCTAAAAGGGTGACTTGTTAGATTCTATCAACTCACCTAGATTTGAGATGATACATGTACCCGCTCAGTTTATTTAAGTTCCTTATCATGGGTGTAACTAATTTCTATCATACTCGAAGAAGAAAATAACAGCTGAAAACTAAGTCAAACTGAGCAATTAATACATAAAGCATCGCAAGAATTCAAAATAACTACAAATACCAACAGAGAGATAGACATCATGAAAATTTTTCTAATGGACTTTCTGATTAGCCACGGAACAGCAAAACTATAACTAACAAAGATTATAAAGGTAATTGTGGTTTGTTGCTCTACTTTATAGATTACATAAAACTGAAAAGAAAAAAATAAACATGCTCCAAAAAGTTCAAAACATCCTTATGTGACACATCCTATGCATATAACATGGAATCATATTCCAGCAAGGACTGACCTTTCTTGTAGCCCAAAATTCAATTTCTAACAGCATACCTCTATCACCCAAATTGCTTATGACGCTTCTACAACTCACTACAAAACAACATTTTAGCTATATATAAATGTTGGTGTTATAAAAGACCACCAATCCACAACTCACAAATATTAAAATGGAGCATATACTTTTTTGTACCTAGTCTACTTGTTTAAGAATGCGAAATATTTGCAGCTTTACATGGAACAAGAAAATAAATAAGAGATGGATCCATATTAATATGAGGATGAAGATAAAGTATGTAGCAAAGTTACTACTTGAATCTTCTATATCCAAAGCTTGGCAAAATTTTAAACTTTTTAATTTGGCTCCATCCATTAATCATTAAACACTAAAACAAATAAAATTTATCTATGCTAACAATAAATATGAGCAACCAAGTAAGGGGTTGTTTGGTTGCTCTTTTATTGAACTTGACATGTATGGATTAATTAAACTGTCTATTTAGATTAAGCTATATTTATATCTTTGATCTTTGTTTGTTGTTCTGAATAAACATGTAATAAACGACTATCTAACCCATCAGTCTATATATATTAAACATAAATCAAAACTGAAATACACCAAGTTTTTTATTTTTAATTTAATTCGAGTCTGAGAACAAAAATGCTAAAAAGATGCCCTTATGATCAACTAATAAAACCCCTCTCTCTCTTTCTCTCTCTCTCTCTCTATATATATATATAGATTGGTTGCTTGTTGTTCCAAAGAAAGAAAGTAAGGTCTTCACAGCTCCACACCTTACAACATGGCCATCATGATGATCGAGCAATAACAGCGAATCCGTGTAGGATCTCCCCCATAAGTCCTTTCTGCAAAACCCAAGATCCTTGATGTGGTTGGAGCAAGGTTGATAAACAACAAGTCCAAAGGGTGCAAAAGCATCTTTAACATATTGCATTTCAACTAGAGGTTGGCCAGTCTCCCTAAATTCCAGAGTGCGCGAAACTGATGCATTAGGTGCAGTAATGGTGAATAGATTTGTAAAGTAGGGTTTTGAATCACCCTGCTGCTCCATGATCCATACAGCACAATCATATTGCCAGGTTGAGTTAAGGTCCTTAACACAACACTCAACCATAGCAAGAGAGCCCCTTAACCTACAAAGAGACAAATCTCCAAAACAATGTGGGAGGTCTACCTCTGTAAACTCTTGAGTGGTCATATGAAATGACATAATCAGATTTTGAGACATATATCCCCTACGTTGACCCTCGGGAAGCCTATCATAAGCAACCCAATAAATAAAGTGACCTATAACTACTGTTGGAGAAGATGCAAATTCAATTGATTTACGAGGCAGATTGGTGCAAGATGGGGATGTTGTCCATTTCCCAGAGCTCAAAGTGAAAACCATAACTTGGCAAGGGATGCAACTTATTTGTAGGACTCGATATTAGCAACAATCAAGAATACTCCATAAAGATTGAGTAGAAATAGACATGAAGATCATTTTATTGAATGATTTCTACTCATATGATTGAAATACAATGGAGGGAGAAATTGAACGTACAAAGCTCTCACAAATCTTACTGTGTATTCTCTCTAATGTCTCAAAGTCTCAAATGACAAATGAAGCCCAAGACACTTATTTATAGTGTCCAAAATACAAGATATGGGCCCAAGCCCATTTAACTCCCATTAAACTCCCAAAGCCCAAAATGACTAACAAAGTAAAATTACATTGACTTTGACATTACATGGATAACTTTGACTTTATATAACTTTCCATATAATTGGGGCTTTCTAGACCCAACAATCTCCCCCTAAAGTTTTATAAAGAAAGCATCTTCAAATGATCTCCCCCTTGATTTCTTTGAAAACTTTAGTGTTGCACATCTTCACGCCTTGCAAATCCATCCAAGCTCCCCCTCAAAATTTGCTCTTCTTCTTCACAAGTTTCAACTTTAAAATCGGATTCATTATGCAATAAGCTCGAATGAATGCACAAAAAAGTATTCAGCTCCATCTGAAGAAACTCAGCACATTCGTTAAACCCACAAGAAAGTAATGTGCGAGCTACGTGACAAACCATAGTGCAAATTTTCAGTTTGTAACAAAGAATCCGTCTTTGAAATGCGGGTTGAATGATCATTAAGCTCAAGAGCTTAATCCACTAAGAACAGAGAAGGGAGTTTCTCAACACACTTCAATAACTCAGCTTGGATCCACAAAAATAGAAGATAGAACACCTTTCTAAAAATCGGGAGAAATTGAATGAAAAGCGCAGCTTTCTGTCCAGCAAGTGTCCACGGACTTTAACACAGATTCTAACCAATAAGCACACTGATTTAGACCAAACTCAAAACATGAAAAATGTTCATCTGTGTCTTAGGAATCCAACGCATCTGGACTCGTCAAATTTAGAGCTATGAGGAGGGAGTTCTGATCCAAAGACGACAGGTGCGCAAAACTGTCAAATACTTCTGAAATTGCACCTTTACTCTGAAATAAGCTAAGTATAATTCTGAGTAACCTTGATCAGAATTCTGAATAAACACAATCAGAATTCTGAACATAAAGATCTCTGAAAGAGTTCAACTCTGAATGGCCTTTGATGAAATTCTGACTACACAAAGATATTACTCTGAACATTGAAGTCAGAATTCTGATTAAGCTGTCATTTGTCCAACTCTGAATTGTCTTATCAAAAATTCTGATGAATCAAACATCACACTTATTTGATTCAAACTTCAATAGGGCTGTTGAAACAATAAACTAACAACAATTTCCTGAATCTTTGGTTGTAATATGAACATAAACAGCAACAACATCATGCATGACAACAACAAATTTCAGCAACTTTTTCGAATCAATCAACGACAAACAGCTCAGCTAGCTTTCTGGAATCAGCAACAGCTGTTAAGAACAGCAAACAGACAGCCCTAACAACAAATAATCTTGCTGTTTTGACAGCAATCAGTATCAATTTTCTGTTTTGAAATCAAATGGACAGCAGCACTTCCTTTCTCTTTTTCTTGGGTGTTAACTTTCTGTTTTATTCAAGGAATTCTCGATTGGGGTGCTCATTTTGAAATTCTTTGCTTTCTTGAATCAAACTTCTCAGATTTATCAGATTTAGCTGCTGCATTTTTTTTCGAACAAACTTTCAACATAAACAGCAACAATCTAACAGTTCCAGTTGTCTGTTGGTGATTTTAGTGAAATCATCGGTCATTTTGTGTAATTGGATTTACAAAGGTAATAATGGGGTTGTTAGCTAAGCTATAACATGAGTTAGGAGGTGTGGAGTGCACACTCGTGTAAGCTAACTAGAACCCGAGATTGTTGGACGGTTGAGAATGGCACGTTACAAAGTGGGATTGGGAAATGAGAAATGGCGCCAGTTGGATAGCGCCAAACTAGCGCCAATCTCTGGATTGTGCACGGATTTGTGCATGGCGCACATATCGGCGCCAGTTGTCTAGCGCCAAAACTGGCGTCGTGGTCTGCTTTATGTTTGGCGCTCATTTCAGCGCTACTTATCTGGCGCGGAAAGTAGCGCCGGCGTCAGGGAAGCTTTTCTCATTTGTAACTCCCGTCATTAAGTCCACAATCAATTTCATTAAATGAGATATTATTTCCTGATACAATATAGTGTAGGTTACGTTTTCTAGAGTGTATTTATATGGATCGATTTCTGCCTTAATCGATACACTGAAAAATCAGAGATTATCCTCGAGAGAATTTCGTGATACCCGGGCAGAATAGGGTCGAAATATCTCTTACGGAAAGCGAGCTCTACGCGATCTCTGGTTCTATCCTAGTTCTTACAATCACATCTTTCTCATCTCTTTCACGAATCAAACCCAACTCCAACAATCGTAAGAGATATTTTCGTTTCGTGAAAAGAAATGGCGGGTGATCAAACTGTAAGAGACATGACTTCCAAGTTCACAAAACTTGAGAAGTTTGAAGGCGTGGATTTCCGTAGATGGCAGAAGAAGATGCACTTCTTGTTGACGACATTGAAGGTGGTGTATGTGCTAAGCACCCCGATACCGGAGATAATGGAAAACGAGACGCTGGAGGTTACCCGGCGTCGCGGCAAGTGGGAGAATGACGACTACATCTGTCGTGGCCACATCTTGAACGGTATGTGTGACTCCCTCTTCGATATCTATCAAAATGTGGAATCCTCCAAAGAGCTATGGGACTCTCTCGAGTCCAAATACATGGCCGAGGATGCTTCTAGTAAGAAGTTCCTCGTTAGTAATTTTAACAATTACAAAATGGTGGACTCAAGGCCGGTGATGGAGCAATACAATGAGCTCCTTCGCATTTTAGGCCAATATGCTCAACATAATATGAAGATGGACGAATCCATCTCCGTATTGAGCATAATTGATAAATTGCCTCCCTCTTGGAAAGACTTTAAACACATGTTGAAACATAAGAAGGAAGAGTTGTCTCTTGTACAACTCGGTAGTCACTTGCGCATAGAGGAATCTCTTCGGGCGCAAGAGGCTGAGAAACATAAAGTAAAGGAGGTTTCTGCACCTTCGGTAAACATGGTGGAAGAGGGAAAGACTAACAAGTTCAAAGGAAAACGGAAGTTCAATGATGCTAAGAATGGGCCCAATAAAAAGGTTACTTTAACCTGTTGGACCTGTGGGATGACCGGCCATCTCAAGCGGGATTGTCGGGTTGTCAAGAATAAGGGTGGAGCAAGCACGAGTGGAAGTGGGCAAGGATCCAAGGATCAAAACCCACGGCAAGGTCAGTTTCTTGACTTTGGTTTTAATTCAAATTTGAATTATGTACCACTAATTTCCGAATCATTTTATGTGCAGGATGATGATGTTGCTTGGTGGATCGACTCGGGTGCTACAAGTCATGTGTGCAAAGATCGCCGTTGGTTCACTTCTTTGGAACCGGTTGAAGACGGATCAATGCTTCGCATGGGGAACGAGTCGATGGCTCCCATTCTTGGAAGAGGCTTAGTTAGGCTAGAATTTAGTTCTGGCAATGTAGTTGAACTTCTTAATGTTTTGTTTGTACCGCGAATTCGAAAGAATTTGGTTTCCGGTAGTATTTTGAATAAGTTAGGGTATAGGCAAGTTTATGAGTCAGACAAGTTCATCTTGTCAAAGGGTGGCTCTTTTGTAGGATTTGGTTATTTGCTTAATAATATGTTTATGTTGAATTTGAATAAAATGAATGTTGTTTCAAATTCTGTTTTTATTGCAAATAGCATTTGTGTTGATTCTAATTTATGACATGCTAGACTTGGTCACGTTAATTTTAAACGTATGGTTGAAATGTCAAAAGACGGTCTTATTCTGGCGTTTGATATTAAGACTGATGTGTAAAACTTGCATGTTAACAAAGATCACTAGACAACCTTTTCCTAACGTGAAAAGGGACTCTTCGGTACTTGAATTAATTCATAGTGATCTTTGTGATTTGCATTCGACTCCGTCTTTTGGTAATAAAAAGTATGTTGTCACTTTTATTGACGACGCTTCACGTTTTTTCTATGTTTATCTATTACATTCAAAAGATGAAGCGTTGGTTAAATTTAAAGTTTTTAAAACGGAGGTTGAATTGCAAATGAATGGCTTAATAAAGTGTTTACGTACCGATCGTGGTGGGGAGTATTACGACCCCATGTTTTTCCAATCCGTAGGAATCATTCATGAGACTACGGCGCCTTATACACCACAGCAAAATGGTGTGGCGAAACGGAAAAATAGAGTTCTCAAAGAAATGGTGAACTCTATGTTATCCTACTCGGGTTTGAGTGATGGATTTTGGGGTGAAGCCATGCTAACGGCTTGTTATTTGCTGAATCGAGTTCCCAATAAAATGAACAAGATTACCCCATATGAACTTTGGTTCAAGAAAAGGCCGAACTCGAGTTATATTCGAGTTTGGGGCTGTCGAGCGGTTGTTCGACTACCCGAACCCAAAAGAAATACTTTGGGTGAGAAAGGCATTGACTGCATCTTTGTTGGATATGCCGAGCATTCCAAAGCATATAGGTTCTATGTTATTGAACCTAATGATTCTATAGCGATTCACACCGTTATAGAATCGAGAGATGTGATATTTGATGAGACTAGATTCTCTTCAATGCCGAGGCCAAAGGACATAGTTCCAAGTACTAGTGAAACTAGTGAGGTTGAAGAACAAGCAATTGTTCCAACCAAATCTCCGGTGCTTCGAAGGAGCAAAAGAGGAAGGATTGAAAAATCCTTTGGTCCCGATTTCCAAGTGTACTTGGTAGAGGGATCAACAGATGAGATTAGATCCCAATTCCTTTACTGTTATAGTGTTGAGGAGGATCCAAAATCATTTGATGAGGCTATGAAGTCTCAAGATATTGCTTTCTGGAAAGAAGCAATACATGATGAAATGGACTCCATCATGGGGAATAATGCTTGGGTATTATCGGACTTGCCACCGGGTTGCAAACCTTTGGGTTGCAAGTGGATCTTCAAAAGGAAGATGAAAGCGGATGGGTCAATCGACAAGTTCAAAGCTCGATTAGTGATCCAAGGCTTTAGGCAACGGAAAGGCATCGATTATTTTGATACTTATGCCCCGTTTGCAAGAATCTCCACGATTAGATTGTTGATAGCCTTAGCCGCTATTCACAATTTGGTGATTCACCAAATGGATGTCAAAACGGCATTCTTGAATGGTGACTTGGAGGAGGAAGTTTACATGAAACAAACGGAAGGTTTTGTTATGCCCGGAATGGAGCATAAGGTGTGTAAACTTGTAAAATCATTGTATGGGCTGAAACAAGCACCCAAACAATGGCATCAGAAATTTGATGAGGTTATCTTGTCCAATGGCTTTATGATAAACCAAGCGGACAAGTGCGTATATAGCAAATTTGATTCATCCGGTAACGGTGTAATCATTTGCCTATATGTTGATCTTTGGCACCAACCAAGATCAAGTTGGGAAAACCAAAGAGTTTTTGTCGTTAAGTTTCTCCATGAAAGACATGGGAGAGGCGGAGGTGATTCTTGGTATAAGGATCAAGCGTGAGAACAAAGGGATTGCAATTACGCAATTTCATTACATTGAGAAAGTATTAAAGAAATTTAATAGCTTTGACTGTTCTCCGGTGAGTACCCCATGGGATTCGAATGTGAAGCTTATGCCCAATTCGGGTGAAGCGGTGTCACAACTCGAGTACTCAAAGGCTATAGGATGCTTGATGTATGCCATGACAAGCACTAGGCCGGATATCGCATTTGCCATAGGAAAGTTGAGTAGATATACTAGTAATCCTAGTATTCATCATTGGCAAGCGATAAGACGAGTATTTAAATACTTGAAGAAAACCATTGATTATAGTTTGTCATATGTCGGATTTCCTTTGGTTTTGGAGGGATATTCGGATGCAAGTTGGATTACCAATTTGGAAGATCATTCTTCTACGAGTGGTTGGGTGTACTTGCTTGGGGGAGGTGCCATCTCATGGGCTTCCAAGAAGCAAACTTGCATCACGAGTTCGACTATGGAGTCGGAATTTGTGGCATTAGCCGCTGCCGGTAAAGAGGCGGAATGGCTAATGAATTTGGTCCATGAAATTCCATTATGGCCGAAACCAATATCACCCATCTCTATCCGTTGTGATAGTGAGGATACTTTGGCTAAAGCTTATAGCCAAGTGTATAATGGCAAGTCTAGACACTTAGGTGTTAGACATAGCATGATTCGTGAGCTAATCACGAATGGGGTGATTTCGGTTGAATTTGTTCGGTCGCAACAAAATCTAGCGGACCACTTGACGAAGGGGTTAGCTAAGGACTTGGTTTACAAGTCGGTGATAGGGATGGGATTAAAGTCCATCTAAATCTCTAACAGTGAGATACCCAATTCCCTTCTAATACAACGTTAAAAGTTGAATTCAATGGGAAAGCTCACTCTAAGAGATTGGAGCACAAGACGGTCATCCCAAAGTGTGTGCTCGGTACTGCAAGTGAAGGAGGTAATTGTTCTTTTGTAAAAATGCATGTGCAGGTGCATGAGGAAAAGAACTACCTATATGAGTGGGAAGTGTGGCCGCTTCAAGAAGCTTGGACTTGTCTTTGATGCACTCACGAACGGATAAGGACACATGGCCTGTATAGTGTCAAGTTTATGCTTTAGATATTTTTAAATTCATGTGTATGTTATTTTCTGGTACTCAAATGGGTTGACGGGTTCAATCCTTAGGACACCCGGATTCTCGAGTATTTGAAATGTGTAATGTACTAAGATGGAAATTCAATCTTTTAGATATTTTCATTTATGCATGAGTTTGTTTACCTGTATTGTAATTTTATTTGTGAATCAAGGATTGCACTAAAATGGGGGAGGAATGTTGGTGATTTTAGTGAAATCATCGGTCATTTTATGTAATTGGATTCACAAAGGTAATAATGGGGTTGTTAGCTAAGCTATAACATGAGTTAGGAGGTGTGGAGTGCACACTCGTGTAAGCTAACTAGAACCCGGGATTGTTGGACGATTGAGAATGGCACGTTACAAAGTGGGATTGGGAAATGAGAAATGGCGCCAGTAGTGGCGCCAGGCTCTGGATTGTGCACGGATTTGTGCATGGCGTGCATATCGGCGCCAATTGTCTAGCGCCAAAACTGGCGCCGTGGTCTGCTTTATGTTTGGCGCTCATTTCGGCGCTACTTATCTGGCGCAGAAAGTAGCGCCGACGTCAGGGAAGCTTTTCTCATTTGTAACTCCCATCATTAAGTCCACAATCAATTTCATTAAATGAGATATTATTTCCTGATACAATATAGTGTAGGTTACGTTTTCTAGAGTGTATTTATATGGATCGATTTTTGCCTTAATCGATACACTGAAAAATCAGAGATTATCCTCGAGAGAATTTCGTGAAACCCGGGCAGAATAGGGTCGAAATATCTCGTACGGAAAGCGAGCTCTACGCGATCTCTGGTTCTATCCTAGTTCTTACAATCACATCTTTCTCATCTCTTTCACGAATCAAACCCAACTCCAACATTGTCCTGATCAAACACTTTTCATGAATCTTTGATCAATCTGCCATAACTTTTGATTATCATATTGTGATACCAAATAATCATAACGAATTCACACTTATTAAGATCTTCCAACTGAATCTAACACTTATAACACTGATTTGATGTAGAAGAACAGATCGATCTCCATACCACTTTTAGAACAAGAATTGCAGAAAATCACGTTTCTGGTTAGCAACTCCAGAAAGTTGATTGAAAGCAATTGCAGATCTAAAATCCTTTCAGATCTGACTTTTACCAACTTAAAACAACATCAAATCTCTACTAGTCATTTCCTCGAACATATAGAGTGCAGAAACTGGTTTAGAAAGAGATCCTGAACATCTAACTTCTTTTCTTCATCAAGAACCATCAAGATCACATAAATCTTTCTCTAAAATCAAAAACGATCTTCAAGATGTATAAGATCACAGAAAATTTACCTCCAATTATAGCACACGATTAAGAACGATCTTGAATCACCAATTCTTCAAATCAAATCTTCAAGTCTAGAAATGTTGCCAAGAAATGATCGTATTGAATGAAAATAAATTCGATTAGGCTCTGATACCAAATGATAAATCCCAAAATCTAGCAAACAATTAAAGTGAAATCTAGAGAGAGAAAGTAATGAGAGAATATGTCATTCATATATTCAAAGTGATGAGTACAAATGACACAAGGGTTTTTTAAATTCATAAAGAGTCTTTCCTGATATAGTAAGGGTATGACATGGCCATACCTCATACTGGAAAGTATAATACTGTACAAAAGACTATCTGCCTGATAACTACAATATAGCTCTAACATTATCCTTTCCAATTCCCAATAATTATCAATATATGTAATCTTAACAAGCTTAGGATCCATGATGTGAGGACAAACCCCAAAACCAGTAACATATTTAAACAACGGAGGTAGGTCATGAGGCACAACAACAACAATCGATTTTCTAATGGAAGGGTTCCAAAGAAGAAGCATCTCCGTAAACGAATTGTCTGGTTCTGAGAAAACACCATCCAAGCACAACAAGCCGCAAGAGCTATCGATTATTGTGGAGTGATTAAGTAATTTAAGGAGTGGAGGAAGAGTGGGAACAAACCTTTGTTGAGGGAAAGTGTCATCATCGACAAAACAAACAGTTTTTACCTCAGGTTTTTGGGGATCTCCGACTTCTTCATACCTTATAAGTAGATGGTGCGGCTGAGTGGGGGGGGGGGGGACTCTATAACCAACAACAAACTCAGATGAATTGATCAATGACTTCCACGCTTTGCACACCGATGTGAATCGAATCAATGATTTCACAAGAAGTCTTTCCAGGATTTGAACTTGGATATCCAAAGGTAGCTGGATTTGGATTTCAACATTCTCATCTCTTCTCTTCGCAATTCTCATTGATTTTGGGATTGCTTATTTAAAACAACTTATGCTTATTTTTAAAAGTGCTTATCAACTTATGTCATGATAAAAAAGAGTTAGGGGTAAAAATGTAATTTGAAAAAATAAGTTATAAGCACTTTCAAATAAGTTAGAATGGATTAACTTATCAAAAACAACTTATTTGTGCTGGGAAAAAGTCATAAGCACTTCTCTTTTTTTTCAATCCAAACACTAAAATGACTTATTTGCGGTGAGGAAAAGCAATAAGCAAATAAGTCAAAAAAATAAGCAATCCCAAACACCCCTAAAGGAAAATTTACTCCCTATATTGGATGTTGGAATTTGGATACAATACTACTTATTTATAAACGGAATTTACACTTTTTATTCTTTTCTTTTTCTTTTTCCTTTCCTTTATTATAATGTAAATCTTAAATTAAAAAGATGATATTCATGGTGTATTTTATTTAATTATAAAAACTGGTTTCTTTTTGTTTTATTTTTTGTTTATAATATAACTTTATGGGTTTTAAAAAATGATAATCTAATTATCTCAATTTTAATGATAATCGTAAGGATATTTGAAGAGATTAATTGAAGAAGGTCAAAGGTTTCCCTCTCCATCTTGCATATAAAAAGAAGTCATGTTTATTGACATCGATTAGGGCATGTTAATAATTATTGAGATATAAGATGTTTTTACTTCTCATTCTACCAAATTATTGTTCAACTTTTTCAGGTTATAGTACAAGTATCTTTCGAATTTCTTTAATTTCTTTGTGTGTGTAAACACAATATATCTTAGTTTGTTTTCTTCCGATACTTTTGATAGTTTTTGTTTTTGTATACATGGTGAATTTTATAGGTTATCTTAGATTGCTCAATGGTTTCGTGTTGATATCTTATTCTCAACTTAAGCAGCTCATTAGATTCCTTTTTTCCGATTGATTTTCTTATATTAATGTAAGTTGAAGTTTTTGGAGGAAACAATACGAAGACGGAAGTATTTTGATTCTTGAGTTTTGTCAATACTCAATATTGATGTTTATTGTGTGAAGCTTTTGGTTTCCAAATTGTAATTTTAAGATGTGTCTGATGTGATGTTTTGTAATTCATGTAAGCTAGAAAATTATTAAGTATGAAAAATCTAGAATATGTTTTGTAATGGTTGTTGAAAAATTGATGTATGAAGAATTATACAACTTCTTTTATGTAATAAAGATCAAAGAATTGTATTGTGTTGTGATGTGATGCATAAACACTTATTTTTTGTTTTCCTAAATATTTTTGTATTTTGTCAATATTTTTTTTATTGGGATGAAGATAAAATATTCAACCAATAATTTTCAATGAGTATTCAAGGTTAAGTGTGCATTGCCAAAAAACAAAAACAAAAATTTACTTAATGTCATTTTAAAAAACGGAGTTATATATTGAATTTACATGAATGAGAAATATCGAAAAAGTACTTTTTATTAGATAGACGAATCTTATTTGAAAAAATTGGCCGATGGTGAAATTTCTAGGAGGATCAATTAACAAATTACGTTTTATTTATTTATTGGATCCACCTGTGGAAATATGATCAATTTTTTTGCATATATTTTGTAAATAGGAAATGAATGAGAACAATTAAGCCGAGAAAATAAGATTTAAGCTTTCCTCGAGGAAGGTTCGACATATTATATATTGACTTTACATGAATTAAAAACATTTATCTATCTGATCTTTCTACTAAAAAACAATACTTTTTATTTTATAGACAAATCTTATTTGATCGGCTGATGATAACATTTGTAAGAGAATCAATTACAAAATTACGTTTTAAACTTAATAAAGTTACATAATTTCTAACAAGACAAACTCCGTCACCACGCAACGCGTGGTGCCACACACTAGTATCTATATAAAGCAGAATCATTATAGGTTGATGTGGCACTTCCACGTTTGAGAATGACTCCCGTCTATTTTTCTAAGTTTTTTAATTTTCGTTTAACTCAAGACCCTTCATCTCCTTCTTTCCTACGTTTTCTTAAAACCTTTAATCAAAACTTTTATTATCAACAGAATAAAGAATACAATACAACTAAAAGAATATGATGAAACCCTAATCTAGCTTCAAGATGAAACCCTAACTAGATGAGAGAATGAGAGAGAAATCGTATTGTGTAAGAATAACAAATGAATCTGATTGCTAAAATATGAGAATTAGCCTCCTTTATATATTTAGACAACATTTCACTTTGCACCCTCAACTATTGAGTAATAGCTCCGCTACCCTTTATCTTCGAGAGAATGTGAGGCACAGTCCCTCTTCTTTACGAGCTCTTTTATCTTTTCAGCTATTGCATTTAGACCCCTTCTACTTTATTGAAATATAAAACTGACACAATAAATAATTGGTAATGACAAGATTGGTATAATGTATATTATTTTAACACCCTCCCTCAATCTTGACACCTGAATAAATCCAACATATGTAACTTCTTACAAAGATAGTTATGTTGATTTATTCCTAAAGATTTTGTAAAAATATCAGCTGGGTTTTCAGACGAAGGAACCTTAACAGTTTTAAGCATTCCCGAAGCAACTTTTTCCATTTCTTGATGAACGTCTATTTCAATATGTTTTGTACATTCATGAAATACAGGATTGTTTGCAATCTGAATTGCCGCCTTATTGTCACAATTTAAATTTACTGGAAGTAAATTTGTTACTTGCAAATCTTTTAATAAACTGAGAATCCAAATAATTTCACATAGAGCAGCAGCCATTGCTCTATACTCTGATTCCACAGAAGAACGAGAAACACAAGTCTGTTTCTTGCTCTTCCAAGAAATCATAGAATTTCCCAAGAAAACACAATAACCAGTAACAGACCTTCTAGTAGACAAACACTTACCCCAGTCTTTGTCGGCAAAGACATTCAATTTAAAATCAGAGGATACATAAAAATTCACACCTTTACATGGTGAAGCTTTAAGACATCTTAAAACTCTTAAATCCAGTTTCAAATGTGACTGTCTTGGAGAGTGCATGAACTGCCTAAGACAGTGCACTGCAAATGCAATATCTGGCCTTGTGGCCAACAAGTAAATCAATTTTCCAATTAATTTTTGAAAAGCAGTAAAATCTTTTAATAAGGGATCTTTTGAATCAGAACCAAGAAAATCTGTCACAACTAAATTCATATCCATTGGTGTTCATATAGGCTTAACTCCTAAATATCCAAACTCATTTAAAAGTTCAAGACAATATTTACGTTGTGACATACAAATTCCTTTTTCTGTTCTTAAAATTTCTATTCCTAAAAAGAATTTTAATTCGCCAAGATCTTTTATTTTAAAAATGGATTCTAAGTGTTTCTTTACCTTGTTTATTTCAAGCATACAATTTCCTGTCAAGATTATATCATCTACATAGATCAAAAGAACAAGAAAAACAAAACCAATAACTTTGGTAAATAAAGAATGATCACAAGAACTCTGACAAAAACCATTGTCAAGTAAACAAGATGAAAGTTTTTCATACCATTGTCTAGGTGCCTGCTTTAAACCATACAAGGACTTAACTAGTTTGCAAATTCGTTTTTCATTTTTGGAAAAATATCCGGGAGGTAAAGACATGTAAACTTCCTCAGCCAAGTCACCGTATAAAAATGCATTATTTACATCTAGCTGACACAATGGCCAGTTATGTTGTACATCAAGAGCAATAACACTTCGTACAGTAACCATTTTAACTACAGGCGAAAACGTTTCTTCATAGTCTAATCCCTCCCTTTGCGAATACCCTTTCGCAACTAGTCTAGCTTTGCACCTTTCTACCTCACCCGTGGACTTATATTTGATTTTATAAATCCATCTACATCCTATGGGTTTTCGACCCGGAGGTAATTCAGTTAACACCCAAGTCCTATTTCTATATAATGCTTCCATTTCATCATTCATTGCAGTTACCCAGTTCTGGTCTTTAGATGCCTCAAAAAAATTATTTGGTTCAACAGCTTTGTTTAAGGTAGAAACAAAACAAAAAAGATCTTTATTAAGAAAAGAATAGTCTACTACTTTTTCAAGACCATATTTTACTTTTCCTTCAACTACATAATCAGTAAAATGTGTAGGTGTGGATCCCAGATTAACAAGTAACAATGAATATGAAACGATTAATCCATTAGTGATTGAATGCAGAGAGTTACAAGATTAGAATGATGAACAAACTCTCTCTCTAAACTCTGTTAAGCGCACGGCTAATCTCACCACTACTCCTCTAAAGACCACTCAAATCACACATTAAATACCAAGGGCTTGACAGACCCAAGCCCATTAGCCATAAAGCCCATTATCTTGAGAGGCTTTACAAACAAATAAATAACACTAATTATTTCTTTATATCACTTTCTATTTTATAGGACTTTTAGTCCTAACAATCTCCCCCTAAAGTTATATAAAGAAAAAATACTAACTTGAA
This sequence comes from Saussurea involucrata, assembly GCA_033807775.1. Taxonomy (NCBI): domain Eukaryota; kingdom Viridiplantae; phylum Streptophyta; class Magnoliopsida; order Asterales; family Asteraceae; genus Saussurea; species Saussurea involucrata. The sequence goes on from CM066323.1 coordinate 34,552,815, forward strand.
CTCTTCCGATCTTGATCTTCTCTTCGCCTTGAATCTTTGAAGCACTTTAGTGTTGCTTGTCTTCATATCTTTCACGCCCCCCCTTGAAATATGCTCTTGGTCTTCTTAGTATCACGAGTTGAACCACGAGTTGAACCACGAGTTGAATTAGCTTTGAAAACTTCAGCACTTTGTTAAACGGATAGAAGAACCATGCACGTTGTAATATTTTCAGCACAGGTTATAACAGTTACTCCCCCTCAACTTTTGCTTACTCCCCCTCAACTTGATAGTCTGGGTCTTTGAACTTTTATAACGTTTTCCCCCCTCATGATGATGACCTTTGTCTTTGAATTTGTATCAGTTCTCCCCCTCATGATGATTAGGAGCATCCTGAGCATCATGTAACTTCAAAGACAACACTGATGAGTAGCAAAAGTACCAGATAAAACGGTAAGTAACCAAAATAGGGTAATCATCTAACACAGAAACCCAATAGTAACTGTTATCACAACAATTAAAATAATTGTGTGGCCTATGTTCAGAGTTGGCATCGGGGTATCTCTGATAGGACTTCCAGTTATCACTGAAGTAAAATATTAAAAATTACCTCTCAAACTATTCCGGCAATATCACGAAGATATGCAATGGGAATCACAAAGACTCGTGCATGTGTGAAAGAAATAAATTATATCGATTTGGCTCAAAAATTGATTTAACCTGGGACTCAAGTTAAAAATCAATTGACACGGTGAATAGAATATGAAGTTCGGAGACCGGGAGCTGATGTCTTCCTTTTTCAATATCTAAGACCTCCGAGTGAGGAATAGATAGATTATGTGCTAAATCTCCGTGCATTTATCTTTTGTGAGATGCTTGAGTGGCTAGGTGGGATGACACGAGTTGTCGACACTGGGTCCATGTCTGTTTCAATATTCATCTCCAAAGAACGAGAATGAATAGATTGTGTGGTTACCCGGCTAACTGACTCGGTTTGGTAAGGACCAATATGTCTTTTAAGTCCTGTCACATCCTCACCAATTTTTTTTTCACTCCAAACTCGTCTATACATCTAGACCCCTCACTGTTATCTAAAAAGGATGTGTTTCTTGGGTAGGTCCTTCCGGTTCTGGATAGACCATAGAAACGATGTAATTCCTAACACTCCTTTAATGAACCAAATAAAACATTAGGCACACATTGAAGTACGAGTTCTAAACTGAGATGTTTAGAAATCAATCTTTTAAGAACGAGTCCTGATCTGAGTTGATCAGAAGTCATTATAAAATGTGAATGAAGATCAAAGAACAAGGTCAAGCGCGACTAGGATGACTCAGTAAGCACAGTGTTTGCAACAAATGAAACAATTGATCAGAAAGTTTAATTGTGAAGAACAAGTCACAATTAATTTACTAGAGAAGAACTGAATCATTAGTAAGTAAGGACGTACTATGAGAACAAAATTGGAATGTGTATTTCCATCGAAAAATCAACAAAATATGTGAGACATGGAAATAACTAAATCAAAGAAAATATAACACGTGGCAATTCTGGAATTTAAAAACGGAGAAAAACAAACTCAAGTAAGTTTTTCAGGATGAATTGCCACGGTTCTTTGAATTCACAAAAAATTCATGTATATGTCAAATACCTGATGCTCCCCCTCAAATGTGGCACAACCTCCGAACGCAGTCATGTGAAAATAAAATTCTGTATATTATCACACATGAAATCCCTGCAAAAACAGATCAAAAAGATTTTGGTATCCATGCTTTGATGGATCCTTGGTGGTTAGATGTCTTGACTTTAATATGGGGATTGGGGATGCTATAGGTACCATACCAGTTGTTCACATACCTTGGATGTACAAAGTCACTTTTTCCACAATAAGTGCAGCAGATCTTTGCTCGGTTTAGACTGACTAGCTTAGCTATAGGGTAAACATGAGCACGTGAGCCAGTCTTGGAAGTAAATGACTTTGTATCAACTACAGGAGAATTATGAGACTTGTTTCCATCACTGTCTTCTGTAGTTGATTTCTTTCTCCAAACCATTTTTACTTTTCTAAAAACATGATTATCTGAAGAATCATTAAGCTCACTGTCAGAGGAACTAGAGTAGTAAGATTGTCTTTTGTGAGAATTACCGGTATTTGAGCGTTTCTTTGACCGTCTTTTAGATTTAGATTTTGAAGAAGTGGTCTTAGAAACGTTTTTGGAGTTAGAACATTCTCCCTGTTCAAAATTTACCGGTGAGGGCATTTTCTCCAAAAGTTGACTGTGACTTACATGCTTTGGGGCATAATCAATTTTCGAAACATCTTCATCATGACAAACAGAGGAATTCATAAACTCAGAAAACTGTCGTGTAGAACCAAATGGGTTTTCACCGTCATAGTCGGATGAGGAACAGTTAAAGGAATCATCCGCAAAGGGATTAGTAAAGTCAGAGAAAAGATTCCTTTGAGCAGATTCGGTTTGAACCGCCTTACTTTTATTTAGAAAACATAAATCCTTGGCATTTGTGTCATCAGACACTCCTATAAAGGCGTTACACGAGGTACTATCCGAATAAATTAGAGCAGAGTCAAACGAGATTGTTTCAAGAGTGACAGACGTCATTGGAGTATCCACTGGATGTACCTTAGCCATTCTCAACGTTAAAGCTTCTGTCGCCAATGCGGACAGTTGAGAATTCAACTTAGCAATCTCGGTTCGATATGTTGCTCTTTCTGATTCGGGTAATGTCTCAGGTTTGTTATTTTTGAGCTTCTCAATAGTGGCTAAGAGTACAGTTCTTTCGGTTTCATAAATGACCTTATCCCTTGCAATCGATTCTTCAAGTTTAAAAATTATGTTTTCCAAAATCAGAGGAGGAACATAACGTTTGAACTCTGATTTATCATTAGAATCTGCATCTGGCGTTGCCGGAACGGGAACCGGAGTTTCCACCGTTTTGGCAAGCGAACAGATGTCAAAGTAATCGTTGGAGAGATAAGGAGTTTTGCTCTTTAAATATGATGCATTAAGCGTTTCGTACACGAAAGGTATCTGTACATTTATGTTTTTCCTAGGCGGCTCATCTTCCGATTTAGGTTCAATATTTTCAGGCTTTTCCCCTACTTTGGGTAGAGGAATTCCTGTTTTTCTTTTAAGGTCTTCCTTTTCCTCATCCTCCTGTGACGGTTTAGTCCACTTGATCTTATACTCAGGGTATGTCTTATCTAGTCCCCAAAAGTTGAACTCATAAAGGGTGGGAACCTTAGATAAGATTTTCTTAAGGTAACACGGATTATCATATCCGAGTCCCCAAAGAGAGTTGTAGTATTTGAATTCCTTAGGTTTGTTCAAATGAATCGTTTGGTCTGATTGTCCTCACTTGTAAAGTTTGGATTCAAGATCCTTAAGCTTGTTAGTCAACTTTTCATTTTCTTTTAAAACATTTTCTTGAACTAAGATGCTTTTAGAATACTCCTCCTGAGACTTCTCTAACTTTTGAGTATATTCAGATATTTAGGTCTCGAGGAGTTTAGCTCTTTCTGAATAGGCCGAGCACTCAGTTTGATAGTTTTCTATCACACATTTGTCCTCAGCCTTTTCAATCGCTAGCCTGCCTATGGCATCATATTTGATCTTAGCCTCAGCTTCTAGCTTAGAGATATGCGCTTCTAAAAGAGAAACTTTCTCTTTGAGCTCAGAGTAAGTCGAATAAGACATTGTTACTTGACAGAAGTGATCGTGAGACAATTCAAGATATCGATCAAAAGCAGACAGGGTTTACTGATCCGGAATTGAAAGCCTGTTCAGTTTACAGTGGTGTGATCGAACTCATAGTTGTAGGTGTTTTTAGTAGAAAACATTCACAGAGAATATGTTCAGAATCACATTTTGAGTAACCCTGTAAAATTTCATTGCAAAATACTGATTTTTGAGCGAGTTATGATGATTTGAAGTTATGAAAGTTCAAAAATCACAAAACCCAAGTTGCAGCAGAGAGCAAGTTCTGGTATTGTATGATACCGGGACTTACAATGACCGGGACTGACAGAGATGGGATACCGAGACTTACAGATTTGGTACCGGGTCTTTCAATGAACGTAAAAAACCGGGAGATAAGAGCACCGGGAGTTGAAGTATCGGGAGATGGCAGTACCGGAAGTTGAAGTACCGGGAGATAATAGTACCGGAAGTTATCTCTACCGGGAGATGACTACACCGGGAGTTAATACTACCGGGAGATATCAGCACCGGGAGTTATCACTACCGGGAGATGACTACACCGAGAGTTACACACTACCGGGAGATATCAGTATCGGGAATATTTACTACCGGGAGTTATCAGCACCAGGAGTTATTACTACCGGGAGATATTAATACCGGGACATCGAAACCAAATAAGAAACAAGAAAAACTTACCCGGTTCGATGACTTTCTGCACTCTTGCTGAGAATTAATCTGCAAGAACTTAGTACTAACACGAAAACTAGCCCAAAAACACACGAAAACACTACTAAAACGAATCAAATAGCACTTTTGACAAGAAAAATTGATAATTTTCACGAACAGGGAGCAAAAACCAAATAAATCAAGAACTTAAAAATCAGTGATTTTTACTCAACCAAACGATTTGAAAACACATAGAGATCTTAGAAAACCTATGAGAAGAATGTATCAAGCCTCAATTTTGGGTTTTAACACCAAAATCAAAGCAATCAAAAATTCTTGTGATGAACACAGTACGTACTTTGAATGATCAAGAAAAACCAGAAAAATACCTTTGAATCGATAGCTTTGTCCTTCTGCTCTGATACCAATTGTGGATCCCAGATTAACAAGTAACAATGAATATGAAACGATTAATCCATTAGTGATTGAATGCAGAGAGTTACAAGATTAGAATGATGAACAAACTCTCTCTCTAAACTCTGTTAAGCGCACGACTAATCTCACCACTACTCCTCTAAAGACCACTCAAATCACACATTAAATACCAAGGGCTTGACAGACCCAAACCCATTAGCCATAAAGCCCATTATCTTGAGAGGCTTTACAAACAAATAAATAACACTAATTATTTCTTTATATCACTTTCTATTTTATAGGACTTTTAGTCCTAACAGTAGGCATATTTGAAGGTCTACTGGATTTCCTAGTAGAAGTGACAAGCTGATTAGAAGTACCCTCAGAAGGGGACCTCAAAGATTCATCATAATTTTGAACATTTAAGGGACTAAATCCAGTATTACCATGATCATCGGCAGCTACCTCAGCACCACCAAGGACCTGAGGTCCGACAGACATATTTAGATTATCAGCATTACCCTGGTAAATCTATCTGGGCTACTATCCAGATGATCATGGTGACTGTGAGTATCAGTATTACCAGAATTTGGTTTACTTTGAGTATTCACCCTATTATCATCACAGGGCATTACAGAAGTAAACTCATTAGACTGAATAAACATAGAATCAAAGAAATTCAACGTATTTATGTTACTAGAATGCGTATCTTGCTTGATAGTACTCATTTTAAAGGGAAATATAGTCTCATAGAATTTAACATCACGAGAAACCATAATTTGTTTTGAATAAAGACTATACAATCTATACCCTTTTTTCAATTTGAGTATCCAAGCAAGACACACTTTTCAGCCCGTGCAGAAAATTTATCACTATTATTTGGTTTTATTGCAAAACAAAGACACCCAAAATTTCTAAGGTGAGAAAGCACGGGTGAAAAACCATAAACCATTTCATAAGGAGATTTCCCATTTAAAACTGATGAAGGAGTTCTGTTTATAAGGTATGTGGCAGTGAGAATACACTTACTCCACATATTTAGTGGAATCTCCCCTTGAACATTAAGGCTCTAGCAACATTCAGCAAATGCCTATATTTACGCTCTACAAGAACCAAACACAGGAACAACTTACACCATTCCTTGATAAGCACAGCGGAAATAGTGATAGTCGTTTCAAACAAGGGGTAGGATAAGAACCTGAACAAACAAACACAACTAACTACCAGAATCTGTCACAAAACAGAGTGTAGATGGAGGAGACTCTCCAAATAACCACCACAAATATGAAATCTAGACAGAGTCTGAAACTAGCTAGATCTTCACAAAAGTTTTGTACAAATTATAGCTTACTCTTAATGAAGATTATACTAGTCAAAGAAGATATTATTCAGATTTATGAAAACAACAAACAGATCTATCCAGATGATAGATCAGATCTGAACAATCAAGGAATCTACCTTCTGATTTATATGCATTCACTCCGGATCTATATATTTAGATCTGAAAAAACTGAGATAGTACCTAGAGGTACAGTTCACAGAGTGAAACTAGCATAAAGTCCAGAACAAGGAACAAGAGATCTATGCACAAATCAAAAGGAACAAACAGATCTATGCACAAACCAAAAAGGTCAAACAGATTTACAGATTATATAAGCATATGCACACACAATCTTAAACAGATCTGAAAAAAAAATGCTTCGCACGAGGAGATCCTCGGGTCATTAGCCACGTGCAGATCAAAAAGCTAAAACCACTCAGATCAAGGGTAATAGGTGCGATTTCGAACAATGACTAATGATAAGAGAAAGAACAGTGTAAGAAAACCAGATCTGTGTGTCCAGATCTGAAGAGAGATACGAACTACACAGATATATCTACAAAAAATGTAGATTCACGATTGTACTAACTCAGATCTAAAGAGATATAAATGTGAGAATCAGAAGAGTCCAGATCTTGAGTCGATAAGAACAACAAATGAGATAAACACACACACAACACTGATGTCCAGATCTACTTAGATAAAAACAACAGTAGTGATATATGTATGAGCAATAAACTCAGATGCGAAAAAGAAAACAAGGTCAAATGCGTCCAGATCTTTAAACGAGATCAGAACCGCACTCGAGATGTAAACAAACTTTGTGTAGACCTCAGATGTGTCCAGATCTAAACGAGATCAGAACAAAGCATCGAGTAGAACACATGAAGAACAACAAAAAAAACTTTCCAGATCTTAGAACTTTCGATAAACAGCGTGTAGACCTCAGATGTGTTCAGATCTAAACGAGATCAGAACTAAACAACGAAAAGAACACATGAAGAACAACAAAAAAAACTTTCCAGATCTTAGAACTTTCGATAAACAGCGTGTAGACCTCAGATGTGTTCAGATCTAAACGAGATCAGAACTAAACAACGAAAAGAACACATGAAGAACAGAAAAACAATTTTCCAGATCTTAAAAACTTTCGATAAACAGAAAACAATTTTCCAGATCTTAAAACCTTCGATAAACTTCAAGAACATATGAAGAACCGAAAAATACCTTTCCAGATCTTAACAAATTTTGATAAACTTCAAGAACACGATTTAGTGCTAAGTGAAGAAAGCTTCAAAGTGAATAACACGGTGAACAACTTACCATTATGTTGATGGAAGATTCAGAGGGGATCGAAACAATGCTCTGATACAATCTTAAAACCTTTAATCAAAACTTTTATTATCAACAGAACAAAGAATACAATACAACTAAAAGAATATGATGAAACCCTAATCTAGCTTCAAGATGAAACCCTAACTAGATGAGAGAATGAGAGAGAAATCGTATTGTGTAAGAATAACAAATGAATCTGATTGCTAAAATATGAGAATTAGCCTCTTTATATATTTAGACAACATTTCACTTTGCACCTTCAACTATTGAGTAATAGCTCTGCTACCCTTTATCTTCGAGAGAATGTGAGGCGCAATCCCTCTTCTTCACGAGCTCTTTTATCTTTTCAGCTATTGCATTTAGACCCCTTCTACTTTACTGAAATATAAAACTTACACACTAAATAATTGGTAATGACAAGATTGGTATAATGTATATTATTTTAACACGTTTCTATCATCCAATGGTCCAATCCTTAGGCTTCTCAACCTCCTCATATTCAATTTCAAGTGGTATATAAAGCAGAATCATTATAGGTTGACGTGGTACTTCCCGGTTTGAGAATAGCTCCCGTCCATTGAAAAGATTGGAATCTGAAGGTTATTTTTTAGATGCTGAAACTTTATTTCAAGGGTTGGATCAAACATGATTCTTCATGTTTGTACTTTGAAGAGTTGCACCATCTACTGAAGTGGCGTATTCTTTATAAGAGGGTTCTTAGTTGAAGAAGAGTATTGGACTTCTTCGATCTAATACTTGGGGAAGAAAGAGTCTTGCAAATATGGGTAATGGCGGAAAGTTCATTTTATTTATTTATCATTGGCTGCCTTGAAAATTATTGTAACAACCGGGTTTTATATTTTTGGCCGATAAATAAATTGTGTGGCAGAAGTTCAAAATTTAAAAGTCTTGTGGTTTAAATGAGAAATAGGAATAAGTTGGTGTTTGTTGTGAGAAGTATAAAAAGGGTACAAACCCTAGGGATTTAATCATTTTCATCTGATCAGAGCGCGGCTACTGTGTGAGTGTGCGATTTTACTGTGTGAGAGTGGGAAATCGATTGGAGCTTGCAAGAGGTGGAATCTCAGACTTTGGAGTGGAGAGTTCATATGTTCTAGAGGTAATATTCTTCATCTATCACTTATTGTTTTGATTAAAGGATTTGGGAAAACTAGGGTTAAGCTATGTTAATCATTCAGGAAGAAAATGGATTGACTGCTGTGTGAAATCTTATCATTAAAGTAATTTGAAGTTTAGCTTTCAAGTTAGATAAAATTAGTAATCTCTTAATGATTAAATGGCTTAATACCAAATTCTGGTTGTTTTGGGGTAATTTCTAGCGTTTCGTAAGATTAGCGTGTGGAACCGGAACTAGGCTATCGAGATCCGGAATTATTAAGACAAACTAAAAGAACCGGAAATGGGGCTACATTTATTTAGGTTCCGGAAATTAGTAATTTGGATCCAGAATGAAGAGTTTTGGGCCCGGAATTGTGGGACTAAGATTGAGATTCGGAATCCACAAAAGTGGATCCGGAATGGACTAAAAACCAAATGATCCGGAGTCTTTTTGGAATTTAATTTAGTATGGACCCGGTATTGAAATAAGTGGGATCCGGAACTTGTTATATAAGATCCGGAATGTGTGTTGCCTTTGGACCAGATCTGGAATCCATCTACTGGATCCGGAACTCAACATCAAACCGGACTCGGCTTCGCTAGTGGATCCGGAACTCTTTTGGGTTCCGGAATTCTTGTGGGCTAAGCATGCAGGCCCGAAATTGTAAACCATTTGGGCCGAAGTTGATCAACTAATTAAAAGTAATCAAGAAATTTCATTTTGTTGGGCTTTATATTAGGATGACATCCGATATTATTTAACTTGGGTTTTATCAAATGAGAATCCGGGATTTGAGTTATTGAGATCCGATATGTAAATTATAACCGGTATTTAGTTGGACTAAGAGATCCGATAATTAGTTAATAATCCAGAGTTATCTTTCGGGTCCGGATTCTAGAGTTAGTTGAGAGTCGAGCTAGTTAGAAAAATTTCGCAGACTAAGATTTTACTCGAGACTCACTACCCCTATTTTAAACACCATAGGTGTTGCCCATAAAACCTGAAGTTTTCGAGGAAGGAAATTGCTAACGCGCCAGGTGAGTTTTTCTGATCCTAAAACCCTTTTTAAGTGTGGAACTTTATGCATGTTACATTGGTAAACGTTTTTACTATTTTTAAACCATGCATGAAAAATGTGATTTAATTGTGTGGATATAAACTGCTTTTGTGTGGACAAGCTATGGCAATTGTGTGAGATGGGGGTGTGTCCCATAATATTAAATATATGAATTCGTTTTAATATATGGGTGGTGTGTGCCCTTTTACGCTGTCACGGTGTATGTGACCATAGCGTGTGCCATTAGCTTGTCATAGTGTGCTGATCATATATGTGTGTTTCATAACAAGTTTTGTACAATCATTTCTTACTGAAAGTTTTACATAAAATGTGTTATTTGTGGTGTGGCTTTTGAGGGAACTCACTAGACCTCATGGTCTAACCCTCACTTTCAAAACTAAAAACCTTTTCAGTAAGCAGGTGATAGGAAGCTCGGAAAGGGGAAAGGGGAAGATGTGTAGAAACCAGGATTCAATCTTACAATCAATTATGAACAATTAGGAACAATCAAATAGTAAAATGATAGAGAATTGGATCAAACAACTTCGTATTTAATCAAGAACAGATTACAGATCTAGAGAGAGAATCTCTCAAAGATAACAAAGTGAATACAAAGTTATGCGGAAAAGTTAGTTAGCTTACAGTTGCTAACTTCTATATATACTGTAAAGAAAAGCTAAAGCTACAGTACATATATGTGAAAGACTAATAGAACAATTACACATGTCCTAATTAGTAACATAATATAATGAAAATATCCTAAGACATAAGTTCTGAACAACAAGTTCAGAACTTCTGAACAACAAGTTCAGAACTTCCGAACATCCTTCTGATTAAGCACTTCAGAACATCCTTCAAGCACTTGGTCATTTTCATCTTCATCATCAGAAGTTCTGAGTCTCTTACTCAGAACTCTGAACCTTCTATTCAGACTTCACACTTAGTAATCTTTTCAGTACATAACTTCTGAGTATTCTTACTCATAACTCGGAGTCTTCTATTCAGATATCAATACTTGTGTTTTGACAAAACTTCAGATCTAACAAGATGTGAGCTGGAGCTTGCATCTTGAGGATTAGAAGACTTCCATTTTAGTATTTATAGACTCATATTCTCAACTGTAATAGGGTTGTATTCCGCAAACCCTATTTTTATTAAATTTTGGTGTGGGCCAAGTTTTGGCAGTTTTGACTTATCTATTGAATCCATGTTTAGCTATATTTTGGTTGGGTTGTTACAATTATTGTCACATTTTACGTAGAGGATTTTTTTTGCAGGGAAATTGGGTTTACAAAAAGATATATAAATGGATCATATGAAGGTGAGGTGGCAAAAGTGCTCATAGGGATTTTCTATTTTTTTTGGTGACTTTGGGTTTCCGAGTCACCTTGTGCGCTCAAATTTATCCCACGAGTGACCACGAATTCATATGACATGCGACATTTCCATGTTCGTTATATACAAGTGGATCTATAGGGCATATTGCGTGTGCCTGCATGAAAAACTAAAGGGGTACCAAATAAGAACTCAAATTGCGTTCACCATCATCAAAACGTTAGGTTTAGTGTTACTTGCCTGAAGACGAAATGTCTTAATCATCACAAAAATTCACAACCCCACAAGGCACATTATGTTAATTCACATTTTCAGCCAAAGAATGGTTGCATACAAGCACCCAGAAAAAACTACTAAAAAGATGTAAATTTGCATAACAAGCCAAAATGAGGAAGATTATTATAGGCTATTAGTTGACAATGTCATATAGTACCTCATCAACAAGTTTGAAGCAGTGCGTTCCCATGTACTCCATTCCAATATACAAAGTAGGCAAGTGACACCTATGATAAGAAAACATCAAGATTTAGCATCTAACTGAAAATTACATGATTCACATATGATGATGCAAGTCAAGACCACAAAGGCATGATCTAACAGTTTTCACATATTATGTTCTCCTTTCAAGTCACTCAAAAGCAAGAATTTGCACATTTACACCCATAACAACCAGTACCGTTCTGAAGAGCTTTGATATTTTATGATACCTTGCAAGGTCAAAATTGAAGAAGTCTGATTTTCTCTGTAAAACCTAGCAATATGTATATTTTGTTTCTAATTTTGAGTGTGTTAAAGCCATTGTTGCATATATACATATTATTTTCTCTAATGACATATTCAACAAGCTTCAAGACAAAACCCCTAAATATATTTGTCACTTCACAGGCTACTAAAGTGGTGCTCGAAATTCTGTTTTGTAGCATTGGTAAAATATGACAGCTCCAACGTTTATAGCCAGTAGAAGCAGACTATATGGTGGCCGTAATAGACATTATGAGTTCATTTAATCTACTGTACTGCTATATATACAAATGAGATTAGTTAAACTTAGCAAGGGAAGCCAGGTGTTTCAAATCTTCTGACAAACTTTGATGGATAATTTTTGAAATCTTGAAGTGAATTAAGCAATAGATTAGCATCAAGAACTAAAGGTTTCAAGTTTCATGGTTTTCCCATCTTCTGGCCTGAAAATTTTGATGGATGATTTCCAAATCATGAAGTGAATTTACCCTGTGTTCTCTAATCTGGAGAGAAAAGAAAAGAAAAGAAAGCCGTTTTTTGAACGAAGTTTTTAGAATATTTTGCATGTATGTTACATTAAATTCCATGAACTGCACAAGTCATTTACATATTAACAATCATCTAAAAGGGTGACTTGTTAGATTCTATCAACTCACCTGGATTTGAGATGATACATGTACCCGCTCAGTTTATTTAAGTTCCTTATCATGGGTGTAACTAATTTCTATCATACTTGAAGAAGAAAATAACAGCTGAAAACTAAGTCAAACTGAGCAATTAATACATAAAGCATTGCAAGAATTCAAAATAACTACAAATACGAACAGAGAGATAGACATCATGACAAATTTTCTAATGGACTTTCTGATTAGCCACGGAACAACAAAGCTATAACTAACAAAGATTATAAAGGTAATTATGGTTTGTTGCTCTACTTTATAGATTGCATAAAACTGAAAAGAAAAAAATAAACATGCTCCAAAAAGTTCAAAACATCCTTATGTGACACATCCTATGCATATAACATGGAATCATATTCCAGCAAGGACTGACCTTTCTTGTAGCCCAAAATTCAATCAAAATGCTTTTCTGGCTTCAACTCTATGTAAAACACAACAATCAATCAAAAAGCTTTAAGAAATGTTTTTTTTTTGGGGGGGGGGGTCATAACTATAGACAATTACCTATCATGCACAGTTGAAGCCACCTAACGCATCTAATGAGAGTGGTAAGTGGGTTCTTCAACTCACCTGTTATTTCAAGATCACACAAGAATAGAGATAGAAATCTAGAGAGAGAAGTACGTCATCTATTACTCTCAATTATGAACTGTTAGATACAAAAGCTTAACATAAGGGTTTATATACCCCTTGACTAGACAAAGTCAAACCTACACTTATTACACAAGCATTACATAATTAGCCTTGATTACAACATAAAAGTAGCATTAACATCACCCATTTCACACCAAATACTAATTTTCCTGGAAAAAAGAAAAAACAATCACCGAATTTTTTATATGTTATCAAATATTAACAAGTTATTTGCAAAAAGTAAATACGTACCGGCACGCTGAAAATTGTCTGTCCGTGAAATCTTTACATAAAGACCACTTAGTTTTATTTCTAAGGGCATCATGCACTTCATGAAAGAAGCTTGGGTGATCACTCAGCTCAACCTGAAGACACAACTTCCCGTCTTCTTGCTCTACGGTATTCATGGATACAATCTGGGACCACCCTATTTCAATCTTCCTCTTAGGTGGTTCAGTCAAAATTTCCAATACAATTTTCCTGGTAGTAGCTTCGTGATAAGATCACATTCTTTTTCGGCGACAATCTGCCGGATAGATACGGTAATTAGTTTAATAAACTTCTGCAAATTATATTAAATTATACTTTCTACCAACCTGCCAAGATCCACTTTCTATTGAAATTGTATCCATACTTGATGGCTTTAACTGTGTAATGGTGGCCTGATCATGACTTCAGATTCCAGTCAACCCACAAAAGAGCAAAAACATCAATGTTCAAGAAAATGGCAAATTAACATATTACCTTGGCAGACGGTTTTTGTATCCGAGATGCGCCGCTCCCTTCCCCCGGTGCATTTGGGGTCTGTAAAAAACAAAATTAAATAAATTGCGCAAAATCTTCATTAAACCGCAAAATAGTAAAAAAAACTTGGTTAAAGAGCAAGAGAATCGTTCGATTGATACCAGGTTTAGGTTTGTGTCTGCGTCATGATGATCAAAATCTTCGTTTTCCATCGAGTAAACGCAAATGGGGATTGAAATGAAATGGCCTTAATTGTTTAAGGGTGGCTTAAAATTTGAAATTTGAAATTTGAGTTTTGAGTTGAACTTTGAAATTTGAAAATTTGAAATTTGAAATTTGAATATATTATAGCCATTTTTCATGACCTCCTACCCAAAATAGCTATTTTATCTCCTAAATCTATACATATAATAAATAAGTAACTAGCATGCCATGTGTCATCTTCTGGTGAGCCGATTTCAGCATTTTTCCGCCTAAACATGTATCTGGACGCAGTTTACATTATTAGTTCAATCAGCACACTCACGTTCATTACTCGTTAAATATCTCATTAATTCAATTTTTTTAATTTATACGTTACATTTACTACCTTATAATTAGGTATGTAGTTTAGTTTTAATCCCTTACTTTTTTATTTTTCATTTTAGACTCTTATCATATAAACATAAATAATGTATATGAACTAAAATGCCTTAAAAAACATTTCTATTTTTTTACAAATTATACCAAGTCACATAATCTTACTGGATGAATATAAAAGGACCAAAATTTACTCAAAATTTATAAACCTAACTTCTGAATGGACAAAAAAATGAAAATATGATTGACATTTTAATTTTTAAGTTATCGGTTTTAAATTCAGATACACACCGCCGCATCGCGCGGGGACATGACTAGTTACACAAATAGCCATTAACCTCGTGAAACCTCTTTCCTTTACGATCTCATTTATAAAAAATCCAGAATTTACACTTTTGGTCCTTATGCCTCTAGAAACCGCTCTCCTTCACGATACCTTATTTTTTCATTTTAGTTAATAAGTTACACTTAATACCCTTGTAATTCGTTATTAAATTTACTATTAATCTCTTACTTTTTCATTTTTTATTTTATAGCGTTATCATATTAACATAAATAATCGTATATAAACTAAAATATATTAAAAATACAATTTTTTACAAATTATACCATTGTAATCGCCTCGTCAATACCTTTGAAATGAGCCTAATATTGAATATTTTTGAATTTAAACATATTATTGAATATCAGTTGTATATACGAATATTTATGTTTTATATATTCATTATGTTTCATTTTCAATTTACACTTTGATCATATTAAAAATACACAATCATGGATTAACTAAAATATTTTTCAAGAATGATTTATCAAGATTTTGTTAAACTTGTAAATTTTACACCATTATCTACATTTGCTTATTATATTTCTTAAAAAAAACCTATTTACCGTTACTATTGATGTTAATCCATGACTATGTATTTTTTAGTTAATCCATGAGTATGCAGTCCACTTTCATTCACCAAATCTTGATAAATCATTCTTGAAAAATATTTTAGTTAACTCATGATTATGTATTTTTAATATGATAGACGTGTAAAATGAAAAATGAAATCAAAGGGAATATAAAACAAAAATATCTGTATATACTTATGATATTTAATAGTATGATTAAATCCAAAAATATTCAGTATTTGGCTCATTTGGAAGGTATTGATTAGGCGATTACAATGATATAATTTGTAAAAAAATGAATTTTTAATATATTTTAGTTTATATACGATTATTTATGCTAATATGATAAGAGTATAAAATGAAAAATGAAAAACTAAGGGATTACAAATTTAATAACTAATTACAAGGGTATTAAGAGTAACTTATTAATTAAAATGAAAAATATGATCGTGAGCGATAGGGGTTTCACAAGGCATCGAGAACAAAAATGTAAATTCTCGGTTTTTTATAAATGAAATCATGAAAGAGAAAGGTTTTACGAGTTTAATGGCTATTTGTGTAACTTATGAGAGAAAATTGCTATTTTGGGTAGAATGTAATGAAAAATGGTTATAATAATTAATTGTCTATTTGAATTTTGAATTTTGAAAATTTCAAATTTTTAAAAATTCTAAATTAAATCCTTTTCTCTACATGGGTTTTTGTTAATTTGGTAGAATTGTTCATAATTCAAGCTAAAATTTGTCAAATAATGTTGTGCATTTAGTGGGTTTTGTTAATTTTGGTAGAATTTCTCTAATATGTATTGTATTTATATCAACATGAAGAGAATAACTTCTGCTTCCAAGAGACCACTTAGTTTTATTTCTAAGGGCATCATGCACTTCATGAAAGAAGCTTGGGTGATCACTCAGCTCAACCTGAAGACACAACTTCCCATCTTCTTGCTCTACGGTATTCATGGATACAATCTGGGACCACCCTATTTCAATCTTCCTCTTAGGTGGTTCAGTCAAAATTTCCAATACAATTTTCCTGGTAGTAGAACTTCGTGATAAGATCACATTCTTTTTCGGCGACAATCTGCCGGATAGATACGGTGTAACGTCCCAAATTCTTAAACATGCGATAACATAAAATGAGCATTTGAATTACATGATTAATCTTGTCTTGACATCATTACTAAAACATACTAAGCAAACAATGACAGCGAAAGTCTCTAAATCCACAGCCGAGTACTAACTATAGGCATCAAGAACAAAGTCTGGAGTTGCTCTAATCTCCAAGCCCCTCTTGTCGTCTTTCCTAGTTCTTACTAGAAGAACCGATTGTGCGCTTACCTGAAAATGGTTTAGTTTTGAAAGCGAGGGTTAGACTAAAAGGTCTAGTGAATTCCCTCCGAAAACAACATGTAAAACAGTTGGAAAACCTTTATCAATAAACTATAATGCATCATCATTCATGGTACTGCACTGTGTGTATATCACATAAACATTCCGCGATCAGGGTTCCATTAGGTTCCCTTCTCGCCCTCATTGGAGCCCACTCGGACTCCCCTCTACCGGATAGGAGGGAAACGAATTCCAACCTACCGGCCTGTCATACATGTCCAAGGGATCCTCAGATCCCGAGAACCTCTCTCTGACCCCACAGTGCAGATCGACACCACATAGCATACAAGTACGTTCATGAAAACATGTAAGTTAAAATATTCATACGTCATGTCCTTCATTTCTTCATGCCCAACATTTCATTTAATAAACAGATACGTTCGTGAAAATCATGCAATCAGTTCATAACATTTCATGCTCGGTAAAACCATAATCAGTTAAAACATTTATCACTTTGCGTCGTAAAAGGGTTTAGGGAACTCACCTCTGGTTATCGCAAGAAGCACTTCTTAAATACCTCCAAGCTAACCCCGACGAATACCTAAGGCATCAGATTCATATCAGTTCGGACGGTCTGACCCTACTGTACAATTTGACACTGTCCGGACGTCACCACAAACCGGATACTCCACTGTCCGGATATCTCAACATTCCGAATACAGAGCTTCCCGGACGCTCAAAACTTTCCGGGCGTCCTATCCGGGCTCTCACTCATTCCGGATGCACTTATCCGGACGCTACCCCTTTTCGGACCCACTATCCGGAAAGGTGCCCACCCGGTAAATCTCACAACCCTTACCCAGACACATGCAAACATCCAGATACCACTGCATAACAGTGTCTGGACACTGCGGCTGTTTGAACCCATGAAGTCTAAAAGTGATCCTTAACCTGTTTTAGCCTTTACTTCGATTAGATAAACGTGAGGGTTCAACCACCAACCCTAAATACCCATTTAATCCATTTCCTTATCCCTAAATCGGTACTTACTAAGCAATTACCCCAAAAACACTCTTAAGGGTATTTTGGTAGAGAATACAAGGAAATCAAAGGATTCTCACCACAATAATAAGGTCACAAGGAAGAGAAGCATTAACCAATCAGTAACAATAAGATTTGAGGGATTTACCTTGCTGATTCTTCTTCGATTCTCCTCTTTCTTGATTCCTTCTCAAACTCCTCTCCTTCTTTCCTTGTTTCACGCCACCACCACACACACACAAGATAATTTCACTGATTCAACAAGATGGAGGCTGCCCTAGAAGTTTGTGCCATTATATACCTTTCAATAATTGCAAACTAGTCCCTCAACTTAACTTTTAAATTCTTGCACAAAGACCACTAAACTTGCATATTTACAAAAAGAAAACCCGGTTGTTACAACACTCCCCCCTTAAAAGAATTCCGTCCCCGGAATTCCTTATTAGAAGAGATGCGGGTGTCTTTCTTTCATTTCCGACTCCAACTCCCAGGTCTCCTCTGGACCCTTGTGGTGTCGCCACTGCACCTTAACTAGCTTAGTCTCCTAGTTTCGTGACTTTCTTACCTTAACATCTGTGATGGCTTCAGGTTCCTCTATGAAATTTAGTTTCTCATCCACTTTGATGTCATTTAACGGCACTGCTTTGGTCACATCGGCCATACATTTCCTTAAATTAGACACATGAAACGCATTATGGATACCGCACAGTTCTTCCGGTAGATCCAACCTATACGCCACTTCCCTAATTCGTTCCGTAATCTTGAATGGTCCGATGTAACGCGGGCTTAACTTCCCACATTTCTCGAACCGCACCACTCCTTTCCACGGGGATACCTTTAACAAAACAAAATCCCCGTCCTGAAATTCTATGTCTTTCCGCCTCTTATCCGCATAACTCTTTTGTCGGTCGCGAGCGACCTTCAATCTATCGCGTACTTGGACAATCTTGTCCGAAGTCCGCTGAACAATTTCTGGTCCGGCTAACTGTCTCTCTCCGACCTCGTTCCAACACAATGGAGTCCGACATTTCCTACCATAGAGTGCCTCGAATGGCGCTGCCTTGATGCTCGAGTGATAGCTGTTATTGTAAGCGAACTCGGTCAATGGTAAGTGCTTCTCCCAAGAGCCTTGAAAGTCTAAAGTGCATGCCCTCAATATCCTCCAATGTTTGAATCGTTCGCTCACTCTGACCGTCAGTCTGAGGATGATAAGCGGTACTCATCTTAATCTGCGAACCCATTTCTCTTTGGAAGCTTTTCCAAAACGTGGAAGTAAATCTGCTATCCCGGTCAGATACTATCGACGATGGCACCCCATGACGGGTTACAATCTCATCGATATACAACTTTGCTAACCGCTCCATCGAGTAAGACTCTCAAATAGGCAAGAAGTGTGCCGACTTTGTGAGACGGTCCACGATCACCAATATGGCGTCATAACCCTTTGGAGTTCTAGGCAAATGGGTCACGAAATCCATCGTGATCTGGTCCCATTTCCACATCGGTATCTCTAATGACTGAAGCTTCACGTACGGTCGTTGGTGTTCGATCTTTACACGCGGACACGTCATACAGGTCTCTACTAAATGAGCTACATCATTTTTCATTCCCGGCCACCAATAGTCTTGACGCACATCTCCGTATATCTTGTTGGTCCCGGGGTGAATCGTGTACTTTGATTTGTGAGCTTCTTCCAGAATTAGCTTCCGGAGCTCTCCGAGTTTCGGAACCCAGATTCTCCCATTTAGACATTTCACCCCTCGACCATCATCCACTAGCGAAGACACTTGCCCTACCATTCTTTCCTTCTTGAGACTAATGTCTTCGAGTGCTTCAGCTTGACATTTCTTTATCTCCGCTAACAGATTGAATGTCACCTCAGCCCTCATGGCCACAATGCTGGGGGTTTCACTTCGTTCCTTACGGCTCAAAGCGTCCGCCACCACGTTTGCATTCCCCGGATGATATTCGATCTTACAATCGTAGTCGGTCAACAATTCAATCCATCTCCTTTGGCGCATATTCAACTCTTTTTGGTCAAAGAGATGACATAAGCTTTTGTGGTCCGTGAAGATCTGGCACTTCGTTCCATACAGGTAATGTCGCCAAATCTTCAAGGCAAAAACCCCTGCAGCCAATTCTAGATCATGCGTGGGATAACGAGCCTCGTGATCCTTTAACTGCCGGGAGGCATAAGCGATCACCTTACCTCATTGCATAAGTACACAACCCAAACCAAGCTTCGATGCGTCACTGAATACCACGAAATCCTCAGTACCGTCCGGTAACGACAACACCGGAGCGCTGCTCAACATATCTTTTAGCTCTTGAAAGGCCTCCTCTTGCTTCTCCAACCAGGCGAATTTGACATTCTTCTTGGTTAGGGACGTTAGTGGCATGGCGATACGTAAAAAGTCCTTGATGAACTTTCGGTAGTAACCCGCTAGTCCGAGGAAACTTCTGACTTCTGACAGATTCTTTTGTTGTTCCCAATCTCGGATGGCTTCGATCTTAGACGGATCAACCATGATTCCCTTCTCAGACACCACGTGCCCGAGAAACTGCACCTTTCTCAACCAAAATTCGCATTTGGAAAACTTTGCGTACAACTTCTCTTGCTTTAACAACTCGAGAATCGTCCGAAGGTGACTTTCGTGCTCCTCTTCTGATCTTGAAAATATCAGGATATCGTCTATGAACACTATCACGAACTGGTCTAACTAGGGTTGGCATACCCTATTCATTAAGTCCATGAATGCTGCCGGGGCGTTGGTTAGCCCGAACGACATCACCAAGAATTCGTAGTGTCCATATCTGGTCCTGAATGCCGTCTTCGGCACATCCTCCTCCCTCACCTTGAGTTGATGATACCCTGACCTCAGATCTATCTTGGATAAATAACTGGCTCCTTGTAACTGATCGAACAGGTCGTCAATCCTCGGGACCAGATACTTATTCTTGATCGTGACCTTGTTGAGTTCTCGGTAATCTATGCACATTCGCATAGTACCGTCCTTCTTCTTCATGAAGAGCACAGGCGCTCCCCATGGAGACGTACTCGGTCTGACGAACCCTTTATCTAACAACTCCTGTAACTGAGTCATCATTTCCTTCATTTCGGACGGTGCTAGTCTATACGGCGCGCGGGCAATTGGTGCAGCTCCAGGCATCAGATCAATTCTGAACTCGATCTGACGATCCGGAGGTAGACTTGTTAAGTCATCCGGAAATACTTCCGGGTACTCGTTTACTACTCGCACATCACCCACCCCATGCTTCTCTTTCTTGGCGTCCAACACGTACGCCAAGAATCCTTGGCACCCTTTCCTCAAGCACTTAGTAGCCCTAATCATAGAGATAAGGCTATTCTTTCTATTACGGCGGTCCCCATAAATTACTATGGGATCCCCCTCAGGTGACTGAATCCTGATTAACTTTTTGTTGCAAACGATATTCGCATCATTCGCGGCTAACCAGTCCATACCCAACACCACATCAAACTCTCCCATTGCCATGGGATATAACTTCATAGGCACTAACCTCCCTTCTATCTCTATGACACAACCTTCTACCACCTCCTTAATATACACCAGACTATCATTAGCAGTTTCCACCTCTAGCGCCCTCTCCAAACGTCTAGGCCTCACCCCCAAACATTTCATAAACGTACACGATACAAAGGAGAGATTTGCTCCCGAATCAAATAACACCTTGCCACATAGGGAGTTCACTGGAAACGTACTTGCCACAACATCCGGAACTTCCTCCGCCTCTTCCGCAATCATGCGGAATGCACGTCCCTTTGGACGCGCCGGTTCTACATCCTTACCGTCGCCCTTTCCTCCCTGACGTTCCCCGTACTGAGTCGTTCCACCCTTTTTCAACTGCGGACAATCATACCGCACGTGACCCTTAGCTCCACACTGGTGATATGATCCTCCCTTGGGACAGTCCTTTGCCATATGACCGGGAAAGCCACACCGGTAGCATGAGTTTGAACCTGCCATGCATTCTCCCCGGTGCACCTTGTTACACTTTGAACACGTTTGCCCAGTGGCATCCTTGCTAACACGGTTGCCTGGTCGGAACGTTTTCCCTCTTCTTGAGTCGTTACCCGGACCATCCCATTTGCGCTTCTCCCCACCCCTCTCAGTCGTCTGACGGTTCTTTTCTTTCTCAATCAGTTCGGCCGTATTGATGGCCGCCTGAAAAGTAGTGGGGTTTCTAGTCAGAACCAATTCCTGAATACTGCTCTTCAACCCATGGATGAATCGTTCTACCCGACGCTCTTCTGTTGGCACCTACAATTCAGCAAAGCGGGACTTCTCAATGAACTTAGAAGTATACTCCCGCACCGTCATTCCTCCCTGATCCAGACCCATAAACTCTTCTTCCAACTTTTTCACTGTCGCGAGTGGACAGTTATGAACTTTAAACCTGTCCACAAACATTTCCCACATCATCCCCTTAGCCATTGCCGAACCCTTTCCCCTAGTCTCAGCCTCCCACCAGTAAACTGCATCAGATTTCAACATGGACAAAGCAAACATTACTCTATCCCCATCAGCACACTTGCATGTATCGAAGACCAGTTCCATTTCCTTCACCCATTTCATTGCCAAGATAGGGTCATACTCGCCCTTAAAAGTAGGGGGCTTGCATGAGTCAAAGGCCTTGTAACTGCATCCCTTAGCTGCTAACTCATTCATCACTTGAGGGTTTGAATTCAAGTGACTCCCAGTACCGGTCACTAGTGGACTAGACAGTTCCACGCTTTCCCGGTTCTCACTTGCTTCTTTGCTTCCCGAAGCTGACTCATTCTGCTTAGTGAGGAGAGCCTGCAAGGTCTCTTAAATCTTACCCAATTCAGCAGCTAGGTTCTCTCGAGTGACAAAAGTAGATCCGTGGCCTCGACCCCGTCCCCTTGGCTGAGTTACCCTCCTTGCAGAAGCTGAACTCTCCTGAAGAGAGTCTTCTTGATGAACAGGGGCTTCCACACTCCTCGTTCTTCTAGTTGCACGAGTTGTTCTCAGGTTCAGGTTTCCCCCATCCCCATCCACTTGGGTGGCGGCCCGGCGGGGTGTTCTTCCTCGACCCCTTCCACGACCCCTACCCCTTCCCCTTCCATGGGTAACGGTCGCCCTCGTAGGTTCCACCGGTCCATTCTCTAGTGTCTCTTCATCTTGATTCCTTGGCACAGCAGGTGCCGACCTACTCCTTAAAGTTCTCCCAGCCATTTCGCTAATGCTGAAAGAAAACAACAATTAACCCTTGCTAAACATGACACAACAAATTTGCCATAAAAGGTAATGTAAGTACGCACATGTACCTGTAAATTCATAATTACACTGGCCAGGTGTAATCACAAACTTACCTTACACGTTTGTCCTTGGCACCTTATTTCCTAGCGCATTTACAGTGATCGTTCCTAGAGGCATTCCTATGTCTCGGTTGTGTTCCTCTTCTTACAGTTTAAGTTTAGGCCCGACTGGTCACCTAAATCTCTTAAACTAAGGCTCTGATACCATTTGTAACGTCCCAAATTCTTAAAAATGCGGTAACATAAAATGAGCATCTGAATTACATGATTAATCTTGTCTTGACATCATTACTAAAACATACTAAGCAAACAATGACAGCGGAAGTCTCTAAATCCACAGCCGAGTACTAACTATAGGCATCAAGAACAAAGTCTGGAGTTGCTCTAATCTCCAAGCCCCTCTTGTCGTCTTTCCTAGTTCTTACTAGAAGAACCGATTGTGCGCTTACCTGAAAATGGTTTAGTTTTGAAAGCGAGGGTTAGACCAAAAGGTCTAGTGAATTCCCTCCAAAAACAACATGTAAAACAATTGGAAAACCTTTATCAATAAACTATAATGCATCATCATTCATGGTACTGCACTGTGTGTGGATCACATAAACATTCCGCGATCAGGGTTCCATTAGGTTCCCTTCTCGCCCTCCTTGGAGCCCACTCGGACTCCCCTCTACCAGATAGGAGGGAAACGAATTCCAACCTACCGGCCTGTCATACATGTCCAAGGGATCCTCAGATCCCGAGAACCTCTCTCTGACCCCACAGTGCAGACCGACACCACATAGCATACAAGTACGTTCATGAAAACATGTAAGTTAAAATATTCATACGTCATGTCCTTCATTTCTTCATGTCCAACATTTCATTTAATAAACAAATACGTTCGTGAAAATCATGCAATCAGTTCATAACATTTCATGCTCGGTAAAACCATAATCAGTTAAAACATTTATCACTTTGCGTCGTAAAAGGGTTTAGGGAACTCACGTCTGGTTATCGCAAGAAGCACTTCTTAAATATCTCCAAGCTAACCCCGACGAACACCTAAGGCATCAGATTCATATCAGTTCGGATGGTCTGACCCTACTGTACAATTTGACACTGTCCGGAGGTCACCACAAACCGGATACTCCACTGTCCGGATATCTCAACATTCCGGATACAGAGCTTCTCGGACGCTCAGAACTTTCCAGGCGTCCTATCCGGGCTCTCACTCTTTCCGGACGCACTTATCCGGACGCTACCCCTTTCCGGACCCACTAGCCGGAAAGGTGCCCACCCGGTAAATCTCACAACCCTTACCCGGACACATGCAAACATCCGGACACCACTGCATAACAGTGTCCGGACACTGCGACTGTTTGAACCCATGAAGTCTAAAAGTGATCCTTAACCCGTTTTTAGCCATTACTTCGATTAGATAAACGTGAGGGTTCAACCACCAACCCTAAATACCCATTTAATCCATTTCCTTATCCCTAAATTGATACTTACTAAGTAATTACCCCAATAACACTCTTAAGGGTATTTTGGTAGAGAATACAAGGAAATCAAAGGATTCTCACCACAATAATCAGGTCACAAGGAAGAGAAGCATTAACCAATCAGTAGCAATAAGATTTGAGGGATTTACTTTGCTGATTCTTCTTCGAATCTCCTATTTCTTGATTCTTTCTCAAACTCCTCTCCTTCTTTCCTTGTTTCACGCCACCACCACACACACACAAGATAATTTCACTGATTCAACAAGATGGAGGCTGCCCTAGAAGTTTGTGCCATTATATACCTTTCAATAATTGCAAACTAGTCTCTCAACTTAACTTTTAAATTCCTGCACAAAGACCACTTAAATTATACTTTCTATCAACCTGCAAAGATCCACTTTCTATTGAAATTGTATCCATACTTGATGGCTTTAACTGTGTAATGGTGGCCTGATCATGACTTCAGATTTCAGTCCACCCACAAAAGAGCAAAAACATCAATGTTCAAGAAAATGGCAAATTAACATATTACCTTGGCAGACGGTTTCTGTATCCGAGATGCGCCGCTCCTTTCCCCCGGTTTAGTAAAAAAACTTGATTAAAGAGCAAGAGAATCGTCGGTTGATACCAGGTTTAGGTTTGTGTCTGCGTCATGATGATCAAAATCTTCGTTTTCCATCGAGTAAACGCAAATGGGGATTGAAATGAATTGGTATTCATAGATGATGGCGTTAATTGTTTAAGGGTGGCTTAAAATTTGAAATTTAATATTTGAAATTTGAAAATTTGAAATTTGAGTTTTGAGTTGAAATTTGAAATTTGAAAATTTGAAAATTTGAAAATTTGAAATTTGAAAATTGAATTTATTATAACCATTTTTCATTACCTCCTACCCAAAATAGCTATTTTATCTCCTAAATTACACAAATAGCCATTAACCTCGTGAAACCTCTTTTCTTTACGATCTCATTTATAAAAAATTCAGAATTTACACTTTTGGAACTTATGCCTCTAGAAACCGCACTCCTTCACGATACCTTATTTTTTCATTTTAGTTAATAAGTTACACTTAATACCCTTGTAATTCATTATTAAATTTACTATTAATCTTTTACTTTTTCATTTTTTATTTTATAGCGTTATCATATTAACATAAATAATCGTATATAAACTAAAATATATTAAAAATTCAATTTTTTTACAAATTATACCATTGTAATCGCCTCGTCAATACCTTTGAAATGAGCCTAATATTGAATATTTTTGAATTTAAACATATTATTGAATATCAGTTGTATATACGAATATTTCTGTTTTATATAATCCTTATGTTTCATTTTCAATTTACACTTTTATCATATTAAAAATACACAATCATGGATTAACTAAAATATTTTTCAAGCATGATTTATCAAGATTTTGTTACACTTGTAAGTTTTACACCATTATCTATATTTGCTTATTATATTTCTTTAAAAAAATTCTATTTACTGTTACTATTGATGTTAATCCATGACTATGTATTTTTTAGTTAATCCATGAGTATGCAGTCCACTTTCATTCACCAAATCTTGATAAATCATTCTTGAAAAATATTTTAGTTAACCCATGATTATGTATTTTTAATATGATAGACGTGTAAAATGAAAAATGAAATCATAGGGAATAAAACAAAAATATCCGTATATACTTATGATATTTAATAATATGATTAAATCCAAAAATATTCAGTATTTGGCTCATTTGAAAGGTATTGTCTAGGCGATTACAATGATATAATTTGTAAAAAAATGAATTTTTAATATATTTTAGTTTATATACGATTATTTATGCTAATATGATAAGAGTATAAAATGAAAAATGAAAAACTAAGGGATTACAAATTTAATAACTAATTACAAGGGTATTAAGAGTAACTTATTAATTAAAATGAAAAAAATGATAGTGAACGATAGGGGTTTCACAAGGCATCGAGAACAAAAATGTACATTCTCGGTTATTTTATAAATGAAATCATGAAAGAGAAAGGTTTTACGAGGTTAATGGCTATTTGTGTAACTTATGAGAGAAAATTGCTATTTTGGGTAGAATGTAATGAAAAATGGTTATAATAATTAATTGTCTATTTGAATTTTGAATTTTGAAAATTTCAAATGTTTAAAAATTCTAAATTAAATCGTTTTCTCTACATGGGTTTTTGTTAATTTGGTAGAATTGTTCATAATTCAAGCTAAAATTAGTCAAATAATGTTCTGCATTTAGTGGGTTTTGTTAATTTTGGTAGAATTTCTCTAATATGTATTGTATTTATATCAACATGAAGAGAATAACTTCTGCTTCCAAGAGACCACTTAGTTTTATTTCTAAGGGCATCATGCACTTCATGAAAGAAGCTTGGGTGATCACTCAGCTCAACCTGAAGACACAACTTCCCGTCTTCTTGCTCTACGGTATTCATGGATACAATCTGGGACCACCCTATTTCAATCTTCCTCTTAGGTGGTTCAGTCAAAATTTCCAATACAATTTTCCGGGTAGTAGAACTTCGTGATAAGATCACATTCTTTTTCGGCGACAATCTGCCGGATAGATACGGTAATTAGTTTAATAAACTTCTGCAAATTATATTAAATTATACTTTCTACCAACCTGCCAAGATCCACTTTCTATTGAAATTGTATCCATACTTGATGGCTTTAACTGTGTAATGGTGGCCTGATCATGACTTCAGATTCCAGTCCACCCACAAAAGAGCAAAAACATCAATGTTCAAGAAAATGGCAAATTAACATATTACCTTGGCAGACGGTTTCTGTATCCGAGATGCGTCGCTCCCTTCCCCCGGTGCATTTGGGGTCTGTAAAAAACAAAATTAAATAAATTGCGCAAAATCTTCATTAAACCGCCAAATAGTAAAAAAAACTTGATTAAAGAGCAAGAGAATCGTTCGATTGATACCAGGTTTAGGTTTGTGTCTGTGTCGTGATGATCAAAATCTTCGTTTTCCATCGAGTAAACGCAAATGGGGATTTAAATGAAATGGTATTCATACATGATGGCCTTAATTGTTTAAGGGTGGCTTAAAATTTGAAATTTGAAATTTGATATTTGAAATTTGAAAATTTGAAATTTGAGTTTTGAGTTGAAATTTGAAATTTGAAAATTGAATTTATTATAGCCATTTTTCATGACCTCCTACCCAAAATAGCTATTTTATCTCCTAAATTACACAAATAGCCATTAACCTCGTGAAACCTCTTTCCTTTACGATCTCATTTATAAAAAAATCAGAATTTACACTTTTGGTCCTTATACCTCTAGAAACCGCTCTCCTTCACGATACCTTATTTTTTCATTTTAGTTAATAATTTAAACTTAATACCCTTGTAATTCGTTATTAAATTTACTATTAATGTAACGTCCCAAAAACTTACCAAGCATTAAATCATAGAACTGAGCGTTTTACAATACAAAGTTTAACTTGTTCAATACATCAATAAACGAGCTTAACAAAAATGACAGCGAAAGTCTACAAAAAAATCCACAGCCGAGCTCTATCTATGTCCGTTTTCTAAATCTTGGAGTCGCTCTAATCTCTAAATGTACTATGTCCCTCCTATTTCCTCCCCGAGGAACTTGCGGAACGCTTACCTGAAAATGGTTTAGTTTTGAAAAGCGAGGGTTAGACCAAAAGGTCTAGTGAATTCCCTCCGTAAAAGAACATGCATAAACAATATGAAATCCTTTCGTTAAAATGCATCATAAATCATCACATATGGTACTGCACTGTGTAATGGATCCCTTAACCATACGCGATCGGGGCCCAAGCAGACTCCCCTTTCGCCCTTCTCGTATCGGGGCCCAAGCAGACTCCCTGATACCCGCCTAGGAGGAAACGAATTCCAACCTACCGTCTCGTCAAACATATCCAAGGGATCATCAGATCCCGAGGCTCATTGATCCCACAGTACAGACCGACATCACATAGCATGCATATACGTTTCATAAAAGCATTTGCCCATTTTATAAATCAGGCGCATCATTTCAACATATCAAACATTTCTTTCATGCATATCAGTTCATAAATATTTCATGCTTGTTAAAACCATAATCAGTAAAAGAATCATTTAACATTTACGTCGTAAAAGAGGTTTAGGGAACTCACCTTGATTGTCGTACAATGTACTCCCTAAACACCTTCAAGCTACACCACATAATCCCCTAAGGCAAAAGATTCACATAAGAAAATATCCCAGTTCTACTGTCCGGATATCCCTTCCCGGACACAGCACTTATCCGGACACTACATTTATCCGGACGTCATGCTTATCCGGACGCCAGACTTATCCGGACGCCAGACTTATCCGGACGCCAGACTTATTCGGACGCCAGACTTATCCGGACACCTTCAACATATCCGGACACCTTCAAACACTGGTGTGCGGAAAACGCTGCTGTTCGAACTTAGAATTTCTAAAACCGATTAATACTCCTATTTAAGCCATTAGTTTGATTAGACAACTATAAGGGTTCATCCACCAACCCCAAACACCCACTTAATCCATTTATAACCCCTTAAATCGATTTATTAAGCAAAAACCCATGAAAACTCATTATAAAGGAAAATGGTGAAAACTTAAGGAATCAACAAGGATCAGCTCTTAAGAATCCCTAACAACAAGAAGAGAAGTACTACAATAATTAGGAGGACGAATTTAGGATGCAGTACCTTGCGATTTCTTCTTTGATTCTCCCTTTTCTCTTGATTCCTTCCCAAACCCTTCTTCCCTTCTTCTATTCTCTTAGCCGCCAAATGCCTAACCCAATTACTGATTTTTCATTCAACCCTAGGAGAATGTGCCTTTATATACCTTCTCACAAAATTTCCATTTGGCCCCTCCAAGTAAACTTCCATTTACTAGACAATTAGCACTAAACTTTCAATAGCAACCAAGATGGTCCCTTAACTTAGCTTTGCAATTTAAGCATGACAAACACTAAACTCCCATTCTTCTCAAAATAAAACCCGGTTGTTACAATTAATCTCTTACTTTTTCATTTTTTATTTTATAGCGTTATCATATTAACATAAATAATCGTATATAAACTAAAATATATTAAAAATACAATTTTTTTTACAAATTATACCATTGTAATCGCCTCGTCAATACCTTTGAAATGAGCCTAATATTGAATATTTTTGAATTTAAACATATTATTGAATATCAGTTGTATATACGAATATTTCTGTTTTATATAATCCTTATGTTTCATTTTCAATTTACACTTTTATCATATTAAAAATACACAATCATGGATTAACTAAAATATTTTTCAAGCATGATTTATCAAGAATTTGTTAAACTTGTAAATTTTACACCATTATCTATATTTGCTTATTATATTTCTTTAAAAAATTCTATTTACTGTTACTATTGATGTTAATCCATGACTATGTATTTTTTAGTTAATCCATGAGTATGCATTCCACTTTCATTCACCAAATCTTGATAAATCATTCTTGAAAAATATTTTAGTTAACTCATGATTATGTATTTTTAATATGATAGACGTTTAAAATGAAAAATGAAATCATAGGGAATATAAAACAAAAATATCCGTATATACTTATGATATTTAATAATATGATTAAATCCAAAAATATTCAGTATTTAGCTCATTTTGAAGGTATTGACTAGGCGATTACAATGATATAATTTGTAAAAAAATGAATTTTTAATATATTTTAGTTTATATACGATTATTTATGCTAATATGATAAGAGTATAAAATGAAAAATGAAAAACTAAGGGATTACAAATTTAATAACTAATTACAAGGGTATTAAGAGTAACTTATTAATTAAAATGAAAAAATGATAGTGAACGATAGGGGTTTCACAAGGCATCGAGAACAAAAATGTACATTCTCGGTTATTTTATAAATGAAATCATGAAAGAGAAAGGTTTTACGAGGTTAATGGCTATTTGTGTAACTTATGAGAGAAAATTGCTATTTTGGGTAGAATGTAATGAAAAATGGTTATAATAATTAATTGTCTATTTGAATTTTTAATTTTGAAAATTTCAAATGTTTAAAAATTCTAAATTAAATCGTTTTCTCTACATGGGTTTTTGTTAATTTGGTAGAATTGTTCATAATTCAAGCCAAAATTAGTCAAATAATGTTCTGCATTTAGTGGGTTTTGTTAATTTTGGTAGAATTTCTCTAATATGTATTGTATTTATATCAACATGAAGAGAATAACTTCTGCTTCCAAGAGACCACTTAGTTTTATTTCTAAGAGCATCATGCACTTCATGAAAGAAGCTTGGGTGATCACTCAGCTCAACCTGAAGACACAACTTCCCGTCTTCTTGCTCTACGGTATTCATGGATACAATCTGGGACCACCCTATTTCAATCTTCTTCTTAGGTGGTTCAGTCAAAATTTCCAATACAATTTTCCTGGTAGTAGAACTTCTTGATAAGATCACATTCTTTTTCGGCGACAATCTGCCGGATAGATACGGTAATTAGTTTAATAAACTTCTGCAAATTATATTAAATTATACTTTCTACCAACTTGCCAAGATCCACTTTCTATTGAAATTGTATCCATACTTGATGGCTTTAACTGTGTAATGGTGGCCTGATCATGACTTCAGATTCCAGTCCACCCACAAAAGAACAAAAACATCAATGTTCAAGAAAATGGCAAATTAACATATTACCTTGGCAGACGGTTTCTGTATCCGAGATGCGCCGCTCCCTTCCCCCGGTGCATTTGGGGTCTGTAAAAAACAAAATTAAATAAATTGCGCAAAATCTTCATTAAACCGTCAAATAGTAAAAAAAAACTTGATTAAAGAGCAAGAGAATCGTTCAATTGATACCAGGTTTAGGTTTGTGTCTGTGTCATGATGATCAAAATCTTCGTTTTCCATCGAGTAAACGCAAATGGGGATTGAAATGAAATGGTATTCATACATGATGGCCTTAATTGTTTAAGGGTGGCTTAAAATTTGAAATTTGAAAATTGATATTTAGAAATTTGAAGATTTGAAATTTGAGTTTTGAGTTGAAATTTGAAATTTGAAAATTTGAAAATTTGAAATTTGAAAATTGAATTTATTATAGCCATTTTTCATGACCTCCTACCCAAAATAGCTATTTTATCTCCTAAATTACACAAATAGGCATTAACCTCGTGAAACCTCTTTCCTTTACGATCTCATTTATAAAAAAAATCAGAATTTACACTTTTGGTCCTTATGCCTCTAGAAACCGCTCTCCTTCACGATACCTTATTTTTTCATTTTAGTTAATAATTTACACTTAATACCCTTGTAATTCGTTATTAAATTTACTATTAATGTAACGTCCCAAAAACTTACCAAGCATTAAATCATAGAACTGAGCGTTTTACAATACAAAGTTTAACTTGTTCAATACATCAATAAACGAGCTTAACAAAAATGACAGCGGAAGTCTACAAAAAAATCCACAACCGAGCTCTATCTATGTCCGTAGTCTAAATCTTGGAGTCGCTCTAATCTCCAAATGTGCTATGTCCCTCCTATTTCCTCCCCGAGGAACTTGCGGAACGCTTACCTGAAAATGGTTTAGTTTTGAAAAGCGAGGGTTAGACCAAAAGGTCTAGTGAATTCCCTCTGTAAAAGAACATGCATAAACAATATGAAATCCTTTCGTTAAAATGCATCATAAATCATCACATATGGTACTGCACTGTGTAATGGATCCCTTAACCATACGCGATCGGGGCCCAAGCAGACTCCCCTTTCACCCTTCTCGTATCGGGGCCCAAGCAGACTCCCCGATACCCGCCTAGGAGGAAACGAATTCCAACCTACCGTCTCGTCAAACATATCCAAGGGATCATCAGATCCCGAGGCTCATTGATCCCACAGTACAGACCGACATGACATAGCATGCATATACGTTTCATAAAAGCATTTGACCCTTTTATAAATCAGGCGCATCATTTCAACATATCAAACATTTCTTTCATGCATATCAGTTCATAAATATTTCATGCTTGTTAAAACCATAATCAGTAAAAGAATCATTTAACATTTACGTCGTAAAAGAGGTTTAGGGAACTCACCTTGATTGTCGTACAATGTACTCCCTAAACACCTTCAAGCTACACCCACAGAATCCCCTAAGGCAAAATATTCCCATCAGAAAATATCCCAGTTCTACTGTCCGGATATCCCTTCCCGGACACAACACTTATCCGGACACTACACTTATCCGGACGTCATGCTTATCCGGACGCCAGACTTATCCGGACGCCAGACTTATCCGGACACCTTCAAACACTGGTGTCCGGAAAACGTTGCTGTTCGAACTTAGAATTTCTAAAACCGATTAATACTCCGATTTAAGCCATTAGTTTGATTAGACAACTATAAGGGTTCATCCACCAACCCCAAACACCCACTTAATCCATTTATAACCCCTTAAATCGATTTATTAAGCCAAAACCCATGAAAACTCATTATAAAGGAAAATGGTGAAAACTTAAGGAATCAACAAGGATCAACTCTTAAGAATCCCTAACAACAAGAAGAGAAGTACTACAATAATTAGGAGGACGAATTTAGGATGCAGTACCTTGCGATTTCTTCTTTGATTCTCCCTTTTCTCTTGATTCCTTCCCAAACCCTTCTTCCCTTCTTCTATTCTCTTAGCCGCCAAATGCCAAACCCAATTACTGATTTTTCATTCAACCCTAGGAGAATGTGCCTTTATATACCTTCTCACAAAATTTCCATTTGGCCCCTCCAAGTAAACTTCCATTTACTAGACAATTAGCACTAAACTTTCAATAGCAACCAAGATGGTCCCTTAACTTAGCTTTGCAATTTAAGCATGGCAAACACTAAACTCCCATTCTTCTCAAAATAAAACCCGGTTGTTACAATTAATCTCTTACTTTTTCATTTTTTATTTTATAGCGTTATCATATTAACATAAATAATCGTATATAAACTAAAATATATTAAAAATACAATTTTTTTTTACAAATTATACCATTGTAATCGCCTCGTCAATACCTTTGAAATGAGCCTAATATTGAATATTTTTGAATTTAAACATATTATTGAATATCAGTTGTATATACGAATATTTCTGTTTTATATAATCCTTATGTTTCATTTTCAATTTACACTTTTATCATATTAAAAATACACAATCATGGATTAACTAAAATATTTTTCAAGCATGATTTATCAAGATTTTGTTAAACTTGTAAATTTTACACCATTATCTATATTTGCTTATTATATTTCTTTAAAAAAATTCTATTTACTGTTACTATTGATGTTAATCCATGACTATGTATTTTTTAGTTAATCCATGAGTATGCACTCCACTTTCATTCACCAAATCTTGATAAATCATTCTTGAAAAATATTTTAGTTAACTCATGATTATGTATTTTTAATATGATAGACGTGTAAAATGAAAAATGAAATCATAGGGAATATAAAACAAAAATATCTGTATATACTTATGATATTTAATAATATGATTAAATCCAAAAATATTCAGTATTTGGCTCATTTGAAAGGTATTGACTATGCGATTACAATGATATAATTTGTAAAAAAAATGAATTTTTAATATATTTTAGTTTATATACGATTATTTATGCTAATATGATAAGAGTATAAAATGAAAAATGAAAAACTAAGGGATTACAAATTTAATAACTAATTACAAGGGTATTAAGATGTAATAACCCAAAATTTTAAAGACTTGGAAGTTTAGTGTCATAGTGGAAAGAAAGAAAGTTGTATCCAAGGACTAAATTGTAAAGTGCAGGAAATATAAATAGACCCATTTCCCTAGGGTTTCAGTGTTTTATTCCTGATTCCAATTGTTGGCGGCTGAGGAGAAGTAGCAGGAAGTGATCGATAGTAAAGGGTTGGCAGCTTCTTGGGAAGGATTCTTCATTTAGGTAAGAAATCCATTTCTTACTCCTGTAGCTTAAAACCTGTATAGAAGAGGATAATCAATCCTTTTCATCTTGTTCTTTATTCAAGTGGTATGAATCAATTTAAAATCAACTGGGTAAATTCTTGATGAATACTGCTTAGCTAATAAAGTTAATCTCCTCCTTGAAAACCCTTGTTGTAATTGTGGTCTGGTAGAGGAATCGCATAAGCGAGCAAGGGTTGTTACAAGAAAAATCTGGTTAGTACCGATTGGGTGGGACGAACATTTAAGGCGTGGGGTATTGCTGTGTTCGTAAAGTATCGGGACTTGTATACCGATAGTTGTGGAGTCCCGCAGTTTGTTCAAAGTACCGGTATTAGGAATGTCATACCGGGAGTCGGTATACCGGGACCTAAAGATCGGTACCGGAAGCCGATGTACCGGGACCCAAGGGTCGTACCGAGAGTCGACACACCGGGACCCAAGGTCGGTACCGGGAGTCGGCATACCGGGACCCAAGGGTCGGTACCGGGGGTCGTAGGCACCGGGACTCGAACTCCCGCAAGTCGATATCGGGACTCAAGTTTGGACCGAACGGTTGATGGGTCGAAGGCTTGTTGGGCCGATTAGTTGTGAGTCGAGAGATACTCTTGTGGACTTAGAGTTATTATGGGCTTAACATGTATTTATAAGAGATCCGTTTTTGAGTAAGTGATCCATAGTTATTTTAGAAACCGAGTAAGAGGAGAGATTTAGGATCACAACTGAGTGGCATCTAATTAATTTATAAATCAATTATTAGGTGTACGCACGGAACGGGACAAGAGGTTAGGAAGAGAATTGCTATCAGGTGAGTTCTCTAAACCCTTTTTACGACTTAAAGTGTTAAATGATTTTGACTGATTATGGTTTCAATTACGAGCATGAAATGTTTATAACCGTTACTCATGTTTTCCATGAAATACCTGTTTTACCTGAGAAAATGTATTGTACTTGATGAACTGAGAATGACGATTTACTAAGGTTTTAAAGGTGCAAGTTTTATGAAATGAATGACGTGCTATGTGGAGTCGGTCTACACTGTAGGATCAGAGATAGATCCTCGGGGTCTGATGATCCCTTGGATGTTTATGACAGACTGGTAGGTTGGAATCCGTTTCCTCCTATTTCGAGTAGAAAGGGGGGTCTGCGTAAGCTCCGGGAAGGGGAGTTTGCGTAGGCTCCGGTTGAGGGCGAGAGGGTAACCCATTAGGCCCCGATTGCGGAATGTTTATGTGATCCTATATACAGTGTAGTACCATGCCTGATGTTATGTTAAGGTTTATGATGATATTTTCATAAATGTTTTATACTGGTTACGTGTTATTTTCGGAGGGAATTCACTAGACCTTTTGGTCTAACCCTCGCTTTCAAAACTAAACCATTTTCAGGTAAGCATGTTAAGGGTTCTTCAAGTAAGAACCATGTGATGGCAGGAAGGATTTGGAACTTAGAGCGACTCCAAGTCTTTTGGTTGATGTTTAGATAGAGCTCTCGGTTGTGGATTAGAGACTTCCGCTGTCAATTTTTCTTAGCTTAGTCAAAAGAATGTTTATGAACAAGTTATCTATGTAATTCGAATGCTTATTTTTATGGTATAGTATGATTATGTTTTTGGGATGTTACAAATGGTATCAGAGCCTTAGTTTAAGGGATTTAGGTGACCATTCGGGCCTAAACTTAAACTGTAAGATGAGGAACACAGCCGATACATAGGATTGCCTCTAGGAACAATCACTATAAATGCGCTTAGGAATAAGGTGCCAAGGACAAACGTGTAAGGTAAGTTTGGGATTACACCTGGCCAGTGTAATTACGAACTTACAGGTACATGTGCGTGCTTACAATACCTTACTTATAGCGAATTTGTTGTGTCACGTCTAGTAAGGATTAACTATCGGTTTCTTTCAGTTTAGCGCTATGGCTGGGAGAACGTCGAGGAATAGGTCAGCAAGATCCCTGAGGGATAGACCGAGCTCCATTGATTGGGGAAGTGTCGTGTAAGAGTCATTATGATGTGATGTATGTAGACATCGTAGAGAAGAAACGTTGTAAAGAATGTTATGAGTCGTCTAGGGGTAGCTCCTCGTGGATTCGGAGAGGATGAATGTTTGAGTTTGAGTAAGACTCCAGTTTCGGGAGAGTCCTTGTTATGGAAATCATGGGATAGATCAGTTGGGATGGTAAGATAGAACAATGTCAAAACCTTGAAAGTATCAATGGAGCCCTGATTTTTAGTCGAGCTTTTCGTTGGCAGGACAAATGGAATAAGATACTTATAGTGAATTGAAAGCATGTAGAAGTAGAAAGAGAGGTAGTCGATCAAAGCGAAATTAGTGTGAAATGGTTGAGTAAGTGACATGTGGAACGCATGTGACTGAGAGGGCGACCCTTGGTCGTAAGTGGAGTATCAAGGATAAGTTGCGTGAGTGAAGCGGTTGACCTCATTCAGTGAGTAGCCTTCTATTGCAAATAGGGTCTCATGCATGGCGTTCTTTTATGTAACATGAAATTTTCACGATTTAAAAATAAAGATGTAAATGTCAACTTTGAACAAAATGAGTCAGCTTGTACGAGTGCACGGTTAAAGAAAAAGCGATTTCAGTACGTCGCACATTGAAATTTTGAGGTTAACGATTTGCAAAGTATCCCACACTTTTAATGATAAGTTAAATTGTTACAAAAATGGTCAAGAAAATGGTTACCTGCAATTCACTTATAACCAAAATGCTTATTGACCCTTTTGATATCATACAATTGAGTGTGAGAACCGACTGGTTTACTTTGTGTCGGTAATTCTTTCAGAATTGTCTCATACGAAAAGATTTTCATGCAATATATTACTCTCGTAATAACTTTTTCGGAATGAGCAAGATTGAGGTTCACGGGAAGATGCATGCCAACGGTTCTCGAATCGTTGTGCAGGGTTTTGAAGTTATAAGAGCGATGGGGTCACGGGTACCCGAGTGTCTCTAATGTGGTTTATTTAAAATGATAAAATGTGTAAAATGATTTATTTACTGTATTGTCATGCATGAAGGCTATGAACCCACTAGGTCGTAGAGTATTACGTCATAAGCTAAGGAAGAACTCCGAGAGCGGAGAGGCGTTGGTCAAGTCAGGGGAGAACGTATGTAGTTTCGGTATATGTGTTTAAGAGGAGAGTTGGATCTTGGAAGAGTCGGGAATGGATTTTAGTGTCAGGTGTATGAGGGTCTGTACCTTTGCTCGATGACTGAGAACACAGTTGCCGAGGGACGATGGTGCCCGGAGGAAGGATTAGGAGTAATCAAGGTATTGGTTTAGCAACTCTTTATGAGTAGTGTTGTGAGGCAGGAATGAAAGGTCCACGATGTGGGTCATGGGTTTCGAAGGGAGCTTGTAATATTGATGTTACATGAGTAAGTTTCGAAATGGGGGCGACGGATTATAAAGTTAACAATGATGTATAGGGAGGAATAGGTCCCGTAAGGAACTCATGTTAAAGGATAGGTTAAGGAAGTAGTTAAGAGTTGTCTTTTGTTGTTGAAGTCGGCAACGGTGTATTTTGGCCGAGGCCGAAGACTCAAACCAGATGAGTGTAAGTTGATAGAGTATCTTGTAGAGGTGTTAAATTAGTAAGAGACTGTTGTTGTTGAATAGGCGTTCTATTTACGAGGCGAGGAGGGTCCTTAGAAGGACAAGGTGTGTAACACAAGTGGAGTGAGTGTAGACTAAACCAGTCTGTAAGAAAATGTGTCGTGTCTAAGAAAGGACTCGGGTCTTAAAAGAGCTAGTTAGGATGTTCGTGTTTGAGCTAAGAGTGAACTCGTGAGTCATAGTTCAACAAGTTGGGAGAGAACTAAGTAGCGAGACAGACTCGATTGTAGTATGCGGGAGAATATGAAGGAAAGTGTGAAATTGTGTACGAATGATCATGAGAGACTTGGTCGGTAGTGTGTTAATAGGAGTGGTGAATGTAGGAATGAATAGTAGCATCAATTGCCAAGATATCTGTGTCAGCCGGTGATGTAGTAAGGCGATGTTAGAAAGATGAAGGATTAGAAGGAAGTCCTTTTGGGATTTCGGATAGAGTGTACGTTTTGCAATCCCAGTTGTTGAACTACGTGGGTTATAAGTAGGTGTGTATTTTGACTGTTATCGGAATGGAATGTCGGGGTAGAATTGGGTGATTGCCCATCGGTGAGACCAAGCTTTGTGGTTACGTATGTTGTTAAATATATTCTTGAAGGCAGAGTAAGTTTAAAGAAGATGATGAATAGATTGGTCAAGCTGTAGTATAGTAGATGAGACATCGTTAAAGAATGAACATTGTTCCTTATGCGTGAGGGAATGATCCTAGAAGAAAATAGTGGAAATTTTGCTTATGTTTAAGGAATGACATGATGATGAGTGTGGGTCAGAGTAGTAGTATGATCGTTAGTTGATTTGAAATGTCGTGATAGAGGTATAAGCCTTTGGTTGGTTGATTAAAATTTTATAGATTTGTTAAGTAATGACGTTCATTTGTTATTACAGGATGTGTTACAATTTTTGGGGAAGTGTTATTGAGATTAACACACTGATTGTTAAAGAATTATTTAAGGTAAATCTAAGTAAGAAAGCCGAGATGACGGTATATATATATATATCTGTCTGATTGTATGATCATGGTGGTTGGTCGAAAGAATTATGGAACCCGAGATTCGGGGTGTTCCTGAATCCAGAGATCCGTTTATAATAGGGAATCCAAGGGGGTGGATTATTAGAGTGAATAGGGGACGTTACTAAGGAATGCACTTTGGGGTCATTGGAAGTTTAGAGAAGATGAGGGTAGTGATAGTCAGAATGTGGTGGGATTGATGTGAAATCCTTAAAGAATGTGAATTTGTTGCTTATGTGTGAGAGAAATGTCTGAGAAGGTAAAAGTTGGAGATTTAAAGAATGGGTAGTGACGTCGAACACTGGTCTCGTTTCAAGACGGCTTGGTTGAATGCCTTAAGACAAGAACTTGGTGCAACTGTTTCGTTATGTGAGTAATGAGAAAGCGATACCAGCATATGGAAAGGTCGGGAGAGAGGGGCAAGTAATGTTCGGTGAGAAATGCTCCACGCTAACGTGGGGAGGTGAAGATAACATGTCGGAATAAGTGAGTAAATTGAAAGTAGTAAACTTGTCAGTAACGCCGAAAGGTGCTGTGTTGTGTAGATTGTCATCTATAAGTGTGCGAGCCGTTGGAAAGAGTATTGATGAAGGGAATTGGGTACGAGGTTGTGCAGAAAAGGAGTGGATAAGTCAGTCGAATGAGTTAAGTTAGTGACTTTGTGAGAAATGTTTAAACGAATTGGTCGTGCAGTGATTAAGCTAGTGAGAATGTGAGGGATGAGTGACGAACTGTGGTCTAGGTGGTCCGAGGAAAAGGAAATGTTATCAGCATAGACGATTGTTGGGTGGTGCAGAGTAGTGAGTTGTGATTTGATGAAGGAACTCAGGGTGTGGGTTGTCGGGACGTACAAGGTTGGCCTTGTGCCAAGCTGTCAAGTGAGTGATTGTTTCTTAGTAAGTGAATCTCGTGTTGTAGCGGGGGATTCCGCCAGGTCCCTCCTTAAAGGAAGTAAAGATGCATGAGAAGCCTTATTTAATCTTCTATCGTTAAGCCCGATCGAATAGGAACCGTAGCCTACGAGTTAGAGTACCGTAAGAACTGAAGGGAATACATCCATTATTCCAGGTTTCGAAATTAGTGAGGTTGTTGACCGAGTTAGAATGTGGCTTTACTTCAGGGAAGTGTCAGTTTTAGTGTGGGCAAGGTACCCGCATCTTTTCCAATGAGGAATTCCGGGGACGGAATTCTTTTAAGGGGGGAATGTTGTAATAACCCAAAATTTTAAAGACTTGGAAGTTTAGTGTCATAGTGGAAAGAAAGAAAGTTGTATCCAAGGACTAAATTGTAAAGTGCAGAAAATATAAATAGACCCATTTCCTTAGGGTTTCAGTGTTTTATTCCTGATTCCAATTGTTGGCGGCTGAGGAGAAGTAGCAGGAAGTGATCGATAGTAAAGGGTTGGCAGCTTCTTGGGAAGGATTCTTCATTTAGGTAAGAAATCCATTTCTTACTCCTGTAGCTTAAAACCTGTATAGAAGAGGATAATCAATCCTTTTCATCTTGTTCTTTATTCAAGTGGTATGAATCAATTTAAAATCAACTGGGTAAATTCTTGATGAAGACTGCTTAGCTAATAAAGTTAATCTCCTCCTAGAAAACCCTTGTTGTAATTGTGGTCTGGTAGAGGAATCGCATAAGCGAGCAAGGGTTGTTACAAGAAAAATCTGGTTAGTACCGATTGGGTGGGACGAACATTTAAGGCGTGGGGTATTGCTGTGTTCGTAAAGTATCGGGACTTGTATACCGATAGTTGTGGAGTCCCGCAGTTTGTTCAAAGTACCGGTATTAGGAATGTCATACCGGGACCTAAAGATCGGTACCGGAAGCCGATGTACCGGGACCCAAGGGTCGTACCGGGAGTCGACACACCGGGACCCAAGGTCGGTATCGGGAGTCGGCATACCGGGACCCAAGGGTCGGTATCGGGGGTCGTAGGCACCGGGACTCGAACTCCCGCAAGTCGATACCGGGACTCAAGTTTGGACCGAACGGTTGATGGGTCGAAGGCTTGTTGGGCCGATTAGTTGTGAGTCGAGAGATACTCTTGTGGACTTAGAGTTATTATGGGCTTAACATGTATTTATAAGAGATCCGTTTTTGAGTAAGTGATCCATAGTTATTTTAGAAACCGAGTAAGAGGAGAGATTTAGGATCACAACTGAGTGGCATCTAATTAATTTATAAATCAATTATTAGGTGTACGCACGGAACGGGACAAGAGGTTAGGAAGAGAATTGCTATCAGGTGAGTTCTCTAAACCCTTTTTACGACTTAAAGTGTTAAATGATTTTGACTGATTATGGTTTCAATTACGAGCATGAAATGTTTATAACCGTTACTCATGTTTTCCATGAAATACCTGATTTACCTGAGAAAATGTATTGTACTTGATGAACTGAGAATGATGATTTACTAAGGTTTTAAAGGTGCAAGTTTTATGAAATGAATGACGTGCTATGTGGAGTCGGTCTACACTGTAGGATCAGAGATAGATCCTCGGGGTCTGATGATCCCTTGGATGTTTATGACAGACTGGTAGGTTGGAATCCGTTTCCTCCTATTTCGAGTAGAAAGGGGGGTCTGCGTAAGCTCCGGGAAGGGGAGTTTGCGTAGGCTCCGGTTGAGGGCGAGAGGGTAACCCATTGGGCCCCGATCGCGGAATGTTTATGTGATCCTATATACAGTGTAGTACCATGCCTGATGTTATGTTAAGGTTTATGATGATATTTTCATAAATGTTTTATACTGGTTACGTGTTGTTTTCGGAGGGAATTCACTAGACCTTTTGGTCTAACCCTCGCTTTCAAAACTAAACCATTTTCAGGTAAGCATGTTAAGGGTTCTTCAAGTAAGAACCGTGTGATGGCAGGAAGGATTTGGAACTTAGAGCGACTCCAAGTCTTTTGGTTGATGTTTAGATAGAGCTCTCGGTTGTGGATTAGAGACTTCCGCTGTCAATTTTGCTTAGCTTAGTCAAAAGAATGTTTATGAACAAGTTATCTATGTAATTCGAATGCTTATTTTTATGGTATAGTATGATTATGTTTTTGGGATGTTACAAATGGTATCAGAGCCTTAGTTTAAGGGATTTAGGTGACCATTCGGGCCTAAACTTAAACTGTAAGATGAGGAACACAACCGAGACATAGGATTGCCTCTGGGAACAATCACTATAAATGCGCTTAGGAATAAGGTGCCAAGGACAAACGTGTAAGGTAAGTTTGGGATTACACCTGGCCAGTGTAATTACGAACTTACAGGTACATGTGCGTGCTTACAATACCTTACTTATAGCGAATTTGTTGTGTCACGTCTAGTAAGGATTAACTATCGGTTTCTTTCAGTTTAGCGCTATGGCTGGGAGAACGTCGAGGAATAGGTCAGCAAGATCCCTGAGGGATAGACCGAGCTCCATTGCTTGGGGAAGTGTCGTGTAAGAGTCATTATGATGTGATGTATGTAGACATCATAGAGAAGAAACGTTGTAAAGAATGTTATGAGTCGTCTAGGGGTAGCTCTTCGTGGATTCGGAGAGGATGAATGTTTGAGTTTGAGTAAGACTCCAGTTTCGGGAGAGTCCTTGTTATGGAAATCATGGGATAGATCAGTTGGGATGGTAAGATAGAACAATGTCAAAACCTTGAAAGTATCAATGGAGCCCTGATTTTTAGTCGAGCTTTTCGTTGGCAGGACAAATGGAATAAGATACTTATA
Organism: Saussurea involucrata; assembly: GCA_033807775.1. NCBI lineage: Eukaryota > Viridiplantae > Streptophyta > Magnoliopsida > Asterales > Asteraceae > Saussurea > Saussurea involucrata. Next base: position 34,595,572 of record CM066323.1, read on the forward strand.
GTGAATTGAAAGCATGTAGAAGTAGAAAGAGAGGTAGTCGATCAAAGCGAAATTAGTGTGAAATGGTTGAGTAAGTGACATGTGGAACGCATGTGACCGAGAGGGCGACCCTTGGTCGTAAGTGGAGTATCAAGGATAAGTTGCGTGAGTGAAGCGGTTGACCTCATTCAGTGAGTAGCCTTCTATTGCAAATAGGGTCTCATGCATGGCGTTCTTTTATGTAACATGAAATTTTCACGATTTAAAAATAAAGATGTAAATCTCTTACTTTTTCATTTTTTATTTTATAGCGTTATCATATTAACATAAATAATCGTATATAAACTAAAATATATTAAAAATACAATTTTTTACAAATTATACCATTGTAATCGCCTCGTCAATACTTTTGAAATGAGCCTAATATTGAATATTTTTGAATTTAAACATATTATTGAATATCAGTTGTATATACGAATATTTCTGTTTTATATAATCCTTATGTTTCATTTTCAATTTACACTTTTATCATATTAAAAATACACAATCATGGATTAACTAAAATATTTTTCAAGCATGATTTATCAAGATTTTGTTAAACTTGTAAATTTTACACCATTATCTATATTAGCTTATTATATTTCTTAAAAAAAATTCTATTTACTGTTACTATTGATGTTAATCCATGACTATGTATTTTTTAGTTAATCCATGAGTATGCAGTCCACTTTCATTCACCAAATCTTGATAAATCATTCTTGAAAAATATTTTAGTTAACTCATGATTATGTATTTTTAATATGATAGACGTGTAAAATGAAAAATGAAATCATAGGGAATATAAAACAAAAATATCCGTATATACTTATGATATTTAATAATATGATTAAATCCAAAAATATTCAGTATTTGGCTCATTTGGAAGGTATTTGTAACGTCCCACTTTCCATAAAAGGTCAAAGTCATAAGATTAACATTCAAATTACATAATTGAGCTAGTCCTTACATCAATGCTAAGACATACTTAACAAAAAACTTTAACGTTAACATTAATCATAAACAGCGGAAGTCTCTCTAAGCCACAGCCGAGCACTATCTAGACATATCAATCCAAAACTGGGAGCCTCACGAGCACCATTACTTCCAAGCCGTCTCTAGTTCTACTTAGAGGAACTCGCTACACGCTTACCTGAAAATGGTTTAGTTTTGAAAACCGAGGGTTAGACCAAAAGGTCTAGTGAATTCCCTCCGAAATCAACATGTAAAACAGTTGGAAAACATTTATCAATAAACTATAATGTATCATCATACAAGGTACTGCACTGTGTATGGATCACATAAACATTTCGCGATCGGGGTTCCATCCGGTTCCCTTCTCGCCCTCCTTGGAGCCCACTCGGACTCCCCTCTACCGGATAGGAGGGAAACAGATTCCAACCTACCGGCCTGTCATGCATATCCAAGGGATCCTCAGATCCCGAGAACATATCTCTGACCCCACAGTGCAGACCGACACCACATAGCATACAAGTATGTTCATGAAAACATGTAAGTTAAAGTATCCGTACGTCATGTCTTTCATTTCTTCATGCTAAACATTTCATTTAATAGAGCAGATACGTTCGTGAAAATCATGCAATCAGTTCATAACATTTCATGCTCGGTAAAACTATAATCAGTTAAAACATATATCACTTTGCGTCGTAAAAGGGTTTAGGGAACTCACCTGATAGCAATTTCCTTTCTAACCTTGTGTCTCGTTCCGTCCGTACACCTAATTCATAATTTATAAATTAATTAGATGTAACTCGATTGCTGATCCTAAGTTCTCCTCTTAATTCGATCTTAAAATAAATAGTTAAGACTGTTATATTCATACTAGGCCTTCAACAACTAGTTTAGACTTTAAATGAATTAAGTCTTGAACTAACTCTAGGCCCAACAGGACATAATTAACTTCTCGGCCCATCACACACTTCGGCCCAACCTCGACCTCGACCCAGACTCCTTATTCCCGGTATGACTTCCGGCGAGTCCCGGTACTTCCGGCAACTCCCGGTACTTCGGGCAACTCCCGGTACTTCGGGAAACTCCCGGTACTTCGGGCAACTCCCGGTACTTCGGGAAACTCCCGATACTTCGGGAAACTCCCGGTACTTCGGGCAACTCCCGGTACTTCGGGCAACTCCCGGTACTTCGGGAAACTCCCGGTACTAAGCAATTGTGGGACTCAGACTACCGCGATTGACACCTACCCTTATGGGTTTTTCAGTCGATCTTTTCTTATTGCGAGGTTTAAATGCGATATTTCCCGACTTTAATAATCCATAAACAGGGTTAAGGCTAAACCAGTACTCGTCAAATTCTAGGATAATTCTCAAACCCTCTTAACATACATTCACTGCTTAAAACATGGGATTGGAACCTAACTTAGATTTAATGGAGAACTCAGAAATTAGAGAGATAACATAATAGGAGAATTACACTTACCACGAAGAGTCCCTTCTGGATTTGCTTGCCCAATTCTTGATTTCTTCTTCTTCCCTCGATTTCTTACTCAGCCGCCAACCCAAATGAAAATAGAATGTTCAGTCTTAAAACTTAGGGTTTTTGGTCCAAATAAGTATCTTTCATACTTTGCAAACGAGTCCCTCACCAATACTTTCATTTCTTTCGCTCTAGCCACTAAACTTCTAAACTTACTAGAATTTGGGTTATTACAACATTCCCCCCTTAAAAGAATTCCGTCCCCGGAATTCCTTATTGGGAAAAGGTGTGGGTATCCTGTCCACATCAATACTGATACTTCCCTAAGGTAAAGCCACTCCTGACACAGTCAACCACCTCATAAAAATTTTCGAAACATGAAACATTGGATGCATTCCCTTCAGTTCTTACGGTACTCTAACTCGTAGGCCACAGTTCCTATTCGATCGGTCTTAACAATAGAAGATTAAATAAGGCTTCTCATGCATCTTTTACCCCTTTTAAGGAGGAACCTGGCGAATTTCCCCGCTACAACACGAGATTCATTTACTAAGAAACATTCACTCACTTGACAACTTGGCACAAGGCCAGCCCTATACATCCCGACAACTCACAACCCGGAGTTCCTTCATCAAACATCTATGCAAATAACATTTCCCTTCTCTCGGACTACCTAGACCACAGTTCGTCAAACTTCTCTCACATTCTCACTACTTCGCAACTCCATCCTCATACGAAACTAAGAGTAGGGACCTCCAAACCCATCGTTGAAGTGTTCGCTTACTCAAATTAAACTTATCCTGAAACACATCAATTCCTCGCTGATTGCCACGTTCATTCAGTCACAAGAAGCATAACTCCGGTTATCCTCACTCCACTGGGAGGAGTAACCATGGTCACGCCATACTAATCTCACTAGTTTAAATACTGCACGACCAAATCGTTTAAACATTTCTGACAAAGTCACTAACTCAACCCATTCGACTGTCTTATCCACTACCTTCCTGCACAAAATCATACACAATTTCCTTCCTCAATATCCTTTTTAACGGTTTGCACACTTATCAATAACCATCTGCACAACCCTTCACCTTTCGGCGTTACTGTCAAGTTTACTACTTCCAATTTACTCACTTGTTCCGACATACTATCTACACCTTCCCCACATTAGCGTGGAGCACTGCTCACCAAACATTACTTTCCCTCTCTCCCGACCTATCCACATGTTGATACCGCCTTCTCATTACTTACATAACCAAACAGTTGCATCAAGATCTTATCTTAAGGCATTCAACCAAGCCGTCTTGAAACAAGACCAGTGTTCGACGTCACTACACATTCTTTAATCTCCAACTTTTACCCTCTCAGACATTTCTTTCACACATAAGCAACAGTTCACATTCTTTAAGGATTTCACATCCATTCCGCCACATTTTGACTAACACAACCCTCGTCCTCTTTAAACTTCCAATGACCCCAAAGTGTTTCTTAGTAACGTCCCCTATTCACACTAATAATCCACCCCCTTGATTCCTTATTACAAACGGATCTATTAACTCAGGAACACCCCGAATCTCGGTTTCCACAATTCTTTCGATTAACCACCATGATCATAAAAATCAGACAGATGTATAAATACCGTCATCCCGACTTTCTTACTTAGATTTACCTTAAATAGTTCTTTAACAATCAGTGTGCTAACCCCAATAACACTCCCCGCAGAATTGTAACACATCCTGAAATAACAAATGAACGTCATTACTTAACAAATCTATAATATTTCAATCAACCAAGGACTTATACCTCTATCATGACATTCCAAATCAACTAATGATCATGCTACCACTCCGACCCACAATCATCATCATGTCATTCCTTAAACATAACCAAAATTTCCAACTATTTCCTTCTAGGATCATTCCCTCACGCATAAGGAACGATTTTCAGCTTGACTAATCATAACGATATCTCATCTACTATACTACAGCTTGACTAATCTATTCATCATCTTCTTAAACTTACTCTGCCTTCAAGAATATACTTAACAACATACATGACCCCAAAGCTTGGTCTCACAATTGGGCAATCACCCAATTCTGTCCCGACATTCCATTCCGATAGCAGTCGAAATAAACACCAACTTACAAACCACATACTTCAACAACTGAGATTGCAAAACGTACACTTTACCCGAAATCCCATAAGGATTTCCTTCTAATCCTTCATCTTTCTAACATCGCCTTACTACATCACCGACTGACACAGATATCTTAGCAATTGAAGCTACTATTCGTTCGTACATCGACCACTCCTATCATCACACTACCGACCAAGTCTCTCATGGCCATTCGTACACAATTCACCCTTTCCTTCATATTCTCCCGTATACTACAATCGAGTTTGTCTCGCTACTTAGTTCTCTCCTAACTTGTTGAACTACGACTCACGAGTTCATACTTAGCTCAAACACAAACATCCTAGTTGGCTCTTTATGATCCCAGTCCTTTCTTAGACACGGCACATTTTCTTACTGATTGGTATAGTCTACACTCACTCCGCTTGTGTTACACACCTTGTCCTTCTACGGACCCTCCTCACCTCGTAAATATAACGCCTATTCAACAACAACAGTCTCTGACTAATTTAACACCTCCACAAGGTATCCTATCAACTTACTCTCATCCGGTTTGAGTCTTCGGCCTTGGCCAACATACACCGTTGCCGACTTCAACAACAAAAGACAGCTCTTAACTACTTCCTTAACCTATCCTTTAACATGAGTTCCTTACGGAGCCTAATCCTTCCACATACCCTAATCACCTTCATGATCTGCATCCCTCCTTTCGACACCTACTCATGTAACGGCAACATTACAAGCTCACCTCGCAACTCATATTCCTACGCCATAGACATTTCATTCTTCCTCACCTCACTACTCATAACGAGTTGCTAAATCCATCACCTTGAAGGCTTCAAGTCCTTCCTCCGGTCACAACCGTCCCTTGACAAATGTACTTCCGGTTACCGAACTAGGGTGCAAGCCCTCATACAACCGATACTATAATCCATTACTGACTCCACCACGGTTCACCTTTCCTCTTGAACACAAATACTAAAACTACATACGTTCTCCCTTGACTTGACCAACGCCTCTCCGCTCTCGGAGTTCTTCCTTAGCTTAAGACGTAATACTCTACGACCTAGTGGGTTCATAGCCTTCATGCATGACAATACAGTAAATAAATCTTTTCGCACATTTCATCATTTAAATAAACAACGTTTGGGAAACATTTGGGTACGCACGACTCCATCACTTTTATAACTTCAGCGCCCTGCACAACGATTCGAGAATCGTTTGCATGCATCTTTCTGTGAACCTTAATCTTACTCATTTCTGAACAATGTTAATACGACAGTAATACGTTGAATGAAAATCCTTTCATACGACACAATTCCGGAAGAGATTACCGACACCAAGTAAACCCAGTCGGTTCTCACACCCTTTTGTATGATATCAACATGTTAAACTCATTTCGATTGTAAAAGTTGTGCTGACAAATGTTTTCTCGATCTTTTTGTAACAATTTAACTTATCATGAAAGTGTGAAATACTTTGCAACTCGTCAGGCTCAAAATTCCAATGTGCAATGTGAATTAAATTACTTTTTCTTTAAACATACGCGGGCACGTTCTGACTCATTTTCGATCGAAATTTATATTTAAACATTTAACTTAAATCGTGAAAATTTTCATGTTACAGAGAAGAACGCCATGCATGAGACTCTACTTGCAATAGAAGGCTACCCACTCAACGAGGTCAATCGCTTTATTCACACAGCTTGTCTTTGATACTCCACTTACGACCAAGTATCGCCCGCTCGGTCAAGCACTAACTTGATGTACCTGCGTTCCACATCTCACTTACTCAACCATTTCACACTATTTTCGCTTTGATCGACTATCTCACTTTCTACTTCTACATGCTTTCAATTCCCTATAAGTATCTTATTCTATTTGTCCTGCAAATGAAAAGCTCGACTAAAAATTCAGGGCTCCATTGATACTTTCAAGGTTTTGCCACTGTTCTATCTTACTGTCCCAACTGATCTATCCCATGATTTCCATAATTAGGACTCTCCCGAAACTGGAGTCTTATTCAAACTCAAACACCAATCCTCTCCGAATCCACGAAGAGCTACCTCTAGACGACTCATAACATTCTTCACAACGTTTCTTCTCTACGATGTCCACATACACCACATCATAATGATTCTTACACGACACTTCCCCAAGCAAAGGAGCTCGGTCTATCCCTCAGGGATCTTGCTGACCTATTCCTCCACGTTCTCCCAGCCATAGCGCTAAACTGAAAGAACCCGATAGTTAATCTTTGCTAGACGTGACACAACGAATTTGCTATAAGTAAGGTATTGTAAGCACGCACATGTACCTGTAAGTTCGTAATTACACTGGCCAGGTGTAATCCCAAACGTACCTTACACGATTGTCCTTGGCACCTTATTCCTAAGCGCATTTATAGTGATCGTTCCTATAGGCAATCCTATGTCTCGGCTGTGTTCCTCATCTTACAGTTTAAGTTTAGGCCCGAATGGTCACCTAAATCCCTTAAACTAAGGCTCTGATACCATTTGTAACGTCCCACTTTCCATAAAAGGTCAAAGTCATAAGATTAACATTCAAATTACATAATTGAGCTAGTCCTTACATCAATGCTAAGACATACTTAACAAAAACTTTAACGTTAACATTAATCATAAACAGCGGAAGTCTCTCTAAGCCACAGTCGAGCACTATCTAGACATATCAATCCAAAACTGGGAACCTCACGAGCACCATTACTTCCAAGCCGTCTCTAGTTCTACTTAGAGGAACTCGCTATACGCTTACCTGAAAATGGTTTAGTTTTGAAAAGCGAGGGTTAGACCAAAAGGTCTAGTGAATTCCCTCCGAAAACAACATGTAAAACAGTTGGAAAACATTTATCAATAAACTATAATGCATCATCATACAAGGTACTGCACTGTGTATGGATCACATAAACATTTCGCGATCGGGGTTCCATCAGGTTCCCTTCCCGTCCTCCTTGGAGCCCACTCGGACTCCCCTCTACCGGATAGGAGGGAAACAGATTCCAACCTACCGGCCTGTCATGCATATCCAAGGGATCCTCAGATCCCGAGAACATCTCTCTGACCCCACAGTGCAGACCGACACCACATAGCATACAAGTATGTTCATGAAAACATGTAAGTTAAAGTATCCGTACGTCATGTCTTTCATTTCTTCATGCTAAACATTTCATTTAATAGAGCAGATACGTTCGTGAAAATCATGCAATCAGTTCATAACATTTCATGCTCGGTAAAACCATAATCAGTTAAAACATATATCACTTTGCGTCGTAAAAGGGTTTAGGGAACTCACCTGATAGCAATTTCCTTTCTAACCTTGTGTCTCGTTCCGTCCGTACACCTAATTCATAATTTATAAATTAATTAGATGTAACTCGATTGCTGATCCTAAGTTCTCCTCTTAATTCGATCTTAAAATAAATAGTTAAGACTGTTATATTCATACTAGGCCTTCAACAACTAGTTTAGACATTAAATGAATTAAGTCCTGAACTAACTCTAGGCCCAACAGGACATAATTAACTTCTCGGCCCATCACACACTTCGGCCCAACCTCGACCTCCACCCAGACTCCTTATTCCCGGTATGACTTCCGGCGAGTCCCGGTACTTCCGGCAACTCCCGGTACTTCGGGCAACTCCCGGTACTTCGGGAAACTCCCGGTACTTTGGGCAACTCCCGGTACTTCGGGCAACTCCCGGTACTTCGGGAAACTCCCGGTACTTCGGGCAACTCCCGGTACTTCGGGCAACTCCCGGTACTTCGGGAAACTCCCGGTACTAAGCAATTGCGGGACTCAGACTACCGCGATTGACACCTACCCTTATGGGTTTTTCAGTCGATCTTTTCTTATTGCGAGGTTTAAATGCGATATTTCCCGACTTTAATAATCCATAAACAGGGTTAAGGCTAAACCAGTACTCGTCAAATTCTAGGATAATTCTCAAACCCTCTTAACATACATTCACTGCTTAAAACATGGGATTGGAACCTAACTTAGATTTAATGGAGAACTCAGAAATTAGAGAGATAACATAATAGGAGAATTACACTTACCACGAAGAGTCCCTTCTGGATTTGCTTGCCCAATTCTTGATTTCTTCTTCTTCCCTCGATTTCTTACTCAGCCGCCAACCCAAATGAAAATAGAATGTTCAGTCTTAAAACTTAGGGTTTTTGGTCCAAATAAGTATCTTTCATACTTTGCAAATGAGTCCCTCACCAATACTTTCATTTCTTTCGCTCTAGCCACTAAACTTCTAAACTTACTAGAATTTGGGTTATTACAGTATTGACTAGGCGATTACAATGATATAATTTGTAAAAAAATGAATTTTTATATATTTTAGTTTATATACGATTATTTATGCTAATATGATAAGAGTATAAAATGAAAAATGAAAAACTAAGGGATTACAAATTTAATAACTAATTACAAGGGTATTAAGAGTAACTTATTAATTAAAATGAAAAAAAATGATCGTGAACGATAGGGGTTTCACAAGACATCGAGAACAAAAATGTAAATTCTCGGTTATTTTATAAATGAAATCATGAAAGAGAAAGGGTTTACGAGGTTAATGGCTATTTGTGTAACTTATGAGAGAAAATTTCTATTTTGGGTAGAATGTAATGAAAAATGGTTATAATAATTAATTGTCTATTTGAATTTTGAATTTTGAAAATTTCAAATGTTTAAAAATTCTAAATTAAATCGTTTTCTCTACATGGGTTTTTGTTAATTTGGTAGAATTGTTCATAATTCAAGCTAAAATTAGTCAAATAATGTTCTGCATTTAGTGGGTTTTGTTAATTTTGGTAGAATTTCTCTAATATGTATTGTATTTATATCAACATGAAGAGAATAACTTCTGCTTCCAAGAGACCACTTAGTTTTATTTCTAAGGGAATCATGCACTTAATGAAAGAAGCTTGGGTGATCACTCAGCTCAACCTGAAGACACAACTTCCCGTCTTCTTGCTCTACAGTATTCATGGATACAATTTGGGACCACCCTATTTCAATCTTCCTCTTAGGTGGTTCAGTCAAAATTTCCAATACAATTTTCCTGGTAGTAGAACTTCGTGATAAGATCACATTCTTTTTCGGCGACAATCTGCCGGATAGATACGGTAATTAGTTTAATAAACTTCTGCAAATTATATTAAATTATACTTTCTACCAACCTGCCAAGATCCACTTTCTATTAAAATTGTATTCATACTTGATGGCTTTAATTGTGTAATGGTGGCCTGATCATGACTTCAGATTCCAGTCCACCCACAAAAGAGCAAAAACATCAATGTTCAAGAAAATGGCAAATTAACATATTACCTTGGCAGACGGTTTCTGTATCCGAGATGCGCCGCTCCCTTCCCCCGGTGCATTTGGGGTCTGTAAAAAACAAAATTAAATAAATTGCGCAAAATCTTCATTAAACCGCCAAATAGTAAAAAAACTTGATTAAAGAGCAAGAGAATCGTTCGATTGATACCAGGTTTAGGTTTGTGTATGTGTCATGATGATCAAAATCTTCGTTTTGCATCGAGTAAACGCAAATGGGGATTGAAATGAAATGGTATTCATACATGATGGCCTTAATTGTTTAAGGGTGGCTTAAAATTTGAAATTTGAAATTTGATATTTGAAATTTGAGTTTTGAGTTGAAATTTGAAATTTGAAAATTTGAAATTTTGAAAATTGAAAATTGAATTTATTATAGCCATTTTTCATGACCTTCTACCCAAAATAGCTATTTTATCTCCTAAATTACACAAATAGCCATTAACCTCGTGAAACCTCTTTCCTTTACGATCTCATTTATAAAAAATTCAGAATATACACTTTTGGTCCTTATGCCTCTAGAAACCGCTCTCCTTCACGATACCTTATTTTTTCATTTTAGTTAATAATTTACACTTAATACCCTTGTAATTCGTTATTAAATTTACTATTAATCTCTTACTTTTTTATTTTTTATTTTATAGCGTTATCATATTAACATAAATAATCGTATATAAACTAAAATATATTAAAAATACAATTTTTTTACAAATTATACCATTGTAATCGCCTCGTCAATACCTTTGAAATGAGCCTAATATTGAATATTTTTGAATTTAAACATATTATTGAATATCAGTTGTATATACGAATATTTCTGTTTTATATAATCCTTATGTTTCATTTTCATTTTACACTTTTATCATATTTAAAATACACAATCATGGATTAACTAAAATATTTTTCAAGCATGATTTATCAAGATTTTGTTAAACTTGTAAATTTTACACCATTATCTATATTTGCTTATTATATTTCTTTAAAAAATATCTATTTACTGTTACTATTGATGTTAATCCATGACTATGTATTTTTTTAGTTAATCCATGAGTATGCAGTCCACTTTCATTCACCAAATCTTGATAAATCATTCTTGAAAAATATTTTAGTTAACACATTATTATGTATTTTTAATATGATAGACGTGTAAAATGAAAAATGAAATCATAGGGAATATAAAACAAAAATATCCGTATATACTTATGATATTTAATAATATGATTAAATCCAAAAATATTCAGTATTTGGCTCATTTGGAAGGTATTGAATAGGCGATTACAATGATATAATTTGTAAAAAATGAATTTTTAATATATTTTAGTTTATATACGATTATTTATGCTAATATGATAAGAGTATAAAATGAAAAATGAAAAACTAAGGGATTACAAATTTAATAACTAATTACAAGGGTATTAAGAGTAACTTATTAATTAAAATGAAAAAAAATGATCGTGAACGATAGGGGTTTCACAAGACATCGAGAACAAAAATGTAAATTCTCGGTTATTTTATAAATGAAATCATGAAAGAGAAAGGGTTTACGAGGTTAATGGCTATTTGTGTAACTTATGAGAGAAAATTGCTATTTTGGGTAGAATGTAATGAAAAATGGTTATAATAATTAATTGTCTATTTGAATTTTGAATTTTGAAAATTTCAAATGTTTAAAAATTCTAAATTAAATCGTTTTCTCTACATGGGTTTTTGTTAATTTGGTAGAATTGTTCATAATTCAAGCTAAAATTAGTCAAATAATGTTATGCATTTAGTGGGTTTTGTTAATTTTGGTAGAATTTCTCTAATATGTATTGTATTTATATCTACATGAACAGAATAACTTCTGCTTCCAAGAGACCACTTAGTTTTATTTCTAAGGGCATCATGCACTTCATGAAAGAAGCTTGGGTGATCACTCAGCTCAACCTGAAGACACAACTTCCCGTCTTCTTGCTCTACGGTATTCATGGATACAATCTGGGACCACCCTATTTCAATCTTCCTCTTAGGTGGTTCAGTCAAAATTTCCAATACAATTTTCCTGGTAGTAGAACTTCGTGATAAGATCACATTCTTTTTCGGCGACAATCTGCCGGATAGATACGGTAATTAGTTTAATAAACTTCTGCAAATTATATTAAATTATACTTTCTACCAACCTGCCAAGATCCACTTTCTATTGAAATTGTATCCATACTTGATGGCTTTAACTGTGTAATGGTGGCCTGATCATGACTTCAGATTCCAGTCCACCCACAAAAGAGCAAAAACATCAATGTTTAAGACAATGGCAAATTAACATATTACCTTGGCAGACGGTTTCTGTATCTGAGATGCGCCGCTCCCTTCCCCCGGTGCATTTGGGGTCTGTAAAAAACAAAATTAAATAAATTGCGCAAAATTTTCATTAAACCGCCAAATAGTAAAAAAAACTTGATTAAAGAGCAAGAGAATCGTCCGATTGATACCAGGTTTAGGTTTGTGTCTGTGTCATGATGATCAAAATCTTCGTTTTCCATCGAGTAAACGCAAATGGGGTTTGAAATGAAATGGTATTAATAGATGATGGCCTTAATTGTTTAAGGGTGGCTTAAAATTTGAAATTTGAAATTTGATATTTGAAATTTGAAAATTTAAAATTTGAGTTTTGAGTTGAAATTTGAAATTTGAAAATTTGAAAATTTGAAAATTGAAAATTTAATTTATTATAGTCATTTTTCATGACCTCCTACCCAAAATAGCTATTTTATCTCCTAAATTACACAAATAGCCATTAACCTCGTGAAACCTCTTTCCTTTACGATCTCATTTACAAAAAATTCAGAATTTACACTTTTGGTCCTTATGCCTGTAGAAACCGCTCTCTCCTTCACGATACCTTGTTTTTTCATTTTAGTTAATAATTTACACTTAATACCCTTGTAATTCGTTATTAAATTTACTATTAATCTCTTACTTTTTCATTTTTTATTTTATAGCGTTATCATATTAACATAAATAATCGTATATAAACTAAAATATATTAAAAATACAATTTTTTTACAAACTATACCATTGTAATCGTCTCGTCAATACCTTTGAAATGAGCTTAATATTGAATATTTTTGAATTTAAACATATTATTGAATATCAGTTGTATATACGAATATTTCTGTTTTATATAATCCTTATGTTTCATTTTCAATTTACACTTTTATCATATTAAAAATACACAATCATGGATTAACTAAAATATTTTTCAAGCATGATTTATCAAGATTTTGTTAAACTTGTAAATTTTACACCATTATCTATATTTGCTTATTATATTTCTTTAAAAAAATTCTATATACCGTTACTATTGATGTTAATCCATGACTATGTACTTTTTAGTTAATCCATGAGTATGCAGTCCACTTTCATTCACCAAATCTTGATAAATCATTCTTGAAAAATATTTTAGTTAACTCATGATTATGTATTTTTAATATGAGAGACGTGTAAAATGAAAAATGAAATCATAGGGAATATAAAACAAAAATATCCGTATATACTTATGATATTTAATAATATGATTAAATCCAAAAATATTCAGTATTTGGCTCATTTGGAAGGTATTGACTAGGCGATTACAATGATATAATTTGTAAAAAAATGTATTTTTAGTTTATATACGATTATTTATGCTAATATGATAAGAGTATAAAATGAAAAATGAAAAACTAAGGGATTACAAATTTAATAACTAATTACAAGGGTATTAAGAGTAACTTATTAATTAAAATGAAAAAAATGATCGTGAACGATAGGGGTTTCACAAGACATCGAGAACAAAAATGTAAATTCTCGGTTATTTTATAAATGAAATCATGAAAGAGAAAGGGTTTACGAGGTTAATGGCTATTTGTGTAACTTATGAGAGAAAATTGCTATTTTGGGTAGAATGTAATGAAAAATGGTTATAATAATTAATTGTCTATTTGAATTTTGAATTTTGAAAATTTCAAATGTTTAAAAATTCTAAATTAAATCGTTTTCTCTACATGGGTTTTTGTTAATTTGGTAGAATTGTTCATAATTTAAGCTAAAATTAGTCAAATAATGTTATGCATTTAGTGGGTTTTGTTAATTTTGGTAGAATTTCTCTAATATGTATTGTATTTATATCAACATTGTTAGGAATATTTCATATAGATTTGATGTGTCAAAACTTCAACTTACAAGGGTTCGAATTGTAATATGTTTATTTTATAGTTATCCTTGTAAATTCTAGTTTATCTAGGATTCCTAGTTTATCTAGGATTGGTATTTATCTAGTTTCTAGTTTATCTAGGTTTCTAGTATATAAAGATACCTAGAGATATAGAATTAGACGTTCTTGAAACCCACGTTTAAACAAAAACGTGTAGATGTGTGTGCATGAGCCCCAAGGTTCTTAATCCTAATACTTGAGAAGAAGTATTCGTTTGTTGATAACTTAGGTCAACAAATTGGGGCGTGAGTATGTAATCAGTACGTTTAAATTAATGAATCTTGTTAGCTATACAAATCTGTCGTTTAATTCCGCTGTTCATGTTGTGATTTGTATATGTTTATTCCATGATCTAGAACTAATCATTCTTGAGCTTAAAGATCCGGTTTAGGGTTTATATAAATCCTGACAAACATGAAGAGAATAACTTCTGCATCCAAGAGACCACTTTGTTTTATTTCAAAGGGCATCATGCACTTCATGAAAGAAGCTTGGGTGATCACTCAGCTCAACCTGAAGACACAACTTCCCGTCTTCTTGCTCTACGGTATTCATGGATACAATCTGGGACCACCCTATTTCAATCTTCCTCTTAGGTGGTTCAGTCAAAATTTCCAATACAATTTTCCTGGTAGTAGAACTTCGTGATAAGATCACATTCTTTTTCGGCGACAATCTGACGGATAGATACGGTAATTAGTTTAATAAACTTCTGCAAATTATATTAAATTATACTTTCTACCAACCTGCCAAGATCCACTTTCTATTGAAATTGTATCCATACTTGATGGCTTTAACTGTGTAATGGTGGCCTGATCATGACTTCAGATTCCAGTCCACCCACAAAAGAGAAAAAACATCAATGTTCAAGAAAATGGCAAATTAACATATTACCTTGGCAGACGGTTTATGTATCCGAGATGCGCCGCTCCCTTCCCCAGGTGCATTTGGGGTCTGTAAAAAACAAAATTAAATAAATTAAGCAAAATCTTCATTAAACCGCCAAATAGTAAAAAAAACTTGATTAAAGAGCAAGAGAATCGTTCGATTGATACCAGGTTTAGGTTTGTGTCTGTGTCATGATGATCAAAATCTTCGTTTTCCATCGAGTAAACGCAAATGGGGATTGAAATGAAATGGTATTCATACATGATGGCCTTAATTGTTTAAGGGTGGCTTAAAATTTGAAATTTGAAATTTGATATTTGAAATTTGAAAATTTGAAATTTGAGTTTTGAGTTGAAATTTGAAATTTGAAAATTGAATTTATTATAGCCATTTTTCATGGCCTCCTACCCAAAATAGCTATTTTATCTCCTAAATTACACAAATAGCCATTAACCTCGTGAAACCTCTTTTCCTTTACGATCTCATTTATAAAAAATTCAGAATTTACACTTTTGGTCCTTATGCCTGTAGAAACCGCTCTCCTTCACGATACCTTATTTTTTCATTTTAGTTAATAATTTACACTTAATTCCCTTGTAATTCGTTATTAAATTTACTATTAATCTCTTACTTTTTCATTTTTTATTTTATAGCGTTATCATATTTGTAATAACCCAAATTAAGTGTTTTAATTTAAAATAAAAGATAGGGGTTGATTGGTTATTTGTGAGAAAGTTTGAGGGCAATATGGGGAAAAAAATAGGAAATCAATTTCCTTCTTTTTGGGAGTATGCAGTATTTTGGGTATTAGAATAGGACAAACCCATTTTAGGGTTTAGTGTAGGTTGTGGCTGTCATCGAGAGAGAGAAAAGGCAGAAAGAAGAAATGGGTCTTTTGTGTGTGTTTTAGTGTGTGCAGCCGGCAGGGAGAACGCCGACGAGAGAGAAGAAATGGCCGGCGAGGAGTGAGAGCGAACGTCGGCGAGAGAGAAGGAGATGGCCGCCGGAGAGAGAGAAGGAGATGGCCGCCGGAGAGAGAGAGAGAGAGAGATACAGCCGGAGAGAGAGAGAGCAGTCGAGAGTAAGAGAGAGACGACGAGAAGAAGAGAGTCGTCGAGAAGAGAGAGATACAGCCGGAGAGAGAGAGAGAGAGAGAGAGAGAGAGAGAGAGAGAGAGAGAGCAGTCGAGAGTAGGAGAGAGACAACCGGAGAGAAGAGAGAGATACAGCCGGAGAGAGAGGGATACAGCCGGAGAGAGAGAGATACAGCCGGAGAGAGAGGGTTGTGTGAGAGAGAGAGCATCGAGGAGGAAGATGGAGGCTGCGAGAGAGAGAGATAGACGATGAGAGAGAAAAGGTGGCGGATTTCGCCGGCGCCGGAGAAGGTGGTCGGCGGTGGCCGGCGGTGGTGGTCGCCGGAGTCCTAGGCAGCAGTTTCTTTTCCATTTCGTGTGGTTTTATTCCGGTAAGAAACCCTTCCATGGCATTGCTCTCTTTTTCACGTAATGTTAGACTTGTTAGGTCTTTAGTTGCACTTGGCTATGTGAAATGAGAAATCAAATAAGGGTATTAATGTCGAGTTTTGTTTATAATTCGTGTTGTCATAGTTAAATCAAGTGTTTATGTGGATTATTGGTTAGAGAATGGCTTGTGTCAATTAAAAAGAAGAATTGTGGTCAATATGTGGTAGAGTTAGAATAATGGCGAAGAATGTGGGGTTCTGTTTTGAACCGTGGGAATCGGAAGTCGGTATGTTCCGGGAGTTGGCCCGTAACTCAAGTTTGGGTCGAATTGGCTTATTGGGCCGATTTGGTTGTTGGGCCGAGAGATTTATTAAGTCCTTTTGGGCTTAGTTTTTGTATTGGGCTTAATTAATTAGTAAAGTCTATAATTATATAATAAGGGTGTGATAGGCTAATTATTAATTTGGGCCATATTATTATTAGCGCGAACCGGTTTGGTTATCTAGAATCAAATGTTATAATTTTATGTTGAGATCCTAGAGCCGGGTAAATTAATGGATCCGGTATAGTGTGTCAATTGGATGGGTGAGCAAAGACCATTAATTATGATTTTTGGACTAGAAGGTAATCTACCAATTTAGATAAGTTAGGGTTGAGTTCGGGGTTTAACTCGAGTAATAAGTGAACGGATTATGACGTACGTTATTAATATAATAGGTGTTCCACCTAGAGATCGGAAGTGTAAGTGGGGAGCTTTGGAGCAAGCAAGCCAGGTGAGTTTTCTAAACTAAAATGTGTGGCTTTTAAAGTGTTTTCAAAATGCGTTATGAATGTTGAGAATTACCATGCTTTATTATTATGCTTTAATTGCATGACAGTTGTTTAAAGTTTTATGTAGAATGTATGCATACATCAGGGAGACGTAAACTGGCAAAGACGGGAGAGTCGTTCCGCCAGCTCTCGTGCGGGAAGGGAGGTCCCTATATGCCAGGAGCGAGGCTCCGCAAGGCAGCATGAGGCTGACTCGTTGTCACCTTCGGGTGGCTTCAGGGTGTCAGATTACGAGGAGGCGGACTTTAGTCCGTATACGATTTATTTACTGTGTTGAGTATAAATGTTTTATGCTGAAAAGATGAACTGTATTTAAATGCTTTGATAACTGTTAGGAGGGACTCACTAGACCTCAAGGTCTAACCCTCGCATTTTCAAATAAAACCCTTTTCAGGTAAGCAGGTACAGAAAGGCTCTAGCAAGTAAGCAGGGCGTTAGCAAGAGAAAGATGGATAGTGTAGCGACACTATAGCTTTTCTTAGTTTACTTCTCAGTTGTGTAGGTTGTTTCCGCCAACCATTTTTGGATATTATGTAAGAAATTTTAGAGATGCGATTTTGGGATATTTATTTTATATGAAATGTATTGTTTAAAATTGTTGGGTTGTTACAGTTGGTATCAGAGCCATAGTTTAAGAGATTTAGGTGACCGGACGGGCCTAAACTTAAACTTTGGGGTAGAATTCACAACTGAGAATCAGGAAATGCGTTAGGATGGCACTATTATAGAAATAGGACTAATAGGGTACTGAGGACTGTCATGTAAGGTAAGTTTGAGATTCCACCTGGCTAGTGTAATTGCAAACTTACAGGTACATGTATGTGCTTAACCTACCTTATTAACCTACTCAGTATTTATGCCGTGTTTCAGTACGTTAGGATGTCAACGAGATCTCTGAAGTGTAGACTGAGACCCCTTGTTGGGGAAGTTCAGGGGAAATTATTTATGAAGTGAATAATGTATGCATTGTAGAGGCGAAATGTGTTTAGAATGTTATGAATCGTATAGAGATAGACCTTCATGGATTCGAAGAGATATATGATTGATTTTGAGTAAGACGCTTGTTCTAGAAAGTCCCAGTTCTAGAACTAGTGGGATGAGATCAGTTATAATGATAAGGAGCGACAATGTTTAAATTTTGAATGTATCACTAGAACCCCGACTTCTTAGTCGAGCTTTTCAAAGGTAGTGTAAATGAAATAAGATACCTATTGTGAAATGAAAGCATGTAAAAGTAGAAAATGAGATAGTGATTAGAACGAAATAGTATGAAGAGGTTGAGTAAGTGAGATGTGGAAAGTGTGTTCAGCAAGTTGTTGCGTGATCGAGAGGGCGACTGTTGGTCGTAGGTAGAATGGCAAGGATAAGATAAGCGAGTAAAGCAGCTGACCTTGTTAGAGTGAGTAGCCTTCAAATGCAAGTAGAGTCTCATGCATGGTGTCTTTTGTTATGTAACATGAAATTTTCACGATTTAAGTTAAATATGTAAGGATAAATTTTGACCAAAAAAAAAACGAGTCAGAATGTGCAAGCGTACGTTTAAAGAAAGATGTGATTTCATTCACATGGCACCACGAAGTTTCGAGTTTTATGATTTGTATAGTATTTCGCTCTTTTCATGACGAGTTAAATTATTGCAAAAGTCAAGAAAACGATTAAATGAAAACTTTTATAACCAAAGTGAGCAATGACATATTGGAGTTATTTATGGGTACGAAAACCGACTGGTTTACTTTGTGTCGGAAATTTCTTTCAGGAAGGAGTCGTATGAAAAGATTTTCACTTAATATACTTCCGTCGTAACGACATAGTTGGTGGAGTGAGATTAAGTTTGTGGAAAGTTACATGCAAACGATTCTCGAGATCGTGGTGCAGGGCGTTGAATTTATAAGAGTGGTGGGGGCAGGTGTACCCAAGATGTTTTCAAGTGTTGTTTATTTAAAATGATAAAGTGTGCGAAATGAATTATTTAATGCGTTGTCATGCATGAAGGCTATGAACTCACTAGGTCATAGAGTATTACATTTTAAGCCGATGAAGAACTCCGAGAGTGAAGAGATATTGGTCAAATCAGGAGAGAACATTGTAGTATCGGGATAGGTGTTCCGTCAGTAGTGGATTATAGTCTCGGACGTAGGAGGGTTTGCACCCTTGTTCGGTAACTGGAAGTACGGTTGTGTTCGGAGGGAGGGCTTGAAGTCTTCAAGGTGATGTTTGTAGCGACTCATTAAGAATAGTGTGGTAAGGAAGAATGAAATGTCCGTGACGTGGAAATATGAGTTTCGAGGTGAGCTGGTAATGTTGATGTTACCTGAGTAGGTTACGAAAGGAAGGAGACGGATCATGAAAATGATTCAATTTGTTGGTAGGAGTAAGTTCCGTAAGGGAACCAGGTTTAAGAATAAGTTAAGAAAGTAGATACAGAATTGTCAGTTGATGTAGAAGTAGACGGATGTGTACGTTGGCCGAGGCCGAAGACTTGAATTAGAAAGTTGAGAGTTGATAGAACACCTTGTAGGGGTTCGAAGGGGAAGAGAAGTTATTGTTTGATTAAGTATTCTATTCCCGAAGAGAAGAGGGTTCGTAGGATGATGAGGTAAGTAACTTGGGCGAAGCGAGTGTGTAGATTTTAGCAGTCAGTAAGAAAAGTGGTGTGTCTTCATAAGGGCTCGGATCGCGAAGAGCTAACTAGAATGGTTGCGTGTGAGCTATTTGAGAACTCGTGGATTATAGTTCAACAAGTTGGGAAAGGACTACTTAGTGAGATAGACTCGATTGTAGTATACGTGAGAGTATGAAGGAAAGCGTGGTTGTGTGAGTGACCATGAGAGATTTGGTTCGCAGTGCGATGTTATGAGTGGGGGATGTACAGTTATGTATTGGCATTAATTGCCAAGTTAAATGTACTAGCTAGTATCGTAGTGAGGTGATGGTAGAGGGAAAGAAAGCATCAGGTAGGAGCTTTTGGAGTTTTCGGATGAGATGTTCTATCTTTTAACCAGATTTTTGAGCATGTAGAGAGTAAGTTGACTTTATGGTACGATTATGATCAGGAATGAAGGACAGAGTAGTGGTGGGATATTACCCAAAGGAGAAACCAAGTGTCTCAGTGGTAATAGTCGCTAAGTAGGTATATGTTGAAATCATTGAAAGTTTGAAGAGGTTGAAGAGTGGATTAGTCAAATGTGTTATGGTAAATACTAGATATTTGTAGAACGTGAATCGTTTCTTTTGTGAAGGGGGGTGACCCTAGAAAGAGATAGTTGTAATTTGGTTATGTTTAAAGAAGGAGGATGATTATGGGTCGGAGCGGCAGTATGATCATCAGTTGATTCGAGACGTCAGAATAAATGTATAAGCTTTTGTTTGGCTGATTAACAATTTCGAGGATTGTTAGCTAATGACCTTTATTGTTATCATAAGAGATGTTATGACTCCACCGAGTTTCTTACTAAGAATTGATAAGGGAGAACCGATGTGTTAAAGTGTGAAGTTGATGGTAATATGAAGGAATATGTAATGCTCAAATTACTTTGAAAATTTGGGAGTTGTTAGCTAAGAAATTAGTTTTAATTGATGGATTTTGTGAACGCCATCCTAACGAGATGTTGATGCTAAGTTGTCAAATATGATAATTTTTGGTTAGTAGAAAAGAAATGAGCCGAGTCTCGATTTGGGGTTTATCTTTTGAAATAAGTTGATAGTTATAATTGAAATGAGTTAGTCATGTTAAATTTGTCGGTGATAAAGAGAAGAATTGTATCGTGTTGTGCGATAAGGATCATTGGTTATATTGTGCTAGCCGAGTAAGGCAATCGAGTTCTGAAATTGTTATAGGGGTCGTGGATCAGATCAGGATAATTAGGGAGTGGTAAGCATCGAGATGCTTACAACCTGTGTCTGCATGTTATAATTTATAAGTTGGATTACGAGAGTTCGTGAGGAAGTGCTAGTGAGATTTAAGTCTTGATAATCAAGTTTGTCGGTTGTTTTGGAGTGAATTCCGGGACGGAATTCTGTTAAGGAGGGGAGATTGTAATAACCCAAATTAAGTGTTTTAATTTAAAATAAAAGATAGGGGTTGATTGGTTATTTGTGAGAAAGTTTGAGGGCAATATGGGGAAAAAAATAGGAAATCAATTTCCTTCTTTTTGGGAGTATGCAGTATTTTGGGTATTAGAATAGGACAAACCCATTTTAGGGTTTAGTGTAGGTTGTGGCTGTCATCGAGAGAGAGAAAAGGCAGAAAGAAGAAATGGGTCTTTTGTGTATGTTTTAGTGTGTGCAGCCGGCAGGGAGAACGCCGGCGAGAGAGAAGAAATGGCCGGCGAGGAGTGAGAGCGAACGCCGGCGAGAGAGAAGGAGATGGCCGCCGGAGAGAGAGAAGGAGATGGCCGCCGGAGAGAGAGAGAGAGAGAGAGAGAGAGATACAGCCGGAGAGAGAGAGAGCAGTCGAGAGTAAGAGAGAGACGACGAGAAGAAGAGAGTCGTCGAGAAGAGAGAGATACAGCCGGAGAGAGAGAGAGAGAGAGAGCAGTCGAGAGTAGGAGAGAGACAACCGGAGAGAAGAGAGAGATACAGCCGGAGAGAGAGGGATACAGCCGGAGAGAGAGAGATACAGCCGGAGAGAGAGGGTCGTGTGAGAGAGAGAGCATCGAGGAGGAAGATGGAGGCTGCGAGAGAGAGAGAGATAGACGATGAGAGAGAAAAGGTGGCGGATTTCGCCAGCGCCAGAGAAGGTGGTCGGCGGCGGTCGGCGGCGGCCGACGGTGGCCGGCGGTGGTGGTCGCCGGAGTCCTAGGCAGCAGTTTCTTTTCCATTTCGTGTGGTTTTATTCCGGTAAGAAACCCTTCCATGGCATTGCTCTCTTTTTCACGTAATGTTAGACTTGTTAGGTCTTTAGTTGCACTTGGCTATGTGAAATGAGAAATCAAATAAGGGTATTAATGTCGAGTTTTGTTTATAATTCGTGTTGTCATAGTTAAATCAAGTGTTTATGTGGATTCTTGGTTAGAGAATGGCTTGTGTCAATTAAAAAGAAGAATTGTGGTCAATATGGGGTAGAGTTAGAATAATGGCGAAGAATGTGGGGTTCTGTTTTGAACCGTGGGAATCGGAAGTCGGTATGTTCCGGGAGTTGGCCCGTAACTCAAGTTTGGGCCGAATTGGCTTATTGGGCCGATTTGGTTGTTGGGCCGAGAGATTTATTAAGTCCTTTTGGGCTTAGTTTTTGTATTGGGCTTAATTAATTAGTAAAGTCTATAATTATATAATAAGGGTGTGATAGGCTAATTATTAATTTGGGCCATATTATTATTAGCGCGAACCGGTTTGGTTATCTAGAATCAAATGTTATAATTTTATGTTGAGATCCTAGAGCCGGGTAAATTAATGGATCCGGTATAGTGTGTCAATTGGATGGGTGAGCAAAGACCATTAATTATGATTTTTGGACTAGAAGGTAATCTACCAATTTAGATAAGTTAGGGTTGAGTTCGGGGTTTAACTCGAGTAATAAGTGAACGGATTATGACGTACGTTATTAATATAATAGGTGTTCCACCTAGAGATCGGAAGTGTAAGTGGGGAGCTTTGGCGCAAGCAAGCCAGGTGAGTTTTCTAAACTAAAATGTGTGGCTTTTAAAGTGTTTTCAAAATGCGTTATGAATGTTGAGAATTACCATGCTTTATTATTATGCTTTAATTGCATGACAGTTGTTTAAAGTTTTATGTAGAATGTATGCATACATCAAGGAGACGTAAACTGGCAAAGACGGGAGAGTCGTTCCGCCAGCTCTCGTGCGGGAAGGGAGGTCCCTATATGCCAGGAGCGAGGCTCCGCAAGGCAGCATGAGGCTGACTCGTTGTCACCTTCGGGTGGCTTCAGGGTGTCAGATTACGAGGAGGCGGACTTTAGTCCGTATACGATTTATTTACTGTGTTGAGTATAAATGTTTTATGCTGAAAAGATGAACTGTATTTAAATGCTTTGATAACTGTTAGGAGGGACTCACTAGACCTCAAGGTCTAACCCTCGCATTTTCAAATAAAACCCTTTTCAGGTAAGCAGGTACAGAAAGGCTCTAGCAAGTAAGCAGGGCGTTAGCAAGAGAAAGATGGATAGTGTAGCGACACTATAGCTTTTCTTAGTTTACTTCTCAGTTGTGTAGGTTGTTTCCGCCAACCATTTTTGGATATTATGTAAGAAATTTTAGAGATGCGATTTTGGGATATTTATTTTATATGAAATGTATTGTTTAAAATTGTTGGGTTGTTACAATATTAACATAAATAATCGTATATAAACTAAAATATATTAAAAATACAACTTTTTTACAAATTATACCATTGTAATCGCCTCGTCAATACCTTTGAAATGAGCCTAATATTGAATATTTTTGAATTTAAACATATTATTGAATATCAGTTGTATATACGAATATTTCTGTTTTATATAATCCTTATGTTTCATTTTCAATTTACACTTTTATCATATTAAAAATACACAATCATGGATTAACTAAAATATTTTTCAAGCATGATTTATCAAGATTTTGTTAAACTTGTAAATTTTACACCATTATCTATATTTGCTTATTATATTTCTTTAAAAAAATTCTATTTACTGTTACTATTGATGTTAATCCATGACTATGTATTTTTTAGTTAATCCATGAGTATGCACTCCACTTTCATTCACCAAATCTTGATAAATCATTCTTGAAAAATATTTTAGTTAACTCATGATTATGTATTTTTAATATGATAGACGTGTAAAATGAAAAATGAAATCATAGGGAATATAAAACAAAAATATCCGTATATACTTATGATATTTAATAATATGATTAAATCTAAAAATATTCAGTATTTGGCTCATTTGGAAGGTATTGACTAGGCGATTACAATGATATAATTTGTAAAAAAATGAATTTTTAATATATTTTAGTTTATATACGATTATTTATGCTAATATGATAAGAGTATAAAATGAAAAATGAAAAACTAAGGGATTACAAATTTAATAACTAATTACAAGGGTATTAAGAGTAACTTATTAATTAAAATGAAAAAAAATGATCGTGAACGATAGGGGTTTCACAAGACATCGAGAACAAAAATGTAAATTCTCGGTTATTTTATAAATGAAATCATGAAAGAGAAAGGGTTTACGAGGTTAATGGCTATTTGTGTAACTTATGAGAGAAAATTGCTATTTTGGGTAGAATGTAATGAAAAATGGTTATAATAATTAATTGTCTATTTGAATTTTGAATTTTGAAAATTTCTAATGTTTAAAAATTCTAAATTAAATCGTTTTCTCTACATGGGTTTTTGTTAATTTGGTAGAATTGTTCATAATTCAAGCTAAAATTAGTCAAATAATGTTCTGCATTTAGTGGGTTTTGTTAATTTTGGTAGAATTTCTCTAATATGTATTGTATTTATATCAACATGAAGAGAATAACTTCTGCTTCCAAGAGACCACTTAGTTTTATTTCTAAGGGCATCATGCACTTCATGAAAGAAGCTTGGGTGATCACTCAGCTCAACCTGAAGACACAACTTCCCGTCTTCTTGCTCTACGGTATTCATGGATACAATCTGGGACCACCCTATTTCAATCTTCCTCTTAGGTGGTTCAGTCAAAATTTCCAATACAATTTTCCTGGTAGTAGAACTTCGTGATAAGATCACATTCTTTTTCGGCGACAATCTGTCGGATAGATACGGTAATTAGTTTAATAAACTTCTATGTAACAGCCCAAAAATACAATAGGACATACATATCATCAAATCATAATAATTACAAATCTGGGTCCCGAAATCTCTCTACATCATTTAAAACTAAGGTTGGCGGAAACAACCTATATACACAACTGAGAATATTCTAATCCCAATAAGTGGCACTTGCACTGCCTCTATGCTGCATCTGTACTCTGTCTTGCTCTTGCTCACATACCTGAGCTTATTGCTACTTGCTTACCTGAAAATGGTTTAGTTTTTGAAAAGCGAGGGTTAGACCAGAAGGTCTAGTGAATTCCCTCCATAAAACCTTTATCACAGTATAAAATCATTTCATATAAAACATACTTTCGCATCTTTCTCGTAAACATCATCCAAGGTTAAACACAGGGTTCAGGGTCGCATAAGCTACTCCGATCGGGGCCTAATGGACACCCTCTCGTCTACGCCGAAATCCAAGTGGACTCCTCGTTCCTTCATGTAGAAGGAAACGAATTCCAACCTACAAGCTAACCTCTATATGCCCAAGGGATTAGAAATCCCTTGGTACCCTGATCCCACTGTGCAACCGACTCCACATAGCATGCATGTACTTTTGAAATCATATTCATGAAAACTTTAATCATCATATCATGTGCGGATAAACATACAATTCATGGAAGCATGCAGAACTTTATAAATCATTTCATGCTTGAAAGGGAACCATATTCAGTAAAACATAGTACGTCATAAAAAGGGTTGAGAGAACTGACCTGATAGAAATCCCCTTCCTAACCTCTTGTCTCGTTACGTCCGAACACCTAATAATTAAT
This sequence comes from Saussurea involucrata, assembly GCA_033807775.1. Taxonomy (NCBI): domain Eukaryota; kingdom Viridiplantae; phylum Streptophyta; class Magnoliopsida; order Asterales; family Asteraceae; genus Saussurea; species Saussurea involucrata. Next base: position 34,621,505 of record CM066323.1, read on the forward strand.
TAATAAATTAATTAGATGCCTCTCGATTCCTGACCCTAAGTTCTCCTCTTGAACCGATCTTAGAATAAATAACTTAGGCAATTAAAATCCTACTAGGCCTTTGATAAATATTTTGGTCCTTAAAACACCCAAGCCCAACAAATTTTAAGTCCATCATGACACTTGGTCCAAGAGACTTAGAAATCTCTGGGCCATCTAGCTTTTCGGCCCAACAAGCCATATGGCCCAAACGAACCATTCGGCCCCAACTACTCCTTCGGTCCACCATCAAAGTCCAAGTCCCGGTGTTAGCAACACCCGGTATTCACCTCCCGGTGTCGTCCCCGAGTTCCGGTAATCTAACTCCCGGTACCTACTTTTGGTCCCGGTAACTTGACTCCTGGTACCATGCAAAATTGCGGGACTCTCAACTCCCGGTATCCCTTACGGGTCCCGGTACTAGTGACTTCCGATACTCCCCCTAGTCCCGGCGTTTTACGAACAGCCGCGAAACCCATAAGATTCTAAGTCCGATTTCTTTCTTAAACATATCGATTAACAAGGTTAATGTATCATACTCAAACAAAACTTATGTATAACACTGTCCTTATACTTAATTCGATTTTTACCATTTTATCAATCCGAACCAAAGAGATTGAAAATCCCAGAGGGGTTCTTAAAGAATGGCATAACTACAGTCTGAAGAATCAAGATAGAAATCCTCCCATCTGTTTATCTAAAGTGCTGAAATAAATGACAATAGAATGATTACTTACCAATAAAGGTCTCTTCCCGAATTGCTTGCTTATATCTTGATCGCTTCTTCTTCTCTCGATTCTTTCTCAGCCGCCAATCAACAGAAATGAACAGTAACCACAAAATGCCCTAGGGATTTGGGTCCATATAAATTCTTTCTCTAATTACAAATAGGTCCCTTAGCTAAATTTCAATCTTTTCACTTTAGACACTTAACTTCCAATCTATTAGAATTTGGGTTGTTACAACACTCCCCCCTTAAAGAATTCCGTCCCCGGAATTCCTTAATGGAAAGGATGCGGGTAACTTGCTTTCACACCAACACTGACACTTCCCGAAGATAGTGCCTCTTCTAACTCAGTCAACCACCTCATTATATTCGAAACATGGAACAATGGTTACACTCCCTTCAGTTCTTACGGTACTCTAACTCGAAGGCTACTATTCCTACTCGATCGTTCAAGACAACCGCAGGTTAACTAAGGTTTCTCATGCATCTATACTTCCCCTAAAGAGGAACTTGACCAATTCCTCCGCCACAACACGGGATTTACTTACCAAGAGACAAACACACACACTTGACAGCTTGGCACAAGGCCAAACCGGTACGTCCCGACAACTCACAACCAAGAGTTCCTTCATCGAATACAAGAATTCTAGATTACTTCTCCCAACTCACAATCATTTCTGCAGATCACATTTCCTTTTCTCGGACCACCTCGACCAGATTTCGTCAACCAAGTCTCATATCCTCCCCACTTCACCACTCTAGACTTATACGTGATTAAGAGTAGGAACCTCCAAACTCATCGATGAAGTGTCCACTTACCCGAGTTAAACTTAATCTGAAACACAACCATTCCTCGTTGATTGCCACATTCGTTCAGCCATAAGATCATAACCCCGGTTATCCTCACTCAACTGGAAGGAGTAACCATGGTCACACCATACTATTCTTATCAGCTTAATCCCTGCACGACCAAATCGTTTAAACATTTCTCACAAAGTCACTAACTTAACTCATTCAGTTGTCTCGTTCACGTCTTTCCTGCACAAAGTCATACACGATTCCCTTCCTCGATACTTTTTCTAACGGTTCACACACCTATCAATGACACTCTACACAACACTGCACCTTTCGGCACTACTGGCAAGTTGCTACTTCCAGTTTACTCATTTAATCCGACATACTATCTTCACCTCCCCACGCTAGCGTGGAGCACTGCCCACCAAACAATACTTGACCCTCTCTCTCGACTTTTCCACATGCTGATTTCACTTCCTCATCACTTACATAACCAAGCAGTTGCACCAAGATCCTAACTTAGGGCATTCAACCAAGTCGTCTTGAAACGACACTAGTGATTGACGTCACTATACATTATTTAATCTTCAACTTTTACCTTCTCAGACACTTCTTTCACACAACAGCAACAATTCACATTCTTTAAGGATTTCACATCTATCCCACCACATTTTGACTAACACAACCCTCATGCTCTTTAAACTTCCAATGACCCCAAGTGTGTTTCTTAGTAACGTCCTCTATTCACTCTAATAATCCACCCCCCTTGGATTCCCTATTACGAACGGATCTATTAATTCCGGAACACCCCGAAACTCGGGTTCCACAATTCTTTCGATTAACCACCATGATCATAAAATCAGACAGATATATATACCGTCATCCCGGCTTTCTTACTTAGATTTACCTTAAATAATTCTTTAACAATAAGTGTGTTAATCTCAATAACACTTCCCCAAGGATTGTAACACATCCTGTAATAACAAATGAACGTCATTACTTAACAAATCTATAGATTTTTAATCAACCAACCAAAGGCTTATACCTCTATCATGACATTTCAAATCAACTAATGATCATACTACCACTCCGACCCACAATCATCATCGTGTCATTCCTTAAGCATAACCAAAATTTCCAACTATTTCCTTCTAGGATCGTTCCCTCACGCATAAGGAACAATTTTCATTCTTTAACGATTTCTCATCTATTATACTATAGCTTGACTAATCTATTCATCATCTTCTTTAAACTTACTCTGCCTTCAAGAATATACTTAACAACATACATAACCACAAAGCTTGGTCTCGCAGCTGGGCAATCACCCAATTCTGCCCCGACATTCCATTCCGATAACAGTCAAAATAAACACCAACTTACAAACCACGTACTTCAACAACTGGGATTGCAAAACGTACACTCTATCCGAAATCCCAAAAGGACTTCCTTCTAATCCTTCATCTTTCTAACATCGCCTTACTACATCACCGGCTGACACATATATCTTGGCAATTGAAGCTACTATTCATTCGTACATTCACCACTCCTATCATCGCACTACCGACCAAGTCTCTCATGGTCATTCGTAGACAATTCGCATTTTCTCGCATACACAATCGAGTCTATCTCGCTACTTTTCCCTTCCTCACTCTATCTGAACTATAACTCCATAGTTCCCAATTAACTCAAATGTAATCGTTCTTGCTCGCTCTTTACGATTCGAGCCCTTACATAAGTTGGACACAGTCCCTCACTGGACGATAAAATCTACACACTCGCTTTGCTCGTTTTACATACCTCATCATTCTACAGCCCTCCATACTTCGTAATTAGAACGCTTAATCAAAACGATAACTTCTCAACCTCCTTAGCACCCCCTACAAGGTGTTCTATCAACTTTCAACCTTCTGGTTCAAGTCTTCGGCCTCGGCCATCTTACACAACTGTCGACTTCTACATCAACTAATAACCTGTACTACTTTCGTAACTTATTCTTTAACAAGGGTTCCTTACGGGACCTAATACTTTCAGCATATCACAATCAACTTCATGATCTGTCTCCCTCCTTTCGAAACCTACACATGTAACCTCAACATTACAAGCTCACCTCGAAACTCATATTCCTACGCCATGGACATTTCATTCTTCCTCACTACACTACTCATAACGAGTTGCAAAACCATCACCTTGAAGGCTTCAAACCCTTCTTCCGGACACAACCGTTCCTTGACAACCATACTTTCAGTTACCGAACAAGGGTGCAAACCCTCATACAACCGATACTATAATCCGCTCCCGACCCTACCACTGTTCACCTCTCCTCTTGAACACAAATACTAAGATTACCACTTTTTTTTTTATTGTCCGACACTTCTCCACTCTTGAAGTTCTTCCTTAGCTTAACATATAATATCCTACGACCTAGTGAGTTCGTAGCCTTCATGCATGACAACGCAATAGATAAATCATTTTGCCCATTTTATCATCTTAAATAAACAACACTTGAAAACATCTTGGGTACTCCTGACCCCTTTACTTTTATAACTTCAATGCCCTGCACAACGATTCGAGAATCGCTTGCATACATCTTCCGTGAACCTCAATCTTGCCCAATCTGAACGATGTTATTACGACAAAAATATATTGCATGAAAAATCCTTTCAAACGACATACTTCTGAAAGATTCACCGACACAAGGTAAATCAGTTGGTTCTCTCACTCATTTACATGCTATCAATAGGTCAAAAACTTTTTGGTTATAATGGAATTGCAGGTAACCATATTCTTGACCCTTTGCAACAAATTTGACTTATCAATAAAAGGTGAAATACTTTGCAAATCTTTAAGCTCCAAAATTTCAATGTGCAAGGTGGATGAAATCACCCTTTTCTTTAAACATACGCGTGCACATACTGACTCATTTTCGATCAAAACTTATACTTACATATTTGACTTAAGTCGTGAAAATTTCATGTTACATAAAAGGACACCATGCATGAGACTCTACTTGCAACTGAAGGCTACTCACTCTAACAAGGTCAACCGCTTTACTCATACACTTACCCTTGACACTCTACCTACGACCAATGGTCGCCCTTTCGGTCACGCAACAACTTGCTGAACACGCTTTCCACATCTCACTTACTCGACTCTTTCATACTATTCGTTCTGATTAACTACCTCACTTTCCACTTCTACATGGTTTCATTTCACTATAGGCATCTTATTTCGTTTACCCTGTCATTGAAAAGTTCGATTAATAATTTAGAGCTTCATTAACACTTTCAAGATTTTGATACAGTCCTTTCTTACCATCCCGACTGATCTATCCCATGATTTATAGAATTGAGACTCTCCCAAAATAGGAGTCTTACTCCACTCAAACATTCATCCTTTCCAAAACCACGAAGAGCTACATCTAGACGACTCATAACATTCTTTACAACGTTCCTTCTTTACGACGTATACATACATTACATCCTAAATGACTTCTCATGAAACCTCCCCAACAAGGGGTCTCATTCTACCCCTCAAGGATCTTGCTGACATTCTAAAGTACTGGCATACGACATAGACATTAGCTTCTGACTACCACTTCAGAATAATAAGGCAGGTTAACAAGGCAGGTTAAGCACATACATGTACCTGTAAGTTTGCAATTTCACTGGCCAGGTGGAATCTCAAACTTACCTTACATGACAGTCCTCAGTACCTTATTAGTCCTATCTCTATAATAGTTCCCTCCTAACGCATTTCTTGTATCTACAATAGTGCCCTCCTAACGCATTTCCTGATTCTCAGTTGTGATTTCTACTCCCAGGTTTAAGTTTAGGCCCGTCCGGTCACCTAAATCCCTTAAACTATGGCTCTGATACCATTTGTAACAGCCCAAAAATACAATAGGACATACATATCATCAAATCATAATAATTACAAATCTGGGTCCCGAAATCTCTCTACATCATTTAAAACTAAGGTTGGCGGAAACAACCTATATACACAACTGAGAATATTCTAATCCCAATAAGTGGCACTTGCACTGCCTCTATGCTGCATCTGTACTCTGTCTTGCTCTTGCTCACATACCTGAGCTTATTGCTACTTGCTTACCTGAAAATGGTTTAGTTTTTGAAAAGCGAGGGTTAGACCAGAAGGTCTAGTGAATTCCCTCCATAAAACATTTATCACAGTATAAAATCATTTCATATAAAACATACTTTCGCATCTTTCTCGTAAACATCATCCAAGGTTAAACACAAGGTTCAGGGTCGCATAAGCTACTCCGATCGGGGCCTAATGGACACCCTCTCGTCTACGCCAAAATCCAAGTGGACTCCTCGTTCCTTCATGTAGGAGGAAACGAATTCCAACCTACAAGCTAACCTCCATATGCCCAAGGGATTAGAAATCCCTTGGTACCCTGATCCCACTGTTCAACCGACTCCACATAGCATGCATGTACTTTTGAAATCATATTCATGAAAACTTTAATCATCATATCATGTGCGGATAAACATACAATTCATGGAAGCATGCAGAACTTTATAAATCATTTCATGCTTGAAAGGGAACCATATTCAGTAAAACATAATACGTCATAAAAAGGGTTGAGAGAACTCACCTGATAGAAATCCCCTTCCTAACCTCTTGTCTCGTTACGTCCGAACACCTAATAATTAATTAATAAATTAATTAGATGCCTCTCGATTCCTGACCCTAAGTTCTCCTCTTGAACCGATCTTAGAATAAATAACTTAGGCAATTAAAATCCTACTAGGCCTTTGATAAATATTTTGGTCCTTAAAACACCCAAGCCCAACAAATTTGAAGTCCATCATGACACTAGGTCCAAATACTTAGAAATCTCTGGGCCATCTAGATTTTCGGCCCAACAAGCCATATGGCCCAAACGAACCATTCGGCCCCAACTACTCCTTCGGTCCACCATCAAAGTCCAAGTCCCGGTGTTAGCAACTCCCGATATTCACCTCCCGGTGTCGTCCCCGAGTTCCGGTAATCTAACTCCCGGTACCTACTTTTGGTCCCGGTAACTTGACTCCCGGTACCATGCAAAATTGCAGGACTCTCAACTCCCGGTATCCCTTACGGGTCCCGGTACTAGTGACTTCCGATACTCCCCCTAGTCCCGGCGTTTTACGAACAGCCGCGAAACCCATAAGATTCTAAGTCCGATTTCTTTCTTAAACATATCGATTAACAAGGTTAATGTATCATACTCAAACAAAACTTATGTATAACATTGTCCTTATACTGAATTCGATTTTTACCATTTTATCAATCCGAACCAAAGAGATTGAAAATCCCAGAGGGGTTCTTAAAGAATGGCATAACTACAGTCTGAAGAATCAAGATAGAAATCCTCCCATCTGTTTATCTAAAGTGCTAAAATAAATGACAATAGAATGATTACTTACCAATAAAGGTCTCTTCCCGAATTGCTTGCCTATATCTTGATCGCTTCTTCTTCTCTCGATTCTTTCTCAGCCGCCAATCAACAGAAATGAACAGTAACCACAAAATGCCTTAGGGATTTGGGTCCATATAAATTCTTTCTCTAATTACAAATAGGTCCCTTAGCTAACTTTCAATCTTTTCACTTTAGACACTTAACTTCCAATCTATTAGAATTTGGGTTGTTACAACACTCCCCCCTTAAAAGAATTCCGTCCCCGGAATTCCTTAATGGAAAGGATGCGGGTAACTTGCTTTCACACCAACACTGACACTTCCCGAAGATAGTGCCTCTTCTAACTCAGTCAACCACCTCATTATATTTGAAACATGGAACAATGGTTACACTCCCTTCAGTTCTTACGGTACTCTAACTTTAAGGCTACTATTCCTACTCGATCGTTCAAGACAACCGCTGGTTAACTAAGGTTTCTCAGGTTAAATTATTTTTTCATTTTAGTTAATAATTTACACTTAATACCCTTGTAATTCGTTATTAAATTTACTATTAATCTCTTACTTTTTCATTTTTTATTTTATAGCGTTATCATATTAACATAAATAATCGTATATAAACTAAAATATATTAAAAATACAATTTTTTACAAATTATACCATTGTAATCGCCTCGTCAATACCTTTGAAATGAGCCTAATATTGAATATTTTTGAATTTAAACATATTGTAACATCCCAGATTTCATAGCAGGCAAACAACCACAAATAAGCATTCGAATTACATAAACCTTGTCTTTACATCATCAATACTTCATACTAAACAAAATTGACAGCGGAAGTCTCTAAATCCACAGCCGAGAGCTATTCTATAGTCATCATAGCCAAAACTTGAAGTTAGTCTAAGCTTCAAGTACTTCTTATCGCCTCCTAGTTCTTACTGGAAGAACCCTTAACATGCTTACCTGAAAATGGTTTAGTTTTGAAAGCGAGGGTTAGACCAAAAGGTCTAGTGAATTCCCTCTGTAAAAGAACATGTATAAACAATATGAAATCCTTTCGTTAAAATGCATCATAAATCATCACATATGGTACTGCACTGTGTAATGGATCCCTTAACCATTCGCGATCGGGGTCCAAGCAGACTCCCCTTTCGCCCTCTCGTATCGGGGCCCAAACAGACTCCCCGATACCCGCCTAGGAGGAAACGAATTCCAACCTACCGTCTCGTCAAACATATCCAAGGGATCATCAGATCCCGAGGCTCATTGATCCCACAGTACAGACCGACATCACATAGCATGCACATACGTTTCATAAAAGCATTTGACTCTTTATAAATCATGCGCATCATTTCAACATATCAAACATTCCTTTTCCTTCCATGCATATCACTTCATAAATATTTCATGCTTGTTAAAACCATAATCAGTAAAAGAATCATTTAACATTTGCATCGTAAAAGAGGTTTAAGGAACTCACCTTGATTGACGTACACCGCACCTCTTAAATACTGCCAAGCTAACCCAACCGAACACCTAAGGCAATAGATCCACATCAGATAAATAGTTCAGACCTACTGTCCGGATAGCCCCTTTCCGGACACAACACCTTTTCCGGACACAACCCCTTTTCCGGACAATCACCTTTTCCGGACGCAGCATTGTCCGGACACACGACAATCCGGACGCTGGACTTGTCCGGGCAAGACTACCCGGACACTAAAATTATCCGGAAACTTTAGCTACCCGGATACTAAGAAATACCCGGACATCCTCACGGGGCCCTAACCCGGACACCTGCAACCTACCCGGACACCATCGAAGGCTGGTGTCCGGAAAACACGGTTGTTCGAGTTTAATAATTCTAAAACTGATTTCTAACCCGATTTTAGTCATTAGTTTGATTAGATAACCTCAAGGGTTCATTCACTAACCCCAAACACTCACTTAATCCATTTATAACCTCTAAAATCGTTTCATTAAGACCAAAACCCTTAAAACCCACTTTTTAGGGAAAATGGGGAAAGCTTAAGGAATCACTGGTTTCAATCATAGAATCCAAGCTAAAGAAGAAGGGAATGCTAAATTACACAGAATACGAACTTAAGAAGGATTACCTGATTGATTTCTCCTCTCTATTGCCTCCTTCTTCTTCTTCTTCTTCTTCTTCCTTCTTTCCTTGCTTCACGTCACCACACACACACAAGACCAAAAATACTGATTTGCAAATGGGGGCTGCCCTAAAAGTTTGTGCATATAAATACCTTCAACAAAATACAGAAATGGTCCCTCAACTTAACTTTCATTTATTTCACTTTTGCCACCAAACTCTAAAACCTACTAGAATTTGGGTTGTTACAACACTCCCCCCTTAAAAGAATTCCGTCCCCGAAATTCCTCATTGGAAAAGATGCGGGTATCTTGCCCACATCAAAACCGACACTTCCCAAAGCAAAGCTATATCTGACTCAGTCAACCATCTCATCAGACTCGAAACATGGAACCTTGGGTGCATTTCCTTCAGTTCTTACGGTACTCTAACTCGTAGGCTACTGTTCTTACTCGGTCGATCTTGACTACAGAAGATTTACTAAGGCTTCTCATGCATCAACACTTCCTTTAAGGAGGAACTTGGCTAAATCCTCTGCCATAACACGAGATTCATTTACTAAGAGACGGACACACACTTGACCGCTTGACACAAGTCCAAACCTGAACGTCCCGACAACTCACAACCTAGAGTTCCTTCATCGAAATACAAGCAATCCTAGATTACTTCTCCTAATCAACAATCGACTAAGCGGATAACATTTCCCTTTCTCGGACCACCACGACCACAGCTCGTCAACCATTTCTTACATCCTCACCACCTCATCACTCCATCCTTGTACGTAACCCAGGGTAGGAACCTTCAAACCTAACGTTGAAGTGTTCACCTACTAGAATTAAACTTATCCTGAAACACATCAAATCCTCGTTGATTACCACGTTCGTTCGGTCATAAAACATAACTCCGGTTACCCTCACCCAACTGGGAGGAATAACCATGGTCACACCATGCTATTCTAACTAGCTTAAACACTATACGACCAAATCGTTTACACATTTCTCACAAGGTCACTAACTTAACTCATTTAGTTGTCTCATCCACTTCTCCCCTGCACAAAAACTTACACAATTTCCTTCCTCAATATTCTTTCCAACGGTTCGCACACTATCAAAGACAATTTACACAATACTGTCAAGTGTACTACTTCCAATTTACTCACTTGATCCGACATACTATCTACACCTTCCCCACGTTAGCGTGGAGCACTGCTCACCACACATTACTTGCCCCTCTCTCTCGACCTTTCCACATGTTGCTATCGCTTTCTCATTACTTACATAACCAAACAGTTGCACCAAGATCTTATCTTAAGGCATTCAACCAAGCCGTCTTGAAACAAGACCAGTGTTCGACGTCACTACACATTCTTTAATCTCCAACTTTTACCTTCTCAGACATTTCTCTCACACATAAGCAACAATTCACAATCTTTCAGGATTTCACATAAATCTCACCACATTCTGACTAACACAACCCTCATCCTCTTTAACTTACAATGACCCCAAAGTGTTCCTTAGTAACGTCCCCTATTCACTCTAATAATCTACCCCCTTGGATTCCCTATTACAAATGGATCTATTAATTTAAGAACACCACGAAACTCGGGTTCCACAATTCTTTCGACTAACCACTATGATCATAAAATCAGACAGATATATATATATATATATATATATATATATATATCGTCATCCCGGCTTTCTTACTTAGATTTACCTTAAATAATTCTTTAACAATGTCTCCTCTACTATACTACAGCTTGACTAATCTATTCATCATCTTCTTTAAACTTACTTCTGCCTTCAAGAATATACTTAACAACATACGTAACCACAAAGCTTGGTCTCACAGATGGGCAATCACCCAATTCTACCCCGACATTCCATTCCGATAACAGTCAAAATACACACCTACTTACAACCCATGTACTTCAACAACTGGGATTGCAAAACGTACACTCTATCCGAAATCCCAAAAGGACTTCCTTCTAATCCTTCATCTTTCTAACATCGCCTTACTACATCACCGGCTGACACAGATATCTTGGCAATTGACGCTACTATTCATTCGTACATTCACCACTCCTGTTATCACACTACCAACCAAGTCTCTCATGGTCATTCGTACACAATTCACACTTTCCTTCATATTCTCCCGTATACTACAATCGAGTCTGTCTCGCTACTTAGTTCTCTCCCAACTTGTTGAACTATGACTCACGAGTTCACACTTAGCTCAAACACGAACATCCCAACTAGCTCTTTTATGACCCGAGTCCTTTCTTAGACACGACACATTTTCTTACAGACTGGTATAGTCTACACTCACTTCGCTTGTGTTACACACCTTGTCCTTCTACGGACCCTCCTCGCCTCGTAAATAGAATGCCTATTCAACAACAACAGTCTCTTACTAATTTAACACCTCTACAAGATATTCTATCAACTTACACTCATCTTGTTCGAGTCTTCGGCCTCGGCCAACATACACCGTTGCTGACTTCAACAACAAAAGACAACTCTTAACTACTTCCTTAACCTATCCTTTAACATGAGTTCCTTACGGGACCTATTCCTCCCTACACATCATAGTTAACTTTATAATCCGTCGCCCCCCCATTTCGAAACTTACTCATGTAACATCAATATTACAAGCTCCCTTCGAATCTCATGACCCACATCGTGGACCTTTCATTCCTGCCTCACAGCACTACTCATAAAGAGTTGCTAAAGACCAATACCTTGATGACTCCTAGTCCTTCCTCCGGGCACCATCGCCCCTCAGCAACTGTGTTCTCAGTCATCGAGCAAAGGTACAGACCCTCATACACCTGGCACTAAATCCATTCCCGACTCTTCCAAGGTCCAACTCTCCTCTTAAACACATATACCAAAGCTACATACGTTCTCCCCTGACTTGACCAACGCCTCTCCACTCTCAAAGTTCTTCCTTAGCTTAAGACGTAATACTCTACGACCTAGTGGGTTCACAGCCTTCATGCATGACAATACAGTAAATAAATCCTTTTACACATTTTATCATTTTAAATAAACAACATTTAGAAACACTCGGGGTACCCGTGACCCCATCACTCTTATAACTTCAAAACCCTGCACAACGATTTGAGAATCGTTGGCATGCATCTTCCCGTGAACCTCAATCTTGCTCAATCCAAACAATGTTATTATGATAGTAATATATTGCATTAAAATCTTTTCGTATGAGACCATTCTAAAAGAATTACCGACACAAAGTAAACCAGTCGGTTCTCACACTCAATTGTATGATATCAAAAGGTCAATTAGCATTTTGGTATAAGTGAATTGCAGTTAACCATTTTCTTGACCATTTTTGTAACAATTTAACTTATCATTAAAAGTGTGGAATACTTTGCAAATCGTTAAGCCCAAAATTTCAATGTGCGACGTAACTGAAATCGCTCTTTTTTTTAATGTGTACTCATACAAGCTGACTCATTTTGTTCAAAGTTGACAGTTATGTTTTTATTTTTAAATCGTGAAAATTTCATGTCACATAAAAGAACGCTATGCATGAGACTCTATTTGCAATAGAAGGCTACTCACTCAACAAGGTCAATCGTTTACTCACGCAGCTTATCCTTGATACTCCACTTACGACCAAGGGTCGCCCCCTCGATCAAGCACTAACTTGATGTACATGCGTTCCACATCTCACTTACTCAACCATTTCACACTATTTTCGCTTTGATCGACTATCTCACTTTCTACTTCTACATGCTTTCAATTTACTATAAGTATCTTATTCCATTTATTCTGCCAATGAAAAGCTCGGCTAAAAGTCAGGGCTCCATTGATACTTTCAAGGTTTTGACACTGTTCTATCTTACCATCCCAACTGATCTATCCCATAATTTCCATAACTAGGACTCTCCCGAAACTGGAGTCTTACTCAAACTCAAACATTCATCCTCTCCGAATCCACGAAGAGCTACCTCTAGACGACTCATAACATTCTTCACAACGTTTCTTCTCTACGATGTCTACATACATCACATCATAATGACTCTTACACGACACTTCCCCAAGCAATGGAGCTCGGTCTATCCCTCCGGGATCTTGCTGACCTATTCCTCAACGTTCTCCCAGCCATAGCGCTAAACTGAAAGAAACCGATAGTTAATCCTTGCTAGACGTGACACGACAAATTTGCTATAAGTAAGGTATTGTAAGCACGCACATGTACCTGTAAGTTCGTAATTACACTGGCCAGGTGTAATCCCAAACTTGCCTTACACGTTTGTCCTTGGCACCTTATTCCTAAGCGCATTTATAGTGATCGTTCCTAGAGGCATTCTTATGTCTTGGCTGTGTTCCTCATCTTACAGTTTAAGTTTAGGCCCGAATGGTCACCTAAATCCCTTAAACTAAGGCTCTGATACCATTTGTAACATCCCAGATTTCATAGCAGGCAAACAACCACAAATAAGCATTCAAATTACATAAACCTTGTCTTTACATCATCAATACTTCATACTAAACAAAATTGACAGCGGAAGTCTCTAAATCCACAGCCGAGAGCTATTCTATCGTCATCATAGCCAAAACTTGAAGTTACTCTAAGCTTCAAGTACTTCTTATCGCCTCCTAGTTCTTACTGGAAGAACCCTTAACATGCTTACCTGAAAATGGTTTAGTTTTGAAAGCGAGGGTTAGACCAAAAGGTCTAGTGAATTCCCTCCGTAAAAGAACGTGTATAAACAATATGAAATTCTTTCGTTAAAATGCATCATAAATCATCACATATGGTACTGCACTGTGTAATGGATTCCTTAACCATTCGCGATCGGGGCCCAAGCAGACTCCCCTTTCCCCTCTCGTATCGGGGCCCAAGCAGACTCCCTGATACCCGCCTAGGAGGAAACGAATTCCAACCTACCGTCTCGTCAAACATATCTAAGGGATCATCAGATCCCGAGGCTCATTGATCCCACAGTACAGACCGACATCACATAGCATGCACATACGTTTCATAAAAGCATTTGACTCTTTATAAATCATGCGCATCATTTCAACATATCAAACATTCCTTTTCCTTCCATGCATATCATTTCATATATATTTCATGCTTGTTAAAACCATAATCAGTAAAAGAATCATTTAACATTTGCATCGTAAAAGAGGTTTAGGGAACTCACCTTGATTGACGTACACCGCACCTCTTAAATACTGCCAAGCTAACCCAACCGAACACCTAAGGCAATAGATCCACATCAGATAAATAGTTCAGACCTACTGTCCGGATAGCCCCTTTCCGGACACAACACCTTTTCCGGACACAACCCCTTTTCCGGACAATCACCTTTTCCGGACGCAGCATTGTCCGGACACACGACAATCCGGACGCTGGACTTGTCCGGGCAAGACTACCCGGACACTAAACTTATCCGGAAACTTCAGCTACCCGGATACTAAGAAATACCCGGACACCCTCACGGGGCCCTTACCCGGACACCTGCAACCTACCCGGACACCATCGAAGGCTGGTGTCCGGAAAACACGGCTGTTCGAGTTTAATAATTCTAAAACTGATTTCTAACCCGATTTTAGTCATTAGTTTGATTAGATAACCTCAAGGGTTCATTCACTAACCCCAAACACTCACTTAATCCATTTATAACCTCTAAAATCGTTTCATTAAGACCAAAACCCTTAAAACCCACTTTTTAGGGAAAATGGGGAAAGCTTAAGGAATCACTGGTTTCAATCATAGAATCCAAGCTAAAGAAGAAGGGAATGCTAAATTACACAGAATACGAACTTAAGAAGGATTACCTGATTGATTTCTCCTCTCTATTGCCTCCTTCTTCTTCTTCTTCTTCTTCTTCTTCTTCTTCTTCCTTCTTTCCTTGCTTCACGTCACCACACACACAAGACCAAAAATACTGATTTGCAAATGGGGGCTGCCCTAAAAGTTTGTGCATATAAATACCTTCAACAAAATACAGAAATGGTCCCTCAACTTAACTTTCATTTATTTCACTTTGGCCACCAAACTCTAAAACCTACTAGAATTTGGGTTGTTACACATATTATTGAATATCAGTTGTATATACGAATATTTCTGTTTTATATAATCCTTATGTTTCATTTTCAATTTACACTTTTATCATATTAAAAATACACAATCATGGATTAACTAAAATATTTTTCAAGCATGATTTATCAAGATTTTGTTAAACTTGTAAATTTTACACCATTATCTATATTTGCTTATTATATTTCTTTAAAAAAATTCTATTTACTGTTACTATTGATGTTAATCCATGACTATGTATTTTTTAGTTAATCCATGAGTATGCACTCCACTTTCATTCACCAAATCTTGATAAATCATTCTTGAAAAATATTTTAGTTAACTCATGATTATGTATTTTTAATATGATAGACGTGTAAAATGAAAAATGAAATCATAGGGAATATAAAACAAAAATATCCGTATATACTTATGATATTTAATAATATGATTAAATTCAAAAATATTCAGTATTTGGCTCATTTGGAAGGTATTGACTAGGCGATTACAATGATATAATTTGTAAAAAAATGAATTTTTAATATATTTTAGTTTATGTACGATTATTTATGCTAATATGATAAGAGTATAAAATGAAAAATGAAAAACTAAGAGGTTACAAATTTAATAACTAATTACAAGGGTATTAAGAGTAACTTATTAATTAAAATGAAAAAAATGATCGTGAACGATAGGGGTTTCACAAGACATCGAGAACAAAAATGTAAATTCTTGGTTATTTTATAAATGAAATCATGAAAGAGAAAGGTTTTACGAGGTTAATGGCTATTTGTGTAACTTATGAGAGAAAATTGCTATTTTGGGTAGAATGTAATGAAAAATTGTTATAATAATTAATTGTCTATTTGAATTTTGAAAATTTCAAATGTTTAAAAATTCTAAATTAAATCATTTTCTCTACATGGGTTTTTGTTAATTTGGTAGAATTGTTCATAATTCAAGCTAAAATTAGTCAAATAATCTTCTGCATTTAGTGGGTTTTGTTAATTTTGGTAGAATTTCTCTAATATGTATTGTATTTATATCAACATGAAGAGAATAACTTCTGCTTCCAAGAGACCACTTAGTTTTATTTCTAAGGGCATCATGCACTTCATGAAAGAAGCTTGGGTGATCACTCAGCTCAACCTGAAGACACAACTTCCCGTCTTCTTGCTCTACGGTATTCATGGATACAATCTGGGACCACCCTATTTCAATCTTCCTCTTAGGTGGTTCAGTCAAAATTTCCAATACAATTTTCCTGGTAGTAGAACTTCGTGATAAGATCACATTCTTTTTCGGCGACAATCTGCCGGATAGATACGGTAATTAGTTTAATAAACTTCTACAAATAATATTAAATTATACTTTCTACCAACCTGCCAAGATCCACTTTCTATTGAAATTGTATCCATACTGTATGGCTTTAACTGTGTAATGGTGGCCTGATCATGACTTCAGATTCCAGTCCACCCACAAAAGAGCAAAAACATCAATGTTCAAGAAAATGGCAAATTAACATATTACCTTGGCAGACGGTTTCTGTATCCGAGATGCGCCGCTCCCTTCCCCCGGTGCATTTAGGGTCTGTAAAAAACAAAATTAAATAAATTGCGCAAAATCTTCATTAAACCGCCAAATAGTAAAAAAACTTGATTAAAGAGCAAGAGAATCGTTCGATTGATACAGGTTTAGGTTTGTGTCTGTGTCATGATGATCAAAATCTTCGTTTTCCATCGAGTAAACGCAAATGGGGATTGAAATGAAATGGTATTCATACATGATGGCCTTAATTGTTTAAGGGTGACTTAAAATTTGAAATTTGAAATTTGATATTTAAAAATTTGAAATTTGAGTTTTGAGTTGAAATTTGAAATTTGAAAATTTGAAAATTTGAAAATTGAAAATTGAATTTATTATAGCCATTTTTCATGACCTCCTACCCAAAAGAGCTATTTTATCTCCTAAATTACACAAATAGCCATTAACCTCGTGAAACCTCTTTCCTTTACGATCTCATTTATAAAAAATTCAGAATTTACAGTTTTGGTCCTTATGCCTCTAGAAACCGCTCTCCTTCACGATACCTTATTTTTTCATTTTAGTTAATAAGTTACACTTAATACCCTTGTAATTCGTTATTAAATTTACTATTAATCTCTTACTTTTTCATTTTTCATTTTATAGCGTTATCATATTAACATAAATAATCGTATATAAACTAAAATATATTAAAAATACAACTTTTTACAAATCATACCATTGTAATCGCCTCGTCAATACCTTTGAAATGAGCCTAATATTGAATATTTTTGAATTTAAACATATTATTGAATATCAGTTGTATATACGAATATTTCTGTTTTATATAATCCTTATGTTTCATTTTCAATTTACACTTTTATCATATTAAAAATACACAATCATGGATTAACTAAAATATTTTTCAAGCATGATTTATCAAGATTTTGTTAAACTTGTAAATTTTACACCATTATCTATATTTGCTTATTATATTTCTTTAAAAAATATCTATTTACTGTTACTATTGATGTTAATCCATGACTATGTATTTTTTTAGTTAATCCATGAGTATGCAGTCCACTTTCATTCACCAAATCTTGATAAATCATTTTTGAAAAATATTTTAGTTAACTCATGATTATGTATTTTTAATATGATAGACGTGTAAAATGAAAAATGAAATCATAGGGAATATAAAACAAAAATATCCGTATATACTTATGATATTTAATAATATGATTAAATCCAAAAATATTCAGTATTTGGCTCATTTGGAAGGTATTGACCAGGCGATTACAATGATATAATTTGTAAAAAATGAATTTTTAATATATTTTATTTTATATACGATTTTTTATGCTAATATGATAAGAGTATAAAATGAAAAATGAAAAACTAAGGGATTACAAATTTAATAACTAATTACAAGGGTATTAAGAGTAACTTATTAATTAAAATGAAAAAAAATGATCGTGAAGGATAGGGGTTTCACAAGGCATCGAGAACAAAAATGTAAATTCTCCGTTTTTTATAAATGAAATCATGAAAGAGAAAGGTTTTACGAGGTTAATGGCTATTTGTGTAACTTATGAGAGAAAATTGCTATTTTAGGTAGAATGTAATGAAAAATGGTTATAATAATTATATGTCTATTTGAATTTTGAAAATTTCAAATTTTTAAAAATTCTAAATTAAATCTTTTTCTCTACATGGGTTTTTGTTAATTTGGTAGAATTGTTCATAATTCAAGCTAAAATTAGTCAAATAATGTTGTGCATTTAGTGGGTTTTGTTAATTTTGGTAGAATTTCTCTAATATGTATTGTATTTATATCAACATGAAGAGAATAACTTCTGCTTCTAAGAAACCACTTAGTTTTATTTCTAAGGGCATCATGCACTTCATGAAAGAAGCTTGAACCTGAAGACACAACTTCCCGTCTTCTTGCTCTACGGTATTCATGGATACAATCTGGGACCACCCTATTCAAACTCTTCTCTTGATCTTAATTTCGCTTACTTACAGCCGGTTGATTAAATACAGCAAAACTTATTAACTAAAATTTATTTATCCTGACATTCCCAAAGCAAACAAGAACAGGGATCAAAATGAGTTTACCTGAAGGAAAGAAATGGATGATTTGGTTCAATCTCTAAATTCTTCTTCCAATTTGATTGACCTTCTCTTCTTCAATCGCAATGTGAGCAAACTTCTCCTTTCTATGATATCTCTCTGATCTCTAAGCCGCCACACACATCAAGAATAGTTTTTCCTAGGGTTTTGTGTAACAACCCGCATATTTCACATAACAAATATCACATAATTTACATATATTCAAAACACATATGTGATACACTTTGGTCTTTCGATACAAAACTATACAAATACATCAAAAGTCACTACTAACTTTTTGCTAACTTGTTATAATATGTAACATCTATATGACAATAATCAAAAGCAACTTCCAGATATCTTCTGCCAGCTTCACACATACTCATGTAACATATAAGCTCACAATTTTCCTTTCCCTTTTTCAGTTATACGCGCTTGTCCTGAAATGCATATTTTGAAAACAAAATGAGGGTTAGATCATATGGTCTAGTGAGGAAATCTCTGTCATTGAACAGTTCAATAAATTATTTAACATGAAAATCTTTAAATCAGATAATCACTCAGTAGGCCCGCAAGCACTACATCCCTCCCAAGGCAACTAAACACAACAGTCGCTATTCAAAATAACGCACACCCCGATAAGACCGAAGTCAATACCAACGGTGGCTCACTACACGAAACATATTCGCTAGCATAAACACACACACTCCGATAAGACCGCAATCAATATCAACAGTGGCTCACCACACGAAACATATCTGTGGGCCAAAAAATATATATATATATATATATATACATACCCCCATGCGCGGACTATTACAGTCTCACACGCACATGAGCTTCTGTTGTGAAAGTCCCTTTACCCACGAATCAATAATTACATTATATGCGACAATTATAATTCACATATAACAATTATAGTAACCACAATTAGTCATCGTAAACCAACCGTATCAATAAGATACAACAATTAAACGATAAACATTTATAACTAAATGCATTTCAGTTCGAAAATGGTTAAAAGAAAACTCACTTTGATATGATTTATATAGCTTAACCGACGCAAATGCTCGAAATCAATATGGAACTTCACAACCGAACACCCGAATCTGAATTAAGGAATTACGGTTACTAACAAATAGATTAAATCTATTTCATAACTCTTAACAACCCATAAGGACCCGAAACGAAATGAAACTATAAACGACTTCTAAGTTACTAAATAACTAAGAAAATCATATAATTACCAAAAATGATTTAACCCACTTCATACAAAACTCAAGAAAACAAACACAAAACTCACAACTAAAGTAGGAGAATTCATTTTATTATTATTTTTGTTTAAACAAAACTATAACCAAATGACTCCTTCAAAATTTAACATATAAAAATCAAGAATTACCAAATGAAGATTTCAAAACTCCATCTAATTAACCGACTTACTTAATCCATCGATAAAAGCCAAATCTTAATCCAAAACACCAAGAACTTCCAACCCAATTTTTAAATACGATTTAAGACCAAAAGACTTTTCTGAAAAAAAAAATTGTTTTTAACAAGAACTCCCAAATTGAATTCTTTTAACCTAACTATTCAAATAGAAGATTACCCAAAAGTATAGAAGAATTATAACTTAAAGAAGACAAAAAAAATTCTTACCTGACATACTAGACTTTCAACTGGAAACACAAATATGAGAACACTTCACTTCTTGAAACCCTCTTTTGCCTTCTCCTTTCGTCGCACACCAGACACACACCTCAAACACATATGTAAAAGTGTAGAAAGTTTCTGGATGAAGGGTCTTAAAAAGGAAGTAGGTGCCTTTTTATATAAAGAAACTTTTTTTTAAAACTAAACCCTCAACTATGAACCATTTCACCTTTCAATCCTTAAACTTTCCAACTTAATACCATTAAATAAAACTAAGGTGTTACAACATCTCCCACCTAACGGAATTCCGTCCCGGAATTCAATCATTCAAACAAATGAGGGTATTTCGATCTCATTTCGGATTCCAATTCCCAAGTAGCATCCTGACCTTTATGATAACGCCAATGAACTTTTACTAACCCAATCTCTTTATTTCTCAAGTTTTTCACCTTATAATCGGTTATAAATTCCGGCTCTTCAATAAAACTTAGTTTCTCATCAACTTGAATTTCTGGTAACGGTATCGCCTGATCAGAATCAACTAAACACTTTCTCAAATTCGACACATGAAACGTGTTATTGTTAGTGCAATATGTCTTCAAGGTTTAAATATAGAAAGGTCAAAGTCAAAGTCAATGTATTGAGTTGTATTGTGTTGTTTACACCTTGTAATGTGTTTAGTATAAATAGGTTTAGTTGTGTGTTAGAAAGGAGACTCTTAGAAAAGTCTCTGATAACTCATAACTCATATCCTTAGAGAGCTTGTAACAGTGTTCTTGATAATTGGATGACGAATTCATATCTTCTCTATCTTGATTGATCTTTAGGGATTAACAATTGGTATAAGAGCACGTTATTGAAGATCTTGGATTAACAATTGGTATCAGAGCACGTTATTGAAGATCTTGGATTAACAATTGGTATCAGAGCAGGATCTTAGATTCAGAGAGTGTTTCTGTGATCATACACAATTTTTTGTGAAGATTTTCAAGAAAATTTGATCGATTTCTTGATTTTTCTCAAGAAATCTCGTTTTCTTGAGATTTTTTTCAAAAATTCTTTGTTTGTGATCGAATTGATTCAAGTTTGTGCTCAGTAGATTCGTCATCTGATTTGGAACAAGATTAATGAAGGTTTCGAAGGCCAATTTCATTGATTTGAGGTTCAATTTTGAAGATCTGTGAGATTGTTGGGTTCAAACTCGATCTTCTGTTCGATCGACAAGAATCGCAGTTCAGACGTTTTCAATGGTTTTTGTGTGTAAGAAAAACATTCAGACTGATATTTCGAGCATTTCTGTGAAGTTTCATGCAGGGGTTTTCAGATTTCAGACGTTTTTGGGAATTTTTTGTGAACTTTTCGCAAGATCTATTCTTTTCGCAAGACTCATCGTGGTTTTCGCAAGACTCATAGTACTTTTCGCAAGTTCATCATCGTTTGAAGGTCTTCAGAATCTAAGTGGAGTTTTCGCATCCCAAAGTCACGTGAACAGGAACTTTTCGCAAGCTTCTTTCATGCGAACAGGAACTTTTCGCAACCTAAAGACACGCAAACAGTAACTTTGCGTATCCCTCTGTCACGCAAACCTCAGATCAAGATTTTCCAAGTCTACTTTTCGCAACCATCTAACTTTTCGCAATTGTTGCTTGCGAAAACTCTGGCTTTTCGTTTCTTCAGCTTACGCATACTGGTGGTTTTCGTAACTGTTGCTTGCGAAAACTGACACTTGGTCAATTTTTTTTACTGTTCATCTGACTTGGTTATTTTATACTGAAATTTTATACTATAGTGTATTTCATACATTTTAAGAGTTTTTCAAGAAAAAGTTTTATATATATTTTTTTTTGTACTGTTCGGTCAAACTTTACTGTTCATTTCTGTCCTTACTATCAGTTCAAATTAAGCTCTTTCTTACTGTTTATCATGGCTTATCAAGTTTCAGTTAATCGTCCTCCGATGCTTAACAAGGATTCGGATTTTGTGAAATGGACGGTCGACTTCATGGATTTCATTTCGAGAAGAGAAAATGGAGATTTAATGATAAAATCTTTCACCAAAGGCCCGTTGATCCTTTATAAACGGGAATAAGATTTTACTAAAGAAGAGATATATCGGAAGAGAGCTGATAAAGATGCAACATCATATTTGATCCTTGTTATTTCCAAACTTCCACAATATACTTGTGCTCGATTAAATGCTTTCAAAAATAATCCTATGTTGTGTTGGAAGGAATTAACGAAGCTAATGCATGGATCGTATGTTGATTTCAGGGTAAAGAAAGTGAAGAATGCTGATAAGGAGGATACAAATCAGACAACATCAGAAATTCACAAAGAGGAATCGTCAAAAGCGGAAGAAAAGAAAGTTGATTTAGAGAAAAAGGAAGACATGAAGGATGTGATAGAAGATTCTGAGAAGATTACTGAGCTTACAAAGAGACTATCAGATTTAGAAAAATTAATAAAAGATGAAAGAGAAGAACATAAGAAAGAAAGAGAGGGTCTAGCTCTAAGAATTTCGGATCTTGAAAAGGAATTGAAGATGAAGACTAAAGCTTGTGAAGATAACAAAGCTTTTGAACTCCAATTCCAAAGACTTTCCAAGCAGAACTCAGATTTTTAGAAAGTATTATTTTTAGAGAAGCAAAAGGTGGAGAAGGAAAGAGCCGAGTTTGAGGTTAAAAGGAAAGAGTTTGAAGTGAAGAATGGGAAGCTTTCAGAGAAAATTTCTGAACTGCAAGAGGAGTTGGATTTGGAAAGAAGTGAGTTAGAAAAGAGAAAGAAAGCTGAGTTTCAAGCAAGAAGCGTAAAGGATGATTTTTCTGTAGAACGGAAGATATTTCAGCAAGAAATTCAGAAACTCACGAAGAACTTGGCGGGTTTATCTACAGATATCATGAAGGAAAAGAGGGTGAATTGTGATATTCGGAAGAAGCTCGAGTTGATGACAAAGGAACGAAATGCCTTAAAAGACAAAGTGAGGTCGTTCGACAACTCCGAGTGTTTTTCAGAATGTCCGATGCGTCCTTCTAACATTTTCTACGAGCATTATGTGGATAAGTTTTCCAAATCATTTGCTGATCTTCCTTCCTACAAAAGAGTCAACATGAAATGGAAGGTAAAAGGTAAACTTCCTGATAAAGATGTACCAAAATCATCATTTCCAAATAAGAATTTTACAACGAAAGTTAATTCTTTTGTTAATAATAATTATATTCAATATTGGTATGGTACTTACCATTTTCCTTCTTATAGAGCTCCGCTTAACGTGTCAGGACCCAAGACACGTTGGGTACCAAAATCAACTTAATCTGTTTTGCAGATTTAGAGGCAAGCGTTGAACTCTCGGAAGATGAAGTACTTGTGCATTCAAGAAGACATTGAACATCACATATTTTCAGGGAGTTTTCTATTTTTTTATATATACATGTGCGATTTGATAAATCTTTTGGTATTTTGTAGGGGGAGAGAGTGTGAGATAAAAGACTATGGCTTTTGAACACATCAGTTCAAAACCCGCACTTCAACGGTAATGGCTTCTGAACAATTCAGTTCAGGACCCGTACTTCAATGGCTATGACTTCTAAACAAATCAGTTTAGAACTCGTACTTATCAGGTGATATCTTTTTGAACTTTAACTGCCATATCTTTTTGTTTCTCAAATCAAGTGATAAAAAGGTAACATTGTGTTATATTTTATTTCTACTAACGTTGAAAGTTTGAACCTTCACAAATTTAATTCAATGAAGTGAAATTCTTCAATTTTTTCATTCAATGAATAAAATGTTTGTTAAGGATGATTTTACGAGCATTTTTGTATCGTCGGAGTTATATTTGTTTCTACTTTCGCTTCTGAAATAAGTCGAAAGGTCAGCGAAACATGCTTGAGATTTTGATATAAGCGCAAAATTATGTAAATCTAGACTTATACAGAATACAATGCTCACAAAGCCTATTCGTCTTAATCATGAATGGAAACGAAAATATGGGGGAAGCACTACGTTTTTGAACCAAGTGATTGAGATGCTAAAATATATATATATATATATATATATATATATATATATATATAATAAAATCATTCAGTTTGATAGTCTGTGCCTGTGGCCTATCTGGTTTGGGAGATTAAGTCCCAAGGGGTACTCGTTACCTAGCCCCTAAGATCAACTGATCTGGGATTGGCTGACCCAAATCCTGCTATAGAACCAGGTAGAAAGTCATGTTCTACTGGTACAGATGGGATTAAGGTATATCGATGTAGCCTTTCTGGTTCGGGAGAGTAAGTCCCAAGGGGTGCTCGACACCTAGCCCCTAAGGCCAACTGGTCTGGGATCGGCTGACCCAAATCCTGCTATAGGACCAGTTAGAAAGTTACGTTTACGGTGTATCTTAGTCTTAATAAACTGTTTGATTATAAAAGATGCCAATGAGCACATAATAAAAGTTGCCAATGTGCACAATATGAAAAGATGCCTAAGAGCACACATCTCTTGAAACTTGGGGAAAATACAAAGTCGCGATAAACCTGGAAATTTGTGAAAATTCTGGTGTTGGACAAATAGTGTGAGTAAGAGCAAAGTATTTTTATAGGTTTTAGAGGTACATTTGCTTGTTGCTAATCATATTTCGCATGCTAGTCCACCAAATAGATTTTATAAAGGAGTTGAAACTGAACATTTTGTAACTCGATATGCGATGATGTCTTGTTTTTGAATCCAAACGCATGCATTTGATTTCACTTGATGGAAATATCTGTTACATTTCATAAAGTTGAATTTCTTTTGTTTGGTGTTCAAATGATTAAATGTTAGTAGTTATAAAATGTTGTTCAATGAATTCTATTTTCATTATATAAGTTTGTTAAAATGTGCGCTTATACGATTTTTATGCAAATTTTCAGGGGGAGAAAATCAACTTGCTCTACAATTCTTATTTTTAGGGGGAGCAAGATCTTTCGTTTATGGGGAGATTGTTCGTGTTTTTCAAGGGGAAGAAATGTTTTTGAAGAGGGAGATTGTCCGTGACTGAAATTGAAAAGATTTTCGATGCTCGTGATGCTCACTTTCATCGAAAAAGGGGGAGAATGTCTACATCAATTTCATGTCAAAGAAAGTTTAAAATCAAAGATTCGTTTTAATGTCAACGGGGAGATTTGTAGAAAGAAGACGTCGTTTCAAGAAATGATAGGGGGAGTTTTATTCTTCAAGAGTTTTTAAGAAATCGATTGATCATTTCAGTGATCTCTTTCTTTTGAACTCGCGCGTTTATGAAGATCGACACTGAAGAATGAAATTCTCAAGTCAATGGAAATGGGGAGAATTCTTCAAGAGTTTGAGGAAAATCGATTGATCATTCTGTGATCTCTTTTTCTTGAACTTGTGCTTATTTGTATTCAAAAGCTTTGTGTGAAGATTCATATTCTCCTGTTCGAAGAAAGAAGTTCGTTATTTGCCGTTTGAAGATTGGATGACGTTTTCACTTTGACAAGCTTTGATGAAGACCGAAGTTTCAAGAAAGCTAAAGCTTGCTGATCGCATTTGTTTAAACCTTGAATCCAAGGGGGAGATTGTTAGTGCAATATGTCTTCAAGGTTTAAATATAGAAAGGTCAAAGTCAAAGTCAATGTATTGAGTTGTATTGTGTTGTTTACACCTTGTAATGTGTTTAGTATAAATAGGTTTAGTTGTGTGTTAGAAAGGAGACTCTTAGAAAAGTCTCTGATAACTCATAACTCATATCCTTAGAGAGCTTGTAACAGTGTTCTTGATAATTGGATGACGAATTCATATCTTCTCTATCTTGATTGATCTTTAGGGATTAACAATTGGTATCAGAGCACGTTATTGAAGATCTTGGATTAACAATTGGTATCAGAGCACGTTATTGAAGATCTTGGATTAACAGTTATGAATACCTCTTAATTCTGACGGAAGTTCCAATCGGTAAGCTACCTCGCCGACTCGATTAATAATCATGAATGGTCTGATGTATCTCGGACTCAATTTTCCTCGTTTACCGAAACGAACAATTCCCTTCCATGGTGAGACTTTTAACATCACTCTGTCCCCAATCTGAAACTTTATCGGTGTACGGCGTTTGTCGGCGTAGCTATTCTGTCGATCCTGAGCTATTTTCAAACGTTCCCGGATCTGACCAATCTTGTCAGCAGTTAACTGTACAATTTCTGGCCCGGCTAACTGTTTCTCTCCCACCTCGTTCCAACATAACGGTGTTCTACATTTTCTACCGTATAGAACTTCGAAAGGCGCCGCTTGAATACTCGAGTGATAACTGTTGTTATAAGTGAATTCAATCAAAGGTAAATGTCCTTCCCACGAACCACCAAAATCTATAATACAAGCTCGTAACATGTCTTCAAGTGTCTGAATGGTTCGTTCACTTTGACCGTCTGTCTGTGGGTGGTAAGCCGTACTCAACTTTATTTGTGTTCCTATTTCTCTCTGAAAACTTTTCCAAAACCTCGAAGTAAACCGACTGTCTCGATCCGATATAATCGATAAAGGTACACCATGACGAGTTACCACTTCATCGATATACAACTTTGCCAACCTTTCCAACGGATACGATTCTTTAATCGGTAAGAAATGAGCGGACTTTGACAATCGATCTACAATAACCCATATAGCATCAAAGCCTTTCGGTGTTCTCGGCAATTTTGTTACGAAATCCATCGTGATCTGATCCCATTTCCAAACCGGAATTTCTAATGATTGTAACTTACCAAACGGTTTTTGATGTTCCACTTTAACCTGCAAACAAGTTAAACAACGTTCCACATATCGAGCTATATCTTTCTTCAGACCCGGCCACCAATAAAATTGTCGTAAGTCTCGATACATTTTGTTAGTACCCGGATGAATAGAAAAACGAGACTTGTGAGCCTCATTCAAAACTCTTTCACGAATATCACCCAAACGAGGTACCCAAATTCTATTTTCAAAACACCATAATTCACGATCATTTTTCACTAAGATAGATGACATACCTACGAGTCGTTCCCGTTTCAGATTTTCTTCCTTTAAAGCTTCAATCTGACATCTTTTTAATTCTTCGAAAATGTTCGGTAATAATTCGGCTCGTAACGTGACAACTTTGATCGTTCCACTTTTTTCTTGACGGCTCAGTGCATCGGCCACTACATTTGCTTTTCCCGGATGATACAAAATCTCAAAATCATAATCGTTCACCAGTTCTAACCATCGTCGTTGTCGAATATTTAGTTCCCTTTGATTGAACAAGTGTTGAAGACTTTTATGATCGGTAAAAATCTGACATTTGGTACTGTATAAATAATGTCTCCAAATCTTCAAAGCAAATACAACGGCAGCTAATTCCATATCGTGAGTGGGATACTGTCTTTCGTGGTCTTTCAACTGACGAGAAGCATAAGCAATAACCTTTCCACGCTGCATCAATACACAACCGAGGCCCAATTTCGATGCATCACTGTAAACTACAAAATCTTCTGAACCATCGGGTAAAGATAGAATCGGTGCACTACACAATCTTTCTTTCAAAATTCGGAAGGCCTCGGCTTGAGCTTCTTTCCATTCAAACTTTACATTCTTTTTCGTTAACATAGTTAGAGAAGTTGCAATACGAGAAAAATCTTGTATAAATTTGCGGTAATACCCGGCTAAACCCAGAAAACTTCTGACTTTAGTCGGTGTTCTTGGTGGTTCCCATTTTTCAATAGCTTCAATTTTTACAGGATCCACTTTGATACCGTTTTCAGAAACAATATGCCCCAAAAATTGAACTTCTCGTAACCAGAATTCACATTTGGAAAGTTTAGCAAAAAGCTTTTCTCGTTTCAACAATTCCAAAATAATACGAAGATGGTTAGCATGATCCTCTTCAGATTGGGAATAGATAAGAATATCATCGATAAAAACAATCACAAATTTATCAAGATAAGGACTACATACCCGATTCATCATATCCATAAAAGCTGCCGGCGCGTTAGTCAAACCGAACGGCATAACCAAAAATTCGTAATGACCATATCGGGTACGGAATGCAGTTTTCGATACATCTTCTTCCCGAACTTTCAACTGATGATAACCGGATCGTAAATCAATCTTTGAGAAGTAACTAGCCCCAACCAACTGATCAAACAGGTCATCGATTCTCGGAAGCGGATATTTATTCTTTATCGTCAGTTTATTTAGTTCCCTATAATCGATACACATTCTCATCGACCCATCTTTCTTCTTTACAAATAACATCGGTGCACCCCACGGAGACGTACCGGGTCTGATAAAACCTTTATCTAACAATTCCAGTAACTGTGACATCATCTCTTTCATTTCTGACGGAGCCAATCGATATGGTGCACGAGCAACCGGTGTGGCCCCCGGTATTAAATCAATTCTAAATTCAATCGATCGGTGTGGTGAAAGACTAGTCAAATCATCTGGGAAGACCTCTGGGAAATCACTAACTACCGGTATGGTTTCAACAACATTCTTTTCTTTCTTGGTATCAATTACATAGGCCAAATAACCTTGACAACCTTTCTTAACACATTTACGGGCTTTTAACATAGAAATCAGACTAGTCTGTCGGTCTCTACGGTCACCGTAAATCACAACCGGCCCCTTCCCAGGTAAGTCAATATTAATCATCTTTTTATTGCAAACAATAGTGATTTTTAGCCAACCAATCCATCCCCATAATAACATCAAACTCTTTCAAACAAATAGGAAACAATTGAATAGGTACTGAACACCATCCACATTTATGCAACAATTATCAAATACTTCACTAACCGAAACGTGATTATTATTAGCAGTTTCTACTACTAACACATAATCTAACACTTTAGGTTTCACATGCAAACGATCTATAAATGAGGGAGACACAAAGGAACGATTTGCACCAGAATCAAATAGCACTTTAGCACATACTGAGTTTACTAAAAATGTACCTGTTACCACATCAGGAGTCTGTTCGGCCTCAACCGTAGACATCTGAAATGCACGCCCTTTAGCTTTGGTCTGATCGGGCTTTCGTGTATCTCCCCGATTCCCTTGACTACCTCCCGGATAATTGGTTCCCCGACCTCTCAATTGTGGACAATCAGGTTTGAGATGGTCCGGAGAATTACAATGATAACAAAACCGGGATACCCGACAATCACTAGCAATATGGCCCGATTTCCCACATTTAAAACAAGTTCTGGAATCAATATGACAGTCACCCCGATGAACCCGGTGACACTTCGGGCACGGTCTCTCAACAAATTTGGGACTTGGACGATTATCAAATCGAGTAAACTTTTGTTTTCTAAAATCAGTTGGCGGTCCTTCCCACTTTCTTTTCTCACCCAGTTGTCGGTTTCTATCTTTTTCACTTGTCTCCGCAGCATCAACTGCGGATGTAAAAGTATCGGGACGCATAGCTATGACAACTCCCCGAATAGATGAGTGTAGTCCCCAAATATATCTTTCAACTTTACGTTTTTTCTGAGGATACGTAACATTCAGCAAATCGAGCGTTTTCTACAAATCTAGCAGTGTATTCCTGAATAGTTGAATTACCTTGTTCCAATCTCATAAATTCTTCTTCTAACCCTCTTATTGCTGCTTGTGGACAAAAGTGTTCTTTAAAAGCTTTGGTAAACTCACCCCAAGACAAAGTTTTGTAAATATCTGATCCTTTTGAAGATGTCATAAGATCCCACCAATATAAGGCATCAGATTTCAATACACCAGCAGCAAACATAACTCTGTCCTCATTTGAACATTTACTAGTATGAAAAATCGATTCAATTTCTTTTAACCATTTCATAGCTTTGACAGGATCACGTTCACCGAAATAAGTTGGTGGTTTACACGCTAAAAACATTTTATAATCACATCCCTTGGTAACAGTAATAGGAGCATTTACCTCATTCCCCGTGGTAGTTTCAGGATGTTCTGGAGGTTCAGTTTCAGTATGATGAGGATGTCTAAACAAAGATTGCAAATTAGTTTGAAGTCTATTCATCGCCGCATTTAAATCCCCCTGTGTAACAAATTGAGAATCTTGAGATCGACCCCGACCTCTGGCCCGTCCTCGACTTCTTCCCCGACCTCGACCTCTGATAGATGTAGTTTCGGGAGCTGTCTCAATGTCAATTCTTACTCTTCCACGTCCTCTACCTCTTCCCCGTGTAACTGGGGGTCTATCATCTATATTATCATTCGGAGAATCTGCCCTTTCTGGATTAACTGAAGCAACCCTTCTAGAACGACGAGAATTGCTATCCATCTGTTACATCACAAAATATTTATACATTTAATCACATACCCAAATATAATAAAGTATTCAGTACAAACATGCATTTGTAAGCTCATAATTACATTGGCCAAATGTAATTTGAATTTACCTTACATGTCGTTCTTTCTACTCATTATATTTAATATCCCACGGGTTCTATACATAAGAGGGACAACTTAATTTTACAGAAAACCATACAGTTTAAGTCTAGGTATAAATCTGAATACCTAAATCCCTTAAACTTAGGCTCTGATACCAATTGTAACAACCCGCATATTTCACATAACAAATATCACATAATTTACATATATTCAAAACACATATGTGATACACTTTGGTCTTTCGATACAAAACTATACAAATACATCAAAAGTCACTACTAACTTTTTGCTAACTTGTTATAATATGTAACATCTATATGACAATAATCAAAAGCAACTTCCAGATATCTTCTGCCAGCTTCACACATACTCATGTAACATATAAGCTCACAATTTTCCTTTCCCTTATTCAGTTATACGCGCTTGTCCTGAAATGCATATTTTGAAAACAAAATGAGGGTTAGACCATATGGTCTAGTGAGGAAATCTCTGTCATTGAACAGTTCAATAAATTATTTAACATGAAAATCTTTAAATCAGATAATCACTCAGTAGGCCCACAAGCACTACATCCCTCCCAAGGCAACTAAACACAACAGTCGCTATTCAAAATAACGCACACCCCGATAAGACCGAAGTCAATACCAACGGTGGCTCACTAGACGAAACATATTCGCTAGCATAAACACGCACACTCCGATAAGACCGCAATCAATATCGGCAGTGGCTCACCACACGAAACATATCCGTGGGCCAAATATATATATATATATATATATATATATATATATATATATATACCCCTGTGCGGACCATTACAGTCTCACACGCACACGAGCTTCTGTTGTGAAAGTCCCTTTACCCACGAATCAATAATTACATTATATGCGACAATTATAATTCACATATAACAATTATAGTAACCACAATTAGTCATCGTAAACCAACCGTATCAATAAGATACAACAATTAAACGATAAACATTTATAACTAAATGAATTTCAGTTCGAAAATGGTTAAAAGAAAACTCACTTTGATATGATTTATATAGCTTAACCGACGCAAATGCTCGAAATCAATATGGAACTTCACAACCGAACACCCGAATCTGAATTAAGGAATTACGGTTACTAACAAATAGATTAAATCTATTTCATAACTCTTAACAACCCATAAGGACCCTAAACGATACCCCGAAACGAAATGAAACTATAAACGACTTCTAAGTTACTAAATAACTAAGAAAATCATATAATTACCAAAAATGATTTAACCCACTTCATACAAAACTCAAGAAAACAAACACAAAACTCAAGAAAACAAACACAAAACTCACGACTAAAGTAGGAGAATTCATTTTATTATTATTTTTGTTTAAACAAAACTATAACCAAATGACTCCTTCAAAATTTAACATATAAAAATCAAGAATTACCAAATGAAGATTTCAAAACTCCATCTAATTAATCGACTTACTTAATCCATCGATAAAAGCCAAATCTTAATCCAAAACACCAAGAACTTCCAACCCAATTTTTAAATACGATTTTAGACCAAAAGACTTTTCTGAAAAAAAATTGTTTTTAACAAGAACTGCCAAATTGA
Source organism: Saussurea involucrata (assembly GCA_033807775.1). Classification (NCBI taxonomy): domain Eukaryota; kingdom Viridiplantae; phylum Streptophyta; class Magnoliopsida; order Asterales; family Asteraceae; genus Saussurea; species Saussurea involucrata. Next base: position 34,653,919 of record CM066323.1, read on the forward strand.
ATTCTTTTAACCTAACTATTCAAATAGAAGATTGCCCAAAAGTATAGAAGAATTCTAACTTAAAGAAGACAAAAAAAATTCTTACCTGACATACTAGACTTTCAACTGGAAACACAAATATGAGAACACTTCACTTCTTGAAACCCTCTTTTGCCTTCTCCTTTCGTCGCACACCAGACACACACCTCAAACACATATGTAAAAGTGTAGAAAGTTTCTGGATGAAAAGTCTTAAAAAGGAAGTAGGTGCCTTTTTATTTAAAGCAACTTTTTTTTTAAACTAAACCCTCAACTATGAACCATTTCACCTTTCAATCCTTAAACTTTCCAACTTAATACCATTAAATAAAACTAAGGTGTTACATTTTGAGCCTAATTTAAGAGTTTAAATACCTTTCTTCTAATTTACAAATTAGACCCTCAACTTTAGACTTCACATGTAGTAACCGTGTCCAAAAAGAAAGAGTTTCAAGCCTTGTGGTAGAATTTTTTTATATTTATGAAAGTTGAGGGGTTTTTTGATAAATATGTGGTAGGGTATAAATGGGCACAAAAACCCTAGAGAGAGCATTCTTTTACTGAATTGGATTGTTGTTGGCGGATGATTGAAGAAAGAATAGAGAGGAGAAAGAAGGGTTGGGAGTTCTTGTGCATTTTGGAGAAAAAGGATCCTTAAGCTTGGAAATCAGAAGAAAAGGGTGTGTGGTGATTCGATTTCTGCAAGAAGTCATCCAGGTAATTCTCTTCTACTCATCCTTAATATGTGGTATGTGGTTAGGATGATTTATCTTTTGAGGTTTTTGTTAAAGTTGAGTTTGAAGTTATTTGGGAGGAATTAGGCGCCAAATCGTGTTCTTGGCAGCCAAGATTTCAGTAATTGTTGAGTTTAGTGACCGTGATGTAGATGTTAATCTTCATCTGTGAGTTTTTGGCCGTTTCTAGGATTTATCGGACCAATTAAGGGACAGGTCGACGTCCGGATAACTTCCTGGACGTCCGGACACATTGAGCGGTTAAAGGTTTCCAGGTAAATGTCCGGTAGTCGTGTGTGTGTCCGGATGTTTGGATATTCCGGATAGGGTGATGTCCGGATAGGGTGTTGTCCGGGTAGGCTGTTGTCCGGAAAGCTGGTGTCCGGAAAGGTGTGTGTGTCCGGATAATTGAGTAATCAACTTACGATTTGCCCATTCATTCAGGGAAAACGAGTGGAAGTGCCTATCTGAGTAGGAAAGGAAAGTAGCGTGCCAGGTGAGTTTTTCTAACCAAAGCTTGATGGTACTTGTTCATTTACTTGTACAAGTGTGTTTACTTAATGTATGTGCATATATATTACTTGTGCATGGTGTGAGCTTTATGGGGGGTGTGTCCCATACGATTTGGTGTGAGCTTTATGGGGGGGGGGTGTCCCATACGATATAGTGTGATGCTTATGGGGGGGTGTCCCATATGTTAAGGTATGACGATTATGGGGGGTGTGACCCATATGTCATAGTGTGATGCTTATGGGGGGTGTCCCATATGTTATTTGCCAAACTTTACATTGATTTATGTTTTCGCAAATTCTTATATGTTAAATGTGGTGTGATTGTAACTGAGGGATCTCACTAGACCTTGTGGTCTAACCCTCGCATTTTCAAAACTGAAACCCTTTTCAGGTAAGCAGGTTAAGGGCAGTTCCTCTAGTGGTAAAGAGAAGGCGTGAGAGCGGGTGTGGCTTGGCATTAGCGGACTTCCTTTACATTTTTGTTATAGAAACTCTCAGTTGTAATTAGGGTTATTCCGCAAACCCAAGTTTTGAATTTTGATGGTGTAAACCGTAGGCCATGTCTTGGCGATTTATTATAATTGATGTCTTATTTCGGCATGCTTTGGAGTGGGTTGTTACAGTTGGTATCAGATCCATAGTTTAAGGGATTTAGGTGACCGGATGGGCCTAAACTTAAACTGTAGGAGTACAACTGAGAATGTAGGAAGGCCTAGGAAGACCTCACTGGGGAGTGTGAATAATAGGTTGGTGAGAACTATCATGTAAGGTAAGTTCGGAATTACACCTGGCCAGTGTAATTGTGAATTTACAGGTGCATGACGGTGATCATTCTTGCCTTGTTATTTTGGGACGGTTGTTAATCTGTTTTGTGTGTAAAGTTTAATCTTGTCATTATGGCAACGGTTTAGTGTGTTGTGTAGATTATTCTTGGTGTGATTGATGATACTATCTAGAAGAAGCATTGTTTGAATGTTTGGTATGAGTGTCCGTGTGAAGTAGAACCTTTAGGGTTCTTAAGGGAAATAAGTGTTTGGAGGTGAGCTCCTATTCTCTAATGAGTCTTTATTCTGGGAGATTCCCGATGCCGGTGAATTGAAATCTTGAGAGTTTCAACTCAAGGATCGGATAGTGGAGAGGTGCTTTCTTACTCTCTAGTTAGTGGAAGAGTGACAAGAGTGGTTGAAAAGTGATAGATGTATGGATTGGTAACATTGGTGTCGGTTAACCAATTTGGGACCGAGGTGAAGCCATTTATTTTACAAATTAATAGTCAGGTGGTGACTGTGAGGTTGGAACATCCAAGTGTGTGGGGGAGTATCGGTACCGAAGGTTGTTTCAAATGTAAGGAACCTAATGGTGTAGTAGGAAGTAGGGTGTCGGCGTTGATTTGTTGTAACTGCAAAAAAAAAGTTAACCCTGCTTAAGCGAATAGCCTTCAATGTAAAGTGAGTCATGCATTACGTTTTCAAACCGGTTACATAAGTCCTCCATGTCAAAATGTGTAAGTGTGTGCGTGTGCCTTGTAAACTTCCGATTTTGAAAATGAGTTGGCGTGTGCAAGTGTGTGCTTGAAGGAAAAGATAAATTTGTTTACATGGTGTAAAAATTTCGAACTCGGAGAAATAGTGAGTTACTTCACTTCTTTTGCGAGTGAGTTAAGCTTTGTTGTAAAAATAAAAAAAATCGTAACAATATTTGATCGCATGGTTTTATGGATGAAAACGATATGAACACGTGGTTGACATATCAGCAAGTGTGAGAGTCGGTCGACTATCCCAGTATGGGTGATATTGCTGTGTTTTTAAAAAAAAATTGCACAAGGAGAATTTCAGTGAATGCACTTTCAAATGATGAACAAGGTTTAGTGTGAGCGATCTTTGAGATCGGTGTGTGTGGTGGTAACTTATGGGAGTATCGTGGCATGCATATCAAAACCTTGTTTTGTGGGATATTTTGAGTGTGTAAAACAATTTAAATCATTGTGTTGTCATGCATGAAGGCTATGAACTCGCTAGGTAGTAAGGGATATCGTGCCTAAGAATGTGCGAAGTTCCGGGAGTGGAAAATGTGGTCGAGTCGTCGATGGTTGATTTGTGATCTTAGTGTTACAGTATAGGAAGGACAGTGCCTACCTGTAGCCTCGGTCTTTGTCTGTGGAAATGCTTGTGTGATGGAAGTCTTTGCTCTTTTCGGTAAGTAGGCATAAGACTGACGGCGGGGGGGTGTGTCCCGGGTGATTTCGAAGTAGGCAAAATACCTTGAAAGGTAACGTTGTGGTATGTGGATGAGTCGGTATCGGCGTAGAGCCGGAGTTGAGGAGAAGTTGTATTTAGGCTAATTGCCAGGATTTGGTGTGGAAGTCAACGACGAGTGTTGAGTCGTTGTCGGGAGATTTGAGAGTTGAAAGGCTAGCCCTGGTGTGATTTTTATTTGGCGGGTGTGTGCGTGGAGATAAGAGGTCGGTTGGGATACGTGTGTATCTGCCCAGAGGGTGGACCGCCTTTTTGGTGAGTATCCTGAAGGTGGAGATGTGTTAGTTGGATAAGTGATTCTTCCTTGTGACTGTTATGTCAATTACGAACGAGGTAGTTAGCCCAACTCATGTGGGACACGTAGACTATGTTGGTTTGCAAGGATGTGTCTTATAGTTTGATTTATTTGAGCGTGCCTCAAGTGGACCCGAAGAGTCGATCGGGAATAAGGACTCGATCGAGTGTAGTAGACGGTCATAATTTGTGATTCACCTAGATGGGAGAAAGACAAGGTTGTGAGTCTTTCTGAACCTAAATTTTATACAAATGTGACAGAGTTATTATATAACTGTGTGTTTCTCAGCTGCATTTATTACAAAACGATGATTAAGTGTGTGGTGTGGTTGTTATCTATTCGCGTGTTTCCAACTACTTAAGTATGAAGCTATGAATAATTGTAATACCCCGCTTTAAAAATGTGTACTTTAACGTCTCAAAAATATATCGTAATTAAAATGTCAAATTTAGATAGTTGAGGGTTAAAATTGTCATTAAGCTAAAGTGCTTTAATTAAAAAAATTAATAATTAATAACAATAAAATATATATGTGTTTCATGGTATCTTATTAGAGTAAACTACATTTCATCCCTGTTAAACACCCACCGCCATCACCTCTCTTCTACTCTCTCTAAAATCTCTCATTCTTCTCTCTAAAATTTCTATCAAATTGTTGAAGGAATCATTGATACAATTATATATTCGGAATCCTCTCGTCAAATCCTTCGTAGAGGTATAATTTTCTTCCTATATTATGAATTATTGAAATTGGGTTTTGATTGTGTTTAGGATCAGATTATAGTTTGAAATTTGCAAGGTTATGATGATATACTTGTTTAGAAATGTTTTGTTTGGTCAAAAATGAAGTAGGACTAAAAAGGGTAAAGTTTAGAATCAAAATGGTGAGTTTTGTGTTTATGTGGTTAGTTGTTCACCAACTGTTCGGGTAAATGCTTAAGAGAATAAAGTTTAATGATTAAGCATAAGAGATTAATCATTAAGCTCCATTTTGATGTTAAGTATGTTAGTTTATATTTAGAATGGGTTAATTGAGTAAAATCTGAAGATTGGTTCATAAAAAGTGAATCGAGAAAAAATGAGAAATCGAACGTTACGGTATGTGAAGGTCAGTTTTTGGACAGTGCATAACTCACAAACCGTAACTCCGATTGAGCTCAAATTTTGCATAAAGAAGCTACTCGAGTAGTACAACGATTCTTATGAAGGGCCTAAAACCCAGTTTTGACTCTTACTAGCTCAAAATATCGTGTTTTTGGGACTGATCACTGTGTACTCGGGATCAGTCCTGTGTTTTTACAAAATTAGTATAAAATTAACCGATGCTCCAAACGGGGTGATTCCAATTCGAGTAGAACTATAAGAGGTCAGAGAACAATTTTTGTTTAGAGCTTATAATCTGGTTTGGTCTCTAAGTATGAGAAAAATGCTCGAAAGGAAGGCGTTTAGAAGCTGTCAAAACACAGTTCCACGATATGTGTCGAGTTTAGGTTGAATTGTGTATCGGGCTGTTCGTTTTGAAGTTTAAGTTGCTTAGATACCATTAGAACCAAAATTCAGTATTAGAATGATTATGATGTGAGTTTTATGTTGTTCAATTGATAACAATTTATAGTTAAAATAGGTACTCGAGCTCGTACAACTCCGTCGTAAACCTCGTTTGATCGTGCGTTACCTCTCAATTCGTTTAAGGTATGGATTTCATTTCCTTTGACTCGTGGGCAACTATTTGTTGTAGTTGACCCTTCCTAAAGGTGGTTCACCGCCTTACAATTGATCACGTGAACGTGGTCAATAAGATGAATATATATATATATATATATATATGAATTATGAAAGTTTTATCGTGAAACATTGATGTTGATTTATTGAATCTTTTGTTTGAATCTTTTGACGTTTCATTAAAAACGTGTCTTATATGAAAGTGATTATGAACTTGTGAACTATATTGAACTTGATTTATGAACGCCATTCGGGTAAGTGGCATTTGTGAATTTCGATGATTTTAGAACAACCCAATTAATGGGCACATTAGTTGGGATGCCTTCTATGGCGGCTTTGTAGTCATGGCGTCCTGCAGGTGAACTCGGTCCACAAGAGTCAGTCCGATGGTGGCTCCCGTGACTCCGACTCTGTGGACTAGGCCGACTTTGTTGGCTCCAGGGCGGATGGATCGATCCTAGAGAATTTTTACCTACAGAACATGTGACCGTGGTTAAATTCACGGGGGACTCGGGTGTGTGTGCCCGCACGCCGGCCCAATAGTTCGTGTGGTTTGGCCACCCCACGAACACTTGAGACGGAATTGACGGAATTGATTTATGTTACGTTTTGAAGTTAAAGTGTGAACCGTTATTGAAATTCTTGCTTTCAAGTATTACTGAACATCTCTTTGAATTAAACGAATTACCGACTTGAGTTTTATAAAACACTCTTCAGTTGAATTTTTAAGTCTTCCGCTTGTTATTGATGTTATTATTATTGTTTCTGAATTTATATTATAATCCATTCACTGAGCCTTGTGCTCAGCCGTGTTTCTTGTTTTCTGACACGGCAGGTTCCAAATGACATTGATGGGGACGGGACTTGAGATCGAGCGTGAAGTTTTGGAGTTTTTAGACTCATCTTAATATATAAGTGTTATAAGTTTATAATCTATTTTTGAGATGTAATATTTTGGGATGTAAATCATACTTTAAAAGTTGTAATCCTTTTTAGAGTTTATTAGTAGCTCTGAATTAGTTGTGTAATTATGTTAGGTCCCGTTAGTGACATCATCCGTTCCATATCACGTGGACGGGGGATGTTACATCCTTGCTCGGGATTTGTTTATAAGTTGTTCAATGTGGCAAAATTGTGTGTGGTGATGCATGGATGCCTAAGTGGTGTGTGGTGTTGTTGTCCGAGAATAAAAGGGGGTGGAAGTTGGTGGCTAGCTAAGAAGGAAATGGTGTGATCTTGGATTGGGTAGTTCATGGTGTTTCGTAGTAAATGTGAGATCTTTGGGAATGTCGAACTAATCCTTGTGTGTAAAGGAATGCAAAGGAGTGGGTTAATATCGTTTGAGGAACGAGAAGTGTGTGGTCGCTTCGAACGTAGCGTGGAGATCCGGTTTGACTTGGTCAAATTTCTCGTATGAGATGTGGTGAAACTGTGGGTTTAGACATAGTAACCGTTGAAATTGTGTGTATGGAGTGGTCAACGTTGAAGGAGAAATGTTCCATGTTAGCCTGAGGTAATTGGGGGCGGTAGTATGGAATAAGAGAGTAAGTGTAAAGTAAAAAGTGTGACAAGTGGCTCAGAAAGAGGGAAGCAATGTTTCAGAACGTCACCATTGAGTGCATGAACTCTAGTGAGAGTATGAGAAAGGGGATTTGTGTGTATGTGAGTAGTTTAAGCATGGAGGAAAACTAGCTTATGCGATTGATCAAGAGTGTGTATCTTCTAGTGAGTTATTCTTTGGAAATGTGTTTTATGTTTGAGAAGGAAGTGGAAGAAAGTAGTCGAATGTAGTGCTCGGATGAAGGACCATGGGATTGGACTTGATAGTAGTATGGGAGTGACGTTGTAGTAAAAGTGTGGGAATTGATTGTTATCAATGGGTTGTAGTCGGCACATTTAATGCAAGAAGGTGTTATCTGCCTTAGAAGTATTTTGTGTTAGAAGAGTGATTGTAGAGTTGTGTATAATCTGGGGAGGAAAAATCTTAACTGCGGGATTGAGGTGATAGTCAAGGTTGACCCGGTGATCGGTTGGCGAATTGAGCGTCGTTATTTTATAAGGGTTTCGGGATGTGCGGCGTTAACTTCGGTAGAAGGCGTTCTTTTAAGGAGGTAAAATTTTGTGTGAAACCCTTAGTGTGACGCGTTTTAAAACCATGAGACTAGATGTGTGAATGATTTTGGGTGAGACCGGAGGTCGTGTGGTTGACCACCAATAGGTCATGCATTTCGTGAGAAGTTAAGCGTGGCTCGAGACCGCCACAGGTTGGAAGCAGAAGGAAGAGTTTGATCGAATGCCGTGTGGGAGACAGTGCAATACTTATGGTTAGTCATGAAAAGACGTTGTGCGTTGGAGAGAAAAGAGAAACAAGACCCAGTTATGATGGGCTGTTCGCTATCATTGAGCGTGTGGGAGAAGTGGCGTACAAGTTGGAGCTATATGACGGGCTCCGGGGAGTTCATTTGATTTTTCCTATGTCGAACTTGAGGAAGTGCCTGGCCGAAGAAACCTTGGCAGTACAGTTGGAAGACATTAGTGTTGATGAGAAATTGAGGTATGAAGAGGAGCCAATGGAAAACGTAGATAGTAAGATACAAAAGACGAGGAACAAAGAAGTTCATTTAGTGAAGGTCCAGTGGAAGTATCATAAATGACGAGAGGCTACTTGGGAAGTGGAAGCGGTCATGAAGTCCAGGTGCCCTCACCTTTTTGAGAACGGAATTCCGGGGACGGAATTCTTTTGAGGGGGAGTGTTGTAGTAACTGTGTCCAAAAAGAAAGAGTTTCAAGCCTTGTGGTAGAATTTTTTATATTTATGAAAGTTGAGGGGCTTTTTGATAAATATGTGGTAGGGTATAAATGGGCACAAAAACCCTAGAGAGAGCATTCTTTTACTGAATTGGATTGTTGTTGGCGGCTGATTGAAGAAAGAATAGAGAGGAGAAAGAAGGGTTGGGAGTTCTTGTGCATTTTGGAGAAAAAGGATCCTTAAGCTTGGAAATCAGAAGAAAATGGTGTGTGGCGATTCGATTTCTGCAAGAAGTCATCCAGGTAATTCTCTTCTACTCATCCTTAATCTGTGGTATGTGGTTAGGATGATTTATCTTTTGAGGTTTTTGTTAAAGTTGAGTTTGAAGTTATTTGGGAGGAATTAGGCGCCAAATCGTGTTCTTGGCAGCCAAGATTTCAGTAATTGTTGAGTTTAGTGACCGTGATGTAGATGTTAATCTTCATCTGTGAGTTTTTGGCCGTTTCTGGGATTTATCGGACCAATTAAGAGACAGGTCGACGTCCGGATAACTTCCTGGACGTCCGGACACATTGAGCGGTTAAAGGTTTCCGGGTAAATGTCCGGTAGTCGTGTGTGTCCGGATGTTTGGATATTCCGGATAGGGTGATGTCCGGATAGGGTGTTGTCCGGGTAGGCTGTTGTCCGGAAAGCCGGTGTCCGGAAAGGTGTGTGTGTCCGGATAATTGAGTAATCAACTTACGATTTGCCCATTCATTCAGGGAAAACGAGTGGAAGTGCCTATCTGAGTAGGAAAGGAAAGTAAGCGTGCCAGGTGAGTTTTTCTAACCAAAGCTTGATGGTACTTGTTCATTTACTTGTACAAGTGTGTTTACTTAATGTATGTGCATATATATTACTTGTGCATGGTGTGAGCTTTATGGGGGGTGTCCCATACGATTTGGTGTGAGCTTTATGGGGGGGGGTGTCCCATACGATATGGTGTGATGCTTATGGGGGGTGTGTCCCATATGTTATGGTATGACGATTATGGGGGGTGTGACCCATATGTCATAGTGTGATGCTTATGGGGGTGTGTCCCATATGTTATTTGCCAAACTTTACATTGATTTATGTTTTCGCAAATTCTTATATGTTAAATGTGGTGTGATTGTAACTGAGGGATCTCACTAGACCTTGTGGTCTAACCCTCGCATTTTCAAAACTGAAACCCTTTTCAGGTAAGCAGGTTAAGGGCAGTTCCTCTAGTGGTAAAGAGAAGGCGTGAGAGCGGGTGTGGCTTGGCATTAGCGGACTTCCTTTACATTTTTGTTATAGAAACTCTCAGTTGTAATTAGGGTTATTCCGCAAACCCAAGTTTTGAATTTTGATGGTGTAAACCGTGGGCCATGTCTTGGCAATTTATTATAATTGATGTTTTATTTCGGCATGCTTTGGAGTGGGTTGTTACATCACACTTTTTACCCCAAAACTGATTTCTATTCTCAAATCGAACACGGTTATTACATCATCCTCCCCTCAAAAGAATTCCGTCCCCGGAATTCCATCTTCGAACAAACGAGGAAAACGGCTTCACAGCTTTCTAACCTGCGATCTGCAACCGCTAACGCTTCCCCCCTATATAATCCAACTTTCGTCCACACGAATGCTTTCTAGCAACACAACCATACCTTTTTCGGCCAGACACTTCCTAAGATTTGATACGTGGGATGTCGAATGAGCTCCACTAGGCATGACCTTTCATCATTATGGTGTAAATCAACGAATTAACACACTTACGGTTATCTACAACTCTAAACATAGGTCATCGAAAGGATCTCGGAGACCCACCAAAGCACGAAAGCCAGGATCTTTCAGAAAATGGATAATTCTACCCCGTGGATAACTTTTCTTGAGACCCTTATATTGAAGGTACGGATTTCCTATTTCATTCTATACGAGGATAATCCCTTGATAGGATTATCCATTCCATGATTGAAATCATGTCACTACAAAAGTAAGTGCATGTTAATTCGACCGAAATTCCTTTATTATGTCGAAATACGATATTCCATTTGAACGACAATCTCATGATTTGGTGTCAAGTTTATGGCGTTGCTTTGAAAGTATTCATGTTCATTCACTATTATTCATATGTGAGGTTTGAAAAGTCAATTTTAGACTTTAATTGAATTGTTTTCATATTGAACATTGTTTCAACAACATTTTGAACTATAAATATCATTTGATGGATTTCATGGTTGTTATTTTCTTTCTTAACTTTCATGTTTCACACTTGATGATATAATTTTGTATGACATAATGGTCAGGGCATAGATCATTGTGACGCTCTGTGGTGCTCGTAAATCACAGCGTCCCCATACTGGTGCTCTATAAGTGTGAGCTTTACCTAGGCATGGGTGGGGGTGTATGGACTGGTCCTAGGATATGCGCATTATGATACGCATTCGTTGCGTACGGGAATGGACGTGCGTGCCCGCACTACATCCCATGACCCATATAGACTGATCCTTCCTTGGGATTTATGACACATTGAGGGTTTCACCTGTTGATTCCTCTTTGTGATTTATGAACTGGGTAACCGGTCTTGTTTTGTATTTTGTACGATGCCTTACGGTGTTTTTGTTTAAAAATATTCTATAACTCTTTATACATTGACTTTTGCTTTGACTTTTGTTATGTCAAACTATTATGTTTGTTTCCGCCATGAATTGATATTATTTCCCGTTACCGTTTTTTTTAATCCGTTCACTGAGCAATTGTGCTTAGCCGTGTTCTTTGTTTCTTACACGGCCGATTCAGTAGAAGAGATCCGGGGAAATACTGGGAACTGACTGAGTGGACTTGAAGTTACAACCGGTGAATCTTTTGATAGTTTAGTTGTTGTTCAGGTGTTATACGTTATACATTTAGCCGGTTGTGATCATGTTTTGAAGTTCCGTTAATTTGTCTTTTGGGTTTAATTGTTTGATACCGACCCTAATGCTTTATTAGTTTATATTTATGTTTCGGGTTATAAGTGTGACACGCACCCTGTCCTCGGCCACGCGGGACTGGCCTCAGGTCGACTGTACCAATATCATCTACACTTCTAAATTCACGATTTTAAAACGCGTCAAACTACGCGTTTCACACATCACCTCACCTTCTCAAAGGAACGGATTCTACCGAAATTAACGTCACACCAACATGAATCCCTTACTAAAATAACCACGCACGATTTGCCAACCGCACACCAGATCGACCTTGAATAACACCCTAACCCGCAGTTAAGAATTTTCTTTCACAGGTTACACACAATTCTACAATCACTTTCCTAACACCAAGTACGTCTAAGGCAGCTACCGCTTTCTCACGTTAATTATTCTGACCACAATCCAATAATAACAAACAATTCACACGTTTATATCATAACGTCACACCTATATTACTACCAAGTCTAATCCAATAATCCTTCACCCCGAGCACTACCTTCAATTACTTCCTTTCATTTACTTCTCAAACATAAAACACGCTTCCAAGGAACGACTCCCTAGAATGTACACACTCTTGATCAAACACATACCCACAAATCCTCTTTCTCATACTCACTCTAGAAATTCATGCACCCGACGATGGCGTCCTGCAAACATTGCTTCCCACCGTCCGCACTACTTGTCACGCTTTCTACTTCCCGTTTACTCACTTATTTCAATCCCACTGTCCCAATTATCTCAGGCTAGCATGGGACATTTCTCGTCCAACATTGACCACCTCATACACATAATTTCAACTGTTACTATACTTAACCAACAGTTTCACCATGCCTCTTACTAAGGATTCAAACAAGTCAAATCGAAATGACACTCAATACTCGAAGCGACTGATAGGCGGGTTTCACCCCCCTTAAATCTTACCGCAAGTGTACGGTGTCGAAATCAAGTAATACGTACGGTAAGTACGAGTATCGAATCCACGGGAACTAGGAACTAAGTATCACAATGACCACAATTGCTATTAACTGAATTGTCGATATTTTGAAAGGTTGGTTTTAAACTAATCAATGGCAATTAAACTAAATCAAACACGGAACAGGAACAACTTAAAAGACTTCGATAGAGAAAACAGTTGAGAGTTGGGAATCCTATGGTTTTCACATACAAACATTTGACCCAAAACAATTACCAGTTATTCTCATCAATGAATACCCAATCTTGAGATCACCGTTGCCCTTTCTCAAGCGACAACGATTTTTATGATAAACGATGGTTCTTTTTCAAACAACCGCAAGTTTTATCTTGGAAAACATAAGTTAAATCTCTCAATCTTAACCTATGTAGTTCAAAACACATTAAACACGAGATTTTAAAGGGACTAAGGTTTACTCGGAATATCTCTATCTCCTTTCTCACCTTAGGCATGCAATTTGTAATTCTAAATAACAATCTATTCTCTCGAACTTAATTGCTAACAACAAATCAATTGTAAATTGGCCAAACTCACAAAAGCGTTAAGAACGAAATCACATGCTTCATTAATTAAGAAAACTGATAAGAGTTCAAACCATCTGTTCATATGTTCAAACCATATTCATTCCAACCCCCAACCTCTGAAATTAGTTCATGTCGGTGGTGGATTCAAACACAAAAGAAAAGACAAGAACAATGGAAGAAAACAGTGCAAACGTGATCGTGGTGAATGGAATGATGTACTCCCTTCTCTCGTGTTGTATCTACTTCGCGTGATGAACGTGGCTCCGATTAATCCTCTAACGTGACTCCGAAAAGTCTCCCAAAATCGCCCCTAAACTGCCTCTGGTCGTCGTCGAAAAGCTGCGCGAATAATGACCTAAAATTCCCAAAAAACAGACTTAAGGATGCTGAAACAGTGTGCGCCGCGGTTTGCAAACCGCGCGCCAAACCGCGCGGCGGCGTGGAGCAGTGCGTGCCGCGGCATGGGTCGCGGTTTGGGAACAGTGTGCCGCGGCATGGAACAGTGTGTGCCGCGGTTTGGGCCGCGGTTTGGGAACTGTGTGCCGCGGTTTTGGACTAAGATCTCGGGCTTCCGTTGGGCTTCGTTTTGGGCTCTTTTTAGCTTCTTTTCTCGGAGATTACTGTATTTTAATAAACCTGCACATTCCACTAGATAAACCGTAAAATTTCGCTTCTTTGCTTAAATACAAGTCAATCTCGTTGGTTTTAGGACCGAAAATAATGCCAAAAAGTGGCGTTATCAACAATCCCAAACCGAGCGTTGCTTGTCCCCAAGCAAATTAGCGATAAAAACAGAATAAAAGCATATATCAGAGAAATGTAATAACTGCACAACTCCCAATCGGTACCATGTAATGCACTGGTGATTTCCCATACCCGTGAATGCCTGTCTCACTCTCGCCTCATTCTCATTCTGTTTGATCTATGACTTTCCATTGTAAGTTGAACTCGTGACTGCTCCGATTACACTAAGGTTGTTCTGGATCCAGACATACTAGGGAAAACATTTCGCCTCGACCCTACCTCACGGGATACTCTCTTTGCACTTGAACCTAGGTTATCGCACATGTTGTCATGTATAGGAAGTTATGTACAAGAATACTCAAAAATCACATGACAACTTTAAAGAAAGACGCACAAGTGTCCAAAAAGTCGATCTCAGAAAGGAATCAAGTAGCAAGACAGGGAATATTAGCAAAGGTAGTCGTATACGCTAATCGTGTTTTCTGAAAGATCAACCAGGTCTTTACAAGGGTTGTAGTGGGGCTAGGGTTATGGCTAAGAAACGACGGGTAAATGGAACAAAGTCCTCGGTGTGTCAACCATTAGCAGTTAAGAACTTCTCTGGTTTCGATTCTATCACTTGGCCCTCTTTGTCACTAATGGAGTCGCTTTGACTCTCTTATTTCTGCTGTAAATAATATCTAAACTATTTTTTTATGGGACTTCATTGGTCGTCTTTATCTTATTGGGGCTGCATTGGCCCTCTTTTCTATTTATTTTCATGACTGGCCGGTATTCTTTTTTTTTAGCTCCATCTTCGGTTATTCATTACCGCTCAGATTGACACACTTTCGGATAGGGTTGGCTAAGGCTTTTGGATCGGGTTTAAAGGTGGGTTTAGAAATGAACAAGGTGAGTGTTTGGCTACAAAGGGGCTATGGTTACACACAACTGGGTGAAAAGGGTATGATAGCTAAAAACAGGGTTAAACAAACACACAATGCCTGAAATCATCTCTTAAGGTCCACACGATATGGTCTACTACACCCTTACCCAATATCCCGATGGTCGTCTTTGCTACTCAATGCAATAATATAGCGAGATCATTCTATATTCACGACAAGGAACTCGAAAGAGTGTATACGAATTAAGTGTATGAATCCCTCGAAGTGAAAAACGTCTTTTAGGCTCAAATCTCACTCATGGGTGGTCTCCACTAATGTCCCTTGCATGTCCTTTCCCAGTCCTTCCCTAATGGTCACGTCGCTATCGCAAGATTCTTCCTACAATGGTTGGTCTCAATCATTCAAAACAAAAATTTTAGCTCAAGTGATCTAGGTACTCAGAAGTGCAGGAAATCTACGTGCATACGTGGGCCCGATTGGGCAACTCCAAACCTTACCCACACATTGTCCCCAATGTGTAGGTGTCGGCATAGGTGATACTTAAGACAAGTATCGGTGTGCGGTTATTACAGGTATCAGACAGGCAAAACATAACATTAAGCACAAGCAGCTATTCTAGCATTTTCAAAACATGGCCACCCCAAACCTATGTCGTGGCCTAGGTTTGTCAAACAAAGCCAACCCCAAACCTCGGTGAAACCGAGGTTGCCACAGGATTAAAAGAGAGTGTGTAGATGTTAAAAGTGAGGCACCCCAAACCTAAGTGAAACTTAGGTTTGTTGCATCTCATTGAACTAATAAAAAGCACACATCATACACCACTCGTTACATGCAAGTTTGGAACATACCTGGTTGCCCGGATGAACGGAAATCTTGAACAGTCGAAGCAGCCAATCGAGAGACACCAGAGAAGATGGAGAGGGGATGCAAGAACAAAAACAAAAGGAAAAAGAAAGCAAGGACAACAGCAATTTTTTTTTAACAGAATGTCCCGTGGTTTGTCCCGTGGTTTGCAAACCGCGGGATAAACCGCGTAACCCTCTGTTGGAATTTTTTTAACAAATAAAACACTCAAAATGCATAAATTAAAAATAAAACCCGCAAACCTTGGTGGGTTGCCTCCCACCTAGCGCCGTATTTAAAGTCGTGGCACGACTTTCTTTCCGATCACTCCGTTGGCCTTTCTTGCTCACCAAATTTCTCTTCGCCTATATCTCATATCTTCTCGAACATCTTGAACACTTCCTTCTCACCACCAACTCTCAAAGTCATCTCGCCTTCCTCCATGTCGATCAGCGCTCGGCTCGTGGCTAGGAAGGATCTTCCCAAGATCAATGGGACTTCTATATCTTCGTCGATGTCCATCACCACGAAATCCACCGGAAAGTAAAACTTTCCCACCTTGATGAGCACGTCCTCTACCACTCCATATGGGTACACTATGGATCGATCTGCCAGCTTGAGCGTCATGTACGTCGGCTTCACTTCCCCCAATCCGAGCTTCCTGAAAATAGATAGAGGCATTAAGTTAATACTCGCCCCTAAATCACACAACACTTTATTAAAACGAATATCACCAATTTGAATAGGGATCGAGAAACTCCCTGGATCTTTGAGCTTCGGGGGAAGCTTGTTCTGAATGATGGCACTACACTCTTCAGTAAGTGCAATGGTGGACTGGTGATCGATCTCCCTCTTCTTGGATAGAATCTCCTTCATGAATTTGAGGTATGTCTGCATTTGGGCCAGCGCATCTGCAAAAGGGATGTTAATATGCAATTTCTTAAAAACTTCAAGAAATTTGGAAAAATTTAAATCCTCCATTTGGGCTTTAAGCCTGTTTGGATATGGCAATGGTGGTGCAAACGGCTTCACTACCAGCTTCGATGGGGATGTCACCTCTTTTTCCTTCGGTCCATCCTTGGCCTCTTCAGTCACTATATCTCTCTCGACTTCCAACTCATCAATGTCAATGATCTCTACATCTTGCTCGATCTCTCTTAATGATGATTCTCGTGTTGGGTTTCTAGTCAGCTCCTTGCCACTTCTTAGGTAAATGGCATTACACTCCTCTCTTGGTTTCCTTTCAGTCATAATTGGGAGTGCTCCGGGAGGTCGGTTTTCTAGGGCTTCAGAAATTTGCCCCACTTGCCTCTCCAAGATCTTGATCGACGCGGTGTTCTGATCGGTGGCAGCTTTTACCGTATTCACCGTGCTCGCTAACTCTCCAACCGTGTTGTCCATCTTGGTCATGAACTTCATCATCATCTCTTCCAGCCTCGGCTTCTTCTCCATGGATGGTCCTTCATTCCTTTGGTGGAAACCTGGAGGACGGTACACATTATTAGTATGAGAAGAATTAGAAGAGTTAGAAAAATTACCTTGCTGTTGACCGGGTTGACTCCACGAAAAATTGGGGTGTTTCTTCCACCCTTCGTTATAAGTATTGGAGAATGGGTCGTTCCTCGGTTGATTGTTCCGGTTTTGCAAAAATTGCACTTGTTCAGGTGCTTCCGGATTACCTCCCATTCAAATGGTTGGTGATAAAAGCTAGTTGAGCTTTAAGTTCCTTCAGCTCATCAGATTCTTGAATATTAGCGACCCTTCTAACAGATGATCTTGGAGTGGAAAAACTGTGCTCGGCCAGGTTCTCGATCAGCTCGCATGCTTCCTCATATGTCTTCTCCATTAAGGCTCCACCCGCTGCAGCAGTGATATCATTTTTAAACTGCGGGTGAAGGCCTCCAAAGAAGGTCTGGATGATGACCCAACCGTGTAATCCATGATGCGGGCACTTCTTCAACATATCTTTATACCTCTCCCACGCTTCATAAAGGGTCTCTTGCTCCCATTGAGCAAAGTGTGTAATGTCGGCCATTAACTGCGCGGTTCTTCTCGGTGGGAAGAATTTCTGAAGAAATGCGGCTTTTAGGTCGGCCCATGTGGTGATAAGATCTGCTGGCAAACCCTCTATCCAAATTTCAGCTCTACCCTTGAGTGAGAAGCTGAATAGCCTTAGCTTGATGGCATCCTCGTTGACCCCATTGATTTTGAACGTGTTACATATCCTCTCAAATGCACGAAGATGTGCATGAGGATCTTCTGTCGGGGCCCCTCCGAACTGGTTTTGCTGTACCATGACAATGGTACTTGGTTTAATCTCGAAGTAGTTCGCCCCAGTCGTGGGCGGTTGGATGCCTATCCGTGCGGTTGCCACGTTTGGATTGGCAAAAGACCGCATCGGGACTCTCGTCGGAGGAGGTGGAGGTGGGTCATTGCGAGGAGGTCTCTCGTCACCCATCTTTAGATGTCTTTGGGCTTTGGATGCTTTGCGTATTCGGCGGACGGTTCTCTCGATCTCCAGATCAAGTTGTTCGATTTTCTTCCCTCGGGTCGTCCTTGGCATACACCAAGTAGTGCCTGAAAAGAAAGTAAGCGAAGTTAGTAATCCAGAAATTGAGAGTGATGGAACAAAGTAACAGAAAAAAAAATTGTTCAATCTAATAGCGCTTATAGCTGGTAGTGCTATCAGTTGCAACTAGTTCCCCGGCAACGGCGCCAAAAACTTGATAGGCGGGTTTCACCCCCCCTAAATCTTACCGCAAGTGTACGGTGTTGAAATCAAGTAATACGTACGGTAAGTACGAGTATCGAATCCACGGGAACTAGGAACTAAGTATCACAATGACCACAATTGCTATTAACTGAACTGTCGATATTTTGAAAGGTTGGTTTTAAACTAATCAATGGCAATTAAACTAAATCAAACACGGAACAGGAACAACTTAAAATACTTCGATAGAGAAAACAGTTGAGAGTTGGGAATCCTATGGTTTTCACATACAAACATCTGACCCAAAACAATTACCAGTTATTCTCATCAATGAATACCCAATCTTGAGATCACCGTTGCCCTTTCTCAAGCGACAACGATTTTTATGATAAACGATGGTTCTTTTTCAAACAACTACAAGTTTTATCTTGGAAAACATAAGTTAAATCTCTCAATCTTAACCTATGTAGTTCAAAACACATTAAACACAAGATTTTAAAGGGACTAAGGTTTACTCGGAATATCTCTATCTCCTTTCTCACCTTAGGCATGCAATTTGTAATTCTAAATAACAATCTATTCTCTCGAACTTAATTGCTAACAATAAATCAATTGTAAATTGGCCAAACTCACAAAAGCGTTAAGAACGAAATCACATGCTTCATTAATTAAGAAAACTGATAAGAGTTCAAACCATCTGTTCATATGTTCAAACCATATTCATTCCAACCCCCAACATCTGAAATTAGTTCATGTCGGTGGTGGATTCAAACACAAAAGAAAAGACTCATCCAGGAATTAGGAGCTCACCTCCAACCAATTATCTTCCTAAAGAACCGTAAAGATTCTACTTCCCACGGCACTCACCTCAAACATTCCAACACTACACCTTCTAGATAGTGTCATCAATCGCATCATAAATAATCTACCCAACACGCTAAACCGTTGCCTTCGTGACAAGGTTAAGACTTCACGCACTGTTGTTACTCTCCACACATTAATCACCACACTCCACACATACTACTATTACTTTTCACACTCAATCCACCACACTCCACACACTAACAAAATCAGAACAACGGTAATCAAGCACACTCACGCACCTGTAAATTCATAATGACACTGGCCAGATGTGATTTGAATTTACCTTACATGAGAGTCCTCACTACCTTCGTCCTAATTTCTCAGTGATTAAGGTCTTCCCTAAAGGCTTCCTATATCTCAGTTGTGTCCTCCTACTCTACAGTTTAAGTTTAGGCCCATCCGGTCACCTAAATCCCTTAAACTAGGGCTCTAATACCATTTGTAACAACCCAAAACAAACTATCTTGCTAGAAGATACATTTTAAATTAAAAACGCCAAAATTGGCTCAACGTGATCACACTATCTAGATTTACAACACAGAGTTAGCGGAAATAACCCTAAATACAGCTGAGAAATCTAACTAGACATAAAAGGAAGTTCTTCTATTCCTTCTAAACGCAAGCTCCAACCCACGTCTTGCCAAATCTCTAAACGTGCTCTCGATTACTACTTACCTGAAAAGGTTTTAGTTTTGAAAAGCGAGGGTAAGACCATGAGGTCTAGTGAGTTCTCTCCACACCAAGTCACACCAAAGATATCATAGTTTATAACATCAGTTATGAAAGCATTTATACCAATCATAACAAGCACACTAGATAATATGCACACGTTGACACATGCTACTGGCATACGCTATAGTCACACACACACAGTGACAGCGCAATAAGGCACACACACGCTCTGGTCACACACACCGTGACAGCGCAATTGGGCACACACCGCCCATATATGAAACAAATTCATATATATAATTATGGGACACACCCCCATTTCACACCAAAGCCAGAGCATGGTCACACACGTATAAGTCACACATATTGTCACACAATTTATCTTCACTTTGAAACGGAAACAGTTGAAAAGCACACAGTTACATATTAATCTTCAAACACATTTATTCTTCATTTTGAAATAAATACAGTTGAAATGCGAATAGTTAGAAAATAACCATTAAACACACTTTTAAAATTTAGGTTTAGAAAGACTCACCTGGCGTCCTGCTTAGAAGTTCTTACTCGCACCGATCATCTCTACACACACCTACAATTAAACCCATCACACATACCGGGTAAGACACACAGGATCCTACTGAATCTTACTAACTTGAAATGTCTCAGCCGGATAAACACTGGATCCCAAGCCCCGGACTCTAAAATATTTAAATTCTGGATCCAATAAACAACTTCTAAATTCTCGGCCCAACTAATGAATCCCAACATTTTACTAAATTAATATAGATCCACTAAGCTATTTCTAACCTCTCGGCCCACGTAGAATAATGTAGTTCAGGTCCACTAAGAAAAATGTAAGTTATCGGCCCAAGAAAATAAATAGAACACTAAACAAATAATTGAGTTCCGAATTTAATTTAGTTAAAATAAAAATTGAATCCCACTCTCGGCCCACTATTTGGATTGCAACAAAAAGAACACAAACCCAACACGTGTCTAGAGTGTGTTTGTGTGTGTATTCTGCAAGTCTGAATCACAACCCAAAATTAAATAATAGATTCTGGCCCAACAATAATCAATTCCGATTCATAATAAAATTTCGGATTCGGTCCAACAAACACCAATTCCGGATCCAGTTAAGTTTGGGCCCAAAAAATAAGGTTCCGGATCAGATCTCCATACAGTTCCGGATCCAAGAGGAAAAGAAAGAATTCTGGAACCCATTTCTGATAATTTCCGGATCTCACTTCTAGCCCACATCCGGAACCACATAAACAACTCCGGTTCCTTCCTATTTGTTCAATTGAATTCCGACCCAATGGTTTTGATTCCGGATCCTTACTTCGAGTCCCAACTCCGGAACATCTAATAAAATTAAATTCCGGATCTATAAATCTGATGCGATACAGACCAACAATAGCACTGAAATTATATCTTTAAATCGATTAATAAATCCCTCCTCAAACGAAAATGATTTTTCTAACTCTTCTCTTGATCTTAATTTCGCTTACTTACAGCCGGTTGATTAAATACAGCAAAACTTATTAACTAAAATTTATTTATCCCGACATTCCCAAAGCAAACAAGAATAGGGATCAAAATGAGTTTACATGAAGGAAAGAAATGGAGGATTTGGTTCAATCTCTAAATTCTTCTTCCAATTTGATTGACCTTCTCTTCTTCAATCGCAATGTGAGCCAACTTCTCCTTTCTCTGATATCTCTCTCTAAGCCGCCACACACATCAAGAATAGTTTTTCCTAGGGTTTTGAGCCTAATTTAAGAGTTTAAATACCTTTCTTCTAATTTACAAATTAGACCCTCAACTTTAGGCTTCACACTTTTCACCCCAAAACTGATTTCTATTCTCAAATCGAACACGGTTATTACAAACCTCTTTCCTTTACGATCTCATTTATAAAAAATCCAGAATTTACACTTTTGGTCCTTGTGCCTCTAGAAACCGCTCTCCTTCACGATACCTTATTTTTTCATTTTAGTTAATAAGTTACACTTAATACCCTTGTAATTAGTTATTAAATTTACTTTTAATCTCTTACTTTTTCATTTTTCATTTTATAGCGTTATCATATTAACATAAATAATCGTATATAAACTAAAATATATTAAAAATACAATTTTTTACAAATTATACCATTGTAATCGCCTCGTCAATACCTTTGAAATGAGCCTAATATTGAATATTTTTGAATTTAAACATATTATTGAATATCAGTTGTATATACGAATATTTCTGTTTTATATATTCCTTATGTTTCATTTTCAATTTACACTTTTATCATATTAAAAATACACAATCATGGATTAACTAAAATATTTTTCAAGAATGATTTATCAAGATTTTGTTAAACATGTAAATTTTACACCATTATCTATATTTGCTTATTATATTTCTTTGAAAAAATCTATTTACTATTACTATTGATGTTAATCCATGACTATGTATTTTTTTAGTTAATCCATGAGTATGCAGTCCACTTTCATTCACCAAATCTTGATAAATCAATCTTGAAAAATATTTTAGTTAACTCATATTATGTATTTTTAATATGATAGACGTGTAAAATGAAAAATGAAATTATAGGGAATATAAAACAAAAATATCCGTATATACTTATGATATTTAATAATATGATTAAATCCAAAAATATTCAGTATTTGGCTCATTTGGAAGGTATTGACTAGGCGATTACAATGATATAATTTGTAAAAAATGAAATTTTAATATATTTTAGTTTATATACGATTATTTATGTTAATATGATGATAAGATTATAGAATGAAAAATGAAAAACTAAGGGATTACAAGTTTAATAAATAATTACGAGGGTATTAAGAGTAACTTATTAATTAAAATGAAAAAAATGATCGTGAAGGATAGGGGTTTCACAAGAAATCGAGAACAAAAATGTAAATTCTCCGTTTTTTTATAAATGAAATCATGAAAGAGAAATTTTTTACGAGGTTAATGGCTATTTGTGTAACTTATGAGAGAAAATTGTTATTTTGGGTAGAATGTAGTGAAAATTGGTTATAATAATTAATTTTATATTTGAATTTTGAATTTTGAAAATTTCAAATTTTTAAAAATTCTAAATTAAATCATTATCTCTACATGGGTTTTTGTTAATTTGGTAGAATTGTTCATAATTCAAACTAAAATTAGTCAAATAATGTTGTGCATTTAGTGGGTTTTGTTAATTTTTGTAGAATTTCTCTAATATGTATTGTATTTATATCAACATGAAGAGAATAATTTCTGCTTCCAAGAGACCACTTAGTTTTATTTCTAAGGGCATCATGCACTTCATGAAAGAAGCTTGGGTGATCACTCAACTCAACCTGAAGACACAACTTCCCGTCTTCTTGCTCTACGGTATTCATGGATACCATCTGGGACCACCCTATATCAATCCTCCTCTTAGGTGGTTCAGTCAAAATTTCCAATACAATTTTCGTGAGAGCTGGTAGTAGAACTTCGTGATAAGATCACGTTCTTTTTCGGCGACAATCTGCCGGATAGATACGGTAATTAGTTTAATAAACTTCTGTAAATTATATTAAATTATACTTTCTACCAACCTGCCAAGATCCACTTTCTATTGAAATTGTATCCATACTTGATGGCTTTAACTGTGTAATGGTGGCCTGGTCATGACTTCATGACCAGTCCACCCACAAAAGAGCAAAAACATCAATGTTCAAGAAAATAGCAAATTAACATATTACCTTGGCAGACGGTTTCTGTATCCGAGATGCGCCGCTCCTTCCCCCGGTGCATTTGGGGTCTGTAAAAAATAAAATAAAATAAATTGCGCAAAATTTTCATTAAACCGCCAATTAGTAAAAAAAATTTGATTAAAGAGCAAGAGAATCGTTCGATTGATACCAGGTTTAGGTTTCTGTCTGCGTCATGATGATCAAAATCTTCGTTTTCCATCGAGTAAACGCAAATGGGGATTGAAATGAAATGGTATTCATACTTGATGGCCTTAATTGTTTAAGGGTGGCTTAAAATTTGAATTTTGAATTTTGAACTTTGATATTTGATATTTGAAATTTGAAATTTGAAATTTGAAATTTGAAATTTGAAATTTGAAATTTGAAATTTGAAATTTGAAATTTGAAATTTGAAATTTGAAATTTGAAATTTGAAATTTTGAAATTTGAAATTTGAAATTTGAAATTTGAATTTATTATAGCCATTTTTCACGACCTCCTACCTAAAATATCTATTTTATCTCCTAAATTATACAAATAGCCATTAAGCTCGTGAAACCTCTTTCCTTTACGATCTCATTTATAAAAAATCTAGAATTTACGCTTTTGGTCCTTGTGCCTCTAGAAACCGCTCTCCTTCACGATACCTTATTTTTTCATTTTAGTTAATAAGTTATACTTAATACCCTTGTAATTAGTTATAAAATTTACTTTTAATCTCTTACTTTTTCATTTTTCATTTTATAGCGTTATCATATTAACATAAATAATCGTATATAAAATAAAATATATTAAAAATACATTTTTTTACAAATTATACCATTGTATCGCCTCGTCAATACCTTCGAAATGAGCATAATATTGAATATTTTTGAATTTAAACATATTATTGAATATCAGTTGTATATACGAATATTTCTGTTTTATATATTCCTTATGTTTCATTTTCAATTTACACTTTTATCATATTAAAAATATACAATCATGGATTAACTAAAATATTTTTCAAGAATGATTTATCAAGATTTTGTTAAACTTGTAAATTTTACACCATTATCTATATTTGTTTATTATATTTTTTTAAAAAATTATATTTACTGTTACTATTGATGTTAATCCATGACTATGTATTTTTTTAGTTAATCCATGAGTATGCAGTCCACTTTCATTCACCAAATCTTGATAAATCATTCTTGAAAAATATTTTAGTTAACTCATGATTATGTATTTTTAATATGATAGACGTGTAAAATGAAAAATGAAATCATAAGGAATATAAAACAAAAATATCCGTATATACTTATGATATTTAATAATATGATTAAATCCAAAAATATTCAGTATTTGGCTCATTTGGAAGGTATTGACTAAGCGATTACAACGACATAATTTGTAAAAAAAATGAATTTTTAATATATTTTAGTTTATATACGATTATTTATGTTAATATGATAAGAGTATAAAATGAAAAATGAAAAACTAAGGGTGCGTTTGGTTCGGCGGAATTGGACGGGATTGGAATGGTCAATTCCGTTGACCAAATTCCATTCCAATGTTTGGTTTCTCTTGAGATGGAATTGGATTCCATGAATTCCACCCAAATCAGGAATTCACCATTCCTCCTGAAAAGTGATGGAATTGAAATCCATTCCACCCCATTTTACAAAAATGACAATAATACCCCCCATTTCATTCTAAAAACCCTAGAGACTTTTCTTTCATTTCTATTCTGCTCCAACGATTGAAGAAGCCGCAAGAACACTTCAAGATCGAACAATATCCCGTGTGCAATCGAAACATCATGTATATTTCTTCTCCTCTTTACGATTTCTGCGATTTATCTGCGATTTCGATGAACATCCGTTATATCTGCCATTCGATTTCTGCGATTTCTGCGATTTTGATTTCATTTCTTCACGTTATATCAGTGTGCAATCGACTTCACCATCTTCTATTGCAATTTCTTGTGATTTCTCTCCATCTTCTGTTGCGATTTTGATTTCTTGCGATTTTGATTTCTTATGATTTGTGTTATGGTTACTGATTTTTGTTATTTTTCACAGATTTCTTCCATGTTAATACTCGATTTATGAGTGATGGTTACTGATTTTGTCTTATGGTTACTGATTTGTATCATGTTAATACTGATTTATGAGTGATGGTTACTGATTTTGTCTTATGGTTACTGATTTGTATCATGTCTTATGGTTACCCGATTTATTGTTTATAAGAAGAAAAAAATTAAATATTAAGAAAGGGTATTTTTGTCATTTTTTCACAATTCCATTCCGATTCCATTGCAAACCAAACAGACAGATTTCAAGATTACATTCCATTTCCTGTCAACCATTGGTCAAACCTGAAAACATTCCATTCCAATTCCTTCCAGATTCCAATTCCTTTGTCAGATTCCATTCCTGTAGAAAACATTCTGTGAACCAAACGCACCCTAAGGGATTACAAATTTAATAACTAATTACGAGGGTGTTAAGAGTAACTTATTAATTAAAATGAAAAAATGATCGTGAAGGATAGGGGTTTCACAAGGCATCGAGAACAAAAATGTAAATTCTCGGTTTTTTTATAAATGAAATCATGAAAGAGAAAGGTTTTACGAGGTTAATGGCTATTTGTGTAACTTATGAGAGAAAATTGCTATTTTGGGTAGAATGTAATGAAAAATGGTTATAATAATTAATTTTCTTTTTGAATTTTGAATTTTGAAAATTTCAAATTTTTAAAAATTCTAAATTAAATCCTTTTCTCTACATGGGTTTTTGTTAATTTGGTAGAATTGTTCATAATTCAAGCTAAAATTAGTCAAATAATGTTGTGCATTTAGTGGGTTTTTGTTAATTTCGGTTGAATTTCTCTAATATGTATTGTATTTATATCAACATGAAGAGAATAACTTCTGCTTCCAAGATATTGGCAATGCATATTAAAAAGTTGTTGCTAAGAAGAACGCCTATGTTGTGGCAATTCCACCCAGAAGGTAATGGGTTACTCCTACAGCACGTCCTTGTATAATGCTTAAGGCTCTCAGTTGGGTGGCAGAAGCAACTTTTAATTTATTATGAGCCCAGTACTTCTTAGGGATTCAAAGAAACCTAATTCTTTATGATTAAATGTATTGTCTACTTGTTTTGAGGATTTTATATGTTTCTAAAAATTGAAATAATCTTCGGTCGTTATTCATAATTTGTTGTATGGTGGGATCTATGCATAATTTCTTGTAAACTTTATAAATGCGTTCTTTCTTGTTTGCTAATTAGTGAGGGATGAGAATGTACGCGTAAGATGGACAAATGAAATTATGAAATGCTTTTTACAGACTTGTATAGAAGAGGTCAATCGAGTGAGTCGAAATAGGAGTAGTCTTCGAAAAGAATCCTGGGTAAAGTTGGCACAAAAGATTGAGGAAGTGTGTCGCGTAAAACTTGGGCAAAAATAATTGAAAAATCAACATGCTTATTTGAAAGGAAAATATTCGGGGTGGGTGTACTTGAGAAATAGAATGGGGAATATTTATGACCCTGTAATGAATATGTTCACCTTATCCAATCAAGAATGGGAAGATTTTTTAAGGTTAGTTTTTATTCCTTGTTTACATTTTTAAATAAGTAAAGACAATAGTACGAGTATTATATAGATAATTATCCTTAATTTGGATGCAGGGACATCCAAAAGCAAGAACCTTAAGAATTTCACCATTGGTTTATCATGAACTGTGTATCGCGTTATTTGAGGGGACTTCTGCTACCAGATATCGTGCTTATGCCTGTAGCTCAACCCGTGAGAGAACTGTGGTTTCATCATCCTCATTTGCATTTCATACTCACACTATTCAAAACGAAGAGGATGAAGATGAGGAAGAAGGACCAAGTGTCGATAAGTCGAGTGCACCTTCGGCTAGACCGAAAAAGAGGAGTAAAACAAAGGTCGACATGGATGAAATGGCTATTGAAATGAGGGATGCACTTCCGACACTTGTTGCAAAACAAACCCGAAACATAGATGTTTGTCTTGAACGGTTGAACACTCTTGGCCTTGATCCAATGAGTCCTCTTTATAGTGCAACCATTGACATTTTTTACCACACAAAATTATTAAGAGACACATGGATGGCGATCCCTCAGACCCTCGGTTATTAACACAATGCATGTCGAGGACTGCAAGAAGATTGGGATTCATGGAGTAGTTTTTGGAATTTGAACATGTTATTTGGTAGTTATATAAATCCTTAAACTTTTTAAACCAAGTTAAATACATCCTTAATGTAACTTGCAACATGTATAGCAGATAGAAGGAAAATTAAAATCTAAAAAAAAACTTAAAATGTTCCAAACGTTTCCTTGTCTCAATCCCATCGTTGCCATCCCACGCTCCCCGTACGTCCTTCTCGTCGCCCTACACCACTTATCTTGTCTATTTTTTTAATCAACATCTTGAAAATAGATCAAACAAAACCTTCTAACTCAATTTTCAAGCCTAACTTAAGAAAATTAAACTGTTTAACTATCGTTGAATATTGAAAAATCATGCAAAACAGAGAGAAAACGTGTTTGAATCAGTTTAATATGGCCATTGGAACGGCAGATAACAAGCATCTCTTGCTATGTTTTTGTACAAGAAAAAAGCAATAAAATAATAGAAAATCGAGGAGGAAAATATCACAAAAATCAGTTAATTAACAACAAACCCATATGTAATGATGCTTACTACGCAGAATCAACTGAGAGAAAGGGAAGTGGGGGAGTTGGAAGAGTTAAAGGAGTTGCTTCATAATTGGAGCCTCAAGGTAGATGCAAGGGATCACGTCAAGTGTGGGGGGGGGGGGGGGTAGGGATGGAGGGAGAGGAGTTCTCGATCCATGATTTTAAGGTATAAATTGATGAGAGGGTGGCGGTGTTAGACCATCTCCAATGGGGTCACCAAATCTTACACTAAACACTAAATTTGGTGTAAATGACATTATTCACATCTCCAATCAGCTCCCTATTTTCCACACTAAATTTAGTGTAATGAATAGTATTTCATTATATTTGGTGTAACACTATTCATTTACACTAGTTTTAAAATATAGTGTTACCCATTGGAGAAGATTTACTATTAACACTAAAATTTACACTACTTTTTACACTATTTTTGAAATTTTATGTAAAATATAGTGTGACCCATTAGAGATGCCCTTAGGGGACCAATTTGAAGAAACATGGTGGTCAAAAACTAGGAAGGATCCCGTGTAGGGAGGTTTTAGGGAGAATGGGGATTGACTTAGACTCAGTGTTGTGCCCGAGATGTGAGAAAGAAGTAGAATCGGTAGATCATGCGTTGCTGACTTGTCAAGAGGTTGCCAAAGTTTGGCAAAGGATACTTCCATGGTGGAACTTCAATGTTGGTAACCTATCGTCGTTACAAGACATATTGGAGCCAAAACAAAATTTGACATCGAGCGGAACGCGAGGTAAGGTTTGCAAAGAAATGGCATGGAACGTGACTTACTTGATTTGGGTGCATCGAAACCAAACAGTGTTAAAAAATGACAAGAGGAATCTGGAAGACACATTCATGGAGCTGCAACGCATCTGTTTTAAATGTATTGGGAAACGCAGTCGTGCCATTAAGCTTGATTGGGCAAAGTGGCCGGTTGATTCAGCGGGCTGTCCGTGACTCTACGCATGCATCGGTTGCAGGATTGCTAGGGAGGCTAAGGCGTCTGTTCGTGGAAAGGATATCGAAGCCAGGAAGCTGTTCGGGTTAAGTTCTGAAGTCTTCAGCTGCTGCTTCATCTTCTGGTCACAGATGTGTCCAGAATTAGCGGATGTCTAGCGACTGTCTACATAGGATTTTTGTTTTATGATCTGTAGTGTCGTTCGTTTTTTGGGGTTAATATGTACCTGTAACATCCCAGATTTCATAGCAGGCAAACAACCACAAATAAGCATTCGATACATAAACCTTGTCTTTACATCATCAATACTTCATACTAAACAAAATTGACAGCGGAAGTCTCTAAATCCACAGCCGAGAGCTATTCTATAGTCATCATAGCCAAAACTTGAAGTTACTCTAAGCTTCAAGTACTTCTTATCGCCCCCTAGTTCTTACTGGAAGAACCCTTAACATGCTTACCTGAAAATGGTTTAGTTTTGAAAGCGAGGGTTAGACCAAAAGGTCTAGTGAATTCCCTCTGTAAAAGAACATGTATAAACAATATGAAATCCTTTCGTTAAAATGCATCATAAATCATCACATATGGTACTGCACTGTGTAATGGATCCCTTAACCATTCGCGATCGGGGCCCAAGCAGACTCCCCTTTCGCCCTCTCGTATCGGGGCCCAAGCAGACTCCCCGATACCCGCCTAGGAGGAAACGAATTCCAACCTACCGTCTCGTCAAACATATCCAAGGGATCATCAGATCCCGAGGCTCATTGATCTCACAGTACAGACCGACATCACATAGCATGCACATACGTTTCATAAAAGCATTTGACTCTTTATAAATCATGCGCATCATTTCAACATATCAAACATTACTTTTCCTTCCATGCATATAATTTCATAAATATTTCATGCTTGTTAAAACCATAATCAGTAAAAGAATCATTTAACATTTGCATCGTAAAAGAGGTTTAGGGAACTCACCTTGATTGACGTACACCGCACCTCTTAAATATTGCCAAGCTAACCCAACCGAACACCTAAGGCAATAGATCCACATCAGATAAATAGTTCAGACCTACTGTCCGGATAGCCCTTTCCGGACACAACACCTTTTCCGGACACAACCCCTTTTCCGGACAATCACCTTTACCGGATGCAGCATTGTCCGGACACACGACAATCCGGACGCTGGACTTGTCCGGGCAAGACTACCCGGACACTAAACTTATCCGAAAACTTCAGCTACCCGGATACTAAGAAATACCCGGACACCCTCACGGGGCCCTTACCCGGACACCTGCAACCTACCCGGACACCATCGAAGGCTGGTGTCCGAAAAACACGGCTGTTTGAGTTTAATAATTCTAAAACTGATTTCTAACCCGATTTTAGTCATTAGTTTGATTAGATAACCTCAAGGGTTCATTCACTAACCCCAAACACTCACTTAATCCATTTATAACCTCTAAAATCGTTTCATTATGACCAAAACCCTTAAAACCCACTTTTTAGGGAAAATGGGGAAAGCTTAAGGAATCACTGGTTTCAATCATAGAATCCAAGCTAAAGAAGAAGGGAATGCTAAATTACACAGAATACGAACTTAAGAAGGATTACCTGATTGATTTCTCCTCTCTATTGCCTCCTTCTTCTTCTTCTTCTTCCTTCTTTCCTTGCTTCACGTCACCACACACACACAAGACCAAAAATACTGATTTGCAAATGGGGGCTGCCCTAAAAGTTTGTGCATATAAATACCTTCAACAAAATACAGAAATGGTCCTTTAACTTAACTTTCATTTATTTCACTTTGGCCACCGGTTATGAGCAGGGCCGTGCCAATCTTTTTGGAGGCCCTGTTACACCTATATTCTAATTATAAATCACACACAGAACGACTATAAGCCAGCGATTAATAAATAAGAGGTGATGAGTGAAGTAAATGGTAAGAAATAACATGTATTTGAGTGATGAGAGGGAATGAATAGCAACCCCTTTATTACGAAAATACATATCAACGAGAACCGTTTATTAATCTCTGTAATTGACCACAAGGGTGGTGGCGTGGTGGCAAGGGCTTGGGGGGATGTGGTGGAATATCCCATCCACCCCGGGTTCGAGTCCAGGCGTCAGCATTCTGTGGCCAGGCTTAGTCTCAGACGGCCGCTTTGTTTGTTTGTTTCCAAATTGCCAAGGATGTAGTCTAGGCAAAGCCTAGATGAACCTTATCCAAAAAAAAACACTATGTTAAAAATAAAGTGTTCGAGAAAAGACATATAGTATAAAATCAATAAATATTAAAAAAATCCAAATTCAACTAAATATTCAAATAAAAGTATAAAATACGTAATTAAAAAGCATTAAACTATCAAAATTATTCACAAAATCTCTAACAATTATTCTATTTTTTTAATAGAGAATCTAAATTTAATTTTTTTAAGAAAAACTACATTCAATTTTAATCACTATTGTACTTTATCAAGTTTAACATTCAGTATATTTAAAAATATTTTGTAAACTTACATAACAATACACCTTTAAAAAACATTTTAAAAAAATATAACATAATATAATATAACATATTATATAATTTAATTAATAGATTAAAAAAATAAAAAATTAGATAAAAAAATATATTTAAGTCATCCAAAAAATGAAATTCAAAAATATAGGAACCGTAAAAATTTTGTATATATAATTAATTCCAATGAAAATGTGTAATAAAACAAAATATTAATTTAAAACACAATTTTTTTAGATAAACAAAACTAATTAAAAGCATTAATTTAAAACACAATTTTCTTAAATAAAACAAAATTAATTAAAAACATTAATTACAATGAAAATTTTGTATATATAGTTAATTCCAATGAAAATTGGTAATAAAACAAAATATTAATTAAAAGCATTAATTTAAAACACAATTTTTTTGGATAAAACAAAATTAATTAAAAACATTAATTACAAAAAATGTTAACAAAACAGCTTAAGGGATTCGAACTTGGGATGAATACAAAGCAACACTACAATTAGGACATTTGCCAGCGCGCTAGAAGGACTTTTGTCTAAACATTCATCCTAATTAATATATATAGTCAGTTTAGACATATAAAAAATTAGAAAAAAATATCCAGAGGCCCCCGACAATCGGTGGCCCTGTGCGGTAGAACCTATTGGAACACCCCAATGCACGGACCTGGTTATGAGTTTGGTAGTAAAAGTTCTGCAGTAGCCTTTAAAAAAAATTAAAAAATAAATAAATAATATTGCATGTATCCCATTATAATTTAAGAATCAAGAGAAAAACACAAAAGCCACTCTTCTTGTATCCACTTCAAACCCACCTCAAAACATCTTTACATACAGTATTCATATATGAATCAACTTATTGAAGCAATTTCTATGCAGAAAGAAGTGAAACCCAACTTAACCAAATTGGAGCTCTCTTAAGACCAATGTTACAAAGATTATCAAGAAATCTATCAATATCACCAAATGGGTCATCTTTTCTGGCTTCAACTCCCTGTAAAACACAATAATCAATCAAAAAGTTTCAAGGGGGGTGGTCATAACGATATATATTATTTTAATTGATTTTAAAGTTACTTTATAAATAATGTTTATGTTCAACATATTAGACAAAAGTCTTATTTACTAACTTAGTGCTTTAATTGGAATTTTACCAAAATTGGGTCAAGACAAATAAGTTCATGTTTTTTATTTTGTTAAAAACAGAACCTATCATCTCCTTTGTTTTTTGTTCCTATCTAGAAGTCTTTCAAGTATGTATGTGCTCTCCAGAGGATAAAAATCTCGCATTCTAATGAATAAGATGGTACCGGCAAATTTGGCACTTCTCACGAGAACCAACCCCTTCAATATACATAAATTCTCATTCCCTTTTCCAGGTGATTCACACAACCAAAACTGAATCATCACATCCCGTTAATCAGGTTTCTTTGCATGAATGTGTCATGCACCCATCTAGAGGCCCAAGCCCATTACTAAGAATATTCTAGATTAGTTAAGAAGGGGTAATATGGGTATTTAGAATAAATAGTTACTTAGTTAATGTGAGATTACTCAAAGCTCAGTTGGAGAATATCTAGGAAGTTAGTTGAATCAACTTAACCCTCTGGAAATTAGCCTAATTTCCAGGAATGTTTATTTAATCTCTGTATATATACAGATGCATACATGACGTTTATTCAAGATACAATAATACAAAAATACAGCAGTGTTCCAGATTATTTCTCTCCTCAGAATAACTTTTATGGTATCAGAGCCTAATCAAAAAGGTTATTTGTGAGTTGAAGAGGAACAATGGCACCCATAGCCGATCCAAATTCTTGTGTGAGCAGAGGTGATGATGTTGAGGCAAAGACCTCAAAATCAGCCTCTAAAATCATGCCCACTGCTATAAACTCTTTTAACATCTCCCTCCAAATTACTACCCATAAGGTGGAAAAAAATTCCTCCATTGGTCTCGGTCCGTTCAATTGGTAGTTCGAGGCAAAGGGAAGTTTGGATTTCTTGATGGGTCTACAAAAAACCAGATGTGGATGATCCAAATTTTCCGAGTTGGGATATTCAAAATTCTATGGTGATGGATTGGTTGATTCATTCCATGGAAGATGATATCGGTGACATTTATTTGTTTTATCCGGCAGCAAAAGAAATATGGGATGCTGTCAATTTGGTTTACTCAGACTTTGAAGATTCTTCACAAATCTTTGAGCTCCGTAACCGAGCTCGAAATCTTCGACAGGGGGAGATGGCTGTCACTCAGTATTTTACGACCTTGAAGAAAATATGGCAAGAGCTAGATTTGTTTCGTCTCTATGAATGGAAGGATCCAACTGATAGGTTGCAGTATCACAAGATGTTAACTGAAGACAGAATTTACGATTTTCTCACTGGTTTGAACCGTGAACTAGAGGATGTCCATGGTCGTATATTTGTCAAACAACCCCTACCAAGTATTGATAAAGTCTTCTCAGAGGTACGACGAGAAGAGGGTCGGAAGCGTGTGATGTTGGGTAATCCAACCCTCTCGAATCTTGAGCCATCCACACTAGCCGTACTAGGCATGGCAAATTGGCCCGACCCGGTGGTGATAAACCCAAATCTAGCAATGTAAATCAATATCTAGTAGAGAGAATCTAGAGAGCAAATGTGTCATCCATATATTGAACATATAAGTACAAATGACATTAGCATAAAGTGTTATGGAAAATAACAAAGGGATCTTCTTTATATAGTAGGGCCATGACATGTCCATGCCTCTACTCAGAAGATACAGTACAAAAGATTAATACTGTCTTGATAGCTACAAAGTGCTCTAACAATCTCCCCCTTAGCTATCAAGGCAGAAAGGGTCTTCTTCTTCTCCGGAACCCTAGATACGTTTCAATTCTTCTCATAGCCATTCTGAAGTTCAATCTTTCATCAATCTCTTCAATGGCTCTTGACAAAACCCTTCTAGGTCTTGAAGACATCCAAGTAATCTTTCGTTCAACATCATGTCAATAAAGAAACCGTCGGTGATACACTATGGCATCCTGTGGAGAACCCGATCTTGGTCCGACGGGGTTGAAAAGGAGAAACCGGAGTAAGTGCTTGAGTCATCGGAGCCCAATGATCGAACCTGCCAAGGGGCTCTAAATTTCCACATCCGGCCAAAGATAGTTTTAAGAAAGGAGACGGAACAACCTTCTCTTGAGAAGACTCAGATGACCATTGTAGATTCCGCGAAGCCTTCTAGCTGCAGTTCTTCCACAGGTTGAATGACGATGTACTCCGTAGGATCTTCCACTTCGGAAGAATGGTGGGTTTGGGTTACTTGAAGTTTGTTGGTAAGAGATGTGAGGATGTCAATGACTTCTTGGTTTGTTGCCATGGGAGAAGGTGGAGAGAAAAGGAAATCGGGCTTAACTGGTTGGGGATAGAGACGAGCGGGCCTGAATGAAGCGTTCTTTGAGGGTGAATAAGAGGTGGTCGGAGCTTGGCCGTAGAAAGCAAGAGAAGTCTTTGGCCACGATGGGAAACCACTTCGGGTTTTAGAGAGAGAAAAACATACACACACAGCTGATTTCAACATTACAAGTTACAATAGTTATTCTGCACTTTTTTGCAACCCAAAGTTCAGAACTCCTGCGACAACCAAAACTGAAATAAAAAATAAAGAACCAATATTTTATTTACTTCAATTCGACTTCACACAATTTTCATCAAATTGACCCTACTTACAAGATTTGGTTTAAAAAAACAAAGTTACAAATAATTGTTTGACAAATGTGAAACACACCAAACAAATAAGAAAAGATGAAAATGGTATTGGTAGCATTGGTTCCAATCTAGAAATTGTATGGGATTCAGGAAGAGTTTGTGGCGAAATGTAATAAATCATGTGCATTATGTACCTCTCTTGATGCTAAATATATATGTATCTTTCTCTCTCTCTCTCTATATATATATAGATATAGATAGATAGATAGACATAAAAAGGGAGGTTCAAGGGAAAACCTCAAAAAATGGAAAACTAAGGAACACGGTATGCATTTGTGCATACAGGTAAATTAAGTTATTTTTTTGGTTTTCATGCACTTGTGCATTATGCATTTGTGCATATGCATGTGTGCATGCTACAAATTACTTGTATGCACAAGTGCATACCGTCCAGATGAAAGACTACCAGAGTGTTCCTTAGTTTTCCGTTTATTTGAGATTTTCCTCTGAAACTGCCACTATATATACGTGTGTGTGTAGTTATACACATTTTTAATCATGAACCAAACGTGATACTTCAAGATTTTGAAGTCGAGAAGTCGAACTCTAAATTTTGTTTTGTTATATTCTCCATCATATATATGAATTCAAGGTTAACGTTACCAATTGACCAAATATATAAAAAGAAAATACTCTTAGTGATTGAAATTGCTTAAGGGTCGTTCGTTCAGCCATAAACAACAATGTCAACATGGAAACCGAAAAATTCATCAACCATATATAGTTATAATGCTTAATGCAGTAGAGAAGGTAATGAAACCCTAAACGCACAAAAACCAGAGCGGTGGAGCAGTAAGATGAACTATTTTAACAAATCAATAGCAATAAGAATGTGGGGCATATTAGGACAAGATTTTGAGAGGAAGAGATCGAATGTTTGAGAAAATACATATAAGGGTCAAAGGAAGAGTTGGATCATATCTACTTCTCACGGTAACCTCAAATTCTCACATGATCATTCTCCTGTATATATATAGGGTCCGTTTCCGTTACAAACCAAATAGATTGTACAAATCCTGCAAACCAATCTTAGCCGTTCATCAACTCTAATCAATATCTGATTTTATTATGTTTCATAATCTAAAGGCATGATCATAATTAATGAATGTTATCATCTTTCATATATATCACAATCATTATCAATGAATCATAATAATTATCATAAATATATCTGTTGTTTCCTAATAGAGTAGTTTGCAAAGTTTGTACAAATTGCTTGGTTTGTAAATGAAACGCACCCTATATATATATATATATATATATATATATATATAGAGAGAGAGAGAGAGAGAGAGATGGAGGTTATATTATTAACCTCCCAAATGGTATTAACTTTATTAATCCATATTGACCAATAGGAATTCACTTTCAACGTTGGTTGGTTTCAACATCATCATTAAATGTCCAAGGGTAGAAATGGTGGTTCATAAAATGTTTTTGTTGCTAGACTTTTTTGATTGGGAGTTACAAAATAACAATTAATTAGGAGGTTACAAAATTGTTGTAGCTATTATTAATTTTTAACAAAATTACTGTGTTTTAATATTTAATTCGTTCATCAACATTCATTGTATCAAAATGGATTTTCCGTGTGATCAAAACTACATTCAACCCTGTATGTTGAAGTTGAACAATTCTACTAATTCCGTGGGGGTTGGACAATGTTGATGGAGGAGCCAATGTGTATAATTGTTCGCCATTGGTAAATACATTGACGTGCTTAGTTCGTAGTATATATATATATATATAAATTTGGTGAGAAGTGATTATCAACTGTCGGATGAGAAATGTATGAATATTAGAATGAGATGCACCGAGATGCACCCGATCAATTCTCTTCTAAGCCGTAATTTATGAGAGAACATTTGACTAAAAATAATCAAAACAGTTCAGATCCACTTCTCACATTAACTTCAACTTCTCACACAATCCTTTACCCATATATATACAAAACAATTTTTATAACACAACTTGAAAAAAAATCAGAAACCAAACAAAATATCCCTACTTAATGCAACTAAAATTAACAAAATTAAAAGTAAAAACATAGTTCATAACAAAAATAAAACCACAATAACCATACACTTACTTATTTCATTTAAGCATGGTTCTAAATAACTCGTTATGGCCTCGTTATGGCGCGTTATGGTGTCAAGGCTTGGGGTCGCCGCCACGTTAACCCCTGTGGCTCCACCTTAAGGCTTGGCTTGCATTGTAACGCGTTATGGCACGTTATGGCGCGTTACGACACATCATTTTGTAAGGTGTTAGATTATTTTTAATATATAAACAAATGATAATTGTTTATGCAACCTAAGACTTAAATACACATTTAAAGGAAACTTGAAACTAAAAACCCAAAATTGGTAAATACTTACTTCCATTCTCGTACACGAAGAGTCGAACGTGAATTCTTGGAAAATTGAAGAAGGTAGTGAGTAGACATTCAAGAAATTACTCCCGATTTTACACTCTTGATATAATTTTCCATAAGCTCTATAGATTTGGTATTAATTGTCTTTTTTTTATTACTTTACATGAATTTATTTTGTTCTAAGTTATTATTCTATACACTAGCACACAAGTGTGTATCTATGTGTATACATATATATATGCCGCCTTAAGGCACGCCTTGAAAAACGTCGTGGCCTCGCCGTAACTTATAGGCTTGAGGCTTAACCTCACCGCCACGCCACACGTCATTTAGAACCTTGCATTTAAGAACCTAATCCATAACTTTCTAATAACCATAGGGACTAAACTTATAACTTACTCAAATATATGAGTAAACTACAATTTTCGTCCCTGGTGTATAACAAAACCCATGAAAGTGGTCCCTAAACTTCAAAAAGTGCAAGAATAGTCCTTGGTGTCCTGATTTTGCTATGAAAATGGTTCTTGCTCACTAACTTCGTTAAAAAAGCCAGTTATGTCAGGGGTATTTTCGTCTTTTACCCAATTTTTGTCTTTTTCTGTTAAAAATTTAATAAAATATTTTATATTTTATATATTATACTATATTAATATTATTATTATATATATATATATTAGAGTAAATATTAATATATGTATATACACGATACATCGGTCTTCTCCGGCACTACCTCCGGCGACCACACCACCACCATCATTCTTCTTCTTCCTTTTTTTTCCTTATCAATACAACCACCACCATCATTCTTCTTCTTCTTCTATATCTTCTTCTTCTATATATTCTTCTTCTTCCTTTTTTTCCTTATCAATACAACCACCACCATCATTCACCGGATTCCATGAGTTCACCGGATTCCATGAATTCGCCGAATTCACGGCGGAGGACGTGGGGACGAGCGAGAGCGGACTCAATTCGGTCGTTTTAGCATGTAATAGCGAGATGGTTTTGCTTCCTATGAACGAACCGGTGTACGGAACGAAGAGGAAGAGCTAGATTCAGACGTATTTGGAACACAACAAAGGCGCCGGAGTTCAACATTTGGCCTTATCCAGTGAGGACATATTGAGAGAGATGAGAAAGCGCAGTGGAGTCGGTGGTTTTGAGTTCATGCCGTCGCCGCCTCCTACTTATTATCGAAATCTGAAGAAGAGAGCCGGAGATGTATTGAGCGATGAACAAATTAAGGAGTGTGAAGAATTGGGGATATTGGTGGATAGAGATGATCAAGGAACCCTACTTCAGATCTTTACCAAGCCTGTGGGCAATAGGTATGCCGATTAGATTCTCACCATTATCTGAATTCTTAATTAATTGATTCATACAGAATCATATCATTTATAAATCTTGTTTCTATATTTTGATGAGAATTGTTTGAGCAGGCCAACGATATTCATATAGATAATTCAGAGAGTAGGGTGTATGATGAAAGACGATTATGGGAAGGTGCAACAGAAGGCAGGGTGTGGAGGATTCGGAAAGGGGAATTTCTCGGAGTTGTTCAAGTCGATTGAGGAATACGAGAAAACACTGGAAGCACGATCCAGTTCCAGTTCCAGTTCCACCACATGAAACAATCTTGTAGTAAGTTCCGGCGATTCATGGTGGCCGGAAGGGAGTATGAAGAACAAAAGAAGAAGAAGAAGATATAGAAGAAGAAGAAGAAGAAGAAGAAGAATGATGGTGGTGGTTGTATTGATAAGGAAAAAAAGGAAGAAGAAGAATGATGGTGGTGGTGTGGTCGCCGGAGGTAGTGCCAGAGAAGACCGATGTGTCGTGTGGTGTATATACATAAATTAATATTTACTCTAATATTTATATATATATAATAATAATATTAATATAGTATAATATATAAAATATTTTATATTTTATTAACTTTTTAAAACAAAAAGACAAAAAATGGGTAAAAAGACGAAAATACCTCTGACTTAACTGACCTTTTTAACGGAGTTAGTGAGCAGAAATCATTTTCATAGCAAAATCAGGACATCAGGAACTGTTCTTGCACTTTTTGAAATTTAAGGACCACTTTCATGGGTTTTGTTACGCACCCCGGACGAAAATTGTAGTTTACTCCAAATATATAAAATCCTTTTGTAACTTCAACAATCACTTTTCTCAATGCTTGACCCCCACAATGCTCTTGAAACCCACCTTCAACCTCTCTCCCATCATCCTCAAAACCCTCATCACCCACAAAAAAACCCCATCATTCTTCCTCGATTTTTCTTCATGCCCACCAAAATCCTCAAACCCCATCACTCGCCGTCTCTCCCAACACCTCTCCACCACCGCCGCCATGCCCAATGACCCAACAGCCCCGACCCGAAAAGGGCGTGAACGACCCGAATCGCAAATGGGTCTCAAGGCAGAGAGAAAAGCCCGCCGCAATTCTCCATCGGGTACCCTTCTTTCCAAACTTTGTAGTTGTTCAAGAGATAACGATACAAAAGAAGCTCTTCGTTTATACGAAGAAGCATTAATCAACAATGTCCCACTAAACGTCGAACATTACAATAAATTATTATATTTATGTTCTTCAAGTACTTCCGATCTAGACTTAAAAATGGGGTTCGAGATATTCAATCAAATGGAGGGTAAAAAAGTAATTCCAAATGAAGCAACTTTCACCACCATGGCTAGATTAGCTGCTGCTAAAGAAGACCCTGAAATGGCCTTCAATTTGGTGAAAATAATGAAGGAGAAATGTGGGATTTCGCCTAAACTCCGATCGTATGTTCCGGCTTTATCGGGTTTTTGCAAGAAAAGAATGGCTGATAAGGCTTATGAAGTTGATTCTTACATGATCGAAAATGGGGTTGCAGCGGAAGAATCCGAACTTGCAATGCTTTTAGGGGTTAGTTCGCATTCGGGAAGAGCGGATAAAGTGTACGAAGTGTTGCATAGATTAAGGGCTGCGATTAGGCGGGTTAGTGAAGATACGGCTGCGTTGATAGAGGATTGGTTTGGGTCGGATAGATCCGCGGGTGTGGGGCGGGTGAATTGGGATGTGGATAAGGTTAGAGGGGCGATTTTGGAACGCGGGGGCGGGTGGCATGGGCAAGGGTGGTTTGGGAATGGGAAGTGGCGAGTGATGAGGACGAAGATGGATAAAATGGGTGTTTGTCAATCGTGTGGCGAAAAACTTGTTAGTATTGATCTTGATCCTTTGGAAACGGAAAATTTTGCGAGTTCTTTGAGTACTTTGGCTTGCCAAC
This sequence comes from Saussurea involucrata, assembly GCA_033807775.1. Taxonomy (NCBI): domain Eukaryota; kingdom Viridiplantae; phylum Streptophyta; class Magnoliopsida; order Asterales; family Asteraceae; genus Saussurea; species Saussurea involucrata. The sequence goes on from CM066323.1 coordinate 34,694,743, forward strand.
GCGAAACAAGATCTGATTTTTTGCGGTTTCAGGTATGATCACAATATTCTAGATTTCTAGAGCTACTAATCTTTAGGTCTTGTTTGATTTTTAGAAAAAAAGCTCTTTATTAGCCTCTTATGTCTGATTCGTTAAGAGGTAAGATTGTTTTTACCTCTTTTTTGGTAAGAGGTAAACCAACCTCTTATATGCCTCATATTGTTCTCAATGAATTAACTTTGATAGATTCTTTCTTTCAATTGATTCACTTGGATTATAATAAAACTCAATTTACTATAATTAGGTGACATTCAAATTTAAATTATATAACTTAAATATATTATTATCGATTAAGCGTATTCGTTTAAATGAATGCTAATTTTATAATTTTTAGATGTAAATTTCGTAATGATGATACATAAATATGTGAAAATGTATAAATTTATATATATATATAAATTCAACACTATAATATTCTAATGGGTCAAACACGTAATTGAAACAAATTCAGACATTTATCAGTTTATCAGATTTCAACACCACCTCTTATCAATCAGAAGTGAAATAAGACTTCAGACTTCTACACCTCTTAAAAAACAAATGCCACCTAATTTATGTTTCAGTATTATTGTTTTTTCAATTAAACCGAAAACATCAGCTTACCCTATGATTTTATACAAAATTATGCAGGAATGGCTTCAAAAACATGGTCCATTTGATGCGGTTGTGGATGGTGCAAATGTGGGTTATCTCAAGAACTATTTTGACTTCAATCAGGTGCGAATTAGACTTGAGGCTTAAAATGGACTACTTACATTATTATAAACACACAACTCAGCATGATTTGAACTCTTTTACAGCTTAAATATGCAGTCAACTCAGCACGTAAACTGAGTCCATCAAACAGGTTACCGCTTGTCATTCTGCATAGTGGTCGAGTCAAAGGTCAACACACCGGGAATCCAAGGAATAAAACGGCATTGCAGCAATGGAATGGGTCGGGGGCACTTTACGTTACTCCACAAGGATCAAATGATGATTGGTAAAAATTAAAAACTTAATTCTTTCAAAGCGCATACGCTAAAATAATAGCTTATGCACACATGGGTGATTGTGAGTTGAGCGGAGCCAAGCTTGGTCAAATCGAAGCCGATTTTATGAAAGAATATCTAGGCTTTGGCTTTAGTAGCAGCATACCAAGCCTGAAAAGCTTATAGTGGGACTTGGCTCTCTTAAGGCTTGAGGCTCGGCTTAGCTCGTATGGTTTCAATTTCTATTGGATTGTGAAGGCTCATATATGCTACAGCCATGAGTTCGCTTGAATAAGCTCATTTTTTATGCGTGCTTGTATCGGATCAGATCTTGCTTCGTTCATATGAGCTCATACACAATTAAAATTCAAAAAGTGAAACTATTTAAAAAACTTATAACTTGAAGTCGACAAGAGATTGGTGTTTGTTTTTTCAAAAAAAGCTATTATTTGCCACTTATGTCTGATTCGGTTAGACATAAGAGAATTTAGACCGTTTGTTTTTCCCCCATTTTCAGAGCCTCTTAACCCTTGATGTCCTTTTGATAAGTCAAGTGATAACCTAGCCACTAAATTACCTCTTATTTCTGTCCAACGCCATTCTTTTGATTTCAACGTCGGTTTCAGCCCAGATGCACCCCGAATTTGCAAAAACGCAAAGCATGAAGATTGTAGATCCGTGTGTTGGCTTTCCGGAACATCTTGAATCATTTATATCGGGGATTCGGTGTGTGAGATATGATTAAAACTTCACAGCCTCGCAAATCTGTCACTGTCCTTTTATTTCATTTTTTAGTTCCGTCCTTTGATCATCGATGCTCACTTTAATTGACGAATTTAAGTCGAATTTTTGAGGGATAAAATAGACATTTATAGATATTCAGATGTTTGTCAGTTTACAAAAAACGGTCTTATTGATTAAGATTTCAGACTTCAACACCACCTCTTAAAGTCATAAGTGAAATCAGATTTCAGACTTCAATACCTCTTAGAAAACAAACGCCACCTCATACTAGTGGTCTACAAAAGAGAAACTACACTATGGCTCGTGGCTCATAAAAACTTCACTCATTTAGGCTTGCTAAGTTGCGAGCCTAAGCAAAACTATCCTTGAGCTTGGCCCAAATGGTCTAACGAGTAAGTTTGGCTTGGCTTGAGCTTTTCAAGGAGCCGGCTTGTCTCATATACTCTCCTATGCATATAATTTTCATAAGTTTTGTTGTTCATCAGGTGTTGTTTTTGTTATTTTGCATTTTTGACAAACGTTTGTTTTCTGATGGATGTTTTTATATCGGGTTAAAACTTGGATGGTTTTCCAGGTATTGGTTATACGCTGCTATAAGTAGCAAGTGTTTGCTGGTGACAAATGACGAGATGCGAGATCACTTATTTGAATTGCTAGGCACTAACTTCTTCCCAAGATGGAAAGAAAAGCATCAGGTATGGCATCCATATCATTGATCGACGATAAATTGGTAAATTACTAAACTACCCATGTCAAATTCAAACGTTTCATACCAAACACACCCTGATAAGTGATCAAAGTGATTGGGTCAAGCATCATTTAAGTTACAACATGGTTGTTTATGTCGGTTTGCAGGTTCGATTGTCGCTTACAAGCAACGGACTTCAATTTCACATGCCTCCACCGTACTCGATTGTTATTCAGGTGAGTTTTGTTGTGGCATTATGTATATAGTGAGAACCACAAATATGGTACCAACCTGTGAGAACCGATAGAATTTTTTTTTGACATATGATCAAATGTTGTATTTAAGATATTTTGGTTCACGTATATTTGTTTCATAATATGATAGTTTCACATGGATTTGTTTCACCATGTGAATATTTTTTACGTTTATTTTTCGTTTCACTCGGTGAATCAAAAAATAAACAAATCCATATGTAATCTTTTTACAAAGTGAACACGAACATATGTGAAACAATATCTTAAATCATAGGTTTTGATGAAATATATTTTTATATTGGTTCTCACGGGTTTGTAACACATATATGTGCATTTGATTATCGTCCTATATATATATATATTCTCTCAAAAGTGATTGTTTGTTTAATTGTGGTTTAACGGGGTGATTGCAGGAGTCGGAACGAGGCAGGTGGCACATACCAACTGTGTGCGGAGATGACCTGGAGACCAACAGACAGTGGGTTTGTGTCCAGCCGGACCAAGTGACGGTTAAGCCATGACCATTGCTTAGAGCGGTTCGTTGGCTCTGGGGTTGCACCAGTCCGATTAGGTGTAGCAAAACCATCCTTGAGTTTACAGGAAATATGAAAGAAAGAATTCATGGAGAAGAAGAGTTTAAAAAGTCATAAATACGATGTCAATGACACATTAGCCATTGTTAGGTGTTAATTGTTTGTTAATGTATCTTGTAATACATGATTTATGGGTTTTGATTTAAGTATTTTTATCTACATTATGATATAAAAATATCATACTGTGATGTGATTCATACCTTATATGATATTTCATTAATTTCTCAAAGCTTAGCCTTTATTATATCATTTAGAGATTACATCTTTTTAAACTTTTGATTTCTCAAAACAGACTCACACATGCTTTACTTTGGTGAAGTTTGGAGCCTTTGAAAATTTCGGTTATCGGATATTATCGAGTTGAAAACCATGATTCGGTCAGGTCATGTTTTTGTAACGGATGCTCCTATTTCTCTGAGGAAATGGTAAAATCAAACAAATCTGGTTTTATCTAACGGATAAGATGTATAGAATGATTGTTTCCATGAAAAAACCCTAGCTAGTGCATAATCTTCACTGTCTTAATTAATAACTATTTGTGGAACGATCTTTCACTTTTTATTATTCTTTTCATTCCAAAACAAGTGTCTGCAAATTTTCATATATTGAGAGAGCGATTACAAAGACTGATTAACCTAATAATGTGAACTAAGCTACAAATATATACTAGCAAGTTACAAGTAATTACAAACTAGTCCTTGTACTTTACATATGTGCTATATAACTCTAACACCCCCCCCCCCCCCCCCTCAAACTCAAGTGGGGGAAGAATGAGCGAAGTTGAGTTTGGAAACAAGAGCCCGAAAATGCCCTGGAAGATGAGCTTTGGTGAAGATGTCCGCTGTCTGATCAATGGTTGAAATTGGGAGAAGTCGAACGGTCTTGCAAAGAACATGTTGACGGGTAAAATGACAGTCAATCTCGATGTGTTTTGTACGCTCATGAAAGACATCATTGTGAGCAATCTGAATAGCACTATTGTTATCACACCACAATGGTGTTGGAGAGATCTGATGAGCACCCATATCAGATAGTAACCAGCGTAGCCATACAAGTTCTTGCGTAGTGTCAGCTAAAGCGCGATACTCAGCTTCAGTACTAGATCGAGCTGTTAGAGATTGTTTCTTGCTGCGCCAGGAAATAAGAGAGTCTCCAAGGAAGAAACAATATCCAGTGGTAGAGCGACGGTCTGTTATGTCTCCATCCCAGTCAGCATCGGAGAATGCACGAAGAGTTAAGGACGAGGTGGATGAGAAGTGAAGTCCATGAAACATTGTCCCTTTAAGATACCGAAGGATACGAAGAACCGCGGCATAGTGATCGGAGCACGGAGCAGCCATGAACTGGCTGACTATATGAACTGCATATGCAAGATCCGGTCGAGTAACAGTCAGGTAGACCAGAGAACCAACTAGTTGACGGTACCGTGTAGGGTCCCGCAGCGGGGTTCCGGCATTGGGAGCAAGATGCAGATTTTGCTCAATAGGTGTAGATGCAACTTTGTTGTCTGTAATCCCAGCTTTGGACAACATATCTGAAATGTACTTGGCTTGACAGAGATAGATGCCGGAAGAGTCTGACAGAACTTCAAGACCAAGGAAGTAGTCTAGTTTACCAAGATCTTTAATCTCAAAGCATGAGCTGAGAGACTGTTTGAGATGGGTGATACCTTTAGAGTCACTGCCGGTAATGATCATATCATCAACATACAATAGAAGTAAGATAGTACCTGCAACAGTGGTCCGAGTAAACAGGCCAAAATCATAATTACTCGAAGAAAACCCCAATGAAATGACAGAATTGCTAAAATTTTCAAACCAAGCACGAGGAGCTTGTTTGAGGCCATAGAGGGCTTTTTGAAGTCGGCATACATGACCCTGACGAGAGATCACACCTGGAGGGGGTCTCATGTAGACTTCCTCTTCGAGATCACCATTTAGAAAGGCATTCTTGACATCCATCTGGTAAAGTGGCCATCTTTTGGTGGCAGCTATAGCGAGAAGACTACGAACCGAGGTGACACGAGCCACAGGAGCAAACGTCTCCTCATAATCAATGCCATATTCTTGATTGAAGCCTTTTGCCACAAGGCGTGCTTTGTATCAATCAATGGATCCATCAGACTTTGTTTTGATTTTGAAGACCCATTTGGAACCAATAGGTGACTTTCCCGGTGGGAGAGGTACAAACTCCCATGTATTTGCTTTGTCAAGGGCCTGAAGTTTCTCAGTCATAACTTGCTTCCAAACAGGGTTAGAAGCAGCTTCCTTGAAGGAAGTGGGTTCATGGTTGGACGACAGTGTAGCATAACAATGATAATCATGAAGGTGAGAAGGAACTTGTCTTACCCGGTCTGAGCGTCGTACTTCATCTTGTGGTTGAGAGGAGCTAGGATCCATAGACTCAGCAGATGGCTCAGAAGTAGTCCTTGGAGGTGGTGCAGATGATTGATCATGATCAGATGGCACAGATGGCATAGGTGAAGGCTCAGGTTGAGACGAGACGGAAGTAGGTGGAGTAGATGGTGGGGTGAGTATTGGATCTAATTGAAGTGAGTCCAATGAGATAGATGTATCTGTGAAAAAGGAAGTAGAGGGATTGGGTGTGTCCTGAAATTTGGACACCGTTGAGAAGGGAAGATGTTCCCAGAATGTGACATGACGAGATATACGAAGTCTCTTAGATATTGGATCCCAACAACGATAACCTTTGTGTTCAATTCGATAGCGAAGAAAGCAGCATAATCGAGAACGAGGTTCGAGTTTGGTGTGCTCATGAGATTGCAACTGAACAAAGCAGGCACAACCCCATACTTTGAGGAGTTCATATGCAGGGGAGACTCCATAGAGTACTTCATAAGGGGACTTTTGATTGAGGATGGGAGTTGGGTGTCGGTTGATGGTGTAGACAGCCGTGAAGGCAGCTTCACCCCAAAAACGTTCTGGACACTTGGCTGAGATTAACAGAGTACGGACAGTGTCAAGGATGTGACGGTGTTTGCGTTCTGCACGTCCATTGTGCGAAGAAGTGCCGGGACAGGAGTACTGAGAAAGAATACCCTGAGATTGAAGAAATGAGAGCAGAGAAGATTCTTTGTATTCCATAGCATTATCTGCTCGAAGAATCTTTATGGTCTTGGAAAACTGGGTTAGAATCATACGGGCGAAGGTAATATAAATTTTAGGTAGCTCTGAGCGGTTTTTCATGAGATAGATCCATGTAAAACGTGTGTGATCATCGATAAAAATGACAAAATATCGAGCACCTCCCATAGAAGGATGTGGTGCTGGTCATACATCAGAATGAATAAGATCAAATGGAGAAGCATATTTAAATTCATTAATTTGAAAAGGTAAAGCATGATGTTTGCCAAGTTGACAAGATAAACAAGAAACATTTTCAAATGAAGTGTTTCCTAACAATCCTAAACTAGCTAACACTTTTATTCTAGCTAATGATAAATGTCCTAGGCGCGCATGCCATAGTTCAAATGAAGGAGTACTGGAAACTGAAGCAGCAAAATTTGATGAAGGTAAGGGAAGACGAAGGTAGACCACTTCAATCATCCGACCAACTTTACGGCCTACTCCAAGGATCTGCTTGGTCTTTGGATCCTGCACAACACAACCAAAAGGGTGAAACAAAACGATTAGACCGGCTTCCATAAGCTGAGTAATTGAAATCAGGCTCAGAGATAAGTTAGGAATATGCAGCACATCAGGTAATTGAATATTGGGGGTAGATACAGTCCCACTGAAGGATACAGGTAAACGAGTGTCATCAGCAGTACGGACTGATGAGAACATGCTGGAAGTTTGTTTAGAGACAAACCTGTCAGCCTTAGGTGTCATGTGGTTACAACATCCAGAGTCAAATAGCCAAGGGTTACCTGATGCATAGGTATTGCATTGAGAATTCATACCCATAGAACCTGTCATGAGTTGCTCCATGAGCTCTTGATTTCTGCGCATGAGTTCCATAAGGTCAGGCGACGAGTTGTTGTTATGCTGTGCCGGAACTGCTGGCGATGGGGAATCTTGAGTGATTGAGCCAGCAACTGATTGAGTTCGGGACTGTTGCCTTTAGTTACCCGAGTTCCTTGGATGTTTTGGACAATCAAACCCATAGTGACGTGGCTGTGTGATCCCACACCAGCGACATTTTCGAACTGGGCAGTTGAGGAGAAGATGAGAAGTAGAGTGACAGAATGTGCATTCACTGTTGTTCCCTTTGCCCGCAGATTTAGACTGGTCATTGGTGCCCCATTTACCTTTTGACTTTCCTGAGCTGGAAGTGTAGAGCACAGTATCTGATGGCAGTGGAAAACGCTGTTGAAGACGAGTTTCTTCACTCAGCAGTTCAGTGATAGCTTCTTCAAGGGTAGGTAGTGGATGCCTATGTAGAAGCGAGGCTCGAACGTTCTCAAAGCGATCAGTGAGACCCATTAGAATAGTAACCAAATGCAATTGGCTAAAGTAAGCAGTAAAATTTCGAGCTGTTTCATCAAAGATTTGAGATGCACCCAAGTTCAGATGATCTCTAAGAGCTTGCATCTCAGAGATGTAGGAGTTGATAGACTGATCAGGCAGTTGTCTTTTGTTCTGGAAAGTAGTCCACAACTGATATTGATGGGATAAACCTATAGAAGTGTACTTGTTTGCAAGAAAATCCCACAGTCCTTTTGCTGTAGTATAGCCAAGGAATTGCTGATTGATCTCAGTAGTTGTAGAAGCATTTATGTATCCGAGGATGCGAGCATTCGCGATATCCCAATCATTCATGCGCTTTGCAAAGTCGACTGCACTTTCCTTTTCTTCTTGAACATGGATTGTAGAAGTACCAGTGACATAGGTATATAGCCCATGAGACTTGAGAAGAATGGACATGTGATGATGCCACAGGATGTAGTTATTCCCATTGAGAACAACTGAGATAGGATTGGAGTGACTGGAATTGAGAGCCATCTGACTGATTAGAGAACTGATCAGAGAACTGGAACAGAAGACCGAATGGGGGTTCCAGAATTTAAGGAAAATGAAAAATGAGTTTCGGAAATGTTCTCAAACCCTGTTTTCGCGGATCAATAAAGACCCGGAATTGGAGAAAACGTGATGCGAGTTCCGGAATTAGGTGATCTGGAATTATATGATCCGGAATGGAGAAGCAAACCAGTTTCAGAATATTATCAGACAGCAGACAGGATCCGGAATTGGAGGTTCCGGTATTCGAGTGAAACGGTTCCGGAATTTTGAGAAAAAGAAACCTGTTCTGGTATTGAGAACTGTTCCGGAATTAGAAACTGTTCCGGTATTAAGGAGTTGTTCCGGAATTAAGAAACTGTTTCGGTATTAAGGTAAGGCAGTTCCGGAATTAGAAACAAAGCAGATCCGGAGTCAAAATAAAGGCAGTACCGGAGGGGCGGCTTAGGGTTTCGATAAAACACGAACAAAATAACAGGTAGAAATCGAAACAATGAAATTGAACGAGACGAGTAATCAGAAGGATTGGTGAGACATACCTAAAGCTCTGATACCATGTTAGAATTGATGTAGGAATCAATCGATGAACAAACGAGAGAGAGAGATGTGGCTGAACTGCAGCAGCTTTTCATATATTGAGAGAGCGATTACAAAGACTGATTAACCTAATAATGTGAACTAAGCTACAAATATATACTAGCAAGTTACAGGTAATTACAAACTAGTCCTTGTACTTTACATATGTGCTATATAACTCTAACAGATATAATTATTATATATTTTAAAATTGAGTGCTTTTTGTGATGAATATTTATTTTAGGATAGAATATAAAAGTGAATACACAAAATACGTTTTGTTTTGGTTTATTGGTTGATTTGTTTTCGTAACAAATATTTCTTTTGAATTAAAATGCAAAATCAATTGGGAAATTAATTAAAATGCCCTAAGTCGACCAACGACTTACTAAATGCTCAAATTCTCTTTAATTTTACGAAAATATCCTAAATTTCCATGAAAGGATCCGTAAACACGGGCTCCTTTTGTGAATTGGATTTTTTCTGTGAAATTGATTATTGGTCCGTAAAAATGATTTTTGGTCCATGAAATAATAATTTTTTTCTGTGAATGGCCCAAAATAGATGGGTCCACGAAAAGTCCCATCTTAAAAAGGAGCATTGGAATTTGGAAAAGTGATACATATGTAAAAAGATGACATTTTTTAAGGGTTTTAATTTAAATAACATGAAAAATCCGTGAAAAGTGATACATATGGCTGTGAAATGACATTTGGAAAAGTCCGTGAAATGACATGGAAAAGAATGTCATTTTTTACATATGGCACAAAATAGATGGGGTCTGTGAATTGGAAAAAAGAAATCCAATCCAATGTTTTTTTTCCAATGCTTTTCTATAAAAAGTCTGTGCATTTGGAAAAAAAATTATCATTTTACGGACCAAAAATCATTTTCACGGACTAATAATCAATTTTACGGACAAAAATCCAATTCACAAAAGGAGTTCGTGTTCACGGACCCTGAAACACCCTAAAAACCACAATAAATTTTAAACCTTAACTTTACAAGGTTTGCAACAATCTCTTCCAAAACTTTCATTCATAGATGGAGAAGTTATAACAAGATTTGTATTTACAACAGACTATTATAAACAACCTATTAATCTAATCTATAATGTAAACGATCAGATTGTAAGGGTTGTCTACAATATCTCCAAAATATCAATGTTTCCACTAACTTCTCCATTATTTCACCAAAAGTAGGATCCCGATACCACTCGTCACTCATCCCTTCGTATCCCTTCCCGAGCTAGTACCTGGTAAGAAAATTTAATTTGAAAAGATTAGACTTACGCCTAGTGAGATCATCCAGTTTTCAAATTAAAACTTTATAAGCTTTGAAAACCTATTTTAAACAAAGCATATAAATAAACCCGATTGTTGTCTTTCTTACCGTACATATAACATCTTTCGATGACGGGAATTATACCTGATTCCATGAGTATGATAAACACCAAGTAAGTCATAATCTCATGTTCCAGAGCCCACTACGAATCACCACGGATTCTAGATCATTGCTCATGTCCAAAAAATTACAATTAGTCCATGCCTATTTCTTGGAGTGGAAGTAGAGATTACAATTAAGTCATGTCTATCTCTTATCTTCCATTAGAAATCGGGAATTACGATTAGTCCACGCCTATCCCACGATTTCTCATCTCAGTACGAAATGGGAATTACGATTAGTCCACGCCTATTCCTCATTTCAATCCAACGGGAATTACGATTAGTCCACGCCTATTCCACGTTTATCAAACCCACGGGAATTACGATTAGTCCACGCCTATTCCACGTGTTCACATAATACTAGTGCCCATGGATCCATTACACTTCCTAGCATAAGTGCGTATCAAACCAAGTCATACGTCCAATTATATCATACTTAAAATCAAGTTATAAGTATGTTCATACTGCTAGGATTGAAATCCAAATAATCAAAATGTTCTCTCTCAAAGTTTACCGAAAACTCACTAGTTACCGAATACTTTCGGAAAAACTATCCGGACTAAGTGTCCGGAACTCCTATCTGGAAACTATGAATCCGGAAACAATCCGGGAATGGTATCCGGGAAAACCTTCCGAAAACCCAATCCGGGAAACACCGATCTGGGAAACTCCGATCCTGGAAACCCTATCCGGGAAAGCAATCCGAAAAAACAATTCGGGAATCATCAGGAAAACTTCATTTCTGTACTGTTTGAACCTAATTCGTACCAATTCACATTTCCAAATTCTTCCATCGATTTAACTATACTTCTATTGCTACATATACACAAAACTCGAATATGACTTCAATTCCAATAATGAATTCAACATATTCATAACAATCAGAGAAGAGGATGAACTCACCTGATTGAAAAGTCGAACTCAGTGTCTGCAAACTCAATCGATCAAGAAATCCAATTTCAAACCTATTTTTACCAACAATTCAATATCTAGTTGGTAAGCAGATTGTTTGTGATTACAATATCGTAAAGATTCGAATCGCAGAAATTGATTGGGTTTCTTATCAAAGGAAATCGCTATCCTTTCTCTGCTTCAGCCGACTTCAGGAATTGAGATTGAGATAAGTCTCAATTTTTACTCACCTCTCAAATTAAGTACTTCAAACTAACAACACTTGACATAACTAACCCCCAAAGTTCAATTCTTTATAAGTAGCTCAAACACTTTTGCTAATTACTCTTTTGACCCTTCGACAATAATTTATAACTTATCGATAAAATAATACTTCCTAGAATGTATAATAATTATGAAAATTTCGAAGTGTTACAAATCTTCCCAACTTGAAAATGATTTCGTCCCCGAAATCAAAGTTAGGTAAATAGATGAGGATATCTATTCTTTATATCCTCTTCTGCTTCCCACGTCACGTTAGCACCTCTACGATGTTTCCATTGTACTTTTACCATGATCACTTCCTTATGTCATAGCTTCTTTGTAACACCCCGAAATTTCCGTTGTAAATTAATATTAGATAAATTGTATTTTGGTACAATTTATTTTTGAGAAAAATTAACTTGGAGGGTTGATTTGCAATTATTTGGAAGTTTGGGGTTTATGGTGGAAAATAGATTAATGACTCATGTTATGACATGAGGTGTCACGTTAGGGATTAATCAGTATTTGGTAATACTGATTTTGTTTTGTATTCTAAAAAGAAAAGAAAAGGGAAACAGAGAAATAGCGAGAGAGATAGAACGTGACAGAGAGAAAGAAAACGAAAGAAAGAAAAGAAGAAAAGAAGAGAAATCAGTTTGGTGATTGTTGTGATTGTGATTAAGTCGTTGATTAAGCCACTGATTTGGAAGAACGCAGTGTTCAGAAATACCCAGGTGAGTTATTCAACTTTCTTTAAAATTAAGCAATGAGAATGTTAATAGATGTGTTGTAATTGTTATTGAACCACTTAGAATGCTTAATGGTTAAGAAAAATCGAGACTGGCTTAACAGATGAAAGTGACGATGAACAGTGAACTTTTCGCAACAGTAGGTTGCGCAAAGTGGAAGTTTTTGCAATAGAGGGTTGCGAAAAGTGGGGTTTTCGCAACAGAGGGTTGCGAGTTCTGAAGTTTTCGCAACAGAGGGTTGCGAGTTCTGAAGTTTTCGCAACAGAGGGTTGCGAGTTCTGAAGTTTTCGCAACAGAGGGTTGCGAGTTCTGAACTTTTCGCAGCTTTGGCTTGCGAAAAGTGTAGCCTTTCACTACAGTGGGTTGCGAACTTTGAGCCATTCCAGTATCATTTTTATGGGTTTATGAGGAACATAATCTGAGGTATATATGCTATTTGTTATATATTTATAACTCTGTTGTTGATGTAAAAACCATGTTATGTTAAATTGTAAGGACTTATTTATGAGTCCGGAGTTGTTGTTAATTGTTGAGATGTTGATTCCCGATGCTAAATGGCAAAGTGGGGATAATCGTTGAAATTAATATTCTGTACATAGAGATATAGAATATATGTTGAATTGTATAGCTTTAGTGTACAATAGAATGAGTGATGATACACCATTATTGTGTGGCGTTGGCTAGAAATATACATCTGGTCTAGTGGGCATAAAGTACGGTATAATGAGAACCGTTTACTAGCCAGGGACCGTTGGGATGTATTTCTAGTTGTTGGAGTGAATCTTGAATCATCTGTGAGGGTCTCTGGTGGTTGTTGATCGCGATAAAATCTCATTTGGGGGACCAGTGATTCAAGGTGGGGAGGAAATGAAATGAGGAATAGAAGACTTAGAGTTGTAATTCCCATTTCAAACGAAAGATGAGATATCTTCATTGTAGAGAAGTTTGGAGATAAACCAATGTAGAAAAAATTGTAATCTCAATTCAGAAAGAAGCAGGTTTGGAAACTGTAATTTCTGGGAGTTGGAGTTACTTATAATCCGGTGGGATTTATAGTAATTCTTGATGGTAGTATGATGACTAGATGAATTAGTCATAAGTAAAGGAATAGGTGGATTCCAGTGGTTGATAAGAGTTTGGTATGGTAAGATGGCTGATAACAGGTTTGATATATCTGTTAATATTTTATTTGTTAAATTTTAATTTGATTTGGATAATCTCACTAGGCGAAAGCCTAATGTTTCAAATTAAATTGTCTTACCAGGTACTGGCTCTGGGGAAATAGCTTGGGAAGTGAGAATACAGTTGAAGGGAATCGGACTTGGTGTTAACAAAGGATCAAGATATTCTTTTGATGACTTTTGGGACGAGCCTTAGATAATCTAGTTGATCTTATTGTGATGTATAATTAGATTGATCAGATTATTTAAGTTAGACGACTTAATGTATATATAGAAATTTACCTTTTGATCCTTTGGTTTATAAAAGTCTGATATTTTGGTGATCATAACTTTGTTATTTGAGGTTTAAGTTGGCCCTGAATTTTAGGGTGTTACAGTATGGTATCAGAGCACTAGTTTAAGCGAACTAAGTATGCTGATGAGATACTTAGACTTAAGCTGAGATGTAGTAGGTTATGATATGTGAGATATGGGTAGAAGTGTTAAGACGGGATAGTCTTAGAGTTAACGGAAATACGTGAAATTAGTGTTGTGACAATGATAACGGGGATTCTCCTGTAGGATATGTTCACAATTTCAATTAGCTACTGTTATTATGAATATATTGTTACACGAGCATGTCTATTTCTGAATTGTTACAGTGACTAACGATCGGTAAAGTACGTTTTGTATGTATGTAAGTGCATAACCATTTCTCATGGTTACCCATGCAAGTTATAGTAGAGTGATGGTGAATACTCCACCAAAGTCCTTTAGAGGACAGAGCAGTAAATGATTGGGGGTTAGAAGGACAACCTGGAATTAGTGGGACTCATGAAAGTCCGCCAAGGCAACCTTTAATAGGTGATTTGATATGTGCAGAGATAGAGTATGAGATGATTGATTAAGACGGAATTAGTATGACATGGTTGAGTATGGGGGCCATGGAATGCATGTATAGCAATTATTATAAGGCCGAGAGGGCGACCTCTGGTCGGAAGTAGAGTGTCAATGATAAGTTACGTAATTAAAACGATTTGCCTTGTTTGAGTAAGTAGCCTTCATTGCGAGTAAGTTTTATGCATGGTGTTTTAGTGTGTGTTACATGAGTTTTCTTGATTTCAAACCAAATGCATAAATAACAGTTTTATTCAAGGACGAATTAGTATGTGCAAGTATGTATTTAAAGAAAAAGGGCAATTTCAATTACGCTGCCTAACGAAATTTTGGAGCTTAACAACTTGCAAAATACTTCATACTTTACATAAAAAGTTGTATGATAGCAAATAGGTCAAGAAAGTGTTGATCAGTAAACTTTTTATAACCAACAAAGGTATTGATTTGATGATATCATATAAATGAGTGTGAGAAACGACTAGTTTACTTTGTGGCAGTAAATTTTAAACTTTTGTTGTATGAAAAGATCTTCATTTAAGATATTACTGTTGTAACAACATCTTTTGGTTGAGAAGGATTGAGTTTTACGAAAATTTATATACAAACGATTTTTGAGATCGTTGTGTAGTACATGGGAGTTATGAAAATGATTGGGGTCGTGTGTGCCCACGTTGTTCCGAATGTTGCTTATTTAAATGAGAAAAGGGTGGATTGAGTTATTTATTATATTGTCATGCATGAAGGCTATGAACTCGCTAGGTCGTAGAGTATTACGCTGTAAGCTAAGAAAGAACTCCAAGAGTGGAGAGGTGTTGGATAAACCTTAGGAGAAAGTTTGTGGTTTTAGTAATTGTATTCAAACGAGAGATGAACAATGGGAGAGTTGAAAGTGGACTTTAGTAACAATAATATGAGGGTCTGTATCCTTGTTCGGTGACTAGTAATACAGTTGCCAAGGGTCGGTCGTGTCTGGAGGAAGGATTAGGTTCAGGGTTAAGGAAGTATTGACATGTCAAGTTTTGACTTTGAAGGCGATAGTTGTGTAAGGTGTATGAGGCCTTTTGTCTGTCACTGGGTGCGGTCTGGATGCGTCCCACGTATGCCTGTGCGGGTAGGAACAAAACCGTGAGCGATACCGGTATGCTGTTATGCAGAGGGTATGCGCAAAGTGGTTATTAGTGTGTGCGACACATTTGGGGGATTTTTTGTAAATCCGACCATGTGAATGTTTTGAGAATGATAAACTTTGATTTTGGGGCCGATGGCCAATTAAGGGATTAATAAGGTAAAGATTTTGAGTAAAGAGGCATTTTGGTTTATGTAACCGTGTGAGTGACACGTGTTTAACCAAACGTTTGTTTTGGCCTTAAAGGCCTGATTTATATTCAAATGAGTCTTTTGAATGTTTGTCAGTTTTAATGACTCGAGATGGAGTATTGGATGTGTTATATGCTTAACTGCATTGTATTTGAACCAGTGACGGTTTAAGTGTTGGTCTTAAGTGTGAAGACTGTTTGATATTTTACTTGTTCTTAGTATCTTTGGAACTAATGAACCTGGGCGTATTATAGGCATTGTGGAGTGTGAAAAGAGTTTCATTTACGTGTACTTGCAAATGAATTGACTTCATTGGGAAAGTAGCAATGAAGGGGTCGTAAGATTATCACGCCTCAGTGTGTATGTTGCATAATGTGAGTTAGATGTATTTAAATTGCGTGAGTTAATATTGATAAATAATCTTTAGATCCTTTGAGTAGATGACTCGGTTTTGGACTCAGTTAAGTCTTAAGAACTTTGACCCGACTTGATAAGCTTGACGTAGGCTTGGGGTTGAACTTGCAGAAACGGTATTAAAAATAAAAAAATAAAAATAAAAAAAATTTTGAAGTTTATATGACGTGAATGCATTGGTTATCCTTTTGGGATCATGTATGAATGTTAAGTTTAAATCAGGAGCTTAAAAGTTGAAGGATCACTTGGTGGGATTGTTAGAACAGTGAAGGACTGTTGCTTTTAGATAAGTGTTTACTTACGATGTGGAAGATTTAAAAAAAATGAAATACTAGAGATGAACAAAAGGGGTGTATAGATTGTGTTGATCTGTGAGGAATTGTACCATGTCTATGCAACGTATTGGAATCACAAAGAGCTAGTAAGAACGAATAAGTTTCAAGTTAAATAGAAAATCGTGAGTGGTAGTTCAACTAAAGTTGGGGAGGAGATATTTAGTGATATAGACTCGGGTATTTGGGCGAGAAAACAGGATTATAAAACTAATTATGTACGAATGACTATGAGAGACATGGTCTGTGGTAAATGTTATGGGTGGAGAATGTACGAACGAGTAGTAGCATTAATTGGCAAAATACATGTGTCATCTAGTATGAGACGTGATGTTAGAAAGAAGAAGTATCCGAATGGAAGTTTCGGGAATTCCGGTTGGAAAGTACTAGTTGTCAATAAAGTTGATGGAGCATGTGGTTTGTAAGATAACTTGGTAATATGGCTTATATCGGAATAGAATGTCGGAGCAGTGGTGAGTGTTTATCCAAAGAAATTTTGATGGTATGAGTTGCCAATTAAGTTGTACTTTGAATCACTGGAAGTTTAATAAAGATGATGAGTATGTCGGTCAATGTGGTGTAGCGGAGGCAATGTCGTTAAGAAATATATGTTGCTCCTTATGTGTGAAAGAAATGTACGAGAAATTATTAGTGGAAGATCTAAGAATGGTAGTAACTTTGAACGGTAATGTCGTTTCAAGATAACTTGGTTGAATGTTTTAAGTTAGAAATCTTGGTGAAACTGTTTAGTTATGTTTCATAAGGAGAAAATACTATCGGTATGTGGAAAGTTGGGAGAAAGAGACAAGTAATACGTGAAAATAGTATTCCATACTAACGTGGGGAAGCAAGGATAGAAATATTGGACTTAAGAATGTAGACATACTACAAGTTCAATGGAGTTATCACCTTTGATATACAACCCCTTAGTGCTTGGTTGCAGCGTGTTTGTGTGGTGCGATAGTAATGTGAGAAGGTGATAGCATTTTGTATCAAAGAAACGTGTAAGTCATGGATGCAATAATGGATTGTCATAGTTATTGAAGCATAATTGATGAGAAAAATTGTTATGTGAAGGAGCGAGAATCGATCTTAGAGAAATATTTGATAAATTACAATCTAAGAGAGTGATTATAGGTATAATGGTATTATATCTTTGAGTTGTTAATGTGGCTTTAGAGTCGGAGGAAGAAATGAAGAAACGATACCCTCAATTGTTTGCTTAGTTTGATTTCGGGGACGAAATCCTTTTCAAGTTGGGGAGTATTGTAACACCCCGAAATTTCCGTTGTAAATTAATATTAGATAAATTGTATTTTGGTACAATTTATTTTTGAGAAAAATTAACTTGGAGGGTTGATTTGCAATTATTTGGAAGTTTGGGGTTTATGGTGGAAAATAGATTAATGACTCATGTTATGACATGAGGTGTCACGTTAGGGATTAATCAGTATTTGGTAATACTGATTTTGTTTTGTATTCTAAAAAGAAAAGAAAAGGGAAACAGAGAAATAGCGAGAGAGATAGAACGTGACAGAGAGAAAGAAAACGAAAGAAAGAAAAGAAGAGAAATCAGTTTGGTGATTGTTGTGATTGTGATTAAGCCGTTGATTAAGCCACTGATTTGGAAGAACGCAGTGTTCAGAAATACCCAGGTGAGTTATTCAACTTTCTTTAAAATTAAGCAATGAGAATGTTAATAGATGTGTTGTAATTGTTATTGAACCACTTAGAATGCTTAATGGTTAAGAAAAATCGAGACTGGCTTAACAGATGAAAGTGACGATGAACAGTGAACTTTTCGCAACAGTAGGTTGCGCAAAGTGGAAGTTTTCGCAATAGAGGGTTGCGAAAAGTGGAGTTTTCGCAACAGAGGGTTGCGAGTTCTGAAGTTTTCGCAACAGAGGGTTGCGAGTTCTGAAGTTTTCGCAACAGAGGGTTGCGAG
The DNA here is from genome assembly GCA_033807775.1 of Saussurea involucrata. Lineage (NCBI taxonomy): Eukaryota > Viridiplantae > Streptophyta > Magnoliopsida > Asterales > Asteraceae > Saussurea > Saussurea involucrata. The sequence continues at coordinate 34,713,002 of CM066323.1, forward strand.
TTCTGAAGTTTTCGCAACAGAGGGTTGCGAGTTCTGAACTTTTTGCAGCTTTGGCTTGCGAAAAGTGTAGCCTTTCGCTACAGTGGGTTGCGAACTTTGAGCCATTCCAGTATCATTTTTATGGGTTTATGAGGAACATAATCTGAGGTATATATGCTATTTGTTATATATTTATAACTCTGTTGTTGATGTAAAAACCATGTTATGTTAAATTGTAAGGACTTCTTTATGAGTCCGGAGTTGTTGTTAATTGTTGAGATGTTGATTCCCGATGCTAAATGGCAAAGTGGGGATAATCGTTGAAATTAATATTCTGTACATAGAGATATAGAATATATGTTGAATTGTATAGCTTTAGTGTACAATAGAATGAGTGATGATACACCATTATTGTGTGGCGTTGGCTAGAAATATACATCTGGTCTAGTGGGCATAAAGTACGGTATAATGAGAACCGTTTACTAGCCAGGGACCGTTGGGATGTATTTCTAGTTGTTGGAGTGAATCTTGAATCATCTGTGAGGGTCTCTGGTGGTTGTTGATCGCGATAAAATCTCATTTGGGGGACCAGTGATTCAAGGTAGGGAGGAAATGAAATGAGGAATAGCAGACTTAGAGTTGTAATTCCCATTTCAAACGAAAGATGAGATATCTTCATTGTAGAGAAGTTTGGAGATAAACCAATGTAGAAAAAATTGTAATCTCAATTCAGAAAGAAGCAGGTTTGAAAACTGTAATTTCTGGGAGTTGTAGTTACTTATAATCCGGTGGGATTTATAGTAATTCTTGATGGTAGTATGATGACTAGATGAATTAATCATAAGTAAAGGAATAGGTGGATTCCAGTGGTTGATAAGAGCTTGGTATGGTAAGATGGCTGATAACAGGTTTGATATATCTGTTAATATTTTATTTGTTAAATTTTAATTTGATTTGGATAATCTCACTAGGCGAAAGCCTAATGTTTCAAATTAAATTGTCTTACCATGTACTGGCTCTGGGGAAATAGCTTGGGAAGTGAGAATACAATTGAAGGGAATCAGACTTGGTGTTAACAAAGGATCAGGATATTCTTTTGATGACTTTTGGGACGAGCCTTAGATAATCTAGTTGATCTTATTGTGATGTATAATTAGATTGATCAGATTATATAAGTTAGACGACTTAATGTATATATAGAAATTTACCTTTTGATCATTTGGTTTATAAAAGTCTGATATTTTGGTGATCATAACTTTGTTATTTGAGGTTTAAGTTGGCCCTGAATTTTAGGGTGTTACATTCTTAGTCGACCTTTCTAAAATTGCTTCAGGTTCCTCCTCGCAACGACTCTTTTCATCTACTTTTATTTCGGAAAGTGGTATAATATTCTCTTCTTTGGCTAGACATTTCCGTAGATAACAAACATGGAAAGTATTATGGATTCCTTCTAATTCAGGTGGAAGATCCAACTGATAAGCTTGAAGTCCCACTCTCTTGGTTATAGTGAAAGGTCCAAGAAAACGAGGACTTAACTTTCCACGCTTCCAAACCTTATAATGCCCTTCCACGGGGATACCTTTAGCATCACCCGCTCCCCAACTTGGAATTCTTTCGGTCTTCTTTTCGGATCGGTGTAACTCTTTTGTCAATCTTGAGCCGCCTTCATATGTTTCCGAATCTCTTTCACTTTATCGGCCGTTTGTTGCACAATTTCGGGACCAACAAATTGTTTTTCTCCGACTTCTAACCAACATATTGGAGTTCTACATTTCCGTCCATATAAGGCTTCAAAAGGTGCTCTTCCAACACTGGAATGATAACTATTGTTGTACGCAAACTCCACTAAGGGCAAATGCGTATCCTACCTCCAAAATCAATCACACAAGACCTGAGCATGTCTTCCAAAGTCTGAATGGTTCTTTCACTTTGCCATTCGTTTGTGGATGATATGCAGTGCTCAAATTCACTCTTGTACCCAATTCTTCTTGTAGTGACTGCCAAAATCTTGAAGTAAATCGGTTGTCACGGTCGGAAACTATAGACACAGGTATACCATGTCTTGACACCACTTCATCAATATAAAGCTTGGCTAGCTTATCTATTGGTGAAACTTCTTTCATCGCTAAGAAGTGAGCACTTTTAGTTAAACGATCTACGATTACCCAGATAGTATCGTTACCCTTCAACGTCTTTGGTAACTTTGTCACAAAGTCCATGGTAATCTTATCTCATTTCCATTCAGGAATCTCCAAAGATTGTAGACTCCCATAAGGTCGTTGATGTTCAACTTTTACCAACGAACATGTCACACACCTCTCTACACATTGTGCCACATCAAGCTTTATAGTTTGCCACCAATAGTGTAGTTTCAGATCTCTATACATCTTAGTGCTTACAAGATGTATAGAATATTTGGACTTGTGGGAGTCTTCGAGAATTAACTCTCGGTTTCCTCCCATCTTTGGCACCCAAATCCGGCCTTGAAATAATTTGACTCTGTGACTATCTTCAGTCAGTTGAAGACGTTGCTTAACCATGACTTCCTCTTTCAGATTTTCTTCTAATAATGTTTCCGCTTGTGCCACTTTAATTCTTTCAACCAGACTCGACGTCACATCGATCCCGGCGTTAGTCGTTTTCAAACATCCACTGTATTCTTTTCTACTTAAGGCACCAGCCACAACATTTGCTTTACCAGGATGGTAATGCAATTCACAATCATAATCCTTAAGTTGTTCTAACCAACGCCGTTTCCTCATATTCAGCTCTTTCTGATCAAAGACATGCTTGAAACTCTTATGATCAGTGAAAAGAGTGCACTTCGTTCCGTATAAATAATGTCGCCACAACTTCAAAGCAAACACGACTGCTGGCAGTTCCAATTCATGGGTAGAGTAATTCTTTTCATGCTCCTTAAGTTGTCTTGATGCGTAAGCAATCACTTTTCCACGCTGCATCAATACACACCCCAAACCCATCTTTGACGCATCACTATAAACAACTAAATCTTCTATCCCTTCCGGTAGTGCAAGGATAGGAGCTTCACACAACTTCTTTTGTAATGTCCTGAAAGCTGACTCTTGCTTTTCAGTCTATACAAACTTCACATTCTTCCGTGTCAGGATTGTCAAGGCAGAAGCGATTTTAGAGAAATCCTTGATAAATCTCTGATAATAACCTGCCAAACCCAAGAAACTCCGTATCTCTGATGCGTTCTTTGGTGTCCCCCAATTCGTCATTGCTTCTATCTTTGCCGGATCCACTTTGACCCCTTCAGAAATATTTACTTGGCCAAGAAATTGTAGCACCTTTAACCAAAATTCACACTTTGAAAATTTGGCGTACAATTTCTCCTTTATCAAAACCTCTAAGACTTCACGAAGGTGACATTCGTGATCAGCTTCATTCTTTGAATAAACAAGTATGTCATCAATGAACACGATGACAGACTTGTCTAAGAATGGTCGACACACTCTGTTCATCAAATCCATGAACACAGCAGGAGCGTTTGTCAACCCAAAAGGCATCACGAGGAATTCATAATGCCCATATCTTGTTCTAAACGCCGTCTTGGGAACATCTTCATCCCTTACTCTTACTTGATGATAGCCCGACCTCAAATCAATCTTTGAGAAGCATCCCGCGCCTTGAAGATGATCGAACAAGTCGTCAATCCTTGGAAGCGGATACTTATTCTTAATGGTCACCTTATTCAATTCCCTGTAATCGATGCATATTCTCATAGTGCCATCCTTTTTCTTGACAAACAACACCGGGACTCCCCAAGGTGAAGAACTTGGCCTAACAAACCCCTTTTCGAGCAGTTCTTGTAGTTGAGACATCATCTCTTTCATTTCATCCGGTGCTAACCGGTACGGTGCGCGTGCTATCGGTGCCGCTCCGGGAACAAGATCAATTCTAAAATATGCATAGCATATAAACACTGAGTGTGCATTACAAATGAAGACTTGAAGGCTGAAAGAATACCATGTGCTACAAATCCAAATCACCCAAAAAAGTCCTAAATATTCTAAATTTACAAGGCCTTGATGTCTAACAATAGGAAATGAGTTATTGGCTTATGGAATTGAGAGAATGATGAGGGATGGACACAAAGTTAGGCTAGGCTATGGTCCTGTTTTGGTTTCTAAATCTCATAAACTGTTTATTTTCATTTTCACCCTTTAAATTGTTTTCAATTTCTCATTTGAGTCATTCTTAGTTGTCATTTTAGTTGCTTGGGGACAAGCAACAGTTCAAGTGTGGGGGTGTGATAAGTGTGTATTTATATACACTTTTATACCCATTTAGGACTTTATTTTACCTTATTTTACATCTTTCCCAATTAGATATTGAGTCTTTTAGTCTTATTTTACACCTTTTCCTTAGAATGGAGCTAAGATGTAGTTTATGGAAAAATCCTATCTTTTTGGTGAATTTTTGCTGATTTCTATGTTGCTACAGCAGGGGATGCTACAGCAGTGATATTGGCAGGCTTGGCTCAATCAAATTGGATGGATATTTTGAAGAAAGATCTCAGGCATCTTTTGGTACACTCTTGGGCAGAAGTCACCCCTGAAGATGCCCCTGAAGATGCTTCCTAAGATAGCCTTTTTACTTTACTTGTATTGTACTTAGATGCTTGGTTATTACCATTGGGGTTAACCACTTTTGTACTTCTTAAGCATCTTTTGATTCCTTGTTTCTAGTATAAATAGTTTAGGTCGTCTTTCATTTGTACTCAGCTTCTACTGGAACAAAGCTTGTCCTAAGCTTTATTACCAAGTACTTTTACATTTCAATTGCAATCTTTTATTTACATGTCATTTCGTTTCCGTCTGTTGCTATAGCAACCTTTACAACTTTCTTTACTTTCTGCACTTACATTAAGTCATTTACATACATGTCATTTACTTTTAAGCATTTACATTCCAGTATGGTAGGCTAAACACCATAGTGTGGGTGTAAGTGAAGGTTGGCAGATTAAGCCAAGTGTTTTTCGACATTTGTTTGCATTGGTATTCTGTTTTACTATTCATAAACAACATGAATACTTCATCCAGTAGTCTTTGACAAATTGACAAGTGTTATTCTATTTGGATGAGTTGGACTCAAAATGGAGACAACGCAAGTGTTGGTGTTAGTTGTGTTATAGAGACTATAAAGAGTTGCTTCAATCCCTTGGGTTGAGAAACTATATGAAAAAAAGGTAAGATCTGACTAGTAGGTTCTTGCTGCCTTACCAAGTGCCCACCCTACGTAAAAAGTCTAATCTGAACTTCCCTTAGAAGGCCATTTAATTCAGTAGTATTGCAGGAGTCTTTGCTGCAGCACCCTGGTGTTTGCTATAGCAATGCCCTGAGCACTTTGTTAGCCCAAATCCAACCTGATCTTGCACCCATACTATCTTTAATTTCTTGTTATTATCTTTCAGTACTTTGCTTTCAGTTACTAAAAATCTTGTTACCAAAATCCTGCTTTGAAAACCAACTTGTTGTTACTCTTGTTGCTTTGAAAGTCCCTGAGGTACGATATCTGGTATTACTTACCATTATTACTTACTTTGGACGACACTAGTAAGACATTTATACTTGCATGGGTTGTTAGTTGCTGTAGCCTTTTTGGGTTGCATTTCATCCACGTCAAGTTTTTTGCGCCGTTGCCGGGGACTTTTGCCAAAGAAAGTTACTTTAAGTTGTTTGAAAAGTTGATTTTTACAATCTGTGTTTTTGTGGTTTATGCCAAGACTACCTCACGGGGCTGTGTTTGATCTTGATCCTGATATTGAGAGAACTTTCAGAAGGAGAAGAAGGGTACAAAGAACTTTGCTTCAGGACCCTACTACTCCTGCTGAAATGGCAGCACCAGAACCCAACCGTGAGGAGGAAGTCATTAGGCTTGCTAACTCAAGAAATGGTGGCATCATGGACTATGCTATTCCTATGCTTGCCCAGCTCCACACAGGAATACGTAGGCCCAATGTTGAGGGTGACCAATATGAGCTTAAGCCTATTATGTTTCACATGTTACAAACAAATGGTCAATTTGCTGGACTCCTTACTGAGGATCCACATTTGCACCTAAAGAATTTTATGGAGCTCACTGACTCTTTTCACCTTGGTGGAGTATCTGTTGAAGCCTTAAGGCTGAAGTTATTTCCATGGTCTTTAAGGGATAGAGCCAAAGCTTGGTACAATTCTTTAGCTCCTGATTCAATCACAACTTGGAATGAAATGGCTGAAAAGTTTTTAAGAAAATACTTTCCCCCAACCAGGAATGCCCAATTTAGAAATGAAATTTGTCAATTTAAACAATTGGATAGAGAGGCAGTTCCTGATGCTTGGGAGAGGTACAAAGAGTTACTAAGGAAATGCCCACATCATGGAATTCCATACTGCATACAACTCGAGACCTTTTACAATGGTCTTGATATGTCAACAAAGCAAATGCTTGATGCTACTGCAGGTGGAGCCTTTATCTCTAGTACCTACAATGATGGTTACAACATTTTAGAAAAAATTGCCAACAATAGTGGTCATTGGATAGATCCCAGAGCAATTGTACTCAGACCAACTGTGGGAACCACTGGAACAGATCCTATTACTGCTTTAACTACCCAGTTAACAGCCATGAACACCATGTTGCAAAACATGAATGCTCTAGCTGCTAGTAGTGTTGCTGCAACATCTGTCTTTGAGTTCCTACCAGTTCAGTGTGTGTACTATGGTGAAGGTCATACTTTTGACCAATGCATCCTAAATGTCGAATCTGTGAACTATATCCACAACATACCTAATCAGTTTGGTAACACTTACAACTCCAGTTGGAAAAACCATCCTAATTTTTCTTGGCACAACCCATGTTTGAATCCACCAGCTGCGAAAGATCAAAAGCAAAATTTTCAACCAAACCAACAAGGTCAGTATCAACAAGGTCCACCTGCCTACCAAGAGCCTCCTAACCAGCAAGGTGAACAACCAGCTTCCTTGGAAGCTGTGCTGAAAGGTTTTATAAACCATACCACTTCAGCCATGAATCACCAAAATGCTACCATCAAGAATTTGGAGACTCAAATAGGACAAATGGCCATAGAGTTGAGACATAGACCAAAAGGAACATTACCTAGTGATACTGAAGTCCCTAGGAATGTGGTCAAAGAACAAGTGAAAGCTATTAGTTTAAGGAGTGGGAAGGACTTAATTAGCAGTGGTCCAAAAGAACAGAGTGCTATAGCAATACCACCTGTTGCTGTAGCAACACCCACTGTTGTTCTTGAACCAGTGGTGATTGAAGAAGCTGCGAATATACCACCTAAGTCTGACTTTCCATTACTCTTTCCAAGTGAGGTGAGCCGCAATACAAGCAAGAAAGATGTTGCCACAGATCTAACACCATCAGATCCTGTTGCTGCAGCACCTGACAAGCCAATAGAAGTAAAAAAACCTCTGTTCAACCCATACCAAATCCTAAGAAGGCAGTGATTGCTCCTGTTCCACCTTACATTCCTTACCCACAGAGGTTGAGGAATCAACAGGAGGAAGTTCAGTTTAAGAAGTTTCTGGATGTATTCAAGCAATTGCACATTAACATCCCATTGGTAGAAGCTATTGAAAATATGCCTAGCTATGCCAAATTTTTGAAAGATATATTGAGTAAGAAAAAGAAACTCACTGAGTATGAAACTGTTGCCCTTACAGAAGGATGTAGTGCCCTTGTTACTAATAGACTTCCCCCTAAAATGAAAGACCCTGGGAGTTTTATAATTCCCTGTTCAATAGGTGGGAAGCATGTAGGAAATGCTCTATGTGACCTTGGTTCTAGCATAAACCTTTTGCCCTTATCCATTTTCAAAAATCTAGGGATAGGAGAGGCTAGACCAACCACAGTAACTCTACAGTTGGCAGACAGAACCATAGCATATCCTAAGGGCAAGATAGAGGATGTTTTGGTACAAGTAGATAAGTTCATCTTCCCAGCTGATTTCATAATCCTTGACTTTGAAGCAGATAAGGATACACCTTTACTCTTAGGAAGACCTTTCCTTGCCACTAGTAGAACCATCATTGATGTCCAAAAGGGAGAGTTGACCATGAGAGTGAACGACCAGGATGTTACTTTCAATGTTTTCAATTCCATGAAACATTCTGATGAAGTTGAGAAGTGTTCTATGCTAGGAACCATTGAATCAATGTGTCATGAGGGAGCCTTAGAAGAGATTATAGGAACAAAAAGTGAGCAGTTGGAAGAACTTGAGGATAGTGACAGTGAGGAGGATAGTACTTTAGACAGTAGTGAGTTGCTGCAGCAAGCTGCAGCATTTGAGCTTTTGGAAGAAGAGCCCACACACAAAACCCCTTTACCATCAATAGAAGCACCACCAGATTTAGAGTTGAAGCAATTACCTGCCCACCTTAAGTATGCATTCTTGGGGGAGGACAGTAAGCTACCTGTGATCATCTCAGCTTCTTTGGAAGCTGAGCAAGAGAAGCAGCTAGTTGAAATGTTTCAATCTCACACCAAAGCCATAGGTTGGACCATCTCTGACCTTAAAGGTATAAGTCCATCCATTTGTCAACACAAGATAATCTTGGAAGACAAGGACTTTACCTCTGTAGAGCCTCAAAGGATATTGAACCCTGTAATGAAAGAAGTGGTCAAGAAAGAAATCCTAAAGTGGCTTGATGCTGGAATCATTTACCCTATAGCAAGTAGCAATTGGGTAAGTCCTGTCCAGTGTGTTCCAAAGAAGGGGGGGTGTCACTGTGGTAGAAAATGAAAAGAATGAGCTAATCCCAACCAGAATAGTGTCAGGGTGGAGGATTTGTATGGACTATAGGAAGCTTAACAAAGCAACCCACAAAGACCATTTCCCTTTGCCATTCATAGACCAAATGTTGGATAGACTAGCTGGAAAAGAATACTATTGTTTTTTAGATGGCTATTCAGGGTATAACCAGATTGCTATAGCACCTGAGGACCAAGAAAAAACAACTTTCATTTGCCCTTATGGTACTTTTTCCTTTAGGAGGATGCCCTTTGGATTGTGCAATGCACCAGCCACATTTCAGAGATGCATGATGTCCATCTTCTCTGATATGTTGGAAACCTCTATGGAGATTTTCATGGATGACTTTTCTGTCTATGGATCTTCCTATGACGATTGTTTGAAAAACTTAGAACAAAGCCTTAAGAGATGTGAGGAGACTGATCTAGTTCTAAAATGGGAAAAATGTCATTTCATGGTGAAGGAATGCATTGTTTTGGGTCATGTAATTTCAAAAAGGGGAATAGAGGTAGACAAGGCCAAACTAGAAGTCATTGAGAGTCTACCTGAGCCCACAAATGTTAGAGGTATAAGAAGTTTTCTTAGACATGCTGGATTTTATAGGAGGTTTATAAAAGATTTTTCAAAAATTTCCAAACCCCTTTGTTTATTACTTCAGCATGACCAACCATTTGATTTCAACAAGGAGTGTAAATCTGCTTTCAACACTTTGAAGAAAGCACTGATTTCTGCCCCTATTGTTGTTACTCCTGATTGGACAAAACCATTTGAACTTATGTGTGATGCAAGTGATTGGGCAGTTGGTGCTGTTTTAGGCCAAGTTAATGAAAAGATTTTCCACCCAATCTACTATTCCAGTAAAACTCTAAATGAAGCCCAAATAAACTACACAACCACAGAGAAAGAACTTTTGGCTGTGGTTTTTGCATTTGAAAATTTTAGATCATACTTAATGGGTACTAAGGTCATTGTTCACACTGACCATGCAACCATCAAGTATTTGATTTCCAAAAAAGATGCCAAGCCAAGAGTTTGAGATTGAAATAGTAGATAGAAAAGGGGTGAACAATCAAGTTGTTGATCACTTGTCCAGGTTAGAAAAAGGAGAGTCAAGCACTGGTGGAATTAATGAAAAGTTCCATGATGAGCAGCTATTGATGCTGCAGCATCATACAGCCCCTTGGTTTGCAGACATTGCAAATTTCTTGGCTGTTGGGATCATTCCACCAGAGCTAAACAAAGGCCAAAAGAAGAAGCTAATCCATGATTCTAAGAACTATCTTTGGGATAACCCTTTCTGTTTAAAGTAGGGGCTGACCAGATCCTAAGGAGGTGCATACCTCAACAGGAAGTGCCTGCAGTGCTGCAGCATTGTCATGCTGATGCATATGGTGGCCACTTTGGTGGCCAAAGAACTGCAACCAAGGTTCTTCAATCTGGTTTTTTCTGGCCAACACTCTTCCAAGATGCTGATAATTTTGTGAAGAGGTGCAATGAGTATCAAAGGGTTGGATCCATCTCCCAAAGACATGAAATGCCCCTCAATGGCATTCTTGAAGTAGAAATCTTTGATGTATGGGGAATTGACTTCATGGGTCCATTTCCCATGTCTGGAAACAATCAATACATATTGGTGGCTGTGGATTATGTATCCAAATGGGTAGAAGCCACAGCCTGTCACACCAATGATGCCAAGACTGTGGTTAAGTTTTTGCATAAGCACATATTCACAAGGTTTGATACCCCTAGAGCCATGATCAGTGATGAGGGTACCCACTTTGTGAATAACATGATGAAAGGAGTTCTAGAAAAGTATAACATAAACCATAGGGTAGCAACAGCTTATCACCCTCAAACTAATGGTTTAGTAGAACTTTCCAACAGAGAGATTAAGAGCATTCTAGAGAAAGTGGTAAAGCCAACAAGGAAGGATTGGTCCTTCAAGCTTGATGATGCTTTATGGGCTTATAGGACTGCCTATAAGACACCCATTGGAATGTCCTCATATAAGTTAGTTTTTGGGAAAGCATGCCATCTACCACTTGAACTAGAACACAAAGCCTTTTGGGCTTTGAAGGTGTTAAATTTGTGTCTTAATGCTGCAGGAGAAAGAAGGAAGCTACAGATTAATGAGCTTGAAGAGTTGAGAGATCACTCTTATGAAAATGCCAAAATTTACAAAGATAAAACCAAAAAATGGCATGATAAGAGGATCTCACCAAGAGAAATTGTAGCTGGACAAAAGGTTTTACTCTTTAACTCTAGGTTGAAACTTTTTCCAGGAAAACTAAGATCCAAGTGGACAGGGCCATTTGATGTTCATAAAGTCCATCCTTATGGAGTGGTTGAACTCATTGACCCCAACAATGGATCCATTTTCAAAGTGAATGGTCAAAGAGTAAAGTCCTATCATGAAGCTGCAGCAACCAACTCCATTGGTACCACATCTGTGGTACAACTCTCTCAATCCTAGATGTGATCTCAGAGGCTTGAAAAAGCCTATCTATGTTGTAAATATGTAAATACAGTGGTTTAGTTTTTGTTTTTGTTTTAAAACATGAAGTTTTCAAGGTTTGCAAAATTTCTGGAAAAGGTTCAGGGCTACATCAACATTCATGTTGCTACAACACTCTGCAACCAAAACCCCAACAGTCTAATCAGCCGAAAAAGTTACTTTTTTCTGCAAAGATGCTCCTCAAAGCTGTCCAATAGCAGAAAGGCATCATTTGTTTTAAGTTCCCATAAATCTATTGAGTACTTAGATTAATATCTAATTAACCCTAGTTGGATTTGAACTAAATAGCACTATTCAACTTCCATTCGGTTTCTTTCAAACAAATCAACCCACGATCAGCCCCTAACCCTTTAAAATGTTCATTGTTTTGTTTGCAAGTTGCATCTTAAACAGTGGTTTTGCAGAGGAGACTTAAATTCGTTATTATGGGGAGGTTGAAGACTCAAGCCAAAAAGACCTTGAGGCCAGAAAGTAATCGAGAAAGAAGAAGAAGTGCCAGGAATCAGAACCTCGACATGGAATCAAGCAAGAAGCCATCCACTGAGTCAAAAGCTAAGGAAAAATCCCAATCATCTTCTCCAAGCAATCCGCCATTGAAGAAGCTGAAAACAGGGGATGATGAGGCCAGTAAGCAACCTATCACTCACATCTCATCAAACTCTGTTTCTTCTACATCTGCTAGCCACAAATCCCTCACCATTGACATCAACAAAGAACCTCAATCTCCCACCAATGAAATCCCACAAGTATTGTTGCTTGGTGGTCGATTCCCACTCACTCCTAGCCCTCAACATACCCATTCTGAAAACCCATCTCAACGCACTCCTAAAACATCAAACCCACTTAATGAGGCTGAGGCTGCAATAGCCTACATTATAGGATAAACCCCAACAAAACCCAAGAATCCTACTACTGATCCTAAGCCATCAACCACCAAAGCACCATCTATGCAAAGTGAAAATGTCATTCCTAAAGCCAATCCAGAGATGACCATGTCTGGACAATCACAGCCTCATGAACAGGAGACTGTGATTATGACCAAGAAGGAAGAGATGATGATGAGGAAGACCATGGTTGACAACAAAGGGAAGGGGAAGATTACAGAGGCTGAGGAGGAAGAAGAGAGCTTAGAGGAGGAGAGTTCTGAGTTTGATGATAGCAGTGATGAAGATGTTGTTGTGAGCAATGCTGAGATTGCTGCAGCAACATCAGAAGATGAAACCATTCCATTAGCTGACTGGATGAAGACTCCCAAGAAAGGGAGTGTGAAGCATAAGAAGGTACCTCCTTCACCATCATCCAACCAAAACAAATCCAGAAGAGAGAACACCTCTTTTGGAACTTTCAGCTGCAAAGAGGCTTATGAGCAATTTGGCACTCTTGCTGCCAAAGAAGCTTTAGCAGACAAGGGGTTTAGTCCAGAAGTTTTAAGGGACTACCCTTTCATCACCAACACCATCAGAAAGCTAGGATGGGAGCTGTTCTGTGCAGTCCTAAGTGGATACAACCTCTCCCTCATCAGGGAATTCTATGCAGAGGTTGCTGCATCCACAAGCCAAACTGTACGGGTAAGGGGCACTGATGTGTCTTATGATGCTCATACCATTGACACCATGTTTGGTATAGTGTCCCCTGTCTCAAATGATTACAGGAAATTGATGGAAAAGGCCACTGAAGAAGAGGCCAAGAAGGTGTTGAGCACCCTTGCTCAACCTGGAACTACATGGAAGAATAGGATGTTCAAAACCATGCATAGCAGAGACCTACTTCCCGAGGTCAATGTTTGGTTCTACTTCCTGAGGTATACACTTCAGCCCACAACCCATGATACTAGCCTAACCTTTGAGAGAATGATACTCCTCTACTGTATCATGGGTGGTAAAAAGTTCAGTGTGGGGGAAGTGGTGAGCAAAAGCAACAAGTCCTGTGTGGAAAAGGTCAAGGGTGATCTTTGGAATCTATCACTGATCAACTCCTTGCTCAACAAAGCCAAGGTGAAATCTCTTCCCACCGATGAGATTGTCTCAGGAAAGGCAGTGATAGAAGCCCTGACAGTTAAGAGAGTGAAGAGGAATGCAGAGAAGGCAATGAGGAAGAATGCCATTGCTGCAGCATCAGTCCTGGCTGTTGCAGCAACTGCTGCAGGTAGTTCAAAACCATCATAACCACCAAAGATCCCCCAATCAGTCCCAATAACAGAGAAGCTGGAAACCCAATCCTTCGTATACCTAGCCACCCAAATTGCAAGGAACCAGGAAACTCTCTTGAACAAACTGCAAGAGAGGGACCTGATGTGGATGACCCTCATGGCCAAGATTGCTGATAGTGAGAAGAAAGTGCTGGCCTGTTTGGAAAAATAGGATACGGCTGAACAACATGCAAGAAAACTCATTACTCTGCACATGCACTACCAAATGGTAAGAGAGGGGGTCATGGAAAACAAGTGGGCAACAGAGAATCCAAAGGAGTACACAAGCATTGGACCATATCCAGAAGAGTTGCTACAGAAGGCAGAGAAGTTCATCCCCAGTGCTGCAGCAAAACCTACTCCCAAAGAGTAGGCAGGTCCATTTCTATACCATAGCTCCATAAGTAGTTTTTATTTTTATGATTTTTAGTTTTTAGAGTATGGGAATTTGTTAAGTCTTTCAGTTTTTGAGTCTTATGAGATTTGCACCATCACAAACCACATCCCATGGTAATTTTGATGATACACATCCTTTTTCAGTCCTCAAAGCTAGAACCATGCTCATCCACCTGGGAAGAAACTAGACATCCTTGTATTTTTAGAAAGTGATTTAGGCCATTCTTTCACATACACAAGCCACTTATACCCTTTGCACCCTTAAGCCATAAAGATTACTGATCTCAATGGGGACATTGACAATTGTAGGTGTGGGGGAGGGGTACACTGTTTCATGAGCACAAAGACAACCCATAGGGCAGAAAATTGCTCCAATTTTTTTTTCAAACACATAAAGGATGAATCAGTGGTATCCAAAGTCAAAGCAGATAAAATATGCATAGCATATAAACACTGCTTGTACATTACAAATGAAGACTTGAAGGCTGAAAGAATACCATGTGCTACAAATCCAAATCACCCAAAAAAGTCCTAAAGATTCTAAATTTACAAGGCCTTGATGTCTAACAATAGGAAATGAGTTATTTGCTTATGGAATTGAGAGAATGATGAGGGATGGACACAGAGTTATGCTAGGCTATGGTCCTGTTTTGGTTTCTAAATCTTATAAACTGTTTATTTTCATTTTCACCCTTTAAATTGTTTTCAATTTCTCATTTGAGTCATTCTTAGTTGTCATTTTAGTTGCTTGGGGACAAGCAACAGTTCAAGTGTGGGGGTGTGACAAGTGTGTATTTATATACACTTTTATACCCATTTAGGACTTTATTTTACCTCATTTTACATCTTTCCCAATTAGATATTGAGTCTTTTAGTCTTATTTTACACCTTTTCTTTAGAATGGAGCTAAGATGTAGTTTATGGAAAAATCCTATCTTTTTGGTGAATTTTTGCTGATTTCTATGTTACTACAGCAGGGGATGCTATAGCAGTGATATTGGCAGGCTTGGCTCAATCAAATTGGACGGATATTTTGAAAAAAGATCTCAGGCATCTTTTGGTACCCTCATGGGCAGAAGTCACCCCTGAAGATGCCCCTGAAGATGCTTCCTAAGATAGCCTTTTGTTGATCCAAACCCTCAGTGATTTGATAATGACTCTTTAAGAAACACTTAGTGAAAATTGTAAGTAGACAATATGTATTAGAGTTTCACTATCGCTGATAAGTACTATGTCTCTACAGTACCATTGATAGGAAACGCACGCTCTTTAAATTAGAGCTTGTTCAGTCTTGTTGATGATCGCTGATAGTTTTAGTTGTTTACTTATGATCTCTGAAGACAAGTTTCATGTCAACAAATGTTCTACGCTGAAGTCGAAGATCAAACCAAAGAACCAGCGATAAGTCTACTAATGAACTAATGCGGATATCAGCGAAGCCAAGATTTGTCCACACAACGTGAAGTTTCAAGTAGAAGACTTTAGCGATCGCTGAGCTTTGTCACTCGCTGATAAAGTACTGTTCAGTAATCGCTGATCATGAAGTTTCCTCTACAAGTTACTTTTGTCTTATCCCCTTGCACGTCTCCGTACGAACTGTCAGAACGGACATCCCTTTTGTCCAGAATCGTACAACCAACTCTGATTCTACATTGTTCATCATGCGGCAACTAGGTTGTCTACAAAGGTCAAACCATGCAACCAATCAGCTGCTGCCACGTGTAAAGTTATACTGCTGTGCATTAAATGCATGCAGTATATAAGAAGAACCCTACTTCAGAAATGAAGTGCTCGACCATCTTCTTCTCTCTACTATCTTTGTGTTAGAATATTAGTCTTTAATATTCTTATCTCCTTTCTGTCTTAATTCTAGTGCAAGAAACTTAGTGTTCTCATAACTTGTTTAGATTAGGTTTAATCCTTAATCTTGTTCCGCAACAAGTTGTAAATTGTTTGATAAATATCAATAAACAATTTAGAAAAGTAAAATCTGTATGTTTGTATTCAACCCCCCCCCCCTTCTACAAACTTGTATAACCCTTTCGGGACCAACAAGTGGTATCAGAGCAGATTGTTTAAACTCATAAACAAGATCTTGCTTATACTAATCTTTTCTCTTCCTTGCTATTTCTCATAATGGCTACCAACACAAACACAATCTATATTGGCAATGGTTCTCTTGCAAAACCCCCTAGATTTTCCAGAGATAACTTTAATCTATGGAAAAATAGGATGATACTGTTCTTAGAAGGTGCAGACCCTACTATGCCTTATTACATCGAAAATGGCCCATATATTCCTGTTAGAATTGACCCTGAAGTTCCAGGCACTACTACTAGAGCTGCCATCCCTGAAAGAGTTGTGCCTAAGGAACCTCACAATTGGTCTGATGAAGATAAGAAGAAAGTGGCTATCGACACTAAAGCCAGATGGCTCTTCCTGACGAAGTCTGCCATTCCGTCATGAACCTGAAAACCTCCAAAGCCATGTGGGACACAATCTGTGTTCAATATGAAGGTACGTCTGAAGTCCAGGACTCAAGAAAAATCAACCTGGTAAGACAGTAGGAAAGCTTCATTTGTGGTAAGAACGAATCTCTCTCTGAAGTACATCAGCGGTTTAACTGTTTAATTATAGATCTAAAAACCGTTGGTAAGGAATATTCTAACTTTGAAATTCTGACAAAGTTCTTATAATGTTTACCTGAAAGCTGGGACAGTTATTCAATGTGTCTCAAGCTATCAAAGGATCTAAAATCTATGACTCTCTCTACCTTATATGGCACTATGCTCAATCATGAGCAGTCGTGTCATCTTAAAAAGAATCTTGTAAAAGATTCCAAAAGCACACCTGTTGCTTTACTCTCAGAGTCACCTTCCACTCAGCGATCTACTATCACTGTCACTGAGTTGGAAACTAACTCTGAATGCTCATCAGATGCTGACTCTTCAGATCTTGATGAGTCTCTGGCACTCCTGGCTAATAAGTTCAGGAGATTCGATAGAAAGAGTAACTTCAGAAGGAATAAACCTCTTGCACTCACTAACAAGCCAAGATCATCAACCCCTGTTGATAAGGCTACTGCTACTTGCTATAACTGTGAAAAGATAGGACATTTTGCTAGCGAGTGCAGGTCAAAGAAAGTCTATAAACCCTCAGCTTTCCCTAAGAAATCCTCTAACCCCAGGGTTAGAGATGACAAATACAAAAAGCTGAAAGAAAAATATTCAAAGCTGAAAAGCTTTAAGAAGAAAGGCAAAGGCTTGGTCGCTGACTTCGACTGGGCTGCCTCTGACACTGAAGAATCATCTGACTCTGAAGATGATGATGAAGCCAATCTCTGTCTCATGGCCAAAATCGAAGAAGAGGAAGAAAATTCTGACATTCCCTCTACTTCAGCCTCTGCTACCAAGGTATCACCTTCTTTCTTTACACATATTTCAGATATTGATGAAGCTGATAGTCTTCGAAAGATCGATCTCCTGACTATGAGTTTATATGATGCCATGAATGGCAAAACTGTTGTTAAAAATCAAAACCTTGATCTCGCTGAACAGCTTAAACACTGTCACCTTCAAATAGAAAAGCTTTCTAAAATTGAAGAATATTTAAAAGATCAGGTTCATATAAATCAACTAGTCAAAATCGAGCGTGAAGAATCTATCGCTGCATTGAAAGCTGAAAAAGCTACTGTTGAAGGATGGTGTAAATCCTCAACAACGATCACTGAGATAATTAAGTCTCAGATACCCCTGACTGGCAAACGTGGTCTTGGTTACAAAGTTGACGCTGAAGAACCAACCACTGATCATTCCATGCTTAAGTTTGGAAGGTTTGTGTCCTCATTCCATGCTTAAGTTTGAAAGCATTCAGCTTAGGTACAAAGGTACCCAAGAAAAACTAATCTTCCTTTGTAATGCAGGTTAAGAAGGGTATCTGGTATCTCGATAGCGGATGCTCTAGACACATGACTGGAAAGAAAAGCCTGCTCACTGAATACAAGGAAGAGAAGGGTCCCTCAGTGACCTTCGGTGGAAACGGAAAAGGCCATACCCGAGGGTTTGGTGTACTCTCTAATGGTACAACAACCTTCAGAAGAGTCGCATATGTTGAAGGATTGAAGCACAATTTTCTAAGCATCAGTCAACTGTGTGACAAGGATAACAAAGTGATTTTCACTAAGGAATCCTGCTTTGTCACTGACAAAGAGGAGAAGATAGCTCTCAGCGGATATCGTATGGAAAATGTTTATGTTATAAACATGGACTCTACAACCACTGAGAACTCTTGTTTCTTCTCAAAAGCCTCATCTGATGCCAACTGGCTATGGCATAAGAGGCTCTCCTATCTAAACTTCAAGACACTGAGTACTCTTTCTTCTAAAGAGTTGGTTACTGGTTTACCTCAACAATCATACGCTAAGGAGTCCTTATGTTCAGCGTGTGAGAAAGGGAAGCAAACTAAAGCAAGCTTCAAATCTAAGCAAGTTTCCTCAGTGTCATCTCCTCTACAACTTCTCCATATGGATTTGTTTGGCCCTGTTAACAAACAATCCATCGCTGGAAAGAAATATACATTGGTCATAGTTTATGAATTCTCTCGCTATACCTGGGTAATGTTTCTCCGTTCTAAGAGTGACACCCCTGAAGAACTCATCACCTTTGTTAGGAAAATGGAAGTCCTGAACAACATGACCGTTCGCTCAATTAGGAGTGATCATGGGACTGAATTCAAAAACAGTTCTCTTGATTCCTTCTTTGAAAGTAACGGTATTTCTCACAACTTTTCCTCAGTGAGAACACCTCAACAAAATGGAGTCGCTGAAAGAAGAAATCGAACTATTATTGAAGCTGCACGTTCAATGCTCATCGATTCTCATCTACCTACTCAGTTTTGGGCAGAAGCTGTCAACACTGCTTGTTTTACTCAAATCAGGTCGGTAATAGTCAAAAGATTCAAGAAAACAACCTATGAACTCTTCCATGGGAGAAAGCCTTCAATTAGCTTTCTTCACATCTTTGGATGTCAGTGTTTCATACTGAACAACAGAGATGCCCTTGGAAAGTTTGATCCTAAGGCTGATGATGGAATCTTTCTTGGATACTCTTCAGTCTCCAAAGCCTTCAGAGTCTTCAATCGTAGAAGACAAACTGTAGAAGAAACTACCCACGTCACTTTTGACGAATCCCGTTCAGCGAACTCTAGACCTTCTGCTGATACTGAAGAACTGAATCAATGGATGTTTTCTCATCTTGGTGATTCAGAAGACATTCCCACTCCTCCATCTCATACTCATCCCGCTGAAGATGATGATCCTACTATCATACCAAGCATGCAGACTAGTGAAGCTGAAACATCATGGGCCTCAGCTGTTCCTATTAACACTATGCCTGCTTCTGAACCTTCTATCTCAGACATACCATCTACTTCTCAGCAATCAGTGAATGAAATGACATCTGAACTTCTTCCTCTCTTGGCTGAAATACCAGAAGTTGCTGAAGCCTCATCTTCAGCTCCTTCAGAAGTTCAGGTTGAGTCAGTGACTTACGCTCCGGCTCAGCGGTGGACTATTAATCACCCTATTGAACAAATTCTTGGTGATCCAAATGCTGGTATTCAGACTCGACGAAGTGCAGGTAACATTTGTTTATTTTTTAACTTTATTTCTCTGATTGAACCAAAGAAAACAGATGATGCCCTCCAAGATCCAAACTAGGTCAGCGCTATGCAAGAAGAGCTGACTGAATTCGAAAGAAACAAAGTTTGGAAGCTCGTTCCAAGACCATCTGACAAGTCAGTGATAGGCACTAAATGGGTCTATCGAAACAAGTTGGATGAACATGGAACTGTAACCCGCAACAAGGCTCGACTTGTTGCTCAGGGATACAGACAAGAGGAAGGTATAGATTACGACGAAACATTCGCCCCGGTGGCAAGACTCGAAGCTATTCGTCTATTCTTGGCTTACGCTGTACACAAATACTTCAAGGTTTATCAAATGGATGTTAAGTCAGCGTTCCTCAATGGAAAGCTGAATGAAGAAGTCTATGTGGAACAACCTCCAGGATTCTCAGATCCTAAGCATCCAGGTTATGTATATAAACTGGATAAGGCACTTTATGGCTTAAAGCACGCTCCTCGTGCATGGTATGACACTCTATCCTCTTATCTCCAAATTGAAAAATTTGAGCGAGGTAAAATCGATAAAACTCTATTTTTCAGGAAAGTAAAAGGTCATATTATTCTTGTTCAAATATATGTTGATGATATTATATTTGGTTCTACTAACCCTGACCTATGTACTCGTTTCACTGATAGAATGAAAGCTGAATATAAAATGTGTATGATGGGTGAGCTAACATATTTCCTAGGTCTTCAAATCAAACAGAATGAAAAAGGAACTTTCATTCATCAGGGAAAAAATGTTAAGGATATGCTGAAGAAATTTGATTTAACTCAGAGTTCAGCTATGAAAACCCCTATGGCACCACCGCTGACACTAAACAAGGATCCTTCTGGAAAACCTGTTAATGTTACGATGTACCGTGGGATGATCGGCTCTCTTCTGTATCTTACAGCTAGCCGACCTGATATTATGTACGCAACCTGTTTGTGTGCACGATATCAAGCTGAACCTAAGGAATCTCATTTGATCACTGTAAAGCGAATCTTTCGTTACCTTAAGGGTACTCCTAACCTAGGTCTTTGGTATCCCAAAGACTCAGGGTTTGATCTAATCGCCTATTCAGATAGTGATTTTGCAGGTTGCAAATTGGGTAGGAAAAGCACCACAGGAGGCTGTCAGCTCCTGGGTGGAAAGCTGGTGAGTTGGACAAGTAAAAAAGCAAAACTCAATGTCCACCTCAACTGCTGAAGCTGAATATGTAGCTGCTGGAAGCTGTTGTTCTCAGGTCTTGTGGATGAGAAATCAACTACTGGACTATGACTTTCAGCTCTCAAAAATTCCAATCTATTGCGACAGCACTAGTGCCATCGCTATAGCCAATAATCCAGTGTTACACTCAAAGACCAAACACATCGAAATCAGGTATCATTTTATCAGAGATCATGTGATGAATGGTGATATTGAACTTCATTTTATCCCAACTGACTTTCAGTTAGCTGGTCTATTTACCAAACCTCTTGATGAGACAAGATTCAACTTTCTCATCAGCGAGCTTGGAATGCTGAACTTAGAAGAGTAAAATCTTCAGCGGTTCACATTTGATCAGTGATATCAATGAACTTGTATAACCCTATTCATCACCTACTCCCTGAACAAAATTGATTCGCTGATATCAAGGTATGTTCTCTCTTACTCGCTGACGTTCTCCTAGAACTGAAAGATTTCAAAACAAATTGCATCGCTGAATATCTCTTCCTTTCAGTGATACTTTGAAATTTCTAAACTTAACGCTGATATTTCTATTCAGTGCTTCATGTTTTCAAAAATGTCCCCGAGCTTTCAAAAAACCTCAGAGACATCCTAATATATGAAAAGACGTTTGTGACGTCATCACAACGGATAAGTCATGGCACGTTTTCTCTGACACGTTCGCCCGTTTCTACTTCCTTGTCCAATCAAATTCAAGGGACGTGTCCGTGTCATCATGAAAAACTTTCCCGCTCATAGTTTTTCTCTCTCTACTCTCACTATATAAACCTTTGCATTTATATTTTTACCTTTACATGAACATCATCTCCTTCAAGCAAGAATTCTCTGTTGCATTCAAACTTGTTTTCTTCAAGAACTGTTCATCTTCTTCAAACAATCGAAAGGTTAATATTCTTATTATTCTCCTTACATAAACTTGTTTTGAATCTTATCTTTGTTTTTAAAAGATCAAACAAAAGAAACTTTCTTAAAATGAAATCATTTTCTTTTCAGGATTTTATGAACACAATCTGGAAACAGATTGTTCTTCAAAGTTTAAACTAAAAATCTTAAAATTTGACATCTTAATATGTTTTTCTAGAATCCCTTCTTTAAAAGGAAACTGGAAAACATGACATTCACTAGATTTTGAATTTTTCTTTGTCAAAACTAGAAAAACCCTAATCCCCATTAAGATATCTTTTGTCTGAATGGAATGTGCAAAACCCTAGAAACATCTTATTTTGGAAAAGCTGTCCACATTAAGACTTTATTCTTTATCTTTATTCATGTTTTTATATAAACAAAAATGGCATCTCCTGCTGAAGCTCAGACTCCTACTGCTTCTTCTAAGACTACACTCACTCATGCTCCTCAAGTTCGTTTCAAATACGAGAAAATCAACTTTCAGTGCAATAACCCTTATGCCCTCTTCAACTTCCCTCAGAGAAAGCATATCACCCACTTAGACGACGCTGTGAATTTTCTCTAGACTTGCCCTCTCTCCACAGCTCTGACCATCACTCCTCCAGCCAATAAACACCTACTTGCTCAGTTCTGGTGGAGTGCAAGATGTGCTATGATCACCTCCACCAAAGATCCCAAAAAGGAAATAGAAGTCATCCTTTTTTACACTGACCATGGTACCTCCAAGATCACGCCTGGTACTATCAGCATGCCCTAAACCTCCCCGTAGCCACAAAATAAAAACACTTTATCCCTCTACCCAATCCCAAAAACCCCACTAACAGAGACGCCATCATTGCATTCTTTGATGCAATGAAATATGTAAGGGACACAGGGAGAGATGAACTCCCTGAGAAGAAGCTGACTGCCATCAAGAAGTCCAAGATGCCAAGCGAGATGAACTTCATCTTCGCACACCTGATAAGCTGCATGACAACTAAAGTTGGTTCTTCTGACCAAGCTTCTCAACCCCAACAGGCTATAGGATATTCACTGCTGAAAGGCCTGCACATCGACTGGGCGAAAATCGTTTTTGACGACTTGATTCAGAGAGTCGAGGAATCCAAAAGACAGAAGACGGTTCCTTATCCTCGATTTATCAGCGCTCTCTTCCTACAGGGACTCGGGGACAGATACCCGAAGGTGGTCGACCTGAAGCTCTCACAGGTTGGCACCAAGATCCTCGAGTTCACCCCCATGCCGAACGAGGTACGTCTTTCTACTATCTTATCTATTCTCAATCCCCCAACTTCTTCTACTTCTGCGGCTACCTCAGCGGTAATCCCAACTGCTGATACCCAGGCTGCAACCTCCACTCCTTCTAAGAAAAGGAAACACTCTTCTACCTCACTTGATTCTCAAAGGATCAAGAAAACCAAGGAGCAAACCCGCAAGCCTTCACAGGCTGAAGACTCCACGACTCTTTCTGTACAAGAGCCGTTGGATAGTTTCGTGGTACGCTCTGCCACAGCTGATAAAGCCACCCCTTCCATACCGACTTCAGCGTCTCTAAACGCTGAGGTTATAGACTTGGATCTGAACCCCCCTCCTTCAGACTCTCTAAGGACTGAAGAAGTCATTTTCAGCGAATCCAACGCTGAACCTCTTACCCAATCCCTCTTCTCAACCTTCATTCATCCCACCATTTCTTTGGACACTCCACCTGTTTTCCCCCCATTCTCTGCAACAAACGTCATCCTCCACGATACATCGGCTGCAACTTTACAGGGGATGATGAATCAAAATATAGGATCTGCAGGCACTTCTATGCGCCAAGGCACTCTGGAAGGCGACATGGAACACTACTCAGGTTATCGAAGTTTCGAGGACTTCACCAACCCGCCTGCAGGTATACACAAAACCATACACACTCCTCTCTCAAAATCCCCAACTTCTGAGCTTTCCTTTGTTCATAAGTTATTAACTGTTGCAGGTCCTAATTTAGGAGATATCAACACCTCCCTGAAAGACTTGGTGACAAAGGTGGACTCTTTCACTACCACACTCTCTGCTAACTCTTCAGCGGTTACAAACGATGGAGATGCTCTAAAGACGCTGACCACTGAGGTCGGAAAGAAAGCCTCCAGTGCTGATTTGGAGAAGGTGGAAGGTAGCATTGGAAGCTTTGCTACTACTCTCGCTGAAAACTCCACCTCCATCAACAATCTCAACTTCACCAACAGCACCCTCTCCACAAATTTCACCACCCTGTCCAATGAAGTCACATCATTGAAGACAGAGGTTGGAACTCTTAAGGGAGAGGTCTCCACGGTCAAGACTGAGGTTGGCACTGTCAAAGACTTCCTTCAGCAAATCCTCGACCGCCTGAATGCTGCTACTTGTGCTCCTTCGCATTTTACTCAGGTGGATCGAGAGGATCTTCAAAGAATCACTCCTGCTATATTTGGCCTAGAAGACAGAATATGTAGGATTGAAACCTGTGTTGGGATCTCTAGCCTGAAAGACAGGGACCCAATGCACACTGCTGCGGCTGCTGAAATTCCAGTTACCTCCCCCACTCATCATGTGGAAGAGGGGGAGAAGAATGAAGAAGATCTTCCCCATAATGCTGAGGGGGAGACAACTGAAACAAATGCTGCTACAACCGAGAAACCTCAGGGAGTTGAAAACCCTGAGGGAACCGAGAAACCTCCCTCTGAATTTGAGGGGGAGCAACTCGATGAGCAACCCGAAGCTGCTGCTAATGTCACCGAACCTTATGCAGATGAGGTCGAATCTGAAAAAGAAGCTGAAGATGATGAAGATGTCGACATCGCTGACGACGAACCATCAGCATCACCTGGTCATGGTGATGATGATGATGATTTCGACTTCTTCGTCCAGCCAAAGAAGGTAGTTCCTAAAAAAGGGGTTATGATAAATGAACCATCAGGGGAGACGACAAAGACAAAACCTGCATCAACTGAAGCTGATAAAGGCAAAAACAAAGGCCTTGCTGCAGAAGGCAATCTAACTATCCTCCAAAGAAAGCCAGTTTGTCAGGTACAATATCTTTTCTTCCCTTACACTGCATCCATCCTCTATCCCTTCTCAACCTCAGTTCTCCTCTCCATAAAACCTCTATACACTTAAACCCCATTCTTTTCTCTATCTCTTTCTTCCCAAATGATCTTACTTAAACGATCGCTGTGTTTCAGCTAGTCCTCTCCCCTGCTTGAGGATCCAGCTGAAGTTCCTCTGGCTGCAAATACAACAATAAATCCAGCTCCTATCGCTGAAGAAATAATCCCAGTCTTGGATGTCACTGAGATTGAAGAACCTGAAGAACAATTGCTCTCTCACAAAAACAGACCTTCCTTGGCTCCTCAAACGCTAAGTGAAGAAGATCTAAAGAAGAGAGAAGCTATGATCAAACAGCTTGAAGATCAGCGAATCATCCTTCCTCGACACAAAGTCAATGTTCCTAAGTTCAGACTATCAAGAAAGGAATTCACTGAACATCTCAAAGCTGAAAAATAACTCGTCGATCGAAGGAAAGCTGAAGAACAAGATAAAGCCTACGCCATTCAGCTTGTCCAACAATCGGTGAAGGACCCTGATCTGAAGAAAACTCTCATTGATGTCCAACGTCAATTGTGGGAAGATGCCCAGAAGATCATCGAAGAAAAGACCAAGGTATCTGACTCTACCTTGGAATGGTGCAAAGAAAGACTGCACTTTCGATATCGGGCTGCCAGAATAAACAAGGTGAACATCAGGGGAAGAACGCCAATAAAGATTCCAGTCATTGAAGTCGATCTATTCAGAGAAAACGGTACCAAGGAAACCATCTACTCCTATTCAATCAAGAAGTACGATTTCTCTGAGTGGTTGGAGATGCGAATAGCCATTCAGCGATCTCGCTCACAGTTTAAGAGCCATGTCGAGAAAATGATCAATCAACAGATCGACTTGGTTTCATCTGCTGTGGATATTCATCCTCCTCCTCCTAATCCAGCTCAACGAAGAATGGCCTCTGCAAAAAAAAGATAATACCATCAGACTCAGGTCCTCCTATCCGAAATGAAACCGGTATTGGCTTCTCACGTGCTGAAGTACTTGGTCCTGAACCTGACCTCTCAGCGCTCGACACCTCCCTGCCCCCTGGTGAACGCTTCATCCCTGGAAAAGTCTTAAGCGAACCTTATGGTATATTCTTTCACGACTATGATGGACGAGAACGCTTTCAACGCATCTCTGAGCTACCCATCACTCCTATCGAACAGCTCAGAGATCTTATCTACTGGTGCGAATTCAGAAAAGATCTTCTCGGACATTTCATGAAGCCCCTGATCTTTACAGAAGCAATGAATAGACGGGATCTTGGTGAAAAAGTCCCTGACTGGATGATCCCTACAACAAGAACCCTTGATGAACTTCTCGTTAAGGAAGAACCTGAATAGCTGATAGGATTCCTTGTAATTCTTCTATCCTTTATCATCTTGTATCTTTTGTACTTGTAATTTAATTTCCTGTACTTGTAATTTTTCCACTTCCCTTTGTAACCTTATACGAAGTTAAAAGAAAATTTTCAGCGAATGTACTTTACTCCATCAGTACTCAAAAGATCCCAGAAAACAGTAAAAGGGACAAATATTTTATGAGTTCTTTTTATCCTTATGTTTTCATAGTTAGCAATTTTCTTTTGTTGCTATGTCATAATCAAATAGGGGGAGATTGTTGATCCAAACCCTCAGTGATTTGATAATGACTCTTTAAGAAACACTTAGTGAAAATTGTAAGTAGACAATATGTATTAGAGTTTCACTATCGCTGATAAGTACTATGTCTCTACAGTACCGCTGATAGGAAACTCACGCTCTTTAAATTATACATTCAGCGAACCTGTTCATCAATAAAGCTCTGAGCCTGTTCAGTCTTGTTGATGATTGTTGATAGTTTTAGTTGTTTACTTATGATCTCTGAAGACAAGTTTCACGACAACAAATGTTCTACGCTGAAGTCGAAGATCAAGCCAAAGAACCAGCGACAAGTCTACTAATGAACTGATGCGAATATCAGCGAAGCCAAGATTTGTCCACACAATGTGAAGTTTCAAGTGGAAGACTTCAGCGATCGCTGAGCTTTGTCACTCGCTGATAAAGTACTGTTCAGTAATCGCTGATCATGAAGTTTCCTCTACAAGTTACTTTTGTCTTATCCCCTTGCACGTCTCCGTACGAATTGTCAGAACGGACATCCCTTTTGTCCAGAATCGTACAAGCAACTCTGATTCTACACTGTTCATCATGCGGCTACTAGGTTGTCTAAAAAGGTCAAACCATGCAACCAATCAGCTACTGCCACGTGTAAAGTTGTACTGATGTGCATTAAATGCATGCAGTATATAAGAAGAACCCTACTTCAGAAATGAAGTGCTCGGCCATCTTCTTCTCTCTACTATCTTTGTGTTAGAATATTAGTCTTTAATATTCTTATCTCCTTTCTATCTTAATTCTAGTGCAAGAAACTTAGTGGTCTCATAACTTGTTTAGATTAGGTTTAATCCTTAATCTTGTTCCGCAACAAATTGTAAATTGTTTGATAAATATCGATAAACAATTTAGAAAAGTAAAATCTGTGTGTGTGTATTCAACCCCCCTTCTACAAACTTGTATAACCCTTTCGGGACCAACACCTTTTTACATTACTTGTATTGTACTTAGATGCTTGGTTATTACCTATTGGGGTTAACCACTTTTGTACTTCTTAAGCATCTTTTGATTCCTTGTTTCTAGTATAAATAGTTTAGGTCGTCTTTCATTTGTACTCAGCTTCTACTGGAACAAAGCTTGTCCTAAGCTTTGTTACCAAGTACTTTTACATTTCAATTGCAATCTTTTAGTTACATGTCATTTCGTTTCTGTCTGTGGCTATAGCAACCTTTACAGCTTTCTTTACTTTCTGCACTTACATTAAGTCATTTACATACATGTCATTTACTTTTAAGCATTTACATTCCAGTATGGTAGGCTAAACACCATAGTGTGGGTGTAAGTGAAGGTTGGCAGATTAAGCCAAGTGTCTTTGGACATTTGTTTGCATTGGTATTCTGTTTTACTATTCATAAACAACATGAATACTTCATCCATTAGTCTTTGAAAAATTGACAAGTGTTATTCTATTTGGATGAGTTGGACTCAAAATGGAGACAACGCAAGTGTTGGTGTTGGTTGTGTTATAGAGACTATAAAGAGTTGCTTCAATCCCTTGGGTTGAGAAACTATATGGAAAGAAAGGTAAGATCTGACTAGTAGGTTCTTGCTGCCTTACCAAGTGCCCACCCTACGTAAAAAGTCTAATCTAAACTTCCCTTGGAAGGCCATTTAATTCAGTAGTATTGCAGGAGTCTTTGCTGCAACACCCTGGTGTTTGCTATAGCAATGCCCTGAGCACTTTGTTAGCCCAAATACAACCTGATCTTGCACCCATACTATATTTAATTTCTTGTTATTATCTTTCAGTACTTTCCTTTCAGTTACTAAAAATCTTGTTACCAAAATCCTGCTTTGAAAACCAACTTGTTGTTACTCTTGTTGCTTTGAAAGTCCCTGAGGTACAATATCTGGTATTACTTACCATTATTACTTGCTTTGGACGACACTAGTAAGACATGTATACTTGCATGGGTTGCTAGTTGTTGTAGCCTTTTTGGGGTTGCATTTCATCCACACCACGGTAAACCTGGAAGATCATCGGGGAACACATCGGGAAATTCACGTACCACCTTTATATCTTCCACTCGCTTCTTTTCAACTTTAGCATCCAAAACATATGCTAGATAGGATGAACATCCTTTTACTAGACACTTACGCGCTTTGTCAATAGAAATCAAGGGAACCTCCCCTTTTCTCTTTCCCCATAAATGAATACATCATCATTTTCGGGCATAGGGATCCGAATTAATTTCTTGGCACAAAGAATTTCTGTTTGATTGCTTGTCAACCAATCCATACCAACGACTATATCAAACCCCCCAATCTCCATCAAAATCAAATCAATCGGGAATTCCTTCCCTTCTATCATAATTGTACAACTTTCAAGTCTTTCTCGAACTAAGACTTGACCCCCGTTAGCTATTTCAACTACTAAGGCATCTTCCAAGGTAGTGACAGACATAGATAACATTTGATAAAATGATTTCGATATAAAAGACAGATTGACACCACAATCAAATAATACTCGTGCAGGAATAGAGTTAATAAGAAATGTACTAGAAACCACATCCTTCGATTCCTTTGCTTCATCAGACGTCATATGGAATGCCCTGCCCATTGGATTTGGAGTATTCAGCTTCTTTTCTTGATTCCCACCCTTCCTTAACTTTGGGCAGTCTCTTCGGTAGTGACCAGGCTGCTTACACTCGAAACAGGTTGGCCCTTGGATGGGACAGTTACTCATAGTGTGACCACTTTTACCACACTTGTAACATTCCGGTGGATTCACCCGTTACGGGCCAAAATGTTTGCTTCTGCATTTCTGGCACCAATTTGATTCTCGACGAGGCTCAAAACGGGAATTCCTGACAACCGCCTTGAATTTCTGAGAAGATTCTGATCGACCTTCCCACTTTCTTTTCTCCCCCACTTGTGTCTTTTCCTCCTTGTCTCTGGCATAAACTTCCTCGATTATCTTAGCTTCCTCGATCGTTTCTCTCAGTGTTAAGGCTTTAGAATTCCGAACTCTTGACATCATATCAACCAGTAAGCCCTTCAGATAGGCTTTAATCTTCTCTTTTTCAGTTGGGGCCACATGCCCCACTAAGTTCAATTTCTCCTGGTTTATGCGAGTGTATTCCCTTACTGAAGAAGCACCCTTCTTAAGAGTGCGAAATTCCTCTTCGATTTGGTCCATTTCATTCTCATTACAGTATTCTTCTAAAATATTTCTTTTAAACGACTCCCATGTCATAACGGCAAAAACTTGAGCCGTTACAGTCGATGTCACAATGTTCCACCAGGTCAAAGCGTTTCCGCGTAACATCTGAGATCCGAATCTGACCTTCGATTCTTCGTCACACTCACAAGCTCTAAAAGCATGTTCCATTTCTCTTATCCCATTCATACAAGCAATTGGATTATCTGATCCAACAAACTCTGGTGGCTTGCAGCTCAAAATGTTTTATAAGAACAAACTTTCTCCATCCTTCTATTCATATTCTGCACCGGATTAACATGCGGAGTTACCGTACCAGTAGCCATCCCTGGTATTCGTGACTCAACGTTTCGGTCATTAAACATTTTCATAAACATCTCTTGTTGTTTAGTACGTGAATTATTCATAAATCGCATCATATTCTCCATCATGCGAGATTCCATGGTGGATTCCGTCGTCACCGGGTTGGAAGTACCGGCATTCGTTCGTTGTGCTTGACTTCCTCCTCCTCCCAAGATAGGTGGCGTTGGTGGACTCTCATAAGTTCCACCCCTTTCGGTTTGTTTCTCCACCCATTCATTTGCCGCCTTATCTTCTGAAGAAGTAGGAGATCTGGTTGGTGTATTCACCATCGTATTCTGTTGAAGCACATAAAGATAACCATAAGAAATGGCTATACATACCCGAACACAGAAAACGTACTATAACGTTTATTAATTGCCATAACAATTTAGAAACAAGTATGCTTACGTAACAATATATTCATAATAACAGTAGCTAATTGAAATTATGAACATACTATACATAAGAATCCTCGTTACCATCATCACAGTTCTTAATTCACGTATTTCCGACGACTCTAAGACAATCCCGTCTTAGTATTTCTACCCAATCTCACAAATCAATACTTAATCATCTCAACTTAAGTCTAGGTATCTTACGATCATACCTAGTTCACTTAAACTACAACTCTGATACCAAACTGAAACACCCTAAAACCACAATAAATTTTAAACCTTAAGTTTACAAGGTTTGCAATAATCTCTTCCAAAACTTTCATTCATAGATAGAGAAGTTATAACAAGATTTGTATTTACAATAGACTATTATAAACAACCTACTAATATAATCCATAATATACACGATCAGATTATAAGGGTTGTCTACAATATCTCCAAATTATCAATGTTTCCACTAACTTCTCCATTATTTCACCAAAAGTAAGATCCCGGTACCACTCGTCACTCATCCCTTCGTATCCCTTCCCGAGCTAGTACCTGGTAAGAAAATTTAATTTGAAAAGATTAGGCTTACGCCCAGTGAGAACATCCAGTTTTCAAATTAAAACTTTATAAGCTTTGAAAACCAATTTTAAACAAAGCATATAAATAAACCTGATTGCCGTCTTTCTTACCGTACACATAACATCTTTTGATGACGGGAATTATACCTGATTCCATGAGTATGACAAACACCAAGTAAGTCATAACCTCATGTTCCAGAGCCCACTACGAATCACCACGGATTCTAGATCATTGCTCATGTCCAAGAAATTACAATTAGTCTATGCCTATTTCTTGGAGTGGAAGTAGAGATTACAATTAAGACATGCATATCTCTTATCTTCCATTAGAAATCGGGAATTACGATTAGTCCACGCCTATCCCACGATTTCTCATCTCAGTACGAAATGGGAATTACGATTAGTCCATGCCCATTCCTCATTTCAATCCAACGGGAGTTACGATTAGTCCACGCATATTCCACGTTTATCAAACCCACGGGAATTACGATTAGTCCACGTCTATTCCACGTGTTCACATAATACTAGTGCCTATGGATCCATTACACTTTCTAGCATAAGTGTGTATCAAACCAAATCATACGTCCAATTATATCATACTTAAAATCAAGTTATAAGTATGTTCATACTGCTAGGATTGAAATCCAAATAATCAAAATGTTCTCTCTCAAAGTTTACCGGAAACTCACTAGTTACCGGGTACTTTCGGAAAAACTATCCGGACTAAGTGTCCGGAACTCCTATCCGGAAATTATGAATCCGGAAACAATCCGGGAATGGTATCCGAGAAAACCTTCCGGAAACCCAATCCGGGAAACTCCGATCTGGGAAACACCGATATGGGAAACTCCGATCCGGGAAACCCCGATTCCGGGAAACCCAATCCGGGAAACCCCGATTCCGGGAAACCCAATCCGGGAAAGCAATCCGAAAATACAATCCGGGAATCATCATGAAAACTTCATTTATGTACTGTTCAAACCGAATTCGTACCAATTCGCATTTCTAAATTCTTCCATCGATTTAACTATACTTCTATTGATACATATACACAAAATACTAATATGACTTCAATTCCAATAATGAATTCAACATATTCATAACAATCAGAGAAGAAGATGAACTCACCTGATTGAAAAGTCGAACTCAGTGTCTGCAAACTCAATCGATCAAGAAATCCAATTTCAAACCTATTTTTACCAACAATTCAATATCTAGTTGGTAAGCAGATTGATTTGTGATTACAATATCGTAAAGATTCGAATCGCAGAAATTGATTGGGTTTCTTACCAAAGGAAATCGCTATCCTTTCTCTGCTTCAGCCGACTTCAGGAATTGAGATTGAGATAAGTCTCAATTTTTACTCACCTCTCAAATTAAGTACTTCAAACTAACAACACTTGACACAACTAACCCCAAAGTTCAATTCTTTATAATTAGCTCACACACTTTTGCTAATTACTCTTTTGACCCTTCGACAATAATTTATAACTTATCGATAAAATAACACTTTCTTGAATTTTAAACGTTTCTTAGAATGTACAATAATTATGGAAAATTCGAGTTGTTACAAATCTCCCCAACTTGAAAATGATTTTGTCCCCGAAATCAAAGTTAGGTAAATAGATGAGGATATCTATTCTTCATATCCTCTTCTGCTTCCCACGTCACGTTAGCACCTCTATGATGTTTCCATTGTACTTTTACCATTATCACTTCCTTATGTCGTAGCTTCTTAGTCGACCTTTCTAAAATTGCTTCAGGTTCCTCCACGCAACGACTCTTTTCATCTACTTTTATTTCGGAAAGTGGTATAATATTCTCTTCTTCGGCTAGACATTCCGTAGATAACAAACATGGAAAGTATTATGGATACATTCTAATTCAGGTGGAAGATCCAACTGATAAGCTTGAAGTTCCACTCTCTTGGTTATAGTGAAAGGTCCAAGAAAACGAGGACTTAACTTTCCACGCTTCCAAACCTTATAATGCCCTTCCACGGGGATACCTTTAGCATCACCCGCTCCCCAACTTGGAATTCTTTCGATCTTCTTTTCGGATCGGCGTAACTCTTTTGTCGATTTTGAGCCGCCTTCATGTGTTTCCGAATCTCTTTCACTTTATCGGCCGTTTGTTGCACAATTTCGGGACCAACAAATTGTTTTTCTCCGACTTCTAACCAACATACTGGAGTTCTACATTTCCGTCCATATAAGGCTTCAAAAGGTGCTCTTCCAATACTGGAATGATAACTATTGTTGTACGCAAACTCCACTAAGGGTAAATGCGTATCCTAGTTATCTCCAAAATCAATCACACAAGACCTGAGCATGTCTTTCAAAGTCTGAATGGTTCTTTCACTTTGCCCGTCCGTTTGTGGATGATATGCAATGCTCAAATTCACTCTTGTACCCAATTGTTCTTGTAGTGACTGCCAAAATCTTGAAGTAAATCGGCTGTCACGGTCGAAAACTATAGACACAGGTATATCATGTCTTGACACCACTTCATCAATATATAACTTGGCTAGCTTATCTATTGGTAATATAAATTAGATAATATTATATGATATAATTTGGGTTAAAATCTCTAAAATAACAAACTTGTCGGAGATCTTAGGGTATTTTAATTAATTTCCCGAATCAATTTATATTTAATTATTTAATAATCAATACTGCAACAAGAATCGAAAGGGTTTAAACCCTTTTTGCCCTAAATCAAATTCCAGAGTAAAACCTCTCATCTTCGCCCTTGTTCTTCTTACATTTCTTCTTGATTCGGATGGACGACTTCATAAAGAATCAAACCTTTGCAATCCACGCAGTAGCAGGTGCAGGAGCTTTAACATTAGGTACTGCTGCCACTTACCCTTTGGAGACAATCAAAACCCTTGTTCAGGTTTGGGTTAAATCTTAATTCACAAATCCTTAATTGTTCATGTGTACATTTACACCTTTCTCTCAATCTCATCTTCGTTTCGCCACTTCATGCTCAATAATCCTTATTTGATCTTATTATGGAAACGAATCAAAAACATTTACTGGATTACTCTTTCCATCGTTAATGGTGCTACTAACAGGTTGGATCAGGGCCGGATAAGCAGTGGAGTGCCGCTCAGGTGTTTGATCGAGTTCGCAAATTATCTGGCAACTCAGGTAATTTTGCATAAAGTTTGTGGATTAGGGATCAGAGTCTTAGCTGTTTGTTGGCATTTTATTGTATCTGGAGTTCGTTAATTGCTTA
The DNA here is from genome assembly GCA_033807775.1 of Saussurea involucrata. Lineage (NCBI taxonomy): Eukaryota > Viridiplantae > Streptophyta > Magnoliopsida > Asterales > Asteraceae > Saussurea > Saussurea involucrata. The sequence goes on from CM066323.1 coordinate 34,747,129, forward strand.
TACTAAACAGTTATCAAATGCGTTAAATTGCTTAGTAGTTCACTGGTTCTTATATACAAGCACTTGGAAATTGGCACATAGAAGTTGGATTTAAATTCTAGAAAAAAAGTTGCGTTCTTGACTTTAAGGCTTTATTATAATGTGAGCTTGAACATTGGGAATGATATAACCTGCTTAGAAGATTGTCAAAGTAAAACATAGAGGATTTGAATAGTTTGTTGTCTTTAGGTTTAATTTGAAGACTTTAGCAGTGTATCCTCAATTGTGTGGAAATAATGCACGAAATCAGTTATTACCAAATGTTCTGCCGGACCCTAGTTCCAAACTAGGTGGAACAAGAATTACGGAGATTGAGCCAAGATTGGTAAATTACTAAACTACCCATGTCAAATTCTAACAGTAAAACCTTCCACAATTCTTTGCTCATCTATCTCACTCTCGCTCGTCCTTTCAGACCAGCTACATTGCCTATCTATATTTACTCTTTACAAAGATTGTTTATTTATTAATTTATAGAAACAAGATTAAGTGATTAACCATCACATACATTTTTTTTTCACTGAGGAATTGATTGTTCATGCACATAAACTTGCTGTTCAGTTGTTCATTTCTTGTGCAATGTTTTTTGTGTATTACCTTTTTGCTTCATATCTGATGGTCACCCGTTAAAACTAAAATGTGACCCTTTTTAATATGTTTTATCTTCAAAATTGTTGCAGGGTTGTACAATGGTTTTGGATGGTTGACTTTAGGGAGAATCTTTGGCGTGGGAGCACGTTTTGGTACCTATGAATTGCTGACAGCTTTCTATAAAGGTGGATTGTTCATCTATTTGGCATTATACTTATTGGTTAGTAGAGTAACTTCTTGTTGTTATTGTTTTTGACTTTCTGAATACTCATATACTTGTAGTATTGTGGACAGTTAATTGATTGTAGCTATATATATATATATAGGGTCAGGTTCATGGGAAAACCGCAAAAAAAAATTAAAAACTGAGGAACCTAATGGTAACCGTTCATTTGGACGGTATGCACATGTGCATACAAGTAATTTATAAGCAATTTATGCGGTATGCACATATGCATAACATGCACATGTGCATAAAAACCAAAAAACAACTTCAATTACTTGTATGCACATGTGCATATCGTCTAGATAACTAGGGTGTTTCTTAGTTTTTCATTGTTTGGGTTTATCTCCTGAACTTCCCTCTCTCTCTCTCTCTCTATATATATATATATATTGAAGTGTATATTTATATATGGCAAATACTCACACACTCCTTACCTATGGTAAAGTTTGACCCCATGACATCGTGGGAGGCTAGTATCTAAAATCTGAAATAGTGGTGAGCAATGTGATTTGATATAGCGGTTATCGCGATGGTAAAGCGGTCCACAAATAGTGGTTTGTGTAATAATTGCAATTATATATAAATGTATGTATGTATGTATGTATACATAGCATATTATATATATTGAAGATGCTGTAGCACCGCTATTTCACCACTAAGCACCACAATTAACATCATAGGCTAGGATTTACCGGTAACCTGAATGCCGCTGGCTTAATGACACTCTGGTTGTATGTTGTATTTTCTGCATTCAAACTTTTGCGTAACACATTTTGATCATATCAGCACATGCTTTTTTTATGCAGATGGCCGTAAAGACAACTATGCCTACGTTTCAGAAGCTCTTTTGGCAGGAATTGCAGCAGGTGCTGTGGAATCAGTCATGAGCTCTCCGTTTGAGCTCTTTTCAGTTCGTGCACAGGTGAAAACTGCTTCTCGTATTCCAAACCCTTCCACCGTTGTAGAAAAAATAGCTGGATCATCATCTTCAATTGCAAAACTGCTACGTGGGTATTCTCCAGATGTCAAGGCTCTGAACCATTCAGTTGGTCTCTTATCCACCCTCAACACTAATCGTTTGAATTTGACTGGATCCCTGAAAGAATACCCGTGGATGATGACTGGGACTGGGAGGGCCCCACCTGTCTATCTTGTTAGCAGGCCCACAGATGTTATATCTTTAGAAGGATTGGGTGCGTTGTGGAGGGGTATCCGATCAGGGTTAGTTCGTGATTCCGTTTATGGTGGTGTATTCTTTTCAAGTTGGCAATTTCTACATCGCGCAATGCTGGATTGGAAGGCTGTGGGGATGGACCCCATACCAAGGTCTGCATACGCATATAGACTTAATATTTGTTTCAGTTTGAATTATTTACTTATTAATTTTTTCTTTAATATGATTGTAAATATTTTTGGTGATTTCAGCTCTGATGAAGATGTTGGCCCATTACATCCTTTAGCTGTTAGTCAGGCGGCTGGATTTTCAGGCTCGATTGCTGCAGCAGCATCCCATTCTTTTGACACTGCCAAATGTCGATCACAGTGTCTTGTGCTGCCAAAGGTAGTTTACTATTTTTTTCATACAAATTTATCAACATATTATTCACATTGTTAAACCATGACATCACCCATTCTGTGAAAACAAATTTAGAGATAACATGTACGGTTGAGATTCAAATAGATGTATGTGCAGGATCTAGTTTACTACTTTAGTACCTTTCATTTGACTATAAATGACCACTTACTCGGATGTAAAGATGGGACCTGCAAGCTGAGATCCACGGAATAGAAAATGGAGGAAAATGGTGTCAAAGATATAAAAACTAAAAAGTTTATTAATGTCACAATGGAGCAACAGCAGGATCTCTACTCTACCCTGAACATAGACTAGAAATGTCCCTTCTTATCGTATGTTTTTAAGTTATCTTTTGCAAAACAATTTAGGGGGGCAATTGATTTGTTTTAAAGGAATGGAAATGAGAATGGGTATAATAGGGAATTTACTTTTAAGTAATCACTGATTCCAATCTATTGAACCAAATGATTCTCATTCCTGACCCCCCTAATACCCGCGTTAAGTTTGAAGGAAAGATTTTTATAATTGGTGTTTGAATTTCAGTATATTAGCATGGAGAGGAAGTTTCTGAAATGGAGTTTGCCAGGAAAGTGGTTCGAGAGACTTACAGGTATCCATCCTCGAGATAGAAATATACTTTTTCGTGGGGTTTGGTTACGGATGGCTCGCAGCGGAGTTGCATCGTTTGTTTTTGTAGGCAGTTATTTTTTTGTGATTGATCACTTGGTTTTGAGATGAACCATTCACCATATCAACTTTATAATAATTATGTGTAGTTAATATGCACAGATATTTGGCTTAGAAAAGGGATTCATCTACTAACACAAGTCTCTTTGGCTTAGAAGAAATGAGACTCATATGCATTGAAGTCCATGGTCCTTTTGTGTTTTATTTGTAATTGGATTTACTCTATTTGGGTTGGTTTTTAATAAGAGTGCATATTCTATTTAGTCTATGTTTCCGTGTGTTTTAGGGGCCGTTTACCAAAAAGTACTTACCGACAAGAAACTCACCTTCACTTACCTTATCATGTAATATTATCGGTTATTAAAATGGATTGTTGATAAGTGTTTTAAACCGGTAAGAGTATTTTCTCTTACTTATAGGGTAAGACTCGGTTCTTGCTATGCCTCTCACCGGGTAAGATTCTCGGTCTTTGCCATGCTCAATCGATAAGGTGATTGATATCGGTAAGTGCTTACCCGCTAAAGGGTCTGCTTACCCAATAAACACTTACCGGTAAGAGTCAATACTTTAACTTAACTTGCCGGCCACAATTTTAGTCCATTAAAGCTACATCGCATGTAGCAACTTATCTAGTAAGAGCTTACCGGGTAAGAAGTAAGACTCCCGGTCATCAAAGTCTTACTTGGTTAAGAGTCGTTACTTCAATTTCCGGGTAAGACTCCCAGTTGCTCTTACTGGGTAAGATTCTCAATTCTTGTCATAAAGTGATCTAGTAAGGATTTACCAAGTAGTGTTTAGTAAACGGGTTGGGGCCCTTTTCTTTGACCTCTTATCAAAGTATAACTAAGGGGGTGTTTATTTAAGACTTAATGAGCTTAATGAGTTACATGACTTATTCAGACAACCAAAATAGGGTGTTTACTTAGGACCTATTGGCTTATTTGCTCAACGTAGGAGGGGTTGTTGTCCCCATTAAGCTAGCCACTTTACACCGCTTGCCCTGATTTGTTCGCATGGCTTTCCCTGCAAAAAACAAAAACAGATGACTGCAATCTCATTTTACATCTCCTTTCCTCCGCTTGCCTTTGATTTTTTTTTAATTTCTTTTAACTTCGATTTCCAAGGATATTTTTCCTCGTGATTTTGAAGTTTGATTTTCATTGATTTTTCAATTTGTGTTCGATTTCCAAGTATTTGTCGATGTAAGTTCGATTTTTGTTTAGGGCCTAGTAGATGATCGATTTCCATGGTCCTTTTGTTCAAAGTTTTTAAGGGTTCTTTTATATCGGCTATTTTAGGAACCAAGTTGCTGTTTTTTAGGGTTCTTCCAGGTTTAGTTTTTTAGGATTTTGTTGGTATGAAACCCGGTTCAATGAATGAAAGCTCAAATACAAATTTGGTGTTCTGGTGGGTTAATTTGTTTTGTTAGCATTGTGATATTCAATGAATGCATAAGACAAATAAGAAAGATGTACATTTATCAAATTAAATCTTGGTGAAACTTTCCTTATGTGAGGGCCACTTGTAATAGTAACGCATCTCAAGTTAACAATGGTGTTAACTTAAAGGATCGTAAGTGTTAAAAAATGGAAATTTATAAATAATATGTTTAATAGACCATATCCAAAATCATAAACAAATTCACTCTCTTACTCAAATGAATTGTTAGAATTCATTGTCTTATAGTTATAACATCTCCAACAGCTTCCCCAAAATTTCTCTAAAATGGAGAACCAAAAGCCAAAATCTCCAAAAGAAATTACATTCATCTTCAACAGATTTTCCATTTTGGAGAAAAAAACATTGATTATAATATTAAAATATTCCATTCATCTATTAAAATATTATTTTTCTCTCTATATATTTATTTTCAAGGTTTCCTATTGACCCACTCACCTGGTAATCATTTTTGGAATGATCTCCATATTTGGAAAAAAACTCATTCTCTCTCCTACTTTCTCCATTTTTAAGATAGTTTTGAGGAAGCTGTTGGAGCAAAAGTAGAGCCCAAAATCACCATATTATTCATTTTCTCCAAAATGGAGAAGCCGTTGAACATGCTCTTATATACCAGAATTTTCCATATTGTCTGAATTTGAAGATCTAAACTTTAATTTGGACTTTCTGACACAGAATTAATGTGAAATGAACAAAAGCAACAATTAGGAATAATAAAGAAGGCATAAAGTAACAAGTAAAAGAGCCTTTTACTGATTAATATTTTTTTAAAATAATGTCAATATCATCTATTTTTTATTTGATTTTAGCTTAAAATCATTCTTTAATTAGAATTTCAACTGAGCCATGAATATTTATGTTTTTGGAATATAAGTCTGTTTGGAATTTTGAGACTGCAACGATTTTTTTATAAAACTTAAATCAAGTATAATCGGTGCAGATGTATTCACTATTAATTATTTCATTTTATATTTTTTACATAACCATTAATTATTTTTTATATATTTTATTTTTAAATTATAAATATTTTAAAAATAAATGTGTATTTTTTGGTAATTTAGTTTTTTAACTCAATAACAAGATTCTTGATTTTATGAATTATGAATATAACCTAAATTTACTTTTAATTTTTAAATCAAGAAAATGATTGGATATTAGTTTTTCTCCATGAGGGAAGGCTATGAAAAAGACCAAAACCTAATTTCTTCGGTCTAAGAGCATCTTTGTAGCCCCCAAAACACCAATTTTGGTGGGCCTAACAACAAAAAAAACATCAACTCCAACCATACTCTAAAAAAAATTAAATTTGTGGATCCCACGTTAAAATAACATATTTTATTTACTCTGAACTATTTTTAATAACGATAATTATAATTTGTAAATATAACAATAAATAATCAGTAATTAATTTATTTAATGAAGATCGATAAAAATAAAAACGATAATTTTTTAATTGATATTTTTACAAATTAAGCAGCAAATCTGTTAAAATGAATTTCGAAGGTCATTCCAGTACGTGTAATTATGTATAATATAGTTTTTAAAACATCACGTTATATGATCCATTATAATCAGGCATTGGATCATATGAGAAGTGTCATTTTTGGTGAAAAGTACCTTTAAACTGATAGATCACTTATAATCAAATACCCTCCCATAAATTGCAATTTAAAAAGGAATTGACTCGGTACATCTTATCTTGGTGCATCTCGTTCTAATGTTCGTCCATTTCTCATCCAACGGTTGATAAACCACTCTCCACGCTTCTCACTAGAACCCAACCCATGTGTAATTATATTTTTTTTGAAGCAGCAAAATACTTTCATTACCAAACAAGACAACCAGTACTTTACAACAAGGCAGTATGGGCACTCCCCCGGACTTGCGTTCTCTTACGCTGTTACGTCCTTGTCGGGTTCAGGAGCCATTCCATATAATGTGACCAATGTGATTTACAAAAACTTCTGGATTTGGTCCTTCCCTCTAATAATCGTTAGAAAATCCCGTTAAACATTCAAACTCAAACTTAAACCTTACCTCTTCTTCAATGGTGGTTCTAGAGAGAAAAGGAGATAAACATTTGAAATCAAATGCAAACCTTCTCATCTTGTTCAGATTTGTTTACACGTTGAATCGAACCTAATATTCTTCTCATCTTCTTCAGATTTCTATATACAGCAAAAAGTCCCTGTTTCAAGACACTTTTTTTGATTGATGGGGTCTCAGACGAACATTAAAAACGAGAGTGGTTTTTTTGGAAAGGGTGTCCTAGAAACAAAAAATTACTGGAAGAACATTAAGGTATAAAACAAAAAATTTCAAGTTTTACCCTAAAAATACATCTCATCTAACACTTAGAAACATTTTACCTTACAAAAGTTTCAGATTAACAAGTTTAGGACATACATTCTAATCTGTCCTCCAAGTTTACATTATGTATTTGAAATGGACCTCAAGTTTTGACATCCAGAAATTCGATCTGGATTCTATATTCGGATTTGACATTCGAAATCAATATCATCAGGATTTGATATTCATAGTTAATATTCGAATTGGTTGGACATCAAGATTTTCTCATCCGATCCTAGAAATTCGGATTCAAGTGATGTCTAGATTAGACATCTAGATTTGGTATCTGCATTGTATATCTGGATCCAAAAACTAGATCCAGTTTACAAAAACAAAACAATCCACATTAAATACTTCATAAATAGTCTAGCTGAAATCCGATACATACATTATATTTCAGAAAGATAAAAAGAGAGGGTTTTTTTCGTTGTAAAAGTCTTATTATTATTATTTGTATTGATCTAAGAACAAAAAACCTTCGAAAAAATCGAAGGCTAGTTGAAGAGAATCCAATATAGTCACTAAAGCGGATTAGTTTTTCATCTTACCGAAAGAAGATCAATTCAAGATAAAGTCAAGAGTAGTCTGACAAATGCTACTTTTGGAAATCCGATTTTGGAGTGCAAACTTATCTATCAAGTTTGGATCACCAACTCTACTAACTCTTGTCCTGGTATGGAAACATGTCTTGCATGTCAAACAACGTAAGTTCTAAAATACTATTTTATTTGTACATTTTTTCATAGTAACAGGATAACATAACGGACTCCATTGAGTTCACCACCATAGATTAGGGGTGCTCAAATTTCCGACCAACCCGACCAACCCGACCCAACCCGAGGCAAAAAAAACTCAAACCGAGCCAACCCGATGTATAATCGATACTATTTTTGACCAACCCGCATATATTGGGTTGATAACGGGTTAGGCCCAAAACAAACCGACCCAACCCGATGTAAAAAAGAGTAAACTACAATTTTGGTCCTTATGATTTTTGAGTGGATAAAAGACAAAAAAATCGATAAAAAACGAAAATGCCCCTCATTTAACATGATTTTTTTAACAACTATCAGAGGAAGAGACTAAATCCAATCATTTTTGCAAACCACGATAGCCATCTTGTAATTTTGAAATTACAAGGACAAAAAATGATTTTTTACCAACCACATGAATCAAATTTGTAGTTTAGTCTATTTATATTAACTATTTTTTAAACTGGTATATCAATTTAAAAAACTGTATAGTAATTAATCAATTTACAAATTTTATATATTAAATTTGGAATTTACATTCGTAAGGGAAAATAAAAATATCCATGATGTTTTACCTATTTTTCAAAGAATTTAAAATGTATGTTATTTTTAGAAATATGTATATTTTGTTTTAGTTAACAAAAATGGAAATTAATATACGCCGTTTAGATGAAACCTTATCATTGTAAACCATGAATAATAAGTCGATGTTCTTTTCAATCACCAATTGAATATAAACACTTGTAATCGTACAAACTACAGATAAACCTCTTTTAAGATTTTTTTTTTCATCAAAACCATGAAGATCAGGAATGACAAAGACATTTTTCTAATTTATAGTGATGCTTTGCTAGTTATGTGTCATGTTTTAATTTTTGACAAAAACAAAAGACACTAAGGTTTCATAATGGTATGTATAAAAAAAGAATGATATGATGTTATTGTGTCAACTCATGAGGTTTGTGTCATGGGTTATCTTATTTAGATGACCCTATTTATGCAAACAAATCTTATTATAAAAAATCGATATATATATATATATATATAGAGAGAGAGGCGAGTTCAAACGATGAGCGTAACAATTTAAGAAAACGCGAGGAGCACCGCCCATGTACAAAATCACATGTGATTCACAACACAAACCGCGGGATAAACCGCGCGCTTTGCAAACCGCGGGACAAACCGCGCGCTTTGCATTTTTTAATCACATATGATTTTGTTGTGAATCACATGTGATTTTGTACATGGGCGGTGCTCCTCGCGTTTCTCGTAAATTGTTACGCTCCTCGTTTGAACCTTTCTCTCTCTCTCTCTCTCTCTCTATATATATATATATATATATAAAGAAAAACCAAGTTGTATTGAGTTGGCAGTATGATAATAGAGTATTGGGGTATTGGTGAATTTTGGTTGAGTTTGAGATCCCACATTGGTGAGAGATAGAAAGATAAACCAAGAATGATAGGATGACATTGGGTCAACTCATGGGGTTTGCGTCATGAGTTATCTTATTTAGATAACACTATTTATGCAAAACAAATCTTATTATAAAAACGTTAAAAAATTGTTGTGATTGAAATTTTTGAAGTAGGAAGTGACTATAAGAAATGAAGGATGGATGTTTTGTGTAGACTATGTGGTTGGCTCAATTTAGTTTACCCTATTTTGCATCATCCCATATTGGTTTGAAGATGCAAGTTTACCCTATTTTGCCGCCGCCTCGATTCCACCAGATCCGCTACCGCCTCCGCCGGCTCAACTCCATCTCCTTTACCACTCACCTTCTCCTTAAGCTCCACCCTCTTTCTCTCCGTGCTCATCGATCCACGACCAGCGACGACATCGTAACGTCGATCGCATCCAACGCCGACGCCGTGAGACCTTGAGAATCGAGAGGGCTCTCAGTTTAAGCGGCGTGGCGTCCGTCGGATTCAGCGAGATCGGTTCTTCGGCTCTTTCGGCGGCGGATTTGGCGAGCTTCACGGCGGCGGAGCGGCCTCTGGTGGATAGAAGTTTCATCTTCTAATTCCCTGTGTGGCTAAATCCCTTTGTGGCTTTAAATCCATTTTGGTTTCCCATCTTCTCCGAGACAGATGTACGTTGTGTCCCATTTCTGCGATACCATGGCAGTTCTCCCGGCCTTCACAAACAAAATCCAAGACTTAGAAGCCTATGGTGATTATGTCAAAGACGTTGGAGAGTACTTGGTATCGTTATTGGTAGAAAGAATGTGGAAATACCGAAAACGACGGAAAGAAAATTTCCGTTACGTCCTCAGTTTCTTTATTTTATTCTCTGTATCGAGGCATAAACAACAAATAGGAAAACACAACCAAGTAAAGTGGACCATACCCACTTTCATCAAGGAGAAAAACAACAAAGTGGCACCTTCCCACTTTTTCTCTTACCTTCATGCTATGCTTATGCAAGAAAAACAAGGAATCAATGCTTTGATTGCCTTCAGTTGGATCTGTCGGGGCCTTGTCCTTGCAGTGGAAAGACAAGCTTACGAAGCGGCTTCTGGTTTCCGAGTGGATTTCGTTTTTATCTTGTCGTTAAGTTTGGTGTATCTCCGTTATTTCATTTTCGCCTTGTATTATTTTGTTATGTAACGTTTTTTAATGAGAGGTTGGTTTAAAAAAAAAGGAGGGGTGAATGTATTTGTGTCAACTCATGTGCTTGACCCAATTTAGCTTACCCTATTTTGCAAATGCATTTTGAGGTGGCACCATGAGAATTAAGTATTCTCAGATGGTGGATTGTGGTTGAATTTAAGTTGTCCCACATCGGTAAACGTTGAAAGATTGGAACAAATAAGTGGTTATAAGAAATGAAGATGAGAGGTTTTGTGTCAAGACATTGAGTTGCCATAATTTAGTGACATTTTTTGAAAAATATGTAAAAATCAAAATCGAAGATGAGGATTTGGCAACATTAAATTTGAGTAATCCTCAAATCTTGAAATGTGGTTTAGTTTCATCATTCCACATTGGTGAGAAGATCAAAGTTTTGAAGTAGAAAATGACTATATATATATTAAAAAATTAAAAGAATGTTTTTGTGTTAACTAATAAAGTTGTCTCATGTTTATTTAATGCAACTCATAGGCTTGACTAATTTTAGTCGAACCATTTTTTAGAAGAAAAATAAAATTTTCAAACCTTTCGTAACAACAATAATGATCGGGTTGTGTGACATGTCGTTTGAGTTGAAAATAGCATAACAAAGTTGTTACCGATACATATGAAACTCTTCCTAACAACACATTTTATCAATATATAAAAATGAAGCACTTATGGAAATACATTCTTTATTTTAAAGTGTATCTTATTAATAAACAAATAAAGAATTACGTTTTATGCTAACCACGACAAGTATTTATTTAAAATATTTATCACTATCGCGCGAGACCGATATTAGTTACACTAAAGAAGAGAACTAAAGAGAAGCTTTAAATCACTATTTTGATATTAATATCGAAGTATTTTTTTCAAGTTTTTATGGAGCCTTCAACTTAGCAATATATGTTCAACTGCAATTTATTTTATTCAAACATAAATTCAAAAAAAATAAAATGAAGCCTTAAAATCAAGATGTATCACGTTGCATTACACGAGAGAACACTTCTAGTTAAGGATAAATGATATATATTACTTGATGTTTGTTGTTTGATTTATAATTTTATATAAACATCTATCTAGGAGTAATGTTTTTAAATGAAATAAATGGATAACCAACAAATATATCATGGTTCACCAATGGATTGGATCAAATCTAATCGAATAAATAACCAACAATAAAACTAATTGGACTATATTGATTGTCAAAATGCAATATCAGATAAATGTTTGGATTTGATTGGTTCCACCCAAATCCAATGAATGTGAACCGATGAACACCCTAGTATGGTGTTTGTTATTCGTCTCGTCCCTGTCATATCGCTTGTTCAGTCAAATGGGAGTTGGAGAGGCCAGCTTGGTCCCTGTTTGGATAGGATGAAAAATAAAAACAAGGACCGACGACTAAGATAAACATGCGATCGATGCGACACAAGAATCTGTTGTAACGTTACATCAAACATGAATATCAATATAGAGATAGAATCAACTCAAAGGACGACACCGAATGCTAGAGAGAGTATGGTGTTTGTTATTCGTCTCGTCTTGGCGCGCCAAGGCATGGCTTTGCCGCCACGTTTTACCCCTTGGCACCAAGATTAGGTGTGTAGCTCGTTATGGCGTGCCATGTTACGCCATGGCATGCCAAAACCCTCTATGGCGTTACAAATTTGTCTACATTCGATTTTTCAAATCTATGTATTTCGAAATTCAATTTGAATTTGCCCATTACTATCGTTTAGAATTTAGAATTTCTTTTGTTTATCGTTTTATATGAATTTAAATAGTTAATAACCTAATCATTATTGTTCAACACACTGACATAAACACACACACAAATTCATGGAGAAGAAGCTAAAGGCAGAGGCTAAACCAACAGATTTGCTCATAAAAGTAAAGGGAATTTAGGTAGGTAGTTTTCAAGCTGAGTAATCAAATACTGACAAGTGTAGCATACTTTCTTTACTGGAACAATACATACTCATGGCAAGTAGCTACAATAATAAAGCATTTCTATTTATATATTTATGGAGTGAACAAAACACACACAACAGATTGGTGCATGGATTCATCAATGTTGGTTTGTCTGGTTAAAGTTAACTAGTAATTATCAGACCAAGCACTACAGATAAAAAAACACATAGCTCAATTATCTTTTCCTTTTTCCAGTATGCTTGACTGTAGGAGGTTATTCTAAATGGCTTAATGCTGCACAAAGTGGTCTCTTTTTTTGCCTTCAGTCATTGATATACTTGTCAGTGGAATGAGCATGTCCGAAGATTCTGCAGCTGCTGCCGCCTTGGCTTTCAGACACATCTGTGATGGTATACTTTTTAAACATTGAAAAAGTACTAGTTATCAACTTGTTTTATATTCGAAACATTGCATTGTAACATCCCGAATCTGTCCTAATTTGAGATAACAAAGATTCGTGATATTATTTTAGAGTGTGGTAAAAACTGTGCATTATTTGTATGTAGATATGGCTGCAGACAGTGAAGTATGTGGAAGTGGTTGCCAAACCTGCATACTAAGATCGAGGAGATGTAAATTCGTGACAACAGCTCTAACTATACTCTCTCTAGCAGAAGAAAACTCCTGTCTGTCCCAAAGTGTGAGGATTGCCACCAGGAACATCAGCCAAATACAACATGTTAATCCCCAATTTGACCTGATCGCAACAGAATTGAAACAAGAACTTGAAGGATCAATCAAAGCAATGAAGAATTTCTTTGCCGATTATTAAATTTGGGAATTATGTAATGTTGTTGGGTTTTTTATTGTTCATACATGACAATCATTGTAATATGTACTATTGCTATTTCGTTAATGAAATTTCTCAGTTTGAATGTTAATACTCACTTTGTTCAATGTGGAGTTATGGTTTTTGTATCTGTTGTTGTTCATTGTGTTTTAGAACATGTTTTTGTTCAATGTGGAGTTATGGAATGTATATACTCCACTGTATGATCTATGCAATATTTCAGATTGGAACCTGTTTGTTTAATTGTTACAGACCTGTTTGTGCACTTTTTTGCACCTGTTCTTGAAGTTGTTAGTGCACTTTTTTGCAGCTATTTTTGCATTTTTTTTGCACTTTTTTGCAGCTATTTTTGCACTTTTTTGCACCTGTTTTTGGAGCTGTTTGTGCACTTTTTTGCACCTGTTTTTGCAGCTATTTTTGCACTTGTTTGTGCACTTTTTTGCACCTGTTCTTGAAGCTGCTTATGCACTTTTTTGCAGCTATTTTTGCACTTTTTTGCTCCTGTTTTTGCACCAAAAGTGAAAAACAAGCAGCAGCAAAGACTAATGCATCAATATAGTAGCAAAATGGACAAACAAAAGCAAAACCAAACCTGTCTAGAAGTTATTGAAAACTTAAACATTAGGAATTCTTAAAATTGACAAACAAAAGCAAAACTTGTGTAAATCTGTCCAACACAAAACCAAAACAAATATGAACTAAAACCAAAACAAAAACCAAACCTGTCTAAATATGTCCAAAAGCATAATAGGCACAAAGATGAATAAACCCAACAAAACTAGTTTGAAATCAAAACCAAACAAGTCTAAATTTAACTCCTAATTGTCTGTCCCTTGCATGTTCTTGAATTATGCCCCTGTTGATTGCACTTGGCACATGTAACAGTCTTCCCAACCCTCCTGATGTGTGTCTTTGTTGCTTTGACAGCCTTTTCAGCCAACTCGTCCAATGCCTTCCTTCTTCTTTTCTTGGGCCTGCCTACTTGAGTATGGTGTGTAGGTGGGGTCAATGCCATTGTACAAACAGACTTAGGCCACAATCTTCTTCCATTTGTTGGGAAAATCTTGAAAGCATACATAGCCTTCCAAGTCTCTAGCCAATATGTTCGGTCAACCCACTTCTCTGGTAAGTCCACATTTATCCCATTCAATGCCATGTTCCAGTTAGCTGCAACTGCATGCTTACAAGGCATTCCAGTCAACTCCACCTTCTACACGAACAAACTCTATTATTCACATCTACTACGCATTGGTCCATCCATGGACCATTCACTTGGTACTGGTCCCCATTCCAAATAACAATATACTTGGTAGCTTCTATCTTGATAGCATCGAACATCTTAGTAGCCACCGGTGTAAGAGGACCATCAGCCTTTTGTATCATATTTTGTACAATCACAATTCTTTTCATCAGGTACTCTCTTATGTACTCTAAAGCTGTGATAATTGGTTTGTCCCTCCCATCAACTAATTGCCTATTAAACACTTCACACATATTGTTCAAGAGGACATCACTGTGGCATCTTCCTGAAATGGGATAAAATAAATAAGTATGATTGAAATGGGATAAAGTGGCATCTTACTGGTATGTTAAAAAAGAAATACCTGTAAAGTGTGATCTCGACCAATGATGTGGAGGTATTTTGTTCAAATACTCATATGCAGACACATTGAAATCTTTCAAGTTATTCATGGCTTGTTGAAACTCTGGTAGTGTTGATGATGTTGCACACTTCCAAAGATGTTCCTTGTATACCGTCCCCTTCCATGCATGTTTCATATTCTCGTGTATATGTCTTAAACAATACTTGTGCTCAACACACGGAAAGACTTTTGCCATAGCTGGAATTATGCCCTATATTAAAGCATACTAAGTCAGATAATATGAAAGCAAAGTAAACCATATCTAAAAGCAAAGTAAGCAATATCTAAAAGCATGGTAAACATACCTTTTGCCTGTCGCTTATGAATGTGAAATTGGAATTAGCAGACATGTCCAAATCATCTCCAAGACATTCCAAAAACCAAGTCCATGAGCTTGTTGTTTCGGCCTCAACAATTGCATACGCCAACGGATATATACCATGGTTACTGTCAATGCCAACTGTAGTTAGGACTTGTCCAGGGAAAGGTCCTTTCATGAAGCTTCCATCAAGGCCCAACAAGTCTCTACCACCCGCCATAAAACCCTTCTTCAATGCTCCTAAGCAAACATAAATCCTTTTAAACCTTCTTGTTTCATTGTTTGGGTTAAGATCAATTTCCACATCCAACTTCACCGTTGTGTTTGGGTTTGATCTTTGCAACTCTAATATGTAGTCCCTCAACAAGCTATATTGCTCCACATGGTCTCCTGTAAGTTTCTTGAGTGCCAATTGTTTTGCCCTAAAAGACTTCATCTTTGAAACTTTAATTAAATACTTCTGTTCCAAGTTGATTTGCAAAGCCTTCACAGGGATATCTGGAATATTTCCTCTACATACAGCCCTTATCCTTTGAAGATCATTCTTCACCACCACAATTTCCCTCCTAGTCTCAATGGCATGTTGATCAATCATCTTTTTTATTCCTTCTTTGCTACCAAAAACCTGGCCGACATAAAAATTGACATGCGTTTCAAGTCCGGTGTTAGATCCCTTTTCCTTTCTTAGTTTCTTCAAGTAATTAAACCTTTTGATCTCCAAATCAGACTCATCGGTGTTGCTTTCAAAATCTTCCAACTCCAATAATGCATCATCATGATCAATATCTTCTTCGTTTTCCACATTGTTAACTACACCATCATCCAATATGTTTTGATCATCAAATATAAACTCACCGCTATCACTCTCTTCATTTACCTCATTCTTTTGATTTCCCATTGTTTCATCAGATAGATTAAAGTCATCAGATATATTATCACCTCCAACCTTCTGATTCTTATCAACCCATTCAAGGAACATCCCGCTATTTAGATCTCGACTAGCTTCACTGTAAACCTCTATAACTTTGCACTGAGGAGCATATTTTAAAAGATTTAATACATCAAGATCATTTTGTAAAGCTTGTAGGCCAAAATCTAAGTCTTTGCAAGGAATTTTAAATTGGCAAACAGTAGATGCATCATCTTTGATACCGATTTCTTTCATCATAGCTCTCAACTCATGTATCGAAAACTCCTCGGTATTAACTAAATCAACAAACTTATATGTACCATTTATGTATTCCCTACCGGGACAAGTCGTGAAAAGACCTCCATGATAAATCTTCAATGTAATCAGCGTTGGATAATCGTCTGCGAACAAAAGCAATGAAACCGATCATCGAACGAATGAAAAAACCAAACCTTATTCCATTCGAATAAAACCAAAGAAAAAAATCAACAATACAGACTTGCAAAGGCTTGGATTTAAGTGGAAATCTATCATTCGAACAAAACCAATGAAATTAATTCAAATAAAATCAGTGAAAACCGTGAATTTAGATAAACCTACCATAAACTTCAAGAATATGTTGCTCAGTTAAATCCGTTCGAAGTAGCCAAGATGTGTTCACCATTGGAAGAAGTTCACGTGAAGAAGATCACAAACAAGAACTTCACGGGAAGAAGATCAAGAACATGAAGAAGAAGATGAAGATGAAGATCGCCAATTTGAATTACACAGAGAAGTTCTATAATGCAGTTTCAATGTATACGGCTATTTTCTGCTATGATACGGCCGTATACTTCATATTACACGTATAGGATCAAATATAAGGGTTTATAAAAAAAGAATTAAAAAGGATTTTTAGAATGACATAAATGCCCTCACATGGAGGGCAAATGAGGAGGGTTAAATGTCAGTTATCTAACGGGAGTTGGGTGAAGGACCTAATCCGAAACAAAACATAAACCACAGTGACCTAATCAGTAATTAAATCTTAAGAGGGACCCAATCCAAAATTTCAGAAAACCACAGGGACCAAATCCGTAATTTACTCTATATATTATATACATATCTGTCGCCTTAAGCCACGCCTTGAAAAACGACATGGCCTCACCATAACTCGTAAGACTCGAGGCTTGACCTCACCGCCACACTACGCCTCATGCCATTTAAAACCTTGATCATAACCAATCCTATCATGATCATTAGAATGGAAAAAACAAAAACATACTCATGTTCAAAGTCCCATCAATAATCAAATTTCATTTGTGGACCTTGAACTAGACATGACTATCTCAAGACAAGTTCTTATAGACCAATCTTGCTCTAACACAGTTTTGTTACTTTACAAAAATATTATCCCTAAACTAACCTTGGTCTAAAGTTTAAATAAACCAAGTGTTTTTCAAACCTGATTTAATTTCTTAGTAGATGAAAGATGGTAGCAAGGCACATATGAGGTGCTTACATCACATGTGACTCAATGCTACCCTAAGCACCCAAGATCAATAATATTTTTTTTTAAATCAAAATATTATTTAAAATTTGGAAAAATTTGTTCCAATGCTTTGTGACTCAAGACAACTAACAAAGTAGAAAGCTGAAAAAGGGCTTTTGTGGAAGAAGTTTATATATTGGGCCCCACCAAATAAGCCCATTTTGCTTATTGGGCCCCACATATTCTTTCACGTGAGCATTATACTTTAAATCACTCATTCCATAAAAAGAAAGAAAATTATTTTTATTTTTATTTTTATTTTTATTTTTTAAAAACTCAAAAATCAAGTCAAAGACGGATCCTTATCGACCTCTCATCGTACTTTTAGATTAATGTTTTTTTTAAGGTATTATCATCATAGACTTATACAAAATTATCATGTCTAAAAACAAATATTAATTTGCTCTAAATATTGGTTCTAAAAAAATTATAGTTGAGTTGTTTGTTAGATTTGAATGGAATTTAAATATTATAAATATTAAAACTAAAATTTTGATTGGTTCGGTTCCACTTCAGACCATAAGGAATAGAAAAACTCTGGGTTATTAATTTATTATTTTTAAATTCAAAGCAATTTTGTTTTAAGTTAAATAAAATAAGAAATTGGTTCAGAACTGGATGAACCCGAACACGAAGTAATCCAAAATACGAAACCTAAAGTTGGGGCTTGGTTTCCATATTCGAAATCCAACCGGGTTATTAATTTTCCCACCTGAACCCCACTACAAAATAAATGATTTTTACCCATATAATTCCCCAACGAAATTTTCGTCGGCGATTACCCACAGATCACCCAGAAAATACCAATGGTTTGATAGAATCCGAAGTTTTTCGAGAAAATACTCATGGACCACTAAGAGAATCTCTAGGTAATCTGTCACTGATTTACATTACCCACCAACTTTTGTGACGGTTTTATAACGAATCACTCTTTAGCGACAGATTTTATAGGAAAAAGTTCGTAGGCAAAAGTCTTTTGTTTAGTAGTGTAAACTGTAAACCTTCACAGAATTGGTCTCCGTCTGGGTTTTTGATGTGTCTAGACATTACCCGTTATGTATGGTCCTTTTCGGACAAGCTCTTGATCTAAACACAAGGATCTTCGGTCTCATAACTTGTCATCGGTTTATAATTGATTTCATTGTACATACTTAAATCAGATAAAACTTATGTACAATGCATACAAGTAATTTGTAAAATGTACACGTGCATAAAAAACTAAAAAACAACTTAATTCACTTACCGTCTAGATAAAAAGCTACTAGAGTTTTCTTTATTTTTTTTTTACTTTTTAAGGTTTTCTCTTTTATATATATATATATATATATATATATAATGAATAAACGTACTTAGTTAATGCTTTTTTTAAAAGGAATATGTAAGTGAAGAAGGGAACGAAAATTGAAATGTATTTTAGTAATAAGAAGGTGTATAAATAAAAACCTTTATGAATATAACTTTTATTATATTCTAATTAACAAAATCAAAATGTAACTTTTTTATTATTTTTTATTTGTTGATGTATCATAAAATGCAAGCAAAATAGTGGCCACAATTTGAGGGCTTTGGTGGGTTATTGCACGAGGCTTTCTCTTTTTCCACATTTTTATGTGTCGTTATTAACACTCATTAATTTGCATCCACTAATTAATTTAAAAATCACTTCGTTATTAAAAATATAATTCATCTTTAAATATTTCTTGATAACACACTAAGAAAATTGTACACCAACATTAATTAGTACATATCTAGCTAGCCCCCTTTAATTTGGAAAACTAATATCGTCGAAATCATCTAACGACAAGAAAACTTCGTCTAAACACGAAAGCTCCATTCCGTCATCGTTGTCGTCATTATCATAGTCATGCTCGTACACTCGACATATCACCCAATCCTGAACCATATACCATAAACGTTGTAAAATAAATAAACCGCATACGAAACTCATCATAAAATAAATAAGAGTAAATTACGTTTTTCGTCTCTGTGGTTTGTTAAAAATTGCGGATTTCGTCCATATGGTTTGCAGTTCATTACGTTTATTCTATGGTTTGCAATTCATTTCTATTTTCGTCTCTGAGGCCAAAAAACTACTTTTAAGTATGAAGGACTAAACTAGAAATGAATTGTAAACCATAAGGATGAAAAAAACAAGTAAATTTAAATCATAAAGGTAATGAGTTATAAATCATAGGGATGAAAATTATAATTTTAAAACCATAAGGACGAAATTAGAAAATTTCAACAAACCACAAGGGACTAAAAACGTAATTTACTCTAATAAATAATCACATAATTAATTGGTTGTTAACTTAATTAAGGGTTTCATAAAATTATTCAAGATACAAACAGTTGACATAAATTCCTATGGTTATTAAAAAACTCATGATGTTTTAGGACATGTATTTTAAAGAAAATAATATATATGGTTTTTTAATTATAATAAAATGAATTAAGAATAAAATAATAATTTATTGTTAAGTTGATGATGGGCTGAGCTTACAATCTTGGAGGTGTCTCTTCTTCTTGATCTGGAAGAAGAAGTAGAAGCATCTGAAACCCTAAATTCTTGCATTATCCAATTGGTTTTGATACCTTCAGGAGCTTGACCAACATGAAACACATAATATTTTTTGACACCAATTCTTTTGCCACCATTTGAACTTATGATTTGTTCATCACCACCATAAGATTTCCAGAACCCATTGGTTGTTACTCGATTCTCATGTGACCTTCTGCTGAAATAATACCATTTTTTCCCTTCCACCATAGCCTTACCTGCAACCAATATACATGCATGCATGTATATATATGCTCATGATCATGCTCCATATATATATATATATATATATATATAGGTCAAGTTCAGAGGAAAACCTAAAAAAAACGGAAAACTAAGGAACACCCTAGTAGCACTTCATCTGGACTGTATGCACATACAAGTAAGTTGTAACATTCACACGTGCATATGCACAAGTGTATAATACACACATGCATAAAAACCAAAAAAACAACTTACTTTACTTGTATGCACAAGTGCATACCGCCCAGATGAAAGGCTACCAGAGTGTTTCTCAGTTTTTCATTTTTTTTGACGTTTTCCGTTGAACCTCCCTCTCTCTCTCTATATATATGGTCCGTTTCATTTGCAAACGATTTGTTCAAACTATACAAACCACTATATTAGGAAACAATATATATATATATATATATGTACCATGTAAGTCCCAGGGATCACAAGGATAGAGACCGAGATCGGGGATGATATCGGGGTGGTAGGGCAAGAGAGAGGCTTTGCGGTGAAGGAAATGGACCACGAGTTCTTCGTCGGTAGGACAGAATCGAAAGCCAGGTGGGAGATTTACGTTGTTCTCACCCATCTTTTAACTAATTAATAATTAGTTTGATGATCTCTCTCTCTCTCTCTATATGTGTGTGTGGATCGACTTCTTGTTGTTGAAGAATTAGAAAGATGTGGGGTTGTAAATAAGAGGCTTTCAATGTGGGGATTACATAGTGTTTCAAAGAGATATATATACATAAAGAGAGTGTGTTTGTGTGTGTGAGAGAGAGAGAATAGTTTACGTCAGATAGAAGTTTCGTATCACCACAAAGAGTGGGAGAGAGATATGGGCTTTGTATATATAATTATATATATATAGAGAGAGAGAGGGGATGTAATTGATTCTGTGTTTAAGGCGGCTATGTATGTAAGTTGGGTTGAAGTGGGAAAATGGAAGGTTTGGAAAGTTAGAGGGGCTCTGTTGATGGTGGGAGAGAGAGAGAGAGTAAAACATGTGGTATACATCTGGGGTTGTACCACATGCATCAATTCTTGTACTCTTTATTTATGTTGAATATGTTCATGCAGTGGTGGATCCAAGAATTTTCTTGAGCGGGTGCACCATTTAAGGCGGATCAAAAGCCCGCAAAATCACGGGTTTGATTAGTGGCAAAAGTTGACGCGGTTTGATCCGAGGGAAAACTAATTATATCGATTTCGGGGTATTAATGCAAATTGATTTTGACCATTTGAGTAAAACACAATACTATATCTTATGTTCGATATATTTTTAGTTGAATTGTGTCGTTACATGGAACTTATTTGGTTTTTGGTTGATTTTATAATAGTATTTGATATTGACTCTTCTGTTTTTCTCCTAGGTTTTCCAACTTTGTTTCATTATACAGCTAGAATAGAACTCCTAGTATTTAATAAGATATTTTATAAATTAAATCAACTATGCATCTTATTTCGTTTCGGTATTCGTCTAAGATTTCAAAATAATCAAGAACATGATAATGTACAAGAGGACGTGAAGATAAAGTTAAAAACAATAAATGGAAGCAAAATTTACAAAATTAAAAGAAATCGAGAGGAAAAACTTAATTTCAGGAAACTCGATTTATCAAGAACATCATAATTTACAAGAGGATGTGAGTATAAAGTTCATAAACAATAAGTGGAATTTTTTTTTACAAAAATAAAAGAAATCAAGAGGAAAAACTTAATTTTCGGGAAACTTTGTTTATAAAAACATCATAATTTACAAGAGGACGTGAGTATAAAGTTAATAAAGAATAAGTGAAAATAAAATTTAGGAACTAATAAAATATATAATGTATTTTAGGGTTGTAAAAATGACTCATGATTGACAAAGCTAAAGAGTGAAAATAGCAGTTTATTGGCTATCTTGTTTTTTATAAAAAAAGTCCAAATTTGCAATTCATATGAATTGAACCTTAAGGGTGCGTTTGGTACGCAGACAAGATATGACAGGACAAGGTGGGACAAGACAGAACAGGACAGGACATAACAGTTGTTCCACGTTTGGTAAGACAGAACTGGACAGAACATAACAGATAACATTGACCAATTTACCCTTACTAAATTTAAAGAATGAATAAAATATGAAATAGAAGGTTTATTTGATGTTTTAGAAGAGAATTAGATTTTATTTTGAGGTTATATTGGTAAAACATAAGTCTGTTCCACCTTGTTCCAGTCTGTTCCACATAAAAGTCATGCCAAACGTGAGACAGTGGACTCTGTTCTGTATTGTCCTGTCCTGTCCAGTGTACCAAACGCACCCTAAATCTCCACAAGACCACCCCGACCAACTTTTGTTTTGGTTACAAAATTGTTTTCAAAATATTTGAGAGCACTCTAAAAAACCAAGCGGGTGCACCTTCATGATGCGTCAATTTTTCCCTCATGCGATAATCAAGGGAGCGGGTGCAAGGGACCCCTCCCGCTCCTTAGTAGGTCTGCCCCTGTGTTCATGGTAGTACTATCATGTATCATACATATAAAAACTATATTTTCTGTAGTGTACAGTACAATTATAAATCCATGATCCAGAATGATCCTTGACGTTATGGGGTCATCAACTCATCATCAGAGAAACATATAAAACAACACACACACACACACACACACATATATATATATATATATATATATATATATATATATATATATATATGTGTGTGTGTGTGTGTGTAACATCCCAAATTTTCAATAATGTTATTTTAATGAGAATTGGGATCTATTTGTATTTTGGTTAAAACCTTGAATTATATTGTAAGTTTATTATTCAATGGGGTTAAAATACAAAGGATAAAAGTTAGATGTTACTTTTGGAAATATTGGAACTAGAGGATGTATTTGGTTTCTTTGGAAAGTTAAGGGTGCAATTGTGAATTGTTGTAAGTGTGTTTGGATAAGAGCTGAGATAAACAAATATCTCAGCATTTGTGGTTTGAGTCTGCAGAGGAAAAGAGAGAAAGAATAGAGAGAAAAGGGAGAAAGAAGGAAAGGAAGGAAAACAAGGATTTTGTCTTCAAATTGGTAAGAAATGGATCATGTTTTCAGATATATTTGTTGTAGATGTATGATTGTAAACGAATTTGTGTGTTGAATTGATTTCCAGAATCATTCACAACAGATTGGAGCAGCAGATTGTGATTAAAGTGGGTTTTCTTCAAAAAGGTGAGTTCATTTGTTGTTTGTACAAATCAATGTTTGTATGTTAAATTAAACCTTGATATAGCTGTATAAATTGGTTTTGGACTGGATGGAATGGTTTAGATTAAGCAGAATGAAACAGATATGTATCTGGATCGAATTATAAGCTGCATGTCGAAGGTTTCCGGATAAAACTTAGTATCCGGAAACCGTGGTGGTGAAGGTATCCGGACGCAGCAAAGTATCCGGTAAGTATTATTTTCTTGTAAGTTCCCGGATGAATATAATATCCGGATTGTTCTAAGTTTTCGAATGATCGTACGGATTTGATAAGTTATCCGGAAAGTAGGAATTAACCGGAAAGTTGTGTTAACCGGAAAGATGTATTGTCCGGACAGTTTAGGGGTATCCGAAAACCTCTGTTGTCCGGACACTTTTGAGAAATTAGAGAATTGCAGGTTCTGTTAATCATGGAAAGGTATGATTTAGGAATTGAAACATAATTTGTGTAGCTTGAACATACGTACAATTGAATGGTAGTATGTTAGGCTTATAGACTGTGCTGGTTTAATACTAGGCACGGGTGTAGTAAGTGTAATGGATCCATATGCATTAATGGTTATGTACACGTGGAATAGATGAGGATTAGTCATTATTCTGATGTGTGTAAGAAATCATGGGATAAACGAAATTCCTGATTTCTAAGGAAAGAAAGAGATTGGCATGTGTATATTGTAATCTCTACATCCTTTCTAAGAAATAGGCATGTGTATATTGTTATTTCTTAGATATGAACAGAAATGGGCATGTGTATATTGCGATTTCTGTAGAATGATATAAGTGGAAATGGGCATGTGTATATTGCGATTTCTGGAATGTATATTTATATCACAAGTGGAAATGGGCATGTGTATATTGCGATTTCTGGATTAAGAGCACAAACTAAAATCAGTGAAGATTTGTAGTATGGCTCTGAGACATGATATGATGATGGAATGTGTGTCAGTCATATTCATGGACTTAGGTACAATTGTGTTAACGGAAAAGAGTTACACGTATGGTAAGAAAAGGGTAATCAGGTTGGTTATAATGTGTTTACATTGATTTTGCAAATATTATTGTGGAAACGAATGTTCTCACTAGGCGTTGGCCTAATCGTTTCAATATAATGTTTTCTTACCAGGTACTAGCTCGGGAAGGTAAAAGGGATGTGGGACGAGCGTTTTGGAATAGCGGAAAAGTCAATTAACAGAAGGAGATTTTGAAGGATTGCTTGGATAACTTAGTTAATCTGATTATAGTGGCATAATTAGATTAATAGGTTATTTGAAGAATTCTGTACTTGTAAATGTACTCCTAGTGGTTAATTCACTTACTATATATATGAAAGTTGAATTTTATTTTATCATAACTTGTTGAAATTTAAGGTTCAAATTAGCCCGGATTTTGGGGCGTTACAATATGGTATCAGAGCATTAGTGTAAGTGAACTAAGTATGTTGAGGAGATACTTAGACTTAAGCTGTGATGAATTAAGTTATGATTCATGAGAAATGGGTAGAAATACTAAGACGGGATAGTCTTAGAGTCGACGGAAATACGTGAAATTAGTACTGTAACGATGGTAACGAGGATCCTCCTGTATGATATGTTCACAATTCCAATTAGCTATTGTTATTATGAATATATTGTTACACAAGCATACTTGTTTCTAAATTGTTACAGTGACTAATGATCGGTATAGTACGTTTTGTATGTTCGTATGTGTATAACCATTTCTTATGGTTATCCTCTTGTGTATATCAGAACGATGGTGAATACGCCGCCATGGTCCCCTATTTCTGAGATGGATAGGACCGGGAGTGAGTGGACAGGAGAAAAGCGACCTGGAGCAGGCGAAATTCATGAGACTCCGCCGGGGTTTCTTTCCCTTGGAGGAACACCAAGTCAGGTACATAGAACGGGTACCAGTACTGCCAACCCAAGAACACCAGAAGCAAGTATGGAAGCCCGAATGATGGAAAACATGACAAGAATGATGACGAACGCAATGGCTCAACAAACCGAAATGTTTATGAAAGCATTGAACGATCGAAGTTCAGAGTTGCAGCGAACAGGAACTGATACTGGATTAATTAATCCACTTCATACTCCAGTAACAGAAACAGAAAGGAGAGTGGAAAGAGTTTGCTCGTACAAGACGTTCCTAAGTTGTAAGCCGCCAGAGTTTAAAGGAACAGATAATCCAGTAACCTGTATGAACTGGATTAGGGAAATGGAACAAGCTTTCAGAGCTTGTGAATGTGATGAAAAGTCGAAGGTTAGATTTACATCTCACATGTTAAAAGGTAATGCACTGACATGGTGGAACATAGTGACAGCTTCAATATCGACTTCAGTATTGACTGCTATGACTTGGGAGTCATTCAAGAAGAAGGTTTTAGAGGAGTACTGTAATGAGAACGAGATGGATAGAATCGAAGAAGAGTTTCGGACTCTCAAGAAGGGTAACATGTCTGTGAGAAAGTATACTGAAACGTTTTTGGAGAAGCTGAATTTGGTGGGGCATGTGGCTCCTAATGAAAAAGAAAAGATTAAAGCTTACTTGAAGGGTTTGCCAGCGGACATGATGTCCCGGGTAAGAAACGCTAAAGCTTCAACACTGAGGGAAACTATTGAAGAAGCTAAGGTGATGGAAGAAGTTTACGCCAAGGATAAAGAAGAAAAGACCCAAGTTGGGGAGAAACGAAAATGGGAGGGCCGATCAGAGTCTTCTTAGAGACCTAAGGCAGCTGGTAAAGGTGTTCGTTATGATTCACGTCGTGAACCAAATTGGTGTTCAAAGTGAAAGAGTAAACATTTTGGGCCGTGTCGGGTGACAGCGTTGGAATGTTTTAAGTGTGGGAAAGGTGGACATATTATGAGCAATTGTCCCGTACAAGGACTAACGTGTCATGAATGTAAACAACCGGGTCACTTCCGTCGGGATTGTCCAAAATTGAAAAAGGGCGGGGATCAAAGTATGAAACCAAATGTTCCAAAGTCAACGGGTCGGGCCTTTCATATGACAGCTGACGAAGCTAAAGAATCAAAAGACGTTGTTTCGGGTACATTCCTTGTTAATTCTTGTCCAGCGCACATTTTATTTGACTGTGGTGCAAATTTGTCATTTGTGTCCAAGTCGTTCTTCCACAAGTTAGCTATGCCTATTACTACTTTGGAAGATGCCTTAGTAGTTGAGATAGCTAACAGGGGTCAGGTCTTAGTTCGTGAAAGACTTGATGGTAGTTTTATTTCGATAGAAGAGACAAATTTTCCGATCGACTTGTTGTTGATGGAAATTGGAGGGTTCGATGTGATTGTGGGTATGGATTGGCTGACAGCCAATCAGGCAGAAATATTTTGTGCAAAGAAATTAATCAGGATTCCGATGGCTGATAAGGATGATATATTCATCTTTGGGGAAAAGCAGAAAGGGGAAGTTCCGTTAATTTCTGTTGCAAAGGCCCGTAAATGTTTAATGAAAGGATGTTCATCCTATCTAGCTTATGTTTTAGATGTAAAGTCAGAAAAGAAGCGAGTGGAAGATATCAAAGTGGTACGTGATTTTCTAGACGTATTTCCAGATGATCTTCCTGGTCTACCAGCTGAACGGCAGGTAGAATTTCGTATTGACCTTGTCCCTGGATCAGCACCTATAGCGCGTGCACCGTATCATCTAGCGCCGGCCGAAATGAAAGAGATGATGACTCAACTTCAGGAGTTGTTGGATAAAGGTTTCGTTAGACTGAGTTCTTCTCCTTGGGGAGCTCCGGTTTTGTTTGTTAAGAAGAAAGATGGCATGATGAGGATGTGCATTGATTATCGCGAGCTGAATAAGGTGACTATTAAGAACAAGTATCCGCTTCCAAAGATTGATGACCTGTTCGATCAACTCCAAGGTGCGGGATGTTTTTCTAAGATTGATTTAAGGTCTGGGTATCATCAGGTTCGGGTAAGAAATGAAGATATTCCTAAGACGGTCTTTAGAACAAGGTATGGGCATTATGAATTTCTTGTAATGCCATTTGGTTTGACAAATGCTCCAGCAATATTCATGGATCTGATGAATAGAGTATGTCGACCATTTTTAGACAAGTTTGTCATTGTTTTCATTGTTGACATACTTGTTTATTCAAAGACTGAAGCAGATCACGAACACCATTTACGCGAAGTTTTAGAAGTGTTGAGAAGAGAGAAATTGTACGCGAAGTTCTTGAAATGTGATTTCTGGTTAAAGGAGGTACAATTCCTAGGTCATGTGATCACTTCGGAAGGAGTTAAAGTAGACCCAGCAAAGATAGAAGCTATGACGAATTGGGAGACACCAAGAAGTGCGTCTGAAATAAGAAGTTTCTTAGGTCTCGCGAGTTATTATCGGAGGTTTATTAAAGACTTCTCAAAGGTTGCTTCTGCTTTGACTATTTTAACTCGAAAGAACGTGAAGTTTGTTTGGATGGATAAACAAGAATCATCTTTCAAAACTTTACGTCAAAAGTTATGTGAAGCTCCTATTCTTGCCTTACCAGAAGGAACGGAAGATTTAGTTGTGTACAGTGATGCTTCAAAGATTGGTCTAGGATGTGTATTGATGCAACGGGGCAAGGTAATTGCTTATGCGTCAAGACAACTTATGGAGCACGAGAAGAATTATCATACGCATGATTTGGAATTAGCAGCGGTTGTTTTTGCTTTGAAACTGTGGAGGCATTATTTGTATGGCACGAAATGTACTCTTTATACTGATCATAAGAGCTTGAAGCATGTCTTTGATCAGAAAGAGTTAAATATGAGACAACGACGTTGGTTAGAGTTACTTAAAGACTATGACTGTGAATTGCATTACCATCCTGGTAAAGCCAATGTCGTAGCTGATGCTTTAAGCAGGAAAGAGTATAGTGGATGTTTGAAATCGACCAATGCTAGAATTGATGTAATGTCCAGTCTGATTGAAAGGATAAAAGAGGCACAAGCGGAGGCCTTACTGGAGAAGAACCTGAAAGATGAAGTTATGAGCAAACAACATCTTCAACTGACTGAAGATGGTCGTGGAATTAGATTGTTTCAAGGCCGTGTTTGGGTACCAGGGATCGGAGGGAATCGAGAGTTGATTCTCGAAGACGCTCATAAATCTAAGTATTCTATACATCCTGGAAGTACTAAGATGTATAGGGATTTGAAGTTACACTATTGGTGGCCAGTTATGAAAGTAGATGTAGCACGAATAGTGGAAAGGTGTACAACATGTTCTTTAGTAAAAGCTGAACATCAGAAGCCTTATAGAAGTTTCCAATCTTTGGAGATTCCAGAATGGAAGTGGGAAAAGATTACTATGGATTTTGTGACTAAGTTACCAAAGACACAAAAGGGTAACGACACTATATGGGTGATCGTAGACCGATTGACTAAGAGTGCTCATTTTCTGGCTATGAAAGAGGCATCCCCAATTGATAAATTGGCGAAGCTGTATATTGATGAAGTGGTGTCAAGACATGGTATACCGGTGTCTATAGTGTCGGATCGTGATAGTCAGTTTACCTCAAGATTTTGGAAATCACTACAAGAGGAATTGGGTACGAAAGTTAATTTGAGTACTGCTTATCATCCGTAAACTGATGGGCAAAGCGAAAGAACCATTCAAACTTTGGAAGACATGCTCAGGTCATGTGTATTGGATTTTGGAGGTAACTGGGATGCGCATCTACCTTTGGTAGAGTTCGCATATAACAATAGTTATCATTCCAGTATTGGAAGATCACCTTTCGAAGCTTTGTATGGTCGGAAATGTAGAACGCCGGTGTGTTGGTTAGAAGCCGGAGAGAAACAGTTTGTTGGTCCGGAACTGGTACAACAAACGGCAGATAAAGTGAAAGAAATTCGGCAGCATATGAAAGCAGCTCAGGATAGACAAAAGAGTTATGCTGATCCGAAAAGAAGACCAAAAAAATTCAAAGTTGGGGAACGCGTGATGCTTAAGGTATCCCCATGGAAAGGTGTGATAAGGTTTGGTAAACGTCGGATTGCAAGCCTATCAGCTGGATCTTCCACCTGAATTGGAAGGAATCCACAATACCTTCCACGTTTGTTATCTTCGGAAATGTCTAGCCGAAGAGGAAGATGTGATTCCACTTACTGATGTAAGAGTGGATGAGAAGAGCCGTTGTGTGGAAGAACCGGAGGCAATTTTGGAAAAATTGGTTCGAAAGTTACGTAGTGGTAAGGAAGTAGTCATGTTGAAAGTACAATGGAAACACCATCGAGGTGCCAATGTGACTTTAGAGTCGGAAGAAGATATGAAGACTAGATATCCTTATTTGTTTACCTGATCTTGATTTCGGGGATGAAATCATTTTCAAGTTGGGGAGTATTGTAACATCCCAAATTTTCAATAATGTTATTTTAATGAGAATTGGGATCTATTTGTATTTTGGTTAAAACCTTGAATTATATTGTAAGTTTATTATTCAATGGGGTTAAAATACAAAGGATTAAAGTTTGATGTTACTTTTGGAAATATTGGAACTAGAGGATGTATTTGGTTTCTTTGGAAAGTTAAGGGTGCAATTATGAATTGTTGTAAGTGTGTTTGGATAAGAGCTGAGATAAACAAATATCTCAGCATTTGTGGTTTGAGTCTGCAGAGGAAAAGAGAGAAAGAATAGAGAGAAAAGGGAGAAAGAAGGAAAGGAAGGAAAACAAGGATTTTGTCTTCAAATTGGTAAGAAATGGATTATGTTTTCAGATATATTTGTTGTAGATGTATGATTGTAAACGAATTTGTGTGTTGAATTGATTTCCAGAATCATTCACAACAGATTGGAGCAGCAGATTGTGATTAAAGTGGGTTTTCTTCAAAAAGGTGAGTTCATTTGTTGTTTGTACAAATCAATGTTTGTATGTTAAATTAAACCTTGATATAGTTGAATAAATTGGTTTTGGACTGGATGGAATGGTGTAGATTAAGCAGAATGAAACATATATGTATCTGGATCGAATTATAAGCTGCAGGTCGAAGGTTTCCGGATAAAACGTAGTATCCGAAAACCGTGGTGGTGAAGGTATCCGGACGCAACAAAGTATCCGGTAAGTATTGTTTTCTTGTAAGCTCCCGGATGAATATAGTATCCGGATTGTTCTAAGTTTTCGAATGATCGTCCGGATTTGATAAGTTATCCGGAAAGTAGGAATTAACCGGAAAGTTGTGTTAACTGGAAAGTTGTATTGTCCGGACAGTTTAGGGGTATCCGGAAACCTCTGTTGTCCGGACACTTTTGAGAAATTAGAGAATTGCAGGTTCTGTTAATCATGGAAAGGTATGATTTAGGAATTGAAACATAATTTGTGTAGCTTGAACATACGTACAATTGAATGGTAGTATGTTAGGCTTATAGACTGTGCTGGTTTAATACTAGGCAGGGGTGTAGTAAGTGTAATGGATCTATAGGCACTAATGGTTATGTACACGTGGAATAGATGAGGATTAGTCATTATTCTGATGTGTGTAAGAAATCATGGGATAAACGAAATTCCTGATTTCTAAGGAAAGAAAGAGATTGGCATGTGTATATTGTAATCTCTACATCCTTTCTAAGAAATAGGCATGTGTATATTGTTATTTCTTAGATATGAACATAAATGGGCATGTGTATATTGCTATTTCTGTAGAATGATATAAGTGGAAATGGGCATGTGTATATTGCGATTTCTGGAATGTATATTTATATCACAAGTGGAAATGGGCATGTGTATATTGCGATTTCCAGATTAAGAGCACAAACTAAAATCAGTGAAGATTTGTAGTATGGCTCTGAGACATGATATGATGATGGAATGTGTGTCAGTCATATTCATGGACTTAGGTACAATTGTGTTAACGGAAAAGAGTTACACGTATGGTAAGAAAAGGGTAATCAGGTTGGTTATAACGTATTTACATTGATTTTGCAAATATTATTGTGGAAACGAATGTTCTCACTAGGCGTTGGCCTAATCGTTTCAATATAATGTTTTCTTACCAGGTACTAGCTCGGGAAGGTAAAAGGGATGTGGGACGAGCGTTTTGGAATAACGGAAAAGTCAATTAACAGAAGGAGATTTTGAAGGATTGCTTGGATAACTTAGTTAATCTGATTATAGTGGCATAATTAGATTATAGTGGTTAATTCACTTACTATATATATGAAAGTTGAATTTTATTTTATCATAACTTGTTGAAATTTAAGGTTCAAATTAGCCCGGATTTTGGGGCGTTACAATATAGGGTCAGGTTCAAGGGAAAACCCTAAAAAACGGAAAACTAAAGAAAACACCCTAGGAGCCCTTTATCTGGACGGTATGCACTTGTGCATATAGGTTATTTGTAACATGCATTTGTGCATATATGCACAAATGCATAATGCACTTGTGCATATATGCACAAATGCATAAAACAAAAAAGTCAACTATTTACCTGTATGCACAAGTGCATACCGTCCAGATGAAGGGCTTCTAGGGTGTTCTTCAGTTTTCCGTTTTTTGAGGTTTTCCCTTGAACCTCCCTCTCTCTCTCTATATATATATATGTATATATATATATATACACACACATAGAGAGAGTTAGATTTAAAAAAACAATATTTAAAATAAAAATATATAAAAACAGTTGAATCATATATATATATATATATATATATATATATATGATTTTACATTAAAATCATATGTGTTCACACGATTTTAGCAACAACCTGAGATTGCGGGCTAGGTCATCTACTCACTCATGAGTTGACCGTGTTCGTAATGACACGTGATTAGGCCATTTTATTGTTTCTTATATATTTTGAGCTTATTCTTATATATTTGATCCTTCCTCCACTATAAGAAAATTGGGTTTATAGGATGCTTAAAAAAATTCAGCGACTTAATAACATACTTTATAGGACCAAACTATCAGGGTTTGAAACTCGTGAGTCTAGAATCTTTTTGTGATTTAAAGAAGATTGATTCCAGCTTTTTAAGATTTTTTTCTTTAGCAAGTTTTTTAGCAAATGTGTGTCTTTCTTAGTTAAAATATTTACTCGTTGTGAGATCTGCCAACTCATGTTCAAAGGGCTAATAGAGTTGATAAGCAACTAACTGTTGATCCAAACCCTCAGTGATTTGATAATGACCCTCTTTTAAAACACTTAGTGAAAATTGTAAGTAAACAATATGTATTAGAGTTTCACTATCGCTGATAAGTACTATGTCTCTACAGTACCGCTGATAGGAAACTCACACTCTTTAGATTAAGACATTCAGCGAACACTGTTCATCCAGTAGCTTTGAGCCTGTTCAGTCTCTGTGATGATCGCTGATAAGTTATAGTTGTTTACTTATGATCCCTGAAGACAAGTCTCACGTCAACAAAGGTTCTACGCTGAAGTCGAAGATCAAGCCCAAGAACCAGCGACAAGTCTACTAATGAACTGATGCGGATATCAGCGAAGCAAGACCTGTCCATTCAACGTGAAGTATCAAGTAGAAGACTTTAGCTATCGCTGAGCTTTATCACTCGCTGATAAAGTACTGTTCAACGAACGCTGATCATGAGGTCTACTCTACAAGTTACTTTTGTCTTACCCCCTTGCACGTCTCCGTACGAAATGTCAGAACGGACCTCCCTTCTGTCTATAATCGTACAACAAACTCTGATTCTACACTGTGCACCATGCGGCTACTAAGGTTGTCTACAAAGGTCAACCCATGCAACCACTCAGCTGCTGCCACGTGTAAAGCAACACTGCCATGCATTAAATGCATGCAGTATATAAGAAGAACCCTACTTCAGAATTGAAGTGCGCTCTGCCATCTTCTTCTTTCTCTCTTAGTGTTAGAATATTATTCGTAATATTCTTATCTCATTTCTATCTTATTTCTAGTTCTTAACTTGTTTAGATTAGGTTAATCCTTAATCTTGTTCCGCAATAAGTTGTAAATTGTTTGATTATATCAATAAACAATTTAGAAAGTAAAAATATGTGTGTTTGTATTCAACCCCCCCCCTCTTCTACAAACTTGTATAACCCTTCGGGACCAACAAGTGGTATCAGAGCAGATTTGTTTAATCTCATAAACAAGATCTCATCTATACTAATCTTCTCTTCCTTGCTATTTCTTTAAATGGCTACCAACACAAACACTAACTATATTGAAAACGGTTCTCTTGCAAAACCCCCTAGATTCTCCAGAGATAACTTTAATCTGTGGAAAAATAGGACGATTCTCTTCTTAGAAGGTGTAGACCCTACTATGCCTTATTATCTTGAAAACGGCTCATATATTCTTGTTAGGATTGATCCTAAAGTTCCAGCCGCTGAGAATAGAGCTGCTATTCCAGAAAGGTTGGTTCCCAAGGAAATTCATATGTGGACTGATGAAGATAAGAAGAAAGTGGCTATTGGCACTAAAGCCAGATCCATTCTTTCCATGGCTCTTCCTGACGAAGTTTACCATTCTGTCATGAACCTGAAAACCTCCAAATCCATGTGGGACAGAATCTGTGTTCAGTATGAAGGTACGTCTGAAGTCCAGGACTCACGTAAGATCAACCTGGTAAGACAGTACGAAAGCTTCATTTGTGGTAAGAATGAATCTCTCTCTGAAGTACATCAACGTTTTAACTGCTTAATAATAGATCTAAAAACCGTTGGTAAGGAATATTCTAACTTTGAACTTTTGACAAAGTTCTTAGAATGTCTACCTGAAAGCTGGGACAGTTATTCAATGTGTCTCAAGCTATCAAAGGATCTAAAATTCATGACTCTTTCTACCTTATATGGCACGATGCTTAATCATGAGCAATCGAGTCATCTTAAGAAGAATCTTGTAAAAGATTCCAAAAGCACCCCTGTTGCTTTTATCTCAGAGTCACCTACCACTCAGCGATCTACTATCACTATCACTGAGTTGGAGACTAACTCTGAATGTTCATCAGATCCTGACTCTTCAGATCTTGATGAATCTATGACTCTCCTTTCTAATAAATTCAGGAGATTCGCCAATAAGAAAAATTTCAGAAAGAACAAACCTCTTGCTATTACTGACAAGCCAAGATCATCAACTCATGTTGATAAGGCTACTGCTACTTGCTATAACTGTGAAAAGATAGGACATTTTGCAAGCGAGTGCAGGTCAAAGAAAGTCTCTAGACCCTCAGCTTTTCCCAAGAAAAACTTTATCCCCAGGTCTAGAGATGACAAGTACCAAAAGCTGAAAGGAAGGTACGCGAAGCTGAAAAGCTTTAAGAAGAAAGGCAAAGGCCTGATGGATGACTATGATTGGGCTGCCTCTGACGAAGAAGAATCATCTGACTCTGAAGATGATGATGAAGCCAATCTCTGTCTCATGGCCAAAATCGAAGATGAGGAAGAAAAGTCTGACATTCCCTCTGCTTCAACCTCTGCTACTAAGGTATCACCTTCCTTCTTTACCAATATTTTAAATATTGATGAAGCTGGTAGTCTTCGAAAGATCGATCTCCTGACCAGAAGTTTATATGAAGCCATGAATGGCAAAACTGTTGTTGAAAATCAAAATATTGATCTTGCTGAACAACTTAAAAACTGTCACCTTCAAATAGAAAAGCTTTCTAAAATTGAAGAAGACTTGAAAGATCAAGTTCATATAAATCAGCTAGTCAAAATCGAACGAGAAGAAGCTATCGCTGCATTAAAAGCTGAAAAAGCTACTGTTGATGGATGGTATAAATCCTCAACAACGATCACTGAGATAATTAAGTCTCAAATTCCTCTGAGTGACAAACGTGGTCTTGGTTACAAAGCTAACGCTGAAGAACCAACCACTGACCATTCCATGCTTAAATTCGGAATGTTTGTCTCCTCTATCCCTGACACTTCATCTTCACAGTGTTCCTCTTCAAAACCTTCTATTCCTGAGGAAATCTCTACCTCAACTTCTAAAGGTAAAGAGAAAATTATTTATCCAAAACCTCAGATGGGTACCTATGTACCAAAGCTGAATGCTTCTAAAGCTTCAGTGACTCATCCCTTTACTTCAAGGAATAAGATCCCTGGATTTATTCAGCGTGGATTCATTCAGAGATCTACTCCTAGAATCAAAGTGGATACTATTGGTAAGAAATCTGAAGAACTGATTGTTCCTCCCATTTCCAATACCAAAGGTATACTTTGTGCTGGCCCTGCTCATTTAAAACTAACGGCTAAGCATACAAATGGTCCTAAAGCTACTTTTAGTTATAGGAAATGTTATCACTGTGGACTTACAAATCATATTGCTAGTAAGTGCCCTACAGCCACCAAAGCTGAAAAGATAGCTAAGGTGGAGATCAATGCCCCCAAGGCAAAGAAGACCACTGAGGTTAAGAAATTAACCAAAGTAAAGACTGAAAACAAAGCTGAATCTTCAAATGCTACGAAGACTGCTGAACCTTCCATTCCATCTACCTCCACTGACAAGTGTGTACACATGATGAAATGGGTACCCAAGTCAAACTAATCTTCCTTTGTAATGCAGGTTAAGAAGGGTATCTGGTATCTCGATAGCGGATGCTCTAGACACATGACTGGTAAGAAGAACCTGCTCACTGAGTATAAGGAAGAGAAGGGTCCCTCTGTGACTTTCGGTGGAAACGGAAAAGGACATACCCGAGGGTTTGGTGTACTCTCTAATGGTACAACAACCTTCAGAAGAGTCGCATATGTTGAAGGGCTGAAGCATAATCTTCAAAGCATCAGTCAGCTTTGCTACATGGATAACAAAGTAATCTTTACTAAGGAATCCTGCTTTGTCGCTGACAAAAAGGAGAAGATAGCTCTCAGCGGTTATCGTTTGGAAAATGTTTATGTAATAAACATGGACTCAACAACCACTGAGAACTCCTGTTTCTTCTCAAAAGCCTCATCTGACGCCAACTGGTTATGGCATAAGAGGCTCTCCCATCTCAACTTCAAGACACTGAATACTCTTTCTTCTAAAGAGTTAGTTACTGGTCTACCTCAACACTCATACGCCAAAGAGTCCTTATGTTCAGCGTGTGAGAAAGGCAAGAAGACCAAAGCAAGCTTCAAGTCAAAGCAAGTCTCCTCAGTGTCATCTCCTCTACAACTTCTCCATATGGATTTGTTTAGACCTGTTAACAAACAATCCATCGCTGGAAAGAAATATACACTGGTCATAGTTGATGAATTCTCTCGCTATACCTGGGTAATGTTTCTCCATTCTAAGAGTGACACCCCTGAAGAACTCATCACCTATGTCAGGAAAATAGAAGTCCTGAACAACATGACCGTTCGCTCAATAAGGAGTGATCATGGAACTGAATTCAAAAACAGTTCTCTTGATTCCTTCTTTGAGAGTAAGGTTATTTCTCACAACTTCTCTTCAGTGAGAACACCACAACAAAATGGAGTCGCTGAAAGAAGAAATAGAACTATCATTGAAGCTGCACGTTCAATGTTCAGCGATTCACACCTGCCTACTCAGTTTTGGGCAGAAGCTGTCAACACTGCTTGTTTTATGCAAAACAGGTCGCTGATAGTCAAAAGATTCAAAAAGACAGCCTATGAACTTTTTCATGGGAGAAAGCCTTCAATTAGCTTTCTTCACATCTTTGGATGTCAGTGTTTCATACTGAACAACAGAGATGCCCTTGGAAAGTTTGATCCTAAGGCTGATGATGGAATCTTTCTTGGATATTCTTCAATCTCCAAAGCCTTCAGAGTCTTCAATCGTAGAAGGCAAACTGTAGAAGAAACGATTCACGTCACCTTTGACGAATCCCATTCAGCGAATTCTAGACCTTCTGCTGATACTGAATAACTGAATCAATGGATGTTTTCTCATCTTGGTGATTCAGAAGACATTCCCACTCCTCATACTAATACCGTTGAAGATGATGGTCCTACTATCATCCCAAACATGCAGAATAGTTAAGCTGAAACATCATGGGTCTCAGCTGTTCCTCTAAACACTATGCCTGCTTATGAACCAAATGTCTCAGACATTCCATCTACTTCTCAGCAATCAGTGAATGCAATGACATCTGCACCTACTCCTCTCTTGGCTGATATTCCAGAAGTTGCTGAAGCCTCATCTTCAGCCCCTCCAGTTCAGGTTGAGTCAGCGACTCATGCTCCGGCTCAGCGATGGACTATTAATCACCCTATTGAACAAATTCTTGGTGATCCAAACGCTGGTGTTCAGACTCGACGAAGTGCAGGTAACATTTGTTTATTCGTTAACTTTATTTCTTTGATTGAACCAAAGAAAACAGATGATGCCCTCCAAGATCCAAACTAGGTCAGCACTATGCAAGAAGAGCTGACTGAATTTGAAAGAAACAAAGTTTGGAAGCTTGTTCCTCGTCCATCTGACAAGTCAGTGATAGGCACTAAATGGGTCTATCGAAACAAGTTGGATGGACATGGTACTGTAAACCGCAACAAGGCTCGACTTGTTGCTCAGGGATACAGACAAGAGGAAGGTATAGATTACGACGAAACCTTTGCTCCAGTAGCAAGACTAGAAGCCATTCGTCTATTCTTAGCTTACGTTGTACACAAAGACTTCAAAGTTTATCAGATGGATGTTAAGTCAGCGTTCCTAAATGGAAAACTGAATGAAGAAGTCTACGTGGAACAACCTCCAGCATTCTCATATCCTAGGCATCCAGGTTATGTTTATAAACTGGATAAGGCACTTTATGGCTTAAAGCAAGCTCCTCGTGCATGGTATGACACTTTCTCTACTTATCTCCATATTGAAAAATTTGAGCGTGGTAAAATCGATAAGACTCTATTTTTCAGGAAAGTAAAAGGTCATATTATTCTCGTACAAATATATGTCGATGATATTATATTTGGTTCTACTAACTGTTAATGCCAAAAATCGCACCAAAGGGACAACTTAAGGTCGATGTGGACTTAAACAACTAAAGAAATGATCTTTCGACGAGACGTGCGATGAGGAATAAAATAAACAATACAAGGGATTTGATGACGCAGGAAAAACCTCGAACGAGGAAAAAACCTGCGGACGACAGTGGGTGTCGTCGCTGCACTATGGTCGCCAATCAGGGGCGATGTCCTTGGTACTGGCGTCGGTCGTACGATGATTACAATACAAATGAAGGAAATGCTTCAAAATGTAAAGTACAAGTGTTTGAACGTAAAAACAGGAGTTAGTCGTGTGAATACAAAGTGTAAACAACTGTTGGTCGAAAGCTGTTGGTGTGCGTCGAGAGCGATGACTTGAGCTTTTCTTCGAGTGTTCTTAAGTTCGCTGTAGGGTTCTGGATTTCAGTACTTGATTTCCAGAGTTTGAGGGTTCTTAGTTATGAGCTTGAATGTTTTTCTCTGCTGTTCGGTGATGTTCGTTGATGATTGCTGATGAGGGACGTACGACTTACCTTTTACGGGAGACGACGAATGTTTTCTGGGTTCTTGTCAAGACCTTATCTTAATACAAGATTTGGATTATAACGTGCGTCTTACCTGTTTTGGTCGTAGTCGTACGACGTGATTTTTTGCCCAAACAGTTTGCCCTCAAAATTTGAAAGAAGGATGGCAAATTCGAGTTTAAATTTTGTCAATCAGACGTGTAGAAAGTAAGGTAAGGGTCAGAAAAATTTACCTTGATCGCCTTAGAACTGGACTGGTTCGTCTTTATCTGAACGAGAAGTCGGGGTCGTGATGTCATGCTGTCGTATGATTATGCTTACCAGCTGTTATTTTAGGAATGTCGACGGAGCCCAGAGGTGCTATTAGAAATGAAAAAGATTTCGACAACTTTAGAAGTCTAGCGAGGATTCCCATGTGGATTACCATAAGCAAGGTTGGCAAGGTTGGCAAGGTTCGGTCGGAAATGTGCCCCGAGAGGTACGTCGTTATATACGTATACCTGTTTTAAGATGGGCTTCCACTAGCCGTATTTGCCTCTGTCCAAGGCAATTCTATGTGAGTTTGACCTATCGTCAGGGCAACTGATGCCCAAGTTTTGGCGAGTCATTCTAGTCACCGAACGAATTACTTCGCACTGGGGGTGGCGTATAAAGTCATGAGCGACCAATATCGTCGTTATAGTTTACTTTCAAGGCTTAAAGGTGATCGTACCTTAGTTTTGAACACTGCTATCAATGATCGTAAATGGAGGACGAAGTATGTATTTGTGCGGACAATTATTGGATTATATCCGTAGATACTGCACAACTGGCAACGATGTCTCATACTGCGCAACTGGCGACGATGTTTTCTGCTGCCACGTCGACCCTTTTGTCAGCCGACAAGGGCGAGGGTGTAAAGACGTGAGAGAATGAGGGAGAGTTTATGGCGACGAACAACTTTGCGTTGTCGTCAACCCTCCTAATTGACTATGTCCTTGTCAGGGCAGAGTCACTTCCGCATCTAGGGAAATATCAGCTCTTATCTTTCAAGGAGCGTTTTCGAAGAATCTCTGTTGAAGAGATTGGACTATGTTTAACCGAGCTGGCGTTCTTTGTAAGTTTTTCTTTCAAAACTTGTGTTATTGATGTTCTTTCGCTGAGCACTTAGTATGTTTCCTTTGTAATTTGCAGATGCTTCTGTTTCCTCTCATTGAATATGTGAAGGCAGAGGAAATGTTGGAGTGGAGGTCGATCGTTGAGAAGGATATATTCCTTCCTCCAACCTTAGCATTAATCTTAAGAGCCACATTCTTAGAAGGTCGAGGCGTAAGGAGTTGGAAGACCACTCCTAATATACTCGTTTGATCCTTGCATCAGTTCTTCAGGATTGGCAGGGCTTCGAAGGTCGAGACTTTTGGGCAGAGCTTGCCATCAACGCTCCTCTCTAGATTTAGGATATGCTATGTCTTTTCATGTCTCAATCGTTGGTGGTCGAACCGTCGGTAGTCGAGTTCTTTTGAATGTAATCGACAGTTCTGTAAATGAAACTTTGAACTTTTGTTTGAACTTGTGTTTTATATATTTGGTAAACAAATATCATATCAATTATGAAATTGAATCCGGAATTCATGCGACTAAGGCATTCGTTGTAACACAATAACCGGTACGTAAGCCATAAGACTTTTAAATCGTGTGTATAAACATAAGCACATGCGACTAAAGCATACTTTCGGAGTATGAAATTTCTCTAAGTTGAGAAACTTAATGGTAAAATCGTTTAGACTTTGTGATCGTACGATTAGATCGTATAATGAGTTTGTATCGTGTGCCCCTGTGGAGGGATGATCAAGTCAAAGACCTGATCGCTTATGTCGTGCGATCCTGCGATAAAATGATGTCGGGGGTTGGTCGTTGGCTTTAGATTCTCTTCTTAGTGGGGTATTGCCCCCCTGTCGTTTATTATCCTATTCTTTTTGGAAAGAAAGATAGGTTTTAAATGACAGGATGTCTCGGCGATTCGGTGAGATATTGTCTGCGCTGAGGTCGACTATGTTTTCGCCCAACAGGGCACCATAGTCGACTCATTCCTGTGGAAAAGATATCAATTTATCTGTGAGGTCAGGGATAGAAGAACGAACCTGTCGAGACAGTGTAGTCATGTTTGATCTTGCGAGTTCAGCTTATTTTCGCGGCTTCAAGGTAGACTTGTAGCACTCACGAGCGACTTTTGGTTCACTCTTGATCTCCTGGATTCCCCATGGCGTCGGGAATTTCAACATTTGATGATACGTCGAAGGAACAGCTTTCATGTCATGGATCCATGGTCGACCTAAGATGATGTTATAGGCCGACGCACAGTCGATGACGCGAAACTTGGTTTGCTTGTTGACTCCTCCGGCGTAGACGGGTAAAATTATCTCTCCGAAGGTGCTTGTCGCTTCTCCATTGAAGCCGACCAAGGTCGTCGAACGTCGTATGATTTCCGAGCGATCGATTCCCATGGCTTTGATGGTGTTGAGAAAAATGACATTTGTTGAACTGCCCCCGTTGACCAAGACTCGACGAGTTAAACAATTACCGATCGTGAGTTGAATGATCAACCTGTCGTGATGCTTTTGGTACGAGTCGTCGAGGTCGACTTGGTCGAACACGATCTTCATGGCTTCTAGTTCCAAATCTCCTTTGGGTCTGGATGAACGAGGAATAGGCCGGTCGTCGGGTGCTTGACTGGCATGACGCTTAGCTGCGGAGTACGTTAGACCACACACGTCCGAACCACCAGTGATGCAATTGATGATCTTTGCACGCTTGGGCATTGACGATCGGTGGCTATTAGCTGGAAGAACGACATCATCAATAATATCTTTGAGATTACCTTGTGGAACATGATATGCCAATTCTTTCTTGAGTGCGATACATTCATCCGTCGCATGACCATGATCGACGTGGAAGTCGCACCACTTTG
This sequence comes from Saussurea involucrata, assembly GCA_033807775.1. Taxonomy (NCBI): domain Eukaryota; kingdom Viridiplantae; phylum Streptophyta; class Magnoliopsida; order Asterales; family Asteraceae; genus Saussurea; species Saussurea involucrata. Next base: position 34,788,942 of record CM066323.1, read on the forward strand.
ATTTATCCTTCTTAGCATCGTCCAAGTCAGACTTCTTCGGCCACCGGATGGTTGCTTGGGTGGTCTTCAGAGCTTCGACTAAGTCTTTAGCTGACCCTTTGAACCCATAAGAGGAGATCTTGGGGTACATGGGGAATTTAGTCGCGGTCTTAGCTTCTGCCTTCGTCTTGAAACGAACGTTTGAAATTTGACGCGCTGGCTCTATTCTGGATATGGCTTTTGGCTTGAATTCTGGCTTCTTGACACCTAACGGCTTCTTGTCGCCAGTGTGTTTGCGACGAAAGGCTGCATCGTCTTCGACCCTCATATATGCTAAGGTTCGAGCTCGTACGTCTTCGAAAGTCTCTGGGGGATACTTGGTCGGATCGATATATAGACCTGAACTATCGTCTAGACCACGCTTATAAGCTTCGATCGCAGTTTTGATGTCACAATTGCGGATACTGATCATTTCGGCATTGAATCTATTGAAATAACTTCGAATAGACTCATTGGTCTTCTGCACGACATAGTACAGATCACTAGTCTGCTTTTCCATCTTACGACTGCTGGCGAATTGCTGGGAGAATTGGTTGACCAATTCGGCAAACGACCCGATAGATTTGGGTTTGAGATTGATCAACCACTGGAGAGCTGGACCAGTGAGAGTCGCCCCGAAACTCTTCCACATGCATACTTCCTGGTACATGTGTGGATTCGAGATCGTCCACATGAGCTGCTTATACTGCGCGACATGCTCGGTTGGATCGGTCACACCCGAATACTTGGGAGTGAAGGCAGGAATGTTATACTTCTTTGGGACCTCGACGGTGGTGATCTCGTCGATGAAGGGTGACGCCTGATACCCCGAACGGGGCTCGACGTCGACAGGCACGGCTGCCCCAGGCAACTTGGCGAGCAAGGACAAGACACGCTCATTTTGGTCTTCTAACATCTTCAAACGCTGGGCGACGGGATCGTTAAGATCAGGATTTGCCCCTGTCGAGGGATTGGTCCCTGGACTAGTGCCATTACCATGCGACGAACCATTGGTGTCCCCGTTGAACGGAACAAAATATGGCTGCGACCCATAGTGGAATTGTTGCGGTCCATTCTGAAACGATTGCGGCCCATGCTGAAATGGCTGCGATCTCTGCTGGAAAGATTGCGATCCTTGCTGGAAAGGTTGTGGACCACTTTGGAACGGCTGGGTGCCACCTTGCAATGGTTGGGATCCATTGTTCAAGGGTGGTGGTCGGATGTGCTGAGGGGGAATCTGCCTAGACCGGGGATTCGGAATGGACGGACCCGGCTGCTGATTCTGCGCGGACGGGCCTGGTCCCGCACCTGGATTCCGGATGAATGGTCTAGGACCATTCTGGGGTCCAAAAAGATTCCTTAGCCGTGCGATCTCTTCAGCTGCTCTGCGATTCTGCTCTGCCATTGCATTGAGTTGATTCCTGGCAACCTCGAGCTCCTGATACATCTGAGCGACAGCTTGCTGCGGATTTCCAGGGGCTGCCATTTTCCTGCAACAGAAAATAGAAGAAACTCCAAGAAACTATTAGTAGAATGCACGTTCGTCGAGGATTTTCTCTAGATGTAGTCCCACGGATGGTGCCAAACTGTTAATGCCAAAAATCGCACCAAAGGGACAACTTAAGGTCGATGTTGACTTAAACAACTAAAGAAAGGATCTTTCGACGAGACGTGCGACGAGGAATAAAATAAACAAGACAAGGGATTTGATGACGCAGGAAAAACCTCGAACGAGGAAAAAACCTGCGGACGACAGTGGGTGTCGTCGCTGCACTATGGTCGCCAATCAGGGGCGATGTCCTTGGTACTGGCGTCAGTCGTACGATGATTACAATACAAATGAAGGAAATGCTTCGAAATGTAAAGTACAAGTGTTTGAACGTAAAAACAGGTGTTTGTCGTATGAATACAAAGTGTAAACAACTGTTGGTCGAAAGCTGTTGGTGTGCGTCGAGAGCGATGACTTGAGCTTTTCTTCGAGTGTTCTTGAGTTCGCTGTAGGGTTCTGGCTTTCAGTACTTGATTTCCAGAGTTTGAGGGTTCTTAGTTATGAGCTTGAATGTTTTTCTCTGCTGTTCGGTGATGTTCGTTGATGATTGCTGATGTGTATCAGATGTTAACTCATCCTCCTTCATGTGAAGACATAGCTTGGTATTTATAGTCTTCGCGTCATTAATTAGCTCCATTAATGCTTTGATCAACGGCTGGAAACGGTCGCCGGAGTGATTATCCATAATGTTCTTCGTCCGTTACTGCTGCTCACTGTTAATGGCTTTGACTCCTGCATTAAATACTTAACACATGTAACAGTCAAGGTTAACGTTAGCTTTGCTCGAAGGTACAATGATCTTACGCGATGGTCGTGCGGGACGGGCGACGCTATGGTCGAGCGTCATGAGGGACGTACGACTTACCTTTTACGGGAGACGACGGATGTTTTCTGGGTTCTTGTCGAGACCTTATCTTAATACAAGATTTGGATTATAACGTGCGTCTTACCTGTTTTGGTCGTAGTCGTACGACGTGATTTTTTGCCCAAACACTAACCCTGACCTTTGTACTCGTTTCTCTGAAAGAATGAAAGCAGAGTACAAAATGAGTATGATGGGTGAGCTAACATATTTCTTTGGTCTTCAGATAAAACAAAATGAAAAGGGAACTTTCATTAATCAGGGAAAGTATGTTAAAGATATGCTGAAGAAATTTGATTTAACTCAGAGTTCATCTATGAAAACCCCTATGGCACCACCGCTGACACTAAACAAGGATTCTTCTGGAATACCTGTTAATGTCACGACGTACCGTGGGATGATTGGCTCTCTTTTGTATCTTACAACTAGCCGACCTGATATTATGTACGCAACCTGTTTGTGTGCACGATATCAAGCTGAACCTAAGGAATCTCATATGATCGCTGTAAAGCAAATCTTTCGTTACCTTAAGGGTACTCCTAACCTAGGTCTTTGGTATCCTAAAGATTCAGGGTTTGATCTAATCGCCTATTCAGATAGTGATTTTGAAGGTTGCAAATTGGATAGGAAAAGCACCACAGGAGGATGTCATCTCCTGGGTGGAAAGCTGGTGAGTTGGACAAGCAAGAAGCAAAACTCAGTGTCCACCTCCACCGCTGAAGCTGAGTACGTAGCTGCTGGAAGCTGTTGTTCTCAGGTCTTGTGGATGAGAAATCAACTACTGGACTATGACCTTCAGCTCTCGAAAATTCCAATCTATCGCGACAGCACAAGTGCCATCGCTATAGCCAACAATCCAGTGCTACACTCAAAGACCAAACACATCGAAATCAGGTATCATTTTATCAGAGATCATGTGATGAATGGTGATATAGAACTTCACTTTATCCCAACTGATTTTCAGTAGCTGATCTTTTCACCAAACCTCTTGATGAGACAAGATTTAACTTTCTCATCAGCGAGCTTGGAATGCTGAACTTTGAAGAATAAAATCTTCAGCGGTTCGCATTTGATCAGCAACAGGATAAAACCAACTTCTATAACCCATTCTATCATTTTCTCTCTGAACAAACTTGATTCGCTGATATCAAGGTATGTTTTCTTTACTCGCTGTTGTTCGCCTAGAAATGCAAGATTTCAAAACAAATTGTATCGCTGAATATCTCTTCCTTATCAGCGATACTATAAAATTTCTAAAACCAACACTGATATTTCTATTCAGTGCTTCATTTTTTCAAAAGTGTCCCTGAGCTTTCAAAAACCTCAGAGACATCCTAAACTATGAAAAGACGTTTGTGACGCAATCAAACGGATAAACCCTGACACGTTCTTTTTCTGACACACGTTTGCACGTTTCGTTTTCTCATCCAATCAAATGCAAACACGTGTCCGTGTCATGATGAAAAACTTTTCCCGCTCAAGTTTTTCTCTCTCTATTCCCACTATATAAACTCATTCGAGTTTATATTTTTTCCTTTACGCGAACAACTTCTTTTTCAAGAAAAGAATTACTGTTGCATCTCGAACTCTCGTTTCAAGAACTGCTCATCTTCTTCAAACTTCGAAAGGTTAATATTCTTATTATTTACCTATTGTTAACTTGTTTTTGATCTTATTCTTGTTTTTAACAGATCAAACAAAAGAAACCTTTTAAAATAAAATCATTTTCTTTTCATGATTTTATAAACACAACCTTCATGGTTGTTCTTCAAGTTTGAAACAAAACTCTTAAACTTGTTCTTCATATGTTTTTCCAGAATCATTTCTTCAAATAGAAACTGGAAAACACATACTCTCCATGTTTTGTATCTCTTTTTCAAAACAAAGAAAAAGCCTAATCTTCATTAAGACATCTTTGGTCTGAATGAAATGGACAAAACTCAACAACATCTTATTGGAAAACCTTTCCACATTAATACATTGTTCTTTATCTCTTCTTCATGTTTATATGTGATTAACAGAAATGGCATCTACTAATGAATCTCCTGCTGATAAGACCTCCATTGCTGCTGAGGTCACTGAATTCACAAAGGCTCCTCAGGTTAAGTTTGATTTCAAGAAGGTTACTTATCAACATAATAATCCTTATGCTCTCTTCGACTTCCCTGAAAATAAACCTGTCACACATCTTGATGATGTTGTGAACTTTCTTAAAACTTGCCCCATTTCATACGCTCTCACCATTGCACCCCCTGCTCATCGTTCTCTACTAGCTCAGTTCTGGTATACTGCCAGAAGAGCTCAGGTTCCTTCACCCAAAGACCCAACGAAAATGGTCGATGTCATTCTCTGTGACACAGACCATGGTACTTCCAAGATCACCCCAACCATATCAGACGTGCTCTAAAACTCCCTACCAGCACCATAGAAAACCGTTGTGTCCCTCTACCAGATCCCAAAAAGAACCCTACTGATAGAGCAACCCTGATTGCATTCTTTGATGCAATGGGTTACCAATGGGACACAGGGAGAGACAAAAACCCTGACAAAAAGATAACTGCCATCAAGAAGTCGATGATGCCCAGCGAGATGAATTTCATCTACGCTCATCTGATCAGCTGTCTAACAGCTAAAGTCGGGTCAACTGACCTAGCATCCCAACCCCAACATGCCATAGGATATGCTCTGCTGAAGGGACTCCACATTGATTGGGCGTCAATCATCTACGACGATTTGATGTTCAGGATGAACATGGCTGAAAGACCAACTTGCGTTCCATATCCAAGGTTTATCAGTGCCGTCTTTCAACACGGACTTGGGAATGAATACCCAAAGGTAGGAGACCTGAGACTCTCTCAGGTTGGCGCTAAAGTTCTAGATTTCAAGCCCCTGCCAAACGAGTTACGTCTCTCTGCACTCTTATCTTTTCTTAATCCTCCTTCTTCTACTTCTACGGCTACTTCAGTGGTAATCCCAACCGCTGATACCCAGGCTGCACCCTCCACTCCTTCTCGTAAAAGGAAACACTCTACTTCCCAACTTGATTCCAAAAGGATCAAGAAAACCAAGGAGCAACCCTCCAAGCCATCAACGGCTGAAGACTCTACGACTAATCTTATACAAGAGTCGCTGGATAATTTCGTGGTACGCTCTGCCACAGCTGCTTAAGCCACTCCTTCCATCCCAACCTCAGCGTCTCTAAACTTTGAGGTTATAAACTTGGAACTGAACCCACCTCCTTCAGCCTCTCTACAGACTGAAGTGATTGTCAGCGGATCCAACGCTGAACTCCGCTCCCAACCAATCTTCTCATCCTTCACTCCTCCCACTCTTTCTTTGGACACTCCACAAATTTTCCCACCGTTCTCAGGAACCAACGTCATCGTTCATGATTCAGCTGTTGATACTCTACATGCGATGATGGAAACAAACTTAGGATCTGCATGCACCTCCATGCGCCAAGGCACTCTCGAAGGCGACATGGAATACCATTCAGGGTTACAAGGTTTCGACAACTTCGCCAACCCGCCTGCAGGTATACACATAACTCAACCTACTCCTCTCTCAAAACCCCAAACTTCTGAGCTTTCCTCTGTTCATAAGTTAATAACTGTTTCAGGTCCTAATTTGGGAGATATCAACACCTCCCTGAAGGCCCTGGAAACAAAGGTGGAATCCCTCACCACAACTCTCTCAATAAATTCTTCAGCGGTTACAAACGCTGGAGAGAACCTCAAAAAGATGACCGAGGTTGTTGATAAGAAAGCCTCCAATGCTGATATGGAGAAGGTAGATGGTAGCATTGCTCAATTTGCTACCACTCTAGCCAATAACTCCACACTCGTCAACGATCTCAACCTCACCAACACCACCCTCACAACAAACTTCACCACTCTGTCCAGTGAAGTCACAACACTGAAGACAGAGATGGTAACTCTCTAGGGTGAGGTCTCTACGGTCAAGGATCTACTTTAGCAAGTCCTCGATCGCCTGAATGCTGCCACTTGTGCTCCTTTGCACTTTACTCAGGTAGATCGAGTAGATCTTCAAAGACTCAATCCTGCTATATCTGGCCTAGAAGACAGATTAAGCAAGATTGAAAACTGTGTTGGGATCTTTGGCCCGGAAGACATGGACCCAATGCATGCTGCTGCTGCTGGAGATGTTGTATCCTCCCCCATCCATCATGTGGAAGAGGGGGGAGAAGACTAAAGAAGACCTTCCCCATAATGTTGAGGGGGAGAAGAAAACTCTTGAAGACCTTCCCCTAGTTGAGGGGGAGACGAGTTCTACTACTGCTGCTGCTGGACAACCTCAGGGAGTTGAAAACCCTGAGGGAACCGAGAAAACTCCCTCTGCTCTTGAGGGGGAGCAACTCGATGAGGAAACTGAAGCTGCTGCTGACGTTACCGTTCCTTATGCTGACGAGGTTGAAACTGATGAAGAAGATGCTGAAGACGATGAAGCTATCGACATCTCTGATGAAGAACCATCATCATCCCATAAAAATGATGATGATGATGACGATGATGATGATGATTCCTTCTTCGTCCAGCCAAAGAAAGCCCTAGCTCTAAAAGGGATTTCAATAAAAGAACCATCAGGGAGACGACCAAGACAAAGCCTGCAGCGTCTGAAGCTGACAAAGGCAAAAATAAAGGCCTCGCTGCAGAAGGCAATCTGGCCATCCTTCAGATAAAGCCAGTTTGTCAGGTACAATATCTCCTCTTTCCTTACTCTGCATCCCTCCTCTACCCCTTCTCAATCTCAGCTCTCCTCTCCATAAAACCTCTATACACTTAACCATATTCTTTTCTCTATCTCTTTCTTCCCCAATTCTTCTTACTTAAACAATCGCTGCTTTTCAGCTAGTCCTCTCCCCTGCTTGAGGATCCAGCTGAAGTCCCCACTGCGGCACCAACAATAATCCCAACTACAAGAGCTGAAGATAAAATCCCGGTCTTGGATTTAATCACTGAGACCGATGAACCTGAAGAACAACTTCTCTCTCACAAAAACAGATCTTCCTTAGCTCCTCAAAAGCTAAGTGAAGAGGATCAGAAAAGGAGAGAAGAAATAATCAAGAAGTTCGAAGATCAGCGAATCATCCTCCCTCGCTCCAAAGTCACTCCTGTTCCTACAAAGTTCAGGTTATCAAAGAAAGAGTTCGCTGATCACCTCAGAGCCAAAAGATTACTCGCCGAAAAGTAGGAAGCTGAAGAAAAAGATAAGGCCCTCGCCATCTAGCTTGCCCAAGAATCGGTGAATGACCCCGCACTGAAAAGGACTCCCATCAAAGTCCAACGTCAGTTGTAGGAAGACGCTCAGAAGATTATCGAAGAAAAGACCAAGGTAGTTCAATCTACCTTGAAATGGTGTAAAGAGAAAGTACACTTTCGATATCGTGCTGCCAGAATTAACAAGGTTCACATCACTGGAAGATCGACCATCAAAGTTCCAATTGTTGAGGTCGAGATATTCAGAGAAAACGATACCACTGAATCCTTCTACGCTGATGCTATCACGAAGTATGGTCTCTCTGAATGGTTGGAGATCAGAATAGCCATTCAGAAGTCACGTTCTAAATACAAGGATCATATCGAGAAACTTATAAATCGACAGATCGACTTGGTGTCTTCTGCTGTGGATATTCCTCCTCCCACTCCTCTTGTGACTCAACAAAGAAGGGCCTCTGCAAAGAAAAAGTCAAAACCTTCAGATTCAGGTCCTCGTATCCGGAACGAAACAGGAATTGGTTTCTCACGCGAAGAAGTACTTGGTCCTGAACCTGACCTCTCAGCGCTTGACACCTCCCTGCCTCCTGGTGAACGATTCATCCCTGGAAAGGTCATAAGCGAACCTTATGGTATCTTCTTTCACGACTATGATGAAGGACAACGTTTTCAACGTGTCTCTAAGCTTCCCATCACTGCCATTGAACAGCTCAGGGATCTCATCTATTGGTGTGAATTCAGACGCGATCTTCAGGCACGATATCTCAAGCCCCTGATCTTCAAAGAAGCACAAGAAAGAAGAAATCAAGGAAAAACTGTCCCTGACCGGATGATCCCTACAACAAAGACCCTTGATGAACTTCTCATTAATGAAGAACCTTTTGAAGGCTGATAGGATTTCCTTATAATCTTTCTATCTTTATCAGCTTACCTCTTCTGTACTTGTAAACTTATTTGCTGTACTTGTAATTTTTCCACTTCCCTTTGTAACCTTATACGAAGTTAAAAGAAAATTTTCAGCGAATGTACTTTACTCCATCAGTACTTAAAAGATCCCAGAAAACAGTAAAAGGGACAAATATTTTATGAGTTCTTTTTATCCTTATGTTTTCATACTTAGCAATTTTCTTTGTTGTTATGTCATAATCCAATAGGGGGAGATTGTTGATCCAAACCGTCAGTGATTTGATAATGACACTCTCTTAAAACACTTAGTGAAAATTGTAAGTAAACAATATGTATTAGAGTTTCACTATCGCTGATAAGTACTATGTCTCTACAGTACCGCTGATAGGAAACTCACACTCTTTAGATTAAGACATTTAGCGAACACTGTTCATCCAGTAGCTCTGAGCCTGTTCAGTCTCTGTGATGATCGCTGATAAGTTATAGTTGTTTACTTATGATCCCTGAAGACAAGTCTCACGTCAACAAAGGTTCTACGCTGAAGTCGAAGATCAAGCCCAAGAACCAGCGACAAGTCTACTAATGAACTGATGCGGATATCAGCGAAGCAAGACCTGTCCATTCAACGTGAAGTATCAAGTAGAAGACTTTATCTATCGCTGAGCTTTATCACTCGCTGATAAAGTAATGTTCAACGAACGCTGATCATGAGGTCTACTCTACAAGTTACTTTTGTCTTACCCCCTTGCACGTCTCCGTACGAAATGTCAGAACGGACCTCCCTTCTGTCTAGAATCGTACAACAAACTCTGATTCTACACTGTGCACCATGCGGCTACTAAGGTTGTCTACATAGGTCAACCCATGCAACCACTCAGCTGCTGCCACATGTAAAGCAACACTGCCATGCATTAAATGCATGCAGTATATAAGAAGAACCCTACTTCATAATTGAAGTGCGCTCGGCCATCTTCTTCTTTCTCTCTTAGTGCTAGAATATTATTCGTAATATTCTTATCTCATTTCTATCTTATTTCTAGTGCAAGAAACTTAGTGTTCTTAACTTGTTTAGATTAGGTTAATCCTTAATCTTGTTCCGCAACAAGTTGTAAATTGTTTGATTATATCAATAAACAATTTAGAAAGTAGAAATCTGTGTGTTTGTATTCAACCCCCCCCCCCTTCTACAAACTTGTATAACCCTTCGGGACCAACACTAACTAAGTCAAAAGAGCTACTCAGACTTCTATCTCTTCTCAGTTTGTCAAGATTATTAAGTTTTTCAATATTTTCAGACAGTTTGACAGTCATTTTTTCAACAACACTTTTAGCCTTGTCTTTGGCTTCAAGAGCATTGCATATCTTAACATAGATAGTGTCATAAGAGAGAAGAGAATGACATACTTGTTTAGATATTGGTGCAAAAGATTCATCTTTAGCGGAAAACACTTTCAGTCTAAACTTTTCAGTGTATTTAGTTTAGATAGATGAGACATGAAACATATATTTGCTTTGTCATCTATTTCATTGTTGGATGAGGATGAAGGTTTTTCCCACACATTTTCTTCAACCATCATTTGTTGGGAACTGAAGATTTGCTAAGTATGGATAATACTGCCAGAACAACATTACTACTTCCAGAACAAAGTTACTACTGCCAGTAAAGGTTAGTACTGCCAGAACATAGTTACTACTGCAAGACAAAGTTAATACTGCGGGAACTCTGTTAGTACTGCTGATGCATTAATGCTGCTGGAACAAGGTTAGTACTGCTGAGTCAAGTTAATGCTGCTGAAATAGATTAATACTGCTGAAGCAAGGTTAGTACTGCTAGAATAAGTTAATGCTGCTGGAATGAATTAGTGCTGCTGGAAAATATTAGTACTGCTCATGCTGAATGAAGTTAATACTGCTGATGTGATAAGTCTGGTATGCGAAGATTTTGGAGATAAAGATGGAATGAATGAAGATATGCTTAAAGAAGATTCAGAAGATCAATTTATTTTTGATAGTTATCTTGTAACTATTTAGTATAAATAGATGTTGATAGATAGCTATTCAAATATACATACAATATACGCGATATACGTTTTGTTTTAGAGAGAATTAACCTCAAGGTTTAGAACCCTATTTCTAGAGAAGTAGAAGTCGTCTTGATTGAGCCTGTTCATCAAGATTGAGGTTTGATTGTAAGCTTGTGAGTTGAATCAGTGAATACAAAACAGCTGTGTGTTTTCTGATATATTGTTCTTTGATTGTGTGAATTAAAGTTCTATTCCGCAGATTCTTTAATTCTGAGTTCTAAGTATTTTTAGTCTTGTTAAGATTCGATCCTGACAAGTGGTATTAGAGCTTGTGTTTCTTAGAACTCAACAATGGACAATTCTATTGAATCAAACAGTACTCTTGTTTCTAAGGTTCCCATGCTCAGACCCAATGAGTTTGACATGTGGAAAATTAGAATCAAGCAGTATATTCTGCTTACTGATTATTCCATCTGGGATATCATAGAGAATGGTCCATGTGCTGAAGGAAGAATTGGACCAGACGGCAAAAGACCTCCTCCAAAGACTGATGCAGAGAGAAAAGTCAGACAAATAGAGATGAAAGCCTTAAGCACTCTGCTTTTGGCTATCCCCAATGAATATCAGCATCAATTTCATCACTGCACTGATGCTCAGACTCTGTGGAATGCATTGGAAAAGAGATTCACTGGCACTAAAAGCACCAAGAGGAATCAGAAGGCAATTCTCAAGCAGCAGTATGAAAACTTTACTTCTACTAAGAATGAGTCTATGACTCAAACTTTTGATAGATTTAATAAGCTGATTGGAGAATTGGCTACAGTGGGAGTCAAGATGGAGGCTGATGATGTTAACAGAAAGTTCTTAAGATCATTAGGTGAAGAGTGGACAATGTATACTGTGTCCTTCAGACAGAATGACCAATTGGAAGATAAAGAGCTTGATGATCTTTACAATGATCTTAGAGTCTTTGAAGCAGAGGTTGAAGCCAAAAAGAAGCCCTCTGGATATGTACATAATGCTGCACTCCTTTCAGCATCACCTGATTCTACTGCTAACCCTGAATCAGTTAGTGCTGCTGGAGGAGTCAATCAGGAAAAGACCAATGATTCAGTACTAGAAGCTTTTTTTTCTAGTCATGTTAATTCCTCATTGATTAATGATGACTTAGAACAGATTAATGCTAATGATCTTGAAGAGATGGATATCAAGTGGCAGATGGCTATGCTGTCTATGAGGGTGAAGAAATTCATAAAGAGGACAGGGAGAAACAACTTTTCCCAAAGAAGAGAAGATGGTGCTGGATTTGACAAGTCCAAAGTTGAATGCTACAAGTGTCACAAGATGGGACACTTTGCCAGGGAATGCAGAGGTGGAACATCTCACAACAACCATCAACAAACTCAGACTGGAAGTTCCAATCAAAACAGAAACTCTATTCAAGCTCTTGTCTCTCAACAAGGAATGGGATTTGATTGGAGTGATTAAGCTGAAGAGGCCATCCAAAATCAAGCACTTATGGCTGAAGTTTCAGATCTTCCCACTGAGGTAAAATCTAATCTCTGTACTCAAGCTTGTATAGATATTGTTAAAAGGTATAGAGATCACAATCAGGGAATGTGTGATGACCTTAAGAGATTAGAAAAGGACAGAAAAGACTATGTAGTAATTGTTGAGAAGTTTGAAGAACAGATTAGGGCTTTTCAAGCCAATGAACTTCAACACTCCTATGATACAAACTACTGGAAATGGGAAAAGGATGGTCTAGAGTTCCAGCTTAGAGAATCCAGGGAAGAGTGTGAGAAACTAAAAGGAGAGCTTGAGAAAGTTAAACTTGATGTAGAAAAGTTTAATTGTGCCTCTAAAGTCATGGACAACATAATCAACTCTCAAATCCATAGTAAGTTGAAACCAGGCATAGGGTACAATGCCACACCTCCACCCTACAACAACAACTACATCCCTCCTAAGTCAGACCTATTAGAAACCAAGGATAGGAAGGACTTACCTGAAGGAGCCACTGAAGTAGATCCATTAGATAAAGTAGTTGTTGAGGATAAGACTGAAAAAGAAGGATCTGATGAGAAATGTGTAAGTCCATGTGTTAAGAACAATGAGATGAAAAGGACTGGAAAGGGAAAGGGAGTTTATTATACACAGACCACTGTTGTGAACTCTAATACTTGTGAACATTGTTCTTGCAAGAAACATCAAGAGAATAAGCCCCAAAAACATGATAAAAAAAGGGGAAATCAAAGAAATTGGAATAACCAGTGGGCACAAAAGCAAGGAGTTGATCTGCAAAGGATTAACAGACCAAAACCTTGTTTTATTTGTGGCAAATTGAATCATCTTGCCAAACACTGTTATTTCAATCCTATTAACCAAAAGAAAAGTTTTCAAAGTTTTCAAAAATCTTCTGGTTATAGGAAGCCTGCAAGGAATAATGTGGCTAATAAACAAGCTGAAACCAAAAGCCACATGAGAAAACAGACTGAAAAGGAATGTGTCAATATATGGGTCCCCAAAAGCACTAATGTTAGTACTGCTACCTCAGATAGTACTGCTAGAAGCAATACTAAAGACAATACTGCTGCTAGCAGTGTTAGTGCTGCTAACACTGTTAGTACTTCTTTTAAAGATAATACTGCTGCTAGCAGTGTTAGTGCTGCTAACACTGTTAGTACTGCTTTTAAAGAGAATACTACTGCTAGCAGTGTTAGTGCTGCTAACACTATTAGTACTTCTTTTCAAGAGAATGCTGCTGCTAGCAGTGTTAGTGCTGCTAACACTGTTAGTACTTCTTCCAAGGTTAATACTGCTTCTAGTTTTTGTGCTGCTAGACCAATCATATTGACAAAGTACTCCAGTTCTGCAGTACCTAAGTTTGAAAATCTCATCAAAACCCAGTGCAAGTACTTTGATGAGCAAGGGAGACCCAAGACCACTTCGGCTTGGGTTCCCAATAAAAACTAACTGATTTATCTGATGTGCAGGGCAACCAACAGCTCAAGGGGAAGAGCATCTGGCATGTTGATAGTGGTTGTTCCAGGCACATGACAGGTAACATGGCCTGCCTCAAGAATTTCAAAAGAATTGATGGAGGACATGTTGCTTTTGGAAATAATCCTGCAGGAGGTAAGATAAGTGGTAAAGGTGATGTGTCAAAAGGTAAGATGACATTTGAGGATGTTTACTATGTTGAGCAATTGAGATACAACCTGTTAAGTGTATCACAGGTCTGTGACAAGAAACATAGTATATTATTTACTGATTCTGAATGCATTATTCTTGCTCCTGGATTCAAAGTAGTTGATGAAAACATGATACTATTGAGAACTCCTAGAAAGGATAATGTGTATTGTTTAGATTTAGAAAGTGTTTCATCTGATTCATCTCTAAATTGTTTGGTTTCAAAAGCTTCAATAGATGAATCTTCACTTTGGCACAGAAGGATGTGTCACATGAATTTTAAAACAATGAATAAACTTGTTAAAAATAATCTTGTTAGGGGTTTACCATCAAAAGTCTATTCATGTGATGATCATTGTGTTGCATGTCTCAAAGGCAAACAACACAAAACTTCTCATAAGTCCAAAGAGATAAACACTATCTCAAATCCTCTTCAGTTGTTGCATGTGGATCTGTTTGGCCCTACAAATGTCATGAGCATTGGCAAGAGGTCATACTGTTTAGTTATTGTTGATGATTACTCTAGATTTACTTGGGTATATTTTCTGAGAACTAAAGATGAGACAAGTGGACTGATCAAATCTTTTATTCTTAGAATTGAAAACCAATCAAATCAAAAAGTGAAAGTCATTAGATCAGATAATGGGACTGAATTTAAAAACTTTGATCTAAACACCTTTTGTGAGGAAAAAGGAATTGAGAGACAATACAGTGCTCCTAGGACTCCACAACAGAATGGTGTTGCTGAGAGAAGGAATAGGACACTGATTGAGGCTGCTAGATCTCTGTTAGCTGATTCAAAATTACCCACTACTTTTTGGGCAGAAGCAGTTAATACTGCTTGTTATGTTCAAAGCAGAGTCTTGGTCATAAAGCCTAAAAACAAGACACCTTATGAGCTTTTTCTGAAAAAGAAACCATTTATTGGATTTTTCAAACCATTTGGGTGTCCTTGTACAATTCTCAATACCAAATCTCACTTAGGTAAGTTTGATAGCAAAGCAGATGATGGCTTTCTTGTTGGTTACTCATCTCAGAGTAAGGCTTACAGAGTGTTTAATACCTCTTCTAGAATAATTGAAGAAAGTGACAATGTCAAATGCAATGAGCACACACCAAATCCTATTGGTTCAGGTCCTGATTGGCTATTTGACATTGATTCACTCACTAATTCTTTGGGTTTCAGTAGTGATGTGAATGCAGGACAAAGGGATGCACCACCATCTGATAACAGTATTCAGTCTGTGATATTTCCACTCCCTACCATTGATCCTGTTGACTTCTGTGAACCAGAAAAGGAAGCTGAACCCATTCAGAATGAAGAAGAGAGAAGAATAGAGGAAAATCAGACTTCAAGAGAGTCTGAAGTACTTGAAGAAGCTGAAGAAAATCCAGACTTAAATGAGTCAAATCTGGATGGGAACTTAGTTGAGGAACCTGGTCATCCATCAAGAACTCAGAAAAATCATCCTCCTGAGTTGGTTATAGGAGACATTGCTTCTCCCATGATGACTAGGAATCAAAGCAGACTTCAAGAGCTACAAGATCAGCAGAATACAGTTAATACTGTACTTACTTGCTTTCTATCCCAAATTGAGCCCAAAAAGGCTTATGATGCTATGAAAGATCCAAGTTGGATAGAAGCAATGCAAGAGGAGCTGCTACAGTTTAAATTACAGGATGTTTGGGACTTGGTGGACCTTCCAAAAGGTCATAGAGCAATTGGCACCAAGTGGATTTTCAGAAACAAGAAGGATGGCAGAGGAATTGTGATCAGAAACAAAGCAAGGCTGGTTGCACAAGGGTATACTCAGGAAGAGGGCATAGACTATGAGGAAGTCTTTGCTCCAGTGGCTCGGATTGAAGCAATTAGGCTATTTCTAGCCTATGCCTCATTCATGAAGTTCAAAGTCTACCAAATGGATGTAAAAAGTGCTTTTCTGTATGGAAGTATTGATGAAGAAGTATATGTCTGTCAACCCCCTGGATTTGAGAATCCATTGCACCCTGACAGAGTGTACAAGTTGAAGAAGGCACTTTATGGTTTACATCAAGCCCCAAGAGCATGGTATGACACCCTGTCTACCTATCTCTTGAAAAATGAATTTGAAAGAGGAGTCATTGACAAGACCTTGTTCATTAAGAGGAGAAAGAAAGACACACTACTTGTTCAGATCTATGTGGATGACATCATCTTTGGATCCACAAATGATCACATGTGTAAAGAGTTTGAAGAGTTAATGCACAAGAGCTTCAAGATGAGTTCCATGGGAGAACTTACTTTCTTCCTTGGGCTTCAGGTGAAACAGAGGAAAGATGGGATTTTCATAAGCCAATCCAAATATGTGAAAGACATCCTGGACAAGTATGGTTTAACAGACTCAAAGCCAGCAAGCACACCAATGGAGACACACAAACAGATCACTGCAGATCTTGAGGGGGAGGATGTGGATGTCCATTATTACAGATCTATGATTGGATCACTCATGTATCTCACAGCCTCTAGACCAGACATTATGTTTCCTGTATGTGTTTGTGCCAGATTTTAGGTTACACCTAAGCAATCACACCTTCATGCAGTCAAAAGAATTTTTAGATACCTAAGAGGGCAACCTAGATTAGGTCTTTGGTATCCTTATGAATCTTCGTTTGACTTGCTTGCATACTCAGATAGTGACTTAGGTGGAGCTAACATGGATAGGAAGTCTACTTCAGGTGGATGTCAGTTTTTGGGTGCAAGACTAGTATCATGGCAGTGTAAGAAACAAACCACAGTGTCCTTATCTACAACAGAAGCTGAGTATATAGCTGCTGCAAGTTGCTGTTCTCAGGTGTTATGGATTCAGAATCAGATGTTGGACTATGGGGTAACATTTCTTCACACTCCAATCTTCATTGACAACAACAGTGCCATTAGCATTGTTAACAATCCTGTCAAACACTCAAAAACAAAGCACATAGAGATCAGGTATCACTTTATTAGAGACTGTAATGAAAAGAAATTGATTCAAGTTGCTAAAGTTCATACCAATGACCAGTTTGCAGATCTATTCACAAAAGCATTTGATGTGGGTAGATTCACTTTCTTGGTAGCAAGTGTGGGCTTGATCAACCTTGAATAAATTCATGATTTTTAATTTTTTATACCTGTATTTCTTTGTATATTTGGTATTACTAACTAGTTTTCTCAGAACCTCAGTATGACTCAGATTGACAAGTGCTGCAAAGTGTAAGTATAGTTACTACTGCCAGTGCAGAATTACTACTGCTAGTACATATTTTCTACTGCTAATGTGTAGTTAATACTGCTTTGTAGTTAATACTGCTTAGTAGTTAATACTGCTTTGTAGTTAATACTGCTTCGTAGTTAATACTGCATGTGTAGTTAATACTGCTTTGTAGTTAATACTGCTTAGTAGTTAATACTGCTTAGTAGTTAATACTGCTTGTGTAGTTAATACTGCTGTGTAGTTAATACTGCCTTGTAGTTAATACTGCTCAGTCGTTAATACTGCTAAGTCGTTAATACTGCTTCTAAAGAAAATCAGGGCTAGTACTGCTATAAATACTCTTTCAGCCCGCCAAAGTTCATAACGTCTCTTTGCATTCAATTTCTCTCTCTCGTTCTAACCTTTTCTCCCTAGAATCTCTGTGTTCTCTATCCAAATCCTCAGGAAGAATGACGACAATGGAGTTTGTCGATGAGCACAATGAGATTGCGATGCTTCAGAAGCCAAAGCAGGCCGCAGGATTTCATGATATGGTGGATTTTCTCAAGTCCACACACATCTCTCATGCCCTAACAGTGTGCCCAACCATATATATTGAGCATCAAAAGCAATTTTGGGAGAATGCCACTGTTATATTCGAAGATGGGCAGAAAATCATTCGAACAAGGGTTTGTGACAAACCCTTGAAGGTCACAGAGGAGGTTATTCGCATCACTCTTCACTTAGATGATGCCTCAGGTATAACCTATCTCTCTAATGATGAACTTTTCTCGACCTTACCAAGAATGGGGTATGAAGGTCCCATTGGAATTTTTAAATTCTACAAGTCAAAGTTTTTCACCCAATGGAGATTTTTTGTTCATACTCTTATGCACTGTATTTCAAAGAAAACAACTGGATGGAGTGAGTTTAGCAGTACCATTGCTTATGCCTTGGTCTGCTTAGCCACTGCCAGAAAGTTCAATTTTTCAGCAATGCTTTTTAATGATCTTGTGGCAAACCTAGAATCCAAAAAGCGCTTTTACATGTATCCCAGGTTTGTCCAAGAAGTAATTAACCATGAATTGACGGATTTACCTCAGTCCGCTGAGGTATATGTGCCAAAACCCCCTAAAGGGAAGGTTTTCTCAAATATGAGAAGAATTCCTAGGGACTCGGAAGGAGTTGACACACCATTGTTCTCTACAATGATGGTTGTGTCCCACACCACTGAAGGTATGGCATCAGGATCAAGGCCCCCATTAGACACACCCACTGATGACCAATCCCAACCTTCCATCACCAAAGAAATCCCACAGTCCATTCTTTTAAGACCCACTCCCAAAATCACCAAGAAGTTTGAAAGAAGAAAGATACACAAGGTTCCTTCCCTTGGTGTATCTCTTAATAGCCCAAAGCCTACAAGCCCTCTATTGGAGCATTCTCCAATAGAGAATATCAAAAGGGTAACCACAGGGGTGTCTCCCAACCCCAAGAAGGTGCTCTCTAAGGAGAAGGATGAGCATGTGGGCTGCAAGGCTGCCACTACTTCTGCTAGCAAAGGGAAGGACAGTGGTAACATCACTAAGACCTTCCCCACGGCAACTCAGAATGTGAAAACATTCAGAGGACCCAGGCGCCAAGAAACCATGGGAGTAGGTTGTGCTTTTGCTAGGCAAGAGACACCTACTAAAACTTCCAATGATCCTGAAAGGGAGGTAAACACTTCTAAACCAGGTGAGGATAGATATACTTATGCGAAATTGATGGAAACCATTGCCAACATCAACATTGATGTCATGAATCAGCAGAAGGAGATTGATGAGCTTAAGAAGGTGGTTCTTTATCAACACACCAAGATAGAGAAGAATAAGAAGATGATCACCAAGCTGCTGCAAAGAAGGAAGAAAGCTCAGTATGTTCTGAAAAGGAGAAGATCAACCACTGATGCTTCCAAAAAGGGGGAGTTAGAAACTGAACTAAACATGGAGGATGCAAAGGTTGAGGGGGAGAATGAGCATAAGGTTGAGGGGGAGGCTGAGCAGAGTGCAGAAGTTGCAAAGGAAGCAGAAAGTGAGAAAGCAGCAGTAACTGAAACTGCAGAAAATGAGAAGGAATCAGTATCTGAGATTGAAGCAGCAGCAGCAGAAACCACAGAAAAAGCAGTAGAAACAGTTAATGCTGCAGTATCTGAGATTGAAGCAGCAGTAGCTGAAATTATGAAGAGTCTTGTTGATGCAGCAGTATCTGAAAGTGAGAAGAAAGCATTGTCTGTATCTACAGTAACTAAATCTGAGATTGAAGCAGAGGTATTTGAGATTGTGAAGAATAGTGTTGAAGCAGCAGTATCAAAGATTGTAAAAGAAGCAGTAACAGGTAGAGCAGCAGAAATGGTTAATGCTGCTAGTCAAAAAGCAGCAGAAACCATTCAAGCAGCAGAAATAGTTAATGTTGCTGAAAAACATAAGGCAGCAGAAACCATCCCTGAAGCAGCAGAAACAAAGGAAACAGCTGAGACCACTCCTGAAGCTGTTAAATCACTCAAAAGAACCAAGATGGTGTCAAACAAAAGACCAAGAACAAAGTCTATAGCTTCAAAGAAGAAAGTTGTAAAGAAGCCTAGGGTGAAATCCATTGTAGAAGAAGCTAAGGAGGAAGTTGTGAAAGAGAAAGCTGATCAAAAAGTTGCTGAAGAAGAAGTGGCAACTCCATCAGGTCAACCAAGCAATGTACAATCACCAACAAATGCTCAATGTGATATGTATATTACTGTGGTTGATACTAGTCCAATCAAAGTTAAACCATTAGCTTCTATGGCTCCTGAGATCATCTTCTGGGACACATTGAGAGATGGGAGAAAGGAGTACATTAGAATAAAAAGAGCAGATGGGAAGTTTGAGGTCTGTTCTACATGGGGAAGACTTATAAGGATGTGCTCTAGATCAGACTTGGAAGAGATGTTCAAGGTGTGAATGAAGCTTTATGGAAATTTGCTGACTGAGAATGGAATGTCCATCACCAAAATGGTACTTGAATACTTGTGTCTAATGTTCAATACAGAAGCAGTTAAGTATTTGACAGAAAGGCAATTTCAAGCTGTTACCAACTGGATGCTTATTGAAAACTGTGGTGTGTATGTCATAACACTTGACAATGCATATCATGAGTATTATTTGGTGGATAAAATATACAAGCACAACATGACAAGGTTGAATGGAATGCTAAAAGCTAAGTTGGTGGGTAACAAAGATTCTAAGATGGCAAGATACCTGGTAAGAAGGATCATCAATCAAAGTTTGGGATTGAATCCTGACTTGTGTGTTCAAGATTAAGTTTTGGAAGCATCATCATCTGAAGAACTTGACTTCTCTTTCTAAAAGTCAAGTTATGGGGAGATTGTTGGGAACTGAAGATTTGCTAAGTATGGATAATACTGCCAGAACAACATTACTACTTCCAGAACAAAGTTACTACTGCCAGTAAAGGTTAGTACTGCCAGAACATAGTTACTACTGCAAGACAAAGTTAATACTGCGGGAACTCTGTTAGTACTGCTGATGCATTAATGCTGCTGGAACAAGGTTAGTACTGCTGAGTCAAGTTAATGCTGTTGGAATAGATTAATACTGCTGAAGCAAGGTTAGTACTGCTAGAATAAGTTAATGCTGCTGGAATGAATTAGTGCTGCTGGAAAATATTAGTACTGCTCATGCTGAATGAAGTTAATACTGCTGATGTGATAAGTCTGGTATGCGAAGATTTTGGAGATAAAGATGGAATGAATGAAGATATGCTTAAAGAAGATTCAGAAGATCAATTTATTTTTGATAGTTATCTTGTAACTATTTAGTATAAATAGATGTTGATAGATAGCTATTCAAATATACATACAATATACGCGATATACGTTTTGTTTTAGAGAGAATTAACCTCAAGGTTTAGAACCCTATTTCTAGAGAAGTAGAAGTCGTCTTGATTGAGCATGTTCATCAAGATTGAGGTTTGATTGTAAGCTTGTGAGTTGAATCAGTGAATACAAAACAGCTGTGTGTTTTCTGATATATTGTTCTTTGATTGTGTGAATTAAAGTTCTATTCCGCAGATTCTTTAATTCTGAGTTCTAAGTATTTTTAGTCTTGTTAAGATTCGATCCTGACATCATTCTTTTTCCTGTTGTCTTTGGAGTTTTGTCTTTCATCACTTATATCTTGTTTTGCTTCTTTATAGAAGGATTGGGATCCATGAGGTGTTATTGTCTTCTAGATCTGCAATCAACAATGAAATGACATTTCTTTCCATAGTTGAAACATTCATCATCTGTCTTTCCATGAGAGGACATAGATTGATTTGGAGATGATGGTCTCCTAGGGAATCTTTTAGTTCATTTTCGAAAGTTATTTTGGCTAGCAACTTTGTTGAAGTTAGAGGCTATAAGAGATAGAGAGTCACTTAAGGGGGAGTTTACTTGCGACTTAATGAGCTTAATGGTGTAATCGGCTTATTCGCACAACTCCTTTAGGCTGTTTACTTGTGGCTTATTCGCACAAAAGGTGACTTAATCGTGCAGATGGATATGTGGTGTTGTCCCCATTCAGCCAAAAAAAAGACATTCCTACCCCTTATACTAAAAACACGCCTCCTTCCAGATTACAAACACTTCTTCCAGGTTTATACCTGCCTCATTCATCACCTTCATCACCATCTCCAAAATTTCATCTCCTGCAAAAATCCTAGATGATTTTGATCTTCGTCTCCATCGTCACTGTCTCCATCTCCATCGTCACTGTGGTTTTTGATTCCGACCTCCAAAAACCCTAGTCAATTTTGACCAGAAACTTCTCATCTACTGCTAGCAAACAACTCCTTCTCTCTGTTGTCTCATACTTGCTTCTCTCCAACGTTGGTTCCTTGGTTCTCCCTAAACTTGATACCTCGTCGTTGCTTCTATTAGGTTTTTGTTTCCTCATCCTTTCATGAATGAAGCGCCTGCCTCCTCTGGATCCCATTAACGCCACCACTACCAAGAATTAGGGTTGATTTTTATTAGGTTTATAAATAATATATTATTTCCTTTTCAATGTATATATGTATTACATGGAAAAAAAAGTATAAATTGGCTTTTCTTGTAACTTCAAATTCAAATTGATTTTTGTCATGTAACACCCTCAAAATTGGAAAGAGCAACTAAATAAAAATTTCAATAAAACAACCACTTAAGGATAAAATTCCTTCTACAAACCAATCTTGGAATTACCTCAAGAAAACATTATTATTTCAACAACCAAAACCTAAGTCATTAGCCAAGACTACAAAAGGTCGGGTGTTACTCAACCCCAAAATCAAGTTGCTATTCCCCAAGTGCAGAAGACTTCACCAAGCTATTTACTTCTTGAGCACACAACTAGCTCCCCACTCTTCACATCGTCACTAGAACTACAACCCAACCGGAACCTGTTGCACATGCCGACAAATAAAAAGGTTAGGTTAACACCTAGTGAGTTCAAGAGTTTTTATCATGGTTATATAATTCGCAGATATTGTCTCAATCAAGCATGAGTATTCTTCCTGTTACTAAGGAAAAAGGTGAAAAGGACACATCAACTTTTTAGAGTCAACCCATACGTTCAAATCTCCAGATGACAAGTGTCCTAATCATTTAATGCTTCATGCACTATATAAAGATGAAGGAGCTCCCCATGCAAGGTTACGCGTTCCTATAGGATTTCTCAGTGCAAGATTACTCTCTCTCTGTTGTAAACTTCATAGCTTTCAAACTTTGTGTTTTAAAAGTTGTTTTGTTTTCAGTTTGCTTTGTGAAGATTGTTAGAATAGTTTAACTGTTCTTTTTCGCAACAATCTAGTTTTCTGTGTGTAATTCGTGTTGAAGTTTTTCAATAAAAGAATTAAACTAAGTGAATTTTTGTGTATTGTATTCAACCCCCCCCCCCCCCTTCTACAATACCTATTTAAGCCATCTGGGACTAACAAGTGGTATCAGAGCAGAAAGTTTAATCTCAATAAACTTGATCTGCGGTGGCTGCCTCTTCTTCAAACAATGAAGTTCCCTTTCAAAACAACATTTCTAAAAATGGCTCTATTGCCAAACCTCCAAAGTTTAACCCCAACAACTTCTCTCTCTAGAAGAGCCGAATGATGCTATTCATGGAAGGAGTGGATACCAGATATCCAACCATTCTCAATGAGGGACCCATTGTCCCTAGAGTCTGGGCTCGATATGAAACGCAGAGGCCTGGAAAAGAAACTGCTGATAAGGATGATTCTGATGACTCTTCGGATGAACAAAAATCCGCTACTACTGGTCGTTACATTCTAAAAAACCCCAATAAATACACTGATGAGGGAAAACGTCTAGTTTCTCTTGACTCTAAGGTTAGAGCAATCATTGCTCTTTCTCTTCCTGATGAGGTCTATCATTCTTTGGTCAACTTTGCCACAACTAAGGAAATGTGGACCACTCTATGTGTTATGTACGAAGGTACAGAGGAAGTTAAGAAAAGCAAAAAGATTGCTCTCATCAGGAAATATGAACTCTTTACTCATGAAAAGGGAGAATCTCTTTCTAGTTATTACAACCGTTTCAACAGTCTTCTTAATGATTTAAAGTTGTTGGGTAGAGTATATGATAATGAGGAAGTTCTGTGCAAATTCATGGATTGTCTTCCTGGTTTTTGGGAAAACATTTGTACTTGCATCAAGACAACCAAGGATCTTGAATACATGCCACCCACTGTCCTCTATGGAACTCTTTTTAATTATGAACAAACTAAAATGCAAAGGAAGTCCATCATTAAAGACATAAAGGGATCTTCTATATCCCTTGTAAGTGATACTTCCAAGAAAGCTCAGTGTGTTCCCCGTATCACCTATCCTTTATCAGATTCTGATAACGACAGTCAAAACGAGTCCACTCACCAAACGGAGGCATATCTCAGTGATGCCGATGATGAAGGTGAGGAAATTTCTGCTGAATAGATAACTGATGAAATGGCCATGGTGGCAGGGTTAAAAAACAAATCTCATTTTTTCTGGAAAACCTAGATCCTTTAGAAAACCCTCATCTTTCACAAAAAGCTCCTCGACTGACAAGTCAAATGAGGAATGCTTCAATTGTGGTAAGAAAGGTCACTCTGCTTCTGAATGCAGAAGCAAACGTGTTAAAAGGACTAGGACCACTTCCTCTGACATATTTTCTTCTAGATATGAGAAATCTAAGAACAACACCTCAAAGCCAACCTTTCCAAGAAAAGGTGCTCAACCTTCCTCTCAGGAACATCAGGAACGTGCTGAAAAGTACAAAACCAAATATAAGAGAGAAAAGGAAAGGAATGACGGACTCCTTAGGAAAGGAAAGGGACTTTTGGCTGAAACCCACGATTGGGCTGATGAGCCTACTTCTGAAAGTGACAAGGACTCTCCCAACATGTTTTTAATGGCAAAGATCGATGACGTGGAGAATTCTGACAAGGCAACCACTTCAACTGCCTTGGTGGCAACTGGGTGTTCATCGTCTTACTCTCAGGTACATCCTTTCTACTCTTTGTCTGAAATTGAAAAGAATGATGCTTATGAATCTTTGACAAATGACTTCTATAATATAAAAGATGCTAAGAAAAGAAAACCAGTTCAAGTTAAAACTCTTTCTTCCCAACTTGAAATCTGCCTTTCCAAACTTGAAAAGTTTGATGAAATCAAAGCTGAACTGGAGGACTTAAAAAACCATAAATCACATCATTGCCAAAGAGAAAAATAAACTTTTCAAAAGATTAAAAAGAGAGCAAGAAACTGTAAGAAAATGGACCAGCTCTTCAAAGAATCTTGAGAAAAAATTTCAAGAACAAATTTCTCGTGATGATAAAACTGGTCTAGGTTTTGGAAAGATGGATATTGTATTTTCCTCTCATGCTCTTTCTTCTACTTCTTGTGCTCCATCAAATCATCATGAATCATCAGAGTCTAGTTCCACTAGCTCAGTGTCTATGAACTCTGTTGATTTATTTGAAGCCTTAAAATTTGGAATGTTAATAAAAGCCAAAGATTCTTCTTCTGTTCAAAATAATGAAACACATGACTCTATTGATTCTCCAAAACCTATCTATTATATTTTGAAGCTTTTATCTCTTGATGAAGTATCCTCATCTGATCTGGAGGACTCAAATATTTCCAAAAATGATAACACCACAAATTTGTCTTTGAAAAGAAAATCCTCAGCTCTTTCAAAAGGTCATCATAAAAACTCTTCAATCAACCCCACTCCTAGATTTGCTTCTACCACTTCTGGCAATGGAATTTTAAGTTTTCCTCCTCTCATTTCTACCTTTGGTCCAAAAGCTATTCAAATTGATGTTAAAGGAAAAGGCAAAGAAAAGTTTCAAAAGTCCAAAAAGGTGTTCATTTATAGAAAATGTTATAACTGTGGAGACACCTTCCATCTTGCCAAAGATTGTCGTAAGGATAGGATTGACCGAACCAAGGCTAAGGACTCTTCTTCCTCTAACCCAAAAGGACCGGTCACCAAATGGGTACCAAGAAACTAATATGTCTGTGACTGCAGGTAAATGAGCATCAACAGATCTGGTATCTGGATAGTGGGTGCTCACGTCATATGATGGGAAACAAATCTCTTCTCATAAACTATGTGTCTGAAAAAGGTTCGTCTGTAACTTTTGGGGACAACTCTAGAGGCTACACAAAAGGCTATGGTACTCTCACCAATGGATCTGTCACCTTTAATAAAGTAGCACTTGTTGAAGGACTTATGGACAATCTTCTTTGCATAAGTCAACTGTGTGATATGGGTTACAAAGTCATTTTTGAGCTTTGTATTTGCACAATTGTTGATAAGGACATGAAGGTGGTTCTTTCTGGAAGAAGGAGAGAAATGTTTATGTCATAGACATGGGACAAAGTCATGGTGCTTCAAGTGTATGCTTTGTGTCGGATGACACAGCCAAAAGGAACTGGCTGTGGCATAAACGTGTGTCTCACCTCAACTTCAAAACTCTTCACATCATCTCCAACAAGGAACTGGTGACTGGCATGCCAAAGTTGAACTTCGTGAAAGAAAAGTTGTGTGATGCATGTGAAAAAGGGAAACTCACCAAAACCTCCCTCAAAACAAAGCAATGCTCCTCCATCACTCTTCATCTCCAAATGTTGCACATGGATCTATGTGGACCAGTCAGCATTCCCAGCCTAGATGACAAAATGTACATTCTTGTCATTGTTGATGAATTTACAAGATATACTTGGGTCTCTTTTCTCAGGTACAAAAGTGATGCTACTGAAGAAATCATCAACTTTATCAAAAAGAATGAAGTTATGAATGGCCAGCTTGTACGATCGGTAAGAAGTGACAATGGTACTGAGTTCAGAAACAGTGCATTAGAAGACTTCTTCAATGACAAGGGAATCTCTCAAAAAAATTCTGTCGTAAGAACCCCTCAACAGAATGAGGTAGTGGAAAGAAAGAATCGGACTCTGTGTGAAGCTGCTAGATCTATGCTGAGTGAATCAAATCTTCCTACTTATTTTTGGGTTGAAGCTGTCAATACAACTTGATTTACCCAAAATAGATTGGTGATCTCCAAAATACATGGGAAAACCCCTTATGAAGTTTTCCATGGCAGAAAACCAAATATAGGATTTCTTCATGTCTTTTGTTGTGTGTGTTTTATTCTCAATGATCGTGACAACCTTGGGAAAGTTGACCCTAAGGCTGATGAAGGCATTTTTGTTGGATACTCTCTATCCTCAAAAGCATATCGTGTGTACAACCTTAGAAGAAAATGCATTGATGAATCCATTCATGTCAAATTTGATGACCTCAGATCATCATCTCTTTCAAATGATGATGATGAGTTACATAGATGGATCTCATCATGTATTGGTGATGCCTCTGCTACTAATCCCACCGATTCCTCATCCATTCCTTTCACCCATTCTGATCCTCAAACATCTCACCAACAAGTTGGGTCACCCCCACCTTACCAAATCCATCATCCACCGAAATTGACCCAAATATCCCAGATCCCACTCCAATCATCCAAGAGCCTCCATATCTTCCCTTACAAAATCTTCTGTTAGTCCCAGATGGCTTAACAAGTATTGTAGAAGGGGGGGTTGAATACAATACTCAAAATTTTCACAATTTTAATTCTATTATTGAAAAACTTTCAACAAGAATTACACATAGAAATCTAAAGACTGTTGCGGAAAAGAACAGATAAAACTATTCTAACAATCTTTCACAAAGTATACTAAACAAAACAACTTAGAACACTTAGAACAAAGCTATAAAGTTCTTAAGCAAAGAGGAAGGTTTTTGCACTGAGAATATCTTCCAGTTTGCGTAGTTTGCATGGGAGCTTCTACCTTCTTTTATAGTGTGATGAGCATTAAATGCTTAGGACACTTGTCATAAGAAGATTGGTTTGTAGGTGATGTTCTCTGAAAAGTGGATATATCCTTATCACCTTTTTCCTTAAAACCAAGAAGCATGCCCATGCTGATTGAGACGTTTTCTAAAAATGGACAAGGCGTCAAACGGTTACTTTTACTTGACACTAGATATTTTCCAAAAATGGAAGATCTTCTTGATGTCTTTTCCAAAGCAGTTTCACCAATAATGTTCCACCGATATGAGAGCCTTGAGACTTGTCTCTTTATGAAGAAAAACATCCATGGGAAAGAATAGAGATCCCACCGATTTTGAGCATCTACATCGGTGGGATGAAGTTGACCGACAGAAAGATGGTCGGTGGAGAAGGTGTCCACCGATGTGTGGTAACACCATCGATAGACAATGACTTGTAATTTGTTGTGAATGTTATTCTTATTTCCATGATGAGAATATCTTCAAGCTTGGTTCCGGTTGATCTTCGACTTCACCGAACAGTTGCTATCTTGTACAAGTCATCTTAAAGAACCATTCCAAAATATTCTAAGTAAGATTTAGAAGGGACATCGGTGAGTCAATTTCAAATCTTTGGTGACCCAACAATCTCCCCCTATTTGAATTTGAGCTCCATACTTAGAATATTTAAGAGTATCTGAGAAAAATGCATTTTGACCCTTTTTACTCTTTTTGGGTTCTTTTCACATAGACCATTCTTTTTGTTCTTTTTGATCTATTTTTCTTTTGTATGAGTTTGTACACTATAAACAATATTTACAAGTAAGGAAATATAACTATGTGCAACAAGGAAATTCAAATAGAAGAGAAGTACTTGCATTTAATTTAAATCTTCATACATCCGGAAATGAAGAAATTTTTTACAAGTACTTAAACGGGAAAAAGGAAAACACTTAGATTATTTTCTCGGTTGCTGACGACGCTTGATTTCGGCGAGGATGTTTTGGTAAAACAGTTGAGCTTCGGGGATGTACGACATCAGATTGGATATGCCTTGAAGAAGGATGATGTCGGCCAAGTGAATTTGAGAAAATCTGAAGATGCGTCGGTGGCCGAATCCGTCATTAAAGAAGACTCCAGGAATGGGTGAGAGGCTTAGAGTGGTTGAGGGATAAGGATTTGAGGTGGGAATGGACAAGTTTAGATTTTCCACATAGGGAATCTTTCCTTTCGCGGCCAACTCTTTGAAAACATTGTCGGTGACATTTTGGTTCTTGGTTTTCGGTAGACGGGTGTCTTCCTTTAGAGATTGAAGTTTGGCTTTTTCATCGGTGGAGAGAACAATGTTGTGTTTCTTTTTCAACTCTTTCATTTTATTCATCAAGTCATCAATGTACTTGATGAATATGTCTTTCTTTGGATTTGCACTCTTCACTAGGAGCTTAGAGAGTTCATACCATTCGGAGAGGCTGAATTATTTCAGGTGGAAATCTCTAACACTTCTAGACAAACCATCTTCTCTTTCTATGATCAGCCTTACATCGGTAGGATTAGCTTTAGCGGTGGCAATTTTAATACCTGAGATCGGAGACCTGTTGGTTCGGTAGTGCATTGTCTTCTTGTACCAGTTTATTTCCTCATCCTTTTCTTCTTTTAGAGCACCCAACACTGATTCTTGGGTCTTGATAGGGTCGGTGGACTTAGCTTTTGCTGCTTCCTCCTTTGCGACTTTTAGAGAGAGGGCCTTTGATTCATCCATGGCTTTCTGAGCAAGTCTAGCCTCCTCAAGTTCTTGAGGAGATAGACCGAGGTTGGGGGTGGTTTCTTGAGATGGAGGCTTAAGTTTTAGAGTTTGGACATCTGCAGGTCGGGACCCATACTTTGCCAATTCCTTCTTTTTCTTTTCTTCTTTTGCCTCATCTTCGGCAGAAAGGACTTTCTTTCCTTTATCTTTCGGAGCCTTACTAACTTGCTCCCCCTCAGACCTTGCAGGAGTTTTCTCCACCGATAGAGATTGAATCGGTAAGGCTACCTCCACCGATGGTACCTGCGGAATCGGTGGGGAAGACAGAACATCGGTGGTTGTTGCTTTCAGTGGTGATTTCGGTGGTGATCTCGGTGGTGATCTCGGTGGTGATTTCGGTGGTACCGATGGTTGAGGAGTTGGAGAAAGAATAGTACCTGATTGTTCGGTAGCTTTCTTGGAGATATGGATCGGTGGTCTGTCGGTAGTGGATGAAGGATGATTGTTGTTAGTTCTCTTTACCGACGGCATTTTCGGTGGCTTTATAGATTTCTCCCCCTCAGCAGCAGCCGTAACTCCCAAACCCAACTGTTCAAAAAATTTGTCAATTTTGGAGTGCAGCAGTTGTACACCGACCGGATCAATGTTGGTTAAAGAGAAGTCACCGAGATCTAGATCCCAATCCAAGCTAGCATTGAGAGTGTCGACTTTTTGATGAAGACGGTCGAGTGATTGAGACAAGGAGGTCCGAAGAGATTGATGACGAGCCTCCCGGTTGAGAAGCCGAAACATTTCAGGATCCTTTACATCGACAGAAGCTTTGATGGTGGCAATAGACACGACCATGTTGGAGTGGTAGTTGGTCAATTCATCCAACCTTGTAGATTAGTTGGCCATATTTTCAGCAAGAGGCCGAAGAAGATCCTGTAGAATAGAAGCCAATAACTTAGGTTGTTGGGATTCCAAGACCGATACACGCTCATTTGCTTGAGCAATCATGGAGATAGTAGACCTTTTGAACGATTCGAATTGAGTACCCACCATCCTACATTGACGGGCACTTTCTTGAACATCAGCGATTAAGTCACTTGGCAGTCGAATACCTGTAGGAAGTGGGCAACGAACCTCGGGAAGGTGGAATTGGGGAGTGGTGGGTGATAATGGGGTATGGGGAAGCAATCTTTCCTCAGTAGAAGTGGATGAGGAGGGGTGAGTGCACAAAGGATCTGGATAAAGATGCCTTCTTGGGGGAGAAGGTGGCCTCCGTGGGGGTGATTGGGATGAGGAAGAGCCATCCTCAGATGAATCATATCAGTGGGGGTGGGGGATCGGTGGAGGCTAGGTGATCGGTGGTGAGGAGATGGAATAGGTGACGGTATCTTCGGTGGGGGGAGGGAGGGGTCGGTGATGATATCTTCGGTGGGGGAGAGGGTGGTTTCGGTGGAGATGGTGGGTCGGTGAGGGAGGGTTCGTCGGTGGTGAGCATGGTTCGAGGAGAGCCAGTGTCTTCCAACAAAAAATCAAAGAAATCACGTGGGGGGATTTTCCTGTGGGGGAACCCTCAGTGGGTTGTGCATCATCGATCGTGTAATGATCGGGTGTTAGGCTGTGCAGTGTGAATTCTGAACCTTCGAGGGGAGAGACCTCGAAGTCCTCTCCACCACCCAAGGAAGTGAGTGGGGAGGTAAGTTGGGGATTCTCCAAAAGTACAACCGAGGCCTGTGGAGAGACAACGGAGGAGTCGGTAGGGGTGATAATTGATTCCCTTGGCTCGGAAGGGAGAATTTCAACAACTGTCGATTTTTGAGAATCGACAGTTGGCTTAGATGGCTTGGCCGAAGGTTTCCGAGACCCTTTTAAAGGAGATCTCGGAGGGGATTTTAAGAGCCTCCGCTTTTGAGATGGGATTCGGACTTGGGTAACCTCCGAGGGATCTCTCGGTGGCGTAGTCCTAGAAGCAGGTGCAGAGGTGTCGGGGGCCTTTGATTGTTTCTTTTTAGCGCCACCCGACTTCACTCGGGAACGGGGAGAAGGGGCCACTATAACTTGGGAATCCGCGGGAACTTCCGGGTGTTGAAACCCGGGAGCTTCCGCGTCTCCCCAGTGAAGATCGAGAGTAAGAGCAAAAGATATCATACCTTGTCGTAAAGGAAGATCGGTAGCGAGGCGACCAACGTCAGGTGTCTTTTGGCCAACTATGGGAGATGACCAGTCGTAAACAAAACGAGGAGACTGGGACTTGCGATCCGTATCCAAAGCCGAGCCAATCTTGTATTGTATGATCATAGAGATGAAGCGAGGATAGGCCACATGACAGTGTTTCGGGTGCTTGACCACTTCAGTCAGTTCAGTAAAGAAATACTGAGCGAAATCTATCTTTCTTTGGAAAATGAGTGCATGGGCCAACTTGGTAATGTAAGAAGGGGATTGGTCTTGACCACTTGTCTTTCTAGAAAGACAATAGATCACGTGAGCGAAGAAAAAATTCCATAATCCACCCATTTTGTTGCGTGTTAGAGTACTTGGGCCTTTGGAGGATTTGGAAGCTTTGTCATCAGATTGGTGGATATAGCCAATGGTACTGACAACTTGTTCATGAAGGTTGTCGACATGCATGTCAATATATTCTGAAAAGGCATCGATCTTGATAGCACGACGAACATCATCAACGCCGAAGGTGAGATCGTGATCACCTTCCTCATTAGAAAGAATAGAGGCGTGAATGGACTCGTTTGATGGATCATACACACTAGTGAGCCAAAATTTTCTAATGAGCACTATGCTCATTTTAGGGTTGCAGGAGAAAGCATGGATTATAGGAGAGCGGGTCAAGAACTTCATTACCATGTTGAATTCAGGATGTGCGGAATCGGATTCAAATCTTGCAACGTGATTGCAAGGATTGAACTTCAAATCTGCAAAACATGTAGGAATGTCC
The DNA here is from genome assembly GCA_033807775.1 of Saussurea involucrata. NCBI lineage: Eukaryota > Viridiplantae > Streptophyta > Magnoliopsida > Asterales > Asteraceae > Saussurea > Saussurea involucrata. The sequence continues at coordinate 34,820,990 of CM066323.1, forward strand.
TTGACAATCTTTGTAGACTTTGGAACCTTCGAGGAAGCCATCGATGTTAGAAGAGAGAGAGAGAAGGTGAGAGTTGCAGGTTTGAAATAGAAGAATGATGGAGAAGATGGGTTTTTATAGAAAGGTTGTGGGTTTTGAATTAGGGCGGCAACGGTTAAGAAGGTAATCGAAGGGGTTGGTTTTTTTTTTTAAATGATATTTTAAAAAGAGTAATGATGAGGGTATGGGATCGTGTGGAGAGAAAGGGGTGACATGGAAGAGGAAGGGTCAACAAGGTCTGACAACTAGGGTTGTAGGATGATGTGAGCATGGGGAATCGTATATGATAAGCATGAGAGAATTGGTGGGTGAAATTTTTGATACCAGAATTAAGGTCCACTGATGAGAGAGGTAGATATCAGTGTGTATTTCGGTAGAGTATTTCTACCGACTTAGGGTATACGGTGGGGTAATCGTCACCGACGTAGAGTATTCGGTGGACTAAAGGAGGTCGGTGGGTAAATCTTACCGATGAGAAGTAAGTGGGCGGAGAACTGAGCGGTCGGTGAGAGTAATGGATCGATGAGATTAGTATACCGATTTGGATTCGGTGGTGGTATCGGTGGAAGTAGGACATCGGGGAAATGGTAGAAGAGGCTTCAGGTTACCAAGCTTTATAAGGGCCAAAGAGTGTCATACCAGGCACGAGGGGCCTGTTTGAGACCATACAAGGCTTTGTCTAGTCTGTACACATAGTCTGGATGTGATGGATCTTCAAATCCTGGAGGTTGCTTCACATAGACTTCTTCAACCAGCTCACCATTCAGAAATGCACTATTTACATCCATTTGAAATACTCTGAAATTTTGATGAGCAGCATGAGCAAGAAAAATTCTGATGGCTTCAAGTCTGGCAACAGGGGCAAAAGTTTCATCATAGTCAATGCCTTCTTCATGTATGTATCCTTGAGCAACCAGTCTGGCTTTGTTTCTGATGACAGTCCCATCTTCATCCATCTTGTTCCTGAAGACCCACTTAGTGCCAATGATGGTTTTCTTTGGAGGTCTAGGCACTAATATCCAAACTTTGTTCCTTTCAAACTGAGAAAGTTCCTCTTGCATGGCAGTGATCCAACAGGGATCTGCTAGAGCTTCATCAATCTTCTTAGGCTCGATAAGAGAGAGAAAGTTCACATAGAGACAAATATTTCCAGCTCCTCTTCGTGTTTGTACTCCAGCTTGTTGATCACCAATGATATGATCGATGGGGTGATCTTTGGTCCATTTTGTGGCAAGAGGTAAAGGTGGTGGAAAATTTTGTGTAGAGTATGTCGGTGGAGTGGGATTAGAGGTTCGGTGGAAGGCTGAACTGTCGGTGGTAGGCAAAGAATTGGTGGAAGCCTGAATGTCAGTGGAAGGCTGTATTTTGGTGGGAGAATGCATGTCGGTGGGAGAATTTATGTCGGTGGGGAGATGGTCAATTTCGGTAGGAGAAGTGTCAGGCACAATGGAAGGTGACCCAACTTGGTTATTTGAAGTAGAGGGATTTGATGGAGTTAAAGGAATGGAGGATGCATCGGTGGAATTGACTATAGGAGCATCACCTATGCATGAAGAAATCCATCTGTGTAATTCAACATCATCATTTGAGAGAGATGATGATCTTAGATCATCAAATTTGACATGAATAGACTCATCAATGCATTTTCTCCTGAGATTATATACACAATATGCTTTGGAGGATAGAGAGTATCCAACAAAGATTCCTTCATCAGCCTTGGGATCAAATTTGCCAAGATTGTCACGATCATTTAGGATGAAACACACACAGCCAAAAACATGAAGAAAACCTATATTTGGTTTTCTGCCATGAAAAACTTCATAAGGGGTATTATCATGTCTTTTGGATATTACAAACCTATTTTGAGTAAAGCAGGCAGTATTAACAGCTTCAGCCCAAAAGTAGGTTAGCATTGATCTTGCAGCCTCACATAGAGTTCTGTTTTTCCTTTCCACGACTCCATTTTGTTGAGGAGTCCTTACGGCAGAGAAATTTTGAGAAATTCCTTTCTCATTAAAGAAGTCTTCAAGAGCACTGTTTCTGAATTCAGTACCATTGTCACTTCTCACCGATCGTACAAGTTGTCCATTTAGAACTTTATTTTTCTTGACAAAGTTGATGATTTCTTCAGTTGCATCACTTTTATACCTGAGAAAAGACACCCAAGTATATCTAGTAAATTCATCAACGATTACAAGAATGTACCTTTTGCCTCCTAGATTGGGAGTTCTGACTGGTCCACATAGATCCATGTGCAGCATTTGGAGAGGAAGAGTAATGGAGGAGCATTGCTTGGTCTTGAAGGAAGTTTTGGTGAGCTTCCCTTTTTCACATGCATCACACAACTTTTCTTTAACAAAATTCAACTTTGGCATGTATGTCACCAGCTCTTTGTTTGAGATTTTGTGGAGAGTTTTGAAGTTGAGATGAGATAGACGTTTATGCCACAGCCAGTTCCTTTTGGCTGTGTCATCTGACACAAAGCAAACACTGGATGAATTATTATTTTGTCCCATATCGATGATATAGACATTTTCCATCCTTCTTCCAGATAGAACCACTTTCATGTTTTTGTCAACAACAGTACAGATACAAAGTTCGAAGATAACTTTATATCCTAGATCACACAGTTGGCTGATACTGAGGAGATTGTGCATGAGGCCTTCAACAAATGCCACTTTATTGAAGGTGACAGATCCATTTGTGAGAGTTCCATATCCTTTGGTATAGCCTCTAGAGTTGTCTCCAAAAGTTACAAAAGGACCCTTTTCAGACACATAGTTAATAAGAAGAGATTTGTTTCCCGTCATGTGACGTGAGCACCCACTATCCAAATACCAGATTTGATGGTGCTCCAAAACTTGTATGCACATACAGATTAGTTCTTAGGTACCCATTTGGTGGTGGGTCCTTTGGGGTTAGAAGAGGAAGAGTCCTTAGGTTTGGTTCTGTCAATTCTTTCCTTTGGACAATCCTTTGCAAGATGAAAGGTGTCACCACAGTTATAACACTTTCTGTAGATAAATGTTTTTTTAGGTTTTGCACTTTTTCTTTTCCTTTCCCTATGACATTAACTTGAATAGATTTAGGACCAAAGGATGAGATGAGGGGAGTAAAACTTAAAATCCCATTACCAGAAGTGGAAGCAAAGTTGGAAAGATTTCTTGAAGAGTTTTTGAAATTATCTTTCCCAAGGTCTGAGGATTTTCTTTTTAAAGAGAGATCGGTGTTATTATTATCTCTTTTGAAAAACTTTGATTTTGAAGAGTTAGGAGATGAGACTTCATCAATTTCTAAATCTTTTAAAAGATCACGGATGGGTTTAGAAACATCATTGGAGTCCTCTTTTTCCATGGTTTGAACAGACGAAGATTCTTTAGCTTTTATAAACATTCTGAACTTTAAAGCTTCGCCTAGATCAACTGAGTTTAAAGAAATAGAGTCACAAGAACTTGACTCAGAGTCATCATCCCATACACTAGAGGTAGAGACAAGAGCATGAGAAGAGGATTCAGAAATGGTTTTTCCAAAGCCTAAACCAAATTTGTTATCACCAGAAATTTGATCTTTAAAGATTTGCTCAAGATTTTTTGATGAACTTGTCCATTTTCTAACTGTCTCTTGTTCCCTTTTTAATTTCTTAAAAAGCTTGTTTTTCTGTTTTGAAATCATATGATTTATGGTTTTCAGATCCTCAAGCTCAACTTTGATTTCCTCAAACTTTTCAAGTTTAGACATACAAATTTCAAGTTGAGAGGTGAGGTTTTTAACTTGAACAGATTTTCTTTTCTTGCCATCCTTGACCGTATAAAAGTCTTTAGTTAAAGATTTATAAGCATCAATCTTTTCACTGTCAGTCATATCATTAAAGGGATGTACCTGAGAGTATGATGTCGAGCACCCAGTTGACACCAGAGCCATTGGAGAGGTAGCTTTTTCTGAATCTTCCATATCTTCAGATATGGCCATGAAACACATGTTAGGAGAACCACTGTCAGAAGTTTCTTCTTCATCCCAATCATGAATTTCTACCATGAGACCTTTTCCTTTTCTTAGAAGACCCTCACTTCTTTCTTTCTCTTTCTTGTACTTTGCCTTATACTTCTCAGCACGTTCCTGATGGTCTTGGGAAGATGATTGAGTGTCTTTCTTGGAAAAGGTTGATTTGAAGGAGTTGTTTTTGGGTTTCTCATACTTGGAAGAATATTTGTCAGAGGATGTGGTCCTAGATTTAGCAATACGCTTGCTTCTGCACTCAGAGGCAAAATGTCCTTTCTTACCACAGTTAAAACACTCTTCATTGGACTTATCAAAAGAGGGAGTTTTTGTGGAAGAAGAGGGTTTTCTGAAAGTTCTAGATTTGTTAAAAGGATGAGACTTGTTCTTGAAACCAGCCATCATAGCCATTTCATCAGACAACTGCTCAACCGCGATTTCCTCACCTTCATCATCGGCATCACTTAGATATGCCTCCGTTTGGTGAGTAGAGTTGTTTTGGCTGTCATTATCAGAGTCAGATGAAGGATAGGTGATTCTAGGAACACTTTGTGTTTTCTTGGAATTTTCACTGACAAGGGATATAGAAGAGCCCTTTATCTCTTTGGTGAAAGATTTCCTTTGTAACTTGGTTTGTTCAAAGTTAAAGAGAGTTCCATATAAGACAGTTAAGGGCATGTACTCAAGGTCCTTGGTAGTCTTGATACAAGTGCATATATTCTCCCAAAATTCAGGGAGACAATCCATGAACTTGCATTAAACTTCCTCATTATCATAGACTCTGCCCAATAACTTCAGATCATTTAGAAGAGAGTTGAAACGATTATAGTAGCTAGGAAGAGATTCACCTTTTTCATAAGCAAAGAGTTCGTACTTTATAATGAGACCAATCTTTTTGCTCTTCTTCACTTCCTCTGTACCTTCGTACAAAACACACAATGTGATCCACATCTCTTTAGCAGTTTCAAAGTTAACCAGAGAGTGATAGACCTCATCAGGAAGAGAAAGAGCAATAATTGCCCTGAGCTTAGAATCAAGAGAAACCAAACGTTTTTCCTCATCAGTATATTTCTTTGGGTTTTTAAGGATATAACGACCAGTAGCTTTGGATTTCTCTTTGTCAGAAGGCTCATCAGAATCATCGGAGTCACTAGATTTCTCCTTATCAATGGTTTCTTTACCTGGCCTATGCGTTTCATAGCGAGCCCAGACTCTAGGGATAATAGGTCCCTCTTTGAGAATGGTTGGATATCTAGTATCCACTCCTTCCATGAATAGCATCATACGACTTTTCCAAAGAGAAAAGTTGTTAGGGTTAAACTTAGGAGGCTTGGCTATGGAGCCATTTTCAGAAAAGTTGTTTTGAAAAGAGTTTTCAATTGTTGAAGATGAAGAGGCAGCCATCACAGATCAAATTTATAAATTAAACTTTCTGCTCTGATACCACTTGTTAGTCCCAGATGGCTTAACAAGTATTGTAGAAGGGGGGGTTGAATACAATACTCAAAATTTTCACAATTTTAATTCTATTATTGAAAAACTTTCAACAAGAATTACACATAGAAATCTAAAGACTGTTGCGGAAAAGAACAGATAAAACTATTCTAACAATCTTTCACAAAGTATACTAAACAAAAGAACTTAGAACACTTAGAACAAAGTTATAAAGTTCTTGAGCAAAGAGGAGAGTTTTTGCACTGAGAATATCTTCCAGTTTGCGTAGTTTGCATGGGAGCTTCTACCTTCTTTTATAGTGTGATGAGCATTAAATGCTTAGGACACTTGTCATAAGAAGATTGGTTTGTAGGTGATGTTCTCTGAAAAGTAGATATATCCTTAAAACCAGGAAGCATGCCCATGCTGATTGAGACGTTTTCTAAAAATGGACAAGGCGCCAAACGGTTACTTTTACCTGACACTAGATATTTTCCAAAAATGGAAGATCTTCTTGATGTGTTTTCCAAAGCAGTTTCACCGATAATGTTCCACCAATATGAGAGCCTTGATACTTGTCTCTTTATGAAGAAAAACATCCATGGGAAAGAATAGAGATCCCACCGATTTTGAGCATCTACATCGGTGGGATGAAGTTGACCGACAGAAAGATGGTCGGTGGAGAAGGTGTCCACCGTTGTGTGGTAACACCATCGGTAGACAATGACTTGTAATTTGTTGTGAAGGTTATTCTTATTTCCACAATGAGAATATCTTCAAGCTTGGTTCCGGTTGATCTTCGACTTCACCGAACAGTTGCTATCTTGTACAAGTCATCTTAAAGAACCATTCCAAAATATTCTAAGTAAGATTTAGAAGGGACATCGGTGAGTCAATTTCAAATCTTTGGTGACCCAACATCTTCCACCTCCCTTACCTCCTGCTACTAAATGGACCAAAGATCACCCCATTGACCAAATTATCGGTGATCAGCAAGCTGGGGTCCAAACTAGAAGAGGCACTGGAAATATTTGTCTCTATGTGAATTTTTTATCTCTCATTGAGCCAAATAAAATTGAGGAAGCATTAACCGATCCATACTGGATCACTGCCATGCAAGAAGAACTTTCTCAATTAGAAAGAAACAAGGTGTGGAGATTGGTTCCCAAACCTCCAAAGAAAACAATTATTGGAACCAAGTGGGTCTTCAGGAACAAAATGGATGAAGATGGTACAGTCATTAGAAACAAGGCCAGACTTATTGCTCAAGGATACAGACAGGAAAAAGGAATTGATTATGATGAAACATTTGCTCCTGTTGCTAGACTTGAAGCCATAAGGATCTTTCTGGCTCATGCTGCTTACCAAAACTTCAGAGTCTTCCAGATGGATGTTAAAAGTGCATTCCTCAATGGTGAACTTGCTGAGGAAGTCTATGTGAAATAGCCACCTGGATTTGAAGACCCCACACATCCTGACTATGTGTACTGATTGGACAAAACTCTCTATGGTCTCAAACAGGCTCCTCGTGCCTGGTCTGACACCCTTGCTGAATTTCTCTTGAAGAATGGGTATTCCAGAGGTAAAATTGACAACACTTTATTCATCAAGCAGACCTCAGGTAATCTCATACTTGTTCAAATCTATGTGGATGACATCATCTTTGGTGCCACCGATGAATCACTTTGTGATGAGTTTGCCTCTCTCATGATGAGTCAATATGAGATGAGCATGATGGGAGAGATAACATTTTTCTTAGGCCTTTAGGTCAAACAAACTTCAGAAGGGATTTTTATTAATCAAAGCAAATATATTTGTGACCTTCTGAAGAAGTTTAATTTTGAAAGTTGCTCGCCTATGAAAACTCCTATGGGACCACCCTTGAAAATTCATGCTGATCCAGATGGTAAATCTGTTGATGTAACGAATTATCGAGGTATGATTGGGTCCCTTCTTTATCTTACTGCCAGTAGACCCGACATTATGTTTTCTACTTGTCTCTATGCCCGTTATCAGGACAATCCAAAACAATCTCATTTGTCTGCTGTAAAACGGATTTTCCGGTATCTGAAAGGTACCTTGCATCTGGGTCTTTGGTATCCCAAAGACTCAGGTTTTGAACTAATAGGGTATTCAGATTCTGACTATGCAGGTTCCAAAGTTGATAGAAAGAGCATCACATGTAACTGCCAACTTCTTGGTCGTAAATTGGTCAGTTGGTCCAGCAAAAAACAAAACTCAGTTTCAACCTCAACTGCTGAAGCTGAATATGTTGCTGCTGGGAGTTGCTGTGCTCAAATCTTGTGGATGAAGAATCAACTGAGGGACTATAATCAAGTCTACTCTCAAGTTCCAATTCTATGTGATAACTCTAGTGCAATAGCTATTGCCAACAATCCAGTTCTGCATTCAAGATCAAAACACATAGACATCAGAGACCACTTCATCAGGGATCACATTTCTAAAGGTGACATTGAGCTGCACTTCATTCCTACTAATCTTCAGCTTGCTGACTTGTTCACCAAACCCTTAGATGAAGCCAGGTTCAACTTTCTGATAGGTGAACTTGGAATGTTGTACTTAGATTTTTAAAAAAAAATTGTTTACATCGGTGGCCTCTCTCACCGACACTCAATAACTCACCAAAATTTCCTTGTCGGTGGATCTCATTCACCGATACCCTAAACCACTTATCCCACTGACACTTCTCATCGACAAAATCCATCCACCGACACCCTCTCACTAAGCCCCGTTCACCATCGGTGAGCTCTCTATACTCACCAATGCTACTACCTTATCGATCCATTCCACCGATACCTACGTCACCTCTCTCATCGGTGATCATCATCTCACTGATACCCTTTTTCACCGATATCCCTTTCAGTATAATCACCACTCACTGATACCCTTAGTTTCCTATTGGTGAGTACCCTTCTCTTCGCCATCTACTCACGGCGGTAGCCACTCCCCGCCGATGCTTTCCCCTATTCTTTTGTAATCCTTATCCTGCACGATTCCCTATGCTGACCTCACCCTACACTCTATATGTCAATCCACTTTTGACCCATCACCTTCCTCTCTTATGTAATTTCTCTCAGCCGAATTCCATCATTTCCCTAATCGTTACTTCTTTATAATTTTCATTTATTATATGTTTTAAAACCAAGAAACCCTTTTGAACTCTCATAACCGTTACCGCCAAACTCACCCTTTCAAATTCTCTTATATAAATACCCATCCTCTTCCCCACTTCTTCTTTTTCGAATACCTGCAAACCCACGATCGAACTATCTCTCTCTCTCAAACAAAACCTGTAACTTCTCTAAACTTCAACAATGGCATCCTCCACCTCCTCCAAGGCCTCCAAGCACCCTAAGATCGTCAAAGAAGTACCTACATCCTTTGAAGACCTCAAGTTCAACCCTTGCAACCATGTTGCAAGATTTGAAGTTGATCCTTCTCATCTCGAGTTCACCACTGTCACCAAGTTCTTGATCCGCTCTCCTCTCCTTCATGCCTTTACGTGCAATCCAAAAATGAGCAAATTCCTCATTAGGAAATTTTGCCTCACTTGTGTTTATGGTCCCTCAAACGACTCCATTAACGCTTTAATCCTCACTGATGAAGAGGATGGTGATCATGACCTGACCTTTGGCGTGGATGATGTTAGAGATGCTCTGAAGATCACTGCCTCCCCATAATATGAAGACATGCATGTAGAAAATGCACATGAAGAAGTGGTACGTACTCTCGGCTACATTCATCAAACTTCTTCCAAATCTTCCAAACCGGCTAAAGGACCTGGTACCCTTGTGAGAAACAAGATGGGAGGCATTTGGAACTTCTTCTTCACTCACATCATCTACTGTCTTTCTAAAAAGACAATTGGCCATGATCAATTCCCATCTTACATCACTTCACTAGCCCATGCACTTATTTTCCAAAGAAAATTTGACTTTGCTCAATATTTCTTCACCGAGTTGGCTAAAGTGGTGAAACATCCAAAACGATGTCATGTGGCCTGACCAAGATTCATCTCCATGATCATTCAACACAAGATGGGTGCTGCTTTGGATGCTGATCGGAAATCCGAATCTCCCAAATTCGTTTATGACTGGTCTGCCCCAGTTGTTGGGAAAAACGCACTCGATGTGCAACCCCTCGCCACCGACTTGCCGCTCCGCCCAAATATGTCAACTTACACTGGGGGGCGCTGAAATCCCTAGGTTTGTACAACCGACGATTCCGGAAGACCCTCCAGCCGTGGTGGCCCCTATCCCCTCTACCCGAGTAAAGTAGGGTGGCGCCAAGAAAACATCTTCACGGGCCACCGACACCTCCGTGTCCGCTTCCGGGACCACGCCCCCGAAATCACCTTCGGAGGCTACCCAAGTCCCAACCCCTTCCCACAAGTGGAGGAACTCCAAATCCCCTCGAGATCTCCTCTAAAGAGGTCTCGGATACATTTGGCCAAGCCACACCGGCCGGTTACCGATTCTCAAAAATCGGTGACCGTTGAAATTGTCCCATCTGGGCCAAGGGAATTCATCTTACCTCAAACCGTCTCCTCCATTGCCTCTCAAAAGGTTTTGGTTGTACCACTGGAGAACCCTCCACTTGCCTCATCACCTACTTCCTTGGGTGGTGCATATGACTTCGGGGTCTCTCCCCTCGAAGGCACTGATTTTGCATTTCACAGCCTTACACCCGACCACTATGTGGTTGATGATGCACAACCCGATGAAGGTTCGGCTGGTCCAGCGGTCGTTCCGGAGGGCTTGGATTTTCTGGACTTCTTGTTGCAAGATACAACTTGCCCACGACAGGTACCCACCGATGATCCCACCAAAGCTAACACCACCGATCTGCCGAAACCATCCACCCCACCGATGCGATCTCCCCCGACCGACGCAATCAACACCGATCCACCCTTCTCCTCCACCGAAAAAACCCTCACTGACACAACCATCCCCCCGAAAATTACCCTCCCACCGACAATCTCCCATACCAACTCACCAAAGCAGTTCATCTTCTAAAGATAGTTCATCACCCTCTCCCTCACCTACGAGAACCCTCTTCCACGATCCCTTCTCTGATCAACCATCCTCCTCCACCATTCCAGATACAAGGCCACTTCCCCACACTTCTTTATCTCCCACTACACCCCGGTTCCAACTCCCCGATGTCCGTCTCAGTGCATCAGCTACTTCAAACATCCGCCTGCCTTCTGATCTTATTACCGAGGTTCAGAAGAGTGCTCGCCAGTGTCGGATGGTGGGTACCTAATTTAAGGCTTTTAAACAGGTCTCCCTATCTCTTATTGCTCAGACTGCAGACAGGGTTTGAGTTTTGGAAGATCAGGATCTCCATTTGTTTTAAGCTTCCCTTCAGACCCTGCTACAGCCTCTCACCGACTCTATTGCTACTGTTGGCCAAAGGTTGGAGGATTTAACCACATCCAACTCACATATGGCCATCTCCTTGGGTGCTCTCAAAGCTTCTGCCAATGGCAAGGATGTTGTGATTGCCATGCTTCGTGATAGGGACACTCAACAACAGTCCCTCAATTCTTCTATCATGGACTCTCTCAAACATCTTCACAACAAGGTTGATTTTCTCAATAACAACCTTGATTGGGATCTTGATCTTGGGGATTTCTCCTTTGATAATGTTGGCAGACTTCGGCTTCAGCAAATTCATCAGAGGATGGATGTTCTTTCTGATCACTTGGGTCTCAGTTCTCCGGCTGCTGCTGAGGGGGAGAAAGGCCCAACAAAGGCTCCCAGAATGCCTTATGTTAGGCATGTCGGTAGCAACAGACCTCCAACACATACCACCGACACCTCATCCATCTGCTTTTCTACAAGACCCAAAACCACTGAAATACCTGTTGAACCATCCAAGTTTGTGGTCACCAACAAACCACCGACCGACATTGCATCCCACCAAACATCGGTGGCCACCCCTGCCCCATCGGTGGCCACTACCGAAAAATAGGTGGCCATACCTTATATTATCCCATCGGTAGAGGGAACCGGCGGATCAGTTCAGGGGGAGAAAACTCATAGAAGAGAAGAAGAATAAGGAGATAGTTGAATATGGGGCTCAACCATCTAATGCACAATCGCTAAGACTTAAACCTCCTTCCCAAGGAGTTGTCTCTGATTTGGGTCTATCTCCCCAAGAAATTGAGGAGGCTCGTCTTGCTCAAAAGGCTTTGGATGACGACAAAGCCTTATCTATTAAAGTTGCAAAAGAAGAAGCTGACAAAGCCAAAACCTCAGACCCTATCAAAGCTCAAAAATCTGAGTTGGGCTCTCTTGAAGAAGAAAAGGAAAGAGAGATAGGTTGGTACAAGAAAGTCATGCACTACCGGACTGACATGTCACCGATCTCATGTGTCAAAATTGCAACTTCCAGAGTTACTCCCTCCGATGTTTGGCTCATTATTGAAATAGAGGATGGATCTTCCAGGAACATCAAAGATTACCATCTCAAGCAATTCGGCCTCTCCGAATGGCTTGAACTTTCAAAACTATTGGTCAAATGTGCAAACCCAAAGAAGGAGATCTTCATCAGACAAATCGGTGGGTTGATGGACCGAATGAAGGAGATCAAGAAAAAGCACAACATTGCTCTTTCTTCTGAGGAACGTGCCCGTGTTCAAACCTTGAAAGAAGATGTCAGGCTTCATCTTACAAAGACAAAATCGGTGAAAGACACCATCTTCAAAGACATGACTGCCAAAGGAAGGATTCCCTATGTGGACAATCTTGACCTGTCCATCCCAACCTCCATTACTTACCCGTCTACCACACTATGTCTCTCACCAGTTCCAGGTTTGTTTTTCAACGATGCCCTGGGCCACCGACGTTTCTTCAGGTTCTCATAGATCTACCTTGCCGATATATTCTTCTTAGATGGCATTTGCAATCTCATGCCTTACATTCCTGAAGCACAGCCATACTACCAGGACATCGCCACCGAAATCAAACGTCGTCATCGTCCAAGGAAGTAATATGGGTATTGGTCATTTCAAGTACTTGTATTTTTTCTCTTTTGATGTTTCAGTCATTATAATGAATACAAGTACTTTTCTTTCTTAACTTAGAATCTATTTGAATTTCATTTTATTGTTGCACATAATTTTTTTTCTCCTTGTAAATGTTGGATATACTGAACAAATCCATAAAAGAAAAATAGACCAAAAAGAATAAAAAGAATGGTCTATGTGAAAAGAACCCAAAAAGAGTAAAAAGGGTCAAAATGTATGTTATATTCAGTTACTCTTAAATCTTCTAAGTATGGAGCTCAAATTCAAATAGGGGGAGATTGTTGGGTCACCAAGGATTTGAAATTGACCTACCGATTTTACTCCTAAAATGTTACTTAGAATATTTTACTGTGGTTCTTTATAATGACTTAGACAAGACAACAAAAGTTCGGTGAAGTCGAAGATCAACCGAAATCAAGCTTGAAGATGTTCTCATTGTGGAAGTGAAAGACACTCTTCTCAACAAAAATCTAAGTCATTGTCCACCGAAGTTCTCTATGAAAATCGGTGGACACTCCAACCGGTCCTCTCTCAAGATCGGTCAATCAAGCCCACCGATAAGAGCTTCAAATCGGTGGCAACATGGTCTTCATCACACTCAGTTTAGGTCAACGAATCTCACCGACCTCTCAGTCTAAATCGGTGAGATTTATTCTTGGAAGACAAAATGAGAAGATCATTTATTATGGGATAATATCCATTGTCAGGTAAAAGTGACTATTTGTTGTTTTATCCAATCTCATATATTGTCTCAATCAAGCATGGGTATTCTTCCTGGTACTAAGGAAAAGGTGAAAAGGACACATCAACTTTTCAGAGTCAACCCCTACATTCAAATCTCCATATGACAAGTGTCCTAAGCATTTAATGCTTCATGCACTATATAAAGAGGAAGGAGCTCCCCATGCAAGGTTACACGTTCCTAAAGGACTTCTTAGTGCAAGATTACTCCCTCTCTCTCTTGTGAACTTCCTAGCTTTCAAACTTTGTGTTTTAAAAGTTGTTTTGTTTTCAGTTTGCTTTGTGAAGATTGTTAGAATAGTTTAACTGTTCTTTTCCACAACAATCTTTAGTTTTCTGTGTGTAATTCTTGTTGAAGTTTTTCAATAAAAGAATTAAATTAAGTGATTTTTTGTGTATTGTATTCAAACCCCCCCCCCCCCCTTCTACAATACCTGTTTAAGCCATCTGGGACTAACAAGAGTGAATTACACTTTTGGTCCCTCGTGAATGCCCGGATTTCACTTTTCGTCCCTCCAAAGCTGAATGTACACTTACAGTCCCTAAAACACAGTTTTGGAGCCCAAACTGGTCCCTCTCACTGACGCCGTCCATGTTGTTGCCGTTAGAGCTCCCATGTGCCCCTCACGTGAGGGCCATTTTTGTCTTTCTACCCTTTCCCTCTATTTCCTTTTCATTTAGATAGTACATGACTAAACGACGGTTCATTCCAAAGCTACCCTCGGTACACAACTTCATCATCATCCACATTCATCTTCAGCTACAACGATCGCAAAGAATTGCAGACAATGGGACGAACTCAGTGGCAAATACGTTTTAGCACAGATGATATTGACTATCCAGAAATATATGGTATGTCACAAAATAACTTCACCAATGCATAGCTCAGATTAGAGCTAGAAATAGGTTTTTGCTTGCTTTTCTTTGTTTGGATGTAAATTTCAGGTATTTATTTGACCCTAATCTCCCTGAAGATACATCATGGAGGGGTGTTCACAAAGAAACCTGGAAGGGTGTATGTAAGGGATAAAACACAGTTTGTAGACTTAGTAGATACTGATGAGTTCTCTGTGCATGAGCTAAATGCAATGGTTGCTGACATAGGTTACAAAGACCTTGTGCCTCCTATGTATTATCACTTTAGAATTCCAGATATGGATTTAGATTATGGTCTCATGTCTTTAGGGAATGATTAAGATGTATTGAACTTCTTTAAATACTTTCCAAAATGTAAACTTGCTGATGTTTTTATTTAGCATTGGAGGACCACCCTTAGATCATATTTTACCTCACCTAATGCTGCAAAAGTTGTAATAGATGAGCTTCCTGAAGATGTATCACCTCAACTGAATAGGAGACCAAAGAAGTTTAAGGGATCTTTAGTTCTTGTAAGAAAATAATTATATCTCGGATGGGTTGAGAAGGATGTATCACATGATCAAACTCACATAAATGCTCACATAACAGGGGAAACTATGCTAGAGAAGGATGGTGTGGGAGTGAATGTGGTTGAAAGTGAGGGTCAACATGGATTAGATTTTGATCTTAACAACTTTGACAAAAGTGTGGGATTGAATATGGATGAAGGTGAGGCAAGGGATCAACATGGATTAGATTTTGATCTTAACAACATTGACATAAGTGATTATGACGTGTTTGATGACTTTAATCCTTTTGAAGTTGCCAACAATGATGTGGGTAATGAAATCAACATGGGTGATCAACCTGGAGTAGATGAAGCTTTTGTAGATGAAGCTGGAGTAGATGAAGCTGGAGTGGATGAAGACATGGACTGCAATGATGGAGGTGGATCTGATGAAGACATTCCCTTGAGTGATGAAGTTGGAGTAGATGATGTTGACAATGTTGACATGACAGAGTTTAGGAACAATGTTGGCTTAGATGAAGAGTTCTTGAATCCTCATGAAGATGGTATGGTAAGTCCAGTCAGGGATGATGACCAAGCTTTTGTAGCAGACCTTGAGCAGTTTGATAGTCCATTAAGGGAGGATGATATTGAGGTTAATAGGAAAGGAGGACTCAGGAAGTTAAGGGAAAAAAGAACAAGAGAGGTAAGTGGGAGTGACAATGGGTTTTATATTGGGCAAGTCTTTGGACTGAGAAGCAGATGTACCAAATGCAAGCTTCATGGCCACAATGCAAGGACATGTAGGGGGGGGGGGGGGGGTAGTGGAAGTCAAGCATAGGTAATTTAAGATGTATAAAAACATTTGTGTTGTGCTTTCTTTTGGGAAACAATGTACCACTTTTTGTGTAGATGGTTTGGGACAATGATGGTATTTATCAACTACTAGTTTATGTAATGGACAAGTTGGGCTTGAATGTGCTTATTGGTCATCCAATGCCATTCACTTTTGGTCATATTTGGTATGAATGTGGTTTTTTTTGTCATATTTCCTATTCACTGTTTTTTGGTATGAATGTGTTTTTTGTCATATTTCTTAACACATTATCCTCTTAACACATTATCACATTAAATGGAGGGGTGTCATTTATTGAACCAAGAACAATTGAAGAACAATAAATGCAACACATTGCCATTTACTTAAAAAATAAAGTGTTTACATAAGTTAGCCACTTAAAATGTAGAAAAGAAGCAACACTATCCAAGTTAAACAACAAAATAGCTTCCATCTTTGCCTCTGCTTCTGAAGTTCTTCAATTTTCCCTTCAAGCTTGTTCTTTGATCTCAAAAGCCCATTTATAATAGCCATACTGTTAGAAGAAATTGGGGGGTCCACCCACCTAAAGAAACGACAATTCCATACCTAATATACAAATCAAACCAAATTAGCACAAAATCTGACAAATAACCAAAACAGAGTGAAAAACCTACATTTCTCGAACAACAGTTGAATCGGCGCCCTGGAGTTTTTTCTGTCCACGATGTGCGAGTGATGGCAGGTAAACCACAGTTGCAGTAAACCATGGGTGGAAGTATGGGGCGAACCATTTTCAGTTTGGAGAGACAGTATGAAATAGAGAGAGAAGGGAGGTCTGATGGGAACGATGAAGATGATATGAACGTTGGGAGTCGTTTATTAATGAAAAGGAAATAGAGGGAAAGGGTAGAAAGACAAAAATGCTCCTCACGTGAGGGGCACATGAGAGCTCTAACGACAACAACATGGACGACGTCAGTGAGAGGGACCAGTTTGGGCTTCGAAACTGTGTTTTAGGGACTGTAAATGTACTTTCAGCTTTTGAGGCACGAAAAGTGAAATCCGGTCATTCACGAGCGACCAAAAGTGTAATTCACTCTTTAAACATACTTTGTATTTTGTAAATACATAAAAGAGTTGATAACTAATTATGGAAATTTAAATTCTACATATACATAAATAAATAAATGGTTGTAAATCAAAGATACAATATACAATTTTATTTTTCTCCACGAGAAGTTAAAAAAAGTTATTATATTTACTTTAATAACAAAATTGATCACTAGAATCATTTACTAAAACGGACCATCTGTTGGCAAAACAGATATCCACGCTTATCGTTGGCAACCATCGTACCACTGCCCTTCGACCAACCCCTCCCCTCCCAATCCCATTGCCCCCACTCCTCGCCCTTCCCTCCTCTTACGACCCCTTCACTAGTGCCCCGGTTTTTTTCTTCTTTAGAATTTACGTATTTGTTGTTTGAGCGCACGAAGTTTTTAATTAAGGGCTATTTTGTCTTTCTTAAACCATTTTGGTATAAATTACATCAAGTTGAAATTTTAGATGGTCTAATTTGACATTTTAATAGTTAGGTAGTATATCTCGTACCTTTTTGATAAATTCATTCTCTATTTGATAGTTGATACAAGAAATGTAAGAAAAAGAAAATATTTTAGAAACTCACATCAAACATGTCAAAAACAAAGAAATAAGGTCGACTCTAACTTAGACAAAGTGAACTTAAAAGTTCGTAGATTAATTAAACAAGCCAAGAACGATGCTAAAAGGTTTATACTTTGAAATAGCATAAACAACGATGACTTTATACTTTTAAGACACATTTTTACCATATTCGCGATCCATACGTAGAAATAAAGGAAAACAAAGCAAAGTTATAGGAATCGACGCATATATAGAGATATGTATATACATTCATATGTGAAGCAAATATACGTTTTGCGTTCAAATACTTAACAAATGTTATTGTCAAATATTTTATAAAAGGTTTAGTATTTATAATCATGGTCGACTTGCCGTAATTTGAGTTGGGATATGATTTGATTAGCAATAAAATGAAATTAAGTCAATAGTAGGGTGATAGGTTTTGAGGAGACAACCAAGTTTAATTAATATTACTTGCAAAGTGTATTGAGATATTTCCATATAATTCCTTGTTAAAAGTCAATGTAAAACACACATGATATGGGTTTGAAGAACACAATGAGTAGGGTAAGAAAAACATGACCACCCTTTTTAACATATATTTGTTTTTTCCAAAGTCAAACGATTGTACGCGAACTATTTATTTATGTAAAGAAAGGAAAAAGGGTTTTGGCAACGAACCCTGTTTACATGACAAAAAGCAAACTTGATCTGAATGAATGTATCTTGACTATATATAGTTTTAGTTAATATAACAAACACGAAAACCCGTCAAGGCTAGGAAAACAATTGTTGTGGGATTCTATTTTCTCATTGTGTCCCCTCTTTTCCAACTCTAAAGTGTCCCAATCAAGTTCAATTGTAGTTACATACATGTAATTATATTATACATATACATGTGTACATGTACATATGTGTATATGTGTACGTGTATATGTATGAATGTATGTACCAGCTTTTTGAAGCCATATGATGATTTTATTGGATTTTGAACATTTGTAATGATAACGTTAATTATAACACGCGCGTAAATTAGAATGAATCCAAAACCGACATTTGAAACAAGTAATGGCCAGAAAAAGGAGAGTCAAAGGTAATGAAAATGATGGTTAGGTAAAAGAATCAATCCAAAATAGTGAAGTGATAATGAATATTGATGAAGGTGTGAAGAAAAGAAGTAATAATGATTACATGTAAAATAAAATTCATCCCTCTATGGAATTAATTGATCGATCTTAAATCCATGCTCATCATCAACCATTTTCACACCTCAAAGCTTATCCTAATTTACACCCGAAATTTCGTTTGAATATGTGTAATTAGACTGAAAAAAGATTATACCGATTATAAAATTAATGTTTAATTAAGAGTCATATGATTCGTTTTTAACATGTTTGAAAACAATTAATTGTTTAGTGTGTTTCTTATTCAGTTCATTCATCCCGATCTTTTCGTTATATTTAATTTACCCAAATACGGACACTTGACATGCGGGAATTCCCTATCTTGCTGAACAGGGGCGGCCTTGGGGGTGTGCCGGTGATGATGCCGCATGGGGCCTCCGATATTTTTTCTATTATATTATATATATTAGATAGGGAAATTAATTAAAATGCCCTAAGTCAAACCAAGTGTTACCAAAATGCCCTAAATCTCTCCCACTTTGCAAAAATACCCTTTTTTTCCGCGATGGGAGCCCGCGATCGCGGGCCAGGGACCATTTCTGACACTTTTTTAAACTTGCAGGGACCATTTTTAAAAAATGGAATCCCGCGATCGCGGGCTCATCCCGCGATGGTATACTTTTTGTGACTTTTCAATTGCAAGGGACCATTTTTGAAAAATTTCAGAGACCATTTTTGAAAATTTGACCCGCGTTTGACACTGTTCACCCCCGCTTTCACTGTTCACCCCCCGCTTTCGTCCAATTTTACGAATTTAAAATGAAATGTTACACTTTCAACCCCTATACTTATTTACTAAATTTACTTTATACCTTTTACTTTCATTATTTTAATTTTACATTTAACACATATAATCGTTTATTAACTAAAATACGTTAAAAAAATACGTTTTAATTTTAACAAATTACACCATTATAATCGTCTCTTCGATACGTTCGAAATGAGTCCAATCTTGAATTTTTTTGGATTTATATATTTTAATATATATCATATACAGTTATACACTACATAAAAAAATATTTTTTATATTTAAAATTCATACCCTTATAGTTAATTATTTAATTTATGGTACATCTCTTTTTTTCAATTTTTTTTTACACTCCTATCGCATTAACATAATAATCATATTTTAACTAATTCATTAAATCGTTTTAAATTATTATTATTTGAATGTGTTTATAGATGTCGTGAATGGCAATAGGAGAAGGTTTCACGAGAAGAATATTAAATGGGGTTTTGACAAGTCGGTATCACTGGACTCATTTAAGAATTGTGAAAATGGGTATTTGGCGAATGATGATTCATGTGTGTTTGGAGCTGAAGTATTTGCAGTTACAGAGTATGCACAAAATGATCGATGTATTTCCAACGTAACTTAGATTAAAATTATCTCCTTCAGTTTAGTCCCGTCTCGTCCCATCCAGTTCAGTCCCGTCCAGTTTCGTCCCGTCCCATCTAGTATGCGTACCAAACGCTACCTAAGAGTACCGTAAATTAAATAATTAACTATAAAGGTATAAATTGTAGATATTAAAAATATTTTGATGTAGTGTATATGATATATATTAAAATATATAAATTCAAAAAATTTCAAGATTGGGCTCATTTCGAACGTATCGAATAGACGATTACAATGGTATAACTTGTTAAAATTAAAACGTATTTTTTTAACGTATTTTAGTTGATAAACGATTATATGTGTTAAATGTAAATTTAAATTATGAAAGTAAAAGGTATAAAGTAAAATAAGTAAATAAGTATAGGGGTGAAATTTACACTTTCAACCCCTGTACTTATTTACTAACTTTACTTTATACCTTTTACTTTCATAATTTTAATTTTACATTTAACACATATAATCGTTTATTAACTAAAATACGTTAAAAAAATACGTTTTAATTTTAACAAGTTACACCATTGTAATCGTCTCTTCGATACGTTCGAAATGAACTCAATCTTGAATTTTTTTTGATTTATATATTTTAATATATATCATATACACTACATCAAAATATTTTTAATATTTACAGTTTATACCTTTATAGTTAATTATTTAATTTACGGTACTCTTAGGTAGCGTTTGGTACGCATACTAGATGGGACGGGACGGAACTGGATGGGACAGGACGGGACTGAACTGAAGGAGATAATTTTAATCTAAGTTACGTTGAAAATACATCGATCATTTTGTGCATACTCTGTAACTGCAAATACTTCAGCTCCAAACACACATGAATCATCATTCGCCAAATACCCATTTTCACAATTCTTAAATGAGTCCAGTGTTACCAACTTGTCAAAACCCCATTTAATATTCTTTTCATGAAACCTTCTCCTATTGCCATTCACGATATTTATAAACACATTCAAATAATAATAATTTAAAACGATTTAATAAATTAGTTAATATATGATTATTATGTTAATGCGATAGGAGTGTAAAACAAAATTGAAAAAAAAAATAAGAGATGTACCAT
Source organism: Saussurea involucrata (assembly GCA_033807775.1). NCBI lineage: Eukaryota > Viridiplantae > Streptophyta > Magnoliopsida > Asterales > Asteraceae > Saussurea > Saussurea involucrata. Next base: position 34,841,763 of record CM066323.1, read on the forward strand.
AAATTAAATAATTAACTATAAGGGTATGAATTTTAAATATAAAAAATATTTTTTTATGTAGTGTATAACTGTATATGATATATATTAAAATATATAAATCCAAAAAAATTCAAGATTGGGCTCATTTCGAACGTATCGAAGAGACGATTATAATGGTGTAATTTGTTAAAATTAAAACGTATTTTTTTAACGTATTTTAGTTAATAAACGATTATATGTGTTAAATGTAAAATTAAAATAATGAAAGTAAAAGGTATAAAGTAAATTTAGTAAATAAGTATAGGGGTTGAAAGTGTAACATTTCATTTTAAATTCGTAAAATTGGACGAAAGCGGGGGGTGAACAGTGAAAGCGGGGTGAACAGTGTCAAACGCGGGTCAAATTTTCAAAAATGGTCCCTGGAATTTTTCAAAAATGGTCCCTTGCAATTGAAAAGTCACAAAAATAATCCCATCGCGGGATGAGCCCGCGATCGCGGGATTCCATTTTTCAAAAATGGTCCATGCAAGTTTAAAAAAGTGTCAGAAATGGTCCCTGGCCCGCGATCGCGGGCTCCCATCGCGGAAAAAAAAGGGTATTTTTGCAAAGTGGGAGAGATTTGTGGCATTTTGGTAACACTTGGTCAAACTTAGGGTATTTTAATTAATTTCCCTATTAGATATATAGGAACAAAGGCAACAAGTAACACAAATTGTCTTCTAGACCAGTTGGGAAGTGCTGTCCATCTCCACACTATAGACTCGGGTTCAAGCAACTTTGTCTGCAGTTATTACTTTTTGAAAAATGGCTTTATATTCCTATTGCATTTGTTTGTTTTTTTAAATTATAAAAACCTGACAAACTGACGCAGTAGGATTTGCATGGAACGGATCGACAAGCGTCAAATCCAAAAAGATGAATGAGTCTACAAGCGTAGAACCAGAAAAATAAGAGAAAACTCTTAAACTAGAGATAAAACTCTAAAAGATAATTTTATTAAAACGATATCTGAATTTACTGATTTTCAGTTGAAACCTAATAGTCTTATTTATACTAAACTAATTAAGATAACTATGGAAACTAAATTCAAACTAATCCTAATCCTAATCCAACTTTAGAACTAATAATTAACAAATTAAACTAAATAATAATCCTAATAATAATAATTATCCTAACGAAAATCAAGGAACAATCAGGCACGTGCGGTTTGGCCTGCATCTTCAAGTCGCATGGCTAGCCGCGGAAGTCACTGTTGTATTTTCGCCCAGTGAGTTGCGCGGGTTCATCCGCAGGTTGTGGTCGCGTGAAAGACCGTGGGAGTCGTTGTTTGATCCTTCTTCGATGCCAAATTCCGAGCCTTTTTTAGCTTGTTTTCTTCGTTTCCCAAGATAGAAGAAACACCTTGATAGCTCTTGAATTCTCCCTACATCAGACACCCTCACTTGAAAAGAACTCGACCTCGAGTTCATTTGAAGATCAACATCATTCCGTTCCTTGGGGTTTCTATGCAACACTGAATCACTAACGTATAATACTTTCTTCATTAAAGCATGTTGATCCACAACTCTTTAGAATTTAGAAAGGTTGACAAATCTTCAAGTTCCAAAGGATGCTTCCTTGGTTGCCTCCACACAAGTGATGTTTTATCAAACTCGAAAGGGTAAGAGGCTAAAAGAACTTTACCGGGAACTGTTTCGATTTGATCAGCTAGAGCCTTGGGTGCTGGAATGATGGAAAAATCATCTTCAGGATCACCTTCGAGACCATCGTTTTGTGGCTTGGGAATGTCTTCTATTGGCTCGCTTTCGACTTCTTGGACCACTAGTGGGAGATTTGTTGCCGATGCCTTGGACCGGTACAGGTTTCTTGATGTGATTCTGTTACGATGTGGATGATCACTTTATCATCGAATTTGTCGGGCAAGACTTCGTCTATTTCTGGCGGTTTATCGGGAATTGGCGGTTGTGTGAGTTGAAAAGAAACTGAATTGATAATACGGTGGTCATGGTTACCTTTGCGTGGAACCCTAACTTGATTATTTCTTATATCTCTTCGCCGATAGTTGTCGTTGTTGTTGTTGAAGGCGATTGTGACATCCGCTATCAGATTAGCGAGTGTTGGGGTAACACCCGCAGTCATCTCTTCTAAATCTGCTTTGTTAGCGGGTCGGTCGGCCATTGTTAATATAAGAGACAGGAGACACCTGCTCTGATACCAACTAACGTAACGTAGGTTTGCGAAAGGACGGATCGACAAGCGTCAAATCCAAAAAGATGAATGAGTCTACAAGCGTAGAACCCGGAAAATAAGAGAAAACTCTTAAACTAGAGATAAAACTCTAAAAGATAATTTTATTAAAACGATATCTGAATTTACTGATTTTCAATTGAAACCTAATAGTCCTATTTATACTAAACTAATTAAGATAACTATGGAAACTAAATTCAAACTAATCCTAATCCTAATCCAACTTTAGAACTAATAATTAATAAATTAAACTAAATAATAATCCTAATAATAATAATTATCCTAACGAAAATCAAGGAACAATCAGGCACGCACGGTTTGGCCCGCGGCTTCAAGTCGCGTGGCTAGCAGCGGAAGTCACTGTTGTATTTTCGTCCAGTGAGTTGCGCGGGTTCATCCGCGGGTTGTGGTCGCGTGAAAAACCTCGAGAGTCGTTGTTTGATCCTTCTTTGATGCCAAATTCCGAGCCTTTTTTGAGCTTGTTTTCTTCATTTCCCAAGATAGAAAAAACACCTTGATAGCTATTGAATTCTCCATACATCACAAACGAATTTGAAGTTAAAATAGATTTTCACTTTCCTATTTAAGTTGCAAACGTGGCAGTCTTATTGTTTCCTATTTTAATTTGAAATTAAAATAGATTTTGACTTTCCTATTTAAGTTGCAAACGTGGTAGTCTTTAGGGGTGAGCATCGGAATTGGGTACCCGTCTTTGGAACCGGAACCGCTCTGGAACTGCCGGTTTCAGAACCGGAACCGATGTGATTGGTTATGGTTCCGGTTCCTAAAGTACGGAACCGATTAAGACTGGTTCTGGTTTTGGTTCTCATTTTTTTGGAACTATTACCCGCTGGGTACCTGGTCCCGCTATTTAAAAAAAACTATTTATATATTTATTACATTTAAATATTTAATGATGTGGTATTAGTTTTGTATCATTATTAGGTGTTTTATGCGTTTTCATCCAAGTGTTTTATTTGAGGTGTTGATGACTTGACGTAAAGACGTGAATTGTTATGGAAGTCGTTTTATTGATGTCAAGACTCAATACTCGAGAGTTTCGAATTTATTTAGGTAATAATTAGTTTTTATCAGATTATTTTTCACCATTTATTGTATTTATTACTTTATGTTGGTAGTTTATAGTTTGCAATAGACTTAAAATTACAATTTTATTGTATGAATTGTTAAAAAAAATGACACTGGTCCCGGAACCGCCGGTTCCGGTTCTGGTTCCAAAATATAAAGAACTGATGTAAGCGGTTCCGGTTCCGGTTCCTTCATTCTAGGAACCGCCGGTTCCGGTTAGAGGTGGCCAAAAATCGGGTTCGGGTCGGGTCGGGGGACAAACCGGTTCCACACAGTAACCGTGAGAACCGAGTCAGGTGAGAACCGGGTCGGGTCGGGCCGGGTTTAAACCGAAATCCCCTGACCCGTTTAATGGTATGTAGAACCGGTTTTCATAAAATCGGGTCGGGCCGGGCCAAGAACCGGTTCGGAGTTGGGCCTGCGATTTTTTTGTTTTTTAACTGCTTTCTTTGTATAATAATTAATTACTAAACTTTAACAAAGAAAAATTGGATTGGAATCATTGGATAAGTAAAATACACTTTAAAAATACGTTTTATTTATAATATATATCACTAAAATACACTTTTACGTTTTATAATTTATATATAATTTTAAGTTACAAACTTACAAGTTACAAGTTACAATACATAAATTCTAAACATTCGAAGGTCCCGCTCCCGAAGTCCCACCCGCTCCCGAACTTCCACTCCCATCACCCGGGTAGTAATTGAATGGATTATAATTGAATGGATTGTATGGAGCGTAGTATGGATTCTGATCTGGATTGTAGTCTTCAAGAGCATTGTACTGCATCAGTCGTGTAATAGCCGTCTGATCGTCAAGGCGGTCGGTGTCTACATCTTCGTCATCTACGACACTACTAACGAGAAATGAGAATTGTAAGCGTTTTTTGCGTTTTGTAAGCAATTGTAAGGTGGTGATCACTCCATAACACCCCTAGTATTTATATGGGGTTGGAGGGGGTATTTTTGGGTGAAAAAACGGTCAAAAATGGGTTCCCAACGGTCACAAACGGCTATATAACGGCTATAATTTTTTGAAAAAAGGCCGGGTTCGGCCACGAACCGGGTCACGAACCGGTCCCGGGTCGGGCCGGGTCGGGCCGAGAAAATTCTTAAATACACGAACCGGTCCCGGCTCTCGGGCTTGAAACCGGTTCTTGACCGAGTCGGGCCAGAACCGGTTCTTGGCCGGTTTCGGGTCAGGTCGGTTTGGTTCGGGTCAGTTTGGCCACCTCTAGTTCCGGTTCCATGAATTTTAGACGGGTACCCGGTTATGCTCACCCCTAGTAGTCTTATTGTTTCAAAGATTCTTATTTTTTTAATTCTATTTTTTGGTCGTTTTTCTTTAGGGTTTTGAAGATTTTAATTTTATCACTTCTAATTTTTATTATACGACTGTCTTCTATGGTTGTTTTCATCAACAATTCTCTCAGTTATTCTATTACTGTATTATTTTAGTTTTTCCACTTTGTAAATTCTTCAATTCCACTTCTACTCAGGTATAAACCTTATGAGTTATATTTAATGTTTTTTTTTTATCATTTTACAACTTTATTGTTTGATTATTTATATATGTTATTTGAAGGTCTTTTATTTTAATGTTAGTGTTCTTTTAAATAACAAGAAATAAATTTAAAATTTGTTGATATATATGTGTGTTTCTGTGTATCCCAATAGTGAATTAATAAATGATACAACTAAAAAAAATTATTGGGCGATATTTATTTCTTTGCATGGGGCCTCCAAAATGCCAGCATCAACCCTGTTGCCAAATAACAATTAACAACGATTGAATTTCTATATCCAAAGTAGGTACCAGGCGGGATTGATGATGATATTATTTACCCTAATCCAACTTTTATATATAGGGTGCGTTTCAATTGCAAACCAAGCAATTCTAACAAACTATGCAGGCCAGTCTTAACCGTTCATGAAGTCTAATAAATATCGAGTCTAATAGCTATTGAAGAATCACAAGATCTTTCGTCAATGGCGTTGGAAAGTTTACATGGAAGAATATTGGAAGCACATGAATCAAGAATTTTTCAAAGAAATCCTCACACTTTCCATGATCAAGCTTGGACATCTTAACTTACTTTCATGAGAGGTCGTGTCGTCATGGTGGTAATCAAGGATGCGATGAAAGAAAAGCGAAACACTTTCTCACAATCATCCAAAATATGAAGAGATGAAAAATGATGAGAAACAGAGGTCATCTCATGATTCTCAAAGACAACGCGGTACCTACAAAGGTAATAAACCTTATATTGAATGTACCTATTGTCACAAATCATGACATAAGGTATATAATTGTTGGCTTAAATATCCTGAAAAGAAGCGTGAATCTGGTTTTATGCACAAAAATAAGGAAGAAAATGTTGAAACCTTATTAATTGCCTCCGATGCAAATTTTGAAAATATTTGGTATTTGGATAGTAGAGCAAGCCAACACATGACTGACAACAAAAGTTTGTTTTCATCTCTTGTCGAAACTAATAATGGACATGTTACAGTTGGAGATGCTAAGACATACAAAGTTCAAGGAGTTGGACAAATCACTTTCCGTACAAAAAAAACGGAAAGTTGAAAAGATGTCTGAGATACTTTATGTGCCAGGTTTGCAAAGTAATTTGTTAAGCATTGGTCACTTAATGAAGAAAGGTTTTGATATTAGCTTTGCTGACAATCTTTGCACCATGAAGAAAAAAAGTGAAATTGTTGCAAAAATCAGTTTGAGAGAAAATAATTTGTTTGCTCTCAAGCTTGATGTGATAAACGTTACTGGTGTTTATCATGAAATGCAAGATGTTGATGGAGGAGATTTCATGTCCACAAGACCCACCGTCGCCTTTGTTGAAAAAAACAAGAATGTTAGGAGATTCTTGTGATGAAACTAAGAACAAGGATGCAACAAATCAATCACTTTTTGCATTCTTGCTGACAAATATCCAATCCTATATGATGATGAAGCCTCATAAGAAGAAAATTGCATTCGAAAGGATAATTTGGATGTTGCACTAGTAGACCAGAATAGAAAAACAATTGCAAGGAAAATGAAGAACAAGTTGAAGAAAAAGAAAAGAAATAAACAAATTGTAAAAGTGGATGATGGTCATGAAGTTGGAGATGATCGTAATTAACAAAGTGGGAAACAATGTATTTCAATCTCAAAGGATCCCATTCTGCACGAAAGAATTAAGCACATTCGTCTTGATCAATTTTATTTCTTAATAGAGTTCGTTAATGAAGGTCAAAGCAATATTGAAGTTTCCAAAGAAAAGAAACCTACACTAGGAGTCAAGAATAAATTCAATTTAGGGGAGGCATTGTTGGAGTAAACTGAATTTACTAGAATTCAAATGACCGGAACGAGGATTAAGAGTATTTTTCTTTATAATTCAATAAATGTAGTTATTTAAATGTATTGTTCAATCGAAATTCTAATAAAACGTATTTTTAAGTATGTTTGAGTGACCCAATTAAGTAGTTTATAGTGTATTCGAATAATATTTATTAGAAAATGTGTATATATATATATTTTTTTAAAAGCCCGATTTTGGGCCCGGTTCCAAAAGACCGGTCTTTTAAAAGCCTAAAAGGACCGGACCTTCAACCATCAAGCCCAGCCCGGCCCGAGAAAAAGCTCGGGCTTTTAAACAGTGTTTCGACCCGGTCCTAAGACTATCCACAACAACAATCCTCAACCAATCCAATCTCAATTAAAATATTAGTTTCTCTCTCATCCACTTACATAATATTCAACTCCAATCCAATCTCAAAATTTTCATACTCCAACCACAATCCCCTACAATCCAATCTAATCTACAATATTATTTTACAAAAATTATATATTTTATTTTTTATACATATAATTATTATTTTTAATTATAAGTATAAAATATAGATTAAACGAACGAACAATTACATATTTTGAAACATAATTATAATTATAAAAAAATACCATACAACTGAAATTAAATAAAACAAGTCATAAAAATAAGTACGAAATTAGATATCTGAATACATAAATAACCGTAGTTAATTATTTTGACCGATTTTTTGCCATATATGTTCAATCAAATCATTTTTTAGGGCGGTATGAGCTTCCCTATTGCGAAGTTGTTCCCTGTTAGCCATATAACGGGATAGGTTTGCAATCCGTTCAGTAGAAAACTCAGTGTATTGACCATCATCTTCTGTAGAGCTTCTTTGTTGTCGATTTGTGGGCATGTCGTTAATAAACTCAGTAGGATCATAATAATTTTGGTATGTACCTCGTTCATCTTCAACTATCATATTGTGCATGATGCTACAAGCAATCATAATTCGTCCCATTACATGTCTGTCCCAAACAAGACATGGTCGTCGAATAAATGCAAAACGAGCTTGTAAAACTCCAAATGCTCGTTCGACATCTTTTCTACATGCCTCTTGAACTTGAGCAAACAACTTGTGCTTCTGCAATTGGGGAGATGTAATGGACTTGACAAATGCAGCCCATGAAGGATATATGCCATCAGTGAGGTAATATGCCCTATCATATTCGTGACCATTCACGACATAACTAACTTTTGGTGATTGACCTGTCAATACATCATCAAAAATAGGAGATCGGTGGAGTACATTAATATCATTAAGCGAACCTGGGGTTCCAAAGTAAGCAATCCTATCCAATCAGATTGTAAATAAGACAAAAAACTTTTAAAAAAAATAAATAAAAAAGAAAATTAAACACAACAATCTCAAACAATCTCGTCGTCCAACGAACCAAGATCGAGTCTTTTATTTTTTTAAAGAAATTGACAAATGTCAATTTCTTATTGGTTGGTTTTAGATTTTTAGGATAAAACTTATCTAATTAAAAATCAGACTTTTACAAATAAATTAAAAATTAAAAAATATACCAAAATTCATGGTTTTCAATTCCCTACAAATAGAGACCAATCTTGACATATTTTCACCACACCAATTTTTCTCTTCATTTCAATCCTCTTGTTATCTTGCTACTTTCTTTCAATTATTTGCTATGGATCCAGACTTCCCAAATCTTCTTTCGAATTCTCAACATCCTGATAGCTCTCAGTATCACCCAAACACACAGTATGAAAACTCTGATTTTTTCATGTATAATAATCAAGTTTCTATCCCTGAAAATACCCAAACCCCACAAAAGAAACTCTGATTTGTTGTCTTTCTCATTTGTTGGTTCATATGCCAATGTCTCCCAATTATTGTAGAGTCTCTTTCACTCAGGTTCACATGCCAATGTCTCCCAATTATTGTAGAGTCTCTTTCACTCAGGTTCACATGCCAATGTCTCCCAATTATTGTAGAGTCTCTTTCACTCAGGTTCACATGCCAATGTCTCCCAATTATTGTAGAGTCTCTTTCACTCAGGTTCACATGCCAATGTCTCCCAATTATTGTAGAGTCTCTTTCACTCAGGTTCACATGCCAATGTCTCCCAATTATTGTAGAGTCTCTTTCACTCATGTTCACATGCCAATGTCTCTCCTATATATTGGTTGTCTTTCAACAAAGACTTATACGTATAGTTTTTCAACAAAGACTTACACACCCACTATATATTAAAATGTCTTTCAACGAAAACTCATCACCAGAATCAGTTGACGAATTTGATGAATGGCAATCACGAGTTGTTCAACAAAACCAACAACTTAATCGCATCATCGAGGATATTCTCATAAACTCATCCAATCTGAGAATAAGGGATCAACCTCCAAGAGCAAGAAGGAGGTACCGTGATAGGCAACGTGAGATAGGTGAAGCGCGTTTGATGGAAGACTATTTTATCGACAATCCGACATATGGCAAGGTTCTCTTTCGAAGAAGATTTAGAATGCGAAGACCTTTATTCCTCCGTATAGTGGATGTTACTGCTAATGACGAATATTTTCCACAAAGACCTGATGCCACGGGTAGACAAGGTCTTTCACCGTTGCAAAAATGTACTTCGGCCATGAGGGTGTTGGCATATGGGGCATCAGCTGATCAAGTTGACGAATATTTGAGAATGGGTGAATCCACAACAAGGGAAGCTCTAATGCACTTCGTAGATGGGGTCATCTCATGTTTCGGTGACGAGTACCTCAGAAAGCCAAACAAAACTGATTTGGCAAGACTACTCTACGTTGGAGATCAACGTGGATTCCCGGGTATGATAGGTAGTATTGACTGCATGCATTGGGAATGGAAAAATTGTCCAAGTGCATGGGCCGGACAATATGCTGGAAGAAGTGGAAAACCAACAATCATTTTAGAAGCCGTTGCATCATACGATTTATGGATATGGCATGTTTTCTTTGGAACCCCAGGTTCGCTTAATGATATTACTGTACTCCATCGATCTCCTATTTTTGATGACATTGACAGGTCAATCACCAAAAGTTAGTTATGTCGTGAATGGTCACGAATATGATAGGGCATATTACCTCACTGATGGCATATATCCTTCATGGGTTGCATTTGTCAAGTCCATTACATCTCCCCAATTGCAGAAGCACAAGTTGTTTGCTCAAGTTCAAGAGGTGTAACACCCCAAAATTCTGGGCTAATTTGAACCTCAAATTTCCACAAGCTATGATAATATAAACTTCAAACTTACATAAATAGCAAGTGAATTAATCATCAAGAGTACATTTACAGATACAGGATCCTACAAATAACTTATTAATCTAATTATGTCATTATAATCAGATTAACTAAGTTATCTAAGCAATCCCTCAAAATCTCCTTCTGTTAATTGACTTCCTTGATATTCCAAAACGCTCGTCCCACAACCCTTATTTTCCCGAGCCGGTACCTGGTAAGAAAACATCATTTGAAACGATTAGGCCAACGCCTAGTGAGAACATTCGTTTCCATAATAATATTTGCAAAATCAATGTAAACAAGTTATATCAAACCTGATTACCCTTTTTCTTACCATACGTGTAACTCTGTTCCGTTAACACGATTTTCATCCAATCCCATGGATATAACTGACACACATTCCATCATCATATCATGTCTTAGAGCCACACTACGAATCTTCACTGATTCTAGATTAATACTCTTATTCCAGAAATCGCAATATACACATGCCCATTTCCATTCATATCCTATTCCAGAGCCACACTACGAATCTTTCTCAGATTCTAGATTAATGCTCCCACCTAAGAAATCACAATATACACATGCCCATTTCTTAGAAAAGAAAGTAGAGATTACAATTACATATGTCAATCCCTCTTCTTCCTTAGAAACCGGGAATTACGTTTATTCCAGGGTTTCTCACACACATCAGAATAATGACTAACTTCATCTATTCCACGTGCACATAACCATTAGTACTACACACATCAGAATAATGATAAAACATTCAGACAAAACATTCAGAAACTGCATCCAGCCATCAGAATCTAACATTCTCAATTTCTCCAAAGTGTCCGGATAACAGGGGTTTCCGGATACCTTAGACTATCCGGAAAACAGGGGTTTCCGGATAACTACAACTTACCGGTTAAATCATACTTTCCGGATACCGTCTAATCCGGACAACACCCGAAAACTAAAGCAACCCGGATACTATCCGGTAACTATTTTATCCGGAAACTACAATAAAACTAAACTTACCGGATACTTAATCGAGTCCGGAGACCTTCAACACCACGGTTTCCGGATACATGGTTTTATCCGGAAACCTTCGACCTGCAGCTTAAAAATCGACCTAATTCGATGTTTGTTCGATTCAGTTCATTCCAGACCATCACATACAGTCCACAAACAGTTTATACAACTATTTCAAGGTTTAATTTAACATATAAACATTGATTTAAGCAAACAACAAATGAACTCACCTTTAAACTTGCAAAACCCACTTCCTGCACAAATCTGATTCCAATCAATTTGAAGCCAAGGCTTGTTTTCTTTCTTTTCTTCCTCTTTTCTTCTTTTTCTTTCTTTCTCTCTTGATTCTCCAACCGACCCAACATAAGAAATCAGATAACAATCTGATTTCATCTACTTTATCCAAACACACTTTTCACAAATGACCACTTACACCTCCAAGTTTCCATTATTTCTCAAAACAACACCAAACTTTAAACCCTTGTATTTTAACCCTATTGAATTATAAATTACAACATAATTCAAGGTTTTAAACCAAAATACAATTAGATCCCAATTCTCATTAAATTACTATTATTGAAAATTCAGGATGTTACGAGAGGCATGTAGAAAAGATGTTGAACGAGCATTTGGAGTTTTACAAGCTCGTTTTGCATTTATTCGACGACCATGTCTTGTTTGGGACAGACATGTAATAGGACGAATTATGATTGCTTGTATCATCATGCACAATATGATAGTTGAAGATGAACGAGGTACATACCAAAATTATTATGATCCTACTGAGTTTATTAACGACATGCCCACAAATCGACAACAAAGAAGCTCTACAGAAGATGATGGTCAATACACTGAGTTTTCTACTGAACGGATTGCAAACCTATCCCGTTATATGGCTAACAGGGAACAACTTCGCAATAAGGAAGCTCATACCGCCCAAAAATGATTTGATTGAACATATATGGCAAAAAATCGGTCAAAATAATTAACTACGGTTATTTATGTATTTCAGATATCTAATTTTGTACTTATTTTTATGACTTGTTTTATTTAATTTCAGTTGTATGGTATTTTTTTTATAATTATAATTATGTTTTAAAATATGTAATTGTTCGTTCGTTTAATCTATATTTTATACTTATAATTAAAAAAAATTATATGTATGAAAAATAAAATATATAATTTTTGTAAAATAATATTGTAGATTAGATTGGATTGTAGGGGATTGTGGTTGGAGTATGAAAATTTTGAGATTGGATTAGAGTTGAATATTATGTAAGTGGATGAGAGAGAAACTAATATTTTAATTGAGATTGGATTGGTTGAGGATTGTTGTTGTGGATAGTCTTAGGTCTTCAATGACATTTTGAAAGTTGAGTTCTCAAAATAGGAATCAAATAAAAGTTGGTTCCATTTTAATACAATTTTTCCTTATTAAAAGTGATAAATAGTCCAAATCTCTTCTTACACTTCTCATCTTAACTCATATTCTCACCAGGACGGTCCCTGGGGGAGTGTGGATCGGGAGCACGACCAGGGCCCAATTTTTTTAAGTATATACTATATATTAGTAGTTAAAAAAATTTGGTGTAATACTACCCAAAATGAATTTAGCATTATATTAAAGGCCCAAACATGTATTAATTAATTACATTAGGCAATAAAATTTGTTGAAAGTTCATTAGTCTTTCATTTTATAGTACAACTTATTATTTTTCTAAGTTTTTTTATCTATACTATGATATAAAAACTATTTTTGTCTACAAACTTTGATATATACTCATTTACTCATCTTCCACCTACTTTTTTTATTATTTCATTTGCATGAATTTTATTTTTGTGTTAGAATATATTAGATTTGTTGTTATTAATTAAGAAAACTTCAACCTTTTGAAAACAATTGCCAACTTACATCTATATATAAAATTCAAAACTATCTTCTTCTTTTTTCATACATTATTGACTCTTTGTTTACCTAATATTGAGTGCATAAAACCTTAAGTACTCTTTTATCTCTAAAACAAGAATAAAATCTAAAACTATAACCAACATGGACTTTTGATTCTAAGATTAATAGTTTTTAAAAAGTTTGTTTCAACTCTAAAATTTTAAAAAGGTGATGAAAACCATTAACATCAGCTAACATGTAGAAACTCAACTGATTTATGTTGATTTACTTAAAGTGTACTCCGAATGATCAACATAGTGACCTCAAATGATTTCAATCTATATATTAAAGGTATATCATAAGATGCTTTGACGGTGGAACGGATTAACGATGTTATTAACAATGATACGGTAGATAATATTAGTTTAGAAATAATTATTGATTGATATTGCGCTAGAAATACCGGGATAACGGTTTTAAATAAATTAATATTTTCTGAATTCACTGTTACTTTTTATGATATAAATAATATATTGAAAAAAAAATTGTAGTTATTGAGGTCCCATTTTTCGTCCCGCCCAGGGCATAGGCAATAATGTCAGGAACGGACGTGATTCTCACACGATCCTTCGTGTGTGTATATATATATATATATACACACACATAGGCATAATCAAATGAGAATCTCATATATATTATGATAATTTTGAGAACCAACTATTTATGGTTTGTTCATGCAAGATATTCATTATGAAGAAAAACTTATGAATTTTTACATAAATGAATAACTATTAAATAGTTGGTTCTCATGGTTTCAAAATATTTACGGTCATTATAATTTACTTAACGAGTATGCAACATGCACTCCAAACTTGGTGGAGAGTCTTCCCCCTCGAACCCACTCGGGATTAGATTGCGGGAAAGCGTTGGGGAATAAATAAGAAGTAGAGTCGGGGACGGGACGCATTTCCCACTCCGTCTCCATCCTTATTTTTACCATACTTGTCAGGTCGTTATCTATCTATCACTGTCTTAATTCTCGGATATTCTTATACTTTTTATCCTCTATCCGATTGTATGTTTCATGTTTCTATCAATTCTTTTAAATTTTTTATCGTTAAAGATTTATAAAATAATAATTTATTAGAAGGAAGAAGAAGATATAGAGTAATTGGTGGATTTGGTGGATTAGACTTTTCATGGTTAGTGGCAAGTGAACTCAATCTTCATCCTCACTCTTGCCATTATTCGATTTCTCTATCACTTTTGGCCTAACCATTTTGCAAGTGTTCATCCATTCAAACATACATGAAAACTATCTTAAATTTGGCTTTGTGTGAAAGGAAATGAATTGCTTTTAACATATATATATATATATATATATATATATATAGAGAGAGAGAGAGGGAGGTTCAAGGGAAAACCTCAAAAAGGGGGAAAACTGAAGAACACCCTAAGGGCCTCTTCATCTGGACGGTATAAATTTGTGCATACAGGTAAATTAAGTTGACTTTTTGGTTTTTATGCACAAGTGCATTATGCATTTGTACATATGCATGTGTGCATGTTACAAATTACCGCCCCTAGGGTGTTCTTTAGTTTTCCGTTTTTTTTGAGTTTTTCCCTTGAACCTGACCCTATATATATATATATATATATATATATATTCTTAGAACGCTCAATGAGTCCAATTTAAACGGATGAAATATGTCTCTCATATCAATCCTTCATTAGTAATTCATTGAATGTTTTAACGGTTAATTCTAATCAACTTTTTGAATTATTATTTTTTAGGGTCTTACAGAAAACATCTCTACCTCCTAAAGATAGAAGAAATATATGTATCATACTTTTAGATGAGGTATATCCGGCTTGTTTCGTTTATTAATATCAAAATAGATGTTATCTGTGTAATGTCGATGACATGTCGTAATCCGATAACTTGTTTACGTGTGAAAAATGAAGTTGTATTTTGTGGTGTTCAGAAAAGAGAAGTTGATAGAGGTGTCCATCATGATACTTATAGCTAACTAAGTTGCAAGTAACCTTTTCAAAGTAATTGTAGGATCATCAATTACATCCTAAAGTAAGAGTTTAATAAGGTGTTGTGGTCTTATGGACCACGGCAGTCGCTTATAACGAAGTGTTTTTTTAATTCTTAAAGCATATAAAACGATTTCATAAATTTAATCGATTAAAAATAACAGTCGGCATTTATTAAAAGAAATAAAACTAAGGGGCCGTTTACCTAATCACTTACCCGGATAAGTGCTTACCGGTAAAATTCAACATTATCGCTTACTTCTCGGGTAAGATTTTAGTCCACCAAAATGACATGGTACGCAACAATTTAGCCGGTAAGCGCTAACCGTGGTAAGAGTCGTCGCACTCACTTACCGGATAAGACTCTCGGTCCTTGCTTTCGACTCTCGATCATTGTTTCCGCTCTTACCGGGTAAGATTCTTGGTCGTTGCCATATTCATCCGGTAAGCTAGTGTGACTTGGTAAGCACTTACCCGGGCAAGCGTTTTGTAAACGCCCCCTTAATGTTCTTATTGTAAGTCTTTTAAAACTATACTAAGACCGTGATTACCCTTAATTTAATTACTTAGATGGCTAAAGTCGTGGACTACGCCCTCGTGAGAGCCCTCTATTTGACTAACGTACTCCTTTTTCCCCATACCTTCACCGAGAATGATTTAGTATATATATTACTTAAGAAAAGCAATCAATAAATATCATATTAAAAAGTGGAACATTTAAGCTTGTTTGTCAGCTACCTTTGTCCCGGCGACCCTCGAGCCAACCAACACTGCTCGGGGCCAAGTGTAATGTAAGAGGTAGATCAGCTTTACAATAACATGTTAGGTGGCTGACTTAAGAGTTCAATGTTTATAAAGAGCTCAATCCCCAAAGTAATTCTGACTTCCACGACGATTGTCAAATTGCAACACCTTTTAATTTGTGCAAGTATACCACATCTGAAATCAACTGTGATACGTATTTTACTAAGATCTTCCATCAAATGTAATTTTCAATTGGATAGATATCTTATCTTTGTATTTCTTGTTGGTGATTTTAGTGAAATCATCATGTTCATTTTGTGTAGTTGGATTCACAAAGGTAATAATGGGGTTGTTAGCTAAGCTATAACATGAGTTAGGAGGTGTGGAGTGCACACTCGTGTAAGCTAACTAGAACCCGGGATTGTTGGACGGTTGAGAATGGCACGTTACAAAGTGGTATTGTGAAATTAGAGTTGGCGCCAGGCTCTGGTTTGTGCTTGGCGCGCATACCGGCGCCAGTTAGCTAGCGCGGATACTGGCGTTGTGGTCTGTTTGCTGGTTGGCGCGCTTTTTGGCGCGAATTTGCTGGCGCGGAAAGTGGCGCAAGCGTCTGGACTGTTTTCACATTTGTAACTGTCGTCTTTAATTCCACAATCAATCTCATTAAATGAGATATTATTTCCTGAATCAATATTGTGTAGGTTACGATTTCTAAAGTGTATAAGTATGAATCGATTTCTGTCTTAATCGATACATTGAAAAATAGAGATTATCCTCGAGAGAATTTCGTGATACCCGGGCAGTATAGGGTCGAAATATCTCTTACGGAAAGCGAGCTCTCACGCGATCTCTGTTTTCTATCCAAGTTCTAATCACTCTATCTCTCCACGATTTCCCCGAAATCCCCCAACAATCGTAAGAGATATTTGTCTTCGTGAAGAGAGATGGCGAGTGATCAGTCCGTGAGAGACATAACTTCCAAGTTCACAAAACTTGAGAAGTTTGAAGGCGTTGATTTCCGTAGATGGCAGAAGAAGATACACTTCTTGTTAACAACATTGAAGGTCGTGTACGTGCTGAGCACTCCAATTCCGGAGGTAATGGAGAACGAGACATTGGAGGTGACCCGACGTCGCGGCAAGTGGGAGAACGACGACTACATCTGTTGTGGCCACGTCTTAAACGCCATGCTAGGCTTGGTTT
Source organism: Saussurea involucrata (assembly GCA_033807775.1). Taxonomy (NCBI): domain Eukaryota; kingdom Viridiplantae; phylum Streptophyta; class Magnoliopsida; order Asterales; family Asteraceae; genus Saussurea; species Saussurea involucrata. The sequence continues at coordinate 34,858,590 of CM066323.1, forward strand.
TTGGCTGAATCGAGTTCCCAATAAAAGGAACAAGATTACCCCGTATGAACTTTGGTCCAAAGGCCTAACTTTAGTTTTATTCAAGTTTGGGGCTGTCGAACGGTTGTTCGATTACCCGAACCCAAAAGGAAGACTTTGGGTGATGCATCTTCGTTGGATATGCCGAGCATTCCAAAGCTTATAGGTTCTATGTTATTGAACCTAATGATTCTATAGCAATTCACATCGTTATAGAATCGAGAGATGTAATTTTTGATGAGACTAGATTCTCTTCAATGCCGAGGCCAAAGGACATAGTTCCAAGTACTAGTGAAACTAGTGAGGTTGAAGAACAAGCAATTGTTCCAACCGAATCTCCAATGCTTCGAAGGAGCAAAAGAGGAAGGATTGAAAAATCCTTTGGTCCCGATTTCCAAGTATACTTGGTAGAGGGATCAAGAAATGAGATTGGATCCCAATTCCTTTACTGTTATAGTGTTGAGGAGGATCCAAAATCATTTGATGAGGCTATGAAGTCTCAAGATGTTGCTTTCTGGAAAGAAGCAATACATGATGAGATGGACTCCATCATGGGGAATAATATTTGGGTATTATCGGACTTGCCACCGGGTTGCAAACCTTTGGGTTGCAAGTGGATCTTCAAAAGGAAGATGAAAGTGGATGGGTCAATCGACAAGTTCAAAGCTCGATTAGTGATCCAAGGGTTTAGGCAACGGGAAGGCATCGATTATTTCGATACTTATGCCCCGGTTGCAAGGATCTCCACGATTAGATTGTTGATAGCCTTAGGTGCTATTCATAATTTGGTGATTCACCAAATGGATGTCAAAACGGCATTCTTGAATGGTGACTTGGAGGAGGAAGTTTACATGAAACAACCAGAAGGTTTTGTTATGCCCGGAATGGAGCATAAGGTGTGTAAACTTGTAAAATCATTGTATGGGCTGAAACAAGCACCCAAACAATGGCATCAGAAATTTGATGAGGTTATCTTGTCCAACGGTTTTATGATAAACCAAGCGGACAAGTGTGTATATAGCAAATTTGACACATCCGGTAACGGTGTAATCATTTGCTTATATGTTGACGACATGTTGATCTTTGGCACCAACCAAAATCAAGTTGGGAAAACCAAAGAGTTTTTTTCGTTGAGTTTCTCCATGAAAGATATGGGAGAGGCGGAGGTGATCCTTGGTATAAGGATCAAGCGTGAGAACAAAGGGATTGCAATTACGCAATCTCATTACATTGAGAAAGTATTAAAGAAATTTAATTGCTTTGATTGTTCTCCGGTGAGTACTCCATGGGATCCGAGTGTGAAGCTTATGCCCAACTCGGGTGAAGCGGTGTCACAACTCGAGTACTCAAAGGCTATTGGATGCTTGATGTATGCCATGACAAGCACTAGGCCGGATATCGCTTTTGCCATAGGAAAGTTGAGTAGATACACTAGTAATCCTAGTATTCATCATTGGCAAGCGATAAGACGAGTATTTAAATACTTGAAGAAAACCATTGATTATGGTTTGTCATATGTCGGGTTTCCTTCAATATTGGAGGGATATTCGGATGCAAGTTGGATTACCAATTTGGAAGACCACTCTTCTACGAGTGGTTGGGTGTACTTGCTTGGGGGAGGTGCCATCTCATGGGCTTCCAAGAAGCAAACTTGCATCACGAGTTCGACTATGGAGCCGGAATTTGTGGCATTAGCTGCTGCCGGTAAAGAGGCGGAATGGCTAAGGAATTTGGTCTATGAAATTCCATTATGGCCAAAACCAATATCACCCATTTCTATCCGTTGTGATAGTGAGGCTAGTTTGGCTAAAGCTTATAGTCAAGTGTATAATGGTAAGTCTAGACACTTAGGTGTTAGACATAGCATGATTCGTGAGCTAATCACGAATGGGGTGATTTCGGTCGAATTTGTTCGGTCGCAACAAAATCTAGCGGACCACTTGACGAAGGGGTTAGCTAGGGACTTGGTTCATAAGTCGGTGATAGGGATGGTATTAAAGTCCATCTAAATCTATAACAGTGAGATACCCAATTCCCTTCTAATACAACGTTAGAAGTTGAATTCAATGGGAAAGCTCACTCTAAGAGATTGGAGCACAATATGATCATCCCAAGGTGTGTGCTCGGTACTGCAAGTGAAGGAGGTAATTGTTCTTTTGTAAAAATGCATGTGCAGGTGCATGAAGAAAAGAACTACCTATATGAGTGTGAAGTGTGGCCGCTTCAAGAAGCTTGGACTTGGCTTTGATGCATTCACGAATGGATAAGGACACATGGCCTGTATAGTGTCAAGTTTATACTTTAGAGAGTCATTTAAATTCATGTGTATGTTATTTTCTGGTACTCAAATGGGTTGACGGGTTCAATCCTTAGGACACCCGGATTCTCGAGTATTTGAAATGTGTAATGTACTAAGATGGAAATTCAATCTTTTAGATATTTTCATTTATGCATGAGTTTGTTTACCTGTATTGAATTTTATTTTGTGAATCAAGGATTGCACTAAAATGGGGGAGGAATGTTGGTGATTTTAGTGAAATCATCATGCTCATTTTGTGTAGTTGGATTCACAAAGGTAATAATGGGGTTGTTAGCTAAGTTATAACATGAGTTAGGAGGTGTGGAGTGCACACTCGTGTAAGCTAACTAGAACCCGGGATTGTAGGACGGTTGAGAATGGCACGTTACAAAGTGGTATTGTGAAATTAGAGTTGGCGCCAGGCTCTGGTTTGTGCTTGGCGCGCATACCGGCGCTAGTTAGATAGCGCGGATACTGGCGTCGTGGTTTGTTTGCTGGTTGGCGCGCTTTTTGGCGCGAGTTTGCTGGCGCGGAAAGTGGCGCCGGCGTCTGGACTGTTTTCACATTTGTAACTGCCGTCTTTAATTCCACAATCAATCTCATTAAATGAGATATTATTTCCTGAATCAATATGGTGTAGGTTACGATTTCTAAAGTGTATAAGTATGAATCGATTTCTGCCTTAATCGATACATTGAAAAATATAGATTATCCTCGAGAGAATTTCGTGATACCCGGGCAGTATAGGGTCGAAATATCTCTTACGGAAAGCGAGCTCTCACGCGATCTTTGTTTTCTATCCAAATTCTAATCACTCTTTCTCTCCACGATTTCCCCGAAATCCCCCAACATTTCATTCGTGTCATCTAGTATAACTTTTTTTTGGGTACAACAATTTTTTTGGTACGCTTCAAATCATGGTATAAGTATATTATTAATAAAAAAAATCAATATATTTGGTTTTAGTTTAAATTATGAAAGTAAATGATAGATTATTTAGAGCATCTCCAACAGTTATGCTATAATAGAAAAAAGAAAGATTTTAGCAATATTTTGCTTCAACAACTATGCTATCTTGTATGTTAAAATAGAGAAAATAGAAAAGAGAGCATAAAAATCTCCAAATTTGGAGAAAATTTCTTGTATGCTAAAATTGGAGAAAAGAGGAAAGAGAAATAATATTTTAATATTTTCATCGTTAAGAAGCTTTGAAGTAAAATGTTTATGATAGAGAAATAATATTTTATTAATGTATTGATTAGTTTAATAATTTAATGAATGCTACAATCTCTAAAATAGAATAGCGTTAGAGTTGAAAGTGATTTTCTTTAAACATTTTGATTTTTTTTATTTTAGAAAAAATATAGCATAATTGTTCGAGATGGACTTAGGATCGTATACATGTCATGATGTCCAAACTCCAAAGTACTTAGACAACCTGAGACGGCTAAAAGGGTGACTAAGAGCATCCACACAAGTCTTGCAAGACCCCTTGCAAGATGACATGGCATGTCATGTGGCTTGCAAGGTCTTGCAAGACAACCATCATCTTGCTAAATTAGAAAGGTCTTTCACAAAGTAAATATATTAAACAAAAACATTTTTTAATTTAATTAATTTGTTTGTTTGTTTAAACATTAATTATTAATATGTTTATATTATAATTTATTAGTTTAGAAAGAAGTTTGGTCTTACATGTGTGTGGAATGTGTTATTGCAAAGCTGATGTTACACTTTAGAAAGGAGTATGGTGTTGCAGGTGTGTGGATGGTCTAACATAGCATATATAAAGAAACCATTATAATATATTATTTGTGTATTCAAAATTCGTGCAATGTAGATGATATAAAATTTTATTATAAATTGAAAACAGAACATTTAACCCAATTTTTTACTAACAAAAATAGGTAAACTTTTAAAGATAAAAAATTATCCAATGTATTTTTATATTTTAAACGATTTAATCAATATTTTCTTTTTGAATAAATAAATTCTTAAGCTGTTTTGAAAGTAATTAAATACATCTTTGTGAGTTGTTACCTATAAAACAAGTTAATGTGGTAAACGTATTTTTATATTTTGAGCGGTTAAATCCTTTAACGTACTTTCATGGGATAAGTTCAAAAAAAGTCAAAAACACACTTTCATATTTTGAACGATTAAATCCTTGAACGTTTATGTGAGCGGATAAACCCTTGCACTTAAAAAACGAAATAACTATACAATATCTTTCTCGATGTATAAATAGATCCATAACAAGGTACAATGAACTAACAAAATGTATTTAATCACTTTCAAGAAGTTCATTCATCTATTTGTTCAAGAAAATTCAAAGAGTTAATCACTTAAAATGCGAAAGTACTTTCGATTTTGCCAACTTTTCCCCTTTTCTTATAAACTTTAAAATTGCTTTACCACTGTCGTCCATTACTGTTAATTTATTTTGGTCAAAACTCCAAAAGATGTAGTTAATAGGTTTTAGAAAGTTAAAATATTAATTTGTCTAAAAAGGTTTAGAGACTTAATTGTTCAAAATATGAAAGTACATCAGGTTTTTTAAGGACTTGTCACCTAAAAGATAATATCCAAAATTGATGAAATATTATGGCACATGAGTCGGATTCCATGCTTATCGTGTATTTGAACAATGTTCATTAGGTTAGTTTTATGAGATTCAAAATCGAGTTTTAAAGCTATTTGTGACAAACTAGCTGATAGGCTAGCTATTTTTTGGCTAATGAGTTCACGTTCGGTTTAAAAGAGTAGTTGATCAACTAAAAATGACAAAATGCAGAAAAAGCCTCAATAACTTTGTGAAGTTAACACGGTGACTATTTATTAAAGCCGATTATAAGGTAGACATAAAACATTTTTTCTAACTAGAAAACTATTTCTTGCTTTACTTGAACGAATTTGAATATTTAATAAATATTCTACTAATAAATCGAGTTCATCAGATTAAAATGTTTAAACTTTTGATCGATTCAATTGGTCCGTTTACAGAGTTAAAATCAATCAAAGCGTACAAAGGCATAGACACGTGATGAGACGAATTGTAACAAAGCTTGGCAAAGTCTAAACGTATTCGTACCAAATTCATACATCATTTTATAGAAATCAGATAAACTTCAGCTCAATAAACAGAGTCTCGAAAGAGTTGATGGCACTAATAAACGGCCCCTATCAAATTTTGTTAATCAATTGAATTTCTCAAGCTTCCACAGTTGTCTAGTTGGTTTAGATTCCATTAGTTGAAGGTCTAATCACTAACGTTATGTTGGACAAACTAGTTGATAAACAAGTTGTTAGTCAATAAATTAGTCATGTTTGATAAAAAATAGTTGATCATATGTAAGAACATCTCTAACGGTTGTGTTATATGTTCGTTGTCTTCTTTTAAATCTGGAGATTTCTCCATTCTGTCTCCTATTTTTCTCTATTTTATAGGAGAGTTTAGTATAGCTGTCATCAAACTTTTCTCAGATATCCAACATTTCTAAAATAGCATAGTTGTTAGAGATGCTCTACCAGAAGAAAAAAAATAGCTTATAAGCCGACTTAGGGTTGCCAAACATGGCCAAACCAAACGAACTCAATATATCCAACCATGAGTGAGGTTTGGGAAAGGGAGAGATTTAGCCTACTGAACGGGGAATCATTCCAATCCTCTCTAAATAATTTTGCCAACGGGACAATGAAGCTAGCTTGTTATTTTGCAAGTAAACTCATCATGTGTTTTTCGAGGTCTAAAAATGATTATATTTTGTATCATTAAATGGATCGCTTATGATTTTGAAATATATATATATATATATGACAAATCTCCCATACGCTCCTCATTTTTTGTTAGTCTTGAACCATTGGCCTACAAAAAGGTTGGGATCTACAGGTAACCCCCAAATACCGTTGGGCCAATGTCCTTATGATTTGATGGGTTATGTTCTTGAGCACTAGATAGTCAGTCGACCGAATGTAAGTATGTAACAACAAATTCATTTTTAAAATAAATATTTAAGTATGCATCACATTTTTCATGCTACTGTTCTAAGTTTATACACATATACTTGAAGCAAAAGAAAAGATGAGGGGTATTACCAGAACTTGGGAGCTCACATGATGAACAACAAGTCATGGTCCTGGCATAACTTGATGCAAACTAAGTTGCTCATGGATCTTTCTAAATTTGTCTTTAAGCCTTTGTATCTGCAAATATGCCAACATTCAATCAATTATCTTCAAAACTGATACATAAAGATCATATACATAGAGGGAGGTTCATATATATATATATATAGAGAGAGAGAGAGAGAGGGAGGTTCATATATGTATAGAGGGAGGCTAAGGGAAAAACCCCAAAAAATTGAAAAACTGAGGAACACCCTGATAACCGTTCATCTGGACGGTATGCACATGTGCATACAAGTATATTAAGTTGTTTTTTGGTTTTATGCACATGTGCATGTTACTTGGATGCACATGTACATACCGTCCAAATGAATGGCTACCAGAGTGTGTTTTTTTTGCGGTTTTCCCCTGAACCTATATATATATATATATAATATATATATATAGAGAGAGAGAGAGAGTCGGTTCAAACGAGAACGGTACCTATTTAAAAGAACACGAGAACGAACAAAATAATTAGTGATTTTACATTAACGCACAAAAAAAGGACTTTGGCCGCGGCTTCAGGTCCGCGTGGCTTTTTTGCACGTTAATGTAAAATCACTAATGATTTTGTTCGTTCTCGTTTTCTTTTAAATAGTTATTGCACGTGGCTTTTTTGCACGTTAATGTAAAATCACTAATGGCATTCATGTTTTGTATGGATACCCGCTTCATCTCAATTTCAGTTTCTCGTTTCCGTTGCCCCAGTGAATGTCGCAGATTAGTAATGTCAAAGACATTATCTAAATCATCCTCGAATGCAGATTCTAGATCCTCTCGAAGGAGTGCAGGCAATTTGTCTACAACCGGCATTAAGAAAAAGCAGTTGAACTGCAAAGAAACATGCATAATTAAGGGAAATTGTTCGATTTGGTTATAAACGAATGTTAAAGCTTCCATTAAAGTATTAGAAAAAGCAATATCACATGTAAATAGTTACCTTTAATTCGGCAGATGCCAAGAAATATTCTCTGATGCCATGAAATATTTGTTGTACCAACGCATAAACAATACGCTCAGAGGATGGGGCAAGTCTCCTGTTCCAGAGTGTGCAATCTAAAAGATCAGCCAATCTTGTCTCTGTAGTCTGAACACTTGTGCTCGAGTCCGTACCTGAGACCAAACCATAAGGTAATACATATATCCTAGAGTTTTGTTTTGTTCGTTTTACGATTCTTCATTTTGTGGATCCTATATATCTTTGTTTATCATCATATCTACTAAAGGGAAACCAAACCGGAGGTGGGGTCCTGCCACCCCTTGCCCGGGGTGCAGGAGCGTGGATGTAAGCAGACCTAACCTCTACCAAAAAGAGTTGAGCGACTGTTTCAACTAAATGGGACCCACTACCATAACTTTATTTCTCCTCATACTGTTGAGCAAGACCCACAAATTGAAAATGTTAAAATGACCAATACAGATTGGGCCTTGATAGTGTGTTCACCAATGGCTGCTAAATCTAATGAACACTATTAGAACTATATATATATAGGGTCAGGTTCGGGGGTAAACCTCAAAAAAACAGAAAATTGAGGAACACCCCGGTAGCCATTCATCTGAACGGTATGCACTTGTGCATACTAGTTTGTAACATGCACACGTGCATAAAAACAAAAACAAAAAACACATAATTTACTTGTATGCACAAGTGCATACGGTCCAGACGAAGGACTACCAGGGTGTTCCTCAATTTTCCATTTTTTGAGGTTTTCCCCTGAACCCCCCCCCCCCCCTCTCTCTCTCTCTCTATATATATATATGTATTAATACCACCATTACCAGGCGGTTCTGCTCCACCAAAAGAATCCAAGAATTGGCGTAGTCCAGCTCGGTTCTGCAAAAAATTTAAAACTTGAGAAGATAAGAAGAAAGCAACAACTTGAAATGGGGTAGGGGGATGTAGATCTCTATTACAACCTTATTGTGAAGGGACCAGGTCACATAACGGGTGGTGCTTAATAAATCCTCCATACATCTGTAAATAAGTTCAAGAAATTAAAGAAGGCCATAAATTAAAGAAAATGAACTAATTTCACGTAGTTTCTTCACTTTTCATGGCATGATCTTTCAGTGGATTCAGCAAAGTTGTTGAAGGCAGAAGACACACGCCTCAGGAAAACTTCATGGCTGCTTAGGAATTCACCCTCTTTCTGTTCCAATCATTTAAGAAGTAGAATCTCTTTTAAGTTCATTAAGAATAACAAGTACCATGACTTAATCAACAAAGCCGCTACCTGAAGAAGATAAACGGAAATGGGAAGCAATCTCTTTAGGATGTGGAGAAGCCGACTGCCCAACTGTACCAAGAAAAAGAAACTTGGTAAAAGATAGAGATCTAATTAAGACAACAAAGGAATCCGTACCTGATGAAGAAAAGGCTCAAAAGTATCACGAGCTTTTGCAACAGCAATGACACATGCAGTCCTAGAGTAGTTTGTTCCATCATGAATATCTTCCACTCCACATGCATTTACGATTTCTTCGCGTGTAATTGGAGGGCATTTGATCCCTCCAACAACAAACCGAAATTCAGCCATGGCACGATGATATTGAGCACCTCCATACAGACGCATACCTGCATTCTGGCCATATGGGAACACAAATGTGAAATATGAAAATGGAATAAATTATTGGTTGACTGGAATTGCTTACTTATAACTTTCAAGACAATGATCAATCATGCTTTATCTTCCATATCAATCATTTCGAAATACAAAGATCAAATTGAGAAAATATATAACATGCAAGTTAAAGGATTGTATTGGGTCAACACAAGATGATCGATCACATCAACTAGTTAAGGTAAAATATATATATATATATATATGGGAAAACAGATTTTCAAAACTTACGGGTATTAGCTTGAGTGGGAACTGAGAGCCATCAATACCGATTAATGCCCCTCCATTAACCCTCTCATCTTGTAGTGTTTCCCCTATAACCAATGGAAAAAATAGAGCAAAAAAATAGGATGTAAACTGAATGTTTATGGAATAAGAAGATAGGGCAGATTCAAACGAGAAGCTAAACCTTATGCGAGAAGGCGAGAAGGCGTGAAGTGTGATATCATATATGATACACAAGCTTAATCATATATGATTAAACACATCTTACATTGGCAATACGTTGACGTTTATGTAGAGTTTTGGAGCTGTGAAACAGAGTAAATTGAATCTCAAATCTGATTTCTTATTGAATGAAACTTGCAGAGTTTAAAGGGAAGAACTACAAGAAAAGAGGAATCAGAAATCCCTATTCTAAAGGAGACTTAAACAGAAACAAAAGACTAAATCAAAACAAACTAACTTCCCTGAATATCAGGGATTTATTCAGCCGAGCTAATCTGGAATCCAACAATCCTTCTCCTAAACTGATACACTGTATCAGTTTATCTCTGGAACTTCACACATTCCCAATCTTTCACGCAGATATTCGAAAGTATCCAGTTTCAACAGCTTGGTTAATATATCTGCTACTTGTTCTTGGCTGCTGCAGTAAATCAGTTCAATGGTTCCTTCATTTACATGATCACGTAGGAAGTGAAAACGTACATCAATGTGTTTGCTCCTTTTGTGTAAAACTGGATTCTTAGACAGCTTAATAGTGGACACATTATCACATCAGATAACGGTTCCATCCTTTTGGGGAAGACCAATAACTTCAAGTATCCTTCTTAACTAGATTGCTTGACACGCGCACCCGGCTGCGTTCTGCCTCGGTGGTGGAAAGAGTGACAATCGGTTGTCGTTTTGATGACCAATCTATTGCAGCATTGCTTAAGAAGAAAGCAGCTTTTCCTGCTATCCAGATCCCCTTTGCATAGTCGCTATCTAAGAATGCTGTTAGAATGTTGCTGTCATCTTTCTTGTAAAAATGCCGAAATTAAGTGTTCCCTTTACATATCTTAAAACTCTCTTGATCATCCCCATGTGTTGCTCGGTAGGTCTTTCCATGTAGCGACTAACCAGACTGATGTAGATCCTGTCTAGTAGCTGCAAGATACATCAAACATCCAACCATTTGTTTATACATGGTTAATTTCACAGCTGCACTTCCATCATCTTTTAAGACTTTGATGCCGGGCACTATAGGATTTTTAACGGGATTGCATTGATCCATTTTAAATCTGGCCAAAATTTCACGAGCAAACTTTCTTTGACATATGTATATCCCAGATTCATTTTGAATCATTTCGACGCCTGGAAAATAGCTCATATCTCCTAGGTCGGTCATATCAAACTCCTCCTTCATTGACGTCTTGAATTCTTCTATTAGACTTGCTTTAGTGCCGGTGACAATTAAATCATCGACGTACACAGAGACAATCAACATGTTACCTGAATCAAATGATTTGACAAACAACGTGGGTTCGTAGGGACACTTCTTGAAGCCTTTAGCAATGAAATACCCTTCAATTCGACTGTACCAAGCCCTAGGGGCTTGTTTAAGCCCGTAAAGGGCTTTTTTTAGCCTGCATACTTTTCCCTCTTCTCCTTTCTTTTCAAATCCTTAAGGTTGTTCTACAAACACTGTTTCAGTGAGTTTTCCATGTAAAAACGCACTCTTTACGTCTAATTGATGTACCTTGATTCCTTTTTGAGCAGCAAGGGCGAGTATGGTCCTTATGGTATCTCATCGAGCAACTGGAGCAAAGACTTCAGTGTAGTCTATACCGTATTCTTGTGCATATCCCTTGACGACCAGCTTGCCTTGCATTTATCTACTTTGCCGTCTTTGTTGACTTTCGTTTTAAAACCCTATTTCACTCCAATGGGTTGAATCCCTGTCGGTGGATCACACAGTTCCCACGTTTTGTTCCTTTCGATCGCTTCGATCTCTAGTTCCATTGCTTCCTTCCAATTGACGTCACTTACAGCTTCCTCATAGGTTTGAGGATCATGGATCGAAGTAAACATGGCCAAGCTGTCTAAAGCAACAGCAAGTTCGTCTACCGCTTCATCTCCGGACAGCCCTACTCCTGTATCATAGTCCTCCATCCATGTAGGACCCTTTCTTAGCCTTCCGGTTCTTGATCTGGGAACTTCTTTTCGCTCGTGCTCGTTACTTTGATCACGATTTCCGCTTTGATCACCGTCTCCGCTTTGATCATCGTCACTGCTTCGATCACGGTCACTTTCTTCTTTGTTGTTTTCTTCATCGGAACTTGCTTCTTCATTACACGACAATCTATCCCCCTCTTTCGTAGAATTCCAAGACCATTCCCATTTTGCGTCTTTATCAAAAACGACATCTTTGCTGATGATGATCTTACCTTCACATGGATTAAATAGCCTGTAAGCTTTAGAATTTTCTTGTATTCCAAACATTACACATTTAACACTTCTATCATCCAGTTTCCTTCTCATTTCTTTAGGCACGTGAGCATGTGCGATACAACCGAAGACTTTGAAATGATTAACGGATGGTTTTTGCCCGATCCATACTTGTTCAGGTGTTCGTCCTTGGACAGCGGACGTCGGACTTCTGTTTGAAACGTGAGTGAACCAAGCAGTAGCCTCACGCCAATAGATTTTAGGGACATTCTTCCTTTTAAGTATGTTGCGTACCATGTTCATCATGGTCTATTCTTCCTTTCCGCTATCCCGTTCTAGTGTGGAGAATATGCTGCAGTAAGCTGCCTTTTTATGCCTTGAACTTCACAGAACTCCTTGAATTCATTAGAGTTAAACTCTCCGCCCTTGTCCGTTCTTAAACATTGTATCATCAAACCGGTCTCCTTCTCAACAGCCGCTTTAAACCTTTCAAAAGTGTCAAAAATTTCTCGAATAATCATCCACAAACGTAATTACATACCTTCCGACTGGTGGACTTAGGAGTTATCGGTCCACAAATATCCGAGTGGACCAGCTGGAGTCTTCGAGAAGCTCTCCAAGAGCTCTTCTTTGGAAAGGCCTCCTGTGTTGCTTTCCCGCCAAACAATCTTTGCACATCTTATTGGGGTTTGTGATATTCGGCAGCCCAGTCACCAGATTTTCCCTTTGCAAAGTCATCGGACCTTTGTAACTGAGATGTCCATACCTACAATGCCAAAGGTGAGTATTGTCTTCACTTGTAACCTCGAAACATGTAGTATATAGTCGGTTGGCAGTTATACGGACTTGAATGATACAGCCTTTCGTCGGATGGTAGATACTACATGTATCGTCTTTCATAAGGACGATTGCACCCTTCTCCTGGATCTGACCAATACTGATTAGATTAGTTTTTAACCCAGGGACGTAATACACATTGGTGATCAAATTTAAAGCCCCGTCAATCTCCAATCTAACGTTTTCAATTCCTTTGATTGCCAATTTAGAGTCGTTGCCGAGTTTGACAGTGTGATCAAACTGTTCATCCACATCCGTAAACCAACTCTTATCTCCGCTCATATGGTTGTTGCATCCTGAATCGAAACACCAAACTTGTTCTTTGGCGACTCCCTCTTTTTCAGCGTACGCCATTAATGCTTTGTCCTCAGCCCTATAAAGATCAGCGGGACATGCATGGACCCACAGCACCGTTTCTTTCGTATCCTGATCTTCTGCAAAATTTGCGTCCTTCTCCCAATCTGGACACTCATATTGGAAGTGTCCCAGTTTATGACACTTGTAACATTCAATCAAGTTCTTGTTGAATGCGGTCTTCAACGTCCTCTTCTACGGCATCGGTAAGTACCTCTGCCTCTTCCTCTGTTACTCCATTCACATCCCACTTTGAGTACCTGTTCCTCTTCTCTTTGACTGAGCAAGTGTTGTTCATGGACCAGGAGACTCCCGTGTAATTCATCGATAGTCATAGAGTCTAAGTCATTGGACTCCATTATCGAACATACAACGTAATTGAATTTAGGCCCGAGAGATCTAAGTACTCTGGATACACAAGAATCACTGATTGTATTATCTCCGTTAACCTTCATCTTGTTAACCACAGCCAAGCCTGCCTCTGGCTATGTGCGTGTTGACCCGTTCTTCATCCTTCATGCGCAACAGTTCATATTCCGTCCTTAATGCTTGCAACACAGCCCTCTTGACTTTAGTGGATCCTTGGTACTTTTGTTTTATTGAAACCCAAATTCCTTTTGAAGTGCTTTTGTCAAGAATGGTATCTAAGATCTCCCGATCTATCGCGTGGAACAGGTGTAGTTCTTCACCTTCATGTCCTTCAGTTTAGCATCGTCCACAACCTTCTTCTGAGCATCTGTAGCAGCACCTGTAGCCACTGTGATTCCCTCTTCCACTATATTCCACATCTCCTTGCTACGAAGGAAATTTTCCATCTTCAGTGACCAATGGTCATAGTGTCCATCGAACTTAGGAATTGTCGGTGGTACGAATTTTTCTCCGTTTGCAATCCTCTCTGCAGTCGTCATCTTTGATACGTGGATTCTTCTCTATTCTCACAAGCACACACTGATGTTTGCCTATTTGTTTATTGACTGAGATTCCTTTTTCGCTCTAATACCAACTGTAGAGTTTTGGAACTATGAAACGGAGTAAATTGAATCTCAAATCTGATTTCTTATTGAATGAAACTTGCAGAATTTAAAGGGAAGAATTACAAGAAAAGAGGAATCAGAAATCCCTATTCTAAAGGAGACTTAAACAAAAACAAAAGACTAAATCAAAACAAACTAACTTATCTGGAATCCAACAGTTTAATCATATATGATTAAACACACCCACATGTCATGTAATCATATATGATATCACACTTCTCGCCTTCTCGCATAATGTTTAACTTCTCGCATGATCCTTCCTTTTAAGGAGATAAATTGTAGGAACATTTAGCAAGATCAAAATTATTTACCAAATTTATCTGGAGGTGCAACAACTGTCCCTTTCAATAGCAGTGATAACTGTAATATGGATATGGATATAAGATTAAACAATCAAACATTAAGGACAGAAATAAAAGTGAGCTGATATGTGGGTTGATTCAAGGAACATTTAAGAAAAGCATGAAGTTCCTGGTGATCAAACCTTGGTCAAGAAAAGATCATGAAAAGCTCTTCCTTTCTCCTTTAGTTTGACTTCATCTAAAGTGCTAGGAAAATGCCAAAAGTAAGAAAGTAGATCATTAGTTAATAATATATATATATATATATAACATACTACAATCCAGAGGTGAAGACATATTGTTAAAAAGGGTTAGAAGCACCTCTTTGCTAAGCTATAAACCTCAGTTTTTCTCATTATATAATGTCCCAATAAGTAAAAAGGTCAAAACTGCAAACCTGAGTTCCTGATTTATGTCATTTAGCATTCGTGTTGTACTACGATGTTCCTTCTCAAGAAGAGGAATGATTAAGGGAACGCTATCCATATACCTAGAACAACAAAGAGCTCAAACTTTCAATTCAAAAAAAAGTAGGTGAAACTGGTTCTAGCCTATGGTAAAAACCCTGTACCTTTTCTGCAGCAATTCTTCCAAGAATAACTTAAGGCTGCTCACTCCTATTCTGCTTCTTTCTTGATTTGATAGCGACCGACCAAGCTTCTCCTCTAAAGATGCCACATCTTCCATCTCTCTTAGAGAAATAGCCTTGAATAATGAAGAATATGGGTACACTTAATTGTTCATGTCTCGGTACTTCACAGTTCACTTTTGCATCATGATAAGATGATACATGATAAATTATGATCAAGCATTTAAAGTAATACCTGTTTAAACTCATCATTGGATCTGTAAACTGATTCATGTCCTGAACCAACTCGTCCAGAAGGTACAGATGTGAAAAAGGGTGAATCACCAAGCATGAAGCCGTCAAGCACAGATGCTGGTGGAGAAAGAAAAACTTCGACGTCTGAAGCACGTGCAAACTGAGGTATTTTTGTATCGAGCTTGGTTGAGACAACAACAGTCCTGGAAAGTTCAGGATCAATCTGCAAATGAATCATGGAAACATTTAGCCTTTGCATCAAACTGATATATAACATCCCTTTTGAAATATAAAGACGATGATTTCAGAATTTAGAACCTAAAATGATGTCAAAATCTCGAACTTCCATGACCATTTTCATCCTTACTTCCACCTAAGTACTTTATGCACTTGATATGTTTAGAAAGGTGCGCCTTATTTTGTAACACTTGGAAGTATAGAGAAAACTAAAATGATTCTTATGTTCTATCCATACCAACTTTCACAAATACATGTTGAGAGTCGGAGTAAATAGCAGAAGAACATACTTGCATTACTACCCTTCGAGTAGTCGCATTGCTCCAGTCATTGCAGTCTTCAAGGCATAGTACAATGAACTCCTTGTGCTGCATTTTTGCACGCACTAGGGACTCAACAGCACGAGATTGAGCCTGCCAATTACGGTTTCAAGATATTTAATTGTCAACAATCCGACCTTTAAAGGCAAGTGAAAAGGTATTAAATCTTGCACTTAAATTATTTCATTATGAATAAACAACCTGTAAAGCTCGATTTTTCCGGCCAGGAGCAGGAGCAATGAGCCCAGGAGTATCTATAATGGTAAGATTTGGACAGTATTTGTATTCCACTCTAACAATTATCTCTTTGGAAGAAAATTGATAGGTTTCACGCTCCAGTCTCATATTTTCAGCTTCGATGTATTCCTATGCAATGTCAAGAAAAAGCCAAATAACAATTGTCAACCATAATGAATATTAGTTGCATTGTTCGATCTCTTGTATGTATAAATGCTATAAACATGCAGTAATGATTTGGACAGTATTTGTATTCCACTCTAACAGTTATCTCTTTGGAAGAAAATTGATAGGTTTCACGCTCCAGTCTCATGTTTTCAGCTTCGATGTATTCCTATGCAATGTCAAGAAAAAGTCAAGTAACAATTGTCAACCATAACGAATATTAGTTGCATTGTTCGATCTCTTGTATGCATAAATGCTAACATGCAGTAATGAATTGATCAATGTATTTTGACATGTAAAAGAGAATTTTATGTTCTTGTAAATGCTGAAAACATTATTAAGCACAGATCAATAATTAAAGTTTATTAATACAAGAACCTGTTCTTTCTTCGCAAAGTAGTTAAAGGCATCACCGAACGGTTCTTGTTTTTTCAGTTGCATACCTCAATTTACCCCTCACATGCTAATCAAATAGCTTCATTTTCATCTAATTTTAATCAAAAGTAACCAACTTAAATAGTCATCTTGCAACAAGAGAACAATGGAAGAACAATTCGATGAAGAGATTGTCAATCATCACAACGTGATTTATGGACGGTAATTTGATTAAAGCAACTGAAATAGACATGAAAATTCAGTGATCAGTTTATCAATTATATACTACTTTAGAAATGGATAAATAACAATTGATTCCACCAAATTCTTCACTCTTAATGATAAGTTACCACGAATCTCCCTCTGAAACTTAAATCAAACAAGGAAACACACTTATTAACTACAACTTCAGTTCGAGTAACATAAGAAACATCAAAAGGAGATACTATTAAGAAAATGCTACCACGTTCATACAAAATAGATTCAATTAGACCATCCACTACGGTAATTGCAACTGGCAAGATTTCTAATTTAGAAATTGTGGCGGTTGTGAGTATGATTTTTTTTAAATAAAATTGGTTTTTGGTAATTGTTAATGTCAAATCAATACTTTTTGTTGAAGTGACGGTATATGAAATTGTAGGGTATAATTTCTAAATTAGAAATTGTTTTATGCCATGTCATGCTTTGCTTTGTAATATTTTGTAAAATATGTTTATGAAAAAAAATGTATGTATAATTTATTTTTTGTTAATATTGAATATTAAAAAATTCAAAATATAATTTATAGTAAAATACAATAAAATAAATTACATAATAAAAATACAAACTTAACCCATAAAACTAGAAGTTGATGTTCGTACATCAACGTTGTGGTCTGCTCATCGTCAAAGATGAACGTCATATTTATATTTATCAATTTGATGATATAGACGATGATGTTAATTTTACTATAACTATGTCTCAAATCTCTTGCAGCATACTTTGTACAAAAACTATCTTCAAAATCACATAATAGGTCAACTAATTATTGTTTACAATCAGATTTGGTTGAATATATTTGGCAAAAATTTAGCATTTACCTGAACTTCTCGGAGTGATTTCTCCTCAGGAACAGAAGAATCAGAATCAGAGTCAGATATAAGGTGACAGAGAGGAGAATCACATTCAGGATTGAACTTCATGTGGAGAGTAATAGGACGACGTGTCTTCGTCCCACCGCCAACGTGGTTGAATTGGAATCCCATTAGGGCTTCCACGAGCGCACTCTTACCGTCGGTTTGATGTCCGACAACTAGCACCGCGGGTGCATCGAAGGGCGTGTGGAACTCCTGTGCTAGTCCATGGAGCTCGTTGTAGGCCTCGTATAACCTGGAATGGCTTTCCAGTTCTTCGCCGCCGTGGTCCGCCTGATTGGGCGTTGTCATTTGAGAAGGAAGGTGTGAGAGTGAGAGTGTAGGTGGAGGTGGAGGTGGAGCCTGTGTGTAGTTGTTTTTGACTTGTTTTAAAGTTATATAATTGGAGTGTGTGGCAACCAAAATTGATTCTATCTTCCATTTCGTTTCCCTCTCTTTCTCCTTTGTCTTCTTATACGAAATTTTTTAAAAAAATCAATTACTTATTAAAGTAAAGTATAAATTTGGTATCATAGTCGGAGATTGCCAAAATACTGGGCCGGAACTGGCCGGGCCGGGCCTCACTCCAAACCGGACTTATTCCAAAGCTCGGGTATTTTTTAGGCCCTAGTCGTAGGGGTGTTTGTGGTCCGGTTTGGGTGGTTTAGCCTCTCAAACAACAAACCAAACCACAAGTGACGGTTTGGTAAATTTTTAAACCGACCGGTTTGACATCAAGTGCCCAGACCGGTCAAAATTGGACCGCGGTTTGGTCCGACCGATTTAGGCGATTTGGATCTTTTATGGCCTTTAAAACTTAAACTAAAATAAACATATATAATTTGGAATTTTAAAGTTTCTTTGGCTCGAGTCCACAAAAAAATAAAGTCGACAAAAAAGTAAACATAGTCCATTTATATTTATTACAGAAAATAAAAATAATAGAAATAATAATATGATAAGTAATTACAATTTATACAAAATGTTAGGGCATCCACAATGGTAAAGCTTTTAAGAAAGACTTGAAAAAAATAAAAAAATATAAAAAATAGGTTGGTCCCACCAACATATATTTCCTCTCTTTTTTGGCTCTCACATTCATTTCTTCAAAGGTTTGAGGAACATCAAGTCTTTGATAAGTAAAGTCATGTTCAAGGTCAAGTCTTCTTCAAGTCATTTTCAAGTTATCTTCAAGTTATCTTCAAGTTATCTTCAAGCTATCTTCAAATACCATTGGAGATGCTCTTAGTAGCAGAGATTAAAATCTTTCAAACTTCCAATCAAATCACGGATTTTTATATGCTTAAACGAAGAACTTAAAAATCACATAAACCCTTTATTTTTTGTTTCTATAAAAAATAGTTAACCAGACATCTACACTCTTTTCCACAAACACCTCCAACATGTAAGTACTAATCTAAATGCTTAGTTTAAATCTAAATAATCAAATTACCCGATATGTTAATGCTAGCAAATTAAGATATATGATATAAAATTTTCTTAATTATTTTAAGAAAATGTCTAAAACTCTAAATGATATATATATATATATATAAAATTATATATATGGCGGTCGGTTTGGTCCAAATCGCAAAAAAAAACGCCAAACCGCAAACCAGACCGGACCGCCCGGTTTGACAAATTTTTAAACCAAGTCGGACCGCCAAATCGCTCAAACCACCAAAAACGGTCCAGTTTGACTTGGTTTGACCGGTTTGAGCAGTCCAACGATTTTTTTGAGTCGGGCCGAACTTGAACACAAAATACCAAGCCCGCTTAGGCTTTTATGAATCTGGACTTTGGGACCTCGCCAAATACCAGGTCGGGACCGGGCCTTCACATTTTTTTTAAATTTATAAATGTTATTCTAATTATCTAATACACTTACAAATGCATAGTTGAGCGGAAGATGGAAGAATTAAGAGATTGAGAAGTTGCGAAAAACGAACACGAGGTAGCGAGAAAACGAGAATTGTGAGCGAGGATTGCGTTTTTTTGCGTTTTGTAATTTGGTATGTAACCTCATACACCAACTATCCTATTTATAGTGTTGTGGAACCACTAAAAACAAAAAAAAACGGTCAAAAACCATCAAAACCGGTCATATAGCTGTTATATAACGGTCAATTTTTCAAATTCGAAACAGGTCGGGCCGAGCTTGGATCCGGGCCGCAATCGGGCTTCGGGTCGGGCCAAGATTGGATCCGGGCTGCAATCGGACTTCGGGTCAGGCCGAGATTGGATCTGGGCCGCAATCAAGCTTCGAGCGGGGCCGAGGGCGGCAAAACTTCCAAATACCAAGCCTGGTTGTAATCGACGGGCCGAGGACCAGGTCGGGCTGGGCTTCGGGATTCTGGCGTGTCAGGCCGGATCCGAGCCTGTTTGGCCATCTCTAATCATAGTTGTCAAAAATAACACTTTTTGTTTTTATAATTTCAAAACTATAAGATCGACCTTGTGGTTTATAAAAAATCACTTATTTTAACAGTTTCTACAAAATCATGCTAAATAAGGAATATTTTTTATTATTTTATTAATTTTTTTGTCTTTTATTCAACCAAATCAATTTTATAATTTTGCTTTATATGGTTTTTTATTTGGTAAAAGATAACAAAACGAAAATGTGTTTCATTTAACGAAAGTTCTAACAGTCGTTAAAAGGAGGGATCAAATCCTATCATTTTTTGTAAATCACGATGGTTATCTTGTAATTTAACTATAATAACGAAGAGTGTTATTTTTGATAAACCAAAGGACCCAAATTTGTAGTTTACTATACTTATTATAAGTTATTAATATTTATGTATGTCATGTTTGACAATTAGGAGCTATCTTCTTTTAAGTGTTTTTAAAAATATCGTTTAAGTTGATAAAAATTAGTCGATAAGCTAGCTTATTGAAATGGTAGATTATGGAGTTTTCTTTCAATTATACATTTGATTATTATTATAAATATATTATCTATACGTATAATAAATAAGTAACTAGAATGCCACGTGTCGTCTTCTGGTGAGCCGACTTCAGCATTTTTCCGCCTAAACATGTATCTGGACGCAGTTTACATTATAAGTTCAATTAACCCACCCACATTCACTCTTCCTTAAATCTTTCATTAATTCAATATTTTAATTTATACGTTACATTTACTACTCTTATAATTAGGTATGTAGTTTACTTTTAATCACTTACTTTTTTATTTTTCATTTTAGACTCTTATCATATAAACATAAATAATGTATATGAACTAAAATGCATTAAAAAACATTTCTATTTTTTACAAATTATATCATTGTAATCGTTTCGTCAATACTTTCGAAATGAGCCAAATATTGAATACTTATGGATTTAATTATATTATTAAATATCATAAATATATACGAATTAATGTGTCGTGATTAGTATGAGATTTGTTGAAATTAGTATGAGATTTAATACAAATAATCACTAAATTGTCGTGATTTTGTTTTTGCAATTTCATATCAATTTTTAATTCAAAGTCGAATTCCTTCGACTAATTACAATTCTATCAAATTCCATTATGTCAACGAAACACCATTAGAATTATCATAAGAGATTTAATTACTTGGAAAAAAAAAAGATATCATTTATCAACTGACTTTTGGATTATGAGTTCGAACATTTTCAAAAATATAAATATGCAAATATTTAGTATATAGTTTATTTAATTATTTATACTTTCTTAATCATGATTATATTATTTTCTCTAATTTTTTTGATCAATTAACCATATTGATCTTTAATTTTATACATCTGATATGTGATTTAAAAGCGTATAAATATGAACATAAAACAAAATATTTTTTCGAATTCTCAGTCTTAGATTTGACATACTTCGCGCCGCATCGCGCGCAGATACTTATCTAGTTACTATTAATAGCTATTGAAAATTATTAACTAAATATTGAAAAATATAGATTATCCTCGAGAGAATTTCGTGATACCCGGGCAGTATAGGGTCGAAATATCTCTTACGGAAAGCGAGCTCTCACGCGATCTTTGTTTTCTATCCAAATTCTAATCACTCTTTCTCTCCACGATTTCCCCGAAATCCCCCAACATTTCATTCGTGTCATCTAGTATAACTTTTTTTTGGGTACAACAATTTTTTTGGTACGCTTCAAATCATGGTATAAGTATATTATTAATAAAAAAAATCAATATATTTGGTTTTAGTTTAAATTATGAAAGTAAATGATAGATTATTTAGAGCATCTCCAACAGTTATGCTATAATAGAAAAAAGAAAGATTTTAGCAATATTTTGCTTCAACAACTATGCTATCTTGTATGTTAAAATAGAGAAAATAGAAAAGAGAGCATAAAAATCTCCAAATTTGGAGAAAATTTCTTGTATGCTAAAATTGGAGAAAAGAGGAAAGAGAAATAATATTTTAATATTTTCATCGTTAAGAAGTTTTGAAGTAAAATGTTTATGATAGAGAAATAATATTTTATTAATGTATTGATTAGTTTAATAATTTAATGAATGCTACAATCTCTAAAATAGAATAGCGTTAGAGTTGAAAGTGATTTTCTTTAAACATTTTGATTTTTTTTATTTTAGAAAAAATATAGCATAATTGTTCGAGATGGACTTAGGATCGTATACATGTCATGATGTCCAAACTCCAAAGTACTTAGACAACCTGAGACGGCTAAAAGGGTGACTAAGAGCATCCACACAAGTCTTGCAAGACCCCTTGCAAGATGACATGGCATGTCATGTGGCTTGCAAGGTCTTGCAAGACAACCATCATCTTGCTAAATTAGAAAGGTCTTTCACAAAGTAAATATATTAAACAAAAACATTTTTTAATTTAATTAATTTGTTTGTTTGTTTAAACATTAATTATTAATATGTTTATATTATAATTTATTAGTTTAGAAAGAAGTTTGGTCTTACATGTGTGTGGAATGTGTTATTGCAAAGCTGATGTTACACTTTAGAAAGGAGTATGGTGTTGCAGGTGTGTGGATGGTCTAACATAGCATATATAAAGAAACCATTATAATATATTATTTGTGTATTCAAAATTCGTGCAATGTAGATGATATAAAATTTTATTATAAATTGAAAACAGAACATTTAACCCAATTTTTTACTAACAAAAATAGGTAAACTTTTAAAGATAAAAAATTATCCAATGTATTTTTATATTTTAAACGATTTAATCAATATTTTCTTTTTGAATAAATAAATTCTTAAGCTGTTTTGAAAGTAATTAAATACATCTTTGTGAGTTGTTACCTATAAAACAAGTTAATGTGGTAAACGTATTTTTATATTTTGAGCGGTTAAATCCTTTAACGTACTTTCATGGGATAAGTTCAAAAAAAGTCAAAAACACACTTTCATATTTTGAACGATTAAATCCTTGAACGTTTATGTGAGCGGATAAACCCTTGCACTTAAAAAACGAAATAACTATACAATATCTTTCTCGATGTATAAATAGATCCATAACAAGGTACAATGAACTAACAAAATGTATTTAATCACTTTCAAGAAGTTCATTCATCTATTTGTTCAAGAAAATTCAAAGAGTTAATCACTTAAAATGCGAAAGTACTTTCGATTTTGCCAACTTTTCCCCTTTTCTTATAAACTTTAAAATTGCTTTACCACTGTCGTCCATTACTGTTAATTTATTTTGGTCAAAACTCCAAAAGATGTAGTTAATAGGTTTTAGAAAGTTAAAATATTAATTTGTCTAAAAAGGTTTAGAGACTTAATTGTTCAAAATATGAAAGTACATCAGGTTTTTTAAGGACTTGTCACCTAAAAGATAATATCCAAAATTGATGAAATATTATGGCACATGAGTCGGATTCCATGCTTATCGTGTATTTGAACAATGTTCATTAGGTTAGTTTTATGAGATTCAAAATCGAGTTTTAAAGCTATTTGTGACAAACTAGCTGATAGGCTAGCTATTTTTTGGCTAATGAGTTCACGTTCGGTTTAAAAGAGTAGTTGATCAACTAAAAATGACAAAATGCAGAAAAAGCCTCAATAACTTTGTGAAGTTAACACGGTGACTATTTATTAAAGCCGATTATAAGGTAGACATAAAACATTTTTTCTAACTAGAAAACTATTTCTTGCTTTACTTGAACGAATTTGAATATTTAATAAATATTCTACTAATAAATCGAGTTCATCAGATTAAAATGTTTAAACTTTTGATCGATTCAATTGGTCCGTTTACAGAGTTAAAATCAATCAAAGCGTACAAAGGCATAGACACGTGATGAGACGAATTGTAACAAAGCTTGGCAAAGTCTAAACGTATTCGTACCAAATTCATACATCATTTTATAGAAATCAGATAAACTTCAGCTCAATAAACAGAGTCTCGAAAGAGTTGATGGCACTAATAAACGGCCCCTATCAAATTTTGTTAATCAATTGAATTTCTCAAGCTTCCACAGTTGTCTAGTTGGTTTAGATTCCATTAGTTGAAGGTCTAATCACTAACGTTATGTTGGACAAACTAGTTGATAAACAAGTTGTTAGTCAATAAATTAGTCATGTTTGATAAAAAATAGTTGATCATATGTAAGAACATCTCTAACGGTTGTGTTATATGTTCGTTGTCTTCTTTTAAATCTGGAGATTTCTCCATTCTGTCTCCTATTTTTCTCTATTTTATAGGAGAGTTTAGTATAGCTGTCATCAAACTTTTCTCAGATATCCAACATTTCTAAAATAGCATAGTTGTTAGAGATGCTCTACCAGAAGAAAAAAAATAGCTTATAAGCCGACTTAGGGTTGCCAAACATGGCCAAACCAAACGAACTCAATATATCCAACCATGAGTGAGGTTTGGGAAAGGGAGAGATTTAGCCTACTGAACGGGGAATCATTCCAATCCTCTCTAAATAATTTTGCCAACGGGACAATGAAGCTAGCTTGTTATTTTGCAAGTAAACTCATCATGTGTTTTTCGAGGTCTAAAAATGATTATATTTTGTATCATTAAATGGATCGCTTATGATTTTGAAATATATATATATATATATGACAAATCTCCCATACGCTCCTCATTTTTTGTTAGTCTTGAACCATTGGCCTACAAAAAGGTTGGGATCTACAGGTAACCCCCAAATACCGTTGGGCCAATGTCCTTATGATTTGATGGGTTATGTTCTTGAGCACTAGATAGTCAGTCGACCGAATGTAAGTATGTAACAACAAATTCATTTTTAAAATAAATATTTAAGTATGCATCACATTTTTCATGCTACTGTTCTAAGTTTATACACATATACTTGAAGCAAAAGAAAAGATGAGGGGTATTACCAGAACTTGGGAGCTCACATGATGAACAACAAGTCATGGTCCTGGCATAACTTGATGCAAACTAAGTTGCTCATGGATCTTTCTAAATTTGTCTTTAAGCCTTTGTATCTGCAAATATGCCAACATTCAATCAATTATCTTCAAAACTGATACATAAAGATCATATACATAGAGGGAGGTTCATATATATATATATATAGAGAGAGAGAGAGAGAGGGAGGTTCATATATGTATAGAGGGAGGCTAAGGGAAAAACCCCAAAAAATTGAAAAACTGAGGAACACCCTGATAACCGTTCATCTGGACGGTATGCACATGTGCATACAAGTATATTAAGTTGTTTTTTGGTTTTATGCACATGTGCATGTTACTTGGATGCACATGTACATACCGTCCAAATGAATGGCTACCAGAGTGTGTTTTTTTTGCGGTTTTCCCCTGAACCTATATATATATATATATAATATATATATATAGAGAGAGAGAGAGAGTCGGTTCAAACGAGAACGGTACCTATTTAAAAGAACACGAGAACGAACAAAATAATTAGTGATTTTACATTAACGCACAAAAAAAGGACTTTGGCCGCGGCTTCAGGTCCGCGTGGCTTTTTTGCACGTTAATGTAAAATCACTAATGATTTTGTTCGTTCTCGTTTTCTTTTAAATAGTTATTGCACGTGGCTTTTTTGCACGTTAATGTAAAATCACTAATGGCATTCATGTTTTGTATGGATACCCGCTTCATCTCAATTTCAGTTTCTCGTTTCCGTTGCCCCAGTGAATGTCGCAGATTAGTAATGTCAAAGACATTATCTAAATCATCCTCGAATGCAGATTCTAGATCCTCTCGAAGGAGTGCAGGCAATTTGTCTACAACCGGCATTAAGAAAAAGCAGTTGAACTGCAAAGAAACATGCATAATTAAGGGAAATTGTTCGATTTGGTTATAAACGAATGTTAAAGCTTCCATTAAAGTATTAGAAAAAGCAATATCACATGTAAATAGTTACCTTTAATTCGGCAGATGCCAAGAAATATTCTCTGATGCCATGAAATATTTGTTGTACCAACGCATAAACAATACGCTCAGAGGATGGGGCAAGTCTCCTGTTCCAGAGTGTGCAATCTAAAAGATCAGCCAATCTTGTCTCTGTAGTCTGAACACTTGTGCTCGAGTCCGTACCTGAGACCAAACCATAAGGTAATACATATATCCTAGAGTTTTGTTTTGTTCGTTTTACGATTCTTCATTTTGTGGATCCTATATATCTTTGTTTATCATCATATCTACTAAAGGGAAACCAAACCGGAGGTGGGGTCCTGCCACCCCTTGCCCGGGGTGCAGGAGCGTGGATGTAAGCAGACCTAACCTCTACCAAAAAGAGTTGAGCGACTGTTTCAACTAAATGGGACCCACTACCATAACTTTATTTCTCCTCATACTGTTGAGCAAGACCCACAAATTGAAAATGTTAAAATGACCAATACAGATTGGGCCTTGATAGTGTGTTCACCAATGGCTGCTAAATCTAATGAACACTATTAGAACTATATATATATAGGGTCAGGTTCGGGGGTAAACCTCAAAAAAACAGAAAATTGAGGAACACCCCGGTAGCCATTCATCTGAACGGTATGCACTTGTGCATACTAGTTTGTAACATGCACACGTGCATAAAAACAAAAACAAAAAACACATAATTTACTTGTATGCACAAGTGCATACGGTCCAGACGAAGGACTACCAGGGTGTTCCTCAATTTTCCATTTTTTGAGGTTTTCCCCTGAACCCCCCCCCCCCTCTCTCTCTCTCTCTATATATATATATATATTAATACCACCATTACCAGGCGGTTCTGCTCCACCAAAAGAATCCAAGAATTGGCGTAGTCCAGCTCGGTTCTGCAAAAAATTTAAAACTTGAGAAGATAAGAAGAAAGCAACAACTTGAAATGGGGTAGGGGGATGTAGATCTCTATTACAACCTTATTGTGAAGGGACCAGGTCACATAACGGGTGGTGCTTAATAAATCCTCCATACATCTGTAAATAAGTTCAAGAAATTAAAGAAGGCCATAAATTAAAGAAAATGAACTAATTTCACGTAGTTTCTTCACTTTTCATGGCATGATCTTTCAGTGGATTCAGCAAAGTTGTTGAAGGCAGAAGACACACGCCTCAGGAAAACTTCATGGCTGCTTAGGAATTCACCCTCTTTCTGTTCCAATCATTTAAGAAGTAGAATCTCTTTTAAGTTCATTAAGAATAACAAGTACCATGACTTAATCAACAAAGCCGCTACCTGAAGAAGATAAACGGAAATGGGAAGCAATCTCTTTAGGATGTGGAGAAGCCGACTGCCCAACTGTACCAAGAAAAAGAAACTTGGTAAAAGATAGAGATCTAATTAAGACAACAAAGGAATCCGTACCTGATGAAGAAAAGGCTCAAAAGTATCACGAGCTTTTGCAACAGCAATGACACATGCAGTCCTAGAGTAGTTTGTTCCATCATGAATATCTTCCACTCCACATGCATTTACGATTTCTTCGCGTGTAATTGGAGGGCATTTGATCCCTCCAACAACAAACCGAAATTCAGCCATGGCACGATGATATTGAGCACCTCCATACAGACGCATACCTGCATTCTGGCCATATGGGAACACAAATGTGAAATATGAAAATGGAATAAATTATTGGTTGACTGGAATTGCTTACTTATAACTTTCAAGACAATGATCAATCATGCTTTATCTTCCATATCAATCATTTCGAAATACAAAGATCAAATTGAGAAAATATATAACATGCAAGTTAAAGGATTGTATTGGGTCAACACAAGATGATCGATCACATCAACTAGTTAAGGTAAAATATATATATATATATATATATGGGAAAACAGATTTTCAAAACTTACGGGTATTAGCTTGAGTGGGAACTGAGAGCCATCAATACCGATTAATGCCCCTCCATTAACCCTCTCATCTTGTAGTGTTTCCCCTATAACCAATGGAAAAAATAGAGCAAAAAAATAGGATGTAAACTGAATGTTTATGGAATAAGAAGATAGGGCAGATTCAAACGAGAAGCTAAACCTTATGCGAGAAGGCGAGAAGGCGTGAAGTGTGATATCATATATGATACACAAGCTTAATCATATATGATTAAACACATCTTACATTGGCAATACGTTGACGTTTATGTAGAGTTTTGGAGCTGTGAAACAGAGTAAATTGAATCTCAAATCTGATTTCTTATTGAATGAAACTTGCAGAGTTTAAAGGGAAGAACTACAAGAAAAGAGGAATCAGAAATCCCTATTCTAAAGGAGACTTAAACAGAAACAAAAGACTAAATCAAAACAAACTAACTTCCCTGAATATCAGGGATTTATTCAGCCGAGCTAATCTGGAATCCAACAATCCTTCTCCTAAACTGATACACTGTATCAGTTTATCTCTGGAACTTCACACATTCCCAATCTTTCACGCAGATATTCGAAAGTATCCAGTTTCAACAGCTTGGTTAATATATCTGCTACTTGTTCTTGGCTGCTGCAGTAAATCAGTTCAATGGTTCCTTCATTTACATGATCACGTAGGAAGTGAAAACGTACATCAATGTGTTTGCTCCTTTTGTGTAAAACTGGATTCTTAGACAGCTTAATAGTGGACACATTATCACATCAGATAACGGTTCCATCCTTTTGGGGAAGACCAATAACTTCAAGTATCCTTCTTAACTAGATTGCTTGACACGCGCACCCGGCTGCGTTCTGCCTCGGTGGTGGAAAGAGTGACAATCGGTTGTCGTTTTGATGACCAATCTATTGCAGCATTGCTTAAGAAGAAAGCAGCTTTTCCTGCTATCCAGATCCCCTTTGCATAGTCGCTATCTAAGAATGCTGTTAGAATGTTGCTGTCATCTTTCTTGTAAAAATGCCGAAATTAAGTGTTCCCTTTACATATCTTAAAACTCTCTTGATCATCCCCATGTGTTGCTCGGTAGGTCTTTCCATGTAGCGACTAACCAGACTGATGTAGATCCTGTCTAGTAGCTGCAAGATACATCAAACATCCAACCATTTGTTTATACATGGTTAATTTCACAGCTGCACTTCCATCATCTTTTAAGACTTTGATGCCGGGCACTATAGGATTTTTAACGGGATTGCATTGATCCATTTTAAATCTGGCCAAAATTTCACGAGCAAACTTTCTTTGACATATGTATATCCCAGATTCATTTTGAATCATTTCGACGCCTGGAAAATAGCTCATATCTCCTAGGTCGGTCATATCAAACTCCTCCTTCATTGACGTCTTGAATTCTTCTATTAGACTTGCTTTAGTGCCGGTGACAATTAAATCATCGACGTACACAGAGACAATCAACATGTTACCTGAATCAAATGATTTGACAAACAACGTGGGTTCGTAGGGACACTTCTTGAAGCCTTTAGCAATGAAATACCCTTCAATTCGACTGTACCAAGCCCTAGGGGCTTGTTTAAGCCCGTAAAGGGCTTTTTTTAGCCTGCATACTTTTCCCTCTTCTCCTTTCTTTTCAAATCCTTAAGGTTGTTCTACAAACACTGTTTCAGTGAGTTTTCCATGTAAAAACGCACTCTTTACGTCTAATTGATGTACCTTGATTCCTTTTTGAGCAGCAAGGGCGAGTATGGTCCTTATGGTATCTCATCGAGCAACTGGAGCAAAGACTTCAGTGTAGTCTATACCGTATTCTTGTGCATATCCCTTGACGACCAGCTTGCCTTGCATTTATCTACTTTGCCGTCTTTGTTGACTTTCGTTTTAAAACCCTATTTCACTCCAATGGGTTGAATCCCTGTCGGTGGATCACACAGTTCCCACGTTTTGTTCCTTTCGATCGCTTCGATCTCTAGTTCCATTGCTTCCTTCCAATTGACGTCACTTACAGCTTCCTCATAGGTTTGAGGATCATGGATCGAAGTAAACATGGCCAAGCTGTCTAAAGCAACAGCAAGTTCGTCTACCGCTTCATCTCCGGACAGCCCTACTCCTGTATCATAGTCCTCCATCCATGTAGGACCCTTTCTTAGCCTTCCGGTTCTTGATCTGGGAACTTCTTTTCGCTCGTGCTCGTTACTTTGATCACGATTTCCGCTTTGATCACCGTCTCCGCTTTGATCATCGTCACTGCTTCGATCACGGTCACTTTCTTCTTTGTTGTTTTCTTCATCGGAACTTGCTTCTTCATTACACGACAATCTATCCCCCTCTTTCGTAGAATTCCAAGACCATTCCCATTTTGCGTCTTTATCAAAAACGACATCTTTGCTGATGATGATCTTACCTTCACATGGATTAAATAGCCTGTAAGCTTTAGAATTTTCTTGTATTCCAAACATTACACATTTAACACTTCTATCATCCAGTTTCCTTCTCATTTCTTTAGGCACGTGAGCATGTGCGATACAACCGAAGACTTTGAAATGATTAACGGATGGTTTTTGCCCGATCCATACTTGTTCAGGTGTTCGTCCTTGGACAGCGGACGTCGGACTTCTGTTTGAAACGTGAGTGAACCAAGCAGTAGCCTCACGCCAATAGATTTTAGGGACATTCTTCCTTTTAAGTATGTTGCGTACCATGTTCATCATGGTCTATTCTTCCTTTCCGCTATCCCGTTCTAGTGTGGAGAATATGCTGCAGTAAGCTGCCTTTTTATGCCTTGAACTTCACAGAACTCCTTGAATTCATTAGAGTTAAACTCTCCGCCCTTGTCCGTTCTTAAACATTGTATCATCAAACCGGTCTCCTTCTCAACAGCCGCTTTAAACCTTTCAAAAGTGTCAAAAATTTCTCGAATAATCATCCACAAACGTAATTACATACCTTCCGACTGGTGGACTTAGGAGTTATCGGTCCACAAATATCCGAGTGGACCAGCTGGAGTCTTCGAGAAGCTCTCCAAGAGCTCTTCTTTGGAAAGGCCTCCTGTGTTGCTTTCCCGCCAAACAATCTTTGCACATCTTATTGGGGTTTGTGATATTCGGCAGCCCAGTCACCAGATTTTCCCTTTGCAAAGTCATCGGACCTTTGTAACTGAGATGTCCATACCTACAATGCCAAAGGTGAGTATTGTCTTCACTTGTAACCTCGAAACATGTAGTATATAGTCGGTTGGCAGTTATACGGACTTGAATGATACAGCCTTTCGTCGGATGGTAGATACTACATGTATCGTCTTTCATAAGGACGATTGCACCCTTCTCCTGGATCTGACCAATACTGATTAGATTAGTTTTTAACCCAGGGACGTAATACACATTGGTGATCAAATTTAAAGCCCCGTCAATCTCCAATCTAACGTTTTCAATTCCTTTGATTGCCAATTTAGAGTCGTTGCCGAGTTTGACAGTGTGATCAAACTGTTCATCCACATCCGTAAACCAACTCTTATCTCCGCTCATATGGTTGTTGCATCCTGAATCGAAACACCAAACTTGTTCTTTGGCGACTCCCTCTTTTTCAGCGTACGCCATTAATGCTTTGTCCTCAGCCCTATAAAGATCAGCGGGACATGCATGGACCCACAGCACCGTTTCTTTCGTATCCTGATCTTCTGCAAAATTTGCGTCCTTCTCCCAATCTGGACACTCATATTGGAAGTGTCCCAGTTTATGACACTTGTAACATTCAATCAAGTTCTTGTTGAATGCGGTCTTCAACGTCCTCTTCTACGGCATCGGTAAGTACCTCTGCCTCTTCCTCTGTTACTCCATTCACATCCCACTTTGAGTACCTGTTCCTCTTCTCTTTGACTGAGCAAGTGTTGTTCATGGACCAGGAGACTCCCGTGTAATTCATCGATAGTCATAGAGTCTAAGTCATTGGACTCCATTATCGAACATACAACGTAATTGAATTTAGGCCCGAGAGATCTAAGTACTCTGGATACACAAGAATCACTGATTGTATTATCTCCGTTAACCTTCATCTTGTTAACCACAGCCAAGCCTGCCTCTGGCTATGTGCGTGTTGACCCGTTCTTCATCCTTCATGCGCAACAGTTCATATTCCGTCCTTAATGCTTGCAACACAGCCCTCTTGACTTTAGTGGATCCTTGGTACTTTTGTTTTATTGAAACCCAAATTCCTTTTGAAGTGCTTTTGTCAAGAATGGTATCTAAGATCTCCCGATCTATCGCGTGGAACAGGTGTAGTTCTTCACCTTCATGTCCTTCAGTTTAGCATCGTCCACAACCTTCTTCTGAGCATCTGTAGCAGCACCTGTAGCCACTGTGATTCCCTCTTCCACTATATTCCACATCTCCTTGCTACGAAGGAAATTTTCCATCTTCAGTGACCAATGGTCATAGTGTCCATCGAACTTAGGAATTGTCGGTGGTACGAATTTTTCTCCGTTTGCAATCCTCTCTGCAGTCGTCATCTTTGATACGTGGATTCTTCTCTATTCTCACAAGCACACACTGATGTTTGCCTATTTGTTTATTGACTGAGATTCCTTTTTCGCTCTAATACCAACTGTAGAGTTTTGGAACTATGAAACGGAGTAAATTGAATCTCAAATCTGATTTCTTATTGAATGAAACTTGCAGAATTTAAAGGGAAGAATTACAAGAAAAGAGGAATCAGAAATCCCTATTCTAAAGGAGACTTAAACAAAAACAAAAGACTAAATCAAAACAAACTAACTTATCTGGAATCCAACAGTTTAATCATATATGATTAAACACACCCACATGTCATGTAATCATATATGATATCACACTTCTCGCCTTCTCGCATAATGTTTAACTTCTCGCATGATCCTTCCTTTTAAGGAGATAAATTGTAGGAACATTTAGCAAGATCAAAATTATTTACCAAATTTATCTGGAGGTGCAACAACTGTCCCTTTCAATAGCAGTGATAACTGTAATATGGATATGGATATAAGATTAAACAATCAAACATTAAGGACAGAAATAAAAGTGAGCTGATATGTGGGTTGATTCAAGGAACATTTAAGAAAAGCATGAAGTTCCTGGTGATCAAACCTTGGTCAAGAAAAGATCATGAAAAGCTCTTCCTTTCTCCTTTAGTTTGACTTCATCTAAAGTGCTAGGAAAATGCCAAAAGTAAGAAAGTAGATCATTAGTTAATAATATATATATATATATATAACATACTACAATCCAGAGGTGAAGACATATTGTTAAAAAGGGTTAGAAGCACCTCTTTGCTAAGCTATAAACCTCAGTTTTTCTCATTATATAATGTCCCAATAAGTAAAAAGGTCAAAACTGCAAACCTGAGTTCCTGATTTATGTCATTTAGCATTCGTGTTGTACTACGATGTTCCTTCTCAAGAAGAGGAATGATTAAGGGAACGCTATCCATATACCTAGAACAACAAAGAGCTCAAACTTTCAATTCAAAAAAAAGTAGGTGAAACTGGTTCTAGCCTATGGTAAAAACCCTGTACCTTTTCTGCAGCAATTCTTCCAAGAATAACTTAAGGCTGCTCACTCCTATTCTGCTTCTTTCTTGATTTGATAGCGACCGACCAAGCTTCTCCTCTAAAGATGCCACATCTTCCATCTCTCTTAGAGAAATAGCCTTGAATAATGAAGAATATGGGTACACTTAATTGTTCATGTCTCGGTACTTCACAGTTCACTTTTGCATCATGATAAGATGATACATGATAAATTATGATCAAGCATTTAAAGTAATACCTGTTTAAACTCATCATTGGATCTGTAAACTGATTCATGTCCTGAACCAACTCGTCCAGAAGGTACAGATGTGAAAAAGGGTGAATCACCAAGCATGAAGCCGTCAAGCACAGATGCTGGTGGAGAAAGAAAAACTTCGACGTCTGAAGCACGTGCAAACTGAGGTATTTTTGTATCGAGCTTGGTTGAGACAACAACAGTCCTGGAAAGTTCAGGATCAATCTGCAAATGAATCATGGAAACATTTAGCCTTTGCATCAAACTGATATATAACATCCCTTTTGAAATATAAAGACGATGATTTCAGAATTTAGAACCTAAAATGATGTCAAAATCTCGAACTTCCATGACCATTTTCATCCTTACTTCCACCTAAGTACTTTATGCACTTGATATGTTTAGAAAGGTGCGCCTTATTTTGTAACACTTGGAAGTATAGAGAAAACTAAAATGATTCTTATGTTCTATCCATACCAACTTTCACAAATACATGTTGAGAGTCGGAGTAAATAGCAGAAGAACATACTTGCATTACTACCCTTCGAGTAGTCGCATTGCTCCAGTCATTGCAGTCTTCAAGGCATAGTACAATGAACTCCTTGTGCTGCATTTTTGCACGCACTAGGGACTCAACAGCACGAGATTGAGCCTGCCAATTACGGTTTCAAGATATTTAATTGTCAACAATCCGACCTTTAAAGGCAAGTGAAAAGGTATTAAATCTTGCACTTAAATTATTTCATTATGAATAAACAACCTGTAAAGCTCGATTTTTCCGGCCAGGAGCAGGAGCAATGAGCCCAGGAGTATCTATAATGGTAAGATTTGGACAGTATTTGTATTCCACTCTAACAATTATCTCTTTGGAAGAAAATTGATAGGTTTCACGCTCCAGTCTCATATTTTCAGCTTCGATGTATTCCTATGCAATGTCAAGAAAAAGCCAAATAACAATTGTCAACCATAATGAATATTAGTTGCATTGTTCGATCTCTTGTATGTATAAATGCTATAAACATGCAGTAATGATTTGGACAGTATTTGTATTCCACTCTAACAGTTATCTCTTTGGAAGAAAATTGATAGGTTTCACGCTCCAGTCTCATGTTTTCAGCTTCGATGTATTCCTATGCAATGTCAAGAAAAAGTCAAGTAACAATTGTCAACCATAACGAATATTAGTTGCATTGTTCGATCTCTTGTATGCATAAATGCTAACATGCAGTAATGAATTGATCAATGTATTTTGACATGTAAAAGAGAATTTTATGTTCTTGTAAATGCTGAAAACATTATTAAGCACAGATCAATAATTAAAGTTTATTAATACAAGAACCTGTTCTTTCTTCGCAAAGTAGTTAAAGGCATCACCGAACGGTTCTTGTTTTTTCAGTTGCATACCTCAATTTACCCCTCACATGCTAATCAAATAGCTTCATTTTCATCTAATTTTAATCAAAAGTAACCAACTTAAATAGTCATCTTGCAACAAGAGAACAATGGAAGAACAATTCGATGAAGAGATTGTCAATCATCACAACGTGATTTATGGACGGTAATTTGATTAAAGCAACTGAAATAGACATGAAAATTCAGTGATCA
Organism: Saussurea involucrata; assembly: GCA_033807775.1. Classification (NCBI taxonomy): domain Eukaryota; kingdom Viridiplantae; phylum Streptophyta; class Magnoliopsida; order Asterales; family Asteraceae; genus Saussurea; species Saussurea involucrata. Next base: position 34,893,845 of record CM066323.1, read on the forward strand.
GTTTATCAATTATATACTACTTTAGAAATGGATAAATAACAATTGATTCCACCAAATTCTTCACTCTTAATGATAAGTTACCACGAATCTCCCTCTGAAACTTAAATCAAACAAGGAAACACACTTATTAACTACAACTTCAGTTCGAGTAACATAAGAAACATCAAAAGGAGATACTATTAAGAAAATGCTACCACGTTCATACAAAATAGATTCAATTAGACCATCCACTACGGTAATTGCAACTGGCAAGATTTCTAATTTAGAAATTGTGGCGGTTGTGAGTATGATTTTTTTTAAATAAAATTGGTTTTTGGTAATTGTTAATGTCAAATCAATACTTTTTGTTGAAGTGACGGTATATGAAATTGTAGGGTATAATTTCTAAATTAGAAATTGTTTTATGCCATGTCATGCTTTGCTTTGTAATATTTTGTAAAATATGTTTATGAAAAAAAATGTATGTATAATTTATTTTTTGTTAATATTGAATATTAAAAAATTCAAAATATAATTTATAGTAAAATACAATAAAATAAATTACATAATAAAAATACAAACTTAACCCATAAAACTAGAAGTTGATGTTCGTACATCAACGTTGTGGTCTGCTCATCGTCAAAGATGAACGTCATATTTATATTTATCAATTTGATGATATAGACGATGATGTTAATTTTACTATAACTATGTCTCAAATCTCTTGCAGCATACTTTGTACAAAAACTATCTTCAAAATCACATAATAGGTCAACTAATTATTGTTTACAATCAGATTTGGTTGAATATATTTGGCAAAAATTTAGCATTTACCTGAACTTCTCGGAGTGATTTCTCCTCAGGAACAGAAGAATCAGAATCAGAGTCAGATATAAGGTGACAGAGAGGAGAATCACATTCAGGATTGAACTTCATGTGGAGAGTAATAGGACGACGTGTCTTCGTCCCACCGCCAACGTGGTTGAATTGGAATCCCATTAGGGCTTCCACGAGCGCACTCTTACCGTCGGTTTGATGTCCGACAACTAGCACCGCGGGTGCATCGAAGGGCGTGTGGAACTCCTGTGCTAGTCCATGGAGCTCGTTGTAGGCCTCGTATAACCTGGAATGGCTTTCCAGTTCTTCGCCGCCGTGGTCCGCCTGATTGGGCGTTGTCATTTGAGAAGGAAGGTGTGAGAGTGAGAGTGTAGGTGGAGGTGGAGGTGGAGCCTGTGTGTAGTTGTTTTTGACTTGTTTTAAAGTTATATAATTGGAGTGTGCGGCAACCAAAATTGATTCTATCTTCCATTTCGTTTCCCTCTCTTTCTCCTTTGTCTTCTTATACGAAATTTTTTAAAAAAATCAATTACTTATTAAAGTAAAGTATAAATTTGGTATCATAGTCGGAGATTGCCAAAATACTGGGCCGGAACTGGCCGGGCCGGGCCTCACTCCAAACCGGACTTATTCCAAAGCTCGGGTATTTTTTAGGCCCTAGTCGTAGGGGTGTTTGTGGTCCGGTTTGGGTGGTTTAGCCTCTCAAACAACAAACCAAACCACAAGTGACGGTTTGGTAAATTTTTAAACCGACCGGTTTGACATCAAGTGCCCAGACCGGTCAAAATTGGACCGCGGTTTGGTCCGACCGATTTAGGCGATTTGGATCTTTTATGGCCTTTAAAACTTAAACTAAAATAAACATATATAATTTGGAATTTTAAAGTTTCTTTGGCTCGAGTCCACAAAAAAATAAAGTCGACAAAAAAGTAAACATAGTCCATTTATATTTATTACAGAAAATAAAAATAATAGAAATAATAATATGATAAGTAATTACAATTTATACAAAATGTTAGGGCATCCACAATGGTAAAGCTTTTAAGAAAGACTTGAAAAAAATAAAAAAATATAAAAAATAGGTTGGTCCCACCAACATATATTTCCTCTCTTTTTTGGCTCTCACATTCATTTCTTCAAAGGTTTGAGGAACATCAAGTCTTTGATAAGTAAAGTCATGTTCAAGGTCAAGTCTTCTTCAAGTCATTTTCAAGTTATCTTCAAGTTATCTTCAAGTTATCTTCAAGCTATCTTCAAATACCATTGGAGATGCTCTTAGTAGCAGAGATTAAAATCTTTCAAACTTCCAATCAAATCACGGATTTTTATATGCTTAAACGAAGAACTTAAAAATCACATAAACCCTTTATTTTTTGTTTCTATAAAAAATAGTTAACCAGACATCTACACTCTTTTCCACAAACACCTCCAACATGTAAGTACTAATCTAAATGCTTAGTTTAAATCTAAATAATCAAATTACCCGATATGTTAATGCTAGCAAATTAAGATATATGATATAAAATTTTCTTAATTATTTTAAGAAAATGTCTAAAACTCTAAATGATATATATATATATATATAAAATTATATATATGGCGGTCGGTTTGGTCCAAATCGCAAAAAAAAACGCCAAACCGCAAACCAGACCGGACCGCCCGGTTTGACAAATTTTTAAACCAAGTCGGACCGCCAAATCGCTCAAACCACCAAAAACGGTCCAGTTTGACTTGGTTTGACCGGTTTGAGCAGTCCAACGATTTTTTTGAGTCGGGCCGAACTTGAACACAAAATACCAAGCCCGCTTAGGCTTTTATGAATCTGGACTTTGGGACCTCGCCAAATACCAGGTCGGGACCGGGCCTTCACATTTTTTTTAAATTTATAAATGTTATTCTAATTATCTAATACACTTACAAATGCATAGTTGAGCGGAAGATGGAAGAATTAAGAGATTGAGAAGTTGCGAAAAACGAACACGAGGTAGCGAGAAAACGAGAATTGTGAGCGAGGATTGCGTTTTTTTGCGTTTTGTAATTTGGTATGTAACCTCATACACCAACTATCCTATTTATAGTGTTGTGGAACCACTAAAAACAAAAAAAAACGGTCAAAAACCATCAAAACCGGTCATATAGCTGTTATATAACGGTCAATTTTTCAAATTCGAAACAGGTCGGGCCGAGCTTGGATCCGGGCCGCAATCGGGCTTCGGGTCGGGCCAAGATTGGATCCGGGCTGCAATCGGACTTCGGGTCAGGCCGAGATTGGATCTGGGCCGCAATCAAGCTTCGAGCGGGGCCGAGGGCGGCAAAACTTCCAAATACCAAGCCTGGTTGTAATCGACGGGCCGAGGACCAGGTCGGGCTGGGCTTCGGGATTCTGGCGTGTCAGGCCGGATCCGAGCCTGTTTGGCCATCTCTAATCATAGTTGTCAAAAATAACACTTTTTGTTTTTATAATTTCAAAACTATAAGATCGACCTTGTGGTTTATAAAAAATCACTTATTTTAACAGTTTCTACAAAATCATGCTAAATAAGGAATATTTTTTATTATTTTATTAATTTTTTTGTCTTTTATTCAACCAAATCAATTTTATAATTTTGCTTTATATGGTTTTTTATTTGGTAAAAGATAACAAAACGAAAATGTGTTTCATTTAACGAAAGTTCTAACAGTCGTTAAAAGGAGGGATCAAATCCTATCATTTTTTGTAAATCACGATGGTTATCTTGTAATTTAACTATAATAACGAAGAGTGTTATTTTTGATAAACCAAAGGACCCAAATTTGTAGTTTACTATACTTATTATAAGTTATTAATATTTATGTATGTCATGTTTGACAATTAGGAGCTATCTTCTTTTAAGTGTTTTTAAAAATATCGTTTAAGTTGATAAAAATTAGTCGATAAGCTAGCTTATTGAAATGGTAGATTATGGAGTTTTCTTTCAATTATACATTTGATTATTATTATAAATATATTATCTATACGTATAATAAATAAGTAACTAGAATGCCACGTGTCGTCTTCTGGTGAGCCGACTTCAGCATTTTTCCGCCTAAACATGTATCTGGACGCAGTTTACATTATAAGTTCAATTAACCCACCCACATTCACTCTTCCTTAAATCTTTCATTAATTCAATATTTTAATTTATACGTTACATTTACTACTCTTATAATTAGGTATGTAGTTTACTTTTAATCACTTACTTTTTTATTTTTCATTTTAGACTCTTATCATATAAACATAAATAATGTATATGAACTAAAATGCATTAAAAAACATTTCTATTTTTTACAAATTATATCATTGTAATCGTTTCGTCAATACTTTCGAAATGAGCCAAATATTGAATACTTATGGATTTAATTATATTATTAAATATCATAAATATATACGAATTAATGTGTCGTGATTAGTATGAGATTTGTTGAAATTAGTATGAGATTTAATACAAATAATCACTAAATTGTCGTGATTTTGTTTTTGCAATTTCATATCAATTTTTAATTCAAAGTCGAATTCCTTCGACTAATTACAATTCTATCAAATTCCATTATGTCAACGAAACACCATTAGAATTATCATAAGAGATTTAATTACTTGGAAAAAAAAAAGATATCATTTATCAACTGACTTTTGGATTATGAGTTCGAACATTTTCAAAAATATAAATATGCAAATATTTAGTATATAGTTTATTTAATTATTTATACTTTCTTAATCATGATTATATTATTTTCTCTAATTTTTTTGATCAATTAACCATATTGATCTTTAATTTTATACATCTGATATGTGATTTAAAAGCGTATAAATATGAACATAAAACAAAATATTTTTTCGAATTCTCAGTCTTAGATTTGACATACTTCGCGCCGCATCGCGCGCAGATACTTATCTAGTTACTATTAATAGCTATTGAAAATTATTAACTAAATTTTAATTGTAACTATTTATTAATATCACCTATTAATTGTTAAAAGTTGTTATTAATCATATCAATTATTTTTATATCATTACTATTCAATATAGTTAGTCATCATATCACATATATATTAACTTTAAATATGTTTTCATAAGTTGTATAAAAATTAGACTTGTATGTATTTTGCTTCATAAATAATAGAGTAAATTACATGATTGGTCCATGTGGTTTACATATAATTGCACTGTGCGTCCCTAAAACAAAATAATTATGGAAAACGTCCCTGTGGTTTGTATATTCACACACCTTTGGTTCCTTTACCCTAACACGTTAAAGTCATCTGTTAAGCAGGTTAACTCAAAGGGCATTTTAGTCTTTTTATAACTTTTTAATTTTCTATAAATAACTTATCTTTTGATTTAAAAATCACAGGACCAATAACGTAATTTGCAATATTAAGATGTATATATAATTATATATAACAAACATATATATTATTATATAATATATGTAAACAAGATCGATGACTTCCATCTTCTTCAATGAAATCTCCATGGAGATTCCTGCATTCCCCAAAACCCCACCAGTAGCCATCTGCTTTTGTCCCATCACCAACAACCACCTATCATTCCGGTTCAACCTCCTTCTCTTGTTCACCGGAAAGAAAACATGGACTTCCATCTCCGGTGAGGCTTTGAACTAACTTTTGATGGGGTTTTTTCGTCTTTATCTCCTTCTCCAACAGATGCAGATCAGAAATTTGGTTTAAAAAGGCTTGGGTTTTTTCGTCTTCACCTCCGTCTCCAACCGATCCAGAAATGGCTTTGCTTTTTTCCGTCTCCAACCGATCCAGATCGAAGATCTGGTTTTGAAAAAGCTTTCTACATGAATTTTTGATTTGGGTTTCTGAAAGTCCTTTTATCTCTGATTTTTTGTATAGATTAGAGGATGGATTTCTTTGTATAGATTAGGGTATACATTTTCTTGTCTAGATGAGGTTTTGTGTTGCAAGTGTTTGGATGTATTCTTAATCAAATCATTGAGATGAAATTTGGGTTTTCTTATTAAGATTTCTTGATAAAGTTTTGTTTTTCCATATTATGTACTTATTTATCTGTTATGTATTGTTGTTTATGATGATGGTGAATGGTGGCTATAATGGTGGGTGGATGGTGGTTGATGGTACTTAACAAGATTGTTTTAAATAATTATGAAATGACTAAAATGTCCTTATAATTAACCTACTTAACAAGATTGTTTTAACGGTGTTAGAGCACATGGACCAAAGGAGTGTGAAATTGTATACCATAGGGACCAAAGGAGTGTGAAATTGTATACCACAGAGACGTTTTCCATAATTATTTCATTTTAGGGACGCACAGTGCAATTTTGTGTAAACCATAAGGACCAATCATGTAATTTACTCTAAATAATAAAAAGCTTTAATATACAATTCTAATAAAATTCTCTTGTACCCCTTCTACATAGGCAAAATTCCAATAGAACCAACTCTTTCTCACCCACACCCCACCGTCGGAGAATGTAGATGGCGAGACCCCAAATATGATTTTAAGTCTGTGTTTACAAGTTTGGATTTTTAGGTGGATGCAACCCATCCTTTGGTTTTCGAATCTAATTTTAGGCTCGTGTATGTGTGTACAAGATTCAGTATATTTATATGTAGGAGAAGGATGGCATATTCTTTAAGTTCTCATTTTCTCTTGAATGTAACAAATCCAGAAGCTTTATGACGGAAAGTTCACCGATGTCCTTGGTCTTATACTTGGGGATTTACATTGGTGGTGAGGGGTAGCTGGATTTTTCTTTGTAGGTTTTGATCGACGATGGAAGGGGGAGAGGAAGGATTAAGGGCTGCCAAGTCAGACAGGGTGGATGGTGTCACGCCGATAAGGGCCATAGTGTGATACTTTGTGATGTGTATTTTTCTGTGTCCATATACATATTTAAGTAATATAATATATGAAATATACTTAATTATTTATCTTTTAGAAAGAGAACGAGATTGAGAAAAATATGCAAAAATCTAAAACATCCTTCACTTAACAAGTTCTTTTTAACAATTTTTTTATAGGAATGTGTAACACCCTAAAATCATGGCCAATTTAAACCTTAAGTTGATCAAGGTTAACTATAGAATCATCCAACTTTCATATATAATTAGAGAATTAAATATGAGGTTTAATACATACAATTCAAATTCTCCAAAACAACTTATTAATCCAATCTTGTTCACTATGAAAAGATTAAACGGATTGCCTAAGTCATTCATCAAAACATCCTCATATCAGTCGACTTCTCTTCTTAACATCAACAAGTTGAATACCCATAGGCACCTGTCCCTCTTCCCTTTACTTTCTCTGAGCTAGTACCTGGTAAGAAAAGTTGATTTGAAACAATTAGGCTTACGTCTAGTGAGAACATCCAATTTAAATTAACACATTAACAACATTGAAATCTTAGATAATCAACGCATATATTCAAACTTGCTTTATCACCATTCTTACCATGCTCATACTTGTCTCATGATGACATAACCATACTCAAACCCACGAGTATAACTACCATTCATAAAGTCGTATCACCATATCCAATAACCTACTACGAATCCTTACGGATTCTAGTTTATCAATCAATCTTACAGACTTACATTCAAACATCATACTTTCTCTTTGAAATGGAATATAGAAATAGCACTTATATATATACATTGCCTATTTCAAATCCGTCAAACAACACTTACACTTCATCTAATTCACACTCCCACATCTCAATTATCAATAGCAACTCTCTTTGCCCATTAACTCATTCAACCTGAATAGCAATTATACTATGCCTATTCAACATTCAACCTGAATAGCAATTATACTATGCCTATTCCAACATTCCGTATGAATAACAATTCTACTTTGTCTATTCAAACATACACACGAATAACAATTCTACCTTGTCTATTCAATCATACACATGAATAACAATTCTACCTTGTCTATTCAGTCATACACATGAATAACAATTCTACCTTGTCTATTCAATCATACACATGAATAACAATTCTACCTTGTCTATTCTATCATACACATGAATAACAATTATACATAACAACATATCATGCCACTCTCGTATCATATTCTCAATTATAAGAATATTAAATAACCTATCGTGTCCTCATCCTCAATTTTTTTATAAAACTTAACCAGACAAAACATCCAGGACAGCATCCAGACCTCAGAACCTAACCTTTCTCAATTTCTCCAAAAGAGTCCGGACAACAGGGGTTTCCGGATAACAAAACTATCCGGACAACTAAACTTCCCGGATAACACAATTTTCCGGATACTGATCTAATCCGGACAACTTAAGTTTTCCGGACGCTTCACTAATCCGGATAACACCCGGAAACTAACGCAACCCGGATACTATCCGGTAACTACAATCATCCGGAAAACTAAAGCAACAAAATAAAACTTACCCGGATACTATTGCGTCCGGAAACATTCATCACCAGGGTTTCCGGATACGACGTTTCATCCGGAAACCTTCGAACTGCAGCCTAAAATCCCATCTACTTCGATGTCTGTTTGATCCAGCTCATTCCAGACCATCCCATACAGTTCATAACTAGTTTATACATGTGTCTTAACATTTAATTTGACAGAAAGCATGTATTTAATCAAAAGTGAATGAACTCACCTTTTTGAAGAAAACCCACTTTAATCACAATCTGTTGCTCCAATATGTTGTAAACGATTTTGAGAACCTATTCAAATCACAGATTCGTTTACCACCATGTATCTACAACAAATTCCTCAGAAAACGTGATCAATTTCCTTACCAATTTGAAGCCAAACTCTTGTTTTCTTCTTTCTTTCTTTTCTCTCCAATTCTCTTTCTCTTGCTTTTCTCTAAACCGACCCCAACAAAAGGAAATCAGATATTTCCTCAAAGTTCAGCCTCTTATCCACATACTTTCAATAAAAGACCAAACACACCTCCAAGTTTCTAATTTTACATAAAAACATCAAACTTTGGTTACTTAACTTTTAACCCCCAAAGACTCAAATACTTGCAAATATAGCACAAAGATACAACTCAATTACAAAATAACTTCATTTATATTATAACATAATATAACGAAATTTCGAGATGTTACAGAAGGATCAAATCAAACACATATAAAGCTAGGATGACAAAATTGTGTTAGATGAACTCTAGGGATCAAAATTTAGAAAGGATGAAAAAGCATAGGGACTAAAATGAAGTTTAGTCATTCATTTATTTCACATTTTTAATAAATTACTTTGTACGTTCAGAAACAAACGTAGTAAAAACCAAGGTTCTAAATAGCGTGAGGCGTGGCGTGGCGGCGAGGCCAAGCCTTAAGCCTTAGGAACCACGACGAGGCCACGACGTTTATCAAGACGTGATTTATGGCAGCAAATTTCGATATCGTATATAATATTATATATAAAAACATATGTTTTGTACTATCACTCGATAATTCAATGATAATAAACAAGTTAAATTAGGTTATATATTCAAAACTAGGAAATAAGACATTAAAAATGTAAAGAAAAATCAAATATTGTGTCATAAAAGACCACACATTGGGTCATGGCGTGCCACAGACATAACGTGACGTGAGTCACAAGCTTTAAGTTATGGCGCGCCATGGCGGCTGTTGCGGCGAGCCTTTTAGAACAGTGGTAAAAACATGACATGGTTTATTGATATAAATATGGAATTATAAAACTTAAGCTTTACATATTGGAGCTTAGGTATAACTTTTTAAAACTCTATAAATTTACATATTACTGTATATTCGATGCGTTTTAATTTTTATAATGAACAAACTTTATTAAAAAAACGAGTATTTTACTCTCATAAAATGGTACCTTTATCGGTATATAGTTTTTTCCTCAAATTTTCTACCAATGTGTCATATTGCATACTTGTGACATTTGTGCTCGTTTAGCCTTCATTTGGAGGGGTGTGTTAGAGTCTTACTTGTAATACACTTGAGCATTTACTTCAATATACGTTGAAACTCCCGTTGCCTCTAACGGCTCTTTAGGAGACTAACCTAACAACGTTCCACATGTTTCACAAGAAGAACCCCCTGCATGTTATATGCCCTGTTCCTACAAGTTCACACATACACACACATGTCTAATCAAATCTCCACTTTTCACATTTTCCAGGCTTGATTCAACCTCAAAGGGGTTCCCTCCTTCATCAAGACCCAAAGAAGATCTGGAGTTAGAAGCCATGAAGATTTCATTCGACCAGGACGACCTCGGCGATTCGTATCGGAAGCATCATGACTGGTTGATCATTCAACTCACGATTGGTAACTGTCTGACCCGACGAGTCTTGGTAGACGGAGGCAGTTCAGCGAACGTCATCTTCTTTGATACCATCAAAGCCATGGGAATCGATCGATCGGAAATCACCCGACGCTCGACAACCTTGGTCGGTTTCAATGGAGACGCAACGAGTACCTTTGGAGAGATCACCCTGCCTGTCTATGGAGGAGGAATCAACAAGCAGAGCAAGTTCAACGTCATCGACTATGCGTCGGCCTATAACATCATCTTAGGTCGACCACGGATCCATGACATGAAAGCTGTTCCCTCGATGTATCATCAAACCATGAAATTCTCTACGCCGTGGGGAGTCCAGGAGATCAAAAGTGAGCCGAAAATCGCCCGCGATTTCTATAAGACCACCCTGATGCCGCAGAAGCAGGCCATCTAGCAATTACAGGTCCAGGATGCTCCTGGGACAGCCGACAACTATCGCCTGGAGGAAGTCGTCCTGGACCAGAGCAAGCCTGACCAGAAGGTCTTTATAGGTTCGTCCCTCGATCCCTGCCTTAAAGACAAACTGATATCTTTTTTGCAAGAACACGCCGACTGTTTTGCCTGGTCGCACGAAGACATGGTCGGCATAGATCCAGTGTTATTTCCCACAAGCTCAATGTCGACCCGTCATTTAAGCCTATCAAACAAAAGTGGCAGAAATTTTCTCCTAAAAGGAATAAGGTGATAAATGACGAGGTCGACAACCTCCTGAAGACGGGGAAGATTCGATAAGTAAAGTACCCCGACTGGCTTGCTAATGTCGTGGCCGTGGCGAAGAAAAATGGCAAATGGAGGGTCTGTATCGACTTCACAGATCTCAACAAAGCTTGTCCAAAGGATCCTTTTCCATTGCCACATATCGATGCCATGGTCGACGCGACTGCAGGACATGAACTATTAACGTTCATGGATGCTTATTCTGGATACAATCAGATCCTGATGCACGTCGATGACCAAGAAAAGACTGCATTCATGACGGATCGAGGTATTTATTGTTAGAAAGTTATGTCGTTCGGTCTAAAAAATGCAGGTTCCACCTACCAGCGTCTGGTGAACAAAATATTCAAAGATCATCTTGGCGACACAATGGAAGTGTATATCGACGACATGCTCGTCAAGTCAAAGCAAGCAATCGACCACGTCGATCATTTGAGGCAGTCGTTCGACATCCTCCGAAAATATAGCATGAATCTCAACCCGACGAAATGTCCTTTGGCGTCGGTGCAGGAAAATTCCTGGGGTATATGGTCACGCGACGAGGAATCGAAGCCAACCCCGACCAGATCAAAGCCATTGTCGAGATAAAATCTCCAAGAAATTTCAAAGAGGTTCAAAGGCTCACTAGTTGGGTGGCAACTCTGAACAGGTTTATCTATCGATCCTCAGATAGATGTCATTTATTTTACGATGTCCTCAAGAAAAATAGAGGCTTCGATTGGACCGACGATCATGAGCAAGCACTGTAAAAACTCAAGGAGTACATGACGTCGCCTCCTTTGCTGTCAAAACCTCACGATCATGAGGTCATGTAGCTATATTTGGCTGTTAGCCCTAATGCAGTAAGTGTCGTCCTGACACGAGAAGATGAAAAACAACAACTGTCGGTCTACTATGTAAGTAAATCTATCTTGGACGCAGAAACCAGGTATTTCTTTATGGAAAATTTGCTTTTGTCGCTAGTCACCGCTGCTAAAAAATTACGACATTATTTTGAATCGCATCCTATTACTGTCGTGACTAATTTTCCTCTTAAGTCTGTCTTGAGGAAACCTGAGTTGACAGGTCGCTTGGCAAAATGGAGCATATATCTCAGCAGTTACGACATCGATTTCAAGCCCAGGACCGCGATCAAATCGCAAGCCTTGGTGGATTTCATTGCTGATTTCAGCCCTGAGCTGGAAAAAGAAGCAGAACTCGAAGTGTACTGTGGCGACTCACGACGACGTACCTTGGACCTTACACGTCGATGTATCATCCAACATCAGGGGTTCAGGACTTGGCGTCGTCTTAAAGTCGCCACAGGAGGGCAAGATGGTATATTCAGTTCGATGCGACTTCAAAACCACCAATAACGAAGCTGAGTATGAAGCCTTGATCGTGGGGATGAATATGGCCCACGACTCGGGGGCAACCGCGCTGCATGTCAGAAGCGATTCTCTCCTGGTCGTGAACCAGATGAATGGAGAATTCGCGGCTAAAAGATTCAAAAATGACAGCGTACCTAAAGGTAGCAAAAGAAAATTTCGAAAAGTTTAAGGCTTTTTCTATTGAACAGATTCCAAGGGACCAGAACACTCAAGCCGACGCTTTAGCAAACCTTGGGTCTGCTCTGGTCGAACCAATATTCAGCAGCATTCCTATGATCCATCTGGCAACGTCGTCCATCGAAAATAACGACGTCGTCCAGATCGAAGACCAAGAAGATGATTGGTCGTGCGACATCCGAAATTTCCTTGTGCACGACCAACTCCCAAAAGACAAGATGGAAGCTCGGAAGATCAGATTCAAAGCATCCAGGTATGTCGTGATCGGAGATAGACTCTATCGACGATCATCGACGGGCTTAAACCTAAGATGCCTCATCAGCGAAAGACAAGTTCAAAAGATCCTTCAAGAGATGCACGATGGAGAGTGTGGCAATCACTCAGGAGGTCGCAGTTTGGCTAATCGTATCTCTCGACAAGGATATTTTTGGCCAACACTGCGACAAGACGCCATCAGGTATGTCCAGAACTGTGATCCCTGTCAACGACATTCAGGTACGTCCTATAAACCTTCTGAACCTTTACACTCGACACTTATCCCATGGCCCTTCATGAGGTGGGGAATGGATATTGTCAGCAAGCTACCACCTGCTCCAGGGCAAAAGGTATTTCTCCTTGTACTTACAGATTATTTTTCTAAGTGGGTAGAAGCGGTTGCTTTCTCCCAAGTTCGGGACAAGGAAGTCGTCTCTTTTATCCAGACTAACATCATATGCAGGTTTGGGATTTCGTCCGAAATTATTTGCGACAATGGATCCCAGTTCATAAGCAATAGAACTCGACAGTTATGTGAAGATCGTAATATCAAGCTGACAACCTCGACCCCCAGGTATCCCCAGGCAAATGGACTTGCTGAGTCGAGCAATAAAACCATCATTGCTTCGATCAGGAAAAGGTTAAAAGCTGCAAAAGGAAAGTGGGTCGAAGAACTCCCTTCGGTCCTATGGGCGAATCGCACGACGCCTCGCACGTCCACATGACAAACCCCTTTCTCTTTGGTCTATGGTTGTGAAGCAGTTTTGCCAGTCGAGGTCCAGCTCCCAACCTCGAGGCATACTTCCGTCGACCATAACTTGGTCGATTTAAGTTATGACCTCGACGCCCTTGAAGAACTTAGAGAATCAGCACTAATCAGAATGGCATCGCAAAAGCAAGCTGTCGAGAGACATTTCAATAAGAATGTCAAAGCAAAAGTCTTTCAAGAAGGCGACTGTTAATGCCAAAAATCGCACAAAAGTACAACTTGAGGTTGATTGTGGAGCTTAACAACTAAAGAAAGAAATCTCTCGACAAAGCGTGCGACAAAGACAAAAATGTAAATGAGACAGAAAATTTTGGTGACGTGGGAAAAACCTCAACGAGGAAAAAACCCGCGGACGACAGTGGAGGTCGTCGCTGTACTATGGTCGCCAAACAGGGGCGATGTCCTTGTGTTCCGGGTGTCGATCGTACAATGATTACAATACAAATGAAAGAAAGACTTTAAATGAAAAGTAACAAGTGTATCGAAGGTAAAAACCTGGTGCGTCGTGTGTAAAAACTAGGTGTCGTGTGTATAAGTCGTGCGTCGAGAGCGATCTGTTGAGAGGGTATTCTATGCTTCGAGTGTTCTTCCGAGTTCGAATGATTCCAGATGTCTGAGATGATGTCTCATGTGATGTCTGATGTCCCTTGAAATGATGATTGAGCTTGGTATTTATAGTCTTCGGGTGTTTTAATTGGCTCATTAAGTATTTCGATAACTGTCATAACGTTCGATGGATTAAATCTTCATAACTGATCTTGTCGGTTATAGCCGTTGTTCATCAATGGCATTGATTCCTGCATTTAACACTGAACAAACGTAACAGTCATATTGCACGTTAGTTGGTCGAGGTCGCATGGTTTTATGTGACGGTCGTGTGAAATAGGCGACATCGAGGTCGGGTGTCGTGAGGTAAATAACTTTTCGATCTCAACTCTAATTAGAGGATAAAAATGCTCATGATTTTATCTTACCAAAGAAAAGGGAAGTAGGTGTTTTCTGTTAGGACCATAAATGTCCTACATATTAGAAAGATATATAAATAATTATATAGAGCTTAATTAGATTAATTAATTATTGTAAAAGCCTTAATTATTGTTAATTGGGCTTAGCTTTGTGTTTAATGGGCTTGGGCCTTGTTGTCTAAGGCCTAGGTATATAAGGTTATATTAACCTTAGAATTAGGTCAGCGATTCATTAGAGAGATTAGAGAGAGCTTATTGTTAGAATCGTTCCTTTACTTTGATTGAATGAATACGAGAGGGATGACGAGTTGAAATCATCAATTGTTCGTGTTCATATCCATTGATTATATTGTTACGTGATCAAACTGGGATTCACAATTGGTATCAGAGCAGAATCGGTGATTTGAAGAAAGAAAAGAAATCGAACGAAAGCAAGAAAAAGCAGAATTTTCGTATTGAATTTTTCTGGAAAATGCAGCGAGCCGTTTTGCCTATTCCCGGAGTTTGAACCGTCGGATCGTCACGATTTTTGGACAGTAGCTCCACGACATTCCTTACCTCGGTCGTGGTCGAGACTGGGATCGCGACACGTGTCGAATAATTTTTTCAGTTACCTTGGTTGCTCTAGAACTGAATCGGTTCAATTCTAACTAGAGAGGGAAGTCGAAGAGAGGATAAGGTCGTGACGTCATGCTGACGCACGATTATGCTAAGCAGCTGTCATTGCCTGGTGTCGGCGATCCGGGTGGTCATACGAAAAGACAGGACGCGTGTCTATCATTGAGGGACCCGACCTGACACGATTGTTTACATAAATAGAGATCACGGAGGATCCTTTCTTTTTATAACCTTGGAAAGTTTTTAGAGCGAGATTTTTCTTCGATCCCTTGTTGTTCTTCGCTTAATATTTTCCAAAATTGCCAGGATTTTTGACTTGCTTAAAATTTCGAGGTCTTTGGGCATCTATATAAGGTATGATCTCTTGTTCTTTTTCTTAAGTCTTCAAAGATCTCTGACGACCTTAGAAGAATACTTTATTCATCCTTGAATAAAGCATTCATGCTCGAGTTTAATATCGATCCAGCTAATGCCCTGATTCTGAAGATTCCGGCCTTCATTGTTTTTAAGTTCGCTTTGTGATGCTCTTCTTTTATATGTTCTTAGGAGGACCGGTGACGAAGGTGCCAATCATCTCTGCTAAGAGAATAGCACAACTCGAGCTTGCACGCAAAGACCTTGATCACTGCGTTGGGGTTTTTACTAAAGTCGAAGACGACAGGGATGACAACTCTGAGGGAGATGTCTTCGAAGGTTGATGACTCATTGAGAGTTAATGTGCCTGAGAAGGTGATGGCATTGATCGCGATTGACACGACATCCATGAAATCTGCGCGTCTGGCGACGATGTCCTCTGCAACCATGTCGACCCCTTTGTCGGCCGACAAGGGCAAGGGTGCAAATATGGGAGAGGGTGAAAAGAAAGTTACGACGGTCAATTTTATATTGCCGTTTGACCTGTTAGCTGACAATGTCCTTGACGGGACGGAGTCATGTCCGCATCTGGGGAAATATCAGCTCCTATCTTTCGAGGAGCGTTTTCGAAGGACCTCCATCGAAGAGATGGGATCGCGTATAGCTATACTGACGTTCTTTGTATGTTTTTCTTTCGAAACTCGTGTTTCCAATATTTTTCTTAGCTTTTGTCGGGCGTTTGTTTAACATATTTCTTTTGTATTTTACAGATATTTCAATCTTCTTTCGTTCGATATGCGAAGATAGAGAAGTCGTTGGACCGGAAGTCGATTGTCAAGAATATCGTATTCCTTCCTCCAACCTTAACATTAATCTTAAGAGCCGCATTCTCAAAATACTGCGGACTCACCTTCGTAATGTGTCGCGACGTAAGGTGCTGGGAAACAACTCCCGAATTTGTCTTACATACTCGTTTGATCCTTGCATAAGTTCTTTAGCACGCTTCGGGGCTGATGAGGATTCCAAGGTCGAGACTTCGGGCAAAGATGCGACCGACACTCTGTAACACCCCGAATTTCGTTATAAGTTATTTAGGTAATTATTTTGCATGTTCAGGTACTATTTTGTTATAGCATGACTTGTACCTCGTTAGAATCTGATCAAGGACTGAAAAGGAGACCAAATGAGACTTGGAAACCCTTTAGGCGATAGTGACCGGCGAGAGTGCCCATGTCACTATCGCATGGTCACAATCGCTCAAGATGTACCGAGGGTTTTGGGAGTTTGGGCGATAATGCCCGGCGATAGTGACAGTGTCACTATCGCGATGTCATAATCGCTGGTGGTGTACCGAGAGATTTGGGGGCTTTGAGCGAGAGTGCCCCGGCGATAATGACAGTGTCACTATCGCCCTGTCACAATCGCACCGACCTGTTTTGGGTATAAAATGAGAGTTACGGATTTCTAGCTCATGGGATGAAATCAGGATATTTTGGCAGACGGCTTCTTCTTCTAAAAAGGTGATCAATCTCATCATAGTGCAAGGTTTTACTCTCTCTTCAAGAATCAACTCCACCCACTCCATCTAGGGTTTTGGGTTTTGTCACAAATCTTCTAAGGTGAGGGATCTGAACCTAACATCATACATACTATGTAATTTCTATTATCCTGTGATTTATTCTAACAATTTACCTTGAAGTGTATTTGAGCCAATAAGCTCTTATCTCCATTAAGAGGAGGATTAGGAGCTTGAGGGTAAGAGAAATGTTATATATATATTCACCTTACTTGGAAATATTCATTGTATGTTATATTGAATGAAATTGTCTTAATGAGGAATTTGGCTTAATGAGGAAATTGGCTTAATATGCATTTATAAATGAGTTTATATGATGATGATACTCATGTGATACTTGTATGTATGTGGAAGTTTGGAATACATGAATATACTCATCATATGTAAATAAAGCGGTGAGACCACTCGTCATGAGATATATTATGTGCTATATGAATTTCATGAAGTGATTAATGGTTGGTACTCACAAATTGGAGGAGACCCTAAGTAAGCATTAGTAGGATGTGACAATTGGGGTGATACCATTTGAGGTAGTCCCGATGTGGAAATTGGGGTGATACCATTTGAGGTAGTCCCAATGTGTCGGGCCTTGAGGCGTTACCAGAGGGGTAGACGTTGAAGCATATCGAATCGGGTGTAACTTGGGTTGGTGATTTGGGCCTTCCCCATGGAGTTCAATTTGTGATTGACCAACTTGACATCTCTTAAAAACATATATATATATATATATATATATATATATATATATATATATATGATTGCTACATGTTTAACTCGCTAGGCGATTTAAGCCTAACACTTGCTACTTGTGAATGTGTGTAACAGATCGTAGAGGTACTACCTTTAAGAAGGTTTAGTTGGGATCTTGTGAGCGCGGGAATGCTTTTGGGGTGGTGTCAAGAATAGAAGGATCGAACTTGGATTAAATATGACACCTTTTTGTAATATCGTCTCTATAATAGAGATGGACTTAATTAGTTGTCATTTAGCCATCTATTTCACACATCTTATAGTGAATAGTCTTATGTAACTTTCCAGTTTATGAGCTCTTGTAATAATAATGTTATCACTCTTCCGTTTTATGGAAGTTTTTGTTGACCCCTATTTTAGGGTGTCACACACTCTTCCCTAGCCTTAAGATAAATTTCCATTTTTGTTTTTCACGCTCGAACGTTGGTGATCGAGTTATCTAATGTAACTATGTTTAAGTATGAATGGAGTTTCTTTCGAACGTCAGATTTTTCACTGTCCATTACAATCAATCATCGAATATAATTTCAATCCTATAATCATACTTGTAAATCGTATATAACCGTAGGTACGTGCGACTAAGGCTTTTTATTGAAAGATAACAAAAAGAAACACTAAACATGTATACATGCGTTTGAAACATATGTTCAGAACATGAGATTTTTCTAAGTCAAAACACTTTAGATAGCAGGTCGATTGTATAGTCACATCGTGTGATGAATCTAAATCATGTGTTAAATCCTGTATTTGACCCGACTACAATCTTGCGAAAGTTATGTGATAGACTTACGTTATGCGATCCTGCGATAAAATACTGTCGAAGGTTGGTCGTTGGCTAACCAATGACCCTCCGATGCTTAAGTTAGTTACCGTCGAGGTGAATAAAATCATACGAGAGAAAAGGGGTTTTAAAAGAAATACCTTTTTAGATGTGTTGCGTTCCAACTACGTGGAATTTCTTGGTTGTCGAGGGTCTGGAGCCGATAGGCCCCTTTACCCACGACTTCGGATATACGATAAGGACCTTCCCACTTAATGGAAAGTTTACCTGCATTGAGCTCTTGAGTGTTTTGGAATACTCGACGGAGGACGTAGTCGCCTTCTTGAAAGACTTTGATTTTGACATTTTTATTGAAATGTCGCTCGACCGCTTGCTTCTGCGATGATTCTCTAAGTTCTTCGAGGGCGTCGAGATCGTATCCTAAATTGACCAAGGTATGATCGACAGAAGTATGCCTCGAAGTTGGGAGTTGGTCCTCGATCGGCAAAACTGCTTCACAGTCGTAGACTAGAGAGAAAGGGGTTTGTCCTGTGGACGTGCGGGGTGTCGTGCGATTTACCCACAGGACGGAGGGGAGTTCTTCGACCCATTTTCCCTTTGCAGCTTTTAACCTTTTCTTGATCGAAGCAATAATGGTCTTATTGCTTGATTCAGCAAGTCCTTTGGCTTGGGGGTATCTGGGAGTCGAGGTTGTCAGCTTGATGTTTCTATCTTCACAGAACTGTTGAGTTCTGTCGCTGATGAACTGGGATCCATTGTCACAGACAATTTCGGATGGAATCCCAAACCTGCATATGATGTTAGTCTGGATAAAAGAAATGACTTCTTTGTCTCTAACTTGGGAAAATGCAGCCGCTTCGATCCATTTAGAAAAATAATCTGTAAGTACGAGGAGGAATACCTTTTGTCCTGGGGCAGGCGGTAGCTTGCCGACAATATCCATTCCCCACCTCATAAAAGGCCATGGGATAAGCGTCGAGTGTAAAGGTTCGGAGGGTTTATGTGACGTACCTGAATGCCGTTGACAGGGATCATAGTTCTGGACATACCTGATGGCGTCTTGTCGCAGTGTTGGCCAAAAATATCCTTGTCTAGAGATACGATTGGCCAAAACTACGACCTCCTGAGTGATTGCCACACTCTCCATCGTGCATTGCTTGAAGGATTTTCTGGACCTGACTTTTGCTAATGACGCATCTTAGGTTTAAGCCTGTCGATGATCGTCGATAGAGCCTATCTCCGATCATGATATATTTAGACGCTTTGAATCTGATCTTCCGGGCTTCCATCTTGTCTTCTGGGAGTTGGTCGTGCATGAGAAAATTTCGGATGTCGCACGACCAATCGTCTTCTTCGTCTTCGATCTGGATGACATCAACGTTTTCGATGGACGATGTCGCCAAATGGATCATGGGGATAGCGTCGAATATTGGTTCGACCAAGGCAGACCCAAGGTTTGCTAAAGCGTCGGCCTGGGTATTCTGGTCCCTTGGAATCTGTTCAATAGAAAAAGATTTAAATTTTTCGGATTTTTCTTTTGCTACCTTTAGGTACGCTGTCATTTTTGAATCTTTGGTTGCGAATTCCCCATTGATCTGGTTTACCACCAGGAGAGAATCGCTTTTGACATGTAACGCGGTTGCCCCCGAGTCATAGGCCATATTCATTCCCATGATCAGGGCTTCATATTCAGCTTCGTTGTTGGTGGTCTTGAAGTCGCATCGGACTGAATATACCATATTTCCCCCCCTGTGGCGAATTTAAGACGACGCCTAGTCCTGAACCTCTAACGTTGGATGATCCGTCGACATGTAAGATCCAAGGCACGTCGTCGTGAGTCGCCACAGTTGACACTTCGAGCTCTGCCTCTTTCTCCAATTCAGGGCTGAAATCAGCAATAAAATCTGCTAAGGCTTGTGATTTGATCGCGGTCCTGGGTTTGAAATTGATGTCGTAACTGCTGAGATATATGCTCCACTTTGCTAAGCGACCTGTCAACTCAGGTTTCCTCAAGACAGACTTAAGAGGAAAGTTAGTCACGACAGTAATAGGATGTGATTCAAAGTAATGTCGCAATTTCTTAGCAGCTGTGACTAGCGACAAGAGCAATTTTTCCATAGAGGAATACCTGGTTTCTGCGTCCAAGAGAGATTTACTTACGTAGTAGATCGGCAATTGTTGCTTTTCATTGTTAGGGTCAATATTTGTTGTATTAAAGTTCAAGGGTCTGTTTTGTTATTCTTTATTTTGAGCTTAGTTAGTGAACGGGCCGTGGGCTTGTTAACCACGGGCCCGTCATATATAAAGTGTATTAGCCTTAGAAAATAGGCTAGTTGTTCATTTTGCTTTCCTTCTCTTAATTGTAATTCTCTCTCAATTGAAAGCAATATCTGGATGACTAGTTGAAATCATAAACATCTCTGTTCTTATCTATTGATTTCATTGTTCGTTGCACGGATCTGGAACTCACAATTGGTATCAGAGCAGACGGACAGAATTGATTCAAAGTTTCTTTATTGATTTCTGGTAAGTTGTCACTTTTTCACGTCTGTGTTCTTACTTGAATATCAAAAGTTTGATTCTGGTAAAATTGATCGATTTCGTTTATTGGGCTTTGTTAGCATCATTGATATTAGTGATTCTCTAAATTTTCACATTCTATTTCGATCATTTGAGTGGTTTATTAAGCAAATTAATTCAAAAGTTTTGATTGTGTTCTTCACTAAAAATCAAATTTTTACCATCAAAACTTCTTGTTTTTGCTTCAAAATCAATTGGGTTAGTGTTATTTTTGTGTTTGGTAGTGTTTCTAATCTTTCAGGAACATTCTTGAGCAACCCTAGTCGATTCCCAATCGATTAGAAACCCACAGCTGATAGGCGGGTTATCATCCCCTAAATCTAACCGCAAGTGTACTGTGTCGAAATCAAGTAATAACATACGGTAAGTACGAGTATCGAATCCACGGGAACTAGGAACTAAGTATCACAATGACTATAATCACTATTAACTGAACTGTCGAAATTTAGCGATGGTTGGTATTAAACTAATTAATTGCAATAAGACAATCACAAACGGAATAGTAGACGACTTGAGGAAAATTCGATATAGAAAACAGTTGAGGGTTGAAAATCCTTAGGTTTTCACATACGAATATCTGACTTAAAACAATTACCAGCTAATCCCCTTAATGAATACCCAATCTCTAAAATCACCGTTGTTCTCTTTCGAGCAACATCAGGTTCTATTTTGAAAAGGATAAGTTTTATCTTTTGATCTCGACCTATGGATTTCAAAACACATTAAGCGCAAGATTCATGTTTGAACGGATAGATTTAATCTCTCGATCTCAACCTAAATGGTTCAATTAGGACTAAGGCGTATTCGGTATATCTCTATCACCGAATTCTCGCCTTAGGCATGCAATTCCTAGTTCTAGTTAACAGTTAATTCTCTCGAACTCAACTGGATACAACAAAACAATTGAAAGCTAGCTAAACTCTCAAAAGCATTAAAACCAAATTACATGCATTCATTAAATAAGGAAAAAAACTGATAAACGTTCAAGTCATCTGTTCATATGATTACAAACCCAATTCAATCCAACCCCCAACATCTAAAGATTAATTCATGATGTTGGGGGACAAAAACATAAGAGAAGGAAAAGCGAAAATGTATGTAGACATGGTAATTGGAAACGTAAAAACTGTGATGATGAACTCCCCTCTCTCGTGATCGTATCTCCTTTCCGTAGTGAACGTCTCCTCGATCTGTCTTCTATCGTTGCTCCAAATGGTCCAAAAAGTCTCTGGAAATCGCCTCCAAATCGTCTCTGGCCGTCGTGTGAAAGTTGCCTTGCGATAATAACCTAAAATCTGAAAAATCAGCCTTAAAAACCCCAAAACCGTGCGTGCCGCGGTTTGTGCCGCGGTTTGCAAACCACGCGCCAACATCATGAATTAATGCCGCAGTTTGGGCCGCGGTTTGGGAACAGTGTGCCGCGGTTTGGGACAGTGTGTGCCACGGCATGGGAAAAGTGTGCGCCGCGGCATGGGAACAGTGTGCCGCGGTTTTGGACTTAGATCTCGGGCTTCCGTTGGCTTTGTTTGGGACTCGTTTTGGGCTCTTTTTAGCTTCTTTTCTTGATGTTTGCATCCTTTTAGAATACATGCACATCTCACTAGATAAACCATAAAATTCCGCCTCTTTGCTTAAATACAAGCCAATCTCATTGGTTTGAGCACTGAAAATAACGCTAAAAAGTGGCGTTATCAACAACCCCAAACCGAGCGTTGCTTGTCCCCAAGCAAATTAGCGATAAAATAGAGTAAAAGCACATATCAGTGAAATAATAACTACACAACTTCCAATCGGTCTCATGTGATGCAACGGTGATTTCCCATACCCGTGAATGTCTCTCTCACTCTCGCCTCATTCTCATTTTGTTTGGTCTATGACTTTCCATTGTGAGTTGAACTCGTGACAGCTCCGATTCCATTAAGGTTGTACTAGGTCCAAACATACTAGGGAAAACATTTCGCCTCGACCCTACCTCACGGGATACTCTCGATTCACTCGAACCTAGGTTGTCGCTCATGTTGTCATGTGTAATACCCCGGGTAAGTCCGTTAAATTTATTTAACTAAAGGATTTTGATATTAAGGGGAAGTTTGAGATAAGTTATAAGATTTGGGGTGGGTTGGTAATTAGTGAGTAGTTTGTGCCAAAAGTGTAAATGGAGATATAAATATCTCACACTTCAGTTATCCTTCAAAAAACCTAAAAATAGAAAGACAGTGTGTGTGCGTGTGCGTGTTCGTGAGGCGAAAAAGGAGCAGAAGTGGAAAGGCTCGGTTTGAGCATCGATTGAACGGGTTTGAGTCGATTTTAAGGTATGTACCCTTTAGGTTTTATGTTTGTAATCATCCATAGACAGTTTCTATCGGATTAGAAAGTTTAAATCGTAGCTGTATAGATTTGATTTGGGTTCTGGATTAGAGAAGCGACCGACTGTGTTCTTGAGAGTCCCGGGGAAGTCCCGATAGACTCCCGGTACTGACGACTCCCGGTACTGACGACTCCCGGTAATGTGAGTCCCGGTATTGTGAGTCCCGGTATAGCAGACTTCCGGTAGTGTAGAGTTCCGGTAATGTGAACTCCCGGTATAGGAACTCCCGGTACCATGAAGTCCCGGTAGTGTTGTCTCCCGGTACTCTGGGTAGTCCCGGTACCTTGTTATGTTTTGTTGTTAAGTCAGAAGGGTAAGAGTATAAGTGAAACATTGGTGGGCCGGAACTTAGTAGGCTTTATGTGTTTGGCTAGTAAAGCGATATATGTATCTTAAATGGTTTCAGATTCTGTGGAGTCAAGGTGAAGGATAGGATCTTTTTGAAAGGAACTTGCAAGTGTTTTTGGATAAGCGATCGATGTGAGTTTTACTTTAAAACGTTTTCAACCGGAATATATATATGTGTTTATATGTGTATGTGAGTATGTGTGAAATATATATATGTATTTATATATATGAGACGATACGTGTCAAGGTTTGATTATATGTTTATGTTAAAAGGATATATGTATATAATTATATATATATGGTTGGAAAAATGATGAAAGGTTTATAAATGACAATATGATATATTGAGATATATATTGTATTTATATTGCACGAAGCGAGTATAGGTGAGCCGAATTATTATTTGGCAGGGCTGTATTGAAATACAGCGGGGCTGCATGAAATTGCAGTGGAGCTGTAGGTAATTGCAGCGGGGCTGTATGTAATTACAGTGGAGTCGACTGTATTGTACAGTGACGATAATTAGTTGGTTTGCTACCGACTAATGTGGCCAGGGGAAAGAAGAAGAGATGAGGAGAGATACACGGTGTACGATTCCAAATGTGGTATTTATATACGTGTGGTATATGTGAGCTTATACGAAAGGTTTCATGTAAATTATTTTGATACAAAGTATTATGTGAAAAGAGTTTTATATTGATTTTGGAAAAGACCGGGATTAACTCACTAGACCCGTTTGGTCTAACCCTCATTTTGTTTTCAAAAATATGTTTTCCAGGTCGAGGATCCGATAGCGGCAAAGGAAAGAATAAGGTGTAGACTGCCTTCGTGGACCGATGATGATTAGGAAGATATTATGTATTTTATAGTTTCGAGACTAAAAGAGACTGTACTTGGTTTGCTATGTAACTTTTGTTGTAAATCAATGATATGTATGCATGTTATGTATTATGATGTATGTTATGGGAATTGGGTTGTTACAAATGGTATCAGAGCCCTAGTTTAAGGGATTTAGGTATTTGGATTTATACATAGACTTAAACTGCATGTGAAGTAGGATGTCCATAGTATTTTAGAACCTCGGGATGATAAGTATAAAAGGTAGAAGGGACATCATGTAAGGTATTTTCAAATTACACCTGGCCAGTGTAATCATGAACTTACAAGTACACGTTTGAACCTGAATACCTTGTTATATGGGGTATGTACTTATGTGTATATTAATTTTGTTGAATCAACAGAATGGCAAGTGGTACTAGACGAACGAACCGAAGGGGGAGAGTAAATCCGAATAGTACAAACCCGCCGATAGGAACGGGGGAAAGGGGAGGCAGAACTGGGGGCAGAATCGGGGGTAGGACTGGAGGCCGAACTGGAGGCAGAACTCAGCAACAAGATACAAAGTTCGTTACGAGAAGTGACTTAATGGCAGAAATGGGAAGGCTACAAGCCAGTATTCAGGCAATGTTTGATCAGAATCGTCACGGTGAAGCTGAAACACCGGATCCTGAGCGGGAAGCTGAAATGCCAATTACACCAACTGTTGTACAGGTGCCAAGGAGGTGCGACTACAAAATGTTCTTAAACTGTAGACCTCCAACCTACTCAGGAGACAGGGATCCAGTGAAAGCAATGAGATGGATGAAGGAAATAGAAGCTATCTTCAAGACGAGTAAGTGCGCTGACGAAGATATAGTATTGTATGGAGCAACAATGTTAAAGGGGGATGCTTTGTATTGGTGGGAATCCTTTATTCATTCTAAGGGATCTGATGTTTATTCTACCCTCTCTTGGGAAGAATTTGTGATAGCCTACAGGAACGCATTTTGTCCCCAAGCAGCCGTCAAACATCTGGAAGGGGAATTTATGAACTTACAACAAGGAAACTTATCCGTTCGAGACTACACCGCTAGCTTCCTGGAAAAGTCTCGGTTCGCAGAATACTACGTTGCTACAGAGGCGATGAAGACGGAAAGGTTTATCTTCGGGTTAAATTCGGAAGTCAGAAAGTTAGTGACTGCAACAGGACCTGATAACATCTCAGCCGCAGTAAATGCCGCGGAAAATGTAGAGCGAGATATTAAGAGAGATGCAAATGATAAGAGTGCTGGGAAAAGAAAATCAGAAGAGATGACGCATGATTCAACGAAGTACGAAATTCAGAGGTTCAATAGTCGCCTACCTTTTATATCAAATGAAAGACTATGTCCAAAATGCAACCGTGTACATCAAGGAAATTGTTATGTTGATCCTAGAATTTGTTACAGATGTGGAAGAGCTGGACACATCGCTAAGAATTGTCGCGCAAATCGATTCTGTTTCGTTTGCAATTCCCCTGATCATATTCAGTCAGACTGTCCACAAAGGAAAATACAACAGGGTAGTACGACGGGGAAACCAATAAGCGTCAGGACGGGAGAGATACAAGGGTCTGATGAACCGAAAGCAAAGGGACGGGTATTCCAAATGACAACGCGAGATGAGGAGGAAATTCCGGATGAGGATACAGGTACATTTCTAATAAACTCTATACGTGCTGAGGTGTTATCTGACTTCGGTACGAAGTGGTTCTTGCTATTTCTGTGCTTATATTGTTGATCTGTGTTAGAGACATAGGTGGGTGTGGGGTGGCTATTCAGTTAGTTTCTATGGTTTTGATTGAGTTCGAGGTAGTAGTGATAAGTATTCGTATCTTTTCGCTTAACCGAATTCCGAGACGGAATTCTTTTAAGGGGGAGATAATGTAATACCCCGGGTAAGTCCGTTAAATTTATTTAACTAAAGGATTTTGATATTAAGGGGAAGTTTGAGATAAGTTATAAGATTTGGGGTGGGTTGGTAATTAGTGAGTAGTTTGTGCCAAAAGTGTAAATGGAGATATAAATATCTCACACTTCAGTTATCCTTCAAAAAACCTAAAAATAGAAAGACAGTGTGTGTGCGTGTTCGTGAGGCGAAAAAGGAGCAGAAGTGGAAAGGCTCGGTTTGAGCATCGATTGAACGGGTTTGAGTCGATTTTAAGGTATGTACCCTTTAGGTTTTATGTTTGTAATCATCCATAGACAGTTTCTATCGGATTAGAAAGTTTAAATCGTAGCTGTATAGATTTGATTTGGGTTCTGGATTAGAGAAGCGATCGACTGTGTTCTTGAGAGTCCCGGGGAAGTCCCGGTAGACTCCCGGTACTGACGACTCCCGGTAATGTGAGTCCCGGTATTGTGAGTCCCGGTATAGCAGACTTCCGGTAGTGTAGAGTTCCGGTAATGTGAACTCCCGGTATAGGAACTCCCGGTACCATGAAGTCCCGGTAGTGTTGTCTCCCGGTACTCTGGGTAGTCCCGATACCTTGTTATGTTTTGTTGTTAAGTCAGAAGGGTAAGAGTATAAGTGAAACATTGGTGGGCCGGAACTTAGTAGGCTTTATGTGTTTGGCTAGTAAAGCGATATATGTATCTTAAATAGTTTCAGATTCTGTGGAGTCAAGGTGAAGGATAGGATCTTTTTGAAAGGAACTTGCAAGTGTTTTTGGATAAGCGATCGAGGTGAGTTTTACTTTAAAACGTTTTCAACCGGAATATATATTTGTGTTTATATGTGTATGTGAGTATGTGTGAAATATATATATGTATTTATATATATGAGACGATACGTGTCAAGGTTTGATTATA
Source organism: Saussurea involucrata (assembly GCA_033807775.1). NCBI lineage: Eukaryota > Viridiplantae > Streptophyta > Magnoliopsida > Asterales > Asteraceae > Saussurea > Saussurea involucrata. The sequence continues at coordinate 34,921,276 of CM066323.1, forward strand.
TGTTTATGTTAAAAGGATATATGTATATAATTATATATATATATATGGTTGGAAAAATGATGAAAGGTTTATAAATGACAATATGATATATTGAGATATATATTGTATTTATATTGCACGAAACGAGTATAGGTGAGCCAAATTATTATTTTGAGGGGCTGTATTGAAATACAGCGGGGCTGCATGAAATTGCAGTGGAGCTGTAGGTAATTGCAGCGGGGCTGTATGTAATTACAGTGGAGTCGACTATATTGTACAGTGACGATAATTAGTTGGCTTGCTACCGACTAATGTTGCCAGGGGAAAGAAGAAGAGATGAGGAGAGATACACGGTGTCGGTGTACGAGTCCAAATGTGGTATTTATATACGTGTGGTATATGCGAGCTTATACGAAAGGTTTCATGTAAATTATTTTGATACAAAGTATTATGTGAAAAGAGTTTTATATTGATTTTGGAAAAGACCGGGATTAACTCACTAGACCCGTTTGGTCTAACCCTCATTTTGTTTTCAAAAATATGTTTTCCAGGTCGAGGATCCGATAGCGGCAAAGGAAAGAATAAGGTGTAGACTGCCTTCGTGGACCGATGATGATTAGGAAGATATTATGTATTTTATAGTTTCGAGACTAAAAGAGACCGTACTTGGTTTGCTATGTAACTTTTGTTGTAAATCAATGATATGTATGCATGTTATGTATTATGATGTATGTTATGGGAATTGGGTTGTTACATCATGTATAAGGATTTATGTACAAGAAAACTCAAATATTACATGACAACTCCATTGAAAGACGCACGAATATCCAACATTGATCTCAGAAAGGAATCGAGTAGCAAGACAGGGAATATCAGTACGGGTGGTCGTATACGCTAATCACATTTTCCAAAAGGTCATCCAGGTCTTTACAGGGGTTGTAACGGGGCTAGGGTTATGGCTAAGAAACGAAGGGTAAAAATGGTTCAAAGATCTTCGGTGTGTCAAACTTTAGCAATTTTGAACTTTATAACTTTCTTTCCTATCACTGGGCCCTTTTGTCACCATCGGAGTCACTTTGACTCTCTTATTTTCTGCTGTAAATAAAATCTAAACTAACTGTTTTTTTTTACTTGGGACTTCCTTGGTCCTCTTTATTTGCATTGGGGCTGCATTGGCCCTCTTTCTATTTATTCTCATGACTGGCCTGTATTATTTATTTTCCGCTCTATCTTCTCTATTCATTACCGCCTCTGTTTGACACACTTTCGGATAAGGTTGGCTAAGGCTTTTGGCTTGGGTTTAGAGGTGGGTTTAGAAACGAATAAGGTGAGTGTTTGGCTTCAAAAGGGTTATGGATACACAAAAATGGGTGAAAAGGTACGATAGCTAAACACGGGTTAAACATACACACAATGCCTGGAATCACATCTTAAGGTCCACACGATTTGGTCTACTACACCCTTACTTAATATCCCGATGGTCGTCTTTGCTACTCAATGCAATAATATAGCGAAATCATTCTATATTCACGACAAGGAACTCGAAAAAGTGTATATGACTTAAGTGTATGAATCCCTCGAAATGAAAGACGTCTTTTAGGCTCAAAACTCGCTATTGGGTGGTCTCCACTAATGTCCCTAGTCCTGTCCTTTCCCGGTCCTTCCCTAATGGTCACGTCACTATCAAAAGATTCTTCCCACAATGGTTGGTCTCAATCATTCAAAACAAAATTTTTGGCTAATGTGATCTAAGCATGCAGAGGTGCGGGAATTCTACGTGCATAACGTGGGCCCGATTGGGCAACCCCAAACCTTACCCACACATTGTCCCCAATGTGCAAGTGTCGGTTCAGGCGACACCAAATGAGACAAGTGTCGTTGTGCAGTTATGGCAGTTATCAGACAGGTAAGACAGAATAATAACAAGAAACATCAAAGAGCTACTCTAAAAACTTTCAATATGGTCACCCCAAACCTAGGCCGTGACCTAGGTTTGTCAAAACAAACGCCAACCCCAAACCTCGGTGAAACCGAGGTTTGCACATGATTAAAAGTGTGTGTGTAGATGTTGAAAAGATGAGGCACCCCAAACCTAAGTGAAACTTAGGTTTGTTGCATCTCGTCTACTAATAAGAACGAACATCATACACCACTCGTTAACTACAAAGTTGAGAACATACCTGTTTGCCCGGACGAACGGAAGTCATGAACAGTTGAAGTGGCCGGTTGAAGGACATCGGAGAAGATGGAGGTGAAAATGCAAAAATTAAATAAAAGGAACAAGGACGGCAAGGTAAACGGCCACTATTTTTTTTTGACAGAGTGTCCCGTGGTTTGCAAACCGCGGGGTAAACCGCGTAACCCTCTGTTCGATTTTTTTTATAGATAAAATCACTCAAAAACGCAAATTAAAAGAAAACGCAAACCTTGGTGGGTTTCCTCCCACCTAGCGCCGTATTTAAAGTCGTGGCACGACTATGTGGATTTCAACTTGGCTCGGTATTCGCGGAATTGCTTCGTCCACACTTGCGATTCTTCACGGATTCTTTCAAATCTGGTTCTTCTTGACCGGCTCCATCTCTAAGCTTTCCATGCTCGAACATCCTGAACACCTCCTTCTCATCACCAACTCTTAAGGTCATCCTCCTTCCTCCACATCTATCAACGCTCTACTTGTGGCCAGGAATGATCTCCCCAAAATGAGCGGGACCTCTACATCTTCATCAACGTCCAGCACCACGAAGTCCACCAGGAAATAAAAATTTCCAACCTTGATGAGCACATCTTCTATCACTCCGTACGGGTATACGATCGATCTATCCGCGAGCTTGAGCGTCATGAACGTCGGATGCACTTCCCCCAATCCCAGTTTCCTGAAAACAGATAAAGGCATTAAATTAATACTAGCTCCTAAATCACATAATACCTTATCAAAAGAAAACTTACCAATTTGAATATGTATTGAAAAACTCCCTGGATCTTTGAGCTTCGGGGGAAGCTTGTTCTGAATAATTGCGATGCACTCCTCAGTAAGTGCAACGGTGGACTGGTGATCGATCGCCCTCTTTTTGGATAGAATCTCCTTCATGAACTTGAGGTAGGTCGGCATTTGAGCAAGTGCCTCCGCGAATGGAATGTTTATGTGTAGCTTCTTGAAGACATCGAGGAACTTCTTGAACTGTTCCTCATCCTTGCGTGCCTTCAGCCGGTTCGGATATGGTAGTGGTGGTACAAACGGTTTGACTACCGGCTTCGGGACTACCGGCTTGACCGGTGTTTGCTTTGGTTCTTCCTCCATCTCAATATCTTCGTCGGCCTCCCACTCATTCATGTCTACGGTCTCAACCTCTTTCTTTTTACGATCAGTTTCCTTTGATGGCAGTTCTCGTGTAGGCTCCTTGCCACTTCTCAGATAGATGGCATTACACTCCTCCCTTGGTTTCTTTTCAGTCATGCTCGGGAATGTGCCGGGGGCTCGGTTCTGTAGGGCTTCGGAGATTTGCCACACTTGCCTTTCGAGGATCTTAATGGAGGCGGTGTTTTGATCGGTTGCCGCCTTGACTGTACTCACCGTGCTTGCCAAACCTTCAACTGTGCTGTCCATCTTTGCCATGAACTTCATCATCATATCTTCCAGCCCTGACTTCTTCTCCCCGGATGGTCCTTCGTTCCTTTGGGTGAAACCCGGAGGACGATAAGCATTGTTAGTATTAGCAGAATTCGAAAAGTTAGAAAAATTACCTTGTTGTTGACCGGGTTGACTCCACGAGAAATTCGGGTGCTTCTTCCACCCCTCATTGTAAGTGTTCGAGAAAGGATCGTTTCTCGGCTGGTGATTCCGGTTCTGTAAGAGCTGGACTTGCTCAGGCTCTTGTGGATTGCCTCCCTTCAAGTGGTTCGTGATCATGGCTAGTTGAGCTTTTATTTCTTTTAGCTCATCTGTCTCTTGAACACTTGCAACTCTTCTGACAGCTGATCGTGGGGTGGAAAATCTATGTTCGGCTAGATTCTCGATCAGCTCGTATGCTTCCTCATATGTCTTCTCCATTAAGGCTCCACCCGCTGCAGCAATGATATCATTTTTAAACTGCGGGTGAAGGCCTCCAAAGAAGGTCTGGATGATGACCCAACCGTGTAATCCATGATGCGGGCACTTCTTCAACATATCCTTGTACCTCTCTCACGCTTCATAAAGGGTCTCTTGCTCCCATTGAGCAAAGTGTGTAATGTCGGCCATTAGCTTAGCGATTCTTCCAGGTGGGAAGAATTTTTGGAGGAATGCGGCCTTCAGGTCGGCCCATGTAGTGATCTGGTCTGCTGGTAAGCTCTCTATCCAGATTTCAGCTCTACCCTTGAGTGAGAAGCTGAACAGTCTTAGCTTGATGGCATTTTCCTCCATCCCATTGATCTTGAACGTATTGCAAATCCGTTCAAATCCACGAAGGTGAGCATGGGGATCTTCAGTAGGCGCTCCCCCGAACTGGTTCTGCTGTACCATGACAATGGTACTCGGCTTAATCTCGAAGTAGTTTGCTGCAGTAGCGGGCGGTTGGATGCCGATCCGTGCGGTTGCCACGTTTGGATTGGCAAATGACCGCATCGGAACTCTCGCCGGAGGAGGCGGAGGTGGATCGTTACGTGGTCTCTCGTCACCCATCTGCAATTGCCTTTGGGCTTTGGACGCTTTACGTAGTCGGCGGGCGGTTCGTTCAATTTCCGGATCGATCGACTCGATTCCTTTCCCTCGGGTTTTCCTTGGCATAAACCAACTAGCACCTGAAACGAAAATAAACAAACTTAGCAATCCAGAAATTGAAGGTGATAAAATAAAATAACAGAAAAAAATGTTCAATCTAATAGCGCTTATAGCTGGTAGTGCTATCAGTTGCAACTAGTTCCCCGGCAACGGCGCCAAAAACTTGATAGGCGGGTTATCACCCCCCTAAATCTAACCGCAAGTGTACGGTGTCGAAATCAAGTAATAACGTACGGTAAGTACGAGTATCGAATCCACGGGAACTAGGAACTAAGTATCACAATGACTAAAATCACTATTAACTGAACTGTCGAAATTTAGCGATGGTTGGTATTAAACTAATTAATTGCAATAAGACAATCACAAACGGAACAGTAGACGACTTGAGGAAAATTCGATAGAGAAAACAGTTGAGGGTTGGAAATCCTTAGGTTTTCACATACGAATATCTGACTTAAAACATCTACCAGTTAATCCCCTTAATTAATACCCAATCTCTAAAATCACCGTTGTTCTCTTTCGAGCAACATCAGGTTCTATTTTGAAAATGATAAGTTTTATCTTTCGATCTCGACCTATGGATTTCAAAACACATTAAGCGCAAGATTCATGTTTGAACGGATAGATTTAATCTCTCGATCTCAACCTAAATGGTTCAATTAGGACTAAGGCGTATTCAGTATATCTCTATCACCGAATTCTCGCCTTAGGCATGCAATTCCTAGTTCTAGTTAACAGTTAATTCTCTCGAACTCAACTGGAAACAACAAAACAATTGAAAGCTAGCTAAACTCTCAAAAGCATTAAAACCAAATTACATGCATTCATTAAATAAGGAAAAAAACTGATAAACGTTCAAGTCATCTGTTCATATGATTACAAACCCAATTCAATCCAACCCCCAACATCTAAAGATTAGTTCATGATGTTGGGGGACAAAAAAATAAGAGAAGGAAAAGCGAAAATGTACGTAGACATGGTAATTGGAAACGTAAAAACTGTGATGATATAACTGAACTAACGTTCACATAATATAACTGTTACGTTTGTTAAGTGATTAATGCAGAAGTCAAAGTCATTAACGGGCAACGGCTATATCCGACGAAGTCATCAACAAGCATTTAATCCCGCATTGAAGACAGTGACCGTTACAAACGAGTCATCAAGAGCATTAATGACCCGACAGTGGTTACGAAAACCGCTCATCAATGACATTAAAGCTCCCCAGCGGTTACAAGACCAAACATAAAAGCATATTTAAAGCCACAAAGACTATAACTATGGAGATGGCAGCTTCACTTTGGGAGATCGATCATCGAGCAACAAACATCCGAAGCAGAACTCGAGAAACACATACTGAAAGTTATCATCTAGCACTGAATTCCAAAATACTACAGCGCATTCAAGAATAACAACGGTGAAGAGCTTTCTCTCGAAGAATCAGTCTCGACGCACGACATCAGCCCTCGACCAATAGTTTACACCTTGAATTCACACACGACGAACACCTGTTTTCACATTAAAAACACTTGTACTTTACATTTCGAAGCATTTCCTTCATTTGTATTGTAACCTCTGTACGATTGACACCAGTACCGAAGGACATCGCCCCTGATTGGCGACCATAGTGCAGCGACGACACCCACTGTCGTCCGCAGGTTTTTTCCTCGATTGAGGTTTTTCCTGCGTCATCAAACCCTTTGTCTCATTTATTTTTCCCTCGTCGCACGTCTCGTCGAAAGATCCTTTCTTTAGTTGATTAAGTCCACATCGACCTTAAGTGTTCCCTTTGGTGCGATTTTTGGCATTAACAGTTTGGCGCCATCCGTGGGACCTCATCTAGAGAAAATCCTCGACGAACGTGCACCATACTAATAGTTTCTTGGAGTTTCTTCTATTTTCTGTTGGAGGAAAATGGCAGCCTCTGGAAATCCGCAGCAAGCTGTTGCTCAGATGTATCAGGAGCTCGAAGTCGCCAGGAATCAGCACAATGCAATGGCATAGCAGGATCGCAGAGCAGCTGAGGAGATCGCGCGGTTAAGAAATCCTATTGGGCCTCAAAATGGTCCTAGGCCGTTCGTGCAAAACCCAATTCCAAGATCGTTCGACCAGAATGGCCCTAGACCATTTGTCCCGAATCCAGGTTCATCCGCGCAGAATCAGCATCCAGGCCCATTCATGCAGAATCAACAGCCAGGGCCGTTCAACTCAAATCCTCAGTTTGGGACAGTTCCTCCTCAGCACATAAGGCCACCACCCGTGAATAATGGGTCTCAGCCATTACAAGGGTCGCAGCCTTTCCAGCAGGGGCCGCAACCATTTCGGCAGCCATTTCAGAATGGACCTCAAGGTGGATCTCAGCCATTCCATGGTGGATCGCAACCTTTCCAGCAGGGACCACCATCGTTTCAGAACGGACCGCAACAATCCCAATATGGGTCGCAGCCATATTCCGTTCCTTTCAACGGGGACACCAATGGTTCGTCGCATGGTAATGGCACTAGTCCAGGGACCAATCCCTCGACAGGGGCAAATCCTGATCTTAACGATCCTGTCGCCCAGCGTTTGAAGATGTTGGAAGACCAAAATGAGCGCGTCCTGTCCTTGCTCGCCAAGTTGCCTGGGGCAGCCGTGCCTATCGATGTCGAGCCTCGCTCGGGATATCAGGCATCGCCTTTCATTGACGAGATTGCCACCGTCGAGGTCCCAAAGAAGTATAACATTCCTGCCTTCACTCCTAAGTATTCAGGTGTGACCGATCCGACTGAGCACGTCGCGCAATATAAGCAGCTCATGTGGACGATCTCGATCCCATTTATGTACCAGGAAGTATGCATGTGTAGGAGTTTTGGAGCAACTCTCACTGGTCCAGCTCTCCAATGGTTAATCAATCTCAAACCCAAATCCATCGGGTCGTTTGCTGAGTTGGTTAATCAATTCTCCCAGCAATTCGCCAGCAGTCGTAAGATGGAGAAACAGACCAGCGACCTATATTACATCGTGCAGAAAGCTAATGAGTCTATTCGAAGTTATTTTAATAGATTCAATGCCGAAATGATCAGCATTCGCAATTGCGACGTAAAAACCGCAATCGAAGCCTATAAGCGTGGTCTGGACGATAATTCGGGTTTATACACCGACCTGACCAAATATCCCCTGGAGAATTTCGAAGATGTCCGAGCTCGGACCTTAGCATATATGAGGGTCGAAGACGATGCAGCCTTTCGTCGCAAGCACACTGACGACAAGAAGTCGCTAGGCGTCAGAAAACCAGAGTTCAAGACAAAGGCTATCTCCAGAATAGAGCCAACGCGCCAAATTTCAAATGTTCGTTTCAAGACGAAAGCAGAGGCCAAGACCGCGGCTAAGTTCACTCAGTACCCCAAGATATCCTCTTACGGATTCAAAGGATCTACAAAGAACCTAGTCGAAGCTCTGAGAAGTTCCCAAGCTACCATTCGATGGCCAAAGAAGTCCGACCTGGACGATGCTAAGAAAGACAAATCAAAGTGGTGCGACTTCCATGCCGATCATGGTCATACGACAGACGACTGTATCGCATTGAAGAAGGAAGTAGCATATCATTTCCCAAAAGGAAATCTCAAGGATATCATCGACGATGTCGCTGTTCCAGCTAATAGCCGTCGACCGTCGACCCCTGAACATGCGAAAGTCATCAATTGCATCACCGGTGGTTCAGACGTATATGGTCTGACGTATTATGCGGCCAAGCATCATGCCAGTCAGGCACCCGATGATCGGCCTATTCCTCGCTCGTCCAGACCCAAAGGAGATTTGGAGCTAGAAGCCATGAAGATTGTGTTCGACCACGTCGACCTTGGCGATTCGTATCAGAGGCATCATGACGGGTTGATCATTCAGCTTACAGTCGGTAACTGTCTAACGCGTCGAGTCTTGATCGACGGGGACATCTCAGCAAATGTCATTTTTCTCAACACTATCAAAGTCATGGGAATCGATCGCTCGGAAATCACCCGACGTTCGATGACTTTGGTCGGTTTCAATGGAGAAGCGACGAGCACCTTTGGAGAGATAATTTTGCCCGTCTATGCTAGAGGAGTCAACAAGCAGACCAAGTTCAGCGTCATCGATTGTGCGTCGGCCTATAATATCATCTTAGGTCGACCATGGATCCATGATATGAAAGCTGTTCCTTCGACGTATCATCAAATGTTGAAATTCCCGACGCCATGGGGAATCCAGGAGATCAAGAGTGAGCCAAAAGTCGCTCGTGAATGCTACAAGTCTACCTTGAAGCCGAGAAAATAAACTGAAGTCACAAGATCAAGCTCTCGACAGGTTCGTTCTTCTATCCCTAAATTAATATCTTTTCCACAGGGATAAATCTACTATGGTGCCTCGTCGCACGACAACATAGTCGACCGCAAGACAATATTTCTCCGTGTCATTCTGTCATTTAAAAGTTATCTTTTCCTCCCGAAAAGGATACGGTAATAAATGACAGGGGGCAAATAGAGAGAGTCTGGAATGGTACGTTCTCTAACTCTTTGTCATACGATTTTTTCTCACAAAACGTTTACTGACTTAAGCATCGGAGGGTCGTTGGCTAGCCAACGACCAACCCCCGACATCGTTTTATCGCAGAATCGCACGACAGATTATCGCAGAATCGCACGACAGATTATCGCAGAATCGCACGACAGTAGTCATTAAGTCTACTATATGACTTTAATATCGCAAGGTCGAACGGCATAAACGATCAGGTCTCTAACTTGATCATTTCCCCACAGGGGCATACTATACAAACTCACTGTACGATCCGGTCGTACGATCGCAGAGTCTAAACGATTTTACCCCTAAGTCTATTAACTTAGAAAATGCTTTAATTGCGTGTTTTTATATTTGTTTTACGTTCTTGTCATCGTATTACAATGAATGCCTTAGTAGCATGATTTCATATGTATCTTATGTTCGACTTTATAATCAAACGTGATTCGAATAAAGCATAAGCAAAAGATATATATTCATAAACCACTGTATACATACTCAACCCCCGATAGGTCAAGTGGCAAAAACAAACAAGGAAAAAAAATTCTAGACGACAAGAGGAACATTGGTCGTATCCCCGCTCGAAGTCCCGACCTGAGGGCCTCCATCTGCCACTCCTACCGCACGAATCTCCTGCAATTTATATTGAGCATCGAAAAGTTAGACAACCAGCTCATCGGCACGCGCCATGGCCAACTTCTCCCTATCTAAAGCCGCTCTCTCCCTCTCCAACGCTGCAGCTTCCCTCTCAAGAGCAGATGCCACCAGATCTTCAACTCTTGACGTCTCAGCATGTAACGCCAAGGAAGACTGGAATGTCTGTGAAAAATAAAAGGTGCATTCAAGAACATTCGACAAAGATTACAAATTACACAAGTCATGAAAGATTGACACTCACCGTGAACGCCAGACTGGCAACTCGAGATCTCATTTCTCCGGCCGGAACTCCACGAAAACGCTCCCCGAAAGACGGGAGCAAATACTTCCCAGATGAGGAAACGACGTCGTCCCGTCTAGGACATCATCCGCCATAAAGTCAGACGGCAATGTAAAATTGACCGTCATAACTTCAGCCGACGATCCCTCGCCCCTGTCAGCAGATGTTGGGATCGACACTTTGGACACCGGCTTCGTCCCCGTCGCCGGAAGCGCAGAACTTGCTGCTGTCGCGTCCATCGCGCCAGGACGGCTGGATGACGCCTTCGCCTTCTTAGGTAGAACAACTCCCGGTGAGTTATCAACCCTCGACGAAGGTTCCCTCAGGACTATCCTCCGGGTTCTCTTTGCGCTCGACCCAGCTGTCGAAACATTTTCACCCCGAAGGGCACCCATGACCTGCTTCCCTCTCGCCCAAGAAACTGATTTCCTCTCGGTTGGCACTGATCAGGAGATACATGAAGCGTCAGACAGGAAGAATCAACAAAATAAAATAGAGACTACGGTACGCTTACCAGTCGCCTCTTCCTGCACGTCCTCATCTTCGTCCTCGTCCTCGGCCGTCGATTGCCATGTCGCGAAAGATCGGTCGTCAACTCTAAGACTCAGGAACTTATTAATCTTAGCCTGGGAATCCACATTCGGCTTCACTTCGTCGAACTGGATCTCTGAAGGCAACAAGAGGAGAATGATAAGTAAAAATCATAAAAATAGATAAAACTCAGAAACAAACGAAGCATACCTGTCTTATTCCAGTCCGACCGCATCCAATCGCTGCTGGAATCCAATGACTCGGTAAGAACAAATACATACCTCGACTTCCACCCACGATCATTGACGCCAGTTCCCAAAACCAAGGCACGATCACCCCTGAACTTAGAATAAGGGCTATAATGCCAGTTCTTATCCCTTTTAACTTGATACGCCGCTAAGAAATCATTCATGACCATAGGGGATTCCCATTTCGCGGACGCTCGCTCAATAACCAGCAAAACTCGCCAAATTGGGGCATCAATTGTCCCGGCAACACATCGAAATCCTGCATGAATGACTTGGCTAAACCAGAAAACGGCCATTGAAACCCTATCTTAAAAGGATACTCGTACAAAACGAGATATCCCTCAGGGCAATCCTTAGAACGAACAATCCCCGGACACCGCAACTCTACATTTGCAGGAATTTTTGCTAAACTCCTAAAAGCATCTAAGTCTATGTGATTCATGATAAGACTAGCAGGCTACGTCGACATTATGAATCAAAGGACAGAACAAGGTCTTATATAAACGCTCTCAACGGCGGTTTGAAGATTTGCAACGATTCGAGCAAGTTCGGACGTAGAATGGAAAGGAATCAAGGCGAAATCTCTTCCCAAATAAACACTTCAAAAGTATAGCAAGAAAAGATCCGTCGTGATCTTTATTTATACAAACGATCGCATCAAGTCGAATCCCTGGATAACCGCCGCGCATCCCCGTCCTTCCGTATGACCGCAGGGATCGTCGCCACCTATCCTTGACAGCTGGTAAGCATCATCGTGTGTCAGTTTGACGTCACGACCTTGTTCCCTTTTTCATCTTCTCGTTCAGTTAGAAATAAACCAGTCTAGATCCAAGGCGATTGAGGTAATTTCTAACTCTTGTCTTATTTCCTACACGGCTGACTGACAAAATTTAAAACTCGGATTTATTATCCTTCTTTCAAATTTTGGGGGCAAACTGTTTGGGCAAAAAGTCACTTCGTACGACCACGACCGGAACAGATAAGACGCACGTCATAATCCAAATCTTTTATTAAGATAAGGTCTCGACGAGAACCCAGAAAACATCCGTCGTCGCCCGTAAAAGGTAAGTCGTACGTCTCCCATGACGCACGACCATAGTATCGCCCGTCCCGTACGACCATCGCGTAAGATCATTGTACCTTCGACTGAACTAACGTTCACATAATATAACTGTTACGTTTGTTAAGTGATTAATGCAGAAGTCAAAGTCATTAACGGGCAACGGCTATAACCGACGAAGTCATCAACAAGCATTTAATCCCGCATTGAAGACAGTGACCGTTACAAACGAGTCATCAAGAGCATTAATGACCCGACAATGGTTACGAAAACCGCTCATCAATGACATTAAAGCTCCCCAGCGGTTACAAGACCAAACATAAAAGCATATTTAAAGCCACAAAGACTATAAATATGGAGATGGCAGCTTCACTTTGGGAGATCGATCATCGAGCAACAAACATCCGAAGCAGAACTCGAGAAACACATACTGAAAGTTATCATCTAGCACTGAATTCCAAAATACTACAGCTCATTCAAGAATAACAGCGGTGAAGAGCTTTCTCTCGAAGAATTAGTCTCGACGCACGACATCAGCCCTCGACCAACAGTTTACACCTTGAATTCACACACGACGAACACTTGTACTTTACATTTCGAATCATTTCCTTCATTTGTATTGTAACCTCTGTACGATCGACACCAGTACCGAAGGACATCGCCCCTGATTGGCGACCATAGTGCAGCGACGACACCCACTGTCGTCCGCAGGTTTTTTCCTCGATTGAGGTTTTTCCAGTGTCATCAAACCCTTTGTCTCATTTATTTTTCCCTCGTCGCACGTCTCGTCGAAAGATCCTTTCTTTAGTTGATTAAGTCCACATCGACCTTAAGTTGTCCCTTTGGTGCGATTTTTGGCATTAACAATGAACTCCCCTCTCTCGTGATCGTATCTCCTTTCCGTAGTGAACGTCTCCTCGATCTGTCTTCTATCGTGGCTCCAAATGGTCCAAAAAGTCTCTGGAAATCGCCTCCAAATCGTCTCTGGCCGTCGTGTGAAAGTTGCCTTGCGATAATAACCTAAAATCTGAAAAATCAGCCTTAAAAACCCCAAAACCGTGTGTGCCGCGGTTTGTGCCGCGGTTTGCAAACCGCACGCCAAACCGCACGGTGGCGTGGAACAGTGTGTGCCGCGGTTTGGGAACAGTGTGCCGCGGTTTGGGACAGTGTGTGCCGCGGCATGGGAAAAGTATGCGCCGCGGCATGGGAACTGTGTGCCGCGGTTTTGGACTTAGATCTCGGGCTTCCGTTGGCTTTGTTTGGGACTCGTTTTGGGCTCTTTTTAGCTTCTTTTCTCGATGTTTGCCTCCTTTTAGAATACCTGCACATCTCACTAGATAAACCATAAAATTCCGCCTCTTTGCTTAAATACAAGCCAATCTTATTGGTTCAAGCACTGAAAATAACGCCAAAAAGTGGCGTTATCAACAGCCGCAGTTCCCGGACAAAACCAACCGCACTTTCCGGACAGTATCATTACTTTCCGGACGTTTGTGTGATATCATTTCGGGTACGCTCTTCTTTCCGGGTAAGTTTCCGGGTACGTCAAGCTTTCCGGGTAAGTCTCATTTTCGTAATCTATCCGGGTATATTTGTTCCGGAAACCCAAAGTTTCCGGAAACCAATCTTCCCGGACAATCCTGCATCCGGTAAGTATTGTTTATTCGTTATATCATCCGGAAACTGTTGTCTTTCGGTAACCTCTTGTTATCCGGAAACTATAGTTTGTCCGGACTCTTTATATTACTCGGACACTTTTGCTATCCGGTAACCTTTGTTATCCGGAAACCTAAGTTTGTCCGGATTCTTTGTGTTATCCGAAAACCTTTGTGATATTTGAACTGTTTTCATTTAATCTGATCCGGACACTTCCAGATCAAACTCTTATTTGGATTCCTATCCAGTAAGCTCATTCCTAGTTCATATCAGTCGTAGAACCTGCATTAGGATCCCACTCATAGTGCCTTGCGTTAGGTTTACACTTTGAATCAATCAATTCGTCTGACGATCACTCCGTTTCAACCAAATATGACTTCACGTGATGCTCTTGCAATCGATACCGATTCCAAACCACCTTGCCTCTACCAAGGTGAGTATAGCCAGTGGCGAGACAGATTCATGATCTTCATAGAGTCCAAGGACAACTACGTGTATATCAAGAGAGCTCTTGAAAAGGGTCCAAACCCTTGGCCGATGAAGATCATAGCAGCAACTGAAGATGCTGAAGCTCGTCGTGAGAAAAAGACTTTCACCGAAATGACCGAAGAAGAAAGAGGCATGATTGAAGGTGAAAAGCATGCAAAGAGATATCTTGTTCAAGCCCTCCCCAATACGATCTACACTGCCATCGATAGTTACAAAGACACAGCAAAGGGCATGTGGGATCAAGTGACCAGAATGATGCGTGGGAGCGATGTCGGAAATCAACTGAAGATAAACAGCGCAATAACCAAGTTCGATGGTTTCAAGCAGCGCACCGGCGAATCTCTCACCTACGCCTATGAACGTTTTTGCTTACTTCTTAATGAACTGAACAAGAATAAGATCACTCGCTCCAACACGGAAAATGCGCTCAAGTTTCTCAACAATCTGCTGCCAGAATGGAAGGTGTTTGCTTCTCATGTCAAGCACAACAACTTGATAGAGAACATTGGCATCAACGAACTTTATGAGACGCTTCTTCAAGACGAAGATGAAGTGAATGAACTTCTGAGCGAGAAGAAGACTGCATCAAAACCAGCTGCTGATCCTATTGCACTCATGTCCTCCAAGCATGGGAAATCTTCGGGCCGTCACTCCAAACGTGCTCAAAAGCAAAGAGCTTCCGAATCTGAAGAAAAGGAAGACAGTGATTCAAATGATGAAGTATCTGACTTCAAGAAAGCGATAGCTCTGCTCACTAAATCTTTCCAACAACAGAAGTTCTATAAGAAGCCTTCGTCCAATAATCAACGCTACTCCACCTCCTCCAACAAGCGCTACGATTATCAGGACAAGTATGAGGGGAAGAAGAAAGCTGATGAGCAAGATAAGTCAGAGAAGAAGGAGAAGACGGAGAAAGTAGAAAGTAAGAAGAAAGATGAACTAGTGACATGTTACAACTGTGGAAAGCTTGGTCACTTCGCTAATGATTGTAAGAGGCCCGTAGTAAAGAATTCTCATTACTACAAGGCTAAGCTCGCCCTGATTGAGCAGAAGGAAGCTGGAGAAGCTCTACTTGTGGAAAATGGTCGTTCTGATGATGAAAGCGATTCTGCTGGTGCTGATGCTTTCATGGGATATCACTCTCCAGCCGATGAAGAAACGACAAGTCAGGTATGTGATTCTAGCCAACAAGATTTTTTGAATCAAATGCAATCTCTTACCGAACAGGCAGATTCCTTTTAGGCCACATCTAAAGAACAAAAGCTTGAGATTAGATCTCTAACCGAAAAGCTAGATGTTCAAACAAGAATAACAGAAAAATATAAGTTTGAAAATGCTAATCTAAAAGACAAATGCAAAAATCTCTCATTAGCACCTAAGGACTTAAGGGCCAAGTTATCTGAACTTCAGTCTCAGTTTGATAAGTGTCTGAATGAGAAAGCAGAAATTGTTTAGCAATGTTCTGCTCTTCAAGTTCAGCACAAGGAGTTTGTTAATAAAATCACCGATCTTGAAACAAAACTCCATAAAAGAGGTCAAACCGATCAAACCATCTTTATGAATAAACCCAAAGAGTTCATGTACTTTAACAAAGAATGGGGAATCGGATACGATAACCCACATTGTCTAAAAAAGGGTATCTACAAAACACCTACTCTGTATGACTTTGGGTGTCTTGGTTTAGATAAGAAATACCCGGAATATGCTATTAAATGGACTGGTCCTCTTGAACCTGAAAAGGAAGAGGAAACCGAGGAATATAAGCGAGCACACAAACGAGGAATACAACTTCCATTTTGTTACGAACCTTTAAATTATTCTTATCAAAAGAACAAGAAGTATCTCTCGAATGACTACTTCGACTGCTACAAGGTTGCAAAGCCCAAGGATTCCTCCAAAAAGGATGAGGTCCAAGCAACCGCAACCAAGACTGAGACGGACAAGTACAAGCTCTATGTTCCCCCTCTCATCTTGGAAGCAAAGATAGTCGAGTTGGAGGAGTCACTCGAGAAAGAAAGGTCAGTTTTTCAAATGGAAAAGCAAGCGTTAATTGAGAAACTTGAGAATCTACAACCGGTCAAAACCGAAGTTGTGTCTGATGAAGGACAGGAAATCCTTCGGGGTGAAATCACTAAACTCACATCAAAGCTGGCTGCCTTGGCAACAGATGCGATGCAAGAATATACGAAAAATGGTCAGCTTCAAGAGCAGATTGACCAACTCAAATCTGAAAAGACGATTTCACCCGAACTTTCCTCAAGTTCATCTGATACGTCTTCGTGCAAAGCTTACTTAGGCAATATTTCAATTTCACAAGACGGTAAAGATTCTCAAAACGAGAGTGTTTTAAGGAATTTGAACTCTGATTTTTTCCTAGCTTCCGCACCAAATTCCCCAAAGCACACTAACACAAAGGGTTCCTCGCCTTCCTCAACTGTTCCAAGTCCTGTTATTTCGGATGTTTATTTTTCTGAATATATGAACTCTGAAGGTAATTCTGATGGAGAGTTTGAGTCGTTCCCTTTCGACAAACCTCTTCCGAGCCACACTGATTTTCTATCACCCGTAGTCAATCGACCAGTCAACTTTCTAAAGGGTACCTGTTCTAACACTAAGGCCCCAACTGTGATTGATATTCCCAAATCTAAACCTGTTCCTCAAAAGCAATCACAGCCGAGGCAAAAAACCGAACGATTGCCTACCAAAAATCCCGTTTCTTCTAAAGTCACTGACCATCCTGTCCCTGCTGTTACAGATAAAAATGGTCGCGCAAAACAAGAAAAACCCAAGTGGCTAAACAAGGAACCTGTCAAGGATGCTGCATCAAAGTCTTTCCCGACTGCTTTTAATCTAGAATAAACAAAGACAATTGTGCTTGGAATCATTGGAACCCTTTTGAAGTTTCTTTTCCGATTAAAATTAATTCCGTTCATTAATTGATTCAGTTATCGCGTGATTGTTTTTGTTGTTCTAGTTGTGGTTGGAATGATTTTGATGAAATTAACATAAATGATTGGTTTGGGTCATATCACATGTATAATTCGACACCCAAACGCAAACCCCGTAATAACAAAAGAAAATACTATAAACAACGGTGTTTCCAATCAGAGGTTAGACCACAGCGGGAGACCAAACCCATTCCAAAACGGGCTTCTCCTACTGAGGTTAGACCGGCACCCAAGAGGCAACCTGCTACAAAACCTGTTCCTCCAAAAGGTGTAAATTCTATACCTAAGAGGCAACATGTGCCCAAACCAGTTACTCCAAACAGTGTACCATCTACACCTAAGGGGAAGTCTGTGTCAAAGCAAGTTCCTCCACGAGGTGCCAAACCTAACCCTCCTGGACCCAGACAAATCTGGGTACCTAAAATCCGTTAAACTCGTTTTTGCAGCATGGTCATGTGTGGTACTTAGATTCTGGATGCTCCAAGCACATGACCGGAAGGAGGGAGCTTCTCACGAACTACAAAGAAGAATATGGTGGAGACGTGAGATTTGGCAACAACGACAAGGCGCCGATCGTGGGCTACGGCGACATTGTCCAAGATAAGATCACAATCAAGAAGGTATCACACGTCGCGGGATTGGGACACAATCTGTTCAGCATCGGGCAATTCTGCGACAAAGATCTCGAGGTCCGGTTCAAAGCTAAAAGATGTAGAATCCTCAATGATGACGAAGAGGAGCTACTAGTTGGGAAACGCAAGACCAACCTCTACACAATCGACCTCGCAGCCCTCAAACCCGATAACCCGTCTGCCTCATGTCAAAGGCTAATTCCGAACAAGCGTGGATTTGGCATCGACGACTATCGCACCTTAACTTCAAAAGTATCAACAAACTGGTGCTGGGCGGACACGTGAAAGGCATACCCGATCTTCAATTCGTGAAGGATCGTCTCTGCGGGGCATGTGAAAAGGGAAAGATGAAGCGAGTGCCGCATCAGCCGAAGGCAACTCTGAGCACGTCCCGGTCCCTCAAACTTATCCATATGGATTTATATGGACTAATGCGTGTTCAGAGTATCAACAAGCGCAAATATGTCCTGGTAATGGTGGATGACTTCTCGCGCTACACCTGGGTCAAGTTCCTTCGCTCGAAAGACGAAACTTCGGAGCTGATCATCAACCACCTGAAGACCATCCAATTGAACAAGCAAAAACAAGTTCAGACCATAAGGACCGACAACGGGACGGAGTTCAAGAATCAAACGGTGGACGACTATATGACTTCAGTCGGTATTTCGCACACCTTCTCTGCCGTACGCACTCCTCAGCAAAACGGAGTGGTGGAACGACGCAACCGAACCCTAGTCGAAGCGGCTCGCACCATGCTTTCTCAGTCCAATCTGCCGCTATTTCTATGGGCCGAAGCGGTGTCAACGGCTTGTTATACGCAAAACCGCTCCATCCTCAACAAGCGGTTCAACAAGACGCCGTACGAGATCATCAACAACTGCGTTCCGAATATCAAGTACTTCCATGCATTCGGATGCACGTGCTACGTCTTAAACGACAAGGACGATCTCGGCAAATTCAGCCCCAAAGCGGACGAAGGAGTTTTCATCGGATACTCCATGCAGGCTCAAGCGTATCGCGTTTACATCAAACAGAATAAAACCGTTGTCGAAAGTGTAAACGTGACATTCGACGTAGCCGCATATTTAGCTTCTGAACAAATCAGTTCAGAACCCGGTTTAACTGGCGTGCTAGCTTACGGACCTCCAAGTTCGGGATCTGCACAAGCGACAGTAAATCCAAATCATGCATCTTCATCGAATGCTGACTCTTCTGATTTAGATTTATTGTTTAAATATTTTTATGATAACATTTTTAATGCTCCTATTGTCTCAGCACAACCTCGACTTAAAGCTGCTTGTAATGAGGATTCGGCGAATCTATCCGGGCCTTCTACAAGTACGCCGTCGATCACTGTGGAGACAGCTAAACCGTTATCATCATCGACTTCAACTGATACCACTGTCCCCCTGGAGGAACCTGTTACAAACCCGGAGATCGCTCCTAGTGATTCGTCTTCTGCTACAACCGACGATCAACGTCTGAACTCCTCGGAACCAAAAGTTGGTCAACCCTCGGCGAATCCTGCCCCACCTCCTCCAAGAAACCAGCCTGCTACACTTGAAGCAGTTCAAGACCTACATTCTGGTGATTATGTGGATTCGGACGCGTCTCACTCTACTCAACAGCCGCTTCCGCACACCACCAAATGGACTAAAGCTCATCCCCTGCATCAAATCATCGGTGATCCCTCCACTCCTGTTCAAACGCGAGGCGCTTCCGCCAACTTTTGTCTCTTCTCCGGCTTCTTAAGCAAGATCGAGCCGACGAACGTACATGAAGCACTTGAAGATCCAGACTGGGTCATAGCTATGCAAGAAGAGCTCAACCAATTCGAGGCTCTGAAGGTATGGTGACTGGTCCCACGTCCAACCCACAAGACGGTGCGGCACCAAGTGGATCTTCAAGAACAAGAAGGACGAAGACGGAATCGTTGTCCGCAACAAGGCGCGTCTCGTGGCCAAGGGATACCGACAACAAGAAGGGATCGACTATGACGAGACATACGCTCCAATAGCAAGGATAGAAGCTATTCGTATGTTCCTCGCTTACGTCGCGCACAAGAATTTCACGGTCTTCCAAATGGATGTGAAGACCGCATTCCTCAACGGCGATCTCAAAGAGGAAGTATATGTGTCGCAACCGGACGGGTTCGTGGACGAAAAGAAGCCTGATCATGTCTACATCCTGGACAAGGCTCTCTACGGTTTGAAGCAAGCTCCACGCGCCTGGTATGATACTCTGGCCAAGTTTTTGACAAAGTCCAAATTCACACGAGGTAAAATCGATTCTACATTTTTTTTATCAAAAACGAAAAAGGTCACATAATTCTAGTTCAAGTGTATGTAGATGACATAATCTTCGGCTCTACTAATCCCACATATGCTAAGAACTTTGCCAATCTAATGGGAGAATTTTTTCAAATGAGTATGCTTAGTGAGATGAATTTCTTCCTTGCTCTTCAAGTTAAACAACTGTCGACCGGGATATTCATAAACCAGGCTAAGTACATCCGGAATATTCTTAAGAAATTCCAGATGGAACAGTCCTCACCCATGAAAACTCCTATGGCACCCGATGTTAATGCCAAAAATCGCACCAAAGGGACAACTTAAGGTCGATGTGGACTTTAACAACTAAAGAAATGAATCATTCGACAGAGGCGTGCGACAAAGACAAAAATGTAAATGAGACAGAGGATTTGATGACGCAGGAAAAACCTCAACGAGGAAAAAACCTGCGGACGACAGTGGATATCGTCGCTGCACTATGGTCGCCAATCAGGGGTGATGTCCTTGGTGTTCCGGGTATCGATCGTACAGAGATTACAATACAAATGAAGGGAAAGACTTCGAAATGTAAAGTACAAGTGTTTGAAATGTAAAAATAGTGTGCGTCGTGTGTGAAAACAATGTGTATACTGTTGGTCGAGAGTGAAAGTCGTGCGTCGAGAGCGATCTTCTATGAATGATCTCTTTACTTCGAATGAATATTCTTCGAGTGTTTGCGTTTGCTTCTGTTGTTCGATGTTCGGTCCTCTTGTTCCATCTCTCTTCCTGTATTCTTCGATGTCCTGAAACTGAGGATTGAACTTGGGATTTATAGTCTTCGGATGATTTTAATTGAATCATTTAGATCTTTGATGATTGTTGTAACGGTCGTCGTCTTCAATGTGGGATTAGATGCTCATAACTGATTTCGTCGGTTATAGCCGTTGTCCATTAATAACTTTGACTCCTGCTTTAATCAATGAACAAATATAACAGTCGTATAACGCGTTAGTCGGCCGAGGTCGCATGATTCTACGCGACGGTCGTGTGAAGTAGGCGACGTCGAGGTCGAGTGTCGTGAGGAACTCTCGACTTACCTTTTAGGAGGGACGACAGAGGTTTTTTGGGTCTTTGTCGGGGCCTTATCTTAATACAAGATATAGTTCATAACATGTGTCTTACCTTTTCTGGTCGTGGTCGAGACTTGTGAAATTTTGCCGAAACAGTTTGCCCCCAAAATTTAAAAGTAGGATGGCAAATTCGAATTTTAAATTTTGCTTGTCGGGTGTTCAGGGTTTTGTGTTGAAAAATACCTTGGTTGTCTCGGAACCGGATTGGTTCAATTTTAACTGAACGAGAAGTCGAAGAGAAAACGAGGTCGTGACGTCATACTGACGCACGATTGTGCTTACCAGCTGTCTTTGACAGGTGTCGATGATCCATGTGGCTATATGAAAAGACGAGGACGCGTGGCAATCATCAAGGGATTCGATCGTTTGCATAAATAGAGACCTCAATGGGTCTATTCTGTTTTACGATTTCAAAGAGTCTCAAGCGAAGATTTCCTCTCGATCTTCTTGTTGTTCTTTGCCTGATCATTACTAATCCTGTGAGAATCTGCGACTCAGTTAGGATTTTCGAGGTCTTGGAGCGCTTATATATAAGGTACGATTTTTTCGATATCTCCAATCTATTTTTAGAGGTGTCGATGGACCCTGAGAGCAATATTTAAGAACAGTCGGATCTTGATGACTTTAGGAGGTTAGCTAAAATCCCTGCGTGGGTCGAATTAATTTGCGCATGTCAGATTCGATCGAACGAATGTCTCGAGGGTTATATCGTGATATACGAATATACCTTTAAGATTGGCTTTGAATGGCCCTACTCACCTCTAGTTAAGGCTTTTATGCTAGAATTTGACTTAGCACCGGGTCAGCTAATGCCCCAGTTTTGGCGAGTTGTACAAGTGATCGAGCGTGTCACTAAGAATTGGGAATCTCCCATGAATGTACGCGACCTCCATTTGGCTTATCAAGCCAAGAAGGATGGGAGTAATCGCTGCAGTTTATACTCTAGACTTAAAGGTGATCGGGTTCTGGTCCTTAGGACCGCTGTGAACGATCGCGGGTGGAAGACTCGGTACGCATTTGTGCGTAAGTCGACCCTTGACTCTGAGAGTGATTGGATTAGGGCCAGCTGGAATACATCGGGTGAGCTTTGTACTTTTTTGTTGTCTGTCGTCTGCGTTTTTTGGTTTTTAACTTGTTTGTTTATATGTTGACATCCATAAAGTTCGAGGACGTGAAGCCTTACGCTAATTCTCAAGCAAAGATCGACGTGTTCTTAGAGTTCAGCACTGGGGAATGGTCGTTTGTCGTACGACAATTGGTGGACGACGACGAGGATTTAGTATACTTAGGAGAAAATCAGGGGGATAAACGTGAGGAAGAAGGGGAGTCGAAAGAACAAAGAGAGATGACTGGTAAGCGTACCTTATTATTTCTTTCTGTGTTAATTCGATTCTTCTTCCCTTGATTTTCATAATTTTTATTCTTCTGTGGTTTCCAGGGGAGTCTCAACCACGAATGCCGCGTGTCTCTGCTAAAAGAGCAGCTGAGCTCGAGCTTGCTCGTAAGGGCAAGGAGCAGAGGCAGAAGCTTATGTCCGCTGGTCCAGATGTTCCGAAGAAGACGCGGACGACGATTCCGAGGGAACCGTCTTCGGGAGTTCGCGACTCATCTAGAGTCGTTATGCTTGAGAAGGCGAAGGTCGCATCACCCAAGAAGTCGTCTTCTGATGCGATCGCTGCGACACCTATTAGTTCTGCGCCTCCGGCAGAAACAGCGAAGTCCCCGTCAGCCACGTCGGATCCTTTGTCGGCCGGCAAGGGCAAGGATCAGCCGACGGGAGGGGCTTAGGTCACGACGGTTAATTTTACATTGCCGTCGGACTTTATGGCCAGCAATGTCCTGGACGGGACGAACCTATTTCTTCACCTGGGGAAATATCTGCTCCCTTCTTTCAGGGAGGGTTTCGTGGGATTTCCTATCGAGGAGACGGGAGCTCATGTCGTCGGGCTGGCTTTAATGGTAAATCTTTCTTTCAAGACTTGGTCCGTTTGTCGGTGTCGTTGTTCGTTGTCGTATGTTTATTTACAATATTTGTTTTATGATTTTGTAGGCGTTCCAGGCTTCCCTAGCTTTGCGGGGTGAGACAATGAAGATAAAGGATCTAATGTCTGATGCGCACGAGAGGGAGAACGCGGCGTTGGACAGGGCGAAGGTCGCCGCAGAGCGTGAAGAGGCTCTGTCAAAACGTCTCGATGACGCCTTGAAACATCTAGAGGCCGTCAGACGTGCAAAGGATGAGGCTAATCATCGCTTGACACAGACCCTGCCCATGGTTGCCGATCAGAGGGAGGAGATGGACAAGGTTAAGGAATCCTTGGCTGCGATTACAAAGGAAGCCGAGGATTCTAAGTCCAAGGTGGAGAGTCTGGAGAAAGAGGTGCAAGCTGCTAAGGACGAGGGTAAGTCCGTTTTTGCTATAGCTCGCCTGACTGCTAGGGCAGCGATCATGAGGCGACATCTGTTGGGGAAGGATCCTCTTGCTTCGGCGTCGGAAGAGCTCGATATTTACTTGAAGGGCGTCGGGACTGTGAGAGACCTTGACTCGGATGACGAGAAGGACGTCGAGGAGGAGGTGGTAGACGAAGGTCTTCAGGGCGGGACCTCAGGCAAGGATGCGACTGATGCCCCTCCTCAAATCTAACCGCAAAAATTCTTTACTTTGGGCTTCTTTTGAACTTGCGCTTTATGAAATATCACATCGACTGTCAAATTCATAAAAAATATACAAGGAGTCATGCGACTTAGGCATCTATTGTAACACAATAACTGGAACGTAAGCCAATAGACTTTTAAATCGTGTATATAAATATAAGCACATGCGACTAAAGCATACATTCGGAATATGAAATTTTTTTCTAAGTCAAGAAACTTAGATCATGAGATTGCTAGACCTCGCGATCGTACGACTAAGTCATGCGATTAATTTGAATCGTGTGCCCCTGTAGAAGGATGATCAAGTCATAGACCTGATCGTTTATGTCGTGCGACCTTGCGAAACTAGAGTCGTTTGATTATTGTCGTGCGATTCTGCGGAATACACAATGTCAGAGGTTGGTCGTTGGCTAACCAACGACCCTCCGATGCTTAAGTCAGTAACCGTCGTTTAGAAGACGTACCTTTTCTGACACGTCGTGCCCAACTTCGTGGGACGTCTTGATTATTACTACCATCTTGCCCCTTTGTGGCGATTCTAAGACGATACACTAAATGTCGTCATGAGTCGCCACAATAGAAGGTCTATTTTCGCGGCTTCAGAGTGGTTTTATAGCAATCAAGAGCGACTTTTGGCTCACTTTTTATCTCCTGGATTCCCCACGGCGTAGGGAACTCCAGAGTCTGATGAAACGTCGAGGGAACGACCTTCATCTCATGGATCCATGGTCGGCCTAAGATGATGTTATAGGCCGATGCACAGTCGATGACGCTGAACTTGGTCTGCTTGTTGATTCCTCCGGCGTACACTGGCAAGATGATATCTCCATAGGTGCTCATCGCTTCTCCATTGAAACCGACCAAAGTTGTCGAACGTCGGGTGATTTCCGAACGATCGATTCCCATGGCCTTGATGGTGTCAAAGAAAATGACGTTCGCTGAACTGCCCCCATCGACCAAAACTCGTCGAGTTAAACAATTACCAACCGTGAGTTGAATGATCAACCCGTCATGATGTTTCTGGTACGAGTCGCCGAGGTCGTCTTGGTTGAATACGATCTTCATAGCTTCCAACTCCAGATCTACTTTAGGCCTCGATGAACGCGGAATAGGCCGATCGTCAGGCGCTTGACTGGCGTGACGTTTGGCCACGGAGTACGTCATACCACATACGTCGGAACCACCGGTGATACAATTGACGACTTTCGCATGCTCGGGGGTTGACAGTCGAACGTCGTTAGTTGGGGTAACGACGTCATCGATGATGTATTTTAAATTGCCATTCGGGACGTGATTCGCCAGCTCCTTTTTGAGAGCTATGCAATCATCTGTCGCGTGACCATGGTCGACATGAAAGTCGCACCGTTTAGATTTATCTTTCTTAGCGTCGTCCTGATCGGACTTCTTTGGCCAGCGAATAGTCGCCTGGGTGGTTTTCAGAGCTTCGACCAAATCTTTAGTGGATCCTTTGAATCCATAAGAGGATATCTTGGGGTACTGAGGAAACTTGGTCGCGGTCTTAGCCTCTGCTTTCGTCTTGAATCGGACGTTCGAGATCTGGCGCGCGGGCTCTATTTTGGAAATTGATTTTGTCTTGAACTCGGGCTTTTTCACACCTAACGACCTTTTGTCGTCGGTATGCTTGCAACGAAAGGCAGCGTCGTCCTTTACTCTCATGTACGCTAGGGTTCGAGCTCGGAGGTCTTCAAAATTCTCCGGAGGATACTTGGTCAGGTCAATGTATAAACCTGAGCTGTCGTCCAGACCACACTTATAAGCTTCAATTGCAGTCTTGACGTCACAATTGCAAATGCTGATCATCTCTGCATTGAATCGATTGAAATAACTGCGGATAGACTCACTGGTCTTCTGCACGACGTAATACAGGTCACTGGTCTGCTTCTCCATCTTGCGACTGCTGGCGAATTGCTGGGAGAATTGGTTGACCAATTCAACGAACGACCCGATGGACTTGGGTTTGAGATTAATCAACCATTGGAGAGCAGGACCGGTGAGAGTCGCACCGAAGCTTTTGCTCATACAGACCTCCTGATACATGTGTAGGATCGAGATCGTCCACATGAGCTGCTTATACTGCGCGACGTGCTCTGTTGGATCGGTCACTCCCGAATACTTGGGCGTGAAGGCGGGGACGTTGTACTTCTTCGGGACCTCGACAGTCGCGATCTCATCGATGAAGGGTGACGCCTGAAATCCTGATTGAGGTTCGACATCAACGGGCACGACTGCCCCAGGTAGCTTGGCGAGCAAAGATAAGTGTTTGGGCAAAATTTCACAGGTCTCGACCACGACCAGAAAGGTAAGACACATGTTATAAACTATATCTTGTATTAAGATAAGGCCCCGACAAAGACCTAAAAAACCTCCGTCGTCCCTCCTAAAAGGTAAGTCGAGAGTTCCTCACGACACTCGACCTCGACGTCGCCTACTTCGCACGACCGTCGCGTAGAATCATGCGACCTCGGCCGACTAACGCGTTATACGACTATTATACTTGTTCAGTGATTAATGCAGGAGTCAAAGTCATTAATGGACAATGGCTATAACCGACGAAATCAGTTATGAGCATCTAATCCCACATTGAAGACGACGACCGTTACAACAATCATCAAAGATCTTAATGAATCAATTAAAATCATCCGAAGACTATAAATCCCAAGTTCAATCCTCAGTTTCAGGACATCGAAGAATACAGGGAGAGAGATAGAACAAGAGGATCGAACATCAAATAACAGAAGCAAACGCAAACACTCGAAGAGTATTCATTCGAAGAAAAGAGATCATTCATAGAAGATCGCTCTCGACGCACGACTCTCACTTTCGATCAACAGTTTACACATTGTTTTCACACACGACGCACACTGTTTTTACATTTCAAACACTTGTACTTTACATTTCGAAGTCTTTCCCTTCATTTGTATTGTAATCTCTGTACGATCGACACCCGGAACACCAAGGACATCGCCCCTGATTGGCGACCATAGTACAGCGACGACATCCACCGTCGTCCGCAGGTTTTTTTTCCTCGTTGAGGTTTTTCCTGCGTCATCAAATCCTCTGTCTCATTTACATTTTTGTCTTTGTCGCACGCCTTTGTCGAATGATTCCTTTCTTTAGTTGTTAAAGTCCACATCAACCTTAAGTTGTCCCTTTGGTGCGATTTTTGGCATTAACAGTTTGGCGCCATCCGTGGGACCTCATCTAGAAAAATCTTCGACAAACGTGCGTCTTGCTAACGGTTTCTTAGAGTTTTCTTTGTTCTCTGTTGCAGGAAAATGGCAGTCCCTGGAGATCAGCAGCATGTCATTGCCCAAATGTACCAGGAGCTTGAAATCTTTCAAAATAAAATCAACGCCATGGCAGAGCAAAGTCGCAGAGCAGCTGAGGAGATCGTACGGTTAAGGAATCCCTTTGGACCTCAGAATGGTCCTAGGCCATTCGTTCAGAATCCAGGCCAAGGATCGTTCGGTCATAATGGTCCTCGACCATTCGCGCATAATCCAGGTCCAGGATCAGGTCCGTTCGCTCAGAATCAGCATCCAGGTCCGTTCATGCAGAACCAACAGCCGGGGCCGTTCAATCCAAATCCCCAGTTCGGGATGGTTCCTCCTCAGCATATAAGGCCACTACCCATGCAGAATGGATCGCAGCCATTTCAGAATGGGTCGCAGCCGTATTTTGTTCGTTTCAACGAAAACGCCAATGGCTCATCGCATGGCAATGGCACCAGTTCAGGAATCAATCCGCAAGCAGGGGCAAATCTCGACCCCAATGACCCTGTCGCCCAGTGATTGAAAATGCTAGAAGATCAGAACGAACGTGTCCTATCTTTGCTCGCCAAGCTACCTGGGGCAGCCGTGCCCGTTGATGTCGAACCTCGATCAGGATTTCAGGCGTCGCCCTTTATCGATGAGATCGCGACTGTCGAGGTCCCGAAGTCCATCGAGTCGTTCGCTGAATTGGTCAACCAATTCCCCCAGCAATTCGCCAACAGTCGCAAGATGGAGAAGCAGACCAGTGACCTGTATTACGTCGTACAGAAGACCAGTGAGTCTATCCGCAGTTATTTCAATCGATTCAATGCGGAGATGATCAGCATTCGCAATTGTGACGTCAAGACTGCAATTGAAGATTATAAGCGTGGTCTGGACGACAACTCAGGTTTATACACTGAGCTGACCAAGTATCCTCCGGAGAATTTTGAAGACATCCGATCTCGAACCCTAGCGTACATGAGAGTAGAGGACGACGATGCCTTTCATCGCAAGCATACCGACGACAAAAGGTCGTTAGGTGTGAAAAAGCCTGAGTTCAAGACAAAAGCTATTTCCAAAATAGAGCCCGCGCGCCAGATCTCGAACGTCCGATTCAAGACGAAAGCGGAGGCTAAGACTGCGACCAAATTTCCTCAGTACCCCAAGATATCCTCTTATGGATTCAAAGGATCCACTAAAGATTTGGTCGAAGCTCTAAAAACCGCCCAGGAGACTATTCGATGGCCAAAGAAGTCCGATCAGGACGACGCTAAGAAAGACAAATCTAAATGGTGTGACTTTCATATCGACCATGGTCACGCGACGGATGATTGCATAGCTCTAAAAAAGGAGTTGGCGTATCACGTCCCGAAGGGCAATTTAAAAGATATCATCGACGATGTCGTTACCCCAGCTAACGACGTTCGACCGCCAACCCCCGAGCATGCGAAAGTCGTCAATTGCATCACCGGTGGTTCCGACGTATGTGGTCTGACGTACTCCGCGGCTAAACGTCACGCCAGTCAAGCGCCTGACGATCGGCCTATTCCGCGTTCATCAAGGCCTAAAGGAGATTTGGAGTTGGAAACTATGAAAATCGTATTCGACCAAGACGACCTCGGTGACTCGTATCAGAAGCATCATGACGGGTTGATCATTCAACTCACGGTTGGTAATTATTTAACCCGACGAGTCTTGATCGATGGGGGCAGTTCAGCGAACGTCATCTTTCTTGACACCATCAAGGCTATGGGAATCGATCGTTCGGAAATCACCCGACGTTCGACAACTTTGGTCGGTTTCAATGGAGATGCGACGAGCACCTATGGAGATATCATCTTGCCAGTCTACGCCGGAGGAATCAACAAGCAGACCAAGTTCAGCGTCATCGACTGTGCGTCGCCCTATAACATCATCTTAGGCCAACCATGGTTCCATGAGATGAAGGCCGTTCCCTCGACGTATCATCAGACTCTGAAGTTCCCTACGCCGTGGGGGATCCAAGAAATCAAGAGTGACCCGAAAGTTGCTCGTGATTGCTATAAATCCACTCTGAAGCCGCAAAAGTAAATCGTCTAGCAGACACAACACGACCAAAAGGTCTCGACAGGTTCGTCCTCCTATCCTTAAAGACAAACTCATGCCTTTTCTACAGGAGTATGCCGACTGTAACACCCGTAATTTTGGTAAACAAATATCACCCAATTGTTTTGCATCTTGAAAATGGTGGAATTTATGTTTGGAAGACATTACGTAAAGTCTCTAAGAGTATCGGGAGTTTTGGCGTTGAAAAGTCGAGTTTCGGGGCTTGGTACGTGGATCGCGACTATGACCGGCGACTATGACCATGTCATTGTCGCGGTGGCATTGTCGCGATGGAGGGACAAAACGCGAAATCGAACAGAAACTGGTACATGGGTCGCGACTATGCCACACGACAATGCCCTGGGCATAGTCGCGGTGTCATTGTCGCGCCGGGGTGCTGGGTTGCTGTTTCAAATCGGGTTTTAAAGGAGTTCAACTAGCTTTTCTCTCATTTATCATCCAAGATCGATCTCTCTCTTTCTCCAGGCGATTTTCCTCTCCCTCTTACCCAAATCGATTTCCTTTCCCCAAATCAACCACAAATCCTTCCCCCTCTTCTTCATCTTCTTCACTTAAATCAAACCATTTCCACCATTGTTGAACACTTGGAGGTTTGAAGCTTTTGGGGAGGATTCCCATGGATTTTGGTGCGTTGGAAAATGAGTCATTTATGTCTGTTTTGAGAACTATTTGGAAATGATAACCTTTGTCGCAAACTTTCACTAAAGGTTTATTGGATCATGACTAAAACTACTAATTCCCGATTTATGATTTTATATAGTCATGATAAATTGCTTGAACTCACTAGGCGTAAGCCTAACCCTTTTTATTTGTCGGCATGTGCAACAGGCTCAGGTTGGGGTAGCTCTAGCTACATTGTGAAGTGACGAGTGCTAGTAAAGTGCACGAGATGTGACTTGTTTAGTGAAGTATTCTTCATTTAATTGGGACTAGCAACTTGTGTTGTATTAAGTAATGCCCGTCCTAAGCTTTAGTTGTGGAAATTATAATGTTTGAATTCTGAGGTATTTTCAGGAATGAATTGTAGAGACGATTTCATCTCATTTTGATTATTTTATTGAAATTAAATTTAGTTGCTCGTTCCAAATTTGAGGGTGTTACAAGTTGGTACCAGAGCATAAGTTTGAGAGATTTAGGTGTTGATTTTGGATACCTAGACTCAAACTAGCGTTTGTTTAGGTAAATGAGAGTGAAATTCACCTTTAGGCACTTTAAGATAGGATGTTTGAGATCAATGGATGTTGTTAGAAACGAGAATCGCGTCGAGAGTAGCAAGGATAATCATGTACGATTCGTTCATAGTGACACCTGGCCAGTGTCATGGTAAACCTACTAGTACTTGTGCATGCTTGAATTGCTTTCATGTGATGATCGTTGGGGTAGTAAAGGAGGTTCTAAACTAGTAGTCGTTGGAATAGATAGACGATTCTAATATTAGTCACTTGGAGTGACGATAAGCATGATAATTGCTTTAAGTAGACCCTTTCGGGTCAAGGTTGATGGTTGGATTAGAACCATAGGCTTATTGAGCCGACTTTGATTTGAGGAAAAACCGTAAAGTTAATTGATGTATTTCCTAACTTGCCTTAAGAGGTTTGAATATCCGGATGACAATAATGGACCGGAGGATTTTGGAGGAGTATGAGTTGAGATGTTGAATGCCGACTAAATCATGCACAAAATTTATTTTGGAAATAAATTGCATCAACTATTTCTTGTGTTTCCAATCCTCATGTGGATTGTGTTATGAATTTTGAGAAATGTTTGGCACGCACACAAGATTTCAAATTATGGTTTTAAAAGTGCATGAAACCGTTTTATTGCGGGAGTTGCAAACTCCGCCGGGAATTGTTTTGCCTTACTTCATAGTTGTTCAACATTTGTTTTGGACGTAATGACAATAGTATTTTTATGATGCTGAGATGTTGGGCAATAACTACGGCTTGTGACTTTAACATTGGATCTCCTCCACATATGTTAGAGTTTGGACGTAAAGTTATTTTCCATTATGTCTATGTGAAGTTATTTTGGGAATTTTGTTTAATGTGTGTTGTTAAACAATATGGTTTATGTGGCATTACCCTGGAAGGGGATTTTTGGGATTTTGGCGTCCCATTTATGATTTTGCTTATAGCAATTTGGCTTTGGAAGCATGGTGTTTAGCGCCGTTTTATTGACTTGGAGTCATTGAGTCCATGGAGGTTCATGGAGCTTTATTTTACGACATGTTGAGTCGTGTGAGTATAATTTCACAAGGTGCAAACTTTAATTTCTTATGTGAAAGGTTTATAAGTTATGTGGGCATTTGGTTCCACTCGAGTTTTGTTGAGAAAAGTTAATTTTATGCGGTAAGGCGACTAAGAAGAGATGAGTTTGGAACTCTAGTGTCGCGTAACTTTTCTTTCAAAAGTTTGTGTTACTAAGTATTTCATTACAAATAGTTCGGTGTATGGATTGATTTATGCGTGGATTAAGTGATGCATGAATGAACATTTTGTTGACATTTCATAATGACTTGCTTGGTGCGTTTTTGGTCAGTTAAAAGTTTTATTACCATTTTATGTAAATGCGTTATATCGACTTAGGGGTATGCATAGCTTGGTAACCATTGTTTCTCGACACTTTGATAAACGAGTCGTGCATGAAAATGTTTTATTAACTTCTGGTTTAAATAAGATACCATTTGGTTAAAGCATGTTTTAGTGGTGTGGGGATCGTGGATGGTTTACAATTCGTGATATTTAAAAAACACAAACGTATGAATCGTTAATATTGGTCAATTTTGATTGCCGAATATTTTGGGAATTTGAAAACTTTTTGGTTTTGGAGGAAATGTGCATTTTGAGTATTTTGACAAATACATTTTAAGCAATGACGTTTTGATGTTTTATGTTCCAAGTATGAAACTTTGAGAAAATGCTTCGTGATGAAGTTTTTAGAAAATTGGTTGTATAAAACTATGGTGCGTGTAATTTCTTATGTTTTGAACATTGACGCGCACCGTTGGTGCAATTTAGGATTTGAAAATAGGTTTGAACCCTTTTTGGTGCCAACAAATTATTAACACTTATTTCCATCATATGTTTTGGAATAACGCATTGTTGTGTGCAAGTTTTGCCAGAAACGTTTTACTCAAATGGCATTATAGGACCGGATGAGAAATTTTGGGAAATTGATTTAAAGAGTTTCATTTGTTGAAATTTGGTCGCGAACCGTTTGATGCATGTTATTTCGTTTCAAGAAAATTTCTAATGGAAGTGTTACAAGCTTGCATGCCTACCCCAATGTGAAGTTGTATGATGTTTTAGTCGATATTTTCAAGTGATGAAAATGTATGAGTTTTTGTATTAACTAGGGAATTTGCACAAGTCATTTTGTGTTTTGACCAAGAATATTGGTAAACCGTTCCATTGTTTTGTGTAATAAACTAACGCGCGCAAAATTTTGTTGGTGAACCTTGCTTCATGCCGTTTTATGGTTGACAAGGAAATGTTGGAGTCAAATGTCATTTGGACCTCTTTTGAAATACGTGCACACCTTGTGTTGCACCCCGTTTAAGGTCGAGCAGTCACTTTACATGCATGACATGAGTCAATCCATACTAGAACCGTGGCAGTTCGTTTTAAAGAAATTGTTTATTACGCTTTTGCGTTTTGTGAGTAAACTGAAGTGCAATGAAATGATTTTCAACATGATTTTTATATGTGGGACGAGCGTGTCCAGTTTTGCGTAACTACCTAACTGATAGTAGTAGTTTTGTGCGTACGGTTTATTTGATATGAAAATTCTTATGTTGAAAATTTCTGTGAAAAGTTTTGTTGCTTGGCATATTTATTGTATAACGCACTCGAAAACCTTGAACTCGTTAGGACCTTGGAAAGAGTAAGTAACCCAGTTAAGGGTAAGTGCATGTGGCACTTTGGCGGTGGAAGGTTGGGTATTCCACGCGTGTTGGTATTATAGGCCAGATGATATCGGTCGCAAAGTAAATGTGGTTGTGGTAATTGGAGAGTTAGACTTGCGGTAACGCATTTCGAGATTGGTATAGCCATTTTGTTGACAACCTTAGTTTTGTGAAATTACTCGGTAAACGGAACTCATGTATGGGGTCCTATTAGAGTACAAAGCTTTGTGGTATAACTAGGTATCAACCTTTGTGGGTTTGAGGCCGGAAACTGTCAGTGTGATCAGGGAATTGTAGTCTAATTTTAAAAGAATAATGGTGATATTGGTAGTAACCGTAAGATACTCAATTGTGATGAGTGGTTTGGTGGAATAACCTTCATGTATGGTTAAAGGACTTGTTGGTTTTATGATTGTTTGGGATGAATTCTTGGAGTATATTAGAACTCGTTGGATGTGGATGGCCGTTAACGATAAGGACAATTGAAATTAGAGATTCGGTTGGCCTCAATGTTAATTAGGCCTCGAGTTAACTTAAAGTCTGAACTGTAATCGGGATGTATGGAACATCTAAGGTTGGGAGACAACCGAAGTCGTCTGACCAGGAATTATTTCAGTTGTCGGAGTGTTCTTCCAGACATAAGTACAGTGTACTTGAAGGGAATTGTTGGTAAGAAACTGTTTGAGGAATTGCCTTTATAGACGATGTGGGAAATCTAGATGCCAGTTAAGAATGGACGAATTATGGTCGACGGTCAGTCGGTTAACCTTAGGTTGCAAAGGATATAGATTTCGAGGGCGAAATCGTTTTAAGGTTGGGAGGATTGTAACACCCGTAATTTCGGTAAACAAATATCACCCAATTGTTTTGCATCTTGAAAATGGTGGAATTTATGTTTGGAAGACATTACGTAAAGTCTCTAAGAGTATCGGGAGTTTTAGCGTTGAAAAGTCGAGTTTCGGGGCTTGGTACGTGGATCGCGACTATGACCGGCGACTATGACCATGTCATTGTCGCGGTGGCATTGTCGCGATGGAGGGACAAAACACGAAATCGAACAGAAAGTGGTACATGGGTCGCGACTATGCCACGCGACAATGCCCTGGGCATAGTCGCGGTGTCATTGTCGCGCCGGGGTGCTGGGTTGCTGTTTCAAATAGGGTTTTAAAGGAGTTCAGCTAGCTTTTCTCTCATTTATCATCCAAGATCGATCTCTCTCTTTCTCCAGGCGATTTTCCTCTCCCTCTCACCCAAATCGATTTCCTTTCCCCAAATCAACCACAAATCCTTCCCCCTCTTCTTCATCTTCTTCACTTAAATCAAACCATTTCCACCATTGTTGAACACTTGGAGGTTTGAAGCTTTTGGGGAGGATTCCCATGGATTTTGGTGCGTTGGAAAATGAGTCATTTATGTCTGTTTTGAGAACTATTTGGAAATGATAACCTTTGTCGCAAACTTTCACTAAAGGTTTATTGGATCATGACTAAAACTACTAATTCCCGATTTATGATTTTATATAGTCATGATAAATTGCTTGAAATCACTAGGCGTAAGCCTAACCCTTTTTATTTGTCGGCATGTGCAACAGGCTCAGGTTGGGGTAGCTCTAGCTACATTGTGAAGTGACGAGTGCTAGTAAAGTGCATGAGAGGTGACTTGTTTAGTGAAGTATTCTGCATTTAATTGGGACTAGCAACTTGTGTTGTATTAAGTAACGCCCGTCCTAAGCTTTAGTTGTGGAAATTATAATGTTTGAATTATGAGGTATTTTCAGGAATGAATTGTAGAGACGATTTCATCTCATTTTGATTATTTTATTGAAATTAAAGTTAGTTGCTTGTTCCAAATTTGAGGGTGTTACAAGTTGGTATCAGAGCATAAGTTTGAGAGATTTAGGTGTTGATTTTGGATACCTAGACTCAAACTAGCGTTTGTTTAGGTAAATGAGAGTGAAATTCACCTTTAGGCACTTTAAGATAGGATGTTTGAGATCAATGGATGTTGTTAGAAACGAGAATCGCGTCGAGAGTAGCAAGGATAATCATGTACGATTCGTTCATAGTGACACCTGGCCAGTGTCATGGTAAACCTACTAGTACTTGTGCATGCTTGAATTGCTTTCATGTGATGATCGTTGGGGTAGTAAAGGAGGTTCTAAATTGGGTAGTCGTTGAAATAGATAGACGATTCTAATATTAGTCACTTGGAGTGACGATAAGCATGATAATTGCTTTAAGTAGACCCTTTCGGGTCAAGGTTGATGGTTGGATTAGAACCATAGGCTTATTGAGCCGACTTTGATTTGAGGAAAAACCGTAAAGTTAATTGATGTATTTCCTAACTTGCCTTAAGAGGTTTGAATATCCGGATGACAATAATGGACCGGAGGATTTTGGAGGAGTATGAGTTGAGATGTTGAATGCCGACTAAATCATGCACGAAATTTATTTTGGAAATAAATTGCATCAACTATTTCTTGTGTTTCCAATCCTCATGTGGATTGTGTTATGAATTTTGAGAAATGTTTGGCACGCACACAAGATTTCAAATTAAGGTTTTAAAAGTGCATGAAACCGTTTTATTGCGGGAGTTGCAAACTCCGCCGGGAATTATTTTGCCTTACTTCATAGTTGTTCAACATTTGTTTTGGACGTAATGACAATAGTATTTTTATGATGCTGAGATGTTGGGCAATAACTACGGCTTGTGACTTTAACATTGGATCTCCTCCACATATGTTATAGTTTGGACGTAAAGTTATTTTCCATTATGTCTATGTGAAGTTATTTTGGGAATTTTGTTTAATGTGTGTTGTTAAACAATGTGGTTTATGTGGCATTACCCTGGAAGGGGATTTTTGGGATTTTGGCGTCCCATTTATGATTTTGCTTATAGCAATTTGGCTTTAGAAGCATGGTGTTTAGCGCCGTTTTATTGACTTGGAGTCATTGAGTCCATGGAGGTTCATGGAGCTTTATTTTACGACATGTTGAGTCGTGTGAGTATAATTTCACAAGGTGCAAACTTTAATTTCTTATGTGAAAGGTTTATAAGTTATGTGGGCATTTGGTCCCACTCGAGTTTTGTTGAGAAAAGTTAATTTTATGCCGTAAGGCGACTAAGAAGAGATGAGTTTGGAACTCTAGTGTCGCGTAACTTTTCTTTCAAAAGTTTGTGTTACTAAGTATTTCATTACAAATAGTTCGGTGTATGGATTGATTTATGCGTGGATTAAGTGATGCATGAATGAACATTTTGTTGACATTTCATAATGACTTGCTTGGTGCGTTTTTGGTCAGTTAAAAGTTTTATTACCATTTTATGTAAATGCGTTATATCGACTTAGGGGTATGCATAGCTTGGTAACCATTGTTTCTCGACACTTTGATAAACGAGTCGTGCATGAAAATGTTTTATTAACTTCTGGTTTAAATAAGATACCATTTGGTTAAAGCATGTTTTAGTGGTGTGGGGATCGCAGATGGTTTACAATCCGTGATATTTGAAAAACACAAACGTATGAATCGTTAATATTGGTCAATTTTGATTGCCGAATATTTTGGGAATTTGAAAACTTTTGGTTTTGGAGGAAATGTGCATTTTGAGTATTTTGACAAATACATTTTAAGCAATGATGTTTTGATGTTTTATGTTCCAAGTATGAAACTTTGAGAAAATGCTTTGTGATGAAGATTTTAGAAAATTGGTTGTATAAAACTATGGTGCGTGTAATTTCTTATGTTTTAAACATTGACGCGCACCGTTGATGCAATTTAGGATTTGAAAATAGGTTTGAACCCTTTTTGGTGCTAACAAATTATTAACACTTATTTCCATCATATGTTTTGGAATAACGCATTGTTGTGTGCAAGTTTTGCCAGAAACGTTTTACTCAAATGGCATTATAGGACCGGATGAGAAATTTTGGGAAATTGATTTAAAGAGTTTCATTTGTTGAAATTTGGTCGCGAACCGTTTGATGCATGTTATTTCGTTTCAAGAAAATTTCTAATGGAAGTGTTACAAACTTTCATGCCTACCCCAATGTGAAGTTGTATGATGTTTTAGTCGATATTTTCAAGTGATGGAAATGTATGAGTTTTTGTATTAACTAGGGAATTTGCACAAGTCATTTTGTGTTTTGACCAAGAATATTGGTAAACCGTTCCATTGTTTTGTGTAATAAACTAACGCGCGCAAAATTTTGTTGGTGAACCTTGCTTCATGCCGTTTTATGGTTGACAAGGAAATGTTGGAGTCAAATATCATTTGGACCTCTTTTGAAATACGTGCACACCTTGTGTTGCACCCCGTTTAAGGTCGAGCAGTCACTTTACATGCATGACATGAGTCAATCCATACTAGAACCGTGGCGGTTCATTTTAAAGAAATTGTTTATTACGCTTTTGCGTTTTGTGAGTAAACTGAAGTGCAATGAAATGATTTTCAACATGATTTTTATATGTGGGACGAGCGTGTCCAGTTTTGCGTAACTACCGAACTGATAGTAGTAGTTTTGTGCGTATGATTTATTTGATATGAAAATTCTTATGTTGAAAATTTCTGTGAAAAGTTTTGTTGCTTGGCATATTTATTGTATAACGCACTCGAAAACCTTGAACTCGTTAGGACCTTGGAAAGAGTAAGTAACCCAGTTAAGGGTAAGTGTGTGTGGCACTTTGGCGGTGGAAGGTTGGGTATTCCACGCGTGTTGGTATTATAGGCCAGATGATATCGGTCGCAAAGTAAATGTGGTTGTGGTAATTGGAGAGTTAGACTTGCGATAACGCATTTCGAGATTGGTATAGCCGTTTTGTTGACAACCTTAGTTTTGTGAAATTACTCGGTAAACGGAACTCATGTGTGGGGTCCTATTAGAGTACAAAGCTTGGTGGTATAACTAGGTATCAACCTTTGTGGGTTTGAGGCCAGAAACTGTCAGTGTGATCGGGAAATTGTAGTATAATTTTAAAAGAATAATGGTGATAGTGGTAGTAATCGTAAGATACTCAATTATGATGTGTGGTTTGGTGGAATAACCTTCGTGTATGGTTAAAGGACTTGTTGGTTTTATGATTGTTTGGGATGAATTCCTGGAGTATATTAGAACTCGTTGGATGTGGATGGCCGTTAACGATAAGGACAATTGAAATTAGAGATTCGGTTGGCCTCAATGTTAATTAGGCCTCGACTTAACTTAAAGTTTGAACTGTAATCGGGATGTATGGAACATCTAAGGTTGGGAGACAACCGAAGTCGTCTGACCAGGAATTATTTCAGTTGTCGGAGTGTTCTTCCGGACATAAGTACAGTGTACTTGAAGGGAATTGTTGGTAAGAAACTGTTTGAGGAATTACCTTTATAGACGATGTGGGAAATCTAGATGCCAGTTAAGAATGGACGAATTATGGTCGACGGTTAGTCGGTTAACCTTGGGTTGCAAAGGATATAGATTTCGAGGGCGAAATCGTTTTAAGGTTGGGAGGATTGTAACACCCGTAATTTCGGTAAACAAATATCACCCAATTGTTTTGCATCTTGAAAATGGTGGAATTTATGTTTGGAAGACATTACGTAAAGTCTCTAAGAGTATCGGGAGTTTTGGCGTTGAAAAGTCGAGTTTCGGGGCTTGGTACGTGGATCGCGACTATGACCGGCGACTATGACCATGTCATTGTCGCGGTGGCATTGTCGCGATGGAGGGACAAAACGCGAAATCGAACAGAAAGTGGTACATGGGTCGCGACTATGCCACGCGACAATGCCCTGGGTATAGTCGCGGTGTCATTGTCGCGCCGGGGTGCTGGGTTGCTGTTTCAAATCGGGTTGTAACGACCCAGACCTTTTTCGAAGTGTTTTGTGGTTAATGTGGAGTTGTAAATAAAAGTAGAAGTTGAGGGGCCTTTTTGGTAAATGAGAGAGGGGGTATAAGAGGGAACAAAACCCTAGGTATCTCTTCAATTCCCTGATTTTTGGTGTATGTCGGCTGATCATTTAGAGAGAAAAGGAGCATTTGAGCTTGAGGCTTTTGGTGCAAAAGAAGAGAAGAATCATCAAGTGGTAGAATCAGAAGAAGAATTGGAATTTGGAGTTTGTTCCCAGCAGCAATCAATCAGGTAATCCTTAATCCATAACCCCATCTAAGATTTCGTCTAGTGATTTGTGGTTTTGAGAGTTTTCTTGCAAAAAGTAGTTTAAAATCATTAAGGGAGATTTAAGCACCGTTGGGTTGTGTTTAGGCAGTAAAACTTTGTAGGATTCGATAATGGGCCTGTATGTAGCTAATCGTCGCGTTATCTTGCTGATTAATGGGTGTTAGGCAGGATTTCGAGCATTAAACTCGAAACAGCGTCTCGTCCGGGAACCTCCTTGCGAAGCAGGTGTCCGGAAGTTGTCCGGATGGCTTCTTGTCGCAGGTTACCGGGTATAGTGTCCGGAAAAGTGGTGTTATCCGGAAAAGTGGTGTTATCCGGAAAATAGAGGTGTCCGGACATTGTGGTGTCCGGTAGGTAGGAAGGTCCGGAAAGTAAGAGTGTCAGGAAAGTGATGTCCGGACGGTTTGGTTAGTTAGCTTATGTGTTTATCCTTTGACTCAGGTAGATCGTTTGGGAAGTACAGAGCAAGGTAGGAAGAAAGTAAGCACACCAGGTGAGTTTTCTAAACTAAAACGTGTGGTTTTAATATGTTTTCTGAAGTGGATATATGATGAGAAATGCCATGCTTTATGCTTATGCTTTAAATTGCATGAATTGATATTTGAAAATTTATGTGGGATGTATGCATACATTGATTTGATGTGAATTGACTAAGTCGGGAAGGGGCCCGCCAGCTCGTGCCGGGAGGGTGTTCCCGTTTATGCCAAGGGCGGTGTGACTCTGAAAGGCAGCATGAGACTGACTCGTTGTCACCTTAGTGTGACTTCAGGGTGTCAATTTATGAGGGGCGGATTTATATCCGAAGTGATTTCATTTAAACTGTTTATGAATGATTTATACTGAAATGGAATTCTGTTTAAATGCTTTGATAACTGTTGGAGGGACTCACTAGACCTCACGGTCTAACCCTCGCTTTCTTTTAAATTAAAAACCTTTCAGGAAAGCAGGTATCGAAAGGCTCTAGCAAGTGAGCAGGAGGTTAGCAAGAGGAAGATGAATAGTGTAGATACACTATAGAGCGATGTAGTTATTTCTCAGTTGTGTAGGTTGATTCCACCAACCTAAGTTATTCAGACAGATGTAATGAAATTTTATGGACCCAGTTTTGTAATTGTTTAATATTAATGCTATGTATGCTTTATTTAGACTGGGTTGTTACAGTTGGTATCAGAGCCGTAGTTTAAGGGATTTAGGTGACCGGACGGGCCTAAACTTAAACTTGGGAGTAGAAATCACAACTGAGAATCAGGAAATGCGTTAGGAGGGCACTAATGTAGATACATGAAACGCGTTAGGAGGACACTATTATAGAGATAGGACTAATTGTGTACTGAGGACTGTCATGTAAGGTAAGTTTAAAATTCCACCTGGCCAGTGTAATTGCGAACTTACAGGTACATATATGTGCTTAACCTGCCTTATTATTCCGAAGTGGTAGTCAAAAGCTAGTGTTTATGTCGTGTGCCAAGACTTTAGGATGCCGGTAAGATCACTAAGAAGTAGATTGAGACTCATTGATGGGGAGATATCGTAGGAGATCAGTTATGATGCGATGTATGTATACATCGTAGAGATGGAAGTTGTTTGGAATGTATTGAGTCGTCTAGAGTTAGATCTTCGTGGGTTCGAAGAGAATGAGCGATTACTTGTGAATAAGAGTCCTGGTTCAGGAGAGTCCCGATTCTAGAAATTGTGGGGGAGATCAGTTGGGATGATGAGAAAGGACAATGTCGAGATCTTGAAAGCGTAAGTTCAATAGCAAGTGCAAGATTGGGGCATTGACTCTTTAGTCGAGCTTTTCAGTAGCAAGAACGTTGAAGGGAGATATCAGTAGAGAATTAAAAGCGTGTAGTGGTAGAATGTGAGAAAATTGTTCAAAGACGAGAATAGTATGGGATGGTTGAGTAAGTGAGATGTGGAAAGCGTGTTCAGCAAGTTATTGCATGACCGAGAGGGCGACCGTTGGTCGTAGGTAGAATGTCAAGGATAAACTCAGCGAGTAAAGCAGTTGACCTTGTTAGAGTGAGTAGCCTTCAAATGCGAGTAGAGTCTCATGCATGGTGTCCTTTTATGTAACATGAAATTTTTACGATTTAAGTTAAACGTGTAAAGATAAATTTTTAATCGAAAATGAGTCAGGATGTGCACGCGTATGTTTAAAGAAAAAGATGATTTCATTCACATGGCACAATGAAGTTTCGAGTTTTATAATTTGTAAAGTATTTCACTCTTTTCATGACGAGTTAAATATTTGCAAAAAGCCAAGGAAACGCTTAAATGCAAAACTTTTATAACCAAAATAAGTATTGACATGTTGAAGTTACATAAATGAGTATGAAAACTGACTGGTTTACTTCGCGTCGGTAATTTCTTTCAGGATGGGGTCGTATGAAAAGATTTTCACTCAATATAAATTTCTGTCGTCACGACATATTTTGGTGGAGTAAGATTAAGTCTATGGATAGTTGCATGCGAACGATTCTCGAGATCGTTGTGCAGGGCATTGAATTTTAAGAGTGATGGGGGCATGTGTACCCAATATGCTTTCAAATGTTGTCCATTGGAAATGATAAAAGGTACGAAATGATTTATCTATTGCGTTGTCATGCATGAAGGCTATGAACTCACTAGGTCGTAGGATGTTGTATGTTAAGCTAAGGAAGAACTTCAAGCATGGGGAAGTGTCGGACAAATCAGGAAAGAATGTTGTAGCCTTAATATTTGTGTTCAAGAGGAAAGGTGATTAGCGGTAGAGTCGGAAGTGGATTATAGTGTCGGTTGTATGAGGGTTTGCAACCTTGTTCGGAAACTAGAAGTACGGTTGTCAAGGGACGGTTGTGTCCGGAGGAAGGATTTGAAGCCTTCAAGGTGTTGGTTTTGCAACTCGTTATGGGAAGTGTAGTAAGGAAGAACGAAATGCCTATGGCATAGAAGTATGAGTTTCGAGGTGAGCTTGTAATATTGATGTTACATGAGTAGGTTTCGAAAAGAGGGAGTCAGAACATGAAGCTGTTTATGATATGTTGGAAGAGTTAGGTTCCGTGAGGAACCCTTGTTAAAGACTAAGTTAAGAAAGTAGTTTCAGGTTGTCAATCGATGTAAAAGTCGACAGTTGTGTATGATGACCGAGGCCGACAACCTGAACCAGAAGGGTGAAAGTTGATAGAACATCTTGTAGGGGTGCTAAGAGGATGAGAAGTTATGATTTTGATTAAGCGTTTTATTTATGAAGTATGGAGAGATCGTAGAATGACGAGGTATGAACCCGAGCGAAGTTAGTATGTAGATTTTATTGTCCAGTAAGGGACTGTGCCCAGCTTATGTAAGGGCTCAGATCGTGAAGAGCTAGCTAGAATGTTTGTGTTCGAGTTAATTGAGAACTCGTGAGTTATAGTTCGACAAGCCGAGAGAGGACTAAGTAGCTAGATAGACTCGGTTGTGTTTGCGTGAAGATGTGAAGGCAAGTATAAATGGTGTAAGAATGGCCATGAGAGATTTGGTCTGCAGTATGATGTGTTGAGTGAGGAATGTACAGATAGGTAATGGCATTAATTTCCGAATTAAATGTACCACCTAGTATCATAGTGATGTGATGTTAGAAAGAAAGGAAGCTTCAGATAGAAGCCTTTTGGGGGTTTCGTACGAGATATACGATTTGTTAACCAAATTGTTGGAACACGTAGGTATAAGTGACGTTGTGATACGATTATGTTCGGAAGGAAATGTCGGAGCGGGAGTGAG
Organism: Saussurea involucrata; assembly: GCA_033807775.1. Taxonomy (NCBI): domain Eukaryota; kingdom Viridiplantae; phylum Streptophyta; class Magnoliopsida; order Asterales; family Asteraceae; genus Saussurea; species Saussurea involucrata. Next base: position 34,964,278 of record CM066323.1, read on the forward strand.
TGATTACCCAAATAAGAAACCAAGTGTTTTTGATTGTGTGAGTCGATAAGTAAGTATGTGGTTGAAACCTTTGGAAATTTTAGAGAAGGCGATGGATGGGTTAGTCAAAGATGTGGGGTAGTAGATGCAAAATCTTTGAAGAATGTGAGTTGTTTCTTATGTATGGAGGAATGATTAGAGGATGTATTAGTGAGAGATCCAAAGATGTGCAATGACTTCAAACATAGATGTCATTTCGAGATGACTTGTTTGAATACCTTAAGTTAGAACTTTGATGCCACCGTTTGGGTATGTTTAGAAACGAGTAAACGTTTCAGCAAGTGAAAAGGTTGGAAGAAAGAGGCAGGTAATGTTTGAGAGGTGATGCTTCACGTTAATGTGGGGAGGTGAAGTTAGTACGTTGGGATAGAAGAGAAGGTTAGAAGTAGTAAGCTGGTCAGTAACACCAAGAGGTGGAGTAGCGTGAATAGCTTGCCGGTAAGTGTGTGAACTTCTAGAAAGAGTTTTGAGGAAGGGGATTTTGGTACGTCTGGTGCGGGAAAGAAGCGGATAAGATAGTCGAATGATTCGAGTCGAGTTGGCGATATTGTGAGAAGCGGTCAAACGAAATGATCGTTCAGTGTAAGCTATTGAGAACAGTAGAGTGCGACCTAGGTTACTCTTCCAAGTTGAGCGAGGATAACCGAAGTTATGTTATGAGACTGGACGTTTGTGGCAGTCAGTAAGAAGTTGATGAGCCTTCGGGATAAGTTCAATTCGAACAGGTGAGCACTACAATAAAGAATTTTAGAGTTTCCCATTTTTGGCCACGATTAAATGTGAAATGATGATGTGGTGAGAACGTGCGAGTTAGTTGTCGAGCGGTAGCCGATGTGATTCGGGAAGGGAATACGGTCTGCTTAGGCGCATATCGGTTGGAAGAAGTGGACTAGAATTACAGGTAACTCGAGGAGAGAACTCTTAGGTGTGAGTTCATCAAGAGGTGCAAGGGTGGCTTTGCGCCAAGTGGTCAGGAGAATGATGATTCCTGGTCTTAGAGTCTCGTTGTAGTGGCTGGGAATTTCAGCCAAGTTCCTTCTTTTAAGGAAGTAAAGGGGGTATGAGAGACCGTAAGTAGACGTGTTGAATAACCGTGAGTTCCGACGTGGAGGCGGAAGCGAGCAAATGGAGGCACGGGTGGCCTTGGATTCTTCTAGTGGTGTTTAAGCGAGTATAGTATTCGGAGAGGTTGCAAGTTAATAATGCAAGATGACACGTTTTAGCAAAGTGGTGACTCGCCGAGGGCGGTTTTCTGAGTATGGGGTGCGGTCATATTCCCCATCAGAACGGTTTGGGGGACTGAGCAGGATTGAGCTGGTTGGATTGAGGAACATAAGGCTTTTGAGCCTTGAAGTTTGAGAGATAGGTAAGATGGACTAAGTGTGTGGAGCCGTCGAAGTTATGAAAGTTGAATAAATGGTGCGCGATCCTGAGGTACTCGGTGAGATTTTGAGAAGAAATCTTTAGTGTGTTACATGTCTCTTTAGTGGAAGAACCGATGTGGGAAGTGAGATGATAGCGATCTTGCAAGAAATACAGGCGATAAGAAGTTGGCTTTCGCCATTAGTGAACGAGTTAGAGGAGCGGTATACGTGTAAGACTGGCTAGGAAAGTGAATGGGTGTCCATCCGACATTTCATGTCTCGAATCTAAAGTAGTGTTTGTCAGAAGTCGATGTGGTTGATTCTTAGAGGGGACATCAGTATTGATGATAGTTTGACTTACGTAGGAGGACCGATTGAAGTTGTGAGTAGTAAAGTACGAAAGACGAGGAACAAGGAAGTTCGCTTAGTGAAAGTTCATTGGAGGTATCACAAGGGACGAGAAGCTACGTGGGAGTTAGAATCTGAGATGTGGTCCAAGTACCCTCACCTTTTCGAAAATGGAATTCCGGGGAAGGAATTCTTTTGAGGGGGGAGTGTTGTAACGACCCAGACCTTTTTCGAAGTGTTTTGTGGTTAATGTGGAGTTTTAAATAAAAGTAGAAGTTGAGGGGCCTTTTTGGTAAATGAGAGAGGGAGTATAAGAGGGCACAAAACCCTAGGTATCTCTTCAATTCCCTGATTTTTGGTGTATGTCGGCTGATCATTTAGAGAGAAAAGGAGCATTTGAGCTTGAGGCTTTTGGTGCAAAAGAAGAGAAGAATCATCAAGTGGTAGAATCAGAAGAAGAATTGGAATTTGGAGTTTGTTCCCAGCAGCAATCAATCAGGTAATCCTTAATCCATAACCCCATCTAAGATTTCGTCTAGTGATTTGTGGTTTTGAGAGTTTTCTTGCAAAAAGTAGTTTAAAATCATTAAGGGAGATTTAAGCATCGTTGGGTTGTGTTTAGGCAGTAAAACTTTGTAGGATTCGATAATGGGCCTGTATGTAGCTAATCGTCGCGTTATCTTGCCGATTAATGGGTGTTAGGCAGGATTTCGAGCATTAAACTCGAAACAGCGTCTCGTCCGGGAACCTCCTTGCAAAGCAGGTGTCCGGAAGTTGTCCGAATGGCTCCTTGTCGCAGGTTACCGGGTATAGTGTCCGGAAAAGTGGTGTTATCCGGAAAAGTGGTGTTATCCGGAAAAGTGGTGTTATCCGGAAAAGTGGTGTTATCCGGAAAACAGAGGTGTCCGGACATTGTGGTGTCCGGTAGGTAGGAAGGTCCGGAAAGTAAGAGTGTCAGGAAAGTGATGTCCGGACGGTTTGGTTAGTTAGCTTATGTGTTTATCCTTTGACTCAGGTAGATCGTTTGGGAAGTACAGAGCAAGGTAGGAAGAAAGTAAGCACACCAGGTGAGTTTTCTAAACTAAAACGTGTGGTTTTAATATGTTTTCTGAAGCGGATATATGATGAGAAATGCCATGCTTTATGCTTATGCTTTAAATTGCATGAATTGATATTTGAAAATTTATGTGGGATGTATGCATACATTGATTTGATGTGAATTGACTAAGTCGGGAAGGGGCCCGCCAGCTCGTGCCGGGAGGGTGTTCCTGTTTATGCCAAGGGCGGTGTGACTCTGAAAGGCAGCATGAGACTGACTCGTTGTCACCTTAGTGTGACTTCAGGGTGTCAATTTATGAGGGGCGGATTTATATCCGAAGTGATTTCATTTAAACTGTTTATGAATGATTTATACTGAAATAGAATTCTGTTTAAATGCTTTGATAACTGTTGGAGGGACTCACTAGACCTCACGGTCTAACCCTCGCTTTCTTTTAAATTAAAAACCTTTCAGGAAAGCAGGTATCGAAAGGCTCTAGCAAGTGAGCAGGAGGTTAGCAAGAGGAAGATGAATAGTGTAGATACACTATAGAGCGATGTAGTTATTTCTCAGTTGTGTAGGTTGATTCTACCAACCTAAGTTATTCAGACAGATGTAATGAAATTTTATGGACCCAGTTTTGTAATTGTTTAATATTAATGCTATGTATGCTTTATTTAGACTGAGTTGTTACAGGTTTTAAAGGAGTTCAACTAGCTTTTCTCTCATTTATCATCCAAGATTGATCTCTCTCTTTCTCCAGGCGATTTTCCTCTCCCTCTCACCCAAATCGATTTCCTTTCCCCAAATCAACCACAAATCCTTCCCCCTCTTCTTCATCTTCTTCACTTAAATCAAACCATTTCCACCATTGTTGAACACTAGTGGTTTGAAGATTTTGGGGAGGATTCCCATGGATTTTGGTACGTTGGAAAATGAGTCATTTATGTCTGTTTTGAGAACTATTTGGAAATGATAACCTTTGTCGCAAACTTTCACTAAAGGTTTATTGGATCATGACTAAAACTACTAATTCCCGATTTATGATTTTATATAGTCATGATAAATTGCTTGAACTCACTAGGCGTAAGCCTAACCCTTTTTATTTGTCGGCATGTGCAACAGGCTCAGGTTGGGGTAGCTCTAGCTACATTGTGAAGTGACGAGTGCTAGTAAAGTGCACGAGAGGTGACTTGTTTAGTGAAGTATTCTGCATTTAATTGGGACTAGCAACTTGTGTTGTATTAAGTAACGCCCGTCTTAAGCTTTAGTTGTGGAAATTATAATGTTTAAATTCTGAGGTATTTTCAGGAATGAATTGTAGAGACGATTTCATCTCATTTTGATTATTTTATTTAAATTAAAGTTAGTTGCTCGTTCCAAATTTGAGGGTGTTACACCGACTATCTTGCCTTGTCGCACAAAAACACAGTCGACGCAAACATAGATGGTATTTTCCAAGATCCCTGTGTCGATTTGTCATTTAAAACCTATTTTCCTCCTAAAAGGAATAGGACAATAAATGACAGGGGGCAAATACCCCGTCAAATAAAAGAAATAAATCTGAGAAGGTACGTATCCTAATTTCTTCTCTCTTCCTTCATACGATTTCTCATCACGAACGATTACTGACTTAAGCATCGGATGGTTGTTGGCTAGTCAACGACCAACCTCTATTATTATTTTATCGCAGAAACGCACGACAATAATCACTAAGTCTACTATGTGACTTTAAATTCGCAAGGTCGCCCGACATAGACGATCACATCTACGACTTGATCATTCTTCTGCAGGGACACACGATTCAAGCTCGTCGCACGACTTAGTCGTATGATCGCAAAGTCTACACGACTTTTTCATTCTAAGTTTCTTAAACTTAGAAAAATTTCATACTCTGAATGTATGCTTTGGTCGCACATTCCTATGTTTGTTTACACGATTTACAAGCGCTATGTCTTACATTCTAAGTTGTTGCGTTGCAATAGATGCCTAAGTCGCATGATTTCTATTATATTATACTCAGTAAATTTCATAATTGACATGTTATTTATTTACTGAATATACAAAACACGAGTACGGCGGAAATTTAAATTTCATTCCCTGAATAGTTTGTCATTTACATTCAAAATAACTCGACCACTGACAGTCGAGCAACAAAAGAAACAACAAATGACAAAGACATTTCCTAAGGCAAAGGGGGAGCGTCGGTCGCGTCCCTGCTTGACGCCTCACCCTGGAGACCTTCCTCCTTCTCGCGATCCCATATCTTCGATAGAGGTCCCTTGAAAACGCTCCTTGAAAGATAAGAGCTGATATTTCCCCATATACGGAAATGACTTCGTCCCGTCAAGGACATAGTCAGTCAGGAGGATCGTCGACAACGTAAAGTTGATCATCATGACTTCCTCCTCATCCTCTCCCGTCTTTACACCCTTGCCCCTGGCGGCTGACGAAAGGGTCGACGAGGATATAAAAGACATCGTCGCCGGTTGCGCAGTATGAGACATCGTCGCCGGTTGCGCAGTATGAGACATCGTCGCCGGTTGTGCAGTATCAACAGATCTAATCCAATCACTGTCCGTATCCAGCATCGCCACCCGCACAAGTACATACCTCATCCTCCATTTGCGATCATTGACAGCAGTGTTCAAAACTAAGGTACGATCACCTTTAAGCCTTGAAAGTAAACTATAACGACGATATTGATCGCTCGTGACTTTATGGATAATCACTCCGGTGACCGTTTCCAGCCGTTGTAGCCGTTGATCAAATCATTAATGGAGCTAATCAATGGCACAAAGACTATAAATACCAAGCTAAGTCTTCACATCAAGGGACATCAGTTAACATCCAGTATACAGCAGCGAACATCACCAAACAACAGAGAAAATCATCCAAACTCATAGCAAAGAACATTCAAACTCTGGAGATCAAGTACTGAAAGCCAGAACCCTACTGCGAACTCAAGAACACTCGAAGGAAAGCTCAAGTATCGCTCCCGACGCATGACAAACAGCCCTCGATCAGAAGTTCACACTTTGTATTCACACACGACAAACACCTGTTTTTACATTCAAACACTTGTACTTTACATTTCGAAGTATTTCCTTCATTTGTATTATAATCATCGTACGACCGACGCCAGTATCAAGGACGTCGCCCCTGATTGGCGACCATAGTGCAGCGATGACACCCCCTGTCGTCCGCAGGTTTTTTCCTCGCTTGAGGTTTTTCCTGCGTCATCAAATCCCTTGTCTTGTTTATTTTTCCCTCGTCGCACGTCTCGTCGAAAGATCCTTTCTTTAGTTGATTAAGTCCACATCGACCTTAAGTTGTTCCTTTGGTGCGATTTTTGGCATTAACAGTTTGGCGCCATCCGTGGGACTACATCTAGAGAAAATCCTCGACGAACGTGCACCCTACTAACAGTTTCTTGGAGTTTTTTCTGCTCTCTATTACAGGAACAATGGCAGCCCTTGGAAATCCGCAGCAAGCTGTTGCTCAGATGTATCAGGAGCTTGAAGTCGCCAGGAATCAGCTCAATGCAATGGCAGAGCAGAATCGCAGAGCAGCTGAGGAGATCGTGCGGTTAAGAAATCCTCTTGGGCCTCAAAATGGTCCTAGGCCGTTCGTGCAGAACCCAATTCCAAGATCGTTCGACCAGAATGGCCCTAGACCATTTGTCCCGAATCCAGGTTCATCCGCGCAGAATCAGCATCCAGGCCCGTTCATGCAGAATCAACAGCCAGGGACGTTCAACCCAAATCCTCAGTTTGGGACAATTCCTCCTCAGCACATAAGGCCACCACCCGTGAATAATGGGTCTCAGCCATTACAAGGGTCGCAGCCTTTCCAGCAGGGGTCGCAACCATTTCAGCAGCCATTTCAGAATGGACCTCAAGGTGGATCTCAGCCACTCCACGATGGATCGCAGCCTTTCCAGCAAGGATCACAGCCGTTTTGGAATGGACCGCAACAATTCCACTATGGGTCGCAGCCATATTTTGTCCCGTTCAACGGGGACACCAATGGTTCGTCGCATGGTAATGTCACTAGTCCAGGGACAAATCCCTCGATAGGGGCAAATCCTGATCTTAACGATCCCGTCGCCCAACGTTTGAAGATGTTAGAAGACCAAAATGAGCGCGTCCTGTCCTTGCTCGCCAAGTTGCCTGGGGCAGCCGTGCCTGTTGACGTCGAGCCTCGCTCAGGGTATCAGGCGTCGCTCTTCATCGACGAAATCGCCACCGTCGAGGTCCCAAAGAAGTATAACATTCCTGCCTTCACTCCCAAATATTCTGGTGTGACTGATCCGACTGAGCATGTCGCGCAGTACAAGCAGCTCATGTGGACAATCTCGATCCCATTTATGTACCAGGAAGTATGCATGTGTAAGAGTTTCAGAGCAACTCACACTGGTCCAGCTCTCCAATGGTTAATCAATCTCAAACCCAAGTCCATCGGGTCGTTTGCTGAATTGGTTAATCAATTCTCCCAGCAATTCGCCAGCAGTCGTAAGATGGAGAAGCAGACCAGCGACCTATATTACATCGTGCAGAAAGCTAATGAGTATATTCGAAGTTATTTCAATAGATTCAATGCCGAAATGATCAGCATCCGCAATTGCAACGTCAAAACTGCGATCGAAGCCTATAAGCGTGGTCTGGACGATAGTTCGGGTCTATACACCGACCTGACCAAATACCCCCCGGAGAATTTTGAAGACGTCCGAGCTCGAACCTTAGCATATATGAGGGTAGAAGATGATGCCGCCTTTCGTCGCAAGCACACTGACGACAAGAAGTCGTTAGGCGTCAGAAAGCCAGAGTTCAAAACAAAGGCTGTTTCCAGAGTAGAGCCAGCGCGCCAAATTTCAAATGTTCGTTTCAAGACGAAAGCAGAGGCCAAGACCGCGACTAAGTTCACTCAGTACCCCAAGATATCCTCTTACGGATTCAAAGGATCCACAAAGGACCTAGTCGAAGCTCTGAAAAGTTCCCAAGCTACCATTTGATGGCCAAAGAAGTCCGACCTGGATGATGCTAAGAAAAACAAATCAAAGTGGTGAGACTTCCATACCGATCATGGTCATGCGACAGACAATTGTATCGCATTGAAGAAGGAATTAGCATATCATTTCTCGAAAGGAAATCTCAAGGACATCATTGACGATGTCGCTGTTCCAGCTAATGGCCATCGACCGTCTACCCCCGAGCACGCGAAAGTCATCAATTGCATCACCGGTGGTTCAGATGTGTGTGGTCTGACGTACTCCGCAGCCAAGCGTCATGCCAGTCAGGCGCCCGATGATCAGCCTATTCCTCGCTCGTCTAGACCCAAAGAAGATTTGGAGCTAGAAGCTATGAAGATTGTGTTCGACCACGTCGACCTGGGTGACTCGTATCAGAAGCATCAAGACGGGTTAATCATTCAGCTCACAGTCGGTAACTGCCTAATGCGTCGAGTCTTGATCGACGGGGGCAACTCAGCAAATGTCATTTTTCTCAACACTATCAAAGCCATGGGAATTGATCGCTCAGAAGTCACCCGACGTTCGACAACTTTGGTCGGTTTCAATGGAGAAGCGACGAGCACCTTTGGAGAGATAATCTTGCCCGTCTACGCCGGAGGAGTCAACAAGCAGACCAAGTTCAGTGTCATTGATTGTGCGTCGGCCTATAACATCATCTTAGGACGACCATGGATCCATGATATGAAAGTTGTTCCTTCAATGTATCATCAAATGTTGAAATTCCCGACGCCATGGGGAATCCAGGAGATCAAGAGTGAGCCAAAAGTCGCTCGTGAGTGCTACAAGTCTACCTTGAAGCCGCGAAAATAAACTAAAGTCACAAGATCAGGCTCTCGACAGGTTTGTTTCTTCTATCCCTAAATTAATATCTTTTCCACGGGGATAAATCTACTATGGTGCCTCGTCGCACGACAACATAGTCGACCACAGGACAATATTTCTCCGTGTCATTCTGTCATTTAAAACCTACCTTTTCCTCCCAAAAAGGATATGGTAATAAATGACAGGGGGCAAATAGAGAGAGTCTGAAATGGTACGTTCTCTAGCTCTTTCTAGCTCTTTATCATACGATTTTTTCTCACAAAACGTCTACTGACTTAAGCATCGGAGGGTCGTTGGCCAGCCAACGACCAACCCCCGACGTCAGAATCACACAACAGATTATCGCAGAATCGCACGACAGTAATCATTAAGTCTACTATATGACTTTAGTATCGCAAGGTTGAACGACATAAACGATCAGGTCTCTAACTTGATCATTTCTCCACAGGGGCATACGATACAAACTCATTGTACGATCTAATCGTACGATCGCAAATTCTAAACGACTTTACCCCTAAAGTTTCTTAACTTTCATACACTGAATGGATGCTTTAATCGCATGTTTTTATATTTGTTTTACGTTCTTATCATCGTATTACAATGAGTGCCTTAGTCGCATGATTTCATATGTATCTTATGTTCGACTTTATAATCAAACGTGATTCAAATAAAGCATAAGCAAAAAATATATATTCATTAAATAAACCACCATATACATACTCAACCCCCGATAGGTCAAGTGGCAAAAACAACAAAGAAAGAAAAAAATTCTAGACGACAGGAGAAACATTGGTCGTATCCCCGCTCGAAGTTCCGACCTGAGGGCCTCTATCTGCCACTCCTACCGCATGAATCTCCTGCAATTCATATTGAGCATCGAAAAGTTGGATAGCCAGCTCATCGGCACGCGCCATGGCCAACTTCTCACTATCTAAAGCCGCTCTCTCCCTTTCCAACGCTGCAGCTTGTAACATCCCTTAAGCCCAACACACAAATACATATATTTCACCACAAAATAACATATCATATTTCAAATACGGTCCCTTAGATTCTACAATTAGGTCTTTTAGTACAAACTTTTTCGAATAAAGGAAAATACATAATAGATACAAAACACAACTTGAATCTTCATAATCATTCATCTTCCACAAAAGCTAAACATGATAAATCTTATCATTGTCTCTTACTTGCTCCTTGTCCTGGAATACATATTTTAAAACAAAAATGAGGGTTAGACCTTGAGGTCTAGTGAGAAAAATCCCCGTTAGTTAAAGAAAACATTTGCACAACATCATACACATAATTCGCTTAAGAATACTAACTATGACTCATGCATCACGTATCTTTCCATCTCTTTCTCTTTTCCTTTTCTTGGCCATATTAATTGGTAGCAAGCCAATTAATTAATTTACACCGCTGTACTAAATACAGCCAACACCACTGTCCCTCTGTACAACCAACTTTCACCGGTCCTAAGCCCGGCCAACTAGTACTCATACAATGTAATATTCATATAAACACTATATGTACAATATTACATTTTAATCACATATATGTATTCCATTTGAAAACATTTTAAAGAAAAACTCACTTGATTAGCTTAGTTCCAAAAACCCTTCCACGCTATTATCGAGCTCTCTGATTCCTTCAGTCCCGATTCACGGAATCTGTACCACATGAATACAAATATTTCTTTTTAAGGCTGGAAGTCTCTAAGTTCTGAAATCCTCGACTCAAGTCGCAATACACTACACCAAGTCGCAATCAACTACTGCGACTTCATACCCAAGTCGCAATACACTACACCAAGTCGCAATCAACTACTGCGACTTCATACCCAAGTCGCAATACACTACACCAAGTCGCAATCAACTACTGCGACTTCATACCCAAGTCGCAACCCACTATTGCGACTTCCCACTCAAGTCGCAACCCACTATTGCGACTTCCCACTCAAGTCGCAACCCACTATTGCGACTTCATGAGCAAGTCGCAACCCACCATTGCGACATTCATGAAGATGACCATATTCAAGCATGTCGCAACCCACCATTGCGACTTGCTTGAATGTCTCAGTCCACAGTGTTTATCTTAAACCCAGATTTTAATCTTTTAACTATGCATGTTGCTGTAATTATGCAGATATGTTTAAGACTACCTTTTGAACACTAACCCAAACCCAGAATTCATATATCCTTCTAAAAATAGCAAAACCCACTTCTAAAGTTTATAGAAAACTAAGAACCTTAAAAGTATGGATTAAACAGAAATATTACCTTGATTCCTTCAGATGTTTTTGGCAATTCCAGCAGAAATCTAAGCTTTCCTTCTTCCTTTTCTTCGATTTCTTCTCTCTCTCTCTCTCTAAACCGAATTCACACACACAATACTTAGGATATTTGTTTAGATACTCAATTAGGAGGACACCTCCTCCTAGTGAGGCAATATGGCGGTGGTGGTGTGGAGTTTGGTAAAAATACCAAACAAACCCTTAACTTACTCTATATGGCAAAATACACCCCTACACTTCCATATTAAAAATAAAACTTACCCCTTAACTTCTAACTCCACAAAATTAATTTAAAGTAACCCTTATAAATAAACCAATAACATACCTGGTTATTACACAGCTTCCCTCTCAAGAGCAGACGCCACCGGATCTTCAACTCTTGACGTCTCAGCATGTAACGCCAAGGAAGACTGGAACGTCTGTGAAAAATAAAAGGTGCATTCAAGAACATTCGACTAAGATTACACAAGTCATGAAAGATTGACACTCACAGTGAACGCCAGACTGGCAACTCGAGATCTCATCTCTCCGGCCGGAACTCCGTGAAAACGCTCCCCGAAAGACGGGAGCAAATACTTCCCCACATGAGGAAACGACGTCGTACCGTCTAGGACACCATCCGCCATAAAGTCAGACGGCAGTGTAAAATTGACCGTCATAACTTCGGCCGATGATCCCTCGCCCCTGTCGGCAGATATTGGGATCGACACTTGAGACACCGGTTTCGTCACCGTCGCCAGAGGCGCAGAACTTGCTGGTGTCACGTCCATCACGCCGAGACGGCTAGATGACGCCCTCGCCTTCTTAGGCAAAACAACTCCCAGTGAGTTATCAACCCTCGACGACGGTTCTCTCAGGACTGTCCCCCGGGTTCTCTTTTCACTGACCCAGCTGTCGAAACATTTTCACCCCGAAGGGCACGCATAACCTGCTTCCCTCTCGCCCTAGAGACTGATTTCCTCTTAGTCGGCACTGATAAGAAAATACATGAAGCGTCAGACGGATAGAGTAAACGAAATAAAATAAACTATGGTACACTTACCAGTCGCCTCTTCCTGTACGTCTTCATCTCCTTCTTCTATCACGTCCTCATCCTCGTCCTCGACCGCTGATTGCCACGAAACGAAAGATCGGTCATCAACGCTAAGACTCAAGAACCTGTTGATCTTAGCCTGGGAATCCGCAGTCGGTCTCATTTCGTCAAACCGAATCTCTGAAGGCGACAAGAGGAGAATGATAAATAGAAGTCATAAAATAAATAAAAACTCAGAAACAAACGAAGCATACCTGTGTTATTCCAGTCTGACCGCATCCAATCGCTGCTGGAATCCAACGACTCGGTTAGAACAAATACATACCTCGACTTCCACCCACGATCATTGACGTCAGTTCCCAAAACCAAAGCACGATCACTCTTGAACTTAGAATAAGGACTATAACGCCAGTTCTTATCCTTTTTAACTTGGTACGCAGCCAAGAAATCATTCATGATCATAGGAGACTCCCATTTCGCGGACGCTCGCTCAATAACCAGCAAAACTCGCCAAAGTTGGGGCATCAATTGTCCCGGCGACACATCGAAATCCTGCATGAACGACTTGGCTAAACCAGAAAACGGCCATTGAAACCCTATCTTAAAAGGATATTCGTACAAAACAAGATATCCCTCAGGGCAATCCTTAGAACGAACAATCCCCGGACACCGCAACTCTACATTTGCAGGAATTTTTGCTAAACTCCTAAAAGCATCTAAGTCTATGTGATTCATGATAAGACTAGCAGGCTCCGTCGACATTGTGAATCAAAGGACAGAACAAGGTCTTATATAAACGCTCTCAACTACGGTTTGAAGATTTGCAACGATTCGAGTAAGTTCAGACGAAGAATGGAAAGGAATCAAGGCGAAATCTCTTCCCAAATAAACACTTTAAAAGTATAGCAAGAAAAGATCCGTCGTGATCTTTATTTATACAAACGATCGCATCAAGTCGAATCCCTAGATGATTTCCCCGCGTCCGTGTCCTTTCGTATATCTGCCTGGATCTTCGACACCTGTCCTCGACAGCTGGTAAGCATCATCGTGTGTCAGTATGACGTCACGACCTCGTTCCCTTTTCAACTTCTCGTTCAGTTAGAAACGGACCAGTCTAGCTCCAAGGCGATTGAGGTAATTTCTAACTCTTGTCTTATTTCCTATGCGTCTGATTGACAAAATTTAAAACTTAAATTTGACATTCAATTTTCAAATTTTGGGGGCAAACTGTTTAGGCAAAAACTCACGTCGTACGACCACGACCAGAGCAGGTAAGACGCACCTTATAATCCAAATCTTGTATTAAGATAAGGTCTCGACAAGAACCCATAAAACATCCGTCGTCTCCCGTAAAAGGTAAGTCGTACGTCTCCCATGACGCACGACCATAACATCGCCCGTCCCGTACGACCACCGCGTAAGATCATTGTACCTTCGACCAAAGCTAACGTTAACCCTGACTGTTACGTTTGTTAAGTATTTAATGCAGGAGTCAAAGCCATTAACAGCAAGCAGCCGTAACGGACGAAGAGCATTATGGATAATCACTCCGGCGACCGTTTCCAGCCGGTGTAGCCGTTGATCAAATCATTAATGGAGCTAATCAATGGCACAAAGACTATAAATACCAAGCTAAGTCTTCACATCAAGGGACATCAGTTAACATCCAGTATACAGCAGCGAACGTCACCAAACAACAGAGAAAATCATCCAAACTCATAGCAAAGAACATTCAAACTCTGGAGATCAAGTACTGAAAGCCAGAACCCTACTGCGAACTCAAGAACACTCAAAGGAAAGCTCAAGTATCGCTCCCGACGCACGACAAACAACCCTCGATCAGAAGTTCACAATTTGTATTCACACACGACAAACACCTGTTTTTACATTCAAACACTTGTACTTTACATTTCGAAGTATTTACTTCATTTTTATTGTAATCATCGTACGACCGACGCCAGTATCAAGGACGTCGCCCCTGATAGGCGACCATAGTGCAGCGACGACACCCCCTGTCGTCCGCAGGTTTTTTCCTTGCTTGAGGTTTTTCCTGCATCATCAAATCCCTTGTCTTGTTTATTTTTTCCCTCGTCGCACGTCTCGTCGAAAGATCCTTTCTTTAGTTGATTAAGTCCACATCGACCTTAAGTTGTCCCTTTGGTGCGATTTTTGGCATTAACAATGACCTTATCCTCTCTTCGATTTCCCTCTCTAGTTTGAATTGAACCGATTCAGTTCCGAAACAACCAAGGTATTTTCCAACACAAGACCCTGAAGGGACAACTTAAGGTCGATGTGGACTTTAACAACTAAAGAAAGGAATCATTCGACAAAGGCGTGCGACAAAGACAAAAAACCTGCAGACGACAAAAAACCTGCGGACGACAGTGGATATCGTCGCTGCACTATGGTCGCCAATCAAGGGCGATGTCCTTGGTGTTCCGGGTGTCGATCGTACAGAGATTACAATACAAATGAAGGGAAAGACTTCGAAATGTAAAGTACAAGTGTTTGAAATGTAAAAACAGTGTGCGTCGTGTGTGAAAACAATGTATAAACTGTTAGTCGAGAGTGAAAGTCGTGCGTCGAGAGCGATCTTCTATGAATGATCTCTTTACTTCGAATGAATATTCTTCGAGTGTTTACGTTTGCTTCTGTTGTTCGATGTTCGGTCCTCTTGTTCCATCTCTCTTCCTGTATTATTCGATGTCCTGAAACTGAGGATTGAACTTGGGATTTATAGTCTTCGGATGATTTTAATTGAATCATTAAGATCTTTGATGATTGTTGTAACGGTCGTCGTCTTCAATGTGGGATTAGATGCTCATAACTGATTTCGTCGGTTATAGCCGTTGTCCATTAATGACTTTGACTCCTGCATTAATCAATGAACAAATATAACAGTCGTATAACGCGTTAGTCGGCCGAGGTCGCATGATTCTACGCGACGATCGTGCAAAGTAGGCAACGTCGAGGTCGAGTGTCGTGAGGAACTCTCGACTTACCTTTTAGGAGGGACGACGGAGGTTTTTTGGGTTTTTGTCGGGGCCTTATCTTAATACAAGATATAGTTCATAACATGTGTCTTACCTTTTCTGGTCGTGGTCGAGACCTGTGAAATTTTGCCCAAACACCCGGTACTAAGTTACACGTCGATCTTAACGGAACAGATGTGGACACTAAACTGTATCGGGGTATGATCGGTTCTTTGATGTATCTTACTGCGAGTAGACCGGATATCATGTTTTCAACATTTTTGTGTGCCCGGTTTCAATCAAAACCTAAAGAGTCTCATTTAACTGTGGTTAAACGAATTTTTCGCTATTTACGTGGTACTGCTGATCTTGGCTTGTGGTACCCGAAGGAGACAGGTTTTGAATTATCCGCTTATTCTGATGCGGATCACGCGGGCTGCATGATGGACCGGAAGAGCACCTCGGGACATATCCAGTTTTTGGGAGATAGCCTGGGGAGTTGGGCGTCCAAGAAGCAACAATGCGTTTCAACGTCAACTGCCGAGGCGGAGTATGTGGCCGCCGCAAGCTGTTGTTCACAAGGAATCTAGATGCGGCCGCAACTCAAAGACTACGACTTCACGTATGTCAAGTTGCCTGTTAATGCCAAAAATCGCACCAAAGGGACAACTTAAAGTCGATGTGGACTTAAACAACTAAAGAAAGAATCTTTTGACGAGATGTGCGACGAGGATAAAAATAAAGAAACAAGGGATTTGATGACGCAGGAAAAACCTGAAACGAGGAAAAAACCTGCGGACGACAGTGGGTGTCGTCGCTATACTATGGTCGCCAATCAGGGGCGATGTCCTTGGATACTGGTGTCGATCGTACAACGATTACAATACAGATGAAGGAAATGCTTCGAAATGTAAAGTACAAGTGTTTGAATGTAAAAACAGGTGTTTGTCGTGTACGAAACAAAGTGTGAACTGCTGGTCGAGGGCTGTTGTCGTGCGTCGAGAACGATACTGAGAATAATGGTTCTTCACTTAAGGTGTTCTTGAATATTGCTTCGGTTGTTAATCGCCGGATATTCGATGTGTTGAAATGTTGATTGAGCTTGATATTTATAGTCTTCGCGTCCTTAGCTTCATCCATAAATGCTCCTTTAATGGCCTTAACGGTTGGAAACGGTCGCCGGAGTAATGATCTTCGTCCGTTACGGCCGCCGGCTGTTTAATGATTGCGTCGGTTATAATCGTTGCTCCTTAATGACTTTTACTCCTGCATTAAACACTTAACAAACGGTCATGGTGAACGTTAGCTTTGGTCGAGGTCGCACGTCCTTTATGTAATAGTCGTACGGATCGAGCGACGCTATGGTCGAGCGTCGTAAGGAACTCTCGACTTGTCTTTTATGAGGGACGACGATGGTGTTCTGGGTCTTTGTCGAGACCTTATCTTAATACAAGATATAGTCCCTAATCATACGTCTTACCTGTTCTGGTCGTGGTCGAGCGACGTGATTTTTTGCCCAAACAATGCCCATCTACTGTGACTCGAAGAGCGCCATTGCCATATCAAGCAACCCGGTCCAACACACTAAGACCAAGCACATCGACGTTCGGTATCACTTCATTAAGAATCACGTCGAAAGAGGTACAGTCGAACTCTACTTCGTAAATACTGAGCATCAGTTAGCAGACCTGTTTACAAAACCCTTGGACGAAAAACGTTTTAATACTCTTGTGTCCAAGTTAGGTATGCTAAATCTGAAGACTTAATCCGATTGTGTGCCCGTTACAAGTTCCATACATCTACGAGTCAGTGTCTATTCATCATCCGGTGTTTACACTCCTGATGATTGAGTATACACTTTCTCGCACTTGTATTCTACTTGTTCCAGTTACACAATTAGCTTAAGTCTCTGTATTTATTTCGTAGATTTCGTTTGTTTCCGTTCTTTCTTCGTGTGTTTCTTTTTTCTTTCGTACCGTCGTCAACTTTTATCTGTCTATATCTGTGCTTTCACGGTGTGTTCATGTGTTCAGGGGGAGCACAAAGCGGTATCAGGTAAGTTTACTCAATTTTTGAGGGGGAGCGTCACACACAATTTTCTTTCAAATGTCAAAAAGTTTTTGTGTGTGTGGACACTCCCGTGTGGATTTCAACTTATGTTCATCATTTGAGGGGGAGCGACACAGTATTTTTCTTTAAAATGCCTAAAAGTTTTTTTTATATGTCGGAATATCCCTTGCAGTATCCGAGGGGGAGCAAGCTTCTCCCCATTCTCAGTTTGAGGGGGAGCAAGAGATCCATCTTTTCAAAATCCTAAGGGTTTCATTTTAAAAGTCAAGAAAATATAAGTTTTTTGAAATTTCAGAAGTATCCGGAAACCATATCTTTCCGGATAGGTTTCCGGACCGGGTCATTCTCCGGATTGTAGAGAAACCCGGATACCGCACCCGGATTACTTGTTCCACATATAAGCATCTGGGTTCCCTTGTCCATCATTTACTCGGAAAATCTTGCAAAACCCTAAACCCTCTCATGTTTTTCTCTCGCTCGACCTCACTCCCTGTTAATGCCAAAAATCGCACCGAAGGGACAACTTAAGGTCGATGTGGACTTAAACAACTAAAGAAAGAATCTTTCGACGAGACGTGCGACGAGGATAAAAATAAAGAAACAAGGGATTTGATGACGCAGGAAAAACCTCAAACGAGGAAAAAACCTGCGGACGACAGTGGGTGTCGTCGCTATACTATGGTCGCCAATCAGAGGCGATGTCCTTGGATACTGGTGTCGATCGTACAACGATTACAATACAGATGAAGGAAATGCTTCGAAATGTAAAGTACAAGTGTTTGAATGTAAAAACAGGTGTTTGTCGTGTACGAAACAAACTGTGAACTGCTAGTCGAGGGCTGTTGTCGTGCGTCGAGAGCGATACTTAGAATAATGGTTCTTCACTTCAGGTGTTCTTGAATATTGCTTCGGTTGTTAATCGCCGGATATTCGATGTCTTGAAATGTTGATTGAGCTTGATATTTATAGTCTTCGCGTCCTTAGCTTTATCCATAAATACTCCTTTAATGGCCTTAACGGTTGGAAACGGTCGCCGGAGTAATGATCTTCGTCCGTTACGGTCGCCGGCTGTTTAATGATTGCGTCGGTTATAGTCGTTGCTCCTTAATGACTTTTACTCCTGCATTAAACACTTAATAAACGGTCATGGTTAACGTTAGCTTTGGTCGAAGTCGCACGTCCTTACATAATAGTCATGCGGATCGGGCGACGCTATGGTCGAGCGTCGTAAGGAACTCTCGACTTGTCTTTTATGAGGGACGACGATGGTGTTCTGGGTCTTTGTCGAGAGCTTACCTTAATACAAGATATAGTCCTTAATCGTACGTCTTACCTGTTCTGGTCGCGGTCGAGCGACGTGATTTTTTGCCCAAACAGTTTGCCCCCAAAATTTGAAAATTGAATGTCAAATTTAAGTTTTAAATTTTGCTTGTCGATCGCTTAGACTTGTGACCTGGGTTGAGGGACTTACCTGGTTGTCGTGGAACTAGACCGGTTCGCCTTTAACTGAACGAGAAGTTGAAAAGTTGTGACGTCATACTGACGCGCGATGATGCTTACCAGCGGTCGAAGACAAGTGTCGAAGATCCGGGCGGATATACGAAAGGACATAGACGCGTGTCGATCATCAAAGAAGGTGATGCAATTTGTGCTTGCCCTTCGAGGCTGGGAAAGGATAAAGAATGCCCCGACAGCTGGGTCGGGAATCTTTAAAGAAGACGAAGTTCTGAAGGAACAGTCTTCGAGGGCTGACATTTCGTCGAGAATTGTCACGCCTAAAGAGGCGAAGGCGTCATCCAGTCGTCCAGGAGCGATGGACGCGACACCAGCAAGTTCGGCGCTTCCGGCGACAGTGATGAAGCTAGTGTCCAAGATGTTGTCCCCAGCGTCTGCCGACAAGGGGGACGGGTCATCGGCCGATGGTGTCCTAGACGGGACGACGTTGTTTCCTCTTCTGGAAAAATATTTGCTCCCGTCTTTCAGGGAACATTTTCTTATCGAGGAGACAGGGACCCATGTCGCCGGGTTGATGTTCTCGGTCGACGTGGTCCTGTGATCTGGCGTTCACAGCCGATACGGTCGTTAGAGACATATGTTCTGGCGTTCCGAGCCGATATGGTCATTTTAAAGACCTATGGTCTGGCGATCAGGGCCGATATGGTCGTTAGAGACCTATGTTACGTTGTGTAGGTTTTGTTTAGCGATGAAAGGTAAAAAAGTTTACCTTTCTATTGAACCTGAGTATTATTTTGACTCATACATGTCATGGACATATGTAATATCGACTATAAAGATTCATTAGGTACAAAGAGTCGTGCGACTTGGGCATCCATTGTAAAACAACGATTAGAACGTAAGTCATAAGACTTTCATATTTCTATATCGTATAAGCAAACATAAGCGCATGCGATCAAAGCATTCATTCAGAACATGAAACTTTTCTAAGTTGAAGAACTTAGATTGTGGGGTCGTTAGACCTTACGATCGTATGATTTGATCATACGATGAACTTGAATCATGTGTTCCGGTAGGAGAATGATCAAGTCATGGACTTGATTATTTACGTCGTGCGACCATGCGAAATTAAAATCATATAGTAGACTTGGTGACTACTGTCGTGCGATTCTGCAATTAAACAATGTCATGGGTCGGTCGTTGGCTAACTAACGACCCATCGATGTTTAAGTCAGTAGTCGTTTGTGATAAAAAAATCGTATGAAAGGAATGAAAAAGAGATAGGGAACATACCTTTTCAGATTCTGTTTTTAGTGGGGTACTTGCCCCCTGTCATTTAATATCCCATTCTTCTCGGGAGAAAGTGGGTTTTAAATGACAGATCGACACAGAGATCTTGAAGAATATCGTCCATGTCTGCTTCGACCGTGCTTTCGTGCGACAGGGCAAGATAGTCGACTTGCGGAAAAGATATCAAGTTATCTAAGAAGTCAGGGATAGAGGGATGAACCTGTCGAGATTTTGCAGTTATGTCTCTTGCAACTGCTTGACAGTCTATTTTCGCGGCTTCAAGGTGGACTTATGGCATTCATGAGCGACTTTCGGCTCACTCTTGATTTCTTGGATTCCCCATGGCGTAGGGAATTTCAACATTTGATGATATGTCGAAGGGATGGCTTTCATATCATGAATCCATGGTCGACCTAAAATGATGTTATAGGCCGACGCACAGTCGATGACGCTGAACTTGGTCTGCTTGTTGATTCCTCCGGCGTAGACAGCCAGGATAATCTCTCCAAAAGTGCTCGTCGCTTCTCAATTGAAACCGACCAAAGTCGTCGAATGTCGGGTGATTTCCGAGCGATCGATTCCCATGGCTTTGATGGTGTAGAGAAAAATGACGTTTGCTGAACTGCCCCCGTCTACCAATACTCGACGCGTCAAACAGTTACCGACCGTGAGTTGAATGATCAACCCGTCGTGATGCTTTTGGTACGAGTCGCTGAGGTCGACTTGGTCGAACACGATCTTCATGGCTTCTAGTTCCAAATCTCCTTTGGGTCTGGACGAATGAGGAATAGGCCGGTCGTCGGGCGCTTGACTGGCATGACGCTTAGCTGCGGAGTACGTCAGACCACACACGTCCGAACCACCAGATATGCAATTGATGATCTTTGCAAGCTTGGACACTGACGAGCGGTGGCTATTAGCTGGAAGAACGACATCATCAATAATATCTTTGAGATTACCTTGTGGAACATGATATGCCAATTCCTTCTGGAGTGCGATACAATCATCTGTCGCATGACCATGGTCGACGTTGAAGTCGCACCACTTTGATTTATCCTTCTTAGCATCGTCCAAGTCAGACTTCTTCGGCCACCGAATGGTTGCTTGGGTGGTCTTCAGAGCTTCGACTAAGTCTTTCGCCGACCCTTTGAACCCATAAGAGGAGATCTTGGGGTACACGGGGAATTTAGTCGCGGTTTTAGCTTCTGCCTTCGTCTTGAAACGAAAGTTTGAAATCTGACGCGCTGGCTCTATTCTGGATATGGCTTTCGGCTTGAATTCTGGCTTCTTGACACCTAATGGCTTCTTGTCGTCAGTGTGTTTGCGACGAAAGGCTACGTCATCTTCGACCCTCATATATGCTAAGGTTCAAGCTCGGACGTCTTCGAAAGTCTCTGGGGGATACTTGGTCAGATCGATATATAGACCTGAACTATCGTCTAGACCACGCTTATAAGCTTCGATCGCAGTTTTGATGTCACAATTGCGGATACTGATCATTTAGGCATTAAATCTATTGAAATAACTTCGAATAGACTCATTGGTCTTCTACATGACATAGTACAGATCACTAGTCTGCTTTTCCATCTTACGACTGCTGGCGAATTGCCGGGAGAATTGGTTGACCAATTCGGCGAACGACCCGATAGATTTGGGTTTGAGATTGATCAACCACTGGAGAGCTGGACCAGTGAGAGTCGCCCCAAAACTCTTGAACATGCATACTTCCTGGTACATGTGTGGAATCGAGATCGTCCACATGAGCTGCTTATACTGCGTGACATGCTCGGTTGGATCGGTCACACCCAAATACTTGGGAGTGAAGGCAGGAATGTTATACTTCTTTGGGACCTCGGCGGTGGAGATCTCGTCGATGAAGGGCGACGCCTGATACCCCGAGCGAGGCTCGACGTCGACAGGCATGGCTGCCCCAGGCAACTTGGCGAGCAAGGACAGGACGCGCTCATTTTGGTCTTCTAACATCTTCAAACGCTGGGCGACGGGATCGTTAAGATCAGGATTTGCCCCTGTCGAGGGATTGGTCCCTGGACTAGTGCCATTACCATGCGACGAACCATTGGTGTCCCCGTTGAACGGGACAAAATATGGCTGCGACCCATAGTGGAATTGCTGTGGTCCATTCTGAAACGATTGTGGTCCCTGTTGAAATGGCTGCGATCTCTACTGGAAAGATTGCGATCCTTGCTGGAAAGGTTGCGGACCACTTTGGAACGGCTGGGATCCATTCTGAAACGACTAGGCGCCACCTTGCAATGGTTAGGATCCATTGTTCAAGGGTGGTGGTCGGATGTGCTGAGGGGGAATCTGCCCAGACTGGGGATTCGGAATGAACGGACCCGACTGCTGATTCTGCATGAATGGACCTGGATGCTGATTCTGCGCGGACGGGCCTGGTTCCGGACCTGGATTCTGGATGAATGGTCTAGGACCATTCTGGGGTCCAAAAGGATTCCTTAGCCGCGCGATCTCTTCAGCTGCTCTGCGATTCTGCTCTGCCATTGCATTGAGTTGATTCCTGGCAACCTCGAGCTCCTGATACATCTGAGCGACGGCTTGCTGTAGATTTCCAGGGGCTGCCATTTTCCTGCAACAGAAAACAGAATAAACTCCAAGAAACTATTAGTAGAATGCACGTTCGTCGAGGATTTTCTCTAGATGTAGTCCCACGGATGGCGCCAAACTGTTAATGCCAAAAATCGCACCAAAGGGACAACTTAAGGTCGATATGGACTTAAACAACTAAAGAAAGAATCTTTCGACGAGACGTGCGACGAGGATAAAAATAAAGAAACAAGGGATTTGATGACGCAGGAAAAACCTCAAACGAGGAAAAAACCTGCGGACGACAGTGGGTGTCGTCGCTATACTATGGTCGCCAATCAGGGGCGATGTCCTTGGATACTGGTGTCGATCGTACAACGATTACAATACAGATGAAGGAAATGCTTCGAAATGTAAAGTACAAGTGTTTGAATGTAAAAACAGGTGTTTGTCGTGTACGAAACAAAGTGTGAACTGCTAGTCGAGGGCTGTTGTCGTCCGTCGAGAGCGATACTTAGAATAATGGTTCTTCACTTCAGGTGTTCTTGAATATTGCTTCGGTTGTTAATCGCCGGATATTCGATGTCTTGAAATGTTGATTGAGCTTGATATTTATAGTCTTCGCGTCCTTAGTTTCATCCATAAATGCTCCTTTAATGGCCTTAACGGTTGGAAACGGTCGCCGGAGTAATGATCTTCGTCCGTTATGGTCGTCGGCTGTTTAATGATTGCGTCGGTTATAGTCGTTGCTCCTTAATGACTTTTACTCCTGCATTAAACACTTAACAAACGGTCATGGTTAACGTTAGCTTTGGTCGAAGTCGCACGTACTTATATAATAGTCGTGCGGATCGGGCGACGCTATGGTCGAGCGTCGTAAGGAACTCTCGACTTGTCTTTTATGAGGGACGACGATGGTGTTCTGGGTCTTTGTCGAGACCTTACCTTAATACAAGATATAGTCCTTAATCATACGTCTTACCTGTTCTGGTCGCGGTCGAGCGACGTGATTTTTTGCCCAAACACTCCCCATTCTCGGATTTCACACGCATCTCGTTCCAACTTCAGGTATGCTATTCGATTCTTCATATCGATCATGTGTAGTTAAGTTTTGTTCACTCCGCACCTCAAATCGACCCCTGATTTAGTCGATTTCACGTCTTCCGAAAACCCCTTAGGGTTTCTTCGATTTTGGGTTACATAGGTGTCATACAGGAAGATTTAATCGACCCAGTGTGTTTGTATGCGCTCATTGTCACTACTTGCATAAGCTATAACATGTTTGGGATTGTTATGTGTTCGATTGAATGTTTTGGTTTCCGTCCGGACACGTTCAAGATTATGGTGATTTGTCCGGTAACTCTCTTCGTATTAGATATTTTATCCGATCAATCTCAACAACTGGAAACCTAGTTGTCCGGAAACCTCAGGGTTTCCGGTAAGTTGAACTACCGGATTGTTGATGTATCTGGAATCCCTGATGTCCGGTAACCCCTTTCACTCGGAAACCTATTTGTCCGGAAACTGTCATGTCATCCGGTATGCTTTGTTGCCCGAACACCTTTTGTCCGGATACCTTATGCTGTCCGGAAAGTCCTATGTTTCCAATTTTTGTCCGGATACCTTGTGCTGTCCGGAAAGTCCTGTGTTTCCAATTTTTGTCTAGATACCCCTGTTTTGTCAGTTTAGTACATGGTTTATCACTACCAGTCCTCAATCTATCTCAGATTGAGCCATTTAATGCAAAGGTACGCGCTGATACTTGTTCATCCGTCTCGGTCACTAATTGTGTTTCCTTTACAGATATTTCAATGGCGGATCAACAGCAGCAACAACATCCGAAAGAACAAATTCCTAATGAGGAATTTATTGATGACGCAGCGGATAACGCCTTGGTCGAACCTGACCATGGCACTGAAATGGAGGCCAACAATCACCACCTGGACCCGGCTCAGTTCCTTCCACAACCACAACATCGAGTTCTTGTGGATATTCTTATGCGTCACCCTCTCTATGAGGCCCTTACCGCCACAGCCGACGTCCCACTACTGTACGTTCTTCAAGTATGGCTTACTGCACGAGTCATCACAGCAGGAAACTCACAGACGATCACAGCACAGATCGATAACCAACCTTTCATGCTCACACCTGACACCTTCCGCCGCCTACTTTCACTTCCTGAAGCCAACGCCGGCGGACATCAAGGTTATGACCCCGCGCTCAATGACGACACTTTATGCGCTCAAGTACGCGCACTCGGGTACAACCACAACCTCATTCGTCCATCTGGATTCAACCGGAAGTACCTGGCCCCCATATGGTACACTCTGTTTAGAATTCTGAACAGATGCCTTTCTTCGAGATGGAAGGGCATAGACCAGTGTACCGGCGACTTCTTGCGGTTATTCCATGCCGTATGCTACAACCGCCACGTGGACGCTGCAATGATTATCTGGCGCGAACTTGTTCAAGCCATTCGTCAAATCGGAGGTACAAAGCAGAAGAAGTTCCTCCCCTACCCTCGTTTCCTTTCATTGGCTGTGCGACAACATATGGACGCCAATCCAGCCATACCACGACGCCTAAACCATCCGGTATGTCCTCCTCATCACCTACAATATATGGTTATTCGCAACCCGTCCAATGCCATAGCCATGCCCATACCTGAAGCCCTTCTGGCTCACGCGGATCCCGCTGCACCGAGTGTGGTAGCTTATAGGCAAGAGTTAGGAAATCCCATGGTCCAACCAGCGCCGGAAGGACCTGCCCAGGGACATAGGCCTGAGGGACGTGAGGGTCATAGGACGAGAGGAGGAAGGGCCCGGGCAGCTGGGGCTCCCGGGCGGGGTGTGTTAAGAATTCGCGGGAGGGGAACCGGAGCGAGAGGTGTTGTGGATCCGCGTTCCAGCTCTAGCCACAAAGTTGAAGACGTGTTATCTGACTCCACAGATTCCGATACTGACCGTGCCATGCGCGCATCCCTAATACCTCACGGTATCGGACCAAACCCGGATTTTACTGAAGGCATCCCACTTGAATCACCTACCACTTCTTCTCAACCTGTTAGGAGACCCGAGGGATTATTAGGTGATGAGTTAGATCATGTGAGATGGAGGGAACTGTGTTCGAAAGCGAACCAGGAAAGATTGAGCAGTAAAGATAACGAGGCTCTTGAGCGACCCCAACCGAGTGATATCCGGGTAGCCACATCTACTATCCCGTCTCATTTGTTGGGACATGATATTGAAGAAGCCTCCGTGGACCCAGCGGAGCAATTGCACAACCCCCTTATCCACTCATCCGTCTCTCAAAAGACGGATGTTTCAGTTTCTCACGGGGATCAAGCACAACTTCCACCGGTCTCTCACTCTGAGAGTACTGGTGTTGAAATAAGAGACCAGCAACCCCCGGTCTCGCCTTCATTTCGTGCACCATCGAGTCTAGAGCCATTTGAAATTGAACATTCTTCGGCTAGGACACATGATGAGGAACACCAAATCGAGATTCTCCGTGACTCGATCGGAACGTCTGTAGTGTCTCCATCAGGCGGAACACGAGGATCGGACGGAAATCCTACCACAGCTACCGAATTGCAAACTGTGAACGTTAGTGGATCTGCCTCTAAGGTAGATGCCTCAACGGGTGTTCTAAGTGACCCTGGTGTTATATTACACGACTTTGTGTCACAAGGGTCCCTGGACAGCACCCTCAAGGCTGTCCGCGAGGCAATGGAGTAGCATCTCGCCGCCGAGCTCGTCAAAATTAAGAGCTTAATCAAAGGAAAAGAGAAGATCGTCGACGCTGAAACCGCACCTACACCTCCACCGGCTCCAGCTCAGCCTACATTTTCGGTGGACACCCTAAAGACGATGCTTCTAGCCCAACTGCTCCAACAATCCGAAAACGACGCCTCAACCGAAGCAGACCTGCTATCCGTTCTGAAATCCCAAGTCACTGCTTCTTCATCATCCATTACCACTCGATTGGATTCCATTGACTCGACTCTTAAGGACTTCAACCAAGCGCTTACAACGCTGTCCGAGAGAGTCCGTTCACTCGAAGATACCTGCAAGAGTCAAGCAGAGGGTCTAAAGCGTAAGCACGATGACCAGGATGATCCTGATCATCGTGAGGGGGAGAAAAGACTAAAACCTACCGAGACCGCCCCTATCCTCACCGAATCGACAACTGTGGTTCAACTAGAACCAGCAACTGCGGCAACAACAATCGACGCCGAACCTGAAGCCGAGTTGCCTCTAGCCGAGATGGTAATAGATATGGATATTTCAGACGATGAAGACCCGACGGTTGAAAAGCCTGAGGGTTCAACACAGGAACTGGTTACTTTTGACTCATCATACAGCCCAATGCTGGATATGATTGATCCAGACTGCGAGACCAACCCGGAGACCGAAGATGCATGGTATGAAAAAGCCGCTAGTGCCGCAAATCTCCAGGTTAATTTGGTCTTCCCTACTGATGAAGATGATAACGTAGACTACGATCAGTTCTTGCTCCAGAATTTATATGGAACCCCCGTTCACTCTGCTCAACCCGCTGAAACTTCAACAAGACCCGAGACCATAACTGCCGATATTCTGACATCTCCTCAGCAACCGACAGCTTCTGATCTCCTTCCTCAACAGCAACAGCAACAAATCCGTTGGGAGAAGATCCCGATCTTTATTCCTCACCTGGAGGAATCCATGAAGAAGTTGTTCGTCCACAAGCTTCGCCCAATCGAGCCGACCTTTTGCCTTGGCATTTACAACCTCAACCCCGAATACCAACGCCGGTACATCAGTGCAATGAAGCGGTGTCTACCAGTTAGCCAAGTCAGAACCAAGCATCAGATCACAGAGGTACTCAACATCCAGTCAAGCCGCATTATGAAAATCGTTTATCCTGTATTCACTGTCCGACGTGAAGATGGGAATGAATGGAAATTTTCCGAAGCTGACTTCCAGCACCTCCGACCGTTCGACTTCCTGGCAATTCTGAAAGACCTTCGTACAAGAACCATCCGACTGCTACCTGTCACAAAGGCGCTCGAAGTTGTTCGTCGATTCCTGGTCCGTACTATTATGATGTCATATCTCACGGATTTCCAAATGGCAATCGAGAACAGGGTAAAGAAAGTAAATCTGATAAAGCCAAATATGAAAGCTCCTGAGTTGAAGATGTATTCCGAGAACGCTCTGCTTCTTCCACCGGAATTTGGGATAGTCTACATCAACGAACAGAAAGAGAAAAAATTTCTGCGCTTCAGTCAGGTAGACAGATTCTGCGACGGCACGCTCTTCAAAGTCCAAAATGCTCTTCGCAAAATCATTTCTTATGAATCGGAAAATCAGAAGGTTTCGTATGTTCCGAACTCGAATGAGACAACTGCACGAAACGCTTTAGAAGTGGTTGAAGAACGCATCGACTATCGCCGCGCTATCCGAATGTTCGAGGTACACTTTGCGCTTCGTAAAAGATATGTCTACAACTGGCGCGAACTCGAACTTCAATACAAAGGGGGAGATTGTTAGGGTCAATATTTGTTGTATTAAAGTTCAAGGGTCTGTTTTGTTATTCTTTATTTTGAGCTTAGTTAGTGAACGGGCCGTGGGCTTGTTAACCACGGGCCCGTCATATATAAAGTTTATTAGCCTTAGAAAATAGGCTAGTTGTTTATGTTGCTTTCCTTCTCTTAATTGTAATTCTCTCTCAATTGAAAGCAATATATGGATGACCAGTTGAAATCATAAACATCATTGTTCTTATCTATTGATTTCATTGTTCGTTGCACGGATCTGGAACTCACATTCATCTTCTCGCGTCAGGACGGCACTTACTGCATTAGGACTAACAGCCAAATATAGTTGCAATTCCTTGTGATCGTGAGGTTTTGATAACAAAGGAGGCGACGTCATGTACTCCTTAAGCTTTTGCAATGCCTGCTCATGACCGTCGGTCCAGTCGAAGCCTTTGTTCTTCCTGAGGACATTGTAAATAAATGGCACTTATCTGAAGATCGAGAGATAAACCTGTTCAAAGCCGCCACCCGACCGGTAAGTCTTTGGACTTCTTTGAAATTTCTCGGGGATTTGATTTCGATAATGGCTTTGATCTGGTCGGGATTAGCCTCGATTCCTCGACGAGTGACCATGTAGCCCAAGAACTTTCCAGCACTGACACCGAAGGAACACTTTGTCGGGTTGAGCTTCATGCTATACTTCCGAAGGACGTCGAACGACTGCCTCAAGTGCTCGACGTGGTCAACTGTTTGCTTCGACTTGACGAGCATGTCATCAATATAAACTTCCATCGTATCGCCAAGGTGATCTTTGAACATCTTATTCACCAGACGCTGGTAGGTAGAACCTGCATTTTTTTAGTCCAAAAGGCATAACCTTATAACAGTAAATACCTCGATCTGTCATGAATGCAGTTTTCTCTTGATCCTCGACGTGCATCAGGATCTGATTGTATCCAGAATAAGCATCCATGAACGTCAATAGTTCATGCCCCGCTGTTGCGTCGACCATGGCATCGATGTGTGGCAATCGAAATGGGTCTTTTGGACAAGCTTTGTTGAGATCGGTGAAGTCAATACAGACTCTCCATTTGCCATTTTTCTTTGCCACAACCACGACGTTAGCAAGCCAATCGGGATATTTTACTTCGCGAATCATTCCTGTCTTGAGGAGATTGTCGACTTCGTCATTTATCACCTTATTCCTTTTAGGAGCAAATTTCCTTCACTTTTGCTTGATGGGTTTGAATGACGGATCGACGTTAAGCTTATGGGAGATGACATCAGGATCGATACCGACCATATCTTCATGCGACCAAGCAAAATAATCGGCATGTTCCTGCAGGAAAGATATTAGCTTGTCTTTAATGTAGGGATCGAGGGAGGATCCTATAAAGACTTTTTGATCAGGTTTGCTCTGATCTAGGATGATTTCTTCCAAGCGATAGTCATCAACTATCGTAGAGGAATCTTGTGCATCCTCGAGCTCTTCGTGCATCTGGGCCATGATTTGCTCTGGATTTTCGAAGCCTGCCATTTTCCTGAAAACGAAAACAGAAGAGACTCCAAGAAGCCGTTAGTACGACGCACGTTCATCGAAGATTTTCTCTAGATGGCGTCCCACGGATGGCGCCAAACTGTTAATGCCAAAAATCGCACAAAAGTACAACTTGAGGTTGATTGTGGAGCTTAACAACTAAAGAAAGAAATCTCTCGACAAAGCGTGCAACAAAGACAAAAATGTAAATGAGACAAAGAATTTTGGTGACGCGGGGAAAACCTCAACGAGGAAAAAACCCGCGGACGACAGTGGAGGTCGTCGTTGTACTATGGTCGCCAAACAGAGGCGATGTCCTTGTGTTCCGGGTGTCGATCGTACAATGATTACAATACAAATGAAAGAAAGACTTTAAATGTAAAGTAACAAGTGTATCGAAGGTAAAAAACTGGTGCGTCGTGTGTAAAAACTAGGTGTCGTGTGTATAAGTCGTGCGTCGAGAGCGATCTGTTGAGAGGGTATTCTATGCTTCGAGTGTTCTCCCGAGTTCGAATGATTCCAGATGTCTGAAATGATGTCTCATGTGATATCTGATGTCCCTTGAAATGATGATTGAGCTTGGTATTTTTAGTCTTCGGGTGTTTTAATTGGCTCATTAAGTATTTCGATAACTGTCATAACGTTCGCTAGATTAAATCTTCATAACTGATCTTGTCGGTTATAGCCGTTGTTCATCAATGGCATTGATTCCTGCATTTAACACTGAACAAACGTAACAGTCATATTGCACGTTAGTTGGTCGAGGTCGCATGGTTTTATGTGACGGTCGTGTGAAATAGGCGACATCGAGGTCGAGTGTCGTGAGGTAAATAACTTTTCGATCTCAACTCTAATCAGAGGATAAAAATGCTCATGATTTTATCTTACCAAAGAAAAGGGAAGTAGGTGTTTTCCTTACCTCGGTCGTGGTCGAGACTGGTGAAATTTTGCCCAAATAGTGACTACGTCCTCCGACGAGTGTTCCAAAGCACTCAAGAGCTTAATGCAGGTAAGCTTTCCACTAAATGGGAAGGTCCTTATCGTATCTCCGAAGTCGTGGGTAAAGGTGCCTATCGGCTCCAAACCCTCGACAATCAAGATGTCCCACGTAGCTGGAATGCAACACATTTGAAAAGGTATTTCTTCTAAACCCTTTTTTCTTATACTATTTTTATTTATCACGACGAATACTAACTTAAGCATCGGAGGGTCGTTGGTTAGCCAACGACCAACCTCTGACCTTGTTTTATCACAGGATCGCACGACATACGTTACCAAGTCTATTGTACGACTTCAATAAATTTTCGCAGGAACGCACGACTCAAGTTCATCGCATTAATCGTACGATCATAAGTTCTAACGACCCCACGATCTATGTTTTTAACTTAGAAGAATTTCATGTTCTGAATGAATGCTTTAATCGCATGTACTTATGTTTGCTTACACAATTTAAAAATATAAAAGTCTTATGACTTATGTTCTAATCATTGTATTTCAATGAACGCCTATGTCGCATGTCACGATGAATGTTTACTTGATGATATCATATAAACGTATGTAATCCATAAGAAAAATATTTTTCATTCATCAAAAAGTCGGTTACATGGAATGACTCGACCACCAACGGACGATCAAACAAAAACAAAAAGCTAAAAAAAATTCAAGTCTGAGGAGGATCGTCAGTCGCATCCTTGCCAGAGGTCTCGCCCTTGGAGCTATCGTCCACCTCCTCCTCGTCGGCCTCCTTCTCATCGTCTGAGTCGAGATCCCTCTCGCTCCCAACAGTCGACAAAAAGAACGTCAGTTCATCCGACGCTGAGGCGAGGGGATTCTTCCCCAACAGATGTTGCCTCATGATCGCCGCCCTGGCAGTCAGACGAGCCAAGGAAAAAATGGACTTAGCCTTGTCCTTGAGTTCCTTCACCTCCTTTTCCAACTCCACCACCTTGGACTTGGATTCCTCGGCTTCTTTCTCCTTCACAGCCAAGGACTCCTTCGTCTTGTTCGGCGATCAAGGACAAAGACTGGTTCAGGCGGTGGTTTGCCTCATCCTTTGCACGTCTGATGGCCTCTAACTCATTCAGGGCCTCATCGAGACGTTTGGACATAGCCTCGGCACGCTCTAAAGCGACTTTCTCTCTATCCAATTCTGCATTCCCCCTTTCATGAGCAGAGGACACCAAACCCCTTATCTTCACCGTCTCGGCGTGCAAGGAAAGAAAAGATTGGAACGCCTGAAAAACATAAGACACAAGTTAGTAAACGCACGACGAAGTTTTAAATGACAAAAGATAAACAAGTCTTGAAAGAAAGACTTACCATGAACTCCAGTCCGGCGACGTGAGATCCCGTCTCCTCGACCGAGACTCCCTCGAAACGCTCCTTGAAAGAAGGGAGCAGATATTTCGCCAGATGAGGAAACAGATTCGTCCCGTCTAGGACATTATCGGCCATAAAGTCTGACGACAATGTAAAGTTGACCGTCGTGACCTTATCCTCTCCCGTCGCATGGCCCTTGCCCTTGTCGGCCGGCGAAGGGGTCGACGTGGTAGACGGAGACTTCCCCGTTTTCACCGGAGGCGCCAAACTGATAGGTGTCGCATCAATCACACCAGAAGACGTCTTAGTCTTCACGGGTGATGCGACTGATACCTTCGCCTTCTCAGGCGTAACGACTCTCGACGAGTCATCAGCCCTTGAAGACGGTTCCCTCAGGATCGTCATCCTCGTTTTCTTTAAAATCCCCGACCCAGTGGTCGAGGTCACCTTCCTCTTTTCCTTGCCCTTACGAGTGATAACGCCACTTTTTGGCGTTATTTACAGTCCTAAAACCAATGAGATTGGCTTATATTTAAGCAAATAAGCGGAATTTTATGGTTTATCGAGTGATTTATGCAAGTTATCTAAAAGGCAGTGATCATCGAGAAAAGAAGCTGAAAAGAGCCCAAAAAGACCCAAAACAAAGCCCAACGGAAGCCCGAGATCCAAGCCCAAGACCCGCGCCCGAACCAGGACCCAAAGCTGACCCAAACAACAAAAGAAAGTCGGGCGACCTATCCCGCGACTTGCAAGTCGCAGGACAAGTCGCGTAACATACTGTTTCAGCCAATAACTTTGGCGTTTTTCCGGAAATTAGGTCATTCTTCACACAGCACACACACGACGATCGGGAGCGACTTGGGGGCGATTTTCAGAGGTTTTTCGGAGCTTTTGGAGCCACGATAGAGAATCGATTGGAGCCACGTTCATCACGTAAAGTAGATACGAGCACACGAGAAGGGAGTCACCATTACATTCATCGTTTCCACATTCATCATGTTTACATACACGTTTTCATCCTTTTTCTTTGTGTTTGAATCCACCACCAACATGAACTAAATTCTAGATGTTGGGGGTTGGAATGAATTTGGTTTATAGCATATGAACATGTGACTTGTGAATTTGATCAGTTTTCCTTAATTAATGAAGCATGTGATTTCGTTTCTAATGCTTTTGTGAGTTTAGCTAGCTTACAATTGATTTCAAGAGAATTAATTGTTAACTAGAACTAGAAATTGCATGCCTAAGGTGAGAAAGGAGATAGAGATATTCCGAGTAAGCCTTAGTCCCATTAAAATCTTGCGCTTAATGTGTTTTGAATTACATAGGTTGAGATCGAGAGATAAAATTTGTGTTTTCAAGATAAAAAAACGGTGGTTGCTTGAGAAAGAACCATGCTTTAAATTAACACCCGCTGTTGCTTGAGAAAGAATAACGGTGATCTAAAGATTGGGTATTCATTAAAGAGAACGACTGGTAATTGTTGTGAGTCATATGTTTATATGTGAGAACCATTGGATTTCCAACCTTCAACTGTTTTCTCTATCTGAAGCTTCTTAAACTGTCTACTGTATCGTTTGTGATTTATTTTACCATTAATTAGTTTATAAACCAACCACTCCAATTTCGATAGTTCAGTTAATAGAGTTAATAGTAATTGTGATACTCAGTTCCTAGTTCCTGTGGATTCGATACTCGAACTTCCGTACGTATTACTTGATTTCGACATCGTACACTTGCGGTTAGATTTAGGGGGTGATACCCGCCTATCAAGTTTTTGGCGCCGTTGTTGGGGAACTAGTTGCAACTGATAGCACTACCAGCTATAAGCGCTATTAGATTGAACAATTTATTTTTATTTCTGTTATTTTATTTTATCACCTTCAGTTTTCGGATTGCTAATTTTGGTTACTTTCTGTTTCAGGTACTAGTTGGTTTATGCCAAGGAAGACCCGAGGGAAGGAAATCGAACCAATCGATCCGGAGATTGAAAGAACTGCCCGTCGTCTACGAAAAGAAGCAAAAGCTAAAGAACACATCAAGACCGAAATGGGCGACGAAGCGAGACGTCCTATGCGGTCGTTTGCCGACCCGAACGTGGCAGCGGCACGCATAGGCATCCAACCACCCACCACTGCAGCAAACTCCTTTGAGCTCAAACCGAGTACCATCGTAATGGTACAACAAAATCAATATGGAGGAGCACCGACCGAAGATCCTCATGCACATCTCCGTGCATTCAAGAGGATTTGCAGCACATTCAAGATTAATGGCATGAACGAGGATGCCGTCAAGTTAAGATTGTTCAGCTTCT
Source organism: Saussurea involucrata (assembly GCA_033807775.1). Classification (NCBI taxonomy): domain Eukaryota; kingdom Viridiplantae; phylum Streptophyta; class Magnoliopsida; order Asterales; family Asteraceae; genus Saussurea; species Saussurea involucrata. The sequence continues at coordinate 34,998,288 of CM066323.1, forward strand.
CACTCAAGGGTAGAGCTGAAATCTGGATAGAGAGTTTACCAGCGGATCAGATCACCACCTGGGCAGACCTGAAGGCCGCATTCCTCCAGAAATTCTTCCCACCGGGAAGAACCGCTCAACTAATGGCCGACATTACTCACTTCGTGCAATGGGACCAGGAGACCTTATATGAGGCATGGGAGAGATACAAGGATATGTTGAAGAAGTGTCCACATCATGGGTTACACGACTGGGTTATTATCCAAACCTTCTTCGGAGGACTTCACCCGCAGTTCAAAAATGATATCACTGCTGCAGCGGGTGGAGCCCTAATGGAAAAGACGTATGAAGAAGCGGTCGCCTTGATCGAGAACCTAGTCGAACATAGCTTTTCTACTCCAAGATCAGCTGTTAGAAGAGTTGCGAGTGTTCAAGAGTCGGATGAGCTAAAAGAAATAAAAGCTCAATTAGCTGCGATCACGAACCATCTGAAAGGAGGTAGTCCACAAGAGCCCGAGCAAGTTCAGTTCTTACAAAACCGGAACAATCAGCTGAGGAACGACCCGTTCTCAAATACCTACAATGAAGGGTGGAAGAAGCACCCGAACTTCTTTTGGAGTCAACCCAGTCAACAACAGCAAGGTAATTTTTCTAACTTTTTTAATTCTTCCAATACTAACAATGTTTACCGTCCTCCAGGTTTCAACCAAAGGAATTTCAATGAGGGACCATCTATGGAGAAGAAACCGGGGCTGGAAGACATGATGACGAAGTTCATGAACAAGATGGACAGCACGGTGGGAGAGTTAGCGAGCACGGTTAATACGGTCAAGGCGGCAACCGATCAGAACACGACATCCATCAAGATCCTCGAAAGACAAATGGGGCAAATTTCGGAAGCCTTACAACACCGAGCCCCCGGTACATTTCCGAGTCAGACTGAAACGAAGAACCGGAAAGAATGTAATGCCATTTATCTGAGAAGTGGCAAGGAGCTGAATGGAGAGCCTACACGCGAACCGACATCAAGGGAGACCGATCCTAAAGAAAAAGAGGTCGAGATCATAGAAGTGACTGAGCTAGAAGCCGATGAGGATATGATTGATCGAGAGAAGCCGAAGGAAAAAGAGGTAACACCTCTATCGAAGCCGGTAGCCAAGCCATTTGTACCACCGCTACCATTTCCGAATCGGGTGAGGGCGCATAAAGATGAGGAACAGTTCAAGAAGTTCCTCGATGTCTTCAAGAAGCAACACATCAACATTCCCTTCGCAGAGGCACTGGCACAAATGCCAATATACCTCAAGTTCATGAAGGAGATTCTATCCAAGAAGAGGGCGATCGATCACCAGTCCACCGTTGCACTTACTGAAGAGTGTAGCACGATCATCCAGAACAAGCTTCCCCTGAACCTTAAAGATCCAGGGAGTTTTTCAATCCCTATTCAAATTGGGAAGTTTAATTTTGATAAAGTGTTATGTGATCTAGGAGCGAGTATTAACTTAATGCCTTTATCTGTTTTCAGGAAACTCGACTTGGGTGAGGTGAACCCAACATACATGACACTGAAGCTCGTGGATCGATCGATCGTGTACCCGTATGGAGTGATAGAAGATGTGCTCATCAAGGTCGGCAAGTTCTACTTCCCGGTGGACTTCGTGGTGCTGGATATCGATGAAGACATAGAGGTCCCGTTGATTTTGGGAAGATCATTCCTAGCCACGAGTAGAGCACTGATAGATATGGAGGAAGGAGAGATGACCTTGAGAGTTGGCTGCGAGAAGGTAATGTTCAAAATGTTCGAGAGCAAAAGAGGTGGAAGTGAAGAGGAGCCGGGTAAGCACGAAAGGCCTAAGGAGTGATCGGAAGGAAGGTCGAGCCACGACCGAAACCACGGCGCTGGGTGGGAGGCAACCCACCAAGGTTTGCGTTTTCTTTTACTTTCTGCGTTTTTGAGTGTTTTTATTTTCAAAAAAAAATCTTAAAATTAAAAAAGGTCAGAGACATACGCGATTTGTCCCGCGGTTTACATACCGCGCCACAAGTCGCGGGGGTCTCTGGATGGTTTTCCAAACATAAGCTTACGTGGTTTATCCCGCGGCTTTCAAACCGCGTGGCTCCCCTGTTTCGGTTTTCGTGCTTTGTTTTCCTTTCTTGCTTTGTGTGTTTCGTTACTTTGTTTTCATTCGTTTTTGCTTTGTTTCGTTTGTTTTTGCATTCCCCTTCTCCGTCTTCTCCGATGTCTTCCAACTGGGCGTTCCAATCTTTCAAGAGAATCTCTCGGGCAAGCAGGTATGTGTTAATGCCAAAAATTGCACCAAAGGGACAACTTAAGGTCGATGTGGACTTAAACAACTAAAGAAAGAATCTTTCGACGAGACGTGCGACGAGGATAAAAATAAAGAAACAAGGGATTTGATGACGCAGGAAAAACCTCAAACGAGGAAAAACCCTGCGGACGACAGTGGGTGTCGTCGCTATACTATGGTCGCCAATCAAGGGCGATGTCCTTGGATACTGGTGTCGATCGTACAATGATTACAATACAGATGAAGAAAATGCTTCGAAATGTAAAGTACAAGTGTTTGAACGTAAAAACAGGTGTTTGTCGTGTACGAAACAAAGTGTGAACTGCTAGTCGAGGGCTGTTGTCGTGCGTCGAGAGCGATACTTAGAATAATGATTCTTCACTTCAGGTGTTCTTGAATATTGCTTCGGTTGTTAATCGCCGGATATTCGATGTCTTGAAATGTTGATTGAGCTTGATATTTATAGTCTTCGCGTCCTTAGCTTCATCCATAAATGCTCCTTTAATGGCTTTAGCGGTTGGAAACGGTCGCCGGAGTAATGATCTTCGTCCATTACGGTCGCCGACTGTTTAATGAGTGTGTCGGTTATAGTTGTTGCTCCTTAATGACTTTTACTCTTGCATTAAACACTTAACAAACGGTCATGGTTAACGTTAGCTTTGGTCGAAGTCGCACATCCTGTATATAATAGTCGTGCGGATCGGGCGACGCTATGGTCGAGCGTCGTAAGGAACTCTCGACTTACCTTTTATGAGGGACGACGATGGTGTTCTGGGTCTTTGTCGAGACCTTACCTTAATACAAGATATAGTCCTTAATCATACGTCTTACTTGTTCTGGTCGCGGTCGAGCGACGTGATTTTTGGCCCAAACAGTTTGCCCCCAAAATTTGAAAATTGAATGTCAAATTTAAGTTTTAAATTTTGCTTGTCGAATGCTTAGACTTGTGACCTGGGTTGAGGGACTTACCTGCTTGTCGTGGAACTAGACCGGTTCGCCTTTAACTGTACGAGAAGTTGAAAAGTTGTGACGTCATACTGACGCGCGATGATGCTTACTAGCTGTCGAAGATCCGGTCGGATATACGAAAGGACATAGACGCGTGTCGATCATCAAAGAAGGTGACACAAGTTGTGCTTGCCCTTCGAGGCTTGGAAAGGATAAAGAATGCCCCGGCAGCTGGGTCGGGAATCTTTGAAGAAGACGAAGCTCTGAAGGAACAGTCTTCGAGGGATGACATTTCGTCGAGAATTGTCACGCCTAAAGAGGCGAAGGCGTCATCCAGCCGTCCAGGCGCGATGGACGCGACACCAGCAAGTTCGGCGCTTCCGGCGACAGTGATGAAGCTAGTGTCCAAGGTGTTGTCCCCAGCATCTGCCGACAAGGGGGACGGGTCATCGGCCGATGGTGTCCTAGACGGGACGACGTTGTTTCCTCATCTAGAAAAATATTTGCTCCCGTCTTTCAGGGAAAGTTTTCCTATCAAGGAGACAGGGACCCATGTCGTCGTGTTGATGTTCTCGGTCGACGTGGTCCTGTGATCTGGCGTTCACAGCCGATACGGTCGTTAGAGACATATGTTCTGGCGTTCCGAGCCGATATGGTCATTTTAAAGACCTATGGTCTGGCGATCCGAGCCGATATGGTCATTAGATACCTATGTTACGTTGTGTAGGTTTTGCTTTAGCGATGAAAGGTAAAAACGTTTACCTTTCTATTGAACCTGAGTATTATTTTGACTCATACATGTCATGGACATATGTAATATCGACTGTAAAGATTCATTAGGCACAAAGAGTCGTGCGACTTGGGCATCCATTGTAATACAACGATTAGAACGTACGTCATAAGACTTTCATATTTCTATATCGTATAAGCAAACATAAGCGCATGCGATCAAAGCATTCATTCAGAACATGAAATTTTTCTAAGTTGAAGAACTTAGATTGTGGGATCGTTAGACCTTACGATCATATGATTTGATCATACGATGAACTTGAATCATGTGTTCCTGCAGGAGAATGATCAAGTCATGGACTTGATTATTTACGTCGTGCGACCATGCGAAATTAAAATCATATAGTAGACTTGGTGACTACTGTCGTGCGATTCTGCGATAAAACAATGTCATGGGTTGGTCGTTGGCTAACCAACGACCCATCGATGTTTAAGTCAGTAGTCGTTTGTGATAAAAAATCGTATGAAAGGAATGAAAAAGAGATAGGGAACATACCTTTTCAGATTCTGTTTTTAGTGGGGTACTTGCCCCCTGTCATTTTATATCCCATTCTTATCGGGAGAAAGTGGGTTTTAAATGACAGATCGACACAGAGATCTTGAAGAATATCGTCCATGTCTGCTTCGACCGTGCTTTCATGCGATAGGGAAAGATAGTCGACTTGCGGAAAAGATATCAATTTATCTAAGAAGTTAGGGATAGAGGGATGAACCTGTCGAGATTTTGCAGTTATGTCTCTTGCAACTGCTTGACAGTCTATTTTTGCGGCTTCAAGGTGGACTTATAGCACTCACGAGCGACTTTTGGCTCACTCTGAATCTCCTGGATTCCCCATGGCGTAGGGAATTTCAACATTTGATGATACGTCGAGGGAACGGCTTTCATATCATGGATCCATGGTCGTCCTAAGATGATGTTATAGGCCGACGCACAATCGATGACACTGAACTTGGTCTGCTTGTTGACTCCTCCGACGTAGACGGGCAAGATTATCTCTCCGAAGGTGCTCGTCGCTTCTCCATTGAAACCGCCCAAAGTCGTCGAACGTCGGGTGATTTCCGAGCGATCGATTCCCATGGCTTTGATGGTGTTGAGAAAAATAACATTTGTTGAGCTGCCCCCGTCGATCAAGACTCGACGCGTTAGACATTTACCGACCGTGATCTGAATGATCAACCCGTCGTGATGTTTCTGATACGAGTCGCCAAGGTTGACGTGGTCGAACTCAATCTTCATGGCTTCTGTTAATGCCAAAATCACACCAAAGGGACAACTTAAGGTCGATGTGGACTTAAACAACTAAAGAAAGAATCTTTCGACGAGACGTGCGACGAGAATAAAAATAAAGAGACAAGGGATTTGATGATGCGGAAAAAACCTCAACGAGGAAAAAACCTGCGGACGACAGTTGGTGTCGTCGCTGCAGTATGGTCGCCAATCAGGGGCGATGTCCTTGGTACTGGTGTCGATCGTACGATGATTACAATATAAATGAAGGAAATGCTTCAAAATGTAAAGTACAAGTGTTTAAAATGTAGAAACAGATGTTTGTCGTGTGTGAAAACAAAGTGTGAACTGCTGGTCGAGGGAGGATGTCGTGTATCGAGAGCAATTCTTTGAGAGAAGGTTCTTCACTTCTATTGTTCTTGAGTTCACTGTAGTAATCTGGAATTCGGTGCTGAATGTAGCTTTCAGTGTGTGTTTTCTTGAGTTTAGCTTCGAATGTTGGTTGCTAGATGTTCGATGATGTTGGTCTCCCTTTCAAATGATGATTAAACTCCATCTTTATAATCTTTGGGGGCTTTAATTAGCTCATTAATGGCTTTGATGACTGCTTGTTGTAACGGTCGTTGTCTTCAATGTGAGATTAAATGCTCGTTAATGATTTCGTCGGTTATAGCCATTGCTCATAAAGATTGTTGACTCCTGCATTAAACACTTAACAAACATAACAGTTATATTTCGTGTTAGCTTGGTCGAGGTCGCATGGTCTTTATTCGACGGTCGTGCGGAGCGGGGAACGTCGAGGTCGAGTGTCGCGATGAACTCTCGACTTACCTTTCAGGAGGGACGACTAATGTTTTCTGGGTCTTTGTCGGGACCTTATCTTAATACAAGATATGGTTCATAACGAGTATCTTACCTTTTCTGTTTGTGGTCAAGACCGTCTTAAGTCTTGGATGTCGGTCTTATGGAACATACGACTATCGCCAAAATATAAGACCATGTATATGATTGTAAACGTCTTGTAAAACCTTATCTTAATATAAGAACGGTCTTATGAAAATTTCCCGAGATTAGGATAAAAATGTCGTAAGACCATTTGGTCGTAGGACCAGGATGTCAGGACGATGTTGTCGTAGGACCAGAGCGATATAACACCGATGACAGGAGACTGTCGACGTAAGACCGACGAGTCGTAACTGGCGACATAAGACTAGTGACGTGTGACTGGCGATGTGCGACGTGCGACACGTGACGTGCGATCATTAGATGTAAGATGACTACTGACCCAATAAGTCAATTATATTGGTTATTTAACGTATGTCGGGGATATGATAATAATGGGTATTATCCTTGTCGGTCGGGGGTAGGGTAATCAATGTCCATGGGTCATGTCGAGGGGATTTCCTCAGGTCGGTCGAGGGTGTGATTTTTTACCCAAACAGTTAGCCCCCCCGAGATCTGAATTTCAAAGCCATTGGAATTTCAGATCTCGCACTAAAGAAAAATGCGTTGCTACGGAGACGTGTTGCTTTTACTAAGATCATCATAGGAAAACTGACTTGGTCAGCCAAAGAAGGCGACGCAAGTTGCGCTTGCCCTTAGAGGACGGGAAAGGAGAAAGAATGCCCCGACAGCTGGGTCGGGAATCTTGAAGAAGACAAGGACGGTAGTCCTGAAGGAACCGTCTTCGAGGGCTGACGTTTCATCGAGAGTTGTCACGCCTAAGGAGGCAAAGGTGTCATCCAACCGTTCTGGCGCGATGGATGCGATACCAGCAAGTTCGGCGCTTCCGGCGACAGTGACGAAGCTAGTGTCCAAGGTGTTGTCCCCAGCGTCTGCCGACAAGGGGGACGGGTCATCGGCCGATGGTGTCCTAGACGGGACGACGTTGTTGGTGTCCTAGACGGGACGACGTTGTTTCCTCATCTGAGGAAATATTTGCTCCCGTCTTTCAGGGAACGTTTTTCCTATCGAGGAGACAGGGGCCCATGTCGCCGGGTTGGCGTTCTTGGTCGACGTGGTCTGTGATCTGGCGTCCACAGCCGATACGGTCGTTAGAGACATCTGTCCTGGCGTTCGAGCCGATGCTTTCGTCAGAGACTCATGATCTGGCGTTCACGGCCGACATGGTCGTTAGAGACCTATGTTCTGGCGCTCGAGCCGATACTGTCGTTAGAGACCTATGATCTGGCGCTCACGGTCGATACTGTCGTTAGAGACCTATGATCTGGCGTTTACAGCCGTCGTGGTCTGGCGTTCACAGCCGTCGTAGTTTGGCGTTTACAACCGATACGGTCGTTATAGACCTAGGTTACATTGTGTCTAGCATTTTTAGCTAATCGTGAGTTTAGCGATAATCGGTAAAAAAATTTACCTTTCTATTGAACCTGCATATTACATGTCATGGACAGATGTAATATCAACTGAAAAAATTCATTAAGTACAAAAATGAATATGAAGTCGTGCGACATGGGCATCCATTGTAATACAACGATTAGAACGTAAGTCATAAGACTTTCATATTTTTGAATCGTATAAGCAAACGTAAGCGCGTGCGATCAAAGCATTCATTCAGAACATGAAGTTTTTCTAAGTTAAAGAACTTAGATTGTGGGGTCGCTAGACCTTATGATCGTGTGATTTGATCATACGATGAACTTTGAATCATGTGTTCCTGTGATAGAATGATCAAGTCATAGACCTGATTACTTATGTCTTGTGTACGATAGACTTATATATCGTTCGATCCTGCGAGACTAGAGTCATATAATAGACTTAGTAACTAATGTCGTGCGATCCTGCGGCAAAACAATGTCAGAGGTTGGTCGTTGGATTTTCAAATGCGTTGCATTCCAACTACGTGGGATATCTTGATTGTCGAGGGTGGAGAGCCGATAGGCCTCTTTATCCATGACTTTCTGAGATATGACAAGGACCTTCCCACTTGGTGGAAAGTTTACCTGCATTGAGCTCTTGAGTGTTTTGGAACACTCGATGGGGAACGTAGTCGCCTTCTTGAAAGACTTTAGCTTTGACGTTCTTGCTGAAGTGTCGCTTGACCGCTTGCCCCTGGGTGTCGAGGTTGTCAGCTTGATGTCGCGGTCTTCATAGAACTGTCGAGTCCTGTTGCTTACGAACTAGGATCTATTATCGCGGAAAATTTCGGATGTCGCACGACCAATTTATTTCGGATTTCTTATTAGCGACTTTTGTGTTTTGACATGCATCTTACCATGACTGGTGATTATGAGGTTCAGTATACAAGTCGTCTTTATTGAAGACATATGCCATGACTAGCGATGCGATTTCAATATACAAGTCGCTTTTATTGACGACCGAGAATTTTTACCTGTATCTGTCGTGACTGGTGATCACAAAAAATGTGAGACGACTAAAAGTTGCAACATGCGTTTGCCATGACTGGCGATCATAAGAAAAAATGAGACGACTGTCAGGATCGAATCTTAACAAGATAATTAATACTTAGAATTCAGAATTAAAGAATCTGCGGAAAAGAACTTTAATTCTCACAATCAAGAACAATGTAACAGAAAATTCACCACTTTGTGTATTCACTAAATCGACTCACAAGATTACAACCAAACCTCAATCTTGATGAACAAGCTCAATCAAGACGACTTCTACTTCTCTAGAAATAGGGTTCTTAAACCTTGAGGTTAATTCTCTCTAAAATACAATCGAATTCTTTTTCACACGTATATACTAATAGCTATCTATTGAAGTCTATTTATACAAAAATAATTACAAGATAACTATCAAAAGTAACTTGATCTTCTAAATCTTCGTTAAACATATCTTGATCAATTCCTTCTTTGTCTCCAAAAGTATCGCATACCAAACTTAACGAACTCAGCAGTATTAACCTTCATTCTTCATGAGCAGTACTAACACTTTTCGTAAGACACCAGCAGTACTAACTTTTGATCAGCAGCATTAATGATATTCCAGCAGTAGTAATATACCAGCAGTATTAACTTTGTTCAGCAGTATTAACCATGTACCAGCAGTAGTAACTTGTCTAGCAGTACTAATCATGTTCTTGCAGTAGTAACTTTGACAAGCAGTACTAACCTCACATAAGCAGTATTAATAATGTTCCAGCAGTATTAATATCTCAGCAGTACTAACCTTGAACTAGCAGTAGTATCTTTGTTCTGGCAGCACTAACATTGATCTGGCAGTACTAACTTGATCTGGCAGTAGTAATGTTGTTCTGGCAGTACTAACCATACTTAGCATATCTTCAGTTCCCAACAATCTCCCCCTAACTTGACTTTTCAGGATGAGAAGTTAAGTTCTTCAGATGATGCTTCCAAAACCTAATCATCAACGCATAAATTTGGATCCAATCCCAGACTTTGATTGAGAATCCTTTTTACAAGGTATCTTGCCATCTTAGAGTCTTTGTCACTCACCAACTTAGCATGCAGCATTCCATTCAACTTTTTCATGCTGTGCTTGTATACAACATCCACCAAATAATATTCATGAAATGTATTGTCAAGAGAGATGACATACACTCCACAATTCTCAATGAGCATCCAGTTGGTAATGACTTGAAAATTCCTTGCCATCAAATACTGAACTGCTTCTGGTTTGAACATTAAGCACAAGTATTCAAGAACCATCTTAGTGATAGACATACCTTGCTCTGTCAGCATGTTTCCATATAGCCTCATTCCAACCTTGAACATCTCTTCCAAGTCAGATCTAGAGCATGTTCTGATAAGTTTTCCCCAAGTAGGACAAACTTCAAACTTTCCATCTGCCCTTTTGATTCTGATCAACTCCTTTTTTCCATCTTTCAATGTGTCCCAGAAGATGATCTCAGGAGCCATAGAAGATATTGGTTCAGCTTGGATTGGATTAGTATTAACCACAGTAATATACAAATCACTTTGAGCATTTGGCAGTGATTGTACATTGCTTGGTTGGCCTGATGAAGTTGCCACTTCTTCTTCAGCAACTTTTGGATCAGATTTCTCTTTCACTGCTTCCTCCTGGGCTTCTTCTACAGTTGGATCCACCCTTGGCTTCTTTATATCTTTCTTCTTTGAGGCTATTGACTTTGTTCTTGGCCTCTTTGTTCTTTTGAAAGATTTAACAGCTTCAGGAGTGGTTTCAGATGTTTCTTCTTTGTGGCTCTCAGCAGCACTAACAGTTTCTGCTGCCTTTTGTTTTTCAGCAGCATTATCTATTTCTACTTCTTTTGCAACCTCAGCAGCAGTAACCGTTTCTGCTGCTGGTTCTGTTTCTGCTTCCTTTGTAAGATCAGCAGCAGTAACGGTTTCTGCTGCTGTTTCTGTTTCTGCTTCCTTTGTAATATCAGCAGCCTCCTCAGTCTCCCCCTCAACCTTATACTCATACTCCCCCTCAATGTTTGCATCCTCCATGTTTAGATCAGAGTCAAACTCCCCCTTTTTGGAAGCATCATTGGTAGGGTTTCTTCTCCTAAGGACAAACTGAGCTTTCTTCTTTCTGTGCATCAACTTAGTGATCATCTTCCTTTGCTTCTCAAGCTGTGAGTTTTGATAGAGGACCACTTTCTTGAGTTCATCAATTTCCTTTTTCTGATCCATGACCTCAATGTTGATATTTGCAATAGTTTCCATCAATTCCTCGTACGTATATCTATCCTCACCCTGTTTAGGAGTTTTTACCTCCCTTAAAGGATCATTGGAAGTTTTAGCAGGTGTCTCTTGCCTAGCAAAAGCACTACCTACCCCCTTGGTTTCTTGGCACCTGGGACCTCTGGATGATTTCTCACCCTGAGTTGCCGTGAGGAAGGGCTTAGTTATTTTACCACTGGCCTTCTCTTTGCTAGCAGAAGTAGTGGCAGCCTTGCGACTCACATGCTCAACCTTCTCCTTAGTGAGCACCTTCTTGGGGTTGGGAGACACCCCTGTGGTTTCCCTTTCGATATTCTCCATTGGAGAATGCTCCAACAGAGGGCTTAAAGGCTTCGGGCTCTTAGGAGATACATCAAGGGAAGGAACCTTGTGTACCTTTCTTCTTTCAAACTTTTTGGTTATTATGGGAGTGGGTCGTACAAGAATGGACTGAGGGATTTCTTTTGTGATGGAAGGTTGGGATTGGTCATCAGCGGGTGTGTCTAATGAGGGCCTTGACCCTGATGCCATACCTTCAAATGTGTGGGACACAACCATCATTGTAGAGAACAATGGTGTGTCAACTCCTTCCGAGTCCCTAGGAAGTCTTTTCATATTTGAAAAAACCTTCCCTTTAGGGGATTTTGGCACATATACCTCATCAAATTGAGGCATATCCGTCAATTCCTTGGTAATTACTTCCTGAACAAACCTTGGATACATATAGAAACGCTTTTTGGATTCCAGGTTTGCCACAAGATCATTGAAAATCATTTGAGAAAAATTAAACTTCCTGTTAGTGGCTAAGCAGACTAGAGCATAAGAAATAGTACTGCTGAACTCACTCCATCCAGTAGTTTTCCTTGAAATACAATGCATTAAGGTATGAACAAAGAATCTCCATTGAGTAAAAAACTTTGACTTGTAGAATTTAAAAACTCCAATGGGACCTTCATACCCCATTCTTTGTAAAGTTGAGAAGAGTTCTTCATTGGGAATGGAAGATATACCTGAGGCATCATCTAGTCGAAGAGTGATGCGAATGAGTTCTTCTGAAACTTTCAAGGGTTTGTCACATACCCTTGTTTGAATGACTTTATGCCCATCTTCGGATTCTACGGTGGCATTGGCCCAGAATTGCGTCTGATGCTCGATGTATATTGTCGGATTCACCGTTAGGGCATACGAAATATGAGTGGACTTGAGAAAATCCACAATTTCATGAAATCCTTCGGCCTGCTTCGGCTCCTGAAGCATTGCAATCTCATTATGCTCGTCGACAAACTCCATAATCCACCTGATAGGATTTATATAAACCCTAAACCGGATCTTTAAGCTCAAGAATGATTAGTTCTAGATCATGGAATAAACATATACAAATCACAACATGAACAGCGGAATTAAACGACAGATTTGTATAGCTAACAAGGTTCATTAATTTAAACATACTGATTACATACTCACGCCCCAATTTGTTGACCTAAGTTATCAACAAACGAATACTTCTTCTCAAGTATTAGGATTAAGAACCTTGGGGCTCATGCACACACATCTACACGTTTTTGTTTAAACGTGGGTTTCAAGAACGTCTAATTCTATATCTCTAGGTTTCTTTATATACTAGAAACCTAGATAAACTAGAAACTAGATAAATACCAATCCTAGATAAACTAGGAATCCTAGATAAACTAGAATTTACAAGGATAACTATAAAATAAACATATTACAATTCGAACCCTTGTAAGTTGAAGTTTTGACACATCAAATCTATATGAAATATTCCTAACAATCTTCCCCTATTTAATGATGACAAAACTTAGCATCAGAATCTTCAAGTAGCTCTTCCCCTTTTTGACATAATCAAATCCAAAACTTATCAAACTTGAATCTTCCCCTTGAATGATCAACACTTCTTCTTCCCCTGAATTTATGCTAACCATCCTTGTGTCTTCGAGGTTATATCAATTACGTTGTAAAGAAAATCAACCATTATCTATTTGAAGTTGAAGTAAAAAACCAAACCTTGAGTCTTATATCCCGTAGAAACCAAGTGAACAACAACGTCATTCTCATGAATGAGGGGATCCGTGTCCTTCGACCAATCTTCTTCTCTAAGATTTCGTCAAATTGAAGTCACATTCTTCGAACAATTACGTTAATAATCTTCATAATATCACGGGTTATCTTTAACAGGTGAAGGATACCTTTAAAGATATGATAAGAACACAAACTCTAACTTTCACTTCTTCTTCAAACAAACTCTAATTAATCTTCCTTTTTGTAATCAACTGACGACGATCAAAGGGTAGTCATTTAAGCATTCTTCCTCTATCGTTCATCAAACCTTCATACCTTGTGTGTGTGAATTTTCTTGAAACAAACAAAAATCATCCTCCTTTTGTCGAGCATGATCCTAACATGGTGTGTGACATGTATTCTCCATTGCATCGCGGCTTTGATTTCATGGCTTTGAGGAATTCTGAGTGAAGAACAATTTTTATCAAGAAAAAAAAACTGCTGGATTTCGAGAATTTCTGGGAGCGTTCTGGATGTCGTACGGCCAATCCAACCAGACATAATGTTAAACAATGTGTCCCGAAGCTGCTGTCCAAAAATCGCGACGATCCGACGGTTCAATCTCCGGGAATAGGCGAAACGGCCGGCTGTGATTTTCCAGAAAATTTCTGCGAAAAATCTGATTTTTCTTTCTTTCGTTCGTCTTCTTTCGTCTCTTCAAATCTTCCATTAAACCTTATTTTTCTTCCAGATCAGAGAGCACCATGTGCTCTGATACCACCTGATAGGATTTATATAAACCCTAAACCGGATCTTTAAGCTCAAGAATGATTAGTTCTAGATCATGGAATAAACATATACAAATCACAACATGAACAGCGGAATTAAACGACAGATTTGTATAGCTAACAAGGTTCATTAATTTAAACATACTGATTACATACTTACGCCCCAATTTGTTGACCTAAGTTATCAACAAACGAATACTTCTTCTCAAGTATTAGGATTAAGAACCTTGGGGCTCATGCACACACATCTACACGTTTTTGTTTAAACGTGGGTTTCAAAAACGTCTAATTCTATATCTCTAGGTTTCTTTATATACTAGAAACCTAGATAAACTAGAAACTAGATAAATACCAATCCTAGATAAACTAGGAATCCTAGATAAACTAGAATTTACAAGGATAACTATAAAATAAACATATTACAATTCGAACCCTTGTAAGTTGAAGTTTTGACACATCAAATCTATATGAAATATTCCTAACAATCTTCCCCTATTTGATGATGACAAAACTTAGCATCAGAATCTTCAAGTAGCTCTTCCCCTTTTTGACATAATCAAATCCAAAACTTATCAAACTTGAATCTTCCCCTTGAATGATCAACACTTCTTCTTCCCCTGAATTTATGCTAACCATCATTGTGTCTTCGAGGTTATATCAATTACGTTGTAAAGAAAATCAACCATTATCTATTTGAAGTTGAAGTAAAAAACCAAACCTTGAGTCTTATATCCCGTAGAAACCAAGTGAACAACAACGTCATTCTCATGAATGAGGGGATCCCTGTCCTTCGACCAATATTCTTCTCTAAGATTTCGTCAAATTGAAGTCACATTCTTCGAACAATTACGTTAATAATCTTCATAATATCACGGGTTATCTTTAACAGGTGAAGGATACCTTTAATGATATTATAAGAACACAAACTCTAACTTTCACTTCTTCTTCAAACAAACTCTAATTAATCTTCCTTTTTGTAATCAACTGATGACGATCAAAGGGTAGTCATTTAAGCATTCTTCCTCTATCGTTCATCAAACCTTCATACCTTGTGTGTGTGAATTTTCTTGAAACAAACAAAAATCATCCTCCTTTTGTCGAGCATGATCCTAACATGGTGTGTGACATGTATTCTCCATTGCATCGCGGCTTTGATTTCATGGCTTTGAGGAATTCTGAGTGAAGAACAATTTTTATCAAGAAAAAAAAACTGCTGGATTTCGAGAATTTCTGGTAGCGTTCTGGACGTCGTACGGCCAATCCAACCAGACATAATGTTAAACAATGTGTCCCGAAGCTGCTGTCCACAAATCGCGACGATCCGACGGTTCAATCTCCAGGAATAGGCTAAACGGCCGGCTGTGATTTTCCAGAAAATTTCTGCGAAAAATCTGATTTTTCTTTCTTTCGTTCGTCTTCTTTCGTCTCTTCAAATCTTCCATTAAACCTTGTTTTTCTTCCAGATCAGAGAGCACCATGTGCTCTGATACCACCTGATAGGATTTATATAAACCCTAAACCGGATCTTTAAGCTCAAGAATGATTAGTTCTAGATCATGGAATAAACATATACAAATCACAACATGAACAGCGGAATTAAACGACAGATTTGTATAGCTAACAAGGTTCATTAATTTAAACATACTGATTACATACTCACGCCCCAATTTGTTGACATAAGTTATCAACAAACGAATACTTCTTCTCAAGTATTAGGATTAAGAACCTTGGGGCTCATGCACACACATCTACACGTTTTTGTTTAAACGTGGGTTTCAAGAACGTCTAATTCTATATCTCTAAGTTTCTTTATATACTAGAAACCTAGATAAACTAGAAACTAGATAAATACCAATCCTAGATAAACTAGGAATCCTAGATAAACTAGAATTTACAAGGATAACTATAAAATAAACATATTACAATTCGAACCCTTGTAAGTTGAAGTTTTGACACATCAAATCTATATGAAATATTCCTAACAACGACTATAAATTGCGATATGCGTTTTGAGTCGTAGAGACTTTGCTTCTCACGATATAAATCGTAAGACCTGTATTTATATGATCTTGCGAGCCTGCAATGTAAAGATCGGGGGTGGTCGCTGGTTTTGACCAATGATCTTTTGATACTTGAACCAACGATCATATATTAGATGAAAATAATACAAGGAAAATATACTTAGAGTATATGAATATAGTTGTTTTGAGTAAGACGTCACAGTTACCGTAACATGGAGTCGGTAAACGCCTTTTACCGAAGATTTTCAAAATCAAACATGGTATTTTTTTTCAGTTTGTGAAGGGTATTCCGAGCCCCCGAGTCCCTTGGATGATGCGATACATGCGATACTTTGACAAAGCATTTTTTTATCAGGGCTTGAATCTGGCTTCGAGCCGCATTCGATTCCGGTCAAAGTTGAATCAGGGGATCTTGAAGATTTTCCATGTACCTGAATACAACAAAAACTTTGCAAGATCGTTAGTAGAAACGCACGTTCGTCGAAGATTTTCTCTAGATGTGGTCCCATGGATGGTGCCAAACTGTTAATGCCAAAAATCGCACTAAAGGGACAACTTAAGGTCGATGTGGACTTAAACAACTAAAGAAAGAATCTTTCGACGAGACGTGCGATGAGAATAAAAATAAAGAGACAAGGGATTTGATGACGCAGGAAAAACCTCAACAAGGAAAAAACCTGCGGACGACAGGGCAAGATAGTCGACTTGCGGAAAAGATATCAATTTATCTAAGAAGTCAGGGATAGAGGGATGAACCTGTCGAGATTTTGCAGTTATGTCTCTTGCAACTGCTTGACAGTCTATTTTCGCGGCTTCAAGGTGGACTTATAGCACTCACGAGCGACTTTTGGCTCACTCTGAATCTCCTGGATTCCCCATGGCGTAGGGAATTTCAACATTTGATGATACGTCGAGGGAACGGCTTTCATATCATGGATCCATGGTCATCCTAAGATGATGTTATAGGCCGACGCACAATCGATGACACTGAACTTGGTCTGCTTGTTGACTCCTCCGGCGTAGACGGGCAAGATTATCTCTCCGAAGGTGCTCGTCGCTTCTCCATTGAAACCGCTCAAAGTCGTCGAACGTCGGGTGATTTCCAAGCGATCGATTCCCATGGCTTTGATGGTGTTGAGAAAAATAACATTTGCTGAGTTGCCCCCGTCGATCAAGACTCGACGCGTTAGACAGTTACCGACCGTGATCTGAATGATCAACCCGTCCTGATGCTTCTGATACGAGTCGACAAGGTCGACGTGGTCGAACTCAATCTTCATGGCTTCTGTTAATGCCAAAAATCGAACCAAAGGGACAACTTAAGGTCGATGTGGACTTAAACAACTAAAGAAAGAATCTTTCGACGAGACGTGCGACGAGAATAAAAATAAAGAGACAAGGGATTTGATGACGCAGGAAAAACCTCAACGAGGAAAAAACCTGCGGACGACAGTCGGTGTCGTCGCTGCACTATGGTCGCCAATCAGGGGCGATGTCCTTGGTACTGGTGTCGATCGTACGATGATTACAATACAAATGAAGGAAATGCTTCGAAATGTAAAGTACAAGTGTTTAAAATGTAGAAACAGATGTTTGTCGTGTGTGAAAACAAAGTGTGAACTGCTGGTCGAGGGCAGATGTCGTGTGTCGAGAGCAATTCTTCGAGAGAATGTTCTTCACTTCTATTGTTCTTGAGTTCACTGTAGTAATCTGGAATTCGGTGCTGAATGTAGCTTTCAGTGTGTGTTTTCTTGAGTTTAGCTTCGAATGTTGGTTGCTAGATGTTCGATGATGTTGGTCTCCCCTTCAAATGATGATTAAACTCCATCTTTATAATCTTCGGGGGCTTTAATTAGCTCATTAATGGCTTTGATGACTGCTTGTTGTAACGGTCGTTGTCTTCAATGTGAGATTAAATGCTCGTTAATGATTTCGTCGGTTATAGCCGGTGCTCATAAAGAGTGTTGACTCCTGCATTAAACACTTAACAAACATAACAGTTATATTACGTGTTAGCTTGGTCGAGGTCGCATGGTCTTTATGCGACGGTCGTGCGGAGCGGGCGACGTCGAGGTCGAGTGTCGCGATGAACTCTCGACTTACCTTTTAGGAGGGACGACGAATGTTTTCTGGGTCTTTGTCGGGACCTTATCTTAATACAAGATATGGTTCATAACGAGTGTCTTACCTTTTCTGTTCGTGGTCAAGACCTGCATTAATAAACAAAAGGAACGGATGTTTGACTATTAACGATTAGTATAATCGTACGACCGTCTTAAGTCTTGGATGTCGGTCTTATGGAACATACGACTATCGCCAAAATATAAGACCATGTATATGATTGTAAACGTCTTGTAAAACCTTATCTTAATATAAGAACGGTCTTATGAAAATGTCCCGAGATTAGGATAAAAATGTCGTAAGACCATTTGTTCGTAGGACCAGGATGTCAGGACGATGTTGTCGTAGGACCAGAGCGATATAACACCGATAACAGGAGACTGTCGACGTAAGACCGACGAGTCGTAACTGGCGACATAAGACTAGTGACGTGTGACTGGCGATGTGCGACATGCGACACGTGACGTGCGATCATTAGATGTAAGATGACTACTGACCCAATAAGTCAATTATAGTGGTTATTTAACGTATGTTGGGGATATGATAATAATGGGTATTATCCTTGTCGGTCGGGGGCAGGGTAATCAATGTCCATGGGTCATGTCGAGGGGATTTCCTCAGGTCGGTCGAGGGTGTGATTTTTTACCCAAACATATCTCCAAATCTCCTTTGGGTCTAGACGAGCGAGGAATAGGCCGATCATCGGGCGCCTGACTGGTATGACGCTTGGCTACGGAGTACGTCAGACCACACACGTCCGAACCACCAGTAATGCAATTGATGATCTTTGCAAGCTTGGGCACTGACGAGCGGTGGCTATTAGCTGGAAGAATGACATCATCAATAATATCTTTGAGATTACCTTGTGGAACATGATATGCCAATTCCTTCTTGAGTGCGATACAATCATCTGTCGCATGACCATGGTCGACGTGGAAGTCGCACCACTTTGATTTATCCTTCTTAGCATCGTCCAAGTCAGACTTCTTCGGCCACCGGATGGTTGCTTGGGTGGTCTTCAGAGCTTCAACTAAGTCTTTAGCCGACCCTTTGAACCCATCTGTCGCGGTTTTAGCTTCTGCCTTCGTCTTGAAACGAACGTTTGAAATCTGACGCGCTGGCTCTATTCTGGATATGGCTTTCGGCTTGAATTCTGGCTTCTTGACACCTAACGGCTTCTTGTCGTCAGTGTGTTTGCGACGAAAGGCTGTGTCATCTTCGACCCTCATATATGCTAAGGTTCGAGCTCGGACGTCTTCGAAAGTCTCTGGGGGATACTTGGTCAGATCGATATATAGACCTGAACTATCGTCTAGACCACGCTTATAAGCTTCGATCGCAGTTTTGATGTCACAATTGCGGATACTGATCATTTCGACATTGAATCTATTGAAATAACTTCGAATAGACTCATTGGTCTTCTGCACGACATAGTACAAATCACTAGTCTGTTTTTCCATCTTACGACTGTTGGCGAATTGCCGGGATAATTGGTTGACCAATTCGGCGAACAACCCGATAGATTTGGGTTTGAGATTGATCAACCACTGGAGAGCTGGACCAGTGAGAGTCGCCCCGAAACTCTTGCACATGCATACTTCCTGGTACATGTGTGGAATCGAGATCGTCCACATGAGCTGCTTATACTGCGCGACATGCTCGGTTGGATCGGTCACACCCAAATACTTGGGAGTGAAGGCAGGAATGTTATACTTCTTTGGGACCTCGACGGTGGCGATCTCGTCAATGAAGGGCGACGCCTGATACCCCGAGCGAGGCTCGACGTCGACAGGCATGGCTGCCCCAGGCAACTTGGCAAGCAAGGACAGGACGCGCTCATTTTGGTCTTCTAACATCTTCAAACGCTGGGCGACGGGATCGTTAAGATCAGGATTTGCCCCTGTCGAGGGATTGGTCCCTGGACTAGTGCCATTACCATGCGACGAACCATTGGTGTCCCCGTTGAACGGGACAAAATATGGCTGCGACCCATAGTGGAATTGCTGCGGTCCATTCTGAAACGATTGTGGTCCCTGCTAAAATGGTTGCGATCTCTGCTGGAAAGATTGCGATCCTTGCTGGAAAGGTTGCGGACCACTTTGGAACGACTGGGAAAACGGCTGGGATCCATTCTGAAATGGCTGGGCACCACCTTGCAATGGTTGGGATCCATTGTTCAAGGGTGGTGGTTGTTTGGGCAAAAAATCACGTCGTACGACCCCGACCAGAGCAGGTAAGACGCACGTTATAATCCGAATCTTGTATTAAGATAAGGTCTCGACAAGAACCCAGAAAACATCTGTCGTCTCCCGTAAAAGGTAAGTCGTACGTCTCCCATAACGCACGACCATAGCATCGCCCGTCCCGTACGACCACCGCGTAAGATCATTGTACCTTCGACCAAAGCTAACGTTAACCCTGACTGTTACGTTTGTTAAGTATTTAATGCAGGAGTCAAAGCCATTAACAGCAAGCAGCCGTAACGGACGAAGAGCATTATGGATAATCACTCCGGCGACCGTTGATCAAATCATTAATGGAGCTTATCAATGGCACGAAGACTATAAATACCAAGATAAGTCTTCACATCAAGGGACATCAGTTAACATCCAGTATACATCAGCGAACATCACCAAACAACAGAGAAAATCATCCAAACTCATAGCAAAGAACACTCAAACTCTGGAGATCAAGTACTGAAAGCCAGAACACTTATGCGAACTCAAGAACACTCGAAGGAAAGCTCAAGTATCGCTCCCGACGCACGACAAACAGCCCTCGATCAGAAGTTCACACTTTGTTTTCACTCACGACAAACACCTGTTTTCACATTCAAACACTTGTACTTTACATTTCGAAGTATTTCCTTCATTTGTATTGTAATCATCATACGACCGACGCCAGTACCAAGGACGTCGCCCCTGATTGGCGACCATAGTGCAGCAACGACACCCCCTGTCGTCCGCAGGTTTTTTCCTCGATTGAGGTTTTTCCTGCGTCATCAAATCCCTTGTCTTGTTTATTTTTTCCCTCGTCGCACGTCTCGTCGAAAGATCCTTTCTTTAGTTGATTAAGTCCACATCGACCTTAAGTTGTCCATTTGGTGCGATTTTTGGCATTAACAGTTTGGCGCCATCCGTGGGACTACATCTAGAGAAAATCCTCGACGAACGTGCACCCTACTAACAGTTTCTTGGAGTTTTTTCTGCTCTCTATTGCAGGAAAATGGCAGCCCGTGGAAATCCACCGCAAGCTGTTGCTCAGATGTATCAGGAGCTCGAAGTCGCCAGGAATCAGCTCAATGCAATGGCAGAGCAGAATCGCAGAGCAGCTGAGGAGATCGCGCGGTTAAGAAATCCTCTTGGGCCTCAAAATGGTCCTAGGCCGTTCGTGCAGAACCCAATTCCAAGATCGTTTAACTAGAATGGCCCTAGACCATTTGTCCCGAATCCAGGTTCATCAGCGCAGAATCAGTATCCAGGCCCGTTCATGCAGAATCAACATCCAGGGCCGTTCAACCCAAATCCTCAGTTTGGGACAGTTCCTCCTCAGCACATAAGGCCACCACCCGTGAATAATGGGTCTCAGCCATTACAAGGGTCGCAGCCTTTCCAGCAGGGGTCGCAACCATTTCAGCAGCCATTTCAGAAGGAGGGGAGATTTGCTCCTCATCCGGGGGTTCATTTCATTCATTATGAACTCAAAAGTGAAAAGGTGGATCGCAGCCTTTCCAGCAAGGATCGGAGCCGTTTCAGAATGGACCGCAGCAAGTCCACTATGGGTCGCAACCATATTTCGTCCCGTTCAATGGGGATACAAATGGTTCGTCGCATGGTAATGGCACTAGTCTAGGGACCAATCCCTCGACAGGGGCAAATCCTGATCTTAACGATCCCGTCGCCCAGCGTTTGAAGATGTTAGAAGACCAAAATGAGCGCGTCCTGTCCTTGCTCGCCAGGTTGCCTGGGGCAGCCGTGCCTGTCGACGTCGAGCCTCGCTCGGGGTATCAGGCGTCGCCCTTCATTGATGAGATTGCCACCATCGAGATCCCAAAGAAGTATAACATTCCTGCCTTCACTCCCAAATATTCTGGTGTGACTGATCCGACTGAGCACGTCGCGCAGTACAAGCAGCTCATGTGGACGATCTCGATCCCATTTATGTACCAGGAAGTATGCATGTGTAAGAGTTTCGGAGCAACTCTCACTGGTCCAGCTCTCCAATGGTTAATCAATCTCAAACCCAAGTCCATCGGGTCGTTTGCTGAATTGGTTAATCAGTTCTCCCAGCAATTCGCCAGCAGTCGTAAGATGGAAAAGCAGACCAGCGACCTATATTACATCGTGTAGAAAGCTAATGAGTCTATTCGAAGTTATTTCAACAGATTCAATGCTGAAATGATCAGCATCCGCAATTGCGACGTCAAAACCGCGATCGAAGCCTATAAGCGTGGTCTGAACGATAGTTCGGGTCTATACACCGACCTGACCAAATATCCCCCGGAGAATTTCGAAGACGTCCGAGCTCGAACCTTAGCATATATGAGGGTAGAAGATGATGCCGCCTTTCGTCGCAAGCACACTGACGACAAGAAGTCGTTAGGCGTCAGAAAGCCATAGTTCAAAACAAAGGCTGTTTCCAGAGTAGAGCCAGCGCGCCAAATTTCAAATGTTCGTTTCAAGACGAAAGCAGAGGCCAAGACCGCGACTAAGTTCACTCAGTACCCCAAGATATCCTCTTACGGATTCAAAGGATCCACAAAGGGCCTAGTCGAAGCTCTGAAAAGTTCCCAAGCTACCATTCGATGGCCAAAGAAGTCCGACCTGGATGATGCTAAGAAAGACAAATCAAAGTGGTGCGACTTCCATACCGATCATGGTTATGCGACAGTCAATTGTATCGCATTGAAGAAGGAATTAGCATATCATTTCTCGAAAGGAAATCTCAAGGACATCATCGACGATGTCGCTGTTCCAGCTAATGGCCATCGACCGTCAACCCCCGAGCACGCGAAAGTCATCAATTGCATCACCGGTGGTTCAGATGTGTGTGGTCTGACGTATTCCACGGCCAAGCGTCATGCCAGTCAGGCGCCCGATGATCGGCCTATTCCTCGCTCGTCTAGACCCAAAGGAGATTTGGAGCTAGAAGCTATGAAGATTGTGTTCGACCACGTTGACCTGGGCGACTCGTATCAGAAGCATCATGACGGGTTAATCATTCACCTCACAGTCGGTAACTGCCTAACGCGTCGAGTCTTGATCGACGTGGGCAGCTCAGCAAATGTCATTTTTTTCAACACTATCAAAGCCATGGGAATTGATCGCTCAAAAGTCACCCGACGTTCGACAACTTTGGTCGGTTTCAATGGAGAAGCGACGAGCACCTTTGGAGAGATAATCTTGCCCGTCTACGCCGGAGGAGTCAACAAGCAGACCAAGTTCAGTGTCATCGATTGTGCATCGGCCTATAACATCATCTTAGGACGACCATGGATCCATGATATGAAAGTTGTTCCTTCAACGTATCATCAAATGTTGAAATTCCCGACGCCATGGGGAATCCAGGAGATCAAGAGTGAGCCAAAAGTCGCTCGTTAGTGCTACAAGTCTACCTTGAAGCTGCGAAAATAAACTAAAGTCACAAGATCAGGCTCTCGACAGGTTTGTTTCTTCTATCCCTAAATTAATATCTTTTCACAGGGATAAATCTACTATGGTGCCTCGTCGCACGACAACATAGCCGACCGCAGGACAATATTTCTTCGTGTCATTCTGTCATTTAAAACCTATCTTTTCCTCCCAAAAAGGATACGGTAATAAATGACAGGGGCAAATAGAGAGAGTCTGAAAATGTACGTTCTCTAACTCTTTATCATACGATTTTTTCTCACAAAACGTCTACTGACTTAAGCATCGGAGGGTCGTTGGCCAGCCAACGACCAACCCCCGACATCGTTTTATCGTAGAATCGCACAACAGATTATCGCAGAATCGCACGACAGTAATCATTAAGTCTACTATATGACTTTAGTATCGCAAGGTCGAATGACATAAACGATCAGGTCTCTAACTTGATCATTTCTCCACAGGGGCATACGATACAAACTCATTGTACGATCTAATCGTACGATCGCAGAGTCTAAACGACTTTACCCCTAAATTTCTTAACTTTCATACCCTGAATGGATGCTTTAATCGCGTGTTTTTATATTTGTTTTACGTTCTTGTCATCGTATTACAATGAATACCTTAGTCGCGTGATTTCGTATGTATTTTATGTTCGACTTCATAATCAATATGATTTGAATAAAGCATAAGATTCAAAGCAAAAGATATATTCGTTGAGTAAACCATCATATACATACTCAATCCTCGATAGGTCAAGTGGAAAAAACAACAAGGAAAGAAAAAATTCTAGACGACAGGGGGAACATCGGTCGTATCCCTGCTCGAAGTCCCGACCTGAGGGCCTTCATCTGCCACTCCTCCAGTACGAATCTCCTACAGTTCATATTGAGCATCGAAAGCTGGATGGCCAGCTCGTCGGCACGCGCCATGGCCAACTTCTCCCTATCTAAAGCCGCTCTCTCCCTTTCCAACGCTGCAGCTTCCCTCTCAAGAGCAGACGCCACCAGATCTTCAACTCTTGACGTCTCAGCATGTAACGCCAAGGAAGACTGGAACGTCTGTGAAAAATAAAAGGTGCATTCAAGAACATTCTACAAAGATTACGCAAGTCATGAAAGATTGACACTCACCGTGAACGCCACACTGGCAACTCGAGATCTCATCTCTCCGGCCGGAACTCCGTGAAAACGCTCCCCAAAAGACGGGAGCAAATACTTCCCCAGATGAGGAAACGACGTCGTCCCGTCTAGGACACCATCCGCCATAAAGTCAAACGGCAATGTAAAATTGACCATCATAATTTCGGCCGATGATCCCTCGCCCCTGTCGGCAGACATTGGGATCGACATTTGAGACACTGGTTTCGTCACCGTTGCCGGAAGCGCAGAACTTGCCGGTGTCGCGTCCATCACGCCAGGACGGCTAGATGACGCCCTCGCCTTCTTAGGCAGAACAACTCCCGGTGAGTTATCAACCCTCGACGACGGTTCCCTCAGGACTTTCCTCTCGGTTCTCTTCTCGCTCGACCCAGCCGTCGAAACATTTTCACCCCGAAGGGCACGCATAACCTGCTTCCCTCTCGCCCTAAAGACCGATTTCCTCTCGGTCGGCACTGATCAGGAAATACATGAAGCGTCAGACAGATAGAGTAAACGAAATAAAATAAACTATGGTACACTTACCAGTCGCCTCTTCCTGTACGTCTTCATCTCCTTCTTCTATCACGTCCTCATCCTCGTCCTCGACCGCCGATTGCCACGAAACGAAAGATCGGTCATCAACGCTAAGACTCAAGAACCTGTTGATCTTAGCCTGGGAATCCGCAGTCGGTCTCACTTCGTCAAACCGAATCTCTGAAGGCGACAAGATGAGAATGATAAATAGAAGTCATAAAAATAAATAAAAACTCATAAACAAACGAAGCATACATGTCTCATCCAGTCTGACCGCATCCAATCGCTGCTGGAATCCAACGACTCGGTAAGAACAAATACATACCTCGACTTCCACCCACGATCATTGACGCCAGTTCCCAAAACCAAAGCACGATCACCCTTGAACTTAGAATAAGGACTATAACGCCAGTTCTTATCCTTTTTAACTTGGTACGCCGCCAAGAAATCGTTCATGATCATAGGAGACTCCCATTTCGCGGACGCTCGCTCAATAACCAGCAAAACTCGCCAAAGTTGAGGCATCAATTGTCCCGGCGACACATCTAAATCCTGCATGAATGACTTGGCTAAACCAGAAAACGGCCATTGAAACCCTATCTTAAAAAGATACTCATACAAAACAAGATATCCCCCAGGGCAATCCTTAGAACGAACAATCCCCGGACACCGCAACTCTACATTTGCAGGAATTTTTGCTAAACTCCTAAAAGCATCAAAGTCTATGTGATTCATGATAAGACTAGCAGGCTCCGTCGACATTGTGAATCAAAGGACAGAACAAGGTCTTATATAAACGCTCTCAACTACGGTTTGAAGATTTGCAACGATTCGAGTAAGTTCGGACGAAAAATGGAAAGGAATCAAGGCGAAATCTCTTCCCAAATGAACACTTCAAAAGTATAGCAAGAAAATATTCGTCGTGATCTTTATTTATACAAACGATCACTACAAGTCGAATCCCTGGATGATTTCCCCGCGTCCGTGTCCTTTCGTATATCCGCCCGGATCTTCGACACCTGTCCTCGACAGCTGGTAAGCATCATCGTGTGTCAGTATGACGTCATGACCTCGTTCCCTTTTCAACTTCTCGTTCAGTTAGAAACGGACCAGTCTAGCTCCAAGGCGATTGAGGTAATTTCTAACTCTTGTCTTATTTCCTATGCGTCTGATTGACAAAATTTAAAACTTAAATTTGACATTCAATTTTCAAATTTTGGGGGCAAACTGTTTGGGCAAAAAATCACGTCGTACGACCACGAACAAAGCAGGTAAGTTATAATCCGAATCTTGTATTAAGATAAGGTCTCGACAAGAACCCAGAAAACATCCGTCGTCTCCCGTAAAAGGTAAGTCGTACGTCTCCCATGACGCACGACCATAGCATCGCCCGTCCCGTACGACCACCGCGTAAGATCATTGTACCTTCGACCAAAGCTAACGTTAACCCTGACTGTTACGTTTGTTAAGTATTTAATGCAGGAGTCAAAGCCATTAACAGCAAGCAGCCGTAACGGACGAAAAGCATTATGGATAATCACTCTGGCGACCGTTTCCAGCCGTTGATCAAATCATTAATGGAGCTAATCAATGGCACGAAGACTATAAATACCAAGCTAAGTCTTCACATCAAGGGACATCAGTTAACATCCAGTATACATCAGCGAACATCACCAAACAGCAGAGAAAATCATCCAAACTCATAGCAAAGAACACTCAAACTCTGGAGATCAAGTACTGAAAGCCAGAACACTTCTGCGAACTCAAGAACACTCGAAGGAAAGCTCAAGTATCGCTCTCGACGCACGACAAACAACCCTCGATCAGAAGTTCACACTTTGTATTCACTCACGACAAACACCTGTTTTCACATTCAAACACTTGTACTTTACATTTCGAAGTATTTCCTTCATTTGTATTGTAATCATCGTACGACCGACGCCAGTACCAAGGACGTCGCCCCTGATTGGCGACCATAGTGCAGCGACGACACCCCCTGTCGTCCGCAGGTTTTTTCCTCGATTGAGGTTTTTCCTGCGTCATCAAATCCCTTGTCTTGTTTATTTTTTCCCTTGTCGCACGTCTCGTCGAAAGATCGTTTCTTTAGTTGATTAAGTCCACATCGATTTTAAGTTGTCCCTTTGGTGTGATTTTTGGCATTAACAGTGGTTGGATGTGCTGAGGGGGAATCTGCCCAGACTGGGGATTCGGAATGAACGGACCCGGCTGCTGATTCTCCATGAATGGACCTGGATGCTGATTCTGCGCGGACGGGCCTGGTCCCGGACCTGGATTCTGGATGAATGGTCTAGGACCATTCTGGGGTCCAAAAGGATTCCTTAGCCGCGCGATCTCTTCAGCTGCTCTGCGATTCTGCTCTGCCATTGCATTGAGTTGATTCCTGGCAAACTCGAGCTCCTGATACATCTGAGCGACGGCTTGCTGCGGATTTCCAGGGGCTGCCATTTTTCTGCAACAGAAAACAGAATAAACTCCAAGAAACTATTAGTAGAATGCACGTTCGTCGAGGATTTTCTCTAGATGTAGTCCCACGGATGGCGCCAAACTGTTAATGCCAAAAATCGCACCAAAGGGATAACTTAAGGTCGATGTGGACTTAAACAGCTAAAGAAAGAATCTTTCGACGAGACGTGCGACGAGGATAAAAATAAAGAAACAAGGGATTTGATGACGCAGGAAAAACCTCAAACGAGGAAAAAACCTATGGACAACAGTGGGTGTCGTCGCTATACTATGGTCGCCAATTAGGGGCGATGTCCTTGGATACTGGTGTCGATCGTACAATGATTACAATACAGATGAAGAAAATGCTTCGAAATGTAAAGTACAAGTGTTTGAACGTAAAAACAGGTGTTTGTCGTGTACGAAACAAAGTGTGAACTGCTAGTCGAGGGCTGTTGTCGTGCGTCGAGAGCGATACTTAGAATAATGATTCTTCACTTCAGGTGTTCTTGAATATTGCTTTGGTTGTTAATCGCCGGATATTCGATGTCTTGAAATGTTGATTGAGCTTGATATTTATAGTCTTCGCGTCCTTAGCTTCATCCATAAATGCTCCTTTAATGGCCTTAACGGTTGGAAACGGTCGCCGGAGTAATGATCTTCGTCCGTTACGGTCGCCGGCTGTTTAATGATTGCGTCGGTTATAGTTGTTGCTCCTTAATGACTTTTATTCCTGCATTAAAAACTTAACAAACGGTCATGGTTAACGTTAGCTTTGGTCGAAGTCGCACGTCCTTATATAATAGTCGTGCGGATCGGGCGACGCTATGGTCGAGCGTCGTAAGGAACTCTCGACTTACCTTTTATGAGGGACGACGATGGTGTTCTGGGTCTTTGTCGAGACCTTATCTTAATACAAGATATAGTCCTTAATCATACGTCTTACTTGTTCTGGTCGCGGTCGAGCGACGTGATTTTTTGCCCAAACAGTATGTTCTCAACTTTGCATGTAACGAGTGGTGTATGATGTTGTGGTCGTTATTAGTTAAACGAGATGCAACAAACCTAAGTTTCACTTAGGTTTGGGGTGCCTCATTTTTCAACATTTACACACTCACTTTTATCCCTGTGCAAACCTCGGTTTCACCGAGGTTTGGGGTTGGCTTTGTTTGACAAACCTAGGCCACGGCCTAGGTTTGGGGTGGCCATGTTTTTGAAAATGCTAGAATAGCTCTTTGTTGCTTCATGTTATACTATGCCTTGCCTGTCCAATACCTGTAATAACCGCACAACGATACTTGTTTTAAGTATCGCCTACGCCGACACTTGCACATTGGGGACAATGTGTGGGTAAGGTTTGGGGTTGCCCAATCGGGCCCACGTTCATGCACGTAGATTTCCTGCACTTCTGAGTATCTAGATCACTTCAGCTAAAATTTTGTGTTTTGAATGATTGAGACCGACCATTGTGGGAAGAATCTTGTGATAGTGACGTGACCATTAGGGAAGGACCGGGAAAGGACATGACTAGGGACATTAGTGGAGACCACCCAATAGCGAGTGTTGAGCCTAAAAGACGTTTTTCATTTCGAGGGATTCACACACTTAGTTCTTATACACTTTTTCGAGTTCCTTGTCGTGAATATAGAATGATCTCGCTATATTATTGCATTGGGTAGCAAAGACAACCATCGGGATATTGGGGTAGGGGTGTAGTAGACCATATCGTGTGGACCTTAAGAGATGATTCCATGCATTGTGTGTATGTTTAACCCTGTTTCTAGCTATCGTACCTTTTTACCCATTTGTGTATACCCATAACCCAAGGTTGCGGCCAAACACTCACCATGTTCATTCCAGACCTACCATTAAACCCGAGCCAAAAACCTTAGCCAACCCTTATCCGAAAGTGTGTCAATCTGAGCGGTAATGAATAACGAGAAGATAGAGCGGAAAAGAAGGAATACAAGCCAGTCATGAAAATAAATAGAAAAGAGGGCCAATGCAGCCCCAATGCAACTAAAGAGGACCAATGAAGTCCCAAAAAACAAAAAAACTAGTTTAGATATCGGTAGTAAGTACAGCAGAAAATAAGAGAGTCAAAGCGACTCCAATAGTGACAAAGAGGGCCGAGTGATAGAAAATAAAGCTAGGAAGTTCAGAATTGCTAAAGTTTGACACACCAAGGATCTTTGAACCGTTTTACCCTTCGTTTCTTAGCCATAACCCTAACCCCATTACAACCCTTGTGAAGACCTGGATGATCTTTTGGAAAATGTGATTAAGGTATACGACCACCCTTACTGGTATTCCCTGTCTTGCTACTTGATTCCTTTCTGAGATCAACTTTTTGGACATTTGCGCGTCTTTCATTAGAGTTGTCATGTAATATTTGAGTATTCTTGTACATAACTTCCTACACATGAAAACATGTGCGACAACCTAGGTTCGAGCGAAATGAGAGAATCCCGTGAGGTAGGGTCGAGGCGAAATGTTCTCCCTAGTATGTTTGGACCTAGTACGACCTTAATGGAAACGGAGCAGTCACGAGTTCAACTTACAATGGAAGGTCATAGATCAAACGGAATAAGAATGAGGCGAGAGTGAGATATGCATTCACGGGTATGGGAAATCACCAGTGCATCACGTGATACCAGTTGGGAGTTATGCAGTTATTATTATTTCACTGATATGTGCTTTTACTCTAGTTTATCGCTAATTTGCTTGGGGACAAGCAACGCTCGGTTTGGGGTTGTTGATAACGCCACTTTTTGGCGTTATTTTCAGTCCTAAAACCAATGAGATTGGCTTGTATTTAAGCAAAGAAGCGGAATTTTATGGTTTATCGAGTGATTTATGCAGGTTATCTAAAAGGCAGTGATCATCGAGAAAAGAAGCTGAAAAGAGCCCAAAAAGACCCAAAACGAATCCCAACGGAAGCCCGAGATCCAAGCCCAAGACCCGCGCCCGAACCAGGACCCAAAGCTGACCCAAACAACAAAAGAAAGTCGGGCGACCTATCCCGCGACTTGCAAGTCGCGGGACAAGTCGTGTAACATACTATTTCAGCCAATAACTTTGGCATTTTTCCGGAAATTAGGTCATTCTTCACACAACACACACACGACGACCGGGAGCGACTTTGGGGCGATTTTCAGAGGTTTTTCGGAGCTTTTGAAGCCACGATAGAGGATCGATTGGAGCCACGTTCATCACATAAAGTAGATACGAGCACACGAGAAGGGAGTCACCATTACATTCATCGTTTCCACATTCATCATGTTTACATACACGTTTTCATCCTTTTTCTTTGTGTTTGAATCCACCACCAACATGAACTAAATTCTAGATGTTGGGGGTTGGAATGAATTTGGTTTATAGCATATGAACATGTGACTTGTGACTTTGATCAGTTTTCCTTAATTAATGAAGCATGTGATTTCGTTTCTAATGCTTTTGTGAGTTTAGCTAGCTTACAATTGTTTTGTTGATTTCAATTGAGTTCGAGAGAATTAATTGTTAACTAGAACTAGAAATTGCATGCCTAAGGTGAGAAAGGAGATAGAGATATTCTGAGTAAGCCTTAGTCCTATTAAAATCTTGCGCTTAATGTGTTTTGAATTACATAGGTTGAGATCGAGAGATAAAATTTGTGTTTTCAAGATAAAAAAAACTGTGGTTGCTTGAGAAAGAACCATGCTTTAAATTAACACCCGCTGTTGCTTGAGAAAGAACAACGGTGATCTAAAGATTGGGTATTCATTAAAGAGAACGACTGGTAATTGTTGTGAGTCAGATGTTTATATGTGAGAACCATTGGATTTCCAACCCTCAACTGTTTTCTCTATCTGAAGCTTCTTAAACTGTCTACTGTCTCGTTTGTGATTTATTTTACCATTAATTAGTTTATAAACCAACCACTCCAATTTTGATAGTTCAGTTAATAGAGTTTATAGTAATTGTGATACTCAGATCCTAGTTCCTGTGGATTCGATACTCGTACTTCCGTACGTATTACTTGATTTCGACACCGTACACTTGCGGTTAGATTTAGGGGGGTGATACCCGCCTATCAACGAGCAAGTTCAGCTTGAGCCACCCTTTTGGCAGTCGCAGTCGACACCTTCATCTGAGAATCCCCTGGAAAAAATAAAGAGAGAAACATTACACGATAGACATAAGTGAAAATATCAAAGTCAAGTAGAAAAGAGTAAAGTACACTTACCAGTCATCTCTTCTTCTTCTTCTCTCGACTCCTCCTCTGTCTCCTATGTCTCTTCTTCTTCCTCCTCCTCGCGTTTCTTCCCCCGATTCTCTCCCAGATACACCAAGTCTTTGTCGTCGTCTACAAGGTGTCGGGTGAAAAACGACCGCTCGACAGCGCTAAATTCCAAGAATGCGTCAATCTTTGCTTGAGAATTGGCGCAGGGCTTCACGTCCTCAAACTTAATATCTGTCGACACATAAAAGACAGATTAGAAACAAGTTGGAACTAGCATGCAAAACACGACAAAAAGGTATAAAATATTACCCGACATATTCCAATCGGTCCTAATCCAGCCGCTTTCAGAATCGAGCATCGATACGCGCGCGAACGCATACTTAGTCTTCCACTTACGGTCATTAACCGCAGTCTTTAGGACCAGGGTACGATCGCCCTTATGCCTAGAAAACAGGCTGTAACGGCGACATCCATCCCTCTTGACCTGATAAGCCAATAGGAGGTCGCGCACATTCATGGGAGACTCCCAGTCTTTGGTATGACGCTCGAGCACTTGTATGACTCGCCAAAATTGGGGCATCAGTTGGGCCGGCGCTAAATCGAACTCGACCATGAATGCCTTGGCCAAAGGCGAATAAGGCCATTTGAAACCTATTTTAAAAGGGTATTCGTGTATAACGACGAACCCCTCTGGACACATATCAGGTCGAGTCTGACCTGCTCTAATCAGTGTAATCCCCGCATGTATTTTTTGCTAGAATCCTAAGGTCGTCAAGATCCTCTTGATCTCGAATAGAACTCTCAGGTTCGGTGGACATTGCTAACCTTGTTAACCAGATTTGTAAGTCTGAAAAACCCCAGATATCCCAGTTTTTCCTAGGTATTCTAGTGACAGACTTACGACATGAACAAAGACTAAGAAGTCGTACCTTATATAGGCGCTCTAAACCTCAAATTGCCTAATCAGTTCGAAGATTTTTGCAGGTTTGGATAGGATTCACTGAGAAATGGCAAGAAACCTCTCTCTAAACTCTCTGAAAACGTAAAATGGAAAAGATCTACCGTGGGTCGCTATTTATGCAATTGATCGTGTCAGATCGAGTCACTCGATGATCGACACGTGTCCATGTCTCATCGAATGCACGAACGGATCGTCGACACCTGGCGTCTACAACTGTTAGGCATGATCGCACGTCAGCGTGACGTCACGATCTTATCGCCTTCTCAACTTCCATAGTTCAAATCAAACCGATGCAGTTGCCTAGCCAACGACTTTCGACATGTGTCATGACCCTAGACGTCCGACTGACAAAAATTTAAAATTTGAATTTGCCACTCTATTTTTAAATTTTGGGGGCAAACTATTTGGGTAAAATTTTCACTAGACTCGACCACGACCAAAAAGGGAAAACATTTATGGCACTTTTTTGTGATAAGATAAAATCATAAATACTTTATCGTCTGACCAAAGTTAGAATCGAAAGTTACCCACTACACTCGACCATCGTAAAGAACCTTACGACCTCGACCAACTAACGTACGATATTACTGTTATGTTTTCACTGTTTAATACAGGGTCAACACCATTAATGACCAACGACTATAACCGACGAAGATCATTATGAGCAATAACTCCAGCGACCGTTACTCTTACATTTATGAGGGTCATTCAAAGCTACGAAAACTATAAATACCAAGAGCCCAGCCTCATTTGCAAACAACTGAACTCTAAGGAATACTCGCTGCAAGAACAAAGAATACTCTCTCTCGAAAGATCGCTCTCGACGCACGAATCCAACGCACGACACATTGTTTTTACACACGACGCACTCATTTTTACATTAGATACCCTTGTTTACTTTACATTTAAAGTCTTTCTTTCATTTGTATTGTAATCATTGTACTCTCGATACCTGAAACATAAGGACATCGCCCCTGTTTGGCGACCATTGTGCAGCGACGACATCATCACTGTCGTCCGCGGGTTTTTTTCCTCATTGAGGTTTTTCCCGCGTCACCAAAATCCCTTGCGTCTCATTTACATTTTTGTCTTTATCGCATTTCTTTGTCGAACGATTCCTATCTTTAGTTGTTAAGCTCCACAATCAACCTTAAGTTATCCTTCTAGACGATTTTTGGCATTAACACCACGTAGCTGGAATGCAACACATTTGAAAAGGCATTTCTTCTAAGTCTTTTTCCTTCTTTCATACGATTTTCTCATCACGACGATTACTGACTTAAGCATCGGAGGGTCGTTGGTTAGCCAACGAACAACCTCTGACCTTGTTTTATCGCAGGATCGCACGACATAAGTTACTAAGTCTATTACATGACTTCAGTGCATTTTTCGCAGGTTCGCACGACATAAGCAATCAGGTATGTCGTATGACTTGATTGCACGATTGCAAGAATGCATGACCCCTATCTATCGCACGACCTAAGTTTCCCTAACTTAGAAAATTTTTCATGTTTTGGGTAAATGCTTTAATCGCACGTAACTATGTTTACTTTACACGATTTAAAGGTCCAAAGATCTTATAACTTATGTTCTAATCAGTGTATTACGATGGATGCCTGTGTCGCAAGTCTCTATATTCATTTTTACACATGTATGTTTACTTGCTGAATTTCACGATTGATGTTGTACCTACTTACAAAGTGAATAAGACAAAGTAATGCACGATTTCAAAGGAAAGATAAATTTCATTAGACAATAGTCGATTACAGCAGACGACTCGACCCCCAATGGTCGATCGGTAAATACAAAAACTAAATTTTTCTAAGGTTGGGGAGGATCGACAACCGCATCCTTGCCAGAGGCTTCGCCCTTAGAACCCTCGTCTATCTCCTCCTCCTCGGCCTCCTTCTCGTCGTCCGAATCGAGGTCCCTTTCAGACCTGACGCTCGACAGGTAGAAAGCCAACTCTTCCGACGCAGAGGCAAGAGGATTCTTTCCCGATAGGTTCTGCCGCATGATCGCCACTCGTGCAGTCAGTAGAGCAAGGGCGAAGACGGACTTCAGTTCATCTCTTAGCTCCTTCACCTCCTCCTCTACCTCAGACACCCTGGACTTGGAATCCTTGGCCTCTTTTTCACTCGCAGCCAAGGACTCTTTGGTCCTGTCCAGCTCTGGCCTCGAGTCGACTATCAGGGCCAGGGCCTGCTTCAGACGACGGTTCGCCTCGTCCTTCTCACGTTCAATGACCTCGAGGTCATTCTGGACGTCGCCGAGTCGTATCGACAGGGCCTCGACACACGCCAAGGCGGCCTTCTCCCTCTCCAATGTCGCCTTCTCTCTTTTGAGAGCCGCGGGCACAAGACCCCTCGATTTCTCCATTTCGGAGTACAGGGCAAGGGAGGACTGGAACGCCTGAAAAACACAAAGAAATATGAGTTAAACAACACTCGACAAAGACTACAGAGAGCACAAAAAAAGACAAGCTTTGAAAGAAAAACTTACCATAAATGCGAGTCCCGCGACGTGGGATCCCGTCTCCTCGACCGGGACTCCGTGAAAATGATCCTTGAAAGAGGGGAGCTGATATTTCCCCAGATGGGGGAAAAGCTTCGTCCCATCTAGGACGTTATCTTCCATGAAGTCCGACGGCAACGTAAAGTTGACCGTCGTGACTCCAGCCCCTCCCGTCAAGACATCCTTGCCCTTGTCGACCGATGAAGGGGTCGACGTGGCAGATGGGGACACCGCCGTTTTCGCCGAAGGTGCAGAACTGATAGGCATCGCGTCAATCGCATCCAAAGATGTCCTTGTCTTCTTCGGGGATGCGACTGACACCTTCGCCTTCTCGGGTGTGACGACTCTCGATGAGTCCCCTGCCTTCGAAGACGATTCCCTCGAGACTGTCATCTTCGTCCTTTTTAAAACCCCTGACCCAGTGGTCGAGGTCCCCTTCCTTTTCTTTCTGCCCCTGCAGGCCAGTTCAGCTTGGGCTGCCCTCTTGGCAGCTGCAGACGACATCTTCGCCTGAGATTCCCCTGAAAACGGAAAGAAAAGAATGTTACACGATTATGGGAAGCGGAACGTTAGTCGAGTTGAAAGTTTGAGATAAACTTACCAGTCATCTCCTCTTCTTTCTCCTCTTTCTCTGCCTCCTCCTCCTCTCGCCTCTCCTCTCGGTTCTCTCCCAAGTAGACCACGCCCTCGTCCTCATCCACTAGATGTCGTGTGACGAACGACCGTTCGTCAGCGCTGTACTCCAAGAATCTATCGATCTTGGCTTGAGAGTTGGCGTAGGGCTTCACGTCTTCGAACTTGATGTCTGTCGACCATAAACAGAAAAGGTAAGTAACAACACAAGTCAATAAATACAATGTAAGACGCACAACAAAGCCTTAAAATATCACCCGCCATGTTCCAGTCGGCCCTGATCCAATCGCTCTTAGGGTCGAGCGTTGCTACGCGTACGAACGCGTACCTGGCCTTCCACTTACGGTCGTTAACCGCAGTTTTTAGGACCAAAGTGCGGTCGCCCTTAAACCTCGA
The DNA here is from genome assembly GCA_033807775.1 of Saussurea involucrata. Classification (NCBI taxonomy): domain Eukaryota; kingdom Viridiplantae; phylum Streptophyta; class Magnoliopsida; order Asterales; family Asteraceae; genus Saussurea; species Saussurea involucrata. The sequence goes on from CM066323.1 coordinate 35,034,609, forward strand.
AAAGAGGCTGTAGCGACGATACCCGTCCATTTTGACCTGGTAGGCCGCCAGGAGATCGCGCACGTTCATGGGAGAATCCCAGTCCTTGGTGAGTCGTTCGACGACCTGGATGACACGCCAGAATTGGGGCATCAATTGCTCCGGTGAGAGATCGAACTCACACATAAACTCCTTGGCTAAAGGCGAATATGGCCATTGGAATCCTATTTTAAACGGATATTCGTATATCACGAAATATCCGTCGGGACACATCTTCGGTCGAATCTGACCGGCTCTACTCAGTGTAATCCCCGCAGGGATTTGTGCTAGTTGCCTAAGGGAGTCTAGATCATCTTGATCTCAAATGGAACTTGCAGGCTCGGTTGACATTGCTAATCCTGTTAGCCAAATCTTCAGGTCCGAAAAAGCAAAAAGATCCCAGTTCTTCCTAGGCTTTCTAGCAATGGACTTGCGACGCATATAAGGGAGAAAGAGTCGTACCTTAGATAGTGCTCTAATCCTCGAAGACTCTAAAATTGGTTCAAGATTTTTGCAGGTTTGGAATGGATTCGCAGAAGAAAAAGGGAAGAAATCTCACTCTAAAGGTTTCTGAAATCGTAAAATCGAAAAAGATCCACCAAGGGTCTCTATTTATGTAAATGATCGAGTCGTTCGATGATCGACACATGTCCATGCCTTTTCGAAGACTCGACAGATCGTCGACACCTGGCGTTCACAGCTGTTAGGCATGATCGCACGTCAGCATGACGTCACGATCTTATCCTCTTTTCGACTTCCCATTCAGTTGGGATCGAACCAATTCAGTTCCTAGGCAACTGGAACGACTTTCGACACGTGTCACGACCCTAGACGTCCTTCTGACAAAAAATTTAAAAATTCGAATTTTGAATTTGCCACTTGATAAGTGTGTATTTATATACACTTTTATACCCATTTAGGACTTTAGTTTTGTTTTACACCTTTTCTTTAGAATGGAGCTAGGATGTAGTTTATGGAATAATCCTATCTTTTTGGTGAACGTTTGTTGATTTCTATGTTGCTACAGCAGTGATATTGACAGGCATGGCTCAATCAAGTTGGACGATTTTATTTTGTTGAAGAAAGATCTCAGGCATCTTTTAGTACACCCTTGGGCAGAAGTCAACCCTGAAGATGCCCCTGAAGATGCTCCTGAGGATGCTTCCTAAGATAGCCTTTTGTTACTTTACTTTATTGTACTTAGATGCTTGGTTATTACCCATTGGGTTTAACCACCTTTGTACTTCCTAAGCATCTTTTGATTCCTTGCTTTCTAGTATAAATAGTTTAGATTGTCTTTCATTTGAACTCAGCTTCTACTGGAACAAAGTTTGTCCTAAGCTTTGTTACCAAGTACTTTAAATTTCAATTGCAATCTTTTAGTTACAAGTCATTTCGCTTTTGTCCATTGCTATAGCAACCTTTACAGCTTTCATTACTTTCTGCACTTACATTACGTCATTTACATACATGTCATTTACTTTTAAGCATTTACATTCCAGTATGGTAGGCTAAACACCATAGTGTGGGTGTAAGTGAAGGTTGGCAGATTAAGCCAAGTGTCTTTGGACATTTGTTTGCATTGATATTCTGCTTTACTATTCATAAACAACATGAATACTTCATCCAGTAGTCTTTGACAAATTGACAAGTGTTATTCTATTTGGATGAGTTGGACTCAAATCGGAGACAACGCAAGTGTTGATGTTGGTTGTGTTATAGAGACTATAAAGAGTTGCTTCAATCCTTTGGGTTGAGAAACTATATGGAAAGAAAGGTAAGATCCGACTAGAAGGTTCTTGCTGCACTTACCAAGTGCCCACCCTACGTAAAAAGTCTAATCTGAACTTCCCTTGGAAGGCCATTCAATCCAGTAGTATTGCAGGAGTCTTTGCTGCAGCACTCTTGTGCTTGCTATAGCAATGCCCTGAACACTTTGTTAGCCCAAATCCAACATGATCTTGCACCCATACTATCTTTAATTTCTTGTTGTTATCTTTCAGTACTTTACTTTCAGTTACTAAAAATCTTGTTACCAAAATCTTGTTTTGAAAATCAACTTGTTGCTACTCTTCTTGCTTTAAAAGTCCCTGAGGTATGATATCTGGTATTACTTACCATTATTACTTGTTTTGGACGACACTAGTGAAACATGTATACTTGCATGAATTGCTAGTTGTTGTAGCCTTTTTGGGGTTGCATTTCATCCCGACCAAGTTTTTGGCGCCGTTGCCGGGGATTTTTTTTCAAAGAAAGTTACTTTAAGTTGTTTGAAAAGTTGATTTTTACAATATGTGTTTTTGTGGTTTATGCCAAGACTACCTCACGGGGCTGTGTTTGATCTTGATCCTGATATTGAGAGAACTTTCAGAAGAGAAGAAGGGTACAAAGAGCTTTGCTTCAAAACCCTGCTGCTCCTGCTGAAATGGCAGCACCAGAACCCAACCCTGAGGAGGAAGTTATTAGGATTGCTAACTCAAGAAATGGTGGCATCATGGACTATGCTATTCCTATGCTTGCCCAGCTGCACACAGGAATACGTATGCCCAATATTGATGGTGACCAATCTGAGCTTAAGCCTATTATGTTTCACATGTTACAAACAAATGGTCAATTTGCTGGACTCCTTACTGAGGATCCACATTTGCACCTAAAGAATTTTATGGAGCTCACTGACTCTTTTCACCTTGGTGGAGTATCTGTTGAAGCCTTAAGGCTGAAGTTATTTCCATGGTCTTTAAGGGATAGAGCCAAAGCTTGGTACAATTCTTTAGCTCCTGATTCAATCACAACTTGGAATGAAATGGCTGAAAAGTTTTTAAGAAAATACTTTCCCCCAACCAGGAATGCCCAATTTAGAAATGAAATTTGTCAATTTAAACAATTGGATGGAGAGGCAGTTCCTGAAGCTTGGGAGAGGTACAAAGAGTTACTAAGGAAATGCCCACATCATGGCATTCGATACTGCATACAGCTTGAGTCCTTTTACAATGGTCTTGATATGTCAGCAAAGCAAATGCTTGATGCTACTGCAGGTGGAGCCTTTATCTCTAGTACCTACACTGATGGTTACAACATTTTAGAAAAAATTGCCAACAATAGTGGTCAGTGGATGGATCCCAGAGCAATTTTACTCAGACCAACTGTGGGAACCCCTGGAACAGATCCTATTACTGTTTTAACTGCTCAGTTAACGGCCATGAACACCATGTTGAAAAACATGAATGCTCCAGCTGCTAATACTGTTGTTGCAGCATCTGTCTCTGAGTTCCAACCAGTTCCGTGTGTGTACTGTGGTGAAAGTCATACTTTTGACCAATGCAGCCTAAATGTTGAATCTGTGAACTACATCCACAACAGACCTAATCGGTTTGGTAACACTTACAACTCCAGTTGGAAAAACCATCCCAATTTTTCTTGGCACAGCCCATGTTTGAATCCACCAGCTGTGAAAGATCAGAAGCAAAAATTTCAACCAAACCAACAAGCTCCATATCAACAAGGTCCATCTACCTACCAAAAGCCTCCTAACCAGCAAGGTGAACAACCAGCTTCCTTGGAAGATGTGCTGAAAGGTTTTATAAACCATACCACTTCAGCCATGAATCACCAAAATGCTACCATCAAGAATTTGGAGACTCAAATAAGACAAATGGCCATAGAGTTGACACATAGACCAAATGGAACACTACCTAGTGATACTGAAGTCCCTAGGAATGTGATCAAAGAACAAGTGAAAGATATTAGTTTAAGGAGTGGAAAGGACTTAGTTAACAGTGGTCCAAAAGAACCAAAAACTGTTATACAGCCCATCACTGAGAAGAGTGCTATAGCAACACCCACTGTTGTTCTTAAACCAGTGGTGATTGAAGAAGTTGTGACTGTACCACCTAAGTCTGACTATCCATTACTCTTTCCAAGTGAAGTGAGCCCTAATACAAGCAAGAAAGATGCTGCCACATACCTAACACCATCAGATCCTGTTGTTGCAGCACCTGACCAACCAATAGAAACCCCCACTGTCCAACCCATACCAAATCCTAAGAAGGCAGTTATTGCTCCTGTTCCACCTTACATTCCTTACCCACAGAGGTTGAGGAATCAACAGGAGGAATTTCAGTTTAAGAAGTTTCTAGATGTATTCAAGCAATTGCACATTAACATCCCATTGGTAGAGGCTAATGAAAATATGCCTAACTATGCCAAATTTTTGAAAGATATATTGAGTAAGAAAAAGAAACTCACTGAGTATGAAACTGTTGCCCTTACAGAAGGATGTAGTGCCCTTGTTTCCAATAGACTTCCCCCTAAACTGAAGGATCCTGGGAGTTTTGTAATTCCCTGTTCAATAGGTGGGAAACATGTAGGAAATGCTATGTGTGACCTTGGTGCTAGCATAAACCTTATGCCCTTATCCATTTTCAAAAAACTAGGGATAGGAGAGGCTAGACCAACCACTGTGACTCTACAGTTGGCAGACAGAACCATAGCATATCCTAAGGGCAAGATAGAGGATATTTTGGTACAAGTAGATAAATTCATCTTCCCAGCTGATCTCATAATCCTTGACTTTGAAGCAGATAAGGATACACATTTACTTTTAGGAAGGCCTTTCCTTGCCACTGGTAGAACCATCATTGATGTCTAAAAGGGAGAGTTGACCATGAGAGTGAACGACCAGAATGTTACTTTCAACGTTTTCAATTCCATGAAACATCCTGATGAAGTATAGACATGTTCTATGCTATGCACCATTGAATCAATGTGTCATGAGGGAGCCTTAGAAGAGATTCTAGGAACCAAAAGTGAGCAGTTGGAAGAACTTGAGGATAGTGACAGTGAGGAGGATAGTACTTTAGACAATAGTGAGTTGCTACAGCAAGCTGCAGCATTTGAGCTGTTGGAAGAAGAACCCACACACAAGACCCCTTTACCATCAATAGAAGCACCACCAGATTTGGAGTTGAAGCAATTACCTGCCCACCTTAAGTATGCATTCTTAGGGGAAGACAGTAAGCTACCTGTGATCATCTCAGCTTCTTTGGAAGCTGAGCAAGAGAAGCAGCTAGTTGAAATTGTTAGCCCCAAGTATCTCTTATGTAAAAGTATTGAAAATATTACAAGTCAGAAGACCACCAGAGATCCAGCAGAAGACCTAGAAGAAATCCAACAAGAAGACCATCAGAGCTCGACAGAGCTCTGGCGGAACCAACAAAGCTCAACAGAGCTCTGACAGAAGACTTCTTCTATTCAACAGAAGAACTGTTCACAACAGAAGACCAACATAGCTCTGGCGTATGAGCTTTGGTGACTGAAGACCTCTGTGAAGCCTAAGTCTCGTAGAAATCTCTAAGTGTTAGACACGTGTCCGTACTTTCCACGTAAGCCCTGAAAGGACGAAGACACACTTTCCACGTGTCATTCCAGGGTTAGATAGTACACTGACTAGTGCTTTATCAGACTATAAATAGAGTGGTAGTGGAACACACAATTGTAAGCTTTTGGAAGAATAGTTTTCCACAATTGTAAAAGCACACACTGCTACATTCCATAGCACTACCACTGTATGATATTGTTCCCCGAGAGATTTTTGAATACACACACTTGAACGTGTTCTTAGTGTTATTCAAATATCAATATACGAGCAGCTTATTTACTTGATCTTGTTATCATATTACTGTTCATTCTTGATCTCTCTCACTGTTACATTATCGTTTATACAATCACTCACATTTTAATGGCTTTATATGATGCTTCCGCTATATGTTTTATGTTGTTTATGTGATACAACGTGAATATGGGAACCTACCGTTGGTATCAGAGCGGATTGATTTGCTCAAATCAATCGATCCAATCTATCCAGGTTGATTCATAGTTGTTGATTGTTGTTCTTCAAAAGCTTCATAGTATACTCTATTTTTGCTTACAAGTTTAAAACAAGTTTTCATAGTTCTTTTAATATTGTTTAAAGCTTTCTAGTTTAGTCTAAAGATCTTCTCTACTCAAAGTTACTGTTCCATTGGTTACTGTTCATCCACTTTCAGTTTAAACTCTTTCAAAATCTGTTGAAAAGTTCGTACTCTGTTTTTCTTCAAAATGGTTGATAACAACATTAATGCCATCTATACTGCTGGCTCTCTGACCAAACCTCCTACTCTTCTAAGAGATGAATATCCTCAGTGGAAGATTAGGATGGTTAATTTCTTGATGGAATGGATAGAGATTTGATGCGTTCTGTCACGGATAGACCATTCCAACCCATGGTTTTGGTTCCACGTGTACCCACAACAGAAACTACTGTTGAGATTCCTGCTTACTTCAAAGCTAAAACCACCGGGTTTACTGAAGATGAGAAGCTTAAAATGGAAAATGACCTTAAGGCAGTTAGACTTCTGATTATGGCCATTCCAAACGATATATTTCAAGAACTAGATTCATGTGTTACTGCTAAAGAAATCTGGGATCAGCTTCTTAATCAACTTGAGGGTGGTATCAAGACCGAAAAGAACAGAAGGACCCAATGTATTAACGAATACAACGATTTCAAGGCACTTCCTGAGGAAACCCTACAACAGACCTACAATAGATTTAATGTTTTAATAAACAAATGCAAAAAGTGTGGGGTTGTTAGGTCGAAGGAAGATAACAATGTTCTGTTCCTGAAAAGTTTGAATGATAAATGGTTAAATCTGTCCATGTCTTTACAAGCTAATCAAGATTTGGATGCATGGTCTCTAACTGATGTGTATGGCACTCTTGCTGCACAAGAGAAGGATGTTGTCAAACAAAAAGGCAAATCCACCATTGCAGGTCCAATCGCTTTGATTTCAGATTCAAAGAATCCCCTGAAGGAAAGTCCAACAGAGAAAGCTCCAGCAGAGAGAAGAAGAAAGAGAAGGTAGTGAAAAAGAAAGGAAAGAAAAGCTTTGTTGCTGAAAGTGATGCTGAAGAAAGTTCATCAGAAGATGATGATATCAATGCTTTTGCTCAATCTCTTGCGTTAATAACTCAAAAGTTTAACAAGAGATTTGGTAACAAAGTATTTGATAGAAGAGGTAGATACGAGAGAGAAGAGAAAGATGAGAAAAGAGGTTACGCTGCACCTCACCAACAGAACAGAGCTCCACAAGAGCAAAGACCTCAACAAAAGTATAATCCTCCAGCTCCTCAGAAAACCGATGCTGCCTAACCCATCAACCAGAATGATGGACGTTGTTTTAGATGTGGCAAACCCGGCCATTTCTCTGCTAATTGTAGAGGTAAACTGGTAAAAGACCAGGATTACTACAAGAACAAATACAGGTACAATTACCGAGAAAGAAGCTACGTTGCTGAGATGGAAAACTGGATCTCTGATTCGTCCTCTGATGACCAACCAGAGCAGGCCAATTTTTGCGGGGTTGCTGTGGATGATGAAAGTCTAGAAGAGGTAGCAGATTGGATGACTGGAGAGATACCAGAGAGAACAACAGAGGAAATTTTGTCTCAGAATGCATTTGCTCTTACTGTAACAGAGCCAAATGAAAGAGCGCTGGAGACCACCAGACCCAGTGCCAAGGTATGTTCTTCTGAATCAAAATATGACTCTGAGTTGGAAATGCATGTTTCGTTGTTAACAGAGGAATTTCAACTTTTAAAACAAAAGCTTTCTGAGGAAAAGGAATTAAGAAAGCTAGCTCAGAAGGATATGTCCTTCTACAAGAGAGAGAAAACTCTCTTGGAACAGGAAAAGGAAGAAATCTTTAAAGAAAAATATGAGCTAGAAGTCTTAACACAACAGAAGGAAAACACCTTTTCTGAAAAAGTTAAAGAGTTTGAGGAAGTTTTGAAGCAAAAGACTGAAGAGGTTAAGAAGTCAGAAACAGAAAGACTTAACTATGTTGCTTTAAAAGATTATTTTCAAAGAGAAAGGGAGGTTTTGCATCAATCCCTGCAGAGAAAAGAAATCTTAATAAAAAAGTACCAGGATGCACAAGATGTGCACATTAAGATAAACTCCCAAATGGATACACAAGGTCTTGGTTTCAGTGACCTTGCTCCCTACAATGAGAGGAAGAAGACATCCTTGTCTTCTGCCTTCTGTGTTGGGAAAATCCAGGAAGATGTGATCTCTGGTACTGCAGTATTTAAAAGAATCAAAACCTCAGATTTTTCAAGGACCAGAAGACTCAATTTCAGGAATGTCAGCTATGACTCCTTGGATAAAGAAAAGGTTACAAAACCATCTTCAAAGTTTATTCTTGATCAAGGAAAATCTAGGATCATACTTCCTGAGTCTGTTAAAAGTCTGGATCCTAAAGAGATTTTCAACTTTAACTCTTTTAAGGGACAGAAGTCTGTTACTTCTGTGGCTGAATCCTCTGGTGATAAACCACAGAGCGAGCTCAACCCTGAAGCACCCGTCTTCTCCCCTTCCTGTGAATCAATAAGAACATCTTTTGAAGAGGATTTGAAAAGAGTTCTTGAGGAGAATATTGCATCTGATGCTTTAAAACCCAAGTTAAAAAAGTTCAAGTCTGCCAAAGCTGTTATCTCAGTGATGCCCAATGAGTCTAACACCTCCACCAGAGCCACCAGAGACTTTCTAGGCTCTAACAGTGACTCTGACTCTGAGGTGGATGAGCAAATTTTCTGTGCTCAAGAGACTGTTTTTCACAAACCTGTTTTACCAAAGCAAGTAACTGCTGAATCTGATCCTTTGAAAAGTGTATCTTTCTTTAAGAAACAATCCAGATTCATACCAGTTCCTAATTTTCAAAACAAGGGTATCAGAATTCTTTCTTCTGATAAGATAGAAGAGAAGAGAAGAGAGAAAGCAAAAAATGTTTCTGTAAATAACACTTTTGTTCCCTTTGTGTATAAACCAATCAGATTTACACCAGAGCAGAAGGGCAAGTGGAAAGTCAATGACCAACCTATTCCTGCCTCTGTTGTAAATCAAAGGAGAAACTCTTTTTGGCCCAGTGAATCTATTCCAAAGAAAAATGGCAATTTCAAGAAGCCAAACCAGGACAGATTGTATGCAAAGACATCTAGTCCTAAAGTTTTTCAAAATAAAGTGCCATTCAACCAACAGTTTTTGAATAAAAACAACAATATGCATCAAACTTCATGTTCTATCAACTGCAATTGCATTCAATTACTGTTAAAGCTCCAGAATCACCTAAATGGTCCACACTGTGTTCTGAATCAGTCATTTCAAAGGAAGAATCCCAAGACTGTTCAGAATACACAGAGAAAATCCTCGGGCACACCATTAAAGAATGGAAAGCCAGCAGGTAAGCCTGTTAACACCCCCAAGCCTAACAAGAAAGGACCCATTATGCAATGGGTACCTAAAAATAACTAATCTGTCTTGTAGAAGCCTCATGTGCAGATCTGATACCTAGATTCAGGATGTTCCAGGCACATGACAGGCAATAAGGAGCTGCTGACTTCATTCAAGAACAAAATGGGAAGTGCAGTAACCTTTGGAGGAGATAGTGGTGGACAGATTAGAGGCTATGGTACTTTAAATAATGGTGGTGTTTCAGTTTCCAAGGTTGCTTATGTTGAAGGATTAAATCATAATCTGCTCAGTATAAGTCAACTTTGTGATCATGGGTTCAATGTCAATTTTAAGAAGAAGTATTGTTCTTTGTTGCTCTCCGAGTCTGGTCAAGAACTTTTAAGAGCCGACAGAAAAGGCAATCTGTATAAAATGAATTTTAATCCAAACCAAAACTCTACAACAGAAAAACTCTGTTTAGTGTCTTTGAAAAAGGAAGATGTCTGGCTCTGGCATAAAAGATTTGCTCATCTTAATTTCTCAAATCTTGACAAGCTCGTGAAGTTGAACTTAGTGAAAGGTCTACCTTCGCTTAAATTTGACAAAGACCATCTCTATTCTGCTTGTGAGTTGGGTAAGATGAAAAGATCTTCACACAGAACAAAGAGTGATCACAGTTGTCCCAGACCTTTGCATATGCTTCATGTGGATCTTTGTGGTCCAATCTCTGTGCAAAGTCTGTCGGGCAAGAAGTATATTCTTGTTTTAATAGATGAATTTTCTAGATATACTTGGATTGAGTTCATCAGAGTAAAATATGATGTCCCAGAAATTTTGATAAGTTTGTTGAAGAGGATACAGGTTCTGATAGGTCTCAAAGTCCAAAAGTTGAGAAGTGATAATGGGACAGAGTTTAAAAACGCCAGAATTGATGCCTACCTATCAGAGGAAGGAATCTCCCAGAACTTCTCAGCTGCCAGAACTCCACAACAGAATGGTGTGGTGGAGAGAAAGAACAGAACTCTGGTAGAAGCCGCCAGAACCATGTTGGCAGGTTCTATCCTTCCTATCAACTTCTGGGCAGAGGCAGTCTCAACAGCATGTTTTACCCAAAACAGAGCTGTAATTGTGAAAAGATTTAAGAAGACTCCCTATGAACTCATCAACAATTGAAGGCCAAACGTGAAATACTTTCATGTTTTCGGCTGCAAGTGTTATATCTTGAATGACAGAGAACATTTGGGCAAGTTCGATAGGAAGGATGACGAAGGAATCTTTATTGGTTATTCTTTAACCTCTAAAGCCTACAGAGTCTACAATACCAGAACCAGAGTCATTCAAGAGAGCATAAATGTGTCCTTTGATGAAAATACATCAAGTTCCTCTGATCGCAAATCACCAGAGGGGACACAGACGAAAGAGAAGCCCAGTTCTTCAAAGTCAAGGGAAGAAGATATCAACTTAGTGTTCAACGATTTCTTCGATGATGATGATTCCTCTGTCAACATCACCAGAGGCAATCAAGCTCAGAACTCTGCGGAACAGAATCTAAGAGGTACAACTCTTACAGGTCCCTCCAATTCTTCACCATCTACTTCTCTGTCTACAGGTGTTATTCAGATAAATGAGGAACCACAACAAGATGTAAGAGAACCTGAACAAGAGCCATCATCACCCCTGTTGACTCATATTAGGAGAGACTCCCTATTTGAAAGCTCACCCTCTCAGAGCCCTGTTGGGACATCACAGAGTAATGAGGACACTCCCTAGAGTTGTGTGCCACAGACCCCTGGTCCTAATCCACAGAGCTCTGATGCTGAAGTTCGTCTTTTCTCATCAGAAGCACAAACTCCACCTGTTGTCCATGCTCCCATGACCAGATGGACAAAGGATCATCCTCATCATCTAATTATTGGTGCTGCTGAAGATGGTGTGAAGACAAGATCGGCCACAATCAATGAAGCTTTCTTTGTCAATTTTCTAAGCATAATTGAGCCGAAGAAGATCTCTGAAGCCCTGGAAGACCCAAACTGGATAGAAGCCATGCAAGACGAGCTTCTGGAATTTGAAAGAAATAAAGTTTGGTCCTTGGTTCCACTTCCTAAAGATAAAGCTGTTATTGGAACCAAGTGGGTGTTCAGAAATAAAAAGGATGAAGATGGGATTATCATCAGAAATAAAGCTCGGCTGGTTGCAAAGGGATATTGCCAAGAATAAGGTATAGATTATGATGAAACCTTTGCACCTGTGGCTAGGCTAGAAGCAATCAGAATCTTCTTAGCCTATGCTGCACATAAAGGTTTCAAGGTCTACCAAATGGATGTAAAATCTGCCTTTCTGAATGGCAAACTCCAAGAAGAAGTTTATGTCCAGCAACCACCAGGTTTTGAAAGCTCAGAGTTTCCAGACCACGTTTACAAGCTAGACAAAGCTCTGTATGGCCTTAAGCAATCTCCTAGAGCCTGGTATGAAACTCTGTCAAATTTTCTGTTGACTAATCACTTCGAGAAAGGTACTGTCGATACAACTCTATTCTTTAGAAGGTACAAGAATGATATTCTTCTGGTACACATATATGTTGATGACATTATCTTTGGGTCTACAAGGCAGGAATACTGTGATAAGTTTGAGGGTTTAATGAAAAGTGAATTCCAAATGAGCATGATGGGAGAACTTTCTTTCTTCCTTGGTTTACAAGTAAAACAATCCATCAGAGGGACTTTTATAAGTCAGTCTAAATACATCTCTGATATTTTGAAAAAGTATAAGCTCAATAATTCAAATCCTATGAAAACTCCTATTGCCACTGGAGTTAAACTTGATCATGATCCTCACGGTGAATCTGTGGATATCAAGAACTACAGGGGCATGATAGGATCACTTCTGTATTTGACTGCAAGCAGACCCGATATAATGTTTGCAACCTGTCTTTGTGCCAGATTTCAAGCAAATCCTAAAGAATCCCATTTGTCTGCTGTCAAGCGCATATTTAAATATCTCAAGGGGGCTCAATTTTTGGGTCTCTGGTATCCTCTTAATTCTGGTTTCGAGCTTATTGCATATACAAATTCAGATTATGGAGGATGCAGGAATGACAGAAAGAGTACTTCTGGTAGCTTCCAATTGCTTGGAGAAAAATTGGTGAGTTGGACATCCAAGAAACAGAACTGTGAATCAACTTCTACAGCAGAAGCAGAGTATGTTGCTGCTGCTAGTTGTTGCTCTCAAGTGATCTGGATGAAAACACAACTCAAAGATTATGGCATGGAGTACAGCAAGATCCCAATTTTGTGTGACTCCAAGAGTGCCATAGCAATTACGGCTAATCCAGTCCAGCACTCAAAGACAAAACATATCGACATAAGGTACCATTTTATAAAGGATCATGTTGAAAAAGGGACGATTGAAATGTACTTTGTTTCAACCGACTTCCAACTTGCTGACTTGTTCACAAAAGCCCTTGACGAAAGGAGATTTAATTTCTTAATCAGCAAGATGGGTATGCTGAACATGTCCTCTTAACTCTGTTTTAAAATCAACAGAGCCTCTGATGTTCCTACCAGAGCTCTGTCAAAATGGTTAGGTAGGATAGTTCACCAGAGCCTCTGATGTTCTCACCAGAGCTCTGCCAGCATACTTTCTCAGTATTTTCCTCTTGTGAATTTCTTGTGTGTATTTTTTTTGTACATAAGTTTTTTTATCTCTCAAAGAGCTGAAAAGAAAATTCTATCTATTAAGCTCACCATTTTAGGGGGAGCTTAAGAGAAAAATAAGCATGGTTTTAGGGGGAGTAAGTCAAATCAATTTCCAAATCCAAATGACTGCTTTTTAAGAAGGAAAACCTGTTCTGTTGAAAACCTTTTGATAATGTCAAAAACTTACCAGAACTCTGATATTTCACCAGAGCCTCTGATGTTTCTTCACCAGAACTCTGTGAAATTTTGAAGTCAGTTTTGTTCTCGTTCTTTGACTACTTTCACATCAGCTACAGGATTTTTAAATGATTTTGGGTAAAGGTGAAACATCTTGGGTTACTTGAAAAGGAATGGAAAAGGTCACTCAACAGAGGCAAACTGTACTAAGCTCCACCAGAGCTCTGTCAATTTTCTGCCACGTCATCAGAAGTGATATCATCAGAGGTGCGGGTCATTTCTAAGCATCAACCACATGTTACCCACACATCTCTAACCGTGACGGTTTGATATCCCAAAAGTTGTCAGAACCAAATCCACGTGGCACACTCTGATTGAGAAACCAACCGTTAGCTGTTTCCACGTTCCACTGTTGAGGTCGCTCCACTATCTGACACTCGAGTGCCTACAGTACCTACGATGGTTATCCAGCCATACGTTTTGAGTATAAATACCCATTCCAATCGACCCATTTCATTCTTACGATTGCTAAACATTCAAAACCCTTAATCTTTCCCTTCTTTCATTCAAAACCCTTAAGTTCTTCAAAAACCTAACCTGCAACAATGGCTGAAAGACAAAACACCGCTGAATCAAGCCGTATAGGGCCTGTCGACGAAATCGTAATCCAACCTTACGAGTTCGCAGACAATAACTACCGTTTTGATGCCAATCCAGGCAACTATCTACCCATTTACCACATTTTTGTTGAGTTTTTTAGAAACTCAGAACTCTTTAGAGCCCTCACAATGTTCGACGATGATCTCCCTGAACTTTATGTACAACAATGGTGGACCACTTGTCAGTTCATCCCAGAACAAAAGGGGATTATTGGCAATGTTGATGTTGGAAGAAATGCAGGAGGTGGATCAATACGCATCCGCGACAAAACCTTCAGGAGAATATTTGGGATGCAAACAAGAAGACAGCTAGGAATTCAAGCGTACGAGAAACCCCCAAAAGTTGTTGTTCTTCTTGACTTCGTGAAGTTCTTAGGTTACAACAACCAAAGACTAAACAAAATAGGAGACTTCAGAAGAGGAAATTTACCCCCGGTGTGGAATTTCATGTTTTCCACACTGAACCGAAACCTAACCAGCATAGAGATCCTACAGATCATGTATGGCCTTTACTTTAAACGAAACTTTGATTATGCCAAGATTCTCTACAAGGACCTCTTATCTGCTGTCAATACCAATACCTCAGCCCTAGCAAAAGGAGGAGAAGTAGGAGTCCACAGAAGCCTGAAATCAATCAGATATCCTCGTTTCATCAGTCTGGTAATACGAGAAGCCTTCCCCATCTTGAACCTAACTCAACAGGGAAATCCTACACCTGTTTGGGTTATGTCCAGGTTCCTTTCAACAACTACAGAAGAATACCCAAACGTTAGAAGGGTACCCAGAACAATGCTTTCATTAATAGATGCCACACACATCTCTATCCAAAACTATAATACTGCTGCTCAACCTCAAGAACCTGAGGTGAGATCCCCAGCATACTTAGGATCTGAGCCCTCATTGGAAAGTATGAGTGAGGTAAGAGGAGAAGCAGAGGTAAACAGACCAGAGGCAAGAGTACCCGAAGTGGTGTCTTCCTCTACACAAGTGTTGGAGGAGGAAGTAGTGGACAGAGCATCCCCTATGGAGACTGTCCATGAGGAAGAAAGGGAAGCTACAGAGGAGGTGGCAGAGAGTTCGCCCTCCTCTGGTAGTGGTGAGAAAGAACAGAGAGAAAAGAGTGAATTCGAGAGTTCTATACCCGTAAGAACCGAGGGAATGGTGAGTTTAGAAGAAGATGTTCAAGTTATGAACACACATGTGAGATTCCGCAGCCCAACTCCCAGTGCAACCACGTTACCTATCCCTGGTGATCAAGACCAGAGGGGTATTGAAACAGAGGCGCACACCTCGAACCTTAACCAGACAGAACCACCAGAGGCAACTCTTCAAGCCTCTGGTATGCACATAACCGGGGAATCCATCTTTGGTAATGATGTTCAATTGCCCCAGAACATCGATAGGTCACCTCCACACGATGATGCCTCTGTGGCTCATATAGATTTGACACAAAATAGTCCTGAGATCTTTCGTATCTCACGTAGTCTCTGTCCGACTCATGGACAATGGGATGACCTAGTTTCACAAGGGAAGACTTTGCTTGATCCAAGTTCTTCTCATCACATCAAATTTCCTTCTCCAGAACCTGAGCTGGAAGAGGAACCTCTGATCAGAACACTTGTAGATGTTTCCCCTGAAAAGGAACGTCAAGGATCGGGTGGAAGTCCTCCAAGAGCCAACATAAAAACAACTCTTGAAGGAGGCACCTCTAGACTCGAGGCTGAATTGGATCCATCTGTTGGAGCCAAGGTTACCCCTGCTGAGACTGTTACAAGAGAAGAGTTCACAAGCTTCTGTGATAGTCTTAGCAACTCTTTGAATGAGTATAAACTTATCAACGAATCCAAAGAGGAGCTGATCCGCAAGGAGAATGCTTCTCTCAGAGAAGAGCTGCAACAGATCTCATCTAAATATGCAGAGATAAACCAGAAGTATGCAGATGTTGAAAAGGTAAAAGCAGAGGAGACAACAAAGATTTCAACAGAGCTTGCTGAACTAAAAAGAGTCATGGCAGAGAACCACACCGCGGCAATGAACAGAACGCTGCCCATGCCTTCCATTCTTTTATCAGACTCCAATGTCAGAACCTTGACAGAGTTAATCAACGACTCTGTTAAGAATGCAATCAAAGAAGCCACGACATCTTCTTCTACTCCTGTCAACATATCTGGTCCAAGCCCCAATGATTTACCTATGACAGTTGGCCAGATGGGAGAGTTCAGCAGATCTGTTTTAAGCAAGATGATGTCTATATCATCCAAGTTCGTCATGAAAGCCCAGGCGACAGAGCGACATGTACAGTCATCTCTTGACACTCACAAAGTAAACTTTGAGAGTCAAGTTGATGAAATCTGAACTGCTGCAACAGAGGTCGAAGACGCATTGAAAGCGGCAGTCACTACTTTCACAGATGCCATCAAAAAGACTGCTACACTCAAAAGACCTGCAGAAGGACCCCCAGAAGGAGAGCCTTCAAGCAAAAAGGGTAAGTTTGTTGTTCCGGCCTCACTCAATGCAGGAATTGCAGATTCTGATGATGATGATGACTTTCAAGATGCTCCAGAAGGAAATTCCGATAATCAAACGGGTGAGTCAACAGAACAACAAAAGGGGGAGAAGGAGAAAGATAAAGAACAAGAGAAAGAGAAGGAGAAAGAGGCTGAGAAAGAGAAAGAGACAGAGACAGAAATGAATAAGGGGAAAGAGAAAGTGACAGAAGCAGAGACGGAGATGGAGATGGAAGAAGATACAGGAGACAAGGGGATGACAGAAGACATTCCACCAGAGATGACTATGGTAGTGTTTGACTACATGTTCAAAGATAGAATCATCAGAACAACAGAAGAGTCAACTCAACCACCACCAGAGATCATCATACTTGACACCCCTCCTCCATATCCAAGAACTGAACCAGAGAGATCAAACCCAATCTCTGCTGATGAACAAATAAGCCAAGCTGAACCTCAAATCCAACCCCAAGTTCAAACCCAAGCTATACAAGACCCCGGACGACATGTTGATATTCTTATGGCCGAAACCCATGAAGATCAGAACCCAATTCAACCAGAACAGAACCCAGAAACATCAACCCGACACACTGAGAACCCGTCCTTAGAAGAATTATTTGCATATCTCTATGCTGACAGAGATATTATCCCTGTCAATGCCAGACCCATCAACCCGTATCTTAACCCTGACAGAATAAGAAATCTCTCAGATGCAAGGAGAAGGTTCATTTAAACGAAGTCAAATCTAAACAAAGCCATAAACTCTTCCTTTGGAATCCGCAGAATCATGGACATCAAACAAAGGAAATTTTCATATGACAGAGTTATGTACCATGAGTACGCTGTTGAATCAACAGAAGGCAAGATCCAAACTTTCAACGACAACGATCTTGTGCTTCTGAATCCATATGACTTAGTTACTCTTCATGGATATTGCTTGAACTTCAACGAAAGATACAAAGAAGCAAGGACAGCTTTACCAGAGGTTCAATACGCTATGCAAGAGCACGTCAATCTTAGAACATAGATCGACTTTCAGCTAGGCATAGAGTTCGAAGTTGAGAAACTGGCGATTGCACCTCCAAATGAAAACCTTGAGGGTTATGGCCATTACAGAACTGGAACCATGGTTAGAGATCCTCCAATCTTCATCTGTCGACAGAAGGGCACCAAGAAGGCCATCAGAGCTGCTGAAACCCACAAGTACTCAAGTGAGTCGCTGCAGTATCTCAAGAACATGATCTAGAATCTCCCAAGGGAAAAGTGTCCAGAAGAGCAACTCAGACTCTACATTAACCAGATCAACCTTATGCTAGATTTCCGAGAGCTGATCAAAAAATTCGACAGAATGCTAAGGGGAGATTATTTTGGTTAAGTGTACTTATTCTTTTGCATTGCATTGTAATATCCTGAAAAGAATAGTGCAAAGTTTCACAGAGGTAAAAGTTCTCTGTCTTTTGTTTATATCTTTGTAAATTCCAAATTTTATTTTCAATACTTAGGGGGAGATTGTTAGCCCCAGGTATCTCTTATGTAAACGTATTGAAAATATTACAAGTCGGAAGACCACCAGAGATCCAGCAGAAGACCTAGAAGAAATCCAACAAGAAGACCATCAGAGCTCGACAGAGCTCTGGCGGAACCAACAGAGCTCAACAGAGCTCTGACAGAAGACTTCTTCTATTCAACAGAAGAACTGTTCACAACAGAAGACCAACAGAGCTCTGGCGTATGAGCTCTGGTGACGGAAGACCTCTGTGAAGCCTTAGTCTCATAGAAATCTCTAAGTGTTAGACACGTATCCGTACTTTCCACGTAAGCCCTAAAAGGACGAAGACACACTTTCCACGTGTCATTCCAGGGTTAGATAGTACACTGTCTAGTGCTTTATCAGGCTATAAATAGAGTGGTAGTGGAACACACAATTTTAAGCTTTTGGAAGAATAGTTTTCCACAATTGTAAAAGCACACACTGCTACTATCCATAGCACTACCACTGTACGATATTGTTCCCCGAGAGATTTTTGAATACACACACTTGAACGTGTTCTTGGTGTTATTCAAATATCAATATACGAGCAGCTTATTTACTTGATCTTGTTATCATATTACTGTTCATTATTGATCTCTCTCACTGTTACATTATCGTTTACACAATCACTCATATTTTAATGGCTTTATATAATGCTTCCGCTATCTGTTTTATGTTGTTTATGTGATACAACGTGAATCTAGGAACCTACAGAAATGCTTCAATCTCACACCAAAGCCATAGGTTGGACCATCTCTGACCTTAAAGGTATAAGTCCATCCATTTGTCAACACACGATAATCTTAGAAGACAAAGACTTTACCTCTGTAGAGCCTCAAAGGAGATTGAACCTTGTAATGAAGGAAGTGGTCAAGAAAGAAATCCTAAATTGGCTTGATGCTGGAATCATTTACCCTATAGAAAGTAGCAATTGGGTGAGTCTTGTCCAGTGTGTTCCAAAGAAGGGGGGTGTCACTGTGGTAGAAAATGAAAAAAATGAGCTAATTCCAACCAGAATAGTGTCAGGGTGGAGGATTTGTATGGACTATAGGAAGCTTAACAAAGTAACCCACAAAGACCATTTAGCTTTGCCATTCATAGACCAAATGTTGGATAGACTAGCTGGAAAAGAATACTATTGCTTTTTAGATGGCTATTCAGGGTATAACCAGATTTCTATAGCACCTGAGGACCAAGAGAAAACAACTTTTACTTGCCCTTATGGTACTTTTGCCTTTAGGAGGATGCCCTTTGGATTGTGCAATGCACCAGCCACATTTCAGAGATGCATGATGTCCATATTCTTTGATATGTTGGAAACCTCTATGGAGATTTTCATGGATGACTTTTCTGTCTATGGATCTTCCTATGAGGATTGTTTGAAAAACTTGGAACAAAGCCTTAAGAGATGTGAGGAGACTGGTCTAGTTCTAAACTGGGAAAAATGTCATTTCATGGTAAAAGAAGGCATTGTTTTGGGTCATGTAATTTCAAAAAGGGGAATAGAGGTAGACAAGGCCAAACTAGAAGTCATTAAGAGTCTACCTGAGCCCATAAATGTTAAAAGTATAAGAAGTTTTCTTGGACATGCTGGATTTTATAGGAGGTTTATAAAAGATTTTTCAAAAATTTCCAAACCCCTCTGTTTATTACTTCAGCATGACCAACCATTTGATTTCAACAAGGAGTGTAAATCTGCTTTCAACACTTTGAAGAAAGCACTGATTTCTGCCCCTATTGTTGTTACTCCTGATTGGACAAAACCATTCGAACTTATGTGTGACGCAAGTGATTGGGCAGTTGGTGTTGTTTTAGGCCAAGTTAATGACAAGATTTTCCACCCAATCTACTATTCCAGTAAAACTCTAAATGAAGCCCAAATATACTACACAACCACTGAGAAAGAACTTTTGGCTGTGGTTTTTGCATTTGAAAATTTTAGATCATACTTAATGGGTACTAAGGTCATTGTTCACACTGACCATGCAGCCATCAAGTATTTGATTTCCAAAAAAGATGCCAAGCCAAGGTTAATAAGGTGGGTTCTTTTGCTTCAAGAGTTTGAGATTGAAATAGTAGATAGAAAAGGGGTGAACAATCAAGTTGCTGATCACTTGTCCAGGTTAGAAAAAAGAGAATCAAGCACTGGTGGTATTAATGAAAAGTTCCCTGATGAGCAGCTCTTAATGCTACAGCATCATACAGCCCCTTGGTTTGCAGACATTGCAAATTTCTTGGCTGTTGGGATTATTCCACCAAATCTAAACAAAGGCCAAAAGAAGAAGCTAATCCATGATTCTAAGAACTATCTTTGGGATGACCCTTTTCTGTTTAAAGTAGGGGCTGACTAGATCCTAAGGAGGTGCATACCTCAACAGGAAGTGCCTGTAGTGCTGCAACATTGTCATGCTGCTGCATATGGTGGCCACTTTGGTGGCCAAAGAACTGCAGCCAAGGTTCTTCAATCTGGGTTTTTCTGGCCACACTCTTCCAAGATGCTGATAATTTTGTGAAGAGGTGCAATGAGTGTCAAAGGGTTGGATCCATCTCCCAAAGACATGAAATGCCCCTCAATGGCATTCTTGAAGTAGAAATCTTTGATGTATGGGGAATTGACTTCATGGGTCCATTTTCCATGTCTGGAAACAATCAATACATATTGGTGGTTGTGGATTATGTATCCAAATGGGTAGAAGCCACAGCCTGTCACACCAATGATGCCAAGATTGTGGATAAGTTTTTGCATAAGCACATATTCACAAGGTTTGGTACCCCTAGAGCCATGATCAGTGATGAGGGTACCCACTTTGTGAATAACATGATGAAAGGAGTTATGGAAAAGTATAACATAAACCATAGGGTAGCAACAGCTTATCATCCTCAAACTAATGGTTTAGCAGAACTTTCCAATAGAGAGATTAAAAGCATTCTAGAGAAAGTGGTAAAGCCAACAAGGAAGGATTGGTCCTTTAAGCTTGATGATGCTTTATGGGCTTATAGGACTGCCTATAAGACACCCATTGGAATGTCCCCATATAAGTTAGTTTTTGGGAAAGCATGCCATCTACCACTTGAACTAGAACACAAAGCCTTTTGGGCTTTGAAGGAGCTGAATTTGTGTCTTAATGCTGCAGGTGAAAGAAGGAAGCTACAGAGTAATGAGCTTGAAGAATTGAGAGATCACTCTTATGAAAATGCTAAAATTTACAAAGATAAAACCAAAAAATGGCATGATAAGAGGATCTCACAAAGAGACATTGTAGCTGGCCAAAAGGTTTTACTCTTTAACTCTAGGTTGAAACATTTTCCAGGAAAACTAAGATCTAAGTGGACAGGGCCATTTGATGTTCATAAAGTCCATCCTTATGGAGTGATTGAACTCATTGACCCCAACAATGGATCCATTTTCAAAGTGAATGGTCAAAGAGTAAAGTCCTATCATGAAGCTGCAGCAACCAACTCCATTGGTACCACATCTGTGGTACAACTCTCTCACTCCTAAAACTGATCTCAGAGGATTGAAATAGCCTAGCCATGTTGTAAATATGTAAATACAGTGGTTTAGTTTAGTTTTTGTTTCTGTTTCAAAACATGAAGTTTTCAAGGTTTGAAAATTGCTGGAAAATGTTCAGTGCTACAGCAACATTCATGTTGCTATAGCACTCTGCCACCAAAACCCCAACAGTCTTATCAGCCGAAAAAGTGTACTTTTTTCTGTAAATATGCTCTTCAGACTGTGCAAATAGTAGAATGCTATCATCTGTTTTGAGTTCCAATAAAACTTTTGAGTACCTAGTTTAATTTCTATCTAGCCCTAGTTAGTTTTGAACTACATTGCACTATTCAACTTCCATTCGGTTTCTTTCTAACCAATCACCCCACGATCAGCCCTTAACCCCTTTAAAATATTCAGTGTTATTTTACAACTTGCAGCTTAAACAGTGTTTGCAGGGGGACTTAAACTCTTATTATGGGGAGATTCAAAACTCAAGCCAAGAAAGTTTTGAGGCCGGTGAGTGATCGTGAAAGAAGACGAAGCGCCAGAAAGCAGAGGATCGAAATGGAATCAAGCAAGAAGACTTCTGATGAGTCCAATGTCCAGGAAAAATCCCCATCACCTTATCCAAGCATTCCACCATTGAAGAAGCAGAAAACAGGGGCTGGAGAGGCAAGTAAGCAACCTGAAACTCACACTTCATCAAACTCTGTTTCGTCTACTTCTGCTAGCCATAAATCCCTCACCATCGATATCAACAAAGAACCCAAATCCCCCATCAATGAAAACCCACAAATACTATTGTTGGGTGGTCGATTCCCACTCACTCCTAGCCCTCCACATACACATTCAGAAGACCCATCACAACCCAATCCTAAAACTACAAACCCATTCGCTGAAGATGCCGCTGAAATAGCCCGCATTTTAGGAGAAACCCCAACAAAACCCAAAAATCCTACTGAACCTAAGCCATCAACCACCAAAGCACCTTCTGTGCAAAGTGAGAGTGCCATTCCTGAAACCATTCTAAGACTACACATGTCTGGACAATCACAGCCTCAAGAAAAGGAGACTGTGATTATGACCAAGGAGGAAGAAGTGGTGAAGAAGAAGACTATGGCTGATAAGAAAGGAAAGGGGAAGAGTCCAGAGATAGTGGAAGAAGAAGAGAGCTCAGAGGAGGAGAGTTCTGAGTTTGATGATAGCAGTGATGAGGATGTTACTGTGAGCAAAGCAGAGATTGCTGCAGCAACAGTAGAAGATGATGATATTCCATTAGTTGAATGGATGAAGACTCCCAAGAAGGGGAGTGTGAAGCAGAAGAAGATACCCATTTCACCATCACCCAACAAGAACAAATCCAGAAGAGAGAACACCTCTTTTGGGACTTTCAGTTGTAAGGAAGCCTATGAACAGTTTTGCATGCTTGCTGCCAAAGAGGCTCTAGCAGATAAGGGATTCAGTCCAGAAGCCATAAGGGACTACCCTTTCATTACAAACACCATCAGAACAATGGGGTGGGAGCTGTTCTGTGCAGTCCCAGGTGGATACAAGCTTTCCCTCATCAGGGAATTCTACGCTGAGGTTGCTGCATCCATAAACCAAACTGTGAGGATAAGGGGCACTGATGTGTCTTATGATGCATATGCCATTGACAACATGTTTGGCATAGTGTCCCCTGTTTCAAATGATTACAAAAATTTGACAGAGAAGGCTACTGAAGAAGAAGCCAGGAAGGTGTTGAGCACCATTGCTGCTCAACCTGGTGCTTCATGGAAGAATAGGTTGTTCAGAACAATGCATAGCAAGGACCTACTTCTTGAGGTCAGTGTCTGGTTCTATTTCCTGAGGTACACACTTCAGCCCACAACCCATGATACGAGCCTAACCTTTGAAAGAATGATAGTACTCTACTGTATCATGGGTGGTAAGAGATTCAGTGTGGGGGAAGTTGTAAGCAAAAGTATCAAATCCTGTGTAGAAAAGATCAAGGGTGATCTTTGGCATCCATCGCTGATAAACGCCCTACTCAACAGATCCAAAGTGAAGTCCCTTCCAACTGATGAAATTGTCTCAGGAAAAGCAGTGATTGAAGCCCAAACAGTCAAGAGAGTGATGAGGAATGCAGAAAAGGCAATGAGACAGAATGCCATTGCTGCAGCATCACTCCTGGATGCTGCAGCATCACTCCTGGATGCTGCAGCAACTGCTGCAGGTACTTCCAAACAATCACAACCACCAAAGAGCTCCCAATCAGTCCCAATCACAGAGAAGCTGGAAACCCAATCCTTTGTGTACCTAGCCACTCAAATTGCAAACAACCAGGAAACTCTCTTGAGCAAACTGCAAGAGAGGGACTTAATGTGGATGACCCTCTTGGCCAACCAAAAGAGAGATATGGAGGCCAAGATTGCTGAGAGTGAGAAGAAAGTGCTGGCATGTTTGAAAGAACAGGATAAGGTTGCGCAACTTGAAAGAAAACTCACTGCTCTGCATAGGCAGTACCAGATGGCGAGAGAGGGGGTCATGGAAAGCAAGTGGGCATAAGAGAATCCAGAGGAGTATGCAAGCATTGGACCTTATCCAGAAGAGTTGCTGCAAGAGGCAGAGAAAATCATCCCTAGTGCTGTAGTAAAACCTACTCCCAAAGAGTAGGCAGGTCCATTTCTATACCTTAGCTCCATTAGTAGTTTTTAATTTTTTGATTTTTAGTTTTTAGAGTCTGGGAAATTGTTAAAGTCCTTTAGTTTTTGAGTCTTATGAGATTTGCACCATCACAAACCACATGCCATGGTAATTTTGATGATACACATCCCTTGTCAGTCCTCAAAACTAGAACTATGCTCATCCACCTGGGAAGCAACTAGACATCCTTGTAATTTTTTGGAACATGATTTAGGCCATTCTTTCACATACACAAGCCACTTATACCCTTTGCACCCTTAAGCCATAAAGATTATTGACCTCAATGAGGACATTGACAATTGTAAGTGTGGGGAAGGGAATACTGATTCATGAGCACAAAGACAGCCCATAGGGCAGAAAAATTGCTCAAAAAAATATACATATCAAAGAATGAATCAGTGATGTCCAAAGTCAAAGGCAGATAAAACAGAAAAAATATGCATAGCATATATACTATTTGTGCATTACAGATAAAGACTTGTAGGCTAAAAGAATACCATGTGCTACAAATCCAAATCACCCAAAAAGTCCTAAAGATTCTGAATTTACAAGGCATTAATGTCTAACAATAGGAAATGAGTCATTGGCTTATGGGATTGAGAGAATGATGAGGGATGGACATAGTTTTATGCTGGGCTATGGTCCTGTTTTGGTTTCCAAATCTCATAATCTGTTTATTTTTCATTTTCACCCTTTAAATTGTTTTTAATTTCTCATATGAGTCATTTTTAGTTGTCATTTTGGTTGCTTGGGGACAAGCAACAGTTCAAGTGTAGGGGTGTGATAAGTGTGTATTTATATACACTTTTATACCCATTTAGGACTTTAGTTTACCTTATTTTACATCTTTCCCAAGTAGATATTGAGTCTTTTAGTCTTGTTTTACACATTTTCTTTAGAATGGAGCTAGGATGTAGTTTATTGAATAATCCTATATTTTTGGTGAACTTTTGCTGATTTCTATGTTGCTACAACAGGGGATGCTACAGCAGTGATATTGGCAGGCATGGCTCAATCAAGTTGGACGATTTTATTTTGTTGAAGAAAGATCTCAGGCATCTTTTAGTACACCCTTGGGCAGAAGTCAACCCTGAAGATGCCCATGAAGATGCTCTTGAGGATGCTTCCTAATATAGCCTTTTGTTACTTTACTTTATTGTACTTAGATGCTTGGTTATTACCCATTGGGTTTAACCACTTTTGTACTTCCTAAGCATCTTTTGATTCCTTGCTTTCTAGTATAAATAGTTTAGATTGTCTTTCATTTGAACTCAGCTTCTACTGGAACAAAGTTTGTCCTAAGCTTTGTTACCAAGTACTTTAAATTTCAATTGCAATCTTTTAGTTACAAGTCATTTCGCTTCTGTCCGTTGCTATAGCAACCTTTACATCTTTCTTTACTTTCTGCATTTACATTACGTCATTTACATACATGTCATTTACTTTTAAGCATTTACATTCCAATATGGTAGGCTAAACACCATAGTGTGGGTGTAAGTGAAGGTTGGCAGATTAAGCCAAGTGTCTTTGGACATTTGTTTCCATTGATATTCTACTTTACTATTCATAAACAACATGAATACTTCATCCAGTAGTCTTTGACAAATTGACAAGTGTTATTCTATTTGGATGAGTTGGACTCAAAATGGAGACAACGCAAGTGTTGATGTTGGTTGTGTTATAGAGACTATAAAGAGTTGCTTCAATCCTCTGGGTTGAGAAACTATATGGAAAGAAAGGTAAGATCCGACTAGTAGGTTCTTGCTGCACTTACCAAGTGCCCACCCTACGTAAAAAGTCTAATCTGAACTTCCCTTGGAAGGCCATTCAATTCAGTAGTATTGCAAGAGTCTTTGTTGCAACACTCTTGTGCTTGTTATAGCAATGCCCTGAGCACTTTGTTAGCCCAAATCCAACCTGATCTTGCACCCATACTATCTTTAATTTCTTGTTATTATCTTTCAGTACTTTGCTTTCAGTTACTAAAAATCTTGTTACCAAAATCCTGTTTTGAAAACCAACTTGTTGCTACTCTTCTTGCTTTAAAAGTCCCTGAGGTACGATATCTGGTATTACTTACCATTATTACTTGTTTTGGACGACACTAGTGAAACATGTATACTTGCATGAATTGCTAGTTGCTATAGCCTTTTTGGGGTTGCATTTCATCCCGACCACCACTCTATTTTTAAATTTTGGGGGCAAACTGTTTGGGTAAAGATTCACCAGTCTCGACCACGACCGAAAAAAGAAAAAGTTTCTTATTTGACACATTTTTTAAGACATAATTACGCACTCAACAAATTTCATCATTGGACCTAAGCTCAGGTCGAGCGTTGCTCTCGACACTCGACCACGATGTCGTTCAACTCATACGACCTTCGTAGACAAACACGATTAACTAACGACACAACAGTTACCTTTTCTCTGTTTAATGCAGGATCAAGGCTATTAATGCCCAACGACTATAACCGACGAAATCATTATGAGCATTAAACAACGGAATCCGTTACAACCGTTATGCTGCTTTTATGGAGTCATTTAAAGCTGCGAAGGCTATATAAACAGAGGCCTCAACCTTATTTGCGCACATCCGAACTCCCAAAAGCATCTGGAGCATACTGAAAGTTTTCAAACGAATAAGCATTCTCTCTCGAGCATACGACGCACGACGCATCATTTTTACACACGACTCACTCTATTTATAGCTTAATTTCTTTTCGTCTTACAACTGTAATCGTTTGTATTATCATCATTTGTACTCTCGACACTTGAAACACAAGGATGTCGCCCCTGTTTGGCGACCATAGTGCAGCGACAACCTCTACTGTCGTCCGCGGGTTTTTTCTTCGTTGAGGTTTTTTCCCGCGTCACCAAAATCCTTTCGTCTCCTTTTTACTTTTTGTCTTGGTCGCATAGTTTTGTCGAACGATTCCATTCTTTAGTTGTTAGCTCCACAATCAACCTTAAGTTATCCTTCTAGACGATTTTTGGCATTAACATTGTGTTTCTTCCTTTCCTCGTGGCTCTTAGATCCACATCTATTTCTTGTGAGTTGATCCTGACTTAACCACAGTCGTGTCACTGGACGTGGCTTGTTGTGTTGTCATATTTGGAGCTCTAAACGGATGGATCTCTGCTGTCTGAGGTTTGTTGGTATTCTTGACGTGCCTAAGATCTTGTCTCGTGAGAAGATATGTGGTGTGTCTGTGATATCTTTTCTTCTTGTGTGTTCCTGACCTTTGGATCTTGTCTCGGAAGTTTTTTGTTTACTGGTTTAGCATTGATCCTTTGAGATCTGTCCTAAATCTGTACCGCATTCTGACGAGTGCAGATTCTGAGTAGATCTAGGTTGGGAGTCTGTTTGTATTGTGTACACCTCTGATCTCATCCTTTAGATCTTCTTTGTGGTGTACTCTTTCTTCCTTCCTTTTTTTGTATGTTTTCTGTATTACTATCTGTTCAGGTTACTGTATCCTTTGTTGTATCGGTCTGTTGTTCGAGAATCCTCTGTGATTATAGAGGAGTTTTGTTCCGCTATGCATATCTCCTAACACTCACTGTAAGTCTCTCTATATCTCTGGTTGTGTGGTTCTCTCCTCCTCTCTTCTTCTTTTGTGGATACCTAAGTGATTGGCTTGACCTACCATCCTCGAGTGGCAAGGAATCATGTCATTATACTACTTAGGGTTTTATCCTTGTATGTTTTTTTGTTTCTGTTCTCATTATGGCTGGTGGAGAATAAGTTGTCAAAGAGCCAGAGCCGCAATCTCTGATTGCCTCTGGTGTGTCCCTTCTTAACATGAAACTGTTTGGAACCAACAACTATAAGGTTTGGTCTTGTGCTATGATTCTTGCTTTAGAAACCAAGAATAAACTTGGTTTTATTGATGGTACTGTTCTTCGTTCCACTGATAATGAAGTTTTGGGCAAACAGTGGGACATATGTAATTCTGTGGTGTTATCTTGGCTTCTTGGATCTATTTCTGAGGACTTATTTGTTAGTCAAGTTTTTTCTAAGGTTGCCTCTGAGGTTTGTCAAGAGCTAAAAGAAACCTATGAAAAAATTGATGGTTCTGTTACTTTTAACCTTCATCAAAAAATAAATTCGCTTACTCAAAATAGGACTCCTGTCTCTGATTATTATCATAAACTGAATGCTTTATGGAAACAATTTGATCCTTATGTGAAACTTCCTTCTTGTTCTTGTAATGTTGCTTCTGAATTTTCTAAGCATAATCAACTTTTGAAAGTAATGCAATTTGTGATGGGGTTGGATGATGCTTATATGCATATAAGGAGTAATATTTTAACCACTGACCGTCTGCCTAGTATTAAAACTGCTTTTTCTTTGGTATCTAGAGAGGAGTCTCACCGTGGTGTGACTAGGTCCTCTTCAGACACCAAAACTCAAAACTCTGCTTTCTACAGTAAGTCTGTGGAAAACAGAAGGAAATCTGGGAAACCACCATTACTTTGTAAACATTGTGGTGTGATAGGTCACACTATAGAAAGATGTTTTAAACTAATTGGGTTTCCTAAAGACTTCCAGTTTACAAAAAATAAATCAAATCAACCTTTTAAAGCTCCTTCCAGCAATGCTTGCATTACTGAAGGGTCTAGGCATGGTCAAAGTACTTCAAATTCTCTTACTGAATAGCAGATAAATAAATTGCTTACTCTTCTTGATCAGAAACAAACTAAGGGCATATCTGTCAATATGGCAGGTGCGTTTTTTGCCAATATGGCAAGTGTTTCTAATTTTTTTTCTCTCACTCTGCTCGCTCTGGATGGATTATTGATTCTGGAGCTAATCAACATATGACATCTTCTATCTCTAGTCTTGAAAATGTTATTGATATATCTGACCTAAATTTAAAAGTCATTCAACCAAATGGTGATGAAGATAGGATAAACAAAATTGGAAATTTTAGACTTAACAATAATGTTGTTTTGTGTGATGTTCTGGTAATTCCTGATTTTAATGTGAATCTGTTATCAGTGCATAAACTTGCTAGAGATAGTAAAATTTTTGTAGGTTTTGATGAATATAAATGCTATCTTCTTCAGGGTTCTCTTCCAATGAGAATTGTGGGGACTGGTAGTGAGCATGGAAG
Organism: Saussurea involucrata; assembly: GCA_033807775.1. Classification (NCBI taxonomy): domain Eukaryota; kingdom Viridiplantae; phylum Streptophyta; class Magnoliopsida; order Asterales; family Asteraceae; genus Saussurea; species Saussurea involucrata. Next base: position 35,063,762 of record CM066323.1, read on the forward strand.
TTTGTATTTTTTTTATCAAACTTCTAAGGGTGAGATTTTTACTTCTAGTGTTCCTAATAGTCAATCTAATAAATCCAACATGTCCATTTTTTGTTATGTTTCTCTTCAACTTTGTCATAGTCGTATGGGTCACCCTGCTGATCAGGCTCTTGGGTGCTTAAAAACAAAACATAATCCAGGAAATGAAACTAGTTCTCTATAACACCCTGGAATTTGGAAAGAGCAACTAATTAAAATTTCAACAATATGTCTAAGTACATTAGATCATCTCTACAATTTCCTTCATCAAAATACCTCAGAATTAAAACATCTCAATATCTACAAGAAAATAACTCAATCGGGTGTCACTTAATACAATGTAAGTTGCTAGTCCAAACGAATGCGGAAGACTTCACTAAACAGTTCACCTCTCGTGCACTTTACTAGCACTCTCCACTTCACAGTGTAGCTAGAGCTACCCCAACCTGAGCCTGTTGCACATGCCGACAAATAAAAAAGGGTTAGGCTTACGCCTAGTGAGTTCAAGCATTTTATCATGACTATAAAAAGCATAATTCAAATGAGTAATAGTTTAGTCATGATTTCAAAAGAGTTTACTTTAATTGCAAATCATCCATTTTCCAACTCACACATTTTCATGGAAAAGTTCCCAATCGGTATAATACGTTTTCCAAAATGAATTACATTTCCAACTCACTCAAATACGTGAATAAATTTAGTTTAGGCAAAACCTTCAAATATGGTTGACAATACATACTCAACCCGTAAAACATGGAAACCATCCATTAAATATAACTCTTTATTAAAACACAATACGAAGCGATACTAATGCGACCGTAAAAGGTAATAAGGAGCAAATACCATAAACGGGGAAGACCCGTATCCGTTGAAGGTGGAGGTAACACAAATACAAAAACATCATACACGGATGAGATATAAACCACAACTTACGTACCATGGAAAACAATCTAAATAAATAGAACACGTCACCGAAAACATGAGTAGTAACAAATACCCAAAACAACACCTTTCGGTGACGGGGGAGACCCGCATACATCGCACGTGACGGAACACCAAAGTGGGTCACTTACTATGTAATAAAAACACCCACGTGGATTACTCTCGTAAAACTGAGCTCAATCACTCCAGATCTATTGCTCACGAGACTAGGATGCCCCCAGCTTCAACCACTCCAGGTCTATACATTGGGTCACCAAATCCACAACAGCACATTAGGGATTACACCTTACTGCCCATGAGACGACGCCCGACCATCTAGGTCCACGCCTTACTTATCATGGATCCCGATGCCTATCCCGTGCTAAGCACATATATGGAATTACACCTTACTGCCCATGAGACGACGCCCGACCATCTAAGTCCACGCCTTACTTATCATGGAACCCGATGCCTATTCCGTGCTACAAAATAAACTAATGTCTCGTAAACTGAGCTCAATCATCCCGATCTCTTGCCCGCGAGACTTGGAAAACTCAATAGCCTATGGATCCATAGCTAACAAGGTCTAAATAATATACGACCTCAAATGAATAAACAAATGCATTCAAGTCATGCAATTCCCAATAACATAAATCATTATCAAAACTCAACCTTGAGTTATCAAAACTGGACAAATGTCCCCAAGACTTGATAAAATTCAATACCGAGCCACAAGCTCAACTAACTCAAAAGATAGTTTATAAAAGTCATAAAATGTCATCAATTATAACAACATACACCGTTTGCCGGTAAATACCTCAATTCCATGACAACCCGAAATAAAACATTGGATCGGGATAACCCTCCTTTCCAAAAAGGACTCAACCTTTACATTTTCAAAACATCACATGAAGTACTATATGCATATTTCCAAATATCCACAAGATGCATTTTCATAACAAATAAACTCCATTTTTCACTTAAATCAATAACTCATTTTCATATAGGATTTATCTATCACATTTTCCCAACATATCCAAAAGTAGTGTTTTACCATATATACCACAATTAATACCTCAAAAGGTAAAACTCATAAAATAATTCAACATTGATAATTTTCAGGTAAAACACATAATTACTTGGAAAATAGCATTTTGGCATGTACAAAGTTTTCGCAAAGTAACTTGAACTCACCTCGCTAGATTTAGCTAAATCTAGAGTTTCTCCAACGTAAGCTCCTTTGATGAAGTTTGCATCCTCAAGCCAAAACCTCCAATAACCTAGATTTATAAATTTCCAACCATCAATACCCAATTCTAACCAAAAGGAATCATCATCCATCCAATATATCAAAATATCCATCTATACCAAACCCTAGCTTTCATACATGAAGGAGATAACGATTTTTCCCAATCAATCACTACCAAAATCATTCCACAACATCTCAAGATGAAAGGAATATGAAATCAACATCAATAACACTTCCGGGAAAATATATTACCTTATCCACTTGAATCCCCCAAGAGATAGCTTCCTAAACTCCCAAAAGCTTCAAACCTTCAAGATGGTCAACAATAGTGGAGTGGGTTTAATTTATGTGGAGAAGATGAAGAGGAGAGGAGAGGGGTTCTAGGGTTTCTAGTGAGAGAGATGATTTTTAGAGAGAGAGATGAGAGAGTTTGAGAGTGGTAATGAAAATGAAGAAGAAAGAAGAAGAAAAGGGTTTAAAACACCCTGGAATCCGTCGGCTAAAGTGACACGGCGATAGTGACAGTGTCACTATTGCCAGGGCACAATCGCCCGCGTCCCCCAACTCTCAGTACACTATGGGCGATAGTGACACGGCGATTGTGACAGTGTCACTATCGCCGGGCACAATAGCTCAGAGTGTACCGAAACTCGTTTTGGCCATAACTTTCTCGTTTTAGCTCTGTTTTCGCTCCGGAAAGGACCGTTGGACTCGTATTTGAATTCCTCATCCAACAAGACCATAAAATCTAAGATTTAAATCGAAATCCTATTTTTCATATTTTTCTTAAAAGGTCGGTTTCACACTGATTCGAAATTTACGGGTGTTACATTCTCCTCCTTGTGATATTTGCCATAAGGCAAAACAAACTAGAGACAAATTAAACTAAGTGATCATACTACCAACAGTCTAGGTGAAGTAATTCATCTTGACTTATGAGGACCCTATTTGTTGCTAGTAAGGAGGGGTATAGGTTCTTTTTAACTATTGTTGATGATTTTACCAGATCTGTTTGGGTTTATTTGTTGAAAAATAAAGATAAGGTTAGTGATAACATCATTGCTTTTCACAATTTGTTGCACAATCAATTTGGCAAACATGTGAAATTTTTCAGAAGTGATAATGGAACTGAGTTTGTTAACTTCAAATTAGGTGAGTTTTTTTTAAGTTAAAAGGAATTATTCATCAAACTACTTGCGTTTACACATCCCAACAAAATGGAGTTGTAGAACGTAAGCATAGACATCTTTTAAATGTTGCTGGGGCCTTGATGTTTCAGGGTGATATTCCATTAAATATGTGGAGTGAATGTATTTTAACTAGTACTTATCTTATTAACAGAACTCCCTCTTCAGTATTAAATGGAAAATGTCTCTATGAACTTGTTTATGGTTTTGCTCATGTTCTTTCACATTTAAGAAATTTTGGTTGTCTTTGTTTTGTTGTTAAGCCAAATATTTCAGATAAATTTGCTTCTCGTGCTGAAAATGTGTTCTTCTTGGATATTCTAATTCTAAGAAAGGTTATAGATTGTACAGTTTGGATACCAAACAAATTATTGTTTCTAGAGATGTTAAATTTTATGAAACAATTTATCCTTTTAAAATGAGAGCAAACAAACAAGATCATGACTCTAGTAGCATAAATTCTTTAAATTTTTTTGACTCTATTTTTGTTCAAACTAATGATTTTCCTTCTGAACTGCCCAATGATGATATTAGGGAGAACACTCAAAGTGAAAATGATTTTTCTGAGTCTGATAATAATAGTAATCATGACCATCTTAGTAGTCAAAATAGAGCTGCCAGTTCAAATGAATCTTGTAGTACTAATGTGGGTGATAACCAAAGAAGAGCTACCGGATCTGAGAATCCAGGTAGCACTGATATGGCTGCCAGTGGTTTACGTGCTGCTGATTTTCGTCAATTAAGTGTTCATAATGATGATCATTTGAGTTCCCCTGCTGAGGTTAATGGTTCTGAACCAAGTTCATCTGTTAGAAGGTCTAGTTGTGTTTCTAATTTGCCTAGAAAATTCATTGATTATATTGTAGAGGGTAAAGTAAAATATGGTTTAGAAAAGGTAGTGAATTATTCTTATCTTAATACTGAAAATTTCTGTTTTGTTTCTACCTTGAATAAATCCATTGAACCTAATAATTTTTTTGAGGTTAGTAAAGACCAGAATTGGGTTACGGCCATGAATGATGAGATGGAAACTTTGTATCGTAATGGTACATGGGTCTTAACTGATCTTCCTCTCGGACGAAAATCAATTGGTTGTCGTTGGATTTATAAAATAAAATATAAGTCATCGGAGAGATTGAGAGATATAAGGATAGGCTTGTAGCTAAAGGCTACTCCCAACGTGAAGGATTAGACTATGAGGAAACGTTTTCTCTTGTTGTGAAAATGGTTACTGTTAGATGTGTAGTAGCTTTAGTTGTTCAAAATAACTGGCCTCTTTGTCAGCTTGATGTTAACAATGCTTTCTTATATGGTGACTTAGTTGAAGAAGTTTATATGAGTTTACCTTTTTCTGCCAATGATAAGCGTGTCTGCAAACTTATAAAGTCTTTGTATGGGTTGAAACAAGCACCGAGGCATGGTATGCAAAGTTATCTTCTTGCTTAACTAATCATGGTTTCTGTCAAAGTGAGAGTGATTATTCTTTGTTCACTAAATCTGCTGGTTCTATTTTTCTTATTCTTTGGGTATATGTTGATGATATCATTGTAACTGGAAATTCTGTTACTGAAATTAATAAAGTAAAACATCATTTGCAGTCAAATTTTAAAATCAAAGATTTAGATGAACTGAAATTCTTTTTAGGAATAGAAATGTTAAGAACTGATAAGGGTATTTGTATGCCTCAAAGAAAATATTGTCTTGAGTTGTTAAATGATTTTGGATAGTTAGGATGTAAACCTATTAACACACCTATGGACATGAATCTAATTGTCACTGATTCTCTTGGGTCTGATTCCAAGGATCCTCTTTTGAAAGACTTCACTGGTTATCAGAAATTTATAGGTAGACTGATTTATCTCTTGGCAACTCGATCCGATATTGCTTTCGCAGTTCATTGTTTGAGTCATTTCATGCATTCTTCTCGAGAATCTCATCTTAAGTTGACCTTACATGTTCCGAGGTACTTAAAGTCCTCTCCAGGTAAAGGTGTTAATTTCACTCCTTCTTTATCTTCTGATTTTAATCTTAGTGCCTTTGTTGATGCCGATTGGGGCAAGTGTTTGTCAACAAGGCGCTCGGTAACAGGATATTGTTTATTTTTGGATAATAGTATGGTCTCATGGAGAAGCAAGAAACAGTCTGCTGTTTCTAGGTCTTCTGCTGAGTCTGAATACAGAGTTATGGCCTCTGCTCTTTGTGAAATAATTTAGGTAGGGGTGTGCATCGGGAGGGTCGGCGGGGTTCAGGTGGACAAACCGAAAACCCGATCGGATTTCGGATATGAAAATCAAGACCCAAACTTTAGGTTTTGGGTTTTGGGTTTCGGATTTCTTGGGGTTTGGGTTGGTCGGGTTTCGGGTTAATTTTGGTCGGGTTCGGGTATTATTATAATACAAAAAATATATATAAATTCAATCGATTTTAAGGACGAATTCAATCAAACGAGAGATTGATGAAATCGATAATAAGTTTAAAAATTGAAAAACATTTTGACCGACTATAATTTACGATTTTCTAAAGATAATTAGATAAATAAATATATTTATGTAATATTTAAAAAATATATATATGTATATTATTTCAGGTTTTCGGACGGGTCGGGTGGGGAAAGATCAAACCCGACCCGACCCCAAATATTCCCCCAAAAGTCGGGTTTCGGATTTTCGGATTTCGGGGTATTCGGGTATTGCAAAAACACTTTATTTCGGTTCGGGTTCGAATTTCGGATTATTCGGATTTTGTACACCCCTAAATTTGGGTTCTTAGTATTTTAGCTAATTTAAAATTAGAAAATTTACTTCCTGTGAGCTTAAACTGTAATAATAAATCTGCTATCAAATTGCTAATAATCTTGTGTTTCATGAAAGAACTAAACACATATAAATCGATGTACATCAAGTCAGAAATAAGGTTGTTACTGGAATGTTAAAAACTGTAAAAGTTTCATCTTCTGAAAATCCAGCTCACATTTTTACTAAATCTCTTGGTGTAAATCAACATAACTAATTGTGTTCTAAATTAAATATGTTGGACTTATTCCGATGTCAAGATTGAGGGAGGGTGTTAAAAGTCATTAGTTGTACCAATCTTGTCATCTCTTGTTTAACTTAAGGTGTTTGTGGTTGTTTGTATTTCTACGAGGGTCAAAAGTGTAAAGATGAAAGAGTTAAAGGGCTGATGGACCGCACCTCACTTTTGAAGATAGTAGAAGGGTAGCGGAGCAAATATGAGGTTTTAAGGGACTAAAGTTGCAAGGACCGTAGTGCGGTTATGCTGAGTATATAAACGAGAGTCTCTCTCTCTCAGTCATTAGAACGATTCATTTTTCATTCTTCCTCTCTTACATATGTTATCTCTCTCTAGAATATTAGGGTTTGTATTTTAAGGTTTGTTCATCTTCATATCTTATGAAGATGATTGTTGTAATCTGAGAGTTGTATCGAGTGTTGTAGTGAGGATACTTTGTAATTTTCAATATAGTTTTATATTCTCAATACTATTTACTTTCATGGCGAGACCCCTTTTTTTGCGAATTTGCGTGCGCGCACGCACACACACACAAAAAAACACGAAAGACCAGTTTCAATTCCCTTTTCAAATTTTATTTTAGGTAGGTGTCCATATGATCTTATTTTTAGATGGGTGCAACCCATCCTCTTATGTGTGTACAAGAAGCGTTGTAGGATTCTTTTGGTTCTCAATTTCTCATGAATGTAACAACTTCAGAAGCTTTATGATGGAAGGTTCACCAAGGTGCCTAGAGCATCTTCAACAAGATTGCTATAATTTTTCTAAAATAGAGAATTAAAAGTTAAAATCTCAAAAAAAGGTTACATTCATCTCCAACTGCTTTGTTATTTTAGAGATTTTAACACAAATTATATTAATATAATATTCTCTCATTTATATTCCTAATACACTTTAAAAGAAAAACTTAATATAAAATGATAAAAGAATTATGTTATTGGTGGGTTGAATAAAATAATTATTTCTCTCTTCTATTTAGAGAATTATAGATAATTCTCTATATTTAGAGATTTCTCCGTGAATCTCTATTTTAGCAAACAAGATAGCAATGTTGTTGGAGAAGAATAACAAACAAAACCCACTTTTTTCTATTTTAGCAATGCTGTTGGAGATGCTCTTAGTATTATACGTGGGGGTTTGCAGGTTGGGGTTTACATTGGTGGTGGGGGTAGGCATGGTAATTTGGCCCGACCCGGTGGGGAACCCGGTCCACCTGACCCGGCGCCAGGGATTCCCCGCCAAACCGGGTACCGGGGCCGGGGAAACCCGCCTTTTGAAAACCGGGACCGGGGTGACCATCCCCCGACCCGCCCAGGACCCGGTATATATATATTATTAAAAAATTATATATTTCATATATTTATGAAATAATAAATATATAATAGATTTTAACTTTCTAAATTTCTAAATTGACTTAACTGAGACGTACAGTACGTACTAATTTGGAATGGTTGGCTAATTGTAGGAAGGAGGAGCAAGAAAGTTGCAGTATGATAAACATTTACTTAACTGAGACGTACTATATTTTTAATATATATATTCTCAGTAGATATTTGCAATATATATATATATATATATATATATATTTTTAATATATATATTCTCAGTTTTAGCTTGAAATTTCACGACAGGTCAGTACGTAATATATATATATATATAGATATATATATATTTTTAATATATATATTCTCAGTAGATATTTGCAGTATGATAAACATTTACTGCAAAGATATTGCTGAAGTAAAAAATTTAATATACTTATCTGTACCTCTTTTATTTTAAAACAGCAGATAATTAGCAACAAAAATAGCTGTTAAAAAGCCCCCAAAAAAAACGGGTCGGGGAACCGGGTACAAATCGGGGACGGGTGTTGACTGGGTCTTGACCCAAAGTTGACCGGGGACGGGGCCGGAATCCCCGTACCCGCCAGCGGCCGGGGCCGGGGGTCGTTTACAAAAACCGGGGCCGGGGCCGGGGATGGGGAACCCCGCCCCATACCTGCCCCGTTGCCATGCCTAGGTGGGGGTGGCCGATGGAGGCAAATCCTCCGTGGGGAGGGGGTTAGTGGGATTTTTGTGTGTAGGCTTTGATCGAAGGTGGAGGGGTAGGGGTATTCATGGATTGGGTTGATCGGGTTAAAAGCATTTGAACAGCTCAATTCAATGTTAGCGGTTTGAAAATTTTCAACCGAACCCAACTCGTGCAGGTTGGTTGGGTTGTGTTTAAACAAAGTAAAATCAACATTGGGAATATAAAAAATGAGGGAAACCTTTCTTGAAATACGATCAATAATTTAAGAGAATACACGAGTTCATCAAATATTTATGTATTACATATATCTTTCCAATAATGTATGTTTATGAGTTCCATTGCTCGTTGTTGTCTAGACCAGACGTTCAGGTTGCCCTAATTTTGTAACAACTATGTCTGGTTTTTTCATGTTTGGCGGTGTCATGTCAACACGGGTAGGGTGTGACACCGGGTAAATGTTTCTGTATATATACATATAAATGATATAATACAATACATTATATAATTTATAAAACATATTCGTTTTTTGATTTTTAGAGAGAATGAGAATGAGAAAAATATAGAAAAAAGTAAAAAATACCCTTAAACTTAACAAACTCTTTTGCAAGCAAAATCAAAAGCTAGGATGATAACTTTGCATTAGATGAATTATGGAGATCAAAAGCATAGCGACTAAAAATGAGGTTTACTCATTTATTCATTTCACATTTTTTAAATTGTTTTATAAGTAATTCTAGAAAAAAAAATTAGAATTAAGAATACATACACAATTTCTCAAAGTGTAAGAGTAGTTGAAAACAAGCACCTAAATGGCTTTATTCCATCAAATTCATCCCAACAAAATACACATTCTTTCATTCATGCTCAAATCACACTTGATTTTCTAACAAAATGAGAATGAGAAATATAAAGATGAAAATGTGGATCCTCAACTCATAAAATGTTACTTGAGTTTCTCGAATAGCTTAGGTGCGACCTGCAGCCACGTGAACATCGGTATCAGATGAATGGAAAATCTTTACGTGTAAATTAATTAATCCAAGAGAATAAATAAGCTTACGCATTTGTCAACACAACGCCAATAATCAAAATATTGCCCCGTGCAATGCTTGTGGCCGCTTCCACCCTTTTCACACATCCCTGTCCGTCGTACCAACAAAAACACAAACAAACTCAACTTTCTACTTAAAATTACTCCCAAAATAAGGTGGCGTTTGTTTTTTAAGAGGTCCTGAAATCTTTAGTCTAATTTCACTTCTGATTTTTTGAAGGTGGTGTCGAAGTCTGAAATCTGAATCAATAAGACTGTTTTTGTAAACCGACAAACGTCTGAATATGTATAATTGTCTATTTATTCCTCAAAAATTCATCTTAATACGTCAGTTGAAGTGCACATTGATGATCAAAGGATAGAACGAAAAAAGGAACAAAAGGACGCTGACAGATTTGCGAGGCTGTGAAGTTTTAATCGTATCTCACACACCGAAGCCCATATTTAAGCGATTCAAGATGTTCTAAAAAGCCAACACACAAATCTACAATCTTCGTGTTATGTGTTTTTGCAAACTCAGGGTGCATCTGGGCCACAACTGATGTTGAAATCGAAAGAATGGTGCTAGACGGAAATAAAAGGAGAATTACGAGACATGGTTACTACTTTTTGTCCGGATCATATTAATCTGAAAATAATAATTAAAAAAGAACGGTCTGAATTATAAAACGTTTGACAGAATCAGACATAAGTGGTGATTAAGAGCTTAAAATGAAAAAAAAACAAGGCCTAGGTGTCCACATTTATATTTTAGTTTGTCTCAAAATAAGTGTCCGGTTTCAAAAGTAAGTGCCCGGATACTTAATCAACCATCAAAGCTTGTGGCATTGACCTTTATGCCCCTATATATTATGCCCCTATATATTCTGTCAATAATCATGTTTAACAAATAGTATGAATAAGATGATTGTTTCAGTGGCTAACTTCGATTGTTGAAAACGATCAACCACAAAGTATGCAATTTTGCCCAAAAGGGATTTGGTCTAGAGGTATCTGGGTTATCGGTAGAGTTTAGCCTCCAAGCAGGTCTAGGATTAAAACCTCACCAAAAGTGAGGAGGGTATGTGAGTTCATTTACCGTATACAAATATTATATACTTAAAAAGAGAGTAGCAATTTTCACATGAAAAGGAGATAAAAACAATAGGACATGTATATGTGCTTGCAGACTTGACAACTAAAAAAACATAACTTCGAGTTCAAGAGCATATAAGAAGAAAGAAAGAACCTGATACTCAAGCCAAGCTCTAACACACTTGGGCTTGCATAAATCTTCAAAGTACTTCTTCTGGTCAACTGGTTCTTCCTCCGCCCTTCGGTTGTATGTATACAAGAATCAAAATTACACATAAACTTACAAAAAAAAAAAGTGAAATGTGTTTACCAAAATGACCATCATAAGAGGTCCAAATTAGTTGTGATTTAGGATATATGATATAAAAGCGTACGATTAAGATGTTCTGAAGATGCTACAAAAACAAGTAGCCTTGTTTGCGAGATGTCGTAGGATTTGGAGCTAAATTCCATTCCAATCCTATGTTTGGTTTGAAGGAATGTGTGGATTTGAAATGATTTAGAACTCCCATGGGGGTAGTCGGTAGTTCGTGGGATTTCATAATAGAAATTGTTTGTAATAATGTTTTAAAATTAAAATATGTTAAAAACACTTGTTTTGTAATGATCAATACATATAAAGGTAAATAAATTACTTCTATAATTTGTTTTTCATGATTATTTATAAATCCATTCCAAATCCCACAAACCAAAGTACCAAACACACCAAACATTCCAAATCCTCCCACAATTCCAAAATCCTTCTATCCAAATCCTTCAAAAACATTCCATCAAACCAAATGGACCCTTATTAGGCTTTCATTAATATGAAAGGAGTTCTAAAGTAATGCTACTCTTTCTGTCCCAAAAAAAGGAACACTTGTGCACAAACATATGTTCTCGCAAACTCCATTTCACATTAAAGTCAAAACTTTATCTATTGAGTTAAAAAATGCTAGCCAAATTTGCTATAGAGAAAACACACCTATTGTATTCTTTATGATTTCTCAATTCACTACTTAGTAGCTACAAATGAAAAAGGTCAAAGGTCTACCCTTTTTATAACAGGCACAATCCCTCCAACCGGGGGATTAAATCAATCTTCTAGGTTCTACTAATGAGTCCTAAACTGCTAGAAGCATCATGAAGGTTCTATAGATTACATGAGAGCATAGAACTAATGAAGAACTCTATACTATCCTAAATTGTTATCGCATCTTCAAGAAAAGTCATCCTTGGTGAACGCTTTTTATGTGCCAAATGAGTGTTTGTTTTGCAATACATGTCGCATCCAAACTCAAAGATCACAAGTTGTGAGAATCGGAAAATAGCCGAATAGACATGTTTAACTCTAGCCAAATGTCTTAAATATCCTACAACATTGAAAAATAGATGGAATCACATTGACGGAAATCAACATCCCTAAAATTTTGTAATCACTACAATGGCCAAAAAGATATCTTCAGCCCGTGAATTTTCCAATGAAAAATGTTGCGATTAACTTAGATTTCCCAAAATGAAGATTAGCTCGAGTCGAACGTCACTTGTTAGTTAAGATACTTAGACCATCTCCAACCATACTGCATAACATCAAATTTGCAGTATGGCTTCCCCCAACCATACACCATAACACCAAAAAATTTGGTGATGTATTTTTTTCCTTTTTCAAAACACACCAAATTTGGTGTGTCACTATTGACACTGCAAAATTGAAAGGACCCACCAATATCAATTTATTTCATTTATTTTTATGTTTTAAATAATATAATTATTATTTATGATATTAGTTTTAATAAATATTAATCTAAGTTAACATTTAGTATAATGAATTGTGTTTTTAATTTGTGTTATTTGAATTAATGTATTTTTTTTCCTAGTAATGTAAAATTTATAATTAAAAAAATCACCGTTTTATTTTGACCGAGATCTAATTACATTAATTACTTATTTACTATGATAATTACTTATAAATTATGGATATTGTATTTATTAGAAATGTTTAATAATAATGGAAAATGGTTTTTTTAGATGGGCCCACCAATTTGGTGTTTTTTTGAAGTATGATCGGAGTTGAGATGTTTTTTTAGTGTTAAGGGTCCCACCAATTTTAGTGTTTTTGTGTTATTTTTGATGTGTTGGGTTGGAGTTGCTCTTAAGAACGCTTAAGCCTATTTTTTGGCAGGTTAGGTCTGTTCACTCAAACGAAATCGGAACCGAAAAGATACCGCTGTGAGATTAAAGGTGAAGTTGAAAGATTAGATCAGCTTATGTTTCTTCCATTACAATATTCCAACCTCAATCATCATCTAGACATCTAAACCATCACATTATCAGGCAAACATTTTTTGGATGATAAAATCATGCCTTTTAATCCAAGGATTTGAGTTTCTAAACCTAATCAAGTAAACGCGTTACATCGTAAAATCACAAACAATTGCAAGCACTTCTAACCTCAGAGCAGTACTACATGAACACATACATAAAACTATGAAATCACGATAAATTAAATCGGTGATTACTCACATAAGTAATTAAGAAGTGCAACAAAACGAACCCTTCAAAGCAACCCCTTTCAATCAAGCCAACCTGCGCAGGCACCAATTTCAAAATACTAATATTTGTGTGAAAACCCTAATCAACAGATCGAAAGAATGAATTGATGATAGAGTTAATACGATCGATTTTGGGAAAATTATCTATAAAAAATGGAAAATTGAGGCAGGATGAAGGAAGACCGTACCGTCGAAGGGTTTTCTAAATCCTAAAAATGCAATATTTAAAAGAAAATGTTTTTTCTCTCTTTTTTTTTGTCATAAAGAACATTCCAAAATATTCTATGAATAATGACTTTTCTTTAAATCAAAATGTATGTAACGTGTTAAAGGAAAAACAAAACAGAACACAATAGAATAGAGAGATTGAATCGTAATTCTCATTAATCATAAGCCCTTTATATAGGGAGGAGTTTACAACGAAAAGGAAACATTAATTATGGTAATATCTAATACTAGAAAAATATTCTTTCAATCACTTCCTTTTGATGATGGCACATATCCTTCAACACTCTCCCTTGTGCCGAATCAAATGAGTGATGGTGCATAGTTCTTGCCTCATTAAAACCTTACGCCAAAGAAATAAAACTCAGTGGAAAAAATAAAAACTTTAGACGAAGGAAATAGTACAAGGCACCAATAAACAATTCCTTTAGTTTACCACCTTTCTTGATTCGTACGTCAATCAAGAGGTATATAAATCAATATGATGTATAAAATGTTGCCTCGCTAAAACCTTGCACCAAGGAACAAAACCCAATGGGAAAAATAAAACCTTGGGTGAAGGAAAGAGCACAACCCACTAATAGTACATGTTTAGTAGACACCTCCTTTTGTTTATTACTCCCCCTGATTCATACATCAATCAAGAGAGCTTAGAAAATATCCACAGCTTAATGTTTTCCACATGTTTCTCAAATGTAACCTTAGGCAACCATTTGGAAAACAAATCTTCCACATTTTCCTCATACCTTACTTGATTCACTTGAATCTTGAGGAGAGTTTATTGTTGCTGGTTTTATAGAAACTTAAGCGAAATATGATTTATGTTATAACCCTTGATGTATCTTACTTTCATTTATTTGATACATGATGCATTATTTCCATATATGCAGGTAGGATAGTGGTTGAACTCAAACCACTAGCTCCTCTAATATGTATAATGATGATCCTTAACCATATACACTCTTGAATAATGTAGAGTAATATTCTTGATAATTTAAGAATGTAGCTCTTAAGGGGTTGCTTAGTTTACTTCCAAACAATCGGTATGTTCCATATGATAATTCCTTAGCTAATTTGGGAACAACCTTTATATGAGTTGAACATAAACCTAATATCAACAATTATATACCAAGACATTGTTTGGTGTTTTTCTATAAGAGCCAGTACTTTTGCCACTCACAATCTAAGTAGGTATTGAAGTTCCATTATCAATACAATTTTCTCCATAAGAAAAGTATTGGCCCACATCAATGGTGCCAAAAGATTATTTTGAAATCATTCCAATGACGTTGTGTTGGCGCTGAGCTAAATCTAGCTGACAAGTTCAGTTAGAAGTACATTATACGGTCAAGTGTATTATGTTGAGTAAAATAATGCGCCTATTATACTTAGGTATGGAATTCCAGCTCCCAACACCTATTCGTCATCATCCTTTAGACGAAATGGATATTTCCTTATATCCAACACTTTGACCGATCATGGGAGTGCTAGTCGGATGCGCTTTGTCCATATTAAGTCGCCTGATCATTTTATGGACATATGCGGATCGGTGGATTAATATTCCACAAACTCAGTGTCCTAGTTCAAGTATCTAGACACAACCAAGTTTTCCCAAGATCTTTCATCTCAAAATCAGAATTCAAGTAGCTTGTGGTTTCTCTTATTTCATCAAGAGTGTCTATTATGTTCATAACATTGACATATAGAGCTACTTCGAAAGTCTGGAACTTGTTTTCCTAAACAAGTACGCAAGGGCACAGTTCATCGTTCGTATATATCATTTCCCAATCAAGTATTCACTCAGGCGGGTATACCACATCCCCATAGATTGCTTTAATCTGTAAAGTGAGTGTTTCAATTTTATTGTAAATGCATTTCATGGTTTAGAGTTACTTGATATTGGTATAATGCCATCAAGCACTTTTATATCTCTGAATTTAGATCCCCAAAGATATATGTAGTAATTACATCGTTCGTATATATCATTTCCCAATCAAGTATTCACTCAGGCGGGTATACCACATCCCCATAGATTGCTTTAATCTGTAAAGTGAGTGTTTCAATTTTATTGTAAATGCATTTCATGGTTTAGAGTTACTTGATATTGGTATAATGCCATCAAGCACTTTTATATCTCTGAATTTAGATCCCCCAAAGATATATGTAGTAACTACATCGTTGGCTAATTAATTAGCAGAACGTTGTCCATCACGAGAGAGTAAGTCTTATTATGGTCAATCCAGTGCGTTGTGAGAAACCTTGCGCCAAAGGAGAGCCTTATATATTATGACTTAATTATTCTCATTACGCTTCCTTGACAAATGATTTATCTATGTCCTACAGGCCTTACACTTGGTCGGTTAGCACTACCGAACCAAATACCTGTTCATTTGTCAAATAATTATCTTGGATTGCTTCTTTTCATTTAGGCCATTTTGCTCTTTGTTGACATTCTTCAACTGAGCATGGTTCGATGCCATCATGCTCTGTTATCTCATAAGCGACGGTATATGCAAATATATCATCATTGAGTATGTATGATCTGTCTATCGACTCATATTCATTTGAGATTTATTTGATCTCTGGAATCAATATTAACTTCGGAGCGTCCTCCAGTAATGAATCATAGACATAGATTTTATCAGAGATGATCTCATGTATTGATGATATATAGTTGTGCCTTACTCTTTTCTTCCTTTAGATGAGTATCTATCAAACCAAGTAGCTTCCCCCATTTCCTTTTGGGAGCTACGACCTCAACCACACCTCCACCATGTGTGATTGCAACGTACTTCCAGCGACGTTGTGCCCTTGTTTGGGGACTTTTGACCTTGCGAGTATATTTGCAGCTCGTATATGTGATCTTGTCACTCTAGATAGTATTAAACGTATCAGGTATCGAGTCTGATTCGTTTGACTTCAACTTTACGTTGTGAAGTTCTTGGGGATCAAAATGAGACACAGTTGAAATATTCAACGACACTTCCTGTCGTTCCCATGGAAAATCCTTTTTCTTATCTCCCCCTAACGACAGGAAGGTTGTCTCATCAAAGTGACAACTGGCAAATCTAGCGGTAAAGGGATCACTCATCAAGGGTTCTAATTAGCGGATGATAGTTGGGGATTCATATCCAACATTTGATGAATCGTCTTTAAGACCCATTTTGGTACGCTGTGGGGGCGTAATTGGCACATATACAACACAACCAAACATACGTAAATGTAAAACATCAGTCTTATATCCAGTTACCAACTGGTACGCATAAGATTGGTTGGCTGGTTGTGGGTCTAAACACGAATAAGTAAAGTTGCATGTAATATTGCATAACCCCATGTAGATCTGGATAAATTGGTGCGCATAACCAATGCTCTAGCTACCATTTATATTCTTTTGATGACAACTTTTATCATTCTAATAGACCATTTTATATATACAAAAGGGGTATAGGAAACTCTACATTAATCTCTATACATATGCAATAATCATCAAATTCTTATGATGTAAATTCTCCAGCATTCTAAGTCATGCAGACTTGATGAAAAAATCAGGGTGGTTAGTCCTTAAACGTATAACTAGTGCTAGGAGTGCAACATTTCATGTGGACAATAATACGACACGTGTTCATCGTGTCAAAACTAGAACCATAAAGTACTTTAATGGCCCGCATTCTGGATGTTTATGTCCATAAATATCACCTTGTATTCGTTGTAAGAATGGAATATTTTTATATTATGTCCTTAGCTTTAGGATGGTCTCATTCCTGATTTGGCTAAGGATCAGGGTATATAAAAGTTCTAGGTATTAGAGAGGGCATGTTATGATGGTGGTGTTGCTTCTTGTGCAGTAGAAGTCAACAGTTACAATTTGGTTAATTCCCTCGTTTTATCTTTCACTCGAAAGAAATGTATCTAAGTGTATTTCCAATACATAGATCACTATGTCATGACCATGGTGTCCCACGTGGTCATGCCGAAACATATATGTGTCATTGTCCCAAAGTTCTTTATTGGTGACAAAATATGTTTTAATGACATAGATAATCCATTAATTTGATACATTAATTTCTCTAATGTATGTTGCTTTCATATCATTAGAGTTGATGTGCATATACCCATTTCCATTCTTATAATATGATTTCTCATTGATACGAATATCTTAACAAGGTTCCTATTAATATAGTGTTTTAGTGATTGATCTTGTGTCATTAAGCAACAAGTGACAGTCTATCGTCTAAGTGTTTGGAGGATTAAAATAATTAATTCAATGAAAATAATCTATTTCTTAGGATTGTATTAGATGCCACAAAAAAATCAAGTTCTCCTCGATACATTCTTACATGGAACGAAGAACGTTGAGAGTTTTGCATTTGTTTTTTTTTTGATGTGTTTATTTACATTTATAGTGGCTATAAACTCAGGTGTATATATACGCAAATGCAATTAATTTGATAGTTAAAGTGACATAGTTCATTTATAACTTGCTCCATTTTCTATTAGGAGTTCGTTCCCGACTCTTCCATTAAATTGACCCTTTCCATAACCTTGTCCATATGGTACATATTTAGCATATGTGTGTGGATCAATATGTTTAATTCACTATCCTTTAGAGTTCTTTCCACCTCCAATGCTTGCTTTATTAACCTCGAGAATTTTCTTTATCCGGGTACGTCTAGCGTTGTTAAAAAAACATTGTTACATCTCTTAGCCACTTGCATTAGGTTAATGAGCTTGTTAACGGTTATATTGCAATTTATACTGTTTCATTAGTATGATTGGTGGTATAGGAAAGATGAAAATATGTTATAATTCAAATAATCTT
Organism: Saussurea involucrata; assembly: GCA_033807775.1. Lineage (NCBI taxonomy): Eukaryota > Viridiplantae > Streptophyta > Magnoliopsida > Asterales > Asteraceae > Saussurea > Saussurea involucrata. The sequence continues at coordinate 35,081,898 of CM066323.1, forward strand.
TTGTGAGTTCTTTGCCACAAAGATTAAAATGCATTTTGAGACATGACATTTCTTTGTCAAAATCAGTTACCTTCTTGTAATCAAGTAAGTAGGTTCTTTCCACTGTATGATTAGTTTGAGAAATATATGGTACTGAATATTCTCAAATTTCCTTATTGGGACTACCCACGGTTCTTGGGGGTTTCTAGCTATTTTCTCTGAAGGTTGTGACTGATGTATCGTCTCAAAAAATTTAAAGTATTTAATTGTATCTTAACATCTAGTGTTTTTTAGGGTCAAAATGGTTCGAAGACTTTTGCGTATTTTCTTGTGTTTTTCCGAACCTATCTTATGGTAATCAAGTACTTTTGATTCAAAGATGTCGTAGAAAATGGAGAACATATTATTTTCTAAAATAGTGAATTATGGTTTATACTTATTATGTTATGCATGAAATTTCATTATCATAATAGTATTGGATTTTTGTATCCTTACATTTTGTTGATAATGCTTCATCAATATTTCAATTTGCTAATAAAAACCACTCAATCTATTAGATCTTCAGGTAGTAGGGGAATCACGTGGAGTTCTTAAGTCCCTACAAACCTTAGGGTTATTTATACCCGTTTTGACAAAATCCAATTGATATATTGCGATTTATTTAATTTGAAGATAACATTGTTAATTATAGAAATTTTGGCATGAGGCCAAAATGAATATGAGTTTGGCTTATGAAGCCAATCCAGTGTTTCAATACCTTAATAGTATTTTAAGAGATTTTGCCATTAGACAAATCAATATTAGTTTTGAGTTTTGACATAAAGTCAAATTCAAACTTTTAACATTTCATAGTATTTTAGGAGCTTTTGGTAAGAGACCAAAATGTATGGGGGTTGGAAGTGTAACTTCCAAAAATTAATTGTAAATTTGAAATTTTTTGAGTAGAAACTCACAATCAAGATAAACATTAGAATAAGATAAACATTTAAATATTATGCGGTAAATTCAATCAAATAGTACATCCGTAACTAAATTAAATTTTTTTAATCAACTGGCTAGTTAAACAAAACGGCAAATACAAATATATAAATTAAGTGACACATTTAAATAATAATTATAAATTATTATATCTCACGGACAACATATTAGTCTAACTTATATGGTCTATATTAAATTAATAATTTAAATAAGTAAATAGTATTTTTAATATAATTACATTAACAAACTAACCAATATGAATATGTCCAATGTTTCTTACAATTATAATTAAGATATAAGATAATTATGGTATCGTCGTTATGGAAAGAAAATCAACGTCATAAAACTTAAACAACTATATTAATAAAATAAATCATAGTAAAATATAAATATTAATGAATCAGTAACAGAAAAATAAATAATCAATTAATATCCATAAACTTAATAAATAAATAAAAATAATTTAATACCAAAATGCAAGACTTGTATCAAAAGTTTAAAAACCTTATCAAACTAACAACAAATGTTGTCAATAACACCTTTTAAAAGATGGTTTCTTGTAAAAAAAAAAACTTAAACGATAATGATTATCATTAATTAACAATGAGATTTCCCTTTTAATCACCGTTATAAATAAAACTCACATATTAAATAAAGCTATAATAATTAAATAACAATAAAAGTTAAAGAAAAAATAAACTACATTTGTCCAACGCATAATACTAAGTTGATTCAATCATAAACTTTGATTCATCTAGTTTAAAATTATTGCAATATACAATTATATATAGTGGCATAATCAATATCAATAGTCGAATTAAATTAAGAGAAAAAAAATCTAAAAAATAAATTAAATTAGTTTTTGTTTTTATTTTTTGTAAGAGAGAGAGAGATAAAAGAAAAGAAAATTTAACTTTTCTTGACCTTCTTCAACAAATTGAAAACAACTATTATAAGTGGTCAACAATAAAATAAATAGAATGCATGGATGGATGAATGAAATAACAATTAACACAAGTTACAAGCACATATTTATATACCAAAGGAGCAACATTAATAAGCAAGATAATAATATCAACATGAATCATACTTTGATTATTGTTAAAATAAATCTAGAGAGAAAGGAGAATTGAATCGTATCTGACCTTTAAATTTTGCAATTAGAAAACTTCGCATCTTCAATGTTCCAAGGGTTTTATAGAGAGTTTGTGCTGATAACGTGTTAAAGGAAAAACGAAACCGAACACAATAGAATGGAGAGAATGAATCGTAATTCTCATTAATCATAAGCCCTTTATATAGGGAGGAGTTTACAACGAAAAGGAAACATTAATTATGGTAATATCTAATACTAGGAAAATATTCTTTCAATCACTTCCTTTTGATGATGGCACATATCCTTCAACATAATGTAATAAGATTTTTAATTCCCTTTTTTTTTGAAGAAAAACAGAGATTCATATTAAGGCATTGTTTGGCAAAAAAAAGCTAGCTTATAAGCTAGGTACATGTTTGGATGACCATAAGCTAGCTTTTCAAAACGTTAGTATGAGTAGCATTTAGGAGCTTTTGAAGCTTTTGATTTTTTTTATTCCAAAGATACCCTCAATTATATAATTATTATTTATTTACTATTTTTTTAATATGTCATTTTTAGTCGTTTTACACGTTTATAAGCTAGTTTTGCCAAACGTGACTTTTTCATCAGCTAGCTTATAAGTCAACAGCTAGCTTATCAGCTACCAGCTAGCTTATAAGTCATAAGCTAGCTTATCAGATAGTTTGCCAAACATAGCCTAAAAGGAAATGGAGTCATACATAACTGGAGGAGCCTTGTTAGCATGTAAAACACTCTAAGGTAGCGTTTGTTTTTTAAGAGGTGCTGAAGTCTGAAGTCTGATTTCACTTCTGATTTCTAATAGGTGGTGCTGAAGTCTGAAATCTGAATCAATTAGACTGTTTGTTTTTGTGTGCCAACAGACGTCTGAATATGTATAATTATTTATTTTATTCCTTAAAATGTTATATACTTGAATTACAAAAATTATTTATTTTGATTTTTTAACCAAGTTATACAACCCTTGTGGTTAATATTTACAATTTAGTAGCACCAATCCCACAAATGTGCTGGAAGTATTTAGAATGTGCCATGTATCTAATGAAAAGTCATGTGCATCTCAATTACTTGGCCCCTTCCGATCATTACCCGAATCTTCATCCCAAATAATAAGCCTTTACACATCAACGATTCCAGTTGCAGTTATTCGGAGCAATCACAAGCGGAGAAGATAAAGCAAGATGTTCAGATTTGCAAGCATCAAAATCATGATTTTGTAGCGAATGACGGGGTGTTGAACTATAGGTATCGGTCAAATGGTGAGTCGATATTCGTTTGTTTTAGCAGGAAGATAACTGCCGTCGGTGGTTTAACGTCGGCCGTAGTGGCGGTGGATGAAGATGGAGAACTGCGACGATATTTGCTCAACTCCGATGGAAATCGATCTCTGATTAGGCCAAATCTGTGACGAAACTACTTTGGCCTAATGCTTCTAATCTTCTACGATTGCGGCATCACTCATCAGAGAAGAAACGCTATGGAAGACTCCACCTCAGAGTTCTCGGCATCCTCCAAACAGCTCATCGTCATCATCACTGTCACTCACTTTGGGGATTTAGTATGTCAATTTGAAGTTAAAAAAGAGATATGGTTTAGGGTTTTTCACCAAAATATCACGAACAAAGAAAAAAGATAGGGATATCAGTATATCCAAGGGGTGAACTTTACAGGAAGGAAGGACTTATGATGTAGGCGTATAACCTCTAAGCGATTTAGAGGTTTGGTTTTCACTTTTTGGTTTAGAGCATTTTTAGACATAAGAGTCACTGGAAAAGAGAAAATAACAAACAATCTGAAACATCAAATGTCTTACCGAATCAGATTATAGAGCCAATTAAGTGCTTATTTTCAATAAACAAACAGGGCCTTAGTAGTAAGGTTCATAATTACAGATGATCTGTTATAAAAAACCGACAAATCTAATTCATAATTAATAACATCAGATTATACGGGTTGTCTATAATATTTCCAAAATAATCCTTGTTCCACTAAATTCTCCATCAAAACTCCAAAAGCATAACTCTAGGACTTCTCGACACTCATCCATGCTTATCCCTCCCCGAGCTAGTACCTGGTAAGAAAATTTAATTTGAAAAGATAAGGCTTACGCCTAGTGAGAACATCCAGTTTTCAAATTAAAACTTTACAAGCTTTGAAACCAATTTATGAACAAAGCAAGTAAATTAACCTGATCGTCGTCTTTCTTACCGTACACAAAACATCTTTCGATGACGGGAATTATACCCGATTCCATGAGTATGACAAACACCAAGTAAGTCATAATCTCATGTTCCAGAGCGGCACTACGAATCACTACAGATTCCAGATCATTGCTCACGCCCAAGAAATTACAATTAAACCATGCCTATTTCTTGGTGTGGAAGTAGAGATTACTATTAAGTCATGCATATCTCTTATCTTCCAATAGAAATCGGGAATTACGATTAGTCCACGCATATCCCACGATTTCACATCTCAATACGAAATGAGAATTACGATTAGTCCACGCCTATTCCTCATTTCAATTCAACAGGAATTACGATCAGTCCACGCCTATTCCTCGTTTATCAAATACACGGGAATTACGATTAGTCCACGCCTATTCCACGTGTTCACATAACACTAGTGTCTATGGATCCATTACACTTCCTAACATATGTGTGTATCCACTCAATACACATAAAATTCGAATCATACTCCTAGCCGAGTTATAATTATGTTCGTACTGTTAAAATCACAATATGCTTTGTATTTATAAAACATTTAAACAGTACGACATTACACAAAATATACAGGAAACATGTCAAGTAAACTAATCCGGAACCAAGTCCAGAAACAGTCCGGAATCCTATCCGGAAACCAAATCCGTAACATCTATCCAGAAACACCCGGAAATCAAAGGAATCCGGTAATATCCGTAAAGAGTATCCGGACTCCAAGTCCGGAACCATCCGTGAATCATTTCCGGTAACTAATCCGGAAAACCATCCGGTATCCGAAAGTGTCCGGTATCCGAAAGTGTCCGGTATCCGGTAACTAATCCGGACAATTATTCGGAATCCGGATCAATCCGGTATCCGGAATCAATCCGGAAAACATCCGGAATTCAGAACAAATTGTTCATCTTCCGGATTCATCCAAATTTACTCAGTTTCAATCGTTTTCTACCCAGAACTTCAAAAATCGATTTGTATCTATTTCTCACAGATAATAATAAGCTTATTCAACCGTTTCATTTCACAAATAGACTTTATTAAGCAAAAACGGGTAGATAAACCCACCTTAAGAGCTTCACAGTCGACATGATCAAAATCAGTATCAAATTCCAACTCTCTATCACCAACACAAACCGAGACCTAATCAAGAATGGATTATTTTGTGATTTCAACTTCTTAAAGGAATCAGATTGTAGAAGAATTTGCTTACCGAAACAAAAGTAAAGAACTCAGTTCTTTTCTTCTTGCACTTCTTTGAACCGGCCTAAAGAAATTGAAATTGAGATAACATCAATTTCAACCGACTCTTCCATTTTATACATAAACAATTTTCCTCAAAAGACCAAACTAACCCCAAAGTTTCATAAATCCACAATTAGCTTAAACTTTGGGTCAATTACACTTTGACCCTTCCACAATAAACCACACATTATGTTTAAAATAACGTCCCTTAATATTTTAAACACTCTCCCAAAATGTACAATAATTATGGAAATATCGAGGTGTTACAACATGCTTTCAAATAAACTTAATCGGAATATCACCACGATCTTGGAGCTTCAAGTGACAACTTTCGATGTAGTTCCCAACTTTAAGATGGTTGTGGTAAGACCCTTCAAGCGCCTTCACCGTAAGAAGAGAGTCGGTCTCAATAGTGACATGTTGGAGATGTAGCGAACGAATCCATGAGAGAGCTTCAGTAACGCCTATAGTTTCCGCTTCGAAGACAGAAACGGTCCCTCCAAACAGCAAAGTTTTTCCTTGGATAAAGGCTCCCCTATTACCCCGAATGAGCATTCCCACCGAGAAGGAAAAGACGTCATGCACAATCGATGCATCAACATTCAGCTTCAAATGACCGAGTGGGGGGTCGTCCACCTTTGGTTATCAACTCTACTAGTTTGGTTGGTTCTCGCATTGTTTCCAACCGACTTCAATCTTACCATCTGCCATTGAGTGACAATATTATTGCTCCAATCCATAGCCACAGAAGCCGTAACGGTTTTGTTTTCCCAAACCTTTTTGTTTCTAAAAAACCAAATGGCCCATAGAACAGTGACAATTTTGATGAGAACCTCACTAGGTTGGGAACTCAGCTTTTCGAGAAGCCATGTAGGAGCATCCTCGATCAACCGCATGTCATAGACGAGCCAAATATGTTTCCAGCATTGAGCAGCGAAGGTGCAATAAAAAAATACATGAAGCAAGTGCTCCACGTCGTTTGCGCAAAGAGGGCAATCGATGGGTATGGAAACGCCCCTCCCTACCAACATATTACAGACGGGGATATTATTACGACAAAACATTCACATGAAAATTTTCAATTTAAGAGGAATAGAGAGCTCCCATATTTTTTTCCACTCGACACAGTTATGAACATCAACTTGACGAGCATTGGAGGTATGCCAAAAGTGGTAGCCAGACTTCACACTAAAAAACCCGTCTTTCGAATGTTGCCAAACAACACGGTCCTTAACATTGTGTTGGGGAATGGGGGTGGCCAGGATTGCCTCAACATCACATTCCGTGAAGTTAGCCTTTATCAACTCGGTGTCCCAGGATCTTGTGTTAGCCATGCATAAAATGTTACCATGACTCTCATCGTTCGAATGTGTATGGCTGTTCTCTACACGAAAATCAATCTTTCCACGAAGCCAAGGGTCAGAGTGGATTTTGATGTCTTCACCGTTTCCGAGAACCTATCGGAAACCTTTAGAAAAAGCCTCCTTTGCATTCCAAATTCCCATCCAAATAGATACGGAGTAAAATAGACACGGAGATAGAAGATCTCCCTGTCTCAGACCCCTACTTGGCACGATAGGTCCGATCGTTTCCCCATTAAACATCACCGTATAAGAAACGATGGTAACACATAACATAATCCAATCGATCCTTTTGGAACAGAAACCCATGCGCTCCATCATATTCTTTAGATATTGCCAACATACTCGGTCGTAGGCTTTGCTAATATAAAGCTTTAGAGCCACTTTACCATCTCTCCCATAGTTCTTCCTCTTCATATAATGGATTACTTCGAATGCCACCAACACATTGTCAGAAATGTTTCGACCAGGCCATTGATTCTCAGAGATGATTCTTGGAAGGAGTGTCTTCAAATGGTTAGCTAAAACCTTGGCAACGATTTTGTAAAGAACGTTACACAAGGCAATAGGTCGTAGATCTTTCATATTGCTAGGATTCTCTTTTTTGGGAATGAGGACCACATTAGTGTCATTCAGTTTGGACGGGAACAAACAATCAGATAGCCATCCTTTGCATGAAGTATAAACCTCTTTTCCCATGATCGACCAAAAATGCTGGAAAAAAGAGGGGTTGAGACCATCGGCCCCTAGGCTTTATCGGGGTGCATTTGCTTTATTGCAATTGGGAATTCCTCAAAGGTAATATCAGCAACAAGTCTTTCATTATCAGTAACCGTAATCACGGGGTCAATAATGTCATTGCTCACAGTAGTAGTCTTAGTGGTCTCGGTAACAATTGTATCGAAATAACTTTTAACAATAGAACACATACCGTCAAGCTCCTCCACAACGTTGCCTGTTTCGTCCGTGAGATAAGAAATATGATTCGATTTTTCCGGGTTGAGGCTGAAGCATGGAAAATTTTGGAGTTCGAATCCCCTTCCGTAAGCCAGAACATCTTCGCTCGTTGTCTCCAGTACATTTCCTTGTGTTCAAGAAGTTCATTTAACTTGTCTTTCTCAATGAAGTATCGTTGAACACTAACATCACCCACACAATTAACCAGACTCTGCATCACCTCCTTTTGTTTTTTGATTTTATCCTGAAACTTGTGGAAGAAGTTTCATCCCCATTTGGCCATAAAGGATGATACAGAGATCAAATTTGGCAAAAAGTGACTAGAAGGGATGCTCTTCCAATGATTCGTAACCTCTTCGTGAAAATTAGCCTCTTTCAACCAAGTGTTCTCAAACTTGAACGTGAACTTTTTCTTTCTAAAGGAAGTGTTGAGAATATCAAGAAGGATGGGATCATGATCAGAAACACTAGCATAGAGTAAGGATAACTTACAAATAGGGAATTTTTTCCACCAGGATGCAGTTGCGAACGCTCGATCGAGCCTCTCACGGGTCCAGTTAGGGGATCCTCTAGACCTCTACTCTTTTCCCAGGTAAAATTCCCCCCTGTGAGATCAATTTCAGTCAACGAACAATCATTGATGGCCGACCGGAAACCATCAAGAAGAGGCTGAGGATGGGGAGATCGCCCCATCTTATCAGCAGCGCATAGAAGATCATTAAAATCACCCATTATACACCATGGGAGTTGAGATGTGGAGTGTAGGTGCCGGATAGAATCCCAAGAGTCTCTCCTACGAGACCTCTCCGGAAAACCATAATAACAAGTGAGTCTCCAAGAAGCAATGTTGTGTTACATAATAACGACATCGATAGGATTAGAGGAGTGGTCAACGATATTGCACGACACATTACTTCTCCACAACACAACAAGGCCTCCTCCTCTACCGACCCTGTCAACCGAGAAACAATTTGTGAAACCAAACTTCAAACATAGTTCTGAAATTTTATTAGAATCAGAGAGAGTTTCAGATAAGAAAAGAAAATCGGGTTTGTGAGACTTTATAAGGTCCCCCAGAGTGCGAACTGCTCGGGGATTCCCCAACTGAGGGGTAGTTCCAGCTTAAGTAATTCATTTTTGTTGGCTAGCCTGCTTTGCAGGCATAGCCAAAACTGTATCGGAAGACCCTGCACAATCACGTCTTGAAAGAGCAGCATCTGGGTTTTTGGTGTCTTTTTGAAGTCTGGATGTTTTTGTACAGCCCACCCAGAGTGTCCATGGTTTTTGGTACTTCAGGCCCACCTCTCCTTCTTTTCCTTTCTTTTACATTTAGCCCATCAAGTTCTTCCTCATCCGACCCATTTAGGTAAGTTAAATATGGAACTGATTTCCCCCCCAATTTGGATTTGAAACTTCTTCTCATTTTGGTAACTTTGCTAACTGTTGCAAGATCAAGATTTATGGAATCATTCCCCTTACTTGACTCACCTTCTCTGTTTGGATTTTGGGAAACCCCAAAATTAGCTTGATTGTTATCTTTTACAAATCGGGATTCCCATTTTCGGTCACCGTCCCAGAGCCATTTGCTCCGTCCTTGTGTCACCGTCTTCCGTGAAGGATCCCTCAGCCAACTGCTCCATTCTTTAAAAACGTCGTCCCCACGTCTGCCAAGGTTTTTCCTACAAAACCTATCGGTATGAGTAAGCATTCCGCATACGAAACAGAATTCTCCCAGCCGCTCGTACTTGCAATTGACAACAAATTCGTTACCATTCTTTCTCGTGATCTTTTTCTTTCGCTTCAATGGTTTTCGAACATCTAGTTTAATCTTTATACACATGAATTCACGCCACAGGCTAGTATTGTTCTTCTGATCGTACTCCAAGAATTCTCTAAAAAAGTTCCCCAGTTGCTTACCGACTGCTTCCGACATAAACCATGTGGGAAGATCGTGTATCTGGATTCAGAAGTTAATCTCCCACAGCGGTATATTTGTCGGTTCTTTGCCTGGAGGGATCTCATGGATGACAAGCATTGCATTATCAAATGACCAGGGGCCTCCTCACCTCCATCCAAAACCCATTCGAGATCACCACGGTGATAGAACTAAAATAAAAACAGACCTGACCCCACCTCTTTTATGTTGATTCCCATCGTACACATCAACCAACCTTGTTCGCATGGCTTTGAAGTTCACGTTTTTTTCTGTCAAGAATCGACCAACCAAACACAGATCGTATTTGTGTATTTCCTTTTCGAAGAACCAAAAGGAATTTTACCAATTAAGCTAACCCTAAATTCTACTTGTATAAGTGCTAATTATTCAAAATGGGTACGAAATAGAAATCATTTCAAAGTTTATATCACCAACTATATAAAAAACTATTACGCTAAATAGATTTCAAGACAAATTTATGTTATATGTTAATGTTTTTACCCTTTTATTAAATATTAACATCATCGATTTTAAAATTAGGATATCTTAAAACAAAAACAAAAACAAAAAAATTACAAGACAAACGAGTATACAAATTGTCACAACCTGAAACACAAAAGCGGGACCAAAGTTGTCATAAAAAACCAAACAAGCTCAGTAAAATCCCACAATGAGATAGTATGGGTTATATTGACAAATGAGCAAAGCCAATTTATGAAGATCTAAAGAGCTAACTCCAGGACTAGTAAGTCCATACAAATGAATTACTTTAAAACAAACCGTGAACCAAAAGATTTGATCTTGAAAAAGCGGTCTTTTTCACTTGAGTTTCTCGAATAGCTTAGGTGCAACCTGCAACCATAACATGTTTCGCTAACAAATTGTTTTGTGAACGAGAAATATGGAAATGGAAATGGAAATGGAAAGGGCAGATCAAAATAGGCGGCTTACAGCTCTATCGATACAATGCCAATAATCGAAGTATTGTCCAGTGCAATGCTTTTCACCCGTTTCATCCCCCTCCACCCTTTTCACACATGCCTGCAAATTTTACTACATTTCAGTAACAACTAAATATGAATAGTTTGTCTTAGAAGAGCACCACCAATGGTATAGAATGGCATAAATGTATTTGGGAGAAACCAACAATGTATTGATATAGAATGGCATAAGTTGATATATATAAAGATACCAACAATGATGCACTTAAACATTAAGCCTTAAACAATAAGATCCAAATGCTGAAATATATATGAATTAGTAAATAGGATGTTAAACATAAAAATACTAGCTTCTAGTGTATTTGGAAAGCACCTGATACTCGATGAGAGGTCTAACACACTTGGGCTTGCAAGAATCTTCCAAGTACTTCTTTTGGTCAACTGGTTCCACATCACCCCTTTATAAAGGAACAGAATGAAATGTTAATGATTTCTCCTAACTCCACATAATGTACCGATCCTTTGACATTTTTCTATACAAAATAAATACATCAACACTTCAAATATATCATCAAGTGCGTGTATATGTAGTATAGGCGAAAGATCTTGTGAGAAGCGTGAGAAATGGATCTTAACGGTTGATCACTATTAATCACATACCCTCCCATTAATTGCGGCTTAGAAGGGAATTGATCCGGTGCATCTCATCCTAACGTGCATTTCTCATCCAACGATTGATACCCTACCCTGCTTCTCACACGAAAATCGTCAACTTCTCACCGAAACCCATATATATTTCGTGCGAGAAGTTGAGGTTAACGTGAAACACGTGAGAAGTGGATTCGAACGTTTATCCTTTTTTAATCAAATGCCCTCCATGAATTGCGGCTTAGAAGAGAATTGATCCGGTGCATCTCATCCTAGTGTGCGTCAATTTCCCAATCCAACGGCCAATAACCATTTCTCGGTTTAACCTCAAGCTTATTACCGAAACGCAACCCTATATATATGATCCGATATACAAGAAAAACAACATCCAGTGAGACTTACATTTTCAAAACAAATACACTTCACGAACGCTTCAAAATCAAAACAACCTGCACAAGCATCATTTATTAATAAAAAAAAACATGAATTTATATGTGTAAAACCCTAATGCACAGATCAAATAACCAAACAACGAATTTGATTAAAGAACTGTACCTTCTTCAGAGAACGCAGGAGGAACGCCAGAAAAAGTATTATTATATCCGTTGGCGAAGGACCGATTCAATTGTGCGCTTTGACGATCCGATAAATTGGGGGTGTTAGTATCCCTACCACTTAACAATTCCATACCCCCTTTCCTACGACCTAGCCTCTCTCTCTCTCTCTCTCTCTCTCTCACACACACACACACACAATAATGTACATTTCATATCCCTATAATTATTTAATTAGTTACTTTATACATTTTTCTTTTCTAATTTTCATTTTACACCTTCATCATATTAACACATATAATCATATATAAATTAAAATACGTTAAAAAATACGTTTTAATTTTAACAAGTTACACATTATAATCGTCTATTCGATACCTTCAAAATGAGCCAAATATTGAATATTTTTTATTTAATTATTTTACTATATATCATATATACGACATAAAAATATTTTTAATATTTTAATTTATGGTACATCCCTTACTATTTCAATTTTCGTTTTACACTCTTATCATATTAACATAATAATCATATATTAATTAAAATATGTTAAAAAAATACGTTTTAACATATCACATTAATATACATAATTACGTTAAAATACGTTAAGGAATTCGATATATATATATATATATATATATATATATCGAACGTCATTCGTAAAATAAAGTTATTGATTTGAAATAAAGTAAAAACAATTCGATATATATATATATATATATATATATCGAACGAACGATCCGTTCATATATATTGTTTGGGCAAAAAATCACCAGCCTCGACCACGACCAAGTTACTAAAAACATTTAATACATTTCTCTCATAACAAAGGTCAAATCGTAGACACTTTATCTTTTAACCAGAAGCTGATGTCAAAAAGTATCTCTCGACCTCGACCGTCGTGGCATAACCCTCGGCTGTCGTGTGGAAACACACGACCTCGACCAACTAACAGATGACATTTATGTTATGTTTTCTTATTTAAATGCAGGGTCAACGTCATTTATGATCAACGGACGTAACCGACAGAGCAGTTATGAGCATTAACCATAAAGACCGTTGCGACTGTTACCAGAAGAATTCATGTAGTCATTAAATGTATTCGAAGACTATAAATACGAAGACAAGGCCATCATTTGGGCATCATCGAATTCTGGAATCATACTGCGTACTCAAGAACATCCGAAGCAAAGAACTTTCTCTCAAGTGATCGCTCTCGACGCACGACTTACACTATCGACTTGAAGTTTTCATACACGGCACACTTGTTTTACATTCGAAACACTTGTTACATTACATTTCAAAGTCTTTCTTTCATTTGTATTGTAATCTCTGTACGATCGACACCTGAAACAAAGGACATCGCCCCTGTTTGGCGATCATAGTGCAACGACGACCCCCAGAGTCGTCCGCAGGTTTTTTCCTCGTTGAGGTTTTTCCCGCGTCACCAAATCTCTGTCTCATTTACGTCTTTCGCCTTTATCGTACGCTTTGTCGCTAGATTCCTTTCTTTAGTTGTTAAGCTCCACAATCAACCTTAAGTTATCCTTCTGGACGATTTTTGGCATTAACAGTTTGGCGCCCACCGTGGGGCCCATCTAGAGAAAATCTTCGACAAATGTGCGTGTTACTAACGGTTTCTTGGAGTTTCCTCTTTTATTTGTTTCAGGAAAATGGCAGCCCATGGAAATCAAGAGCAGATCATTGCCCAGACGAATGAAGGGCTTGAGAAAGCTCAGGGTGTCCCTGAAATAATCAACGACTATCAACTGGAGGAAGTCATCTTGGACCAGAGCAAGCCTGATCAAAAAGTTCTCATGGGATCCTCCCTCGATCTCTGCCTTAAGGAAAAACTCATATCCTTTTTGCAGGAGTATGCCGATTGTTTTGCCTGGTCGCATGAAGATATGGTCGGCATAGACCCTGATATCATTTCCCATAAGCTCAATGTAGACCCATCCTTCAAACCCGTCAAGCAAAAGCGGCGAAAGTTTGCTCCTGAAAGGAATAAGGTGATAAATGATGAAGTCGACAACCTCCTAAAGACAGGGAAATTTCGAGAAGTAAAGTACCCCGATTGGCTTGCTAATGTTGTGGTCGTGGCAAAGAAAAATGGCAAATGGAGGGTCTGTATTGATTTTACCGATCTCAACAAGGCCTGTCCAAAAGATCCGTTCCCATTGCCACATATCGATGCCATGGTCGACGCGACCGCATGACATGAACTATTGACGTTCATGGATGCTTATTCTGGATACAATCAGATCCTGATGCACATCGAGGACCAGGAGAAAACTGCATTCATGACAGATCGAGGTATTTACTGCTACAAAGTTATGCCTTTTGGCCTTAAAAACACAGGTTCTACCTACCAGCGTCTAGTGAACAAGATGTTCAAAGAACATCTCGGCGACACGATGGAGGTTTACATCGACGATATGCTCGTTAAGTCAAAGTTGGCAGTCGACCACGTTGATCATTTGAGGCGGTCGTTCGACATCCTTCGGGAATATAGCATGAAGCTTAACCCGACGAAGTGTTCCTTTGGCGTCAGCGCCGGGAAATTCCTGGGTTACATGGTCACTCGACGAGGAATCGAAGCCAACCCCGACCATATCAAGGCTATCATAGAAATCAAATCTCCTAGAAATTTCAAAGAAGTCCAAATGCTAACTGGTCGGGTGGCTGCTCTGAACAGGTTTATTTCTCGATCCTTAAATAGATGTCATTTATTCTATAACGTCCTCAGGAAAAATAAAGGCTTTGACTGGACCAACGACCATGAGCAAGCGTTGCAAAAATTAAAGGAGTATATGATGTCGCCTCCTTTGTTGTCAAAACCCGATGACCATGAGGTCTTGCAGCTGTATTTGGCCGTAAGCCCTAATGCCGTAAGTGCCGTCCTGACACGAGAAGATGAAAAGCAGCAATTGTCAATCTACTATGTAAGTAAATCCCTCTTGGACGCTGAAACCAGGTATTCCTCGATGGAAAAACTACTCTTGTCGCTCGTTACCGCCGCAAAGAAATTGCGACATTATTTCGAATCACATCCGATTACTGTCATAACTAACTTTCCTCTTAAGTCTGTCTTGAGAAAACCTGAGTTGACAGGACGATTGGCAAAATGAAGCATATATCTCAGCAGTTACGACATCACTTTTAATCCCAAGACCGCTATCAAATCGCAAGCCTTGGCAGATTTCATTGCCGACTTCATCCCTGAAATAGGGAAAGAAGCAGAGCTTGAAGTATCGACTGTGGCGACTCACGACGACGTTCCTTGGACTCTGTATGTCGATGGGTCATCCAACATTAGGGGTTCAGGACTTGGCGTCGTCTTAAAGTCGCCACAGGGGGGCAAGATGGTGTATTCCATACGATGCGACTTCAAAGCCACCAACAATGAAGCTGAGTACGAAGCCCTGATCGTAGGAATGAGTATGGCCTACGACTCAGGGGCAACCTCGCTGCATGTAAGGAGCGATTCTCTTCTGGTCGTAAATCAGATGAATGGAGAATTCGCAGCTAAAGATTCAAAGATGACAGCGTACCTAAAGGTAGCAAAAGAAAATTCAGAAAAATTCAAATCCTTTTCTATTGAGCAAATTCCAAGGGATCAGAATACTCAAGCCGACGCTCTAGCAAACCTTGGGTCTGCTCTAGTCGAACCGATCTTCGACAATATTCATTTGATCCACCTAGCGACGTCGTCCATCGAAAACGATGACGTCATCCAAATCGAAGTCCAAGAAGATGACTGGTCGTGCGACGTCCGAAACTTTCCTATGCACGACCAACTCCCAGAAGACAAGATGGAAGCTCGAAAAATCAGATTCAAAGCATCCAAGTATATCATGATAAAAAATGTACTCTATCGACGATTATCGACAGGCTTGAACCTGAGATGCGTCGTCAGTAAAAATGAAATTCAAAGAATCCTTCAAGAAACGCACGATGGTGAGTGTGGCAATCACTCAGGAGGTCATAGTTTGGCCAATCGCATCTCTCGACAGGGCTACTTCTGGCCAACCCTGCGACAAGACGCCGTCAGGTACGTTCAGAACTGTGATCCTTGTCAACGACATTCAGGTACATCCCATAAACCATCTGAACCTTTACATTCGACACTGATCCCGTGGCCCTTCATGAGGTGGGGTATGGATATTGTCGGCAAGTTACCACCCGCCCCTGGGCAAAAGGTATTTCTCCTCGTACTTACAGATTATTTTTCCAAATGGGTGGAAGCAGCTGCCTTCTCCCAAGTTCGGGACAAGGAAGTCGTGTCTTTTATCCAGACTAACATCATATGCAGGTTTGGGATTCCATCCGAAATAGTCTGCGACAATGGGTCCCAATTCATAAGTGACAGAACTCAACGGTTCTGTGAAGACCGCAACATCAAGCTGACGACCTCGACGCCCAGATATCCTCAGGCAAATGGACTTGCTGAATCAAGCAACAAGACTATCATTGCTTCAATTAAGAAGAGGTTGCAAGCCGCAAAGGGAAGATGGGTCGAAGAACTCCCTTCGGTCCTATGGGAGAATCGCACGACGCCTCGCACGTCCACAGGACAAACCCCTTTTTCTTTGGTCTATGGCTGCGAAGCAGTTTTGCCTGTCGAGGTCCAACTCCCAACCTCTCGGCATACCTTTGTCGACCATAACCTGGTTGATTTAAGCTATGACCTCGATGCCCTCGAAGAGCTTAGAGAATCGGCATTGATCAAGATGGCATCACAGAGGCAAGTGGTCGAACGACACTTCAACAAAAACATTAAAGCTAGAGTCTTTCAGATAGGCGACTACGTCCTCCGACGAGTGTTCCAAAACACTCAAGAGCCCAACGCCGGTAAGCTTTCTATCAAATGGGAAGGTCCTTACCGTATCTCGGAAGTCGTAGGTAAAGGTGCTTATCGACTCCAAACCCTCGACAATCAAGATATCCCACGCAGTTGGAATGCAACGCATTTAAAAAGGCATTTCTTCTAAAAATCCTTTTTTTCTTATACAAAATTTTCCCATCACAATGATCACTGACTTAAGCATCGGAGGGTCGTTGGATAGCCAACGACCAACCTCTGACATTGTTTTATCGCAGATCGCACAACATAAGTTGCTAAGTCTGCTACATGACTTTAATCTTTAAAAGTCGCTCGGCATAAGTGTTCGGTTCTACGACCTGACTATTCTATCGCAGGGGAATACGACTCAAGTTTCGTCGTCTGATCTAGTCGTACGATCACCAAGTCTAACGGTTCTACGATATGGATTTCTTAACTTTGAAAAGTTTGCATATTCTGAATTAAATCGATTGCGTATACTTATGTTTGCCCACACGATTTGAATGTATGTCTTATGTTTTGGTTGTTGTATTGGTGCCTAAGTCGCACGACACTTTGTTTGTAACAAGTTTCACAACTGATATCATATATGTTTGCAATAATCAAAACAATACGTTCGACAAGAAAGTAGATTTCATTCACGAAATATACAATTACATCTAAATAACTCGACCTCCAGTGGTCGAATAGAAAACGACAGAAAGAAAATTTTCCCTAAATCGAGATCCCTATCGATCTTGCTCGACGGATGTCAGATACGTTGAGGAACTTATGCAAGGATCAAGCAAGTGTGGGAAACAGAACTGAGAATTGTTTCACAGTGCTGTAAACCACAACGTGTTATGAAGATAAGCCCGCAGTATTTTGAGAATGTGGCTCTTAAGATTAATACTAAGGTTGGGGAGGAGCGTCGGTCGCATCTTCACCTAAGGCCCCGTCCTTAGAACCCTCGTCCACCACTTCTTCCTCCTCGGCCTCCTTTTCATCATCAGAATCGAGGTCTCTCATGCTCCCGACTTCTTTCAGGAAGTAGGCCAACTCGTCCGATGCCAGGGCCAAAGGATTTTTTCCCGACAAGTGTCGTCTCATTATAGCGGCCCTTGCGATCAGTCGAGCCAAGGCAAAGGTAGACGCAGCCTCGTCTTTGAGTTTCCCTACCTCCTTCTCTAGACCCGCTACCTTGGCCTTGGAGTCCTCGACTTCCTTCTCTTTCGTGGCCAAGGATTCTTTCATCCTCTCCAGCTCCTCCCTTTGATCGGCAATCTCAGCCAAAGATTGCTGCCAGCGCTGGTTTGCCTCGTCCTTCGCACGATCGACGACCCCCAACTGCTTTTGGGCGTCGTCAAGGCGTTTGGACATGGCCTCTTCACGCTTCACGGCGGCATCCGCCCTATCCAACGCTGCGTTCCCCCTCTCATAGGCAGAAGATACCAAGCCCTTGGCCTTCTCCGTTTCAGCACGCAGGCAAGAGAAGATTGAAACGCCTGAAAAACATAAGAAAATGTGTTAGCAAACACTCGACAAAGCTTAAAAAACATCGAAGTACAAGTTTCGAAAGAGAAACTCACCAGAAACGCCAGTCCGACAACATGGGACCCCGTCTCCTCGATTGGGAATCCCTCGAAACGTTCCCTGAAAGAAGGGAGAAAAAATTTCCCCAGATGAGGAAACAAATCCGTCCCGGATAGGACGTCATCGACCATGAAGTTCGAAGGCAACGTAAAGTTAACCTTCGTGACTTTAGCCTCTCCCGTCGCGTGCTCCTTACCCTTGTCGGTCGACAAAGGAACCGACGTGGCACACGGGGACTTCCTCGACTTCGCTGTCGTCGCCGGTGGCGCAGAACTAATAGGTGTCGCAGCAATCGGACTAGAAGACGTCTTCGTCTTCATAGGCGATGCGACCTTCTCCTTCTCAGGCGTATTGACTCTCGATGAGCCATCAATCTTCGAAGACGGTTCCCTCGGGATCGTCATCCGCGTCTTCGGTAAAGCCCCCGACTCAGTTGTCGAGGCCTGCAGTCTCCTCTCCTTGCCCTTACAGGCGAGCTTGAGTTGAGCTGATCTTTTGGACGAGATCGTCGGCACCTTCATCTGAGATTCACCTAGAAGCAGATAAGAGAGAGATGTTACATGACGAGCATAAAAGGATCATAGTCGAGCAATTGGAAGGTACACTTACCAGTTATCTCCTCTTCTTCTCTCGACTCTTCCTCCTCTTCTTTCTCTCCCCAGTTCTCCCCTAAGAACACCAAATCTTCGTCGTCGTCGTCCACTGCTGGTCGCGTGACGAATGATCGCTCGACAACACTGAACTCCAAGAACGCGTCAATTTTCGATCGAGAGTTAGGGTAGGGCTTCACGTCGTCAAATTTTATATCTGTCAACATATACAAAGCAGGTTAAAAATCAGTCGAAAATTATGAATGACGAACGACGACGAAACTATGAAAATCTCACCCGACGTATTCCAGCCGACCCTAATCCAGTTGCTCTCGGAGTCGAGAGTCGACTTGCACACAAACGCATATCTAGTTTTCCACTTACGATCGTTTACAGCGGTGTGTAAGACTAACGTACGATCGCCCTTATATCTAGAAAACAGGCTATAACGATGACATTTATCTTTCTTGACTTGGTAAGCCATGAGAAGATCGCGCACATTCATGGGGGATTCCCATTTTTCAGTAAGCCGCTCGATCACCTGAATTACCCTCCAGAATTGGGGCATCAACTGGGCTGGCGCTAAATCGAACTCGGTCATAAAAGCCTTGGCCAAAGGCGAGTAAGGCCATTCAAAGCCAATCTTAAAGGGATACTCGTAGATGACTACGAATCTATCGGGACATGCATTAGGTCTAATTTGGCCTGCTTTAATCAATGAAATCCCCGCAGGGATCTTAGCCAGACTCCTCAGGTCATCGAGATCCTCAATAGAACTGACAGGCTCTATTGACATTACTAGACCTAAAAGTTTTCTCAAAGTTTTCTAGTAATCAACTCAGGAAGAACCAAGAGATCGTACCTTATATAGATGCTCTAAAAAACTCGAAATCTCTAACTTGGTCGAAGATTCTTGCAGGATTAGAAAAGATTCGGCGGAGAATAGCAAGCAAATCGAAGAAAATCTCTCTTAAAGTCTCTCTCTGAAATCGTAAAAGGAAAAGATCTGTCGAAGGCCTCTATTTATGCAAATAGTCGTGTCAGGTCGAACCTCTCGATATTCGACACGTGTCCTCGCCTTTTTGAATGCTCGACAGATTGTCAACACCTGGCGTTTACAGCTGTTATGCACGATCGTGCGTCAGCATGACGTCACATCCTTATCGGCTTTTCGACTCCTTTTTTAGTTAGAATTGGACCGATCCAGTTCCAAGACAACTGAAAAGATTTTTTTAACACGTGTCAAGACCCTGGGCACCCGATTAGCAAAATTTAAAAAAACTCGAATTTGCCGCTCTATTTTTCAAATTTTGGGGGCAAACTGTTTGGGAAAAAATCACCAGCCTCGACCACGACCAAGTTACTAAAAACATTTAATACATTTCTCTCATAACAAAGGTCAAATCGTAGACACTTTATCTTTTAACCAGAAGCTGTATCAAAAAGTATATCTCGACCTCGACCGTCGTGGCAAAACCCTCGGCTGTCGTGTGGAAACACACGACCTCGACCAACTAACAGATGACATTTCTGTTATGTTTTCTTATTTAAATGCAAGGTCAACGTCATTTATGATCAACGGACGTAACCGACAGAGCAGTTATGAGCATTAACCATAAAGACCGTTGCGACTGTTACCAGAAGAATTTATGGAGTCATTAAATGTATTCGAAGATTATAAATACGAAGACAAAGCCATCATTTGGGTATCATCGAATTCTGGAATCATACTGCGTACTCAAGAACACTATAAATACGACTTGAGGTTTCCATGCACGACACACTTGTTTTACATTCGAAACACTTGTTACATTACATTTCAAAGTCTTTCTTTCATTTGTATTGTAATCTCTGTACGATCGACACCTGAAACAAAGGACATCGCCCCTGTTTGGCGATCATAGTGCAACGACGACCCCAGAGTCGTCCGCGGGTTTCTTCCTCGTTGAGGTTTTTCCCGCGTCACCAAATCTCTGTCTCATTTACGCTGTTCGCCTTTGTCGCTAGATTCCTTTCTTTAGTTGTTAAGATCCACAATCAACCTTAAGTTATCCTTTTGGACGATTTTTGGCATTAACATATATCAATTTCATTTCCTCTTCAATTCTCTCACTCTCACTCTCTCCCTCTATATATCGTTCATATATATATATATATATATATATATATATATATATATATATATATATATATATATATATATATATATATATATATATATATATATATATATATATATATATATATATATATGAAAGTTGCAGATGACAAACATGGGAGAAGATTTGACACCAACATCAGAATTTGTCACCAACAAGGTACAATATTGTGATAACTAACATTTAGGTTTATTAATACTTACGGGTACAAGTGAAAGTTATAACAAAATATAATAATTTCAGGTGTTCAATTCTCGAGAAGAATTAACTGAATGGGTGTACAATGTGGGACATTCGGTTGGTTGTGTTGTTGTTACCAAAAGATCAAAGGCTAAGCCAAATGGGGGGGGGGGGGTGTTTATAAAGTCGTGTTTGTGTGTGAACATAGTGGGGTTTACAAAAGTGACAAAATTTCCGGTTGTCATACTGGAACAAGAATGTTTGACTGCCCATTTGAGTTGATAGCGCTATATTCGGCTAAGCATAATTGGTGGACGTTGAGGGTTGTATGTGATACACATAATCATGCCCTTGCACAATATATGGAGGGTCATGCATATGCAATGCGGCTGAACGAACCTGGATTTCAACTAGTTTAAGACATTTTGCATGGCATTTGTTTTCATGCATCAAGAAAAGGTATCAAATTATATTTGGGCGTTAGAATGTCTAAAGTCCAAAATATACGATAACCTTTACCCGGGTGCCATAGTCACAGACAAAGAGTTGGCTTTGATTAATGCATGCAAAGTGGTATTTCTAGGTGCTAAAAGATTGCTTTGTAGATGACACATCTATCAGAATTTTCTGAAACATTGTAGACCATCGATACACGAGTCTCAATCGTGGAATTCTTTTTATCAAGCATGGTTGCAGTTACTTGAATCTCCAAATCAAGAACTGTACACGCACAATTTGGTACAACTTCAAGAAAAGTTGCTCAATTATCCAGGTATTCTTGATATAAGATAGTTTAACCATTATTACTAAAGATATTGACATGTATTTGTTATATTTTTCAGGTGTTTTGAATTACCTGGATCAAATCCCGAGTTTATTTCATCCATACATCACACAAATACAAGATGTATTGGGCGCTGAAATTATGGATTTCGAGCCATATATACTTGTTTGGGTGGTCATGAAGACGCATGGGACAATATCCACACAGAGTTAATGGTTGGACTAACTGAGTATCAACAATATTACTCTTATGTGATTGGCAACGAGTGCCTAGAATTTACGAAGCGTTGAATTTTTTCCAGATTTGCATCGATATGCCTGAAATGGGAATTCTAACTGCTTCAAGGTTCAATGTCATACTACATGTTCTCAATATGGCAGGCAGTGTGACATACTTACCATTCAGGACACAACCAACGTCATCATCCCAACACGTGTCAATTGCAATAGTGCATGTTGATGGTAATCATTACATAAAGGTGGTATTAAATGGAGAATACCCAATGCCCACACTCATACACCATTGGACACATTATCGACTTCAAGATGCAAGTACATGGATTGTCCCATACAAACGTAGATTAGATGTGTATGAAGAATATATAGAGCGTACTTGTACTCGTAGATATGTTGATTTAAATGAATAATCAAAGTTGGAATTTGCTGGAATAAAAATTTGTTGATTTAAATGAATAAAAAATGGAGAATTCTAAATACACCCCCTGCACATATACTGTGTGTGTGCACAGTACACACCATGTGTGTGTGTTTCTGTGTATGCAAGGGGGTGTGAATAGTAGCACCCTAAAAAATACGTCTTAACATATCACATTAACATACATAATCAATACGTATCATTGGATTTAATTATTTATATGACATATAATAATATAATTAAATAAAAAAAAATTCAATATTGTGCTCATTTCGAAGGTATCGACGAGACGATTATAATGGTGTAACTTGTTAAAATTAAAAATATTTTTTTAACGTATTTTAGTTAATATACGATTATATGTGTTAATATAATGAAAGTGTAAAATGAAAAATAAAAAACTAATAGGTATAAAATAAATTAACTAAATAAGTATAATGGTGTGAAATGTAACTTTCAATCAAAAAAATAAAAATTGAGGAATGTGAGGGGAGGGGTGTGGAAACTTGAGGGGGGTATGGACAGAATAACCCTAATAGAATTACTCGTTTTTAGGGCAAATTGGGTCCATGTACGGTTTTTAAGATTAATTACATTCTTGGTCCCTTTAGTTTATTTCTTCAAATTTTTGATAAGTCTCTCAAACGTAATAAATATGGATTGTCATGCCAGCTAGGGGTATTAAAAAAGTCGACCAATCCGACCAATTAAATCTGAAATAACCCGGACAAAAAATCAACCTAAGGTAATAAAGTATTGTCTTGTAGTTGTTCCCTCCTATTGTGATGTTCATACTATGACATGTTGTAGCAATCTAAATATTGCCAACGTTTCGAGTTTAAGCATAAAACAAGATCAATTTCTTCAACTTAGCTTCAAACCAAGGTTTTGTATGGCGTGAAGTGTGGCCTGATAGCGATGCCAAGACGCAAGTCATGGGAGTCACGACGTTTTTCAAGTCGTGACTTATTGCGCCAGATCTGTGGATCATATATAAATTTATATAGAGTAACTTATGGATTTGGTCCCTAAGGTATGTAAAAAATTAATTTGGTCATTTAACTTCATTTATTACATGATAACCCTTCACGTATGCAATTTGTTACGAGTTTGGTCCCTCGGGCAAACGATCGTCTATTTCCTGCCGTTAACGCACATCATGTGTGATGCACATGAGGGTAAATTGGTCTTTTTACCTTTTCCATTTATTTTACCATCTTTTTAATTAATTTTTCTTGAACTTTCATCTCCCTAAATCTCCCTAAGAACCCCAAGAACATTTAAACCCAGATTTATCTCCTCAATCAAAATTTTTAACACAATCCTAAACCAAACCCATAAAACTTCTTGAAGAACACCAAGAACAAATGCATATTCATAAAACAAACCAAACCCAGATTTAAAAAACTAAATCAATCCAATATCTAAATTATTCCATTATTAAATCAATCTGGATGATGAGAGACATATAGAGTGAAGAGGAGACATAAAGAAGCAACATATCAAGAGGAGGATATAGAGAGAAGAAGCAGATCTGAGAGTGAGAGAGAGAGAGAGATGGAACAGTCGATGGCATCTGGAAGGGGAACACGTCGGAGGGAAGGGGGAATACGCAGGAGGGGGAGAGAAAACAATCAATGACATTGGTTTCATTGGGTTTCAAGATCTCCGACAAAGAAACCCAAATCTCCGACGTTGAAACCTAGATCTTCGACGACGGGAAATGGACCAACGATGCCATCTGGTTCTCCATGTCCCTCTCTCACTGCAAATCCAACGATGAAATTTGTCTTCGTCCCTGTGGTGTGCGTTACCTACGAAAGTTGGACGGGAAAGTTAGATTATATATATAGAGAAAAGTTCAAATGAAAACTCAATTTTCATTGTGCACATGAGGACAAATCTCGGACACTCCATCTCTATTGATCCAACAACTCAAATTAAATAGAGTTTTTAATTAGAATTATTAATTAAGGTGATTAGGGGTAAAAATGGAAGATAATTTAAACTCAGGCCTAACATGTTTGACTTTTTATTTTCTTTTTTAATTAAATACTTTTACCCCCTTAAAGTTTAAAATAAATTATCTTAAAAATTACTAATATTTTAATCAAACAAATTACATCAAAAAAACGAGAATTCCGTGCTCTTCGATATGACATCCATCTCGATATAGTTTTTTTTTGTTTTAACCGTTTTTATGTGAAATGCCATATATGTGTTATATTCATTATGAATATTTATGTACATTCAAGTGCGTACAATATCTCGACACCGTAAGTCTGTAACTCAGCATCACCTTCTACAACACTTTTTCAACGTCATAAGGATCGTGTTCTTCATTACCGTAACCCAACACCCATCGAGATGAATCGGGAACCTATCGAGTTTCGGTTGTGAACTGAGGAACAAAAGAGAGTGTGCCACGTCTTCACACCTTCACGGATCACTCATGTATTATTCATCATGAATAATGTATCATTCAGTATGAATAATACACCATTTTAGGTGAATAATACATGATTCATGAATTCATGTATTATTCATCCTGAATGTTGTATAATTCATCATGAATACTGTATTATTCATCATGAATAGTGAATGAACGTTCACCTTTGTTATTCATACTGAATGTGGACACATGGAGATGTGCATACATATTCATAATGAATAAAACCAAGTTTCGGTAGTAAATCGGAGAACAAAAGAGAGTGCATCATATGTCCACACCTTCACGGGTTATTCATATGTTATTCATTATGAATAATGTATCATTCAGGATGAATAATACAACATTCAAGGTGAATAATACACGATTCATGATGATTAATACATGAATCATGAATTCGTGTATTATTCATCCTAAAAGTTGTATTATTCATTTTGAATACTGTATTATTCGACTTGAATAGTGAATGAACCTTCCCCTTTGTTATTCATACCGGATATGGACACCTGGAAAATGCATACATATTCATAATGAATATAACACATACATAGCATGCCACGTAAAACGGTTAAAATGAAGAAAAAACTATATCGAGATGGATGTCATATCGAAGAACACGAAATTCTCGTTTTTTTGATGTAATTTGTTTGTTTAAAATATTAGTAGTTTTTAAGATAATTTATTTTAAACTTTAAGGGGGTAAAGTTTTTTAATTAAAAAAGAAAATAAAAAGTCAAAGATGGTAGACGCTGATTCAAATTTCGAGATTTGTCCCTAATTACTTCTCAATTGATTTCATTAAGTTTTAACCATTGATTAGTTTTCTAAATTTTGACCAATGACTAATATTGGTCCTCACGTGCACAATGAAAAATAAGTTTTCATTTGAACCCACCCCTATATATATATTAAAAACTAGTAAATATGACATTAAAAAAGTAAAGAAAAATCAAATATCACGTAACAGAAAACGCATCTTGGGCCATGGCATACTACGTAGGGGCGGAGCCACCTTGGAGCCAGAAGTGGCAGTGGCTCCCCCTCATACTCCAACTTTAATGTATTTTTAATTTTTTACTATAAATTTCATGTACTTTCAAATGGTTTTCTTATTGAATACACAATCTTTTTTTATTATAAACTTGATGTATTTTCTTAATTACATGGTTATCTACATACATCTTGTATTTGCTTGTATAAATATAGATATAGTTATGTTGGTTGGGTCACCCATGCTTTTCAACTCTTTTTTACAACTATTTTCGAGACAAATAATTAATTAAAAAACGTGATATATATAAATATGGCAAAAGATCATATGAGAAGTTGAGGTTAACGTGAGAAGCGTGAGAAGTGGATTTGAACCGTTGATCACTATTAATCAAATGTCCTCCCATGAATTGCAGCTTAGAAGGGAATTGATTCGGTGCATCTCGGTGCATTTCATCCTAATGTGCATTTATTTCTCATCCGACGGTTGATAACCACTTCTCACGCTACTCACATTAACCTCAACTTCTCATTGAAACCCAACCATATATATATATACATATATTTAAAAGGGTTTTCTTGACCTTGAAATTGTGAATTTTCTTACATTTTTTCTAGGCACTCCCTGAATAAATTTTCTGGCTCCGCCCCTGATACTACGGGCTTAACGCGGCGTGAGACACAAGCCTTGAGTCATGGCGCGCCATGGCGGCTTTACGTCTAGACTTTTAGGACAATGCTCCAAACTCAAAAAATGATAAAATAAGAATAAGAGACTCAATTTGTGATTGGGAAAACGAAATAGGAAGTAAATATAGAAATAATTTGATTATGAGCTAGTTTTTGTCAAACATGATTTGTTTATTAGTTAACTTATCAACTTACAACTACCTTATTAGTCATCAACTAGCTTATGAGCTAGTTTGCCAAACATAGCCTTAATCTCGTCAAACTAGCTCATTTGCATGGGGAACAATTTGGACATTTTACTATTTTCCTGTTTTATAAATAATATATTAAAATTAGAGGACCAAAACTGACAACCGTAAACAAGGTTGCCTCCAACTCTATGGAAGCCTTCACCGAAGCAACAAGAATGATCACCACTGCCATCTTCATCTTTTGTTTGAACTATTAAACAGTTTGAACTATTAAACAGGAATGATCATCATTTCCCCTTCACACCCCATTTTTCATTATTTGGTAAATGTCTAGTAACCCGTTGAAACTAAGGCCTTGTTTGTTGTTATAGGTTTGGGTGTACCTTTAAAAATGTTTATAAATAGACCATGACGCAAGTATACACCTTAATCTATTATCGTCTCAAAACAAGTAATAATGGTACAAAGTATCGAATATCGATCCCATAGGGAAGCGTGGAAAAATTCTTCTTTAATGGTGCGTTTGGTACGCAGACAGAACATAACAGGACGAGATAGAACAAGACAGGACAGAACAGTTGTTCAGCGTTTGGTAAGACAGAATTGGACAGAATAGAGCAAATAACATGACCAGTTTACCCCTAATAATTTGTTTATATATTTTGATTAATTATGTAATTTACTAAATTGTAATGAAATAAATATTTTTTATAATAAAATATATTATTAGAAAGTAATTTTCAAGATGATTAAAGTGACCCCAAAATAAAAATTGAATGGAGTTTTCACTATATTATTTTTAATATTAATATTTGATGATTTACATAAATTAATCAAAACATATAAACCATATAAAAATAATATTTTGAGAACGTTAAGGTGAAATTTAAAAAAGATAAAATACAATAAATAAAAATTAAATAATGAATAAAATATAAAAAGAAGACGTATTTGATGTTTTAGAAAAGAATTAGATTTTATTTTGAGGTTATATTGGTAAAACAAAAGACTGTTCCACCTTGTTCCATGGGTAGGGGTGGAACAAGCTTGTTCCACTTTTGTTCCACTCTGTTCCTGTCTGTACACATAAAAGTCCTGCCAAACATGGAACAATGATCCTTGTTCTGTTATGTTCAGTGTACCAAACACATCCTAAAAGTTTAGTTCGTAAAAGTGAGTTTCAGATGGCGAATTAGAAGATAATCTTTTGTTGGAGGTTTGGTTAACAATTAAACAAAATCAATTATAAAGAGAAGCACGGGGTATAAGAATCCGTTGGGATGAAACGAATAATTAGATAAAAAGATGAGACGACATTACTTCGTTATCTCAAGAGTCCGATATTTTATGATACAACGAACCAGTTGCCAATTGGTCAATTGTGATCCACCACAAAATATAACCTTGATTTAAATAACGTTGGACAATCATGCTATACGATACACCTCTTTATTTTGTTATCGGTCTCGGTCCCAACTTAACTTTATACCCCGAACTAGGACGCTTAGCCCATCATCTTTCGATTTCTAATTATAAAGGATGTACGAACTTTAAAAGCAAATAATGGAGATGGACAATGCATAAAACAATTCACAATAATTCTGCTTGATAAAACATAACTTGTTATGCAAGTAACCAACTTCTGAAAATGAAGCAAATATTAAATTGCATAAAATAAATGACGATAAATAAATTGCGTAAATTAAAGTGCGATAAAATTAAATTGCATAAAGTAAATGACATAAAAGGTAAATTGCAAGAGTTAAAGTGCGATAAGTAAAGTGACAGTAAAATAAAAGCACGAATCATAGAGCGAGAAGTTAACAACAGAGTTGGAATATTGCATGGAAAATCTTGTTTCAAATGTGGAATTAAGATGAGAATTGTTAAAATTATGCAAATGGAATCCTTAAGTGAACCACCACCGGTTACGACTGAAATATAATTTTTATATGTGCGATTTGTATACATAATTTTACGTCAAAATCCCCTAAATTTAGTGTCAACTGGATCCCTAGAGTTCTATTTATTTGAATTTTAGTTTTCATTGTTTGCAAATATAATTAAGTGAAAAAGAAAAAAAAAGTAACAATAATATAGAAAAGCAAAATAGTTACTTTATATTAATAGTAAGGTCTTAAAAGTAACAAAAAGGAAAAATAGTAAGTTAGTAGTTGGATTGTGTGGTGTGCATTATTTAAATAAGAAACACAAGAAAAGAACCAAATGACCTTTAGTCTAGCGGTATCAGAGTCGTTGGCCTTGTAGGAGGTCATAGATTCAAACCTCACTAAAAGATAGGAGGGTATGTGAGTTTATTTGTTTTATTTGCCGTGTATAAATATTATACACTTAAAAAAAAACACAAGAAAAGAAAAAAAAAGCATTTTGATTTTGGTTCTTGTGGTTCTCGTGAACGCCCAGCAAAAGAAAAGAAGAGAATTACATTTTATTGGTCCTTATGATTCTTTTCAATTGTTGACAGCCCAAAAACGAAAAGAAGATGGCACGCCAATCCAAATTGAAAAGAAAACGCACAGCAGCACCGCCAGCGTCTTCTTTCCCTTTCGTCAACGCACAACAATCCAAAAAAAAACCATCGGCGCGACCTCGCCGGCGTCCAGACCCGCACCATTCCTCGCGCCAGTCACTGTCCAAAGCCCCGCACGGCTGCTTGCGCGACCAAACTTGCGCCGCCACTGGCGCCGATGTCTTTTTCGGGGCTGAAATTTTCCACTTCGTTTTTGGAGCGGTTTCTCCTTTTTCTGGGGTATAAAATAAGTTAGAACCGTCATTTTTAAGGGAGAATCACTTGTGGAAATCGATTTTGGAGACAGAAGAGCAAAAGGAGATCGATTGGGGAGCAATTTCTCATCAATTTCTTGTTAATTTCTTTTTAGTTGTAACCCTAGTTTTATTCCTACACTGGTTTGATTAGATTTTGATGGTTGCACTTTGAGATTCCATTGTAATCATTTGGGACAAATCTATTTGCTTGATTTCTATTTTCAATGTCAATTTCATTTGAGTTTTCAATTAACTTGATCAATTAATTGAGTCTCTTATGGAAGATTGTTAGTCAAAACCTAGATACGTAATCGTCTTGGAATTTTGATAAAGTAACAATTGATTTCATCCGGTCTCAATAAGGTTTTCGAATCGAATTCTTGAAATCTTGCAATCAAAGTTATAGTAAGCCGAGCTTATGTGCTTAAGAGCTTATTTAATTTCTTATTTGTGAGTAAGATCCGATTGAAAAGCTTATTTTAACCGGTGTCAATTTAAGGAAAAATAGAGGTCGTTAGAGCTTGTTAACGACTATAATCAACTTGGGTCCGTTCTTTATGTTTACGTTTTTGGAATCAATGATAGGTGCCATCATCTTAATTGAAGTCAAATTAATGTTGGGTTTTATTTCATTGTTTGTAATTAATTTTAGTCGTATGTTTAGTTTTCTCAATCAAATCCACCCCCCTTTTTACGTAACGTGTATAAGTAAAATAATTGTCACAACCAATCCCTGTGGATTCGATCTGACTTACCACTATTACAATTTATATTTTAATTTGGGACAGTTAGAATAACTTATTATTTGACGCTCTCGACACCCGTCAAATTTCAATCTATGGATTTGGTTACTTAAAAAGCCCAGTGATTAACTAACAAAGATTTACGTACTTGAATTATAGTGGAAAATGTAAAGTAGCAAGAAAATGGATTTCTATATGTTTGGTGTTCAAACAAAAACATTAGCAATAATTAACTGTGAACCAAATGGAATTGGAGACCCTAAATGATTAGTCGGACTTCCGGTCAATTATAGTAACGAACTTGAATTAAAACCAATTATATAGTAATCGCAAATTTAGGAACTGGAAATCGTAGGTGATTGAAAGAGATAAAATTTGATGGTTGTTGAAAGCATGAAAACCGTAGGTAGCAATGAGATTAAAACAGTAAGGTGTTGTTGTCTAAAACCGTAAATGAGTAACGAGAAATTGATGGCAATTAATTAATACCGTGAGTGATTAAAAAGGGAAGAAATCTGTAACAACCGGTTATTTATGTTAATAAGTGGAAAGTTTGTGGCCAAAGTGAAAAAGGGGAGTAAGTTAGGGAGGGACCAATTTGCAATTTATGGAGGGTATATAAGGGAGCAAATCCCTAGGTCACCTCCCATTATTCCATTTAGTCTTGTGTTTGGCGGCTGAGAAGAGAAACGAGAAAGGGAGAAGGAAGCATCAATTGGAAACAACTTCGATCAAGAGAGCTCAAATTGGTATACCTCAATTCCTTCCTTTGTTTTGTTTAGTGTATGTCTTCTTAATCAAGGGATTTGGGTGTTTTAGTGGTTGAATACTGTGATTTCTCTCCTGATTAAGCTTTGTGGGTTTTGGGTGAAATTGGACCATTAAAAGAGGTAAAAGACTTGTTAATTAGTTGTTTTAAGTCAAGAATGTAACCATAATCTAGTATCTAACAAGGGTTGAGACTCAATCGCACCCACAAACCGATTTTTTAGGACTTGGATACTTAGCAGTGCGACTGTCCGGGAATCGCCCCGTCCGGACAGTGTGGGTGTCCGGGAAATTTTGGTATCCGAATAGTGTGAGTGTCCGGACAATCGTGTCCGGGTAGCCAGAGACCGGATGCATCCAGATTGTTTACAGGATAGCTTTCCGGATCGAGGTGTTCGGATAGAGGTGACCGAATAGAGGCGTCCGGATAGTAGATGACCGGATAGGGGTTTCCGGGTGTGTCTGCGTCCGGATAGCTTCTCCGGATAGTTGATCCCGATAGCATAAGTGTCCGGGTAATTCTTGGGGGATCCAGGAAGTGTCAGTTCCGGATAGTGTGTGTCCAGCAGGTTATGTTCGGATAGCTAGTATACTAAGGTTTATCGGTGTGCTTTAGGTGTTCGGGTTGTACCGACTTGTTCAGGAGAGTGATGTACGCGTAGGAAATCACTTCAATCAGGTGAGTTCCCTTAACCCTTTTTACATGAAATGAAATGTCAAATGCTTTACTGACCATGGTATGTTTACAAGTATGATTTGTTCATGAACTTCTATAAATTCTTGCATGAAAGCATGTTTTGGAAAGACTTATTGAACGGTTTACAAAGATTTCACGCTTCGTGATTTATTGTTAGTTATGTGTATATGCTATGTGGAGTCGGGTTGCACAGTGGGACCCTCGGGATCCGATGATCCCTTGGGAGTTTGTTATGAATCGGTAGGATGGAATTCGTTTCCTTCCTATTTGGGTAATGGGGAGTCTGCTTGGGCCCCGATATGAGATGAGAGGGAGTTTGCTTGGGCCCCGATCGTGGTTCTGGTTAGTACGATCCTTGAACACTGTGCAAGTACCCATGTATGGAGTTTATATAGAGATGTATGATTTATTAAAGAAATGCTATATATATATATATATATATATATATTTGTTGCTATAACTGCTTTTGAAGGGAATTCACTAGGCCGTTTGGTCTAACCCTCGCTTTTCAAAACTAAACCATTTTCTGGGAAGCGCACTAGTGGTGTTTCGAGCAAGGGTAAGGAGACAGCTTGAGTTAGGAGATGGAGGCTTTAGCAAAGGACCCTATAGTTCCATTAATGAATCGCTTAGATAGAACACTCGGCTGTGGATATAATGCCTTTCCGCTGCAAATTTTGAATAGTTCAGACTTTAATGTTTGTTAAATGAAACTTTATGTAATTTGGGACCCGTTTTGTGATTTTTTTATCTATGTTATGTCTGTTGAATGTTTTGGGTTGTTACATTTGGTATCATAGCCATAGTTTAAGGGATTTAGGTGGCCGGTTGGGCCTAAACTTAAACTGTAGGATGAGGAACACAACCGAGATATAGGATTGCCTCTAGGATAGATCACTCTAAATGCGCTTAGGAATAAGGTAGCAAGGACTGTCATGTAAGGTAAATTTGGGGTTACACCTGGACAGTGTAATTGTGAATTTACAGGTACATGTGCATACTTAAATTGCCTTGTACAGTGAACCTTTTTTTGTGTTTGTCAAGCAAGGGTTAATCGTCGGTTTCTTTCTGTTCTCGTTATGGCTGGAAGAACGCTAAGGAGCAGATCTGTAACTGCTAACAGGAGAGTTCAAAATGAGGAGGTCCTCGCTAACGGGCCGCTGGAGCCCCCGAGGCAAGCTGCTACTTGGGGAAGGGGTAGGGGTCGCGGTAGGGGACGGGGGAGAGCGCCCCATCGAGCTGCCACTCAAGTGGACGAAACCAATGGGAGAAACCCAATCCAAAGGACAACGCAAGTAAGCCGTAGGGTCAGGAGTGTGGAGATCCCGGTTGATAGGGAAATATCTCAGCAGGAGAGTTTGGCTACGGTAAGGGTGCGTAACCAGCCGAGGGGTCGCGACCGGAGTCGCGCAACTGCGTTTGTGACGCGAGAGAATCTGGCTACTGAGCTAGGCAAGATTTAGGAGACTCTGCAAGCTCTCCTTGCCAAGCAGGATCAGTCGGCGTCTGGAAGCAAAGAGATAAGCAAAAACAAGGAAAGCGCGCAGTTGTCAAGTTTGTTGGTAACTTGTGCCGGGAGTCACTCGCAGTCGACCCAACTGGTGGTGAATGAATCTGCAGCTAAAGGATGCAACTACAAGGCGTTTGCCTCGTGTAAACCTTCTACGTTTAAGGGGGAGTGTGACAATGTGTTGGCGATGAAATGGGTCAGAGAAATGGAGCTAGTCTTTGATACTTGTAAGTGTGCGGATGGGGATAGGGTGATGTTTGCTCTATCCACGCTAAAGTCCGATGCAGTGTACTGGTGGGATGCTGAGACCGGAGGTAAAGGGTCGTCGGCGGAAAAGGAGATGACTTGGGAAGCTTTTGTGGGGAAGTTCAGGGCACAGTTCTGCCCGTTAGCGGCGGTGAAGAGGTTGGAGGAAGAGTTATTGAGCTTGGAACAAGGAGAGATGACAGTGCGGGAGTATACCTCGAAGTTCATTGAGAAATCTCGTTTTGCAGAACTTTATGTGCCGACGGAGGAACGACGGGCAGAAATATACATGTATGGGCTGAAGAGCAGTATTAGGGAATTGGCCTTAACAAGGAACCCCACTACTTTTCAGGCGGCCATTAATGTGGCCGAGTTAACCGAGAAAGAGAAGAACCGTCAGGTGACGGAGAAGGGTGGAGAGAAAAGGAAATGGGACGGACCAAGTCATGATGCGAAGAAAGGGAAGACATTTCGACCAAAAATGTAACACCCTCGAATTGGGAAAGAGCAACTAAATAAAATTTTCAATAATGCAACCAAAGTAATAGGATTTCTTCCTATAATTCAATAGATGAAATACGTCAAATTAAAATCTATAATCAACCTCAACAATATATATAATTCAAGTCTTATTACAAAGACTAAACTCACTTCGGGTATTACTTAACCCAAACACAAAGTGCTATTCCCAAGGGTAAATGCGAAAGACATCACTTAACCAATTCACCTCTCGAGCACATTTCTAGCACACAACCTCTCGCAGTGTCACTAGTATCACTCCCAACCTGAGCCTGTTGCACATGCCGACAAATAAAAAGGGTTAGGCTAACGCCTAGTGAGTTCAAGAGTTTATAGCATGATTTAAATAATTCTTTTAAAATGAAAGTTTGCAACATAGATTATGGTTTCTTAAAGAGTTTACAAAAATGATATAAACGACTCATTTTCCAACGCACCCAAAATCTATGAGAAAAGTTCCCAAGAGGTATAAAGAGTTTTCCAAAATGAATTCCAATCCAAACTCACTCAACACGTGAATAAATCTATATTAAGCAAAACCTTCAAATACGGTTGACGACAAAATACTCAACCCATAAATCATGGAAAAACCATCCATTTAAATACAATACTTCATCGAAAACATAATACGAACCAATATTCACGCGAACGTAAAATGTAATGAAGTTCCAAATACCATAAATATGGAAATAACCTGCTTCATTCAAACTTAATATACATGGAGGGAAATCCAATATTAAAGTCACCAATGGCAGTTAAACGTACAAGACCAACTATAATAAAACAAGGACATTATAAATCCCAAGTAAGGTTGGCCAATGACGGGGGAGACCCGTATCCATTGAGAGTGGATGAACACAAAAGTACGCCACTCAAACAATGTTAATCGTACGACACTTCACTGCATAAAAGCCCAAGTGTCCCATACGAAGCATTTCAAGACACACCCAAAGAGACAGCTGACCTTAGCGGAATATTACTAAGAATACCACCAAAGGCTCGGCACAAGCGGGGATACAACCATGGCATTGCCCCGACATGGCGAAGGTCATAAACGCCCGTCAATCAACCTGACAGCTCAACCGGACTCAACCCTCCTAGTGTACCCTTGAAAAGTAAAAGGTCATAAAACACGGGGCCCGGTCAAATCCCGCGACACCCAGTAGACCATCAAATAAAGACTAACTTACGTGCCTATGGATCCAATGCAACACAGTCTATAATAATATGCCCATCCTGGAATGACTAACGCACCCGAGCATGTAAATATCAATAATGCGCAATAATATGCGATATGATGCAATAAATGCAAACCATAATTAAGACACCACATTGAGTCAACAAAACCGGACAAAATGTCCCCAAGACTTCCTTAAAGTCAAACCGCGCAAATGCTCAAAACCCATTAGACTCGTAAATAACGGTCCTCAAAATGTAAACGTATTAAACATCGTTTAGGTAAACATATACCATAAAATCCTCATTGACCCAAAACTCGTCACAGATTAATAATACTGGGTTTCCCAAAATGGATTATAAAATCAATTACACCAATGTGATTAAATCATCAAATAAACTTCATTTTGAGCAATAAATCTTTTTAGGACATATTAAGATTTTTACACATCAAATTATCCAAAAATCCCAAATATGGGTGTTTTACAACTTTATAAAGATAAGTACTTCAAAAAAGGTTAAACTCATCAAATAACCCAACAATTGATAATTTTCAAGTAAAACACACAAATACTTGGAAAATAACATTTTTAGCATGTACAAAGTTTTCACAAATCAACTTGAATTCACCTTGCTAGATTTAGGCTAAATCTAGATTTTTCCCCAAACGTAAGCTCATTTGAAGAAGCTTGAACCTAAAGACAAATCTTCCAAAAACCTAGATTCAAGAGTTTCCAACCATGAATATTCACATTCAACTATAAGGAATCATTCCCCTACCATTTTACACCAAAATACCCATTTATACCAAAACCCTAACTTTCATAAATGAAGAGAAGAGAAGGTTACCTTAACCATGCTTGAATCCACCAACCAAAATACCTATAGAATCACCAAGATGAACTACAAACTCCCAATCTTCAAAGTGGAGTGAAAAGGGTTGGATGAAACCCTAGAAACTTGGTGAAGAAGATGAAGTGAAATGTTTCTAGAAAGGTTAAGGTTCACAACAATGGTGAGGGTTTGTGTTGGGGAAGAAGGATGAAGTGGAGAGGGGAGATTTAGGGTTTTCTTGCGGAGAAATTCGGCATTAAAGAGAGAGAGATATCTGATTTGGGTTTTGAGATGAAGTGAGGAATGAGAGATAGAGATGCCTTAAAAGTAAACAAAATGCCATCAGACGCGCGCAAGGTTCTATGCGGACGTCCGACCTCAGTCGAACTGATTCTTTCCAAAAAACCATGTTGCTTCCGCGGACGACATGCGGACTTCCGCATGGCACGGACGTCTGGCTGCACCATGCGGACGTCCGCTAAACCCAAATTCTGTTTTCCACTTTTTTGGGTATTACAATCCTCCCAACCTTAGAATGATTTCGTCCTCGAAATCTAGATCCTTTACAACCAAAGGCTATCTAACTCAATACCTTTCCCGTTCCATTGGCTTTCGACTGGAATTTAAATTTCCCCACCCAGACTACTATGACACAACCTTAAGCAAACTCTTACCAACGGTGTCCTCTCAAGTACACTGTACTTAGGTCCGGGTGAACACTCCATCCACTGGAGTAACATCTTAATCAGACAACTTCGGTTGCCTCCCAACCTTAGATGTTCCATACTTCCCCGATTGCGGTTCCAGACTCTAAATTGATCCAAGGCTTAATTAATACCTAGACCAACCGAATCTTTAATTCCAATTGTTCCTACCATTAACGGTCGTTTATTTCCAACGAGCCCTAATAGACTCCAAGACTTGCGGTCGTCACTGACCCATCGATTATACGACTCCAAGAATCCATCCCAACATTAATCATCAAACCGATAGGTTCTTTAACCACACACGAAGGTTATTCCACCAAAACTACTCTTCACAATTGAGCATCTTAAAAGTACTACAACCGTTATCATTATTTCTTTAAAATCGGACTACACCCTCTGAATACGCTAACGGTTCTCGACCTCAAACCCAAAAGGTTGGCACCGAGTTATACCACCAAGCTTTGAACCTCAACAGGACTCCATACACGAGTTCCGTTTGCCGAGCATTCCCACAAAACTAGGGTTATCAAAACGGTGTCTAAAGGGTCCTTCATACGTAAATTGTCCAAGACCCAACACAGGGTTGCCGACAAAACGGTTACACTAACCCCAAAATACGATACCATGAATCTAACCCTTCTGATTCAACAAATGCATTGACTCTGCCATCGATACCATCCGGCCTATAGCACCATCATGCTTCGAAACACCCAACTTTTCATAGTCGAAGTCCTACTCACACTTGCTCTTAACCGGGGTTACTTAACCTTTCCAAGGTCCTAATGAGTTCAAGGCTCTCAAGTGAATTATTTAACAAATATGCCAATCAAAAACTTTTTATCGAAATTCCCAACACAAAGACTTTCACATCAAATTAAATCGTACGCATAAAAATTACTACTATCAGTTCGGTAGTTGCCAAAAAAATAGACACACTCATCCCACATATGAAAATCATATTGAAAACTATTTCATCGTAGTTTAGATTATTAACAAAAACGCAAAAGCGTAATAAACAAGTTCTTTGAAATAAACCGCTACGGTCCTAGTATGGATTGATTCATGTCATGCACGTAAAGTAACCGCCTACTTTAAGTAGTGTGCAACAAAAAGTTCGCACGTACATCAAAAGAAGTTTTAATGGCATTCGACTCCAAAATTCCTTTTTAACCATAAAATGGCATGGAATAAGGTTCACCAACAAAGTTTGCGCGCGCCAGTTTATTTCACAAAAACGATGAAACGATTCATAAGTACACTTTGGTCAAAACATAAGATGACTCGTGTCAGCTCCAAGTTTAAAGACAAAAATCAATACGTTTTCATCATTTGAAGATATCGACTAAAACATCACGAGGAAATCTCAAATTGGAGTATGCATGCAACTTGTAACTCTCTCTCATTAGTCTTCTTGAAATGAAATAACATGCATTAGATAGTTCATACGAAACTTCGAAAGATGAAATTCTTTAAATCACTTTCAAAATCCCCTCATTTGGTCATGTAGTGACATATGAGTAAAACATCCTTGACAAGACTTTCACACATTAGTGTGTTTTCTAAAAATTCAGGAGAATAATAGGTGCTAGCAAATGGTTGACACCGAAAAGGGTTTAAACCGACTTCAAATCTTGAATTGCACCAACAGTGCGCATCAATGTTCAAAACATAAGTAATTCCACGCACTCTAGGTCATCACGGAGTATTTACATCAAGAGTTTCACACTTGTAATGTAAAACGTTAAAACGTCAATGCTTAAAAGTTTATTCGTTAAAAATACCCAAAATACACATTTTTCCAAAACCAAAAAGGTTTACAATTTTCCAAAATGTTCATCGAACCAAAATTGACCAAATGTCAACGACTCACACCTTCGTGTTTTCAAAATGTAACGTATCGTAAACCATGCATGATCCCCACAACACTAAAACATACTTTGACCAAATGGTCTTCATTTATGCAATGAGTTAATAAAACATTTTCATTTACTATTCATTTACCAAAGTGTCGAGAAGTAATGGTTATCAAGCTATGCATACCCCTAAGTCGATATAATGCATTTACATGAAATGGTAATAAAACAATCAACTGACCGAAAGCGCACTAAGCAAATTGTTATGAAATACTATCTAGGTGTCCTTTCATGCATTACTTACGTCACGTATAAATCAATCCATACACTGAACAAGTTGCAACAAAATATGTTAATGCAATTTTTGAAAGAGAAATTACGCGACACTAAAGTTCCAAAACTAGTCCCTTTTGGTCGTCTTATGGCATAAAATAATATTTCTCAACAAAGCCCGAGTGGGACAAAATGGCCAACATAACTCATAAATTCTCACATAAATAAATGGAGTATGCACATTGTGAAATTGCACTCACACGACACAAAACGTCGTAAAACAAAACTCCATGAAATTCAATGGGCTCAATGACCTCAAGTCAATAAAATGACAGCAAACATTTTGCTTCCAAAAGTCGAATTGCAATAAGCAAAATCATGACTAAAACGCCGAAATTCCAAAAATCCCCTTTTTGTTGTAACACCATATAAACAACATTGTTTAACAAACTCACATTAAACAAACTTTCCAAAATAGCTTTACATAGACATAGTGAAAGATAACTTTCCGTCCAAACCTTAACATATGTGGAGGAGATCCAATGTTAAAGTCATAAGCCGTAGTTACTTGCCCAACATCTTCAATAGCATTAAAATATGGATATCACTGTATTTGAAAGTAACATTGGACAACAACAAAATAAAACAAGTCCCGACGGAGTTTGCAACTCCCGCAATAAAATAATTTCATGCAGGTTAAAAAACCATGATTTAAAATCTTGTGTGTGCTAAACGTTTTACGAGATTTTGTAACACAATCCACATAAGGATTTGAAACACAAGAAATAACTGACGCAATTTATTTTTAAAATAAATTTTGTGCATGAATCTAGTCGGCACTTAACGTCTCAACCCATACTCCTCCAAACCCCTCCGGTCACACTACCGTCATCCGGATGCTCAAACCTCTTAAGGCAAAATTGGGAATTACATCGATTCACCTTACGATTCCTTCTCAAATTAAGGCCGATTCAATAAATCTATGGTTCTAATCCAACCAT
Source organism: Saussurea involucrata (assembly GCA_033807775.1). NCBI lineage: Eukaryota > Viridiplantae > Streptophyta > Magnoliopsida > Asterales > Asteraceae > Saussurea > Saussurea involucrata. The sequence continues at coordinate 35,122,049 of CM066323.1, forward strand.
CAATTTTGACCCGAAACGGTCCACTTAAAGCAATTATCATGCTTATTGTCACCCTAAGTGATTAATACTAAAATCGTCAATCTTTTCCAACGACTACTCGCTTAGAACTTCTTCACTGCCCCAACGATCAAAATATTAAAGTAGTTCAAGTACGCACATGTAACTTGTAGATTCACTATGACACTGGCCAGGTGTCATTATGAACGTACCGTACATGATTATTCTTGCTACTCTTGACGTGATTCTCGTTCTAGTGACTCCATCGACCTCAAAACATCATATCTTAAAGTGATTAATGGTGAATTTCACTCTCATATACTTAAGAGAACGCTAGTTTGAGTCTAGGTATCCAAAATCAACACCTAATTCTCTCAAACTTATGCTCTGATACCAACTTGTAACACCCTCGAATTGGGAAAGAACAACTAAATAAAATTTTCAATAATGCAACCAAAGTAATAGGATTTCTTCCTATAATTCAATAGGTGAAATACCTCAAATTAAAATCTATAATCAACCTCAACAATATATATAATTCAAGTATTATTACAAAGACTAAACTCACTTCGGGTATTACTTAACCCAAACACAAAGTGCTATTCCCAAGGGTAAATGCGAAAGACATCACTTAACCAATTCACCTCTCGAGCACATTTCTAGCACACAACCTCTCACAGTGTCACTAGTACCACTCCCAACCTGAGCCTGTTGCACATGCCGACAAATAAAAAGGGTTAGGCTAACGCCTAGTGAGTTCAAGAGTTTATAGCATGATTTAAATAATTCTTTTGAAATGAAAGTTTGCAACATAGATTATGGTTTCCAAAAGAGTTTACAAAAAGGATATAAACGACTCATTTTCCAACGCACCCAAAATTTATGAGAAAAGTTCCCAAGAGGTATAAAGTCTTTTCCAAAATGAATTCCAATCCAAACTCACTCAACACGTGAATAAATCTATATTAAGCAAAACCTTTAAATACGGTTGACGACAAAATACTCAACCCATAAATCATGGAAAATCCATCCATTTAAATACAATACCTCATCGAAAACATAATACGAACCAATATTCACGCGAACGTAAAATGTAATGAAGTTCCAAATACCATAAATATGGAAATAACCTGCTTCATTCAAACTTTAATATACATGGAGGGAAATCCAATATTAAAGTCACTAATGGCAGTTAAACGTACAAGACAAACTATAATAAAACAAGGACATTATAAATCCCAAGTAAGGTTGGCCAACGACGGGGGAGACCCGTATCCATTGAGAGTGGATGAACACAAAAGTACGCCACTCAAACAATGTTAATCGAACGACACTTCACTGCATAAAAGCCCAAGTGTCCCATACGACGCCTTTCAAGACACACCCAAAGAGACAACTGACCTTAGCGGAATATTACTAAGAATACCACTAAAGGCTCGGTACAAGCGGGGATACAACCATGGCATTGCCCCGATATGGCGAAGGTCATAAACGCCCGTCAATCAACCTGACAGCTCAATCGGACTCATCCCTCCTAGTGTACCCTTGAAAAGTAAAAGGTCATAAAACATGGGGCCCGGTCAAATCCCACGACACCCAGTAGACCATCAAATAAAGACTGACTTACGTGCCTATGGATCCAATGCAACACAATCTATAATAATATGCCCATCCTAGAATGACTAACGCACCCGAGAATGTAACTATCAATAATGTGCAATAATATGCGATATGATGCAATAAATGCAAACCATAATTAAGACCCCACATTGAGTCAACAAAACCGGACAAAATGTCCACAAGACTTCCTCAAAGTCAAACCGAGCAAATGCTCAAAACCCATTAGACCCGTAAATAACGGTCCTCAAAATGTAAACGTATTAAACATCGTTTAGGTAAACATATACCATAAAATCCTTATTGACCCAAAACTCGTCACGGATTAATAATAATGGGTTTCCCAAAATGGATTATAAAATCAATTACACCAATGTGATTAAATCATCAAATAAACTTCATTTTGAGCAATAAATCTTTTAAGGACATATTATGATTTTTACACATCAAATTATCCAAAAATCCCAAATATGGGTGTTTTACAACTTTATAAAGATAAGTACTTCAAAAAGGGTTAAACTCATCAAATAACCCAACAATTGATAATTTTCAAGTAAAACACACAAATACTTGGAAAATAACATTTTTAGCATGTACAAAGTTTTCACAAATCAATTTGAACTCAACTTGCTAGATTTAGGCTAAATCTAGATTTTTCCCCAAACGTAAGCTCCTTTGAAGAAGATTGAACCTTCAAGCCAAATCTTCCAAAAACCTAGATCTAAGAGTTTCCAACCATGAATATTCACATCCAGCTATAAGGAATCATTCCCCTACCATTTTACACCAAAATACCCACTTATACCAAAACCCTAACTTTCATAAATGAAGAGAAGAGAAGGTTACCTTAACCATGCTTGAATCCACCAACCAAAATACCTCTAGAATCACCAAGATGAACCACAAACTCCCAATCTTCAAAGTGGAGTGAAAAGGGTTGGATGAAACCCTAGAAACTTGGTGAAGAAGATGAAGTGAAATGTTTCTAGAAAGGTTAAGGTTCACAACAATGGTGAGGGTTTGTTTTGGGGAAAGAAGGATGAAGAGGAGAGAGGAGATTTAGGGTTTTCTTGGGGAGAAATTCGACATTAGAGAGAGAGAGATGTATATCTGATTTAGGTTTTGGGATGAGGTGAGGAATGAGAGAGAGAAAGAGAATCCTTAATAGTAAAAAAAATTCCATCAGACGCGTCGCGGACGTCCGGCCTCAGCCGAACTGATTCTTTCCAAAAATCTATGTTGCTTCCGCGGACGACATGCGGACTTCCGCATGGCACGGACGTCCGACTGCACCATGCGGACGTCCGCCAAACCCAAATTTTGTTTTCCAAATTTTCGGGTGTTACAATCCTCCCAACCTTAGAATGATTTCGTCATCGTGGAAAATCTTGTTTTCAATGTGGGTCTATGGGTCACATGCGGTATGATTGTCCGCAGTTGAAGAAGTGAGGACCAGCTCAGTACGGTGAACGTCATGGGAGAAAGGGGAATGACAAGGAAGCGGAGCTGGCGCGTCCGAAGGGGCGTGCGTTCCGCATGTCTGCAAAGGAGGCGGAGGAGATTCCGGATGTTGTGACATGTGCGTTTCTGGTGAACTCTTTGTGTGCCAAAGTGTTGTTTGACTTGGGAGTAAATCGCTCTTTCGTATCGCATACTTTTATGAAATGCTTGGGGGTAAGGCCTAGGTGCTTGGAGAGGGTTTTAGAGGTAGAAACTGTCGATGATAACCGAATGTGTATTAGGGGTGTGGTAGAGGATTGTGTCATAGACATAGAAGGAAGTTTGGTGCCTATTGATAACTCTATTTTTAGAGTTATTATTTCCTTTTATTTTTATTTTATTTTGTCAAATTTTAGCCATTTCACTTCTCAAAACCCCCATTCTTGGTAATATTCCAAAAAATGAGCAGTAAGAGTGAACCACAGTTTTTATAAACCATTTGGTAGTATTTTGTTGCTTTTTCACGAAATACCTGCAGTGACTTGCGGAGTGCCCACTCCGGATCCCACTGGCGAGCAAAGAAGAAGACAAAAGAAATTCAAATCTTAGCTTGAAAGTAAAAATCTGGAGAATAGAAGGCTCTAATGGCAGAGACATGGGATGGTAAAGTACAAGCATGTTCCCCTAGAGATGGCAAAAAGAATTGTTTAATAACACCCATGGTACTTTAAGTGGACTTTTTGGAAAAGGTGAAGGGACCTTGGGGTAAAAGAGCTACAAGCTTGCGGATAGAAGAGTTACTCAATGAAGCTGAATTTTATGTCTTCTATCTTCAGTCCTTAGTCTCTAGATTTTACCCATCTTTTGTTAAGTCCAACTTTTCCTCTTAGTATATAAAGAGGTGTTGGGTGGCATTTATTTCATATCTTCATCTACCACATTTAGTGCAAGCTTAGTTGTAGTTGTTAGCTTAGAATTTACTGCAGTAGCTCTCTGATTTTCTGTATTTCGATCTGTAGTGTAATAGTTATTTTCAAGTAATTAGTGGCAGTGACGTACTCTCGTTCCCCACTGCGGTTTTAATCAAAGTCACTTTCAGTTTACTTATATGCAACTTCTCATCTTTTGTTTTCTTTACTTCGGTAATTATGGGCTAAGCATCCTTTGGGATGTAGGAAGGAGAAGTACCTGGATTTTATGAAAAATGCTTGAGTAATCTTTATACTTGGAATATTTATTGTTTTGGTCATTCACTCTCGATTATTGCCCAATGATGCGAACAAGCCGATCACTTGTAAGGATCTAAAGTCTAGTTCTTAACTCAGAAATGAGTATAACGCAGTGACACGAGCTTGGATGATGCTAGGGGATTCGAAAGAATTCTTATGACACTTGCGAAAGTGAGGTCGGCACAGTGAGCTAATCTCAACCCACTGGAGTAGTAGGCAAGCTAGTTGGTGTATTCAAAACACTTAGAATATTTGTCTCTACACATTCCATCGAGACCTGAAAAGGTCCATTTTGAGATTACCATTGACAAAACGATAAATACCAAGAGTATGGGATTTTTACTTAAAGGTGTGAGTATTTTGTAACCGGGCTTTTCTAACGAAAATGGCCACCTCAAGTACAAGGATCACTTTTGGGATCAAGTATTTAATATAAAATCTAGGGAAAATCTAACCTACATTCATTCTTTTAAATCGTAAGTAAAATCGTTAAAGTAGCATTTCACCAAACAAACCAAACTATTGCTTCTTCTGTAATTGAAACTTGTAAAAGGAAGCTCATGAGAACCGTATTGTCTTGATTGCCCAGTCCCTGTGGATACGATTCTGGTATTTTACCAACTATTACTTGCTGTGACGATCATAGTGGACAGTGTACACTTGCACTTCCCACTGTGGATAGTTTGCAAGCCACTGCGATTAAATCACATATTTCGCACGTACTAAGTTTTTGGCGCCGTTGCCGGGGATTGGCGTGATTTTAAATCTCAAGACATTAGTTTTTGTTCGAGCCTGGGTAACTCGTTTTTCTAAGCTGTTCGTGTTGCATGCCAAGGCAACAACACGGACCTTTGGTACCAATCGATCTTGAAATAGAGAAAACTTTTCGAAGAAGACGTAAAAACAAAAATCGACAACCCATTGTGATTCCCACTGTAAACATGGCAGGAGCATAAAGACCCATTAACCCATCATTAGTGGAGACCACAGTGACGATTGCCGATAGCAAAGATCGAAAAATACGGGACTATGCTACTTCCGGAGTTAGTGACTTAAGCTCCGGGATTTTAAGGCCCAACCTTGTTGCAACACATTTTGAACTCAAACCCGTGATGTTTCAAATGATCCAAGCCATGGGTCAGTTTGGAGGATTACCATATGAGGATCCACACTCGCACTTAAAATCTTTTTTGGAAATGACTGATTCCTTTCAATTGCAAGGTGTGAGTGATGAAGCGTTAAGGCTAAGGCTTTTCCCTTTTACACTAAGGGATAAGGCAAAGACTTGGCTGAACTCACATGCACCTCACTCGATAACCACTAGGCAAGAACTTGCTGACAAATTTTTGCAAAAATACTTTCCTTCCACAAGGAATGTAAGGTTTCGAAATGATATTATTTTGTTCAGGCAAGAAGAAGATGAGGCTGTTTCGGATTCATGGGAACGATTTAAAGATCTACTTCGAAAGTGCCCACATCACGGCATCCCACATTGCATCCAATTGGAGACCTTTTACAATGGTCTTTCCAATGCAGCCAAAATCATCTTAGATGCAACACCAGGTGGAACATTCACAAGTAAGACTTACAATGAAGGATATCAAGTTTTAGAAAAAGTGTCCAACAACAACACCGAGTGGTCAAATCCGAGAGCACCCATGCCAAAGACCAACACCATTGATTCTGAGGCACTCAAAACCATGAATGCGCAGTTAGTGGCCTTGACTAAATTAGTTTTGAATCAAAATAGAGGCCAAGTTAATTCAGCAGCACATCTCACTGAGAACTGTTCCCTCTGTGGAGAAGAACATGTTTTTTACTATTGTCCAGCAAATCCTGAGGCCGTTAATGTTATAGGAACCAACCCGAGGAACAACCCGTATTCGCAGACTTATAATCCAGGTTGGAGAAATCACCCGAATTTCTCTTGGGCTGGTAATCCAGGACTCCAACCCCACGGGGCGAGTCATGTCCAACAAAGACCACAAAATCCCCCTGGATTTCACCAACATCACAGTGGGCATCCCCCATAGAACTTTCAGCAAGGGCAATCCTCGCAACAGTTCCAACCACGACCAACTCACCCCGCTGAGACTCAACCATCAATCGAATCAATTCTCAAAGGTTTCATGAATCAAACTCAAGCAGCCATTAGGAACATAGATACTCAAGTAGGACAACTAGCCGTCGAAGTTAAGAATAGACCGCCAGGGACGTTACCTAGTGACACCGAACACGCTAGGGTAATAGGAAAAGAACAAGTCAAGTCCATAAAATGTAGGAGTGGAAAGGATCTGAATGATATCGTTTTTTATTCTGATGATCCGCCTCAAAACCCCACTGTTCCTAAAACCACAGTGGCCACCCCTAAAGTCACTGTCAAATCCACAGTGAGGACCGATGTCCCTGAGCTCCCCACTTTTGAAACCATACCAAAACCTACTGTTCCAAAGCCAACACCACAGTAAACTCAAATTGACCCAAGAAGTGTACCTTTTCCTGAAAGAATGAAGAGTAAAACTGTCGATGTTCAATTTAAAAAATTCTTAGACATTTTTAAACAATTTCACATTAACATACCCTTGGTAGAGGCTCTCGAGCAAATGCCAAACTATGTTAAATTTTTGAAAGATATTTTGAACAAAAAGAGAAAGTTGGGTGAGTTTGAGACTGTGGCTTTGACCAAGGAATGTAGTGCCCTCCTTACTAGCAAGATTCCGCCTAAGTTGAAAGACCCGGGTAGTTTCACCATTCCATGCACAATAGGAGGACAAGAAGTAGGTCAAGCACTCTGTGATTTGGGAGCTAGTATAAACTTGATGCCATTGTCTATTTTTAACAAGTTAGGTATTGGAGAGGCTAGACCCACAACCGTGACACTACAACTAGCCGACCGATCCATTGCCTACCCCAAAGGAAAAATAGAAGACGTTTTGGTCCAAGTGGATAAATTTATCTTCCCTACCGATTTTCTAATTCTAGATTATGAGGCCGATAAAGATATCCCAATCATCTTAGGGCGTCCGTTTCTAGCAACCGGACGTACTTTGATCGATGTACACAAAGGGGAACTCACTATGAGAGTCCATGACCAAGAGGTAACATTCAATGTCTTCAAGTCCCTTAAGTTCATAGAAACCGAAGACTGTTTTGCTTTGAGTTCGATTGGTGGTACCCTAAGTTTTGAAACAGTGAACACAGTGGGCAGTGAGAGTGAGCACTCCGACTCTGAGAGTGATGACACTTTTGAGGATGAGTGTAACGAAATAGTAGCAGCCTTTGAACCTCTGGACTTCAAGGACAGAAACGTTCAACCTCCTTCAATAGAACAACCTCCCGAGTTAGAGCTAAAACCATTGCCTTCCCACTTGAAATATGCTTATCTCGCTAAGGATAATAAACTTCCCGTTATTATCTCTTCCAAACTTAGTGAGAAACACGAACAACTTCTGATTGATTTGTTGATAAAGCATAAGAGGGCAATTGGTTGGACCATAGCGGACATTAGAGGTATTAGCCCTTCCCTATGTCAACATAAGATCAACTTAGACAGTGACCACCCTGGAAAAGTTCAACCCCAAAGGAGATTGAATCCCATAATGAAGGAGGTAGTTAAGAAAGAAGTTTTGAAGTGGTTAGACGCCGGTATTATCTACCCAATAACTAGTAGTAGTTAGGTGAGCCCCGTCCAATGTGTCCCTAAAAAGGGAGGGATGACCATAGTGAAGAACGACAAGAACGAGCTCTTTCCCACTAGGACTGTTACTGGGTGGAGAATATGCATGGATTATAGACAACTCAACCTAGCCACTAAGAAAGATCATTTTCCCCTACCTTTCATCGACCAAATGCTTGATAGGTTAGCGGGAAGTGAATTCTATTGTTTTCTAGATGGATACTCCGGATACAACCAAATCCATATCGCCCCCGAGGACCAAGAAAAGACCACCTTTACTTGTCCCTACGGTACTTTTGCATTCCGAAGAATGCCATTTGGATTGTGTAATGCCCCAACTACTTTCCAACGTTGTATGATGGCCATTTTCACCGACATGATTGAGGTTACCATAGAAGTCTTTATGGATGACTTTTCTGTGATAGGGACATCATTTGACAACTGCCTGGGAAATTTGGAGAAAAGCCTAGTGAGATGTGAGACCCACAAACTTATTTTAAATTGGGAAAAATGTAATTTTATGGTCGAAGAGGGTATTGTCCTAGGTCATCTTGTCTCAAAAAGAGGGTTGGAGGTTGACAAAGCCAAGCTTGAAGTAGTGGCACAACTTCCCGAACCCACAACTGTGAAAGGTATTCGAAGTTTCTTGGGTCACGCCGGTTTCTATAGGAGGTTCATCAAAGATTTTTCGAAAATAACTAAACCCCTATGTAACCTTTTGCAACATGAAAAAGAATTTAATTTCACCCAAGAATGTCGTGATGCCTTTGAAACAATCAAGAAAGCCTTAGTTACTGCACCCATAGTGACCACTCCTGACTGGTCACTCCCATTTGAAGTCATGTGTGACGCCAGCGAGTGGGCTGTGGGAGCTGTTCTCGGACAGAGGAAGAACAAAATCTTTCACCCCATTTATTATGAAAGTAAAACACTTATTGAAGCTCAAATTAATTATACTGTCACTGAAAAAGAATTACTTGCGGTGGTGTTTGCTTTTGATCGTTTCAGGTCGTATTTGATAGGGACGAAGGTCATAGTGAACACTGATTATGCAGCGATAAAATACTTGATCAACAAGGCTGATTCCAAGCCACGCTTGATTCGATGGGTTTTATTGTTGCAAGAATTCGACCTTGAGATCGTTGATAGAAAAGGAACAAACAATCAGGTAGTTGACCATCTGTCCAGGCTCGAGAAGGTAGTGACCACTGTGGATCCCACTCTGGTCAAAGAGAATTTTCTCGATGAACAATTGTTAGCAGCTCAACATCACGATAATAATATTCCTTGGTATGCTGACATTGCAAACTTTTTAGCAAGTGGACTAAAGCCCCACGGGATGAGTGGACAACCATTTAAAAAGTTTTTACATGATACTCGTCAATATGTTTGGGACGACCCTTTCTTATATAAGATAGGGACGGACCAAATATTGAGGCGTTGTGTCCACGGGAGTGAGCAACATCAAATACTCCAAGGTTGTCACACATCCCACTACGGTGGCCACTTTGGTGGAAACCGCACTGCCGCAAAAATCTTGCAAAGTGGGTTCTTTTGGCCCACTGTGTTTAAGGACTCTTTTGAATTTGTGAAAAATTGCGAGCAATGTCAACGCACCGGGAACATTTCACAAAGGAACGAAATGCCTCTTAATAACATTCTGGAGGTAGAACTTTTTGATGTTTGGGGGATCGATTTAATGGGTCCTTTCCCAAACTCAAACAATAATTTTTATATCTTGGTTGCGGTAGACTATGTTTCAAAATGGGTGGAAGCTGTTGCATGTCACTCCAACGATGCAAACACCGTGGTGAAATTTTTGCACAAAAATATTTTCACTCGATTTGGAACACCACGGGCATTAATTAGCGACGAAGGCACCCATTTTGTGAACAAAGTCATGAGCTCGGTCCTTGCTAAATATGATATACATCATAGAGTAGCCACCGCATACACCCGCAGACCAACGGTTTAGCTGAACTTTCAAACCGAGAAATCAAAGGTATTTTAGAAAAAGTCGTTAAACCACACCGTAAAGATTGGTCAACCAAACTCGATGATGCTCTTTGGGCCTATCGTACGACCTACAAAACCCCTTTGGGAATGTATCCATTTAAGTTGGTTTTTGGCAAAGCTTGCCATTTACCAATTGAGTTGGAACACAAGGCATTTTGGGCCCATAAAGAGCTTAACATGAGTGAGGATGCTGTGGTGACCAAGAGATTTTTACAATTGCATGAGCTGGAGGAGTTGCGATATCACTCCTATGAAAATGCAAAGTTGTACAAAGAAAAGACCAAGATGTGGCATGATCGAAGAATCAACCATAGGGAGTTTATCGAAGGCCAACAAGTACTATTGTTCAACTCCCATCTCAAACTATTTCCGGGTAAGCTCAAATCACGATGGACGGGACCATACACAGTGGTCAAGGTTACTCCCTTTGGAACAGTGGAATTAATGTCCCCACAGTCTGGTCAGACTTTCAAAGTCAATGGGCAGAGGGTTAAGCATTTTCTGAGCGATAGTGCCCACACTCCATCTCACTCTCTACCCCACTCTGGTTAAGGAAAGTCAAAATCGTTTGTAAATATTTTATTTCAGTTATTTGTTGTCTTTTTATTATTTTTGGTCTTTTTAATTCCGTGTGGTAGTTTATTTCAAATGTGTGTAGGATGGATTGCCAATTTTTGAAGAAAAAGTCAACAACTGTTTCGTAGTGACAACAAGCATGTCACTGCGCTTCCCACTGCATGCATGACGATTGTATGGGACGGTTTGGGGGCCCAAGAACTGAAAATACATCACCTTTTCTTACACAAGCCAACAACGTTTCTTCCACCTCACCCTACTTCTCCTATTTCCAAGAAAAGTCATCATAATCTCTCTCTCTCTCAAATTAACCGTTCCCTCCTATAAGATAATACCCAAAAAATATTTCCTTTCCACACCGAAAGCCAAAAGACACCTTTTACTCTCAAAATTCAAACACATATTCCTTCTTCCCATTTTCTCTCAAGAACAAAGAACACTCTTCAATGGCGAGAAGCAAGAGGCTAAACCCAAACCCTAACGAACCCAATCGTGCAGTACGCCGCCACATGACCGCCGAAGACACCCCACAGGAAAACATCACCGGCGACTTAAACCAACCTCCGCCATCCTCCGACGAGCACCCATTGACGACCGTCGCACCAGATGCAGGGTCGTCGAAACAAGAAGGATCGAAGGAGGGTTCATCTTCGAAAGCCTCAGACGCCGGTCTGAGTGATTTTGACATGGAGAAGCAACAGACTGACGAGGAAATGTTGAAGCTAGAAGAGAAGTACAATAAAAAACTCCTGGCCCTTGGCAAAAAGAAAGAAGAGGTTGAGAAGAAAAGGAAAGAAGAAGAAGAAAGGTTGCTGCAGGAGGAAGAAAAAAGGCTAAGAAAAGAGGAAGAAGAGAGAATAAGAAAAGAAGAAGCCGAACGGTTGGCAAGAGAGGAGGAGGAAAGACAAAGGGTTGAAAAAGAACGACTACTTGAAGAAGAGAAGAAAAGGGCAGAAGAAGAAAAACTGAGAAAGGAAGAAGAAGACCGAGTCAGACAAGAAGAGGAAAAACAAAAGAACGAAGCAGGGGCTGCGACACTCCATCACGAGGAGCAGATTCACACTGATCAAAACCTCCAAGTCGGAAACACTATCGATTTGGAGTCACTTCATAAGGCAGCCCACAGTGAGGAGAACCCCATCAAAAGAGCTATGAGGAAGAGAGGCATGGTCACCAGATCTGGGGTGACCATTTCAGAGAAATCACCGGCCCGAAAATCAAGGAAGACGACATCTGGGAAAGGTAAGGGTCTCGCTCCCCCTTTAAGTTCAACATCAGATGAATCTGATGCTGGTGATGCACAAGTTCAAAATCAAAACCCACATCAGTCCACAGTGGGCACTAAGCATGCCCCCAGTGGGGTGCCCAGACAGTTCACGACCCCTGCGGTCGCTGCCTACTATGACTGCATAGCTGAGCAAAGGTTGAACCTAGAGAGGGGTTTTGATCCTGACTTTGTGGAGGCCAACCCTTTTATCAAAGAGAGGGTTATTCAGCAAGATTGGGCGACATTGGCAACAGCTAATCGACGGTCCAACGCCTATTTGGTAAGGGAATTCTATGCCGAAGCCTCTCAAACCAAGAATACATTTGTGACAGTCCGGGGTCGTACCGTGCATTATAATGCAACCGCAATCAATCGGGTCCTTGGAATAAGGACCCCACTTGTATGCACGTTTGCTAAATTCTTGAAAAGAATGACCCCGACTGATGAGGAAGCCATTTTACAAGCTCTGGCAATTGAAGGAAAGACCTGGGATAAGGATGGCCAGAGGAGGTGCCTACACGCTAGCTCCCTCACTACCGAGGCCGCTGTGTGGTTCCAATTCTTACGTGCATCCCTATCACCCACCACTCATGATACAACCCTATCGATACACAAGTGCGCTCTTTTGTACTGCATCCTAGCAGGGAAAACAATCAACCTGGGAATCCTAATGCATGCCGCAATTTACCAAGCACGAACCCGCAAGAAGGTAATCCTCCCTCTTCCTTGTCTCGTTACTTCTTTACTAATAGATGCTAGAGTGCCGTCTGCTCCAGATGATGAGTGGCTCGTTTCCACCAACAATATCAGCATTGTAACTATCAAGAAGATGGGGAGAGCAATTACCGCCCCCCCTGAAGAACCCGCTGCTGAAGAAGCCACAGTGAGATCTGCCAGCAACCCACTCCCACATCCCACTCCAGGAAGCTCCAGCAATCCCTTGGCCGAAATTCTGAACGCATTGACGGCACTCACTGATCGTGTCACTCTTATGGAAGCACAGCAGAAGCACATGAACAGGGCTATAGAATCTTTCTAGATGTATACAAGAGATCGGGATGTGGTCATGAATCAAATCTTACAAGGAGATGACCAAGCGTTGGCCGCACAACTCCCTGACTTCCCAGAAGGCATCTGTCTCACCAACGATAGTGATGATGGTCTCAGTGACGAATCTGCAGAAAGCTCACCGCCGGCAACTCCTACTCATTAAATGGTTTGTTGGGACTCTGGTTCCCACTCTGATTGCTCCAAAAATAATTTATATTTTATGTCTGTTTGGTATTTTGCCTATGGATAGGCACTTGACAATTTGCTACCTTATTTTTGATTAATGATGCATGCATACCTGCTGCTAAGCAGGTACTTTTGGGTACTAACTTAATTCTCGTTTGAATGCTTTTTGATCATCTTCCATTTCAAGGTGCAACTTTCGGCTTCCAACTTAAAAAGTCACTTTTGTAAGTACAATTCTCAACTTGTCACGTTGAAATGATATAGGCCATTTTTGCATCCAAACTCGACCTTTTTGTACCCTAAAACACCTCCTTGAACCCCAATTTCCAAGTCACAGTGAGGACATTGTGCAATCTTAAGTTTGAGGTGGGGACTTCCAGTGTGACTTCCAGTTTTTCCACAGTGGGGACACTGTGAGGTCCTAATTTTGAGGTGGGTAAGCTATACCCCCCCTCCAAAAAAAAACACAAAAAAACAGAAGAAAATCGGAGTGTCACTACAAAAGATTGATGGTGTGCCTTTTCTGGACCATCAAAGTGTTCACTCCTAGAAAAAGATGGTGTGCCTATTCTGGACCATCAGAATACCCACTCTCACAAAAAATAGCCATACCCAAATAAAAGCCTGAAGTGTACGTACTTACCCTTGCAAAATACAAAACACTCACTTCTTGGAATAAAAATATCAAAGCGAGAATTTCGGTCCATGTTTGGAAGTAGTTGCTACAAAGCCCTTGGGAAAAATATTCAAAGCCACAAACCCTTCAAACCCAAGAATGTCCTATTGATCAAATGTGAACAAGGGAAAGATATCGTCGAATACCTAAAGTGAAGTTTTTATCTTGGAACCGAAAGAAGCATCCATGGAAGGAGATCAACATTCATTCAGAGTGAGAAGTCGGTAAGTCCCTGAAAGCTCAAAAGTGCATAATTTTAATTTTTTTATTTTCTTTTTATTACTTGGGGACAAGTAATAGTTTAAGTTTGAGGTTGTGATAACTCTATTTTTAGAGTTATTATTCCCTTTTATTTTTATTTTGTCAAATTTTAGCCATTTTACTTCTCAAAACCCCCATTCTTGGTAATATTCCAAAAAATGAGCAGTAAGAGTGAACCACGGTTTTTATAAACCATTTGGTAGTATTTTGTTGCTTTTTCACGAAATACCTGCAGTGACTTGCGGAGTGCCCACTCCGGATCCCACTGGCGAGCAAAGAAGAAGACAAAAGAAATTCAAATCTTAGCTTGAAAGTAAAAATCTGGAGAATAGAAGGCTCTAATGGCAGAGGCATGGGATGGTAAAGTACAAGCATGTTCCCCTAGAGATGGCAAAAAGAATTGTTTAATAACACCCATGGTACTTTAAGTGGACTTTTTGGAAAAGGTTAAGGGACCTTGGGGTAAAAGAGCTACAAGCTTGTGGATAGAAGAGTTACTCAATGAAGCTGAATTTTATGTCTTCTATCTTCAGTCCTTAGTCTCTAGATTTTACCCATCTTTTGTTAAGTCCAACTTTTCCTCTTAGTATATAAAGAGGTGTTGGGTGGCATTTATTTCATATCTTCATCTACCACATTTAGTGCAAGCTTAGTTGTAGTTGTTAACTTAGAATTTACTGCAGTAGCTCTCTAATTTTCTGTATTTCGATCTGTAGTGTAATCGTTATTTTCAAGTAATTAGTGGCAGTGACGTACTCTCGTTCCCCACAGCGGTTTTAATCAAAGTCACTTTCAGTTTACTTATGTGCAACTTCTCATCTTTTGTTTTCTTTACTTCGGTAACTATGGGCTAAGCATCCTTTGGGATATAGGAAGCAGAAGTACCTTGATTTTATGAAAAATGCTTGAGTAATCTTTATACTTGGAATATTTGTTGTTTTGGTCATTCACTCTCGATTATTGCCCAATGATGCGAACAAGACGATCACTTGTAAGGAACTAAAGTCTAGTTCTTAACTCAGAAATGAGTAGAACGCAGTGACACGAGCTTGGATGATGCTAGGGGATTCGAAAGAATTCTTATGACACTTGCGAAAGTGAGGTCGGCACAGTGAGCTAATCTCAACCCACTGGAGTAGTAGGCAAGCTAGTTGGTGTATTCAAAACACTGTATTTGTCTCTACACATTCCATTGAGACCTGAAAAGGTCCATTTTGAGATTACTATTGACAAAACGATAAATACCAAGAGTATGGGATTTTTACTTAAAGGTGTGAGTATTTTGTAACCGGGCTTTTCTAACGAAAATGCCCACCTCAAGTACAAGGATCACTTTTGGGATCAGGTATTTAATATAAAATCTAGGGAAAATTTAACCTACATTCATTCTTTTAAATCTTAAGTAAAATCGTTAAAGTAGCATTTCACCAAACAAACCAAACTATTGCTTCTTCTGTAATTGAAACTTGTAAAAGGAATCTCATGAGAACCGTATTGTCTTGATTGCCCAGTCCCTGTGGATACGATTCTGGTATTTTACCAACTATTACTTGCTGTGATGATCATAGTGGACAATGTACACTTGCACTTCCCACTGTGGATAGTTTGCAACCCACTGCGATTAAATCACATATTTCGCACGTACCACTTATGTAGTTGTATCCCATGGCAATGGGAGAGTTTGATGTGGTGTTGGGTATGGATTGGCTAGCTAAGAATCATGCTAGTATTGTTTGCAATAAGAAACTAGTTCGGGTTCAGTTACCCGATAAGGGTTCAATAGTGATCTATGGGAATCGTCGAGACAAGAAGACTAGTCTCATTTCGATGATTAAGGCTACTAGATGCTTGAGAAAGGGTTGTCGAGAATTTTTAGCGTATGTAATGGACGCTAAGAAAGAGAAACGTGGGGTGGAGGAGGTGCGAGTGGTAAGTGAATACCCGAAGGTATTTCCGGATGACTTGACAAGTCTACCCCCAGATCGTCAGATCGAGTTCCGAATCGACTTGGTGTCTGGAGCCACACCAATCGTCCGTGCACCGTATAGGTTATCGCCTTTCGAGATGAAAAAAATGATGACTCAGTTGCATGAAATCTGTAACAACCGGTTATTTATGTTAATAAGTGGAAAGTTTGTGGCCAAAGTGAAAAAGGGGAGTAAGTTAGGGAGGGACCAATTTGCAATTTATGGAGGGTATATAAGGGAGAAAATCCCTAGGTCACCTCCCATTATTCCATTTAGTCTTGTGTTTGGCAGTTGAGAAGAGAAATGAGAAAGGGAGAAGGAAGCATCAATTGGAAACAACTTCGATCAAGAGAGCTCAAATTGGTAAGGCTCAACTCCTTCCTTTGTTTTGTTTCGTGTATGTCTTCTTAATAAAGGGATTTGGGTGTTTTAATGGTTGAATACTGTGTTTTGTCTCCTGATTAAGCTTTGTGGGTTTTGGGTGAAATTGGACCATTAAAAGAGGTAAAAGACTTGTTAATTAGTTGTTTTAAGTCAAGAACGTAACCACAATCTAGTAGCTAACAAGGGTTGAGACTCAATCGCACCCACAAACCGATTTTTGGGGACTTGGGGACTTAGCAGTGCGACTGTTCGGGAATCGCCCCATCCGGACAGTGTGGGTGTCCAAGAAATTTTGGTATCCGAATAGTGTGAGTGTCCGGACAATCATGTTCGGGTAGCCAGAGACCGGATGCATCCGGATTGTTTACCGGATAGCTTTCCGGATCGAGGTGTCCGGATAGAGGTGCTTGGATAGGGGTTTTCGGGTTGGTCTGCGTCCGGATAGCTTCTCCGGATAGTTGATCCGGATAGCATAAGTGTCCGGGTTCCGGGAAGTGTCAGTTCCGGATAGTGTGTGTCCAGCAGGTTATGTTCGGATAACTAGTATACTAAGGTTTGTCGGTGTGTTTTAGGTGTTCGGGTTGTACCGACTTGTTCAGGAGAGTGACGTACGCGTAGGAAATCACTTCAATTAGGTGAGTTCCCTTAACCCTTTTTACATGAAATGAAATGTCAAATGCTTTACTGACCATGGTATGTTTACAAGTATGATTTGTTCACGAACTTTTATAAATTCTTGCATGAAAGCATGTTTTGGAAAGACTTATTGAACGGTTTACAAAGATTTCACGCTTTGTGATTTATTGTTAGTTATGTGTATATGCTGTGGAGTCGAGTTGCACAGTGGGACCAGTGTACTTCGGGATCCGATGATCCCTTGGGAGTTTGTTATGAACCGGTAGGATGGAATTCGTTTTCTTCCTATTCGGGTAATGGGGAGTTTGCTTGTGCCCCGATATGAGACGAGAGGGGAGTCTGCTTGGGCCCCGATCGTGGTTCTGGTTGGTACGATCCTTGAACACTGTGCAAGTATATCCATGTATGGAGTTTATATAGAGATGTATGATTTATTAAAGAAATGATATATATATATATATATATATATATGTATTTTTTGTTGCTATAATTACTTTTGAAGGGAATTCACTAGGCCGTTTGGTCTAACCCTTGTGTAACACCCCGATCTTTGGAAGGTATCGATCTTTTAAGATAAATATGAAAATTAGGATTTTGGATTGAATCCTATATTTTATGGTCTTTTTGGATGTAGAATTCAAATACGAGTCCAACGGTCCTTTCCGGAGCGAAAACAGAGCTAAAACGAAGAAGTTATGGCCAAAACAGTGTTCGGTACCTCCTCCGCGACTATGACCCGTGACTATGACACGTGTCAATGTCGCTGGTCAATGTAGCGCCAGGGAACAGAAGGTAGAACCAACCCCACGACTGTGACACGCGACTATGCCAAAGGGCATAGTCGTCGGGCATTGTCGAGCGGAGGCACCTGGCCATAAAAACGGGATTTTCACCCCTTTTCCTCATTTCACTTCATCCACTTCGTTTTTCTCTCCCAAGAACCGAACCTTTCACCCCCATTGTCGATTTTGAGCCTTTTAGACCCCAAGAATCAAGTTTTCAAGTGTTCCTCCTTCATCTATCATGGTTTTGGAAGCTAAAGCAATAATCTTTTCATTTCATCTTCCTCATCAAAGTTTTCTAGGGTTTCATCCAACTTTTTTCTCTATTTTGAGGATTTGGAGTTTGTGGTTCGTTTTGGTAACTCTAGAGGTGTTTGGTTGGTGGATTCAAGTGATGGTCGAGGTAAGCTTCTCTTTTCTTCATCTAAGAAATTAGGTTTTTGGTATTATTGGGGATTTTGATGGTTTATGTTGGGGAAACGATTCTAAGTGTTTGAGGATGATTATTTACGGTTGAAAACTTGTGGATCTAGGTTTTGGAAGATTTGGCTTGAAGATTCGTGTTTCTTCAAAGGAGATTACGTTTGGGGAAAAATCTAGAATTAGTTCAAGTTGATTTGTGAAAACGTTGTACATGCCAAATGTTCATTTTAAAGTGTTTTAAGTGTTTTACAAGAAAATATGCATTGTTGAGTTATTTGAACGATTTTTATTACTTGGAATATTTGATTTTATAAATCTTGCAAAATAACCATATTTGGGATTTTTTAGGATAACTTGATAGAATAAGCATTAATGGAAGTGTTTTGATATTTAATGCATAATTGAAGGTTATCTAGTAAAAGTACACTTTTATTGTTTTGTTGGAAATATGCATAATCTTATGTGGGGATACGTTTTGAGGCATGAGCGTGTGGGTCATTGGGTTTTGGGTCATTTCTGACCTTGTGAACATTTTAAAAGTTGTAGACCATTCGGTTTAAGAAAAGACGTAAGTTGGGTATTTAATTGAGATCGATTAAGACGATAAGGCAAACATACGTAAGTTAGGAGGTGCGGAGTGCACACTTACAAGTTTCCATTATCATCTTAGATCGCCTTAAAGCGGTGTCGAAGTTCGAAAAAACTAGAATTTTCTAAGGGTTGTCGCTGAAAAGCTGAAAGCTGTCGCTGAAATGCTGAAAATTGTCGCTGAAAGCCATCAGCTGTCACTAAAAGTGCTGTCGGTTTTTTGATCTTATCCATAAGCGGTTGTAACCGTTTCTCAACCGCTCAACCGCTTGTAACCGCCGCTTGTAACCGTCGATTTCTTTCTATAAATATGTGATCGAGAATTTGGATAACGACATATAGTTCTCATATCATAGCCTTTGGTGTGAGAAAATCTTAAGAATTATCCCAATACAAAGTTCGTGAACCCAAGGCTTATAGGGTCGAATTGTTGTATTCGGAAAGTGCCTTTCTGACACGATTCTTAAGATTATCCGGTCTCGACACCATCACACAATTACAAAAGTTCTAACATTCGAATACAACAATTTCTGTTTGATTAACGATGGCAAATCGAGAAGAATCCGTTCGTGATATGACTTCGAAATTCGGCAAACTAGAGAAGTTTCTTGGAAACGATTTTCGTCGATGGCAAAAGAAGATGCATTTTCTTCTCACCACTTTGAAGGTTGCGTATGTTCTTAGCACCCCCATGCCGGAGATCGATGAAGATTCACCTTTGGAGGCAATCCGACGTAAAAACAAATGGGAGAACGACGACTACATATGCCGTGGGCATATTCTTAATGGTATGTCTGATGCTTTATTTGATGTTTACCAAAATGTAGAATCATCAAAAGAATTGTGGGATGTCTTGGAATCGAAATACATGGCCGAGGATGCTTCGAGTAAGAAGTTCCTTGTAAGTAATTTTAATAATTACAATATGATCGATTCCAGGCCCGTAATGGAGCAATACAACGAATTGCTCCGGATCCTTGGTCAATATACTCAACACCATATGCATATGGATGAATCCATATCGGTGTCGAGCATAATTGACAAGTTGCCACCATCATGGAAAGACTTCAAACACACACTTAAACACAAAAAGGAAGAACTTTCTTTGGTGCAACTTGGGAGCCACTTACGTATTGAGGAATCACTACGTGTGCAAGAAAGTGGTAAGACCAAGGATAAGGATATCCCAAGTCCATCCAATGTCAACATGGTTGAGGAGCGTAAGAACACGACCAAGAAGAAATTCGACAAAGGTAAAAAACGGATGTTCGACAATCCCAAACATGGACCCAACAAAAAGTCAAAAATGACTTGTTGGATCTGTGATCGAACAGGACATTTCAAACGAGATTGTCGAGTTGGTAAAGGTAACAAGAATGGAGCGAGTACAAGTGGTGCGGGACAAGGGTCGAAAGATCAACCCCCAAATCAAGGTCAAAACTCGATCATTTCTAATAATTCAAGTAAGAATTATGTACCACTAATTTCCTATGCATTTTATGTACAGGATGATAATATTGCTTGGTGGGTAGACTCGGGTGCCACGAGTCACGTGTGCAAGGATCGATGATGGTTCAAGAAGTTCGAACCGGTGGAAGATGGATCGGTCTTGCATATGGGCAACGAGTCTAGTGCTCCAATCTTGGGTCGTGTTTGTGTGGATTTGAAGTTTAGCTCTGGGAATTTGTTGAAATTAAACAATGTTTTATTTGTACCTAATATCCGGAAGAATCTAGTCTCCAGAAGTGTGTTGAACAAATTAGGTTTTAAACAAGTATATGAAAGCGATAAGTATGTACTATCGCGGTGTGGTATGTTTATTGGATTTGGTTACTACAATTCTGGGATGTTTATGTTAAATATAATAAATGAATTTGGTTGTGAAAATTATGTTTGCATGGTAGATAATAGCAATTTGTCCTTTCTTTGGCATGCTAGACTTGGACACGTGCATTACAAAAGAATGCATGAAATGTCAAAGGATGGCATGATACCTTCCTTTAATTTAAATTTGGAAAAGTGTAAGACTTGCATGCTTACAAAAATCACACGTCAACCTTTCCCTAAAATTAAAAGATCATCTATGGTTTTGGATTTAATCCATAGTGATCTGTGTGACTTGCATGCGACTCCTTCACTTGGAAATAAAAAGTATTTTGCTACATTTATAGACGACGCTTCGAGATTTTGTTATATTTTTCTACTCCATTCGAAAGACGAAGTTTTAGAAAAATTTAAGATTTATAAAACCGAAGTGGAATTGCAGCAAAATATTTTAATTAAAAAGTTGAGAACCGATAGAGGCGGTGAATACTTTGATCCTCTATATTTCCAATCTGTTGGAATTATACACGAGACCACGGCACCGTATACACCTCAACAAAATGGTGTTGCGGAACGAAATAATCGAGTTTTAAAAGAAATGGTTAACTCGATGTTATCCTACTCCGGTCTTAGTGACGGATTTTGGGGTGAAGCCATGTTGACGGCTTGCTATGTTTTGAACCGAGTACCAAACAAAAGGAGTAAGGATACTCCTTATGAACTTTGGTTCAAGAAGAAACCAAACTTAAATTATTTACGAGTTTGGGGTTGCCGAGCTGTGGTAAGGTTAACGGATCCCAAAAGAAAAACTTTGGGAGAAAGAGGAATCGATTGTATATTCATCGGATATACCGAGCATTCAAAGGCATATCGGTTCTATGTTATTGAACCCAACGACTCTATTTCGGTTAACACCGTTATAGAATCAAGGGATGCAATATTCGATGAGAATCGATTCACCTCGATTCCAAGACCGAAAGATGTGATTCCAAGTACGAGTGGAATCAAAGATAGTGGAAAAGAAAAGGAAATTTCTTTGGAAATTCCCGAACCTCGAAGAAGTAAACGAGGAAGGATTGAGAAATCTTTTGGTTCCGACTTTCAACTATACTTAGTTGAAGGTTCACGAGATGAAATTGAATCTCAATATGCTTATTGTTATAGCATAGAGGAAGATCCAAGAACCTATGATGAGGCTATGAAGTCTCAAGACGTCGCCTTTTGGAAAGAGGCAATAAATGATGAGATGGAGTCTATCATGGGGAATAACACATGGGTGTTGGCCGACTTACCACCGGGTTGCAAACCTTTGGGTTGCAAGTGGATTTTCAAGAAGAAAATGAAAGTCGATGGTACCATCGATAAGTTTAAAGCCCGGTTGGTAATTCAAGGATTTCGGCAAAAAGAAGGTATTGATTATTTCGATACCTATGCACCGGTCGCTCGAATTTCCACCATTCGATTATTGATAGCGTTGGCAGCTATTAATAATTTGGTAATTCACCAAATGGATGTCAAGACGGCATTTCTTAATGGTGATTTAAAGGAGGAGGTTTACGTGAAGCAACCGGAAGGCTTTGTGATGTCGGGGAATGAACATAAAGTATGTAAATTAATTAAATCACTTTATGGTTTGAGGCAAGCCCCAAAACAGTGGCATCAAAAGTTTGATGAAGTGGTTTTGTCTAATGGTTTTCATTTAAACCAATCGGACAAATGTGTGTATAGCAAATTTGACGATTCTGGTAGAGGCGTCATAATTTGTTTATATGTTGACGACATGTTAATCTTTGGCACGGACCAAAGACAAGTCGACTTGACAAAAGAATTTTTGTCATCCCAATTCTCGATGAAGGATTTGGGGGAGGCCGAAGTGATCCTCGGGATAAGGATTAAACGGGAGAACAAAGGTTTGGCCATAACGCAATCTCACTATGTCGAGAAAGTGTTAAAGAAGTTTAATATGTTAAATTGTTCGCCCGTGAGTACTCCGATGGATCCAAGTGAAAAGCTTATGCCTAACGAGGGTGAAACCGTTTCACAATTAGAATACTCTAAGGCAATCGGGTGCTTGATGTATGCCATGACAAGTACACGTCCGGACATTGCCTATGCCGTTGGTAGGTTGAGTCGGTTTACTAGTAGACCGAGTACTCATCATTGGCAAGCGGTAAGAAGGGTATTCAAATATTTAAAGGGAACCATGAGTTATGGTATAACATATATTGGGTTTCCTTCGGTGATCGAAGGCTACACGGATGCGAGTTGGATATCCAATGTAGAGGATCATTCTTCTACTAGTGGATGGGCATTCTTGCTCGGTGGAGGCGCCATCTCTTGGGCCTCAAAGAAACAAACTTGCATCACAAATTCCACCATGGAATCTGAATTTGTAGCTTTGGCAGCCGCCGGTAAAGAGGCAGAGTGGCTAAAGAATTTAATTTACGAGATTCCTTTGTGGCCGAAGCCGATATCACCTATATGTATTCATTGTGATAGTGCTGCAACTTTGGCTAAGGCATATAGCCAAATATATAATGGAAAGTCGAGGCACTTGGGAGTGAGACATAGCATGGTTAGAGAATTAATCATGCATGGGGTGATATCCGTAGAGTTCGTTAGAACTCATAACAATTTAGCCGACCACTTAACAAAGGCATTGGCTAGGGACTTAGTGCACAAGTCCGTGATCGGGATGGGTTTAAAGTCCATATAGATTTTGTTAATAAGATACCCAATTCCCCTTTAATACAACGTTAAAGGTTGAATTCAATGTGGAAGACTTATTAATAAAATTGAAGCACATAATATTATCATCCCAAGGTATGTGCTTAGACCTGCAAGTGTTGTAAGGCTGAAAATTTTATTTCTTAATGATTCTTTTGAAAAATTGCATATGCAGGTGCAAGATATAAAAGAATCACCTAAGTGGACGTGAAGTGTGGCCGCTTCAAGAAAGTTTTCGACTTGGCTTTCTATACGTTCATGAATGGATAAGGACACAAGGCCTT
Organism: Saussurea involucrata; assembly: GCA_033807775.1. NCBI lineage: Eukaryota > Viridiplantae > Streptophyta > Magnoliopsida > Asterales > Asteraceae > Saussurea > Saussurea involucrata. The sequence continues at coordinate 35,145,655 of CM066323.1, forward strand.
TACAAATGTGTCAAGTTGTGTTATCTAGATTTGTACGAACATATGTGTATATTATCTTCATGTATTCAAATGGGTTGAAGGGTTCTTAGAACACCCCGATTCTCGAATATTTGGAATGTGTAATATACTAAAATGAAAATTCAATCTTCGTGACATTTTCATTTATGCGTGTGTTTGAATTTTGCATATTTATATTACGTTGTAAATCAAAGGATTACACTAAAATGGGGGAGGAATGTTGGTGATTTTAGTGTCATCAATCATTTTGGTGTAATTGTGATTTAATTGAGATCGATTAAGACGATAAGGCAAACATACGTAAGTTAGGAGGTGCGGAGTGCACACTTACAAGTTTCCATTATCATCTTAGATCGCCTTAAAGCGGTGTCGAAGTTCGAAAAAACTAGAATTTTCTAAGGGCTGTCGCTGAAAAGCTGAAAGTTGTCGCTGAAATGCTGAAAATTGTCGCTGAAAGCCATCAGCTGTCGCTAAAAGTGCTGTCGGTTTTTTGATCTTATCCATAAGCGGTTGTAACCGTTTCTCAACCGCTCAACCGCTTGTAACCGCCGCTTGTAACCGTCGATTTCTTTCTATAAATATGTGATCGAGAATTTGGATAACGACATATAGTTCTCATATCATAGCCTTTGGTGTGAGAAAATCTTAAGAATTATCCCAATACAAAGTTCGTGAACCCAAGGCTTATCGGGTCGAATTGTTGTATTCGGAAAGTGCCTTTCTGACACGATTCTTAAGATTATCCGGTCTCGACACCATCACACAATTACAAAAGTTCTAACATATCTTTCGCATAAACGTGGGTTTTATGTGTTTTACTGGATTATTTGGTTTTCATGAGTGGTTAATTGGTTTTGGTTGAGCTTATGGCTCGATTTATGACTTTAATGAGTCTTGAGGATATTTCTCCGGATTTTTACTTTTGAATATGGAGCTTTGGTCGTTAGTTGCATTTATTGATTTTTATTTGAAGAGTACATGTTTTGAGTGCGTGTGTCATTCAAGTGGAGTTGTACTATTAGACCGTAATGCATTGGATCCATAGGCATATGAGTCGGTCATATTTGCATGGTGAAAAGTCTTGGTATTCTCACTTTAGGATGTACGCCGTCTTGACATTTTGTGTCTCGGCGTTGTGGAGAGGAACCATATTGGGTTGTACTCCGTGATTTTGGGTTATTGTTGATGTTATAACACTTGTGCACGAGGGTTAGACATCTTGGGTTATCAAGTAAGGAGCCAAGACTCCAAATCTTGAATGCTAGTAAGTAGGCAATAAAGGTTCCATAGAAACCTTGAGGTGTAACTTACTAGAGAATGAACATGCAATAAGAACGTGTATCCTTGAGGTATAGATGGGCACAACAAGCAATAAAGGATATGGTGGTGCCACCCGTTGCTGGGTGTGGGACTTGAGGTGTAGCTTTTTATAGCAGACAATAAAGCCCGACTCGAGTTGGAGCTTATTAAAGCAGACAATAGAGTCACGATCTGAGGTGTAGTTCAATAACATAGTTATGTGGCTTAACTTTGTGTTCCGCCACATACAATGGAATCGGGTCTCCCCCGTCACCGAAAGGTGTTGTTTGGGTATTTATTTTATCTATGTTTTCGGTGACGTATTTTATTTATATGGTTTGCTTTTCATATTTTATGGGCGGTGATGTATGCCTCATTCGGGCTTGGGATGTTTTGAATAATAGCGATTCATTTATGATTTTAATCATTTTGGAAATCAAGTACTATTTCACTTTTCAAGTAGGTTTCAGGATGAGTCCATTTTGAGAATCGTTTTATATTAGAGCTTTCATCACGGGATTTGTGTGCGTTGGAACATGGGTGGTTTGCATTTAAAGTAAATCCTTTTTGAACTCATGATTTGAATTGTACCTCTCTTGTCTTACGAATTATATAATTAAGATAAAACTCTTGAACTCATTAGGTGTTAGCCTAACCTTTTTATTTGTCGGCATGTGCAACAGGTTCGGTTGGGATGTAGTTCTAGTGACACTGTGAAGAGTGGAGAGCTAGTTGTGTGCTCAAGAAGTAAGTAGCTTGGTGAAGTCTTCCGCACTTGGGGAATAGCAACTAGATTTTGGGTTAAGTAACACCCGACCTTTTGTAGTCTTGGCGAATGACTTAGATTTTGATTGTTGAAAATATATTGTTTATATTGAGGTAATTTCGAGAATTGTTTGTAGAAGGAATTTTATTGAAAATTTTATTTAGTTGCTCTTTCCAATTTTGAGGGTGTTACAAGTTGGTATCAGAGCATAAGTTTGAGAGAATTAGGTGTTGATTTCTGATACCTAGACTCAAACTAGCGTTCTTTTAAGTAAATGAGAGTGAAATTGCACCATTAGGCACTCTAAGAGAGGATATTTTGAGGTTGAGGGAGTCACTAGAAGCGAGAAATCACATCTAGAGTCGCAAGGATGATCATGTACGGTACATTCATAATTGCATCTGGCCAGTGTTATGGTGAACCTACCAGTTACATATGAGTATTTGGACGACTTTAGAGTGATGACCGTTGGGGTAGTGAAGAAATTTCTAAGCGAATAACCGTTAGAACGGTTGATGATTTTAAGCATTGTCACGTGGAATGACAGTAAGTTTGATGTTGCATTAAGTGGACCGTTTCGGGTCGAAATTTATTGGTTGGATTAGGACCATAGGCTTATTGAATCGACCTTAATTCGAGGAAAAATCGTAGGGGTAATCGATGTAACATCCAATTTTTCTTTAAGATATTTGAGCATCCGGATGACGTTAGTATGACCGGAGGAATTTGGAGAAGTGTGGTTTAAGACGTTGAGTGCCGACTAAATTCATGCACAAATTATTTTTAAAATAAATTGCATCATTTGTTTCTTGTGTTTCAAATCGTCATGTGGATTGTGTTACGAAATCTCGAAAAAAACGTTTAGCACACACAAGATTTTAAATCATGGTTTTGAACATGCACGGAATTATTTTACGGCAGGTGATTGCAAACTTTTTCGGGGCTTGCCTTATTTTTGTTGATCTCTAATGTTATTTTCGGATACCATGTTATCCATATTTTAATGTTGTTTAAGATTTTGGATAAGTAGCGGCGACATATGGCCTTAACTTTGGATCTCCTCCACATATGTTAAGGTTTAAATGGAGAGTTACTTTCCACTACTTTGGTGTTTGAGTTTTATTGGGAATTTTATTCCATGCGGGTGTTCGTGAAAAGTATTACTTTATATTGTATTACAACAAAAAAGGAATTTTCGGAATTATGACATTTTAGTCATGATTTTGCTTTATGCAAGTTGATTGTTGGAAATGAAAAGTTGGGCACCATTTGATTGATTGGATGCCTTTGAGTTTCATAGAGTTCTATGGAGTTTTGTTTTACGACATTTTGTGTCGTGAGTTCAATTTTGTAATGTGCATACTTTGGTTATTATGTGTGTTAATTTTTGGGTTATATTGGGCATTTTGTCTCATGCAGGTTTTGTTGAGAAATGTTATTTTATGCCGTAAGGTAACCAAAAGAGTAGTTTTTGGAATTTTGGTGTCGCATGGCTTCTCTTTTGAAGATTTGTGTTAACACATTTCGTTGCAACTTGTTCCGTGTACGAACTGATTTATACGTGGCATGAGTAATGCATATGAGCATCATGATAGATATCTTAATGATTTGCTTTATGCACTTTCGGTTAATTGGTTCTCTTGGTATCATTTCGCGCAAATACAATATACCGAGTTATTGGTATGCATAGCATTGTAGCCACTATTTTGGAACGTTAATGCGCATCGTCTATGCGGCTTAAAATTTGGTAAACTATGTTACGTGTCAACCAAATTACATGCACATATCGTTTTCCTAAGTTTTGAGAAAATACATTAATGTGTCTGTGAGACTTTTCAGAAGGTTTTACTTCTATGTCATTATACGACTAAATGTGAAATTTTGAAATTTGATTTAATGAATTTCTCCTTTGAAAATTTAGTATTGACTATTTGTGACATGTTATATTATTTCAGAAAGACTACTAGGCGAGTGTTACAAATTTGCATGCATAATTCTGATTTGAGATTTCTTCACGATATTTTAGCCGATATTTTAGAATGATGAAAACATATTGTTATTTGTCTTTAAACTTGGATCCGACGCAAATCATTTTATATTTTAACCAAAGTGTAATGGACCGTTTCACCGTTTTGCGAAATAAACTGACACATACAAATTTTGTGGTGAATATTATTCCATGCCGCTTTATGGTTAAAAAGAGAATTTTGGAAAGTGATGTCGTGTAAATCCTTCTTTTAATGTTCGTACAAACATTCTGTTGAACACTATTTTAAGGTAGGAAATTACTTTGCGTGTTTGGCATAAGTAAATCCGTGATAGGACCTTAGCGGTTCAATTTAAAAGTTGTTGAGTGTGTCTTTACGTTTCGTTAGTAACATTGAATTGTGATGAAATAGTTTTCAAAATGATTTTTCATATGTGGGACGAGTGTGTCCATTTTTGCACAACTACTGGGTAGGTAGTAGTAGGTTTTACGCGTACGATATAATTTTATAAAAAAACCTTCGTGTTGAAAAATCTAATGAAAATTTTATTGACATAATTGTTGAGTCTGTCACTTGAAAACCTTGAACTCGTTACGCTTGGGAAGGGTAAGCAACCCCGGTTAAGGATGAGGGCGTGTAGAACCTTTAGGTGAAATATTGGGTTTTTGACGCCTGTTAATACCGTGAGTCGTATGGTGTCGTTTGCGAGTTCGAGTTATTTCCTGTTGGTAACTGAAGAGTGGGACTCGCGGTATCTTCTGATAATGTTTATGCTAACCGTTCACTTCGGCAACCTTGTTTTGGGTTTGTCAGTTTTGCTTAAAGGACGTATAGGACCCTTTAGACACCATGAGGATAACCTTGGTTTTGTGGGGATGCTCGAGGAATGAAACTCGTGTGAGGAGCTCTGTGGTGAGTCGATTTTTTGTGGTATGACTAGGTGTCAACTTTTGGATTCGAGGCCAAGAACCGTTAGTGTAATTGGAGGATTGTAGTCCAATTTTAAAAGAATAGTGGTATCGGTTGTAGTGATTTTAAGAAGTTCAATGGTGATAAGTAGATTTAGTGGGATGACATTCCTTGAGTGGCAAAAGAATCGGTCGATTGGATGATTGGTAATTGGACGTGTTCTTGGAGTTGTATAATCGATAGGTCAGTGACAACCGTTTATTTTGGACTCTATTGGAGCTCGTTAGATTTAGGTGACAGTTCAGCAGTGGGACCAATTGGATTTGGAGATTTTGTTGGTTTCGGTGGTGATCAAACCTTGGGCTGATTGGAAAAAAGTTTAAGAGCATGTGGACATGAACTGATTGAAAGTCGGGATCTGTCGTTGGGGAAATATGGAACACCTAAGATTGGGAGGCAACCGAAGCCATCCGGTTAGAAGGGTAATGTATCTGGGTGGACATTGGTTGCAAGGGAACTAGATTTCCAGGACGAAATATCTTTTAAGGTTGGGAGGATTGTAACACCCCGATCTTTGTAAAACACTTAAAACACTTTAAAATGAACATTTGGCATGTACAAGAATAGTGGTATCGGTTGTAGTGATTTTAAGAAGTTTAATGGTGATAAGTAGATTTAGTGGGATGACATTCCTTGAGTGGTAAAAGAATCGGTCGATTGGATGATTGGTAATTGGACGTGTTCTTGGAGTTGTATAATCGATGTGTTAGTGACAACCGTTTATTTTGGACTCTATTGGAGCTCGTTAGATTTAGGTGACAGTTCAGCAGCGGGACCAATTGGATTTGGAGATTTTGTTGGTTTCGGTGGTGATCAAACCTTGGGCTGATTGGAAAAAAGTTTAAGAGCATGTGGACATGAACTGATTGAAAGTCGGGATCTGTCGTTGGGGAAATATGGAACACTTAAGATTGGGAGGCAACCGAAGCCATCCGGTTAGAAGGGTAATGTATCTGGGTGGACATTGGTTGTAAGGGAACTAGATTTCCAGGACGAAATATCTTTTAAGGTTGGGAGGATTGTAACACCCCGATCTTGGGAAGGTATCGATCTTTTGAGATAAATATGAAAAATAGGATTTTGGATTGAATCCTATATTTTATGGTCTTGTTGGATGGAGAATTCAAATACGAGTCCAGCGGTCCTTTCCGGAGCTAAAACGGAGCTAAAACGAAGAAGTTATGTCCAAAACGGTGTTCAGTACCTCCTCCGCGACTATGACCCGCGACTATGACACGTGTCAATGTTGCTGGTTAATGTAGCGCCAGGGAACAGAAGGTGGTACCAACCCTGCGATTGTGACACGCAACTATGCCAAAGGGCATAGTCGCCAGGCATTGTCGCGCGGGGGCATTTGGCCATAAAAACGGGAATTTTCACCCCATTTCCTCATTTCACTTCATCCACTTCGTTTTTCTCTCCCAAGAACCGAAACCCTTCACCCCCAATGTCGATTTTGAGCCTTTTAGACCCCAAGAATCAAGTTTTCAAGTGTTCCTCCTTCATTTATTATGGTTTTGGAAGCTAAAGCAATAATCCTTTCATTTCATCTTCCTCATCAAAGTTTTCTAGGGTTTCATCCAACTTTTTTCTCTATTTTGAGGATTTGGAGTTTGTGGTTCGTTTTGGTAACTCTAGAGGTGTTTGGTTGGTGGATTCAAGTGATGGTTGAGGTAAGCTTCTCTTTTCTTCATCTAAGAAATTAGGTTTTTGGTATTATTGGGGATTTTGATGGTTTATGTTGGGGAAACGATTCAAGTGTTTGGGGATGATTATTTACGGTTGAAAACTTGTGGATCTAGGTTTTGGAAGATTTGGCTTGAATATTTGGCTTGAAGATTCGTGTTTCTTCAAATGAGCTTACGTTTGGGGAAAAATCTAGATTTAGCCTAATCTAGCAAGGTGAGTTCAAGTTGATTTGTGAAAATGTTGTATAAATGCACTTGGATGTGTACTTTGGAAAATGACGTGTCTTAAATGAAGAGTTGTGTTGATTAATTCAAGTCTATTAAGTATCTTTCGCATAAACGTGGGTTATATGTGTTTTACTGGATTATTTGGTTTTCATGAGTGGTTAATTGGTTTTGGTTGAGCTTATGGCTCGATTTATGACTTTAATGAGTCTTGAGGACATTTCTCCGGATTTTAACATTTGAATATGGAGCTTTGGTCGTTAGTTGCATTTGTTGCATTTTATTTGAAGAGTACATGTTTTGAAGGCGTGTGTCATTCAGGTGGAGTCGTGTACTATTAGACCGTAATGCATTGGATCCATAGGCATATGAGTCGGTCATATTTGCATGGCGAAAAGTCTTGGTATTCTCACTTTGGGATGTACGACATCTTGACATTTTGTGTCTCGGCGTTGTGGAGAGGAACCATATTGGGTTGTACTCTGAGATTTTGGTTTATTGTTGATGTTATAGCACTTGTGCACGAGGGTTAGACATCTTGGGTTATCAAGTAAGGAGCCGAGACTCCAAATCTTGAATGCTAGTAAGTAGGCAATAAAGGTTCCATAGAAACCTTGAGGTGTAACTTACTAGAGAATGAACAGACAATAAGATCGTGTATCCTTGAGGTGTAGTTGGGCACAACAGGCAATAAAGGATATGGTGGTGCCACCCGTTGCTGGGTGTGGGACTTGAGGTGTAGCTTTTTATAGCAGGCAATAAAGTCTGACTCGAGTTGGAGCTTATTAAAGCAGACAATAGAGTCACGATCTGAGGTTTAGTTCAATAACATAGTTATGCGGCTTTACTTTGTGTTCTGCCACATACAATGGAATCGGGTCTCCCCCGTCACCGAAAGGTGTTGTTTGGGTATTTATTTTATCCATGTTTTTGGTGGCGTATTTTATTTATATGGTTTGCTTTCCATATTTTATGGGCGGTGATGTATGCCTCATTCGCGCTTGGGATGTTTTGAATAATAACGATTCATTTATGATTTTAATCATTGTGGAAATCAAGTACTATTTCACTTTTCATGTGGGTTTCGGGATGAGTCAATTTTGAGAATCGTTTTATATTAGATCTTTCATCACGGGATTTGTGTGCGTTGGAAAATGGGTGGTTTGCATTTAAAGTAAATCCTTTTTGAACTCATGATTTAAATTGCACCTCTCTCGTCTTACGAATTATATAATTATGATTAAACTTTTGAACTCACTAGGCGTTAGCCTAACCTTTTTATTTTTCGGCATGTGCAACAAGTTCCGGTTGGGATGTAGTTCTAGTGACACTGTGAAGAGTGGAGAGCTAGTTGTGTGCTCAAGAAGTAAGTAGCTTGGTGAAGTCTTTCGCACTTGGGGAATAACAACTAGATTTTGGGGTTGAGTCACACCCGACCTTTTGTAGTCTTGGCGAATGACTTAGGTTTTGATTGTTAAAAATATAATGTTTATATTGAGGTAATTTCGAGAATGGTTTGTAGAAGAAATTTTATTCTTAAATGGTTATTTTATTGAAAATTTTATTTAGTTGCTCTTTCCAATTTTGAGGATGTTACACCTCGTTTTTCAAAACTAAACCATTTTCAGGGAAACACACTAGTGGTGCTTCGAGCAAGGGTAAGGAGATGGCTTGCGTTAGCAGATGGAGGCTTTAGCAAAGGACCCTATTGTTCCATTAATGAATCGCTTAGATAGAACTCTCGGATGTGGATAGAATGCCTTTCCGCTGCAAATTTTGAATAGTTCAGACTTTAATGTTTGTTTAATGAAATTTTATGTAATTGGGACCCGTTTTGGGATTTTTTTTATCTATGTTATGTCTGTTGAATGTTTTGGGTTGTTACAAAATCAATGGTTGTTGTAAGCAAGAAAACCGTAAGTATTAAGAAGAAAGGTGATGGAAGCCAATTAAAGTCGTGAACAAACAAGTAACAAGAGTAGATAAGTAACTAACGAGTATTGCAAGAAACGTCGGAAGTCTAACGGAAATATTGATATAAAACGAAACGAACTAAGGCCGAACCAAAGTGGTTCAAGCCGTGAGCAAAAGCTACGGTTTCAAGAATCGTGAGCTTGGTGCTCACTACTACTAAAGAAACTACTAACTAAGTAATGGTAAGTGACCTTAATGTATCATGGATGTTATACTTAGCAACTAACATTACATATAAATAGGTAGAAAATACTTGATCAACAAGTATGGCCCATAGGCTCCATAACCAAAAATACTAAGCCCATAAAAAATAAAGCAAGAAGCCCACAAGGGTTTGTAACCAAGTCCAAGTGATTCTCAGCCTATATAGCTTCGACCGGCCCAAAGAAAGTCATCTGCAAAAACGTAAGTCCGGTCTTCAAAAATTGGAGTATTCGTTTCGTCCGAGAGTTGCAATCCGCATTCTTCTTAATCATATTATACTCCAAACGACCGTCTCGCGCAACCTAAAAGTACACAAATTGTAAACTTAGATTTTTGGTGCGATTTTCATATGATTTTAACCAAGTTTATACCCGAAAGTATTAAACTTTTATTACTTTAATAAACACTAGAATTGACTAAAATGACTTAATGGATTAACTAAAAATAGCTCAAAAACTAGTTAAATAAATAACCCTATCATTTATTTAATAAAAAACTAGTTGGTTACTTTGATTTGATTAGAGGAGATGAAGATGAAGTCTAAGGAACATTGTTTTGTGTTTTCCGGTTTAAGAACCTACTTTGCTTTAAACTTTCCATCCTAACACCACCACCCGTGAACCACATTGTTGGTGCATTTATATCACATCTCTATATATCTTTATATTTTTGTTTTTATGATTACAAACAAACAAAATATTTAATGGATTAACAATTCTCCTTGATATGCTTTTTTAAGATATACTGAGAATCAATTACATATTTGTGTTTGGTCAAGTAATCCAGGAAAGTCGTCGTCTCGGGAAACGTGTTGCATTGTCAAGAGATCTGTGACAAAAGACGAAAGTCGAAGATTACAATTGGAATGTGTGCCTCCAAAACGTTTCAAGATCAAATCTAAGCGAAGACGGAGTCGTCATCTAAATTCTACATGATATCGAGTGGTATTTAATTTAATCCTGATTTGGATGAATTAAAATGTCTTTTAAAATTAGATCGCAAAGTATTTTTTTTAAAAATCGTTTTATAAAATTAAAATGGATTTCGTTTTGAGAGATCTTATAAAATGAGAATATTCTCGACAAAATCCAGTATTGTTTTTTGAATGAGATTTTATAAAAACAAATCTAAGATCTTTTTTAATATAAACTGTGGAAACATAAAAATCTACCTTTTCTAACTTCATCATGATGTTTAAAATCAGATTTATATTGATTTGACTTTGCCCAAAAGTAAAAAGGTAGCATTTAATACAAATAGTTGTCAAAGTCAATGCGAACGTCCACTTGGTAACGTTATTGACATGCTAGTACTTTCAACGGTCGAAAACAACTTTTTATGAAAAAGTGTCAATGCGTACGTCCACTTGGTGCGTAATGCGGACGTCCACATGGACCCGAAATTTCAAAATTTTTGTTTAAAGCTAGGGTTTTTCTCCAACTTTCAAATAACTCATTGGGGCACTTTTAGTCCAACAATCCAGATTTCTCTCTCACGTTTTACTCAAGAACACCTCAAGAACATCTATATGTTCTTCAAAGTTTATGAATTGATTTTCTAAATCAAGTTACATCTTTTTGAGAGATTATTATATCACCACTTGATCATCATTATAAGTTCCTCTTATTGTAAGTGGTGTGAGTTAAACACTTCCTATTTCCTAATTTTTTGATTAGTGTTGTTCATATTATATAAAGTGTTTAAATATTGTGTTAGGTTTGGGAAGTTTTCTCCCTATGCTAATCCTTTGAGATTTATCATCTTTGTGTAAGGGTTGAGTTATATCTCCCTACACCTATCATTTTACAGTGATTCTCTCTTTTGAGAAAGGTTTGAGTGTTCTCCCTTTTGCAAAAAGGTTAAGTGTTCCTTGTCTTCGTTGCAAGATTATTGTGTACGGTTTTGTTCTACCTTTTAAAGAACAACATAGTGGAGTGCCTTGAGAAGTGTCTCGGTGTGGACTATCCCCTAAGTTTGGGGTGAACCACGTAAATCTTGTGTAATGTATCTCTTCCTTAGCTTATTATATTTTGTCGTATTTAAAGTAATTTGTTTATAAATCTTATATTGAGGGTTTTGGTAGTTTAATCCTTTTATCCTTGTACTCAAATAATCCCTTTCGCTTTATGATTAGGTTAAAATTCTAAAAACTGTCTCCTATCAACCACATGTCCGCTTTCTGCTTCACGTTAAACAAGTGGGAGGGTTACTGGGGGAGGGGCAACGAGAGAAGGTGAACAACAACGATGGGTTGGATTATGTTTATTTTATTTTTACTTATCCACTAAATGTTTTACATAATTCTAAGTTGTACACACATTTTACACTAAAATATTTTATTTATAAACTTGAAAAAATGACAAAAATATCTTTCATGTGACTAGCAAGTGAGAGTACTTAACAACATCAATGAATAATCGTTAGGGTCCGGGACAATTTTTTGTAATGAAATCCAAACCATGAGGTTGTTGGTGTAAAGTTGAATGATGAAAATAAGGAATTCCACAAACCACATGGATGAATTGCTAATTATCCGAAGTAGAAAGCCAAAATATTTTGATAAAGACATTTCACAGTCAAAGTTAGTCATTTAGTAATTTTTTCTTTAAAATATAAAAATTATAACCATCATTTATGTTATAATATTTTTTGGGCAATGCTATTGACACCCCTTTGATAGTCATTTCATGTATTGGGAATGTGAAAAGAGGACTTTGATGTTGATGTGTATGAGAAAGAATTCACTATATAGGGGTGTCATTTGCAATGTATAGGGGTGTCATTAGCCTACCCTTTTTTTGTCATGTTTTGGAATTAAGAGTTTATAAGTACAAAAATATATAGTTGTAATAACTTTCATATAGTGTTGAATTAAGAAAAATCACTTTAATATATCTATTTGTTTGTGTAAATTACAATTTGCTTTATTCTAATAGTTGTAGGTACAATACAAAGAAATTAAAATTACAATTAAAAAAAATTGTATAAATAAAGGCTGTGGTTCAGATCTTTGCAAGCACTAAATTTGAGTATAATAAAACACGATTAAGTCAAATATTGTATTATTTTAAAATAAAAAATTATAAATGTATATCGGTACCAATCATTTTCCCTTAAATTTCTTTGCACCATCGATAAAATATCGGAATTTTCCAATGATTTAAAATTTTCACATATAAAAACACATCGTCTATTCTTCATTGTCCTCAAGCTTTCCTTCTTCCCAATTTTCTTTGTCGCTTTCGTCAATCCCTTCTTCTCTCTCCTATATAAAGTGTTATATAGGGAGAGAATAAAGCAACAATTAAAGCTCAGATCATTCTCGGGTGATTTTATTTTAATTGTTAAAACACAATATGGGTACTTGTGCTAGTGTTCCTGAGGCCATGAGAAATGAGGATAGGTCAACATCAAAACAAAAAGTGCTTAAGAGGAAACTCACTCGTCAAATTTCTAAAAGGTGGACATTCCGTCAAGTATCCACAAAGATAACCACCATTGAGGTGACCGCCCCTGAGGTGTCTAAGGAATCGACCGCCCCCGAGGTGACCACACCTGAGGTATCGAATGAGCAGATCGCTTTCAAGGTACCCAAAGAAGTGACCACCCCCGAGGTGACCACACCAGAGGTATCTAATGAGCATATTGGTCTCAAAGTACTTGAGGAAGTGACCACCGTCGAGACACCTAATGAGATGGCCGCCCTTGACATGCCTCAAGATACTACCCTCGCGGTGGTGACAGAGGGACCAAAGGAAGAAGGTGACGATGTGAAAGAGGCAGAGAAAGAAAAGGTTGAAGAGAAGAAAAAAGAGGATGAGAATGTTGTCGATGAGACTCAGTCTCCCGTAGACATAATCAATGAGGTATGTTTTGTATAATTGTTAACATTCTGCAAAAAGGGTATGACGTCATTTGAAACACTTCTACCATACTGATTACCGTTTAATATTTTATTTTATTATGTCCCAAGCTGTTTCAAAATCCATAAAACATAAAACAAAACGTTCTAGCAATAATTTGATTCATTTTCTTCCAAATCAAATAGAACCTCAAAAGAATTGACACATAACTATAGAATCCGCTCTTCAAATCAATTAAATATTATTTGTAGTTGTTTATAAACTTTGCACTTAATATTTCAAACATGATTATTAATCATATAAAAAACAAATTCCAGGCAGAGGAATCTAAAGTCGATCAAAGCGAAGCAGAAGAGCTTGAACAAAAGGAAGAGAAGGTTGAAGTCGCTTTTAATCATACAGAGGAGGTCGAAGTCGCTCTTATCCATACAGAGGAGGTTAATTCAATTGAAGACGAGCCTAAGGTTGCCCAAATCAAACCAGAGGAAGTTGAACGAGAAGAAGAAAAACCCGAAGTTTCCTCTGAACAAAGTGAGGAGGTTGAACCTAAAGTCGACTCTTTTGAAACCAAAGAGGATAACCAAAACGAAGAAGAGTCTATGGTTGTCACTATCAAGACCGAAGAGGCTAAAGTACTTGAAGTTATCCCTACTCAAAATGACGAGGCCAAACCAGAATGAGAAGAGCTTCAAGTTTCCCCTGCTCAAATACAAGAGGCTGAACCCAAGGAAGTTTCCTCTGCTAAAGAAGACGAGTCATCTGCTTAACTTTGTTATCTTCTTTTTTTCATCGATGAATAAAGAAATATTAAAAGCAAACAACTAAATGTAGTCTTATAATTTCATCCTCAAATTCATCAATACAATATCTTTAAGCATTTAATATCGTATAAGGTGATTCTAAACAAACCTTCTCTTAATGTCAAGCCTCTAATTTGACCTAACAGAAGGGGGTTCATATAGAAATATCATTATCGTATATAGTAATGTTGAATGAACCATTTTGAGGTCAAATCAAGACTTGAAAATGTGAAAAGATAAGATTTGATTAGCAATGTGTGTGAATTAGTAGGAAAGGGGTTTATTTAACTTGTCAGGGGTTCAACTTGCAAAATAGGTGGAGCATCGTTATATTACTTTTCAAAATGCTTCTTATGTAGAAAAGTTCAAGTCTTGCCCATGTGGTGTATGACATTCCAAAAAGAGCTTAAATACTTACCAAGGCATTTTGGAATGTCACTAAGGAGTCGTTTATATAGTTTATAATTAAGATTTATTTGGAATAAGATGGCTTAATATAAATAACAAATAGACAGTGACTTATCCATTGCTTGGGAATTAAGTAAAAAACAAAGCACCAATGGTTTTTCATAAGAAGCAACACGCACGGACTTGTTAAGAGCTGAGCGGGATCACGTGCTCCGAAAGATGTACTCGTTTGGTGCCTCTCTATATGCAAGATGTCACTATGTTTTAATTTAAAGCTTTAGGCCCGACCTGAAATATTAACTCATGCCATGTAATATTATATTTGAAAATAGAGTAAATTACGTTTTTAGTCCCCGTGGTTTGCTAAAAATTGTGGATTTCGTCCCTATAGTTTTGAAATTTCGGTTTCTATCCCTATGGTTTGCAATTCATTTCTATTTTTGTTCCTGAGGCCAAAATGCTACTTTTAAGTAAAAAGGACTAAGATATAAATGAATTGTAAATCATAGGAATAAAAATATCAATAAAATTGAAATCATAAGGACAAAAAATGTAATGAATTATAAACCATAAGGATGAAAATCACAATTTCAAAATCATAAGGACGACAATAGAAATTTTCAACAAACCACATGGACTAAATATGTAATTTACTCTTGAAAATATTAATAATAAAAATATAGTTAGAACTAGACGTTCATGGGCGATACGACCCGCTAGACCCGGCCCGCTCGACCCATCATAAAAGCGGGTTTGGACAATCATTTTAGAAAATATGGCTTGGACGAGACTATTCAAATTAATAGGCGGGCTCGGACGATGGAAAAATAATTTTGGACAAGCCCGCCCGGCCCGTTATGTAATTTTATAAAAAAAATTATATAATTAATATTTCACTTACAAAGTTTAGTGGTGGTTTTGGTTGTACTCCATCTATTTAGTACCAACCACCTCCCAAATATATACTATATGTTGTATGTCATATAATACGTCTCAAATTTATAAATTTTGTTGTTGAATAATCCAAACTTCAAAGGGTGATAATCCTTGGAGAGGAAAAGTTCATGATCCATATTTTATGAAAATAGCCTTTTGCTTACATTGTGTACATTAGTATATTTTATTGAGTTCTATGGAGTTTTGTTTTACGACATTTTGTTTCGCGTGAGTTCAATTTTGTAATGTGCATACTTTAGTTATTACGTGTGTTAATTTTTGGGTTATATTGGGCATTTTCTTTCATGCAGGTTTTGTTGAGAAATGTTATTTTATGCCGTAAGGTAACCAAAAGAGTAGTTTTTTGGAATTTTGGTGTCGCATGGCTTCTCTTTTGAAGATTTGTGTTAGCACATTTCGTTGCAACTTGTTCCGTGTACGAACTGATTTATACGTGGCGTGAGTAATGCATATGAGAGCATCATGATAGATATCTTAATGATTTGCTTTATGCACTTTCGGTTAATTGGTTCTCTTGGTATCATACGCGCAAATGCAATATACCGAGTTATTGGTATGCATAGCATTGTAGCCACTATTTTGGAACGTTAATGAACATCGTCTATGCGGCTTAAAATTTGGAGTCGATGTAAACTATGTTACATGTCAACCAAATTACATGCACATATCGTTTTCCTAAGTTTTGAGAAAATACATTAATGTGTCTGTGAGACTTTTCAGAAAGTTTTACTTCTATGTCATTATACGACTAAATGTGAAATTTTGAAATTTGATTTAATGTTTCTCCTTTGAAAATTTAGTATTGACTATCTGTTACATGTTATATTATTTCAGAAAGACTACTAGGAGAGTGTTACAAATTTGCATGCCTAATTCTGATTTGAGATTTCTTCACGATATTTTAGCCGATATTTTCGAATGATGAAAACATACTGTTATTTGGCTTTAAACTTGGATCTGACGCAAATCATTTTATATTTTAACCAAAGTGTATATGGATCGTTTCACCGTTTTGCGAAATAAACTGACACATACAAATTTTGTGGTGAATATTATTCCATGTCGCTTTATGGTTAAAAAGAGAATTTTGGAAAGTGTTGTCGTGTAAATCCTTCTTTTAAAGTTCGTACAAACATTCTGTTGAACACTATTTTAAGGTAGGAAATTACTTTGCATGTTTGGCATAAGTAAATCCGTGATAGGACCTAACGGTTCAATTTAAAAGTTGTTGAGTGCGTCTTTACATTTCGTTAGTAACATTGAATTGTGATGAAATAGTTTTCAAAATGATTTTTCATATGTGGGACGAGTGTGTCCATTTTTGCACAACTACTGGGTATGTAGTAGTAGGTTTTACGCGTACGATATAATGTTATAAAAAAACCTTTGTGTTGAAAAATCTAATGAAAATTTTATTGACATAATTGTTGAGTCTATCACTTGAAAACCTTGAACTCATTACGCTTGGGAAAGGTAAGCAACCCCGGTTAAGGATGAGGGCGTGTAGAACCTTTCGGTGAAAGATTGGTTATTGATGTCTGTTAATATCGTGAGTCGTATGGTGTCGTTTGCGAGGTCGAGTTATTTCCTGTTGGTAACTGAAGGGTGGGACTCGTGGTATCTTCTGATAATGCTTATGCTAACCGTTCACTTCGGCAACCTTGTTTTGGGTTTGTCAGTTTTGCTTAAAGGACGTATAGGACCCTTTAGACACCATGGGGATAACCTTGGTTTTGTGGGGATGCTCGAGAAATGAAACTCGTGTGAGGAGCTCTGTGGTGAGTCGATTTTTGGTGGTATGACTAGGTGTCAACTTTTGGATTTCGAGGCCTAGAACCGTTAGTGTAATTGGAGGATTATAGTCCAATTTTAAAAGAATAGTGGTATCGATTGTAGTGATTTTAAGAAGTTCAATGGTGATAAGTAGATTTAGTGGGATGACCTTCCTTGAGTGGCAAAAGAATCGGTCGATTGGATGATTGGTAATTGGACGTGTTCTTGGAGTTGTATAATCGATGGGTCAGTGACAACCGTTTTAGGGGTGAGCAAAACCCGACCGCCCCGAGAAACCCGACCGACCCGACCACCCAAACCACCCGAAAAGCGTCACCCGACCACCCGAACTCCCCGAACCCGATTATTTTTACGGATATTTCGGCTCGGGGTGGGTACCCATAGACCAAACCCGATCCGTCCGAAATATCCGAACTTCCTTGATGTTGTCCGAATGTCCGAACTGTACCTGTGTATGTTGTGTCTTATGTGTGTATGTGTGTGTGTATATATATATATTGCTGTGAGAGATAGAGAAAGAGATATACCTGCTGTGTATGTTGTGTATGTGTGTGTATATATATATATATATATATATATATATATATATATATATATATATATATATATATATATATTGCTGCGAGAGATAGAGAAAGAGATATACCTGCTGTGTATGTTGTGTATGTGTGTGTGTGTATATATATATATATATATATATATATATATATATATATATTACTGCGAGAGATAGAGATATATACCTGCTGTGTATCAGTGTATGTGTGTGTGTATGTGTATATATATATATTGCTGCGAGAGATAGAGATATCTGAAAACCCGATCCAAAAACCCGAACCCGATCCCACCCGAACCCGAATCCCCGAACTATAGTTTGGACGGGTTTCGGGTGGCCTGAACCCACCCCGAAATCCGATCGGGTTTTGGGTTTTTGGTCCGAACCCGACCGACCCGACCCGTTGCTCACCCCTAAACCGTTTGTTTAGGACTCTATTGGAGCTCGTTAGATTTAGGTGACAGTTCAGCAATGGGACCAATTGGATTTAGAGATTTTGTTGGTTTCGGTAATGATATTACCGTGGGCTGATTAGAAAAAAGTTTAAGAGCATGTGGACATGGATTGAATAAAAGTCGGGATCTATCGTTGGGGAAGTATGGAACACCTAAGGTTGGGAGGCAACTGAAGCCATCCGGTTAGAAGGGTAATGTATCTGGGTGGACATTGGTTGTAAGGGAACTAGATTTCGAGGACGAAATCTCTTTTAAGGTTGGGAGGATTGTAACACCCTGATCTTTGGAAGGTATCGATCTTTTAAGATAAATATGAAAAATAGGATTTTGGATTGAATCCTATATTTTATGGTCTTGTTGGATGGAGAATTCAAATACGAGTCCAACGGTCCTTTCCGGAGCGAAAACAGAGCTAAAACGAAGAAGTTATGGCCAAAACGGTGTTCGGTACCTCCTCCGTGACTATGACTCGCGACTATGACACGTGTCAATGTCGATGTAGCGTCAAGGAACATAAGGTGGTACCAACCCCGCGACTGTGACACACGACTAAGCCAACGGGCATAGTCGCCAGTCATTGTCGCGCGGGGGCACCTGGCCCATAAAAACGGGATTTTCACCCCTTTTCCTCATTTCACTTCATCCACTTCGTTTTTCTCTCCGAAGAACCGAAACCCTTCACCCTCAATGTCGATTTTGAGCCTTTTAGACCCCAAGAATCAAGTTTTCAAGTGTTCCTCCTTCATCTATCATGGTTTTGGAAGCTAATGCAATAATCCTTTCATTTCATCTTCCTCATCAAAGTTTTCTAGGATTTCATTCAACTTTTTTCTCTATTTTGAGGATTTTGGAGTTTGTGGTTCGTTTTGGTAACTCTAGAGGTGTTTGGTTGGTGGATTCAAGTGATGGTTGAGGTAAGCTTCTTTTTTCTTCATCTAAGAAATTAGGTTTTTGGTATTATTGGGGATTTTGATGGTTTATGTTGGGGAAACGATTCTAAGTGTTTGGGGATGATTTACGGTTGAAAACTTGTGGATCTAGATTTTGGAAGATTTGGATTGAAGATTCATGTTTCTTCAAGGAGCTTACGTTTGGGAAAAAATCTAGATTTAGCCTAATCTAGCAAGGTGTGTTCAAGTTGATTTGTGAAAACGTTGTACATGCCAAATGTTCATTTTAAAGTGTTTTAAGTGTTTTACAAGAAAATATGCATTGTTGAGTTATTTGAATGATTTTGATTAAATGGAATATTTGATTTTATAAATCTTGCAAAATAACCTTTTTTGGGATTTTTTGGATAACTTGATAGAATAAGCATTAATGGAAGTGTTTTGATATTTATTGCATAATTGAAGGTTATCTAGTAAAAATACACTTTTAGTGTTTTGTTGGAAATATGCATAATCTTATGTGGGGATACGTTTTGAAGCATGAACGTGTGGGTCATTGGGTTTTGGGTCATTTCCAGCCTTGTAAACATTTTAAAAGTTGTAAACCATTCGGTTTAAGAAAAGACGTAAGTTGGGTATTTGGATGGATGAACCTTAAGTATTGTTATTTTAAATTTGTAAATCTTTGGGTATAAATGCACGTGGGTGTGTACTTTGGAAAATGACGTGTCTTAAATTAAGAGTTGTGTTGAGTAATTCGAGTCTATTAAGTATCTTTCGCATAAACGTGGGTTATATGTGTTTTACTATTTGGTTTTCATGAGTGGTCATGAGTGGTTAATTGGTTTTGGTTGAGCTTATGGCTCGATTTATGACTTTAATGAGTCTTGAAGACATTTCTCCGGATTTTAACATTTGAATATGGAGCTTTGGTCGTTAGTTGCATTTATTGCATTTTATTTGAAGAGTACATGTTTTGAGTGTGTGTGTCATTCAAGTGGAGTCGTATACTATTAGACCGTATTGCATTGGATCCATAGGCATACGAGTCGGTCATATTTGCATGGTGGAAAGTCTTGGTATTCTCACATTGGGATGTACGCCGTATTGACATTTTGTGTCTCGGCGTTGTGGAGAGGAACCATATTGGGTTGTACTCCGAGATTTTGGTTTATTGTTGATGTTATAACACTTGTGCACGAGGGTTAGACATCTTGGGTTATCAAGTAAGGAGCCGAGACTCCAAAACTTGAATGCTAGTAAGTAGGCAATAAAGGTTCCATAGAAACCTTGAGGTGTAACTTACTAGAGAATGAACATGCAATAAGATCGTGTATCCTTGAGGTGTAGCTGGGCACAACAGGCAATAAAGGATATGGTGGTGCCACCCATTGTTGGGTGTGGGAATTGAGGTGTAGCTTTTTATAGCAGACAATAAAGTCCGACTCGAGTTGGAGCTTATTAAAGCAAATTTTGGATCGCTTAAGGTGTAGTTGTTCCATTAATGAATCGCTTAGATAGAACTTTCGGTTGTGGATAGAATGCCTTTCCGCTGCAAATTTTGAATAGTTCAGACTTTAATGTTTGTTTAATGAAATTTATGTAATTGGGACCCGTTTTGGAATTTTTTTATCTATGTTATGTCTGTTGAATGTTTTGGGTTGTTACAAAATCGATGGTTGTTGTAAGCAAGAAAATCGTAAGTATTAAGAAGAAAGGCGATGGAAGCCAATTAAAGTCGTGAACAAACAAGTAACAAGAGTAGATAAGTAACTAACGAGTATTGCAAGAAACGTCGGAAGTCTAACGGAAATATTGATATATAACGAAACCAACTAAGGCCGAACCAAAGTGGTTCAAGCCGTGAGCAAAAGCTACGGTTTCAAGAACCGTGAGCTTGGTGCTCACTACTACTAAAGAAACTACTAACTAAGTAATGGTAAGTGGCCTACTTAGCAACTAACATTACATATAAATAGGTAGAAAATACTTGATCAACAAGTATGGCCGATAGGCTTCATAACCAAAAATACTAAAGGCCATAAAAAATAAAGCAAGAAGCCCACAAGGGTTTGTAACCAAGTCCAAGTGATTCTCAGCCCATATAGCTTCGGCCGGCCCAAAGAAAGTCATATGCAAAAACGTAAGTCCGATCTTCAAAAATTGGAGTATTCGTTTCCGTCCAAGAGTTGCAATCCGCATTCTTCATTAATCATATTATACTCCAAACGACCGTCTCGCGCAACCTAAAAGTACCCAAATTATAAACTTAGATTTTTTGTGCAATTTTCATATGATTTTAACCAAGTTAATACCCGAAAGTATTAAACTTTTATTTACTTAAATAAACACTAGAATTGACTAAAATGACTTAATGGATTTACTAAAAATAGCTCAAAATTTGGAATTAAATGTCTAAAATAGGGTTAAATAAATAACCATATCATTTGTTTAATAAAAAACTAGTTGGTTACTTTGATTTGATTAGAGGAGATGAAGATGAAGTCTAAGGAACATGGTTTTGTGTTTTCTAGTTTAAGAACCTAATTTGCTTTAAACTTTCCATCCTAACACCACCACCCATGAACCACATTGTTGGTGCATTTATATCACATCTCTATTTATCTTTATATTTTTGTTTTGATGATTACAAACAAACGAAATATTTAATGGATTAAGAATTCTCCTTGATGTGCTTTTTTAAGATATATTGAGAATCAATTACATAATTGTGTTCGGTCAAGTAATCCAGGAAAGTCGTCGTCTTGGGATACGTGTTGCATTGTCAAGAGATCTATGACAAAAGACGAAAGTCGAAGATTACAATTGGAATGTGTGCCTCCAAACGTTTCAAGATCAAATCTAAGCGAAGGCGGAGTCGTCATCTAAATTCTACATGATATCGAGTGGTATTTAATTTAATCTGGATTTGGATGAATTAAAATGTCTTTTAAAATTATATCGCAAAGTATTTTTTAAAAATGCGTTTTATAAAATTTAAATGGATTTCGTTTTGAGAGAGATCTTATAAAATGAGAATATTCTCGACAAAATTCAGTATTGTTTTTTGAATGAGATTTTATAAAAAGAAATCTAAGATCTTTTTTAATATAAACTGTGGAAACATAAAAACCTACCTTTTCTAAGTTCATCATGATGTTTAAAATCATATTTCTATTGATTTGACTTTGTCCAAAAGTAAAAAAGTAGCATTTAATACAAATAGCTGTCAAAGTCAATGCGAACGTCCACTTGGTAACGTTATTGACATGTTAGTACTTTCAACGGTCGAAAAACAGTTTTTTATGAAAAAGTGTCAATGCGTACGTCCACTTGGTGCTCAATGCGGACCTCCATATGAACCCAAAATTTCAAAAATTTTGTTTAAAGCTAGGGTTTTTCTCCAACTTTCAAATAACTCATTGGGACACTTTTAGTCCAACAATCCAGATTTCTCTCTCACGTTTTACTCAAGAACACCTCAAGAATATCTATATGTTCTTCAAAGTTTATGAATTGATTTTCTAAATCAAGTTACATCTTTTTGAGAGATTATTATATCTCCACTTGATCATCATTATAAGTTCCTCTTATTGTAAGTGGTGTGAGTTAAACACTTCCTATTTCTTAATCTTTGGATTAGTGTTGTTCATATTATATAAAGTGTTTAAATATTGTGTTTGGTTTGGGAAGTTTTCTCCCTATGCTAATCCTATGAGATTTATCATCTTTGTGTAAGGGTTGAGTTATATCTCCCTACACCTATCATTTTAGAGTGTTTCTCTCTTTTAAGAAAGGTTTGAGTGTTCCCCCTTTTGCAAAAAGGTTGAGTGTTCCTTGTCTTCGTTGCAAGATTATTGTGTACGGTTTTGTTCTACCTTTTAAAGAACAACATAGTGGAGTGCCTCGAGAAGTGTCTCGGTGTGGACTATCCCCTAAGTTTGGGGTGAACCACGTAAATCTTGTGTAATGTATCTCTTCCTTAGCTTATTATATTTTGTCGTATTTAAGGTAATTTGTTTATAAATCTTATATTGAGGGTTTTGGTAGTTTAATCCTTGCACTCAAATAATCTATTTCGCTTTATGATTAGGTTAAAATTCTAAAAAACGTCTCGTATTAACCACATATCCGCTTTCTACTTCAGCACTGCTGTCGAAGAAGGTGAACAAGTGGGATGGTTACTGGGGGAGGGGCAACCAGAGAGAAGGTGAACAACAACGATGAGTTGGATTATGTTTATTTTATTTTTACTTATCCACTAAATGTTTTACATTATTCTAAGTTGTACACACATTTTACACTAAAATATTTTATTTATAAACCTGGAAAAATGACAAAAATATCTTTCATGTGACTAGCAAGTGAGGGTACTTAACAACATCAACGAATAATCATTAGGGTTCGGGACAATTTTTTGTAATGAAATCCAAACCATGAGGTTGTTGGTGTAAAGTTGAATGATGAAAATAAGGAATTCCACAAACCACATGGATGAATTGCTAATTATCCGAAGTAAGAAGCCAAAATATTTTGATAAAGACATTTCACAGTACTATTATTATAACTTTTGAAGAGTCAAAGTTAGTCATTTAGTAAGTTATTCTTTAAAATATAAAAATTATAACCATCATTTATGTTATAATATTTTTTGGACAATGCTATTGACACCCATTTGATAGTCATTTCGTTTATTGGGAATGTAAAAAGATGACTTTGATGTTGATGTGTATGAGAAAGAATTCACTATATAGGGGTGTCATTTGCAATGTATAGGAGTGTCATTAGCCTAACCTTTTTTGTCATGTTTTGGAATTAAGAGTTTATAAGTACAAAAATATGGCTCTAATAACTTTCATATAGTGTTGAATTAAGAAAAATCACTTTAATATATCTATTTGTTTGTGTAAATTACAATTTGCTTTCTTCTAATAGTTGTAGGTACAATATAAATAAATTAAAATTAAAATTAAATTTTTTTATGTAAATAAAGATTGTGGTTCAATCTTTGCAAGCACTAAATTTGAGTATAATAAAACAGGATTAAGTCAAATATTGTATTATTTTAAAATAAAAAATTTATAAATGTATATCGGTACCAATCATTTTCCCTAAAATTTCTTTGCACCATCGATAAAATATCGGAATTTTCCAATGATTTAAAATTTTCACCCATAAAAACACGTCTATTCTTCATTGTCCTCGAGCTTTCCTTCTTCCCCATTTTCTTTGTCGCTTTCGTCAATCCCTTCTTTTCTCAGCTATATAAAGTGTTATATAGGGAGAGAATAAAGCAACAATTAAAGCTCAGATCATTCTCTGGTGATTTTATTTTAATTGTTAAAATACAATATGGGTACTTGTGCTAGTGTTCCTGAGGCCATGAGAAATGAGGATAGGTCAACCTCAAAACAAAAAGTGCTTAAGAGGAAACTCACTCGTCAAATTTCTAAAAGGTGGACATTTCGTCAAGTATCCACAAAGATAACCACCATTGAGGTGACCGCCCTTGAGGTGTCTAAGGAATCGACCGCCCCCGAGGTGACCACACCTGAGGTATCGAATGAGCAGATTGCTTTCAAGGTACCCGAAGAAGTGACCACCTCCGAGGTGACCACACCAGAGGTATCTAATGAGCATATTGGTCTCAAAGTACTTGAGGAAGTGACCACCGTCGAGACACCTAATGAGATGGCCGCCCTTGACATGCCTCAAGATACCACCCTCACGGTGGTGACAGAGGGACCAAAGGAAGAAGGTGACGATGTGAAAGACGCAGAGAAAGAAAAGGTTGAAGTGGAGAAAAAAGAGGATGAGAATGTTGTCGATGAGACTCAGTCTCCCGTAGACATAATCAATGAGGTATATTTTGTATAATTGTTAACATTCTGCAAAAAGGGTATGACGTCATTTAAAACACTTCTACCATATTGATTACCGTTTAATATTCTATTTTATTATGTCCCGAGCTGTTTCAAAATCCATAAAACACAAAACAAAACGTTCTAGCAATAATTTGATTCATTTTCTTCCAAATCAAAAAGAACCTCAAAAGAATTGACACATAACTATAGAATCCGGTCTTCAAATCAATTAAATTTTATTTGTAGTTGTTGATAAACTTTGCACTTAATATTTCAAACGTGATTATTAATCATATAAAAAACAAATTCCAGGCAGAGGAACCTAAAGTCGATCAAAGCGAAGCAGAAGAGCTTGAACAAAAGGAAGAGAAGGTTGAAGTCGCTTTTAATCATACAGAGGAGGTCGAAGTCGCTCTTATCCATACAGAGGAGGTTAATTCAAATGAAGACGAGCCTAAGGTTGCCCAAATCAAACCAGAGGAATTTGAACGAGAAGAAGAAAAACCCGAAGTTTCCTCTGAACAAAGTGAGGAGGTTGAACCTAAAGTCGACTCTTTTGAAACCAAAGAGGATAACGAAAAGGAAGAAGAGTCTATGGTTGTCACTATCAAGACAGAAGAGGCTAAAGTACTTGAAGTTATCCCTACTCAAAATGACGAGACCTAACCAGAATGAGAAGAGCTTCAAGTTTCCCCTGCTAAAATAGAAGAGGCTGAATCCAAGGAAGATTCCTCTGCTAAAGAAGACGAGTCGTCTGCTTAATTTTGATATCTTTTTTTTTTCATCGATGAATAAAGAAATATTAAAAGCAAACAACTAAATGTAGTCTTATAATTTCATCCTCAAATTCATCAATACAATATCTTTAAGCCTTTAATATCGTATAAGGTGATTCTAAACAAACCTTCTCTTAATGTCAAGCCTCTAATTTGACCTAACAGAAGGGGGTTCATATAGCAATATCATTATTGTATATAGTAATGTTGAATGAACCATTTTGAGGTCAAATCAAGACTTGAAAATGTGAAAAGATAAGATTTGATTAGCAATGTGTGTGAATTAGTAGGAAAGGGGTTTATTTAACTTGTCAGGGGTTCAACTTGCGAAATAGGTGGAGCATCGTTATATTACTTTTCAAAATGCTTCTTATGTAGAAAAGTTCAAGTCTGGCCCATGTGGTGTATGACATTCCAAAAAGAGCTTAAATACTTATCAAGGCATTTTGGAATGTCACTAAGGAGTCGTTTATATAGTTTATAATTAAGATTTATTTGGAATAAGATGGCTTAATATAAATAACAAATAGACAGTGACTTATCCATTGCTTGGGAATTAAGTAAAAAACAAAGCACCAATGGGTTTTCATAAGAAGCAACACGCACGGACTTGTTAAGAGCTGAGCGGGATCACGTGCTCCGAAAGATGTACCCGTTTGGTGCCTCTCTATATGCAAGATGTCACTATGTTTTAATTTAAAGCTTTAGGCCCGACCTAAAATATTAACTCATGCCATGTAATATTATATTTGAAAATAGAGTAAATTACGTTTTTAGTCCCCGTGGTTTGCTAAAAATTGTGGATTTCGTCCCTATAGTTTTGAAATTTCGGTTTCTATCCCTATGGTTTGCAATTCATTTCTATTTTTGTTCCTGAGGCCAAAATGCTACTTTTAAGTAAAAAGGACTAAGATATAAATGAATTGTAAATCATAGGAATAAAAATATCAATAAAATTGAAATCATAAGGACAAAAAATGTAATGAATTATAAACTATAAGGATGAAAATCACAATTTCAAAATCATAAGGACGACAATAGAAATTTTCAACAAACCACATGGACTAAATATGTAATTTACTCTTGAAAATATTAATAATAAAAATATAGCTAGAACTAGACGTTTATGGGCGATACGACCCGCTAGACCCGGTCCGCTCGACCCATCATAAAAGCGGGTTTGGACAATCATTTTAGAAAATATGGCTTGGACGAGACTATTCAAATTAATAGGCGGGCTCGGACGATGGAAAAATAATTTTGGACAAGCCCGCCCGGCCCGTTATGTAATTTTATAAAAAAATTATATAATTAATATTTCACTTACAAAATTTAGTGGTGGTTTTGGTTGTACTCCATCTACTTAGTACCAACCACCTCCCAAATATATACTATATGTACTATGTCATATAATATGTCTCAAATTTATAAAATTTGTTGTTGAATAATCCAAACTTCAAAGGGTGATAATCCTTGTTAAGGAAAAGTTCATGATCCATATTTTATGAAAATAGCCTTTTGCTTACATTGTGTACATTAGTATATTTTTACGTTTTTTAGTTGCAAAAGATTTATGTATTTTGGATAATTTTACATAAGTTATCATTTTATATAAGTATTTTTAAGTGTAAATTTTTAGGCCAATTAGCTCGTTAACAATTCTGGCCGCTTATAGGACGGTAATGGGTAAGTTCTCAAGCCTACAAAAACAGGCTTGGATTTGCTAGTTAAATTGTTGGATAAAAAAATTACGTTAGGCCCGGCAAAGCCCGTAAACGATCACCTCGAATTTTGAGACATGGGTTATTTAATATTTTATATGTTTATTTTATTTTTGTTCTTCCTATAAATAAATTAGAATTTGGTACCGACACTGGTGGATAAACTTCCAAGAGCAAAACACAAAACAAAAAACAGAGAATAATCAAAAACTCTGCCTATTTCAATGGAGAAGAAGACGATGATCGCAGCGGTAGCATTAGTCCTGCTTCTACTCGTATCTTCGAATGAGTTAACTCGCGTTGAGTCACAGGGCGTCAACTGCTACGATTCCTGTTCCACCGGCTGCGTTAACAGGGACAGTAAGTTTCTCCGACTGATTATTCAATCTTCTGATTTCTGATTTCTGATTTCTGTTTTCCATACACATATACACAGTATAATCTTCGGAGTTATTGATCTTTCATGAGTAAATTCTATAATTCTGAAGATCTATGTTGTCAACATGGAGTTAGAAAGTTTGCAGTCGATGTAGATTCATATATTCTGCAATTAGGTTCACTGTTTGTTTGGTATAATCACTGCGGATTGATTTTATATTTGTGACGATACTTTGAGTTAAAGGTGAAGCTACTTGAGAATTGTAAAGTTCATCAAACTATGATAAATAAGAATGAATCGATTGCCCTAGTTGATCTCAATTTGTACTCCATCCATTTGAAGAAAGATCTGCAAATAGAACGATAATCTACAAAGCAATTCCGTAACAAGTTTTGTACCTTGAAACAAAAACCTAATTCAACCTGCAAATCGATGGAAATCGAGATGTCTTGCATAGCTTAATTGGATCAGTAAATTTTGCTCAATGGCAATATCAGTGAGAAATTTAGGGGCCGTTTACAAAACACTTACCCGGGTAAGTGCTTACCAAGTCACGTTAGCTTACCGGATGAATATGGCAAGAACTAAGAATCTACCCGGTAAGAGCGGAAACAAGGACCGAGAGTCTTACCCGGTAAGCAAGTGCGACGGCTCTTACCACGGTTAGCGCTTACCGGCTAAATTGTTGCATACGATGCCATTTTGGTGGACTAAAATCTTACACGGGAAGTAAGTGATATAGTGTTGAATTTTACCGGTAAGCACTTACCCGGGTAAGTGATTAGGTAAACGGCCCCTTAGAATTGTTAGTTTGTTACAATCAATATTGAAGCTTGTTTATTGTGAGTGTGTAGCTTATAGGTAGAAAGGAGCAGAAAGGGTCATCAAAAAGGAATCATATGTATGCTCATGTTTGTGGATCATAAAACATAAAAGAAGCAAGTTTATAGAACTGAAGAATTTCCCCATTTGCACAAAATTTTGTTCCTACTCAACAATCACTGTTCTTTGATACACGATTGTTAATCCTACGTTGGTAGAATATGTTTGTTTTTGTTTCATTTCATATATTATACTCATTACGCTACAACCGCTTACCATTTTGCTTCAATTATTTTCAGCAAGGCTTATGCAACGTTGTGATCGCAAGTGTCAAATAAGATGCTCTCCAGGTAATCTGTTCTCAACAGAAGTAGATATATGACAACCACCGGACTCCATTTAGGAGAATCATGTGTAACCCACTTGTGGTTTTTAACCGTGGGTGTTTGGGCCGGTTTATGCATACATGGTCTAAATCCCATGGGGCCATGAAGTTAACAACAAACCCTCTGGTGGTGAGTGGTGACCTCTGTTGAGCAAACTCAAGTTCTTACCAGTTAAGTTGCCCCCTTTAGGGGTTGTTTGGTTCTTGAAGGAATCGGAATGGTTAATTCATTTGACCAAATTCCAAATCCTATGTTTGGTTCACATAATGAAAATGATGCAATCCTTTTAGTTCCATTGAATTCCACGATTTATGGAATTCATCATTCCTTGGCTTAAGTGAAGGAATTGAATTCCTACCGACCAAACGTCTGGTTAAATTCCACCAAATTTCCTTCCAATTCCTTCAATGGATTCCAATTCCATCAAATTCCATTCGGCTAACCAAACGTCCGTAAGAGCTGTGAGTTCACAATTGGTGTCCACTTGTATTTCTACAGATCGAATTGTTGCTGATGCACATTTGGATTGAATGCTTCAAACATAACGGGTACGGCTCATGAACCCAATGGTAGCTAAGCTACATGCTAAAGAAATAAGGGTATGAGGGTTGTTTGGACTTTGGACTTCTTAATATGTAATGTAAATTTGGACTTATGGTGTTAATTAAAACATATGACTTCTCTTTGATATGTAATGTTAAGTTTGGACTTCTTGTGGTAAACCCTAAACCCTAAAACAAAAAACATTGTATAACCCTAAACCCTAAATGTTAAGTTTTTCAAAGTCAGGCTTGAGCTCTAATATCTTTTCAATGTTTGTGCTCGAGTTCGATGCTCGTTTATGAGCTCGAAATCGAGATCCTTTAACTCCTTGTGTATTAAAGCTCGATGATTTTTATATTTTGATTATATATTTGTAAACTTATAAATATCTCTCGCTCGAAAAAGTGTATGCTCAAATGACTCGACTCGACTCGACTCGTAAAGCTTAATCGACTCTTCGAACGAGTCGAGTCGAACATTGGTGTTATGGTGCTCGGCTCGTTAAGTTAAACGAGCTTTATTTTGTGTTCGAGATCGACTCGAGCTCGATAATTATTAGGCTCGAGCTCGAGTAGCTCATTAGAAACTCAACTCGTGTGCACCGCATACGTGTGAGACAAGCATGTATAGGTGTGAACTCATAAAACCTCATGGAACATGTGTGTTTACTAAGAACACGTTTAACAATGTTTAGATTAATCGAAATGATTACTATAAATCTATAATGTTTAAGAATTATAATTAGAAAACAAAAAACATTCAAAATGTTAAAGGAAAAGAGAATAGAACAACGGTAATAGAGAGAATGAAGTCTCGTAATTCTCATTAATCATAAGCCCTTTATATAGGAGGATTACATAGAGATCGTGATAATCATGGAATGAGATTTACTCCATAAATAACTCTAATAATCTATATCTATATCTATCTCCATATTTATCTATATCGTCATATCCTTTAGACGATGACACATTTATCCTACAACACTCCCCCTTGTGCCGAGTCAAAGGAGTGAAGGTGCACAATTGTTGCCTCGTTAAAACCTTACGCCAAAATAAAAACCCAGTGGGAAAAATAAAAATATGACGAAGGAAAGAGTACAACGCACTAGCTTATTTCTAATACATAGACTTTTACTTTAGTCTAATTTTCTCTTAGATTTGTACATTAATCATGAGAGTTAAGAAAACATGATGATATATAAATCGTTGCCTCACTAAAACCTTACACCAAGGAACAAAATCCAATGGGAAAAATAAAACCTTGGTTGAAGGAAAGAGCACAACATACCAATATTACATATATAGTAGACTCCCCCTTTTGTCTACCACTCCCCCTGATTCGTGGATTATTCAAAGGAGGTTTAAAACATTTCCGTTTTAATACTTTCTACATGTTTCCCAAATATGGTTTTAAGTATTGATTTGGTAAACAAACATTCCATATTTTCCTCGCATCTTATTCAGTTCACTTGAATCATGAGGATAATTGATTATATGAAAACTTAAGCAAAATATGTTTTGTGTTATAACCCTTGATATATATTACTTTCATTTCTTCGATACATGATGCATTATTTCCATACATGCAAGTTGTATAGTGGTTAAACTTAAAATTACTAGCTCCTCTTATATCTATACTACATTATTAAAAGAATAAGGGGATTTGGCATTTTTTTTTTCAACATTCAGTTTTTCAAGGTTACTCCTTCTATTACATACTGTACAAGTTTTGAAAGCAGACATTTGAAATCCACGAGTCATCTCCCACGGTTTGTCAAGAGCAATTTTTTCAATTCAGTTTCTTCTCCTCTTTCCCACGACCGTCTCCTTCTCCATTACCCTCTCCTTCTCCAGTTTCTCCCTAAATTGCTCACTTTCCTGCTGGATTTTCGTGGAATCAATGGAGTTTTTCGAAATTAAAAAACATGGAACTCGAAACCAGCCCTGCATAGAGGGTATATTTTGTTTGGAGAAGAATCTCCATTGATCCAACAGGTTCAGCTAACAGTTTTGATTGCACATTTAATCTACCATTTTAATCTACAACGTGGATTTGGGGATTTTGTTTATTTGGATTCAACCCACCACAACCACATATGGTTTATTATACGTCTTCTGTTTTCTCAGGTTTTGGTTTAAAATCGATTTCTGCAATCATCTTCTCAGGTACCCTTTTTGGTTTTCAATTTCTCAGGTTTTGGTTACAATCCTTTTTGGTTTTCGATTTCTCAAGTTTTGGTTACACTTCTCAATCGATTTTGGTTTCAGCCCTCCAGGTACGATTTTGGTTTAAATTTTTTTTTGTTTCGATTTCTAAGGTTTGGTTTACAACCCTTTTTGGTTTTCAAGTTTTCTCAATCGATTTTAGAGGTTTCGTAAATCATTCAAGCGATACTCAAATATTCAAATCTTAATCTAGAGCATTTTGAGTATTTTGAGTATTTACGTTTAGATGCATTTTGCCATATTTTGTATATTTTTCTTCAAGGGTTTTGGAGACGACAGTGACTTCAAATCATTTCCCGTACTCACAAGCACTCTTTTGCATACACAAATTTAGTTTCTGTTCTTCTGCAGTTTTGCCTAGCAGACACAAATTTAGTATTGCGGGAGTTCAAAAAATGCGGCGTAATTCTCAAGCATGTCTTGGTTCCAAGAGAATCTACTTGGATGCATCAGGTTATGGCTTTTGTTGGGGTATATATTAAAAGCATAATAGGACAGATTATGAAGCTAGGCAGTTGCAAATTGCCATAATAGTTAGTACCAAATAGAGTTTGAAGGTATCCTGGACTAATTTCGGTTTCTCCACCTTGCAGGTATATGATTTCTTCAAATATTGGGGAAGTTTTTCTGACTGATGCCATTGGAATTCCAGAAGGCCTGATTCAAATGGTGGTTGAATACCGCTCTGTTTTTCTTGATTTTGTGGGGTTTAGAGTGGGAAACGGGACATGGGTATTTTAGTATTTTGATGTAATTTGTGAGAGAAATGAGGGCTATTGGTGGGGAGGAGTTGATGAAGTGGGAGAAAATTCATGGTGTTGGTAATAGAGATGGAAGAGAATAGAAGATATTGGTGTTGGTGAGGTTGAGGTTGAGGTTGAGGCCATTGAATGAGAAAGAAATATCAAGAATTCTGCTTAGGAATAGTCTGCAGGAAAGAGCCATTTTC
Source organism: Saussurea involucrata (assembly GCA_033807775.1). Lineage (NCBI taxonomy): Eukaryota > Viridiplantae > Streptophyta > Magnoliopsida > Asterales > Asteraceae > Saussurea > Saussurea involucrata. The sequence continues at coordinate 35,178,177 of CM066323.1, forward strand.
CCTAATGCATATTAATTTGGTAAGTGGATTTTCTTGATTTTTTCTGTTAATTTATTCTTATTTTCTGTTATTATCTAAAAAATCTTTTTACAATTCTATGTAGATCAATACTGTTGCACTCAAGATGTATATGTGGGAGTTGTATATTTTCAAGGTAATTTTCCTTCCTAAAGTAATTTTATATGTTTCCCCTGCATGTAAATATTATAAAACAGCATCAATTTTGTTAATGTATGTGTTTGTAGATATCAATGGGAATAGGGCAAGCTTTCAAGGATTTTGATCCAGGTATTATCATTTGTTACTCTGTGATGCTTACCCTGTGTTTGGTTGAACTGACTTTGATGCAGGTATTAACACTACATCCAAAACATGAACATTCATTGTTGTTGTCATTTACTTGAACCTTTATTTGATAACGAAAATAGTTGTTAAGCTTTAGAAATGATCGGACAAAGGGGAAAGATCAACAAAGGCTTGGGTGGTCTTGACAAGTGTAAGATATATTGTTACAGTTTCTAGAATAACACTATAGGATATATATATGTTTTAAGTTAAATCGCACTAAACTAACTCTCAATGTTGATGTTACACATAATGACCCAATTTTTCACTGGATATCATGCTCTTAATAGATTATATGATAAACTTGAATAAGTAACACACACAACCTTTCTTATGTATCTGGCACCTTGGGGGTACTGGAACAACTACTGCTGGTCTTAAATTTGCGGTAATAGTCTTAATAACAAGCAATTTTTGGGCGTGTGAGAGTGTGTGTTTGTTCATCGTGTCTATAGCGTGATTTGGTTTTAGCAATATTTTATTTCCACCTTATAGTTTTAGTATAAAAGTTTTTGGTTTTGGTTTTGGTTTTGTTAGTAAGGTGGATTTCATGTATTTGACTAATCATTCTTTAGGACTATAGTTTCCAGAAACCAATAGGTATAGTTTCCAAAAGCCGATAAGTATAGTTGCTCACTACTTGGGGATCATAATTCCTTTTTTAGGACTATTTTGTTAATCACTAAAGCTGTATATTTGCCATCTTATCTCAATATGGTGAAAGGTATGCCCAATATCACTGCAAGTTTTTCATCCTTCACATTTACATTTGACATGGAATCTAAGTTGATATTTTATTACATTTTATTTTATGTTTTGGCAGAGAGAGTCATCTCATGTTTTGCATGAAAGCTATAGAAAAGGCTTTAGTTCATGCCTTCTTGAAGCATCTCAATCTGCAACTTATGAAGACACCTCCCAAAATGCAGAATGACAAGTCATATTGTTTTGTTTTTATTGAATTACATTTGTGTATTTTATGTTTTATGTGTTCTTTTCTTGAATCACATGGTTTTTTTTATTCACATCGGATTGCATATAATCGTTCCATCGATGATGATTATTGGTATAGATTTTACATGATTTGGGTATGTCCAATTTTCAAGATTATGTTCAAGATTATTGATTTATGCAGTTACATTTAGATTGTGTTTTATTTATAAACTTTTCATTAATTTTTGGTCTTCATTTACGTCACATTTACGTTCGGCTGCATTGCAGCGGGTAAGGTCTGAATTTTAATTTTGTATTTGGTTGGTTTTTGTTGTGGTGCAAATCTTCTATGGTTCGAACTCTTAAACGACAGTGAGTCCATTCGTTTGTTGTATATTAGTGTAAGTCTGTCTTTTTGTAATTATAGTTGTGTGTACTATGCTTTGAGTTTCATGTTCCCTTGTTCTGTAGTGCAACGTCTTAAAGTTGGTTCATAAGAGGGTCCGTGTTGGGTTTGATTGACCTGGTGCCTCCTGTTTTGTTCATTAATATATTGGACAGGTCCATAAGCTGGTTTTTGTTTGGGATTAATGATAGAACTCTCACATGGTGGCTTCTGGTTATGGCCTATAAGATTGAAAGAGCCCACTGATCAAGTGTTTGTAGCTGTTGATTGATTATATGGATCTGTAATAAAGTTTGTGTTACAAACAGACATTACAACCTTTTTTTGAATCTCCAGGTACCTTCTCTCTCTCTCTCTCTCTCTCTCTCTCTCTCTCTCACACACACACACACACACACAGAGGACAAACTTTGTAGGTTGGTACAATGGTACTGTTAAGTGTCAAAGAACTGGTTAATAATTTTTTTATACAAAATCAATCATAAATTAAACCATGAAGATGTACAACAAATTTAATTTAAATAACATTATATAGTGTATAAAGTCATATATATTTTGAACTTTTGAAGTATCGGCTTGACATTTAAACATAGAAAATGGAGGCTCAAGTGAATGTACCCAAATTACTTGTGTAGAAAGAATAATCCATCCAAAGGTTGTTGCTTATAATTTTCGATGATATCATCATATTTATTTGGATTTAAATTATTAAATTCATAACATCTCTGTTACTAATCTTGATCTATTCTTGGGTCATTGTGGTACTTTTTAATGTTAAACAATCAAATAAGGTGAAATGTACAAGTTTTACTGCTTGAAGTACAAGTATTTATATCATAATTTACCTAGACGTTTGTCTTAAAAAGCAATTGCACACTTTAGCAACTACGGAAACACCAACTGTTGTGTTTTTATGCCATTTGGTAACTGTGTTTTTGTTTGGAAAGGCTAAAGAGTTTTTTTTTGGGTGAAGTGGGATATTAATTGATTTCAACAAGTTATTTGACTTTTTAATTGGTCAACATGTTTGATCTTTTGTTATCTACAGGAAGCAACAACGAACTATTCCCTGGAAAGCTGGAACTGGATTAGTCTAATTGTTTTTTGAAAAGCACAACTAATACTTTTCAGGTAAGTTCAGACTTTTCAAACATATATAAATGGGATACTGAAAAATAGTTCTTTATTGATGATGGTTGTGCCATTTGTTGCTTCTCACGATAACATTAACTTCTCAGACGATCATTCGCCTATATATAGACGAAGGATCGTGTGATCAAGGGATATGAACCCTTGATCACTTTTAATCTCAATTATATATATATATATATATATATATATATATATATATATATATATATATATATATATATATATATATATATATAGGGTCAGGTTCAAGGGAAAACCTAAAAAAAATGGAAACTGAAGAACACCCTAGCAACAGTCTCTTGTATTGTAGCAACAGTAACACTGCATAATTTGAAATACTTCCAGCATTCATGATATATCAAACGTATAGTAGAAGTATCATTACTAATTTACTTTTTATTGATGGGTTATACATCTTTACTTGATTATCCATTGATCCAGAAGAATATGTTTGTGGTTTGATCATGGGTTTTTTCTCAAGATTCTTTCTTGATTTTGCTTATTTCTAGCAAGAATCCAACCATTATGTTGTTGGTGTTGATGCTTTATGAAAGTTTTCTTTTTAAGATATGGTGGAATATATTTTCTTGAAGCATGGTTTTGTTCATATTTGGCTAAATTTCTTAATTTTCTTTCCACCAATGGAATCTTGTATGTATGATCAATGCAAATTGACCTTGAATCCATTGATCAATTTTTATTACTATTTATGCACTTGGGTCGGTATGTAATGGATGTATATCAAGATTCTAATTTCTGTGTGTTTTGATGATGATCTTTATGTTTTTGTAGACTTGGGATTTTGAAACCAAGAAACGATTCAAGGTATGTCATTGTTTGTTACAACTTTGAGTCAATAGATTTACAGAAGAAATGTGGTTTTTTAAAACTAAAAAAGAGAACAAGAAAATGGCAATTTGTTTGATTTTTTAACATATGTTCATGTGATTTCTAGCTGTTAGATCTTCTCATCTTGATTGATTTGGGCACTACAGAATTGAGCATTGCCCATAGATGCAACACCAAGTGCAACAATACCACAACCTACTTGAACAACTGATTCCATCGATCGTTACGTTCCCTGGTTTATAGTTATGTTGTTTTGTAATACTTGAACACATGTTGAATCAAAGACTTGTACTTTTAAACCAATGAATTTTATTAAATGGATTTGTTTTATCGTTTGGTCTTACCGATCTTTTTAAGTTTAACGTTCCTTGGCTTTGATAATTCATTTGGGATATACCGATCAAGATAGTGTCGGGTCTAAGACATGGTTCCAATAAAATTTTATTTCCCGCCGCATCGCGCGGGCATGTTACTAGTGTGTAATGATAGTCCTTAACCATATACACTCTTGAATAGTCTCATGGAGAGTAAGATTGTTGATAATATAAGAGGATAGCTATTAAGGGTTTGCTTAGTTTACTTCCAAGCAATCGGCATGTTCCATATGATAATTCCTTATCCAGTTTGGGAACACCCTTTATATGAGTCAAACATATACATAATATCAACAAACATATACTAAGGCATTGTTTGGTGTTTTTCTATAAGAGCCAGTACTTTTGCCGCTCACACTTTTGCCGCTCACAATCTAAGTAGGTATTGAAGTTTCATTATCAATCCATTTTTCTCCGTAAGGAAATTATAAGCCCACGTCAATGGTGCCAAAAGATTGATTTGAAATTATTCCAATGACGTTGCGTTGGCGCTGAGCAAAATCTAGCTGACAAGTTCAGTGAGAAGTAAAATATACGGTCAAGTGTATTAAGTTGAGTACAATAATGCGCCTATTGTACTTAGGTATTGAATTCCAGCTCCTAACACCTCTTCGTCATCATCCTTTAGACGAAATGGATCTTTCCTTATATCCAACACTTTGACCGATCATGGGAGTGCTAATCGGATGCGCTTTGTCCATATTAGGTCACCTGATCATTTTCTAGACATATGCGGATCGGTGGATTAATATTCCACAAACTCGGTGTCGTAGCTCAAGTATCTAAACAAAACCAAGTTTTACCACGATCTTTCATCTCAAATTCAGATTTCAAGTAGCTTGTGTTTTCTCTTATTTCATCAAGAGTGTCTATTATGTTCATAACATCGACATATAGAGCTACTATGAAAATCTGGGACTTGTTTTCTTATATAAATACGCAAGGGCACAGTTCATCGTTCTTATTTATCGTTTTCCAATCAAGTATTCACTCAGGCGGGTATACCACATCCGCATAGATTGCTTTAATCTATAAAGTGAGTGTTTCAATTTTATTGTAAACGCATTTCATGGTTTAGAGTTACTTGATATTGGTATAATGCCATCAAGCACTTTTATATATCTCTGAATTTAGATCCCCATAGAGATATGTAGTAACTACATCGTTGAGCTGCAATTTCCAGTCCTTCGGAAACTACTTGGCTAATTTAATTAGCAGAACGTTGTCCATCACGAGAGAGTAAGTCTTATTGTGGTCAATCCAGTGCGTTGTGAGAAACCTTGTGTAACGTCCCAAAAATTACAAGGAATTTAATTTTTTTAAAGGTAGTACATTTCATTATAATCAAACCAAAAGTTAACCAATCTCATTACAATAAGAATAAACGTCGTTATTTAAAACCGTCAACAAAGTTTAAGCAGCGGAAAAGTTATATAATTAAGCCCCCATTTACTAAAAATCAATTCAAACGATCTTCGCCTTGCGCCCGTGTGTACCGTCATGCCCGACTGCTACTCGCACCTGAAAACACAAGATTTTGGGAAGGGGTAAGCACGAAGCTTAGTGAATTCAACCACCATAATTAACACAGTTATTCCACACTTCCCCTAAAACAGATAGTTGCATATAAACAAGCATACAAGTCTACGAACAAATCATAAACATGCATACCTACACCATCCCACCCAAAAGGCATACGTCGGTCCCACCGACCACACGATAACCGTGCAAGCATTACCCGGTCCCACCGAGTTTCTATGCCACCCGCGTATACAATTTCGGCCCCGCCGAGTTCCTACGCCACCCGCGTATACAAACTTCGGCCCCACCGAGTTCCTACGCCACCCGCGTATACATGACAATAAAGGTCTCACTAGACACCCCACTATCTAGTCCCACATCACAATTAAATAAAGCTACCACACACGTGCTACCGTAATGTAAAAGTAACCGATATTAAAAATAGTGAGAGAACTCACCTCGTAAGCGCACCTAGCTCACAAACAATAATTCAAGTTTCACAAATCCAAGATCACTTCCCAACACCTAAACAATCGTTAAAATGTATTAACACGAGACCCGGACCCCAAAACACGACTCACCCTTAAATCGTCACTAAAATGACTTTTCGGTCTAACCAAACAGGTCTGTTCGGGACCTGTTCCGACCTCCATAAACCCAGAAAATCCTCAATTAAATTACATAACCAGAAAGTTCTCTGAGTTAGGGTTCCAAGGACATATTATACACCTCCTAACGATTTTTCTACAATTTAATACAGATTTTATAAGAACGGTTCGCAGAACAGTGAAAAACAGCAACTTTCAGTAATAAACGACGATTTGACCTATGCTACGTTCCGAACTGGATTTTGCACAAAACACAGAAAAGTTACTAGACTCAGAATGGGAACTTTTGGTACCGATTTCACCCCAATCCGAGCTACGAGTGAAAAGTTATACTCGATACAAAACAGGGAAAGAAACTGCAGTTTCACATAAAATGACAAATGAAGCTTAACTTAATTCTTAACCCATTAAGCCATGCCTTAAGCATTCAGACCTGGAACCTGCTGACTTATTGATCAAAACTAAATGGGCTGAGCAGCCCGAGCACCATCCTCTGCCACCTCCGGCAGAGGCGGCCGTTGGCGGCGGCGGTGGTTAAGAACTTCCGGCGAAACCACACCCAAAACACACACCCCGACTTACCCACACGCACACCCGCCTACACGCGCACACACCCGCACGTACACCCCTCGGCCGACACAGCGGCGGCGCACGGCGGCAGCCATGGCTGCGGCGATGGTGGGGTGGTTTACCAATTCCGACGAAGAAAAACACAACGAAAAGAACGGAAACACGGGATTACCTCGACGTGACTTCTCCTCCACTCTTTCCGGCAGAAACGACGACGATTCTCCCCTCTTTCCGGCGAACTTTCTCCCCTCTCTCTCCAGCGACTCTCTCTTCTCTTACTCCGGCGACTCTCTCTCTCTAACTCACGGTTCCTATCTCCTTCTCTATTTGCGGCCGGCGATCACGAAAGGGGAGAGGGTAACGTAGGGTTTGCTTTTCTTTTGTTTTCTAATCACGTCACATACACCCACAAACAAAACACATGGATTCTGCTATGAATTCGCATGGGCTGAAACCTCATCTTTTGGCCTTTTAACACTTTTAGCCCCTCAACTACATCCTTCTCGCAACTAACCAAAATTCCGACATTTCTAACGATTAGGTCCAATTCGTCTAACCCCGCTAACGGAAACCACGTTAAATAAAACTTTTTAAAAAAGAATTAATACTAATAAATTACATACCGGGATACGGGCTTTACAACTCTCCCCCACTTGGATTAGACTTCGTCCTCGAAGTCTCTGCCTACGAATAGCTCCGGATAGTTCTCCCTCATCTCAACCTCAGGTTCCCAAGTCCACTTGAAACCCCTTCTAAAACTTCTTGAATACTTTTCTTACTAACAAAACTCCTTCAAGGACACTGAAATTATGATCAGAAGAACACTCCAACAACTGGATTCATTCCTAGTCAAACGACTTCGGTTGTCTCCCATCCATAGATAATCCATACATCCCAGTTCAAAATTTTGAGCTCTAACTATTCTAAAGGTGCTCACCAGATACTCGAATCCAATCATTCCCGCCACTACTGCCGATTACTTCCACGAGTTCTATAGACTCCCAAAATTTATTCCACATGGATCATCAAACCAGTAATTTATAATCACTCACGAAGGTCATTCCACCATAACCATTCATCACAATAAGCATCTCAGGGTTACTACTACCATCACCATAATTATTTTAAAATCGGTTACAAATCTCCGATTACACTAAAGGTGTTTGGCCTTAAGCCCCAAAGTCGACGCCCTAATATATTACTTACTTCAAAAAGGTTACTGCGCATTTATCCTCTTAATTACAAAGAGCATCATTCCCTTAACCGACACAATTCGGTCTACACTTACATCACGTGTGGAACACCCAATCTTCCACCGTCTACTTATCCTCCTCGCCCGCCCTAGGAAACCTAGTTACACCGTAACAAGATACACCTTAACGCCTACCCCCAGGTACGTCTCAAGTCCCGGCACATCAGAACTACCTCTCAGGTAAGTGCCCAAGACTGTATCCTCTTAGTGCCTACTGGAAAGTCAAGGTCATAACACATGGATACCGGAGTCCCACCCCGAGATACTCAACTGACCATTACCAACGACTGACTGACGTGACCAATGATCCATGCAAAACAGTCTACCAACAACATGCCCATTCCGGGATGACTCACTCACCCAAACATGTAAATACGCAACGTGCAATAAGTGCAAAACTGTGCAACAAAACATCCCATCAACAAAACTCCACATCGAGCCATTAAAAACCGTGCAATTGACCCATAAGTCGGTCAAGAACGCGTTTAAACAAAGTTTAAGCAAGCAATACTCTAAAATCAACATTAGTCCCAACCTCTACACGGGTTAAACCAAAGAGTTTTCCAAAAGGACTCACACTCTTAAAAAAATTCTCAAAATGACACATAACACTTATAAGCGCACTTCCCAAATGGTTTACAAAATCATTTACAAAATATTTTCAACGTCAAGATTTTTCCTTTCAAAAAGACCGTAAGCAATAAAACTACTATTACCAGGTCGGTAGTTACGCAAAAATGGACACGCTCGTCCCACATATGAAAATCATGTTGAAAATCATTTCATTGCAGCTTAGTACACAAACGTAAGCGAAATAAATAATTTCTTCGAAAATGAACCGTCACGGTTCTAGTATGAATTGACTCATGACATGTATTTAAAGTAACCGCTCGACCTTACACCGGGTGCGACAAAAGTGTGCACATAATTTCAAAATCAGTTCCACGACATTTGACCCCAAAATTCCTCTTTTTCAACAGAAATGTCGTGGCACAGGGTTCACTAACAAATCTTACGCGCGTCGGCTAGTCATACAAAACGATAAAACGGTTTACAAATATATTTCCGTTAAAACACAACTGTCTCGTGTAAGTTTCAAACTTAAAGATAAAAACCAATCCATTTCCATCATTTGAAAGTATCGACTAAAACCTCATAAAATCTCAAAAGGTGGGGTTCTTTAAATTGATTTCCAAGATTTCCCCAAATGGTCACATAAACAAATAAGATATGCACCTCGTGAAATTAAACTCACACGACTCAACATGCCGTAAAACAAAACTTATTTTAACCAAATCACTCAAATAGCTTTATACAGACATCGTGGAATGTAACTTCCGTCTCAACTCTAACATATGTGGAGGAGTTCCAATGTTAAAGTCACAAGCCGTAGTCACTTGCCCAACATTTTAATCACCACAAAACACGGATATCATCGTACCCGAAAGAACCGTTGGAAAAATAACGAAATGAGACAAATTCTAACAAAGTTTGCACCCCCGTAATAAAACGATTTCATACATTTTCAAAACCATATTTCAAAATCTTTTGTGTGCGCTGAACATTTCCCAAAATTCCAAAACACCATCCAATAAATGATTTGAAACACAAGAATTTGTTAATGCAATCTATTTCAAAATCAAACTTTGTGCATGACTCAGTCGGCATTCTACGCCTCGACTCCTACTCCTCCAAATCTCTCTGATCCACTAACGTCATCCGGACATTTAAACCTCTTAGGCAAGTTGGGAAATTACGCCAAATAATCCCTACGATTTTTTCTCAAATCAAAGTCGGCTCTATAAGCCTATGATTCTAGCACAATCATCCCTCTTGGCCCGAACAAACCTCATCCTCATCGTCACTCCAAGTGACTAATACTAGAATCGTCCTTTTATTCCAACGACTACTAATTTATAACCTTCGTCACTACCCCAACAATCATCACCTCAAGCAAAACAAGTACCCATCTGTACTAGTAGGTTCACTATTGCCGTTCCTCCTTGTGATGGCTATTCAGGGTAGATATTACAACGAGTTATTAGCACGTAATAACTCACACTAACAACGCTCACGCTCACTCCTTGAATTCCTCGTGACTTTCCCCGACTCGAGCATTGATCCTGTGTTTCCGATAGTAGGAGCTCTACTACTACCTTCCACACCTATCATCACTCGTTCCGAGTTCCATCCGATGGGTCCAAGTAGTTTCTCGCCGATAACTACACACATATGCCCACACCGGCATATGTACACACTCTTCCTAGCTCCCTAGGAATTCCACCCAACTCCACTACCCTTGCTATGACGAAATCCCCACTAGTCATGACGAGTCGCCTCGCGAATGCACAGTCGCACACAGTGTAAAACCAGATAGACATTCGAATATAAGATTATATCCTACAACGGTTGGACTCAAACAAGAGCTGCGCAATAGAACTAAATCCGACATTCTAAGGCTATTTGGTTCCTACCGCATACAACCTATAGTGCATTCACTTAACAACTTATCAAGGCTAGCATGAACTATTAGCAAACAACAAACATGCAGTACAGTGTAATAAGCATCAAGCAATCTAGCACACATGCTCCTATGTTCTAGAAAGCAATCTAGCATACATACTCATATGTAAACACTCTTCCCAGTTCACTAGGAATTTCATCTCATCCCACTACCCTTGCTACCACGGAATCCCTATTAGCCATAACGAGTTGCCTCGCGAATACCCAGTCGCATGCAGCGTGAATCAAATAGACATTCGAATACAAGATTCTATCCTAGAACGGTTGGACTCAAACAAGAGCTGCGCAATAGAACTAAATCAAATATTCTAAGGCTATATGATCTTTACTGCATACAACCTATAGGGCCTTCACTTAACAACCTACTATAACTAGTATTGATTCCTACTAGCAAGCGATCATCATACAGTACAGTGTAAACAACATAGGCAATCTAGCATGCATACTCTATGATCTAGAAAGCGATAAATACACTAAGTACTGTACCTTCCCACTTAGCGTCGGCTGACTGTACACATTGCGCCCTCAATCACCGTTTCCCAAACGGGTTTTCCTTTTTCCTTTATTCCCAAAGATTTTAGTAAAAGAGTTTAAAACTTCATAGCCGCAACTTGAGACCAAACACACCGAGATGTGCTTGATTCACTCAAGCTGTGCTCTGATACCAAGTTGTAACGTCCCAAAAATTACAAGGAATTTAAATTTTTTAAAGGTAGTACATTTCATTATAATCAAACCAAAAGTTAACCAATCTCATTACAATAAGAATAAACGTCGTTATTTAAAACCGTCAACAAAGTTTAAGCAGCGGAAAAGTTATATAATTAAGCCCCCATTTACTAAAAATCAATTCAAACGATCTTCGTCTTGCGCCCGTGTGTACCGTCATGCCCGACTGCTACTCGCACCTGAAAACACAAGATTTTGGGAAGGGGTAAGCACGAAGCTTAGTGAATTCAACCACCATAATTAACACAGTTATTCCACACTACCCCTAAAACAGATAGTTGCATATAAACAAGCATACAAGTCTACGAACAAATCATAAACATGCATACCTACACCATCCCACCCAAAAGGCATACGTCGGTCCCACCGACCACACGATAACCGTGCAAGCATTACCCGGTCCCACCGAGTTTCTACGCCACCCGCGTATACAATTTCGGCCCCACCGAGTTCCTACGCCACCCGCGTATACAAACTTCAGCCTCACCGAGTTCCTACGCCACCCGCGTATACAAACTTCGGCCCCATCGAGTTCCTACGCCACCCGCGTATACAAACTTCGGCCCCACCGAGTTCCTACGCCACCCGCGTATACAAACTTCGGCCCCACCGAGTTCCTACGCCACCCGCGTATACATGACAATAAAGGTCCCACTAGACACCCCACTATCTAGTCCCACATCACAATTAAATAAAGCTACCACACACGTGCTACCGTAATGTAAAAGTAACTGATATTAAAAATAGTGAGAGAACTCACCTCGTAAGCGCCTAGCTCACAAACAATAATTCAAGCTTCACAAATCCAAGATCACTTCCCAACACTTAAAAAATCGTTAAAATGTATTAACACGAGACCCGGACCCCAAAACACGACGCACCCTTAAATCGTCACTAAAACGACTTTTCGGTCTAACCAAACAGGTCTGTTCGGGACCTGTTCCGACCTCCATAAACCCAGAAAATCCTCAATTAAATTACATAACCAGAAAGTGCTCTGAGTTAGGGTTCCAAGGACATATTATACACCTCCTAACGATTTTTCTACAATTTAATACAGATTTTATAAGAACGGTTCGCAGAACAGTGAAAAACAGCAACTTTCAGTAATAAACGACGATTTGACCTATGCTACGTTCCGAACTGGATTTTGCACAAAACACAGAAAAGTTACTAGACTCAGAATGGGAACTTTTGGTACCGATTTCACCCCAATCCGAGCTACGAGTGAAAAGTTATACTCGATACAAAACAGGGAAAGAAACTGCAGTTTCACATAAAATGACAAATGAAGCTTAACTTAATTCTTAACCCATTAAGCCATGCCTTAAGCATTCAGACCTGGAACCTGCTGACTTATTGATCAAAACTAAATGGGCTGAGCAGCCCGAGCACCATCCTCTGCCACCTCCGGCAGAGGCGGCCGTTGGCGGCGGCGGTGGTTAAGAACTTCCGGCGAAACCACACCCAAAACACACACCCCGACTTACCCACACGCACACCCGCCTACACGCGCACACACCCGCACGTACACCCCTCGGCCGACACAGCGGCGGCGCACGGCGGCAGCCACACCGCCGGCAGCCATGGTTGCGGCGGTGGTGGGGTGGTTTACCAATTCCGACGAAGAAAAACACAACGAAAAGAACGGAAACACGGGATTACCTCGACGTGACTTCTCCTCCACTCTTTCCGGCAGAAACGACGACGATTCTCCCCTCTTTCTGGCGAACTTTCTCCCCTCTCTCTCCGGCGACTCTCTCTTCTCTTACTCCGGCGACTCTCTCTCTCTCTAACTCACGGTTCCTATCTCCTTCTCTATTTGCGGTCGGCGATCACGAAAGGGGAGAGGGTAACGTAGGGTTTGCTTTTCTTTTGTTTTCTACTCACGTCACATACACCCACAAACAAAACACATGGATTATGCTATGAATTCGCATGGGCTGAAACCTCATCTTTTGGCCTTTTAATACTTTTAGCCCCTCAACTACATCCTTCTCGCAACTAACCAAAATTCCGACGTTTCTAACGATTAGGTCCAATTCGTCAAACCCCGCTAACGGAAACCACGTTAAATAAAACTTTTTAAAAAAGAATTAATACTAATAAATTACATACCGGGATACGGGCTTTACACCTTGCGCCAAAGGAGATCCTTATATATTATGACTTAATTATTCTCATTACGCTTCCCTGACAAATGATTTATCTATGTCCTACAGGCTTTACACTTGGTCGGTTAGCACTACCAAACCAAATACATGTTCATTTGTCAAACAATTATCCTGGATTGCTTCTTTTAGGCCAATTTGCTCTTTGTTGACAATCTTCAACTGAGCATGGTTCGATGACATCGTGCTCTGTTATCTCATAAGCAACGGTATATGCAAATATATCATCATTTAGTATTTATGATCTGTCCATCGACTCGTATTCATTTGAGATTTCTTTGATCTCTGGAATCAGTATAACTTCGGAGCGTCCTCCAGTAATGATTCATAGACATAGATTTAATCATAGATAATCTCATGTATTGATGATATATGGTTGTGCCTAACTCTTCTCTTCCTTTAGATGAGTATCTATCGAACCAAGTAGCTTCCCCCATTTCCTTTTGGGAGCTACGACCTCAACCACACCTCCACCACGTGTGATTGCAACGTACTTCCAGCGACGTTGTGCCCTTGTTTGGGGACTTTTGACCTTGCGAGTATATTTGCAGCTCGTATATGTGATCTTGTCAATATAGATTATGTTAAACGTATCAGGTATCGAGTCTGATTCGTTTGACTTCAACTTTACATTGTGAAGTTTTTTTGGGGATCAAAATGAGACACAATTGAAAATATTCAATGGCACTTCCTGTCGTTCCCATGGAAAATCCCTTTTTCTATCTCACCCTAACGATAGGAAGGTTGTCTCATCAAAGTGACAACCCGCAAATCTAGCGGTAAAGGGATCACTCGTCAAGGGTTCTAATTAGCGGATAATTGTTGGGGGTTCATATCCAACATTTGATGACTCATCTTTAAGACCCATTTTGGTACGCTGTGGGGGCGTAATTGGCACATATACAACACAACCAAACATACATATGTAAAAGATCAGACTTATATCCAATTACCAACTGGTACACATGATATTGGTTGGCTAGTAGTGGGTCTAAAAACTATTAAGTAAAGTTGCATGTAATATTGCATAACCCCAGGAAGATGTAGGTAAACTGGTGCGCATAACCAATTCCGTAGCTACCATCTATATTCTTTTGATGATAATTTACACGAGACCTTTTTTATATATACATGGGGTATAGGAAACTCTACGTTGATCCCAATACATATGCAATAATTATCAAGTCCTTATGATGTATATTCTCCAGCATTCCAAGTCATGTATACTTGATGAGACAATCAGGGTGGTGAGCCCTTAAACGTATATCTAGTGCTAGGAGTGCAGCATTGCATGTGGACAATATACCGACATGCGTTCATCGTGTCGGAACCAGAACCATAAAGTACTTTGCCCGCATTCTGGATGTTTATGTCCATAAATATCACCTTGTATTCGTTGCAAGAATGGAATATTTTGGTATTATGTCCTTAGCTTTAGGATGGTCTCATTCCTGTATTGGCTAAGAATCAGGGTGTAACGTCCCAAAAATTACAAGCAAATTTAAATTTTTAAATAAACAATTCATTTATAACAACTCATTAATTGATCCCAACATTTCGTTTGCAAACACATAATTAATATCTTTATAAAATAAAACCAGCGGAATAAACGTTTAATTATTAAAACCATAAAAACAACCAGCTCTTCTCGCGCGCCAGTGTGTACTCGTCACGCCTTGGAGCCGCCCGTACCTGAAACCACAATCTATTGGGAAAGGGTAAGCACGAAGCTTAGTGAATTCAAACACCAT
Organism: Saussurea involucrata; assembly: GCA_033807775.1. Taxonomy (NCBI): domain Eukaryota; kingdom Viridiplantae; phylum Streptophyta; class Magnoliopsida; order Asterales; family Asteraceae; genus Saussurea; species Saussurea involucrata. The sequence goes on from CM066323.1 coordinate 35,193,361, forward strand.
AAGTAACACAGTTATTTCCACACCACCATAAACAGATAATTGCACATAAACAGCATACAAGTCTACGAACAAATCATAAACGTGCACACTCACACCAACCCACCTAATAGGCATACGTCGGTCCCACCGACCACACGACAATCGTGCAAACGCAACCCGGCACCCCCGGGTTCATACGCCACCCGCGTATACAACCTTCGGTCCCACCGAATTACTACGCCACCCGCGTATGTGATCCTCGGCCCCGCCGAACTCCTACACCACCCGCGTAGTCACAACAATAAAGGTCCGACTAGACACCCCACTATTTAACCCCGCATCAAAAGCAAATAGAACTACCACATATATACACAACGTAATGTAAAAATAACCGACATTAGTTATAGTGAGAGAACTCACCTCGAATGCGCGCCTAGCTTAACAATACAATTCAAGCTTCACAATTACGGTCACTTCCCAGCACCTAACGCATGTTAAAACGTGTCAATACAAGACCCGGACCCTATGACACGACACACGCTTAAACCGTCACTAAAAACCATTTTCCGCTCTCGCCAAACAGGTCTGTTCGGGGCCTGATTCGACCCCTTTAAACCCAGAAAATTCCCAATATTATTTCATGACCAGAAGGTACTCTGAGTTAAGGTTTCAAGGACATATTATACGCCTCCTAACGATTTTTCTACAATTTACTACGGATTTTACAAAAACAGTTTACAGAACAGCGAAATTCAGCACCTTTCAGTATAAAACGACAATTTGACCCATGCTACGTCCCGAACTGGGTCTTGCACAAAACACAGAAACGTTTCTAGACTCAAAAAGGGAACTTTTGACACCGGTTTCACCCCAAACCGAGTTACGAGCAGAAAGTTATGGTTTTCGCAAGATCAAGGCAGATTCTAGAAATTTTCACATGAAATGACGAAACACCGAACTTGCGACCACTTTTTCGCCCAGTTAGAGACCGAACCAGTTTTCCGCTAAAACACGGAAAACGTGCCCAACCCCGAACTTGAACCGTGGGCGCCAGTTTCGGCTCAAACGGAGTTACGACGGAGAAGTTATAGCCGTCGCAAAAACAGTGGCTGCACCATTTTCCACATGAATTGATGATTATAAAAACGACGGTTTTAACGAAACGGCTTAAACGATTAAGTCAAGGATTAACGGTTCGGGTTGCAACTAGGGCTGGACAACCCACGCACCACCCACTGCCACCTCCGGCAGTGGTGGTCGGCGGCGGCGGCAGCCACCGCCGGTGGTGGTTTCACGGCGACACGAAAGAAACAATCAAGGGGGAAAACACTTACCTACGACGAAGAAACGATCACTCGCGTCCTCTCTCTCGCTCCTCGCTGCTCTCTCTCTCTTCGCTGCTCCTCTCTCTTTCTTGCGATCTCACTCATTCTCTCCCTTCTCGTCTTTTTCTCCGGCCGACGACCACACACAAAAACAAGGAACACCAAAAAGAGCCGTAGGGTTTGTGGGTTGTCTTTCCTTTGCTTCCCCCTCACGGCCACTAACTTTCACCAAAAGAAAAAGGTCTCGACAATTCAGCATGGGCCGAAACCCATGTGGTATCTTTGGGCCTTTGGCACAATTAGCCCCTCCACTTACAACTCTCTCACCACTAACCAAAAATTCGACAATTTAACGATTTGACCCAACTCGACTAACCCCGATAACGGAAACCACAATAATTCAAACTTAAAAGGAAAGAATTAATAAAAGAAAATACATACCGGGATACGGGCTTTACAACTCTCCCCCACTTGGATTAGACTTCGTCCCCGAAGTCTACGTCCACAAACAGCTCTTAATAATTCTCTCGCATTTGATGATATCCCAAACTCAATCCACTTTCAAGCTTTAACCATTCTAAAGCTGCTCACAGTATACCCTACAGGATACTCGACTACGATCATTCCTACCCTTAACTGTCGATTAACTACCACGAATTCTAATAGACTCCCAAAATTATTTCACACAGATCATCAAACCAGTAAACTTATAATCACCCACGCAGGTCATTCCACCATAACCATTCATCACAAATAAGCATCTCAGGGTTACTACTACCATCATCATAATTATTTTCAAATCGGCTACAAATCTCCGATTACACTAAGGTGTTTGGCCTCAAGCCCAAAAGTCGACGCCTAAATATACTATTTACCTCAAAAAGGTTACTGCGCATTTATGCTCTTAATTAGAAAGGGCATCATTCCCTTAACCGATACTATTCGGCCTACAGTACCAACACGCGTGGAATACCCAACCTTCCACCGTCTACTTATCCTCCACACTCGCTCTACGAAGCCTTGTCACGCCGTATCAAGATACACCTTAACGTCTACCTCCCAGGTACGTCTCAAGGCCCGACACATCGGAACTACCTCCCAGGTAAGTGCCCAAGACTATATCCTCCCAGTGCCTACTGGAAAGTCAAGGTCATAACACACGAATACCGGGGTCCCACCCCGAGATACCCAACCGACCATTACCAATGACTGACTAACGTGACCAAGGATCCATTGTAAACAGTCTACCAACAACATGCCTATCCCGGAATGACTCACTCACCCAACATGTAAATGCTCAACGTGCAATAAGTGCAAAACTGTGCAACAAAACAACCCATCAACAAAACTCCACATCGAGTCATTAAAAACCGTGCAATTGACCCATAAGTCGGTCAAAAACGCGTTTAAATAAAGTTTAAGCAATCAATACTCTTAAATAACATTAGTCCCAAACTCGACACGAGTTAAACAAAGAGTTTTCCAAAAGGACTCACACCCTTAAAATTCTCAAAATGACACATAACACTTAAAAGCGCATTGCCCAAATGGTTTACAATATACTTTTGTTAAAACACAACTGTCTCGTGTAAGTTTCAAACTTGAAAATAAAAACCAATCTGTTTTCATCATTTGAAAATATCGACTAAAACCTCATAAAATCTCAAAAGGTGGGGTTCTTTAAATTGATTTCCAATATTTCCCCAAATGGTCACATAAACAAATAAGATATGCACCTCGTGAAATTAAACCCACACGACTCAACACGCCGTAAAACAAAACTTATTTTAATCAAATCGCTCAAATAGCTTTATACAGACATCGTAGAATGTAACTTTCCGTCTCAACTCTAACATATGTGGAGGAGTTCCAATGTTAAAGTCACAAGCCGTAGTCACTTGCCCAACATTTTAAATACCACAAAACACGGATATCATCTTACCCGAAAGAACCGTTGGAAAAATAACGAAATGAGACAAATTCTAACAAAGTTTGCACTCCCGTGATAAAACAATTTCATACACTTTCAAAACCATATTTCAAAATCTTGTGTGTGTGCTGAACATTTCCCAAAATTCCAAAACACCATCCAATAAATGATTTGAAACACAAGAATTTGTTAATACAATCTATTTCAAAATCAAACCTTGTGCATGACTTAGTCGGCATTCTACGCCTCGACTCCTACTCCTCCAAAACTCTCCGGTCCACTAACGTCATCCGGACATTTAAACCTCTTAGGCAAGTTAATAAATTACGTCAAATAATCCCTACGATTTTTCCTCAAATCAAAGTCGGCTCTATAAGCCCATGATTCTAGCACAATCATCAATCTTGACCCGAAATGGCCTACTTAAAACAAACCTCGTCCTTATCGTCACTCCAAGGGATTAATACTAGAATCGTCCTTCTATTCCAACGACTACTAGTTTAGAACCTTCATCACTACCCCAACGATCATCTCCTCAAGCAAATCAAGTACACACCTGTACTAGTAGGTTCACTATTGTTGTTCCTCCTTGTGATGGCTATTATGGGTAGATATTGCAACGAGTTATTAGCACATAATAACTCACACTAACAACGCTCACGCTCAACTCCTTGGATTCCTCGTGACTTTCCCCGACTCGAGCACGGATCCTGTGCTTCAGATAGTAGGAGCTCTACTACTACCTTCCACACCTATCCTCACTCGTTCCGAGTTCCATCCGATGTGTCCAAGTAGTTCCTTGACGAAAAACTATACACATATGCCCGCACCGGCATATGTACACACTATTCCTAGCTCCCAAGGAATTCCACCCAATTCCACTACCCTTGCTATGACGAAATCCCCACTAGTCATGACGAGTCGCCTCGCGAATGTACAGTCGCACATAGTGTAAAACCAGATAGACATTCGAATATAAGATTCTATCCTACAACGGTTGGACTCAAACAAGAGCTGCGCAATAGAACTAAATCCGACATTCTAGGGCTATTCGGTTCCTACCACATACAACGTATAGTGCATTCACTTAACAACCTATCAAGGCTAGTATAAACTCCTATTAGCAAGCAACAAACATGCAGTACAATGTAATAAGAACCAAGCAATCTAGCACACATACTCCTATGTTCTAGAAAGCAATCTAGCATACATACTCATATGTAAACACTCTTCCCAGCTCACTAGGAATTTCATCTAATCCCACTACCCTTGCTACAACGGAATCCCTATTAGCCATAACGAGTTGCCTCGCGAATACCCAGTCGCATGCAGCGTGAATCAAATAGACATTCGAATACAAGATTCTATCCTAGAACGGTTGGACTCAAACAAGAGCTGCGCAATAGAACTAAATCAAATATTCTAAGGCTATATGATTCTTACTGCATACAACCTATAGGGCCTTCACTTAACAACCTACTATGACTAGCATTGATTCCTACTAGCAAGCAATCATCATACAGTACAGTGTAAACCACATAAGTAGTCTAGCATGCATACCCTATGAGCTAGAAAGCGATAAATACACTAAGTACTGTACCTTCCCACTTAGCGTCGGCTGACTGTACACACTGCGCCCTCAATCACCGTTTCCCAAACGGGTTTTTCCTTTTTCTTTCATTCAAAAAGATTCTAGTAAAAGAGTTTGAAATTTCATAGCCGCAACTTGAGACCAAACACACCAAGATGTGTTTGATTCACTCAAGTTGTGCTCTGATACCAAGTTGTAACGTCCCAAAAATTACAAGCAAATTTAAATTTTTAAATAAACAATTCATTTATAACAACTCATTAATTGATCCCAACATTTCGTTTGCAAACACATAATTAATATCTTTATAAAATAAAACCAGCGGAATAAACGTTTAATTATTAAAACCATAAAAACAACCAGCTCTTCTCGCGCGCCAGTGTGTACTCGTCACGCCTTGGAGCCGCCCGTACCTGAAACCACAATCTATTGGGAAAGGGTAAGCACGAAGCTTAGTGAATTCAAACACCATAAGTAACACAGTTATTTCCACACCACCATAAACAGATAATTGCACATAAACAGCATACAAGTCTACGAACAAATCATAAACGTGCACACTCACACCAACCCACCTAATAGGCATACGTCGGTCCCACCGACCACACGACAATCGTGCAAACGCAACCCGGCACCCCCGGGTTCATACGCCACCCGCGTATACAACCTTCGGTCCCACCGAATTACTACGCCACCCGCGTATGTGATCCTCGGCCCCGCCGAACTCCTACACCACCCGCGTAGTCACAACAATAAAGGTCCGACTAGACACCCCACTATTTAACCCCGCATCAAAAGCAAATAGAACTACCACATATATACACAACGTAATGTAAAAATAACCGACATTAGTTATAGTGAGAGAACTCACCTCGAATGCGCGCCTAGCTTAACAATACAATTCAAGCTTCACAATTACGGTCACTTCCCAGCACCTAACGCATGTTAAAACGTGTCAATACAAGACCCGGACCCTATGACACGACACACGCTTAAACCGTCACTAAAAACCATTTTCCGCTCTCGCCAAACAGGTCTGTTCGGGGCCTGATTCGACCCCTTTAAACCCAGAAAATTCCAAATATTATTTCATGACCAGAAGGTACTCTGAGTTAAGGTTTCAAGGACATATTATACGCCTCCTAACGATTTTTCTACAATTTACTACGGATTTTACAAAAACAGTTTACAGAACAGCGAAATTCAGCACCTTTCAGTATAAAACGACAATTTGACCCATGCTACGTCCCGAACTGGGTCTTGCACAAAACACAGAAACGTTTCTAGACTCAAAAAGGGAACTTTTGACACCGGTTTCACCCCAAACCGAGTTACGAGCAGAAAGTTATGGTTTTCGCAAGATCAAGGCAGATTCTAGAAATTTTCACATGAAATGACGAAACACCGAACTTGCGACCACTTTTTCGCCCAGTTAGAGACCGAACCAGTTTTCCGCTAAAACACGGAAAACGTGCCCAACCCCGAACTTGAACCGTGGGCGCCAGTTTCGGCTCAAACGGAGTTACGACGGAGAAGTTATAGCCGTCGCAAAAACAGTGGCTGCACCATTTTCCACATGAATTGATGATTATAAAAACGACGGTTTTAACGAAACGGCTTAAACGATTAAGTCAAGGCTTAACGGTTCGGGTTGCAACTAGGGCTGGACAACCCACGCACCACCCACTGCCACCTCCGGCAGTGGTGGTCGGCGGCGGCGGCAGCCACCGCCGGTGGTGGTTTCACGGCGACACGAAAGAAACAATCAAGGGGGAAAACACTTACCTACGACGAAGAAACGATCACTCGCGTCCTCTCTCTCGCTCCTCGCTGCTCTCTCTCTCTTCGCTGCTCCTCTCTCTTTCTTGCGATCTCACTCATTCTCTCCCTTCTCGTCTTTTTCTCCGGCCGACGACCACACACAAAAACAAGGAACACCAAAAAGAGCCGTAGGGTTTGTGGGTTGTCTTTCCTTTGCTTCCCCCTCACGGCCACTAACTTTCACCAAAAGAAAAAGGTCTCGACAATTCAGCATGGGCCGAAACCCATGTGGTATCTTTGGGCCTTTGGCACAATTAGCCCCTCCACTTACAACTCTCTCACCACTAACCAAAAATTCGACAATTTAACTATTTGACCCAACTCGACTAACCCCGATAACGGAAACCACAATAATTCAAACTTAAAAGGAAAGAATTAATAAAAGAAAATACATACCGGGATATGGGCTTTACACAGGGTATACAGAATTTCTAGGTATTCGAGACGGCATATTACAATGGTGGTGTTGCTTCTTGTACTGTAGAAGTCAATAGTTGCAATTTTGTTAATCGCCTCATTATATCTTTCAATGGAAAGAGAATGTGTCTATGTGTGTTTTTCATCACACAGATTATTATGTCATAACGATGGTGTCTCACGTGGTCATGTCAAAACATATATGTGTCATTGTCCCAAATTTCTTTTTTGGTGACAAAATATGATTTAATGGCCTAGATAATCCATTAATTTGACACATTAATTTCTCTAATATATGTTACTTTCATATCATTAGACTTGATATACCCATTTTCATTCTTATAAAATGATTTTCAATTGATATGAATATCTTAACAAGGTTTCTTGTAATATGATGTTTAGAAACTATTAATGACAGTCCATCGTCTACGTATTATTGTGTAGGGGGAATAAATATTAGTCTATATCTTAGGATTAGAGGTCCTAAAAAAATTCTTCTCGATACATTCCTACACAGAACGGAGAATATTGAGAGTTTTGTGTCTGTTTTGACGTATTTCTTTACATCTATAATGGTTATATATTCAGTTTTACATAAATTCATTTATATAAAATAAGTTTCAAAGAAATCTATGCTCATTCAATCTTAAATTAATATGATATAGTTCATTTTCAACTTGTTCCCCTTTTAAAAAAACGGTTCATTGATTATCCCTTATTAACTAGGCAGTAGTTGAATATCTACTACAAGGATTGGAAAATGCTTCCCAACTATTGTCATGCCCCTGACACTTTCCACCGTTTCATCCATGTGGTGTGAGAATTTGTTTATTTATTTAACTTACTATCATTTGAAGTTGTTTCCACCTCTAACGTTTCATTATTGACCTTGAGAATTTTCTTTGTCTCAACATGTCTATCATTGTTATTCGAAAGAACCTTGTTATATCTCTCAACCACTTGCAGTAGGTTGATGAATTTGTCTAAAGGTTATATTTCGGTTTATATTGGTTCACCAATATATAAAAAAGGTGGAATAATGTTATAAATCATGTCATCTTTGTGAGTTCCTTGCCACGAAGATTAATATGTCTTTTGAGACAACATCATTTCTTTGTTGAAATCAGTTAACTCTTTGTAGTAAGTGGATTTTATTCCACTATAAGATTAGCCCGAGAAGTACTTGTTCGTGAATATTCCTGATTCTCTGTTTTAGGCCCGTATTTCTTTAGGGTTGCTAGTAGAAGGTTGTCTCTATGAAATGTCATCACAAAAAGTTAAAGGTATTTGCTTGTACCTTTTCAGGTGGTTGATTTTTAGGCATTGATGGGTTTTAGGTATTTTCTTGTACCTTTTCAATAAAGATGTGTATACCCATTTATGGTACTCAAGTTCTTTAGAGTTTACGACGTTGATTTTGGGATGAGTTGTTTCAACCATTTACGTATATAAGGGATAATTAATTTGAACATTGTTAATTATAGAGCTTTGGCAAGAGGCCAAAATGAATATGAGATTGGCATATGAAGCCAATTTCAATGTTTTAATACCTTAATAATATATTCAGAGATTTTGCAATTAGAATTGGTTTTGATATAAAGTCAATTTCAAACCTTTAAATCCTAATATTGTTTTTGGAGCTTTTGGTATAAAACAAAATATATGGGGGGTTGGAAGTGTAACTTCCAAAATCAATATATATATATATATATATATAAAGGAGAATGTAGGAGAGAGGGTTAAGTAGGGGCCACCATTGAGGCCTTAAAATTTTGTGAGAATTTAGCATTTTTTTAAAATAGAAATTGTAGCATTAAATGTCTTTAACCTTTCATTTTCTATATTTTTTATTGATTTTACTTAATCAAACCATAATTTAATAAATTCAACATTCACAAATTTTTTAAAATTATAATCATTATGTTATAACGATGGTTATTTTATTATTATTTTTATTGTGTTTATTTATTGATATTTTATTTAGTAAGGTTAGATGAACTAAATATTATATTAAGTTATTTTATTAAGTTAGATAACAATCAATATATATATATATATATAAAGCAGAATGTAGGAAAGAGGGTTAATGAGAGACCACCATTGAGGCCTTAAAATTTTGTGAGAATTTTGCATTGTTTAAATAGAAAATGTAGCATTAAATGTCTTTAACCTTTCATTTTCTATATTTTTTTATTGATTTTACTTAATCAAACCATAATTTAATAAATTCAACATTCACAATTTTTTTAAAATTATAATCATTATGTTATAACGATGGTTATTTTATTATTATTTTTATTGTGTTTATTTATTGATATTTTATTTAGTAAGGTTAGATGAACTAAATATTATATTAAGTTATTTTATTAAGTTAGATAACAATACTTATAAATCAATACTTATTTTAATAGACATTATTTTTTTCTTTTAGTAAGCCAACAATCATCAATATATATATATATATATATATATATATATATATAAATCAAGGGGCTTAATTAAATGAGAACTAATTACTTTGTGGTAACTGTAAGAACCAACGTGAGCCACTCATTTAATTTAATTAATATTGTTTTTAAAATAAAGGAAAAGGTTAATCCGGTAAATTGATATTTGGATTTTTTATAATTAATCAATTCCTTATTTTACTCCTAAGAATCCTACTATAAACTAATTTCAAGATACCCTAATTTTGTTTTTTACATACCACCGCCTCCCACCATCAAACCAGCCCCTCCCCCATGGCTACTCAACAGGCGAAACCCTCCCATCCTTCACCTCCGTCAAACAATGGGGGAAAGAGGAGGTTTTAAGATGATCGGGGTCGTCAATTTGTTGTTGTTGCTGCTGCTCCAGGCTGTTGGGTTATTTCAGAATCTGAATTGAGTCTGCATGTTTAGACGCGACTGCCTAACGCTTAATTTCTGTCTCATGTGGTTGTGCAGTGTGGGCGCTGGGGTCTGCACTTTTTCGCGCAGGGTTGCCTGCGATCAGCTAGCTTGCGGCTGTTTGGACGACTGCGTGCAGGTCTGAATCGGTTTGGCCCTCGCAAAACTGATTTAGTCTTGCTTTAATACTTTTGTTTTGTTTCCTGGGTCTTATTTGGTTTAGTGTGGCTTTTTCAAGTTGTGGTCTGTTCTGCCCCATTTATTTTGGGTGGTGCAGGATGGTTGTTTGTATGGTCTCTTGATTTGGTTTCAATAAAATTTTGCAGTTTAAAAAAAATAACAGAAACTGGAAGATCAGTAAAATGATAGAAAATCGATGGCGGTTGTTACGACGATTTCATCAACAAAGAAAGTTGTTCGTTTTCGTTTTCGTTTTCGTTGTGGTTTGATGATTATGGTTTGATTTTGATTTTAGGGTTTGGGTGTAACACAAGGGTATCACAGTGGGTTGATTCTGATTTTGGGATCTCAATCTTGGTATCACATGGTTGGTTTATGCCTTACCGTTAGAAATTATTTTGGTATCACAGTGTGATTCATTGTTAGTTTGTGTCTTATAGCTAGAAAATCTGTTGGTATGTGATTCATGGTTGGTTTGTGTCTTACGGTTAATTTTTTTGGGTATCACACTGTGATTCATTGATAGTTTGTGTCTTACGGTTCGAAATTTTTGGGTATCACACTGGGTATCACACTGTGATTCTTGGTTTTTTGGGTATCACACTGTGATTAATTGACGGTGTATGCCGGAGAGAGGAGAGAGGAGAGGGAAAAGAGGGGAGATGAGAGAGGAGAGATAAGTGTAACGTCCCAAATTCTTAAACACGCAATAACATAAAATAAGCATTTGAATCACATATATAATCTTGTCTTTACGTCATTGCAAAAACATACTAAGCGAACAATGACAGCGGAAGTCTCTAAATCCACAGCCGAGTACTAACTATAGGCATCATAAGCAAAATCTGGAGTTGCTCTAATCTCCAAGTCTTTCTTGTCGTCTTTCCTAGTTGTTACTAGAAGAACCGATTGTGCGCTTACCTGAAAATGGTTTAGTTTTGAAAGCGAGGGTTAGACCGAAAGGTCTAGTGAATTCCCTCCGAAAACAACATGTAAAACAGTTGGAAAACATTTTTCAATAAACTATAATGCATCATCATTCATGGTACTGCACTGTGTGTGGATCACATAAACATTCCGCGATCAGGGTTCCATTAGGTTCCCTTCTCGCCCTCCTTGGAGCCCACTCGGACTCCCCTCTACCGGTTAGGAGGGAAACAAATTCCAACCTACCGGCCTGTCATACATATCCAAGGGATCCTCAGATCCCGAGGACCTCTCTCTGACCCCACAGTGCAGACCGACACCACATAGCATACAAGTACGTTCATGAAAACATGTAAGTTAAAATATTCATACGTCATGTCTTTCATTTCTTCATGCCAAACATTTCATTTAATAAAACAGATACGTTCGTGAAAATCATGCAATCAGTTCATAACATTTCATGCTCGGTAAAACCATAATCCGTTAAAACATTTATCACTTTGCGTCGTAAAAGGGTTTAGGGAACTCACCTGATAGCAAATTCTTTCCTTAACTTGTAGTCTTGCACCGACCGTTCACCTAATAATTAATTTATAAATTTATTAGGTTTAACTCAATATCTGATTCTACGTTCTCCTCTTAACCCTAACTTAAATAAATAATCAAGATTATCCTCTTCATATTGGGCCTTAAATCTTTTAACCCAAAACAAACCTAAGCCCAAATCAACCACGCGGCCCAGCTATCAGATCGGCCCAACATTGGAACAACCAAGGTTTGCGCCACCCAAAGATTTGCGCCAGCGCCTATGGCGCAAACTGGACTTTGCACATACCTGGTTTCTTTCTCACTGTTCATACGCAGGTCTTAGTACAGGGGCAAAATACTCTGGTTCAGTTGGTTCAAATGCTAAACTAACTCTTCATCAAACATTTACCCATAACAACTAACATTAAACTTAACTTAAATTCCATTTATCCCTTTATCCTTCTTAATCTGTGCTCTTCCCATCGAAATGGTTAGCAAAGATTTACAACTCTCAAAACCCAGCTATTAGAATATGAAGAACACATAGAAATTTAATCTACCCATCTGTTTAATTCTCCTTTCATCCTTAAATCGTTTTCCAAAAGAAGAAGAAGTTTGCCATAACCTAAATAACATAAATGGAATGATTACCTGAATGAATCCTTGACACCAAATGAGAAGTTCCAAGCTGAGCTCTTCTTCTTCCTTTCTTCTTCTCGCCGCCGCACACACACCAGACCCAACACTGATTTTGGGAACAATGGAGGCTGCCCTAGGGAAATGTGCCCTTTTATACCCCCTTAAATTGCAAATAGGTCCTTACTAAAACTTTCCTTCTTCACAAATTTGCCACAAGACTCTCATATTTATAAAAGAGAAACCGGGTTGTTACAACACTCCCCCTTAAAAGAATTCCGTCCCCGGAATTCCTTATTGGAAAAGGTGTGGGTATCTAGCTTTCATCTCCGACTCCAACTCCCAGGTCGCCTCTGGACCCTTGTGGTGTCGCCATTGTACTTTAACCAGCTTAGTCTCCTTGTTCCGTGACTTCCTCACCTTAACATCCGTGATTGCTTCGGGTTCCTCTACAAAATTCAATTTCTCGTCCACTTTTATGTCATTCAACGGCACCGCTTTGGTTACGTCGGCAAGGCATTTTCTTAAGTTGGACACGTGAAACGCATTGTGGATGCCCCGCAATTCTTCCGGTAGGTCCAACCTATACGCCACCTCTCCAATACGTTCCGTAATCTCAAACGGTCTGATGTAACATGGGCTTAGCTTCCCACGTTTCCCGAATCGTACCACTCCCTTCCAAGGAGACACCTTTAGTAGAACATGATCTCCGACTTGGAATTCAATTTCTTGCCGCCTCTTATCCGCATAGCTTTTCTGTCGGTCGCGGGCGACCTTCAGTCTTTCACGCACTTGGATTATCTTGTCCGAAGTCAATTGTACAATTTCTGGCCCCGTTAACTGTCACTCTCCGACTTCGTTCCAACACAACGGTATCCGACATTTTCTACCGTAAAGTGCCTCAAACGGCGCTGCCTTGATGCTCGAGTGATAGCTACTATTATAAACAAACTCGATCAACGGTAGATGCTTTTCCCATGAACCTTGGAAATCCAAAGCGCACGCCCTTAACATGTCTTCTAATGTCTGGATCATTCTCTCACTCTAACTGTCGGTCTGAGGATGATAAGCGGTACTCATCTTGATCTGCGATCCCATTTCTCTTTGGAAACTCCTCCAAAATGTGGAGGTAAATCTTCTATCCCGGTCAGAGACTATCGACGATGGCACCCCATGACGGGTCACAATCTCATCGATATACAACTTCACTAGCCGGTCCAGCGAGTAAGACTCTCGTATAGGCAAGAAGTGTGCCGACTTCGTGAGACGGTCCACAATCACCCCTATGGCGTCATAACCCTTTGGAGTTCTAGGCAAATGGGTCACGAAATCCATCGTGATCTGGTCCCACTTCCACATCGGTATCTCTAACGACTGAAGCTTCCCGTATGGTCGTTGATGCTCAATCTTTACTCGCGAACACGTTATACAGGTTTCTACAAAATGAGCTATGTCCTTTTTCATTCCCGGCCACCAATATTCTCGTCGTAGATCTCCGTACATCTTGTTAGTTCCGGGGTGAATCATGTACTTTGATTTATTTGCTTCTTCCAAAATCAGCTTTCGAAGGTCTCCGAGTTTCGGAACCCAGATCCTCCCACAGAGACACTTCACCCCTCGACTATCTTCCACTAACGAGGACGCTTGCCCTACCATTCTTTCCTTCTTGAGATTTTCGGCTTCGAGCGCTTCAACTTGACATTTCTTTATCTCCGCTAACAAATTGAATGTCACCTCAGCCCTCATGGCCACAATACTGGGGGTTTCACTTCGTTCCTTACGGCTCAAAGTGTCCGCCACTACGTTTGCCTTTCCTGGATGATATTCAATCTTACAGTCGTAGTCAGTCAACAATTCAATCCACCTCCTTTGGCGCATATTCAACTCCTTCTGATCAAAGAGATGACATAAACTTTTGTGGTCCGTAAAGATCTGGCACTTCGTCCCATACAGGTAATGCCACCAAATCTTCAAGGCAAAAACCACTGCCGCCAATTCTAAATCATGCGTGGGATATCGAGCCTCGTGATCCTTTAACTGCCGGGAGGCATAAGCGATCACCTTACCTCGTTGCATAAGTACACAATCCAAACCAAGCTTCGATGCGTCACTGAATACCACGAAATCCTCAGTACCATTCGGTAACGACAACACCGGAGCGCTGCTCAACATATCTTTTAGTTTTTGAAAGGCCTCCTCTTGCTTCTCCAACCAGGCGAATTTGACATTCTTCTTGGTTAGAGACGTTAGTGGCGTGGCGATACTCGAAAAGTCCTTGATGAACTTTCGGTAGTAACCCGCCAGTCCGAGGAAACTTCTGACTTCAGATGGATTCTTTGGTTGCTCCCAATCTCGGATGGCTTCGATCTTAGACGGATCAACCATGATTCCCTTCTCAGACACCACGTGCCCGAGAAACTGCACCTTTCTCAACCAAAATTCGCATTTGGAAAACTTCGCGTACAACTTCTCTTGCTTTAACAGCTCGAGAATCGTCCGAAGGTGACTTTCGTTCTCCTCTTCTGATCTTGAAAATATCAGGATATCGTCTATGAACACTATCACAAACTGGTCTAAATAGGGTTGGCATACCCTACTCATTAAGTCCATGAATGCTGCCGAGGCATTGGTTAGCCCGAACGGCATCACCAAGAATTCGTAGTGTCCATACCTGGTCCTGAATGCCGTCTTCGGCACATCCTCCTCCCTCACCTTGAGTTGATGATACCCTGACCTCAGATCTATCTTGGAGAAATAACTGGCTCCTTGTAATTGATCGAACAGGTCGTCAATCCTCGGGATCGGATACTTATTCTTGATCATGACCTTGTTGAGTTCTCGGTAATCTATGCACATTCGCATAGTATCATCCTTCTTCTTCACGAAGAGCACAGGCGCTCCCCATGGAGACGTACTCGGTCTGACGAATCCTTTATCTAACAACTCCTGCAACTGAGTCATCATTTCCTTCATTTCGGACGGTGCTAGCCTATACGGCGTGCGGGCAATTGGTGAAGCTCCAGGCATCAGATCAATTCTGAATTCGATCTGACGATCCGGAGGTAGACTTGTTAAGTCATCCGGAAATACTTCCGGGTACTCGTTTACTACTCGCACATCACCCACCCCACGTTTCTCTTTCTTGGCGTCCAACACGTACGCCAAGAATCCTTGGCACCCTATCCTCAAACACTTAGTAGCCCTAATCATAGAGATAAGGCTATTCTTTCTATTACGGTGGTCCCCATAAATCACTATGGGATCCCCATCAGGTGATTGAATCCTGATTAACTTTTTGTTGCAAACGATATTCGCATCATTCGCGGCTAACCAGTCCATACCCAACACCACATCAAACTCTCCCATTGCCATGGGATATAACTTCATAGGCATTAACCTCCCTTCTATCTCTATGACACACCCTTCTACCACCTCCTTAACGTACACCAAACTATCATTAGCGGTTTCCACCTCTAGTGCCCTCTCCAAACGTCTAGGCCTCACCCCCAAACATTTCATAAATGTACACGATACAAAGGAGCGATTTGCTCCCGAATCAAATAACACCTTGGCACATAGAGAGTTCACTGGAAAAGTACCTGCCACAACATCCGGAACTTCCTCCGCCTCTTCCGCAGTCATGCGGAATGCACGTCCCTTCGGACGCGCCGGTCCTATACCCTTACCGTCGTCCTTTCCTCCCTGACGTTCCCCGTACTGAGTCGTTCCACCCTTTTTCAACTGCGGGCAATCATACCGCACGTGACCCTTAGCTCCACACTGGTGACATGATCCTCCCTTGGGACAGTCCTTTTCCATATGACCGGGCAAGCCACACCGGTAGCATGAGTTTGAACCTGCCATGCATTCTCCCCGGTGCACCTTGTTACACTTCGAACACGTTTGCCCAGCGGCATCCTTGCTAACACGATTGCCTGGTCGGAACATTTTCCCTCTTCTTGAGTCGTTACCCGGACCATCCCATTTGCGCTTCTCCCCACCCTTCTCAGTCGTCTGACGGTTCTTTTCTTTCTCAATCAGCTCGGCCGTATTGATGGCCGCCTGAAAAGTAGTGGGGTTTCTAGTCAGAACCAATTCCCGAATACTGCTCTTCAACCCATGGATGAATCGTTCTACCCGACGCTCTTCTGTTGGCACATACAAATCTGCAAAGCGAGACTTCTCAATAAACTTTGTAGTATACTCTCGCACTGTCATACCTCCCAGATCCAACCCCAAGAACACTTCTTCCAATCTTTTTACTGCTGCGAGCGGGCAGAACTGATCTTTGAACCTGTCTACAAACGCTTCCCACGTCCCACAACATTCCCTTAGTCATTGCCGAACCCTTTCCCCCAGTCTCAGCCTCCCACCAGTAAACTGCACCAGATTTTAACATGAACAGAGCAAACATTACTCTATCCCCATCAGCACACTTGCATGTATCGAAGACCAGTTCCATTTCCTTCACCTATTTCATTGCCAAGATAGGGTCATATTCGCCCTTAAAAGTAGGGGTCTTTCATGAGGCAAAGGCCTTGTAACTGCATCTCTTAGCTGCTAACTCATTCATCACTTGAGGGTTTGAATTCAAGTGACTCCCAGTACCGGTCACTAGTGGACTAGACAGTTCCACGCTTCCTCGGTTCTCACTTGCTTCTTTGCTTCCCGAAGCTGACTCATTCTGCTTAGTGAGGAGAGCCTGCAAGGTCTCTTGAATCTTACCCAATTCTGCAGCTAGGTTCTCTCGAGTGACAAAAGTAGATCTGCGGCCTCGACCCCGTCCCCTTGGCTGAGTTACCCTCCTTGCAGAAGCTGAACTCTCCTGAAGAGAGTCTTCTTGATGAACGGGGGCTTCCACACTCCTCGTTCTTCTAGTTGCACGAGTCGTTCTCAGGTTCGGGTTTCCTCCATCCCCGGCCACTTGGGTGGCGGCCCGGCGGGGTGTTCTTCCCCGACCCCTTCCACGACCCCTACCTCTTCCCCTTCCACGGGTAACAGTTGCCCTCGCCGGTTCCACCGGTCCATTCTCTAGTACCTCTTCATCTTGATTCCTTGGCACAGCAGGTGCCGACCTACTCCTCAAAGTTCTCCCAGCCATTTCACTAACGCTGAAAGAAAACAACAATTAACCTTTGCTAGATATGACACAACAATTTTGCTATATAAGGTAAGTTTAAGCACGCACGTGTACCTGTAAGTTCGTGATTACACTGGCCAGGTGTAATCCCGAACTTACCTTACACGTTTGTCCTTGGCACCTTATTTCCTAGCGCATTTATAGTGATCGTTCCTAGAGGTAATCCTATGTCTCGGCTGTGTTCCTCATCTTACAGTTTAAGTTTAGGCCCTATTGGTCACCTAAATCCCTTAAACTAAGGCTCTGATACCATTTGTAACGTCCCAAATTCTTAAACACGCAATAACATAAAATAAGCATTTGAATCACATAATTAATCTTGTCTTTACGTCATTACAAAAACATACTAAGCAAACAATGACAGCGGAAGTCTCTAAATCCACAGCCGAGTACTAACTATAGGCATCATAAGCAAAATCTGGAGTTGCTCTAATCTCCAAGTCTTTCTTGTCGTCTTTCCTAGTTCTTACTAGAAGAACCGATTGTGCGCTTACCTGAAAATGGTTTAGTTTTGAAAGCGAGGGTTAGACCGAAAGGTCTAGTGAATTCCCTCCAAAAACAACATGTAAAACAGTTGGAAAACATTTATCAATAAACTATAATGCATCATCATTCATGGTATTGCACTGTGTGTGGATCACATAAACATTCCGCGATCAGGGTTCCATTAGGTTCCCTTCTCGCCCTCCTTGGAGCCCACTCGGACTCCCCTCTACCGGATAGGAGGGAAACAAATTCCAACCTACCGGCCTGTCATACATATCTAAGGGATCCTCAGATCCCGAGGACCTCTCTCTGACCCCACAGTGCAGACCGACACCACATAGCATACAAGTACGTTCATGAAAACATGTAAGTTAAAATATTCATACGTCATGTCTTTCATTTCTTCATGCCAAACATTTCATTTAATAAAACAGATACGTTCGTGAAAATCATGCAATCAGTTCATAACATTTCATGCTCGATAAAACCATAATCCGTTAAAACATTTATCACTTTGCGTCGTAAAAGGGTTTAGGGAACTCACCTGATAGCAAATTCTTTCCTTAACTTGTAGTCTTGCACTGACCGTTCACCTAATAATTAATTTATAAATTTATTAGGTTTAACTCAATATCTGATTCTACGTTCTCCTCGTAACCCTAACTTAAATAAATAATCAAGATTATCCTCTTCATATTGGGCCTTAAATCTTTTAACCCAAAACAAACCTAAGCCCAAATCAACCACGCGGCCCAACTATCAGATCGGCCCAACACTAGAACAACCAAGGTTTGCGCCACCCAAAGATTTACGCCAGCGCCTATGGCGCAAACTGGACTTTGCGCCGACCTGGTTTCTTTCTCACTGTTCATACGCAGGTCTTAGAACATGGGCAAAATACTCTGGTTCAGTTGGTTCAAATGCTAAACTAACTCTTCATCAAACATTTACCCATAACAACTAACATTAAACTTAACTTAAATTCCATTTATCCCTTTAACCTTCTTAATCTGTGCTCTTTCCATCGAAATGGTTAGCAAAGATTTACAACTCTCAAAACCCAGCTATTAGAATATGAAGAACACATAGAAATTTAATCTACCCATCTGTTTAATTCTCCTTTCATCCTTAAATCGTTTTCCAAAAGAAGAAGAAGTTTGCCATAACCTAAATAACATAAATGGAATGATTACCTGAATGAATCCTTGACACCAAATTAGAAGTTCCAAGCTGAGCTCTTCTACTTCCTTTCTTCTTCTCGCCGCCGCACACACACCAGACCCAACACTGATTTTGGGAACAATGGAGGTTGCCCTAGGGAAATGTGCCCTTTTATACCCCCTTAAATTGCAAATAGGTCCTTACTAAAACTTTCCTTCTTCACAAATTTGCCACAAGACTCTCATATTTATAAAAGAGAAACCGGGTTGTTACAATAAGATTTTTAAAATACCTAAAATGTCCTTTTATTTAAATTTCAAACAAAATTACCAAAACTAATAATTTCCTAATTTATTGCTTAATATGTGGTTGAAATTGGTTCTTACAGTTACCACAAAATAATCAGTTCTCCCATGAAGGGCCCCCTACAAATCAATATATATATATATATATAAATGAGAATGTAGGAGAGAGGGTTAAGGAGAGGCCACCATTGAGGCCTTAAAATTTTGTGAGAATTTAGCATTTTTTTTAAATAGAAAATGTAGCATTAAATGTCTTTAACCTTTCATTTTCTATATTTTTTTATTTAATTTACTTAATCAAACCATAATTTAATAACTGAGTAAATTACATAAATCGTTCCTGATGTTTGGTCACTTTTTGGATATAGTCCCTATTTCCAAAAAATTACACTGAGCGTCCCTAAGGTTTGACAAACCGCACGGAATTGGTCCCTCCCTCTAACGCCGTTTCTTTTTCAGCCGTTAAGTTGATCACGTGAGTGGCATGTGAGGGGTAAAATAGTCATTTTACTGTTCATCATCTCCTAAAGTGACCACCACCACCACCACCACCATCATAGTAAAAGGAATTGATCGATGAAGTTGGAGGCTGACTGAGTGCTCATGCTCATATCGATACTGATATTGTAAAAACCTAGCTTCATATTCGGCCAATTTTTTTTTTCTCAGCGCAACAGCGTGCTGATAACGTGTTAAAGGAAAAGAGAATAGAACAACAGTAATAGAGAGAATGAAGTTTCGTAATTCTCATTATTTTTTTTATTTTTTTTGAAAGGCAAGTAACACACGCACCCCTTTCGGGGGTATCCCACGCAACCACATGGAAACCCAGACTAATCCCCCCCGACCCAGTTATACCATCCCATACGGGGCAGGCCTGGGCCGAACTCCTGAACCGGCCCAAGAGCTGATATCGCCAGAGTAGCACCCAGGGCTCGAACCCGGGTAGTCAGGGATACCATCCACTGACCCCCCCAGGATATAAGCGCTTTATATAGGAGGATTACATAGAGATCGTGATAATCATGGAAGGAGATTTACTCCGTAAATAACTCTAATAATCTATATCTATATCTATCTCCATATTTATCTATATCGTCATATCCTTTAGACGATGGCACATTTATCCTACAACACAAAATGAATAATTGAATTATTTTACATTTATAAAAACTAGTTTTCTTGCAATAATTCATCATCAAAATATAGTTATTTTTATTTGTATTCTTTTATAACCATAAGTTTAACACGTTTTAGATGTTACGAAGCTTGTGCAACACGTCTTGCTTCATGTCAGTTCAATTGTTTATGTTTTTTTAAAGGGTATCCTAGGTTTTGTGTAGACTAATCTCTGACACTGATTGACTGCTAAGAATGCAGCCCTGAGATAATTCCTCAGTGGCTACAAGTTGCCAACGCCTGGATTCGAACCCGGGGTAGATGGGTTTATGAGCCACATCCCTCCAAGGCCTTAACCAGTACGCCACAAGCCTTGTGGTTAATTGTTCATGTCTTGATGATGTATAAATTTTGGTTTTGTGGGGCTGAATCCTTTTCAAGTCTTCATTAATTTAAATCGTACCTTATTACTCTAAAAAAATAAATTCCGACTTATAAATATTACTCTTTCCGTCCCAAAGTAAATATCCACAATTAAAAAGACACATAGTTTTAGAAGTATATAATTATTACACTTTTTATTTAATCAAAATACAATTTTACCCTTATTTATAAAGAGAGATATTTTCTTTATCATATAATTAAGGATAGAATGAGAAGTAAATATATTTTACATTTAAAAGTGGACATTTATTTTAGGACAAACAAAAATAGTGATGTAGTCACTTATTTTAGGACGAATGGAGTATTATAGGATGTGTTTGGTATGCGGGGTTGGGACATTATAATGTCTCAGGTTTGATGTGATATTTTATACTGGAGTAATATTGGACTGAATGAGACAAAAATTCATTTTTTATCGCATAAAAATGGGTAAAACAAAAATTAAGAAAATAAAACAAGATTGATAAATTACTAAACTACCATCGAATTCAAAATAAAATTCTAAAACTATACTCTTTCCTTTTCCGTCCACAATCCCCTTTATGTACCAAACACACCCTTACAAAAAAAATGTTTGTCAAGGGTTGGAGAAAATTTAGTCGATCACTGAATATGTATCCATAAACTAAACATGAAATTACTAACGAATTGAACGAGTGATAATTTGGACAATTGTTTTTATTTACTTTCAAAAACAAACAAATAAAATCAACGAATAGCTTAAAAACAAGTCTATAGATTTATGAAAGGCCTCGTCTTTTATTTTTAAGATAGAGAGATAATAGTTATTTATATCTAAAATTCGAAAATATATTTAAAAATCATGCATGAAATATGAGAACTAAATTGAGTTATAATTCCATTTGATATAAAGCAGATTTTAATTTTGGTATAAGAAGACCATGTGTTAAAACTACTTAATTAATATTGTTACCAATCTTGTCATTGAGGTTCTAATTTATTTTGTTGTGTGTTGTTTCTTTTCTACAAGGGCCAAAGTTGTTAAGAGGTGAAAGTAACGTGCTGTTCTCAATGTCTAGTTGAAACAAGGATAGAAGTGAAAAATAAAAGAGTTCAAGGGGGCTGATGTGAAATTCGTGAAGATAAGTTTGTGTATAAAAGGAGGCATTAGTCTATTAGGGTTATATACTGATTTTCTGTTTACTCTCTTAGATACACAGAGCGTTTCTCTCATTTTTAGGGTTTTTAGATTTGAGTTTATAACTTCAAATCTTTTGAAGTTCTTGTGAGATCTGAGTGAAACTGTAGTGAGTTTTCCATGTAAACGTTGTTTGTGGTTAATAAGAATCAGTTTGTACATTTTAACATGGTATCAGAGCAACACGGTTGAATCATCGCCGGAGTTTCTTCAGATCGTCATCCCCTCCGGTATTCTCTTTTCGTTTTTCTCTGTTCGTATTAACCCTTTTTCTTGGTACTCGTTTGTTGTATCGATCCTCTCTGGTCTTAGCTTCTTAGCTCTGGTCAGAAGTCATCGCCCTGGTTTTAAAAAGAAGCTTGGTCTGATTTCGTTCAGACCTTGTCCTTTTTTTCTGGAGTGTTTTCTTGCATTAATATCGATTAGATCTGGATATTTCTTGTTCTGTACGCTTATAACTGTACATCTATGTTTTCGATCTCTCTGATCTTGGCTCTATAGCTCTGATTAGAAGTGGTCAGTGTTTTTATTTTTTTGAAACTGTTAACATCTTCAGATCTGTTCTTCCTTTTACCCTATTTCGGTTGGAAATCTTGGTGTTATAAACTTGGTTTGGTGTTTTCTTGCATTAAAACAACTAGATCTGGTTTTTTTCGTTGTTACCTGTAGATTTACAGTTGTGCATCGTTATTTGTTGTTACCTGTAGATTTACAGTTTTGCATCGCTATTTTCGATCTCTCTGATCTTGGCTCCATAGCCTTGATTAGATCTGGTCAGTGGTTGTTCATACAGTTGTGCATTGTTATTTGTTGTTACCTGTAGATTTACAGTTGTGAATCGTTATTCTCGATCTCTCTGATCTTGGCTCCATAGCCTTGATTAGATCTGGTCGGTGGTTGTTCATACCCTGTTGTACATACATATCAGTGCTGCGTCATGTGTACTTTTGAAGATTCTGACTATATTGTCTTGATCTGGCTCTTATCTTAGTGTGATTGTTGGTGGCCATATTGGTTTGTTTGCTCTAAAATTACTACTACTAACCATTGCAGATTGCTCTTGATCTTGTTCTTGCTCTTTTCCGAAAAGGTTGAGAACATACACACTGTGGTTCCCTACCCGTGGATCTGTGCAGTGTGCATTCTCTCTTTCCTTCTTCTCTTACATTTTTTGTTCAGGTTCTTTATCTTGTTACTTGTTCCGCTGCGTACTGTGTTCGTGCACCCTCTGTAAGTCTTCTCTTACCTTGTGTGTTCCTTTTTCTGGGTACCTTGGTGATTGGCTTGACCTACCATCTTAAGAGTGGCAAGGAATCCTGCCTTAGTCACTAAAGTACTCTTCTCTTGTGTGTAATCTTCCTCTGTTCATTATGACTGGTGGAGAAGCTCGCAAAGATCCAGAACCGCAATCTCTGATTGCAAAACTAAATTTTGGTGATCCTCTTTACCTTCATCCCAGTGATACTTCGGGCGTTCCTTTACTTAGCCTAAAGTTATCTGGAACTGAAAATTACAAAGTATGGTCATGTGCTATGGTTTTGGCCCTAGAAACTAAAAACAAACTTGGATTTATTAATGGTTCTGTATCTCGTCCCACTGATAATGATGTTCTTGGTAGGCAATGGGACAGATGCAATTCTGTTGTGTTATCTTGGATTCTAGGGTCCACATCTGAGGAGCTATTTCTCAGTCAGGTTTTCTCTAAAATTGCTAGTGAGGTCTGGCAAGAACTTAAGGAAACATATGACAAAATCGATGGGTCTGTTACTTTCAGTTTGCATCAAAAGATAAATTCTCTTAGCCAAAATGGAATATCTGTTTCAGATTACTATCATAAACTAAATGCTCTATGGAAACAATTT
The DNA here is from genome assembly GCA_033807775.1 of Saussurea involucrata. Classification (NCBI taxonomy): domain Eukaryota; kingdom Viridiplantae; phylum Streptophyta; class Magnoliopsida; order Asterales; family Asteraceae; genus Saussurea; species Saussurea involucrata. The sequence goes on from CM066323.1 coordinate 35,217,259, forward strand.
GATGCATTAGTCAAACTTCCTTCATGTACCTGTAATGCTTCAAATGATTTTACTAAACATAATCAGCTCTTGAAACTTATGCAATTTTTGATGGGATTGGATGATAACTATATGCAATTGCGAAGTAACATCTTGACCACTGATCCTCTACCCTCTGTCAAAACGGCCTTTTCTCTTATATCAAGAGAAGAGTCCCATCGTGGTTTGTCCCGCTCCTCATCCGACCCTAAGACTCAGCACACTGCCTTTTTTAGTAAACCTGTCGACAACAGGAAAAAATCAGGAAAACCTATTTTGACTTGCAAACACTGTGGTGTCAACGGTCATACGATAGAAAGATGTTTTAAACTTATAGGCTTTCCAAAAGACTTTCAGTTTAATAAAGCTAAGTCAAATCAGTGTACTAAACCTTCCTCTAACAATCTTGGAGCTACCGAAGGTCCTACAAGTGGACCAAACTCCTCTAAATCTCTTACCTAAGAGCAACTCAACAAGTTGTTATTGCTGTTGGATCAGAAACAGAATGAGGGCTTATCTGCCAATATGGCAGGTAATTTTTTTGCAAACATGACTAGAAATTCAAAGGTTTTTTTAAACATGACCTGTAATTCAACCTTTTCTAAGAATTCCCAGTCTTGTTGGATAATTGACTCTGGTGCCAATCAGCATATGACTTCATCTACTGCCTGTCTTGATAACATTGTTGACATATCTGACCTAAATCTAAGAGTGACTCAACCTAATGGAAATGAGGCCAAAATCAACAAAATTGGGAACTATAGGTTGAATGATCATGTTGTGTTATTTGATGTTTTGGTTATTCCAGATTTTCATGTTAACTTGCTATCTGTTCATAAACTTGCTAGAGATAGCAAGGTCTTTGTTGGATTTGATGATTTTAAATGCTATCTGCTTCAGGGTTTGCCTCCCACGAAACTTGTGGGGACTGGTAGTGAATTTGGAGGATTGTATTTCTATGATCAGGTGCTTAGTGATTCTGTTAATCCTAAAACTTTGGGAAATAAAACCAACACGAATATGACTATTTCCTGTTTTGCTTCTCGTCAACTATGGCACAGTAGGTTAGGTCACCCGGCTGATCAAGCTTTGGCTTGCCTAAAAGGTCAATTAAATCTAGAAAATGGTTCGGAGACTCCTCCCTGTGAAATTTGCCACATGGCAAAACAAACTAGGGAGAAATTCAATCTTAGTAATCACTCTACCACTTGTCTAGGTGAATTGATACATATGGATTTATGGGGACCTTACCGTGTTCCTAGTAAGGAAGGATATAGATATTTTTTGACCTTAGTAGATGACTACTCTAGGTCTGTCTGGGTTTATTTGCTGAAATATAAGGATGAAGTGGTTGATTATGTTATTTCCTTTCACAGTCTCTTGATAAATCAATTTGGGAAAACTATAAAGGCTTTCAGAAGTGATAACGGCACCGAGTTTGTAAATCACAAACTGGGTGAGTTTTTTAGTTCAAAAGGCATTTTGCATCAAACTAGCTGTGTTTATACTCCTCAACAGAACGGAATTGTTGAGCGTAAACACAGACATCTTTTAAATGTTGCTAGAGCTTTAATGTTTCAAGGGGGAATTCCTTTAAACATGTGGAATGAGTGCATTTTAACTGCTACTTATCTAATAAATAGAACACCTTCCTCTGTGTTGAAAGGAAAATGCCCTTATGAAGTTGTGTTTGGGTTTGCTCCAGTGTTGTCACATTTGCGAAACTTTGGTTGTTTGTGCTTTGCTATTAGGCCTAATGTTTCTGATAAATTTTCTTCTCGAACTGAAAAATGTGTTCTTCTTGGTTATTCAAATTCTCAAAAGGGCTATAGATTGTTTAGTTTAGACACCAAGCAAATCATTGTTTCGCGTGATGTAAAATTTTATGAAACTGTTTTTCCGTTTAAAATGGGAGCAAATCATCAACATAATAATTCTGGTGACATTAATTCTTTGAATTTTTTCGATGACATTGTGATTCAGACTACTGACATTTCTTCTGAAAAACCCAATGATGATATTAGAGATAACTCGCAAAATGACAGCTTAAATCGTAGTTCTGAACATAATAGCCACTCTGGTCAGTTTACTAGTCATCCTGGTGCTGCCACTCCCAATGAGCTTGGTGGCACCAACGGAATAAACTTCCAAGGAAGGAATGCCGGATCAGAGAGTCCTGGTGATCCTGTTATGACTGATAATAACCAGAGTATGGCTGACGAAAATGATAATGATGTTCATTTGAGTTTCCCTCCTGAGGGTGGTATGGTTGAACCTTCTACTAGAAAGTCAAATAGGGTTTCAAATTTGCCCAGGAAATTTTCTGACTATATAGTAGAAGGAAAAGTTAAATATGGTTTGGAAAAGGTAGTAAATTACTCTTTTTTAAGCAAAAATAACTTTTGTTTTGTAACTACTCTTAACAAATCCGTAGAACCCAATAACTTTTTTGAAGCATGCAAGGATCAAAATTGGGTTTCTGCAATGAATGATGAAATGGAGGCTCTGTATAGGAATAACACTTGGACTTTAACTACTCTTCCTACTGGCCGAAAGCCAATTGGGTGTAGATGGATTTATAAAATAAAATATAAATCAACTGGAGAGATAGAACGGTATAAGGATAGATTAGTAGCTAAGGGATATTCCCAGCGTGAAGGTTTAGACTACGAGGAGACATTTTCTCCAGTTGTTAAGATGGTTACGGTAAGATGTGTTATTTCGTTAGCTGTTCAATATAATTGGCCTCTTTGTCAATTAGATGTTAACAATGCTTTTCTATATGGAGATCTAAATGAGGATGTTTATATGTCTTTACCTCCTGGTTATTTTTCAGCTAATGAAAAGAGAGTGTGTAAGCTTAATAAATCATTATATGGTTTAAAACAAGCACCACGTCAGTGGTATGCCAAACTTTCTGCTTGTCTTTATGACAATGGTTTTGTTCAAAGTACTTGTGATTACTCTATGTTTACAAAAATAAATGATACTGTGTATTTGGTGTTGCTTGTATATGTGGATGATATTATTTTAACAGGAAGTTCGTTAACTGAAATAAATAAAGTCAAACAACATTTACAATCTAGCTTCAAAATCAAAGATTTGGGTGAGTTGAAGTTTTTCTTGGGAATAGAAATTTTAAGAACTGAAAAGGGTATTTGCATGTCTCAACGGAAGTACTGTCTGGAACTTCTTAGTGATTTTGGATATCTAGGTTGTAAACATGTTAGCACTTCTATGGACATGAATCTTATAGTCACAGATTCAGTTGGACCTGATTTAAAAGATCCACCTTTGACAGATTTTTCTGAATATCAAAAATTAATTGGTAGATTAATTTACTTGTTAGCTACGCGACCTGATATAGCCTTTGCAGTACATTGTCTGAGTCAGTTCATGCACTCTCCTAGACAATCACATCTTAAATTGGCTCTTCGAGTTCTGCGATATCTGAAATATTCTCCAGGAAAGGGTGTATATTTTTCTTCTTCATCTGAGTTTAGTTTAAAGGTTTTTGTTGATGCAGATTGGGGTAAGTGCCTTTCTACTAGACGTTCAGTTACTGGTTATTGTTTGTATTTGGGTAAATGTATGATATCGTGGAAGAGTAAGAAACAATCAACTGTCTCTCACTCTTCTGCTGAATCTGAATATAGAGCAATGGCTTCTGCTTTATGTGAGATTATTTGGGTAGTAAGTGTTTTAACAGATTTAAAAATTAAAAATCTTTTACCTGTTGATCTAAATTGTGATAACAAGTCAGCAATACAAATTGCAAACAATCCAGTTTTTCACGAAAGAACTAAGCATATAGAAATTGATGTACATCAAGTAAGAAATAAAGTTGCTTCAGGAATGCTCAAGACTGTTAAAGTACCGTCTTTAGAAAATCCTGCAGATATCTTTACGAAATCACTTGGTGTAAATCAACACAATTATTTGTGTTCTAAATTAAACATGTTGGATCTTTTCCAGTGCCAAGATTGAGGGAGGGTGTTAAAACTACTTAATTAATATTGTTACCAATCTTGTCATTGAGGTTCTAATTTATTTTGTTGTGTGTTGTTTCTTTTCTACAAGGGCCAAAGTTGTTAAGAGGTGAAAGTAATGTGCTGTTCTCAATGTCTAGTTGAAACAAGGATAGAAGTGAAAAATAAAAGAGTTCAAGGGGGCTGATGTGAAATTCGTGAAGATAAGTTTGTGTATAAAAGGAGGCATTAGTCTATTAGGGTAATATACTGATTTTCTGTTTACTCTCTTAGATACACAGAGCGTTTCTCTCATTTTTAGGGTTTTTAGATTTGAGTTTATAACTTCAAATCTTTTGAAGTTCTTGTGAGATCTGAGTGAAACTGTAGTGAGTTTTCCATGTAAACGTTGTTTGTGGTTAATAAGAATCAGTTTGTACATTTTAACACCATGGATTTTATATTATCAGGTATGTTTCGTTCTTTTTTTATTGATTTCTTCTTTGTCCTTTCATCTGCTTCTTCATCTAAATTTAGGGTTTCCGGAAATTTAGATGTTCCAAAATTAAATTTTGAAATTTCGTTTGTCAATTATGGTGTTTTTGCATTTGTTATTTGCAAAGTTGTGTGGTTGAAGTGAATCGAGCTCAATGGACTATTTATGACGATGATGAAAAATACCAACTCCAAGTCGACTTTGCAAAGGTGGGCGATTTTGCATTTCGCTGTTTTGGGTATTCTGGACTTGGTGACCCCAAATACTTAATCCATTGATTCTTTAATTCATGGGAAAACGGAAGTGAAACCGAGGTGGGGGTGAATATTGTTCAGGTGGCATTGAGAAAGATGTGACTGAAGATGACTAATCGACTCGTGTTGCACAGGTAAAGCTCCCCTTAGTCTCTTAGGTTCATTAAGGCTGTATAAAAGTTTTATGTGTCCCATTAGTGGGCATGATGTATTTGTTTATTTATTTATTCTCATCCTCAATTTATGGACGATGTAGGAGGAAGTAGAAGTTTCTGGAACCATTTGTTCCGAAAAGAAAAATGATGACTTGCATGAGAGACCGTAATTGAAGTTAAGTAGAGAACAAATGTGATCCTTATTGTACAGGTAAAAAGAGTGTGCTTTCTTTCTTTCTTTTTTTCCAAAAATGCATCTACCTGTAAAATCCATGGTTATGTCCATCAGTGCATGAAGTTTGATTATTTTGTTACATTTTTTAAACTAAAACAGGAAGTAACAGGAGGCAATCTAGATACTGTTGTGTTGAGGTAGACTAAATATTAATTTTTTTTCATCCTCATTTCGTTTTCCAGAGGTTGTAGGGTCAAGCTGAAACGATTAACGAAACATCTATGGTTGGCAATTCAATTATTCTTTAATTCATTGGAGGTACTAGAGCTCAAAGTTGGTAGCAAAACACCTATGGTTGTAAGTTCATTTGTCAATTTCATTTAAACTTTTAACTATTTATAACATGAAGTTCTCTATATTGACGTGTTCTTAAAAATGATTTCATACATGACTACATGAGAGTACAATTTAGCAAAACAACTCAAATTCTTGTGTAATTGCCAAGAAGTTGTATCAAAGATTGAGGTATGAGCTTTATCACCCGAACATGGTGCAACAAATTTGTTTCATTTCACTATTCAGTTTCATTTGAATCCTCATGCAATTTCCACCTTCCAACAAATCATATGCTCAACAAACTAGAAAGAAAGAATGAGGTTTGTCCATCAGTGCATGAGGTTTGATTATTTTGTTACATTTTTTAAACTAAAACAGGAAGTAACAGGAGGCAATCTAGATACTGTTGTGTTGGTGTAGACTAAATATTAATTTGTTTCCATTCTCATTTCGTTTACCAAAGGTTGCAGGGTCAAGCTGAAACGATTAATGAAACATCTATGGTTGGCAATTCAATTATTCTTTAATTCATTGCAGGTACTAGAGCTCAAAGTTGGTAGAAAAACACCTATGGTTGTAAGTTCATTTGTCAATTTCATTTAAACTCGTAACTGCTTATAACATGAAGTTCCCTATATTGACGTGTTCTTAAAAATGATTTCATAAATGACTACATGAGAGTACAATTTAGCAAAACAACTCAAATTCTTGTGCAATTGCCAAGAAGTTGTATCAAAGATTGAGGTATGAGCTTTATCACCCGAACATGGTGCAACAAATTTGTTTCATTTCACTATTCAGTTTCATTTGAATCCTCCTGCAGTTTCCACCTTCCAACAAATCATATGGTCAACAAACTAGAAAGAAAGAATGAGGTATGAACTTGATCCTTCCATTTTTTAGTATGTGTTGGAGATTCTCTTACTAAATAACTACAACACCTTATATTGATCATCCTGAGCTGATACTTTTTCATTACAATCTCGGATCATATGAATGTCTTTGGTTGTAGCATCCGATACAAATGTCGCTTTCCTTATAATTTTTTGTGGAACACCAATGAGACTATATAATATTGCAATCCTAATGCCATTAGAGAGAAATACTAGGTTCTCGATACCTTGTAATGATAAGGCTTAAAGAGGAGCTTAACAGTATGAATTTTGAAACTTGCGTCGAACCTCAGTCACCTGTATCAAAAATTAAATATTGCTACACTAGGTGTCCCATTAATGTTCTTGGATATAACTAAAATAAAATTATTCTGTAACTTCCCCTAATGGACGCCCATAGACCTATAAATCCGTCTTATAATTGATTAACCCCCCAAAAAATTCAATCAATTATGATTGCACCACCACCACCACCAAGTTTGTAAGCGAAACCTTAATAGAAATTATAATTGATTAACACCCCAAAAAATTTACGATATGATAGCATATTATCATGCGTTTGTATCTAAGACAAACTCTAATGATAGTTTTCTACTACACCTAATGACCAATCAGTAGTAAAAGTCTTTTTTTCTAACCTATGTATCCAATAATTGATCTACTTCGCCAATGACGTGTAGCTCAATTGGTTCAGGGGCGAGGAGATGTTTGCTCCAATAGGCCGTTGGTCACGAGTTCGAATCCTGCGGGAGACGGGCTCGGGGGCCCCTCGCAATCGCCTTGCCGCTGAGTGAGTCAGGTATGCCCCCCACATTATGGAATTGGCAGCCGATTGTGGGCCAGTTTGAGTTTGCCGGTTAAACAACCTTTTGCTCCAATAATTGATCTACTTCAGATATAACAAACCACCCCAAGTGGTGCCGTATTGGCTTGTTATCAACTAATGCTACCCATCATTTATGATTCAAGTTTTACATGGCTACATAAATTGCATCATCCTCTTGCCAACTAATGCCACCCATTCCATCTCCTGTCGGTTATCGTTCTATTGCACAAAGACAGATTGGTTTACACTTTCTAGATAACACACAAATTGGGTGCATTTACCTACACATTGAACCTAAATTTGGTACTTCCTTTATGTCAAAAATGTAACATTTTTGCATTTTTACAACCCAACCCAGTTTAGGTTAACCGTTCACATTCACCCAAATTATCCGTAAATTCTTATTCATTTGTTTTAAATTGATCTCTAACATGTAAATTTTTGCTAATGGAATTAGAAAAAAAATGTATCTAAGAAGATGAATTAAAAATGGCAATTTGTAATCGTCAGGAAATAATAGTTGGTTTTACTTTTACAATTTGAATATCATGAACGAAAGTTAATAATTGAGTTATTCTTAGTAAATTAAATATAAGATGCATTAATTTTAATTTTGTTTTGTTCAAACATAAAATTTAGATTTTTAATCAGTAGTGACATTAATCTTTTATATATGGTTTATAATTTTTTTTTACATACCAATGCATTGCAGCGGCACATAACAAAATACATAGCTAGGGATGTTTTTAAGTTGCTTTCATTAAGGTTTTCAATTTTCAATTTTCTTGTAAGTTTATGATGGTAGAATTGCATTGATGGTTTTCTTGATGACTCAATCACCATTGCTGAGATTTTATAAAGTAGATTTTGGGCAAATGAAATTTTATATGTTTTGTTTTAATTACGTCTCGTATAAGCTTGTGGTTCCTGATGGAGTCACTGTTAGTTTCTCATACCAACAAGATTAGTTCAGTAGTTGTCTGTAGTTTTAATATCATGTAAAAATCTTATTCAAAAAACAAGGCTCATGTTACTCATATGTGGGTAAGTTCTACATTGTTGAATGTTGCTTACTAATTTAGTGGGTAAAGTAGGCAGTTAATATATGATTGATTGAATTGGTGAGATAAACTAGGTTATGCCTTTTTGTTTATAGTCAAAATCCAAAAAGGCAGGACATGGCAATACCAATTAAAACTACTGATGCTGATAAGATTTTGAACTAAAAGACTCCAATGTGATACGGTCTTAGTGGCCTGGATACACATTCACATTTATGGTTATAGCTTAGAACATAAAAGAAGTTTCAACCCCTAAAATGTAATAAGGTATGGAAAAGCCTATTCAATTATGTGCAACTGCTCACAAGATTTTGACATTTTGTCTTCATTTGTATATTCACATGAAAGTTTAGACCCAAAAACACGTTTTTACTACTTGTGTATGTTTTATGCATCTGATAGGTTTGATATTATTTTCAATAAATTTGAATGAAGAGTACCGGATTCTGTTTTGAGTCATGCGTCTCACAAATATGATTTTGGTTCCTTAATGGTGAAATAGTTGATGTATTGGATGTTGATCTCTTGTGGTATTGAATCATTTCTCAAATGGTTGTCGGATTTGAGTTTAATGGTGAGGCTGTAAGGAAGTGGTATATTTAAAATTTGATCTTCATTATGAAAATGAAAAACGTTGCTGTTGTTACTTAGATAGATGTTTTGTACCGACACCAATTTTTAATTTATTTTGTTGTTTAGGATGTATTAGCTTTCTGTTTTGGTGTTCTTTTTCAGTTTGCTATCTTACTTGTGGCAGGTAAAGATAACCGATATCATTGTGGTTATTAATAGGGTTGTAATCGTATAACACTTCGACTTGGTAAAAACGAATTTACATTGCATTACTTATATTTGTTCAAATGTTATATTTCGCTGCATTGCAGCGAGCACATAACTAGTATATATATATATATATATATATAAATATATATTATTCCTCAATAATTAACCATGAAATGCTCGTAATATAATTCTTTTTCGAAAAACATCTTTGGGGAATTTATTTTTCAGAAAATAAGCTTATTTTTATTTATTATATTTCAAATGCATCTTAGAAAAATACACGATAACTATAATAAATACACAAAGATTTGGTTTTAAATTGTAGAACAATAAAACTTATTTAAATATAAATTTAAAGTCAAACATAGACAACTAATAAACAATAAAGAAAGTTTATACACCATATATTTACATTGTAAATAAGATGACTCAATTTTACAGTAAAGTGATCATTTAGGCTGCGTTTGGTTGTGGGACAAGAGAGGAACAGAACAGAACAAGGACTTTTGTCCCATGTTTGGCGTGACTTAAGATGGAACAGAACAGAACTAAGTAGAACAAACATGGAACACATGTGTTCCACCAAAAACCATGGAACTAAGCGGAACTAAGTGGAACAAGGAGCTTTTTGACAAAAATACCCCCTTCTTCTTCTTCTTTGTTTCCCACCACCGCCACCACTAAATAACCCACTAGGGGTAAATTGGTCATTTTGTCAGTCCTGTTCTGTTCTGTCCAGTTTAGTTATGTTCTACCAAACGCTAGACAGCTGTCCTGTTCTGTCCTGTTCTGTCCTGTCCTGTCCTGTCCTGCAACCAAACGCACCCTTAGTATTTATCATATCAAAATAATATACTTTTAGTCTTAAAATTCATGTGATTGTATTTATTTTTGAGAAAAAAATCAATAATTACATCTTAAAAATACTATGATTATACATCTGCAACAGAATTGGTAGTAAAAAATATAGAAGGGTAATTAATAATTACAATTTACTTCTAAAGAGTCTCACATTTAAAGTTAATAAACAACTAAGAAAAAATAATAAACTCAAATACATAAAGGATACAAATTGAATATCACAATGACCAAATCTACAATAAACATAACATAAGGATCATAGTCAAGAAAAACATCAAAACATAGGGACCAAATCCACAATTCACTATTTAATTAATAATAAATAGAGTGAATTGACAATTATACCCATCATGTGCAAGGTACATGATGCCTTTAACCTTTCAAACTTAACGGTGTCAGTGTTAAAGGACCCTAAACAATATATTGCATACCACATGGACCATATCCATAATAATCATAAAATGAGAACCATAGTCAAAGAAAATACAAAACCACATACACCAAATCCACAATTCACTCCCTAATTTATAACCCCCTTTTATGCCTAATTAATACCTTAATTCTTTAATTAAATTTATTTGGATCATCTCATGTAACAAATTTAATAGAAAACATACCTTTGAAAATACTTGGTTAAGCAATAGAATTGAATTGGATTGAATTTGAAGAAATTTAATGTTGAATTTTATTCCAATGTTATATTTGGTTTAAGGATTTCCTAAATTTAAAATCCAAATAGGGGTGATTGGTATTTCAAAGGAATTACTATGATTTGTATTTGTATGTAATAATATTTTCTAATATATTAAAAATATTTATAATTAATTAATAAAAAGATATTTTAATTATTTTTATAATTACTTATAACTATAAATTATATAAAAAGAATTAATTCAAATTTATTCTAAATCTTACAAACCAAATACTAACTAGGTGTTGGTTGAGGGTATTGAGGGGTAGAGAATGATAATGATAATGAAAGCTGTTGTTTGATTTGATACAATATAATGGGTTCATTATCTCAAACCCATTAATTTTCATTCCTGACCAAATTGGGGGGAATTGAAATTTATTCTCATTCAATCATTTTTTCTCATGCGTCCCTTTATTTCTCGATGTTGAATGATTTTTTTTTACTTTCATGTTGGGCGTCACATATTTCTATTAAAAACATTATATAAAACATTTTTTTATTAATTATATTAGTTTAACCAAACAATATCAATTGAATGCTCATTCATTTTGGTTTGTAACATTGGATAAATATTGGAGGGATTTGGAATCCAATTCCATTTCAATCTCATATTTGGTTTTAAAGATTGTTTGGATTTAAAATCACGAAATATCATTAAAATCTCGGGATTTTCTTTGAAATCTCACAAACATGGGATCTAGAACTCTCGTGGGGTTTGTTGGTATTTTGCGAGATTTTATAAGATTTGTGTGTGGTTATATTTTAAAATTTGTTGAAAACATTTGTTTTATAATAACAATATATAAAAAAACAATTAATTTTATTATTATTTATATTTTGTTTATAAATCATTTATAAAAAGTGGACTTCAATTCCATTTCAAATCCTACAAACCAAACACACAAAAGTTTTCAAATCCTTCCAATTCAAATCCTTACATGAAATTCAAGTCTTCTGAATCCATTCCATCAAATAAAACAACCCTACATATTGTTGGGGGGTTTCGGGGAAATCGTGGAGAGATAGAGTGATTAGAACTTGGATAGAAAACAGAGATCGCGTGAGAGCTCGCTTTCCGTAAGAGATATTTCGACCCTATACTGCCCGGGTATCACGAAATTCTCTCGAGGATAATCTCTATTTTTCAATGTATCGATTAAGGCAGAAATCGATTCATACTTATACACTTTAGAAATCGTAACCTACACCATATTGATTCAGGAAATAATATCTCATTTAATGAGATTGATTGTGGAATTAAAGACGGCAGTTACAAATGTGAAAACAGTCCAGACGCCGGCGCCACTTTCCGCGCCAGCAAATTCGCGCCAAAAAGCGCGCCAACCAGCAAACAGACCATGGCGCCAGTATCCGCGCTAGCTAACTGGCGCCGGTATGCGTGCCAAGCACAAACCAGCGCCAGTACTGGCGCCAACTCTAATTTCACAATACCACTTTGTAACGTGCCATTCTCAACCGTCCAACAATCTCGGGTTCTAGTTAGCTTACACGAGTGTGCACTCCACACCTCCTAACTCATGTTATAGCTTAGCTAACAACCCCATTATTACCTTTGTGAATCCAACTACACAAAATGAACATGATGATTTCACTAAAATCACCAACATTCCTCCCCCATTTTAGTGCAATCCTTGATTCACAAAATAAAATTCAATACAGGTAAACAAACTCATGCATAAATGAAAATATCTAAAAGATTGAATTTTCATCTTAGTACATTACACATTTCAAATACTCGAGAATCCGGGTGTCCTAAGGATTGAACCCGTTAACCCATTTGAGTACCAGAAAATAACATACACATGAATTTAAATGACTCTCTAAAGTATAAACTTGACACTATACAGGCCATGTGTCCTTATCCATTCGTGAGTGCATCAAAGCCAAGTCCAAGCTTCTTGAAGCGGCCACACTTCACACTCATATAGGTAGTTCTTTTCTTCATGCACCTGCACATGCATTTTTACAAAAGAACAATTACCTCCTTCACTTGCAGTACCGAGCACAAACCTTGGGATTATCATCTTGTGCTCTAATCTCTTAGAGTGAGCTTCCCCATTGAATTCAACTTCTAACGTTGTATTAGAAGGGAATTGGGTATCTCACTGTTAGAGATTTAGATGGACTTTAATCCCATCCCTATCACCGACTTATGAACCAAGTCCCTAGCTAACCCCTTCGTCAAGTGGTCCGCTAGATTTTGTTGCGACCGAACAAATTCAACCGAAATCACCCCATTCGTGATTAGCTCACGAATCATGCTATGTCTAACACCTAAGTGTCTAGACTTGCCATTATACACTTGACTATAAGCTTTAGCCAAAGTAGCCTCACTATCACAACGGATAGAAATGAGTGATATTGGTTTTGGCCATAATGGAATTTCATGGACCAAATTCCTTAGCCATTCCGCCTCTTTACCGGCAGCGGCTAATGCCACAAATTCCGACTCCATAGTCGAACTCGTGATGCAAGTTTGCTTCTTGGAAGCCCATGAGATGGCACATCCCCCAAGCAAGTACACCCAACCACTCGTAGAATAGTGGTCTTCCAAATTGGTAATCCAACTTGCATCCGAATATCCCTCCAATATTGAAGGAAACCTGACATATGACAAACCATAATCAATGGTTTTCTTCAAGTATTTAAATACTCGTTTTATCGCTTGCCAATGATGAATACTAGGATTACTAGTGTATCTACTCAACTTTCCTATGGCAAAAGCGATATCCGGCCTAGTGCTTGTCATGGCATACATCAAGCATCCAATAGCCTTTGAGTACTCGAGTTGTGACACCGCTTCACCCGAGTTGGGCATAAGCTTCACACTCGGATCCCATGGAGTACTCATCGGAGAACAATCAAAGCAATTAAATTTCTTTAATACTTTCTCAATGTAATGAGATTGCGTAATTGCAATCCCTTTGTTCTCACGCTTGATCCTTATACCAAGGATCACCTCCGCCTCTCCCATATCTTTCATGGAGAAACTCAACGACAAAAACTCTTTGGTTTTCCCAACTTGATTTTGGTCGGTGCCAAAGATCAACATGTCGTCAACATATAAGCAAATGATTACACCGTTACCGGATGTGTCAAATTTGCTATATACATACTTGTCCGCTTGGTTTATCATAAAACCGTTGGACAAGATAACCTCATCAAATTTCTGATGCCATTGTTTGGGTGCTTGTTTCAGCCCATACAATGATTTTACCAGTTTACATACCTTATGCTCCAGCCCGGGCATAACAAAACCTTTCGGTTGTTTTATGTAAACTTCCTCCTCCAAATCACCATTCAAGAATGTCGTTTTGACATCCATTTGGTGAATCACTAAATTGTGGATAGCACCTAAGGCTATCAACAATCTAATCGTGGAGATCCTTACAACCGGGGCATAAGTATCGAAATAATCGATGCCTTCCCGTTGCCTAAAGCCTTGGATCACTAATCGAGCTTTGAACTTGTCGATTGACCCATCCGCTTTCATCTTCTTTTTGAAGATCCATTTGCAACCCAAAGGTTTGCAACCCGGTGGCAATTCCGATAATACCCAAGTATTATTCCCCATGATGGAGTCCATCTCATCATGTATTGCTTCTTTCCAGAAAGCAACATCTTGAGACTTCATAGCCTCATCAAATGATTTTGGATCCTCCTCAACACTATAACAGTAAAGGAATTGGGATCCAATCTCATTTTGATCCCTCTACCAAGTATACTTGGAAATCGGGACCAAAGGATTTTTCAATCCTTCCTCTTTTGCTCCTTCGAATCATCGGATACTCGGTTGGAACAATTGCTTGTTCTTCAACCTCTCTAGTTTCACTAGTACTTGGAACTATGTCCTTTGGCCTAGACATTGAAGAGAATATAGTCTCATCAAAAATTACATCTCTCGATTCTATAACGGTGTGAATCGCTATAGAATCATTAGGTTCAATAACATAGAACCTATAAGCTTTGGAATGCTCGGCATATCCAACAAAGATGCAATCAATACCATGTTCACCCAAAGTCTTCCTTTTGGGTTCGGGTAGTCGAACAACCGCTCGACAGCCCCAAACTCGAATATAACTCAAGTTCGGCCTTTTCTTGAACCAAAGTTCATATGGGGTAATCTTGTTCCATTTATTGGGAACTCGATTCAGCAAATAACAAGCCGTTAGCATGGCTTCACCCCAAAATCCATCACTCAAACCCGAGTAGGATAACATAGAGTTCACCATTTCTTTGAGAACTCTATTTTTCCGTTCCGCCACACCATTTTGCTGTGGTGTATAAGGCGCCGTAGTCTCATGAATGATTCCTACGGATTGGAAAAACATGGGGTCGTAATACTCCCCACCACGATCGGTGCGTAAATATTTTATATGGCAATTCATTTGCAATTCAACCTCCGTTTTATAAACTTTAAATTTAACCAAGGCTTCATCTTTTGAATGTAACAAATAAACATAGCAAAAACGTGAAGCGTCGTCAATAAAAGTGACAACATACTTTTTATTACCAAAAGACGGAGTTGAATGCAAATCACAAAGATCACTATGAATTAATTCAAGCACCGACGAGTCCTTTTTCACGTTAGGAAAAGGTTGTCTAGTGATCTTTGTTAACATGCAAGTTTTACACTTATCGGTCTTAATATCAAAAGCCGGAATAAGACCGTCTTTTGACATTTCAACCATCCGCTTAAAATTAACGTGACCAAGTCTTGCATGCCATAAATTAGAATCAACACAAACGCTATTTGTAATAAAAACAGAATTTGAAACAACATTCATTTTATTCAAATTCAACATAAACATATTATTAAGCAAATAACCAAATCCAACAAAAGAGCCACCCTTTGACAAGATAAACTTGTCCGACTCATAAACTTGCCTATATCCTAACTTATTCAAGATGCTACCGAAAATCAAATTCTTTCGAATTCGTGGTACATACAAAACATCAAAAAGTTCAACTACTTTGCCAGAACTAAATTCTAGCCTAACTAAGCCTCGTCCAAGAATGGGAGCCATCGACTCGTTCTCCATGCGTAGCATTGATCCGTCTTCAACCGGTTCCAAGGAGGTGAACCAACGGCGATCTTTGCACACATGACTTGTAGCACCCGAGTTGATCCACCAAGCGACATCATCATCCTGCACATAAAAAGATTCGAGTATTAGTGATACATAATTCAAATTTGAATTAAAACCAAAGTCAAAAATCTGACCTTGCCGTGGGTTTTGATCCTTGGATCCTTGCCCACCACCACTTGTGCTTGCTCCATTCTTACTTTTGACAACCCGACAATCCCTTTTGAGATGGCCGGTCATCCCACAGGTCCAACAGGTTAATTTAACCTTTTTATTGGGCCCTTTCTTGGCTTCATTGAACTTACGTTTTCCCTTGAAGTTGTTAGTCTTTCCCTCTTCCACCATGTTCACCGAAGGTGCAGAAACCTCTTTTATTTTAGGTTTCTCAGCCTCTTGCGCCCGAAGAGATTCCTCTATGCGCAAGTGACTACCGAGTTGCACAAGAGACAACTCTTCCTTCTTGTGTTTCAACATATGTTTGAAGTCTTTCCAAGAGGGGGGCAGTTTATCAATAATACTCGATACGGAGATGGATTCGTCCATCTTCATATCATGTTGAGCATATTGGCCGAGAATGCGAAGGAGCTCATTGTATTGCTCCATCACCGGCCTTGAGTCTACCATTTTGTAATTATTAAAATTACTCACCAAGAACTTCTTACTAGAAGCATCCTCCGCCATGTATTTGGACTCGAGAGAGTCCCATAGCTCTTTGGCAGATTCCACGTTTTGATAGATGTCAAAGAGGGAGTCACACATACCGTTTAAGATGTGGCCATGACAGATGTAGTCGTCGTTCTTCCAATTGCCGCGACGTCGGGTCACCTCCAATGTCTCGTTCTCCATCACCTCCGGCATTGGGGTGCTCAGCACGTACACGACCTTCAACGTCGTCAGCAAGAAATGCATCTTCTTCTGCCATCTACGGAAATCTACGCCTTCAAACTTCTCAAGTTTTGTGAACTTGGAAGTCATGTCTCTCACGGACTGATCATTCGCCATCTCTCTTCACGATGAGAAATATCTCTTACGATTGTTGGGGGATTTCGGGGAAATCGTGGAGAGATAGAGTGATTAGAACTTGGATAGAAAACAGAGATCGTGTGAGAGCTCGCTTTTCGTAAGAGATATTTCGACCCTATACTGCCCGGGTATCACGAAATTCTCTCGAGGATAATCTCTATTTTTCAATGTATCGATTAAGGCAGAAATCGATTCATACTTATACACTTTAGAAATTGTAACCTACACCATATTGATTCAGGAAATAATATCTCATTTAATGAGATTGATTGTGGAATTAAAGACGGCAGTTACAAATGTGAAAACAGTCCAGACGCCGGTGCCACTTTCCGCGCCAGCAAACTCGCACCAAAAAGCGCGCCAACCAGCAAACAGACCACGGCGCCAGTATCTGCGCTAGCTAACTGGCGCCGGTATGCGCGCCAAGCACAAACCAGAGCCTGGCGCCAGTTTAGCGCTAGCCAACTGGCGCCAGTACTGGCGTCAACTCTAATTTCACAATACCACTTTGTAACGTGCCATTCTCAACCGTCCAACAATCCCGGGTTCTAGTTAGCTTACACGAGTGTGCACTCCACACCTCCTAACTCATGTTATAGCTTAGCTAACAACCCCATTATTACCTTTGTGAATCCAACTACACAAAATGAACATGATGATTTCACTAAAATCACCAACACAGATTATAATAAATCCTATAAAATTCTTTCAATTCCAAATCTTTCCACAAAATCCAAATCCCGCAAAACTATTTTATCAAACCAAAACCCCCCTTAGAGTTTTTGTGAGAGAAACCACTTGTAGTTGATCAAAGACGAATTAGTCGATAATTAGGTAGCGTTTGACCGGACTGGATTGGACATGACTAATTGTCTATCTTGTTGTTGATACGACTAGAAGAAGTATTGCGTTTGATAAGCAGGATGAGACATGACAAAACTTTTGGATGGAACAATTACAATTATGTTTTTGCTAAGGTCGTTCTACTTTTTATGTTCATACAGAAGAGGAAGGGAACGAAAAACCTACTTGTTACCGTTTTACGTAGTTTTGTGACTTTGTCCCATGAAATTAGTTTTTATTTCAGGCTGTCTTTTTTTTGGTCTCGCCCCCTCCATCTAGTCTGTGCACCCTAAACGAAAACAAAACATAGAAGTCTACTCAAATTCATCAAATTCTTTTCTGATTAATCCACCTTCACCAATATTTGATAGTCAAAATGCGTGATTGATCATGCGTCATCTTAACGCTTTAGATCCAATAAGCTTTATTTGTCTTATTTATCCCTTCCTCTAATTTTCCCAAATTCGTCTCGAAAATTTTAGGGCTTCCAAATGTAATGTATCCTAATCCAAGAAGAATATTGTGATACAACAAATTCTACCGTTTCTTTCATATTGGTGATATTTGTCTAGGACTTAAAAGATTTA
Source organism: Saussurea involucrata (assembly GCA_033807775.1). Lineage (NCBI taxonomy): Eukaryota > Viridiplantae > Streptophyta > Magnoliopsida > Asterales > Asteraceae > Saussurea > Saussurea involucrata. The sequence goes on from CM066323.1 coordinate 35,235,340, forward strand.
TTTCTAATATTTTGGGTTTTCTATGAACTAACTGTTTAAAATTCTCAACTTTAACCAAAATAAATTGGTGGGTAACCTAAATGTCGTGCAGTTTGCTAGTTTTGGTTTTCAACCAAACCAAACGAGAGAATATACATCGTCTTACTTGAGGCCTTGGAATGGAATGTATGCAAACATATCGTATACCCTGACAAACATATATTGTCTGTTCTCGTGAAGATCTTATATTTTTCTTACACCCGTAAGTAGTGTTCATAAAACCTGAAAACCAAGAAACCGAACCGTACGTTTGATTTGAAACCAAAAATACCGGATATCCACGGGTCGTTTTCATTTTTTAATTATAGGTACCCAACCCAAATCGGATATTTTATATCATTAACTATATTTTATTTAATTTTTAGTATTCATTTATTATTAACTTAAAGCTAAAAGTGTAATTAAAGATCTTTTATGTTTTGAATTAGGTGGTGAAGGTTAAATTTGGTGGTATGAAGTTGTGCAAGAATCGCCAAGTCATCAACCCAAAAATGGATATCTTTAAACAATTAATTAAAGTTAATTTAATTTAATTTGTAGCGTTTTGAATTAATTTTGTAATTGATTTAAATGTTTGACTCTCGTATTATTTTTATTAAAATGATAATTTTTATTAAGGACGGGTTTTGGTCAAGTATTCATGTAGTGTGATGTTCAGTTTACATTTTTCCTACTAATCGAGTATAATCGAACTGTAAGCACCTCTAGCCTTAAACATGCATTTTAATTGGTTTGTTATGTTGGATGTATCCCCTAATCAACCTGTTTGAAATCAAGTTATTTTATTCCGTTTATCATGAACTAGATACATGCCCGTGCGCGATGCGGCACAAAACATTCCGAATCTAAAACTAAAAACTCGAAAAAATAATTTTGTTCCATGTTTAGTTTTATTATCCATCGCATAATGCCAAGAATAACCATAATTTTTTATAAAAGAAGTATAGATAGATAAACATAGATAATAGTGTAAAATGTACAAATTTAAAAAATCTCGATACATAATTCTTGAAAAATATCTAATTATGAATGTCTATTTTAAACATGATAAGGGTATAAGATGAAAAATACAAATATAAAAAATATAAAACAAATTAATTCGTATATATTCATGATATTTAATAATATGATTAAATCCAAACTTATTCAATATTTGGCTCATTTCGAAGGTATTGACGAAACGATTACAATGGTATAATTTGTAAAAAAAATATACATTTTAGTTCATATACGATTATTTATGTTAAAAAGATAAGGGTCTAAAACCAAAAATGAAAAGTAAGGGATTAAAATTAAACTGAATAACTAATTATAAGGGTATTAAATGTAAATTATATATTTAAAATGGATTTTGTTGGGAGATATATACCGAGGTAAGTGTGTGGAGTGGTAGTAGGTATGCATTAAAAGTTGTACGACATGCTATTATCTTAAACTTTCAAAACAACCGTTTTGGAATTTTAATAAGATAGTATAGAACTATAGATGATTAAATGTGATTTGCACATGCATGGTTAAATGTGTTTTTTTTTTCAGTTAGAAAAAAAGTCAAACTTTGGTCAAAACTAACGGTTTTTGGTTTGTTTGGCTAATGAGGTCTTGTTTTATTTATGTCCATTAATCATATAAATATAAGTAATCACAAAACGTGATTATTAACTAAGTAATCTATATAAATAAAAACCCGATGTGTTAATTTTATTCGTGGGATAAGAATGAGAGAACTTTAAAACATGTAACTTTTATCCGTTTTGCTAAGTCCATTAATTTAATTTGCAAAATAGTTAAACCAAACTAATTTGTTTGGTCAAATTTTGCATCCTAAACAATTTAAACATGATCATTAATTTGATTAAGTTTTTGAAATATCTTTGAACTATGCTTATTAGTTGGGTCCTTGTTCTCGAAATTCTGTCACTTGTAATTAGTTCATCCATTTGCACTTAACCGTCAGGTTAAATTGACACCAAAACCCACAAGATGTTAGAATATAAGAGCATCTCCAAAAACTTGGTGTAATTTTTTTACAATAGAATATAAAATGTCCAATTCTCTAAAAAGTTTTACTTATAACTCCAATAGATATTCTCTTTTAGCAGTTCTAACATTAACTATCTATTAATAAAATATTCAAATTTGAAGATTTCCACTTTATTTATCTTCGTTTCTCCTTTTTAGCATACCATATATATATATATATATATATATAGCATTACTGTTGGAGTAAAAAGTATTCATAAATCTCCAAAATTTTCTATTTTAACGGTTGGAGATGCTATAAGATTTTTGCTGGCCTACATGATCTTGAATTCTGATACAATTCACAAAGAAATGAAAACTTTGTTAGAACTATGTTAGGAGTAAATACCGAGAAGAGGCTTCAACGATCAAGTTAGGCAATATATTTCTTGAAGATATAAACAATATGTAGGGGGAAAAGAGAATCTTGTATCTTTTTAGCTTGATGAAAATGATGTCTTTTTTCAATTCTTCAACTTTAATTGCTAAAGTCATGATCACCTGGTAAGCGCTAACCATGGTAAAAGTTGTCTTACACACTTATCGGGTAAGACTTTCGGTTCTTGCATTCGTTCTTATCGGGTAAGATTTTTAGTTCTTGTCATGTTAATGCGGTAGGTAATGTGACTTGGTAAGCACTTACCCGAGTAAGCGTTTAGTAAACGGCCCCTTAGTTGATGATTAGCAACTAAGGTACTCGATTTAACCTTCAAGAAATTTAACCTTGTCATGTTGCTATGATCAGGTACTCGATTTAACCTTCAAGAAACTCGACTTTTACATGTTTTTAGACAGCAACTTGATGTGATCATGTACTTGATTTAACCTTTACAAACTCGATTTTACATGTGCTTAGACTCGCTTAGACTTTAGACAGCAACTTGTTGCTGTGATCACGTACTCAATTTAACATTCAAAAAACTCGATTTTACATGCTTTTGGACAGCATTCTGTTTCTGAAAATCTCAGGTTCTTGGTGGTGGTGGTGTTTATGTGCGTTGTTTATGTGAATCAATTGGATTTCTTGAATCTTGATGATGTACTTACACAAATAGTTTCTTAATTCTAGACGTATGGAACAGACGCATAACAAATATGACAAAATAACATTCATTAGCAAACAATTAATCTGTTATACTAGAAAGGGGCTTACCGCTTGTTTTCTTCATTGAGCTTCATATGTGTTTTTCATGACATTGATATGTGTTTTCTTTTCATAGAGCTTCATATGTGTTTTTCATGACATTGATAAGTGTTTTCTTTTCGTAGAGCTTGATGATGAGGTTCAATTGCATAGGAATATCGTTGGCCAAACATATATGGTTACTTTAAGAGAAGAAATTGTGACGCGGTTAAATCAAAATGGAGATTGATTTTAGTTGTCATGAGAATTTGTTCATGTTTTGTATTGTATTTGAATAAATTGATGTATTTAAGTTGAATTTTTGAATGTGTTAAAAAATAATGGTAGTATAATTTGATTAAAATATAGATGTTTTTAAAAATTCAACAATATAACATTTTGAGATGTAAAATATATAATTATACATATTCAGACGTTTCCCAGTAGACAAAAACAAACAGTCTAACTGATTCAGATTTCAGATTTCGGCACCACCTCTTAAAAATCAGAAGTGAAATCAGATTTCAGAGTTCAGCACCTCTTAAAAAACAAACGCCACCTAAATACGTGGTCTCGTTTTCATCCAAAGACACACAAAACAGTACACGAATTTTCAGACTGATATTCTCTCGATTCAACACACTCTCGAACAGTAGCATACGGTTTATTTCCGGCGATCTTTTCAGGCAAGTGTCATCTCCGGCAGTTCCAAAAATTGCTTACGCTGTTGTACTCTGGGAACAGACGGCAAATCTGTTTAAGGGAATCGTGTGTAACACGAGCCTCAGCGGTTCTCGTTTTGTTTATAGGAATTCGTTTCCTTTATATTCTGCTTCTTCTTATTTCTGTTTCGTTTTCGTGATTTAATATTTAATCTAGTGGACGATTAAATTATGTTAAAAATACCAACAACTTTCTTGGAGGTCAAGGGTTCAAGTATCACTAAATGTGAAGAATGTGTATGAGTTTTGTCATATATAAGTACAAGTATCCACTAGTGCGCGTTGCATAGTGAATAACAACACTATGCTTTTTATTTTGAAAGAGAAAGATTGAGACGCGATAAGGATTTGACTCGGCCATTACCCGATCGGAAATCAATCGCTTCATTAATACCACTAACATGAGACGACAATAGTCGTTGATACAAGAGTTTAAAAACGGAGGAGTTACATTGTAAATGAAAGGACAAGATAAAGAACGAGAGTGTCTCGCTAGTAAGTGAACCGCTTCGTTTGCTTGTCTACCAATAGCATGGACTGAACTGTTGTCCAGGTTGCCGAGAAGGCTCCAGATATCCCGAATGATGTCACCAAGTTCTGAGTTGTCAAGATTTGGGTCGTAAATCGCATCCACCACTACTTTAGCATCCATCTCGAAGATTACGTTAGAGTAGTTACAACTACTAATGTATTGTATCTCTGAGTGCATTAGCCTCACATTCTCGAACCCAGGGAAGGAAGGGGATGGGTGTCACCTTAGCAGTAACAAAGTTACCCCTACTATCACAGAGGATAGCGCTAAAACCCACCAAGTTGGAGTTCTCAAAGGTGGCAGCGTCAATGTTGCACTTCAGAAAATCGCTTTTCGAGGGGTGCCAAATATTGAAGCAAGGGGGGTTATAAGATGCCTGGTCCGGGATGTGCAAGCAACTTGCCAGTCAACAAGGACACTATCCTCCCGTTTGATAACTGGCGTAGGGTCCCTCGGGCCGTTATTCCACACTACATCATTCTCGCGATGCCAAACACTCCATAAAATCATGAAAAAACGGTTGCCCACATGACGAGGTTGATCCTTAAGGAATCTAAAAATAAGGTCGATCAAGGAATCGACACTAACTGTAACACCTCATGTCTTCCAAATATGAAGTAGTTGGAAGTTTGGGGGCCAATGTGTGAAAAAAGTGAAAGTTTTGGACTAGATAGCAAATCTGAGATATAAAATGGGGTAAAACCCCTAAACCCTTGTCATTTAATCCTTGAAAATGGCTGATGCTTAGAGACAGGAATGGTTGAGATCAAGAACCCTAATTGAAGGGTGAGGAAGAAGAATTGCTTTGGGGTAAAACCCTTTTTGCTGGCCTACATGATCTTGAATTCTGATACAATTCACAAAGAAATGAAAACTTTGTTAGAACTATGTTAGGAGTAAATACCGAGAAGAGGCTTCAACGATCAAGTTAGACAATATATTTCTTGAAGATATAAACAATATGTAGGGGGAAAAGAGAATCTTGTATCTTTTTAGCTTGATGAAAATGATGTCTTTTTTCAATTCTTCAACATTAATTGCTAAGAGCATCTCGAATGGTTGAGAAAATGACTTGGAGAATGACATGGAGAATGACTTGAACATGGGTTGATGATTGGAGTCATGACGTGATGATGGGTTTACTTATCAAAGGGTTGAGAAACCTCAAGTGGTTTGAAGAATTGTTGTGAGAGGCAATTTCAAGTCTTTCAAGTTTTTGGTGGGACCCACTATTTTTTTAATATAATTTTTTTATCAAGTCTTTGGAATGGGTTTACCATTGTGGATGCCCTAAAGTCATGATCATGTTAGAATTTTTCACTTTCAAGATAACAACAGAACAAGTGAAAGTATATTTATATTGTGTAAATATTGTAACATACGAGTCACCTTTAACAATGTATTTGATTTGAGTATTATGAAACAAAAATATTGGACTGGTTTTATAAGCATAAAGTTCACTTTAAAGTGTATTTGCCTTAGACACTTTGAAATAAGATTATTGAACTCCTCTTAGGCCGTGCGTACCACCTTCGGGTACCACGGCGGGTAGGGCGCGGGTACCACGGGTAGACGGTACGGGTAGGGCGGGTAGGTGGGTCGCGGGTAAAGGGTGGGTTCGGGAACCCGCCTAATTTTTTTTTTAAATATAACCGTTGCTAAACGGCTATTTTTTTTTAATTTTTTTTTCAAATTATTAACACTATATATATTAACCTCTACCACCTTTATTTTTTCACACCAAAAAATATCTCAAATTCAATACTTTCTTTCATTTCTTTCAAATTCAGTACTTTCAATACTTTCTTCCATCATGAATTCAAACACCACACCTACATCCCATCGTAACCGATCGAGGAGTTCGGATACACCGCAACAAGACCCGAACCTTGGCTTCCAAGCATTTGCTCAACACGGTTATATTCAGCAACACCCTTATATTCCTCATCAATTTACATATCAAGGTTTGCTCCAACAAGGTTTTACTCCCGCTAATCACCAACTTCCTCAACCTGCGGCTTTCAACACCGGAATCGATCTCGAAGAGGAGTTTGTTCCTGAAACCCAAGAACCGCAAACACCACGATCGATCTCGACACAACAATCAAACCCAGAACGACAACCAAACCCGACACCAACGCAAGAGGGAAAAGAGGAAAATTTTGAAAATAGATCCACCCGACAGATGTGGAGTAAAGAGGAGGAAGTGGCGTTAGTGTCAACGTGGGTTGACGTTTCGGAGGACCCCGTTGTCGGTAACGCACAAAGCGGTGGTACTATTTTTATTTTTATTCTTATTATTATTATTATTATTATTATACTTTAATTTATATAAATGTAGAGAGTTTTTGGAAGCGAATCGAGAAGGTGTTTTATAAAATTGTGGGTCGTCAAAATTATAGAACATTTCATCAACTGAACACCAAATTTAAAGACCTAAACAAGAAAATAACGTGTTTTGCCGGCATCTACAACAACTTCGTCAATAATAGATCAAGCGGAATGAGTGAAGCCGATATTTTACAAACGGCACACTACCGGTACCGAGAGGATAATGGGGTTCCTTTCATCCATGAACAAGCTTGGGAGGTCCTAAAAAAATCTCCAAAATGGAATCCGGTTCCAACGATGTCGACAAATACATCCCGGGCTTCAAAACGTAGCAAAACTTCCGATGATGACGATGAAGATGTTCGGGTCGACGAGATAGAGCAACTTCAACGACCCATCGAGAGAAACAAGGCAAAAAGGGCATCAACGAGTAATACGACCGGGTCGAATCCGGACGAAAGCGTTACTCAGTTGTTGAGTCAAATAAGCTCGTTCAACCATCGGGCTGACAATACAATGGATTACAAAATGAAAAAACTTGAACTCGAAGAAAAACAGTTGCAACTCGAGTTAGAAAAACGATTTGATAAAGACTCGAGTTTTTCATAGCCCCGCATGATCACCTTACGGGAGATATTTTGAGGGTTACTTTGGCGAAAAAAGTGAGAATTAGAAAATTACATAATTTTTAATATTAGTTTTTAGTGTTTTGTATTTTGTAATTTTTAAATTTTTAATGAATGTTATGGATTTTTATTTTTATTATTTATCTTATTTTTATTTATTAAGAAATATATGAATATTTTTATTTTGTTAAATAATTAAATGTATAAATAAAAGAATTAAAAAAGTTGATGTGGCGTTGAGGTGGCATCAGGGTTCAGAGGGTATGATAGGAAGCGGTACTCCACTTTAGGGTAAGGAGGGTAAGAAAGAGAAAAGCTGATGTGGCGCTGAGGTGGCATCAGGGTTCAGAGGGTATGAGAGGAAGCGGTACTCATGGTCTTATACGTATGAAATTCACTCCACGTTACTGTCGGATCAATGGCCTAACGATATCAGGGAATACTTTTGTTTGAAATTTTAGTAAAAAATATTGTTTTTTACTAAACTTTGGACGCATTTAAATATATATATGTGTTATATATAATTAACCCTTAGTGGGTTTATGTTCTCCTATATGAGAGCTTCGAAACGATATATAATACGTCCAAAACGGAGTATGTGTGAATGAGATATCGATGCTCAAAGTTGAGTAATTTGATGAAATTAGCAAAAACCAAGTTGGGTGTGGGAAGGTGTCCCACGTAGGAAGAGAGAGTAAACTTTCTTTGGTTTATAACCAAAGAAGTGTGAGGAGTTGACAAGCTCCTTGATTGGTTTTACTCTAATTCCTACCCGCGCGCAGGGGGGTGCCGATTGACGATTTCGTAAGCTAAAATCGTCGAACTTGTGTGCGAGCGCGACCTGCGGACACGAATGCAGCTCCAAAATCTCGTGCTCAATTTCTTAATTACGAATTTATGGTTGTCGGTTTCAAATTCCAATATAAGGGCTGTTTGTTTTTTGGGTTTCAGCCCTTATTGGGCTCTTTTCTCTAATTCGGTTAGAGCTATCCAAAATCAGATTGTTTGTTTATTTTTAAATTTCAGATGCTCTTATCTCCTAATGTCCTCTAAATCAAAAAGTGAAAACCTAACCTCTAATTCGCTTAGAGGTACTCCCACTCTCGATCTTAATTATCGACTCCATCCTCTCCATCAAGATTCTTCGATCAGGTACTCCTTTTTCTCGTTTTCTATATGAATGTCCCTGGTTCTCGTTTTCTATATGTTCGACCCTGTTTCTCGCTTACATACCACGATTGACTTAGGTGTGGCTCCTGAGAAAGTTGAGAAATTGAGAGATGGTAAGACTCGGATGGAGATATTAAAGCAAGTAAGAGGTTTCTAGTTTCGTTTCCGTTACAGTTCATGCCAAGAAGATTTAATACCAATGTTTAGTGAGAGTGAAAATTGTTTGCGATTCTTGAATGCTTTTGCAATGCATTCAAGGAGTACATGTTCAGCTGGCATTGTGAATGAACTTTGTAGCCATTGGTGGTCCTTGAATTCTTTACTGGCCATCCAATTTGCACGATTTGTGCTTTGACTGCACGAGTGATGGTTATACAAAATCATTTATTTAAATATCATATGGATTTTCTAGTCCTTTCCACTAGATTGTGTAAGTTACAATATCAAAATCAATTAGCTTTTATCACCACTGTCAAGAGATTCTCTAGTCCTTTCCACTGAGGAATGTTTATTAGTTTGTGTGGATGGTTCATATGAAATACAACTGTCTTGTAGTCTACATTTTAATTAGTTTATGCTGCACAAAATTTAATTGACTTAAGGATCGTTTACCAAACACTTACTCGGATAAGCGTTTACCACTAAACTTAACACTATCGCTTTCTTACCGGGTAAGATTTTAGTCCACCAAATCGGTTTCGTATGCAACAATTCACCTGGTAAGCGCTAACCATGGTAAGAGTTGTCTTACACACTTACCGGGTAAGACTTTCGGTTCTTGCATTCGTTCTTATCGGGTAAGATTTTTAGTTCTTGTCATGTTAATGCGGTAGGTAATGTGACTTGGTAAGCACTTACCCGAGTAAGCGTTTAGTAAACAGCCCCTTAGTTGATGATTAGCAGCTGAAAGGGTCAGATTACACAAAGGTCATTTTATCAAATGAATGCTTTCTTTGAGGTAGCTCCTGAAACTTGTGGAAATGCAATTTATAGAATTGGGTCTGTGAGGACATAATAGAATGGTTTTAATTACGTTAAATGTTCCATTATATTGATTACCTTCGGAAAACACTTATGATAAAATTGGTATGTGTTTGGTACTCGATTTAACCTTAAAAAAGTCGACTTTTACATGTTTTTGGACAACAACTTGTTGCTTTGATCATGTACTTGATTTAACCTTCAAGAACTCGATTTTACATGTGTCTGGACAGCAACTTGTTGCTGTGATTAAGTACTCGAGTTAACCTTCAAAAACTCGAATTTACATGTTTTTTGACAACAACTTGTTGCTGGGATCAGGTACTCGATTTAACCTTCAAGAAACTCGACTTTTACATGTTTTTAGACAACAACTTGATGTGATCATGTACTTGATTTAACCTTTACAAACTCGATTTTACATGTGCTTAGACTTTAGACAGCAACTTGTTGCTGTGATCACGTACTCAATTTAACATTCAAAAAACTCGATTTTACATGCTTTTGGACAGCATTCTATTTCTGAAAATCTCAGGTTCTTGGTGGTGGTGTTGTTTATGTGCGTTGTTTATGTGAATCAATTGGATTTCTTGAATCTTGATGATGTACTTACACAAATAGTTTCTTAATTCTAGACGTATGGAACAGACGCATAACAAGTATGACAAAATAACATTCATTAGCAAACAATTAATCTGTTATACTAGAAAGGGGCTTACCTCTTGTTTTCTTCATTGAGCTTCATATGTGTTTTTCATGACATTGATATGTGTTTTCTTTTCATAGAGCTTCATATGTGTTTTTCATGACATTGATAAGTGTTTTCTTTTCATAGAGCTTGATGATGAGGTTCAATTGCATAGGAATATCGTTGGCCAAACATATATGGTTACTTTAAGAGAAGAAATTGTGACGCGGTTAAATCAAAATGGAGATTGATTTTAGTTGTCATGAGACTTTGTTCATGTTTTGTATTGTATTTGAATAAATTGATGTATTTAAGTTGAATTTTTGAATGTGTTAAAAAAGAATGGTAGTATAATTTGATTAAAATATAGATGTTTTTAAAAATTCAACAGTATAACATTTTGATATGTAAAATATATAATTATACATATTCAGACGTTTCCCAGCAGATAAAACAAACAGTCTAACTGATTCAGATTTCAGATTTCGGCACCACCTCTTAAAAATCAGAAGTGAAATCAGATTTCAGACTTCAGCACCTCTTAAAAAACAAACGCCACCTAAATACGTGGTCTCGTTTTCATCCAAAGACACACAAAACAGTACACGAATTTTCAGACTGATATTCTCTCGATTCAACACACTCTCGAACAGTAGCATACGGTTTATTTACGGCGATCTTTTCAGGCAAGTGTCATCGCCGGCAGTTCCAAATCTGCTTACGCTTTTGCATGATTGCGTCGTATTTGGGAATTACGTGATTTGAATGCGTTGGTTATTCTTTTGGAGTCATATATAAATTTCTAGATTAAGTAAGCTTGTTTTGGATGGTGAGATTCCAAGGTAAAGATCCGGTCGGGTTGAACTTGGTGGTTTTAGGCTAGAGATCCAGTTTGGGTTGATGCCTCAATAGACTAAAGATCCGGTTTGGGTTTATGTCTCACTAGGCTAGAGATCCGGTTTGGGTTGATGTCTCACTTGACTAAAGATCCGGTTTGGGTTGATGTTTCCTTAGACTAGAGACTCGGTTTGAGTTGATGTCTCCATGGACTAAAGGTTCAGTTTGGGTTGATGTCCAAAATTGACTAAAGACCTGGATAGGGTTGATGTCATATGTTTTCCCATCCATGAAACATGCTTGCAATTTATAATTGTGATTTAACGTGTGTGTTCGCCAAATTCGATGAAATCGGATCTTCCCCGTCACCGAAGGGTGTTGTTTCGGGTATTTTGTTTACTCATGTTGTCGGCGTCGTATTATATGCGTATGGATTGTTTTTCCATGATTTATGGGCGGTACTTTATGCCTCATTCTTGTTTGGATGTTTCGATTATTGGAGTTTTATTCGCATTGATTTTATGTGGAAATTTAATATTTGTTTACATCTTGAGTGAGTTTTGGATTTGAGTCCATTGCTGAGAAATGATTTTTATTGGAAACTTTCGTCACGGAATTTGTGTGCGGTTGGAAAATGGGTTTTCGGTATATTTAATACAAATCCCTTTTCGGAAATCATGATTTAAGTTGAATTCTTCCGTCTAACAAATTATTTAATCATGTTGTAAACTCTTGAACTCACTAGGCGTTAGCCTAACCTTTTTATTTGTCGGCATGTGCAACAGGTTCAGGATGGGGATAGCATTAGTGACACTGTGAAAAGATGAGTGCTAGTAGTGTTCTCGAGAAGTGAATTGCTTAGTGAAGTCTTCTACACTTATTTGTGGGATTAACAACTTGTACTTGTGTTAAGTAACACCCGACTTTATTTGGTCACATAGTATGACTTGAGTTATTAATTGTGGAAGTTATGTTTTAAATTTTGAGGTATTTCCAAGGATGGTTTGTAGAAAGGATTTTTATCCTCATTTGGTTATTTTTTTTTGAAATTAAAGTTAGTTGCTCTTTCCACTTTTGAGGGTGTTATATATTTACATTTTCTATTATAATAACAACAATAATTATTTGGTCTATTAATAGAAAAGGTATATTATATCTACTAAAATACACAAAATTTTCTTAAAAATAGTGTATAATTATTAATATAGAAAGTATGGTTAAAACAATAGTTATAAAAAGACTTAGTTACTAATTGCTAGGCAAATAGCTTATAGAGTAAATTACGTTTTTCGTCCCTATGGTTTGCTAAATATTGCGGATTTCGTCTTCGTGGTTTTGAAATTTCGGTTTTCGTCCTTATGGTTTGCAATTCATTTCTATTTTCGTCCCTAAGTCCAAAACACTACTTTTAAGTATGAAGGACTAAAATAGAAAAGTATTGTAAACCATAGGGATGAAAATAGCAATAGAGTTTCAACCATAAGGACAAAAGCGGTGATGAATTATAAACCATAGGGATGAAAATCGCAATTTTAAAAGCATAAGGATGAAAATAGAAATTTTCAACAAACCACAGGGACTAAAAATGTAATTTACTCTAACTTATATGTATTGAGTATGATCTCAATTCTTAAATGCTCTAACAAATATTTAATTTTTTTACCATCATATGATATTATGTGTGTATATTTACATAGAGAGAGGATGTGTAATAAACATACATGTAGGTCCTCTATCATCTTGGCATGACTTAAACACATACTTGTAACTTTCATGCTATATGGTCAAGTTTGTTTATGTTGTGGGACCTTTTATGGTCGATGGCATAACTTAACATCTCATTTCATCTAAGTGCATGTTTATCTTTCTAATTGACTTAGGGCATCTCCAATGGGTCACACTATATTTTACACAAAATTTAAAAAATAGTGTAAAAAGTAGTGTAAATTTTAGTGTTAATAGTAATTCTTCTCCAATGGGTAACACTATTTTTTACACCAAAGTAAAAAGTAGTGTAAATGAATAGTGTTACACCAAATTTAGTGTAATACTATTCATTGCACTGGTTAATATCAAAGATTAAGGGACCATTTATCAAACGCTTACTGGAAAGCACTTACCGACAAGAGTTACCATCTCACTTTTTTTATTGGGTAACATTTTGACCATCAAAATGGATTGTTGGTAAGCTCTGTCACCTAATGTGAAAACTGGTTCTTGAATGTTGAATATCATATGTGGTTCGAGATAAATGTTTGGTTTCTCCCTAATAGCCTTAAACACAATATCAATATTAGTTATAAAAGACAAGTATAAGGATATGTTTCACAAAATCATTGTTGGTCATTGGTTAGTTCATTGTTTTTTATATGTTAGGTGTTGTGTTCAAATCTTTTATTACGATTTTTTTCAAAAACACAATAACTCTGGAATTAAAAGCTAAAAACTAAGAAAATGACACTAACAAGATTAACTCGAGTCTGAGGTGGAAGAAAAACCCTTACAAACCAACTTTACCAAGGGAAACTTGGGTCCTCACTGTAGTTTCAAATACATACGATGGCACACAACAAATTAACATGATGACACTTTTCACGACCCTATAATTTTTTACACTACGACAGAGGAACGAAATGGTGGCACATGCCACCGTATGTTCTACATTAGTTCCGTCGATGATTTCTGGTACAATAAAGAGAACAAAAAAAATTAAAATCAAATAAAATATATGGATAAATTGTATCAAAATAAAATTAACTTTATCTTGGTTCATATAGAAGAAATCAACTTTCAAAATATTATTCTGGAGATCCAACTTCAAAGTTTTTTATTTTTAGGGAACTAAAATAAAATTAATTTTGCTTTGATTCGTATTTGAGATGGAGATAAATTTGACCATGTCTTTTAAATAAGAAGTTAAAAAAGTTGGTCTTGGTTTATTTTGGATGTAATTTATCAAAACAAAGTCATTAATTTTAGTAACCATAAATGAAATTGTAATTATTTTTATATACTATTTGTGTCTAAAAAAGTTAAATTCCACTTTAAAAAAACATTCTTTTATTCATTTGTTATTTGAAAAACATATATCTAATGAAATACCTAATTCAGCCTCCAAGTTATTGACTTTCGATGGTGCGAGGGCATGAGGTAAATCGTGGGACCGTTGAAAGATGTGTTGCAAACGGTTCTTTTGGATTGCAGTTTATTCTTTTTGGAAACTTAGGAATGCTTGTATACTGTATCTTCAAAGTGCTAAATTTTCACGGTGATGTTTTTGGTGGTATCCAGTCTAAATTAGTTTATTTCGAACATAGCTTGGTTTAAGCCCGTTGTTTTCTTCATTCATTCTACTTTTTGTTCTTTGTTGTTTTGTTTGCTGTTTGTTTCTTGTGAAGTTTGGCTTAATTCCTAAGGCCGTCCGTAGCGGTCATCGGGTAGCAGCGGGTAAGGCCGAGGTGGCACAGCGGGTAGCAGAAGTTGCCATCGGGTAGGGGTACGGGGTGGGGGCGGGTTCAGCGCGGGTAAAGGGTGCGGGTTCGTGAACCCAGTGAACCCGAAGAAGCTTGAGAGGTGGGTGGGTGTGGGTGGGTAGCATTGGGTAGTATTGGGTTCATTGGGTACGGGTACTCCACTTTTGGGTAAGGAGGGTAGGAAAGAGAAAAGCTGATGTGACGCTGAGGTGACAAGTGGGTTCATTGGGTTCATTGGGTACGGGTACTCATGGTCTAAAGGATGGTATATTTTTTTTCTTTTTTGTTTTTTAATAGTATTTTACCTTTAAAAAAGTAACTCTTAAAAATATGATAACGAAATAAATAAGTTTCAAATTATATTTAAACTCGTATTTTGAGAAAATTGATCTGAAATTGTTAATTTAATTCTTTTTTTGTAATGATAATTTAAAGACCCAGGCTTTTTAATAAATATAAATCTAACGTAATTCACCCTAAATTCACAATCCAATAAATGAATATATATATATATATATATATATATTTATTTTAGAAGAGTGTCTAGGTTAATCCCTTGGTAAATTATGATCGTAAGATATCAACCTTGATTAAACCTCAATGATCACAACTGTTGTATACATCTGAATTCGAACCCTGGACAAATGAGATATTTCACCAATATCCGGGGCAAATTCACACTCCAATAAATGAATATTCTGCGTATATATAATGTGTTATAATTAATCGACAACCATTATGCCATCATTCATTTATTCTGTAAATAAAGCATTAAATACATCACAACTCTCTTCAGACTTTCAATTATTCAATTTTTATATTTAATATACACCTATTTTTATTGAATAAAATAATTCATAATTTCATATGGTCTCCCCCTCTTGTTCCCCTTGGTTAGTTGAGCTAGATTTAATGTTGATTTTGAGTCCGAATGAGAGAGAGAATGTGTGGGTTTTAGAGAGAGAAATGTATATCTTCATCTGACCCAACCTTCCTTTCTTTTTCTTTCTGATCTGCTCCTGCCTTCCATCTGTTCGACGAAAGTCCTCACTCAAAATTTTCGTCTCATCATGTATTAACTCACCCTCACTTCTTAAGGGTTTCATGGTTTTCGTTTTTTTCAAGGTATGGATCTCTATTTTTTGCATTATTTACTGTAATTTCTGTGCCCTAATTGGGTATTTGAAGAGTCTTTTTTCTTGCTTTTGGAACTGGGTTTGATGTTTTCGTGGATCTACTTGCTTGGTTTTCTTAAATCCATCAAGAATGAAACAAAAACCCTAAATTTTTCTTGTTTGACATTTTTATGGCGTTGGTGATTTGCTAAAAGTCAAAGTTTGTGTTAGTTGATTTGATGGGTTTTATTTGGCGTTTTTTTGCTTTAATTTTGACATGACTGCTCTTGTTTGCAGCTCTTAAAATGCAGATTTAATGGATTTCTAACTGGCCATCAACAGGTTGGTTTTTCTCGTCTTCTTTTCTCTAAATTTCTTGATTGGATTTATTTCAGTTTTTCATGTATATGTTTTAATATATTCTCACTTGGAAAGATGAAGAATCTAGTGAAGATATGACTGAGGTAGGTGTATATAACCTGCCTCCTACATAATTGATGCTAGTTTTTTGCAAAAAACAAGAACTGTCAATAAACTAAAAAGAAAAACAGAAATTTGAAAATGAATTTCATTGATAATTGATTGCTGCTAGGCAAGTTGACCTTTTCAATTGCAACATAGCAGAACATTTGAAGCTATTTAGCCATATCATCACAAGTCACAACAGATTTTAGTCAATTCTTGCTTGTTATTGCTTATATTATGTGAAAACTGCAACGATTCTGCTATAGTTTCGTCGTAGCAGGGTGTTTTAGTCATTTCACTGATGTTGTTCTAAACTATTTGTGTAGTTAACACAGGATTATTTTCGAAACTCGAACCTATGACTTCTGAAGGAGAGGCTTTTGCCATTAAGCTATGACTTTTAGCTAGACTTGGATCATTTGATGATTTAGGGGCTGTTTACTTTTTTTTAACATTAAGCCCAGTATCGGTTAAGTTGTCTGTCTGGATATGTCTATGTCTGTTTGAGGGACGAGCGACCAATGGGTTTGAGGGAGGCAAAGAGATAGGGTTGGATTATTTCTGGGCATTTCTGGTATTAATTTGTCTGGGGTGGCTTAATGGGGACAAGTGACGGGTGCTGCCTTATTCCATATAGCCATTTTAGCTTAATGGCTTAACGATTAAGCCATAAAGAAACACTCATGTATGTAGCGAATAAACCGTCCAGTCCATTAAGCTCATTAAGCTGTAAGTAAACATCCCCATAGCCTTAGAAAATTGACGAAAGGCCATGTTTGGCAACCATAAGCTAGTTTCTTTTAGCTTAAGATATAACCTATAAGCTAGCTTTCGAGGGGGGGGGGTATCGTTCGTTTTTCAATTCTGCTTCCTATATTTTGTTTTATATATTATTTTACATTGTCATCTAACTTATCAACTAATGATTATTAGTCAACAACTAACTTATTCAGCTAGTTAGCCGAACATCTTTAGATTGAATCTTGAAATTATGATATGAAAACACTTGTGCTCTTGATCATCTCTTACCACAAATCTAATTCAACCTTCTTTTGATTGTTTTGCAGCCATTTTCACATCTCAAATCCTTTTGAGAAAAAGAATTTGTGTCCAATAATATCTTTTTAAAATGTCGTTCCGTAGCATAGTTCGTGACGTGAGAGATGGGTTTGGGAGTTTATCGAGGCGTAGCTTTGACGTGAGGCTGTCAGGGCATCATAACAGAGGAAAATCACAGAGTTCGATTAATGATTTAAACGATAATCTCTCATCTCTCGTGATCCAAAACAGCCGGTGGGCTAATCTCCCCCCTGAGCTTCTTTTTGACGTAATTAAGAGGCTGGAAGAGAGCGAGAGCACGTGGCCCGCAAGAAAACACGTTGTCGCTTGTGCTGCGGTGTGTAGGTCATGGAGGAGTATGTGTAAGGAAATTGTTAGAACTCCCGAATCCTGTGGGAAGCTTACTTTCCCGGTTTCATTGAAGCAGGTTTTACCCTTTTTCTATCTCGATAAGTATCTATTGCATAAGCTACGGGTCTTAATGGAAACAGCCGCTCTACTCTTTTGGGTAGAGGTCGGGTCTGATTACATGTACATCTCACCCCTGATCCTAGTTTCGAGTGGGATTTGCTGACTCAATTTGGTTTGGTTTCTATCTTGATAAGCGTGAAGTTGTATGATACTATGATGATTACTTATAGTTATTCGGATTTTCAGCCGGGCCCACGTGACGTTACTATTCAATGCTTCATCAAGAGGGATAAATCGAATTTGACGTATCATCTTTTTCTGTGTCTTAGTCCCGGTGAGTATATGTTATTCATTTATACTCTCTCCGTCTTAAAAAATTGCAATGTTTTCTGCTCGACCCTTCCTCTATACTATATTTAAGTAAAATTCTTGAAAACACCTTATTAAGTACAATATTTTAAAGCTCTTTGAATCCATAAAACTAAAAATAAACATGTTTAAAAACATAATAATTTGCCACTAATTATTGAGCCCTGCAAATAAGATTAAATACTCCATTATTATCTTTATTCACACAAGAGAAAATACTCCATTAAAACTAAAATAGATTACATCTTTATTTATAAACCTAAATTATTTAAACTGTTATAAAATTTTGAATTTAACAAATTAAACAAAAAAATCAGAATTTTATAGTTTTTAATATTACATCATTATCGATATTTTTTTTACCAATTAGCAAGATATGTACCCGCCAGCATCACTTGTAATTTATATTTTATTCAACCACAAATTTTGGGTTAACTATGTTAACAAAAAATTGCATTAATTTTCAGTTCTTGGTTAGTTGGTTTACAATAAAATTTTAAATCCCGCATCGCACATTGGTACACAACTAGTGACATATAAATGGGACCCTGATATAAACTGTTAAAAAGGGCAAATTGTTGCATATGGGAAAGAGTTGTATTTCATTGTTTTAAGATCAAGAGAAATTTGATGTTAAAAAGATTGAATCTGGTTCTTTGCAGCTGCTTTACTAGTTGAAAATGGCAAGTTCTTGCTGTCTGCAAAAAGAACCCGAAGAACTACTTGTACCGAGTATGTCATCTCCATGGATGCTGATAACATTACGAGATCAAGCAACACTTATATCGGAAAGCTCAGGTACACGAATCCAATGTCTTCACTTTATCGTCGTGATTGTGGGTCCCACTCGAAAAAGATTTATTTTTTTAGTCAAGCGATCATCTCTTCCATTTGGTTTTCAGTTTCAAGATTGTAGAGAAGGTTCGATCTTTTAGCAAGTCTTTCGCTTGTTTTTGTTTCAGATCCAATTTTCTTGGGACGAAATTCATAATATACGACACGCAGCCACCACATTCTGGTGCCCAAATCCCGCCACCTGGTCGATCAAGCCGAAGATTTTATTCCAAGAAAGTCTCACCGAAAATGCCAAGTGGCAGCTACAACATTGCCCACATCACCTACGAGCTCAACGTGCTTGGCACGCGTGGGCCCCGCAGGATGCACTGTGTCATGCACTCGATCCCTGCCTCTTCCCTCGAGCCAGGTGGGTCCGTGCCAGGTCAGCCGGAGCTCCTCCTCCCGCCACGATCCCTCGAAGACTCTTTCCGCAGCATGTCCTTCTCGAAGTCCCTTGACCACTCTGCAGAATTCAGCAGCTCTCGGTTTTCAGAGATCATGAGAGCCGCTACGGCTACCGACGCCCCCGATAGTGAAAAGTCCAAAATGCCCTTGGTCTTGAAAAACAAGTCGCCTAGGTGGCACGAACAGTTGCAATGCTGGTGCCTGAATTTCAGGGGGCGGGTGACGATTGCCTCAGTCAAGAATTTCCAGTTGATCGCGGCCCCACCAGTGGTCGGAACTTCCCAGGCGGCACAACCACCACCACCACCACCGGACCATGATAAAGTGATCTTGCAGTTTGGTAAGGTGGGGAAAGATATGTTTACGATGGATTATAGGTATCCTTTATCGGCATTTCAAGCGTTTGCAATCTGTTTGAGCAGCTTTGACACCAAATTAGCATGTGAATAGAAAACTTGACATTTAGGGTTGTTAAAAGACAAATGGGCAAAGAAAGCAAATAGCAATGCATTTCTTTGGTTGTCCATTTTGTGTCTACCCTTCTCTCCCTCTTTCTTAGTAGATTGTTGTTGAAATTAAAAACTCCATTCATAACTGTTTGTTTGTTGTAGCTTGCCCTCTTGTGTCCTTTAATTTCTTTTTTGTTTTAATTTTCACGAAAACAGTATCTCTACTCTTTAAGGTAAAGAGAAAAAGGTCTGTATACATCTTACTGGCATTGTACCTCTCTGAGAATTACTGAGTTTGTTTGGTTTATTTAGTATAGGTTGTTCTTTTTTGTCTTGGGGGTCGTTTGGCAGTTGCTGAATGGTTTGTTGCCAGATGATTTATTAGCCAGAATGATTAAAAGACACTTGTGATATAGTGTAAAATGAAATCTAGTTGTTTGGTAATTGTTCAGAATGAAATTAGGGGCGTTGAATTGTTGAGGGAGGCCCAAGACATAAAATCATCAGGGAGTCTTAGAACCATTAAGAACACTTTTTTTTTCTTAACAAGATTTACCTCTTAGCGATTTAGAGATTACCTTTTCATGGAACTATTAACAAGAAACAAACAACCCCTTAGGGCATCGGCATCTTCAATATGTCTCACTATATTTTACACTAAATTTCAAAAGTAGTGTGTACATTTTAGCGTTAATAGTAAATTTTCTCCTAAGGGTAACACTATTTTTTAAAAGTGATGTAAAAAGTAATTTAAATGAATAGTGTTATACCAAATATAATGTAATACTATTCGTTACACTAATTTTAGTGTAGAAAATAGAGACCCTATTGGAGATGTGAATAGTGTCATTTACACCAAATTTAGTGTTTAGTGTAAGATTTAGTGATTCCATTGGAGATGGTCTTAATTTCTATTGTTTTACGAGCGGGGTCCTCATAGAAACGGACTCTCTATATTTCTACTCTCTCGAGTCTCGTCCTTTAAGTGTAAAGGAAAGATTGGCATATTTCTACCTTGTAGACCCTATCTGTACGGGATTTAATGGGTTTGTTTTGTTTGGTTTATTTATAACTGTTTTATCTTGTATACAACTTAAAAAGGCTTTCGTTGTGCACAAGAATGTTTGGTTTTATGATTGAAATTATGTGTGTATATTTAGGTTTATTTTTTGATAAAGAGGATTGAATTCTTTGGAAAATCTTATTCGGGTATATTATGGTTTGCAGAAGACATAGCGTGCAAGTGCGTATGGATACGTCTGTAAATGTGTTGGAGTCGGTTAAACACATGACCAAATTCTTATCTGAGAGGTATAACAACCCGAATTTTGAATGAACTAGACACTATTGTTTGCATTTACATGTGTTTTAAAGAGTCATTTTGGTATATAACTTTAAACAAGTATTTAATTAAACTCAAGACGTCTTAATTTGTTGAAAGAAAAATGACTTTATACTTAAAAGTTATAGATTTAATTAAAATTTTATTCGAAAATATACACGGAAATAATAATAATAGGATGAAACTTGTATTCTAATTTTGATTTTAGAATTATGATGTAAGCTTAAAAACGACAATAAAATAAATATAATTTTATAAAACAATTCAAAGGTATGAAAATGATTATATATTCATTGAAAATTAGTTATATGAACGATAAGGGTTGTCGCGTACTGGTTAAGGCCCTGGGATGTGGTGGAATATCCCATCTGTCCAGGGTTCTAATCCAGGCGTACACAACAATTGTGGCCACTGAGGTTTAGCTGATGTATTATAGTCATAATTTACCTAGGGATTAGTCTAGACATAACCTAAGACACCCTTTCCAAAAAAAAAATTAGTTATATGCTGGTGAATATTAAAAAAAATGCTTTCATTAAATAAAAGTTATAAAAAAATGTTTTAATGGATTAGAAGTGGAGTTATGGTTGGTTGACTATCTGAACAGGCTTTGCCAACTAATGTACATCAGCTGCTGCATTTACACCATCAACAACCAAATACTCATTGTGTTCTTTCAATAAATATAATTATATATCACAATTAACTGAGATCAGTGGTGGGCTCAGAACATTTGCTAAATAAGGACACTTTTAAGGTGAGATTAAAAGTCTGTAAAGTTGTTTAATGTGTTTTTAGTAAAAATCATTTGTTTTGAGGGATTTAAAAAAAAGTTGGTTTGTTTCTAAGGGATTTTTAAGTTTTTTAGTCGATTTCGAGGGAACCCACGTCTTCTTCTTGGCAAAGAGAAATTTTACCATTCGACTATATCCGCTTTTTGTTTCGTTCTTGATACACAATATGTCCACACATATATGATATATATGTCCACAATGTAAACGAACACTTCCTTCATCTTCAATTCAATCGGATTAAGGATGCATCTAACTCTTGACAAGAGTTAACTTATAGCCATTCAATTCCATATACCTAGTTCGACCTCCCCTCTACCAACCATTTATGAATCCCCTTTTTTTAATTACTTATACATGGATAATAAGTAGGGTGATGAAGTGGGTTTCAAGGGTTTCAACCTTTGAGAGGGTTTCAAATTATCCTCCCTATATATATATATATATATAGTAAATGCCAACATATATATGCAAATTGAGAAAAACAGTTGATGGTGATATATTTAAGATTTAAGAAATATGCAAATTGAAGACGTCAAGTTATTTAATCATATTTGATTTAGACATTTTTATATGTAGTATCTATATATTGTGTGAATTATCGGTTGTATTTTAAAGACATGTTTCATTTATTTTTATGTTTCTAATTTTGATTTTACCTTGTTTAAACACAACCCGACCAATCCGAGGTTGGGTTGGATTGGATTGTACCTTTGTTTGGGTTGAAATTTTTTCAAACCCGTGTCGAAATGATGTGTCGAAATGATGTGTCGAAATGCCGGTAAGCACCCCTACTTGCTAGGGTTTCATACATCCCCTGTTTTCCGTCAACTTTGGATTCCCTTCAAATCCTTCTCTTTATAATTCCAGCGGTACTCTCTTTCTCCTTTCAATTTCATTCGCGTAATTAAATCTATCAATCATCATGCTGTAGATCTCTTCGAATAACTCCGTTTTATGAATTGAAAATGTAGACGATTTGGTTCGTAGTTTCTCTGATCCGTGTTTTTTGAAAATAATTCCATTTCGGGATTGTTGTATGAATGTGCTTGAATTGCAAGTGCGTTTTGAGTGGTCGTGCTAGGAAAGTCATTTGTTCATGGAATTTGTTACTTTTTAAGGCTAGGGTTTTGCATGGCAACTTTTTTCGAACTGTAGGTCAATCGAATTGTTAACTGTTACTTATTAGAATCTTGAATCAAATGTGGAACAGTTCCATTAGGGTTAGGGTTAGGGTTAGGGTTCTTGAGCTGTAGTTATTAGGAGTATATGCTACTTTCAGGATGTTAAATTCTAAAGAGTTGTTTCGAATTTGATTCTTTCAGGAGATTTTTGTTCTATAAAAAAAAACGAAATTTCGATTAGGGATTCTGGAGATGGGCAAAATGCCGTTTCCAAGTGGCTACACAATGCCACTCAAGTTGACTCTTTATCGATCCTTTTTTGGGTTTGGGAGTGATGATAATCAAGTTCATTCCATGGAACTGCTTGATGAGTTTGATATTCACCTGGATAAATAACTTGAATTGTTTCAATATCAACTCTTTCGGAGTCCTCTGATGATGAATTTCTTTCCCTTAATTGGTTGTCAAAGCTATTAGATGCTTTTGTTGTTTGTCATGAAGATTTTATGGCTATTCTGTGGAAGAACGAGGTATATCTTTCAGAACCCCCTTTAGATAAGCTGCTTAAGGATTTTTTCAATAGGAGTATCAAGGCTCTTGATATTTGTAATGCAATTTGTGACGGAATTGAGAAGATTCGTTGTTGGCACAAACACTTTGAGATCGTTTCAAATGCTTTGAATTTAAGACAGAGGAAACTAATGAGCAAAGGGCAGTTTATAAGGGCAAGAAAAGCATCCATCGATTTAGATCATATTATGTTTGATGATGGCAAGGATTCTAGAAGGTTCTTTTGGCGTAAATTCAAATCTTTTGGTCATTCAAACAATGGAAAATCCCTCAAATCCCATAATCAAGAACAAATGAGATATCTTTCTTGGAGTGCTTCTAGTTCTTGGTCAGCAAGTAAGCAACTTCAATCTATGGCAAACAGCTTGATTCCGCCTTGCGAAAATGTTGTTTTCACGATGGGTTTTGTCTTGTGGGCCCTAGTGGCTGCGATCCCATGTCAAGATAGAGGTGTCCACATTAATTTCTCCATACCGAATAATTTTTCATGGGCTATCCCATTCTCAGAGCTTCATGGATGAATCCAATAAGCGTGATGGCAAGAATAATATCGGGTTACTAAAGGAGATTTACGAAATGGAAAAATATGTTTGTTTTTATTACCAATTTGATCGACTCTACCCACCAGGTCCCGTTGACAGAAGAAGAAATGGAAATGGTTTGCATCCATTGGAGTACCGATTGAGACAAGTGTTTGGTAAGATTGTGTTTTTTAGATCAGAGGGTAATGTTGTGCAGGGTACGTACGATCTTGAGGATGTAAGATGATAAGGAAACAGGAAGGGAGAAAAGAAAATTTCAAAAATAATGGATTTGTGAATTGTGGCAGGTAGTTGGTGTAGTTAATCATATAGTCTTTTTGATCTGCGATGAATCTTAGATGCTTCTAATCTTGTTCTTCTATGTCCTTGAGTTTTCTTTCATGTGTGTCTTTTGTTGTTCCAGGTTTTGTGTTAAAAGGCTATGCAGTTTGACAAAACAGCTTGAAAGACACGTTTGGTAAAACTAGCTGATAAATCATAAGACAATGGAAAAAAAGCCCCCTAAAGCATATTGAAAATAATTGAAATGCTACTTGAAATAGTTTTTTTTTTTATTTTAAGCTAGCTTATGGCTAGTCGAACAAAGATTTTTCAATAAGCTAACTTATGGTTGTCAAACATGGTATTTGATTCAATTTGATTGAGATTTATATTTTTAACGAGTGAAGTCGAAAATTGGAATCAACTTAAACATGCTTTATTTTGTGTTGTAAGGTATTTGACAGATGCAATTATGGGAAAATAGTAGAACACAGAGACAGAGGTTGACATAGTACAATTATTACTGTATTTCATTAAGCATATGAAAATGGAAAGAAATTACTTAGTAGTAAAAAGTAATTAATTTAATTAATACATATTAGTTGAGGGTTAATTCATCACATAACATGTTGTTGCTGCTATCTTTACCCTCTAACTAACTAAAACAAAGACAAGTTGTTGCTTCTTCTTAATTAATTTCACCTACATCTCTTTACATCTTTATTATTAACAAACCCTACCTCCCCCCCTCTACATTCACATCGAATTACTTCTTCGAAGAACATTAATTGCCGCTGCTGGTGATCTTCTCTTCTCATCGACCGGCATCACCTTCTCCATTAGCTGTCAATATCACCATACATAAACAACCTTAGAAATACACTAAAGGGTCATTTTGTAAAACCAACTTCTGGAGAAGGTCATTAAGCCAATTCCAAAACTAGGTTTCACTTCACAATTCACATGAAAGAAGATCATATATTCATATGTATCTTTATGAAAAGCCAAATTAAAGGCCATATGTTTGTTTGGTTTGGCCATACTTATTCCTAACAAAGATACAAAATCACCTAACATCTTTACATATCCTTTTGCCACTTTCATGGAGAGATGAATGAATCTTCTGATTTTTGGGTCATGCTTTATAACCCAAATTACTAATGAAGCAAATAGCTTTTATTTATTTATTTATTTAGATTGCACTTCCTTTTCATGTTCAAGTGGAGTTGTATTTTAGGGTAGGCTTTTGAAGATTGCTTTGGATTTATTTATATGGTCTAGCTTCCCACTTGTGTTGTAATGATTAACATAGGATTGTTGAGTTACCAAGAGGGATAGGCCCCTAGAAATTGCTGTCTATATCATGCATTAACAGGGGAACCCCACCTGTTAAAACCAGACATGGAAGTTTCTTTCATCTACACAAGGAAAGTAATTTATCTTCTCAAAGGCAAATGGCAACAAGAAACCCAATTAACTCTTGGTTCTGTGGCCACCATCTATGTGATAAACTATCACTAGGCTATGAGTACAAAGGCTCATCTACTTCATAAAAGTGTGTCATTCTTGGAGGACCACCCACCAAAAAGTTTGATCAAAACCCAACACTTACAATGCTAAAGATAACCATAAAAAATCATCACTCTTTTCTCAAAGAGAGCATCATGAATTAATCATTTGATTTTTCATTGAAGAATTAAAATGATAAATGTAGCTTTTGGTGGTTGTCATGAAAAAACACCATAATATTTATGAAGAAAACTTTGGGCAAGCTAAATGCAATCTTACCTATTAATTTTCTCTTCAAATATACATCAACATGAAAACTTACTTCTTAGATTATCAATGCACGATTTGACTCGATTTTGAGATAAATATAGGTGCATACAGCAACACCCGAAACTTTACAAATGAGACAAGCCTACCCAGTGGTCTTTCCGTCAACAGTAACATTTGAAAACATGTCCTTGCGAGTATTTTTACCATTTCAAGAAAATAATAACGATAAAATAAAATAAAGAAAACAACCCCTGCAAATCTATTTAGCTGAAGTACCTCCTATAATGTATTTCCAAGTATTTATGAAAGCAGATTGTTTTGTAATCTGTTTAATATGTTAGGAAATCGTTTTAGAAAATCATGCTTCTAACTGAAAACTCATTATTCATAAAATAAAATAAAATAAAAAACAGTGAATTCCTCATCCAACAGTAGTTGGCCACTGATTGTCTACCTATGATTATTAAAATTAGCCCCTCAGGTTTCCTCTGTTTATGAGGTGTCCATTACAGGCATAAACTACCTATATAACCCTACTTGAAATATTACTCATGGGGAATTAAGGAAGAATAACAAGGAAGCAGTTAATAATATCTCAAAGAAAACCATAATTATGAGTTCATAGTATGTGATAACCAACCTGCTTAAACCGCTCCTTGTTCAGTTCATCCTGCGAAAATAGATTTATCAATCAGAAACTACAAGGATGATGATTGACAGACGATCACAAAATGTTGAATATAATTTTATCATAATCATACCACTTCCTTCAACAATCTCGCATGCTCTTCTTCCAATTGAGTTACCAGAGACTCTAATTCCACCGTGTAAGCCTACAATTCGATTAACGCACAACATAAATCTGAATTTTAGTTATGAGCATTACAAAATTTAACTTCACTAAATCAACAATTTAACTAACCTGCTTTCGCTCCCTGGATCTCGCAGCCGATTCTCTGTTCTTAATCATCCTCCGCTGTTTCTGCTGCGTTGCCTTATCCACCGGCGGATCTTCCACCAACACCTTCCTCTTACCCCTCCCACCGCCGCTGCTCCCTGCACTTGTACCGATCGCATTCCCAAATTGCATGTGCTGCTGAGGCAGCGCTTGAAATGAAGCACCGGCACCGGCACATATAATCGGATCAATAACTCCAGAATATTCCGAAACCACAGCCGGACCTGATACCGGAGGCAATTTCTCTACATCCTCCTCCCTAACAGCTCTGGCCTTTGTCAGAAAATCCTCTAGCGTCATCTCCGGATCGCCACTACTTCCATCGACAATCTCCTTCCAATTCTCCGGCGTCTGACGCGAATCGTCGTACATATTCTTAAGAAGATCGTCCATATTCATTGAAATCAAATTGCTGTTGTGATCGACGGTATGTGAGAATGCTTGATGACGTTGCAGATCCTGATTCACCGGCGATGATGATGCCATCACCTTCGACGACGCCATACAAATAATTGATTGACACAATTGTGATTGAAATATAAGAGATCAAATCGTTAGGGTTTACGGTAGGAATCAAAAATCAGTTGGAAGAGAAGAAGAGGGGAGAAGGAGTACTTCTCGCCGGCAGTTCGGATGATATACAAATACAGAAACCATTTTCTAGAGAGAGAAAAACAGTTTGTGGACGGTTATGCCCTCAGTCCACTGGCAACCACCGAGGATAATTTGGTCATTTTGAAGGTGCATGCCTGTCTTTGGAAGCCGGCAGGGGATGGTCACGGGTAGATGCGTGTCCAAATTTTCTTTCCATGTTTCTATTAAAAGTAAAAAAAAAATGGTTTGCTTCTTTTAGTTATATTATTATATTTATTTATGAAGTATTTTATTATTAGACCTACTTTTATTTTTAAAAAATTATTATAATTGTAGGGTTGGGTTGGGTTGGGTTGACGAGAAGTGTCAAATTTGATAAAAAAACGTAAGAAATATAAATGGGTAGGAGGATAATCGATTAAAGGTGACCTGTTTAAAAGCACTTTTCACAATTCTCACTAAAAATGACACTTCTTACATGCCTATAATTGTATTCTTACCTATAACTTTAATTAAATAATTATTCGATCTCGTTTTTATTCATAAAATCTTAATATTTTTTTGTAAAAATAGACGCTAAATACCCATTTAATCAAACATCTAAAGTATCATATTTGTTAGTATTATATAGGTCATTGGTGGATTAAAAAATAAGATACTTAAGATCCGTTGATTAAACATTCACTTATAAGATATTTATTGATTTATTTCAATAAGATTAACGGGATAATAACCAAAGGTTTGTATTATAAGTAAGAATAACAACTTTTATCCAATAAATATTTATTGTATAAAAATATTATTGTTTGTGAAAATACTAATTACTATTGATAAACACTTTTTTGATAAACCTATCAAATATTTTAGGGGGTGTTTAGTTGGGAGTATTGAGGTGAGGAATGAATAATGTGGTTTGATTTGGTATAATATAACGGATTCATCACCCCAAACTTATTAATTTTCATTCTTGACCAAATTGGAGGGAATGAAAATCTTATTCCCTCTTAGTATTTTTTTTCCCATTTATCCCATATCTCTTGATGTGAATGGAACATATTTTTTATTTTCATGTTGGACGACACATATTTGTATTAAATATATTATATAAAATAAATTTTTATTAATTATATTGATTTAGCCAAACAATATCAATGCAATGCTCATTTCTATTCTCATTTTACTGCATTCTCAGGGGTCGTTTGGGCTGCTGAATGGTTTGGTGCAGAATGATTAATTGATCAGAATCATTAAGAGGCTCTTATGATATAGTGCAAAATGAACTATGATTGTTTAGTAATTGTTCATAATATAATCAGTGGACTGAATTGTTAAGGAAGGCCTAAGACACTAAATCATTCAAAGGGTTTTAGAACAATTAAGAGACAAGGTTTCTTGTTGCCAAACAAGATTGATCTTTTAGCGATTCAAATGTTGTCTCTTAATGGAACTATTAGAGCATCTCCAACAGCTATGCTAAAATAGAAGTGCAATTTTAGCATTTTTGTTGCTCCAACGGCTATGCTATCCTCTATGCTAAAATAGATAAAAGAGGAGAGAGATTGTAAAAATCTCTAAATAGATGGTTTTCCCCCAAAACTAATTATTACCCCAAAAAAGCAAACTTTTCTTTTCCCAACATTCCATATATTGAATATTTTAATAACATAATTAAATAAATTGAATATTTTAGTAAGATAATTAATAATAGAGTTACTAAAATAGCATAGCTGTTGGAGTTGAATGCATATTTTTTAGAGATTTTGAATCTTTTTACTCTATTTTAGAAAAAAAAAAATAGCATAACTGTTAGAGATGCTCTTAAGAGGTAAACCAAGAGCGATGACAGTGACTTTCTCCTAGCTAAGAAAGGTAATCGATCCCCTACCTTATCTTCCCTAACATTCAGAGTTGTTCTGGTTTGAGAAAGGAGCACCGGCCGAGCTAGCTCCTCCCTTTTATTTTCATTTTCATTCTTTAAAATAAACTAAACGCCCCATTAATGATCACGTGATTACGTTATATAGATGTCTGAATCAGTTAATGGGACCATCAACTAGTTTTATGCACCCTTGAGAAGTCTTTGAAGGACTCAAACTAGTTATATTTGTTTACAAAATTATCATATATTTTCTTAAGGGTATCAAAAACATATACATTGCTCGAAAAGAAGCTTTTAAAGTAGTTTTCCTAAAATAAGAAGCGAAATAAAATATGTTTATTTTGATACAATTTATCCTTTATATTTCTATAAATAAAACATAGAATACTACAAAAGAGTATAACATGTCGACACCAGTTTGTTTAATGAATTTTATAAAACTGTTTTTATCGTTGATGTTTTCAATTTATACGGCTAGTATACAATGTCATCACATATGGGTCGAACTCAAACTATTCATAGATGAAGCCTCCATATCACTATGTGACGACGACGCTATAGTTCGACAATGACTCAAACTATTCCTTACATAAGGTAAATGGAACGAAAAATGAATCTCCTTGATTCTAAGTAGCTCTCTCGAGTCTACTTCCATATCATTCAAGTTCAAGCTGTCATGTGCTTGTTACTTTAACACTTTTAAATAAATGATCAATGGATGCTATTTTTGCAATATAAACTTGAAAGATGTGGCTAGAAAGACTTATTATTTATTTAACAACTTCTACATACAAAAAAAATCTGACGTTACCCCACACCTAAGCTATGTAATTACTAATTAGCCTATCATACTTCCAAACCACGCTTTCTTGTAAGATCATCAAGTAAAATTACTAATGGTGTATGATATGTAAAATTCTATTTTGTATGATCATCAAGTAACCTATAATACTCACAAACTAATGGTGCAGTTAAATCATAGAAAGAACTTAATAGTTTGTGAAGTATATGAGATACGTTTTCCTTTTACCAAAAACTAATGGGCCGGGGGTGGCTTTTGATTCATCTTTTGAAGCTTTCGGGATCTTATGTGAGTTATAACTTTAAACTTCTTGTTGCTTATTCAGAACTATTGTCGATTTGTTGACGATTCTTCTACTCTTATCATTGTCATTGGTGCTAGCTACCATTCCATCAAACCAAACGACCCCTTATTTTAAAGTGGACGTTTATTCTGGGATGTTGGTGCAAGTGTACCCAGCCTTAAATATTGTGATATATTTTTGGTACACATAAAATCACATCTCCATATTTATTTTGATGATTACAAAACACACCGCATTATTTGTTATCTAATATTTTATCTGAGTGTGCAGATATTTAAATGATCTCGATAAATTTTATCTGAAGAATCCAAGTCTGAAGAGTTTCGTCATTTTATTTTAAAATGATAAACACCCTAAAATATTTTATCACTTGGATATTTCGTATCTATATAAATATATTTGAATCAAATATATATATAATACATTTTTTTTTCTATATTAAATATATATATAAATCGCATGATATATATATATATATGTTATTTTATTAAATCACATCATATTGCTACTATTCATCATTAAATGCAAAAGAGTGTTCAGCCGAAAGAAGCCATCCAGCGCCACTGCCCTTTTGTACGACTGTCAGGCGGTATACCGCCGTGTGCAACGCGGTATACCGCGGGTACCATTACCGTTTGTTCTTTGCAGGGTTGACCTTCTCTCTGACAACTGACAAGTACTTTTTGTTCTGCACGGTATACCGCGGGGGATAGCCGGTATACCGCGAATGCTTCTGCCCTGTTGCTCATCCAGTATAAATATCTTGCAACCTCCAGCATTCAAGACCACCAATTCACAATAACTCTCCCTGCATTTGATAAAGACTCTGCAGCATCTTCTCTTGATATTTAAACTGTTAAAATTATAAAACTCGTTTTTGAGTAAGAAATCTTGAGTTGATAGCAGATTAAAATCTCTCGATTAGTTGAATCAGCAACACAACTCAAGTGATCAAACTCTCTAAAAATATCCAAGTGATAAACCTTATTCAAGAGTGATTATTCATATTAAAATTATACCCTCTTGTAAGTGTTTGAATAGAGTGAGTGATCCACATAAATCTCTCAAAGTAGAGTGATTCGCGTTTGTTGTACTAAGGTTTGTGTTTCTACCGTAAAGAACACGTTTTCGTATTGGATCTCCGAGAAGTGTTATTTTCTCGAGGTGGACTAGCCAACTTTGTGTTTGGTGAACCACTTTAAAAATATCGTTGTCAAGTATTCTCTTTCCCTTATCTATTTACATTTCCGCTGTGCATTTAAATTATATCTGTTTATATAATTGTTGTTTATTTATTATTTCTATACTCTGATTTATTTATACTGTTTCTGTACTGTATTTATTTATAAAAGAATTTTTGAAAGTAAAAGATTTAAATTACAACCTTACCCCCCCCCCCCTTAGGTTGTCTAACATTTGGTATCAGAGCAGGTCTTTCAAAAATTTCTGCATAAATTTCTTTTATTCCTTTAAATGGCTCAACAAACTAATATTGTGTTTTCAAAACCTCCCTTGATAGATACTGAAAAGTTTGGCATTTGGGCCGAGCTATTTGAATGTCACGTGCGTGGCAAAAATCAAAAGATTTGGAATATTATAGAAAAAGGGAATTTTAAACCCACCATTGTGAAAGATGATGTTTATATTGATAAACCTATAGATGAATGGACTACTTCTGATGAAACTCATTTTTGTTTAAACTTTGAAGCTAAGAATATTGTTAGGACAACCTTAGGGGGGGTAAAGGTTGTATTTAAAAATATTTCACAAATAAAAATTCTCTTATCAAAATCAACAATAAATATTGCATGCACAACAAATATATAAATAAAATTAAGTGCACAACGAGAATATAAAGAGATAAGGGTAGAGAATGTTGATACCGACACCGAGATTTAAAGTGGTTCACCACCAACTGGCTGGCTAGTCCACTTGCCGAGAC
Source organism: Saussurea involucrata (assembly GCA_033807775.1). Classification (NCBI taxonomy): domain Eukaryota; kingdom Viridiplantae; phylum Streptophyta; class Magnoliopsida; order Asterales; family Asteraceae; genus Saussurea; species Saussurea involucrata. The sequence goes on from CM066323.1 coordinate 35,267,879, forward strand.
ACTTCTCGACACACTGATTCACTATAAGTGTTCTTTATGGTAGAACACAAACCTTGATACAATGATAATAAAATCTCTTGCTTTTGCTCGAGAACGTGAATCACTCACACTATTCAAATACTTACAAGAGAATATATCTCACAATATTAATCACTCTTGTATAAGTATAACACTTGGATTTGTGAGAGGTTGATCACTCAAAAAAATTATAACTTGATTAAGTTATTAAATGAGATGAGGAGCTGAGTAATCCTTTTTGAGCTTGGTATTCAATGTCTGTTGAGTCTTCTGATAAATGCTGAGAAGCTGCATGTATTTAAGCTGGACCTGGCAACGGTCAAAAGCTCACCGCGGTATACCGCCTATATGGGCGCGGTATACCGCCCAGAAAAAGTAGCTGGCCAAAAGTAGGTCAACCTGCAAAAGCAAACCTGCAAAACGGTGTAGCAGAGCCGCGGTATACCGCCATACACCACGCGGTATACCGCCTGACAAAGTGGCTGACAAAAAGTGAGTCAACCTGCAAAAGCCTGCAACTCGTAACAGTGCCGCGGTATACCGCCTGAAAAAGGTGCCTGCGTCAGGAGTGACCATAGCTTAAAAAGGCAACTTAATTCCTTTTGTTTTATTCCAAAAAAAAGTCAACATTCTAAAATCAATTTAAATCAAAGATTTAAAAATAGTGTTGGGTTAGGTTTTTTTAAAATATCCAAGTGGTATATTATTTTAGGGTGTTTATTATTATGAGATATATGATGACGTAAACACCAGTCTTGGACTCTTCAGATAAAATCTTCATGTTGTCCAATAAGCTGCACACTTGGATAAAATTGTTAGAAAAACAATAATACGGTGTGTTTGTAATCATCAAAATAAATATATAAAATATATAGAGATGTGGTACACTTGCACCAACAATCTCCCCCTTTTTGATGATGACAAACACAACCGCTAAACACGAGAGCATACTCGGTTTCTCTCCCCCTTTTGTCGAAGCAAAAAGGGTTAAGAAAGACGCTATGCTCCCCCTCGAGAGATGCTCCCCCTCAAAATATGCTTATAATTGAGAGTAGCATTATCTCACGGGTTATACTCAAGCATGCCTAAACCAAGTCTTAATTTAAAGAACGATTTTTTGTTTAGGGCTTTAGTAAAAATATCGGCCAAATTGTCTTCGGAATCAACTTTTTCAAGCACGATGTGGCCTTTTTGAACATTATCTCGTAGAAAATGATGTCGCAACTCAATATGTTTGGTACGAGAATGTAAAACGGGATTTTTACTTAGGTTTATAGCACTTGAGTTATCACACATAATTGGAATTTTGGATTGACGTACCTCAAAGTCGGTAAGTGTGTGCTTCATCCATAGAACTTGAGCACACGCTCTCGCGGCGGCCACATATTCCGCCTCGGTAGTGGATAAGGCTACGGAATGTTGTTTCTTGGAAAACCAAGACACAAGCGAGAGACCTATAAAGGCACATACTCCACTAGTGCTTTTTCGATCAACCATCGAGCCACCAAGATCGGAATCGGTGAAGCATGTTACTTCTAGCTCGGGTTGTTTTGGATACCATAGTCCAAGATTCGTAGTCCCTCTAAGATATCTAAAAATACGCTTGACGGCTTCATAGTGAGATTGTTTAGGCGAAGATTGAAAGCGAGCACATAAACACACACTATACATGATATCAGGTCTACTAGCAGTTAAATACAATAAGCTACCAATCATGCCACGATAAATCTTTTCATTAGAATCGGTACCCTCTTCGTCACTAGATAATTTTAGATTAGTGGTCATCGGAGTTTCAACAGGTTTGACATTTTCAAAATTAAACTTTTTCAACATGTCTTTACAGTATTTTGACTGACTTATAAAAGTGCCATTTTCACTTTGTTTTATTTGCAATCCTAAGAAGAATTTTAATTCTCCCATCATGCTCATTTCAAATTCATTAGTCATTTTTGTAGCAAATTCATTACAAAGATTTTCATTTGTAGAACCAAAGATAATATCATCAACATACACTTGCACAACCACAATATCATTTTGAGCATATTTGACAAACAAAGTATTATCTATTTTGCCCATAATATAACCACTTGTAATTAAAAAGGATTTTAATCTATCATACCACGCACGCGGAGCTTGCTTTAAACCATAAAGCGCCTTTTTTAATTTATAAACATGCGTCGGATTTTCAAAATTTTCAAAGCCGGGAGGTTGGGAAACATATACCTCCTCATTTATAAAACCATTTAGGAAAGCACTTTTGACATCCATTTGATATAATTTAAAATTTTTAGCATTTGCAAAAGCGAGAAGCATTCGAATAGACTCTAACCTTGCAACTGGTGCAAAGGTTTCATCATAATCGATACCTTCTTGTTGATTGTACCCCTTGGCAACTAAACGTGCCTTGTTTCGGGTGACTTCACCGTTTTCGTCTACCTTGTTACGAAAAACCCATCGTGTGCCAATAATGGGTTGACCGCTAGGGCAAGGAACTAAGTCCCACACATCATTCCTAGTAAACTGGTTTAACTCTTCTTGCATGGCCATTATCCAATCCTCATCACCTAAAGCTTCTTCTATGTTTTTAGGTTCAATGGCTGAGATAAAGGCGTGAAAGGCACAAAGGGTATGGATTTGTGATCTAGTCGTTCTTTGGTTTAGGTCACCTATGATTTGATCTACGGGATGGCTTCTAGATGTTCTAAGGTTAGGATCATCTACTCCTTGTGGAACATAACATGGAGGGGCATCACTAGATTCTACATTTGTAAAAGATTGGGTACCTAAGTCCAAGGTTCTAAGATGTTGGGCTAGTGCATCTCCTTCACAACCATTATCATTTACTAAGGGTGCACTAGGTTTAGGAGGACTTTCATCAAAGCTTACATTTAGGGATTCTTCTACAACCATGGTCTCTTTATTAAGGACTCTATAGGCTTTGCTATTCCAAGAATAACCAAGGAATACTCCCTCATAGGCTTTTGGGTCAAATTTGGTCAAATAAGATTTGGTGTCTAAAATAAAACATTTACAACCAAATACCTTAAGATGGGCTAAGGAAGGCTTTCTACCACGTAGGATCTCATAAGGGGTCTTATTTAGGATACTCCTAATTAGCACACGATTGAGGACATAGGTCGCGGTAGCTACGGCATCACACCAAAACTTTTGGGGAACTTGATGTTCATTAAGCATAGTCCTACTCATTTCTTGTAGGGTTCTATTTTTCCTCTCCACAACCCCATTAGATTGAGGAGTGCGAGGAGCAGAAAAATTGTGCGTTATACCATATTTGTCGCAAAACGCACCAAATTGAGTTTCATTATCGAATTCGCGTCCATGGTCCGTACGAATCGAAACAATCGTGCAACCTTGTTGGTTTTGAATTCGTTTTCCCAAAATCTTAAATTTTTGAAAAGCTTCATTTTTATGTTTTAAAAATAAAGTCCACGTATAACGGGAAAAATCATCTACAATTACTAGAGTGTAATAATTTCCTCCAAAACTTTGAATGGCCATAGGGCCAAAAAGATCCATGTGTAAAAGTTCTAAAACTCTTTTAGTTGAAATCACATTTTTTGATTTATGAGAAACATGAGTTTGTTTGCCGACACGACATGCATCACAAAAATGATTGTCAAATTTTAATTTTGGAAGGTTACTCACAAGCTCCTTATTTTTCAAATTTTGAATTAATCTAAGGTTAGCGTGACCTAAACGTCTATGCCACAAAGTCGAATTATCATATACGGAAGATAAACAAACATTTTCATTTACATCAGTTTTACAAACATAAAGATTTCCTTTTATAACCCCATTTAAAAGAACTTTACCATTTTTCAGAATTTTGCAAGAGTTTTCTTCAAAAACAACAATTATACCATTTTTGCACAGTTGACGAACACTTAGCAAGTTAAATTTCAAATTATCAACATGCGTAACATCTAAAAAAGTAACATTGTTGCAAGAAATTGTACCTTTCCCAATTACCTTTCCTTTGGAGTTTCCTCCAAAAATTACTAGTCCACCATCACATGACTCATATGATGAAAAAAGATTATGGTTTCCGGTCATGTGACGTGTGCATCCACTATCAAGAATCCAATCCATATCAAGATTTATCTACAACATTTAAAGTACAACTTTTATGGTCCCCACATCTTATGGGTCCTTGACAATTAGTTTCAATGTCAACCAACATGCATATATATAAAGTCAAACAAAATATATATATATATAATACATTACACAATATTAATATATATATATAATACATCAAACAATATTAATATATATATAATATATTAAACACACAAAGTATATATATATGTAGTGCGTAGGTATATATATATATAAACAGTACATATATATATAAACAATATAAAAGTACATATACTATTATATTACTTATATATAATATATACAATAAATCATATTCAAATTATATATATAATATGTAACACATTTAAAGCCATAAACGCATGCCACCGGGATTATCAACACTAAAGGAGCCTTTAGGAATCCACTTTGGTACCATTTTAATTTTACGATCATATTTATCAAAGACGTAAAAAGGAGCATGCATATTCACACTATTTTTTGGTCTAGAAAATTTACTATTATACATGCATGCATAGGATTTCCTAGACTTATAATTCACATTATTTATGTTGGACATATATGAGGATTTTTGCACATACGGTTTTCTCATTTCAACATTTTTAGGTGGTTCAAAATATCTTTTGATAGGCATACATAAGCACTTATCTTTACACATATCGGAACCAACGCCTTTTCTACAATTAGTGCTATTTGACATTTTTAACATTTTAAGCACTTTCTCATTGCTACTTTGAAAGGCATGTGCTAACAAATTATCTTTTTCATGTTTATCACATTTTTCTTTTAAACATGCATTTTCCTTTTTAAGCACATCACAACTAGCACATAAATCATTTTCAACTATTCTTTTCTCAAGGCATGCAATTTCTTTATTTAAAATGTCACAAGAATTGCAAACATATTTTTCACTTAATTTATTTTCTAAATTTATGATTTTTTCATTATCGCATGCAATTTTTTGTTTGCTATCATGAATTTCCTTTTTACTTAATAATAATTCTTCCTTTAGTTTTGCGTTCTCATCTTTATAATTATTTGTAAGCATAACCATTTTTTGAAAGGCATCATTTAACATATCAAGATCATCATCATCATTACTTTCATCATCACTAGAGTAATTTGAGTAACACGAGTTTACCTCATCGTCGCCTTCCGCCATGAGACAAGTGGCTTCATACTCATTTTCATCTTCACTTGCGCTCCACGCGCCTCCAACGAAGGCTTTCTCCTTCTTGAGTTTAGGTTTATTTCTTTTTGGACACTCGTTGGCATAGTGATCCTTGTCTCCACATGAGTAGCAAAAGCCCTTCTTTTTCTTGGCTTCTTCATCATCGCTTGATTCGCCATTTTTATTTATTTTGTCGTTCCGTTTATGGAACTTTCGGCTTCGGTTTTCTCCACCACGGCGATAATCTCCTTTTCTTTGAAACCTATCATTTCTTGAAAACTTTTTGTTAGCTAAAAATTTAGAAAAATTTCTTACCAACATGGCTACATCGTCAAGATGTTCGGATTGATCCTTTGAGGAGTTAGCTTTCTCCTTCTTTTTCTTCTTCTCCTTCTCGTCACTTGAAGTTGAAGCTTTAAGCGCCAAGGATTTCTTTTTATCGTGCTCCCGATCTTTGTTCCTTTTTAGTGCAATTTCATGCACATTGAGATTTCCAATGAGATCATCTAATTTCATCATTGAGAGGTCACGGGAGTCTTCCAACGATGTGATTTTCGGCATCCACTCCGGAGGAAGCGCTCGAAGAATTTTTCGCACGTAATCTTCGTTTGGATAAGTTCTACCAAGACCTTTCAAGCTCACCATGATAAGGTTAAAACGTTTAAACATTGAGTCGATTGACTCATCTTTTAACATCTCAAACATTTCATAATCATGTACAAGAATATTTATTTTTGAGCTTTTGACTTGAGAATTTCCTCTATGAGTGTTATTTAGATTTTACCAAATATCGTGAGCAGTTTCACAAGAATAAACACGTTCAATCTCATCTTTAGTAAGTGCCGAAAAAAGAATATTTTTAGCTTCAAAATTTAAGCAAACCCAAGCATCCTCAGCGGCGGACCATTCCGCTACTGGTTTTTCACTAATTACTCCATCTTTGGTTTTGGTGGGTTTATAATCTCCATTTTTAATAATGTCCCAAATTTTTCGACTTTTGCCACGAACGTAGCATTCAAAAAGATTTGCCCAAAGACCAAAATTTTCGGTGTCAATTTGCGGAATTTTTGTAGAGATAATTCCCTCAGAGGTTGCCATTTAAAATAGGAACAAGTTTTAAAAATACAACGATTTTTAAAAGAAACTTGCAACCTGCTCTGATACCAATTGTTAGGACAACCTTAGGGGGGGTAAAGGTTGTATTTAAAAATATTTCACAAATAAAAATTCTCTTATCAAAATCAACAATAAATATTGCATGCACAACAAATATATAAATAAAATTAAGTGCACAACGGGAATATAAAGAGATAAGGGTAGAGAATGTTGATACCGACACCGAGATTTAAAGTGGTTCACCACCAACTGGCTGGCTAGTCCACTTGCCGAGACACTTCTCGACACACTGATTCACTATAAGTGTTCTTTATGGTAGAACACAAACCTTGATACAATGATAATAAAATCTCTTGCTTTTGCTCGAGAACGTGAATCACTCACACTATTCAAATACTTACAAGAGAATATATCTCACAATATTAATCACTCTTGTATAAGTATAACACTTGGATTTGTGAGAGGTTGATCACTCAAAAAAATTATAACTTGATTAAGTTATTAAATGAGATGAGGAGCTGAGTAATCCTTTTTGAGCTTGGTATTCAATGTCTGTTGAGTCTTCTGATAAATGCTGAGAAGCTGCATGTATTTAAGCTGGACCTGGCAACGGTCAAAAGCTCACCGCGGTATACCGCCTATATGGGCGCGGTATACCGCCCAGAAAAAGTAGCTGGCCAAAAGTAGGTCAACCTGCAAAAGCAAACCTGCAAAACGGTGTAGCAGAGCCGCGGTATACCGCCATACACCACGCGGTATACCGCCTGACAAAGTGGCTGACAAAAAGTGAGTCAACCTGCAAAAGCCTGCAACTCGTAACAGTGCCGCGGTATACCGCCGAGCATCACGCGGTATACCGCCTGAAAAAGGTGCCTGCGTCAGGAGTGACCATAGCTTAAAAAGGCAACTTAATTCCTTTTGTTTTATTCCAAAAAAAAGTCAACATTCTAAAATCAATTTAAATCAAAGATTTAAAAATAGTGTTGGGTTAGGTTTTTTTAAAATATCCAAGTGGTATATTATTTTAGGGTGTTTATTATTATGAGATATATGATGACGTAAACACCAGTCTTGGACTCTTCAGATAAAATCTTCATGTTGTCCAATAAGCTGCACACTTGGATAAAATTGTTAGAAAAACAATAATACGGTGTGTTTGTAATCATCAAAATAAATATATAAAATATATAGAGATGTGGTACACTTGCACCAACAAATATATTATATGCTGCTTTAACAACTGATGAAATTGAAAGAGTATATACATATAAAACTGCAAATCAAATATGGGAAAGTTTAAATAATACTCATCGTGGAAACACGGAAGTTAAATCTAGTAAAGTAAATATTTTAGTTCACGATTATGAACTGTTCGAAATGAAACAAGATGAGTCAATTGACTCAATGTTTAAAAGATTTAACCTTATTGTGACTACTTTGAAAGGTTTGGATCGCACTTATCCTAACGAGGACTATATAAGGAAAATCCTACGAGCCCTTCCTTCGGAGTGGATGCAAAAGATAACATCTTTAGAAGACTCCCGTGACCTTTCCATAATGAAGATAGATGACTTGATCGGTAATCTTAAAGTGCATGAAATTGCACTTAAAAGAAACAAAGATCGGGAGCAAGTCAAGAAGAAGTCAATCGCTCTCAATGCCTCAACACCAAAAGTCGAGAAGAAAAAGGAGAAAGCTAGCTCCTCGAAAGATCCATCCGAAACTCTCGATGAAGTCGCCATGTTGGTAAGAAACTTTTCCAAATTTCTTAATAATAATAATAAATTTTCTAACAATGGCAGATTTCAAAGAAACGGTAACTACCGTCGTGGTGGTGAAAATCGAAGTCGTAAGTTCCATAAACGAGACGAAAAAGTTAAGAAAAATGGCGACTCGAGTGAAGACGATAAAGCTAAGCCAAAGAGAGGCTTTTGCTACTCATGTGGTGACAAAGACCACTACGCCAATGAATGTCCGAAAAAGAACAAGTTCCAAAAGAAGAAGGAGAAAGCCTTCATTGGAGGCGCGTGGAGCGAGAGTGAAGAAGAAGATGACTATCAAGCCATTTGTCTTATGGCCGAAAGCGACGACGAGGTAAAATCTTCTTACTCGGATTACGATAGTGATTATGAAAGTGATAATGAAAATAATCTTGAAGAATTATATGAATCTTTTCATAAAATGGCCGCTCTTGCAAATCGTTACCAAGATGAGAATGCTATGTTAAAAGAAACTGTAAATGCATGTAAAAAGGAAATAAATAATGTTAAACAAAAATCTGAAAATGATATGGATATAATTGCTAAATTAGAAACTAAATTAGGAGAAAAAGATTTTTGTAAATCTTGTGATGCTTTAAATAAAGAAATTGCATGCTTAAATAAAAAATCACATGAAAATATTATTTGTACAAAATGTGATATACTTGAGAATGAGATTACATGTTTAAAGGCTAAATGTGCTTCATATGAAAAAGATAACATGTTAGCTAAAGCCTTTGAAAGTAGTAATAAAAAGGTTCTTAACATGCTTAATATGCCTAACCGTATAAAATGTAGAAAAGGTATTGGTTCCGATACGTGCAAAGATAAATGTTCTTGTAAACCCATCAAAAGATTTTATGAATCACCTAAAGTTAATACAAGAAATCAATATGTACAAAAACATCCGTATGTGCGTAAAATAAATAATGTAAATTATAATACGAGAAAACCGTATGCTCGCATGTACCATGATAAATATTCTAAACCCAATAATAATGCGAATGTAAATGCTTGTTTTTATGTGTATGATAAATATAATCGCAAAATTAAAATGGTAAATAAATGGATTCCAAAAGGAATGTTTAGTAATGATAATCCCGGTGGTATGCGTTTATGGTTTTAAATGTGTTATGTATATATGTTATATATATATATAGTTTAAATATATTTGTTGTATATATTATATATATAAGTAATATATATTACTATGTACTGTTTGTTTATATACATATACGTATTACATATATATATATATATATGGTGTTTGTTTAATATATTATATATATTTTGTCTTACCTGATATGTGTTATATATATATATTAATATGGTTTAATGTATTATATATATTCTGTTTGACTTTATATATATGCATGTTGGTTGACATTGAAACTAATTGTCAAGGACCCACGAGAAATGGGGACCATAAAAGTTACATCTTCATTATTGTAGATTGACCTTGATATGGACTGGATACTCGATAGTGGTTGCACACGTCACATGACCGGAAACAATAATCTCTTTTCATCATATAAGTCATGTGATGGTGGACAGGTAATTTTTGGAGGAAACTCCAAAGGAAATATAATTGGTAGAGGTACAGTTTCTTGCAATAATGTTCAATTTCTTAACGTTAACCATGTTGATAATTTACATTTTAATTTATTAAGTGTTCGCCAATTGTGTAAAAATAATACAACTGTTGTCTTCGAAGAAGATTCTTGTAAAATCATAAAAAATGGCAAAGTTCTTTTAAATGGTTTTGTAAAAGGAAATTTATATATTTGTAAAACTGTTGTATCTGAAAATGTATGCTTATCTTCTATTAATGATGTTTCTACTTTATGGCATAGGCGTTTAGGTCACGCTAATCTAAGATTAATGCAAAACTTAAAAAATAAGGAGCTTGTGAGTGACCTGCCAAAATTAAAGTTTGATAATCATTTTTGTGATGCTTGTCGTGTCGGCAAACAACATCACGTTTCTCATAAATCAAAAAATGTTATTTCTACTCAAAGAGTTTTAGAACTTTTACATATGGATCTTTTTGGCCCGATGGCTATTCAAAGTTTTGGAGGAAATTTTTATACTTTGGTTATTGTGGATGATTATTCCCGTTATACTTGGACTTTATTTTTGAGACATAAAAATGAGGCTTTTGAAAAGTTTAAAATTTTGGGAAAACGAATTCAAAACCAACAAGGTTGTACGATTGTTTCCATACGTACGGACCATGGACGAGAATTCGATAATGATGTACAATTTGGTGCCTTTTGTGATAAACATGGTATAACTCATAACTTTTCGGCTCCTCGAACTCCTCAGTCAAACGGGGTTGTTGAAAGGAAAAATCGAACGTTGCAAGAAATGAGTAGAACTATGCTAAACGAACATCAAGTTCCCCAAAAGTTTTGGTGTGATGCCGTTGCTACCGCGACCTATGTGCTTAACCGTGTCCTAATTAGAAGTATCCTAAATAAGACACCCTATGAACTTTACCGTGGTAGAAAACCTTCCCTAGCTCACCTGAAAGTTTTTGGTTGTAAATGTTTCATTTTAAACACCAAATCCTACTTAACCAAATTTGACCCTAAAGCCTATGAAGGAGTGTTCCTAGGTTACTCTTGGAATAGCAAAGCCTATAGAATCCTAAATAAGGAGACCATGGTAGTAGAAGAATCCTTAAATGTTAGCTTTGACGAGAGTCCTCCCAAACCTAGTGCACCCTTAGCAAATGACAATATCCGTGAAGGAGACGTCTTAGCACAACAACTTAGCAACTTGGATTTAAGTACCCAACCTTCCACAAATAATATTGAATCTAGTGATGCCCCTCCGTGCTTTATTCCACAAGGTATAGATGATCCTAACCTTAGAACCGCTCGAGGCCATCCCGTAGATCAAATTATAGGTGACCTAAACCAAAGGACAACTAGATCACAAATCCATACCCATTGTGCTTTCCATGCCTTTATCTCAACCATAGAACCTAAAACCATAGATGAAGCTTTAGGTGATGAGGATTGGATATTGGCCATGCAAGAAGAGTTGAACCAATTTACTAGGAATGATGTGTGGGACTTAGTGCCTAGCCCTAGTAGTCAAACCATTATTGGCACAAGATGGGTCTTCCGAAATAAGGTAGACGAGAACGGTGGAGTCACACGAAACAAGGCACGTTTAGTTGCCAAGGGGTACAGTCAACAAGAAGGTATAGATTATGACGAAACCTTTGCACCAGTTGCAAGGTTGGAGTCTATTCGAATGCTTCTCGCTTTTGCAAATGCTAAAGATTTTAAGTTATTTCAAATGGATGTTAAAAGTGCTTTCTTAAATGGTATTATAAATGAGGAGGTATACGTTTCTCAACCTCCCGGTTTTGAAAGTTTTGAAAACCCGACACATGTTTATAAATTGAAAAAGGCGCTTTACGGTTTAAAGCAAGCTCCGCGTGCGTGGTATGATAGATTAAAAACCTTTTTAATTGTTAGTGGTTATATTATGGGTAAAATAGATAATACTTTATTTGTGAAATATGTTCAAAATGATATTGTGGTTGTGCAAGTATATGTTGATGATATTATTTTTGGTTCCACTAATGAAAAACTGTGTAATGAATTTTCTGCGAAAATGACAAGCGAGTTTGAAATGAGCATGATGGGAGAGTTAAAATACTTCTTAGGATTGCAAATCAAACAATGTGAAACTGGTATTTTTATTAGTCAATCTAAATATTGTAAAGATATGTTGAAAAAGTTTAACTTTGAAAATGTCAAACCCGTTGAAACTCCAATGACCACAAACTTACAATTATCTCGTGACGAGGAGGGAAACGATTTTAATGAAAAGATTTATCGTGGTATGATTGGTAGTTTATTATATTTAACTGCTAGTAGACCTGATATTATGTTTAGTGTATGTCTATGTGCTCGTTTTCAATCTTCACCTAAACAAACTCACTATGAAGCTGTCAAGCGTATTTTTCGATATTTACGAGGTACTACTAATCTTGGCTTATGGTACGCAAAGAAACCCGAGTTAGAAGTAACGTGTTTCGCCGATTCCGATCTTGGTGGATCTATTGTTGACCGAAAAAGTACAAGTGGGGTATGTGCCTTTATAGGACTCTCACTTGTGTCTTGGTTCTCTAAGAAACAACAATCCGTAGCTTTGTCTACAACCGAAGCGGAATATGTAGCCGCCGCAAGAGCGTGTGCTCAAGTCCTTTGGATGAAACACACACTTACCGATTTTGAGGTACACCTAACCAAAATTCCAATTATGTGTGATAACTCAAGTGCCATAAACTTAAGTAAAAATCCCGTTTTACACTCTCGTACAAAACATATTGAATTGAGACATCACTTTTTACGAGATAATGTTCAAAAAGGCAAAATCGTGCTTGAAAAGGTTGATTCGGAAGATAATTTGGCCGATATTTTTACAAAAGCCCTTAACAAAAAAGCGTTCTTTAAATTAAGACTTGGTTTAGGCATGCTTGAGTATAACCCTTAAAAATACTAACTCTCAAATATTTCATATTTTGAGGGGGAGCATCTTTCGAGGGGGAGCATAAGCGACTTTCTTAAACCCTTTTTGCTTCGACAAAAGGGGGAGAGAAACCGAGTATGCTCTCGTGTTTAGCGTTGTGTTTGTCATCATCAAAAAGGGGGAGATTGTTGGTGCAAGTGTACCCAGCCTTAAATATTGTGATATATTTTTGGTACACATAAAATCACATCTCCATATTTATTTTGATGATTACAAAACACACCGCATTATTTGTTATCTAATATTTTATCTGAGTGTGCAGATATTTAAATGATCTCGATAAATTTTATCTGAAGAATCCAAGTCTGAAGAGTTTCGTCATTTTATTTTAAAATGATAAACACCCTAAAATATTTTATCACTTGGATATTTCGTATCTATATAAATATATTTGAATCAAATATATATATAATACATTTTTTTTTCTATATTAAATATATATATAAATCGCATGATATATATATATATATGTTATTTTATTAAATCACATCATATTGCTACTATTCATCATTAAATGCAAAAGAGTGTTCAGCCGAAAGAAGCCATCCAGCGCCACTGCCCTTTTGTACGACTGTCAGGCGGTATACCGCCGTGTGCAACGCGGTATACCGCGGGTACCATTACCGTTTGTTCTTTGCAGGGTTGACCTTCTCTCTGACAACTGACAAGTACTTTTTGTTCTGCACGGTATACCGCGGGGGATAGCCGGTATACCGCGAATGCTTCTGCCCTGTTGCTCATCCAGTATAAATATCTTGCAACCTCCAGCATTCAAGACCACCAATTCACAATAACTCTCCCTGCATTTGATAAAGACTCTGCAGCATCTTCTCTTGATATTTAAACTGTTAAAATTATAAAACTCGTTTTTGAGTAAGAAATCTTGAGTTGATAGCAGATTAAAATCTCTCGATTAGTTGAATCAGCAACACAACTCAAGTGATCAAACTCTCTAAAAATATCCAAGTGATAAACCTTATTCAAGAGTGATTATTCATATTAAAATTATACCCTCTTGTAAGTGTTTGAATAGAGTGAGTGATCCACATAAATCTCTCAAAGTAGAGTGATTCGCGTTTGTTGTACTAAGGTTTGTGTTTCTACCGTAAAGAACACGTTTTCGTATTGGATCTCCGAGAAGTGTTATTTTCTCGAGGTGGACTAGCCAACTTTGTGTTTGGTGAACCACTTTAAAAATATCGTTGTCAAGTATTCTCTTTCCCTTATCTATTTACATTTCCGCTGTGCATTTAAATTATATCTGTTTATATAATTGTTGTTTATTTATTATTTCTATACTCTGATTTATTTATACTGTTTCTGTACTGTATTTATTTATAAAAGAATTTTTGAAAGTAAAAGATTTAAATTACAACCTTACCCCCCCCCCCTTAGGTTGTCTAACATGGGACAAACTAAAATAGTAATACGTATATTTATTTACTTTTTTGTTTAGCTTCTATATGGATTTTGAGACTACATAATGTATTTTGCAACGGGAAAACATTTGATTGAATTCAGCAAAGTCAAGAGCATATGAAACATATGGGTTTGGGGAAGAGTGTCTCTTGTTAGAAATTAGACAAATTTGAAAGAAAAGATCGAAGAAATCCTTGATTAGAACGTGATATAAACACTTCCCTTAGGATATCATTAGCCCCCACTATAAGGTTGTTTGTGTTACGACTAATACACCCCCGGGAATAATCTAATCAAGAGATTATGCTCAACAACTAAACATAATCATCAAGAACATGTTTGCAAAATTTTATGAAGATAAAGGAGAATCAAAAGAGAGATTAAACATGTAATAATAGCACACATATATATAGGTATGTTCTGTAACCAATTTGGATAATATCTATTCTCCTTTATAAAAAGAATAAGAAAACCGTTTTTCAACAATTTCACTTTCTAAACGTTCAGTTGTTTTAGCCTGTTGTACAACTTTTATAGCATAGGATTGAATACGGTTATTCAACATTGCGGTTTTCTAAACAATACAGTTTTTCAACAGTAGCTTTAAATCAGTTCCCCCCCTCTCCCTACAAGTTGCCGTAAATTCTCCCCTCTCCTTCAAATCGTCTTCTCAAGTATCTCCAATTTATGTCGATTTTACTCAGGTTTACCCACGTATGTCCTCCATTTTTCTTCCTAACCCTAATGTTTGCAATTACGGTTTGCGTTTTCGTTGATGTAGAGCCAATTTTGCGTTCTGTTCTTGATTTTACTAACAATCTGACGTTTAGGTTACAAATAGTGAAGGACGCAAAATTGGAATTTTGTTTATGTGTATTCATATGAAGGGCTACCAAACTGAATTTAATACTCATGTATGTTTCATCTCCGGCTTCTTCTCAACGATTTCAGGTATGTTTCATGATTTCACATCGTTTTCACCATGATTTGGGTTCACGATTTCAAGTTCTTTGCACAGATTTTGATTTCACGGTTTACCCTAATCGATTTCACGGTTTCAATTTCTGTTCGTGTTTATCGATTTCAAGGTTTGTGTTTGTAGATTTCATGTTTTGATTTCACGGTTTGTGTTAATCGATTTCAAGTTCAGTTTGTTGAAACACACAGATTATTTCAAGTTATGTTTGTGTTCACGATTTCATGTTCTGTTTGTGTTTATCGATTTCAAGTTTTGTTGTGTTCATCGATTTCAAGTTTTGTTGTGTTCATCGATTTCAAGTTTTGATTTCAAGTTTTGATTTCAAGTTTTGTTTTCTTAGTCATAAAATGATAAAATGTAATATTATAAAAATTGTTGCAATGATTTCACATCGTTTACAATGATCTGGGTTCACGATTTCAAGTTCTTTGCACAGATTTTGATTTCACAGTTTACCCTAATCGATTTCATGGTTTCAATTTTTGTTCGTGTTTATCGATTTCAAGGTTTGTGTTTGTCGATTTCATGTTTTGATTTCACGGTTTGTGTTCATCGATTTCAAGTTCAGTTTGTTGAAACACACAGATTATTTCAAGTTATGTTTGTGTTCACCATTTTAAGTTCTGTTTGTGTTTATCGATTTCAGGTTTTGATTTCAAGTTTTGTTGTGTTCATCGATTTCAAGTTTTGTTTTCTTAGTCATAAAATGATAAAATGTAATATTATAAAAATTGCTGCAATTTTGAAATTAAGAGCACAATCAAGACAACCTTGGATTAGAAAAATAACCCTTTTGACTGGAAAAGTCAAAATACATCTCAAAATTTTTGAACTGAGGTACTATGTGAGTAGCAGTCATCTGAAATAATGCCTGCTAACCAGATAGATTTTACAAGCATTTAAATTCTTTCTATTTTGATGAACAATTGGTGTTATTGCAGTAAAACATGCCAAGCCTTGGGGATTTCGCGAATAAAATTGCTTCAAAATAAGCGAGATATGCAGCTGAAGCTTATGCGCAAGGAAATAACTCAGTTTCTTCAATCTGGACAAGAATCGATTACTAGGATACGAGTATGTCTTTCATTTTTTTGTGGTTTTCTTGTTCACATTATTTGCTATTCAAACATCATAAGAATAAAATTTTATTTTTCAGGTGGAGCATATTATAAGAGAACAAAATATATGGGCTGCGTATGAGATCTTGGAGATGCATACACTCGTGATTCACTTAGTTGATATGCTTATAGTTATAGATGCATAGAGTAGCATTACTTCTTAAATTTCATTAATAGTTAACTTGAATAATATGATAATTATTATAGATATAATGTTTTGAAATGATCGTGAAATGGGTATGTGACTGATTGTATTATTATTGCAGGCTATATTGGCGTCAAATTGGCAATGTAATCTCAATACAACTAAGGCTGATGCTAGAGGAAGGTACCATTCTAACTTTTTTGGATTTGATTAATAGGCTGTTGTTTGGTTATTCCATCGTATAATGCTCGTATGGTAAATTATTGTGTGTATTATGTACTCTGATGGATGAACACTATGTTGAATTAGACGCCATTCCTTCTAAAATCGTAAAAAACTCTGGACAACTTGAAGAGGTATGTGTATGTCATATTAAGTTTGTGTGGTTGAATTTTTTTCATCTTAAATTCCTATGGTAATACTTAGGGGCCATTTACCTTATCACTTACCCGGGTAAGTGCTTACCGGTAAAATTCAACACTATCACCTACTTCCCGTGTAAGATTTTAGTCCACCAAAACGACAATTTAGCCGGTAAGCGCTAATTGTGGTAAGAGTTGTCGCACTCACTTACCGGGTAAGCCTCTCGGTCCTTACTTCCGCTCTTACCGGGTAAGATTCTTGGTCCTTGCCATATTCATCCGGTAAGCTAATATGACTTGGTAAGCACTTACCCGGGTAAGCGTTTTGTAAACCGCCCCTTAGTATTGAAAATTCTCCATCTTAAGCTCTCTAACATACACATAAGGTATTGGGTATTTTCTTTTCTAATTTTCTCAACAAGAAGATTTACCAAGGTAGCTGGAAACAGTTTCATGAGTTTATAGTAAAAAAATACGTATGAAATTATTATAAAAATGTCCCATGTTTATTGAATTGATCTATCATGGAATTAGAAAACTTGAACATGATAATAATCGAATGCATAATCGTTGTTTCCTCTGGTTGGCTATTAATCTCATAATTTCTAGCTTCTTATCCACGACAAAGTAACAATAGAGAAACCTGCACCTATGCAAAATCAGTTGTAGATGGCTAGATGCTTCGTCTTCCAAAAAAAATCTTCAAGGCATCAGAAGTAATAAATTTACCTACTCCACTACATTCTTCTCAGCCAGCTTCAGATGCACCAGAGCCTTCTTGTCGTCCAAAGATGTGTTATACCATACAGTTTAGTTTTTAGGAATTAAAAAAGAGGATGCCACAAAAACTTTCAGCATTACAAGCTAGCAAAAATACCCCTGGAAAATCGAAGAATAAAGGGTCTTTAACTGTAAAATTCTATTTCTGGTTGGTTAGGAACTGCATAGTTCTACTTTATGACTGTATCTTGTTATTTACCTAGAGATGCTATGCTGCTGCAATATTAGAAGTAAAAGAGGATGCTAAGGCAAGAGCTTTATATGTGGCAACAATTGAATTGGAAAAGATATTCAAGAAAGAAGATTTTGGCCCATGAAGGTTGTTGATTCTTCCTGTTTGTGCAAATGCTATCATTAGAGCTAATTTAAGGCAATTGTGTGTGTATGTTCATTTATTTGTCTCCATCATGTTATTCTGTCTTTTTGGAGAGAGATTTATGTTTCATGTTGAGCATGGTAGGTAAAATTTCATATTGATACTTTTTTGAAGGTTGTTGATGTATGCAATATGATCTACCCTTCTTACCATGGTTTTCTTTGACATTGGTTGATGGGAGATACCAATGCTCTTATTATGGTTTCATGTGATTTGAAATGTACTATAAGGGTGCTCTTATTAGTATTTTCATGTGGTTTTCTTGGCCCACCATACAACTATCTTGAAGGCAGGCACTACCAATACTATCGAACTCATCCTTTCACTGATTTCTCAGGTTCACTCATAACCCTCTTATTCTGTATGCAGAAGAATTTTATTGCAGTTTAATTGTCTTATTTGGTTTCCAGGGAGTGAGTCGACATGTCCATAACAACATTTTTAACGTATTGGGATGGCGATAACAACATTCTTAATATGTGTATCTCTGAAACTGATTTGGGCAAAGACAAAAACAAAGCAGGCAAGTTAGTTTTTAAAATACCCTTATCGAATTACCGGTGAAATTGTGTTTTTATATGGGTATTGTGTTTATTAGAACAAATGGGAATGGAAACAGTATCAGGTGACGGTTTTCAATAAGCTTCTCTTTGAACAATGCACATCACATCTTATGATTGGTGGTTTGATATCATCTGCTCCTACAGCCGATTCATCAGACGGCGAGTTCTTAACTCGAGACATTCTTGTTCTGTTTTTCTATCTCTACCAATGGGATCGTTATCTTGAGCAAGCCCTACAGGGAGAAAAAGGCATATTTGTGAACCCTGTATATACTTTTGAATCTTTGAAATGAACCCTGTATATTTTTGAATTAGTTTCCCATCTTTGAAATGAACCCTGTATATATTTTTAATTAATTCAACAATGATCTTTACATACTTTCATTTTGCTAGATGTTATCGTCCTTAAGGTTCCAATTAGAACAAAAAATGAAATATGATGTCATTTTGAGTTCTCGGTTTCGATTTAGAGACGTTTAGCGCCGCATCGCGCGCGGGTATGTATAGCAATTAAGTTATCAAAAAAATTGACGAAAGTGTTGCCATGATTTCAACTTTGATTATAACTACACTGCCATTTCCACACAGACAATTTGCTATCTATACCATATTATGGAACATTTAGATCGTATTCTTAAATCTTTTAAAATTCAAACATACAATGTATTAATGTAAATCTACAATCTCATAAAGCTCGAAGTTTGAACTAATTTATTTATAAACATGTTCAAATATCGGATAAGTGTTGTGTGTTATTAATAAAACATGATAAACATCGAACCATAAAAATAAAATCAAGATGAACGAAGAATAAAAAACAAGAAGTAAGATTGAGGATTAGCGTATAGAATTAAAATACATCCCGCTGCATCGCGCGGGCATACTGACTAGTTAACTAACAAAAATCTTATTCAAATTTGAATGAAAACAGAAAACCTGTCAAAATAACAGTAAAAAAACGTACAGTGCTTGGAGCAGGTTCCGGCGCTGGTTAATCCGCGCAACGTGCATGCTAGTACTATCTTTTGATTGTTAAATATATGTGCAGAATCCACACACCAAAGCCAAATCCTTCTTAGTTCAATGGATCTCTTAAACAACTCTACAAGTTGTTTAAAGATTATGAACTTAGAAAGATTTTATTACTTTTCCTATGTGGGATAAGCAATAAGCCTAAGACATATATAGCTCCCTCACTCAAATGAAATACCACTATTATTTCTATGTGGGACAAATCCCACTATGAAGACTATATATATAACAATCCCCATCTTAGTCTTCATCAAACAAAATATGGAATCTCACTTGAAGAAGACTATACATATAACATCTCTAAGGACTAAGGACCCGTTTACCAAATGCTTACAAGGTAAACGTTTACCTACAAGAATAACCATTCCCCATCGTATAACATTATCGGCCATACAGATGAATTGTTGGTAAACGTCTCTTGCATGGTGAACGTCTAACCAGGTAAGAGTATTTTTCCTCACTTATTGGATAAGATTATCGGTCCTTGCTATGCTTTTTATCGGGTAAGGTTTTTGATCCTTATCATGCTCGTCTGATAAGGTAACACTTATCCGATAAACATTTGATAAATAAGCCCTATAATTGGATACATCAAGTTAACATCATTCAACCAACATGTTTCTGGTTGTTGAGCTAGATGCTTTTGCATACATATTTCACATGCCCTCTTTATGTAATTCTTTCACTATATTCCCTTTTTAGATCAATCTAAGGGAAATGAACACCGAAAAACAAGATGATGCATGTTTTCTTAATTCTACAACTCATAGTTGTAGTGTCTTGTAAATATTTGAGTATACTTTAAACTATTTTCAAAGTATTTGTTACTTTTACATCTTTTTTTTTTGTTTATTCACGATTTTCAATAAAATTATCACCTTCTTATATTTACAACGAATATACAACTACGATAATTAAATGAGAACCACAAAGATGTTACAAATTAGTGAGAAATAATATAAAAATATCTTTGTACTTGATTTTTTTCATCAAAACATATGATTTAAGATATCGTTTCACATATGTTCGTGTTCACCTTGTGAAAAGATTACATGTGAAAATATATTTTTGATTCACCTAGTGAAATGATAAAAAGACGTAAAAAATATTCACATGGCGAATCAAACTCATGTGAAACTATCATATTATGAAACAAATATATGTGAAGCAAAATATTATAAATCATAGCATTTGGTGAAAAAATATCATGTAAAAAAATATTTTTATATCAGTTCTCACGAGTTTGTAACATATTTATGGTTCTCGTTTGATTTAACCCTTATACAACTAAGCATATATATATATATACACATAATTTTGAATGTAACATCATTAATAAAGTTGATCTCTTGACGGGAAGAAACCAATGAATACAACTAGTGGTGCTCTGTGTTCACGGATTAGGTTGATCGGGTTGAAAGCATTTTAACAACCCAATCCAATGTTGGCGGTTTGAAATTTTCAACCCAACCCAACCCAAACAAAAATGCAAACCAAACCGTTCGGGTTGGTTGTTTTGACGGGTTGTGTTTAAACAAAGTAAAAGCTAATTGAAAACATTAAAATAAGGAAATGTTCTTTCAAAATACAGTCAATTATTCAAAAAGATATACAAGTTCATCAAATATTTGGTTATTGCATATAACTTTTCAATAATGTCCTCTTATGAGTTCCACTGTTTGTTATTCCGAGTTGTTTTTGGTAACTTATACATATTAAAGAGAAATATAAATAATTGAGTACACTCCAATTTTGGTCCTTGAGGTACAATCTTGTGTTATTGCTCCAACAAGCTCAACCTCTCTTTTATCTTGACGGAATCGGATTAGTATGCTCTGTGACTGCCGCTTATAAACGGATCTCTCACATCAGAAAACCATTCTTACAGATAATCTGAGTGACCTGGTATTTGTTATTGAAGATTTCTTCGAGTTTTGTTTCTTGTCCAAGTATAAGTCGACGTTGAGTGAGTCGCAGCCAAATCTTGTACACAAGATATAGTACCTGTTGAAATTTCTTGAAAACAATATCATACCCAGTCATGAATCCAGATCTATCCCTACCCAGATCATCATCCAGTTTCAGACAGTCATCCGCATCCAAGATAGACCAGTTATACGAGATCTCTTACGTTCCCGATGATTCTAAAATCCCCATATCTAGTCTACCTATAGTTGATCCATATAGTGTTTTTTCTAAACCTTCTTCTTCCTTTACCAGAAAAGTCAAAAAATTAATGGGATCTACTTCTACCCACCAAGTTAAAGAATATGTTCAAACCTCAAAGTTTGATTCACACCAACTCTCAGCTTCATCATCCGAACACCTTATACTGATTGCTATCCCGGCAGATCTCCCGAGGCACTGCCTTGCTCAAGGATATACGCATATCTATTTTGGAGCAATCCGCCTAGCCCTTACCTTCCATGGAAGAAAGGGTCTCCCAGCTTTTTCTCGCATCGCTTTGGTAGACACTCGATTCGTCGAATACCAACATGCTTGCATCGGCACCATCCAAACTACCCTAAATGCAGGAACCATATTCGTTACCTTTTACCCAAACTTCAACATGCCATTAAACGATCCATCCTTGCATACAACCCTTAAAGACCAGATCCAAATCGGAGGTACCACCCAGGTTAATACCTTCCAAGCTACTTTCCATTACCAGATGGCATACCGTGTCCAAAACCATGCCCTGGACATAATGGTCCCTGGCCAAGAGCATAGTGAAGATGTTTTGCTCATCGATGTGAACTCTAGTGCAACTCCAACATGCACTTATGTTCCCAGGCAGTTAACAAGAGAAGAGTTGCTAAAACTCCTTCCAGAAAGTGGGTAACCAATTACGAAAGAATCCATCAGGCTCCCATCCAAACAACTACAGCCCCAGACTTCATCAGACACGAGAATGGACTTGTCGAAGTCAATTTTTCTTCCAAAGAAAAATCAAGTGTAGCGGACATTTTTCCCACTGTCCACATGGTTCAGCCAGCTAAACAAATCCAACACTATCAGTACGATGTATGCAATTGCCAAGATTGCTTAGACGAAGCATACAAAGTCGATTATGATGAAGATTTTCCTCAAAAGACGAAAAACTCACAAAAGAGGCTGAAAGACCGATACGATAAAGGTGATCCCACTGCCGGACTCCTTGGCGAACCCACTGCAAATTTGATTACTATGTCTTATACAATGATTTGCCCAACCAAAAGACGATAGCAACCACACCTTGCCGCCAGCCGCCTTCAGACAAATCATTCGACCGATCATTAGGCGAATGTTGTGTCATTGCTCCCGCAAACTCGTCCTCTAATTACGAAATCGAGTTCCCACCGTTAAGCTCCTTCGAAAATACGGTTCAGCGGACCAAACATGATTGGAAAATCAAGAATCCTACGACTATTAGCTCCACAGGTGTTCCCACTGCTATTAGTCCTGCTGAAATCACACTCAACTGGCAGAGTGAAAATGTTGTTGCACAAAACAAAGCCCTCACAGCCATCCTTGCTCAACAAACACAGATCACTAAGACTCAAGAAACTCTTACCACAAAGGTAAGGTCTCTTACCAGCATCATAGATGAGATCAAAGAAAAAATGGAGGCCCTCCATTTTGAACTTCTCTAGATGGCCCGCCATAAAACCTTGCCCAGTGAGCAACATGTTTTTAGCCAGAAGCAAGCTAAGATGAAATCTTTGCAATATCAACTCAATGACCTTGAGAATCAGCACAGGCAAAAACGGGCATCAACCCAATTAGATGAACCTTGGCGATTAGCCCCTACTCCCTTTTTAGGGACATCATTTGCTCCACAGCCACTACCCTCCTTCCCTCTGAAACAAGCCTCTCCGTCCCTGGCTTTATGGTCTTCCGAACAAGAGAAGAGACACCCTAAGCCATCGCAAAGAACCCTACCCAACCAAGATCGTGCTTCATCTAGCCAAACACCCATCCAAGATCGTGCTTCATCCAGCCGAACAAGAGAGTTCCAAGATGATGACTCAATGATCGCCTCTTCGACACCCACCACAATTCTACCCATTTGTGAAACAAACCCCATCTCGACCTTCTTACACTCCCTATCCCACAAAGAAGAACCCGTTGCCCCTACTTTTGTGGCACCAATTATCTCATCCCACACGGATGATGATCATGACCCGCCAACAGATGCCTTTGAGCACTTATTCATGGCAGAACCTGAACCCACAGACGAACAAGAGTATGCCGATACTTTCACGATGGGCGATGCTGCTTCCAAAACAAGGCAACCCAGGCAGCAACAAAAAACCCCTAAGGCCGATACAAAGCAACAATTCACCTTTGACGACATTCCTCCATCTAAATGGAGAGAAAGAAGTGTTGAAATGTTGACTTGGTGCTCAGCAGAACTCCAATACTATGACGTTGCCACAATGATCAGAAGATTTATCACTAGAGCCTAGGGCCGTCTTAGAGATTGGTACACAAGCCTTGGAGAATACAGGCAACTACAGCTCCAGCAGGTTTCGTCCCCCAAAGAATTCATAAACATAATTTATGCAGAATTCATAGGGAACCCGGTCGAGCATACTGTCCATGCAAGGGAAGAATTCTTAAAGATGAAGTGTTGTTCATTTTTAAAGTCAGATCTTGAAGAACATTATGATCGTATGTCAAAACGGTTTTACTGTCTTCACGGTATTGACGATGTCAACCTTAAACAGGTCTTCCTCAACTCCTTCCCAGAATCGCTTGCAAATGAATCGTTCAGATTTCTGAAGCAAAAGAACGTATCATTAGCCAATGCCACACTCGGAGAACTCTACCAGTTGGTACTCAACGCATTGGCCAAGCTCTGCGACCATCAAAAATTCTTCACAGAATTTGAAAAGACTAGTAGAACGCTCGGTCCTGCCTGTAATGACAAGTACATGCAAATAAAGTGCAAGACCAACTCATCATGTGAGTGCTCTCACAAAGAAAAGAAGCCCCAGTTTAAGAATTTCAAGAATTCTTACAAAAAGACTGGGGATAAAAGATGGAAATTTTTAAAGAAGAAGTCACACAGGGGAAGAAGCTCAGACAGATGTTACATCTGTAACAAAAAGGGACACTTTGCACGAGACTGCAAAGACATGAGAAAGTCTCAATCTTTAATCCAAGCTCTTAACCTAATAGAGACAATGGACATTTCAGATCTCGAGTCCCTCTACTCTCTCGAAGATGAGATTACTGACAAAACCTGTAACACCCTCAAAAATCGGAACGAGCAACTAACTTTAATTTCAATAATTTAACTAAAAGGCAATAAAATTACTTCTACATATCATCCTTGAAAATACCTCAAAGTTTAAACATCACAAAATAAACTGCTAACAACTCTAGGCGGGTGTTACTTAACCCAAATAAAAGTTGCTAATCCCAAAAGTGCGGAAGACTTCACTAAGCATCTCACTTCCCGTGCACTCCACTAGCACTCATCACTTCACAGTGTAGCTAAAGTTATCCCCAACCTGAACCTGTTGCACATGCCGACAAATAAAAAGGTTAGGCTAACGCCTAGTGAGTTCAAGAGTTTACATCATGAGCAAATCATTTGATAAACCAAAAGATTCAACTTAATAAATGATCTTCAAAACGGGTTTGTATAAAAGACATCGACAACCCAATTTCCGAACGCACATAATTCCTGTGAGGAAAGCTTCCAGCGAAAATCGTTTCTCTGCAATGGACTTAAATCCAAAACTCACATCAAGAGTTAATGAAATAATAATTTCTCAAATAATCGCCAATGCGAATAAAACTCCAATAGTTAAAACATCCAATAAGGATGAAACATAAATTCGTCCATCAATCATGGAAAACAATTTGTATGCATAGAATATAACCTCGACAATGCGGGTACATAAAATACCCGAAATCAACACCCTTCGGTGACGGGGGAGACCCGATCTCATCGAATGTGGCAAACACATAAATTAAACCACAAATAATAAATACAAGCAAGCTTCTTGGATGTTGAAAACAGATGACATCAACCATACTAGGTCTTTAGTCCATCTCCGGCATCAACCATACTAGGTCTTTAGCCCATCTTAGACATCAACCAAAACTAGGTCTTTAGTCCACCTCCGGCATCAACCAAAACTAGGTATTTAGCCCGTCTTAGACATCAACCAAAACTAGGTCTTTAGTCCACCTCCGGCATCAACCAAAACTAGGTCTTTAGCCTGTCTTAGACATCAACCAAAACTAGGTCTTTAGTCCACCTTCGGCATCAACCAAAACTAGGTCTTTAGCCCGTCTTAGACATCAACCAAAACTAGGTCTTTAGTCCACCTCCGGCATCAACCAAAACTAGATCTTTAGCCCGTCTTAGACATCAACCAAAACTAGGTCTTTAGTCCAAACCACCAAGTTCAATCCTACTGGATCTTTACCTTGGGAACCCACCATCCAACACACGCTTACTTGACTTATATATATATATATACATGACCTCAAAAGAATAACCAATGCATTCAAATCATGTAAATCTCAAATATAATGCAATTCATGCAATTCAACCCCAAGCCCACGTCGAGCTTATTAAAACCGGGCGAATGCCCTCAAGACTCAATAGAGTCCAAACCGAGCCCTCTGCTCATAGATCTAATGATCGTTTACCAACATCAACACATGCAAATGAAAATGCATCTAGCCCACAAAATGCAAACACATGCTCCGAGGCATGATAGTCTCACAACCCCTTCATTGCCACCTTCTCAATGAAGTCAAATCATATATGCATCAATATGTATACGTATGTGCAACTCTTTCATAACTCAACAATGCATATAATTTACCGAGGTTCATTAGTCCCAAAGGTACTAAGAACACGAAAACATCAAACGGTCTTCACACATAAGACCAACACTCAAACCATCACATATTCAAATAAAATGCACTTAAGCATATAACACATCCAAGACTCCACCTCGAGTCTCTAAAACCGGTAAACACTCAAAAGACTCATTTGAGTATGAGTCAAGCCTTTAAGGTCAAAATAAACGTTTGGTTAAATACGTTTCACTCACACGGTTACGTAAACCAAAATGCGTCGTTACCCAAAATCTTTACCTTTTAATTCCTCAATTGGCCATCGGCCCCAAAATAAATGTTTACCACTCTCAACACATTCACAGGGTCGGATTTACCCAAATCCCCAACCCACACGTTCACGCTTTAAAATACGCCACATCGTAGTTATCACATAATCACAAAACACTAAAAGTGTATTTTGACCCAATCCTCTTTACTTATGCAATAAATTAACAAAACCTCTTTTACTCGTGATTTACTCATCAATCACTCAAAATCCCCAATTGTGGGTGTTTTACAGGATATGTAAAATTCAACACTTTGATTAAATCAAAGCCCACCAAATAACTCAACAACGAATAATTTCACATAAAGCACACAATTACTTTAAAAACACATATTTTGGCATGTACAAAGTTTTCACAAATCAACTTGAACTCACCTTGCTAGATTTAGGCTAAATCTAGAGTTTCTCCAAACGTAAGCTCCTTTGAAGAAGTTTGCATCCTCAAGCCAAAACCTCTAAAAACCTAAATTCATAAATTCCAACCATGAATGTTCATATTCAACCACTTTAAAACCACTCCCCAAACATCTTATATCAAAATCTCTATTTTGACCAAAACCCCAATATTAACCTAACTTCTCCAAAATCATCCAAACCGAAATTGGATAAACAAAATACTAGGAGATCATCAATGGAACATTTCTAACTCATATGAAAGTATAGAAGCTAGGAGGATGAACTCACCACTTAGGTTTTGATGAAAACCTAGAAAACCCCAAACATCTCTAGTGTTGTGGATGAAACTTGCTCTTGCATCAATGAATGAAATCACTAGCATAAAGTGGATAAGAAACACATTAATCTCCAAGAAAAGCCCCAAAATCGGTTAGGGTTTGTGAGGAAGGAAGGAAAAACGATTTGGGAGAGAAAGGGAAGAGATTTGAGAGACTTACCACCACCAAACACCCTTGAATCTTCCTATGAACTTCAAAACACTTTCTAGATCCTTGAAGAGCTATCAAAATCGGAACCATAGCAACTTGAATGACCAAAATCGAAGTTGAAATGAGAGAGATATGAAGAAATGAAGTTTGAGGGGTGAAATTCGTGTTTTAAGCTGATCAGGAGATCCGTGCGGGTCTCCGCGCTAGTGAACTAGCGCCACAATGCGCGCCGGGCACTGGTCGCCCGGTTTCCCTTTAAACACTGTTTTGGCCATAACTTATTCGTTATAGCTCCGTTTTTGCTCCGGAAAGAACCGCTGGACTCGTATTTGAATTCCTCATCCAACAAGACCATAAAATCTAGGATTTAACCCAAAATCCAATTTTTCATATTTTTCTTAAAAGATCGATTCCACACTGATTCGAAGTTGTACTTATCCGAAAATTACGGGTGTTACAATCCTCCCAACCTTAGGATGATTTCGTCCTCGAAATCTACATCCTTTACAACCCAAGGCTAACCGACTCAACGCCGACTATAATTTATCAGTTCCTAACTGGAATCTAAATTCCCTCCACACAGTCTATAAAGGCAAATCCTCAAACAATTGCTTATCAACAAAGCCCCTTCACGTACACTGTACTTATGTCCGGTAGAACACTCCGACAACTGGAATAATTCCTAGTCAGACGACTTCGGTTGTCTCCCAACCTTAGATGTTCCATACATCCCGATTTCGATTTCAGACTCTAAGTCAATCCAAGGTTTGTTTACTAACGAGTCCAACAGAATCTCCAATTCCGATTGCTCCTACCATTAACTGTCGTTTAAAGCCCAACGAGTTCTAATAGACCCCAAGAATCCATCACGACACTAATCATCAAACCGACAGGTTCTTTAACCGCACACGAAGGTTATTCCACCAAAACTACCCATCCCAATTGTGCATCTTAGGATTACTACAACCGTTATCATTATTTCTTTAAAATCGGACTGCACTCTCCGAATACGCTAACGGATTTTTTTACTTCGAACCCAAAAAGGTTGACACCTAGTCATACCACCAAGCTTTGAACTCTAACAGAACTCCACACACGAGTTCCGTTTACCGGGTATTTCCACAAAACTAAGGTTATCAATACGGTGTCTAAAGGGTCCTTCATGCGATAATTGTCCAAGACCCAAAATAGGGTTGCCAACAAAACGGTTACACCAACCTCAAAATGCGTTACCGCAAATCTAACCCTCGAATTACCACAAGCACATCGACTTTGCTACCGATATCATCCGGCCTATAGTCACATCACGTGCCTAAACGCCCAACTCTTCACGGACGAGGTTCTACATACTTACTTTCATTCGGGGTTACTCAACCTTTCCCAAGGTCCTAATGAGTTCAAGGTTTTCAAGTGAATTATTTAACAAATATGCCGATTAACAAAACCTTTCACAGAAATTTTCGTCACAAAGATTTTCATACCAAAATAATCATACGCATAAAAACTACTAATATCAATTTGGTACTTGCGCAAAGATGGACACGCTCGTCCCATATATGAAAATCATTTGAAGACCTTTTCATCACAATTTAGTTTACTACCAAAACATAAAACGCATTCAACAACTTTTAAAATGAACCGCTTGGGTCCCATCGCGGACTTTACTTGTGTTAGACACGCAAAATAATTTCCCATATTAAAATAGTGTTCGACAGCTTGTGTGTACAAACTTGAAAAGAAGGATTTACACGACATCGATTCCTAAAATTCTCCTTTTAACCATAAAACGACATGAACTATAATTCATTAACAACTTCGCATGTGTCAGTTTTATTCACAGAGAAACGAAGCAAATCATCTACACACTTTGGCTAAAACACGGCATGGTCTGGATCATCTCCCAGTTTTTAAATCAAATAACAGGATAATTTCATCATTTGGAAATATCGGTTTAAACATCGAAAGGAAATCTCAAATTAAAATTTTACATGCTGATCTGCAGCACTTTCTTAGCAGTCACTCTGAAATGGTATAACACATACCGGATAGTCATTGCAAATTTTCGAAGTGGAAATTCATTAACTTAAATTTCAAAATTTCTCATTCAATCGCAAAAGGACAAATAAATAAAATCCTTTAACCAGGCTCACACACCGCAATTTGTTTTTCTCAAAACTTCGGAAAACCATACGTGCACATAATTTGATTGACACGCACAAAATAATTCAAGTCAACTTTAAACTTCAAACCACACAAGCGCTGCACATTAATGCCTCAAAATAGTGGCTTCAAACTACTCATGTCAATCAATCAATATAGTGCATGTGCGAGAAATAACATTAGAGATGTACCATCATGATGCTCTTATATGCATTACTCACGCCACGTATAAATTAATTTGCACATCTAGCAAGTTGCAACAAATATGCTACCACAGTCCTCAAAAGAGAAGCCATGTGGTATTAAAATTCCAAAACTACTCTTTTTGGTGCAATACGGCATAAAACACGTTCTTCAACGAAATTCGCATGAGGCGCAATACTCACTCAACCCATGTATTAACGCACACAAGCATTCAAGTTATGCACACGACTAAGTGTCACCCATGCAACGCAACACGTCGTAAAACGAAACTTCATCGTATTTCCACAAAACTTCCATCAAACTCAATGGAACTCAACAACATCGAACCAAATAAATGGTGTCATAGTTTTCGTTTTCAATAATCGATTCGCGTAAAACAATATGACCAAATCATCAAAATTCTCAAAATCCCCCTTTTACGAGATAAAATAACACCTCTCCGTCAAAACTCGCAAAATTCAAATTCCCATTAAAGATTCATACTAAAACAAGGGAATGTAACTCTCCGTCCAGACCTTAGCATATGTGGAGGAGATCCAATGTTAAGGTCGTAAGTCGCGGTTACTTATCCAAAACCATAAACGACATTAAAACATGGATATCACAATATCCGAAAGTAATAGTGGACGACTACAAGGAATAAAATAAATCCCGACCAGGTTCACAACCGCCTGTCGTAAAATAATTTCATGCATGTTCCAAAATCATGATTTAAAATCTTGCGTATGTCAAACTTTTTCCAAGATTTAGTAGCACTGTCTATCCGACGAATTGAAACATAAGAAATAATCAATGCAATTTATTTTAAAAGCAAATAAATTTCGTGCAGGCATTTTGTCGGCACTCAACGTCCAGGTCACATTCCTCCAATTTCTCCGATCACACTATTGTCATCCGGATACTCACACATCTTAACGCAAAGTGGGAAGTCACATCGACTAACCCCACAATTCTCCTCGAATCAAGTCAATTCAATAAGCCTTCGGCTCCAATCTAACCCTCAAGTCCGACCAAAACGGTCTACTTAATACCATGAATCATGCTTACCGCCACTCTAAATGGCAAATGCTAAAATCATCAACTTCTTCTAACGACTACTACCCCAACGGTCATCACGTTAGAGTCGTCCAAGTACTCTCATGTAACCGGTAGGTTCACCATAACACTGGCCAGGCGAAATTTTAAACGTACCGTACATGATCATCCTTGCTACTCTTGACGTGACTTCTCGTTTCTAGTGACTCCAACAACTTTCAAACATCCTATCTTAGAGTGCCTAATGGTGCAATCTCGCTCTCATTTACTTAAAACAACGCTAGTTTGAGTCTAGGTATTCAACAACCAACACCTAATTCTCTCAAACTTATGCTCTGATACCAACTTGTAACACCCTCAAAAATCGGAACGAGCAACTAACTTTAATTTCAATAAATTAACTAAAAGGCAATAAAATTACTTCTACATATCATCCTTGAAAATACCTCAAAGTTTAAACATCACAAAATAAACTGCTAACAACTCTAGGCGGGTGTTACTTAACCCAAATAAAAGTTGCTAATCCCAAAAGTGCGGAAGACTTCACTAAGCATCTCACTTCCCGTGCACTCCACTAGCACTCATCACTTCACAGTGTAGCTAAAGTTATCCCCAACCTGAACCTGTTGCACATGCCGACAAATAAAAAGGTTAGGCTAACGCCTAGTTAGTTCAAGAGTTTACATCATGAGCAAATCATTTGATAAACCAAAAGATTCAACTTAATAAATGATCTTCAAAACGGGTTTGTATAAAAGACATCGACAACCCAATTTCCGAACGCACATAATTCCTGTGAGGAAAGCTTCCAGCGAAAATCGTTTCTCTGCAATGGACTTAAATCCAAAACTCACATCAAGAGTTAATGAAATAATAATTTCTCAAATAATCGCCAATGCGAATAAAACTCCAATAGTTAAAACATCGAATAAGGATGAAACATAAATTCGTCCATCAATCATGGAAAACAATTTTTATGCATAGAATATAACCTCGACAATGCGGGTACATAAAATACCCGAAATCAACACCCTTCGGTGACGGGGGAGACCCGATCTCATCGAATGTGGCAAACACATAAATTAAACCACAAATAATAAATACAAGCAAGCTTCTTGGATGTTGAAAACAGATGACATCAACCATACTAGGTCTTTAGTCCATCTCTGGCATCAACCATACTAGGTCTTTAGCCCATCTTAGACATCAACCAAAACTAGGTCTTTAGTCCACCTCCGGCATCAACCAAAACTAGGTATTTAGCCCGTCTTAGACATCAACCAAAACTAGGTCTTTAGTCCACCTCCGACATCAACCAAAACTAGGTCTTTAGCCCTCTTAGACATCAACCAAAACTAGGTCTTTAGTCCACCTCCGGCATCAACCAAAACTAGGTCTTTAGCCCGTCTTATACATCAACCAAAACTAGGTCTTTAGTCCACCTCCGGCATCAACCAAAACTAGGTCTTTAGCCCGTCTTAGACATCAACCAAAACTAGGTCTTTAGTCCACCTCCGACATCAACCAAAACAAGGTCTTTAACCCGTCTTAGACATCAACCAAAACTAGGTCTTTAGTCCAAACCACCAAGTTCAATCCTACTGGATCTTTACCTTGGGAACCCACCATCCAACACACGCTTACTTGACTTAAATATATATATATATATATATATATATATATATACATGACCTCAAAAGAATAACCAATGCATTCAAATCATGTAAATCTCAAATATAATGCAATTCATGCAATTCAACCCCAAGCCCACGTCGAGCTTATTAAAACCGGGCGAATGCCCTCAAGACTCAACAGAGTCTAAACCGAGCCCTCTGCTCATAGATCTAATGATCGTTTACCAACATCAACACATGCAAATGAAAATGCGTCTAGCCCACAAAATGCAAACACATGCTCCGAGGCATGATAGTCTCACAACCCCTTCATTGCCACCTTCCCAATGAAGTCAAATCATATATGCAACAATATGTATACGTATGTGCAACTCTTTCATAACTCAACAATGCATATAATTCACCGAGGTTCATTAGTCCCAAAGGTACTAAGAACACGAAAACATCAAACGGTCTTCACACATAAGACCAACACTCAAACCGGCACATATTCAAATAAAATGCACTTAAGCATATAACACATCCAAGACTCCACCTCGAGTCTCTAAAACCGGTAAACACTCAAAAGACTCATTTGAGTATGAGTCAAGCCTTTAAGGTCAAAATAAACGTTTGGTTAAATACGTTTCACTCACACGGTTACGTAAACCAAAATGCGTCGTTACCCAAAATCTTTACCTTTTAATTCCTCAATTGGCCATCGGCCCCAAAATAAATGTTTACCACTCTCAACACATTCACAGGGTCGAATTTACCCAAATCCCCAACCCACACGTTCACGCTTTAAAATACGCCACATCGTAGTTATCACATAATCACAAAACACTAAAAGTGTATTTTGACCCAATCCTCTTTACTTATGCAATAAATTAACAAAACCTCTTTTACTCGTGATTTACTCATCAATCACTCAAAATCCCCAATTGTGGGTGTTTTACAGGATATGTAAAATTCAACACTTTGATTAAATCAAAACCCACCAAATAACTCAACAACGGATAATTTCACATAAAGCACACAATTACTTTAAAAACACATATTTTGGCATGTACAAAGTTTTTACAAATCAACTTGAACTCACCTTGCTAGATTTAGGCTAAATCTAGAGTTTCTCCAAACGTAAGCTCCTTTGAAGAAGTTTGCATCCTCAAGCCAAAACCTCCAAAAACCTAAATTCATAAATTCCAACCATGAATGTTCATATTCAACCACTTTAAAACTACTCCCCAAACATCTTATATCAAAATCTAGAAAAGTGGGCTTTCATCCAGGCCGAAATCATCATCAGAGGAGATAATATATTTCGAAAAGTGGGTATCGAACCATTGAGATAGTGTCTCATCCCATAAGATTGTATCAGGATGTCCTTCCGGCCATTTCTCTTTTCCCTCCATGACTGCAACAGGGACAGATTCGAGGACAACGCGATTTGCGTTTATCAGTGCATGTCGTAAATCTAGTAACTGTTGCGTATGGCGTATTTGGAACGTTCTGCTGGAGGGGTTGATATCATGCCAGGTGTGGATAAACGCCGTGGGGAAGTGATAAACCATTGACTGTTCACCACCAACAGCTGCAGCAGGTAAGAAAGAGCAGGGTCTTTTGAAGAAGATCACCACATAAGTTTTTTGGCTTATATGTAATCTTTGGACCCATTGGTGTGCTGGGAGGAACCATTGGAAGAGGGTAAACAGGTGTTTAGACTCATTGGGAACATGCTCAAACTGGCACTGGAATAGGTAAGTGAATAGTTTGCAAGCATTGAAGGTGATGGCAACGGTGTGTGTTTCAAAAAGGTACCAGAAGAAGCATAGGGCTTCTTTGGGTAGTCTAAACAGATCGTGGATGTGGAAGATGTTAAGGAAGGGGTATTCTGGGTGGATCAAGTGGTTTTTTTGAAAGGGAACATGTTTGTCTAGGAGGACGTTATAGAACGTCTTCCAATTCAGTACTGACCTTTGGGCAAGGGTTAGGTCAGCTATGATCTCTGTTATCTCCTTGGGACAATTCTGCGTGGTATTTTGGGGGGTGGAGGAACTGGGATCGCCTTTTTCCATAGTGAAAACTAAAGGAATTACCGTGCCATGTTGGATGCTAGGATCACTGCATTTATAGTGCCTTAGTTTTGACAGAAGAACGGTGAGATTACTTTCTGGCCCTTTGATTTGTTTCACTGTAAACTTCCACTGTAAGAACCAATCAGTCCACCACAAAAGCTGTGCTTTTGGGAGCATCTTTCTTTTGTTTTGGAGCATGTGTGGGAAAAGTGACATATCCATTTCGATCTGGAAATCTTGTCCGATAAGATGGATTTGGAATCTTTTAATTCCTCTTTTGACAGCAAGGACTTTTTTGAGCGTGGAGTGGTAGTGTTGCTCGGATTCTTTGAACGTGCCACTTTTGTAGCCACATATAGTTCTGGCCCCGCTTTTGTCTTCTACCAGTAGTACTGCTCCCCATTACTCATTACTTGAGTCAGTCTGGAGTATCCTTTTGTCGGTTTCTGTAGGAATCTTTAAAAGTGGCCCCACATCAACAAGTAGTCGTGATGCTTTTGCTGCTTCAATCTATTTTTTGGCTGAGTGGTTTGAAGCACAGGAAGAAGGAACAAGCTTTTGTTTCATGTCTTCCAAGGTGGGGGCTGATGCCGTATAAAGATTTAGAACAGGACTCCAAGGATTCAGAAAGGTTTTATAACATAGTCCTTGTTCTTCATACCTTAGCTCTGGTAGTTTGTGGAGGATATCAAATCCAATGAGAAGATCCTTTCCACGGGAACTTGATCCTAACAGTCTGTGCTTGACAACACATTTAGGAAAAAGTCTGATAAAGATTGGAATACTGATCTTATCAATGAAAAACGTGTTTCCGTTGGCCGCAAGGTAGTGCTGGTGGTATGGTAGCCAGTAACTTTGAGGTAGGATGTCAGGATTCAATATTGAAACTGAGGACCCTGTATCAAAAAATGCAATTACTGGTAGTGGCTTGGAGTTTGTAGAAGTGAGGAGATGCACTTTGGCTAGGGGTGTTGGTTGGGGCTTTTGTGATGATAGTAAATTGGTGTGATGGGGAAGTGGGCTGTGTGTTTGGCCAGCCTGGAATACCTCGAGGGGTTTTATCATGATCACCTCTATATCTGGGTGCTCTGAGATGGACTCATCGTCTGAGAAGTCTGAATAGGCAATGGAGCTCAGGGTTTTGTCAGTAATCTCATCTTCGTGAGAGTAGAGGGGCTCGAGATCTGAAATGTCCATTGGCTCTACTAGGTTAAGAGCTTGGATTAAAGATTGAGACTTTCTCCTGTCTTTGCAGTCTCGTGCAAAGTGTCCCTTTTTGTTACAGATGTAACATCTGTCTGAGCTTCTTCCCCTGTGTGACTTCTTCTTTAAAAATTTCCATCTTTTATCCCCAGTCTTTCTGTAAGAATTCCTGAAATTCTTATACTGAGGTTTCTTCTCTTTGTGAGAGTACTCACATGAAGAGTTGGTCTTGCATTTTATCTGCAGGTACCTGTCATTACAGGCAGGACCGAGCGTTCTACTTGTCTTTTCAAATTCTGTGAAGAAATTTTGGTGGTCGCAGAGCTTGGTCAATGCATTTAGTACCAACTGGTAGAGTTCTCCGAGTGTGGCATTGGCTAATGATACGTTCTTCTGTTCCAGAAATCTGAACGATTCATTTGCAAGCGATTCTAGGAAGGAATTGAGGAAGACCTGTTTAAGGTTGACATCGTCAATACCGTGAAGACAGTAAAACCGTTTTGACATTCGATCATAATGTTCCTCAAGATCTGACTTTAAAAATGAACAGCACTTCATTTTTAAGAATTCTTCCCTTGCATGGACAGTGTGCTCGACCGGATTCCCTATGAATTCTGCATAAATTATGTTTATGAATTCTTCGGGGGATGAAACTTGTTGGAGTTGTAGTTGCCTGTATTCTCCAAGGCTTGTGTACCAATCTCTAAGACGGCCCTGGGCTCTAGTGATAAATCTTCTGATCACTGTGGCAACGTCATAGTATTGGAGCTCTGCTGAGCACCAAGTCGACATTTCAACACTTCGTTCCCTCCATTTGGATGGAGGAATATCGTCAAAAGTGAATTGTTGCTTTGTGTCGGTCTTCGGAGTCTTATTTTGCTGTATGGGTTGTCTTGTTTCGGAAGCAGCATCGCCCATTGTGAAAGTATCAGTATACTCTTGTTCGTCTGTGGGTTCAGGTTCTGCCATGAACAAGTGCTCAAAGGCATCTGTTGGCGGGTCAGAATCTTCATCCGTGTGGGATGAGATAATTGGTGCCACAAAAGTAGGGGCAGCGGGGTTTTCTTTGTGGGCTAGTGAGTGTAAGAGGGTTGAGATGGGGTTTGTTTCACAAATGGGTAGAATTGCCGTGGGTGTCGAAGAGGCGATCATTGAGTCATCATCTTGGAACTCTCTTGTTCGGCTGGATGAAGCACAATCTTGGTTGGGTGTTTGGCTGGATGAAGCACGATCTTGGTTGGGTAGGGTTCTTTGCGATGGCTTATGGCGTATTTTCCCTTGTTCGGAAGACCATAGGGCCAGGGAAGGAGAGGTTTGTTTTAGCGGGAAGGAAGGAGCAAAAGATGTCCCTAAAAAGGGAGTAGGGGCTAATCGCCAAGGTTCATCTAATTGGGTTGATGCCCGTTTTTGCCTGTGCTGATTCTCAATGTCATTGAGTTGATATTGCAAAAATTTCATTTCAGCTTGCTTCTGGCTAAAAACATGTTGCTCACTGGGCAAGGGTTTATGTCGGGCCATCTGGAGAAGTTCAAAATGGAGGGCCTCCATTTTTTCTTTGATCTCATCTATGATGCTGGTAAGAGACCTTACCTTTGTGGTAAGAGTTTCTTGAGTCTTAGTGATCTGTGTTTGTTGAGCAAGGATGGCTGTGAGGGCTTTGTTTTGTGCAACAACATTTTCGAAGGAGCTTAACGGTGGGAACTTAACTTCGTAATTAGAGGACGAGCTTGCTGGAGCAATAACACAACATTCGCCTAATGATCGGTCGAATGATTTGTCTGAAGGCGGCTGGCGGCAAGGTGTGGTTGCTATCGTCTTTTGGTTGGGCAAATCGTTGTATAAGACATAGTAATCAAATTTTCCAGTGGGTTCGCCAAGGAGTCCGACAGTGGGATCACCTTTATCGTATCGGTCTTTCAGCCTCTTTTGTGAGTTTTTCGTCTTTTGAGGAAAATCTTCATCATAATCGACTTTGTATGCTTCATCTAAGCAATCTTGGCAATTGCATACATCGTACTGACAGTGTTGGATTTGTTTAGCTGGCTGAACCATGTGAACAGTGGGAAAAACGTCCGCTACACTTGATTTTTCTTTGGAAGAAAAATTGACTTCGACAAGTCCATTTTCATGTCTGATGAAGTCTGGGGCTGTAGTTGTTTGGACGGGAGCCTGATGGATTCTTTCGTAATTGGTTACCCATTTTTCTGGAAGGAGTTTTAGCAACTCTTCTCTTGTTAACTGTCTGGGAACATAAGTGCATGTTGGAGTTGCACTAGAGTTCACATCGATGAGCAAAACATCTTCACTATGCTCTTGGCCAAGGACCATTATGTCCAGGGCATGGTTTTGGACACGGTATGCCATATGGTAATGGAAAGTAGCTTGGAAGGTATTAACCTGGGTGGTACCTCGGATTTGGATCTGGGCTTTAAGGGTTGTATGCAAGGATGGATCGTTTAATGGCATGTTGAAGTTTGGGTAAAAGGTAACGAATATGGTTCCTGCATTTTGGGTGGTTTGGATGGTGCCGATGCAAGCATGTTGGTATTCGACGAATCGAGTGTCTACCAAAGCGATGCGAGAAAAAGCTGGAAGACCTTTTCTTCCATGGAAGGTAAGGGCTAGGCGGATTGCTCCAAAATGGATATGCGTATATCCTTGAGCAAGGCAGTGCCTCGGGAGATCTGTCGGGATAACAATTGGTATAAGGTGTTCGGATGATGAAGCTGGGAGTTGGTGTGAATCAAACTTTGAGGTTTGAACATATTCTTTAACTTGGTGGGTAGAAGTAGATCCCATTAATTTTTTGACTTTTCTGGTAAAGGAAGAAGAAGGTTTAGAAAAAACACTATATGGATCAACTATAGGTAAACTAGATATGGGAATTTTAGAATCATCGGGAACGTAAGAGATCTCGTATAACTGGTCTATCTTGGATGCGGATGACTGTCTGAAACTGGATGATGATCTGGGTAGGGATAGATCTGGATTCATGACTGGGTATGGTATTGTTTTCAAGAAATTTCAACAGGTACTATATCTTGTGTACAAGATTTGGCTGCGACTCACTCAACGTCGACTTATACTTGGACAAGAAACAAAACTCGAAGAAATCTTCAATAACAAATACCAGGTCACTCAGATTATCTGTAAGAATGGTTTTCTGATGTGAGAGATCCGTTTATAAGCGGTAGTCACAGAGCATACTAATCCGTTTCCGTCAAGATAAAAGAGAGGTTAGGCTCTGATACCAAGGGATGATTCCTATGAAAGGAGTAGCGGAATGGGCTGGATCATGGGACGGTAAGTAGGATTATTTGTTGAGCAAGGATGGCTGTGAGGGCTTTGTTTTGTGCAACAGCATTTTTGAAGGAGTTTAACGGTGGGAACTCGACTTCGTAATTAGAGGACGAGCTTGCTGGAGCAATAACACAAGATTGTATCTCAAGGGACCTATGGTTTCATAATTCGACTTTATGTCTTCAGGGTTTGGATTTTTCTTTAAAACAGGACCTGGCCACTAACTCCGTGAAAAATCTCAGTTAGAGACAGGGGCATTTTCGTCCTTTCACTAGTTTGTCCCATTTTTGAACTATTTGTTTTTTGTTTTTGTTTAAAATGGTTGAAGTATAGGGACCTGTTATGTATTTAACTTTATTATATATATATATATATATATATATATATATATAGGCCAAGACTATTTTACAAACCAGTGAAATCTAACAAACCGTACAAACCACGTTCAATCAATCATATTTTTTATTTTTCTTCATTTTTTCTTTATTATGAGAATTGATTAGTCAATAATACATGAAACAATTTCATCAACAATATATGAAGGTTGATTAATCAACAATATATAAAACAAATTTCATCAAAGTGATAAATTGTAACACCCTAAAATCAGGGCTAATTTAAACCTCAAAATGACAAGTTTAAACATAGACTTTTCTAAGCTTTTATACATAAGTGGAGAATTAACCATGAGGTTATATGTACAATATAGAATTCTTCAAATAACCTATTAATCTAATTATGTCACTATAATCAGATTAACTAGATTATCTAAATAGTCTATCAAAACCTCAGCATTCATTTAACTTCTCCACTAGTCCAAAAGCGCTCGTCCCACATCCCTTTACTTTCCTGAGCTAGTATCTGGTAAGAAAACATTATTTGAAACGATTAGGCTAATTGCCTAGTGAGAACATTCAGTTTCAAAATTATATTTATAAAAATTATTGTAAACAAGTTATAACAAACCTGGTTACCCATTTCCTTACCACACATATGACCATCTCTCTATGACAGGGTATTACCCAATTCCATGAATATGACTGACTCCTAGTCAGTCATTGAATCATGTACCAGAATAAGAAATCGCAATATACACATGCCCATTTCTTCTCGTATCATTTTCCAGAGCCGCACTACGAATCTTCACTGATTCTAGATTAATGCTCTTATATAAGAAATCACAATATACACATGCCCATTTCTTGAAAAAGAAATAGATATTACAATATACACATGTCAATCCCTTCCTTTCCTTAGAAATTGGAAATTACATTTATTTCACAATTTCTCACACACATCAGAATAACGAATAATCATCATCTATTCCACGTGTTCATAACCACTAGTGCCTATGGATCCATATCACCTATTTGTACTCATACATGCTATTGCTATCAATCATTTCTAAGCAAAACCCTCAATTTAAAATATTAGATTTATCTTCATAAAATCATTCTTTCACAACTTCATTCAAACAATTCATTATAAAATATACCTTACCGCAGTTTAAAACATTTATAAAAAGGTAAGGTAAGAATGAACTCACTTGATAGTAAAAATGTCACTATTGCTTTTCTTCTCAAAGTTGTAAGAACTCCTGTCTCTAACTTCACAATTTACTGAAATACCCACATACATAATGTACCGGTATTAATCTACTGTTTAGGACATTTAAAGACCAAAAATCCTTAAGTTCTCGACTCTTATCGCAACCAACTAGCTGCGATACCCCCTTGTCGCAATACACAGTACTTTGTCGCAACCAACTGTTGAGACACAGTGTCTTATCGCAACTAACTGTTGCGATATTCAGCCTTATCGCAACCATCTGTTGCGATGGACTCTTTGTCGCAATTAACTGTTGCGACACCAAGGCCTTATCGCAAGCCAAGGTTGCGATACTTATGATTTATGCAAACCTTCAAAACTATCGCAATCCACTAAGACGACCTTCAAAACTATCTCAAATCACTGTGTTCATACTTAACCCAGAAATTTGTAGTTTTAAGTTATGTATGTAGCTATAAACTTCCAGATATGTTTATTACTACCAATGGAACGTAAACATAAGTCCAAATTTCTCATAATACTTAAAAACATCATAACCCAAATTTCTAAACTTTATAGAAAACTTTACGTACATAATTCATAACAACAATCAATTTTAGATAGAATCTGTTAGGGTCGTTTTATGTTGATTTAAAGTTCAGGGTTTAAATTGTAATTCTTTATTTTGAGTTCTATTAGTGAACGGGCCGTGGGCTTGTTAACCACGGGCCCGCCATATAAATAGATAGCTTAGCCTTAGAAAATAAGCTAGTTGTCTCATTTGCTTTCATTCATTCGTATTGTAATTCTCTCATATTGAAAGCATAATACAGGGATGACCAGTTGAAATCATTACTGATATTGTTTATCTATTCGATTTCATAGTTGTTGCACGGATCTGGAACTATCAATTGGTATCAGAGCAGACGGACACGATTGATTCAAAGCCTTCAAGTTGACTTTTGGTAATTTCTTGACTTTTCTCGTCTGTGTCTTACTTGAATGTTCAAAATTTTGATTCTGATTAAATTGATCGATTTCGCTTATTGGGTATTGTTAGCATCATTACTATTAGTGATTCTGCAAATTTTCGCATCTTAATTCGATCGTTTGAGTGGTTTATTAAGCAATTTAAGATCAAAAGTTTTAATAGTGTTCTTGATCAAAATCGGATTTTTAGCCATAAAACGTGTTGTTTTTGCTCTAAAATCGATTGGGTTAGTGTTGTTTTTGTGTTTTGCATCGTTTCTAATCTTTCAGGAACATTATTGAGCAACCCTAATCGAGTTCCAATCGAATTTGAGAAGGCAGCCGCAGAGTCTGGACAACCCTGCCGCAGTTTCCGGACAAGATCTACTTTCCGGGTAATTGTGTTATTCCATCCGGATTCACCTTTCTTTCCGGGTAAACCATTCAGTCCGGGTAAGTCAACATTCCGGGTAAGTCTTTATTATCTCAATCATTCCGGGTAATTTGTTCCGGAAACCCTGATCTTTCCGGTAAAGTAATTTTTCCGGACAAGCCAAGGTTTCCGGTAATCATTTTCATCCGGAATCTCTGTCATCCGGTAAGTTTTGTGTTTGATAATTCTATCCGGACATATCATCATCCGGTAAGTAATACATCTATTTGCCATATCCGGACAGTTCTGTCTTTCGGTAACCTTCTGTTATCCGGACACTCCAAGCTATCCGGACTCTCCTACTTTATCCGGATACTTTGTGATTTTTAGTTGTTTTTGTCATTTGATCTGATCTGGACACTACCTGATCAGACTCTTACTTGAATTCCTATCCAGTAAGATCACTCTTAGTTCATATCAGTCGTAGAACCTGCGTTAGGACCACTCTTAGTGCCTTGCGTTAGGTTTACTCTTTGAATCAATCTACACGTCTGACGATCACTCTGTTGCAACCTACGATGACTTCACGTGACGCACTTGCTATTGGGACCGACTCCAAACCACCTTGTCTCTATCAAGGTGAGTATAGCCAATGGCGAGATAGATTCATGATCTTCATTGAATCTAAGGACAACTATGTGTACATCAAGAAAGCTCTTGAAGATGGTCCGATTCCTTGGCCGAAGAAGACCATAGCAGCAACTGCAGCAAATCCTCAAGTTAGTTATGAGGACAAGACTGAAGCTGACCTGATCGAAGAGGAAAGAGGTAGAATAGAAGGCGAAAAGCATGCTAAGAGATATCTTGTCCAAGCACTTCCCAACCCGATTTACACAGCTATCAACAGCTACAAAGGTACGGCAAAAGGCATGTGGGATCAAGTGGCTAGAATGATGCGTGGGAGTGTTGTTGGCAATCAACTGAAAATCAACAGCGCAATAACCAAGTTCGATGGTTTCAAGCAGCGCAACGGCGAGACTCTCACTCAAGCATATGAACGTTTCTGCTCACTTCTCAATAAACTGAACAAGAACCAGATCGTCCGTTCCAACACGGAAAATGTGCTCAAATTTCTCAACAATCTGCTACCATAATGGAAGGTGTATGCTTCTCATGTCAAGCATAACAACTTGATAGAGAACATCAGTATCAACGAACTGTATGAGACGCTTCTTCAAGACAAAGATGAAGTAAATGAACTTCTGGGCGAGAAGAAGACTGAAGCAAAGCCAGCTGCTGATCCTATAGCACTCATGTCCTCCAAGAAAGGGAAATCTTCGAGCCGTCACTCCAAATGCGCTGAACAGCAAAGCTCTTCCGAATCTGAAAAGGAAGATAGTGACTCGAATGATGAAGTAGCTGACTTCAAGAAAGTTGTTGCTCTGCTCACTAAAACATTCCAACAACAACGATTCTATAAGAAGCCAACGTCGAATAATCAGCGCTACTCCACCGCCTCCAACAAGCGCCATAATTATCAAGACAAGCACGAGGGAAAGAAGAAAGTTGATGAGCAGGACACGTCTGAGAAGAAGGAAAAGAAGGAGAAAGAAGATAGAAAGAAGAAAGATGAACCAGTGACCTGCTACAACTGTGGAAAGATTGGTCATTTTGCTAAAGATTGCACAAGGCCTGTGGTAAAGAATTCTCACTACTACAAGGCCAAACTGGCATTGGCTGAGCAGAAGGAAGCTGGAGAAGCTATGTTTGTGGAAAACAACTACTGGTTGGGTCATTCTAATGATGAAAGTGATTCAGACTGTGCAAATGCTTTCATGGGCTATCACTCTCCAGCTAATGAAGAGAAGACAAGTCAGGTATGTGAATCTTCTCAACAAGAGTTTATGAATGATATGCAATCCCTTATTGATCAGGCGAATTCCTTTAAGGCCACCACTAAAGAACAAAAGCTTGAGATTAGTTCACTAACCGAAAATCTAGATGTTCAAACGCGATTAACTGAAAAACATAAGTCTAAAAATGCT
Organism: Saussurea involucrata; assembly: GCA_033807775.1. Lineage (NCBI taxonomy): Eukaryota > Viridiplantae > Streptophyta > Magnoliopsida > Asterales > Asteraceae > Saussurea > Saussurea involucrata. The sequence continues at coordinate 35,311,932 of CM066323.1, forward strand.
ATGTTAAAAGAGAAATGCAAAAACCTTACAATAGCACCTAAAGACTTAAGGGCCAAATTATCTGATCTTCAGTCTAAGTTTGATCAGTGCAAGAATGAGAAACAAGAAATCATTTATCAATGTTCTTCTCTTCAAATTCAGCACAAGGAGTTCGTTGCCAAAATTCTCGATCTTGAAACCAAACTTCACAAGAGGGGTCAAACTGATCAAACCATCTTTCTGAATAAACCTAAAGAGTTCACGTACTTTAATAAAGAGTGGGGAATCGGATATGATAACCCACATTATATGACAAAGGGAAGGTACCAGGTACCTACGTTATATGACTTTGCTTGTATTGGATTAGATAAAAAGTATCCAGAATATGCAATCCAATGGACTGGTCCTCTTGAACCTGAAAAGGAAGAGGAAACCGAGAAATATAAGCGCGCACACAAACGAGGAATACAACTTCCGTTTTGTTATGAACCTTTGAATTATTAGTATAAAAAGAACAAAAAGTATCTCTCGAATGACTACTTCGACCCCTACAAGGTTGCTAAGCCCAAGGATTCCTCCAAAAAGGATGAGGACCAAGCACCAGCAACCAAGACTGAGACGGACGAGTTTAAACTCTATGTTCCCCCTCTCATCTTGGAAGCAAAGATTGTCGAGTTGGAGGAGTCGTTTGAGAAAGAAAGGTCTATTTTTCAAAACGAAAAGAAAGCGCTAATCTCTGAGATTGAGAAACTCAATTCTGAGAAACTTGAGAATCTACAACCTGTCAAAACCGAAGTTGTGTCTGATGAAGGACAGGAAATCCTTCGAGGTGAAATTAATATGCTCACATCGAAACTGGCTGCTTTGCCAACAGAAAAGATGGAGGAGTATGCAAGAAATGGTCAGCTCCAAGAGCAAATTGACCAACTCAAATCTGAAAAACAGATTTCACCTGAATCTTCCTCGAATTCATCAGAAACGTCTTCGTGTAAAGCTTTTATTGGTAAAATTTCCACTTCACAAGATGGTAAAGATTCTCAAGACGAGAGTGTTTTAAGGAACTTAAACTCTGATTTTTTTTTCTTAGCTTCCGCACCAAGTTCCCCAAAGCACACAAGCACAGCGTGTTCCTTGCCTTCGTTGACCGATCCAAGTTCTGTAATTCCGGAAGTCGATTTTTCAGAATTTATGAACTCTGAAGGTAATTGTGATGGAGAGTTTGAGTCGTTCCCTTTCGACAAACCTCCCGAGCCATACAGATTTTCTGTCCCCCATAATCAATCGTCCGGTCAATTTTCTAAAGGGTAGCAGTTCTCAAACAAAAGCCCCCGCTGTGATCAAGATTTCACAATCAAAACCAACTTCTAAACCTGTTTCTAAAAGCCAGTCACAGCCGAGGCAAGAGACCGGACCATTGCCTACCAAAAGTACTGTTCCTTTAAAAGTCACTGATCATTCTGTCCCTGTTGTTTCAGATAATAATGGTCGAGCAAAACCAGAAAAACCAAGGCTAAACAAGGAATCTGTCAAGGATGCAGTGTCAAAGTCGTTCCCTACTGCTTTCAAATCTAGAATAAACAAAGACAATTGTGTTTGGAATAATTGGAATCGTTTTGAAGTTTCTTTCCCGATTAAACTTAATTCAGTTCATCAATTGATTCAATTATCGCGTGATTGTTTAGTTTGTTCTAAATGTGGTTGGAATGATTTTGATCAAATTAACTTAAATGATTGGTATGGGTCACATCACATGTTTAATCATACACCCAAAAGAAACCCTCGTAAAAACAACAAGAAACACCATACTCGACGAGGGTACCAATCAGAGGTTAAACCGCAGCGGGAGACCAAACCCAATGCAAAGCGGGCTGCCCCTACTGAGGTTAAACCGGCACCAAAGAGGCAACCTACTAAAAATAACTTTCCTCCAAACGGTGTAAATTCTACACCAAGGAGGCAACCTGTGCCAAAACCAGTTCCCGCTAAAGGTGTACAACCAACACCCAAGGGGAAATCTGTGTCAAAGCAAGTTCCTCCTCGAGGTGCCAAACCTAACCCTCCCGGACCCAGGCAAATCTGGGTACCCAAGGTCCGCTAAACTTGTTTTGCAGGACGGTCATGTGTGACTATTAGACACTGGATGCTCCACACACATGACCGGAAGGAGGGAGCTGCTCACGATCTACAAGGAAACACATTAAGAAGACGTGAGAATTGTCTATACCTGTAATTTCACGACTGCCCATGTGTTTAGGGGGAGCATGATCAGCCATCAGGTAAGTATACTCTACTATTGAGGGGGAGCGTCACACACACTTTTTCTTAAATATGTTAAAAAGTTTTTTTTGTGGATACTCTCGTGTGCACTTCACTCTACGCGCACATTCTGAGGGGGAGCATGTCATCTAATGCTCATCATTTGAGGTGGAGCGACACAAGTTTTTCTTTAAATGTCTAAAAGTTTTTGTGTGACGAACTCTCCATTGCACAATGTTTGCACTATCCGAGGGGGAGCAAGTTTTCCTCATTCTCAGTTTGAGGGGCAGCGAGATATCCATCTTTTCAAAATTCTACAGGTTTCATATCTTTGAAAAATGGAATTATTCTTTAAAGTGTAAAAGTGTCCGGACACCCATCAGTCCGGATGACTTTCCGGACCGGATGGGTATCCGGGTAGGACTATCCGGAATTCCTTCTCTGTTCGGAAACACCCTTTGTCCGGATACTTTGTTTTGACCGGAAAGGTTTTCCATTCCATCCTCTTTCATCCGGATACCATGTTTGTCCAGAAACTCTATTTGTCCAGGAAGTATGGTCTGTCCGGGATGTTCTACATATCTTCATTATGTCCGGACTCCTCTGTATTTGTCAGTTCAGTACCTATTTTGTCACTGCCAGTCCTCAATCTGTCTCAGATTGAGCCATTGAATGCAAAGGTACGCGTTGATACTTGTTTATCCGTCTTGTTTACTAATTTTGGGTCTTTTACAGATATTCCATGGCGGATCAACAACCTCAACAAAATCCGAGGGGGAGTGTCACACTGTTTTCTTAAAAGTCTAAATGTATTTTTTTGAGTTGATGTCTCCCAAGTAAATAACACTCTAAATCCGAGGGGGAGCAAGTCAATCCCCATGTATGTTTTGAGGGGGAGCAGGATTATATCCGTACTATGCATATGCCTGAAACCCTACCTGTGATAGCATATAGCCAAGAGTTAGGGAATCCTATGGTCCAGCCAGCGCCGGAGGGACCTTCCCCGGGAGATAGAACATGTGAGAATGAGGGAGTTAAGGTCGAAAGCGAACCAAGCAAGATTGAGCCGTAAAGATAACGAGGCTCATGAGCGAACCCAACCGAGTGATATCCGGGTCGCCACATCTACTATCCCGTCTCATTTGTTGGGACAGGGTATTGAAGAAGCCTCCGTGGACCCAGCGGAGCAATTGCACAACCCCCTTATCCACTCATCCGTCTCCCAAAAGACGGATGTTTCAGTATCTCACGGGGAACAAGCACAACTTCCACTGGTCTCTCATTCGGAGAGTACTGGTATTGAAACAAGAGACCAGCAACCCCCGGTCTCGACTTCATTTCGTGCACAATCGAGTCTAGAGCCACTTGATACAGTACAAGATGTACATTCTTCGACTAGGACACAACAAGAGGAACAACACCAAATCGAGATTCTTCGTGACTCGATCGGAACGTCTGTAGTGTCTCCGTCTGGCGGAACACGAGGATCGGACGGAAATCCTACCACAGCTATCATCACGCCAATTGTGAACGTAGGTGGCTCTACCTCTACGGTAGATTCCTCAACGGGTGTTCTAAGTGACCCCGGAGTTATTTTTCCCGACTTTGTGTCACAAGGGTCCCTGGACAGCACCCTTAAGGCTGTCCGCGAGGCAATGAAGCAGCACGTCGCCGCCAAGCTCGCCAAAGTCAAGAGCTTAATCAAAGGCAAAGAGAAGATCGTCGAAGCCGAAACCGCACCTATACCTCCACCGACTCATACTCAGCCTACCTACTCGGTGGACACCCTAAAGACGATGCTACTGGCCCAACTGCTCCAACAATACGAAACCAACGCCTCAACCGAAGCAGACCTGATATCCGTTCTGAAATCCCAGGTCACTGCTCCTTCATCATCCATTACCACTCGTTTAGACGCCATTGACTCGACTCTCAAGGACTACAACCAAGCGCTCACAACGCTGTCCGAGAGAGTCCGCTCACTCGAAGATACCTGCAAGAGTCAAGCAGGCGGTCTGAAACGCAAGCACGATGACCAGGATGATCCTGATCACCGTGAGGGGGAGAAACGACAACGTCTAACCGAGACCGCCGCCCCGATCCAGTCTGAAGCTCCAATTGTGGTTTAATAGGAACCCCCAACTGCGACAGCTACAACAGAAGCACCTGAAGCCGAGTTGCCATTAGCCGACATGGTAATAGATATGGACATATCAGATGATGAAGACCCGACGGTTGAAAAGCCCGAGGGTTCAACACAGGAATTGTTCGACTTTGATTCATCAGACAGACCGTTACTGGATATAATCGATCCAGACTGTGAAGCCAACCCGGAAACCGAAGATGCATGGTATGAAAAAGCCGCCAGTGCCGTAAATCTCCAGGTAAATTTGGTTTTCCCTACTAATAAAGACGACAACATCGACTATGATCAGTTCTTGCTCCAGAATTTTTATGGTACTTCTCCCGTTCGCTATTCTCAACCCACTGGAACTTCAACAAGACCTAAAACTACTACTGCCAATATTCCGACAACTCCTCTGCAAACGACAGCTTTTGATCTTCCTCCCCCTCCTCAGCAACAAATCCGTTGGGAGAAGATCATGGTACTTATCCCTCATCTGGAGGAATCTTTGAAGAAGTTGTTCGTCCACAAGCTTCGCCCGATCGACCCGACCTTTTGCCTTGGTATTTACAACCTCAACCCCGAATACCAACGGCGTTATATCAGCGCAATGCAGCGGTGTCTTCCAGTCAGCCAAGTCAGAACCAAGCATCAGATAACAGAGGTACTTAACATCCATTCAAGACGCATCATGAAAATCGTCTACCCAGTATTCACTGTCCGACGTGAAGATGGGAATGAATGGAAATTCTCTGAAGCCGACTTCCAGCACCTCCGACCGTTCGACTTCCTGGCAATTCTGAAAGACCTTCGTACAAGAACCACCCGACCGCTTGAAGTTACAAAGGCGCTCGAAGCTATTCGTCGATACCTGGTATGTACCATTATGATGTCATATCTAACGGATTTTCAAATGGCTATCGAGAACAGGGCAAATAAGGTAAATTTGATAAAGCCGAATCTGCAAGCTCCTGAGTTGAATATGTATCCCGAGAACGCTATGCTTCTAGAACCAGAATTTGGGATCGTCTTCATCAATGAACAGAAAGAGAAAAGATTTATGCGGTTCAGTCAGGTAGAAAGATTCTGCGATGGCACGCTCTACAAAGTTGGAGATGCTCTTCGAAAGATCATTCAGCACGAGTCTGAAAATCCAAGGGTTTCGTATGTTCCTAATCCGAATGAAATAAATGCTCGGAATGCCTTGGAATTTGTTGAAGATCGCATCGACTACCGCCGTGCTATCAGATGGTTCGAGATTCACTTCGCGCTTCGCAAAAGATATGTCTACAACTGGCGAGAGCTAGAGCACGAACTTCAAATCAAAGGGGGAGATTGTTAGGGTCGTTTTATGTTGATTTAAAGTTCAGAGTTTAAATTATAATTCTTTATTTTGAGCTCTGTTAGTGAACGGGCCGTGGGCTTGTTAACCACGGGCCCGCCATATAAATAGATAGCTTAGCCTTAGAAAATAGGCTAGTTGTCTCATTTGCTTTCATTCATTCATATTGTAATTCTCTCATATTGAAAGCATAATACAGGGATGACCAGTTGAAATCATTACTCATATTGTTTATCTATTCGATTTCATAATTGTTGCACGGATCTGGAACTATCAGAATCATACCTTGATTTTTCACAGATTGTTTACTAATTTCCCAGCTGAATTTATCTGCTTCTTTCTCGATCTCACTCTCTCTCTTTTCTTTTGAACACCGAACACACACACACACTTAGGATAATATCAAAATGCCAAAGTGATTCTTGTGAGTGACACCTCACTTCATATTACAGAAAATAGGGCGGTGATTGTGAGTAATTTAATCACAATTACCCAACAGCCCTTCCATCTAATTACACTTGGCAAAATTTACCCTTAAGCTGCTCATTTAAAATTAAAGCTTACCCCTTAACTTATAATTTCATAAAACAAAATAACGTAACTTATTTGGGTTTAAACTCTAAAATTAATCCTTCACAATATAAATCATAATTTATCAAATAATTATACTCAAATTATTTAATAAACCCAAACATCATCTTTTATAAAAAAAATCAAGATGTTACAACACTCCCCAACTTGAAAATGATTTCGTCCTCGAAATCAAAGCTAGGTAAACAGATGAGGATACCTAACCTTCATATCCTCTTTCGACACTAAAGTCACATTAGTACCTCGATGATGTTTCCATTGAACTTTCAACATAACTACTTCCTTACCACTGCGTAATTTTCTAACTGATCTTTCCAAAATTGCCTCTGGTTCTTCCACACAACGAATCTTTTCATCCACTCTTACATCAATAAGTGGAATCACATCATCTTCTTCGGCTACACATTTCCGAAGCTAGCAAACATGAAAAGTGTTATAGATTCCTTCCAATTCAGGTGGAAGATCCAACTGATATGCTTGCAATCCAACTCTCTTAGTAATGGTGAAAGGTCCTAGAAAACGAGGACTTAACTTCCCACGTTTACCAAACCTTATCACACCTTTCCATGGGGACACTTTAAGCATCACACGCTCCCCAACTTGGAATTCTTTTGGTCTTCTTTTCAGATCAGCATAGCTCTTTTGTCTATCCTGAGCTGCTTTCATATGCTTCCGAATTTCTTTCACCTTGTCAGCTGTTTGTTGTACCAATTCTGGACCAGCAAACTGTTTCTCTCCGGCTTCTAACCAACACACCGGCATTCTACATTTCCAACCATACAAAGCTTCGAAAGGTGATCTTCCAATGCTAGAATGATAACTATTGTTATACGCAAATTCTACTAACGGTAGATGCGTATCCTAGTTACCTCCAAAATCTAATACACATGACCTGAGCATATCCTCCAAAGTTTGAATGGTTCTTTCGCTTTATCCGTCAGTTTGTGGATGATAAGCAGTACTCGAATTAACTTTCGTACCCAACTCTTCTTGTAATGATTGCCAAAACCTCGAGGTAAACCGACTATCATGATCCGACACTATAGATATCGGTATACCATGTCTTGACACCACTTCATCAATGTACAGCTTCGCCAATTTATCTATTGGTGACGCTTCTTTCATAGCCAGAAAATGAGCACTTTTAGTCAATCGATCCACGATTACCCATATTATGTCGTTACCCTTTTGCGTCTTTGGTAACTTCGTCACAAAGTCCATGGTAATCTTTTTCCACTTCCATTCCGGTATCTCTAGAGATTGGAAACTTCCATAAGGCTTTTGATGTTCCGCTTTTACCAATGAACATGTCCTACATTTCTCTACTATTCGGGCCACATCTACTTTCATAGCTGGCCACCAATAATGCAATTTCAAATCTCTATACATCTTAGTACTCCCAGGATGTATAGAATACTTAGATTTATGAGCATCTTCGAGAATCAACTCTCGATTTCCTCCAACCTTTGGCACCCAAACACGACCTTGGAATAATTTAATTCCACGACCATCTTCAGTTAGTTGAAGGTATTGCTTGCTCATAACTTCATCTTTCAAGTTCTCCTCCAGTAAGGCTTCCACTTGTGCCTCTTTTATCTTTTCAATCAATGTTGATGTTACATCAATTCTAGCGTTGATCGATTTCAGATACCTACTATATTCTTTTCTACTTAAAGCATCAGCTACGACATTTGCTTTACCAGGATGGTAATGCAATTCACAATCATAATCTTTAAGTAACTCTAACCAACGTCGTTGTCTCATGTTCAACTCTTTTTGATCAAAAACATGTTGCAAGCTTTTGTGATCAGTATAAAGAGTACACTTCGTTCCATACAAATAATGTCGCCACAACTTCAAAGCAAAAACAACCGTGGCTAACTCCAAATCTTGAGTAGGATAATTCTTCTCGTGCTCTTTAAGTTGCCTTGATGCATAAGCAATCACTTTGCCTCGCTGCATCAATACGCATCCTAGCCCCATTTTTGAAGCGTCGCTATATACAACAAAATCTTCTGTTCCTTCGGGTAAGGCAAGAATAGGGGCTTCACATAACTTTCGGCGTAAAGTTCTGAAAGCCGATTCTTGTTTCTCCGTCCAAACAAACTTCACATTCTTTCGAGTCAATATAGTCAAAGCAGAAGCAATCTTGGAGAAGTCCTTAATAAACCTTCGGTAGTAACCGGCTAAACCCAAGAAACTTCTTATTTCAGACGCACTTTTGGGTGTCTCCCAATTTGTCACAGCTTCTATCTTTGTTGGGTCTACTTTAACTCCTTCCGCAGTGATCACATGACCTAAAAATTGCACCTCCTTTAACCAGAATTCACATTTTGAAAACTTCGCGTACAATTTCTCTCTTCTCAACACTTCTAAGACTTCACGAAGATGTTGTTCATGATCTTCTTCAGTCTTCGAATAGACAAGTATGTCATCAATGAATACAATGACAAACTTGTCCAAAAATGGTCGACATACTCGGTTCATCAGATCCATGAATACAGCAGGAGCATTTGTCAACCCAAATGGCATCACAAGAAATTCATAATGCCCGTACCTTGTTCTGAACGCTGTCTTCGGAATATCTTCATCTCGTACTCGAACTTTATGGTACCCCGACCTCAAATCAATCTTGGAAAAATATCCCGCACCTTGGAGTTGATCTAACAGATGATCAATCCTCGGAAGCGGATACTTGTTCTTAATTGTCACCTTATTCAGCTCCTGATAATCAATACACATCCGCATGGTGCCGTCCTTCTTCTTAACAAATAGAACCGGAGCTCCCCACGGTGAAGAACTCGGTCTAACAAAACCCTTATCCAATAACTCCTGAAGTTGAGTCATCATCTTCATTTCGGCAGGCGCTAGACGGTACGGTGCTCGCGCGATTGGTGCCGATCCAAGGATAAGGTCAATACGAAACTCTACCTGCCTTTCAGTCGGTAGGCCGGGAAGATCATCGGGGAATACGTCCGGGAATTCACGTACCACCTTAATATCTTCCACTTGTTTCTTTTCCGATCTAGCATTTACAACATACGCTAAATAGGATGAACATCCTTTCATTATACATTTACGCACTTTTGCAACAGAATTTAACGGAACGTCCCCTTTTTGCTTTTCCCCAAAGATAAGTACATCATCCTTGTCAGCCTTTGGAATCCGGATTAATTCTTTGCATAAAGTATCTCTGCCTGGTTGACTGTCAGCCAGTCCATACCCACTATCACATCGAATCCTCCAATTTCCGTTAACAATAAGTCAATCGGAAATTTTGTTTCATTTATCAGAATAAAGCAACCTTCAAGTCTTTCCCGAACCAAGACTTGGCCCTCGTTAGCTACTTCAACTACCAATGCATCTTCCAGAGTAGTGACAGGCATAGCTAATTTACTATAGAATGACTTGGATACAAATGACAAATTCCCACCACAGTCAAATAAAACACGCGCAGGAAGAGAATTAACAAGGAATGTACCCGAGACGACGTCTTTTTATTCTTTAGCCTCATCAGCGATCATCTGAAATGCTCAACCTGTTGGCTTTGGGGCATTCAGTTTCTTATTTTGATCTCCATTCTTTTTCTGTTTTGGGCAATCCCGACGGAAGTGACCAGGTTGTTTGCATTCGTGACACGTAAATCCTTGTACCGGACAATTGCTCATAATGTGCCCACTTTTCCCACACTTGAAACATTCCGATGTTATCACCCGACACGACCCATAGTGCTTACTCCTACACTTTGAACAACAATTCGGCTCGTGGTGCGATTCGTAACGAACACTTTTACCAGCTACCTTTGATTTCTGAGAAGACTCTGACCGACCCTCCCATTTCCGTTTCTCTCCCACTTGCGTCTTTTCCTCTTTGTCTTTAGCGTAGACTTCTTACATCACTTTGGCTTCCTCAATTGTTTCCCTCAGTGTTGACGCTTTAGCATTTCTTACACGGGACATCATGTCCGCTGGCAAACCTTTCAAACAAGCCTTGATCTTTCCTTTTTCATTTGGGGCCACATGCCCTACCACATTCAGCTTCTCCATGAAAGTTTCAGTATACTTTCTAACAGACATATCACCCTTCTTAAGAGTCCGAAACTCTTCTTCGATCCGATCCATCTCATTTTCATTACAGTACTCCTCCAAAACTTTCTTCTTGAATGACTCCCAAGTCATAACAGTCAATACTGAAGCAGAGATTGTAACCGTCACAACGTTCCACCAAGTCAGCGCGTTACCTTTTAGCATTTGAGATGCAAATCTGACTTTCGACTTTTCATCACATTCGCAAGCTCGGAAGACTTGCTCCATTTCTCTAATCCAGTTCATGCAAGCTACTGGATCATCTGTTCCTTTAAACTCTGGTGGCTTACAGCTTAGAAACGTTTTGTATGAGCAGATTCTTTCAACTCTCCTTTCCGCCTCTAATCCAGGGTTACTAACTGGGTTTATTACCCCAGTATCAGTTCCTGTTCGTTGCAACTCCGAACTCCGATCATTTAATGCTTTCATAAACATTTCGGTTTGTTTTTCCATCGCCGTGTTCATCATTCTCATCATATTGCCCATCATACGAGACTCCATATTTGTCCCCGGTGTTTCTTGGTCAGCGGTACTAGTACCTACTCTATGTACCTGATTGTGTGCTCCTCCAAGAGAAAGAAACCCCGGCGGAGTCTCATGAATTTCGCCTATTCCAGGTCGCCTTTCTCCTGTCCAATCAATCCCAGTCCTATCCATCGAAGAAATAGGGGACATTGGCGGCGTATTCACCATCGTTCTGATATAACACGAAGAAATAACCATTAGAAATGGTTACACATTTCTATACATACAAAACGTACTTTACCGATCACTAGTCACTGTAACAATTTAGAAACAAGTATGCTTAGGTAACGATATATTCATAATAACAGTAGCTAATTGAAATTGTGAACATATCATACAGGAGAATTCTCGTTACCATTATTACAGTACTAATTTCACGCATTTCCGTCGACTCTAAGACTATCCCGTCTTAGTACTTCTACCCATATCTCACAAATCATAACTTAATTCATCTCAGCTTAAGTCTAAGTATCTCCTCAGCATACTTAGTTCACTTAAACTAAGGCTCTGATACCATATTGTAACACCCTAAAATCAGGGCTAATTTAAACCTCAAAATGACAAGTTTAAACATAAACTTTTCTAAGCTTTTATACATAAGTGGAGAATTAACCATGAGGTTATATGTACAATATAGAATTCTTCAAATAACCTATTAATCTAATTATGTCACTATAATCAGATTAACTAGATTATCTAAATAGTCTATCAAAACCTCAGCATTCATTTAACTTCTCCACTAGTCCAAAAGCGCTCGTCCCAGATCCCTTTACTTTCCTGAGCTAGTACCTAGTAAGAAAACATTATTTGAAACGATTGGGCTAATTGCCTAGTGAGAACATTCAGTTTCAAAATAATATTTATAAAAATTATTGTAAACAAGTTATAACAAACCTGGTTACCCATTTCCTTACCACACATATGACCATCTCTCTATGACAGGGTATTACACAATTCCATGAATATGACTGACACCTAGTCAGTCATTGAATCATGTACCAGAATAAGAAATCGCAATATATACATGCCCATTTCTTCTCGTATCATTTTCCAGAGCCGCACTACGAATCTTCACTAATTCTAGATTAATGCTCTTATCTAAGAAATCGCAATATACACATGCCCATTTCTTGAAAAGGAAATAGAGATTACAATATACACATGCCAATCCCTTCCTTTCCTTAGAAATTGGAAATTACATTTATTTCACAATTTCTCACACACATCAGAATAACGAATAATCATCATCTATTCCACGTGTTCATAACCACTAGTGCCTATGGATCCATATCACCTATTTGTACTCATACAGGCTATTGCTATCAATCATTTCTAAGCAAAACCCTCAATTTAAAATATTAGATTTATCTTCATAAAATCATTCTTTCACAACTTCATTCAAACAATTCATTATAATATATACCTTACCGCAGTTTAAAACATTTATAAAAAGGTAAGGTAAGAATGAACTCACCTGATAGTAGAAATGTCACTATTGCTTTTTCTTCTCAAAGTTGTAAGAACTCATGTCTCCAACTTCACAATTTACTGAAATACCCACATACATAATGTACCGGTATTAATCTACTGTTTAGGACCTTTAAAGACCAAAAATCCTTAAATTCTCGACTCTTATCGCAACCAACTAGCTGCAATACCCCCTTGTCGCAATACACAGTACTTTGTCGCAACCAACTGTTGCGACACAGTGTCTTATCGCAACTAACTGTTGCGATATTCAGCCTTATCGCAACCATCTGTTGCGATGGACTCTTTGTCACAATTAACTGTTGCGACACCAAGGCCTTATCGCAAGCCAAGGTTGCGATACTTATGATTTCTGCAAACCTTCAAAACTATCGCAATCCACTAAGACGACCTTCAAAACTATCTCAACTCACTGTGTTCATACTTAACCCAGAAATTTGTAGTTTTAAGTTATGTATGTAGCTATAAACTTCCTGATATGTTTATTACTACCAATGAAACATAAACATAAGTCCAAATTTCTCATAATACTTAAAAACATCATAACCCAAATTTCTAAACTTTATAGAAAACTTTATCTACATAATTCATAACAACAATCAATTTTAGATAGAATCATACCTTGATTTTTCACAGATTGTTTACTAATTTCCCAGCTGAATTTATCTGCTTCTTTCTTCCTCCTTCTTTCTCGATCTCACTCTCTCTCTCTCTCTCTTTTCTTTTGAACACCGAACACACACACACACACTTAGGATAATATCAAAATGCCAAAGTGATTCTTGTGAGTGACACCTTACTTCATATTACAGAAAATGGGGTGGTGATTGTGAGTAATTTAATCACAATTACCCAACAGCCCCTCCATCTAATTACACTTGGCAAAATTTACCCTTAAGCTTCTCATTTAAATTTAAAGCTTACCCCTTAACTTATAATTTCATAAAACAAAATAACGTAACTTATTTTGGTTTAAAATCTAAAATTAATCCTTCACAATATAAATCATAATTTATCAAATAATTATACTCAAATTATTTAATAAACCCAAACATCATCTTTTATAAAAAAAAATCAAGATGTTACAACACTCCCCAACTTGAAAATGATTTCGTCCTCGAAATCAAAGCTAAGTAAACAGATGAGGATATCTAACCTTCATATCCTCTTCCGACTCTAAAGTCACATTAGTACCTCGATGATGTTTCCATTGAACTTTCAACATAACTACTTCCTTACCACTGCGTAATTTTCTAACTGATCTTTCCAAAATTGTCTCTGGTTCTTCCACACAACGACTCTTTTCATCCACTCTTACATCAATAAGTGGTATCACATCATCTTCTTCGACTACACATTTCCGAAGGTAGAAAACATGAAAAGTGTTGTGGATTCCTTCCAATTCAGGTGGAAGATCCAACTGATATGCTTGCAATCCAACTCTCTTAGTAATGGTAAAGGGTCCTAGAAAACGAGGACTTAACTTCCCACGTTTACCAAACCTTATCACACCTTTCCATGGGGACACTTTAAGCATCACACGCTCCCCAACTTGGAATTCTTTTGGTCTTCTTTTCAGATCAGCATAGCTCTTTTGTCTATCCTGAGCTGCTTTCATATGCTTCCGAATTTCTTTCACCTTGTCAGCTGTTTGTTGTACCAATTCTGGACCAGCAAACTGTTTCTCTCCAGCTTCTAACCAACACACCGGCGTTCTACATTTTCGACCATACAAAGCTTCGAAAGGTGCTCTTCCAATGATAGAATGATAACTATTGTTATATGCAAATTCTACTAACGGTAGATGCGTATCCAAGTTACATCCAAAATCTAATACACATGACCTGAGCATATCCTCAAAAGTTTTAATGGTTCTTTCGCTTTATCCGTCAGTTTGTGGATGATAAGCAGTACTCGAATTAACTTTCGTACCCAACTCTTCTTGTAATGATTGCCAAAACCTCGAGGTAAACCGACTATCACGATCTGACACTATAGATATCAGTATACCATGTCTTGACACCACTTCATCAATGTACAACTTTGCCAATTTATTTATTGGTGACGCTTCTTTCATAGCCAGAAAATGAGCACTTTTAGTCAATCGATCCATGATTACCCATATTATGTCGTTACCCTTTTGCGTCTTTGGTAACTTCGTCACAAAGTCCATGGTAATCTTTTCCCACTTCCATTCCGGTATCTCCAGAGATTGGAAACTTCCATAAGGCTTTTGATGTTCCGCTTTTACCAATGAACATGTCCTACACTTCTCTACTATTCGGGCCACATCTACTTTCATAGCTGGCCACCAATAATGCAATTTCAAATCTCTATACATCTTAGTACTCCCAGGATGTATAGAATACTTAGATTTATGAGCATCTTCGAGAATCAACTCTCGATTTCCTCCAACCTTTGGCACCCAAACACGGCCTTGGAATAATTTTGTTGGTCCCAAAGGGTTATACAAGTTTGTAGAAGGGGGGGTTGAATACAAACACACGATTTTTACTTTTCTAAATTGTTTATTGATAAATCAAGACAATTTACAACTTGTTGCGGAACAAGATTAAGGATAAACCTAATCTAAACAAGTTAAGAACACTAAGTTTCTTGCACTAGAAAGAGTTAAAGAAATTACGAATAATAACTTAACAATAAGAGAGAAATAAGAAGATGGTCCGAGCACACTTCAAAACTGAACTATGGTTCTTCTTATATACTGCATGTATTTAATGCATGGCAGTATTGCTTTACACGTGGAAGCAGCTGAGTGGTTGCATGTCATTGACATTTGTAGACAACCTTAGTAGCCGAATGGTTCAGAGTGTAGAATCAGAGTTGTTGTACGATTACAGACAAAAGGGATGGCCGTTCTGACAGTTCGTACGGAGACGTGCAAGGGAGGTAAGACAATAGTACTTTGTAAGGAGACTTCATGATCAGCTTTCGTTGAAACAGTTCTTTATCAGCGAATGATAAAGTTCATCGATTGCTGAAGTCTTCCACTTGATACATCACGTTGAATGGACAAATCTTGCTTTGCTGATATCCGCATCAGTTCATTAGTAGACTTGTCGCTGGTTCTTGAGCTTGATCTTCGACTTCAGCGTAGAACATATGTTGACGTGAAACTTGTCTTCAGGGATCATAAGTAAACAACTAACTTATCAGCGATCATCAATAGAACTGAACAGGCTCAGAGCTATATGATGATGAACAGTGTTCGCTGAATATCTAATCTAAAGAGTGAGAGTTCCTATCAGCGGTACTGTAAAGTCTTAGTACTTATCAGCGATAGTGAAACTCTAATACATATTGTTTACTTACAATTTTCAATAAGTGTTAAGAGAGGGTCATTATCAAATCACTGAGGGTTTGGATCAACAAATTTAATTCCACGACCATCTTCAGTTAGTAGAAGGTGTTGCTTGCTCATAACTTCATCTTTCAAGTTCTCCTCCAGTAAGGCTTCCACTTGTGCCTCTTTTATCTTTTCAATCAATGTTGATGTTACATCAATTCTAGCGTTGATCGATTTCAGATACCCACTATATTCTTTTCTACTTAAAGCATCAGCTACGACATTTGCTTTACCAGGATGGTAATGCAATTCACAATCATAATCTTTAAGTAACTCTAACCAACGTCGCTGTCTCGTGTTCAACTCTTTTTGATCAAAAACATGTTGCAAGCTTTTGTGATTAGTATAAAGAGTACACTTCGTTCCATACAAATAATGTCGCCGCAACTTCAAAGCAAAAACAACCGCGGCTAACTCCAAATCATTAGTAGGATAATTATTCTCGTGCTCCTTAAGTTGCCTTGATGCATAAGCAATCACTTTGCCTCGCTGCATCAATACGCATCCTAGCCCCATTTTTGAAGCGTCGCTATATACAACAAAATCTTCTGTTCCTTCGGGTAAGGCAAGAATAGGGGCTTCACATAACTTTCGGTGTAAAGTTCTGAAAGCCGATTCTTGTTTCTCCGTCCAAACAAACTTCACATTCTTTCGAGTCAATATAGTCAAAGATAAAGCAATCTTGGAGAAGTCCTTAATAAACCTTCGGTAGTAACCGGCTAAACCCAAGAAACTTCTTATTTCAGACGCACTTTTGGGTGTCTCCCAATTTTTCACAGCTTCTATCTTTGCTGGGTCTACTTTAACTCCTTCCGCAGTGATCACATGACCTAAAAATTGCACCTCCTTTAACCAGAATTCACATTTCGAAAACTTCGCGTACAATTTCTCTCTTCTCAACACTTCTAAGACTTCACGAAGATGTTGTTCATGATCTTCTTCAGTCTTCGAATAGACAAGTGTGTCATCAATGAATACAATGACAAACTTGTCCAAAAATGGTCGACATACTCGGTTCATCAGATCCATGAATATAGCAGGAGCATTTGTCAACCCAAATGGCATCACAAGAAATTCATAATGCCCGTACCTTGTTCTGAAGGCTGTCTTCGGAATATCTTCATCTCGTACTCGAACTTGATGGTACCCCGACCTCAAATCAATCTTGGAAAAACATCCCGCACCTTGGAGTTGATCGAACAGATGATCAATCCTTGGAAGCGGATACTTGTTCTTAAATGTCACCTTATTCAGCTCCCGATAATCAATACACATCCGCATGGTGTCGTCCTTCTTCTTAACAAATAGAACCGGAGCTCCCCACGGTGAAGAACTCGGTCTAACAAAACCCTTATCCAATAACTCCTGAAGTTGAGTCATCATCTCTTTCATTTCGGCAGGCGCTAGACGGTACGGTGCTCGCGCGATTGGTGCCGATCCAGGGATAAGGTCAATACGAAACTCTACCTGCCTTTCAGTCGGTAGGCCGGGAAGATCATCGGGGAATACGTCCGGGAATTCACGTACCACCTTAATATCTTCCACTTGTTTCTTTTCCGATCTAGCATTTACAACATACGCTAAATAGGATGAACATCCTTTCATTAGACATTTACGCGCTTTTGCAGCAGAAATTAATGGAACTTCCCCTTTTTGCTTTTCCCCAAAGATAAGTACATCATCCTTGTCAGCCTTTGGAATCCGGATTAATTCTTTGCACAAAGTATCTCTGCCTGGTTGACTGTCAGCCAATCCATACCCACTATCACATCGAATCCTCCAATTTCCATTATCAATAAGTCAATCGGAAATTTTGTTTCATCTATCAGAATAAAGCAACCTTCAAGTCTTTCCCGAACCAAGACTTGGCCCTCGTTAGCTACTTCAACTACCAATGCATCTTCCAGAGTAGTGACAGGCATAGCTAATTTACTAAAGAATGACTTGGACACAAATGACAAATTCGCACCACAGTCAAATAAAACACGCGCAAGAAGAGAATTAACAAGGAATGTACCCGAGACGACGTCTTTTGATTCTTTAGCCTCATCAGCGGTCATCTGAAATGCTCGACCTGTTGGCTTTGGGGCATTCAGTTTCTTATTTTGATCTCCATTCATTTTCAGTTTTGGGCAATCCCGACGGAAGTGACCAGGTTGTTTGCATTCGTGACACGTAAATCCTTGTACCGGACAATTGCTCATAATGTGCCCACTTTTCCCACACTTGAAACATTCCGATGCTGTCACCCGACACGTCCCATAGTGCTTACTCCTACACTTTGAACACCAATTCGGCTCGCGGCGCGATTCGTAACGAACACTTTTACCAGCTACCTTTGATTTCTGAGAAGACTCTGACCGGCCCTCCCATTTCCGTTTCTCTCCCACTTACGTCTTTTCCTCTTTGTCTTTAGCGTAGACTTCTTCCATCACTTTGGCTTCCTCAATTGTTTCCCTTAGTTGACGCTTTAGCATTTCTTACACGGGACATCATGTCCGCTGGCAAACCTTTCAAATAAGCCTTGATCTTTTCTTTTTCATTTGGGGCCACATGCCCTACCAAATTCAGCTTCTCCATGAAAGTTTCAGTATACTTTCTAACAGACATATCACCCTTCTTAAGAGTCTGAAACTCTTCTTCGATCCGATCCATCTCATTTTCATTACAGTACTCCTCCAAAACTTTCTTCTTGAATGACTCCCAAGTCATAGCAGTCAATACTGAAGCAGAGATTGTAACTGTCACAACGTTCCACCAAGTCAGCGCGTTACCTTTTAGCATTTGAGATGCAAATCTGACTTTCGACTTTTCATCACATTCGCAAGCTCGGAAGACTTGCTCCATTTCTCTAATCCAGTTCATGCAAGCTACTGGATCATCTATTCCTTTAAACTCTGGTGGCTTACAGCTTAGAAACGTTTTGTATGAGCAGATTCTTTCAACTCTCCTTTCCGCCTCTAATCCAGGGTTACTAACTGGGTTTATTACCCCAGTATCAGTTCATGTTCGTTGCAACTCCGAACTCCGATCATTTAATGCTTTTATAAACATTTCGGTTTGTTTTTCCATCGTCGTGTTCATCATTCTCATCATATTGCCCATCATACGAGACTCCATATTTGTCCCCGGTGTTTCTTGGTCAGCGGTACTAGTACCTACTCTATGTACCTGACTGTGTGCTCCTCCAAGAGAAAGAAACCCCGGCGGAGTCTCATGAATTTCGCCTATTCCAGGTCGCCTTTCTCCCGTCCAATCAATCCCAGTCCCATCCATCGAACAAATAGGGGAGATTGGCGGCGTATTCACCATCGTTCTAATATAACACGAAGAAATAACCATAAGAAATGGTTACACATATCTATACATACAAAACGTACTTTACCGATCACTAGTCACTGTAACAATTTAGAAACAAGTATGCTTAGGTAACGATATATTCATAATAACAGTAGCTAATTGAAATTGTGAACATATCATACAGGAGAATTCTCGTTACCATTATTACAGTACTAATTTCACGCATTTCCGTCGACTCTAAGACTATCCCGTCTTAGTACTTCTACCCATATCTCACAAATCATAACTTAATTCATCTCAGCTTAAGTCTAAGTATCTCTTCAGCATACTTAGTTCACTTAAACTAAGGCTCTGATACCACATTGTAACACCCTAAAATCAGGGCTAATTTAAACCTCAAAATGACACGTTTAAACATAAACTTTTCTAAGCTTTTATACATAAGTGGAGAATTAACCATGGGGTTATATGTACAATATAGAATTCTTCAAATAACCTATTAATCTAATTATGTCACTATAATCAGATTAACTAGATTATCTAAATAGTCTATCAAAACCTCAGCATTCATTTAACTTCTCCACTAGTCCAAAAGCGCTCGTCCCACATCCCTTTACTTTCCTGAGCTAGTACCTAGTAAGAAAACATTATTTGAAACGATTGGGCTAATTGCCTAGTGAGAACATTCAGTTTCAAAATAATATTTATAAAAATTATTGTAAACAAGTTATAACAAACCTGGTTACCCATTTCCTTACCACACATATGACCATCTCTCTATGACAGGGTATTACACAATTCCATGAATATGACTGACACCTAGTCAGTCATTGAATCATGTACCAGAATAAGAAATCGCAATATATACATGCCCATTTCTTCTCGTATCATTTTCCAGAGCCGCACTACGAATCTTCACTAATTCTAGATTAATGCTCTTATCTAAGAAATCGCAATATACACATGCCCATTTCTTGAAAAGGAAATAGAGATTACAATATACACATGCCAATCCCTTCCTTTCCTTAGAAATTGGAAATTACATTTATTTCACAATTTCTCACACACATCAGAATAACGAATAATCATCATCTATTCCACGTGTTCATAACCACTAGTGCCTATGGATCCATATCACCTATTTGTACTCATACAGGCTATTGCTATCAATCATTTCTAAGCAAAACCCTCAAATTAAAATATTAGATTTATCTTCATAAAATCATTCTTTCACAACTTCATTCAAACAATTCATTATAAAATATACCTTACCGCAGTTTAAAACATTTATAAAAAGGTAAGGTAAGAATGAACTCACCTGATAGTAAAAATGTCACTATTGCTTTTCTTCTCAAAGTTGTAAGAACTCCTGTCTCCAACTTCACAATTTACTGAAATACCCACATACATAATGTACCGGTATTAATCTACTGTCTAAGACCTTTAAAGACCAAAAATCCTTAAATTCTCGAATCTTATCGCAACCAACTAGCTGCGATACCCCCTTGTCGCAATACACAGTACTTTGTCGCAACCAACTGTTGCGACACAGTGTCTTATCGCAACTAACTGTTGCGATATTCAGCCTTATCGCAACCATCTGTTGCGATGGACTCTTTATCGCAATTAACTGTTGCGACACCAAGGCCTTATCGCAAGCCAAGGTTGCGATACTTATGATTTCTACAAACCTTCAAAACTATCGCAATCCACTAAGACGACCTTCAAAACTATCTCAACTCACTGTGTTCATACTTAACCAAGAAATTTGTAGTTTTAAGTTATGTATGTAGCTATAAACTTCCAGATATGTTTATTACTACCAATGGAATATAAACATAAGTCCAAATTTCTCATAATACTTAAAAACAGCATAACCCAAATTTCTAAACTTTATAGAAAACTTTATCTACATAATTCATAACAACAATCAATTTTAGATAGAATCATACCTTGATTTTTCACAGATTGTTTACTAATTTCCCAACTGAATTTATCTGCTTCTTTCTTCCTCCTTCTTTCTTCCTCCTTCTTTCTCGATCTCACTCTCTCTCTCTTTTCTTTTGAACACCGAACACACACACACACTTAGGATAATATCAAAATGCCAAAGTGATTCCTGTGAGTGACACCTCACTTCATATTACAGAAAATGGGGCGGTGATTGTGAGTAATTTAATCACAATTACCCAACAGCCCCTCCATCTAATTACACTTGGCAAAATTTACCCTTAAGCTTCTCATTTAAAATTAAAGCTTACCCCTTAACTTATAATTTCATAAAACAAAATAACGTAACTTATTTGGGTTTAAACTCTAAAATTAATCCTTCACAATATAAATCATAATTTATCAAATAATTATACTCAAATTATTTAATAAACCCAAACATCATCTTTTATAAAAAAAATCAAGATGTTACAACACTCCCCAACTTGAAAATGATTTCATCCTCGAAATCAAAGCTAGGTAAACAGATGAGGATATCTAACCTTCATATCCTCTTCCGACTCTAAAGTCACATTAGTACCTCGATGATGTTTCCATTGAACTTTCAACATAACTACTTCCTTACCACTGCGTAATTTTCTAACTGATCTTTCCAAAATTGCCTCTGGTTCTTCCACACAACGACTCTTTTCATCCACTCTTACATCAATAAGTGGAATCACATCATCTTCTTCGGCTACACATTTCCGAAGGTAGCAAACATGAAAAGTGTTGTGGATTCCTTCCAATTCAGGTGGAAGATCCAACTGATATGCTTGCAATCCAACTCTCTTAGTAATGGTGAAAGGTCCTAGAAAACGAGGACTTAACTTCCCACGTTTACGAAACCTTATCACACCTTTCCATGGGGACACTTTAAGCATCACACGCTCCCCAACTTGGAATTCTTTTGGTCTTCTTTTCAGATCAGCATAGCTCTTTTGTCTATCATGGGCTGCTTTCATATGCTTCCGAATTTCTTTCACCTTGTCAGTTGTTTGTTGTACCAATTCTGGACCAGCAAACTGTTTCTCTCCGGCTTCTAACCAACACATCGGTGTTCTACATTTCCGACCATACAAAGCTTCGAAAGGTGCTCTTCCAATGCTAGAATGATAACTATTGTTATACGCAAATTCTACTAACGGTAGATGCGTATCCCAGTTACCTCCAAAATCTAATACACATGACCTGAGCATATCCTCCAAAGTTTGAATGGTTCTTTCGCTTTATCCGTCAGTTTGTGGATGATAAGCAGTACTCGAATTAACTTTCGTACCCAACTCTTCTTGTAATGATTGCCAAAACCTCGAGGTAAACCGACTATCACGATCTGACACTATAGATATCGGTATACCATGTCTTGACACCACTTCATCAATGTACAGCTTCGCCAATTTATCTATTGGTGACGCTTCTTTCATAGCCAGAAAATGAGCACTTTTAGTCAATCGATCCACGATTACCCATATTGTGTCGTTACCCTTTTGCGTCTTTGGTAACTTCGTCACAAAGTCCATGGTAATCTTTTTCCACTTCCATTCCGGTATCTCCAGATATTGGAAACTTCCATAAGGCTTTTGATGTTCCGCTTTTTCCAATGAACATGTCCTACACTTCTCTACTATTCGGGCCACATCTACTTTCATAGCTGGCCACCAATAATGCAATTTCAAATATCTATACATCTTAGTACTCCCAGGATGTATAGAATACTTAGATTTATGAGCATCTTCGAGAATCAACTATCGATTTCCTCCAACCTTTGGCACCCAAACACGACCTTGGAATAATTTAATTCCACGACCATCTTCAGTTAGTTGAAGGTGTTGCTTGCTCATAACTTCATCTTTCAAGTTCTCCTCCAGTAAGGCTTCCACTTGTGCCTCTTTTATCTTTTCAATCAATGTTGATGTTACATCAATTCTAGCGTTGATCGATTTCAGATACCCACTATATTCTTTTCTACTTAAAGCATCAGCTACGACATTTGCTTTACCAGGATGGTAATGCAATTCGCAATCATAATCTTTAAGTAACTCTAACCAACGTCGTTGTCTCATGTTCAACTCTTTTTGATCAAAAACATGTTGCAAGCTTTTGTGATCAGTATAAAGAGTACACTTCGTTCCATACAAATAATGTCGCCACAACTTCAAAGCAAAAACAACCGCGGCTAACTCCAAATCATGAGTAGGATAATTCTTCTCGTGCTCTTTAAGTTGCCTTGATGCATAAGCAATCACTTTGCCTCGCTGCATCAATACGCATCCTATCCCCATTTTTGAAGCGTCGCTATATACAACAAAATCTTCTGTTCCTTCGGGTAAGGCAAGAATAAGGGCTTCACATAACTTTCGGCGTAAAGTTCTGAAAGCCGATTCTTGTTTCTCCGTCCAAACAAACTTCACATTCTTTCGAGTCAATATAGTCAAAGCAGAAGCAATCTTGGAGAAGTCCTTAATAAACCTTCGGTAGTAACCGGCTAAACCCAAGAAACTTCTTATTTCAGACGCACTTTTGGGTGTCTCCCAATTTGTCACAGCTTCTATCTTTGCTGGGTCTACTTTAACTCCTTCCGCAGTGATCACATGACCTAAAAATTGCACCTCCTTTAACCAGAATTCACATTTCGAAAACTTCGCGTACAATTTCTCTCTTCTCAACACTTCAAAGACTTCACGAAGATGTTGTTCATGATCTTTTTCAGTCTTCGAATAGACAAGTATGTCATCAATGAATACAATGACAAACTTGTCCAAAAATGGTCGACATACTCGGTTCATCAGATCCATGAATACAGCAGGAGCATTTGTCAACCCAAATGGCATCACAAGAAATTCATAATGCCCGTACCTTGTTCTGAAGGCTGTCTTCGAAATATCTTCATCTCGTACTCGAACTTGATGGTACCCCGACCTCAAATCAATCTTGGAAAAACATCCCGCACCTTGGAGTTGATCGAACAGATCATCAATCTTGGAAAAACATCCCGCTAAAACTTTTATGAAATTATTGGGTTCGTCGGGTTATTTTTAGCCTAACCTAATATCAACTTAATAGATTCAGATTATCCTAATTTTATATCAATTATATATCGGATTGCCTTAGGTTGATTTTTTCGTGTTTTTCAAGTTAAATTGATCGGATTGATCGAGTTAGGGGGTGTTTGGGATTGCTTATTTAAAACAACTTATGTTTATTTTTAAAAGTGTTTATCAACTTATGTGGTGATAAAAGTAGTTTTTATAGAAAAGGGTAATAAAGTAAATAAGTAGATAAACAATTTTAAATAAGTTAAGATAGAGTAACTTATTAAAAATAACTTATTTACATTATAAAAAAATAACTTATTTACATTATAAAAAAATCATAAATAAATTTAATTTTTTCAATTCAAACACTAAAAATAACGTATTTACAATATAAAAAAACAATAAGCAAATAAGTCAAAAAAAATAATCAATCCCAAACACCCCCTAGTCCGGCTTTTGGTCGACCTAATTTCAAAAGCCGGTGTACAAAAGTCCCAACTTTTAACCGAACCAACCCAAGGACTAAAAACATAGTTTACTCATCAATATAAAACCTTGGAAGTTAATATCTCTTGTGTCCCACATCAGAGCCGTACACGTGGCAATGTTGGCCACGCGAGCACATTTTCATGTACTTTTTAGATTATTGTTAGCAACATGAGTGCCGTTGTTCAGTGATTGGTTTGCAAGAGAGGGCTTTGACTTTTTAAACTACGGTCGGTCCATATTCAAGCCGGTTTGCCACACCATTAGATTTTGGGGTGTCAATTTTGTACCGAGACAAACCAACCAATTTTTATACTAATTGTATCAATTTAATTGGTACCAATTAATTGGTTGGTATACCGTACCAACTATTTAAACTTGGTTGGTATGTGGTATTAGAAGTCGTGTACCACGGTAATACCATACCGCACCAACTTATTTTTTAATTATTTATTAATTAAAGTTTAATCAATAATACAACATATTTTGATTTATAAAATTTTAAATTATCTTGTTTTACATTTTGTTAAATTATAATACAAAATTGATATATAAAACTTGATTAAATTCATTCGTTCATCCTTAACAACTTTGATAACTTGCCTACACCTCCACTCTTCATGGTCCATTCTCGCTCCTTAATTGTCGCTTGTATTAGACTATTAGTGAATGTTTGTTTTATATGAAGATTATTTGAATGTTTGTGTAGGTAATGATAAATGGTACAACGCATATCAACATGTTATTAATGTTCGACGTGTTTAGTGCATCTAGATCTAGTTGGTAAATATGTAAGATGTCAATCTAATTAACTCATAATTCAATTTTTGAGATGGTATAAAACCGTACCAACATGTACCAACCGAAAAAAGTTGGTACCAAGTATAATTGGTTGGTACATGGTATAAGATTTTGTGTACCAATTGTAATTGGTTGGTACATGGTATATGGAAAAAAAGACATGGTACCGTACCATGTTCACCTCTAATTAGATCATCGGCACCCTACGAAAGCAAACTCATTTTTTAAGTGCACATCAACTTTGCAATAACATTTTTTAAGTGCACATCAACTTTGCAATAACATTTTTTATATTTATGTAAGACCAACCTACTTTCTAAAATACTAAATTATAATATAAATAGTTATAATACAAATAATAAATTAATTATAAAATATAGATAACTAAATTTATATTTTTATTTTCTTTTACTATATTTTGTGTAAATATAATTTAATTAACAAATAAAATGCATGGATATGTTGAAAGCATGCAACGCTTGTATTTTTGTAATTTTTTTATATCAATGTATTTTTATTTTAATAGTTTAAATAAAAAAACATCACATAAAAAATATCATTTATTTAAAATAAATTGTGGGTAGATATTCTAATAAAAATAATGTTCAAATAAATAATTAAATGAATTAAATTTAATAAACATATTAATAATTAATATTTAAATAAACTAATAAATAAATTAAATTAAAGAAAAATGTATTTGTTCTATATATATTTCATTGTGAAATATGTTTTTAAAGTTGAAAGGTCTTATTAAAATTGTAAAACCATGCTATGTCATCTAACACTTTGTAGAAAATGGTGTAGATGCTCTTAATATTTTTTTGTCTAAATAAATAATTAGTTTTGGTCGGAAAATGCATTGAGTTGTCCCTATCTTACAAATATATAAATACCTCCATTATAAAAAGGGAAATTAATTAAAATACCCAAAGTTTGACTTTGACTTACCAAAATACCCATTTTCTCGCTGAGTTTACCAAAATACCTAACTTTTCTGCGGTAGGCCCCGCGATCGCGGGCTAGGGCCTACGTGGCACACCTGTTGGGCCAAAGTGTCCCGCGGAGCCCCCCAACTACGCCCGTGGTGACACTTTTGGTCCCTGCCCGCGGTGGTTTTCCGCGATGGGCATAAAAATTTACATTTTTTGTCTTTTTTTGCACGAATCTTTGCATGCTTTTACTGTTTTTTTCCACAATTTTTGTACTTTGAAGACCAATTTGTGGTTGAAATTCACTTGCATGTTTGAGATTTCATCCATAAATATCAGTAATATGCAATCCATAATTCACACCCATTCCATCCTTTTTTCTTTCTTTCTTTCTTTCTTGCTTTCTTTCTTCAGTAAACAAATGGCATCGTCATCTAACCCATCGTCTACACCTGAAAGAATACCACCTAAACTCCAGAAGGCGATAGCAGCAAGGGAAAAGGAGATAGACCAACTGACAGAAGAGTGGAAACAGATGATCGCCAGGAAGAATGTCCACTTGACAAGGATCGAAGTGGAAGAAAAGGAGATCAAAATGATGAAAGGGGATATAAAAGATAGGGAGGCTCGTATTCGTCGAGAAAAAGAAGAAATTCACCACATTACGCAAGACTTCGCAATTTTTCAAGCGAAGGTAAGCGAGAAGCAAAGTTGGATTGATCAAACTAAAGCAATTTTTGAGTAGGTGATACGCGTGTTGCTTTAGTACTTTGTTTTTTATGTGTTGTTGTTTTGTACTTTTCCAGTTTGACATTGTGGTTTCGTTCCTTTCCTGTTTGTATGTTGTTGTTTAATTTGTCATGAATAAAGGTCTTTAATTTGTCTGAAAAGTAGTGTTTAAGTAGTCTGAAATTTGTCTAAAAAGTGGTTCATATTAAAAATACAACTCATAGATGTTATACAAGATTATTTCATAACAAACACATACTAATCAATACAGTACAAAATTATCCAAATTTGAGGCTACGGCTAGATGATGGTTTGGTTTTTGACAATCCGGGTCGACTTCTTACATGCTCTGGCGAGACGAGTCTCAAAGTGTTAAGCTCCACTTTCTCGATGTACACTTCAATCACAGTATAGCCGTCAACATACTGGCGTATGTTGGCTACATCTTCGTCGGTACTCAATTCTACCAGTCCAGTCAAGAAGTCTGCATTCGGCCTCTTAAAATACAACTTATTATATTTTGGTTCTTCATAGTCCAGCTCTTTCATGATCTGTTCAAGCCTTTCATGATTTGTTCAAGCAGTTGCATAGAAAGATCCTCCACATCTAACATGTCAACATAAATTTCTAGACCACGGAAATTTATAGGCAAATGTGGACAGGGACCACTTTTGAAAAATCTTCTCCTGCTATTGAATGATTTTGATTGTTTTGATTTGCAATTTACACTTTCAACCCCTATACTTATTTACTTACTTTACTTTATACCTTTTACTTTCATAATTTTAATTTTACATTTAACACATATAATCGTTTATTAACTAAAATACGTTAAAAATACGTTTTAATTTTTACAAGTTACACCATTATAATCGTCTCTTCGATACGTTCGAAATGAGCACAATATTGAATATTTTTTGATTTATATATTTTAATATATATCATTATAATCGTCTCTATATAACCATTACTATTCTCTCCATTTAGACTACTACCATTATGTTCATCATCCCATGTTCTGTTTCAAGTACCTTTCAAAAGATAACTGGTCCAATCAAGGGAAATCAACGTTCAGATCAACGGTATCATATGATGGGCCCTGCGTGTTACTTACTTGGCTGACTGAACGTCTACTCGGCACGGTTGAAGGGGCGGGATTCGGACACTCTCCACGAGTATGTCCTACTGCTTGGCACCGAGTACATTTTCGTTGTATTGAACCTTCACCACGTGATGGACGTCGGTTGTTCTTTCTCGCTCTCCCAGCTCTGTTCTTATCGTTTAACGGTGGATAGCATGGCGGAAGGGGGTCGGGTGGATACACCCATGCTTCAGGGGTCCAACTGGATTTATTACCTCTGCGTATTTTCTCCGGTAAGTTTCGGACGTGAAGAAAGTTACAGCCAGGTCACTGCAATCTCTACGACCCATATGTCTTGCCGCAGCGATGGCATGGCCATACGGTAACCCAGATTTTTGCCATTGGAAACACGAACAAACATGGTCGGTCATATGGACAGTCGCGTGAAGATGGTTATCCCAAACCTCGTGCCTCCCATACCCGATTTCGCTTACCCTCCATGTCGATGCGTGACGTGCCCTGAAGAGAACTATCTCCTCCGCCTTTGGTGTGAGTCTATTTTGCAGCTCAGCTCCTTTTCGGCGTCGAAGTTGGTACCACTCTTGTTGAAAGGTCCGAAAATAGTCCATAAGATTAACAATCGGACATCTACGCGCAAAATGGGAGAGTGCATTCATCGACTCTGCACTATTGGAAGTCAAAATGTCATACCGTTGTGCAGGAAAATGGGCCGCGGACCACCTCTCCGGTCCAACATCGTCCATGACTTTGGCTGCTTTGTCTGCACTAACTCGTAGAAGATTCATGTATCGGTCAAACTCTCGATCCGTATATGCTTTGCATGCCGCCCAGTAGACATCCTTGTAGGTGGTAATACGTTTGTCCTGGGTTTTGGCGTTCATCTCCAAATGTCGACAACAATAGGCGTGAGGGGAGTTTGGGTACATGGCAGAGATTGCGGCGCTTATGGAAGGAGCCCTGTCGGACATAAACACCAACCCTTGCGGGTCTCCGATAGCTTGTCTCAACATGGACAGAAACCAAGCCCACTCGTTCCCGGTTTCAGACTTGCCTACTCCGAAAGCTATTGGAACGATGGAGTTATCCCCGTCCATGGCAACCGTGTAACACCCTCAAATTTGGAACGAGCAACTAATTTAAAATTCAATAAAATACCCAAAATAAATATAATTACTTCTACAGTTCATTCCTTAAAATACCTCGGAATTTAAAACATTATAATTCTCACCATAAATTACTTAAACGGGTGTTACTTAACACAACCCAAGTTGCAAGCCCCAAATAAATGCGGAAGACTTCACTAAACTAAATCACCTATCGAGCACAATACTAGCAGACGACCTTTCCCACGTGTCACTAGAACTACTCCCAACCTGAGACCTGTTGCACATGCCGACAAATAAAAAGGGTTAGGCTAACGCCTAGTGAGTTCAAGAGTTTATAGCCTGATTTATATGATTTGTAGAAAGAAGGTTTGCGACATAAGTCATGATTTTCAAAAGAGTTTTATGAAAGGATGTAAACGACTCGTTTTCCAACGCACACAAAATCCATGAGAAATATTTCCCAAAAGGTATAAAGCGTTTTCTAAAATGAATTCCAACTCCAACTCACTCAAAACGTGTTTGAACGTAAATATCCCAAGAAATATAAACGTGGACAAAACTCCAATATTTAAAACATCCAAATAGGATGAAGCGTAAAACTCTGCCAATGAACCATGAAGACAGTTCGTATAAATAAAGTACGTCACCGAAAATATGGATAAAAACATATACCCAAAACCACACCTTTCGGTGACGGGGGAGACCCGATTCCATCGAAAGTGACGGGCACACAAAGTTAAGTCACTCATGATGTTACTGGATTACACCTCAAGTCTCGAACTGTTGGGTCATTGACCAGCATCTCCCTAAATCGAAACGTGGCGCTGGCTGCTACGCTATATGGAAATAAGTTGCACCTTATCCACCAGCAATTGCTTTTGGCGTAGTGGTAAGCGCTTAGATCCTAACATGTGGTATCAGAGCAGGTCACGGGTTCGAATCCCATGGAGTGCATTATAATGCCAAAGGCATGCTGTGCAGCCAAGAGTGTTGGCAGATGCTGGGGGGGGGGGGGGGGGGGATTGTTGGGTCATTGACCAACATCTCCCTAAATCGAAACGTGGCACTGGCTGCTACGCTATATGGAAATAAGTTGCACCTTATCCACCAGCAATTGCTTTTGGCGTAGTGGTAAGCGCTTAGATCCTAACACGACCTTAGTTCCCATGCCATAAAGACATCACAACCTCAACCCATAAATAGATTGCCTTTATTGCATACCCCGTAGAGTTACACCTCAAGGACTTACAGGGGACCATAGTGCATATCCAGTCTAGACGAGTTTCACCTCAGGGACTCCCGCGTCCCCTATTGCCTACTCGCTAGTGGCCCCACGGCCTGACGCATATACCGATGCGTTCCCATAGTCCACTCCTCATGCACAAAGAGATGGACCATCAAATAAAGACTGACTCACGTGCCTATGGATCCAATGCAACACAGTCTACCAAAAAATGCTCAACCCGAAATGACAGAAGCACCCAAGCATGTAAATATCAATAATGAACAATAAAATGCATCAAGTTGCAATAAATGCAAACCATAAATAAGACTCCACATTGAGCCATTTAAAACCGGACAAATGTCCCCAAACTTTCTCAAAGACAAACTCGAGCAAAATGCTCCAAACTCGCTAGACCCATCAATAACGGTCATCATTGCATAAAATGTGTTTAAACATTGTTTAGGTAAACAAGTACCCCCAAATCATCCTTAACTCCAAAACTCGACACGGTTTAAACAAAAAGGGTTTCCCAAAGAACTCATACTCTTATAATTCTCAAAATAACTCTTGACACTAAATCGTGTATTTCCCAAATGGTTTATAAAATCAATTACACTAAAATGATTAAATCATCAAATAGACATCATTTTGAGCAATTAATCTTTTAAAGACATATTATGATTTCTAACCATCCAAATAACCAAAAGCCCTAAATATGGGTGTTTTACACATTTATGAAGATAAATATTTCCAAAGAGTTAAACTAACCAAATAATTCATCCATTGATATTTTCAAGTAAAACACACAAATATTTGGAAAATACGCATTTTGGCATGTACAAAATTTTCGCAAAGTAACTTGAACTCACCTTGCTAGATTTAGGCTAAATCTAGAATTTCTCCAAACGTAAGCTCCTTTGACGAAGTTTGCATCCTCAAGCCAAAACCTCCAAAAACCTAAATTCATAACTTCCAACCATGAATATTCATATTCAACACTTTAAACCATTCCCCAACCATCTTATATCAAAATCTCCATTTTGACCAAAAACCCCAATATTAACCTAACTTCTCCAAAATCATCCAAACCGAAATTGGAGAAAGAAAACACTAGGAGATCATCAATGGAACATTTATAACTCATATAAAAGTATAGAAGCTAGGAGGATGAACTCACCACTTAGGTTTTGATGAAAACCTAGAAAACCCCAAAAATCTCTAGTGTTGTGGATGAAACTTGCTCTTGCATCAATAAATGAAATCACTATCATAAAGTGCATAAGGAGCACATTAATCTCCAAGAAAAAGTCATAAAATCAGTTAGGGTTCGTGAGGGAGGAAGGGAAAACGATTTGGGAGAGAAAGGGAAGAGATTTGAGAGACTTACCACCACCAAACACTCTTGAATCTTCCTATGAACTTCAAAACTCTTTCTAGATCCTTGAAGAGCTCTAAAAACCGAAACCATGGCACTTTGAATCGCCAAAAACGGAGGTGAAACGAGAGAGATATGAAGAAATGAAGTTTGGGGTGTGAATTTCGTATTTGACAGCAACCAGGTACCCGACCGCGACAATGACACGGTCATAGTCGTTGGTCATAGTTGCACAAGGTGTACCGTAGGCTGTACCCTTGGCGTGACAATGACACGCGACATTGACACGGTCATAGTCGCTGGTCATAGTCGCACAAGGTGTACCATAACTGTTTTGGCCATAACTTCTTCGTTATAGCTCCGTTTTCTCTCCGGAAAGAACCGTTGGACTCGTATACGAATTCCTCATCCAACAAGACCATAATATCTAAGATTTAACCAAAATCTTACCTTTCATATTTTTCTTAAAAGACCGGTTTCTCACTGATTCGAAATTATGCTTATCCGAAAATTACGGGTGTTACAATCCTCCCAACCTTAGGATGATTTCGTCCTCGAAATCTAAAATCCTTTACAACCAAAGGCTAGCCGACTCAACGCTGACCATGATCCATCAACTCTTGACTGGAATCTAAATTTCCATTATACAGTCTATTAAGACAAGTCCTCGAACAAATTCTTACCAACAAAGCCCATTCAAGTACACTGTACTTATGTCTAGGAGAACACCCCAACCGCTGGCATAACTCTTAGTCAGACAACTTCGGTTTTCTCCCAACCTTAGATGTTCCATGCTTCCCAATCATACCACATTTACACGTTCTTAAATTTTCTCTCCAAACCAACCCGACGTTTAATCACCACCAACATCAACCCAAGCTTCAGAATTCCCCAACTAATCCCGCTAATGAACTAGCATTTACTCTCAGCGGATTCCACCAATTTTAACACGAACGGTCATCACTGACCCATCAGTTACACAATCTCAAGAATGTGTCCAATTAACACTTACCGAGTCGACGGTTTCTCTTACCGCACAAGGAAAGTCATTTCCCTAAATCCTCTTATCACATAAAGTATCTTAAGATTGCTACTACTATTACCATCATTCTTTTTAAAAAAAATCGGACTACAATCCCCTGATTACATCTAGGTGCTTGGCCTCAAGCCCAAAAGTCGACACCTAAATGTACCACCTACCTCAACATAGGTTACCGCGAATTTATTCCCTTAAGTACAAAGGGCATCATCCCCTTAACCGATACTATTCGGCCTACAGTACTATCACGCGTGAAATACCCAACCTTCCACCGTCGGAGTGCCACACACACTCACTCTTAACTGGGTTATTTACCCTTTCCAAGGTCCTAACGAGTTCAAGGTTTTCAAGTGCATTATTTAACAAATATGTCATTCACAAAACTTTTCATAGAAACTTTCAACATAAATATTTCATATCAAATTTAAACGTACGCATAAAACTACTATTATCAATTCGGTAGTTACGCAAAAATGGACACGCTCGTCCCACATATGAAAATCATGTTGAAAATTATTTCATTGCAGTTCAGATTATCAACAAAACGCAAAAGCGCAATAAACAATTTTCTTTAAAATGAACCGCCACGGTTCTAGTATGGATTGACTCATGACATGCACGTAAAGTAACTGCTCGACTTTAAACAGGGTGCAACAAAAGGTGTGCACGTATTTCAAAAGAAGTCCAACGACATTTGACTCCAAAATTTTCCTTCTAACCATAAAATGGCATGGAACAAGATTTACCAATCAAAATTTGTGCGCGTCAGTTTATTATACAAAACAAGGAAACGATTTATAATTACACCTCAATCAAAACACAAAACAACTTGTGCAAGTTCCTTATTTAAGACAAAACCAATACGTTTCCATCATTTGAAATTATCGACTAAAACATCATGAGAATTTTTCAAATTGGGGTAGACATGCAAGCTTGTAACACTTCTTAGAAATTTCTTGTAATGACACACATGCACCAAATAACTCACACCAAAATTTCAAGAGATGAATTCCTTTAAATTGATTTCCCAAGATTTCTCATCCGGTCCTATAATGACATTTGAATAAAATGTTTTTGGCAAACTTGCACACAACAATGCGTTTTTCCAAAACATACGAGGAAATTAGTGTTAATAATTTATTGACACCAAAAAGGGTTCAAACCTATTTTCAAATTCCAAATTGCGCCAACGGTGCGCATCAATGTTCAACACATAAGAATTCCACGCATCATAATTTTATACAAACAAGTTTTCTAAAATCTTTATCACGAAGCACTTTCCTCAAAATTTCGTACTTGGAACATAAAACGTCGAAACGTCATTGCTTAAATTGTATTTGTCAAAATACACATTTCCTTCAAACCAAAATGTTTTCGATTTTCCAAAAATATTCGGCAAATCAAAATTGACCAATGTCAACGACTCATACATTTGTGTTTTTTTTTCAAATATCACGTATTGTAAACCATCCGTGATCCTCACACCTCTAAAACATGCTTTGACCAAATGGTCTCTCATTTAAACACGGAGTTAATAAAACATTTTCATGCACGTCTCGTTTAGCAAAGTGTCGAGAAAACAATGGTTACCAAGCTATGCATACCCCTAAGTCGATATACGCATTTACATGGAAATAATACTAAAACACTTAACTGACCGAAAGCGCACCAAACAAATTATTATGAATGTTACCAAAATGTTCTTTCATGCATTACTTAAGTCACGTATAAGTCAATCCATACACTGAACTATTTGCAACGAAATACTTAATAACACAAACTCTTGAAAGAAAAGTTACGCGACACTAGAGTTCCAAACTCATCTCTTCTTAGTCGCCTTATGGCATAAAATTAACTTTTCTCACCAAAACTCGAGTGGGACCAAATGCCCAACATAACTCGTAAACTTTTCACATAAGAAAATAGAGTATGCATATAGTAAAATTGTACCCACACGACACAAAACGTCGTACAATAAAACTCCATGAACTTCAATGGACTCAATGACTTCAAGTCAATAAAACGGCACTAAACATCATGCTTCCAAAGCCAAATCGCTATAAGCAAAATCATAAATGCGACGCCAAAATCCCAAAAATCCCCTTCTAGGGTAATATCATATAAACAACATTGTTTAACAACTCACATTAGACAAATTCTCAAAATAACTTTACATAGACATAATGGAAAATAACTTTTCGTCCAAACTTTAACATATGTGGAGGAGATCCAATGTTAAAGTCACAAGCCGTAGTTATTGCCCAACATCTTAAACATCATAAAATATGATTATCATTATATCCAAAACAAATGTTGAACAATAATGGAATAAGGCAAAACAAATCCCGGCAGAGTTTGCGACTCTCGCAATAAAATGGTTTCATGCACGTTAAAACCATGATTCAAAATCTTGTGTGTGTGCCAAACATTTCTCAAAATTCATAACACAATCCATATAAGGATTGGAAACACAAGAAATAGTTAATGAAATTTATTTTCAAAATAAACTTTGTGCATGACTTAGTCGGCATTCAACATCTCAACTCATACCCTTCCAAATCTCTCTGGTCCACTATTGTCATCCGGATGCTTTAACCTCTTAAGGCAAGTTGGGAATTACATCAATTAACTTTACGGTTTTTCCCCAAATCAAAGTCGGCTCAATCAGCCTATGGTTCTAGTTCAACCATCAATCTTGACCCGAAACGGTCTACTTAAAGCAAACATCATGCTTATCGTCACTCTAAGTGACTAATACTAAAATCGTTCATCTATTCCAACGACTACTAGCTTAGTACCTACTTTACTACCCCAATGATCATCACATTAAAGTAATTCAAGTATGCACATGTACTAGTAGGTTCACCATGACACTGGCCAGGTGTCACTATAAACGCACCGTACATGATTATCCTTGTTACTCTCGACGTGATTCTCGTTTCTAATAACATCCATCAACTTCAAAACATCCTATCTTAAAAGTGCCAAAAGGTGAATTCCACTCTCTTTTACTTAAACAAACACTAGTTTGAGTCTAGGTATCCAAAATCAACACTTAAATCTCTCAAACTTATGCTCTGATACCAACTTGTAACACCCTCAAATTTGGAACGAGCAACTAAATTAAAATTCAATAAAATACCCAAAATAAATATAATTACTTCTACAATTCATTCCTTAAAATACCTCGAAATTTAAAACATTATAATTCTCACCATAAATTACTTAAACGGGTGTTACTTAACACAACCCAAGTTGCAAGCCCCAAATAAATGCGGAAGACATCACTAATCTAAATCACCTATCGAGCACAATACTAGCACATGACCTTTCCCACGTGTCACTAGAACTACTCCCAACCTGAGACCTGTTGCACATGCCGACAAATAAAAAGGGTTAGGCTAACGCCTAGTGAGTTCAAGAGTTTATAGCCTGATTTATATGATTTGTATAAAGAAGGTTTGCGACATAAGTCATGATTTTCAAAAGAGTTTTATGAAAGGATGTAAACGACTCGTTTTCCAACACACACAAAATCCATGAGAAATATTTCCCAAAAGGTATAAAGCGTTTTCTAAAATGAATTCCAACTCCAACTCACTCAAAACGTGTTTGAACGTAAATATCCCAAGAAATATAAACGTGGACAAAACTCCAATATTTAAAACATCCAAATAGGATGAAGTGTAGAACTCTGCCAATGAACCATGAAGACAGTTCGTATAAATAAAGTACGTCACTGACACGAGGTTTTGACACCTCGTGGATCTAAACCGCAAGTGTACGGGTCGAAGTCAAGTAATAGTACTTGGAAAGTACGAGTATCGAATCACGGGGAACTAGGAACTAAGTATCACAATTACTATAATCGCTATTAACTGAACTGTCGAATTTAGGAGACGGGTTTTAAACTAATTAATTGCAGCAAATAAAATAAACCAAACACAAGACAACTAGTAAGCAGCTTTGGAATTCAGATGGAGAAAGCAGTTGAGGGTTGGATATCCTTAGGTTTTCACATATGAACATCAGACTAAAACAAATACCAGTTAATTCCGTTGATGAATACTCAACCTTGATCTAACCATTGCTCTCTCTCAAGTAACAACAGTTATATTTGTAAAACTTGGTGCTTTCTCAAGCTACCATGAAGTTTATCTCGAAAAGCACAAGATTAATCTCTCGATCTCACCCTATGTAATTCAAAACACATTAAGCGCATATTATTATGAGACTAAGGCTTACTCGGTATATCTCTATCCTTTCTTACCTTAGACATGTAATTCCTAATTCTAGATCTCAATTAATTCTCTCGAACATAATTGAAAACAATAAAACAATTGTAAGTTAGCTAAGCTCACAAAAGCATTAAGAACAAAATCACATGCATTCATTAAATCAAAAAACTGATAAAAGTCATTCGTCATCCATCTATATGTTCAATCCTAATTCAATCCAACCCCCAACATCTTAAAGTTAGTTCATGATGTTGGGGGATTCAAACACAAAAGAAAGAGGGACGAAAGTGTAAGCAGACATGGTGAACGTGATTGTGGTGACTGTGTAAAATGAATTGATGAACTCCCTTTTCCCGTGATTGAATCTACTTCACGTCTTGAACGTTCCTTCGATTGATCCTCGATCTTTGCTCCAAACGGTGTCACTTGGTTCTGAAAATCGCCCCCGGGACTGCTCTGGCCGTCGTCTGTAATCTGGATACCGAATAATGACCTAAAACCCGATTAATAAAGCCGGAATTCGCGAAACAGTGGCTTACGCGGTTTGCCACGCGACTTGCAAGTCGCGTGGTAAGCCGCGCGTGTCCTTTTTGGCTGCGTGGGTCGTTTTCTGGATCGCGGGTCGGGTCCTGGTTCGGTCGCGGGTCTTGGGCTTGACTTTTGGGCTTTCGTTAGGCTTCGTTTAGGCTCGTTTTGGGCTCTTTTTAGCTTCTTTTCTCGAGGAATGCCGCCTTTTAGATAACCTGTGTAAATCACTAGATAAACCGTAAAATACACGCCTTTTTACTTGAATACAAGCCAATCTCATTGGTTTGAGAACCGGAAATAACGCCAAAAAGTGGCGTTATCAACAACCCCAAACCGAGCGTTGCTTGTCCCCAAGAAAATTAGCGATAAAACAGAATTAAAGCACATATCAGTGAAAATATAATAACTGCACAATTTTCAATCGGTACCAAGTGATGCATCGGTGATTTCCCATACCCGTGAATATCTATCTCACTCTCGCCTAATTCTCATTTCGTTTGACCTATGACCTTCCATTGGGAGTTGAACTCGTGACTGTTCTGATCACATCAGGGTTAGACTAAGTCTGAACATACTGGGGAAAACATTTCGCCTCGACCCTACCTCACAGATACTCTCGTTTCGCTCTCGAACTTAGGTTATCGCTCATGTTGTCATGTTTAAGGAGGTTATGTACAAGAATACTCAAATTATTACATGACAACTTTAAAGAAAGACGCACAAATGTCTAAACAGTTGATCTCAGAAGGAATCAAGTAGCAAGACAGGGAATATTGGTAAAGGCAGTCGTAGACTCTAATCACATTTTCCAGAAGATCATCCAGGTCTTTACAAGGTTGTAATGGGGCTAAGGTTAAGGTTATGAATTGAAGGTTAAGATGGTTCAAAGATCCTTGGCGTGTCAATCATTGGCAGTTCCGAACTTTTCTACTTCAGCCTCTATCATTTGGCCCTTTTTGTCACTATTGGAGTCGCTTTGACTCACTTATTATGCAGCTCTACTAGAGACTATCTAACTAACGGTATTTTTTTTTATTGGGACTTCATTGGTCCTCTTTATTTGATTGGGGCATCATTGGCCCTCTTTATATGATTGGGGCATCATTGGCCCTCTTTTCTATTTCTTGACTGGCCTGATTTCTTTCTTTTCCGCTCTATCTCTCTAAGTTCATTACTTCTTCCGATTGACACACTTTCGGATTGGGTTGGCTAAGGCTTATGGCTAAGGGTTTAATGATGGGTCTAGAAACGAAAAGGTGAGTGTTTGGCTGCAAAGGGGCTAAGGGTACACGCAGAAGGGTAAAAGGTACGGTAGCTAAAAACAGGTTAAATAAAACACACAATGCCTGGAATCATATCTTAAGGTCCACATGATATGGTCTACTATACCCTTACCTAATCCCGATGTTCATCTTTGCTACTCAATGCAATAATGTAGCGAGATCATTCTACATTTCACGACAAGGAATTCGAAAAAGTGTATAAGAATTTAAGTGTATGAATCCCTCGAAATGAAAAACGTCTTTTAGGATCAAAGCTCACTATCGGGTGGTCTTCACTAATGTCCCTAGTCATGTCCTTTCCCGGTCTTTCCCTAATGGTCACGTCACTATCACAAGATTCTTCCCACAATGGTCGGTCTCAATCATTCAAAACACAAATTTTAGCTACTTTGATCTAGACACTCAGAAGTGTAGGAATTCTACGTGCATAACTTGGGCCCGATTGGGCAACCCCAAACCTTACCCACACATTGTCCCCAATGTGCAAGTAAAATCGCAAGCGATGCGACGCAGTCATTGTGCAGTTATTAAGACGAGCAGGCAAGGCATCATATAGCATAGCATAAAAAGACTACCCAAAGTTTCCAAAAATAGGCACCCCAAACCTAGGCCGTGGCCTAGGTTTGCCAAATAAAAGCCAACCCCAAACCTCGGTAAAACCGAGGTTTGCACAGGGTCTAATGTGAGTGTGTAGATGGTTCTAAAATGAGGCACCCCAAACCTAAGTGAAACTTAGGTTTGTTGCATCTCGTGCAATTAAAATAGAACAACACATCAAACACCACTCTTTTAGCAGAGGAATGATTAGAACATACCTGTTTTGCCCGGCCAGAGGAGATTCTTGAAAGATTGAGCATTTGGAGAAGGAGGGGAGAGCATGCACACACAAAAGAAACAAACAAACGACAAAAGAAAAACAGGGAAACAAAAACACACAAAGCAAGAAAGGAATAAAAACTGCACGAAAAACGAAAAACGAGGCAAATGGGACTCCCGGGTTTAGCCCGCGACTTGCAAGTCACGTGGCAAACCGCGTAACCCTCTGTTTCAGAAAACCAACAGAGGGCCCCGCGACTTGCTGCGCGGTATGCAAACCGCGTGACAAGTCGCGTATGTCCCTGTTTCAGCTATTTTTGACTTTTTCGATTTTTTTGATTTTTATGGTTTTTCCGGAATTAAAAGCACACACAAGATAAAAGAATACTAAAAGGAAACAAACCTTGGTGGGTTGCCTCCCACCCAGCGACGTATTTAAAGTCGTGGCACGACTATGTGGTTTCAACTCGGCTCAGTATCCGCGGGATTGTACCGTTCACCCTTACGGTTCTTCGCGGACTTCTCTACTCCTTCCTCTCTTTCACTACTTCTTCTCTCTAGCAACTTGAATCTCACGTTCTCACCGCCAACTCGGAATGTGA
Source organism: Saussurea involucrata (assembly GCA_033807775.1). Taxonomy (NCBI): domain Eukaryota; kingdom Viridiplantae; phylum Streptophyta; class Magnoliopsida; order Asterales; family Asteraceae; genus Saussurea; species Saussurea involucrata. The sequence goes on from CM066323.1 coordinate 35,352,276, forward strand.
TCTCACCCTCTTCCATGTCAATTAAAGCTCTCCCGGTGGCTAGGAATGATCGTCCCAAGATCATTGGAACCTCCTCATCCTCATCTATATCTATCACCACGAAGTCTACCGGGAAGTAGAATTTACCAACCTTAATCAGCATGTCTTCGATCACCCCGTATGGATACCTTATCGATCTGTCTGCTAGCTTGAGCGTCATGAACGTTGGACTAACCTCGCCCAATCCAAGTTTCCTGAAAATAGAGAGGGGCATCAAATTAATACTAGCCCCTAAATCACACAAAACTTTATTAAATGAAAACTTCCCGATTTGGATAGGGATAGAAAAACTCCCTGGATCATTGAGCTTCTGGGGAAGCTTATTCTGGAAAATTGCGCTACACTCTTCAGTGAGTGCAACGGTGGATTGGTGATCAATTTCCCTCTTTTTGGAAAGGATCTCTTTCATGAATTTCATGTAAGAGGGCATTTGGGTGAGAGCATCTACAAAAGGAATATTGATCGTTAGCTTTTTAAACACATCTATAAATTTTGAAAAATTGACCTCATCCTTATTTGCTTTCAGCCTGCTCGGGTAAGGTACTCTTGGTGCTGTCGGCTTGACCGGTGGTGTCACTTCTTTCTTCTTCTCTTCACTCTTCTCGGTTTCTTCAGCTTCAACCTCCTTCTCGACCTCTTTTTTATTCTTCTCGTTTTCTTCATTCGAACTCTCTCTATCGGCCCCCAACTCTTCCACATCTACCATCTCAAACTCTTCTTCGGCTTCCTTTGGTGAAGACTTGCTTACCGGATCTCTGGTCAACTCCTTGCCACTTCTAAGGTAGATGGCATTGAAGTGTTCCCGGTTTTGTCGTTGGGGTTGACTTGGAAAAGTACCGGAAGGTCGGTTTTGTAGGGCCTCGGAGATCTGCCCCACTTGCCTTTCGAGGATCTTTATTGCAGCCGTATTTTGATCAGTGGCGGTTTTGACTGTGTTGATTGTGCTCGCTAATCCCTCGACTGTGTTGTCCATCTTCGTCATGAACTTCATCATCATCTCTTCTAGGCCCGGCTTCTTCTCCCCGGATGGTCCTTCGTTTCTTTGCTGAAAACCTGGAGGACGGTACACATTATTAGTTTGAGCAGAATTAAAAGAGTTAGAAAAATTACCTGACTGTGGTTGACCGGGCTGATTCCATGAAAGATTGGGATGCCTTTTCCACCCCTCGTTATAAGTATTCGAGAAAGGATCGTTTCTCGGTTGGTTCCGGTTTGACACAAATTGAACCTGATCAGGTTCTTGAGGGTTTCCTCCATTCAGCCGATTCGTGATGACGGCCAGTTGAGCTTTCAGTTCGTTCAGCTCGTTACTCTCTTGGACATTTGCAACTCGTCTTACTGCTGATCTCGGAGTGGAGAAACTGTGTTCGGCCAAGTTCTCAATCAGCTCGCACGCTTCCTCATACGACTTGTCCATTAGTGCTCCACCCGCGGCAGCAGTGATATCATTTTTAAATTGTGGGTGGAGCCCACTAAAGAAGGTCTGGATGATGACCCAGCCTTGTAGCCCATGATGAGGACACTTCTTGATCATGTCCTTGTAACGTTCCCACGCCTCATATAGCGTTTCTTGATCCCATTGAGAAAAATGGGTGATCTCCGCCATTAGTTGGGCGGTTCTGCTCGGTGGGAAAAACTTTTGGAGGAAGGCTGCTTTCAACTGTGCCCACGTAGTAATTTGATCTGACGGTAAGCCTTCTATCCATATTTCAGCTCGACCTTTTAATGAAAAACTGAACAGCCTCAGTTTGATTGCATTCTCCTCCATTCCGTTGATCTTGAAGGTGCTACAAATGCGCTCGAAAGCCCGGAGATGAGCGTGAGGATCTTCGGTCGGTGCTCCTCCATATTGATTTTGCTGCACCATTACGATGGTGCTCGGCTTTATCTCGAAGTAGTTAGCCGCAGTGGTAGGTGGTTGAATGCCTATCCGTGCGGCCGCCACATTAGGATCGGCAAACGACCGCATCGGAACTCTTTCCGGAGGTGGTGGTGGATTGTTGCGGCGAGGTGGTCTCTCGTCGTCGGACATCTCGAATTTCAGATTCCTTTTGGCTTTCGCTTCCTTACGCAGCCGACGAGCGGTTCTTTCGATCTCCGGATCAAATTGTTCGATCTCTTTTCCTCGGGTCGTTCTTGGCATAAACCAAGTGGTACCTGAAAAGAAGAAAAACAAAGTCAATAATCCAAAAACTGAAAGTGATGGAGTGAAATAACGAAATAAAAACAAATGTCCAATCTAACAGCTCTTATAGATGGTAGTGCTATTAATTACAACTAGTTCCCAGGCAACGGCGCCAAAAACTTGACACGAGGTTTTGACACCTCGTGGATCTAAACCGCAAGTGTACGGGTCGAAGTCAAGTAATAGTACTTGGAAAGTACGAGTATCGAATCACGGGGAACTAGGAACTAAGTATCACAATTACTATAATCGCTATTAACTGAACTATCGAATTTAGGAGACGGGTTTTAAACTAATTAATTGTAGCAAATAAAATAAACCAAACACAAGACAACTAGTAAGCAGCTTTGGAATTCAGATGGAGAAAACAGTTAAGGGTTGGATATCCTTAGGTTTTCACATATGAACATCAGACTAAAACAAATACCAGTTAATTCCGTTGATGAATACTCAACCTTGATCTAACCATTGCTCTCTCTCATGTAACAACAGTTATATTTGTAAAACATGGTGCTTTCTCAAGCTACCATGAAGTTTATCTCGAAAAGCACAAGATTAATCTCTCGATCTCACCCTATGTAATTCAAAACACATTAAGCGCAGATTATTATGAGACTAAGGCTTACTCGGTATATCTCTATCCTTTCTTACCTTAGACATGTAATTCCTAATTCTAGATCTCAATTAATTCTCTCGAACATAATTGAAAACAATAAAACAATTGTAAGTTAGCTACGCTCACAAAAGCATTAAGAACAAAATCACATGCATTCATTAAATCAAAAAACTGATAAAAGTCATTCGTCATCCATCTATATGTTCAATCCTAATTCAATCCAACCCCCAACATCTTAAAGTTAGTTCATGATGTTGGGGGATTCAAACACAAAAGAAAGAGGGACGAAAGTGTAAGCATACATGGTGAACGTGATTGTGGTGACTGTGTAAAATGAATTGATGAACTCCCTTTTCCCGTGATTGAATTTACTTCACGTCTTGAACGTTCCTTCGATTGATCCTCGATCTTTGCTCCAAACGGTGTCACTTGGTTCTGAAAATCGCCCCCGGGACTGCTCTGGCCGTCGTCTGTAATCTGGATACCGAATAATGACCTAAAACCCGATTAATAAAGCTGGAATTCGCGAAACAGTGGCTTACGCGGTTTGCCACGCGACTTGCAAGTCGCGTGGTAAGCCGCGCGTGTCCTTTTTGGCTACGTGGGTCGTTTTCTGGATCGCGGGTCGGGTCCTGGTTCGATCGCGGGTCTTGGGCTTGACTTTTGGGCTCGTTTTGGGCTCTTTTTAGCTTCTTTTCTCGAGGAATGCCGCCTTTTAGATAACCTGTGTAAATCACTAGATAAACCGTAAAATACACGCCTTTTTACTTGAATACAAGCCAATCTCATTGGTTTGAGAACCAGAAATAACGCCAAAAAGTGGCGTTATCAGTCACCGAAAATATGGATAAAAACATATACCCAAAACCACACCTTTCGGTGACGGGGGAGACCCGATTCCATCGAAAGTGACGGACACACAAAGTTAAGTCACTCATGATGTTGTTGGATTACACCTCAAGTCCCGACCTTAGTTCCCATGCCATAAAGACATCACAACCTCAAGCCATAAATAGATTGCCTTTATTGCATACCCCGTAGAGTTACACCTCAAGGACTTACAGGGGACCATAGTGCATATCCAGTCTAGACGAGTTTCACCTCAGGGACTCCCGCGTCCCCTATTGCCTACTCGCTAGTGGCCCCATGGCCTGACGCATATACCGATGCGTTCCCATAGTCCACTCCTCGTGCACAAAGAGATGGACCATCAAATAAAGACTGACTCACGTGCCTATGGATCCAATGCAACACAGTCTACCAAAACATGCTCAACCCGAAATGACAGAAGCACCCAAGCATGTAAATATCAATAATGAGCAATAAAATGCATCAAGTTGCAATAAATGCAAACCATAAATAAGACTCCACATTGATCCATTTAAAACCGGACAAATGTCCCCAAACTTTCTCAAAGACAAACTCGAGCAAAATGCTCCAAACTCGCTAGACCCATCAATAACGGTTATCATTGCATAAAATGTGTTTAAACATTGTTTAGGTAAACAAGTACCCCCAAATCATCCTTAACTCCAAAACTCGACACGGTTTAAACAAAAAGGGTTTCCCAAAGAACTCATACCCTTATAATTCTCAAAATAACTCTTGACACTAAATCGTGTATTTCCCAAATGGTTTATAAAATCAATTACACTAAAATGATTAAATCATCAAATAGACATCATTTTGAGCAATTAATCTTTTAAAGACATATTATGATTTCTAACCATCCAATTAACCAAAAGCCCCAAATATGGGTGTTTTACACATTTATGAAGATAAATATTTCCAAAGAGTTAAACTAACCAAATAATTCATCCATTGATATTTTCAAGTAAAACACACAAATATTTGGAAAATACTCATTTTGGCATGTACAAAGTTTTCGCAAAGTAACTTGAAGTCACCTTGCTAGATTTAGGCTAAATCTAGAATTTCTCCAAACGTACGCTCCCTTGACGAAGTTTGCATCCTCAAGCCAAAACCTCCAAAAACCTAAATTCATAACTTCCAACCATGAATATTCATATTCAACACTTTAAACCATTCCCCAACCATCTTATATCAAAATCTCCATTTTGACCAAAAACCCCAATATTAACCTAACTTCTCCAAAATCATCCAAACCGAAATTGGAGAAAGAAAACACTAGGAGATCATCAATGGAACATTTATAACTCATATAAAAGTATAGAAGCTAGGAGGATGAACTCACCACTTAGGTTTTGATAAAAACCTAGAAAACCCCAAAAATCTCTAGTGTTGTGGATGAAACTTTCTCTTGCATCAATAAATGAAATCACTAGCATAAAGTGGATAAGGAACACATTAATCTCCAAGAAAAAGTCACAAAATCAGTTAGGGTTCGTGAGGGAGGAAGGGAAAACGATTTGGCAGAGAAAGGGAAGAGATTTGAGAGACTTACCACCACCAAACACTCTTGAATATTCCTATGAACTTCAAAACTCTTTCTAGATCCTTGAAGAGCTCTAAAAACCGAAACCATGGCACTTTGAATCGCCAAAAACGGAGGTGAAACGAGAGAGATATGAAGAAATGAAGTTTGGGGGGTGAATTTCGTATTTGACAGCAACCAGGTACCCGACCGCGACAATGACACGGTCTTAGTCGCTGGTCATAGTCGCACAAGGTGTACCGTAGGCTGTACCCTTGGCGCGACATTGACACGCGACATTGACACGGTCTTAGTCGCTGGTCATAGTCGCACAAGGTGTACCGTAACTGTTTTGGCCATAACTTCTTCGTTATAGCTCCGTTTTCGCTTCGGAAAGAACCATTGGACTCGTATACGAATTCCTCATCCAACAAGACCATAATATCTAAGATTTAACCCAAAATCTTACCTTTCATATTTTTCTTAAAAGACCGGTTTCTCACTGAATCGAAATTATGCTTATCCGAAAATTACGGGTGTTACAAACCGCCAGGAACATCATTCCCAAGTAAGGGCCCTTTAAATGGGTAGCGTCTATTACGAGGACACAACGCAGATTTGCCAGAAATGTGCGGATCTGCAAAAACGTAGGTGGTTTCCCTTTGTAAATGTTATAGTTTATAATGTGTAAACATATGACGTGTTAAAATACGTACCGCGGGTCCAAGGGCCACGAAGCACGTCTCAAACCGTCCATGTGAATCGGTCCTTAGATGGGTGACAGTACCTGGATTCTGCAGCTGCAAATTATATAAATATGTTGGGAGTCGTTCATACGACTCCTCGAACGTGCCTCTCACCAATAGCAGTGCCCTGCATCGCACACGCCAAGCTTGGTGGTAACCAATCGTAACGCCGAACTGCTGGTGTACATCGTCCATGATGTCCTTTGGACGCAATGACCTGCTAGCATCAAGAAATTTTCCTTTCAGTATCGCACCCAAAGTCCTTTTGGTGGCTTGTTTGTGTTTGGGATTCAGTTGCGTCCTCGTACAAGTGTGTACGTCGTGCAACTTTCTAATAAGTAACGCCCCTCCTTTCTCTCCCGCGGGAATCGCGTACATCCTCCACTTACAGTTTTCTCTCGCACATTCAACTACGTATCTGCCTTTGTAGGATCTCGGCGTGTGACTTTCGAAACCCTCTTCCATGAACTTAAGTCCGACCTGACCTGCTGTAAAGCCCGTGTCCCGATTTGGTTTTTAAAATTCTTAATGTATTTATTTATTTTATTTTATTTTATTTTTTAAAGCGAGTCTCTTTAACGGAAGTTGTCAAAGGGACCTCGAATGTTAGGTATGGCAAACCTTACTCTTTTTTTACAATGTTATGGAAACCTAGGGACCAAAAGTGTCAAAGTGTTAGTGTCTAGGGGTCAAAGGGATTTGTGGTGTGTTGAACGGCCAAGGAAGGGGGACCGACCCCCCCCCCCCTTTTCTTCTTCTCGGCGGTTTCATGCAGCAAACAAACAGCCCCCTTTGGTTTTTTTGTGTGGTTTTCTTGGTTGGATTCAATCGGCCGGAGTAGGAACGAGAGAGAGGGAGATAGAGAAGAAACCGAGAGAGGGTTAGAGAGAGAGATCGGCGGCGAGAAGAAGGGAGTCGGAAGGCTGATCGCCGGAGGGAAGGACGCCGGAGGAGGAGCGCAGCCACTGCCGCCACCGTTTTGTCGTCGAAGGTAAGTTCCGTTCTCTCGTTCTTGTTTTCTTGTCTTCCTCGTCGGTTTTCTCCCGTGACAGCCGCGTCGCGGCGGCCTTGGCCGCTGTAGTCGGCGACTGTGGTATCACCACCAGAGATGGTGATGCAGTGGCGAGTTTTGTTGGGTTGCAAAGACGATCGAGAAAGAGCGAGGTCGGAGGTGCGAGAGGGTGCGGAGTGTGTTGTATAGTCGTCGCCGGAGAGCCGCCACCGGCGACCGCCACTGCCGGAGATGGCAGTGGGTGGCGCGGGGTGTGACCAGACCTTAGTCTCTATCGAGCCCTTAACCCGTGACTTATTCAATTAAGTCGAATCGTTCAAATCGTTGTTAAAAGTTATCTTTTTATGCGAAAATATGGTTCAGCCCCTGTTTTGTGACGGCAATAACTTTTCCTTCGTAACTCCGATTGAGCCGAAACTGGCGCCCACGCTTCGAGCTCGGGACCGGGCACGTTTTCTGTGTTTTAGCAGAAAACTGGTTCGGCCTCGAGTTGGGAGAAAAAGTGGTCGCAAGTTCTGCGGTTCGTCATTTTATGTAAAATTTCCTGGAATCTGTCTCGGTTTTGCGAAAGCCGTAACTTTCTGCTCGTAACTCGTTTTGGGGTGAAATTGGTGCCCAGAGTTCCCTATTCGAGTTGGGAAAGTTTTTCGTGTTTTGCCGAAAGTCCGTTTAGGCCTGTAGCTGGGCCGTATGGGGCTGTTTATACAGTCTGGTCCGAAAAACTTCCAGCTTTCTGTCCCTGTTTTGTTTTACGCATAACTTTTGCTTGGAATGTCGGTTTGGGATGGGACTGGTGCCAAAAGTCTCGTTTCGGAGTCTATTAAGTTTCCTCTGTTTTGTGGAAAGACCAATTCGGACCATAGCCAGGGCGGAGTTGCCATGTTGTACTGAAAGGTCCGGGTGTTCGCTGTTTTGCGAAGCATTTTTGTAAAATCTATAGTAAATTATAGAAAAGTCGTTAGGACGTGTGCGATACGTCCCTGAAATCGTAAGACTGAGAACTTCGTATTTATGAATTTTAATTTCTATATTTATCAGTTTTAAGGGGGTAAAACAGGTCCCGAACAGACCCGTAACCTTTAAGAAAAAGCTGGAATATTTAGTCGTTTGAAAGCTAGTAAACGTGTTATGGGTCGGGACTTTCCTTTGACTTTTTATACGTATTTAGGTGGGAGAAAGTGAAGAAGATTGCCGTGTTGGTGTTGCGTTTCGTGAGCACGTTGCTTAGCCTTGAGGTGAGTTCTCTCACCGCGTAGTTAGGGATTTCATGTATGTCGTCATTTTGTGTTACGTGTGATTACGTGTATTTATGTGCTTACGTGAACTAGATGGGATGTGATAACTGGTTGTGATTTATTAGATTCGTATGTGGAATATATATATGCATGTGTACACCTCGGTGGGACTGAGGGGCTCGGTGGGACCGAGGGCTTGGTGGGACTAAGCTAGTACAACAAATTTTACTCGGTGGGACCGAGGGCTCGGTGGGACTGAGCTTGTATTAATTACTCGGTGGGACCGAGGGCTCGGTGGGACTGAGCTTGTATTAATGTATTTTGTGTACTCGGTGGGACCGAGGTTCGTGCTTATATAATAATCATTATGTGGTTTGATATTCGTGATGATGGTGATGTTGCCTACTTGCGAGTAGGGGCGATATGCGTGGGGTTGCTACCTACGTGCGTGATTGAATTCACTAAGCGTTTAGCTTACCCTTTCCCAATGTGTTGTTATTTCAGGTGCGGGCGGCAGTCGGGCGTGACAGTACACACATGGAGCGCGGAGTGTCAAATATTATTAATCTTTCACTTTTGAACCCTTGAATTTAGTTATGAAATTTTCCGCTGCATGAACTTTGTTGATGGTTTGAAGTAACGACGTTAATTTTATTTAAGACGTGAATTATTAAATCATGGTTGTTTTAATGAAATGTATGTTTTAAAAATTTTAAATTTCTTTGTAATTTTTGGGACGTTACACTTGCCAAGTGATCCTTCGAATCAAATATCTGACCTACTTTTAACCTTAAACTGCGATTATAAGGTGTAGGTTCGTAGGTTTGTGTATGGGTATTCTGGTCTGGAAGAATAGGGGCATATCAAAATAGTCATTTAACTGACTAAATGATTTATTACTAGGGGTATATTCTTCGTGATCATCACTATCGGTATCTGATCTGTCTATATCATCATTACCCATTTTGAAAACATAGGTTTCGTCATCAGCAACTCCAGCACAGCGTCCTTATTGTGGTTGTTGTTGTTGCGTCTCCGGAACATAATCAGGCAGCTCTATTTGGAGGTCTTCGTCATTAGCGTCGTCATCACCTTCGTCGTCACCGTCGTCGTCACTGTCGTCATCGTCTTCGTCGCACACCGAGGATTCGGCATACACAAAAAGTAATGGCGGTCTTTCTGATTCGGCTGCAAACTGCAGAAAACCAGAGATATCCCCATCATTGGATAACTCCACAAATGACCCATCACCATTCTTAAACACTAACTTGCAAACAGCAGAAGGGTTGATTCCACATTTTTGCATGGCGTATGCAACAAACTTCTGATAAGTATAGTTTACTGACAATTTTACACCATACTTAGATTTATAAGCAAAATTCCACTCATTGTTGTCTTGCACCCATTCACCATCGAAACAGAAAAATAGCTTAGCTTTTGCAACAGATGAACTCATTTTTTCAGTAGTATCTCAAAAACAAAATACTGAAGAAAGAAAGCAAGAAAGAAGTATGGAATGGGTGTGAATTATGGATTGCATTTTACTGATATTTATGGATGAAACAACCAACATTGATGAAACAACCAACATGAATTGCAACTACAAATTGGTATTCCAAGTACAATGATTCAAACATTGATGAAACAAGCCAGTGAATTTCAACCACAAATTGGTCTTCAAAGTACAATAATTGTGGAAAAAAACAGAAACAAACAGTAAAAACATGCAAAGATTCGAGCAAAAAATGACCAAAAATGTAAATTTTTATGCCCATCGCGGAAAACCACCGCGGGCAGGGACCAAAAGTGTCACCACGGGCATAGTTGGGGGGCTCCGCGGGATACTTTGGCCCAACAGGTGTGCCATGTAGGCCCTAGCCTGCGATCGCGGGGCCTACCGCGGAAAAGTTGGGTATTTTGGTAAACTCAGCGAGAAATTGGTATTTTGGTAAGTCAAAGTCAAACTTTAGGTATTTTAATTAATTTCCCTTATAAAAACCCTTAAGTTTCTGTAATTTTTATATTATTATATCTGGTGTAATGTTGTCTATTATTAATAGTTAATAATTTGCATTTATTATAAAACAATTAGTTAATATTTAACATAAAACTAAAAAATAATTTAATACTTTATGTTACTACAAAAATTCGTAATTTCTAAACCATATGAATGAATATCAACATTATTAACAAACCACATAGACAAAAATTGAAATTTACCCTAAAAAGAAATATAAAATATTCACAAATGTGGATAAAAATCCGATGTATCAAAATTTCATGTTGTATTCTTGTCTCACCGATGAAATTTACCCTATATCTTATGATGTTTTTCCAATCTATACATGTAGAAAAAAGGTAAATGGTTATTGAGTGAATAACAATTGAAAGAAAAGATCGATATCTTGATTTAATGATACTATAACGATTTACAAGTTATAAGTAGTTCAATAACTTTTTATCCGTCTAGCTTAATTCATCCCACTAATTTTCTATTTTACTCATTTAAACTAAATCAACCAACGAATGGAACCACAAGGTTTGTGGCGTATTAGTTAAGGTCTTGGGGGGGATGTGGCTCAGAAACCCATCTACCCCGGGTTTGAATCCAGGCGTTGGCAACTTGTGGCCACTGAAGAATTATCTCAGGACTGCATACTTAGCAGTCAATCAGTGACAAGGATTAATCTAGACAAAGCCTAGGATACCCTTCCAACAAAAAAACCAACGAATGGGGGTAAGATTGTCAATTTCCAAAAAAAAATTAAAAATTAAAAAAGAGTGTAAATTTGGTTTACAAACCGGGTCGGACTATCCATATTCTTGGGTCCTCTAGCCAATGGCAGATTCGTAAATAAACTGTCATTCGAACCGACTTTGAAACGTGATTGGTTCAGTTATAACTGAAAAGAAAAATCCCGCCGAAATCAATCAACTCAGGTCAGTGCTTCTCTTCACTTTCTTCTCCGGCAACAATGGCGTCAAATTCCGGCCACATCTCAACCGTCGCCATCCTCGCTATCGTTATCATCCTGATCGCAATCATCAACATCGTCATCGTGAGCGCCGTCAGAGAAGGCGAACTGAATGTAGTGTTCGGTGTAATGAGAGCTAGAGGCTACCATCTCTTTGCCAACGCCATAGCCACTTCTGACGTTCACTACGATATCAAATCCAACGGTAACTTTACCTTATTCGCGCCAATCAATTCAGCTCTGTTTGCTCTTGACATGACATTAGCGGCGTCCAATTACGTTTCGGCTCTCCGTTACCACGTCGTTCCTCGCCGTTTGTCCATCGCCGAACTCTTGAGACTTCCGCCTGGTTCAAATTCTATTCCGACTCTTGTACCTGGTCAGGATATCATCGTCGAGCAGCGTAGATCTCCGAGATCGTTGATTACAGTTGGCGGTGTTGATGTGGTGGTTCCTGGTATGTTCTACGGTAGAGATATTGCCGTACACGGTTTGGGAGGTATTCTCGAGTATAGTCCTCATATAATGAATTCACCGGCGAATTTAACAGGTGCATCGCTGTCGAATCTCTCTGGTAATCTGAGTTTACAATCACCGATCACGGATTTACCAAATAATCAAACCTCGATGAATGTGTATCCTAACGCCGACATAGCTCCTCTGGTTTCTAATTCAACAAACAACACGGTTCAAATTCCGATGGCCATACAGCCTCCTCCGGTTTCTAATTCAACCGGAAACAACACTGTTAAAATTCCGGTGGTCATGCTAACTCCTCCAACCATGTCTTCTACCGATATATCCCCGACGGTGCAGGGAACTGCTGCTACGCATTTGGATACGAGCCCTAATTTGCCACCGACTTATTCCACGTTTTTTGTTCAATCGAGGGAAGAACATGTACCAAGAGCAAAGCTGTTGGAGTTGACTTCTGATGGGACGTACGACCTTTCACCGGCAATGGAACCGACTAGTGATGGTATACAGCAATTTACTCCGGTGGATGACAAAACGGTAGACTGCTCGTTGGCTGACAATGGTGGTGATCGGCTGAATGCTGCTATCCACGCCCGAAAGCTCTATATCGCATCTTCAATGGTATGTACACAGAAATAGGCTAAATGTTACCATGGTATATGTTAGTTGAATGCTTGTTTTGAATCATACAAATCATTCTTCAATAAAAATACATCTTCGTTTTTGTTGTGATTATCATTGCATTTGTTGTTGTTTATGGGTTATAATCTCCAATTAGAATCCAAAAACAACTGTTGATACTCGATTGCCTGAGAGTTTTGTAGCCTGTATTTGTAAGTAGAAATACTTCATGATTTTTTTGTGTATGGGTTAAGAACTTAATATCTTTAATCAACATCCAAAGGGACCGTTAAAGTTACTCTTTGAGAAAAACCATGTTTGAGAAACGCAAAAAAAACATGTTGAAATTTTTAGGCACAAAATATGCCAAAGATATCTCAATGATCTCATAGTATCTTACCATTATTAGGAAATAAAATTCAAATAAAACAAATTGAATACATCCAGCTGTATATTTTTTTTTGTGTTTGCTAAATATTGAAGCATAAAAATGGTAGTTTGTTGCAACCGTGATGTTTGCAGTAGCTTGCACTCGCCTCAACTAATCCCATATGCCCTAAAAATAACAGTCTAGAAATCCCAAGTACTCCTGTAAAGACTCGAACGACGACATACAAAAATAAGCCTGAAGATCTAACCTTTATGTAACAACCCAAAACTAAAGGTAGACAAACACAACATTCATAGATAAGTAATATCTGCCAAAACCTGGCTATACCAAAATTCAATAATGTTCAACAAGGGTTTATGCGGAAAATAACCCTATTACAGCTGAGAATAAGTCTAAAATGCCAAAAATGGGAGTCTTCTATCCCCAAGATGCAAGCTCCAGCTCACACCTTCCCTTTCCCTTTTCCTGAGCCTTCAACTTGATTACCTGAAAGGGTTTTAGTTTTGAAAGCGAGGGTTAGACCATAGGGTCTAGTGAGTTCACTCAAAAGCCACGCCACAAAATAATACAGTTCAAGTAAAAGCTTTCAGTAAAAAGTATTTAAATGAATTTGTTATGAGCACACATTAATGGCCAGCACACTATGACAAACTAATGGCACACACTATGGTCACACACACCGTGACAGCAAAAAGGGCACACACCGCCCATATATGAAACACATTCATATATCCACACATATGGGACGCACCCCCATCTCACACATTTGCCATAGCTCGTCCACACATAGATAGATATCTTCCACACAGTTAAGTCACACTTCTCATTCATGAACATTTGATAAAACGAACACTTACCATATAATTATGCATAAGGTTCCACACTTTAAAAGGAATTAAGTTAGAAAGACTCATCTGTCGTCCCGCTTAGTCCTCACACTAGATGAGCTCTCCCTTCAACTACACCTATAAGGTACATACTACCACGATAAGCCACTTGATGAAATTACACACTCAACAGCCTGCACTACTAAGTCACACTACACTTTCCGAACGCTGTATTCGGATAGTTAAAACTACCCGGACAACTCAAACAATCCGGACACACTACCCGGACAACCAAACAGTCCGGACACACTACCCGGACAACCAGACTATCCGGACATTCTACCCGGTCACGACTATCATCCGGACACTACAAATCGTCCGGACACTACCCTAACTTGAGGGTTTCCGGACGCGACGTGCAATATCAAAAACGCAGAAAATTGCACAATCTCATGTCCTAATCTTCTCAACACCTCCAGATTAAGAATGTGGGTCGATGTTTACACAAAAACCCATTCCTAAACCCTTCTTAACAATTGGATTAGGAAAACACAATAAAACCCACAAAACTATATTTCTTCCCTAAAATCCACCAAAACACAAAACTTAAGGAGGATTAAGATTGGCTTTTACCTGGATGATTCTGGAGTCTTTCCCCAACACCCAGCTGAAATCGTTTCTTCTTCTTCTTCAATTAATCACACCCCTCTTTCCTTGCTCTTTCTCTTAGCCCCACACACACACACACTGAACAATAGTTGCCAAATGGAAGATTAGGGTTTCTTATTCTTTTTTATACCTTCACAAAGAACACTAAACTTTCAACTCTTCACACTTATGCCACACAACTTATAAATTTCCAAAATTCTCCAAATAACGACCAAAAACAAAACCGGTTATTACATTTATTTGCCTGTTGATTGGTTTAAGTTTGATCTTCGAACAACCGGTAATATCACAGGCCTTTATGAACTACATTCATTCAAACAAGAATGATGATCAACCACATCCAGTCGAACTGAAATCATTTTGCAACAACATTGAATAAAAACAGACCAATTTTTAGTTTCAAAAGTTAAGTCTTATTTTAGGGTATGCACATTACATTTAGACATTTGTGTTATTTAAAAACAAGCACAACCACATCTCTAGAGCAAAATAAGCCAAACTTCAGCAAGAATTTACAGTTGGCTATAACCTAGAATTATATAACAGTCTCCACTTAAATACCAACATCATTGTACAAGAATTTGCCTATTTCCCTATATATTTTCAGTCCTTTTTCCCTTTTCCAGGTTGCTACCAAAATACATGAATTTCTAGCACTATTGATGTAAATTTAGAACTTTTAGCCTGATGGGTTATAGTTGATTGAACTGAATCATGCACCCAAACTTCATTTTTTAGTTTTTAGTCATCCATGCCTCCATCATCTCCTCCGCCAACATCATCTCCATAATCATCATCCACTGGAGCTTGATCCGTTTCAATGGCAAGATCATAACCCAGTGCATCGGTGTCCATGTCATCTGGGCCCAATCCCTCTGGCATGGCCTCCGCTGCCACCATGGATGCGAGGCTATTGTCACTGAAGAATTCGGTGTAGGGCTTAGAAACCTGAAAGAAGAAATCCAAACAGCTTGAGTTAGAGATTATTTTTGCACTTCATCTTTTGTTTCACTGTTCTTGGCTTCTTTTGACCTTTTACACTCCATTTTCTTGCTTTTTGCATTTAGTATGCCAGACAGACTGGGACAAGGCTGGACAGGACAAAACAGGACTAGACAGGACTGGGTGGAGACAAAAAAAAAACAAAATCAGAAAGATGAGACAAGATTGATAATTTACTAAACTACCCATGTCAAATTAAAACCCAAAAACCTTCACCAATCTTTCAGCCGCCTACCTCGCGTCCTCACCCCCGCCTGTCCAGACCAGTCCCATCCGCCTACCAAATTTCCACTATCTCAAGCTCCTTACAATCTTGTTAGAATCTTCTAAATTTTCATACTTTCCTTTCAAGATTTACGTTTCTTTCCTTGATAAAATTTCCTCAAACCAGGGATCTTTCATAAAAACAGCCACCCCTACCTTTACCAGTAGATGTAAGGTCTAAGTCACCCTACCCACCCCAGACCCTACTCTTTCAGGTGGGTTTATGAAAATACTAGCTGCTGGTCAACTGAAGCAATTAGAGACATACCTTGAAGAGAAAATTTCTCTCCTCTGCACTTTCAATCAGGTTTTTCCAGTGCTCATCTTTTCTCAGTGCATGAGCTGCACCAACCACCTAGCATATAACCAAGAAATCAATTGTCTACAGAAAGCGAGACCTAACGTTAACAAGATTAAACCATAGAAACTGTAACCATACCAGTACAGAAGCCCTTGCTCTGGTTATACCAACATTCATTCGCCGAAAATCAGCTACAAATCCAATGCCTCTCTCTTTGCTTGCCCTAACACATGAAAATATGGCAACATCCTTTTCTCGGCCCTGCATTTAATACGAAAAAAACAAGATTGCTGTTGCTGAAAATCTACAGGGGAGCTCCGAACAGCAGAATGAATGTGAATTCAAGTAGATGATATTTCTAACCTGGAAACCGTCCACAGTGTTAATGTCCACAACTTTCTCTGAATCAATCCCAAATCTCTCCTTAAACCTACTACGAAAGAGCTTCACTTGATGTCTGTAAGGGGATATAATTGCAAGCCGGGAACTTGACTTCAGCTCTGGATAACTACTGACTAATTTATGATACATTAGCAAGGCAAAGTCAACCTCGTCAACATTTTCCCATGATCCGCTCCCTGAAGATTGTGTTTCTTGCCCTTCATGTATATCGAAAAAACAAAAAGGTCCAAAACAACGGTATTTATGCCACAAACGCTTTGTCTTGTCTTTCATATCCACTCCATCTTCCAATTCTCCGTTGTAGAATTCTTTCGAAGGGAAGCTTCTAATCTGTGAGAAATAAGCTGGCTGCAATTAATATTTGCACTAGTACTAGTTGAATGTAAGTTTATAGGTTTTAGAACATGGAATCATTTTGAGGATACTAAAATAAGACCTCGGGATGCATCCTGTATTGTGTCTTCAGCATCTGTACTGGATATCCAGCCTTTTGAAACCTTTTAAACAAGCTCATACTGTAACTGTTGTACAGATAAAGAATGTCAGAATCTGGAACCTAACCAAGGGATGATGGCTAGTCTTTTAGTTCTTACCCGAATTTCTCGGCAATGGGAGAAATAACAGTTGCTGGCAACTGAACAGGATCACCAACCTATAAAGAGGGTGTTAGAATGAAGAAACCATAAGCTGGAAAAAAACCACCCCAATTCCAAGTTGAATGTTAATAACCCAAAAGGAAGGGCAAAAAAATGCTTTTGGCCTCTTTATTATACACAAGATAATGTTGTGAGCACTCTATACAGTCTAACAAATTATGACCATCTTGCACCTTAATAATGACTGATGACAACATTAGTTTTCGAAGGCAATAAAGAAATGGTAAATGGGCCCAAAATTCCACTTTTAGAGTTGATGTTTTTCAGTGAACTGCTGAAAAGGCTAGAGGGCATTTAAGTAAAATTAACAGAAACACTTTGGTGAAAATATAGAATGAGATTAGACTTCAGCCAGAAGAAAGGAAATTATCACATCCGATTTAGAAAGGGGGGTGGGGAAAGATTCATACAGGTTCTAGAAACTAGCAAGAGAAATCCTACCAATCTTCCCTAAATAAAATTAAAAAAGATTCCCATCCCTGTCTCATCGTCCTTTATTAATGTACTTAGCAAATACTAGGTTTGACATTTGGAAGTCAAACTTATCCTAGTAAAACTATATATAGAAATGATGCATGTTAGTACCAAAGGTCACTTCAATCAAATGCCAAAACATAAAAAGTAGTAGAGCTCCAGAAGATGAGTAACACAGGCTTAATTTAAAGTTGTTTCTTTTTCATTACTTCTTCTTCTATATTTTTAGGCACAAATGTAGGAAATTTGTCTTCATTAAGACAATGGTAGCAGTTGGAATGAATTAAATGGAAAAAGAATCACCATTATTACAGAAACTCATGTTTAAAAACAATCATAATGTAACATACCAAGAACACTTGTTTGCATCCACTGGCCAAAGGGACAAGTGTTGCAGGTTCCACCTGTAGAAAGTTTTGAAGCTCATCACTAAGATTATCGATCATGAACGTCTTACAATAACAGGAAAGGTCAATGTAACTACTAATCAATCACTGATGTCTTAAATTCTCAGCTTTTATGTTATTAGTAAAATTGATCTTAGCATATTACAGTGAACTTACTGCTTGAGCAGCTTCATCTATCACCACAATGTCAAAATTGCGACTAAGTTTAGTGAAGAGACTTGAACCACTAAAACTAAGAGTGGAGAACACCTGCCAAAAAACCAAAAATCATAAGTCATATGATACTCTGGATTTCACCATAAAGCTAAAAATGCATACAATTGCCGACTCATCCATGATTGAAGCACGGATCGTATCTCTGTCCCTAGCTCCACCTCCATGTTTCTGTTTATCAGCAGTTTGGAAATCCATGCCTGCAAGTTTTTGTTCCACCTGAAAAGTCAAACTTCCTATGTTAACATTCACTGTATACTCAAAATAACTTCAATGGCTGCTGCATTGTAAGAATTCCCACATCCTTTTATTACTATTAGGTTCAATAATAAAATAATAAGTAGAAATTGTATTGACAATTCCTAGGTACGTACTAGGTAATCCATAGATACAGCCTGGACCGAATGATGTGCCTTGAGACCAATCCGAACAATTTTAGGAGTGTATGCACGGTCATTTTCATCTCGAATGCCTGAAGATGATCAAGAAATTGGATAGATTTAGCACAAAGGATTTAAAAAACATATCTAAAGCACAAAAAATTGGATAGATTTAGCACATACCAGTACTTAAAACCCGCAACACAATTTCGTCAAGTGCAGAGTTAGATGGAGCACACACCAGAACACGGACACGATATTTGCGACTGGAATTAACGACTTCTGGTTTCTGTGTAAACATAAGAAGCTAATATATGTAGATCACCAAGATGAATATAGAAGAAAAGAAACGAAACTTACCAGATCACTACCAGTAGTGGGAAAAAAACCATCGTCGCCATCTTTAGGCATCTTTGCATCTCTAGGATTAATGCCATATAACCATGGTGAAGCTTTTGCCCAGTCATTGTTCCTACAAAAAGCCAAAATGAATGGTTTATGTGCCTTTGTATAACAAGAGATACTAAAAGTGTAAGAGAAGCCAAAAGAATGAATAAATCAAAGAGCTGGAGAAAAAACCTACTTGTCTTGAATGGGTAAATCTGGCCCACGTTTTATTTCATTTATTTTGCCCCTGCATAAAGACATTAGAAATAAAGGAAGCTAATGATATATATATATATATATATCATATTCTTACACTGAAGCAATTGCTTATGAAATTATCAACAAGCTTGCAAGATACTCACTTGGCATGTATCCGTGCAGGAGTTGCATGCAGTATGGCACTAAGAAGCCCAAGAATTGTTTGTGTTTTTCCTGTTCCCGGTGGACCCTAAAAAGAGCATATGATAACAGTTAACATACTCATCTCCGCTAATTATTCGTTAATTATATACTTACTACTACAGATTCTATTTATCCCCATAAACAATGAACAATGGACAGGAAGCCCCATAAAGACCAATGATGCAAGAGGTTGATGTTGCTTCACAAAATCAAAGAGTAAGGAATTTTGTTATCTTTTAATCAATTTATAAACGAAGAAACAAGTTCACTCCAACCAATTATGATATTAAAACAGGATTGCTTATCTAAACATAGTCAATAATAGATGTATACCCTCCTTCATACCATTGAGCCAATGGACTTATTGGCACAAGTATAGTTTGATTCATTCAGGTGAAAGTTCAAAAAAAAGGAAAACCTGAATCAGCACAAACTTTCTGCGTGAAAGACCTGCCTGCAAAAAATAAACATATGGATAGGAGTTATTGTATACCCGTGCGCAAAGATGATGTTAGCATTCTACAATCAAGAAAATGGCAAGTAGGCAAGTAGGTAGCTAGACCAATATTTCACGGGTTAGAAAGTGCTGAATACTCACATGTATAGCTTCGAGCTGTGTTGAGTTGTGGTTAGTTTGGATAAATTCCATAAGAGGCTTAGAAATTTTCCAGGCCTGATCTTCAGAATTCTGAATGCTATCAGCAGCTGTTAATATCACATCCTTGTATGGCAAGCTGCTAATTGAACGCAGAGCTACATACTCACGCGCTATGGTTGATAAACTGCAAATCTGCACTTGGCAAAATATGCCCATTAAAAAGAAACTGATATGCCCATTTTTCATATATATATATATATATATATATCCAAAAGGAAAGAGATCTGAAACTTAAACAAATGGGTTCATGCAATCTGATCATAAGATACTGTTGGTAACTGCTACGCAATGAAATGGTACATCTGAAAGTGCCATTATTGCTAAACCATCCTCACACAAACATATATATCAAATTTCTCGAAAGTATATGAAATGGTACATCTGAAAATATAAGAGTAAGGAAGAAAAAACTAAGACTTACAAGGAGTCTTTAATGCCTACATTTTAGAAGATGAATAAAAATACCTTCATTATGCTCCAAGTTTTGTTTTGTTCGACAATAAGAGACCGCATTTTCAACAGCCTTTTGGAAGCATTGAACTCATCTGAATCTACTCTCTTTATTTCTCCATCTAATTGCATTCTGAGTCTAATCTTATCTGGTAGACGATGCTCAACCAATGCAAATGCATATGTGGTGGGAAGTTCTTTATCATCTCCAAACTGCAAAATCAAATCAAATCAATACACTTGCTGATCAGATCTTAACATATCTAATTCAGACAGAGTTCAACTATATATATATATATATATGTGTGTGTGTATCTTTCGGCATACATGCTAGTCGGGAATACATACAAATATAAATCGATGAAGAGATATCTTGCAATAATTATGAGGGAAACATAAATATCATATGACAGATTGACAGTTGAGCGCAAAGCAATACCTTCTTTTTTGTAAGCAGCAACAAGTCGTTCTGTGATACAGATCCCCAGTCATCACCAAATACCTCTGGTAAATGAAACCCATCGGTTTCATGACATTGTATTACCATACCCATCTTCCACTCCGTTTCTTTATAACAAAAATACACACATAATCACCAAGCTGAGATTATTATTATTATTATTATTATTATAACTAGAATAATAATAATATGACATACCTTCTTCCTCATTTTTGCCTTGTACAATCTGAGCTTTAACTTCTTCAAATAAGAGAGGCTCAAAGGTAGCAAGGTAATCATCTACATCTTTATAGGTGTCCTTTACGTGTTTCAAACCCAAATTCTTTTCATTGACACTGTTTTTCTGCAATGAAAAAACATAGAATGAGAGTTTTTTACAGAAATTAGAATTGATCGGAGGAGAGAGAGAGATAGTTACGGAGGATTCTTTGAGAAGGCGTAGATAGTCCCAGCCAAGAACAATTTTGTAGAAACGATGGAGGCATCCTTCTTCTTCGATCAGATTCCTAGTGTCTACAGCCATCTCCCTACGCCAGGGTTTAGGCGGCAGGAGGGTTTAAGTTTAAGGTCGCCTGAGTGGTTACCAGTCTACGGTTTCGATGGCACGTTCAAACCAAACACACCTCTCATCAATACATCAATTTTGTTTTCAAAACAAAAAACGTATTTTATTTCTGTTTTAAATCTTAATCAAAATATTACGTGGGAGTTTGGTTTGCACGATTCCTGGAAAAATCAATTCCATTGATTAATTCAGACGTTTGGTTACCTATGGAATAGAATTGAAGTCTACACATTTTGTCATTCCATCATTGATATGAAAGAATTCAATTTCATTTCACCCTATTTTCTCAATAATGTTTCAATAAATGTGTCCACCAAAACCCTAGGTTGCAATAAATGAGGAGATGGTTTGGATTGAAAAAAAATCATTCCCCAAGACAAGAAATCACGATCTCCACTTATTTTGGTGATAAAAATGACAATTAACCTTGTTATGGGATTTTATACCCAGAATTTTAGATCGGGGCGATTGTGCCAGTGTCACTCTCGCCGAAAATGTACCGAGGGCGGGGTATGCATATGTGGATATATCGAAAGTTCGATTCTATCTGAACTACTTGTTTTCAGATGATATCCACATTAGCGATTTGTGACTCGTGATTGTGCCCACGAGCACTCTCGTTGTCACTTTTCGCCCAGAGTGTACTGAAAGGTCTCTCTCTTCAGTGATATGACACGCAATAGTGCACAAGGGTACTCTCGTTGTCAATGTCACACAGGCATAACCGAGACTCAAATTTCCGACTTGTCGTACCTAACATTTGAAGGCATAGGAAAACAACTCAAAATTAATGTTTAATAATCTTTATCAAATCATATTATTAAGTAAAAAGGAACCTTAGGACCATGAGAGACTTATCTTACCTAACAAATTTCCAGGTGTTACAAAGACATAAAGCAAGACTAGTGGAAAGGGGTTTTGCTCAAAGGAAAGGCATTCATACGATGCCATCTTCGCACCGGTGGTGATACACACCTCCATAAGAGTATTGTTGTGCATAGTAGCTTCATAAGACTTGAAGCTGGAACAACTTGATGTTAAGACGACCTTCCTACATGGTGATCTAGAAGAAACCATTTATATGAAACAACCATAGGGTTTTGTGATAAAAAGTAAGGCTGAGTTGGTGTGCCAACCAAAGAAGTCCTTATATGAATTGAAATAGTCATCGCTTCAATGGAATAAAAGGTTTGACCTTGTTTATGTTAAGTGTTTGGTTCAATCAAAGAGTGAAAGATCCATGTGTCTATTTTTGTTGCAATGATGGTGTTTGGATCTACTTACTTTTTTATGTTGATGACATGCTAATAGTTCGCAAAGATGTTTCAGAAATTAACAACTTGAAATAGAAATTGAAGTCTGAGTTTGAGAAGAAGGACTTGGGACACACAAGCAAGATCCTTGGCATAGAAATCACTCAGGATAAAAGCTCAAGCGTCGTTGGAAGCCTCATGTATGCAATGGTGTATACACGACTCGATCTTGCACACTCGCTAGATGTGAATATTAGGTTCATGTCAAATCCGTGCAAGCCACATTGGGAAAGTGGTAAAGATGATCTTGAGATACTTGAAGGAAGCTTCCGGCATTGACTACACTTCGAAGGAAAAGATCAATGCTGCAAACTCGGAGGATTTTGTAACTCGCACTATGCTAGAGATTGAGTCAACAGGAAGTCAACCTTCGGCTACGTATTCGTTCTAGGTGGAGTAGCAATTAGTTGGAGATCACGGCTATAAACGGTACTAGCATTGTCCACCACGGAAGCCAAGTTAATTGCAGCAGTTGAGACGGTTAAATAAGCCTTATACTTGAAGTATCTCTTACAAGATTTGGGATTGAAGCAAGAAAGCGTGGAGGTTCAATGTGATAGTCAAAGTTCCATTCACTTGGCAGGAAACTTGGCCTCTAGTTCGAGAACCAAGCACAGGTGGCAAAAAAATTGGTCTGAGTCAGGGCGAGTTGTGTCCAAATCGGTCTCGATCCTAAATAGTGATCTCGTAACCGGTCCCGGTCCCGACCTAAATATGAAGGTCGGTTAAGGTGTATGAGGCCCGATTACAAGGACCAGTCCCGGGCCAGGCCCAAATCGATCCCACTTATTTTTTTTATTTTTTAAAATTGACTTTTAACATATAAAATTTATTTTTTGAGAATTTGGTCAATCAAATACACTAACAAATACGTTTTTATTATAATTGGGTCAATCAAATATATACTTTAGAATATTTAACTGGGTCAACCGAATACACAAAAATTACGTTTTTATTATAACACACTTAATAAAATGCACTTAAACATACATTTTGGTCTTTAATTAAATATACTTAATAATACATTTAAAAATATACTTAAAAAAATTAAATAAAAAATCGGGTCGGTCCCAAGTCAGTCTCGGTCCTCCGTCGGGCCCATATGTCCATCTCTACATCCAAGTAAGGGAGTCATTCTTGGTGGCTATACATGAAGAAAATGAGGTAACTTTGAAGAAGATCCACACAAATGAAATGTCGCCGACATGTTCACCAAATCATTGCTGATAAATCAAGTATGAGCATTGCTTGAACCTAATCCAACTTAAGAGGTGCTAAGTGCCTTCGGGCACTTCGGGAAGAGGAGGACATCAAAACTAAAGGGAACAGCGAGGTAAGGTTTTGGCATATAAAATTGATGTTTTATTGACAATGGGTGATAGCCAAACCGAAATTCATTGTTAGTAAAGTCAAACTTGTCCCGAGACTCGTTCAAACATCGTCTTAAATCTTAATAATAAGGTAATTGTTTTGTATCAAGGTGGAATGTTGAAGGTTGTTACAAAACAAGGATATGCAAAACAGAAAATTATGGAGTTTCTGGCACGACCGCATCTTATAATCATGCAAGGGTGTGTGCAATGTAACTTTGCAAAACATAAAGGTTTGGGTGTTCTAACACGGCCACACATTATGATCAAGCACATGCAGACGTAGTGTTTTTTGATGAATAGAAACTTTTGGATCTGCAGGCACGACCGCACCTTATAATGAAGCTTGGTTGTGCACGAAGATAATCATGATTTTCCTAGATTTTAGCATTGAGATCAAATTAGGATCCATCATGGTTGAGAACGAAATTGAGAGCTGTTGGTGCAAGTGTACCACATCTCTATATATTTTATATATTTATTTTGATGATTCCAAACACATCGTATTATTGTTTATCTAACAATTTATCCAAGTGTGCAGTTCTTGAAGATCACGAAAGATTTTATCTGAAGATTTCATGACCGAAGTTTTGCGTCATATTATTTATATATCATAATGATGATAACACGATAAATAATGGCTTTTACTTTTCCCACCCCTGCAAAGTTTTTGCACCCCCGTGCACCCATGCACCATGTCAGCCTCACAAACCAAACACCCCCTGCACATTGTCAGTCTCACAAACCAAATGAAATTTCACATTTACATTTTACCCCCTATACTAATTAAATAAATTTACTTTATACCTTTAACATTTCTAATTTTCATTTTATGCATTTCTTATATTAACACATAAAATCGTATATTAGCTAAAATACGTTAAAAAAATATCTTTTAATTTTAACAAATTACACCATTATAATCGTCTCTTCGATACGTTTGAAATGAGCCCAATCTTGATTTTTTTTGGATTTATATATTTTAATATATATCATATACAGTTATACACTACATAAAAAAATATTTTATATTTAAAATCCATACCCTTATAGTTAATTATTTAATTTATGGTACTCTTAGGTAGCGTTTGGTGCGCATACTAGATGGGACGGGATGGAACTGGACGGGACTGAACTGGATGGGACGGGACGGAACTGAAAGAGATAAAATATATATAAATCCAAAAAAATTGAAAAAAAATAAGATGCGATAGGAGTGTAAAAAAAATTGAAAAAAAAATAAGATGCGATAGTACATGGTTCGACCCATACAGACGTAGATGCGATAGGAGTGTAAAACAAAATTGAAAAAAAAATGAGACATGTACCATGTAACAACCCGTTTCTGTCAAGTGCATAGTTTGGTGGCCAAAGTGGAAGAAATGGAAGTTTTATTCAAGGGGCTGTTTTGAAAATGTGGGAGCTATAAAAAGGACCAGATCCCTAGGGTTACTAATCATTTGTTTTTGTGAGCGGCTGAGTACTGGAAGAGAAGGAACAGTGAAAGGAGGGCTAGGATTGCGATTTCTTGAGGAAGAGGCTCTACCAGGTAAGGAATCTTAATTCCCTATTACTCTCCATGTAACCTGATAGTTAGATAAATCGTATTCCAGACTGTATTCCATATTTTAGCTGGGTTTGTGGATAAGAACACTGTGGAGAGTTTTAGCTCTCGATTGGGATTGTAATCTAATGAAAATCCTTGGGCTAGAAATTTGTGTTGTCTAAGGAGTACAATAGAA
Source organism: Saussurea involucrata (assembly GCA_033807775.1). Taxonomy (NCBI): domain Eukaryota; kingdom Viridiplantae; phylum Streptophyta; class Magnoliopsida; order Asterales; family Asteraceae; genus Saussurea; species Saussurea involucrata. Next base: position 35,377,910 of record CM066323.1, read on the forward strand.
CGATTTGGGTAAGAGTGTTGTGTTAAAATCTCAGCTTACTGGACTCCCTAGGAAGAAATCGAGTATGGAAGCGGTTAAGGTTCGTCCCTGTTCGGGTACCGAGAGTTCAGGGTACCGGGAGTCGGCATACCGGGAGTCGGTACCGGGAGTCGGCAGACCGGGAGTCGGTACCGGGACTCATGGGTTGCTGGGACGAAGCTTGTTGGGCCAAAGAATATGTGGGCCGAGAGATGCTCCGGTGGACTTAGAAATTGCTAGGTCTTAGCATGCTTTTAAAAGAGATTCGTTATGGAGTAATGATCCAAATTTATTTTAGAGACCGAGCAAGAAGAGAGACTTATGATCATAATTGAGTGGCATCTAATTAATTTATAATTATTAACTAGGTGTACGGACGGAACAAGATACGAGGTTAGAAAGGAGTTGCTATCAGGTGAGTTCCCTAAACCCTTTTTACGACGGGATGTGATAAATGTTTCTTTTACTGAGTATGGTTTATCGAGCATGAAAAGTATGAATTGATTTACATGGTTTTCATGAATGATCTTATCTTAAACAAAAGCGGTGTTTAGCATGACATTGTGAAAGTTATGATTTATGAAAAGTATATTTTTACATGTTTGCATGAGCATATGTGTACACTATGTGGAGTCGGTCTGCACTGTGGGATCTAAGAGAGGTTCTCGGGGTCTTAGGACTCTTGGTTATGTATGATAGACCGGTAGGGTGGAATTTGTTTTCATCCTATTCAGTAGAGGGGGATCCGCGGGGATTCCAAGTGGCGAGAAGGGAGTCTGTCGGGCCCTGATCGCAATATGTTATGTGATCCACAACACAGTGCAGCACCATGTATGATGATATGTTACGGATTATTTATAAGTCTTTCAAATGTTTTCCAACTGTTTAACTATGTTGTTTTTGGAGGGAATTCACTAGACCTTTGGTCTAACCCTCGCTTTCAAAACTAAACCATTTTCAGGTAAGCGCGTAGCAGGTCCTTCCAAATAAGAACTAGGGAAGGAGACAAAAGAGGCATGGAGCTTAGAGAGACTCCAGTTTTGGATATGGTACTTCAGATAGTGCTCGGTTGTGGAATGTAGAGACTTCCGCTGTCAATTTTGCCTAGTTTAGCTCATTGAAGTTTTAAAAGACAAGTTTATTTATGTAATTCGAATACCTATGTTATGTTATCGTATGATTATGAAGTTGGGACGTTACAAATGGTATCAGAGCCATAGTTTAAGAGATTTAGGTGACCATTAGGGACTAAACTTAAACTGTAAGATGAGGAACACAGCCGAGGCATAGGACTGACTCTAGGAACGATCACTATATATACGCTAGGGAATAAGGTGCGAAGGACAAACGTGTAAGGTAAGTTTGGGATTACACCTGGCCAGTGTGATTACGAACTTACAGGTACGTGTGCGTGCTTAAACTTACCTTATGTAGCAGAATTGTTGTGTCTCTTCTAGCAAAGGTTAATTGTTGTTTTCTTTCAGCGTTAGTGAAATGGCTGGGAGAACCTTGAGGAGTAGGTCGGCACCTGCTGTGCCAAGGAATCAAGAGGACGAGGTACTAGAGAACGGACCGGTGGAGCCGACAAGGGCAACTGTTACCCGTGGAAGGGGAAGAGGTAGGGGTCGTGGAAGGGGTCGGGGAAGAACACCCCGCCGGGCCGCCACCCAAGTGGCCGGGGATGGGGGAGACCCGAACCTGAGAACGACTCGTGCAACTAGAAGGACGAGAAGTGTGGAAGCCCCCGTTCATGTAACGTCCCAAAAATTACAAGGAATTTAAAATTTTTAAAGTAACATTTCATTAATAAAAACTCATTTAATAATTCAGTCGTTTCGTTTGCAAACTCATAATTAATATTCTCACGAACAATAAACAGCGGAATAAATGTCTAAAATTAAAATCATAAAAGTAATCAACTCTTCCCACGCGCCAGTGTGTACTCGTCACGTCTTGGAGCCACTCGTACCTGAAACCACAATTTTATTGGGAAAGGGTAAGCACGAAGCTTAGTGAATTCAGACACCATAAATAACACAGTTATTTCCACACCACCTCTAAACAGATAATTGCACATAAACAGCATACAAGTCTACGAACAAATCATAAACATGCATACCTACACCATCCCACCCAAAGGCATAAGCTGGTCCACCCGACCACACAATAACCGTGCAAGCATTACCCGGCTCCCCCGGGTTCCTACGCCACCCGCGTATATAAACCTCGGCCCCGCCGAGTCACTACGCCACCCGCGTATATAAACCTCGGCCCCACCGAGTTACTACGCCACCCGCGTATATAAACCTCGGCCCCACAGAACTCCTACGCCACCCGCGTAGTCATAACAATAAAGGTTCGACTAGACGCCCCACTATTTAGTCCCGCATCACAAACAATGAAAACTACCACACACGTACAAGTCGTAATGTAAAAAGTAACCGACATTAGTTATAGTGAGAGAACTCACCTCGTAAGCGCGCCTAGCTCACAAACAATAATTCAAGATTCACAAATCCAAGATCACTTCCCAACACCTAAACAATCGTTAAAATGTATTAACACGAGACCCGGACCCTAAAACACGACGCACCCTTAAATTGCCACTAAAACGACTTTCCGGTCTAACCAACAGGTCTGTTCGGGACCTGTTCCGACCTCCATAAACCCAGAAAATCCTCAATTAAATTTCATAACCAGAAAGTGCTCAGAGTTAGGGTTCCAAGGACATATTATACACCTCCTAACGATTTTTCTACAATTTATTACAGATTTTACAAAATTGGTTAACTGCACAGCGAAAAACAGCACCTTTCGTTAAAAACAGTAGTTTGACACTAGCTACGGTCCGAACTGGTTTTTCCACAAAACATAAGAAACTTACTAGACTCAGAATGGGAACTTTTGGCACTGGTTTCATGCCAATCCGACATTCCTAGAAGAAGTTATGGCTTTCCCAAAACAGTGGCAGAAACTGAGACTATTAAAACGGAACGCGATCTGCCACATCCGGATCTGCTGTATAAACAGCCAATTTGCGCCTAGCTAGAGGCCGAACCGGACTTCCGCTAAAACACGAAAAGTGTGCCCGGCACAGAGTGTGAACCGTGGGCACCGGATTCGCCTCAATCCGAGCTACGACGGAAAAGTTATGGCCGTCGCAAAACAGTGGCAGACAAACGTTTTCACATAAAATGATAACTAACGATTATAATCTCATTAAGACAATGCTTAACCCAAACAGCCCCGGGAAGCCTAAAACTTACTGGAACAGATTATACCAAGATGTAACAACAGCCGCCTTGCCGCCTCTGGCGGCGGTGGTGGTCGGCGGCGATCACGCACACACGCACACACACCCTCATATCACCGCCCTCTCTTTCGATCGCTCTACGCGAACCCACCCGCACCCGCAACCACACCAGCCCCGACCGCCCACGCCCGGCCACCACAGAGGCGGCGTGCGGCGGTGGTTGCTTCGCCGGAAAAGAAAAGGGAAAAAGGAAAGGAAACGAGAAGAGAATGTACCTCTCGACGATTACGATACCGCCGCAAGAAAAACAACAACCCTTCCTCCTTCTCGACTCTCTTCCTCACGACCTCCTTCTCGCCGGCGTAACAGCTCCGGCGGCAGCAGCAGCGGCGGTGGCCGGTGGTTCCTTCTTTCCGGTCGGTGCACAAACGAAAGCAAAAGGGAGGGGTGCCGTAGGGTTTGCGATTTCTTTTGTTTCTTGCTCACGACGCCAACACACACACAACCAAAAACAAAAGAATGGGTTTGGCTATTTCTTTTTCCTTTGTGTATTACTCACGGCAACAACACCCAAAACAATATACATAGGTCTCGATATTCCCTTGCATGGGCCGAACCCAAGGTGGGTCTTTGGGCCTTTGACACAAATAGTCCCTCCACTTACAACCCTCTCGCAACTAACCAAAAATTCCGACACTTTAACGATTTGACCCAACTCGACTAACCCCGATAACGGAAACCACAATAATTCAAACTTAAAAGAAAAGAATTAATACTAATAAATTACATACCGGGACACAGGCTTTACAACTCTCCCCCACTTGGATTAGACTTCGTCCTCGAAGTCTCTGCCTACGAATAGCTCCGGATAGTTCTCCCTCATCTCAATCCTCAGGTTCCTAAGTCCACTTGAAATCCCTTCTAAAACTTCTCGAATACTTTTCTAACTAACGTACTCCTTCTAGGACACTGGGATTATGATCGGCAGAACACCCCAACAATTGGAATCATTCCTAGCCAAGCGACTTCGGTTGTCCCCCAACCTTAGATATTCCATACATCCCGAGTCAAATCTCAAGCTCTAACCATTCTAAAGTTACCCACCAGTATACCCAACTGGATACTCGGATCCGATCATTCCTACCATTAACCGTCGATTAATTCCTACGAGTTCTAATAGACTCCCAAAACTTACCTTACACGCATCATCAAACCAGTAAATTTATAATCACCCACGAAGGTCATTCCACCACAACCATTCATCACAAGAAGGCATCTCAGGGTTACTACTACCATTACCCGCCCTAGGAAACCTAGTTACACCGTAACAAGATACACCTTAACGCCTACCTCCCAGGTACGTCTCAAGTCCCGGCACATCGGAACTACCTCTCAGGTAAGTGCCCAAGACTGTGTCCTCTTAGTGCCTACTGGAAAGTCAAAGTCATAACACATGGATACCGGAGTCCCACCCCGAGACACCCAACCGACCATTAAGACCGAGCAATTGACCCATGACTATCACGGACAAAATTCGGAATTTCCCCCGAAACTCTCTCGCGTTTGGCATTTTCCTCCAAAACTGCTACCTCCTGAGCACTACCTATCGACTCGAGAAGAGGTGCAACCACTGTTAACCGTTGACACAAGCCCCACAGTGGCTCACCATCCAGATGTCGACTAAGTGCGTCCGTAACAACATCCGCTTTACCGGGGTGGTAAAGTATCTCACCATCATAATCCTTGACCACGTCAATCCACCTCCTCTGACGCATGTTGAGGTTTTGCCGGTCATCAAGTACTGGAGGCTTTTATGGTTAGTGTATACACTTGACGCCATACAAATAGTGCCTCCAAATCTTGAGAGCAAACACCACCAAATCTTACATACCCTCCGGCAAAGTCAACATCGGAGCCTCGCATAACGCCTGCGTAGCTCCTCAAAGCCCTCTGCTGCTCTTCACCCCAACTAAAAGCCGCAGATTTCTTCGTCAATCGGGTCATCGGTAAAGCAATCTTGGAGAAATCCTGAATGGATCTCCGGAAGTACCCTGCTAACCCAAGAAAACTCCGTACTTCAGTGAGAGTCTTTGGCACTTCCCACCGCATCACAGCCGTAATCTTGGCCGGATCCACCATAATACCATTCTGGTTCACGACATGCCCTCGAAAGTGGACCTCTCGTAACCAGAACTCACACTTGGAGAGCTTAGCATACAGCTTCTCCCGCCTAAAAACTTCCAAAACTTCTCGCAAATGCATCTCATACTCTTCCTTCGACTTCGATTACACAAGAATATCGTCGATGAACACGATCACCGATCGATCCCACATAGGGCTACATACCCGGTTCATGAGGTCCATGAACGCTGCGGGTGCATTGGTGAGCCCGATAGGCATCACCACAAACTTGTAAATGTCCATAACGTGAACGAAAGGCCGTCTACTCCGTATCCTCTCTCCTCACCCGCATCCGATGATACCCCGATCTCAAATCAACCTTAGAGAACCACGAGGCTCCCTGAAGCTGATCGAACAAGTCATCGATCCTTGGCGGAGGATAACAATTCTTCACCGTAAGCTTATTCAACTCATGGTAGTCTATACACATCCGTTGGGACCCGTCTTTCTTTTTCACAAACAGAATCGGGGCTCCCCACAGTGAACAACTCGGCTTGATGAACTCCTTTTCGATAAGTTCCTGCAACGAGTGTACAACTCCTTCATTTCCGGTGGAGCCAGGCGATAAGGTGCGTTGGCCACCGGAGCAGCATCTGGAATCAAATCAATGCGGAACTCTACCTGTCGCTCGGAAGGTATCCCCGGTAACTCCTCGGGAAAATACGTCAGCAAACTCCCGTACAACTGGCACATCCTCCGCAGACTTCTTCTCTCCGTCGACGCGCGTGTCGATCACATACGCCAAAAATCCCTGACCACTATGTTGCAAGTACCTCCGAGCCCTCGCAGCCGAACATATCGCTGAGGTCCGCCTGGGCAAGCCGCCCTGAACTAGCATTTCTCCCCCGCTTGGGGTTCGAACTCGTACTTGTTTGCGACGACAAACAATCTCCGCATCATACGCATCCATCCAATCCATGCCCACAGTCACGCACAACTCCCGCATAGCGATCGGAATCAAATCAATCGGGAACTCACACCAGAGATCTCTAAAGTGCACCCCCGGTACACGTCAGTAACCGTCAAGGTCCTGTGTTCAGCAACTGCAACCACAAGTGGACAGCCTAACCGTCCTACAACTCGGCCCCAAACACTCACTGACTATGTGAGACACGGAAGGATGAGTAGCCCCGCTATCAATCGTCACCACAACAAGAACCGAGTTAACCAAGAACGTACCTGTCACCACTTTATACGTAGCTTGTGCCTCCTCCACTCCCAGTTGACGAACTCTACCTCAGGCCGCCTCCATCACTACAGCAAGTGAAGCATACTGCGCGGTACTCACAAACTCCCTGATCTTGGTACGTAACATATCCTTGTACCGTGTCCTCTTCATGTCCTCAAAAGCAGCAAGCTAAGGATAGAATAATGTCATTTCCGTGAACTTTCGGTTCACCTCCCTTATGGCCTCCACAGTTTGACAGAGCTCCACGAACTCTTTGGCACTCCTCTCCATTTCCACTAGAGGCACATGCTCTACACGAAACATACGACGAACTCCTCCCAGGTTAAGTAGTGCACCCGTTAAGCGTAAAAGCAGTAGCACACCAGTCTTTCGCTCCGTCTCGTAACAGATTCACCGTGAAGTGAACCTTCTAGTTCGCAGGACAACCACCGGTAAGGAATGTGCACTCCATAACCGATCCCGACTCTCTTTTTCGGGGCTGCCCACCCGCAGGGGGTGGAATCGCCGCGATGCGCTCCTCCATCGACACTATTACCTCATCACGAATGGCGGTAATAATTTCGGGGATCGCCTCCTCAAAACATGCGTCACCTCGACCGCAAACATCTCACGAATCTGATCAGCAATAATTCCAGCATCAGCATCTGGATCAACATTATTTTTCCTCCCTAACGAGCTACTAGCACACATTAAAACCTGCTAACTACGCTCACACTCAACTCTTCGGATTCTCCGTGACTTTCCCCGACTCGAGCACGGATCCTGTGCTTCAGATAGTAGGAGCTATGCTACTACCCTTCACACCTATCCTTACTCGTTTCGAGTCCTGTCCCGGGACGTCCAAGTAGTTGCTTACCACAAACAAACACATATGCCCATTCCGGCATATGCAAACACTTTTCCTAGCTCCCTAGAAAAGTCGTAATACCCCACCACCCTTGCTAGAACGGAACCCCCACTAGCCCTGACGAGTCGCCTCGTAAACGCACAGTCGTATACAGTGAAACCAGATAGACATTCGAATATAAGATTCTATCCTACAACGGTTGGACTCAAACAAGAGCTGCGCAATAGAACTAAATCCAACATTCTAAGGCTATTCAGTTCCTACTGCATACAACCTAAGGTGCATTCACATAACAACCTATCAAGGCTAGCATGAGTTCCTAATAGCAAGTAACAAGTATACAGTACCACAAAATCCACGTAAGCAATCTAGCATACATACTCCTATGTTCTAGAAAGCAATCTAGCATACGTACTCATATGTAAACGCTATTCCCAGCTCACTAGGAATTTCATCTCATCCCACTACTCTTGCTACAACGGAATCCCTGTTAGCCATAACGAGTGGTCTCGCGAATACCCAGTCGCACGCAGCGTGAATCAAATAGACATTCGAATACAAGATTCTATCCTAGAACGGTTGGACTCAAACAAGAGCTGCGCAATAGAACTAAATCAAATATTCTAAGGCTATATGATTCTTACTGCATGCAACCTATAGGGCCTTCACTTGACAACCTACTATAACTAGCATTGATTCCTACTAGCAAGCAGTCATCGTACAGTACAGTGTAAACAACCTAGGCAATCTAGCATGCATACCCTATGCCTAGAAAGCAATAAATACACTAAGTGCTGTACCTTCCCAATTGGCGTCGGCTGACTGTACACACTGCGCCCACGATCACCGTTTCCCAAACGGGCTTTCTCCGTTCATTTATTTTCAAAGATTTTAATAAGAGAGTTTAAAAAACTTCATAGCCGCAACTTGAGACCAAACACACCGAGATGTGTTTGATTCACTCAAACTGTGCTCTGATACCAAGTTGTAACGTCCCAAAAATTACAAGGAATTTAAAATTTTTAAAGTAACATTTCATTAATTAAAACTCATTTAATAATTCAGTCGTTTCGTTTGCAAACTCATAATTAATATTCTCACGAACAATAAACAGCGGAATAAATGTCTAAAATTAAAATCATAAAAGTAATCAACTCTTCCCACGCGCCAGTGTGTACTCGTCACGTCTTGGAGCCACTCGTACCTGAAACCACAATTTTATTGGGAAAGGGTAAGCACGAAGCTTAGTGAATTCAGACACCATAAATAACACAGTTATTTCCACACCACCTCTAAACAGATAATTGCACATAAACAGCATACAAGTCTACGAACAAATCATAAACATGCATACCTACACCATCCCACCCAAAGGCATAAGCTGGTCCACCCGACCACACAATAACCATGCAAGCATTACCCGGCTCCCCCGGGTTCCTACGCCACCCGCGTATATAAACCTCGGCCCCGCCGAGTCACTACGCCACCCGCGTATATAACCCTCGGCCCCACCGAGTTACTACGCCACCCGCGTATATAAACCTCGGCCCCACCGAACTCCTACGCCACCCACGTAGTCATAACAATAAAGGTTCGACTAGACGCCCCACTATTTAGTCCCGCGTCACAAACAATGAAAACTACCACACACGTACAAGTCGTAATGTAAAAAGTAACCGACATTAGTTATAGTGAGAGAACTCACCTCGTAAACGCGCCTAGCTCACAAACAATAATTCAAGATTCACAAATCCAAGATCACTTCCCAACACCTAAACAATCGTTAAAATGTATTAACACGAGACCCGGACCCTAAAACACGACGCACCCTTAAATTGCCACTAAAACGACTTTCCGGTCTAACCAACAGGTCTGTTCGGGACCTGTTCCGACCTCCATAAACCCAGAAAATCCTCAATTAAGTTTCATAACCAGAAAGTGCTCAGAGTTAGGGTTCCAAGGTAATATTATACACCTCCTAACGATTTTTCTACAATTTATTACAGATTTTACAAAATTGGTTAACTGCACAGCGAAAAACGGCACCTTTCGTTAAAAACAGTAGTTTGACACTAGCTACGGTCCGAACTGGTTTTTCCGCAAAACATAAGAAACTTACTAGACTCAGAATGGGAACTTTTGGCACTGGTTTCATCCCAATCCGACATTCCTAGCAGAAGTTATGGCTTTCCCAAAACAGTGGCAGAAACTGAGACTATTAAAACGGAACGCGATCTGCCACATCCGGATCTGCTGTATAAACAGCCAATTTGCGCCTAGCTAGAGGCCGAACCGGACTTCCGCTAAAACACGAAAAGTGTGCCCGGCACAGAGTGTGAACCGTGGGCACCGGATTCGCCTCAATCCGAGCTACGACGGAAAAGTTATGGCCGTCGCAAAACAGTGGCAGACAAACGTTTTCACATAAAATGATAACTAACGATTATAATCTCATTAAGACAATGCTTAACCCAAACAGCCCCGGGAAGCCTAAAACTTACTGGAACAGATTATACCAAGATGTAACAACAGCCGCCTTGCCGCCTCCGGCGGCGGTGGTGGTCGGCGGCGATCACGCACACACGCACACACACCCTCATATCACCGCCCTCTCTTTCGATCGCTCTACGCGAACCCACCCGCACCCGCAACCACACCAGCCCCGACCGCCCACGCCCGGCCACCACAGAGGCGGCGTGCGGCGGTGGTTGCTTCGCCGGAAAAGAAAAGGGAAAAAGGAAAGGAAACGAGAAGAGAATGTACCTCTCGACGATTACGATACCGCCGCAAGAAAAACAACAACCCTTCCTCCTTCTCGACTCTCTTCCTCACGACCTCCTTCTCGCCGGCGTAACAGCTCCGGCGGCAGCAGCAGCGGCGGTGGCCGGTGGTTCCTTCTTTCCGGTCGGTGCACAAACGAAAGCAAAAGGGAGGGGTGCCGTAGGGTTTGCGATTTCTTTTGTTTCTTGCTCACGACGCCAACACACACACAACCAAAAACAAAAGAATGGGTTTGGCTATTTCTTTTTCCTTTGTGTATTACTCACGGCAACAACACCCAAAACAATATACATAGGTCTCGATATTCCCTTGCATGGGCCGAACCCAAGGTGGGTCTTTGGGCCTTTGACACAAATAGTCCCTCCACTTACAACCCTCTCGCAACTAACCAAAAATTCCGACACTTTAACGATTTGACCCAACTCGACTAACCCCGATAACGGAAACCACAATAATTCAAACTTAAAAGAAAAGAATTAATACTAATAAATTACATACCGGGACACGGGCTTTACAACTCTCCCCCACTTGGATTAGACTTCGTCCTCGAAGTCTCTGCCTACGAATAGCTCCGGATAGTTCTCCCTCATCTCAATCCTCAGGTTCCTAAGTCCACTTGAAATCCCTTCTAAAACTTCTCGAATACTTTTCTAACTAACGTACTCCTTCTAGGACACTGGGGTTATGATCGGCAGAACACCCCAACAATTGGAATCATTCCTAGCCAAGCGACTTCGGTTGTCCCCCAACCTTAGATATTCCATACATCCCGAGTCAAATCTCAAGCTCTAACCATTCTAAAGTTACCCACCAGTATACCCAACTGGATACTCGGATCCGATCATTCCTACCATTAACCGTCGATTAATTCCTACGAGTTCTAATAGACTCCCAAAACTTACCTTACACGCATCATCAAACCAGTAAATTTATAATCACCCACGAAGGTCATTCCACCACAACCATTCATCACAAGAAGGCATCTCAGGGTTACTACTACCATTACCCGCCCTAGGAAACCTAGTTACACCGTAACAAGATACACCTTAACGCCTACCTCCCAGGTACGTCTCAAGTCCCGGCACATCGGAACTACCTCTCAGGTAAGTGCCCAAGACTGTGTCCTCTTAGTGCCTACTGGAAAGTCAAAGTCATAACACATGGATACCGGAGTCCCACCCCGAGACACCCAACCGACCATTAAGACCGAGCAATTGACCCATGACTATCACGGACAAAATTCGGAATTTCCCCCGAAACTCTCTCGCGTTTGGCATTTTCCTCCAAAACTGCTACCTCCTGAGCACTACCTATCGACTCGAGAAGAGGTGCAACCACTGTTAACCGTTGACACAAGCCCCACAGTGGCTCACCATCCAGATGTCGACTAAGTGCGTCCGTAACAACATCCGCTTTACCGGGGTGGTAAAGTATCTCACCATCATAATCCTTGACCACGTCAATCCACCTCCTCTGACGCATGTTGAGGTTTTGCCGGTCATCAAGTACTGGAGGCTTTTATGGTTAGTGTATACACTTGACGCCATACAAATAGTGCCTCCAAATCTTGAGAGCAAACACCACCAAATCTTACATACCCTCCGGCAAAGTCAACATCGGAGCCTCGCATAACGCCTGCGTAGCTCCTCAAAGCCCTCTGCTGCTCTTCACCCCAACTAAAAGCCGCAGATTTCTTCGTCAATCGGGTCATCGGTAAAGCAATCTTGGAGAAATCCTGAATGGATCTCCGGAAGTACCCTGCTAACCCAAGAAAACTCCGTACTTCAGTGAGAGTCTTTGGCACTTCCCACCGCATCACAGCCGTAATCTTGGCCGGATCCACCATAATACCATTCTGGTTCACGACATGCCCTCGAAAGTGGACCTCTCGTAACCAGAACTCACACTTGGAGAGCTTAGCATACAGCTTCTCCCGCCTAAAAACTTCCAAAACTTCTCGCAAATGCATCTCATACTCTTCCTTCGACTTCGATTACACAAGAATATCGTCGATGAACACGATCACCGATCGATCCCACATAGGGCTACATACCCGGTTCATGAGGTCCATGAACGCTGCGGGTGCATTGGTGAGCCCGATAGGCATCACCACAAACTTGTAAATGTCCATAACGTGAACGAAAGGCCGTCTACTCCGTATCCTCTCTCCTCACCCGCATCCGATGATACCCCGATCTCAAATCAACCTTAGAGAACCACGAGGCTCCCTGAAGCTGATCGAACAAGTCATCGATCCTTGGCGGAGGATAACGATTCTTCACCGTAAGCTTATTCAACTCATGGTAGTCTATACACATCCGTTGGGACCCGTCTTTCTTTTTCACAAACAGAATCGGGGCTCCCCACGGTGGACAACTCGGCTTGATGAACTCCTTTTCGATAAGTTCCTGCAACGAGTGTACAACTCCTTCATTTCCGGTGGAGCCAGGCGATAAGGTGCGTTGGCCACCGGAGCAGCATCCGGAATCAAATCAATGCGGAACTCTACCTGTCGCTCGGAAGGTATCCCCGGTAACTCCTCGGGAAAATACGTCAGCAAACTCCCGTACAACTGGCACATCCTCCGCAGACTTCTTCTCTCCGTCGACGCGCGTGTCGATCACATACGCCAAAAATCCCTGACCACTATGTTGCAAGTACCTCCGAGCCCTCGCAGCCGAACATATCGCTAATGTCCGCCTGGGCAAGCCGCCCTGAACTAGCATTTCTCCCCCGCTTGGGGTTCGAACTCGTACTTGTTTGCGACGACAAACAATCTCCGCATCATACGCATCCATCCAATCCATGCCCACAGTCACGCACAACTCCCGCATAGCGATCGGAATCAAATCAATCGGGAACCTCACACCAGAGATCTCTAAAGTGCACCCCCGGTACACGTCAGTAACCGTCAAGGTCCTGTGTTCAGCAACTGCAACCACAAGTGGACAGCCTAACCGTCCTACAACTCGGCCCCAAACACTCACTGACTATGTGAGACACGGAAGGATGAGTAGCCCCGCTATCAATCGTCACCACAGCAAGAACCGAGTTAACCAAGAACGTACCTGTCACCACTTTATACGTAGCTTGTGCCTCCTCCACTCCCAGTTGACGAACTCTACCTCAGGCCGCCTCCATCACTACAGCAAGTGAAGCATACTGCGCGGTACTCACAAACTCCCTGATCTTGGTACGTAACATATCCTTGTACCGTGTCCTCTTCATGTCCTCAAAAGCAGCAAGCTAAGGATAGAATAATGTCATTTCCGTGAACTTTCGGTTCACCTCCCTTATGGCCTCCACAGTTTGACAGAGCTCCACGAACTCTTTGGCACTCCTCTCCATTTCCACTAGAGGCACATGCTCTACACGAAACATACGACGAACTCCTCCCAGGTTAAGTAGTGCACCCGTTAAGCGTAAAAGCAGTAGCACACCAGTCTTTCGCTCCGTCTCGTAACAGATTCACCGTGAAGTGAACCTTCTAGTTCGCAGGACAACCACCGGTAAGGAATGTGCACTCCATAACCGATCCCGACTCTCTTTTTCGGGGCTGCCCACCCGCAGGGGGTGGAATCGCCGCGATGCGCTCCTCCATCGACACTATTACCTCATCACGAATGGCGGTAATAATTTCGGGGATCGCCTCCTCAAAACATGCGTCACCTCGACCGCAAACATCTCACGAATCTGATCAGCAATAATTCCAGCATCAGCATCTGGATCAACATTATTTTTCCTCCCTAACGAGCTACTAGCACACATTAAAACCTGCTAACTACGCTCACACTCAACTCTTCGGATTCTCCGTGACTTTCCCCGACTCGAGCACGGATCCTGTGCTTCAGATAGTAGGAGCTATGCTACTACCCTTCACACCTATCCTTACTCGTTTCGAGTCCTGTCCCGGGACGTCCAAGTAGTTGCTTACCACAAACAAACACATATGCCCATTCCGGCATATGCAAACACTTTTCCTAGCTCCCTAGAAAAGTCGTAATACCCCACCACCCTTGCTAGAACGGAACCCCCACTAGCCCTGACGAGTCGCCTCGTAAACGCACAGTCGTATACAGTGAAACCAGATAGACATTCGAATATAAGATTCTATCCTACAACGGTTGGACTCAAACAAGAGCTGCGCAATAGAACTAAATCCAACATTCTAAGTCTATTCAGTTCCTACTGCATACAACCTAAGGTGCATTCACATAACAACCTATCAAGGCTAGCATGAGTTCCTAATAGCAAGTAACAAGTATACAGTACCACAAAATCCACGTAAGCAATCTAGCATACATACTCCTATGTTCTAGAAAGCAATCTAGCATACGTACTCATATGTAAACGCTATTCCCAGCTCACTAGGAATTTCATCTCATCCCACTACTCTTGCTACAACGGAATCCCTGTTAGCCATAACGAGTGGTCTCGCGAATACCCAGTCGCACGCAGCGTGAATCAAATAGACATTCGAATACAAGATTCTATCCTAGAACGGTTGGACTCAAACAAGAGCTGCGCAATAGAACTAAATCAAATATTCTAAGGCTATATGATTCTTACTGCATGCAACCTATAGGGCCTTCACTTGACAACCTACTATAACTAGCATTGATTCCTACTAGCAAGCAGTCATCGTACAGTACAGTGTAAACAACCTAGGCAATCTAGCATGCATACCCTATGCCTAGAAAGCAATAAATACACTAAGTGCTGTACCTTCCCAATTGGCGTCGGCTGACTGTACACACTGCGCCCACGATCACCGTTTCCCAAACGGGCTTTCTCCGTTCATTTATTTTCAAAGATTTTAATAAGAGAGTTTAAAAAACTTCATAGCCGCAACTTGAGACCAAACACACCGAGATGTGTTTGATTCACTCAAACTGTGCTCTGATACCAAGTTGTAACGTCCCAAAAATTACAAGGAATTTAAAATTTTTAAAGTAACATTTCATTAATTAAAACTCATTTAATAATTCAGTCGTTTCGTTTGCAAACTCATAATTAATATTCTCACGAACAATAAACAGCGGAATAAATGTCTAAAATTAAAATCATAAAAGTAATCAACTCTTCCCACGCGCCAGTGTGTACTCGTCACGTCTTGGAGCCACTCGTACCTGAAACCACAATTTTATTGGGAAAGGGTAAGCACGAAGCTTAGTGAATTCAGACACCATAAATAACACAGTTATTTCCACACCACCTCTAAACAGATAATTGCACATAAACAGCATACAAGTCTACGAACAAATCATAAACATGCATACCTACACCATCCCACCCAAAGGCATAAGCTGGTCCACCCGACCACACAATAACCATGCAAGCATTACCCGGCTCCCCCGGGTTCCTACGCCACCCGCGTATATAAACCTCGGCCCCGCCGAGTCACTACGCCACCCGCGTATATAACCCTCGGCCCCACCGAGTTACTACGCCACCCGCGTATATAAACCTCGGCCCCACCGAACTCCTACGCCACCCACGTAGTCATAACAATAAAGGTTCGACTAGACGCCCCACTATTTAGTCCCGCGTCACAAACAATGAAAACTACCACACACGTACAAGTCGTAATGTAAAAAGTAACCGACATTAGTTATAGTGAGAGAACTCACCTCGTAAGCGCGCCTAGCTCACAAACAATAATTCAAGATTCACAAATCCAAGATCACTTCCCAACACCTAAACAATCGTTAAAATGTATTAACACGAGACCCGGACCCTAAAACACGACGCACCCTTAAATTGCCACTAAAACGACTTTCCGGTCTAACCAACAGGTCTGTTCGGGACCTGTTCCGACCTCCATAAACCCAGAAAATCCTCAATTAAATTTCATAACCAGAAAGTGCTCAGAGTTAGGGTTCCAAGGTAATATTATACACCTCCTAACGATTTTTCTACAATTTATTACAGATTTTACAAAATTGGTTAACTGCACAGCGAAAAACAGCACCTTTCGTTAAAAACAGTAGTTTGACACTAGCTACGGTCCGAACTGGTTTTTCCGCAAAACATAAGAAACTTACTAGACTCAGAATGGGAACTTTTGGCACTGGTTTCATCCCAATCCGACATTCCTAGCAGAAGTTATGGCTTTCCCAAAACAGTGGCAGAAACTGAGACTATTAGAACGGAACGCGATCTGCCACATCCGGATCTGCTGTATAAACAGCCAATTTGCGCCTAGCTAGAGGCCGAACCGGACTTCCGCTAAAACACGAAAAGTGTGCCCGGCACAGAGTGTGAACCGTGGGCACCGGATTCGCCTCAATCCGAGCTACGACGGAAAAGTTATGGCCGTCTCAAAACAGTGGCAGACAAACGTTTTCACATAAAATGATAACTAACGATTATAATCTCATTAAGACAATGCTTAACCCAAACAGCCCCGGGAAGCCTAAAACTTACTGGAACAGATTATACCAAGATGTAACAACAGCCGCCTTGCCGCCTCCGGCGGCGGTGGTGGTCGGCGGCGATCACGCACACACGCACACACACCCTCATATCACCGCCCTCTCTTTCGATCGCTCTACGCGAACCCACCCGCACCCGCAACCACACCAGCCCCGACCGCCCACGCCCGGCCACCACAGAGGCGGTGTGCGGCGGTGGTTGCTTCGCCGGAAAAGAAAAGGGAAAAAGGAAAGGAAACGAGAAGAGAATGTACCTCTCGACGATTACGATACCGCCGCAAGAAAAACAACAACCCTTCCTCCTTCTCGACTCTCTTCCTCACGACCTCCTTCTCGCCGGCGGCAGCAGCAGCGGCGGCAGCAGCAGCGGCGGTGGCCGGTGGTTCCTTTTTTCCGGTCGGTGCACAAACGAAAGCAAAAGGGAGGGGTGCCGTAGGGTTTGCGATTTCTTTTGTTTCTTGCTCACGACGCCAACACACACACAACCAAAAACAAAAGAATGGGTTTGGCTATTTCTTTTTCCTTTGTGTATTACTCACGGCAACAACACCCAAAACAATATACATAGGTCTCGATATTCCCTTGCATGGGCCGAACCCAAGGTGGGTCTTTGGGCCTTTGACACAAATAGTCCCTCCACTTACAACCCTCTCGTAACTAACCAAAAATTCCGACACTTTAACGATTTGACCCAACTCGACTAACCCCGATAACGGAAACCACAATAATTCAAACTTAAAAGAAAAGAATTAATACTAATAAATTACATACCGGGACACGGGCTTTACAACTCTCCCCCACTTGGATTAGACTTCGTCCTCGAAGTCTCTGCCTACGAATAGCTCCGGATAGTTCTCCCTCATCTCAATCCTCAGGTTCCTAAGTCCACTTGAAATCCCTTCTAAAACTTCTCGAATACTTTTCTAACTAACGTACTCCTTCTAGGACACTGGGATTATGATCGGCAGAACACCCCAACAATTGGAATCATTCCTAGCCAAGCGACTTCGGTTGTCCCCCAACCTTAGATATTCCATACATCCCGAGTCAAATCTCAAGCTCTAACCATTCTAAAGTTACCCACCAGTATACCCAACTGGATACTCGGATCCGATCATTCCTACCATTAACCGTCGATTAATTCCTACGAGTTCTAATAGACTCCCAAAACTTACCTTACACGCATCATCAAACCAGTAAATTTATAATCACCCACGAAGGTCATTCCACCACAACCATTCATCACAAGAAGGCATCTCAGGGTTACTACTACCATTACCCGCCCTAGGAAACCTAGTTACACCGTAACAAGATACACCTTAACGCCTACCTCCCAGGTACGTCTCAAGTCCCGGCACATCGGAACTACCTCTCAGGTAAGTGCCCAAGACTGTGTCCTCTTAGTGCCTACTGGAAAGTCAAAGTCATAACACATGGATACCGGAGTCCCACCCCGAGACACCCAACCGACCATTAAGACCGAGCAATTGACCCATGACTATCACGGACAAAATTCGGAATTTCCCCCGAAACTCTCTCGCGTTTGGCATTTTCCTCCAAAACTGCTACCTCCTGAGCACTACCTATCGACTCGAGAAGAGGTGCAACCACTGTTAACCGTTGACACAAGCCCCACAGTGGCTCACCATCCAGATGTCGACTAAGTGCGTCCGTAACAACATCCGCTTTACCGGGGTGGTAAAGTATCTCACCATCATAATCCTTGACCACGTCAATCCACCTCCTCTGACGCATGTTGAGGTTTTGCCGGTCATCAAGTACTGGAGGCTTTTATGGTTAGTGTATACACTTGACGCCATACAAATAGTGCCTCCAAATCTTGAGAGCAAACACCACCAAATCTTACATACCCTCCGGCAAAGTCAACATCGGAGCCTCGCATAACGCCTGCGTAGCTCCTCAAAGCCCTCTGCTGCTCTTCACCCCAACTAAAAGCCGCAGATTTCTTCGTCAATCGGGTCATCGGTAAAGCAATCTTGGAGAAATCCTGAATGGATCTCCGGAAGTACCCTGCTAACCCAAGAAAACTCCGTACTTCAGTGAGAGTCTTTGGCACTTCCCACCGCATCACAGCCGTAATCTTGGCCGGATCCACCATAATACCATTCTGGTTCACGACATGCCCTCGAAAGTGGACCTCTCGTAACCAGAACTCACACTTGGAGAGCTTAGCATACAGCTTCTCCCGCCTAAAAACTTCCAAAACTTCTCGCAAATGCATCTCATACTCTTCCTTCGACTTCGATTACACAAGAATATCGTCGATGAACACGATCACCGATCGATCCCACATAGGGCTACATACCCGGTTCATGAGGTCCATGAACGCTGCGGGTGCATTGGTGAGCCCGATAGGCATCACCACAAACTTGTAAATGTCCATAACGTGAACGAAAGGCCGTCTACTCCGTATCCTCTCTCCTCACCCGCATCCGATGATACCCCGATCTCAAATCAACCTTAGAGAACCACGAGGCTCCCTGAAGCTGATCGAACAAGTCATCGATCCTTGGCGGAGGATAACGATTCTTCACCGTAAGCTTATTCAACTCATGGTAGTCTATACACATCCGTTGGGACCCGTCTTTCTTTTTCACAAACAGAATCGGGGCTCCCCACGGTGGACAACTCGGCTTGATGAACTCCTTTTCGATAAGTTCCTGCAACGAGTGTACAACTCCTTCATTTCCGGTGGAGCCAGGCGATAAGGTGCGTTGGCCACCGGAGCAGCATCTGGAATCAAATCAATGCGGAACTCTACCTGTCGCTCGGAAGGTATCCCCGGTAACTCCTCGGGAAAATACGTCAGCAAACTCCCGTACAACTGGCACATCCTCCGCAGACTTCTTCTCTCCGTCGACGCGCGTGTCGATCACATACGCCAAAAATCCCTGACCACTATGTTGCAAGTACCTCCGAGCCCTCGCAGCCGAACATATCGCTGAGGTCCGCCTGGGCAAGCCGCCCTGAACTAGCATTTCTCCCCCGCTTGGGGTTCGAACTCGTACTTGTTTGCGACGACAAACAATCTCCGCATCATACGCATCCATCCAATCCATGCCCACAGTCACGCACAACTCCCGCATAGCGATCGGAATCAAATCAATCGGGAACTCACACCAGAGATCTCTAAAGTGCACCCCCGGTACACGTCAGTAACCGTCAAGGTCCTGTGTTCAGCAACTGCAACCACAAGTGGACAGCCTAACCGTCCTACAACTCGGCCCCAAACACTCACTGACTATGTGAGACACGGAAGGATGAGTAGCCCCGCTATCAATCGTCACCACAACAAGAACCGAGTTAACCAAGAACGTACCTGTCACCACTTTATACGTAGCTTGTGCCTCCTCCACTCCCAGTTGACGAACTCTACCTCAGGCCGCCTCCATCACTACAGCAAGTGAAGCATACTGCGCGGTACTCACAAACTCCCTGATCTTGGTACGTAACATATCCTTGTACCGTGTCCTCTTCATGTCCTCAAAAGCAGCAAGCTAAGGATAGAATAATGTCATTTCCGTGAACTTTCGGTTCACCTCCCTTATGGCCTCCACAGTTTGACAGAGCTCCACGAACTCTTTGGCACTCCTCTCCATTTCCACTAGAGGCACATGCTCTACACGAAACATACGACGAACTCCTCCCAGGTTAAGTAGTGCACCCGTTAAGCGTAAAAGCAGTAGCACACCAGTCTTTCGCTCCGTCTCGTAACATATTCACCGTGAAGTGAACCTTCTAGTTCGCAGGACAACCACCGGTAAGGAATGTGCACTCCATAACCGATCCCGACTCTCTTTTTCGGGGCTGCCCACCCGCAGGGGGTGGAATCGCCGCGATGCGCTCCTCCATCGACACTATTACCTCATCACGAATGGCGGTAATAATTTCGGGGATCGCCTCCTCAAAACATGCGTCACCTCGACCGCAAACATCTCACGAATCTGATCAGCAATAATTCCAGCATCAGCATCTGGATCAACATTATTTTTCCTCCCTAACGAGCTACTAGCACACATTAAAACCTGCTAACTACGCTCACACTCAACTCTTCGGATTCTCCGTGACTTTCCCCGACTCGAGCACGGATCCTGTGCTTCAGATAGTAGGAGCTATGCTACTACCCTTCACACCTATCCTTACTCGTTTCGAGTCCTGTCCCGGGACGTCCAAGTAGTTGCTTACCACAAACAAACACATATGCCCATTCCGGCATATGCAAACACTTTTCCTAGCTCCCTAGAAAAGTCGTAATACCCCACCACCCTTGCTAGAACGGAACCCCCACTAGCCCTGACGAGTCGCCTCGTAAACGCACAGTCGTATACAGTGAAACCAGATAGACATTCGAATATAAGATTCTATCCTACAACGGTTGGACTCAAACAAGAGCTGCGCAATAGAACTAAATCCAACATTCTAAGTCTATTCAGTTCCTACTGCATACAACCTAAGGTGCATTCACATAACAACCTATCAAGGCTAGCATGAGTTCCTAATAGCAAGTAACAAGTATACAGTACCACAAAATCCACGTAAGCAATCTAGCATACATACTCCTATGTTCTAGAAAGCAATCTAGCATACGTACTCATATGTAAACGCTATTCCCAGCTCACTAGGAATTTCATCTCATCCCACTACTCTTGCTACAACGGAATCCCTGTTAGCCATAACGAGTGGTCTCGCGAATACCCAGTCGCACGCAGCGTGAATCAAATAGACATTCGAATACAAGATTCTATCCTAGAACGGTTGGACTCAAACAAGAGCTGCGCAATAGAACTAAATCAAATATTCTAAGGCTATATGATTCTTACTGCATGCAACCTATAGGGCCTTCACTTGACAACCTACTATAACTAGCATTGATTCCTACTAGCAAGCAGTCATCGTACAGTACAGTGTAAACAACCTAGGCAATCTAGCATGCATACCCTATGCCTAGAAAGCAATAAATACACTAAGTGCTGTACCTTCCCAATTGGCGTCGGCTGACTGTACACACTGCGCCCACGATCACCGTTTCCCAAACGGGCTTTCTCCGTTCATTTATTTTCAAAGATTTTAATAAGAGAGTTTAAAAAACTTCATAGCCGCAACTTGAGACCAAACACACCGAGATGTGTTTGATTCACTCAAACTGTGCTCTGATACCAAGTTGTAACGTCCCAAAAATTACAAGGAATTTAAAATTTTTAAAGTAACATTTCATTAATTAAAACTCATTTAATAATTCAGTCGTTTCGTTTGCAAACTCATAATTAATATTCTCACGAACAATAAACAGCGGAATAAATGTCTAAAATTAAAATCATAAAAGTAATCAACTCTTCCCACGCGCCAGTGTGTACTCGTCACGTCTTGGAGCCACTCGTACCTGAAACCACAATTTTATTGGGAAAGGGTAAGCACGAAGCTTAGTGAATTCAGACACCATAAATAACACAGTTATTTCCACACCACCTCTAAACAGATAATTGCACATAAACAGCATACAAGTCTACGAACAAATCATAAACATGCATACCTACACCATCCCACCCAAAGGCATAAGCTGGTCCACCCGACCACACAATAACCATGCAAGCATTACCCGGCTCCCCCGGGTTCCTACGCCACCCGCGTATATAAACCTCGGCCCCGCCGAGTCACTACGCCACCCGCGTATATAACCCTCGGCCCCACCGAGTTACTACGCCACCCGCGTATATAAACCTCGGCCCCACCGAACTCCTACGCCACCCACGTAGTCATAACAATAAAGGTTCGACTAGACGCCCCACTATTTAGTCCCGCGTCACAAACAATGAAAACTACCACACACGTACAAGTCGTAATGTAAAAAGTAACCGACATTAGTTATAGTGAGAGAACTCACCTCGTAAGCGCGCCTAGCTCACAAACAATAATTCAAGATTCACAAATCCAAGATCACTTCCCAACACCTAAACAATCGTTAAAATGTATTAACACGAGACCCGGACCCTAAAACACGACGCACCCTTAAATTGCCACTAAAACGACTTTCCGGTCTAACCAACAGGTCTGTTCGGGACCTGTTCCGACCTCCATAAACCCAGAAAATCCTCAATTAAATTTCATAACCAGAAAGTGCTCAGAGTTAGGGTTCCAAGGTAATATTATACACCTCCTAACGATTTTTCTACAATTTATTACAGATTTTACAAAATTGGTTAACTGCACAGCGAAAAACAGCACCTTTCGTTAAAAACAGTAGTTTGACACTAGCTACGGTCCGAACTGGTTTTTCCGCAAAACATAAGAAACTTACTAGACTCAGAATGGGAACTTTTGGCACTGGTTTCATCCCAATCCGACATTCCTAGCAGAAGTTATGGCTTTCCCAAAACAGTGGCAGAAACTGAGACTATTAGAACGGAACGCGATCTGCCACATCCGGATCTGCTGTATAAACAGCCAATTTGCGCCTAGCTAGAGGCCGAACCGGACTTCCGCTAAAACACGAAAAGTGTGCCCGGCACAGAGTGTGAACCGTGGGCACCGGATTCGCCTCAATCCGAGCTACGACGGAAAAGTTATGGCCGTCTCAAAACAGTGGCAGACAAACGTTTTCACATAAAATGATAACTAACGATTATAATCTCATTAAGACAATGCTTAACCCAAACAGCCCCGGGAAGCCTAAAACTTACTGGAACAGATTATACCAAGATGTAACAACAGCCGCCTTGCCGCCTCCGGCGGCGGTGGTGGTCGGCGGCGATCACGCACACACGCACACACACCCTCATATCACCGCCCTCTCTTTCGATCGCTCTACGCGAACCCACCCGCACCCGCAACCACACCAGCCCCGACCGCCCACGCCCGGCCACCACAGAGGCGGTGTGCGGCGGTGGTTGCTTCGCCGGAAAAGAAAAGGGAAAAAGGAAAGGAAACGAGAAGAGAATGTACCTCTCGACGATTACGATACCGCCGCAAGAAAAACAACAACCCTTCCTCCTTCTCGACTCTCTTCCTCACGACCTCCTTCTCGCCGGCGGCAGCAGCAGCGGCGGCAGCAGCAGCGGCGGTGGCCGGTGGTTCCTTCTTTCCGGTCGGTGCACAAACGAAAGCAAAAGGGAGGGGTGCCGTAGGGTTTGCGATTTCTTTTGTTTCTTGCTCACGACGCCAACACACACACAACCAAAAACAAAAGAATGGGTTTGGCTATTTCTTTTTCCTTTGTGTATTACTCACGGCAACAACACCCAAAACAATATACATAGGTCTCGATATTCCCTTGCATGGGCCGAACCCAAGGTGGGTCTTTGGGCCTTTGACACAAATAGTCCCTCCACTTACAACCCTCTCGTAACTAACCAAAAATTCCGACACTTTAACGATTTGACCCAACTCGACTAACCCCGATAACGGAAACCACAATAATTCAAACTTAAAAGAAAAGAATTAATACTAATAAATTACATACCGGGACACGGGCTTTACAACTCTCCCCCACTTGGATTAGACTTCGTCCTCGAAGTCTCTGCCTACGAATAGCTCCGGATAGTTCTCCCTCATCTCAATCCTCAGGTTCCTAAGTCCACTTGAAATCCCTTCTAAAACTTCTCGAATACTTTTCTAACTAACGTACTCCTTCTAGGACACTGGGATTATGATCGGCAGAACACCCCAACAATTGGAATCATTCCTAGCCAAGCGACTTCGGTTGTCCCCCAACCTTAGATATTCCATACATCCCGAGTCAAATCTCAAGCTCTAACCATTCTAAAGTTACCCACCAGTATACCCAACTGGATACTCGGATCCGATCATTCCTACCATTAACCGTCGATTAATTCCTACGAGTTCTAATAGACTCCCAAAACTTACCTTACACGCATCATCAAACCAGTAAATTTATAATCACCCACGAAGGTCATTCCACCACAACCATTCATCACAAGAAGGCATCTCAGGGTTACTACTACCATTACCCGCCCTAGGAAACCTAGTTACACCGTAACAAGATACACCTTAACGCCTACCTCCCAGGTACGTCTCAAGTCCCGGCACATCGGAACTACCTCTCAGGTAAGTGCCCAAGACTGTGTCCTCTTAGTGCCTACTGGAAAGTCAAAGTCATAACACATGGATACCGGAGTCCCACCCCGAGACACCCAACCGACCATTAAGACCGAGCAATTGACCCATGACTATCACGGACAAAATTCGGAATTTCCCCCGAAACTCTCTCGCGTTTGGCATTTTCCTCCAAAACTGCTACCTCCTGAGCACTACCTATCGACTCGAGAAGAGGTGCAACCACTGTTAACCGTTGACACAAGCCCCACAGTGGCTCACCATCCAGATGTCGACTAAGTGCGTCCGTAACAACATCCGCTTTACCGGGGTGGTAAAGTATCTCACCATCATAATCCTTGACCACGTCAATCCACCTCCTCTGACGCATGTTGAGGTTTTGCCGGTCATCAAGTACTGGAGGCTTTTATGGTTAGTGTATACACTTGACGCCATACAAATAGTGCCTCCAAATCTTGAGAGCAAACACCACCAAATCTTACATACCCTCCGGCAAAGTCAACATCGGAGCCTCGCATAACGCCTGCGTAGCTCCTCAAAGCCCTCTGCTGCTCTTCACCCCAACTAAAAGCCGCAGATTTCTTCGTCAATCGGGTCATCGGTAAAGCAATCTTGGAGAAATCCTGAATGGATCTCCGGAAGTACCCTGCTAACCCAAGAAAACTCCGTACTTCAGTGAGAGTCTTTGGCACTTCCCACCGCATCACAGCCGTAATCTTGGCCGGATCCACCATAATACCATTCTGGTTCACGACATGCCCTCGAAAGTGGACCTCTCGTAACCAGAACTCACACTTGGAGAGCTTAGCATACAGCTTCTCCCGCCTAAAAACTTCCAAAACTTCTCGCAAATGCATCTCATACTCTTCCTTCGACTTCGATTACACAAGAATATCGTCGATGAACACGATCACCGATCGATCCCACATAGGGCTACATACCCGGTTCATGAGGTCCATGAACGCTGCGGGTGCATTGGTGAGCCCGATAGGCATCACCACAAACTTGTAAATGTCCATAACGTGAACGAAAGGCCGTCTACTCCGTATCCTCTCTCCTCACCCGCATCCGATGATACCCCGATCTCAAATCAACCTTAGAGAACCACGAGGCTCCCTGAAGCTGATCGAACAAGTCATCGATCCTTGGCGGAGGATAACGATTCTTCACCGTAAGCTTATTCAACTCATGGTAGTCTATACACATCCGTTGGGACCCGTCTTTCTTTTTCACAAACAGAATCGGGGCTCCCCACGGTGGACAACTCGGCTTGATGAACTCCTTTTCGATAAGTTCCTGCAACGAGTGTACAACTCCTTCATTTCCGGTGGAGCCAGGCGATAAGGTGCGTTGGCCACCGGAGCAGCATCTGGAATCAAATCAATGCGGAACTCTACCTGTCGCTCGGAAGGTATCCCCGGTAACTCCTCGGGAAAATACGTCAGCAAACTCCCGTACAACTGGCACATCCTCCGCAGACTTCTTCTCTCCGTCGACGCGCGTGTCGATCACATACGCCAAAAATCCCTGACCACTATGTTGCAAGTACCTCCGAGCCCTCGCAGCCGAACATATCGCTGAGGTCCGCCTGGGCAAGCCGCCCTGAACTAGCATTTCTCCCCCGCTTGGGGTTCGAACTCGTACTTGTTTGCGACGACAAACAATCTCCGCATCATACGCATCCATCCAATCCATGCCCACAGTCACGCACAACTCCCGCATAGCGATCGGAATCAAATCAATCGGGAACTCACACCAGAGATCTCTAAAGTGCACCCCCGGTACACGTCAGTAACCGTCAAGGTCCTGTGTTCAGCAACTGCAACCACAAGTGGACAGCCTAACCGTCCTACAACTCGGCCCCAAACACTCACTGACTATGTGAGACACGGAAGGATGAGTAGCCCCGCTATCAATCGTCACCACAACAAGAACCGAGTTAACCAAGAACGTACCTGTCACCACTTTATACGTAGCTTGTGCCTCCTCCACTCCCAGTTGACGAACTCTACCTCAGGCCGCCTCCATCACTACAGCAAGTGAAGCATACTGCGCGGTACTCACAAACTCCCTGATCTTGGTACGTAACATATCCTTGTACCGTGTCCTCTTCATGTCCTCAAAAGCAGCAAGCTAAGGATAGAATAATGTCATTTCCGTGAACTTTCGGTTCACCTCCCTTATGGCCTCCACAGTTTGACAGAGCTCCACGAACTCTTTGGCACTCCTCTCCATTTCCACTAGAGGCACATGCTCTACACGAAACATACGACGAACTCCTCCCAGGTTAAGTAGTGCACCCGTTAAGCGTAAAAGCAGTAGCACACCAGTCTTTCGCTCCGTCTCGTAACATATTCACCGTGAAGTGAACCTTCTAGTTCGCAGGACAACCACCGGTAAGGAATGTGCACTCCATAACCGATCCCGACTCTCTTTTTCGGGGCTGCCCACCCGCAGGGGGTGGAATCGCCGCGATGCGCTCCTCCATCGACACTATTACCTCATCACGAATGGCGGTAATAATTTCGGGGATCGCCTCCTCAAAACATGCGTCACCTCGACCGCAAACATCTCACGAATCTGATCAGCAATAATTCCAGCATCAGCATCTGGATCAACATTATTTTTCCTCCCTAACGAGCTACTAGCACACATTAAAACCTGCTAACTACGCTCACACTCAACTCTTCGGATTCTCCGTGACTTTCCCCGACTCGAGCACGGATCCTGTGCTTCAGATAGTAGGAGCTATGCTACTACCCTTCACACCTATCCTTACTCGTTTCGAGTCCTGTCCCGGGACGTCCAAGTAGTTGCTTACCACAAACAAACACATATGCCCATTCCGGCATATGCAAACACTTTTCCTAGCTCCCTAGAAAAGTCGTAATACCCCACCACCCTTGCTAGAACGGAACCCCCACTAGCCCTGACGAGTCGCCTCGTAAACGCACAGTCGTATACAGTGAAACCAGATAGACATTCGAATATAAGATTCTATCCTACAACGGTTGGACTCAAACAAGAGCTGCGCAATAGAACTAAATCCAACATTCTAAGGCTATTCAGTTCCTACTGCATACAACCTAAGGTGCATTCACATAACAACCTATCAAGGCTAGCATGAGTTCCTAATAGCAAGTAACAAGTATACAGTACCACAAAATCCACGTAAGCAATCTAGCATACATACTCCTATGTTCTAGAAAGCAATCTAGCATACGTACTCATATGTAAACGCTATTCCCAGCTCACTAGGAATTTCATCTCATCCCACTACTCTTGCTACAACGGAATCCCTGTTAGCCATAACGAGTGGTCTCGCGAATACCCAGTCGCACGCAGCGTGAATCAAATAGACATTCGAATACAAGATTCTATCCTAGAACGGTTGGACTCAAACAAGAGCTGCGCAATAGAACTAAATCAAATATTCTAAGGCTATATGATTCTTACTGCATGCAACCTATAGGGCCTTCACTTGACAACCTACTATAACTAGCATTGATTCCTACTAGCAAGCAGTCATCGTACAGTACAGTGTAAACAACCTAGGCAATCTAGCATGCATACCCTATGCCTAGAAAGCAATAAATACACTAAGTGCTGTACCTTCCCAATTGGCGTCGGCTGACTGTACACACTGCGCCCACGATCACCGTTTCCCAAACGGGCTTTCTCCGTTCATTTATTTTCAAAGATTTTAATAAGAGAGTTTAAAAAACTTCATAGCCGCAACTTGAGACCAAACACACCGAGATGTGTTTGATTCACTCAAACTGTGCTCTGATACCAAGTTGTAACGTCCCAAAAATTACAAGGAATTTAAAATTTTTAAAGTAACATTTCATTAATTAAAACTCATTTAATAATTCAGTCGTTTCGTTTGCAAACTCATAATTAATATTCTCACGAACAATAAACAGCGGAATAAATGTCTAAAATTAAAATCATAAAAGTAATCAACTCTTCCCACGCGCCAGTGTGTACTCGTCACGTCTTGGAGCCACTCGTACCTGAAACCACAATTTTATTGGGAAAGGGTAAGCACGAAGCTTAGTGAATTCAGACACCATAAATAACACAGTTATTTCCACACCACCTCTAAACAGATAATTGCACATAAACAGCATACAAGTCTACGAACAAATCATAAACATGCATACCTACACCATCCCACCCAAAGGCATAAGCTGGTCCACCCGACCACACAATAACCATGCAAGCATTACCCGGCTCCCCCGGGTTCCTACGCCACCCGCGTATATAAACCTCGGCCCCGCCGAGTCACTACGCCACCCGCGTATATAACCCTCGGCCCCACCGAGTTACTACGCCACCCGCGTATATAAACCTCGGCCCCACCGAACTCCTACGCCACCCACGTAGTCATAACAATAAAGGTTCGACTAGACGCCCCACTATTTAGTCCCGCGTCACAAACAATGAAAACTACCACACACGTACAAGTCGTAATGTAAAAAGTAACCGACATTAGTTATAGTGAGAGAACTCACCTCGTAAACGCGCCTAGCTCACAAACAATAATTCAAGATTCACAAATCCAAGATCACTTCCCAACACCTAAACAATCGTTAAAATGTATTAACACGAGACCCGGACCCTAAAACACGACGCACCCTTAAATTGCCACTAAAACGACTTTCCGGTCTAACCAACAGGTCTGTTCGGGACCTGTTCCGACCTCCATAAACCCAGAAAATCCTCAATTAAGTTTCATAACCAGAAAGTGCTCAGAGTTAGGGTTCCAAGGTAATATTATACACCTCCTAACGATTTTTCTACAATTTATTACAGATTTTACAAAATTGGTTAACTGCACAGCGAAAAACAGCACCTTTCGTTAAAAACAGTAGTTTGACACTAGCTACGGTCCGAACTGGTTTTTCCGCAAAACATAAGAAACTTACTAGACTCAGAATGGGAACTTTTGGCACTGGTTTCATCCCAATCCGACATTCCTAGCAGAAGTTATGGCTTTCCCAAAACAGTGGCAGAAACTGAGACTATTAAAACGGAACGCGATCTGCCACATCCGGATCTGCTGTATAAACAGCCAATTTGCGCCTAGCTAGAGGCCGAACCGGACTTCCGCTAAAACACGAAAAGTGTGCCCGGCACAGAGTGTGAACCGTGGGCACCGGATTCGCCTCAATCCGAGCTACGACGGAAAAGTTATGGCCGTCGCAAAACAGTGGCAGACAAACGTTTTCACATAAAATGATAACTAACGATTATAATCTCATTAAGACAATGCTTAACCCAAACAGCCCCGGGAAGCCTAAAACTTACTGGAACAGATTATACCAAGATGTAACAACAGCCGCCTTGCCGCCTCCGGCGGCGGTGGTGGTCGGCGGCGATCACGCACACACGCACACACACCCTCATATCACCGCCCTCTCTTTCGATCGCTCTACGCGAACCCACCCGCACCCGCAACCACACCAGCCCCGACCGCCCACGCCCGGCCACCACAGAGGCGGCGTGCGGCGGTGGTTGCTTCGCCGGAAAAGAAAAGGGAAAAAGGAAAGGAAACGGGAAGAGAATGTACCTCTCGACGATTACGATACCGCCGCAAGAAAAACAACAACCCTTCCTCCTTCTCGACTCTCTTCCTCACGACCTCCTTCTCGCCGGCGTAACAGCTCCGGCGGCAGCAGCAGCGGCGGTGGCCGGTGGTTCCTTCTTTCCGGTCGGTGCACAAACGAAAGCAAAAGGGAGGGGTGCCGTAGGGTTTGCGATTTCTTTTGTTTCTTGCTCACGACGCCAACACACACACAACCAAAAACAAAAGAATGGGTTTGGCTATTTCTTTTTCCTTTGTGTATTACTCACGGCAACAACACCCAAAACAATATACATAGGTCTCGATATTCCCTTGCATGGGCCGAACCCAAGGTGGGTCTTTGGGCCTTTGACACAAATAGTCCCTCCACTTACAACCCTCTCGCAACTAACCAAAAATTCCGACACTTTAACGATTTGACCCAACTCGACTAACCCCGATAACGGAAACCACAATAATTCAAACTTAAAAGAAAAGAATTAATACTAATAAATTACATACCGGGACACGGGCTTTACAACTCTCCCCCACTTGGATTAGACTTCGTCCTCGAAGTCTCTGCCTACGAATAGCTCCGGATAGTTCTCCCTCATCTCAATCCTCAGGTTCCTAAGTCCACTTGAAATCCCTTCTAAAACTTCTCGAATACTTTTCTAACTAACGTACTCCTTCTAGGACACTGGGGTTATGATCGGCAGAACACCCCAACAATTGGAATCATTCCTAGCCAAGCGACTTCGGTTGTCCCCCAACCTTAGATATTCCATACATCCCGAGTCAAATCTCAAGCTCTAACCATTCTAAAGTTACCCACCAGTATACCCAACTGGATACTCGGATCCGATCATTCCTACCATTAACCGTCGATTAATTCCTACGAGTTCTAATAGACTCCCAAAACTTACCTTACACGCATCATCAAACCAGTAAATTTATAATCACCCACGAAGGTCATTCCACCACAACCATTCATCACAAGAAGGCATCTCAGGGTTACTACTACCATTACCCGCCCTAGGAAACCTAGTTACACCGTAACAAGATACACCTTAACGCCTACCTCCCAGGTACGTCTCAAGTCCCGGCACATCGGAACTACCTCTCAGGTAAGTGCCCAAGACTGTGTCCTCTTAGTGCCTACTGGAAAGTCAAAGTCATAACACATGGATACCGGAGTCCCACCCCGAGACACCCAACCGACCATTAAGACCGAGCAATTGACCCATGACTATCACGGACAAAATTCGGAATTTCCCCCGAAACTCTCTCGCGTTTGGCATTTTCCTCCAAAACTGCTACCTCCTGAGCACTACCTATCGACTCGAGAAGAGGTGCAACCACTGTTAACCGTTGACACAAGCCCCACAGTGGCTCACCATCCAGATGTCGACTAAGTGCGTCTGTAACAACATCCGCTTTACCGGGGTGGTAAAGTATCTCACCATCATAATCCTTGACCACGTCAATCCACCTCCTCTGACGCATGTTGAGGTTTTGCCGGTCATCAAGTACTGGAGGCTTTTATGGTTAGTGTATACACTTGACGCCATACAAATAGTGCCTCCAAATCTTGAGAGCAAACACCACCAAATCTTACATACCCTCCGGCAAAGTCAACATCGGAGCCTCGCATAACGCCTGCGTAGCTCCTCAAAGCCCTCTGCTGCTCTTCACCCCAACTAAAAGCCGCAGATTTCTTCGTCAATCGGGTCATCGGTAAAGCAATCTTGGAGAAATCCTGAATGGATCTCCGGAAGTACCCTGCTAACCCAAGAAAACTCCGTACTTCAGTGAGAGTCTTTGGCACTTCCCACCGCATCACAGCCGTAATCTTGGCCGGATCCACCATAATACCATTCTGGTTCACGACATGCCCTCGAAAGTGGACCTCTCGTAACCAGAACTCACACTTGGAGAGCTTAGCATACAGCTTCTCCCGCCTAAAAACTTCCAAAACTTCTCGCAAATGCATCTCATACTCTTCCTTCGACTTCGATTACACAAGAATATCGTCGATGAACACGATCACCGATCGATCCCACATAGGGCTACATACCCGGTTCATGAGGTCCATGAACGCTGCGGGTGCATTGGTGAGCCCGAGAGGCATCACCACAAACTTGTAAATGTCCATAACGTGAACGAAAGGCCGTCTACTCCGTATCCTCTCTCCTCACCCGCATCCGATGATACCCCGATCTCAAATCAACCTTAGAGAACCACGAGGCTCCCTGAAGCTGATCGAACAAGTCATCGATCCTTGGCGGAGGATAACGATTCTTCACCGTAAGCTTATTCAACTCATGGTAGTCTATACACATCCGTTGGGACCCGTCTTTCTTTTTCACAAACAGAATCGGGGCTCCCCACGGTGGACAACTCGGCTTGATGAACTCCTTTTCGATAAGTTCCTGCAACGAGTGTACAACTCCTTCATTTCCGGTGGAGCCAGGCGATAAGGTGCGTTGGCCACCGGAGCAGCATCCGGAATCAAATCAATGCGGAACTCTACCTGTCGCTCGGAAGGTATCCCCGGTAACTCCTCGGGAAAATACGTCAGCAAACTCCCGTACAACTGGCACATCCTCCGCAGACTTCTTCTCTCCGTCGACGCGCGTGTCGATCACATACGCCAAAAATCCCTGACCACTATGTTGCAAGTACCTCCGAGCCCTCGCAGCCGAACATATCGCTAATGTCCGCCTGGGCAAGCCGCCCTGAACTAGCATTTCTCCCCCGCTTGGGGTTCGAACTCGTACTTGTTTGCGACGACAAACAATCTCCGCATCATACGCATCCATCCAATCCATGCCCACAGTCACGCACAACTCCCGCATAGCGATCGGAATCAAATCAATCGGGAACCTCACACCAGAGATCTCTAAAGTGCACCCCCGGTACACGTCAGTAACCGTCAAGGTCCTGTGTTCAGCAACTGCAACCACAAGTGGACAGCCTAACCGTCCTACAACTCGGCCCCAAACACTCACTGACTATGTGAGACACGGAAGGATGAGTAGCCCCGCTATCAATCGTCACCACAGCAAGAACCGAGTTAACCAAGAACGTACCTGTCACCACTTTATACGTAGCTTGTGCCTCCTCCACTCCCAGTTGACGAACTCTACCTCAGGCCGCCTCCATCACTACAGCAAGTGAAGCATACTGCGCGGTACTCACAAACTCCCTGATCTTGGTACGTAACATATCCTTGTATCGTGTCCTCTTCATGTCCTCAAAAGCAGCAAGCTAAGGATAGAATAATGTCATTTCCGTGAACTTTCGGTTCACCTCCCTTATGGCCTCCACAGTTTGACAGAGCTCCACGAACTCTTTGGCACTCCTCTCCATTTCCACTAGAGGCACATGCTCTACACGAAACATACGACGAACTCCTCCCAGGTTAAGTAGTGCACCCGTTAAGCGTAAAAGCAGTAGCACACCAGTCTTTCGCTCCGTCTCGTAACAGATTCACCGTGAAGTGAACCTTCTAGTTCGCAGGACAACCACCGGTAAGGAATGTGCACTCCATAACCGATCCCGACTCTCTTTTTCGGGGCTGCCCACCCGCAGGGGGTGGAATCGCCGCGATGCGCTCCTCCATCGACACTATTACCTCATCACGAATGGCGGTAATAATTTCGGGGATCGCCTCCTCAAAACATGCGTCACCTCGACCGCAAACATCTCACGAATCTGATCAGCAATAATTCCAGCATCAGCATCTGGATCAACATTATTTTTCCTCCCTAACGAGCTACTAGCACACATTAAAACCTGCTAACTAAGCTCACACTCAACTCTTCGGATTCTCCGTGACTTTCCCCGACTCGAGCACGGATCCTGTGCTTCAGATAGTAGGAGCTATGCTACTACCCTTCACACCTATCCTTACTCGTTTCGAGTCCTGTCCCGGGACGTCCAAGTAGTTGCTTACCACAAACAAACACATATGCCCATTCCGGCATATGCAAACACTTTTCCTAGCTCCCTAGAAAAGTCGTAATACCCCACCACCCTTGCTAGAACGGAACCCCCACTAGCCCTGACGAGTCGCCTCGTAAACGCACAGTCGTATACAGTGAAACCAGATAGACATTCGAATATAAGATTCTATCCTACAACGGTTGGACTCAAACAAGAGCTGCGCAATAGAACTAAATCCAACATTCTAAGGCTATTCAGTTCCTACTGCATACAACCTAAGGTGCATTCACATAACAACCTATCAAGGCTAGCATGAGTTCCTAATAGCAAGTAACAAGTATACAGTACCACAAAATCCACGTAAGCAATCTAGCATACATACTCCTATGTTCTAGAAAGCAATCTAGCATACGTACTCATATGTAAACGCTATTCCCAGCTCACTAGGAATTTCATCTCATCCCACTACTCTTGCTACAACGGAATCCCTGTTAGCCATAACGAGTGGTCTCGCGAATACCCAGTCGCACGCAGCGTGAATCAAATAGACATTCGAATACAAGATTCTATCCTAGAACGGTTGGACTCAAACAAGAGTTGCGTAATAGAACTAAATCAAATATTCTAAGGCTATATGATTCTTACTGCATGCAACCTATAGGGCCTTCACTTGACAACCTACTATAACTAGCATTGATTCCTACTAGCAAGCAGTCATCGTACAGTACAGTGTAAACAACCTAGGCAATCTAGCATGCATACCCTATGCCTAGAAAGCAATAAATACACTAAGTGCTGTACCTTCCCAATTGGCGTCGGCTGACTGTACACACTGCGCCCACGATCACCGTTTCCCAAACGGGCTTTCTCCGTTCATTTATTTTCAAAGATTTTAATAAGAGAGTTTAAAAAACTTCATAGCCGCAACTTGAGACCAAACACACCGAGATGTGTTTGATTCACTCAAACTGTGCTCTGATACCAAGTTGTAACGTCCCAAAAATTACAAGGAATTTAAAATTTTTAAAGTAACATTTCATTAATTAAAACTCATTTAATAATTCAGTCGTTTCGTTTGCAAACTCATAATTAATATTCTCACGAACAATAAACAGCGGAATAAATGTCTAAAATTAAAATCATAAAAGTAATCAACTCTTCCCACGCGCCAGTGTGTACTCGTCACGTCTTGGAGCCACTCGTACCTGAAACCACAATTTTATTGGGAAAGGGTAAGCACGAAGCTTAGTGAATTCAGACACCATAAATAACACAGTTATTTCCACACCACCTCTAAACAGATAATTGCACATAAACAGCATACAAGTCTACGAACAAATCATAAACATGCATACCTACACCATCCCACCCAAAGGCATAAGCTGGTCCACCCGACCACACAATAACCATGCAAGCATTACCCGGCTCCCCCGGGTTCCTACGCCACCCGCGTATATAAACCTCGGCCCCGCCGAGTCACTACGCCACCCGCGTATATAACCCTCGGCCCCACCGAGTTACTACGCCACCCGCGTATATAAACCTCGGCCCCACCGAACTCCTACGCCACCCACGTAGTCATAACAATAAAGGTTCGACTAGACGCCCCACTATTTAGTCCCGCATCACAAACAATGAAAACTACCACACACGTACAAGTCGTAATGTAAAAAGTAACCGACATTAGTTATAGTGAGAGAACTCACCTCGTAAGCGCGCCTAGCTCACAAACAATAATTCAAGATTCACAAATCCAAGATCACTTCCCAACACCTAAACAATCGTTAAAATGTATTAACACGAGACCCGGACCCTAAAACACGACGCACCCTTAAATTGCCACTAAAACGACTTTCCGGTCTAACCAACAGGTCTGTTCGGGACCTGTTCCGACCTCCATAAACCCAGAAAATCCTCAATTAAATTTCATAACCAGAAAGTGCTCAGAGTTAGGGTTCCAAGGTAATATTATACACCTCCTAACGATTTTTCTACAATTTATTACAGATTTTACAAAATTGGTTAACTGCACAGCGAAAAACAGCACCTTTCGTTAAAAACAGTAGTTTGACACTAGCTACGGTCCGAACTGGTTTTTCCGCAAAACATAAGAAACTTACTAGACTCAGAATGGGAACTTTTGGCACTGGTTTCATCCCAATCCGACATTCCTAGCAGAAGTTATGGCTTTCCCAAAACAGTGGCAGAAACTGAGACTATTAGAACGGAACGCGATCTGCCACATCCGGATCTGCTGTATAAACAGCCAATTTGCGCCTAGCTAGAGGCCGAACCGGACTTCCGCTAAAACACGAAAAGTGTGCCCGGCACAGAGTGTGAACCGTGGGCACCGGATTCGCCTCAATCCGAGCTACGACGGAAAAGTTATGGCCGTCTCAAAACAGTGGCAGACAAACGTTTTCACATAAAATGATAACTAACGATTATAATCTCATTAAGACAATGCTTAACCCAAACAGCCCCGGGAAGCCTAAAACTTACTGGAACAGATTATACCAAGATGTAACAACAGCCGCCTTGCCGCCTACGGCGGCGGTGGTGGTCGGCGGCGATCACGCACACACGCACACACACCCTCATATCACCGCCCTCTCTTTCGATCGCTCTACGCGAACCCACCCGCACCCGCAACCACACCAGCCCCGACCGCCCACGCCCGGCCACCACAGAGGCGGTGTGCGGCGGTGGTTGCTTCGCCGGAAAAGAAAAGGGAAAAAGGAAAGGAAACGAGAAGAGAATGTACCTCTCGACGATTACGATACCGCCGCAAGAAAAACAACAACCCTTCCTCCTTCTCGACTCTCTTCCTCACGACCTCCTTCTCGCCGGCGTAACAGCTCCGGCGGCAGCAGCAGCGGCGGTGGCCGGTGGTTCCTTCTTTCCGGTCGGTGCACAAACGAAAGCAAAAGGGAGGGGTGCCGTAGGGTTTGCGATTTCTTTTGTTTCTTGCTCACGACGCCAACACACACACAACCAAAAACAAAAGAATGGGTTTGGCTATTTCTTTTTCCTTTGTGTATTACTCACGGCAACAACACCCAAAACAATATACATAGGTCTCGATATTCCCTTGCATGGGCCGAACCCAAGGTGGGTCTTTGGGCCTTTGACACAAATAGTCCCTCCACTTACAACCCTCTCGCAACTAACCAAAAATTCCGACACTTTAACGATTTGACCCAACTCGACTAACCCCGATAACGGAAACCACAATAATTCAAACTTAAAAGAAAAGAATTAATACTAATAAATTACATACCGGGACACGGGCTTTACAACTCTCCCCCACTTGGATTAGACTTCGTCCTCGAAGTCTCTGCCTACGAATAGCTCCGGATAGTTCTCCCTCATCTCAATCCTCAGGTTCCTAAGTCCACTTGAAATCCCTTCTAAAACTTCTCGAATACTTTTCTAACTAACGTACTCCTTCTAGGACACTGGGATTATGATCGGCAGAACACCCCAACAATTGGAATCATTCCTAGCCAAGCGACTTCGGTTGTCCCCCAACCTTAGATATTCCATACATCCCGAGTCAAATCTCAAGCTCTAACCATTCTAAAGTTACCCACCAGTATACCCAACTGGATACTCGGATCCGATCATTCCTACCATTAACCGTCGATTAATTCCTACGAGTTCTAATAGACTCCCAAAACTTACCTTACACGCATCATCAAACCAGTAAATTTATAATCACCCACGAAGGTCATTCCACCACAACCATTCATCACAAGAAGGCATCTCAGGGTTACTACTACCATTACCCGCCCTAGGAAACCTAGTTACACCTTAACGCCTACCTCCCAGGTACGTCTCAAGTCCCGGCACATCGGAACTACCTCTCAGGTAAGTGCCCAAGACTGTGTCCTCTTAGTGCCTACTGGAAAGTCAAAGTCATAACACATGGATACCGGAGTCCCACCCCGAGACACCCAACCGACCATTAAGACCGAGCAATTGACCCATGACTATCACGGACAAAATTCGGAATTTCCCCCGAAACTCTCTCGCGTTTGGCATTTTCCTCCAAAACTGCTACCTCCTGAGCACTACCTATCGACTCGAGAAGAGGTGCAACCACTGTTAACCGTTGACACAAGCCCCACAGTGGCTCACCATCCAGATGTCGACTAAGTGCGTCCGTAACAACATCCGCTTTACCGGGGTGGTAAAGTAT
The DNA here is from genome assembly GCA_033807775.1 of Saussurea involucrata. Lineage (NCBI taxonomy): Eukaryota > Viridiplantae > Streptophyta > Magnoliopsida > Asterales > Asteraceae > Saussurea > Saussurea involucrata. Next base: position 35,416,422 of record CM066323.1, read on the forward strand.
CTCACCATCATAATCCTTGACCACGTCAATCCACCTCCTCTGACGCATGTTGAGGTTTTGCCGGTCATCAAGTACTGGAGGCTTTTATGGTTAGTGTATACAGTTGACGCCATACAAATAGTGCCTCCAAATCTTGAGAGCAAACACCACCAAATCTTACATACCCTCCGGCAAAGTCAACATCGGAGCCTCGCATAACGCCTGTGTAGCTCCTCAAAGCCCTCTGCTGCTCTTCACCCCAACTAAAAGCCGCAGATTTCTTCGTCAATCGGGTCATCGGTAAAGCAATCTTGGAGAAATCCTGAATGGATCTCCGGAAGTACCCTGCTAACCCAAGAAAACTCCGTACTTCAGTGAGAGTCTTTGGCACTTCCCACCGCATCACAGCCGTAATCTTGGCCGGATCCACCATAATACCATTCTGGTTCACGACATGCCCTCGAAAGTGGACCTCTCGTAACCAGAACTCACACTTGGAGAGCTTAGCATACAGCTTCTCCCGCCTAAAAACTTCCAAAACTTCTCGCAAATGCATCTCATACTCTTCCTTCGACTTCGATTACACAAGAATATCGTCGATGAACACGATCACCGATCGATCCCACATAGGGCTACATACCCGGTTCATGAGGTCCATGAACGCTGCGGGTGCATTGGTGAGCCCGAGAGGCATCACCACAAACTTGTAAATGTCCATAACGTGAACGAAAGGCCGTCTACTCCGTATCCTCTCTCCTCACCCGCATCCGATGATACCCCGATCTCAAATCAACCTTAGAGAATCACGAGGCTCCCTGTAGCTGATCGAACAAGTCATCGATCCTTGGCGGAGGATAACGATTCTTCACCGTAAGCTTATTCAACTCATGGTAGTCTATACACATCCGTTGGGACCCGTCTTTCTTTTTCACAAACAGAATCGGGGCTCCCCACGGTGGACAACTCGGCTTGATGAACTCCTTTTCGATAAGTTCCTGCAACGAGTGTACAACTCCTTCATTTCCGGTGGAGCCAGGCGATAAGGTGCGTTGGCCACCGGAGCAGCATCCGGAATCAAATCAATGCGGAACTCTACCTGTCGCTCGGAAGGTATCCCCGGTAACTCCTCGGGAAAATACGTCAGCAAACTCCCGTACAACTGGCACATCCTCCGCAGACTTCTTCTCTCCGTCGACGCGCGTGTCGATCACATACGCCAAAAATCCCTGACCACTGTGTTGCAAGTACCTCCGAGCCCTTGCAGCCGAACATATCGCTGAGGTCCGCCTGGGCAAGCCGCCCTGAACTAGCATTTCTCCCCCGCTTGGGGTTCGAACTCGTACTTGTTTGCGACGACAAACAATCTCCGCATCATACGCATCCATCCAATCCATGCCCACAGTCACGCACAACTCCCGCATAGCGATCGGAATCAAATCAATCGGGAACCTCACACCAGAGATCTCCAAAGTGCACCCCCGGTACACGTCAGTAACCGTCAAGGTCCTGTGTTCAGCAACTGCAACCACAAGTGGACAGCCTAACCGTCCTACAACTCGGCCCCAAACACTCACTGACTATGTGAGACACGGAAGGATGAGTAGCCCCGCTATCAATCGTCACCACAGCAAGAACCGAGTTAACCAAGAACGTACCTGTCACCACTTTATACGTAGCTTGTGCCTCCTCCACTCCCAGTTGACGAACTCTACCTCAGGCCGCCTCCATCACTACAGCAAGTGAAACATACTGCGCGGTACTCACAAACTCCCTGATCTTGGTACGTAACATATCCTTGTACCGTGTCCTCTTCATGTCCTCAAAAGCAGCATGCTAAGGATAGAATAATGTCATTTCCGTGAACTTTCGGTTCACCTCCCTTATGGCCTCCACAGTCTGACAGAGCTCCACGAACTCTTTGGCACTCCTCTCCATTTCCACTAGAGGCACATGCTCTACACGAAACATACGACGAACTCCTCCCAGGTTAAGTAGTGCGCCCGTTATGCGTCAAAGCAGTAGCACACCAGTCTTTCGCTCCGTCTCGTAACAGATTCACCGTGAAGTGAACCTTCTAGTTCGCAGGACAACCACCGGTAAGGAATGTGCACTCCATAACCGATCCCGACTCTCTTTTTCGGGGCTGCCCACCCGCAGGGGGTGGAATCGCCGCGATGCGCTCCTCCATCGACACTATTACCTCATCATGAATGGCGGTAATAATTTCGGGGATCGCCTCCTCAAAACATGCGTCACCTCGACCGCAAACATCTCACGAATCTGATCAGCAATAATTCCAGCATCAGCATCTGGATCAACATTATTTTTCCTCCCTAACGAGCTACTAGCACACATTAAAACCTGCTAACTACGCTCACACTCAACTCTTCGGATTCTCCGTGACTTTCCCCGACTCGAGCACGGATCATGTGCTTCAGATAGTAGGAGCTCTGCTACTACCCTTCACACCTATCCTTACTCGTTTCGAGTCCTGTCCCGGGACGTCCAAGTAGTTGCTTACCACAAACAAACACATATGCCCATTCCGGCATATGCAAACACTTTTCCTAGCTCCCTAGAAAAGTCGTAATACCCCACCACCCTTGCTAGAACGGAACCCCCACTAGCCCTGACGAGTCGCCTCGTAAACGCACAGTCGTATACAGTGAAACCAGATAGACATTCGAATATAAGATTCTATCCTACAACGGTTGGACTCAAACAAGAGCTGCGCAATAGAACTAAATCCAACATTCTAAGGCTATTCAGTTCCTACTGCATACAACCTAAGGTGCATTCACATAACAACCTATCAAGGCTAGCATGAGTTCCTAATAGCAAGTAACAAGTATACAGTACCACAAAATCCACGTAAGCAATCTAGCATACATACTCCTATGTTCTAGAAAGCAATCTAGCATACGTACTCATATGTAAACGCTATTCCCAGCTCACTAGGAATTTCATCTCATCCCACTACTCTTGCTACAACGGAATCCCTGTTAGCCATAACGAGTGGTCTCGCGAATACCCAGTCGCACGCAGCGTGAATCAAATAGACATTCGAATACAAGATTCTATCCTAGAACGGTTGGACTCAAACAAGAGCTGCGCAATAGAACTAAATCAAATATTCTAAGGCTATATGATTCTTACTGCATGCAACCTATAGGGCCTTCACTTGACAACCTACTATAACTAGCATTGATTCCTACTAGCAAGCAGTCATCGTACAGTACAGTGTAAACAACCTAGGCAATCTAGCATGCATACCCTATGCCTAGAAAGCAATAAATACACTAAGTGTTGTACCTTCCCAATTGGCGTCGGCTGATTGTACACACTGCGCCCACGATCACCGTTTCCCAAACGGGCTTTCTCCGTTCATTTATTTTCAAAGATTTTAATAAGAGAGTTTAAAAAACTTCATAGCCGCAACTTGAGACCAAACACACCGAGATGTGTTTGATTCACTCAAACTGTGCTCTGATACCAAGTTGTAACGTCCCAAAAATTACAAAGAATTTAAAATTTTAAAAGTAACATTTCATTAATAAAAACTCATTTAATAATTCAGTCGTTTCGTTTGCAAACTCATAATTAATATTCTCACGAACAATAAACAGCGGAATAAATGTCTAAAATTAAAATCATAAAAGTAATCAACTCTTCCCACGCGCCAGTGTGTACTCGTCACGCCTTGGAGCCACTCGTACCTGAAACCACAATTTTATTGGGAAAGGGTAAGCACGAAGCTTAGTGAATTCAGACACCATAAATAACACAGTTATTTCCACACAACCTCTAAACAGATAATTGCACATAAACATCATACAAGTCTACGAACAAATCATAAACATACATACCTACACCATCCCACCCAAAGGCATAAGCTGGTCCACCCGACCACACAATAACCGTGCAAGCATTACCCGGCTCCCCCGGGTTCCTACGCCACCCGCGTATATAAACCTCGGCCCCGCCGAGTCACTACGCCACCCGCGTATATAAACCTCGGCCCCACCGAACTCCTACGCCACCCGCGTAGTCATAACAATAAAGGTTCGACTAGACGCCCCACTATTTAGTCCCGCATCACAAACAATGAAAACTACCACACACGTACAAGTCGTAATGTAAAAAGTAACCGACATTAGTTATAGTGAGAGAACTCACCTCGTAAGCGCGCCTAGCTCACAAACAATAATTCAAGCTTCACAAATCCAAGATCACTTCCCAACACCTAAACAATCGTTAAAATGTATTAACACGAGACCCGGACCCTAAAACACGACGCACCCTTAAATTGCCACTAAAACGACTTTCCGGTCTAACCAACAGGTCTGTTCGGGACCTGTTCCAACCTCCATAAACCCAGAAAATCCTCATTTAAATTTCATAACCAGAAAGTGCTCAGAGTTAGGGTTCCAAGGACATATTATACACCTCCTAACGATTTTTCTACAATTTATTACAGATTTTACAAAATTGGTTAACTGCACAGCGAAAAACAGCACCTTTCGTTAAAAACAGTAGTTTGACACTAGCTACGGTCCGAACTGGTTTTTCCGCAAAACATAAAAACTTACTAGACTCAGAATGGGAACTTTTGGCACTGGTTTCATCCCAATCCGACATTCCTAGCAGAAGTTATGGCTTTCCCAAAACAGTGGCAGAAACTGAGACTATTAAAACGGAACGCGATCTGCCACATCCGGATCTGCTGTATAAACAGCCAATTTGCGCCTAGCTAGAGGCCGAACCGGACTTCTGCTAAAACATGAAAAGTGTGCCCGGCACAGAGTGTGAACCGTGGGCACCGGATTCGCCTCAATCCGAGCTACGGCGGAAAAGTTATGGCCGTCGCAAAACAGTGGCAGACAAACGTTTTCACATAAAATGATAACTAACGATTATAATCTCATTAAGACAATGCTTAACCCAAACAGCCCCGGGAAGCCTAAAACTTACTGGAACAGATTATACCAAGATGTAACAACAGCCGCCTTGCCGCCTCCGGCGGCGGTGGTGGTCGGCGGCGATCACGCACACACGCACACACACCCTCATATCACCGCCCTCTCTTTCGATCGCTTTACGCGAACCCACCCGCACCCGCAACCACACCAGCCCCGACCGCCCACGCCCGGCCACCACAGAGGCGGCATGCGGCGGTGGTTGCTTCGCCGGAAAAGAAAAGGGAAAAAGGAAAGGAAACGAGAAGAGAATGTACCTCTCGACGATTACGATACCGCCGCAAGAAAAACAACAACCCTTCCTCCTTCTCGACTCTCTTCCTCACGACCTCCTTCTCGCCGGCGTAACAGCTCCGGCGGCAGCAGCAGCGGCGGTGGCCGGTGGTTCCTTCTTTCCGGTCGGTGCACAAACGAAAGCAAAAGGGAGGGGTGACGTAGGGTTTGCGATTTCTTTTGTTTCTTGCTCACGACGCCAACACACACACAACCAAAAACAAAAGAATGGGTTTGGCTATTTCTTTTTCCTTTGTGTATTACTCACGGCAAAAACACCCAAAACAATATACATAGGTCTCGATATTCCCTTGCATGGGCCGAACCCAAGGTGGGTCTTTGGGCCTTTGACACAAATAGTCCCTCCACTTACAACCCTCTCGCAACTAACCAAAAATTCCGACACTTTAACGATTTGACCCAACTCGACTAACCCCGATAACGGAAACCACAATAATTCAAACTTAAAAGAAAAGAATTAATACTAATAAATTACATACCGGGACACGTTCTTTACAGTTCATCAAGAAGACTCTCTTCAGGAGAGTTCAGCTTCTGCCAGGAGGGTAACACAACCAAGGGGACGGGGTCGAGGTCGCGGGTCTACTTTCGTCACCCGAGAGAACCTAGTTGCTGAACTGGGAAAAATTCAGGAGACCCTGCAAGCTCTCCTGACCAAGCAGAATGAGTCAGCCTCGGGAAGCAGAGACGCAAGCGAGAACAAGGAGAGTGTAGAATTGTCAAGCCCAGTAGAGACTGGTAATGGGAGTCACTCAAAGGAAGTTTCTCTAGTGGTGAATGAGTTAGCAGCTAAAGGGTGCAGTTACAAGGCCTTTGCCTCATGCAAGCCCCCTACTTTTAAAGGCGAGTACGACCCTATCTTGGCGATGAAATGGGTGAAGGAAATGGAACTGGTCTTCGATACATGCAAATGTGCTGATGGGGATAGGGTAATGTTCGCCTTGTCCATGCTGAAATCTGATGCAATTTACTGGTGGGAGGCTGAGACTGGGGGAAAGGGTTCGGCAATGGCAAAGGGAATGCTGTGGGAAGCGTTTGTGGACAGGTTCAAAGCTCAGTTCTGCCCGCTCACGGCAGTGAAAAGATTGGAAGAAGAATTCTTGGGGTTGGAACAGGGTAGTATGACAGTGCGAGAATATACTACAAAGTTCATCGAGAAATCTCGCTTCGCAGATCTTTATGTGCCAACAGAAGAACGTCGAGTGGAACGTTTCATTCACGGATTGAAGGGCAGCATCCGAGAACTAGTTCTGACAAGAAACCCCACTACTTTTCAAACGGCCATTAACACGGCCGAAATGATCGAAAAGGAAAAGGATCGTCAGACGACTGAGAAGGGCGGTGATAAACGTAAATGGGATGGGCCGAGTAATGATTCCAGAAAGGGGAAAGTGTTCCGACCAGAAAACCGTGATAGTAAGGGTCCAACTAGCAGACCGTGTAGTAAGTGTAACAGAGTACACCGGGGAGAGTGCATGGCAGGTTCAAACTCACGCTACCGGTGTGGGGTGCCCGGTCATATGTCAAGGGATTGTCCCAAGGGAAAGACATGTCATCAGTGTGGGGCGATGGGTCACGTACGGTACGACTGTCCACAGTTGAAGAGGGATGGGTCAGCTCAGTACGGGAGCCGTCAAGGGGGAAGAAGCAGTGATAAGGGGGCTGAACTGGCGCGTCCGAAGGGACGTGCGTTCTGCATGACTGCGGAAGAGGCGGAGGAAATTTCAGATGTGGTGGCAAGTACGTTTCTAGTGAACTCTCTATGTGCCAAGGTGTTATTTGATTCCGGAGAAAATCGCTCCTTTGTATCGCATGCTTTTATGAAACGTTTGGGGGTGAGGCCTAGACGCTTGGAGAGAGCACTAGAGGTAGAAACCGCAAATGACAATTGGGTGTATGTTAAGGAGGTAGTAGAGGATTGTGTCATAGATATAGAAGGGAGGTTAGTGTCAATGAGATTGTATCCCATGGCAATGGGAGAGTTCGACATAGTGTTGGGAATGGACTGGCTAGCAGCAAACGAAGCGACTATCGTTTGTAACAAGAAATTGATCAGGGTTCGGTTACCTGATGGGGATACCGTAGTGATTTATGGGAATCGCCGTAATAGAACTACTAGTCTTATCTCCATGTTTAGGGCTACTAAAAGTTTGAGGAAGGCGTGTCAAGGGTTCTTGGCGTACGTGTTGGACGTCAAGAAGGAGAAGCGTGGGATGGGTGATGTGCGGGTGGTAAATGAGTATCCGAAAGTATTTCTGAACGACTTGACGAGCCTACCTCCGGATCGTCAGATCGAGTTCAGAATTGATTTGATGCCCGGAGCTGCGCCTATTGCCCGCGCGTCGTATAGATTGGCGCCGTCTGAGATGAAGGAAATGATGACTCAATTACAGGAGTTGTTAGATAAGGGATTTGTTAGACCGAGTACGTCTCCGTGGGGAGCACCTGTGCTATTCGTGAAGAAGAAGGACGGTACTATGCGAATGTGCATAGACTACCGAGAACTCAACAAAGTCACGATCAAGAACAAGTACCCGATACCTAGGATTGATGACCTGTTCGATCAGTTGCAAGGAGCCAATTACATTTCCAAGATAGACTTGAGGTCAGGTTATCATCAGCTCAAGGTACGGGAGGAGGATGTGCCGAAGACTGCCTTTAGAACCAGGTATGGACACTACGAATTCTTGGTGATGCCGTTCGGGTTAACCAACGCCCCGGCAGCATTCATGGATTTGATGAATAGGGTATGCCAACCCTATTTAGATCAGTTCGTGATAGTGTTCATAGATGATATCCTGATATTCTCAAAGTCGGAAGCGGAGCACGCTAGCCACCTTCGTACAATTCTCGAGCTATTGAAGCAAGAGAAGTTGTATGCGAAGTTTTTCAAGTGCGAGTTCTGGCTGAGGGAAGTGCAGTTCCTCGGGCACGTGGTGTCTGAGAAGGGGATCATGGTCGATCCAGCTAAGATTGAAGCCATCCGAGATTGGGAGCAACCTAAGAATCCGTCAGAAGTTCGAAGCTTCCTCGGGCTGGCGGGGTACTACCGGAAGTTTATCAAGGACTTTTTGCGTATTGCCACGCCACTGACCTCTTTAACGAAGAAGAATGTCAAGTTCGTCTGGTTAGAGAAACAAGAAGAGGCGTTTCAGAAATTGAAGGATATGCTGAGTAGCGCTCCGGTTTTGTCATTACCGGACGGTTCGGGCGATTTCGTGGTTTTCAGTGACGCATCGAAGCTCGGCTTGGGATGCGTACTCATGCAACGAGGTAAGGTGATCGCTTATGCCTCCCGGCAGTTAAAGGATCACGAGACTCGTTATCCTACGCATGATTTAGAATTGGCGGCGGTGGTTTTTGCCCTGAAGATTTGGCGACATTACCTGTATGGGACGAAGTGCCAGATCTTCACGGACCACAAGAGTTTATGTCATCTCTTTGATCAGAAAGAGTTGAATATGTGCCAAAGGAGATGGATTGAATTGTTGACCGACTATGACTGTAAGATCGAATACCATCCGGGGAAGGCGAACGTGGTGGCGGACGCTTTGAGCTGTAAGGAACGAGGTGAAACCCCCAGGATTGTGGCTATGAGGGCCGAGGTCACGTTCAATCTGTTAGCCGAAATAAAGAAATGGCAGGTTGAAGCGCTCGAAACCAAAAATCTTAAGAAGGAGAGAATGTTAGGACAAGCGTCCATGTTAGAGGAAGATAGTCGAGGGGTGAAATGTCTGAATGGGAGGATCTGGGTTCCGAAACTCGGAGAGCTCCGGAAGCTGATTCTTGAAGAAGCTAACAAGTCGAAGTACTCGATCCACCCCGGAACTAATAAGATGTACGGAGACCTGCGACGAGACTACTGGTGGCCCGGACTGAAGAAAGACGTGGCCCATCTAGTAGAGACCTGCATGACGTGTTCGCGTGTGAAAATTGAACATCAAAGACCGTTCGGGAAGCTTCAGTCGTTAGAGATACCAATGTGGAAATGGGACCAGATCACGATGGATTTCGTGGCCCATTTGCCTAGAACTCCAAAAGGTTTTGACGCTAGATGGGTAATTGTGGATCGTCTCACCAAGTCGGCACACTTCCTACCCATACACGAGTCTTACTCGTTGGAGCGGTTAGCAAGGTTGTACATCGACGAGATCGTAACCCGTCATGGTGTGCCCTTGTCGATTGTATCTGACCGAGATAGCAAGTTTACCTCCACATTTTGGAGGAGCTTTCAGAGAGAAATGGGATCACAGATCAAGATGAGTACCGCTTACCACCCTCAGACCGACGGTCAGAGTGAGAGGACGATCCAAACGTTGGAAGACATGTTAAGAGCTTGTGCCTTAGATTTCCAAGGCTCTTGGGAAAGGCATCTACCTTTGATCGAGTTCGCTTATAATAATAGCTATCACTCGAGCATCAAGGCAGCACCGTTTGAGGCGCTTTACGGTAGAAAATGTCGGACACCGTTGTGTTGGAACGAAGTCGGAGAGAGACAGTTAGCGGGGCCAGAAATTGTACAACTGACTTCGGATAAGATAGTTCAAGTACGGGAAAGACTGAAGGTCGCCCGCGACCGAAAGAAGAGTTATGCGGATAGGAGGCGGAAAGACATTGAATTTCAAGTCGGAGATCATGTCCTGTTAAAGGTATCTCCTTGGAAAGGAGTGGTACGATTTGGAAAACGTGGGAAGCTAAGCCCACGTTACATCGGACCGTTCGAGATTACGGAACGGGTTGGAGAAGTGGCTTATAGGTTGGACCTACCGGAAGAATTAAGTAGTATTCATAATGCGTTCCATGTGTCTAATTTAAGGAGATGTCTAGCCGACGCGACTAAAGCTGTGCCGTTGAATGACATTCAAGTGGACGAGAAATTGAACTTCGTAGAGGAACCTGAAGCAATCACGGATGTTAAGGTAAGGAAGTCGCGGAACAAGGAAACCAGGCTGGTCAAGGTGCAATGGCGTCATCACAAGGGCCCGGAGGCTACGTGGGAATTAGAATCGGCTATGACGACGAGGTACCCGCATCTCTTCCAATGAGGAATTCCGGGGACGGAATTCTTTTAAGGAGGGAGTGTTGTAACAACCCGTTTCTGTCAAGTGCATAGTTTGGTGGCCAAAGTGGAAGAAATGGAAGTTTTATTCAAGGGGTTGTTTTGAAAATGTGGGAGCTATAAAAAGGACCAGATCCCTAGGGTTACTAATCATTTGTTTTTGTGAGCGGCTGAGTACTGGAAGAGAAAGAACAGTGAAATGAGGGCTGGGATTGCGATTTTTTGAGGAAGAGGCTCTACCAGGTAAGGAATCTTAATTCCCTATTACTCTCCATGTAACCTGATAGTTAGATAAATCGTATTCCAGACTGTATTCCATATTTTAGCTGGGTTTGTGGATAAGAACACTGTGGAGAGTTTTAGCTCTCGATTGGGATTGTAATCTAATGAAAATCCTTGGGCTAGAAATTTGTGTTGTCTAAGGAGTACAATAGAACGATTTGGGTAAGAGTGTTGTGTTAAAATCTCAGCTTACTGGACTCCCTAGGAAGAAATCGAGTATGGAAGCGGTTAAGGTTCGTCCCTGTTCGGGTACCGGGAGTTCAGGGTACCGGGAGTCGGCATACCGGGAGTCGGTACCGGGAGTCATGGGTTGCTGGGACGAAGCTTGTTGGGCCAAAGAATATGTGGGCCGAGAGATGCTCCAGTGGACTTAGAAATTGCTAGGGCTTAGCATGCTTTTAAAAGAGATCCGTTATGGAGTAATGATCCAAATTTATTTTAGAGACCGAGCAAGAAGAGAGACTTATGATCATAATTGAGTGGCATCTAATTAATTTATAATTATTAACTAGGTGTACGGACGGAACAAGATACGAGGTTAGAAAGGAGTTAATATCAGGTGAGTTCCCTAAACCCTTTTTACGACGCGATGTGATAAATGTTTCTTTTACTGAGTATGGTTTATCGAGCATGAAAAGTATGAATTGATTTACATGGTTTTCATGAATGATCTTATCTTAAACAAAAGCGGTGTTTAGCATGACATTGTGAAAGTTATGATTTATGAAAAGTATATTTTTACATGTTTGCATGAGCATATGTGTACACTATGTGGAGTCGGTCTGCACTGTGGGATCTAAGAGAGGTTCTCGGGGTCTTAGGACTCTTGGTTATGTATGATAGACCAGTAGGGTGGAATTTGTTTTCATCCTAATCGGTAGAGGGGGATCCGCGGGGATTCCAAGTGGCGAGAAGGGAGTCTGCTGGGGCCCTGATCGCAATATGTTATGTGATCCACAACACAGTGCAGCACCATGTATGATGATATGTTACAGATTATTTATAAGTCTTTCAAATGTTTTCCAACTGTTTAACTATGTTGTTTTTGGAGGGAATTCACTAGACCTTTGGTCTAACCCTCGCTTTCAAAACTAAACCATTTTCAGGTAAGCGCGTAGCAGGTCCTTCCAAATAAGAACTAGGGAAGGAGACAAAAGAGGCATGGAGCTTAGAGAGACTCCAGTTTTGGATATGGTAGTTCAGATAGTGCTCGGCTGTGGAATGTAGAGACTTCCGCTGTCAATTTTGCCTAGTTTAGCTCATTGAAGTTTTAAAAGACAAGTTTATTTATGTAATTCGAATACCTATGTTATGTTATCGTATGATTATGAAGTTGGGACGTTACATACCATAAATTAAATAATTAACTATAAGGGTATGATTTTTAAATATATAAAATATTTTTTATGTAGTGTATATGATATATATTAAAATATATAAATCCAAAAAAATTCAAGATTGGGCTCATTTCGAACGTATCGAAGAGACGATTATAATGGTATAACTTGTTAAAATTAAAACGTATTTTTTTAACGTATTATAGTTAATAAACGATTATATGTGTTAAATGTAAAATTTAAATTATGAAAGTAAAAGGTATAAAGTAAAGTAAGTAAATAAGTATAGGGGTTGAAAGTGTAAATTTCAATTCCAAATTGTGATTTTGATTTCATATTTACACTTTCAACCCCTATACTTATTTACTAACTTTACTTTATACCTTTTACTTTCATAATTTAATTTTACATTTAACACATATAATCGTTTATTAACTAAAATACGTTAAAAAAATACGTTTTAATTTTAACAAATTACACCATTATAATCGTCTCTTCGATACGTTCGAAATGAGTCCAATCTTGAATTTTTTTGGATTTAATTATATTATTATATGTCATACGTTTACCCCCTTTTTTTGATATTGAATATTTTTTATTTAATTATATTATTATATGTCATACGTTTACGTTATTTTTTGATTTAATTATATTATTATTCATCGATATCTTCTTATTTTTTGAATTAATTATATTATTTTGAAATAAGGCAAATATTAACTAAAATACGTTACAAAATATCCAACAAATTCCAACTCTGATTACTCATTTAAATCAATATATTCGCGAGTACAAGTACGCTCTATATATTCTGTATACATATCTAATCTACGTCTGTATGGGTCGAACCATGTACTTGCAACTGAAAATCGACAACGTGTCCAATGGTGTGTGAGTGTGGGCATTGGGTATTCTCCGTTTAATACCACTTTTATGTAATGATTACCATTAACATGCACTATTGCAATTGACACGTGTTGGGATGGTGACGGCGGTGGTGTCCTGAATGGTAAGTATGTCACACTACCTGCCATACTGAGAACATGTAGTATGACATTGAACCTTGAAGCAGCTAGAATTCCCATTTCAGGCATAGCGATCCAATACATAGATGGTGCAAAGACGTCCTTCTTGAAAAAATTCAACGCATCATAAGTTCTTCGACACTCGTCGCTGCCAATCACACAAGAGTAGTATTCTTGATACTCAGTTAGTTCATCAATTAACACTCTGCGGATATTGTCCCATTGGTCTTCATGACCACCCAGACAAGTAGATATGGCTCGAAATCCACAATTTCCATCGCCCAATACATCTTGTATTTGTGTGATGTATGGATGAAATAAACTCGGGATTTGCTCAAGATATGGATTTGGGGGGTGGGTTGTCGCGGAAAATAGGAGCTATACCTCGCTGATTGAGTATGACCAAAATCTTCAGAGTTGATAAATGTTGGCGCGTTAGAACAACTGCGTCTAGCAGGGTCTTCAAGAATCTTTTTCTTTAGAGCTTGATTCTTTAGAGACGGACGTCCACGAGTGGTTCTATGAGCCGAAGGTTCATCAAACGACGGTTTTGATGACATTATTATATCCTTTAACTTTTTTAACAAACTTTTACGTCCATGGATTGGTTGTTTATTGAAATGATCTTTAAACACTTGAACTTCATCATCACATTGAATATCATCGCCTTGTGCGGACGCACATGGTGAGGAATCAAGTTTTTTCCAAAATACGTCGATCACATCAAGTGGAATGGATTTGTTTTGACAAGTATATAGTGCTTGTTCATGCGCACATGGCAACCCATGACTTGTACGCAGTTTACAATCACAATTTTCAGAAAATACGTCAGTCTTTAAAGACCGCTTATATTCACTGTAAATTATATCAAGTGCATAAGATGAAACAAAGCCCCACAAATTTTGAAAGTGTGATATTTGAAAACGATGTTTTCTAATAATTTTACTCATTTCAAAACTTGCTTTGATCGACGTGTCTTGTGACTGAATTACTTGATGAATATGAGATAAAATTCTTTTTAAGTCTGCTTGTGAGGTCTCCAAATATTTTTTTAATTTGGAATGTTGGCTTTCAACTCTATTTGTTGTGTGATTTCCAAAATTTAAATATTGATCAACCCACGCAGACACAAACATTTCTTTATACGGCGTCAACCATACCCTGTCCAGGTAATCCATTACACCTGGAAAATATAACAAATATATATACATATATCAATATCTTTAGTGATAACGGTTAAACTATCAATATCTAAATGTTAGTTATCATAATATTGTACCTGGTCGGTGACAAATTCTGGTGTTCGTGTCAAATCTTCTTCCATGTTTGTCATCTGCAACTTTGATATATATGTATATATATGAAGGATATATAGAGGGAGAGAGTTAGAGTGAAACAGGGAGAGAGCGAGAGTAAGAGAAGGAGAGAATGAATGAATTCGGATGAAAATCGAATGAACGATTCGTTCGATTTATAATGAATTATTTTTACTTTATTTCAAATCAATAATTTTTCTTTATTTCAAATCAATAACTTTTCTTTATTTCAAATCAAATTATTTATCGATATATATATATAAAGATTTTTTTTTTCAAAACTGGTTTTTTGTATATATAATAATTGTACACAATATTCAAAATACTTAAGATAAAAACTGATGATGTCGCATTTATAAACAAAAATATTTTTTATTCCAAATAATTCAATATTAGGCTCATTTCGAACGTATCGAAGAGACGATTATTCGTCGAAACCCCATTTCATATTCTTCTCGTGAAATCGATACTATTTTTCACCAACCCGATGTATAATCGATACTATTTTTCACCAACCCGATGTATAATCGATACTATTTTTCACCAACTCGTCGATACCTTCGAAATGAACCCATTTTTTTATATTTAATTATATCGAAATGAGCCCAATATTAACTAAAATACGTTAAAAAAATACTTTTTAACAACTTTCAAAATTTTAAATCGTGGACTCTTATTAGTTTATTCTTATCTCTAACCACTTTCACCACTTTCAAATCCTCAAATTATAAACTCCTCAAAAAACGTCATTCTTTAAACACATTTATAAAAAAAATTGATCGTTTTCTCAGAACCAATTAAGATAATTTAGAACATTAAAGTTGAGAAATTTATAATATAATATAGACACATATATAAATCGTTCGGCGTGAGGTTCGTTTATTTAATAAATGAACGAACATGAACACATTTTTTTGTGTAAAATCATCAAGTAAATTGATTTAATAATGGTAGTACGAGTTTTTAAAAATGGTAGTACGAGTTTACAGCCCTGTCCATTCATATAAAAATGGTAGTACGAGTTTTTAAAAACTGATTTTTTGTATATATATCAAATTCCTTAACGTATTTTAATGTAATCGTATTAACATAAATAATCGTATATGAACGACATAAGTTGATAAACACTTTTAAAAATAAGCATACGTTGTTTTAATAATCATTGGCGTTACAAAAATAAATGAGA
This sequence comes from Saussurea involucrata, assembly GCA_033807775.1. Lineage (NCBI taxonomy): Eukaryota > Viridiplantae > Streptophyta > Magnoliopsida > Asterales > Asteraceae > Saussurea > Saussurea involucrata. Next base: position 35,431,876 of record CM066323.1, read on the forward strand.
CAAAAAAACTCTCCTAACATATGATTATTATGTTAATGTGATAAAAATGTAAAACGAAAATTAAAAAAGTAAGAGATGTACCATAAATGATATATAATTAAATAATTAAATCAAAAAAATTCAATATTAGGCTCATTTCGAACGTATCGAATAGACGATTATAATGGTGTAACTTGTTAAAATTAAAACATATTTTTTAACGTATTTTAACTAATATACGATTATATGTGTTAATATAATAAATGTGTAAAATGAAAATTAAAAAAGTAAAAGGTATAAAGTAAATAAATTATATAAGTTTAAGGGTATAAAATGTAAATGTTAATTTACTTTTTGGTTACTTTTTGGTTTGTGAGATGGTTTGTGAGAGAGTGACATATTTGCAGGAGGGTGTGAATTTGCAGGGGGTGTGAATTTGCAGGGGGTGTTGAGGGGGGGTGTGAATAGTAACCCCTTATATATACATATATCCTTCCATGGCAACTGGGTCTTCTTGTTATGGAGAAGAGATAATTTTTTTTCTACTGGTTTGTTTCTCAAATGCCTGGATGGTAGTGTGAATGGAGAAAGGATTTGTGTGCTGCTGTTGTTGACATCATAATAGAAGATCAAGATCTTCTCTGCATGTGGAGTTATGGTTTGTTGAAATGAAGAACTTCAAAGTCTTCAATGGTGGTTGATGAAGATAGCATGTGGAGGAAAGTCTTGTAAGCATTAATGAGGATAGCAAAGAAGTCTTTATGCTAACTGATTGTGTTGACAATAACTATGTGAAAGGAACTCAAAAATGCTGCTGTGAGATTTCTGGGTTTTGGCAGCTAAGTCCATGCACGCATGCAAGAAGAAGATGAAAACTGTTCAAAGTACACGCATGCAACGGCTATTTGGTGTTTGGCTTGACTATAAATATCAGTGTCTTGCAGTTGAGAAAAATACACCACTGGATCATAAAACTCCATCTCAAGAGAACTGCAGTTTACAACATCATCACTCATAACCCATTCCTTTTTAAGATATATTTTTGGGTTAATATCAACTCTCAAAAACATCCAAGTGATAATTATTTTTACAGTGTTATTCCCATTGTGAGATATACAACATTGTAAGTGTTTGAATAGAGTGAGTGATCTACAATCTCAAGCAGAAGCAAGAGATATTCATATCATTGTATCAAGGTTTGTGTTCTACCATAAAGAGCACTTATAGTGGATCGTGTAGAGAAGTGTCTCGAAAAGTGGATTAGCCAATACGTTGGTGAACCACTTCCCAAATATCGGTGTCGGTATCAATTTTCTCTACCCTTATCTCTTTATATTTCCGCTGTGCATTTATATTGTTGTTATAATTTATAAAAGAAGTTTTTGAAAGTCCCCCTAAGGTTGTCTAACAATTGGTATCAGAGCGGGGCTTTCAAAAACTTTCTTGATTAACAAATTATTTTAAAACATCTTATCATTAAAATGGCTCATCAGCAAAATATTTTGTTTTCTAAACCACCTCCTATTGATATTGAAAAGTTTGGCATTTGGACCGAACTATTTGAATGCCACGTTCGTGGCAAGAGTCAAAAAATTTGGGATATTATTTCAAATGGAAATTTTATTCCCACCAAAATAGAAAATGATTTAGTCGTTGAAAAACCTGTTAGAGATTGGACTCCCACTGATGAGAGTTTGTATTGCTTAAATTTTGAAGCAAAAAATATACTTTATGCTGCTTTAAATTCCGATGAGATTGAAAGAGTTTTCACTTGTAGAACTGCTAATGAAATTTGGCAAAGTTTAAAAGACACTCATCGTGGAAACACACAAGTCAAAAGCAGTAAAATAAACATTTTAGTTCATGACTACGAACTATTTGAAATGACTCAAGATGAGTCGATTGATTCTATGTTCAAACGTTTTAACCTCATCATGACTACATTGAAAGGATTAGGTCGTACTTATCCTAATGAAGATTATGTAAGAAAGATTCTTCGAGCACTTCCGCCGGAGTGGATGCCGAAAATCACGTCTTTGGAAGATTCCCTAGACCTCTCAACCATGAAGCACGATGATCTCGTCGGCAATCTTAAAGTGCATGAAATTGCACTAAAAAGAAATCAAGTTCGGGAGCAAGTCGCAAAGAAATCCATAGCTCTAAAAGCCTCTGTCTCAAAAGATGAGAAAGAGAAGGAAAAGGAGAAAGAAACAAGTTCCTCGGATGACGAAACCGAAAATCCTGATGTCATAGCCAAGTTGGTAAGAAAGTTTTCTTTGTTTTTATCTAACAAGAAATTTGCCAAGAATGATAGGTTTCAAAGAAATGGAGACTACCGTCGTGGTGGTAAAAACCGAAGTCGCAACTTCCATAAAAGGGAGGACAAAAATGGCGAATCAAGTGACGATGAAAAAGCCAAGAAAAAGAAAGGCGTTTGCTACGTTTGCGGAGACAAGAATCATTATGCAAATGAGTGTCCAAAACGTGCAAAGCAAATCGACGCTCAAAAAGCTTTCGTTGGAGGCGCATGGAGCGCAAGCGAAGATGAGGACGGAGGTATTTGTCTCATGGCCGATCGTGAGGTATCAACTTCGTATTTTAATAATTATGATAGTGATTATAGTGATAATTATTATAATGATGATATGCATGACGATGAAAATCTTGATGAGCTTGAAGAATCATTTAATAAAATGGTCGCGCTTGCAAATCGTTTTAAAGATGAAAATGCAAAATTAAATGAATCCTTGTTGTTATGCAAAAATGAAATACATGATTGTAAACAAATAATTACATGTGATTTTAAAGCCAAAGAGGAGTTAAATGATAAAATCACCAATTTAGAAAAGAAGGTATGTGAAAAGGATGTATGTAAATCATGTACTATTCTAAATAAAAAGATTGCTTGCTTTGAGAAAAGAATAGTAGAAAACGATTTATGTGCTAAATGCGATATTCTCAAAAATGACAATGCATGTTTAAAAGCTAAGTGCGACTTATATGAAAAAGATAATCTGTTAGCTCATGCGTTTCAAAACAGCAATGAGAAAGTTCTCAAGATGCTAAATATGTCAAATCGCATAAATTGTAGAAAAGGTATTGGATCTGACTCATGTAAAGATACGTGTTCTTGTGTACAAATTAAAAAGAGTGTTGAAACACCTAAATTTGTTGAAACAAGAAAACCTTATGTGCCAAAACCTGCATATGTGTCCAAAATGAATAATGTGAATTATATGCCTAGGAAACCGTATGCTTGCATGTATAATATCAAATTTTCTAGACCAAAGAATAATGTAAATTTGCATGCTCCATTTTACGTCTTTGATAAATACGATCGTAAAATTAAAATGGTTAGAAAATGGATTCCGAAAGGAATGTTTAATATTGACAATCCCGGTGGATGCGCTTGTGGTTTTAAATCATTTATATGGTTTGTATGTTGTCGTGTTTGTTTCTTGTCGGCAACATGTTCCTTATTTGGTTTTGCAGTTTTATATATTATACTAACTGTCAAAAGGACCCGTAAGAAAAGGGGACCACGAAAATATTCTTTGCCTTTTGTAGGTAAATCCTTGACGTGGATTGGATACGTGACAGAGTTTGCTCACATAAAATGACCGAAAATTGAAACCTTAAAATCCGTTTTGGTGCAAGTGTTTCTTATTGGTCTTTGTTATTTCATGTCTATTATATGCTTATTTTTATGCATATTTATTATCCCTCAAATTTAAATCGCTATTAATTTGAGGGGGAGCCTTTTATTTTTAATTACCCATGAGATTATGCTCTCTCAAATATATGCATATTTTGAGGGGAAGCATATCGTCTTTCTTGACCCTTTTTGTTTCGACAAATGGGGGAGAGAAACAGCATATGCTATTGCTTAGCGGTTGTGTTTGTCATCATCAAAAAGGGGGAGATTGTTGGTGCAAGTGTACCACATCTCTATATAGTTTATATATTTATTTTGATGATTCCAAACACATCGTATTATTGTTTATCTAACAATTTATCCAAGTGTGCAGTTCTTGAAGATCACGAAAGATTTTATCTAAAGATTTCAAGACTGAAGTTTTGCGTCATATTATTTATATATCATAATGGTGATAACACGATAAATAATATACCAGTTGGATATTTCGAAAACCCAACCCAATACTGTTTTTGAAATATTTAATTTCTTAATAACAAAATCAAAAGTTTCCTATATAATAATATATATAAGATATTGGAGGGAGCATATTCTTTATCTATATTTTATATTATATATATATACTTCAAATCGTTTCCTACTACATATATATATATATATATATATATATATATATATATATATATATATATTATATATACATATATCCTTCCATGGCAACTGGGTCTTCTTGTTATGGAGAAGAGAGAATTTTTTTTCTACTGGTTTGTTTCTCAAATGCCTGGATGGTAGTGTGAATGGAGAAAGGATTTGTGTGCTGCTGTTGTTGACATCATAATAGAAGATCAAGATCTTCTCTGCATGTGGAGTTATGGTTTGTTGAAATGAAGAACTTCAAAGTCTTCAATGGTGGTTGATGAAGATAGCATGTGGAGGAAAGTCTTGTAAGCATTAATGAGGATGGCAAAGAAGTCTTTATGCTAACTGATTGTGTTGACAATAACTATGTGAAAGGAACTCAAAAATGCTGCTGTGAGATTTCTGGGTTTTGGCAGCTAAGTCCATGCACGCATGCAAGAAGAAGATGAAAACTGTTCAAAGTACACGCATGCAACGGCTATTTGGTGTTTGGCTTGACTATAAATATCAGTGTCTTGCAGTTGAGAAAAATACACCACTGGATCATAAAACTCCATCTCAAGAGAACTGCAGTTTACAACATCATCACTCATAACCCATTCCTTTTTAAGATATATTTTTGGGTTAATATCAACTCTCAAAAACATCCAAGTGATAATTATTTTTACAGTGTTATTCCCATTGTGAGATATACAACATTGTAAGTGTTTGAATAGAGTGAGTGATCTACAATCTCAAGCAGAAGCAAGAGATATTCATATCATTGTATCAAGGTTTGTGTTCTACCATAAAGAGCACTTATAGTGGATCGTGTAGAGAAGTGTCTCGAAAAGTGGATTAGCCAATACGTTGGTGAACCACTTCCTAAATATCGGTGTCGGTATCAATTTTCTCTACCCTTATCTCTTTATATTTCCGCTGTGCATTTATATTGTTGTTATAATTTATAAAAGAAGTTTTTGAAAGTCCCCCTAAGGTTGTCTAACAATTGGTATCAGAGCGGGGCTTTCAAAAACTTTCTTGATTAACAAATTATTTTAAAACATCTTATCATTAAAATGGCTCATCAGCAAAATATTTTGTTTTCTAAACCACCTCCTATTGATATTGAAAAGTTTGGCATTTGGACCGAACTATTTGAATGCCACGTTCGTGGCAAGTGTCAAAAAATTTGGGATATTATTTCAAATGGAAATTTTATTCCCACCAAAATAGAAAATGATTTAGTCGTTGAAAAACCTGTTAGAGATTGGACTCCCACTGATGAGAGTTTGTATGGCTTAAATTTTGAAGCAAAAAATATACTTTATGCTGCTTTAAATTCCGATGAGATTGAAAGAGTTTTCACTTGTAGAACTGCTAATGAAATTTGGCAAAGTTTAAAAGACACTCATCGTGGAAACACACAAGTCAAAAGCAGTAAAATAAACATTTTAGTTCATGACTACGAACTATTTGAAATGACTCAAGATGAGTCGATTGATTCTATGTTCAAACGTTTTAACCTCATCATGACTACATTGAAAGGATTAGGTCGTACTTATCCTAATGAAGATTATGTAAGAAAGATTTTTCGAGCACTTCCGCCGGAGTGGATGCCGAAAATCACGTCTTTGGAAGATTCCCTAGACCTCTCAACCATGAAGCACGATGATCTCGTCGGCAATCTTAAAGTGCATGAAATTGCACTAAAAAGAAATCAAGTTCGGGAGCAAGTCGCAAAGAAATCCATAGCTCTAAAAGCCTCTGTCTCAAAAGATGAGAAAGAGAAGGAAAAGGAGAAAGAAACAAGTTCCTCGGATGACGAAACCGAAAATCCTGATGTCATAGCCAAGTTGGTAAGAAAGTTTTCTTTGTTTTTATCTAACAAGAAATTTGCCAAGAATGATAGGTTTCAAAGAAATGGAGACTACCGTCGTGGTGGTAAAAACCGAAGTCGCAACTTCCATAAAAGGGAGGACAAAAATGGCGAATCAAGTGACGATGAAAAAGCCAAGAAAAAGAAAGGCGTTTGCTACGTTTGCGGAGACAAGAATCATTATGCAAATGAGTGTCCAAAACGTGCAAAGCAAATCGACGCTCAAAAAGCTTTCGTTGGAGGCGCATGGAGCGCAAGCGAAGATGAGGACGGAGGTATTTGTCTCATGGCCGATCGTGAGGTATCAACTTCGTATTTTAATAATTATGATAGTGATTATAGTGATAATTATTATAATGATGATATGCATGACGATGAAAATCTTGATGAGCTTGAAGAATCATTTAATAAAATGGTCGCGCTTGCAAATCGTTTTAAAGATGAAAATGCAAAATTAAATGAATCCTTGTTGTTATGCAAAAATGAAATACATGATTGTAAACAAATAATTACATGTGATTTTAAAGCCAAAGAGGAGTTAAATGATAAAATCACCAATTTAGAAAAGAAGGTATGTGAAAAGGATGTATGTAAATCATGTACTATTCTAAATAAAAAGATTGCTTGCTTTGAGAAAAGAATAGTAGAAAACGATTTATGTGCTAAATGCGATATTCTCAAAAATGACAATGCATGTTTAAAAGCTAAGTGCGACTTATATGAAAAAGATAATCTGTTAGCTCATGCGTTTCAAAACAGCAATGAGAAAGTTCTCAAGATGCTAAATATGTCAAATCGCATAAATTGTAGAAAAGGTATTGGATCTGACTCATGTAAAGATACGTGTTCTTGTGTACAAATTAAAAAGAGTGTTGAAACACCTAAATTTGTTGAAACAAGAAAACCTTATGTGCCAAAACCTGCATATGTGTCCAAAATGAATAATGTGAATTATATGCCTAGGAAACCGTATGCTTGCATGTATAATATCAAATTTTCTAGACCAAAGAATAATGTAAATTTGCATGCTCCATTTTACGTCTTTGATAAATACGATCGTAAAATTAAAATGGTTAGAAAATGGATTCCGAAAGGAATGTTTAATATTGACAATCCCGGTGGATGCGCTTGTGGTTTTAAATCATTTATATGGTTTGTATGTTGTCGTGTTTGTTTCTTGTCGGCAACATGTTCCTTATTTGGTTTTGCAGTTTTATATATTATACTAACTGTCAAAAGGACCCGTAAGAAAAGGGGACCACGAAAATATTCTTTGCCTTTTGTAGGTAAATCCTTGACGTGGACGTTCAGATATGACTGTTATATGAACGTTCATTTATGAACGTTCATATATAAACAGTCATATATGAACGTTCATATATGAACAGTCATATATGAACGTTCATATATGAACGTTCATATAACAGTCATATATGAACATTCATATATGAACGTTCATATATAAACAGTCATATATGAACGTTCATATATGAACGAACCCGTGTTTTTTTACTTCTCTACTTCTCTAAATATTTGCACTTCTCTATTGAACCTAAGGCTATATATATATATATATATATATATATTATATACGTATATCCTTCCATGGCAACTGGGTCTTCTTGTTATGGAGAAGAGAGAATTTTTTTTCTACTGGTTTGTTTCTCAAATGCCTGGATGGTAGTGTGAATGGAGAAAGGATTTGTGTGCTGCTGTTGTTGACATCATAATAGAAGATCAAGATCTTCTCTGCATGTGGAGTTATGGTTTGTTGAAATGAAGAACTTCAAAGTCTTCAATGGTGGTTGATGAAGATAGCATGTGGAGGAAAGTCTTGTAAGCATTAATGAGGATGGCAAAGAAGTCTTTATGCTAACTGATTGTGTTGACAATAACTATGTGAAAGGAACTCAAAAATGCTGCTGTGAGATTTCTGGGTTTTGGCAGCTAAGTCCATGCACGCATGCAAGAAGAAGATGAAAACTGTTCAAAGTACACGCATGCAACGGCTATTTGGTGTTTGGCTTGACTATAAATATCAGTGTCTTGCAGTTGAGAAAAATACACCACTGGATCATAAAACTCCATCTCAAGAGAACTGCAGTTTACAACATCATCACTCATAACCCATTCCTTTTTAAGATATATTTTTGGGTTAATATCAACTCTCAAAAACATCCAAGTGATAATTATTTTTACAGTGTTATTCCCATTGTGAGATATACAACATTGTAAGTGTTTGAATAGAGTGAGTGATCTACAATCTCAAGCAGAAGCAAGAGATATTCATATCATTGTATCAAGGTTTGTGTTCTACCATAAAGAGCACTTATAATGGATCGTGTAGAGAAGTGTCTCGAAAAGTGGATTAGCCAATACGTTGGTGAACCACTTCCCAAATATCGGTGTCGGTATCAATTTTCTCTACCCTTATCTCTTTATATTTCCGTTGTGCATTTATATTGTTGTTATAATTTATAAAAGAAGTTTTTGAAAGTAAAAAGATCATAATACAACCTTTACCCCTCCTAAGGTTGTTTAACAAGAGCTTAGAAACCCTAGTTTAGGTTGAGAAAATAATGAGATAGTTTATACATAATTTAGTGTTCAATTTGTAATTTCTCTTCAGTGTTTGGATGTGTTGGGTCATCAAAGATTTGAAGATGACGTGATCTCCTTACATACTTTGAAAAACATCTTTTATACTTAGAGAAATTTTAGATGGTTCTTTGTAATAGCTTAGTCATACTGTCAAAGTTCGGTGAAGTCAAAGATCAACCGAAATCAAGAAGAAGGAAATCTACCAATGCGGATTGAAGATGGACTTCTCAACCCAAACTAAGCTGTCTCACCGATTGTCTCCATGAAAATCGATGAGATCCTCAAACAGGAGATTTCCTCCCTTATCTCCTTGCCAAGAAGATCTTCACCATAAGAGGTAAATTTGGCTATCCCATCGATTTGTCCCCATGAAAATCGGTAGGATCCTCAAAAATGGAGGATTCTCTCATGACATACTTCCTAAGAAGACTTTCACCTACCTTGTCCATGACAAGTCGGTGGGATCCTCAAATAGGAGGATCCTCCCTTGTGTCCATGCTAAAAGGTTTTATCATCAAAGAAGGAATGTTTGGGTATGGAAGAAAAAGGTTCATTTGTCTTTTTTCCCATTCTTAGATATTGTCTCCATCAAACCTTTCTAGTATTATAGGAAAAGACACATCAACTTTTGAGAGTCAAACCTGACCTTCAAATGACAAAGTGACAAGTGTCCCATGCATCACATACTCATGGCACTATATAAAGATGAAGACTTCTCCATGCAGAGCAACACTTATTTTCTCAAGATTACTCTGTGCTCAAGACACTCTGCTCCTTTCTCTCCTTGAACTTTATAGCTTTCAATCTTTGTGTTTTAGAAGTTGTTTAGTTTTCAGTATTACTTTGTGAAGATTGTTAGAATAGATTTTATCTGTGCTTTCCGCAACAATCTAATTGTTCTATGTGTTCTATGTGTTCTATGTGTAATTCTTGATTTGAATATTTTCAATAAAAGAAATAATTTGTAACACCCTAAAAATCAGGGTAAATTTAAACCTGAAATAAAAGGGTTTACTCATCCAAAATCCATATCATAAACTTTCTTAACGAGTGAAAACAATTACAAAAGTTAATTTACATCAACTTGTCGTCACCATAAATTCTCCACTCATCCCATTACTTCCCTGAGCTCATACCTGGTAAGAAAACATATTTTGAAACGATTAGGCTAACGCCTAGTGAGAACATTCGGTTTCAAAATAATACTTTTAAATCAATGTAAACAAATTTTATCAACTTGACTTACACTCTTTCTTACCATATTCATACTCGTCTCATAATAACAGAATCATACTCAAACCCATGAGTATAACTACCATTCATAAAGTCTTATCACCATATTCAATCATACAGACTTACATTCAAATATCATACCTTCTTCTTGAAATGAATACAAAATAGCACTTATTTATTGCCTATCTTTAATCCACCAAATACAAGAAACAACACTTACACTTAGTCTAATTCATACTTCCACATCTCATATATAAATAGCAACTCTACTTTGCCTATCCAATCATTCACCATGAATAGCAATTCTATTATACCTATTCAAACATTCCACCTGAATAGCAATTATACTATGCCTATTCAAACATTCGCATGAATAACAATTCTACTTTGTCTATTCAATCATTCACATGAATAACAATTCTACTTTGTCTATTCAATCATTCACATGAATAACAATTCTACTTTGTCTATTCAATCATTCACATGAATAACAATTCTACTTTGTCTATTCAATCATTCACATGAATAACAATTCTACTTTGTCTATTCAATCATTCCAAGGATATACGGGAATAACGATTATACTTTGTCTATTCCTCCTTTTCAATTTTAAATAGCAATTCTACTTTGCCTATTTATTAATATGAATAGCAATTCTATTTTTCCTATTCAGTCCCTTCCAAAATAAACAGGGATAACAATTATACTTTGCCTATCCTACGTTATCAAAATAAACTAATGCTTATGAATCCGTTTCTCTTACTCATACTCGTACAGGATAATGCTTATATGTATTTCTCATATTATCCAGTATGCGCCAATCGCATATTTATCACACAAATTCCTCATATCATTCAGTAACAATCAAACTCCTTTATAGATCTCTTATATCATTTAATATAAGTCGATCATATTTTAATACGTCAATTCCTCATTCTATAAGTCTAACCATCAATATTAACACTTACGAGTCTTGATATAATTTTACTTCATAAAATTATTCTTCCAAAAGTCATCCACTCAGTTCATTTATAAAATACACCTTACCATAATTTAAAACATTATAAAAAGATAAGGTAAGAATGAACTCACCTGATAGCAGTAGAGCTACTTTTCCTTTCTCAAAGATGTAAGGAACTTCAGTCACCAACTTCACAGAGATCTGAAATACCTAAATACATAATGTACTGGTATTAATCTACTGTACAGGACCCTTAAAGACTAAGAATCCTAAAATAACCAAAATTGTCAACACTTATCGCAACCAGCTAGCTGCGATATACCTTGTCGCAACCCACTATTGCGATAACACCCACTTGTCGCAACCAACTGTTGAGACATAACACCATATCGCAACTAACTGTTGAGACATAGCACCATATCGCAACCAACTGTTGAGACATAGCACCATATCGCAACCAACTGTTGAGACATAGCACTATATCGCAACCAACTAAATTCATAATTGTCGCAACTAACTGAGTTCATAACTGTCGCAACTAACTGAGTTCATGAATATCTCAACTAACTGAAAACGTGAAAACCCATAAATCTCTAGTTTTAAGTTATGCATGTTTCTATAAACTTGCAGATATGTTCAATACTACTATTTGAACATAAACATCAACCCAGACTTATCATAATCTTCCAAAATCATCAAAAACCCATTTTAAACCACTAGAAAGCTTATTATTCACAAAGAGAGAATTAAATAGAAACATACATTTGATTCTCACAGATTTCACCTAGAATTTCCAGCTGAATATTTCTGTTTTCTCTTTCTTCTTCCTCTCTCTCTTTCTCTCTTTCTCATTGAAACACACACACAAATAAAACACAAAGTGTCTAAACATAAGACACCTCATTTATTTCAATCAAATGGGGCGGTGGGTGGTGACTACTTTCATCACTTAACCAAACAAACCCAACACTTCCAATAATTGGCAAAACATACCCTCAAACTTCTAAATTAAAATTAAAGCTTACCCCTTAACTTATAATTCCAATTAAAACCATAGCGTAACTTACTCGGGGTTAAACTCTAATATTAATCTATCACATAATAAATCATAGATTTATCAATAAAATCCATCTTAATATTTTATACCAAAAAATCGAGATGTTACATAATTAAAATGAAAAAATTGTGTATTGTATTCAACCCCCCCTTCTACAATACCTGTTATTGTTCTTATTAGCCATCTGGGACTAACAGGATGTTATACATCAATAAAAGTTTCTTCTTTTCCCTGTGGATGTACATCACCATACCGGTGGTGGAACCACGTAAATATTTTTGTTTTTTGTGTTTTCAAACTTATTTGGTTGATTGATCCTATTTATTATCTACATTAGTTGTTGGTTGACATCACATATTAGATTGTTGTTGAATAACGCTCATTGCTTTATTTGCTTTTTGGGACCTTTCTGGTGCTCAATACCCCAACATATCCCTTGTTGAAAACTTCACACATGTCCAAAAGAATGTCACGTATCGCTTTACCTGTTTCACATACATAAAGATTTAACTGAACTCAAATAAAGTATCATTTATTGGTAATGCTTAACGAGAGAGAGAGAGAGAGAGAGAGAGAGAGAGAGAGAGAGAGTCCTACATAAAATAGATGTGTAAAACTTTGTGAGCTTTTAAAGATGCTAGATTAGTGGTGTTAGGACTACAAATATAATTGATATTATGATAACACATTAAAAAGTCAACGCATATTAAGCAAAAAAAAGTTAGCTTAATCAAGGCTGATGTCTTACAGTCATAATTTACCAAGGGATTAGTCTAAGCATAGCCTAGGACACCCTTTCATAAAAAAAAAAAATTAGCTCGACTTAGGGGTGTTAACGAGTCGAGCTTCGAAATTTTCGAGCTCGAGCCGATCTCGAACGTAAAATAATGCTCGTTTAAGTTAACGAGTCGATCTCGATAAAGCCAACACTCGACTCGGCTCGTTCGATAACTCGATTAACTTTTTCGAGTCGAGCCAAGCCGAGCCGAGCCAAGTTCTCGAACGAGTCGAGCCGAATATACATATAATTTTTGAGTTATATTATTCTTAAACATTATAGTTAAAAATTAGAAAAAAATATATACCAACAAGATTCGAACCTGAGATCTTTCATATAATCCAACTCTTACCACTAATCCAACTAATTGTTTTATTCAAAGTATATAACCTTGAGCATTAAGTCAATAGTTACAAAGTATTAAAATCAGATTTGATAATTGGGATTTGGGAATCGGGATGAGTCGATGACTATTCGTATTCCAGGATTTCTTTTCAAAGCACCAATGAATTTCGAATCGGCGCCAATGAATATCGAAAGTTCGAAACCTCTTAGGCTCCATCTCCATCGGTTCATCAGGTCAGGAATCGAAAGATTTCTTTGGTTGTTCATCAGGAATTCAGGATTCACGAATCGAAAGGTTTCTTTGGTTGTTCATCAGGAATCGAAGGCATCAGAAATCGAAGGCATCAGGAATCGAAAGGTTTCTTTGGTTGTTCATCACGAATCGAAGGTAATTTTCTTACTCTTCGTTCATCTTTTTGTACCAACATGAAAACCAACATCTTAACTACACAAATCAGACATTTTGTCGTTGCCGCTAGGTTTTGGGGATGGAAATTGCATATTGTAGTAGGAAATCGAGTAAAATTAGTTTGAAATTGAAGCTAATTTCTCGCTTCCAAGCTAATTTCAGTCAAGAATCAAATTGTAATAGCAGTTTCCGATACCAACCTGCCCATTTTTTATCCTCTGCAACCAACTGCTTCAAGTTTAGTGCTTAAAAGAAGAAACATAAACCAATATATACACATATATTATCATTGGCTTATTTCTATTCCATGCTCCATTTGCATTTCCAATAATGCAAGAACCAAGTAAAGAGAGTGTAGTTATTAGTTATAAGTCCGTCTTCTTGCCCAAATCATTTAAGTAGGCAAATCAGTTGGTTTATAATGCTCGGTTTCATTGTCATATATACAAATATCTTTACAGCGATGAACAAACACGACATGAACTATTTAAGTAGACATTCCCATATAAAGATTATGAGATTACTGTAGTATTAGTTGGTTTTAATAATCAATTTTATATCGTATTTTATTGAATTCGTCCATGTAAAATCATATAATTCTTTTACCACTTAAATAGTTGATTCTTCATTGTTACATTAACTGTATATTGAAATAGATGGTTTCAGACAATCACGCTGAAGTTGATTCACCTTCTAACCAAAATGAAGTTGAAGTTGATTCAACTCCAAACCAAAATGCGGAGGAGGAACATCAACTCAATAAAAGGAAAAGAGTTAAAAAGTCTGCAGTTTGGAAAGATATGATTGAAGTGACGATAGACAACGTGAAAAAAATACAGTGCATACATTGTAAAGAGCTTTTTGCTGTTAGTTCTACAGCGACTACAACGACATTAAAGAGGCATTTGCAAACCTGCAAAGTTAAGAGGATTGCTATGAATAAACAACGACTACTTAATTTTCAGCCGGTCTCCGATACAGGTGAGCTTCAAGAAACTTTTCTCCCAATTCTTAGTAATGGTAAATATGATCCCGCTGTTACTAGAGAATTGATTGCTCATTGGGTTCTTATGCATGAACACCCTTTCACTATTGTTGAAGAAGAAGGTCTGAACTTAATTTTCAAAAGTATGGTAACTCAGTACGAAAAAGTAAGTAGGCATACTGTGAAGAATGATTGTATGTCTGTTTATGATCTTGAGAAAAAAAATTAAAGAGTCTTTTAGAAGGGGTTAACAAAGTTAGTTTGACCACAGATTTATGGAAGTCTAAAAACCAAGATATTGAGTACATGGTCATTACATGCCATTTTGTTGACTCTAATTGGAAGTTACAAAAAAGAGTTTTGAGTTTTGTGCATATTCCTCCACCTAGACGTGGTATTGATATTGCTGATTCTTTATTGAAATGTCTAAGGGAATGGGAAATAGAGGGCAAAGTTATGACCATATCTGTAGATAATGCTTCAGCAAATGATTCTGCTATACGAGTGTTAAGAGAACATTTTTCTAGACTTGGAAAATTGTCTTTTGGGGGTAAGTTTTTTCATGTTAGGTGTTGTGCACATATTTTGAATCTTATGGTGCAAGATGGGTTGTCAGAAATCAAAGCTATAGTAGATAAGATTCGTGCTAGTGTGAACTTCATAAAAGGTAGTGACTCGAGATTAAAGACATTTTCTCAAGTTGCAAAACAACTTCATTTGCCCGATAGAAAGCTAATTTTGGATTGCAAGACTAGATGGAACTCTACATTTAAAATGTTATCTACTGCAATCATATTCAAAGATGCATTTTCAATGTATGAGGTGAGGGATCCATCTTATACCTCTTGTCCTTCTATTGATGATTGGGAAAAGGTTGAATGCATATGTGAGATTTTAGAAGCTTATGATTCTTGTACCAACATAATTTCGGGAAGTGACTATCCAACTTCAAACTTGTTTTTTGGGGAGGTATATTATATCAAGCATATATTGGATAAGCGGTGCAATGATTCTCGTGATTTTGTTAGAAAAATGGTGGGAAGTATGAAATTGAAGTTTGATAAATATTGGGGTGAGTGTAACATGCTTATGTGTATTGCTAATGTTTTGGATCCTCGATGCAAGTTAGAAATGCTCAAGTATTCATTCCCAATGATTTATAATGAGGTGGACATGAAGGAGAATATGTTGAAGGTGAAAGATTTGTTGTATGAGATTTATGATGAGTATGATTCTTCATTGCGTGTAAGACATGAAATATCATCGTTGGAGTCATCAATCATGTCAAGTCAAGAAGTCACCAATGAGTGTACTACTCAAAAACGAGGATTTTCGGCATTTTATTCTCGTATGAAGCAAGTTGAAAGTTACGATTCCGGAAAATCTGATTTAGATGCATACTTGGAAGAGGGATGCTACCTTTGTGACAATGATTCAGCTGTGAAATTTAATATTCTTGATTGGTGGAGATCTCGTGAGACAAAATTTCGGATTTTGTCAAAGATGGCAGCTGAGATTCTAGCTATTCCTATCACAACGGTGGCATCTGAAGCTACTTTTAGCGCCGGAGGCCGAGTGATTGATAAATATCGTGCCTCTTTGAATCTGGACACTGTACAAGCTTTGATTTGTGGAGGAGATTGGGTTCGTAATCTTCATGGTGTTAAAAAGAAAAACAAGGTAATAATTTTAATATGTTCAATAACTATCATTCTTTAACTTGTTTTGAAACTAATCTATTTACCTTTATTTGCAGAAAGAAAACCAATTACAAGAGATATGTTTGGTTGAGGTTCTTGGTACATAACGTTCTTACGTGGTGGTAAATTTTTATCTTTTTTTTAAATTCAGTTAAGTGTTATTGTAAATCTTCTTTTACATAAAGTTCTCAACACCATTTTGATGTTTTATTCCCAGGTTAAAGAAGTGATGAAGTGCTTTTTTGGATGATATGTAGAAGGCGAAAACTACATAATAGTTTGACTTGTGAGAGATTGGAGTTTATTTTGAGACATTGTATTGGATTTGCATCTTTTAGACAATTTCGATATTATTGTATTTTAATTTCATTCTACTTTATTTATGATCTGCACCTTTTCAGAAATGCTAAAAGTGTTTTATTTTTTGTTATTTTATTTGTGTTGAATAGACATTAATTGATGTGTTAAACGAGCTAATCGAGCTTGATCGAGCTCGTCAAAACACAAATATTTCGAGCTGTTAAACGAGCTCATAAACGAGCTTATAAAAATCGAATCTTTGGATGAAATAAACGAGCTTAAACGAGCATCGAGCTCGAGTTCGAACATTACAAAAATAATCGAGCTCGAGCTCGGACACAATTTAGGAAAAAAAACCGAGCTCGAGCTCGAGCTTAACATTATTTTCGCGAGCCGAGCTCAAACACTCTACAACTCGACTCGACTCGACTCGTTAACACCCCTAGCTCGACTATTAGACAAATCCATACATTCCAAAGTCAAAGGAACATCAGTGCAAATACTTTTAATCAAACGGGTATTTTTGCATATTGACAAATAGTGCAGGGACCATTTTGTGATTTACTGTAATTTGTAAAATTCAAATCGAACTACATGCATATTCGTTTCGAAAAGATGACCTGCACGTATCTCTGATTTATATCGGGATTCAACCAAATAATTTGATGATATTGCATTGCGATTCCGTTGTTTTTACAGTGATTTTCATAGTGTACAATGATAATTGTTTGGATTTGAGATTGAGGATCTCAAATCCTTAATTTTGATCGTAGGCGTGAGAGAAAATTTGAAGATGGCGCCTGCAGTAAACAAAACCAAAAGTATGATCGAAGGTATTGTAAGAGATGGATCATTCAAATGGTTGAATAAAAACCACAGATCAACTCATAAAGAGTTAGAGGAGATGAAAAGCTCTCCATCTGCTGATAAAAAATGGATCCACGACCTATCTGTTGTGGCAAACCTAGTTGTTCGTCGGTGTTCCAAGTAAGTTCTGTTGCAGCATACTTCACGTTTCTATGATCCTATCTGTAGTTTTGTTGAAATTGATATGTTTCATTGATTGACGAGATGAATGGATTCTATGTCATATGATGAATAAAATAAAAGCTCACTCAGTTGCCTTAGGAGCCCTGGAGCGTTTTCAAGGCGTGACCTATGACGTCAAATTTCTAATTCATATATAATATTATATATAAAATAACACATGTTTTGCAATTTTACTCAATGAGTCAATAGTAATAAGTAAGTTAAATTAGGTTTATATTAAAAAAAACTTGTAAATAAGACATCAAAAACATAAAGAAAAATCAAATATAGCATTACGAAAACTGCACATTAGGCCATGGCGTGCCATGTGCCTAACGTTACAAAAGCCTTGGTGCCATGACGCGCCATGGCGGCTGTGCGGCGAGTTTTTTTGGAACAGTGCCTACGCTATACCTAAACCAATCCCTTGACAAATTATGACCGTAAGACATCAGCCCTGATTAAACCTCAATGGCCACAATTATTGTGTACGTCTGGATTCGAACCCTGGACAGATGGGATAATCCACCACATCCCCAGGGCCTTAACCAGTACGGCAGAACCCTTGTGGTTAAGCTCACTCAGTTTGTATTCGATTATTGCAGAATCCTCAATATTTCTACGGGTCAGCTTCGTGAAAACTTTGAGGAGGAGGCTTCGGATGCCATAAAACATCCATCACGGTATGCTCGGAATTTTCTTGAATATTCCTGTTTCAGGGCTCTTGCTCTGTCTACGCAAGTTAGCGGTTACATGGAGGACAAAAAGTTTCGACGATTAACATATGATATGATGATTGCTTGGGAAGTTCCAGATGCTGTCAGCCAGACTTCTGGTGATGTATGTTCTTTTATTACATTGATCATATAAGTTATAACAATGTTTGAATAATAAGAAAGAAGCTGTTATATACCTATATCATCTTGTGTACATATGTTTCTAGTGGTGGCCAAATGTTAGACTCCTATAGTTTCTATAAAATCCCCTAATCATTAATCTTATAGGACTACATGGAAACACACAAACCTCAAATGTGGTTGACTGATCAGTGGAAAGGACTGAGATTAATTAACAAGTTAGTGATCCTAGAAGCTGTTGGCTCTGGAAACATTAAAAAAAAAGCTGAGAATCTGCTGTAATATGTAGTTTGCAATAAAACCAAGTGAAAAACATACCAGTAGGGGAAAAGATAAAGTAGTTAAATTTTGCTATCATACATCATAAGATGTTGTACCAATCCCACTTGTGTTGACCAATAAGTTGAAAGAAACTGGTAAAACGGAGGGAGGTTGAAGAGGACGTGACACACCGCATTAAGGCAGGATAGTTAAAAATGGAGGGTTGCCACGGGAATGTTGTATGATAGGAAGGTCTCGTTAAGATTGAAGGGAAGATTCTATAGGGTAGCCATCAAACTAGCAATGTTGTACGGGACAAAGTGTTGGACGATAAAAAAGGCGCATGAAAGGAATCTGAGTTGCAGAAATGAGGAATCTGAGTTGCAGAAATGAGGATGCTCAGGTGGGCTACTTTTAATGCTCTTTCTTGATCAAACATATTTTCTTGTTTACTATGCATACTAGATCTAAATGTTCTACCTGCTCTTATAACTCTTAGCTCCAGTTCTTGTTTTCTTGACATTTTTTCGGGGACGTTTATGTTTCTATAAAATAATGCAAAACCTTTTTCTCAAAAGAAGAAAAAAATCGCAAGCCTGGGGTTCTCATGGAAAGAATCTCTACCCCTTGGGACCCAATGATCCATCTAAGAAGTTATTGCCTTAAAATGATAAGAAACTTTATAAATAGTTGTGATGTGTAGCGAACAATGAAAAACCTAACCAATAAAAATCTACATGGAGATATGATAAGGGTTAGAATGAGAAAGGAAGAGACACCAGCATCTAAAGTATCTCTTCTGGATCTGTCCGTATGGAGTTGGACAATTCTCCCAAGAAAGTAATATTTCTGAAATAACAAAGACACCCTCTCCAGTGCCAAGGTACACAATATAAATAATATAGACCGACACAGACAAAGATAAATAACCGACTCCTAAAAACTGCCTCCACTAACCACACTTGCACAAGACTTTATCCTCCACTAATCACCAGCTTTTACCACTCTTCCATCACTTTCTCTTCCCACTTTGACTTCTTCAATATCTTGAGATTGAGGATTTGCACGTTTGTTTCTCCTTACATACGTCTGCCATGGTTGTCCCCTATCAAGATATGAAACAGATACTTTCACCAAGTGATTCTTGATCTCAAAGGTATTTAAAAAGGTACATGAGCATCTTTAGCGGGTTCGGATTCCTTGTCTATTCTATGGAAAGTTGTCATTTCTTGGTATACTTGTAGTTTGGTCACTTAAAGTAACCTGCATTAGATTTCAAAAGCTTCTCACTTTTTGTAGTTTTTTTTTCATTCATAGTTAAGGTGGCATCACCTTAGCTTGAATGCAAGGAGATGTTGATCTAGTGCCTTATTGACATAATTTTGACTTGGTTATGTTAAAGTAGTCATATGTGTCTCCAACAATGTAGAAACAATGGGTTTGTCTTTAGGGTTAGTTTGTATAGCTTTGAATATTCCCTGTTGGTTACCACCACTAAGCAACGCGGGCTAGCAGGTACTTTAGTGGGTTGTTTTCTGATTTTTCAGTTAGTTGTAAGGGTATATATAGCCAAGTATGGCTTCAATGAGAGGACAAATCGCGATCATTCAACCTCTTTGTTTTGTGTTCCTATTTCAAACTTTCTGGTATCAGAGAGCCAACATGGGGCTTGGAGAAAGAAGCAACAATATTTGAGTGATAGAATACTGTGAATGAGTGAAGATACAAAACCAACAAAGATCCCTCTTGACTGTCATTATGACCACTGGAGTCGGTTGATGGGGAATTTGCTTAGGATAAAGGGTCTTTGGATTTGTGTGGAGAATGGTTTTGAAGATCCACTAAGTTGTGGCATCATCGATATGGACACCTCGACTATAAAGCTTTGTGCCCTCTGCAATCCAAGAGTATGGTGCCACGCTTGCCACAAATTAGTGAATTACACCTTCAATTGCTTTCTGTGACGCATGCATGAAAGGCCAGTATAATAAGACAGTAGGACTCCGATCCTTAAAGTGAGTGGTTGGAGAGCAAAGGAAAGACTGAAGCTGGTTCATGCTGATCTTTGTGGCCCCATTAATCCAATTTAAAGCGGCAAGAAGAGGTACATAAGGCGTTTCATATATGGTTTTTCTATAAAGGCTTGGATCTATCTTTCATTGGAAAAGTCATAAGCATTTTATCACTTTAAACATTTCAAGATACCTGTGGAAAAGGAAATATGTTTTCATTTCAAATGTTTGAGAACACGTAGATGAGGAGAGTTTAACTCTACAATATTTGACGAATTATGTTCTCTATAAGCAACAAGGAGTGAAGAGACAATTGACCACAACTTTTCGACATGGGGAGTTGAAGGAAGATGTTTATGTAGAGCAACCAAAGGGATATGAGAAGAGAGGAAGTGAGAAAAAGGTGTATAAGCTTCAAAAGGCTTTGTATGGGCTAAAACAAGCAACTATAGCTTGATTTAGTTGAATAGAGTCCTACTTCCTCAAATAAACTTTCAAGTGTATCCCTAGTGAACAAACACTCTTCATCAAAAAGGAATGGAGGTAAGATTCTCATTGTGGGTATTTGTGTTGATGATTTGATGTTAGCTAGTGTAGCTTTGAATATTTGCTGTTGGTTACCACCATTAAGCAGTAGTGGGTTGTTTTTTGAGTTTTCAGTTAGTTGTAAGGCTATATATACTATTATATAGTGAAGTATTGCTTCAATGAATGGACAGATCATTCAGTCCCTTTGTTTTGTGTTTCTTTTTTAAACCAAATCATAATATCTTCAAATTTCACTATGCAGATAGACGAGAATGCGACCGTGGGGGCTGAGGCCTTCTCCCGAATAGCCCCAGCAGTGCCTATTATCGCAAACGTAATAATCAGTAACTACATTTTTGAGTTTCTTACTGCTTCCTCTGGAGGCCGGCTTCACTTTTCTACCTATGAGAAATACCTTAGTGCACTCGAAAGGTACTCTATGCTTCTGCAGTCTGATTTTCAAACAACTTGCAGATTTGATTATTATCAAACAACTTGCATTAGGATGTCTATAGTTATTAACTTGATGAATATATTCAACAGAATTTGACTTTGTGACAGGGCTATTAGAAAACTCAAATCTCACTCAGAGTCATCTCTGCTTTCATCCCAACGATCTAAAAGAGGGGAAAGGATTCTAGAAGTGGATGGTACCGTCACCACACAACCAGTTCTTCAACATCTAGGGATCTCCACTTGGCCTGGTAGGTTAAATATTAAATCCTCACCATTATTATTTCCTTAGGGGGCGTTTGGTTCGCTGAATGGAATTTGGTGGAATTGGAGTCCATCAAAGGAATTTGACTTTGAAGGAATTGAAATGTAATTTGACCATGCACTTTGACTGCGTTTGGTTGGATGGATGGAATTGGAATGGAATCTCGAAAAATAATTGGAATCTCCATCTTTTTTTTTTTTTTGGGGGGGGGGGGGGGTGTTGAACTGGAAGAAGGGGTGGGTTGTGGCAAGGATGGGAGGGGGGTGGCGAGGGTGGGGTAGGATGGGGGTAAGGGGAGGCTGGGGTGGGTGGGGTAGGATGGGGGCAGGGGTGGGGTGGGTGGTCAAGGTAGGGAAAGGAGGGGCACGTTGGGGGTAGGGATGGGGTAAGGGGCCAAGAGCATGGTTGGGTGGGGGTGGCTGCAGGAGTGGGGTGAGGGTGGGCAGGGGTGGAAGGTGGGTAGTAGGACAGGGTGGGGTGGGGACGGGGGCATGACAGTGACAATAGTTGCATGGTTGTGGTTGGGGACGGGGGTGGTCGGTGTTTGTTAAAATGAATGCAAAAGGATGGAATTCAATTCCTTCCACTAGGTCAAGGAATGATGAATTCATTGATTTGTGGAATTCAAAGGATTTCATCAATTTCAAGAATTGAACCAAACAAATGAATTGGAATTTGGTCAAAGGAATTTGTCATTCCAATTCCATCAAAATTCCTTCGAATTTCGCGAACCAAGCGGCCCCTTATAGATAGAAGGGAAGGGTACTTGTTATATGCCAAGTTTCTTATATGAGTCCATGCATATGATGTCAGGTCGGTTAACTCTGACAGATCATGCTTTGTACTTTGAAGCTCTTCGTGTTGTCTCATATGATAAGCCCGTAGCTTATGAGTTAGCAGATGACTTAAAGCAGGTTGTCAAGGCCGAGTTGACAGGTCCATGGGGAACAAGACTCTTTGACAAGGCCGTCTTATATAAGTCAAATTCCTTGTAAGGCTTATGTTATGTTATCTTGTTTATCATCTGAAGATTATACGAATTTCAAGAAATTTGTTTGAACTGATTTTGGGATGCCATGTAGATCAGAACCGGTTGTTTTGGAGCTTCCTGAGCTAAAAGGACATACGAGGCGTGACTATTGGCTAGCCATTATCCGTGAAGTTTTATATGCCCACAAATTCGTTAATAAATTCAAGATTAGGGGAGCTGAACGGGATGAAGCACTGCTGAAAGCAATCTTTGGCATTCTACGAGTACAAGCTCTGAATCACATGAATGCTACAATCCCACTGTGCTATGAGGCAGGTCTTATGTTCAATGCTTGTGATCAACTTCCAGGTGGAGACCGGATATTGGAAACAATTGCAACCGTGTTGACTTCCAAAGAGCTTGAAAGAAATAACCCCACTAAATCTGGTGATGGAATGTATTCAGTTTCAGCTATCACCATGGCTTCTAGAAAATTCTAATGTGCTTAATCAGTGACTGATTACTGTAGGTGAGATCACTGTTGGAGAGATTACTCCCTTAGAGAAAACTGTCAATGAATCTAGAAGCAATTACAAGATGGTTGCAGATGCACAAGCAACAGTTGATGGAGCTAAAGTTGAAGGCCTTGACACCAACTTGGCAGTGCTGAAGGTTTTGCAATAACAATAACCTAGTTCTTTTTCTTGATTCACATATGAATACGTAAAAGGATCGAATTTTTCTGTTATTTGCAGGAGTTGCTTTTTCCTGTGACCGACCTCGGGGATCGTCTTCTCAGACTATTGTACTGGGATGAGCCTGCAAAGTCTCTTCCATTCTGTTTGGTATCCACAATTATCATTTACTGGTGAGATTAATATTACTATATTCATAAATGTATATGTACTATATATGCAAGTATATGTGCACCCGTGCGTATATTCACTGAAATTAATATAGTGTTTATGCATTAATGCATATGTTGGTTCTCAAAATATTTATGGTTCTCACTTGAATCTTTTCCTACATAAGTATTGTACTATCCTTTTCAACAATGGTGATTAAATTAAATTGTTGATTATGGATGGGTTAATTTTATGCAGATATTTTTCTGTAGCATTGTACTATTATTGGCATCTGTTTTATTGCATCATTTGAAACACCTATTATGACGAAAACGAAAATGAGATTGTATTATATTGAAGCAAATGAGATGCATCATGTATTTATACTAATCATAAGAGGTTGTTTGTTTGTTTCCATTAAGCCTCAGAATGGATTAAGTTGTCTTAATGGATTAAGATAAATTGTTGTTTGTTTGTTTGTTATGATGAATAAAGAGACCGAATAAGCCATACACGCCATTAAGCCGATACCAAACAACCTCTAACTCTCACCTAACCACTCTTATCTAAACAAAAAGTGAAAGTACAATGATACCCTTACATTTAAATACCTAAACAAAGAAGTAAAAGTACAATAATTACACCCTTACTTTTTCTTTTCTTTCTTTTGTGCTTTCATCATATGTTAATCTTTATTTATTCCACCTCATTGCTCACACTCTTGCACAAGCGGGGGTCTTCACTGAAACAACCACTCTACCCTGTTGGGCACCCGGACCCTATTTTCGAGTGGGATTTACTGGGTTTGTTTAGTTTGATTTACATAGCTACGAATGTTGGTGGTTATGAGTCCTTATACCATGTTTCCTTGTGTAGCGGATGGCTGCCTTATGTGGTTGCAATGCTACTCACGATATTTGCGATTAATATGGTGCTTACACGGTGTTTTAGCCAAAGACAGGGAGTTGATGTACTCAAGGTCATGATACCTCCAGCAATGAACAAAATGGAGCAGCTCTTGGCTGTTCAGAATGCAATTTCTCAGGCTGAAGAGATAATCCAAGAGGGAAATGTTGTCCTCCTTAAAATACGTGGCCTCCTATTATCCATATTTCCACCGGTAATTTCTGCTCTCATCTTTTAATACCAAGGGCATACACTTTCATAAAATGATTAATAAGGGTTTGTTTGGTACGCAAGACATGAAGGGACATGACAGTACAAAAACTTGTTGTCCCAGTCTCACGTCTTGTTTGCGTACCAAACTCACCCCTAGTGAACTACTAGTGTAGAACTCACCTTTGATTCTAACTTGTTAACTATGAAAATATTTTTACCACCATATTTTTAGTTTCGTTGTAATTAATATTCTTCTAGCTAAAATGCAAAAAAACAAATAAATAGAACACTAAAGTTTGCCATGGTAAAGAATTTTGTGAGTCGTATTTGTAAGTTCGCTACAAGATTACCGTTAAAAATTGCTTGACTTTGTGCTCATTTTGACATGTTTTAGCGATTTCTTTTATATTTGGCGAGTACACTGATTATTTTGAGAGGAAACTACAAGTATAATCATTAAAAAGCTAATTTACGGAGGATTTTGCTTCTTTTAAGTTTGGCTAGTTCTATTAGCATGCGTTTGCGGGCAAACATGAGTACATGACTGAACACGCAAGAGTGAATTTGACAGGTGAAAGAATGGTGGAAAGTTTTAAGGTTTAAATTTGACATAAGTAGTTTAGTAATTTACCAATTTTGTCCCATCCCTCGTACTTTTGTCCCACCTATATTGGTATTTTTGTCCCACTCAGTTATCTCCTAGTCTAATGTCGCGCCATATATGACACCACACGTTTTTGTTTTGTCCAATCTCTTACCGACCCACATACAAAACGCACCACCCTTAGCATAAGATAAGCAAGTTTTTTTTTTGTGAGCCATAAGATAAAAGTGTTCTCTCAGATGTTTCAAACTATCGAATCCCAAATGGTCATATTTATTATGATTGCAACTTGCAATAGATTAATCTATATTCCTTTATATGTGTGTGTGTGTGTTTTTCAGGCAAGTAATAGATTTGCAGTGGCACTCGTGGTTTTCGCTTTGATTATTACGTTTGTACCGTTTAGATGTATGGTTGTACTTATTTTCTTGGAAGAATTCACAAAGTACTCGCCTATGAGAAGGGGGCAGACCGAAAGATGGATGCGCAGAATGAGAGAGTGGTGGTTTAGTATACCCGCAGCTCCCGTTATACTCGAAAGAGCTCAAGAAGACAAGAAGAAAAAGTAATTACATTTTCCACAGTGAAGCATTTAAAGTCTGTATATGTATATAAACCAGAAATTTGATTTTATAATTCTTTTTTTGTAAAATTCATTCAATTTTTAATTCTCATCACAAGTGTTTCGATTCTTTACGATAACTAGGTTTTTGGATTGCGAAGTTTGGTCGTTGATTCGTTATCTATAAAAAGGGTTTTCAACATCAAATTTTAAGAATCAACCTGATTGATCTTCGCCGGATTATAGATTTGGTTTTTACAAATATCTTTCAAGTAGAAACCACACTTTCAAGAATAAAGAAATAAACAAAAATTGGAGTAACCACAAAAGCAAATGGTTGATCAAACCATGTTCACTGATTTGATAATGGCGAGACTTAGAGCGCGTGAAATCAAACCGTTCATTAACCAACTAACCCTACTAAAATCGAATAAAATCAGTAATGCATATTTGACTTAAAATTGGATGAGATGAGATGAGATGAGATGGATCATACTTTCAAACCATCAAATCCACATTGCTTGTAAGTGAGAGCTTGCTTCCTTGGGCTTATGGCTATTGCACAATCAATTGATGCCTACAAAACCATCATATGATCAATTAGCATTTGCATTCTTCCTTTTTATACCAACTTACAACACACAATATATCAAGAAAACCATATATTTCATGTCTTTTACATGTATCATGAGGCTTCTACACAATACATATAACTTATACCGGTAAAATTCTTAAAATTTCAATAGTACAACAATTATAAAGAATTAAATACAAATCACTTATACACAACCTTAAGAACACGTCCCACATAACATAGGTCATTCCTATAGAAGGTGCCTAACCATTTTCAGTCGAATGTAGTTGACGTATATGATTTTTGACTTTCTTAAGAGTTAAACCTCTAGAGTGTGTGGATGGATGTATTTCACATAGTGGATTTTAAGACTCGTGTTTAAACCTCTAGAAAAAAGGTCAAAACAATTTAGCATATTTTATGTACAAATTATTATAATTTCTACTTTGTTCAAAATTAAATTTTACATTTTTTATAACCATCGAATTTTCATTCGGGTTTACGATGACACTTTGCATCCCATCGTAGAGGAACAAAACTACAACTACATTCTTCGAAGGGAGTTAACCCAACATTAACCAAAAGGGTACGAAGCCACCCTCCTCTAGAGGAGGGGTATTCATCGGTTGAAATCCAATGGGTTTAGCTGGATCTGATCTGATCCGATTCAATCATCCATTGAATGTTGGATTTTGTCCTCCGATCCAATCCAATTAACATTGGACATCCGATCCAATCAATTCCAATAGATGATTGGATCTAATCGGTTCCATCCATTGAATCTTATTATGTTTGGATCAGATTGGTTTCATTCAACATTTTGAGCCAATTCTCAACCAATTATTCTTATATCTACTTAATTTATTACAAAAAAAAACCCCACATATAACTATTAACTAGAAAACAATATCGTAAGATGTTAATAATTATATATAGTTATCAATTGGATGTTAGTTGGACTAGTTTGGTTTTATGGGATTCTGGACTGTCCTCCAAGAACCGACCGATCCAAATTGAATATAGAAATTTTGGATCTGATCCGATTACAATTGGATATCCGATTATAGTTGGTTGTTGTAACCGGGTCAGATAACTTTCTGCATACCCCTACTCTAAGGTATTTGTATTACTAGTCCCACAACCATCATGGGTCCTACCTATTAATTTCCTCATCATGTATATCAACATTAAAACTTACTTTTTAAAATTTAAATGCATAACTTGACCTATTCTTTTGCTAAAAATGGTGCATCCATAACTAATGGTATCCCCAATATAATTCTCTATTTTACTCTCTATTATAGAGTAAAAAAATATAAGATATGTTATGTTTTCTCCGATATATTACTCTATTTTTTGCTTTACAAGAGAATATTCCAAGTATATTATCTTTTTTTACTCTAGAAAAATAAAGACCATTGTTTCTATGTATTTAGAGAGTTATTATTAATTTCTCTGTTATAAAGAGTAAAAAAGAGGGTTTATTGGAGATGTTTTAAAGACTAAAATAGTAGATTCAGAGTCTAAATAGCAATATTAATTCAACACAATTTTCAAAATAAAAGAAAATGCGAGATGCTAACCTGCACGGAGGGTGAAGTTAACCCCAGGATCCGGATCTTAGCATTAACATCACCCATGATCCGTAACTCGACCCGATCATTAAGCGAAGCATCTCTCACCAAATCAGCAGCATCCGCCTGCAACAGATTCACCCGATCCACCGTCACCGTAGTTTGCACCTGCCTCACACTATGAGCCGGTTGGTAAAACCCGGGTACGGTGCCCCGACCCAACGGAATCCCGCGGTACATGATATTAAACGTGGACACTCCGTACTTGATCCCTACCTTGTTCTCGTTTTTAGCAGTAAACATCATCCGTATCGCCAGCGACAGAGAGGCGGTGGTGGTAGGTGCATTGCCGTTCACCGGCGCGGCGAGATTGATGTATTGAACGCCGACTTGTTGCAGATCGAATTGAGGTTTTTTAGGTTTTACGGCGAGGACAATGACGAGAACGACGGTGACGACGAGGAGTGCGAGGAAGGAAAAAAGGAGGATTAGGCAGCAACAGCAGCCGCGAATTGAGGCGGAGGAGGAGTGGTGGTGTTCTTGGTGGCGGTGACGGTGGTTGTGGTTGTTGTTGTTATGTAAAGGGGGAATTGGGAGGGTTTGGTGGTCGTTGGACCTGTGGTGTTGCTGGTGGTGCGACGGTGGTTGGTGTTGGTGTTGGTTTTGGTGGTGGTGCGATGGGGCGTGGTGGTGGAACGTTGAGGCGTGGTGAAAGGTCATGGTTTGTGTTTCCGGTGAGGAGATATTGGGGTGGTGGTGGTGGTGGTGTGTGAAGTAATTAGTAAAGGTTTTAGGGAGAGGGCCCCACTTCTGTTGTACTCTGGTTTTCTATTCTAAATATCTTGATTTATATTAGGCAATTTAATTAAAATATTTAAAGTTTGACTTTGACTAACAAAATACCTATTTTCTCGCTAATGTTATTAAAATACCAAATTTTTCTACGGTGGGTCTCGCGATCGCGGGCTTGTACCCACGTGGCACCTATGTTTGGGCAAAATGTCCCGCGGAGCCCCCCAACTATGGCCGCGGTGACAAGTTTGGTCCCTGTCCGCGTTGATTGTCCGCGATAGGCCAAAAAAATTACATTTTTTGTCCTTTTTTCACGTGTACTGTTTGTGTGTGTCTTTGGATGAAAATGAGACCTTAAATTCGCAAACACAGTTCAGTTTAAAAAAAGAAATTTTAAAATTCGTAAATACAGTTCAGTTTCAAAAAAATACAAACTGGCCAAAAGAAATTTAGCAAAACCGAGCTGCGTGAGCACGAGATTTTGGAGCTGCATTCGTGTCCGCAGGTCGCGCTCGAACACAAGTTCGACGATTTTAGCTTACGAAATCGTCAATCGGCACCCCCCGTGCGCGCGGGTAGGAGTTGGAGTAAAACCATTCAAGGAGCTTGTCAACTCCTCACACTTCTTTGGTTATAAACCAAAGAAAGTTTACTCTCTCTTCCTATGTGGGACACCTTCCCACACCCAACTTGGTTTTTGTTAATTTCATCCAATTACTCAACTTTGAGTATCGATATCTCATTCACACATACTCCGTTTTGGACTCATTATATATCGTTTCGAAGCTCTCATATAGGAGAACATAAACCCACTAAGAGTTAATTATATATACCACACATATATATATATTTAAATGTGTCCAAAGTTTAGTAAAAACCATATATATACCAAAGTTGAGTAATTGGATGAAATTAGCAAAAACCAAGTTGGGTGTGGGAAGGTGTCCCACATAGGAAGAGAGAGTAAACTTTCTTTGGTTTATAACCAAAGAAGTGTGAGGAGTTAACAAGCTCCTTGAATGGTTTTACTCTAACTTGTGTGCGAGCGTGTCATGCGGACACGAATGCAGCTCACACAACTCGGTTTTGCTAAAATTTCTTTTGGCCAGTTTGTATTTTTTTTAAACTGAACTGTGTTTGCGAATTTAAGGTCTCATTTTCATCCAAAGACACACAAAAACAGTACACGTGAAAAAAGGACCCACCGTGGAAAAAATGGGTATTTTGGTAACATCAGCGAGAAAATGGGTATTTTGGTAAGTCAAATTCAAACTTTGGGTATTTTAATTAAATTCCCATTATATTATACTAGGTTCGAACCGTCTATTACACGGGGTAATTTTAAAAAAATGCCAACTAAATTATCAACTATTATGAAAGATTAATTTAAAAATGAATTGACGGAAAACATAACAATTTGACTTTGAAAATATCATTAACTAACCATCTGTTGATAACTGTTATTATGTAGTTCAATTAAAATTAGAGGATATAATCGTGATTAAGAAATAATAAATAATTAAATATACTATACTAAAATATTTGCATATTTATATTTTTGAAAAAGGTTCGAACTCATATTCCAAAAGTCAGTTAATAAGTGATATTTTTTTCCAAGTAATTAAATCTCTTACGATAATTCTAAGGGTGTTTCGTTGACAGAATGAAATTTGATAGAATTGTAATTCGTCGAAGGAATTTGACTTTGAAGTAAAAATTGATATGAAATTGCAAAAAGAAAATCACGACAATTTAGTGATTATTTGTATCAAATCCCATACTAATTTCAACAAATCTCACACTAATCACGACACATTAATTCGTATATATTTATGATATTTAATAATATAATTAAATCTAAAAATATTCAATATTGAGCTCATTTCGAAGGTATTGACGAAGCGATTACAATGGTATAATTTGTAAAAAATAGAAATATTTTTTAATGCATTTTAGTTCATATACATTATTTATGTTAATATGATAAGAGTCTAAAATGAAAAATAAAAAAATAAGGGATTAAAAGTAAACTACATACCCAATTATAAGGGTAGTAAATGTAACGTATAAATTAAAAAAATTGAATTAAGGAGAGATTTAAGGAGGAGTGAATGTGGGTGTGATAATTAACTTATAATGTAAACTGCGTCCAGATACATGTTTAGGCGAGAAAATACTGAAGTCGGCCCACCAGAAGACGACACGTGGCATGCTAGTTACTTATTTATTATATGTATAGATTTTGTTTTCGATTAAAACATAGGGAAATTAATTAAATGCCCTAAGTTGATATTTTTGTTCCTGAAATGCCCCAAATCTCTTCCATTTGGCCGAAATACCTCATAATCCTGTGATTTAACCCTCGATCCCGGACCCTGACAAAAGACCCCTCGAAATTTGCCTGCGATGCACCCTGGTCCGCGATGAAAATTTATCCGTTAACTCCCAGGCCACGATCCACACATTTGTCAGGATCGACACATTTTTTCACTCAAGATTCCACATTAATAGATTTTTAATTTTTTGATTTGAAAGTTACATTTCACACCCTTATACTTATTTAGTTAATTTACTTTATATCTTTTAGTTTTCTATTTTTCATTTTACACTTTTATTATATTAACACATATAATCGTATATTAACTAAAATACGTTAAAATATATACTTTTTAATTTTAACAAGTTACACCATTATAATCGTCTCGTCGATACCTTCGAAATGAACCCAATATAAAATATTTTTTGATTTAATTATTGTATTATATTAGGCTCATTTCGAAGGTATATCGACGAGACGATTATAATGGTATAACTTGTTAAAATTAAAAAGTATTTTTAACGTATTTTAGTTAGGGAATTTAATTAAAATACCCTAAGTTTGACATTGACTTACCAAAATACCCCAAATTTTAAAAGTTTACCAAAATACCCTATTTTTCCGCGAAGGAAGCCCTCTATCGCGGGCAGGGACCTTTTTTTAAATTTTATGTGCTTCATATTTACACTTTTAGTCCCTGCCCCGCGATCGAGGCCCGCGATGGGGACTGAAAGTGTAAATATTTCTTGCAAAAAATTTCACAATTGGTCCCTGCCCGCGATAGAGGGCTCTCTTCGCGGAAAAATGGGGTATTTTGGTAAACTTTTCAAACTTTGGGGTATTTTGGTAAGTCAATGTCAAACTTAGGGTATTTTAATTAAATTCTCTTTTAGTTAATACGATTATATGTGTTAATATAATAAAAATGTAAAATAAAAAATAAAAGGTATAAAGAAAATTAACTAAATAAGTATAAGGGGGTGAAATGTAACATTTAAATCAAAAAACTAAAAATCGAGGACAAATGTGTGGATTGCGGACAAATATCGCGGGCCACATGGAAAGGTCCGCGATCACGGCCCAAATCGCGGAATGATGGGGTATTTTTGCAAAACGCAAGAGAGAAGGGATATTTATGCAAGTCAAAGTCAAACTTAGGGTATTTTAATTAATTTCCCTAAAACATATCCATTTTTCAAAATTAAAGAGCTAATCTTTTGATTGATTACTCATATCATCTCCGTAAAATAAGATGGAGAAAATTATTGTGAAGGATGAAATCGTGATTTAATGAAGCGGAAAGTTTAGAAAAAATCTAATCTTTAAATTATTTTTTAATAAAAAGACCATTACTTTTTTTTTAAATTATAAGAGCATCTTGATTCTAAGAGCATCCACAACAATGAAATTTCATCCCAATTGCAAATTGATCACATCAGCTTTGCAATTATCTTGAAATTATACCCTACAACAATGAAATTTCACCCAATTGCAAATGTGACACCTCATCATAAAAAACTATATTTTAATCAAATAACAACAACACTACAATTAAATACTCTTTACTATAATTTAATATGAAATATTTTATTGATTAAATAACTATAATTAAATACTCTCTACAAAACTACAATTAAATACTCTCTACAAAACATCACAAAACATGATTTGACATAAAGCAATTTCTAATTTAAAATTAATCTCTACAATTTCATATACTATTCACTGCCACATCATCAAAAAGTACTGATTTGACATTTGCAAATTACCAAAACCAATTTCTAATTTTGCAATCATACTCACAACCACTACAATTTATAATTTTGCAATCCTACGTGTCACATTTGCAATCCATATGAAATTGTTATGAAATCCTTGTTGTGGATGCTCTAATGTTTCCTTTTATTTTTTCGTTTTTGTTGATTTTGTAATACGGTTTTGTGTAGTTTGAAAAGGCGGTAATGTGTTTTTATAAAAAAAATATTTAATTTTTAATTATAATTTAACTCAAGTTTAATATTGATGTAATTATTTTAGATTTAATAATGTAATATTTTTATAAAATAATAATTAAGTATTCTATTAGAATTCAATGATTTATTCTAATTATATTTTAGATTTTTTTAAAATTAAAATAAGATTTTTATTCTACATTTGATTATGTTTATCAGTTAGTTATGAATTCAAATATTCGGGTTTAAAAGGTTGTACTGATGCATCATTTACTTGTAGTCTTTGATTTTACGTATTGAGAAAAACTCTTAAAAACAATTTTTTATGCATCAAGTATTGTTTATCGATGCTTATTATTTAAAATTCAAGATTACAAATGATGATGTTTTAAAGTTACATGTTTGAATTCATAAATAACTGATAAACATAATTAAACACAGAATAAACATCATATTTTAAAGAGTAAATTACAGTTTTGGTCCCTATGGTTTGCGCTCACTATCAACTCTAGTCCTTCTTTTAAATTAATTACAGTTTTAGTCACTGTGGTTGC
Organism: Saussurea involucrata; assembly: GCA_033807775.1. Taxonomy (NCBI): domain Eukaryota; kingdom Viridiplantae; phylum Streptophyta; class Magnoliopsida; order Asterales; family Asteraceae; genus Saussurea; species Saussurea involucrata. The sequence goes on from CM066323.1 coordinate 35,465,644, forward strand.
CAATTTATTTCAGTTGTGGTCCCTTTGACTAACTTTATTAAAAAAATCCATTAACTTCAAGGGTATCTTGGTCTTTTTAGTATTTCCTTTGTTTTTAATAAAAAAGTAAATGTTAGACAACCTAAGGGGGGGGGAAAGGTTGTATTTAAAATCTTTTACTTTCAAAAATTCTTTTATAAATAAATACAGTACTGAAACAGTATAAATAAATCAGAGTATAGAAATAATAAATATACAACAATTATATAAACAGATATAATTAAAATGCACAGCGGAATAAATAAAGAGATAAAGGTTAGAGATACTTGACACGGAGATTTACTGATTTACCACCAACTGTGATAAACCAGCAGCCGAGACACTTCCCGACACGATCCAATAAATGTATTCTTTACGGTAGAATACAAACCAAGTACAAAGGTAACGTAATTGATTCTCAAGCTTCTGCTATGAGATGTACAGGATCACACACCCGTTATTCAAATACTTACAAGAGGAGTATAACTCACAATGGGTAATCACTCTTGTATAATATCTCACACTTGGATATTTTATAAAAAATGTTTTATAAAATATATATTATAAATAGATGAGAGAGCTGAGAGTTGCTGTTTGTTGTTGCTGTGTGGTCTGGTCTACTTGTTCTCTTCTCCAGCATGCATGTATATATATCAGGAAGCTCCAACGGCATTGTGCATCCGCGGTATACCGCCAAATGCACGCGGTATACCGCCGTCAGAAAAAGTAACTGACACACCAACGGCTACATGCAAAGTTGACTTCTGGAATTACGTACCCGCGGTATACCGGCTGGGACTCGCGGTATACCGCCGTCAGAAAAAGTATTATCAACCAATCAGAGAAGCACACGGAACCTGCCGCGGTATACCGGCTGAACACCCGCGGTATACCGCCAAATGTGTACCCGCGGTATACCGGGTATTCTCCACGGTATACCGGCGTCAGAAAAGACACCTTCCAGGACGCAACCAATCTTGCTAAATCTTCTCAATAAACCCTTTTAATTAAAATCAATTAGGGTTTTTAGAAATATCCAAGTGGTATATTATTTTAGGGTGTTTATCATTATTAGTTATAAACAATGATGACGACGTAAACACTTCCGTCTTGAACCCTTCAGTTTAAATCTTCGTGTTCTTCAACAACTGCACACTTGGATTAAATTGTTAGATAAACAATAATACGGTGTGTTTGTAATCATCAAAATAAATATATATAAATATATAGAGATGTGGTACACTTGCACCAACAATCTCCCTCTTTTTGATGATGACAAACACAACCGCTAAGCAAGAGCATATGCGGTTTCTCTCCCCCGTTTGTCGAAGCAAAAAGGGTTTAAGAAAGTCGCTTATGCTCCCCCTCGAAAGATGCTCCCCCTCAAAATATGCATATAATTGAGAGAGCATAAACTCATGGGTAAAAGAGCTAAAACGCTCCCCCTCAAATTAATAACGATATCAATTTGATTTTATAAAATTTGAGGGATAAAATAAAATGCAAAAAGCAATAGAGACAAAGATATACAAACCAATACGAAACACTTGCACCAAAACGGATCTTAAGGCTTCAATTTTCGGTTAATTTTATGTGATTTAAAAAAATCACCACGTATTATGACCTCGTCAGGTAACCACGTATTATAACCTCGGCAGGTAACCACGTATTATAACCTCGGCAGGTAACACCTACAAAAGGCAAAGAAAATTTTTCGTGGTACCCTTTTCTTATGGGTCCTTTTAACAGTTAGTATAAAACATAAACTGCAAATAAAAAAATATGTTGTCGACATAAAACAAACACGACAAACATACAAAGCCATATAAATGGTTTAAAACCACAAACGCATCCCACCGGGATTGTCAACATTAAACATTTCTTTCGGAATCCATTTTCTAACCATTTTTATTTTACGATCGTATTTATCATAGACGTAAAAAGAAGTATGCGGATTAACATTTTTCTTAGGATTCGCAAACTTATTATTATACATAAACGCATGTGATTTTCTCGACATATAATTCACATAATTCATTTTAGGAACATACGGAGGTTTTTGCGTTTTATTTTTAACAACAAATTTAGGTTTTTCAAAAACCTTTTTAATTGGCATACAATCACATTTTTCAATACACGTATTTGAACCAATGCCTTTTCGGCAATTTATACGATTTGATATATTTAGCATTTTAAGCACTTTATCATTGCTATTTTGAAATGCATTAGCTAACAGATTATCTTTTTCATATAAATCGCATTTAGCTTTTAAACATGCATTATCATTTTCAAGAGACTCGCATTTTGTACATGTAATATCTTCATGTGTCTTTTTATTTAAGCACGCAATTTTATCATTTAAAATAACACAAGATTTACAAATATCTTTTTCACTTAATTTATTTTCTAATTTAGTGATAACATCTAAATCATGAGCAGATTTTTGTTTACCGTCATCAATTTCTTTTTTATATGCGGATACGGTTTCTTTTAAATTAGAGATTTCATCTTTATATTTATTTGCGAGAGCAGCCATATCATGAAATGATTTATATAATTCGTCAAGATTATTTTCATCGTCACTATAATAATTATCACTATAATTATTATCATAATTATTTTTAGAAGAATATGATGAAGATACCTCATTATCATGGTCGGCCATGAAACAAAAATTTTTGGCCTCATTTATGCTTGCGCTCAACGCGCCTCCAACTAAAGCTTTTGGTGTGTTGATTTGTTTTGCTCGTTTCGGACACACACTTGCATAGTGATCCTTGTCACCACACACATAGCAAAAGCCTTTCTTTTTATTGGCTTTTTCATCGTCGCTAGATTCGTCATATTTGTCTTCACTTTTATGGACGTTGCGACTTTGGTTTTTACCACCACGACGGTAGTCTCCATTTTCTTGAAACCTATCATTTTTGACAAACTTTTTGTTAGATAAAAGTTTAGAAAGTTTTCTTACCAACTTGACTAAATCGTCAAGATTTTCGGGTTCGTCATCGGATGAGCTAGCTTCTTCCTCCTCTTCCTTTTCCTCTTCTTTTGAGGCAACGACTTTGAGAGCGATGGATTTCTTTTTGACTTGCTCCCGGACTTGATTTCTTTTTAGTGCGATTTCGTGCACTTTAAGATTGCCGATGAGATCATCGAGCTTCATCGTTGCGAGATCTCGGGAGTCTTCTAAAGATGTAATTTTTGCCATCCACTCCGAAGGTAGTGCTCGAAGAATCTTCCTTACATAATCTTCATTAGGATAAGTACGACCTAATCCTTGTAAAGTAGTCATTATGAGGTTAAATCTTTTAAACATAGAATCGATAGACTCATCTTGAGTCATCTCGAACATTTCATAATCATGAACTAGAATATTTATTTTACTGCTTTTGACTTGCGTGTTTCCACGATGAGTGTCATTTAAACTTTGCCAGATTTCATTAGCAGTTTCATAAGTATAAACTCTTTCTATTTCATCAGAATTTAAAGCAGCATATAACATGTTTTTAGCTTCAAAATTTAAACAATACGAAGCTTCATCAGTGGGAGTCCACTCTTTAGAATCTTTTTCAACAATAAGATCATTTACGATTTTGGTTGGAATAAAATTTCCTTTTTCAATAATTTCCCACATCTTTCTATTTTTGCCACGCACGTGACATTCAAATAATTTTGCCCAAAGACCAAATTTTTCAGTATCAATAATAGGAGGTTTTGAAAACAAAACAGTTTGTTGAGCCATTATATAAAAGATATAACTTTAAAAATTTAAACAGATAATTTTTTTGAAAGCCCCGCTCTGATACCAAATGTTAGACAACCTAAGGGGGGGGAAAGGTTGTATTTAAAATCTTTTACTTTCAAAAATTCTTTTATAAATAAATACAGTACTGAAACAGTATAAATAAATCAGAGTATAGAAATAATAAATATACAACAATTATATAAACAGATATAATTAAAATGCACAGCGGAATAAATAAAGAGATAAAGGTTAGAGATACTTGACACGGAGATTTACTGATTTACTACCAACTGTGATAAACCAGCAGCCGAGACACTTCCCGACACGATCCAATAAATGTATTCTTTACGGTAGAATACAAACCAAGTACAAAGGTAACGTAATTGATTCTCAAGCTTCTGCTATGAGATGTACAGGATCACACACCCGTTATTCAAATGCTTACAAGAGGAGTATAACTCACAATGGGTAATCACTCTTGTATAATATCTCACACTTGGATATTTTATAAAAAATGTTTTATAAAATATATATTATAAATAGATGAGAGAGCTGAGAGTTGCTGTTTGTTGTTGCTGTGTGGTCTGGTCTACTTGTTCTCTTCTCCAGCATGCATGTATATATATCAGGAAGCTCCAACGGCATTGTGCATCCGCGGTATACCGCCAAATGCACGCGGTATACCGCCGTCAGAAAAAGTAACTGACACACCAACGGCTACATGCAAAGTTGACTTCTGGAATTACGTACCCGCGGTATACCGGCTGGGACTCGCGGTATACCGCCGTCAGAAAAAGTATTATCAACCAATCAGAGAAGCACACGGAACCTGCCGCGGTATACCGGCTGAACACCCGCGGTATACCGCCAAATGTGTACCCGCGGTATACCGGGTATTCTCCACGGTATACCGGCGTCAGAAAAGACACCTTCCAGGACGCAACCAATCTTGCTAAATCTTCTCAATAAACCCTTTTAATTAAAATCAATTAGGGTTTTTAGAAATATCCAAGTGGTATATTATTTTAGGGTGTTTATCATTATTAGTTATAAACAATGATGACGACGTAAACACTTCCGTCTTGAACCCTTCAGTTTAAATCTTCGTGTTCTTCAACAACTGCACACTTGGATTAAATTGTTAGATAAACAATAATACGGTGTGTTTGTAATCATCAAAATAAATATATATAAATATATAGAGATGTGGTACACTTGCACCAACAATCTCCCTCTTTTTGATGATGACAAACACAACCGCTAAGCAAGAGCATATGCGGTTTCTCTCCCCCGTTTGTCGAAGCAAAAAGGGTTTAAGAAAGTCGCTTATGCTCCCCCTCGAAAGATGCTCCCCCTCAAAATATGCATATAATTGAGAGAGCATAAACTCATGGGTAAAAGAGCTAAAACGCTCCCCCTCAAATTAATAACGATATCAATTTGATTTTATAAAATTTGAGGGATAAAATAAAATGCAAAAAGCAATAGAGACAAAGATATACAAACCAATACGAAACACTTGCACCAAAACGGATCTTAAGGCTTCAATTTTCGGTTAATTTTATGTGATTTAAAAAAATCACCACGTATTATGACCTCGTCAGGTAACCACGTATTATAACCTCGGCAGGTAACCACGTATTATAACCTCGGCAGGTAACACCTACAAAAGGCAAAGAAAATTTTTCGTGGTACCCTTTTCTTATGGGTCCTTTTAACAGTTAGTATAAAACATAAACTGCAAATAAAAAAATATGTTGTCGACATAAAACAAACACGACAAACATACAAAGCCATATAAATGGTTTAAAACCACAAACGCATCCCACCGGGATTGTCAACATTAAACATTTCTTTCGGAATCCATTTTCTAACCATTTTTATTTTACGATCGTATTTATCATAGACGTAAAAAGAAGTATGCGGATTAACATTTTTCTTAGGATTCGCAAACTTATTATTATACATAAACGCATGTGATTTTCTCGACATATAATTCACATAATTCATTTTAGGAACATACGGAGGTTTTTGCGTTTTATTTTTAACAACAAATTTAGGTTTTTCAAAAACCTTTTTAATTGGCATACAATCACATTTTTCAATACACGTATTTGAACCAATGCCTTTTCGGCAATTTATACGATTTGATATATTTAGCATTTTAAGCACTTTATCATTGCTATTTTGAAATGCATTAGCTAACAGATTATCTTTTTCATATAAATCGCATTTAGCTTTTAAACATGCATTATCATTTTCAAGAGACTCGCATTTTGTACATGTAATATCTTCATGTGTCTTTTTATTTAAGCACGCAATTTTATCATTTAAAATAACACAAGATTTACAAATATCTTTTTCACTTAATTTATTTTCTAATTTAGTGATAACATCTAAATCATGAGCAGATTTTTGTTTACCGTCATCAATTTCTTTTTTATATGCGGATACGGTTTCTTTTAAATTAGAGATTTCATCTTTATATTTATTTGCGAGAGCAGCCATATCATGAAATGATTTATATAATTCGTCAAGATTATTTTCATCGTCACTATAATAATTATCACTATAATTATTATCATAATTATTTTTAGAAGAATATGATGAAGATACCTCATTATCATGGTCGGCCATGAAACAAAAATTTTTGGCCTCATTTATGCTTGCGCTCAACGCGCCTCCAACTAAAGCTTTTGGTGTGTTGATTTGTTTTGCTCGTTTCGGACACACACTTGCATAGTGATCCTTGTCACCACACACATAGCAAAAGCCTTTCTTTTTATTGGCTTTTTCATCGTCGCTAGATTCGTCATATTTGTCTTCACTTTTATGGACGTTGCGACTTTGGTTTTTACCACCACGACGGTAGTCTCCATTTTCTTGAAACCTATCATTTTTGACAAACTTTTTGTTAGATAAAAGTTTAGAAAGTTTTCTTACCAACTTGACTAAATCGTCAAGATTTTCGGGTTCGTCATCGGATGAGCTAGCTTCTTCCTCCTCTTCCTTTTCCTCTTCTTTTGAGGCAACGACTTTGAGAGCGATGGATTTCTTTTTGACTTGCTCCCGGACTTGATTTCTTTTTAGTGCGATTTCGTGCACTTTAAGATTGCCGATGAGATCATCGAGCTTCATCGTTGCGAGATCTCGGGAGTCTTCTAAAGATGTAATTTTTGCCATCCACTCCGAAGGTAGTGCTCGAAGAATCTTCCTTACATAATCTTCATTAGGATAAGTACGACCTAATCCTTGTAAAGTAGTCATTATGAGGTTAAATCTTTTAAACATAGAATCGATAGACTCATCTTGAGTCATCTCGAACATTTCATAATCATGAACTAGAATATTTATTTTACTGCTTTTGACTTGCGTGTTTCCACGATGAGTGTCATTTAAACTTTGCCAGATTTCATTAGCAGTTTCATAAGTATAAACTCTTTCTATTTCATCAGAATTTAAAGCAGCATATAACATGTTTTTAGCTTCAAAATTTAAACAATACGAAGCTTCATCAGTGGGAGTCCACTCTTTAGAATCTTTTTCAACAATAAGATCATTTACGATTTTGGTTGGAATAAAATTTCCTTTTTCAATAATTTCCCACATCTTTCTATTTTTGCCACGCACGTGACATTCAAATAATTTTGCCCAAAGACCAAATTTTTCAGTATCAATAATAGGAGGTTTTGAAAACAAAACAGTTTGTTGAGCCATTATATAAAAGATATAACTTTAAAAATTTAAACAGATAATTTTTTTGAAAGCCCCGCTCTGATACCAAATGTTAGACAACCTAAGGGGGGGGAAAGGTTGTATTTAAAATCTTTTACTTTCAAAAATTCTTTTATAAATAAATACAGTACTGAAACAGTATAAATAAATCAGAGTATAGAAATAATAAATATACAACAATTATATAAACAGATATAATTAAAATGCACAGCGGAATAAATAAAGAGATAAAGGTTAGAGATACTTGACACGGAGATTTACTGATTTACTACCAACTGTGATAAACCAGCAGCCGAGACACTTCCCGACACGATCCAATAAATGTATTCTTTACGGTAGAATACAAACCAAGTACAAAGGTAACGTAATTGATTCTCAAGCTTCTGCTATGAGATGTACAGGATCACACACCCGTTATTCAAATGCTTACAAGAGGAGTATAACTCACAATGGGTAATCACTCTTGTATAATATCTCACACTTGGATATTTTATAAAAAATGTTTTATAAAATATATATTATAAATAGATGAGAGAGATGAGAGTTGCTGTTTGTTGTTGCTGTGTGGTCTGGTCTACTTGTTCTCTTCTCCAGCATGCATGTATATATATCAGGAAGCTCCAACGGCATTGTGCATCCGCGGTATACCGCCAAATGCACGCGGTATACCGCCGTCAGAAAAAGTAACTGACACACCAACGGCTACATGCAAAGTTGACTTCTGGAATTACGTACCCGCGGTATACCGGCTGGGACTCGCGGTATACCGCCGTCAGAAAAAGTATTATCAACCAATCAGAGAAGCACACGGAACCTGCCGCGGTATACCGGCTGAACACCCGCGGTATACCGCCAAATGTGTACCCGCGGTATACCGGGTATTCTCCACGGTATACCGGCGTCAGAAAAGACACCTTCCAGGACGCAACCAATCTTGCTAAATCTTCTCAATAAACCCTTTTAATTAAAATCAATTAGGGTTTTTAGAAATATCCAAGTGGTATATTATTTTAGGGTGTTTATCATTATTAGTTATAAACAATGATGACGACGTAAACACTTCCGTCTTGAACCCTTCAGTTTAAATCTTCGTGTTCTTCAACAACTGCACACTTGGATTAAATTGTTAGATAAACAATAATACGGTGTGTTTGTAATCATCAAAATAAATATATATAAATATATAGAGATGTGGTACACTTGCACCAACAGTAAATAAATGTGTCGTTTTATATATGCGTATATACACACATACTGATCAGAAGTCAACACCCATTCCTCCGGCGAACAAGAAGAAAGCATTGATTCCAGATTCCAACCTCCATCCTCGTTTATCCGGCGATTTCTTTCACAGTCGGCCACCGATCTCTCAGTCTCTTATCTCCTATGCCCCTCATCTCTCTTCTATTTCTCCGTCGTCAAGAACCAAATCTTCTATTTCTCTGCCCCTCCCGTCTCCCAGAGATCTCAGCAGCACCGTCAAGCCCTCCCGTTTGTCTCTTCTATTTCTCCGTCGTCTCTCTCCCTCTGTGCCTTTGTTCATTTAGGTTTTGCATCTTCATCTGTTCATTTGGATCTGCATTTGCCGATCTCGTTTGGGTGGGACTGGTGGTGATAAAAATACGCAGATGGGACAGACCAAGTAGAGATATGCGGTGGTGAGTATTGGCCATAGATGAAGGTACTCACCTGGAGGACCACCAAACATGTATGTGTTTGGTTACGATTGGGTTTTGGTTTCGTTTTGGGGTTTTTAGATTTGTTTCAATCTGGGTTTTTAGGGTGCATCACTGCTTTTGTTTTAGTTTTCATTTATATTTTGGGTTTGATTTAGCTTTTGATGTGAGTTTTGATTTTGTTTTTGAGTTAAGTTTTGATACAGGGCTCTATTTTAGGTTTTGATTTAGATGTTGGGTTTTGATTTGGGTTTTGCATGTGAAGAGTAGGGTTGTTGGAGAAGATGACTTGAGGGGGTTGTCGGGGAAGATAGCCGAAAGGGGTTGTCGGAGAAGATGACTGGAGGGGTTGGTGTCGGCTGATGGGTTCACATAATTGGGAGGTAGGGGTTACGATACTTGCATCAAATGTTGTGCACATGCGCAAAGAATTTGTACATTGTAACTTATTTAAAATATTGTAAAAGAAATAAAATCTTGTAAAGCAAAAATAACAAATAAAAAATAAAAAAGGTTAAAAGACTAAAATACCCTTTACTTTAACTGAGTTTTTAACAGAATTAACAAGATTGGTCAAATCCGAAACAAAATGGAAACCATAGGGACCAAATCTGAAACAAAATGACAACCATAGTGACTAAAACTGTAATTAGTTTAAAATAGGGACTAAAATTGATAGTAAGTGAAAACCTCAGGGACCAAAAATGTAATTTACTCTATTTTAAATATAAATAATCTAAAAAATAATTAGGATAATTATTAAGTTATAATAGAATACTTAATTATTATTTTTATCAAAAACATTATATTTTTAAACCTAAACTAAATTAAAATAATAAGTTAAATTAAATTTAAAAAAATTATAAATAAAAAAGAAACATTATCGCTCTCTCAAAACCATATTATAAAATCGACGAAAATAAAAAATAAAATTAAACATTAAAACCGATACGTATCTCGCTGAATTGTGCGATTACTCTTCTAATATACATCAATAAACAATATTTGATGCATAAAAACTTGTTTTGAAGAGTTTTTTAAAATGCTTTATAATATAGTGTAGATTTAAGTCACTGAACTTTTTTTTCAAATAGATCATCAAACTTCTAAAAATTGGTTTTTTTTTTGGAAAGCAAACCAATTATATATCATTACCAAATTACCCACCACAATACAAAAGCCACAGTGTCAAGATCCAAAGCAAATAGCCACAAGGAATCAGACACAGTGGGTTGCAAGATGCAAACCACCCCACGCATAAAACAAAAGCAGGACCAGCAATAAAAATAAACCGTAATCTAAATCGACTCAGCCCAAGAATCGGCTGAATTGACATCTGATCAAAACTGGACCTAAGGACCGAAATTTTGAAACAGCCGCACGAATCCTCGACGCCTCGAATCCTCGACGCCTCCATCACCGCTTTTGTATCGTCGTTGTTCCCGCTCATTCGTTTCTGCCCGCGATTACATCGCGTTATTTGGCTCTGTCAACCATACGTTCCACTCGATCCTTCTGCCACCAAGTCTTCTTGATATCCACTCAAAACTCTTCTGCTGGAATTCGAAAAAACGTCCTTCTAAACCTCTCTTGTCGTTTTTGAATACGATTTGATTCCGATGTGTCCATATGAAGTACGTGAAGCACCATATTGTTTCCAGCCATAGTCGCGGTTGCACGTTTGGTCTATTCCGGTCAAAGACAAGATCCTCTAGGTGTTGAAGTGATGCAATGTTGTCTTCCTTATTGTTCCACCACCGCCGCACCATTTGCCAAATCTTTGACACTTCTTGACATCGAAATAGCGCGTGATCTACCGATTCCGTCACCTCCCCGCATCTCGGACATAGTGGGGAGTGTAGATCTATCCCCAACCTATCAAGCACCACCCTACACGAGAGTCTACTTAAGGTAACCTTCCAATGGAAAATGCATACTTTTTTCGGTACCCATTTTGACCATTTCGTTTCTTCACAATTCCCATCTAACACCACCAATCTCTCGTCAATCAACGCTTTGAGACCTTGAACCGAAAAAGTCCCTTCACCCCCACCCAACCATTTCACCCGATCCCTCACCTCTACTTTTGGCTTCCAATCTTGTAAGATTTCTCTAAGCTCCTCCAACTCCCCCGCCTCTCTTCCCCTTGGCTCCCTCCTCCAATTCCATCTCCATACCCAATTGTCCCCTACCCATTCCCCCTTTTCGGCTATTACACCCTTTCTACATAATTCAAGTTGGAAAATACGCTTGAACCGCTCACTTAGAATTTCATCCCCTAGCCACCTTTCCAACCAAAAACGAGTGTTATCCCCTCGACCCACCTCTTTCCCAAAAGAATTACCGAAATCAATTCCTATTTTTTCTAAGTCCCTCCCCACTTTGATGATATTTTTCCACACCGAGTGACCACCCCCCACCGCACGGCTACTAATACTCCCTCCACATCCACCCTCTCTACCATGGATGCTCCTAATTACCTTTGCCCATAGTGACCCACTTTCCGTTCCGAAACGCCACCACCATGTCCCCACCAACCCCCAATTTGAAGATTGAATACTCCCTATATTTAAACCACCTCTCTTAAGGTCCCTTACCACCCTATCCCACTTTACCCACGCCAATCCCTTTTTAGAGTTCGGACCCGACACCCCCCAAAAGAATTGACTTCTCACCCGCTCTAGCTCTCTAATCACACCTCTCGGGGCGTGAAAAAGCGAGAAGTAATACAATGGAAGGCTACCTAGTACCGACTTTACCAAGGTTAGTCTACCACCAAACGATATCAATCTCAATTTCCACGTCGCTAGCTTGTCTTTCACCTTCTTTATCACCGCCTTCCAACTTTTAATTTTGTTCACGTTTTGTCCCACCGGGAGTCCTAGATACATGAAGGGTAAGCCTCCCCAACCACATCCCAAACCTCTCGCCCACGATTGAGTCTCTCCAACTTCAACTCCCATACCGTAAAGTTTTCTCTTCCCAATATTTATCTTTAAACCCGACACCTCATGAAAGCATTCTAGAATTTTCATGAGGTTTTTGATGTTTGACGTACTCCATTTCCCAAAAAATATTGCGTCATCGGCGTATTGAAGATGAGTCAAGACCAACTCCTCTTTACCAACTTTCACACCTTCAAATAACCTCTTTTCATTCGCTTCTAACATCAATATGTTTAGACCTTTCGCCACCACTAAAAATAGGAATGGTGCTAACGGGTCCCCTTGCCTAAGACCTTTCTCCATTTTGAACTCCTTGGTAGGAGACCCGTTGACCAACACCGAAATTGTTGCCGACTCCAAACATGTCTTAATCCAATTGCGCCATTTGATTCCGAAACCCATCGATGCCAACATCTCTATCAAGAACGACCATTCCACATTGTCATACGCCTTTTCAAAATCCACTTTGAATATCAAGCCTTTCTTCTTTACTTTCCGCATGTAGTCTACCACCTCATTTGCGATTAACACCCCGTCAAGGATGTACCTTCCTTTTATAAAAGCCGCTTGTGTATCTCCAATAATTTTTCCCATCACCGCCTTCATTCTTTCCGCCATCGCTTTGGAGATAATTTTGTAAAAAACCCCTATCAAACTTATTGGTCTATAATCATTTAGCCCCGTTGGGTTTGGGATCTTTGGAATAAGTGTTATAAACGACGCGTTGCACCCCCACTTATTTTTCCACCTTCCCAAAATATTGAGATTGCCTTCATAAGATCTCCTTTGATAATATTCCAAAACCTTTTCACGAACGTGAATGTAATCCCATCCGGTCCCGGCGATTTATTATTTCCGCATCCCTTTATCGCTTCCCAAATCTCTTCCTCCGTGAACGGTCTCTCTAGTTTTTCTGCATCTTCCAACAACAATTTCTTTATTTTTTCGCTCTTTAATTTTGGTCTTACCTTCCTTTGAGCTGAAAATTTCTTCTTGAAGAAGTCCCACACGAACTCTTTTATCTTTTCCGGATCTTCCGTCCATTCCGCGTTGACATTCAACCCCCGAATCCCATTTTTCCTTACTTTATTTCTAATTGCCGCATGGAAAAATTTAGAGTTTTCGTCACCCGCTTCTAGCCACTTGATTTTGGCTTTTTGGCTTGCCATCTCTAAAATTTTCTTCTCCCCGTCTAACCATTTTCTTCTTGCCTCTACCCATCTCGTTCTTTCCTCTTCACACAAAATTCTCGATTCCGCTTCATTTTCCAACCTTTTCGCCATGTCTTTGTATTTCTCCAAGTCTTTGTTAAGTCTCTTAAACTTCTCGTCGCCTCTTCTTTTCAAGGCCCCTTTTACATTTTTTAGCTTGTCTCTAAACTTGCAATCCGGGGTTTTTGATGTTACACCCTTATCCCATTCCCCCTTTACCACATCTTCTATATCTTCCCCGACCAACCATGTGTCGAAAAGTTTGAAGGGTTTTGGGCCAAAGTCATGCTTTAACTCTCCTAACGCAATCGAGAAATGATCCGACCAACGTCTCTCAAGGGCTTTTACTCCCAAGTTCCTCCATACTTGGCAAAAATTATTGGACGCTAGAAACCGATCCAATTTGCTAAACTTCCTCCCGTCATCACTTACGCGGGTGAACTTTTGTCCCCCCATTGGAATTTCCATCAATTGACAGTTTCGTATAAAATTATTGAACTCCTCCACACCTCTTTCATTGGTAGCCGAATTTAGTCGTTCATGGTTCCCCCTCACTTCATTAAAATCGCCAAATATGCACCACTTTACCTCTTCTCTATCGCATAAGGTTTCGATGTTCTTCCATACCTCCAACCTCTCCTTTAACTCTCTCGGTCCATAGGCATTTACACATCCAATTAGCCCCTCTATCCCCTTCCAAATGCTGATTGCCGCAACGAAATTCTTCTCTATAATTGAAACTTTACAATCAAATTCTTTTTTGTCCCACATCAAAAGTAATCCTCCAGAATTGCACGTTGCCTCAGATTGAATATAATCGACATCGTCGTATCCCCACAATCTTGCCACTTGCAACTCTTCCAAATGTTTTTGTTTTGTCTCTTGCACACCAATCATATTTGATTTTTCCTTTATACCCAACTCTCGAACCCAATTCCTTTTTTCAAACGTACCCAAACCCCTTATATTTATTGAAATAATCTTCATCACGTAAAGATTGAACGAAACTAGGGTGTACTTACTTGTCGACTATTTTCCGCCGGTCTCGCTTTCATTCTCCGCCACTGGTTTTTCCTCCCAAAACAACCCGATTTTACGTCTAAAATTTTCCAACCGGTTTGAGTCGTCCGTGCTTTCCAATTTATTTGAGATTGAATTTTGATTTTCCGATATGCTTCCTATACGAATTCTTTTACTGCCCTTTTCCCCCTTCGCGATTTCCACTGATTTTTCCGACTTCTTCTGAGCCAACATTCTCACCCTCTGCTTTAATAAGTGGAAGCTAACTCTTCCCCTTCCGATTCCCATCGTTTCTCCTTTTTTTTCCTTTAGACGCTTCACCGCAACTCCCTTTTTTCTCTCTTCCAATATCTTTTTTGGCCTCTTTACCATTCACACTTTTATTTTTCTGTTTGATCTGTTATTCTTCATCATTTTTTTCCTGCGCATCGACAGGTTATGGGATGTTGTGGTCTGGGCTACCAACTGACTGTGATTTACTTAGAGTTTTATTATGTGTGGATTGGGCTTGGAGATCAGGCCATTTGTTTAGTTTTAAATTCAATTGGGTTGTCACTTCTTCACTACCATCCATATGGGCCGAAAAAAGGTTACCTGCCCCCCCCCCCCCCCCCCCCCCCTTTGACCTATTCTCCCTTACGCACGTGAGAAGCTCTCCCCCTTTTTGAAAATATGGAGCCGACATATGCATCTGCCCATGTCCCCTCTCTCCCCTACCACAAATATTTCCTTCCCAAAGAAAGTCCTCGGTTGTTGGAGATTTCTGCCCACGTTCGGATGGTGACGGTTCGATTATCGCCCTCGTTGCCTGCATCGTCTCAGAGATGCCATCAGAAACTGTCGCCTTCGTCGGTGAGTCTACGGCGACGGTATCTTTATCGACGTGCACTGTTGCCGACTTTGGTGCGATCGACTGCGCCTCCTCCGCCTGAACTCCCTGCACCGATTCTAAACCTCCCACACCCCTTTTCACAGCGCTTTCCCCACCTTCTTTGCCTTCAAAAGTACTTTCCTCAACCACCCAGTCCTCCTCACCGTCTTCTCCCTCCGACCACTCCGATGGTTCAGACGATTCTGCCTCCTCCGGTTCGCTGTCGGAATCTGATTCTCCGCAAAAAATCATTTGTCCCATCCCTTCTTCTACGACTCTAATTCTATAGATAAGGTTCCCCACTTTTATGCACCTAAGTTCGTCAATAAGAGAACAGAGAGATGTTGCAACTAGCACCTTTGCAAACTCCAGGTTGTTTCCTATTTGCCATTCACAGTTCAAAAGGTTTAACGTGTGTCCCCACCCCTTTGCTATCGACTTGAAAGTTTCTTTGTTCCAAGCATGAAGCGGGATGCCATAGATCCTTAGCCATACTAACCTTTCCGCCGAGCAAAAGCCCTTCGACCATTTCCGTATACCCTTGACCCAATAATGCATCCCGTGTCCTTTATTATTCAATATGTTTTCCATCGTTTCCTCATGATCAAAGTCTATTAATATGTTTCATCCTCCCAAATACTTTACCGAACACTCCGCTAAATTTTCCGATTTGCACCACATTTGGATGTCTTCTATTTTCTCTATGGATTCAACATTACCGATTAGGCACCTGCGTAGTCTCTCCACCATCTCTTTGTCCACCGACCATGCTCCTATAACTTCCTTCGGTTGGGCTCCCTCTCCTTCCTACACTCGAGTCTCCATCGTTGTTTTCTCCCTCACTACTTCGCTGAACGTTTTCTTCCTCGTCGTGTTTGTTGCTCCGGCCGCCTGATTTTGTATATTCTCTTGGTCACCCGTTGCGGTATTTTTGTCTGCTCTCCTATTGTTTCTTCCTTCGTTCGTCAGAAACACCCGTAACTTGTAAGTTCCGATCCATATTTCGTTCAGTTTCCTTTCCAAGTATCCTTTGTTCGATACGTTTTTGAACCTCACAAACCCAAACTTTTTTCCGTTTCTCATCCTTCGACTTGCCATGTACATATCTCCTACCTCTCCGAATCGTTTGAAGGTTCTCCACAGACGCGGTACTTCCCACTCCTCCGGGAAGTTAAAAAATAAGAAAGATGTCATATCCCGATTGTAGCTTGTCCGCTGGTAGCTCCGGTTACCGGCTGCCTCATTGCCTACATTCTCGCTTCCACTTACCCTCTCTCTTACCCGCCCACAAGACCTAACGGACCCTCTCCCATACCAGCTCTCTCTCCCCCACTTTCCGGCAGACTCTCTCTCTCCTAATCTCTCTCATCTTCCAAATTATTGGGTTTGTCTATTTTGGCATCGATTGATTTTGTTGTGACATTTTCCATGTACTCAAGAATTACAATATAATCTGACAACTTGACATCTACATCATTAATAGTCACAAGGTCTAGCGGTTATCTGTCGAAATTAGTACGAAATATGAATAAATGAAATTAAGTTTGATAGGGGTTTTTTACAAAATTATCTCATATTGTAACACCCTCAAAATTGGAGATAACCTAAAAAGATACCTAAAACCGGCTAGGAAGGTTTTAAATTGAAAGAAAAACCTAAATTAGTTTGACCATTCTCAGAGCATCCACATCCATCTTGCTAGAGATCTTGCAAGATGACATTGATTGTCATGTGGATAGCAAAGTCTTGCAAGATACTCTAACACTTGCTAAATTAGCAAGGTCTTGCATTATGTGGGACTCACTAAATTAAATAAATTGATACTATTATTTTTATAATATTGGCTTATTATATATTTTTGTTTCATTAGTTTATTACATTATATTATAATATTTTAGCGGTGTGGACCACTTTAGAAAGAAATTTGGTCTTGCATTGATGTGTGAGATGTAATTGCAAAACTAATGTGCCACTTTAGAAAGGACTTTGGTCTTGCACCGATGCGGATGGTCTGAGACTTTGGTCAAACCTCATATTGTAACACCCTCAAAATTGGAAAGAGCAACTACTAAAAACTTCGATACAATAACCAAATGAGGATAAAAATCTCTTCTACAAACCATCCTTGGAAACATCTCAAAATTTAAAACGTAAAAACTCTCACAATTAATAACTCAAGTCATACAACATGACCAAATAAAATCGGGTGTTACTTAACCCAATACAAGTTGATATTCCCAAAATAAATGCGGAAGACTTCACTAAGCAATTCATCTATCGAGCACACTACTAGCACTCATCTCTTCACAGTGTCACTAGAACTATTCCCAACCTGAACCTGTTGCACATGCCGACAAATAAAAAGGTTAGGCTAACGCCTAGTGAGTTCAAAAGTTTACATCATGGTCAAATAATTCGTTAGACAAAAAGGATGCAACTTAAATCGTGATTTCCAAAAAGGGATTTGTATTAAATATATCAACAACCCATTTTCCAAAGGCACACAAATTCTGTGACAAAAGCTCCAATGAAAATCATTTTTCAACAATGGACTCAATTCCAAAACTCACTCAAGATGTGAATAAATATTAAATTTCCAAATAATATTCACGCGAATAAAGCTTCAATAATCGAAACATCCAAACAAGGATGAGGCATAATATACCGCCCATAAATCATGAAACACAATTCACATAAATATAATACGTCACTGATAACATGGATAAAAGAAATACTCGAAACAACACCTTTCGATGACGGGGGAGACCCGATTTCATCGAATGTGGCAGATACACAAGTTAAACCACAATTATAAGTTACAAGCATGTTTCATGGATGGAAAGGCCTATGACACCAACCCTATCTAGGTCTTTAGTCAATCTTGGACATCAACCCAAACCGGATCTTTAGTCCATGGAGACATCAACTCAAACTGAGTCTTTAGTCTAAGGAGACATCAATCCAAATCGTATCTTTAGTCTATTGTGACATCAACCCAAACCGGATCTTAAGTCAAGTGAGGCATCA
The DNA here is from genome assembly GCA_033807775.1 of Saussurea involucrata. NCBI lineage: Eukaryota > Viridiplantae > Streptophyta > Magnoliopsida > Asterales > Asteraceae > Saussurea > Saussurea involucrata. The sequence goes on from CM066323.1 coordinate 35,483,895, forward strand.
ACCCAAAACGGATCTCTAGCCTAGTGAGACAACAACCCAAACCGGATTTTTAGGCTATTGAGGCATCAATCCAAACCGGATCTTTAGCCTAAAACCCCCAAGTTCAACCCAAACCAGATCTTTACCTTGGGATCTCCCCATCCAAAACAAGCTTGTTTAATTTAGAAGTTTACACATGACTCCAAAAGAATAACCAACGCATTCAAATCATGAAATTCCCAAATAAGATGCAATACATGCAACTCATAACCAAAGATCTACATCGAACTATCAAAATCGGACAAATGTCCTCAAGACCCAACAGAGTCAAAAACCGAGCCATAAGCTTAAAAGATCAAATGACCATTTGTTAAAAGTCAACATATGCAAATGAAGTGTAACTAACCCACATTATGCAAATACATGCTCCAAGGCATGACTAGCTCAAAACCCCTTCATTGCCATTTTCCAATGAAGTCAAACCGTATATACATATATACTCAAATACTTTAAACTTGATAATGTATATAATTCGCAATGGTTTATAAAACCCAAAAAGTACCAAGAGTGCATAAATGTCAAATGGTGTTCATTTATGAGACAAAACACTCAAAATGACATATTCTCAAATGAAACGCAATAAAGTGCATAACACATCTAAAGCTCCATCTCGGGCTACTAAAACCGGCAAATACCCCAGAGACCCATTTGAGTACAAATCAAGCCTTTAGAGGCAAAATAAATGGTTGGCTAAATACGCGAGCCATCACAGTTACATAAACCAAAATACACAGTTACCCAAATTCTTTGTCTCTTGACTCTCAATTGGACTTCGGCCCAAAATCAAAAGGTTTACAATTCCCAAAATGTTCATAAGGTCAAGAATGACCAAAATCCATAACTCACACATTCACATTTTCAAAACGTAACATATCATAAAATTTGCATAATCTCAACAAACACTAAAATTGTATTTTGACCAAACAACCTCCACTTATGCTATAAATTAACAAAACACTTTCATTCGTGATTTATTTATCAATTGCCCAAAAATCTCAAATGTGGGTGTTGTACAAGATTTGTAAAACTTAACACTTCAAATAATCAAAACCCACTAAATAACTCAACAATTGATAATTTTATGTAAAACACATAAACACTTTATAATAAACATTTTGGCATGTACAACGTTTCCACAAATCAACTTGAACTCACCTTGCTAGATTTAGGCTAAATCTAGATTTTACCCCAATAAGAGCTCCTTGAAGAAACTTGAATCCACAAGCAATTCCTTCAAACCCTAGATTCAAAAGTTTTCCAAACATAAATATGCATGTCTAAGCACTTAGAATCATTCCCCAAATATCTTATATCAAAATCTCCATTTTGACCAAAACTCCAATTTGACCTAACTTCCCAAAAATCATCCAAACCGAAATTTGAGAAATATAAACACTAGGAAGTCATCAATGGAGCATTTTAAACTCATATGAAAGTTTAGAAGCTAGTAGGATGAACTCACCACTTAGATTTTGATGAAAACCTAAAAAACCCTAATTTTCTTGAAGATGGAGGTGATGATGATGAACTCTTGATCTTTGCTTCCACTCCACCACCAAATACCCTTGAATCTTCCCAAAACTAACACTCTATCCTTAAAAAGCTCTCAAAGACGAAACCATAGCAATTTGAATCGCCAACACGGAGTAGAAATGAGAGAGATATGACCAAATGAAGAAAGAGGCTCAAAATTGGATTTTATGCACTGCAGCCGCCCGCGAGAGTGACATGCGAAAGTGACAGTGTCACTGTAGCATGTCACTTTCGCCTAAAATGTACCGAGGGCCATATTTCCTCTGAAAAGTGACATGCTAAAGTGCCAGTGTTACCCTCGCATGTCACTTTAGCCCAGAAGGTACCGAACACTGTTTTGGTCGTAACTTCTTCGTTTTAACTCCGTTTTCGCTCCGAAAAGGTCCGTTGGATTCGTATTTGAATTCTCAATCCAACAAGACTATAAAATCTAGAATTTAATCCAAAATCCTATTTCTTCTATTTTTCTTGAAAGATCGAGTTCTACACTGATTTGAAATTATATTTACCCGAAAATTACGGGTGTTACACATATCATTCAAACCCCTTGTCGCTTCATTGTCATTAACTCTCTATTACAGTCGTTTCCCATGCTATCGGTCTCCCTCTTTTTTGATCGTTTTTTTGTTATCCATCTTTTTTATATGTTTATATGTGCTCCATTAAGTTGTAAAAATGGAGAATCAAAGACGAAAAAAACAGTTCATAAAAAGTGAAATCGATGGTAGGGGCAACCATGCAGAAGAACAAACAATGATGGGTCGAGGAGGAATGGTAAGGGGGAGCGATGTTATCTCCGTGGGATTTGAACTGCGTAAGGTTTGGAGATGGTTAAAAAAATTGTGTTTTCATATAAAACTTTCTCAACTAGTTATAGATAGCTTTTTTCTTTTTCGTTAAAAAATGTAGGTGACTAAATTTTAAAAGTGTAATGATTTATTTAGGGAAATTAATTAAAATACCTCAACATTGAAAGTGACTTACCAAAGTACCCCAAAAAATTTACTTCTTACCGAAATGCCCTCTTTTTCCGCGATAGGATCCCGCGATAGCAGGCAGGGACTGAAAGTGTAAAATTTTGCAAGATTATTTACACTTTCAGTCCCCATAGCGGGCCATCGCAGGCCGCGTTTGAGCCATCGCGGGCCTCGATCGCGGGGGCCAGAGACTGAAAGTGTAAATATTTCTTGCAAAAAATTTCACAATTGGTCCCTGCCCGCGATTGCGGGATCCTATCGCGGAAAAAGAGGGCATTTCGGTAAGAATTTTTTTTTTTTGGGTACTTTGATAAGTCACTGTTGGGGTATTTTAATTAATTTCCCATTTATTTATTCAAAAAAAATTATTGGCTTGATCATTTAAAATTAAAAAACTTAATGAGTTTTTTATTTAAAAAATAGATCTCATTCAAAATTAAAAATTCAATGATTTTTTCAATTAAAACAAAAAAATAAAATTTAGGTAATTGTTGTTCCACTATTTATATAAAGACCATGTCTGGCTACTATCTTAATTCCTACACTTGTTTCAATGTCTAAGAACTTGTTTATTTTTGGAATTTCAGTTCTTAATTACCACTTATCATTTATTTGGTCAGACATTCTTTAATTCAGGTTGTTTGTTTTTTCAACTTTTTCAGACCCACTTATCACTTAAAATCATTTTTATGAAAAAGTGATAGCCTAACCATTTATTTCTCACTTATTTTGAGAAAGTTTTTGTTTTGCTTTAAGGAGTACTAGATTTGAGATTTTGGAATGATAATTTTTTTTTTGGAAGGCATAGCGGCATCGACCCTTTCGATCAACTACCACGAACACAACGCACACACGCACGCACGCCTCCCCGGCGGTATCGGACATCCGAGGGCAGTCCATTTTGGAATGATAACACCTTCAAAGTTTGAAATGATAACATTTTGAGGGACAAAATATACAATTATACATATTCAAACGTTTGTCAGTTTAAAAAAAACAGTCTTGTTGATTCAGATTTCAGGCTTCAGCACCACCACTTAAAAATCAGAAGTGAAATTATATTTCAGACTTCATCACCTCTTACAAAACAAACGCCACCTAAGACTATCTCAAATTTTGGCCATTTACAAAGATTTGTGCTTTATGCTTTCTCGTATTGTGAAATAGAAAAAAGAAAAGAGTGTAAAAATCTTTAAACACTATGCTAGAAAGATAAATAGTATCTTATTTTATTTTTTCTACCAATAAGATGTATTAAAAATAGATGTTTAAGAGAAAGAAATAATATTTTATTAAATGTATATAATGTTTTAATAACATAATTAGTGCTAGAATTGTTAAAATAGAGTAGTTATTGGAGTTCGACGTATTTTTTTTTTAATTTTGACTTTTAATATTCTATTTTAGACAAATTACAACATAGCTCTATGGAGATGCTCTAACTTATTAGATATGTTTGGTTCAATACAAATTTTGAATTCAATCCTTGTCATAAGAAATTAATACACTTTATAATTAACCAATGAACAATTTTACTCTTAGTAATAAAGAGAGATATTTTTCTTAATCTTATAATTAAACGTATAATGAAAAAAATATTTACTTTTGAAAATGGACACTAAAATAGAAATATAAATACTTATTTTGAAAGTAGTACTTTTTTAACCACACCAAATGTAATACTTTTTGGCAAGAGAGAACACAACCCAAAAGGAAAGAAGAAAAGCATGGAAGATGAAGAATAATTGAGGTGAGTAAGGAATTGGTTGGTATCTTAGGGACTAAGGGACCTCATGTGCCTACCATCACCATAATAAGATCATATGTCATTGTATATTTATTGTTGGTTCAAATCTCAAATTGATCCAACACAATCACATAAAGAAATTTACTACTTCAAATAACTAATCAAATTACAAAAAGAAGGTGTACAAGCCGGCAATAAGAACAGTAAACAATAACATCAGTAAGACCATATACGAGAAGAAGAAGAAGAAGAAGAGAAAAAAGAAAACGCAACACGTCAAACCTTATAGAACAAGGTACTAGGACCAAGTCACTTTGCTATCATCTTTTATGTCGGTTTTTTATTCCTTTCCACGACTCCTAATTCCTACAAAAATTAGTCCTACGTCTTCAAGAACTTCTATTACAGGGTTGTATTACCTGAAATGTCCAAGGCCATCATATGAATTATGATAAAATCAAACGTACCCAATAAATCTTGTACAAAAATAGGATCTAGAAAAGGTAAGATGCACACGAGCCTCATCTCTACCCAAGTGGTGGAGAGGTTGTTTCTGTGACCATATAAATTATAATGTACTTAAGAAGGAACGTTGCACATACAATCATGTGTTTCTTAATTCTTAATTCTCAAGGCTATTTGTTTACGTCTTAAAATATCCATAAGAAACAACCTATGAATCGTTAAGAGGTGAATCCTATTTGGCAAAAAAAAAATTTGCCTCTTAATGGCTCTGAAGATTTTGTATCTTAGGCCTCCCTTAATCATGATTCTGAACATTTACCAAACAATCATATTTTATTTTGCACTATAACGTTAAAGAGTCTCCAAATCATTTTAACCACTTAATCATTCTACACCAAACCATTCATCAACTGTCAAACAGCCCGTTACATTACAGCTAGGACCAATTATTAAGACCGGTCAAAAGGCCTGGTTTTTGCCTCTGGTTATATACCTGCACAATCAGACCAGTAAAAAGACCAACCAAGAAACATGTAGAACCTAATTTCTCTCTTTCATGAAAATGCCTAATAAACCATCATAAGCTATTTTTGTTGAATTCCTCTCAAGAAAGAAGGAAAAGAAAAGAAAAAAAAGTAAAACCAACAAAACCCCAGATATTTTTTGCACAACCAGTTATATAAAAAAAATCCCTAAAACCCTAGTCTGTCTCTTCTACCATCTCATCCCTTAAAAGTCAGGGAGGGGGATAACACCTTCAAAGCAAAGTTCAAGCCTTTTCTTTTCTTTTCTTTTCTGGACCAATATGTTATGTACTCAACTGCAAGGATTTCAAAACTTCCCAGTTCCCTTCCTCTCTCTCTCTCATTCCAAAGATGAAAAACAAAAAAAACAAAAAAGAACAAAGCCAGCCACCCGAAAAATCAACGCCTTCCTGCTACCATCGCAACTCAAGAATCCAGCTTAGACTCGGAAGAAATCTCCATCAATGGCTTCGCCTCTGTCCCCTTCAAAAATTTTGATGTCGGCTTTACATTGAGATACTGCAAACAAAACAAAACACAAATTTCAATGTCAACAAAAGGGCAAATAAAAGAATTTCTTGATTATTACATTTTGACCAAATAGCTCATTTATATTAAGGTGGGGTAAGTTGCTGAATGGTTTGGTGCAGAATGATTAAGTGGTCAGAATGATTAAGAGGCTCTTATGATATAGTGCAAAATAAAATATGGCTGTTTGGTAATTGTCCATAATGAAATTAGGGCGCTGAAGGGTTAAGGGAGGCCTAAGATACAAAATCATTCAGAGGGTTTTAGAACCATTAAGAGGCAGACTTTTTTTTGCCAAACGAGATTCACCTCATATTGATTCAGAGGTTGCCTCTTAATGGAACTATTAAGAGGTAAACAAACATCCCCCAAGTATAATCTGAGTCCCAGATAATAAAAACCGGAAAAAAAACAAAAGGGAAGCGCGTTGAAAAGTGCAAGAATTTTAAAAGTACTTTACCATACTTACATTTCTGTAGAAAGAACTAATCTCCTCTTCGGTGAGCCCTTCTTCCTCCTCAGCAGTTTCATCCCATCCCAAAGAACGTAAAAACCTAGCCTCTTCCTCTTCTGAATAAAGAATGGCATCAGGTGCTGAATAGTTCTTCCCATTATTAGTAGCTCTCGCGGTTGCAACAAAAGCATCAGCCTTAGTCTCCAACGTTGTATCAGATTCAGACCCACCCTGGGGGGCAGCAGGGGCAACGGGTTCACCACACTTTTCACTGGGTGTGACAGAAGAACCAGTATCAGGGGCAACAGATGAGTTGCTAATCATGGATTTCTTCCTCATAAGATTAAAGAAGTTATTTCGGCTCTGAGCTTGTGACGAAGGTCTTTTCTCCACAATCGGCTTGCGCTCCACAGCAGCAACGGCTGGATTGTTACTCATGTTTTTCAGTGGAGCTGATCCAAGGGTGGAAGGCACAGCAAGTGGGCTATTTGGTAATTTGCTACCACCTGTTGGGCTCAAACTCTCCTTTGCAGTCGGTGAGATACCGTTTCTTTCTCGTGAGGGCTTAAGAACAAGAAGTTTTCCCACAGTAGACGTCTTTGAAACATCAGACTTCAGGGGTCGAGGAGTGTGTGGATGGTTAACAAGCTGTGATTGCCCAATCTTCAGTTTTGGTTTATCAGACGAGTTCAAAGCCTAAAAAAAGTTCACAATATTATATTAAAAACAAAATATATACAATAAGACAACCATAAAGGGAAATCTTATGTTCCAATTACATCATTATGCCTATTTACTTTTTTTGTCAATGTTAGAAATATGCCCCTGCTGAATCAGCCTCACGTATTCATGGCACGTTTATCCATTTTCTCACATAAGACAACCACGTTTATCCATTTTCTCACATAACTAGATCCTCTATGTGCAACTACGACATTATGAATTATTTCATTCAGTTCTCTTATTAGAAACTATGGCAGTGCTTTTGGAAATGAATGAAACAAAATTTTCACACATTACTACATTCGCTATAATTCCGCTATAAATTATAACAAGGTAAATGAAAATTCAAATATTCAAAACCTTAATCCATGTGTCATGACTAAAAGGAATCTTTACAGCCAGAGATGGAATAATGAACATCCTAGTTACTCGTTTAAGGTGTGAATTAACATGTAACTCATCCAAGGTTCTAAATGGCGTGAGGCGTGGCGTGGCGGCGAGGCCAAGCCTCAAGCCTTACGAGCCACAGCGAGACCATGGCGTTTATCAAGGCGTGACTTATTGCTGCAAATCTCTATATCATATATAATATTATATATAAAAACATATGTTTTGTACTATTAATCAACAAGTCAATGATAATAAACAAGTTAAATTAGTTTATATATTAAAAAACTAGCAAACAAGACATTAAAAATGTAAAGAAAAATCAAATATCGCGTTACAAAAGGCCACATATTAGGCCATGGCGTGCCACAGGCATAACGTGGCGTGAGACACAAGCCTTGAGCCACGGCGCGCCATGGCGGTTGTCGCGGCGAGCCTTTTAGAACAGTGAACTCATCAAAGCCTAATCAAAAACTAAACTGCGTGATTAATGTTATAAGCCTAGTAATTTATAACCAGAAATCCTAAAATTAGAAGGTAATCTATAACAAACATAAAATTGAAATAAAAACTTCGTAAAAAGTACATTATCTTTATTGGATTACAAAGCTAGAAACTTCAATTCAGTTAAAAAAATGTGGAACTTAAAGCACTTTATAAATCCAAGATTTCTAAGAATAGAACATTCTTAAGAGTTAAAACACCTAAATTCCATTTTTACAGAAGCAGAATTCCTAGAACCAAACACATAAGACGCAGAATTAATCATTAGAATATGAAATCAAAGGTCATATAGATATTAGAAGAAAGAAACAAAAATGCAGATTATGGGGTATGCAAAATCAACAAGGGCATAGATAACCCTTACCAAGGCTTTAGGCATGGAAGGAGTCATGGGAATCAACTGTCTGGATTGCTTAACAGCAAGCTCTTCGAGCCTTTGAGTTCCAACAGTCAACTGCAATGAATAATAAAAACTAAATGTAAACATACGTTGCACGACTATATAATATAGCGGGACCCACAAAAACCATTTCCGCTACCTGGGGAGCAGTCTGATTACGAGGAGGACCATGCGCCAACGTTTCTGCCATATTGCGACCACCTGTCATAATACTTGTAGTTGCAGTTATAGAAGTTGGCTGAACAGGTTGTGAAACAGAGATGCTGCTGCTTCCATTGCTACCAACAATTACAGGCACCTCAGCCAGTGCTGAGGTCCACCCATCACCACCAATCACAGCTGGCAGACTCTGAATGGCTGAGCTCAATCCAGGTGATGGGACCCGCCCTATATCAACGTCAGCTTGTTTTTCATCTGCTCCAAGAGACGGAAAATCCCTCTCAAAAGATGTCTTCACGTTGCTAAGGGAACTACCACCATTATTGTGGCTACTTTTGTTGGCGATGCTTAAGTCGCTTACTACTTTTCTGGGCCATGAATCTCCACGCTTTGCGGATACACTTGAATGTGAACGTCTTAATCCATCCTTTTCAAACCTACTTGGTAAAATGTTATCCAAAGGATCAGAATAATCCCGATGTCTAGTGTCTGACTTTTCTTTATTCCGAAACTCATATATGTCCTTATCCCAGTCCCTATCATGATGGTTTCGACCAAAACTACTGTAAGACCTTAAATGGGTCGAACCATTACCAACAGAATTGCGACGAAAATATGAAGAAGTTGTTCGATCTGAAACAGATGTGCGTCCTAAATCGTTATGGCTGCTATTAACTAATGACTTATTTCTCACGGATTTTGATGAGCCTTGTTCATCTACAACAAGAAAAATAACATTTGGATCGTTAAAACGGATTTTATGATCATTAACACTGACATTATTGAAAAAAACAAACATAAATATAAGAATTAGTGAATTACCAGGATGCAATGAAGATGATGTAAATTGGTGAGATGTTGTGTTCGAACCTCCACTGCTCTTTAACCATTCAGGCACAAATGTTGGCTCAGTTCTTTCCATAATTAGTATTAAACATCATAAGAAACAAACATTAAAGCCCCAATTTGCATCAGAGTAATAACTCTCGAATACTTCCACCTTTTCCTCGAACTAAATCCCAAGTAGTTGTCTATTAATGAATCAAGATAATCAATTTAATCAGTTTATTCAAAACGCCATTGGCAGTTTCCAAAGTGAATTTCTAACCCTTGAAGAGCACCACTAACACTGTCCAATTAAAGAATCCAGAACTATAACTACACTGTAAAATAGGGTTTTTTTTATCTCCCTATAACTTTGTACATACAGTGGTTCCAGTTCCAAATTCCGATCAAGAACAAAGATCAACAAAGCTTCTCAGTATTCAGAAGGCTTCCATATCTCACGATTGAACAAACTTACAAGACCTTCGTCTTATAAACAGGCTCAATAAGCACCCAACGAAACCTAAACCGTTTTATATCATCTGAAACCACAAAATATAACCCTTCTGAATGAATTATCCCACCCTCATTACAAATAAACAAACCCTAGAACCTAAAACACCACAATTAAGCCAGACAATTTGAAACCCCTAGGGTTTGTCTATCGAACACAGTAACAACACACCGGTGGAAAATCAAGTATTGCAAATTTGTAATACCAACCACAAATTATCAAAAATTAAACTGACTAACCCTTAACGGCTTGGATTAAACGAAACCCCGAAAAAAACCCTAAGACGCCGCCTCTGCTCTTTTGTCTGTCAGTGTGATTTAGCGATTGATTACAAATGCGAATTTCAAATTCGTTTATCAATGAAACACGAAAGAAAGCCAAAGGTTTCAATTGAGCGATGCAGATAGAATCATAGATACAGCGAGCATGTAGGTTTATAGTACGAGATGGTAATCGCAGAGTGTAGAATGAGAAAAACACCAAGAACTCGCTTTGATTGCGCCGTGAAGAAGAAGAAGAGATTTTTATCTCAGTGTGTGTGAGAGAGATGGTTATGGAGAAACGAAAAGGGATTTCGGAAGTTTTCTTGTGTTGGTTTTTTTGGTGTGAGGGAAGGGTGAGTTTTATGCTTAACCTTTGCAATTTGTGGAAATTTTGTTATTATTAACCCTAAATCCCAATTTTGTTACCAATTCTACTCCAAACCAAACCCTAAACACACCTTCATTCTCTTTTATATTTTATACCTTTATAAAAATTTATTTTAAGTATAAAAAAACATAAATACATGACACCGAGCATGACGATAATTATAACAACGTTGTTTTCAATTTCTTTCATGAAAATTGTGACCCCTACGAAACTTGTGGTAGGGATTCGTAGTGCATGTCTTTTTTATACTGTATAAGCTAATAAGCATGTAATGTATGTATATATGATATTTGTTATAAAACGAATAGTCTTTGAACCGTTTTTTAAGACTTATGGCTAGTTAAAAAAACCGCTAATTATGGTTAGAGCAATAGATTATATGCTTTAAACGGTCGGGGTTGAAAGTTATGGATGGTTGAGATGTACTTTATCACTGGTTTAGCTGGTTGTTTTAATTGTATTTTTTTGTTTATTTTGCTTTTAATGCAAATATGAATGTTGCATGTCGATTTCTAATCATGACCTTTGTATTTTGATGGTTGGTCGAACGGTAGGTCCTTTGGTCCAGTTGGATGATCTCATTCTCGACAACTATTGGTTTCCTTTTCGAGTGTTTTTGGTTTTGGATTCTTTTTTATAATCTATATTGAATTATTGATCGATGTCTAATTTCAATTGTCTTTATATTGGTTGTAGTTTCTTAAATTATAGTAAAGTAATACTTGAAAGACATACAGGAAGTTAACATTTTGAAAGTTGTACACACAAATAGGGTTGAGTTCTAGTGCGACCACCTATTTTTTTATGAAACTTATGAGATCGCCTTGATTTTGTTTGATGACCAAACTTTCACAACAAAACAATTAACCTTTAGATCCTTTAAGGTGTTTTCCGTGTGAAGGTTCGATCATCCGAGACTCTAAATTAGTTTCACAAAAAGAGGGTGATCTGTAACACCCTCAAAATTGGAAAGAGAAACTAACTAAAATTTAGATAAAATAACCAAATGAGGATAAAATCCTTTCTACAAACCATCCTTGGAAATACCTCATAATTTAAAACATAACAACTCCCACAACTAAACTCAAGTCATACTATGTGACCAAATAAAGTCGGGGTGTTACTTAACACAAGTACGAGTTGCTAATCCCAAAATAAGTGCGGAAGACTTCACTAAGCAAATCATTTCTCGAGTACACTACTAGCACTCATCTCTTCACAGTATCGCTAAAGCTATTCCCAACCTGAACCTGTTGCACATGCCGACAAATAAAAAGGTTAGGCTAACGCCTAGTGAGTTCAAGAGTTTACATCATGATTAAATAATTTGTTAGACAAAGGATTCAACTTAAATCATGATTTCCGAAAATGGATTTGTATTAAATATACCGACAAACCATTTTCCAAACGCACGCAAATTTCGTGACGAAAGTTTCCAATGAAAATCATTTCTTAGCAATTGACTCAAATCCAAAACTCACTCAAGATGTAAATGAATATTAAATTTCCAAATAAATTCAATGCGAATAAAACTCCAATAGTTGAAACATCCAAACAAGGATGAAGCATAAAATACCGCCCATAAATCATGGAAAAACAATCCCTACGCATATAATACGACGCCGACAACATGGATAAGCAAAATACCAAAACAACACCCTTCGGTGATGAGGGAGACCCGATTTCATTGAATGTGGCGAACACACAAGTTAAACCCCAATTATAAATTACAAGCATGTTTCATGGATGAGAAAACATATGACATCAACCCTATCCAGGTCTTTAGTCAATTTTGGACATCAATCCAAACTGGATCTTTAGTCCATGGAGACATCAACTCAAACCGAGTCTCTAGTATATTGTGACATCAATCCAAACCGGATCTTTAGTCTATTGTGACATCAATCCAAACCGGATCTTTAGTCAGGTGAGGCATCAACCCAAAACGAATCTCTAGCCTATGAGTCATCAACTCAAACTGGATCTTTAGTCCACGGAGACATCAATCCAAATCGGATCTCTAGTCTAAACCACCAAGTTCAACCCGACCGGGTCTTTACCTTGGAATCTCACCATCCAAAACAAGCTTATTTAATTTATAAATTTTATACATGACTCCAAAAGAACAACCAACGCATTCAAATCATGTAATTTCCAAAAAAGATGCAATATATGCAAATCATAACTAAAGCTCCACCTCGAGCTATCAAAATCGGACAAATGTCCTCACGACTCAACAGAGTCAAAAACCGAGCCACAAGCTCAAAAGATCCAATGATCATTTGTTAAACGTCAACACATTCAAACGAAGTGTATATAACCCTCATCATGCAAACACATGCTCCGAGGCATGACTAACTCAAAACCCCTTCATTGCCACTTTCCCAATGAAGTCAAACCGTATACATATACATATATATATATATATATATGTGTGTGTGTGTGTGTGTGTGTGTTTGTATACTCAAATACTTTATAACTTGATAATGTATGTAATTTGCAATGGTTCATAAAACCCAAAAAGCACCAAGGATGCATAATTGTCAAAGGGTGATCACTTATGAAACAAAACACTCAAAATTGTCTATTCTAAAATAAAATGCAATTAAATGCACAACTCATTCAAGGCTCCATCTCGAGCTACTAAAACGGGTAAACACCCCAAAGACCCATTTGAGTATAAATCAATCCCTTAAAGGCAAAATAAACGTTTGACTAAATACCCGAGCCAACATGGTTACGTAAACCAAAATACATCCTTACCCAAAATCTTTCTCTCAAATCACAATTGGCCTTCGGCCCAAACTCAAGAGGTTTACAATTCCCAAAACGTTCATGAGGTCAATATTGACCAAAATCCACGACTCACACGTTCACATTTCCAAAACATATCATATCATAAACTTTGCATACGCTCAACAAACACTAAAAGTGTATTTGACCAAACAACCTCCACTTATGCAATAGTTTAACAAAACACTTTCATTTCGTGATTTATTTCTCAAATACTCAAAGATCCCAAAGTGGGTGTTTTACAAGATTTATAAATCTCAACACTTCAAATACTCAAACCCACTAAATAACTCAACAATTGATAATTTTATGTAAAACATATAATCACATTAAAAATAAACATTTTGGCATGTACAACGTTTTCATAAATCAACTTGAACTCACCTTACTAGATTTAGGCTAAATCTAGATTTTCCTCAACTTGAGCTCCTTTGAAGAAACTTGGATCTTCAAGTTAAACTTCCAAAAACCTATATCCACAAGTTTCCAACCATCAATATTCATCCCCAAACACATAAAACCATTTCTCAACCATTAAACATAAAAAATCTCTAAGAATACCCAAAACCCTAATTTATTGGATGAAGAAAGAGATAAGCTTACCTCAACCACCACCAAATACTCTTTGATCTTCCAATAAACTCCAATAATCTTTCTAGATCCTTGAAGAGATCACAAAAACAAATGTAACAACCCAAACAAAATAAACATGCAAATTCAAATAACATAGAATATCCCAAAATTCGCGTCTCAGAATTTCTTACATAACATCCAAAATTTGGTTGGCGGAACAACCTACACAACTGAGAATTAAACTAAACTGAACTATAGTGTCGCTATACTAACAAGCCTTCTCGCTAACGCCCTGCTCACTTGCAGAGCCTTTCATTACATGCTTTCCTGAAAAGGTTTTAATTTGAAAATGCGAGGGTTAGACCATGAGGTCTAGTGAGTCCCTCTTAACAGTTATCAAAGCATTTAAAACAGTTTATTATTTTCAGTATAAATCATTCATAAAACTGTTCATATAAAATCGTTCACGGATAAAGGTCCGTCCCTCGTAAATTGGCACCCTGAAGTCACCCTAGGGTGACAACGAGTCAGTCTCATGCTGCCGTATAGGGTCACACTTCCCTGGCATAAACGGGACACACCCCCGGCATGATCTGGCGGGCCACACCCCCGACTTAGCCAATTTACACCACAATCTATGTATGCATACATCCCACCAATCTTTAAAACAACATTCATGCAGTTAAAAGCATAAAATACACATGGCATTACTCATCATGTCTTACTTTAGGAAAACACGTTAAAAGTCACGCATTTTAGTTAGAAAACTCACCTGATGCTCTTACTTCACTTTTCTAAATTGTTCCTGACTTCCGATCAATTTTCCTGTTTTAATGAACAAATATAAACTGATTACTAAACTTCCTGGACGCCAGACTTTCCGGACAACACAATTATCCGGACAACATAGCATTCCGAACAACCGCCCTTTCCGGATACCTCCTAATTACCGGACTCTCAACTTACCGGTTACTTAACTCTCCGGACACTCGACTCCCCGGACACTTAACCCACCGGATAGCTTTCTTACCCGGGCAGTTCCCGCATCCGGAAACATTCATCCAGATCATACTGTCCGGACGTCCCGATACTTTCCGGACGCCGACCTGTCCTCTAAATGGACCGAGAAATCACTGATACGAATTAAATCTACGGATTAAAGATCAACAACAATACTACGGTTACTATGCCCAAATAATACTGAAATATTAACTGCATACAACACGATTTAATGCCTAAACTTTCTCATTTATCTTCAAACTCAACTTTTAACCAAAAACCCAAAAATGACTAAACCAACAGCAAGAGTCAAGGATTTGAGATGAGGAGGAGAGTTTACCTGCTTGAATCACACTGGAGAACACCTTTCTTTCCTCTTCAACAAATTGATATTTTCCCTCATTTGCTCTATTTCCCTATCTTCTTCCTTTTTTCCTTCTCCCCTTTCTCTCAAAAACTCAGCCGTCAGAACAATCAAAATCAGTAAAAGAATGTTTCTCCTAGGGTTTTGTGCCCTTTTATACCCTAGCCCATACTTACCAACTGGCCCCTCAACTTCCATAAATATCAAAACTTATCGCAAGATATAAAAGTCTTTCAACATAAATCTCGGTCGTTACAACACTCCCCCCTCAAAAGAATTCCGTCCCCGGAATTACATTCTCGAAAAGGTGAGGGTACCTGAACTTCATATCAGATTCCACTTCCCACGTTGCTTCTCGTCCCTTATGATACTTCCACTGAACCTTCACCAAACGAACTTCCTTGTTCCTCGTCTTTCGCACTTTACTGTCTACGATTTCGATTGGCTCCTCCTCGTACGTCAATTTCTCATCAATGCTGACATCTTCTAACGGAATAGCCACATTGGTTTCGGCCAAACACTTCTTCAGGTTCGACACATGAAAGGTCGGATAAATCCTTCTCAACTCTTCCGGCAGATCTAACTTTTAAGCTACCGCGCCAACACGCTCGATGATAACGAAAGGCCCAACATATCTCGGCCTTAACTTCCCTTTTCTCCCGAAACGCACTACTCCTTTCCAAGGCGAGACCTTTAACACTACCTTGTCCCCCACTTGAAATTCAATAGGCTTTCTTCTTTTATTCGCATACTTCCTCTGTCGATCCTGCGTGATCCTCATCCTTTCACGGATCACTTCAATCTTATCCTCCGTTAACTGTACTATTTCCGGTCCGGCCAACTGTCTTTCTCCTACCTCATTCCAACACAACGGCGTACGACATTTTCGTCCATACAAGGCCTCAAATGGTGCCGCTTGGATGCTCGCGTGATAGCTATTATTATAGAAGAATTCTATCAACGGTAGATGTATCTCCCACGACCCCTTAAAGTCGATAACGCACGCCCAAAGCATATCCTTTAACGTTTGAATGGTTCTCTCGCTCTGACCATCCATTTGAGGATGATAGGTCGTGCTCAACTTTAGTTGCGATCCCAACTCCCGTTGTAAACTCCTCCAAAATGCTGACGTGAACCGACTGTCACGGTCAGACACTATGGATCGTGGCACTCCGTGCCTAGACACTATCTCAGCAATATACAATCGGCTAACTTCTCCAAAGAATCTGACTCTTTAATAGGTAAGAAGTGCGCTGACTTGGTGAGAATATCTACAATCACCCAAATTGCGTCATTACCCTTCGGAGTCCTCGGTAACTTTGTGACGAAATCCATGGTGATATTATCCCACTTCCACACCGGTATCACTGTAGACTGGAGTTCCCCATATGGTCGTTGATGTTCTGCCTTAACTTTCAAACATGTCACACACCGCTCCACAAAATGAGCGATATCCTTCTTCATCCCCGGCCACCAGTAAGACTGCCTCAAGTCCTGATACATTTTATTCGTTCCCGGGTGTATGGAATACCGCGACTGGTGTGCTTCTTCTAAGATGCTTGCTCTTAGATTTCCCAGTTTAGGAACCCACACTCGGTCTTTCATACACTTCAGCCTACCATTGTTGACTTCGAACAACGATGCAACTCCGACTACTCTTTCGCTCTTTACGTTCTCCTCCAACAACGCTTCTTCTTGAAATTTCTTCACTTCTTCAAGAAGGTTCGAGGTTGCCTCGACTCTGAAAGCTACGACTTTGGTCTGTTCTCCCCGTTCCTTCCGACTCAGCGCGTTGGCCACCACATTAGCTTTACCTGGGTGATACAAGATCTCACAGTCGTAATCGTTCAATAATTCCATCCATCTCCTTTGTCTCATATTCAGCTCCTTCTGGTCAAACAGATGCTTCAGACTTTTGTGATCGGTGTAAATCTGACACTTTACTCCATATAAGCAATGTCGCCAGATTTTCAGAGCGAACACCACCGCCGCTAACTCCATATCATGAGTGGAGTAGTTCTTTTCGTGATCCTTCAACTGTCGAGAAGCGTAGGCAAATACCTTCCCGTTCTGCATCAGCACACACCCCAACCCAAGCTTAGAAGCGTCACTGAATATCACAAAACCCTCTGATCCGTCAGGTAACGACAAAATCGGAGCGCTGCTTAAACTTTCTTTCAACTTCTCAAACGCAGATTCTTGCGCTTCCGCCCACACGAAGTTGACGTTCTTCCTTGTCAAAGAGGTCAGTGGCGAATCTATTCGAGAGAAGTCTTGAATAAACTTTCGGTAATAACCTGCTAAACCGAGAAAGCTTCTCACCTCCGACGGGGTTCTTGGCGCCTCCCAATCTTTAATGGCTTCAATTTTAGCAGGATCTACCTTGATGTCGTCCGCCGACACCACGTGGCCCAAAAACTGAACTTCTCTTATCCAAAACTCGCACTTCGAGAACTTCGCATATAATTTCTCACGCTTAAGCAATTCTAGCGTTGCTCGAAGATGCCTCTCGTGATCCTCTCGGGTACGAGAATAGATTAAGATATCGTCAATGAAGACGATCACGCACTTATCCAATAATGAGTTGCACACCCGGTTCATTAAACCCATGAACACTGCTGGCGCGTTAGTCAACCCGAAGGGCATGACTAAGAACTCATAGTGTCCATTTCTCGTACGGAAAACTATCTTTGGCACATCCTCTTCTCTTACTTTCAATTGATGATAACCCGATCTCAAGTCTATCTTTTAGAAGTAACTCGCACCTTGTAGCTGATCGAAGAGGTCATCGATCCTCGGAAGTGGGTACTTGTTCTTCACAGTCACCTTATTGAGCTCACGGTAATCTATGCACATTCGCATAGATCCGTCCTTCTTTTTAACAAAAAGTACTGGTGCTCCCCAAGGTGATGAGCTTGGACGAATGAAACCTTTCTCGAGCAATTCTTGCAACTGAGTCGTTATCTCTTTCATCTCCGCTGGTGCTAACCGATAGGGCGCACGGGCAATCGGTGCCTCCCCAGGTAACAGTTCTATTCTGAACTCCACTTGATGATCTGGAGGCAGACTAGTCAAGTCATCCGGAAACACCTCCGGATACTCACTCACTATCGGGACATCCCCCACACTCTTCTTCTCCTTCTTAGCATCTAGCACATAAGCTAAATCCCCCAGACACCCCTTTCCCAAACACCGCCTAGCCTTCATCAACGAAATCAAACACGACTTCCTATTTCGTTGATCTCCATAAATTACCACCTCTTTCTTATCGGGCAAGGCGATACGGATCAGCTTCTTATTACAAACTATGTTAGCGTCATTTTCCGCTAACCAATCCATCCCTAGGACTACATCAAACTCCCCCATTCCCATAGGATACAACCGTAATGGAAATAGATGACCATCCACATCTATGCTACAATTCTCATAAACCTCCTTCACCCAGACTCGACTATCATCTGCTATCTCTACCTCAAACCCAAAGTTCAACCTCTTGGGTTTTACTTGCAATTTTGGAATAAACTTGGGCGACACAAACGAACGGTTGGCCCCCAAATCAAACAATACTTTAGCAAAGATCGAGTCTATAGGAAAGGTACATGTTACCACATCAGGCGTGTTCTCCGCCTCTTCAGCCGACATGTGGAAAGCCCTTACCCTGGCGCGAGCCGGCTCCACTTTCTTCTCATTATCCCTTCCTCCGTTCTCAACATCCCACCAATAGATGGCCTCAAATTTCATCATTGACATTGCAAACAGTACCTTATCTTCCTCCGCGCACTTGCTAGTATCAAATGCCAACTCCATTTCGCGAACCCATTTCAAAGCTAGAACGGGATTGCGCTCTCCGTTGAACGTTGGAGGTTTGCACGAAGCGAAGGTTTTAAACGAACACCCTCTCACTGCTTTCGGTTCGGAAGCAACAATTGGAGTTGTCACCGAATTGTTCCCTATTTCAGTTCGTGGTGTGCTACCCTCCTCAGTCTTCTTCCCCGTACTGCTCCTGGTTCCTCCCTCGGACGTAGTCTTATGTTGGTTGTCCAACACTGCCTGTAAGGTCTTTTGCAGTTTATCCATTTCTGCTGTGAACTTATCCTCCGTCACGAAAGCAGGTGCGGCCTCAGGTTTACGCCCTTTCTTAGCTTTTGTTTTCTTTATAGGCGCTGAACTTTCCTGTTCGGATATTGCATGAATTTCTGGTTCCTCAACACTCCTTGCCTTGCGCTTAACTGGTGCTTTCTTTTTCTTACCCTTCCCTTTAGTGGTTGCTGCCCCCACTTCCGCAACGGCCTTTCTCGGTATCGTTCCTCTACCCCTTCCACGGCCTCGACCTCTCCCACGAGTGGCCGCCGCCCTTGAAGGTTCCACTGGTCCATCCTTCGCCAGTTCCTCAAACTGCACCGCCTCCTCTTGCGGCGTAGTGCTCTTGTGTAAGATCCCACATTGGTTGGGGAGGGGAACAAAGGTTGCCTTACAAGGGACTTGATACCTACTCTATCAGACGGGTTTTAAAACCGTGAGTCCGGGTGTGTGGACAAAGCGGACAATATCTAATACGGTTGACCTGGGATGTTACAGATGGTATCAGAGCCGGGAACCGGACTGGTGTGCCAGCGAGGACGCTGGGCTCCCAAGCGGGGTGGATTGTAAGATCCCACATTGGTTGGGGAGGGGAACAAAGGTTGCCTTATAAGGGACTCGATACCTCCTCTATCAGACGCGTTTTAAAACCGTGAGTCCGGGTGTGTGGACAAAGCGGACAATATCTAATACGGTTGACCTGGGATGTTACATCTTGGTCTGAGCTTCCTCCACGATCGGAATCGACCTACTTCTCAGAGTTCTTGCCGACATTCTGCTACACAACAACAATGAAAGACTCATTTAACACCACAGACTCATTTAGTACTACAGCAACGGAGTAATAAGGCAGTTTAAGCACATACATGTACCTGTAAGTTTACAATTACACTGGCCAGGTGTAACCCCAAACTTACCTTACATGACCGTCCTCGGTACCCAATTAGTCCTATTTCTATAATAGTTTCTTCCTAACGCATTCCTGATTCTCAGTTGTGATTCCTACTCCACAAAGTTTAAGTCTAGGCCTTTCCGGTCACCTAAATCCCTTAAACTATGGCTCTGATACCAATTGTAACAACCCAAACAAAATAAACATGCAAATTCAAATAACATAGAATATCCCAAAATTCGCGTCTCAGAATTTCTTACATAACATCCAAAATTTGGTTGGCGGAACAACCTACACAACCGAGAATTAAACTAAACTGAACTATAGTGTCGCTATACTAACAAACCTTCTCGCTAACGCTATGCTCACTTGCCAGAGCCTTTCATTACCTGCTTTCCTGAAAAGGTTTTAATTTGAAAATGCGAGGGTTAGACCATGAGGTCTAGTGAGTCCCTCTTAACAGTTATCAAAGCATTTAAAACAGTTTATTATTTTCAGTATAAATCATTCATAAAACTGTTCATATAAAATCGTTCACGGATAAAGGTCCGCCCCTCGTAAATTGGCACCCTGAAGTCACCCTAGGGTGACAACAAGTCAGTCTCATGCTGCCGTATAGGGTCACACTTCCCTGGCATAAACGGGACACACCCCCGGCATGATCTGGCGGGCCACACCCCCCGACTTAGCCAATTTACACCACAATCTATGTATGCATACATCCCACCAATCTTTAAAACAACATTCATGCAGTTAAAGGCATAAAATACACATGGCATTACTCATCATGTCTTACTTTAGGAAAACACGTTAAAAGTCACGCATTTTAGTTAGAAAACTCACCTAATGCTCTTACTTCACTTTTCTAAATTGTTCCTGACTTCCGATCAATTTTCCTGTTTTAATGAACAAATATAAACTGATTACTAAACTTCCCGGACGCTAGACTTTCCGGACAACACAACTATCCGGACGACATAACATTCCGGACAACCGCCCTTTCCGGATACCTCATAATTACCGGACTCTCAACTTACCGGTTACTTAACTCTCCCTGGACACTTAACCCACCGGATAGCTTTCTTACCCGGTCAGTTCCCGCATCCGGAAACATTCATCCAGATCATACTGTCCGGACGTCCAGAGACTTTCCGGACGCCGACCTGTCCTCTAAATGGACCGAGAAATCACTGATACGAATTAAATCTACGGATTAAAGATCAGCAACAATACTACGGTTACTATGCCCAACTAATACTGAAATATTAACTGCATACAACACGATTTGATGCCTAAACTTTCTCATTTAGCTTCAAACTCAACTTTTAACCAAAAACCCAAAAATGACTAAACCAACAGCAAGAGTCAAGGATTTGAGATGAGGAGGAGAGTTTACCTGCTTGAATCACACTGGAGAACACCTTTCTTTCCTCTTCAACAAATTGATATTTTCCCTCCTTTGCTCTATTTCCCTATCTTATTCCTTCTTTCCTTCTCCCCTTTCTCTCAAAAACTCAGCCGTCACAACAATCAAAATCAATAAAAGAATGTTTCTCCTAGGGTTTTGTGCCCTTTTATACCCTAGCCCATACTTACCAACTGGCCCCTCAACTTCCATAAATATCAAAACTTATCGCAAGACATAAAAGTCTTTCAACATAAATCTCGGTCGTTACAACGAAACCATGGCAACTTGAATCACTGAAATCGGAGTTGGGATGCAAAAGTTATGAAGGAATGAAGAATGAAGGTTGAAAATCGCAACTTAAAACTCTAGGCCCAATCCCGCGGCCTTCCCCGCGACTTCAAGTCGCATGGGAAGTCGCACGCTTCGTTACAATGGACTCCAGAGACTTACGCGGCTTGGGCCGCGACCCAAGGTCGCGCACCAGCCCGCACGACCCCTTTTTGGTCGGACACTGTTTTGGCCATAATTTCTTCGTTTTAGCTTCATTTTCGCTCCGAAAAGAACCGTTGGACTCGTATTTGAATTCTCCATCCAACAAGACCATAAAATCTAGGATTTAATCCAAAATCCTATTTTTCATATTTATTTTAAAAGATCGATTTCTACACTGACTCGAAATCGTACTTATCCGAAAATTACGGGTGTTACATGATCTCAAATCTCTCTCTCTCTCTCTCTCTATCTCTCTATATATAGTGCGTTGAGTTTCGATAAGAATGAAAGTTATGGTGAAATGGTAAGAAGGGATCTCCATCACTGGATGCATGTTAGAATGAGATGCACCATATCAATTCTCGTATCAAACACGATTCATTGGGTGAGGGTGAAATTAAAAGTGATCAATAGTCGAGATTTCTTCTTATTTTCTCAGCTTAAATTTTCTTCCCACACGATCGTTCTTTTATAAATATATATATATATATATTTGTATCGACCATTTATCGATAATTAAAACGAACGATATTATGATATTGAGTAAATGATGATTCCATTTCCGACTGATAACAAATTCACAATTCCAAGTTCCAACACGTATTTACTTATCAAATCATCGGATATATATTAGCTCTAAACAGTTAAATACGATAACATGTACTAAATTATTATATGATTTTTGTTATTTTAAATGACCAAAAATGTTTATGTTTACTTTTCTCTATTAAATGCTACTTATAACACCAACAATATTTAGTCACAAGGTTGGTGCCCATAATTACCCTAATTTGTATCCCAAACAAGCAAATTCTAATAAAATAAACCATATTTTCTTTTGGTTCATAATTTAAGGAATCTACTTTAAGAATACGATATGGCATTTCAAACAATATAGTTTAATAACATTCGATTTTTCTTAACAAAAACTATAATATGTTTAGTTAATTGCATAAAAGACATAATATATTACCAAAAAGGTTATTGGCATAGCGTCATCCGAGGTAACTTGGTAAAGTCCAACCACTCGGTTGGTCAAAAGTTCAAACCTTATCAAATATAAGTTGCGTTAGTGAGTATTTGTAGGGGTTCTTAAAAAATCAACCAACCCGATCGACCTAACCTGAAAAAACATGGGAAAAAATCAACTTGAGGTAACCTGACATATAACCGATTCAAAATTAGGGTAACCCGAATCTATTGGGTTATGCCTACAGTAATCCGACCAACTCGATAAACGTTATAGCGACTTCTCCAAAATTATTTGTATTTCTCTTTAATATGTATAAGTTACCAAAAAAAATAACTCGACAATAACGAGCAATGGGACTCATAAGTGGACATTATTGGAAGGTTATACGTAATACCTAAATATTTGGTAAACTCGTATATTCTTTTAAATGATTGTATTTATTATGTTTTCAATATTTGTTTTACTTTGTTTAAACACAACCCGACCAAACCGACCAATCCAAACGGGCTAGATTGGGTTGCACTTTTGTTTGGGTTGGATTAGGTGGAAAATTTTCAAACCACCAACATTGGGTTGGTTTGTTGAAATATTTTCAAACCGATCAACCCATCCTGTAAGCACCCCTAAGTATTTGTTGGATATAAATATCATATACTTAAAAAAACATAATATGTTCCCAAAAAATGTAGCATTTGAAATTAGTTTCCAATAATAAAAATCAAAATAAAGTATGTTTCATTTTGATGCAATCTGCTATTTAAAATATGTGTTGTAATATAACAACCTTTGCATTGTTTGGTAAAACTTATATTAGTTTTCATTTTAAAGCCTACATCCAAAAATAAATATATCATCACATGTTTTATTTTTGTTGTCGGTATCAAATTAGCCACTTTTAAACAAGAAAAGTACAAAAATGAACCATCAAAAGTGGAGTTTAAACAAAAATGAACTAATGAATCCATCTATGTATGACCATTCAATAGAACAACATGGACGAAGTCGTACTTGGGGACTCATTTACGGCATACATTTGTTATTATAAATATACATCTTACATATTGCAATTTTATACGTTTGGGAATCTCGAACAAAATGTTTCAAATTTAACCGGTTATGATCAAAAGTTTTGAGTCATTAATGACCTTGATTTTGTTTCGTCAAATCTACAAATAAACCATCTTGTATAACAATGAAGAAAGATGTTGCTTCGAATCTGTCTCTGAGTTATCAATAAAAGGTTTCGAAACCTATATGAAGTTACAAATAATAGTTTCTAGATATGATCGCCTTAGTATTTCATCCTAACAAATGTTTTTTTTTGTGTTTTTTGAAGGGTGTCTTAGGCTATGACTAGACTAATCCCTTGACAAATAAAGACTACCAAACATCAGTCTTGATAAACTCAGTGGTCATAATTGTTGTGTACTTTCAATATATTTTCCTTTTTCCAGTTAAATTATAAAACCACAGGGAAGTAAATTACAGATTTGGTCCCTGTGGTTTCAAAAATATCTTGGATTTGGTCCCTACAATTTGTTTATTCCAAATTAGGCCATACAGTTCGTGTTTTCGTAACGATTTGGTCCCTGGCGCTAACGACTATTAACTCCCATCCGTTAAATTAGGGGCATTTTGGTCGTTTTAATGTGTTTACCTTTTTCCAATATGTTCTATTAAATTATAATACCATAGGGACCCAACTTGTAATTTACTTTATTATTATATAATATAATAAATAATATATTTATACATATATAGATAGAGTTCCCTTCTTTTGCTAACCAACCTATTAGTACTAACCGTGTTAACCAATCACAACGGTAGATGCACCAAATCAATGACTAGGATTAATAGTTGATTTTAATATAATAAAACAAATTATCCCACACGCCTTGCAATGTCTGCATATGCGCACATGGGCATTTTGGTCAAAATATATTAAGCATAAAATTGGTAACTGACTATTTTGAAGCATCCGATTTTAATAGCCATGGTAGTGAAAATCATAGATCCTCCCCTTTCTCCATAACTGATTTCATCTTCTCCCTTCTCCAAACCACCGTCACACCACCTGCATCACTCATCGACGCCACCACTCGTCGCCGCATCCCTTACGCCAACCATTTCTATATATCAGATAAGGAAACCATATCAAGTCGACAACTTGTTTCCTTATTTCACGCGACTTCCTAAATCATCTCAGAGACTCACGTAGTATCCAAATTTCGATCCCGACTCGACTCTCTCGGCAACCATGATCGACACAAAATCTTCCAAGAAATCAGATTGATTCTTATATCTTCATTTATGCACGCGGAAATTGAAGGAGTAGATGGCTGAAGTCGGAGGCGGCGTTAATTTCATCGGAGGTAAAATCCCCAAATCTTAGGGTTTTATAAATCGCTTTGTTTTGATGAAATGGATATGTTTTTGTGTTTAGTTCGGAAGGAAAGTGAAAGAAAGCTTTGTTTTTTTTTTTGAATTTGGGATGACCTTGTTACTGAAAATCCATGTTTCTTATATGTATCATTGAGGAAGAAATGCAAATTAACAGGGGATCTTGTGAATTGTGATTATGCTTTTGTTATTGTTCGTTAAACTATATGTAAACTAAAGTGACTGGTGTTTTTTATGTGTCTTTTCAATTTTCTGATTTAGTGCTAATTCGGTTTTTAGTAGTGCATATATGCAATTGTCTTGTTGGTGGGTTTCACATATGCAATTGTAGTGCATATATGCAATCGAAGTGCATATATGCAATTGTCATGTTGGTGGGTTTCACATATGCCATTGTAGTGCATATGCAATTGAAGTGCATATATGCAATTGTCCTCTTGGTGGGTTTCATATATGCAATTGTAGTGGATATGCAATTAAAGTGCATATATGTAATTGTCCTGTTGGTGGGTTTCATATATGCAATTATAGTGCATATATACAATTGGCGTGTTGGTGGGTTTCATATATGCAATTGATGTAAAATACATATTTACTAAGATGCAATCAATTTACAGAAAAATACGGTTTCCAGAAGATGAAATACAATTTACTTAACAGTATAACTGAGTTTATTTTTAATACCATAACTATCATTAAATTAAATAAGGAAACAAGATAATGCTAAAAAGGTAATCATCATAATCCACTTTTTAATTGAAAATACCATTCATACCCTTGCATAAAACGTGGAAAGGAACCTTAAACCAAACAAATTGGTGCAATCTCGTTGGTCAAAAAAAGTGAACACGATTAATACTAATGAGTTGGTTAGCAAAAGAAGGGGACCCTACACACACACACACACACACACACACACACACACACACACACACACACACACACACACACACACACACATATATATATATATATATATATACTTGCACAGGGAGATCTGTTCCGATGAATCCCTCCATCCCCTTTTTGGCGGCAAACGCTCTCACTCTCCTTTCGCTCTCGTTGAACCACCAACCTTACTTAACGGATGGAACATCCCCTTCCCCCGTTGTGTATATATGTATGTATCGATGAGGGGTGTAGTGGTGGTGATTGTTCCGATGAGGGGTGGTCTGTTTCCATGGAAGATGGGTTGTGCGTTAGCTCCATGGAAATGGGTTCAATGGGTCTTGGTTCCAGAGCTGCAACTTTTCGATGAGTTCGTTAGCTCCATGGAAACCGGCGCTGCAACTTTCCGACAGCCGTTTGAAGAAAGAAATCGAACGAAAGAAATCAAACCTTCGTTCACATCAACGAAAGATGAACCTGAAACCTCAAATTGACTGATGAACTCTTTCACTGTTGGATGTTCAAAAATCAGATATAGTTCACCCTGTTTGTGATTGAGTTCACGGAGAAACGGAATGGTTTCGGTGGATGTGGTTCACAGAATAAACCCAGAAATCGGGGAGGAGGGAGAAGGTGGTGGTGGTTCTGTGGAGATGCAGCGGTGCTCGTCGGAGATGGGAGAAATTGGTCGGAGAAGATGACCGAAGAAGATTGCCAGAGAGATGAGTGTATGCGTTGGTTGTGTTTGGGGGAATAAAACTAGTAAAAAGTTGCAAAGAGAAATGACTTTTAAAGTGAAAAATGGGTGATTAAAGGAAGAAAGTGGAGGAATAGAAGTGCCATTAATCTGGAAGAATCCATTGATGAACGCTTCAGGTGGTCTTCTCCGGTGGATTTATATATTATATATATGTATAAATATATTATCTATTATATTATATAATAAAGTAAAGAGTAAATTACGGATTTGGTCCCTGTGGTTTGTTCAAAATTACGGATTTCGTCCCTAAATTTCATTTATTATGGAAATGGTCCCCGAGCGATGCACTTTCCATTGGATTTGGTCCCTCGACCTAACAGCCGTCCAACAACTCTGTTAACTCCAAGGATAAAATCGCCAATTCCCTGATATTCAACTTCTTCATCATGTTCATGTTCATCTTCATCACTTGAATGTTCATCTTCTTCATCATGTTCATCTTCATCACTAAGAACCTTCATCTTCTTCATCATGTTCATCTCAATCAAAACCAAACCAAATAGCAAACCAAAAACCCTGAAAATTTCTATTGATGCAACCTGTACAAAACTAAAACCCCAAAAACTCCACCGATGCAACCTATACAAAAACAAAACCTGTAACAATCATATCGTTTCAGATCTGAGTTTGTTGTTATCAACACCTAGAGAAAAGATCTGAGTTCAACCAGTTATCGTTTCAGATCGATGCAACTTGTTATCGTTTCCGATCGTTTCAGATCTGAGTTCGAGAGAAGAGAGGGAAAAGAGACCTAAGAAGAGACCCCTGGAAGAGATCGAGAGAAGAGATCAGAGAGAGAGAGAGAAGAGATCTTCTCTTACATCTCTTTGGGGGCAAAACAGAACAAAATCAAGATTTCCTAGTTCGTTTTAGGTCATTCTCATCAACCAAACACTTGTAAGTAATTACATGATTACGAGATGGGTTATTAAGAACATACACGGCAATTAATACAACAATTAATATTTCCTATATGAATTAATACAACAATTAAGATTTAGAGGATGTTTATGGTGGTGTGCTGTAAACGATGATGATGATAATGGTGGTTTATGGATTTTTGGTGGTTTCCAATGGATATGATCATACTTTTGATTTTTGGTGGTTTTCAATGGATTTGATTATACATTTTTGATGATAATGGTGGCTTCCAATGGATTTTTGGTGGTTTCCAATGGATTTAAAAAATATGGTGTTATTCATGTTCTTCAATTTATGGTTCATGGTCATGTTGGAGAAGATGAACATTCAAGTGATGAAGATGAACATGATGAAGAAGATGAACATGATGAAGAAGATGAATATCAGGAAATTGACGATTTTGCCCTTAGAGTCAACATAGTAGTTGGACGACCGTTAGGTCGAGGGACCAAATCCAATGGAAAGTGCATCGCTCGGTGTCCATTTCCATAATAAATGAAGTTTAGGGATGAAATCCGTAATTTTGAACAAACCACAAGGACCAAATCCGTAATTTACTCTAAAGTAAATAGTAAGTTACAAGTTGGGTCCCTGTGGTTTTAAAATTAATAGGACCGACCTGGAAAAATGTAAATATACTGAAAGGACCAAAATGCCCCTCGTTTAACGGATGGAAGTTAACAACCGTTAGCGCCAGGGACCAAATCGTTACGAAAACACGAACTATAGGGCCTAATTTGGAGTAAACAAATTGCAGGAACCAAATCCAAGATATTTTTGAAACCACAGGACCAAATCCGTAATTTACTCTTTACTTTATTACTAGTTGAGTGCCCGCGCAATGCGGCGGGATGCAAAATTCCTCTACATAGAACAAATAAGTACCCAACTGAGATCACAATTTTATCTGTTTTTTGTTTTTACTGGATATTATAAGTACACAATTGAGGGAGGACATAGTTTTATCTGTTTTTTGTTAATCACGGGATATTAAGTACCCAATTGAGATCATAATTTTGAATTGTCAAGACAGAGGAAAAAATGAAGTAAACATATAAATATTAATGAATAGCAATAAAATAAAATAAAATGTACTTTCTAAAAGCATTGAGTTTCAAAAGTCCCCTTGGATGGCCTTTGACGGTAGAAGCACATGGACCATTAGGATCTCCACAAAACACGATATTTAGCACTTCAAAGACCTATAGTATGTAATTACAGCATTAACCATAATTTGTAGAGATGTAATGCAGAAAATATAGATGGTAGATATGGAATGAAGAAAAACAGAACTCAACGCAAATCCATTTATGAGTTACATACATGCTGATGGAAATCTAAATGCATACAACACAACATAGCAACTGTACCAACATAGAGAAACAGCCGTTTACTTGACCGCTTACCCGGTAAACACTTACCGGGCAAACGCTTACCCGGTAAGTGCTTACCGTTAATAGTCAATACTTTCACCTAACTTACCGGGTATGATTTTATTCCATAAAGGGGGTGTTTGGGATTGCTTATTTTTTTGACTTATTTGTTTATTGTTTTTCCTCACCGCAAATAAGCTAGCTATTTTTAGTTTTTGGATTTGAAAAAAGAAAAGTGCTTATGATTTTTCCCCACCACAAATAAGTTGTTTTTGATAAGTTAATTCATTCTAACTTATTTGAAAGTGCTTATAACTTATTTGTCTAAATTACATTTTTACCCCCAATTCCTTTTTAGCACGGCATAAGTTGATAAGCACTTTTAAAAATAAGCAAACGTTGTTTTAAATAAGCAATCCCAAACACCCCCTAAAACGACAACATATACAACATTTTTATACGGTAAGCGCTTACTGGATAAGATTCTCAATTATCCGATAAGGTAAAGTAAACCGGTAAACACTTACAAGATAATCGTTTAATAAACAACCCTAAGTTAAACTTAAACCTACCTCCGATCCTCAAGTAAAGACTTCAGTTGCTCATTCTCTCTTTGCAAGCTTTAGCCTGTTAACATATAACAATAATAATAAAAATGTTGGAACTTTAATGATATAAAAAAAACTAACCGCCGCAAATAAAATATAAAGAGCTTATATTCTCCAAGATATAGAAGCAAATATCAAGATTAATAAGCCAAATTCAACAAAGGATATTAAATACGTCAATGATGAATAAGAATTTTACTTGTCGGTGTTGGATTAAATTACTCTCATTTACCGATCAAAACAAACAGATCGAAGATTATACCACGTACAAAAAACTTATCGATTGAACCTACAAACCAACCCAACAGATCTAAATGAATCATATTTAACTCTTATGTATAATAATTATACCATGTACAAAAATTCTAATTTGAATGACCCACATTGAAACCTTTCAATAGATTGGAAACCAAAATTAGAGCAGTAGGTGAGGAATAGTGGCGAAGAGAAATCCATATCGGAACTATCAGCTTCTTCCGATCAACAACCCAAATCGAACCCTGCAGGTGAGGAACACAAAAACACCATTACCAAACCGAATCGAAACCATTAGTTAACCGATGAAAATGCAAGATCTGGTTTTGAATTGCTAATTGAAACCAACAGGCAAAGAGAATTCAAGCAGTCTAATGGAATACAAAATTTGATACTATTGTTGACGGTTACTATTACATGTTTAAGGAGTTACAATCTTTACAATTGGTTTCTAAACAACCTGCTTCAAAAATGCCAAAACAATAGCATACCTAAAGGATCAAGGCAACAACCAACAAAAAGTGGAAATACATACCAAAACAGCAACTGTTGAGAACAATTCCCCGGATCCTTCAACATTCTCTTTTGGTAAGTTTTCAATCGTAATTTACCAAAGTGTTCTTCCTAAAATGCATTTATGAACTTTCTAACAATATATGTCTTTAAAGTTTCTAATATAGGGCTCATACCTTTCTTCTGCATCTTTATGTACATTTAAACAAAAAACCAAAGTGTTTACTACCACTCAATTCATTACACCTAATGGTATTAACACGGTTTCAATTTTTTGGAATTGATAGTACTGTGTAAATTTTACCTTTTATTATTAAATAACTTCACCACAAATATCCAAAATCAGAAATTGAAGGTCCTTGGATTTAGTTTGCATAAGGTAGAGATTTGTTTGCAATGAGCTTACCGATAATACAACTCCAACTGAAAGTGTTTGATGATGTGGTTGTAGGGTTACATTCACTGGAGGGACATCCTTGGATTTAGTTTGCATAAGGTAGAGATTTGTTTGCAATGAGCTTACCGATAATACAACTCCAACTGAAGTGTTTGATGATGTGGTTGTAGGGTTACATTCACTGGAGGGACAGGAGGTAGTTGCTGGAATTAAGAAAGTTAAAAAGAAAAAAAAAGAGTGTCCATATGAAGGAACCATAGGATTCAAAAATTAAAAACCAACTAAAAATAGAATCAAATCATACTAATAGGAAAAGGGGGGAGGATTTGAGCCCATGACAAAAACTAAAGGTTTGAAGCCAAGTCAAGAGAAAATGGCCACCACCCACGACTTTCCTATGTAATTTGTGACATTTTCACTTTCCTATATAATTTGTGATACCAACCGTGCAGCTATAGTAACAATAATATATATATATATATATATACAAGATAACGGAGCAAATAAAAAGTTCCATCGTCGTCTAAGTAAGAACTCACCCGTGCTATATTAATTAGGAACTAAGGCCAAAAGGTCCAATTAACCTTAGGTTACTTTGAAACCGAAACCTGGACCAGAATTGGGATGCATGAGACACAGTCGGTAGTCTGAGCAACCACTACATTTTCTTAAGAAAACAAAACAATACTACGAGTCTACGAGCATAACGAAAAATATGCACATGCGAAAAAGATGAGAAAAGAAAGGACAATCACACTTGCTTGCCAAAAATGGTGGAAGAAATCAACAACATGAAGCTCATAAACATCATAAATTTGACCAGATGCACAAAATAGGCAGGACCTAATTGGAACGTTTTTATCTCGAAATCTAGGGACTTTTTGTGTGTAGAACGATTTAACCACTAAAGAAACCTTTTAAAATTTGGAACGATGAACCACTAAAATCAATTAAATAATTTCATATCAACTCCAAATTTTCGTAGCGAAAGCAAATAAATCAAATACCTTTCTAAATCCAACACACGTGAGTGCTTTCTCTTTAGCAAAGAACTTGGAAATAAATGCCTTTGAGGCATCTTGTCAAACACCTTAGGAAACAAAAACAAATTACCTGGATTGGAATGGAAGGAGAGTGAACCGTGCGATGGAAAACAAAAAGTGAAGTCCGCATGGAAGAAGAGTTATTGTAACAATTGGCTACTCGTGCAATGCTGGAAAAAAAGCTTCCAGTTTAACCCTGAAATCAAATAGAGAATATGAATGTTAAATCCAATAAAACCCGGAATGCTTTCATATATCTACAGAATGCTTCCAATAAAACCCATATATCAAATAGAGGAAACAGGGTCAAATAGAGAAAAATCACGATTGTGCAAACTAAGTGATCACAACGAAGCTACACGTGTGTTAAGTTCAAAAATCAAGAAATCGATGAATGCAAACATCAAAGTAATCTGAGAAGGGAACCAGAAATAAAAAACCTAAATCGATAGTACCTGATTCATTTCTTCGTTGAGAGGGTCGAGAGGAGAAAAGATGTGATAGCTAGAAGAAACCCTAAATCGATGGTACCTGATTGTATTTTTTTCGAGAGGAGAGAGAGGAGAAAAGATGCGATAACCAAATCGTCAAGAGTTTGAGCCGAATCGATGGTACATGATTGTAACCAGAAGAAACCCTAAATTTGCAAACCAGAAAATAAGGGTTCCATTTTTCAAGAAGATGAAGAATCACATAAAAATAAAATCATTTTAAACGAAGAACATGTGAAATTACTTATTTTTCATGTTGTTAATCATAGATAGATTCAAGAGAAGATGGTGATTCACATAGATAATCCAAATATGGGAGATTTCTGAATGAGATGTTTGAAATTTGAACCGGAGAGTTACTAGTTGGGAGATTGAAATGGCTTCTCTAGAATAATGAAAAGCCACCTTGGGCAAACAAAAGCAAGCGTGCGTCCGGAGATTAGACCATGCGTAGCGGTGATCGGGTAGGTGATCGGGCTCCAGTGGGTTTCATAGGGCACGGGTAAGGCCATCGGTAATGCCTCCGGGCTCGGCTCGGGCTCGGGCTCGGGCGGGTAGTGGTAGCGGGGCTGCGGGCTTCCTATGCGGGTACGGGATGCGGGTTTGAAAACCCGAGAAACCCGATGAGTTTGTTTGTTTTTTTAATTTTTTTAAATATTTTGAAAATAATAAACTCCAACGGCTATGTAATTTTATTTTATTTTTAATTTTTTTTTCAATTTAATCACACTATATATATTAACCCAAACCTCTTTTATTTTTCACACAAAACAACTCTCTCATTCTCTATATTTTAAACAATATGGATTCGCCACAACCCGGTTCACCGACCGCATCATCATCATCCGTAGACACCGACGAGTTGTTGAATCTACAAAGGGAAGTTTTTCGACAGACTGCACAATGGATTTATGGTAGCACCGCCTCATCGTCAACAAGAGAGAGGGCCGCGAACATAGAAAGAGGTCGAGTAGCTGCAAACGAGCGGCTTATGCGGGACTACTTTGGCAACAACCCGGTTTATACACCGGATATGTTTAGGCGGCGGTTCAGGATGAGCAGGCAACTATTCGAACGAATAGTTGCAGATTTAGAAGGAGAGTATCCGTATTTTACACTTCGGTTGGACGGCAGACGCAAAAAAGGTTTTTCTCCGATACAAAAGTGTATTTCCGCTATTCGGCAATTGGCGTATGGAGTAGCTGCTGACGCACTTGACGAGTACATCCGTATGGGAGAAAAAATGTCACGAGATTGTCTTTACAAACTCTGCACAGGTATTATTGAACTGTATGGTCAAAAATATTTACGCAACCCTAGTTTTATTGATATTCAAAAGTTGTACGCCGCGCATGAAGCTAAACACGGATTTCCCGGCATGCTCGGAAGCATAGACTGTACTCACTGGGCATGGGCAAATTGTCCGGTAGCATGGCGAGGTCAATTCATGAGAGGTGATCATGAGCACCCGACAATCATGCTAGAGGTAGTGGCCTCTCAAGATCTATGGATATGGCACGCATACTTTGGTGTTGCCGGTTCCAACAACGACATCAATGTTCTCAATCAGTCGCCCATCTTGAACGATGTATATGATGGAAAAGCACCCGACTGCCCTTTTGAGGTGAATGGAGCCACCTACGAGCACGGATATTATCTAGCGGATGGGATATATCCGGAATGGGCTACTTTCGTAAAATCATTTACGTGCCCACAGGACCCTAAACGACAAAAGTTCAAGTCCGCGCAAGAATCGGAACGTAAAGATGTTGAACGAGCTTTTGGCGTGCTTAAACAACGTTGGCATATACTTCATAACCCGGCACGCGGATGGGAACCGACAAGATTGGCAAACATTATGTACGCTTGTGTCATATTACACAATATGATACTCGAAGACGAATACCATGCTATTTGTGGTGGCGATGAAAACGACCTTTTCACGGATGATATCGAAACCCAAATCAGTGAGGAACAACGCGCGGCAAATGTTCGAGAAGTCAAAAACCGGGCTACTCATAATAACCTTCGGTCGGATTTGGTCGAACATATTTGGCGTATCCAAGTTCCCAACAATGACGACGAGTAGATTTTTAAATTTATTTTGTAATTTTTAAATTTATTTTGTAATTTTTAATTTTTTAATGAATGATATGAATTTTTATTTTTATTATTTATCTTATTTTTATTTATTAAAAATATATAAATATTTTTATTTTGTTAAATAATTAAATGTATAAATAAAAGAATTAAAAAAAATGAGGTGGCAAGAGGGCTTGAGGGTAGCGCTACGGGTCTTTAGGGCTTGAGGTGAGGGTTAGGAGAAAAGCTGATGTGGCGCTGATGTGGCATTGAGGGCTTGAGGGCTTGCGGTACTGATGGCCTAAGGGACGGGCTCGGGTACCGGGTTCACCAACCCGATCAACCCGTTGCCTATTTAAATTGTATTTTTTTTTAATTTTTTTGAAACAATTCCGTTGGTAAGGCCATGAGTACCCGTACCCTTTGAACCCTTTGAACCCACTTGCCACCTCAGCGCCACATCAGCTTTTCTCTCTTACCTAATCCTTACCCAAAAGTGGAGTACCAGTACCCAATGAACCCACTTGCCACCTCATCCTTTTTAATTCTTTTATTTATACATTTAATTATTTAACAAAATAAAAATATTTATATATTTTTTAATAAATAAAAATAAGATAAATAATAAAAATAAAAATTCATATCATTCATTAAAAAATTAAAAATTACAAAATACAAAACACTAAAAAAATAAAAAATACAAAATACAAAATTACCCAAAATTATGATATTTTCTAATTTTCTCTTTTCTCGCTAAAGTAGCCCTCAAAACGGCTCACGAAAGGTGATCATGCGGGGATATGAAAAACTCGAAGTCTTGTTGATATCGTTTTTCTCGTTCGATTTCCAACTTTTCTCGTTCGAGTTCAAGTTTTTGCATTTTGTACTCCATTGTACCCTCAATATTCTCGTTGAACGAGCCTATGGTCGTCAACAACTGAGTAACACTTTCGTTCGTATTCGACCCGCTCGTATTACTCGTTGATGTTTTTTTGCCTTGTTTCTCCGGATGGGTCGTTGAAGTTGCTCTACCTCGTCGACCCGAACATCTTAATCGTCATCATCGGAAGGTTTGGTACGTTTTGAACCCCGGGATGAATTTGTCGACATCGTTGGAACCGTTGCCCATTTTGGACATTTTTTGAGGGCATCCCAAGCTTGTTCATGGTTGAAAGCAACCCCAAATTCCACTTGGTAACGCTGGTGTGCCATTCGTAAAATATCGGCTTCACTCATTCCGCTTGATCTATTATAGAACAAGGTGTTGTAGATGCCGGCAAAAAACGTTATTCTCTTGTTGAGGTCTCTCCACTTGGTGTTCAGTTGATGCAATGATCTATAATCTTGGCGACCCATAGAATCATAGAACACCTTCGAGATTCGGTTCCAAAAACTGTCTACATTTATATAAATTCAAGTATAAGAATAATAACAAGAATATTAATAATAATAATAATAATAATAATAATAATAATAATAATAATAATAATAATAATAATAATAAAATTATTACCACCGGTTTGTGCGTTTCCGACAACGGGGTCCTCCGAAACGTCAACCCACGCCGACACTAACGCCACTTCCTTCTCTTTAGTCCACACCTGTCGTTTTTGCCTTGTTTCAAATTTTTTATTTTTTCCTTTTTGCGTTGGTGTCGGGTTTGATGGTTTCGGGGTTGATTGTTGTGTGGAGATCGATTGTGGTGTGTGCGGTTGTTGGGTTTCAGAAACAAAGTCGTCGTCGAGATTGATTGCGGGTTGAGGAAGTTGGTAATTGGCGGGAGTAAAACCTTGTTGAAGCAAACCAGGACGTGTAAATTGATAAGGATTATAACCTTGTTGAGAAAACCCTTGTTGCGGAACATAACCTTGTTGAGAAAACGCTTGTTGCGGAACATAACCTTGTTGAGAAAACGCTTGATGCGGAACATAACCTTGTTGAGAAAACGCTTGGAAGCCAAGCTCCGGGTCTTGTTGCGGTGTATCCGATCGGTTACGATGGGATGTAGGTGTGGTGTTTGGATTCATGATTGAATTTGAGAGAAATGGAAGAAGGTATTGAATTTGAGAGAAATGGAAGAAGGTATTGAATTTGAGAGAATTTGGTGTGTAAAAATAAGATGTTTGGATTAATATATATAGTGTGATTAATTTGAAAAAAAAATTAAAAAAAAATTATTTTTTAAACAAACTAGCCGTTCAACGGCATTTTTTTCAAAAAAATTAAAAAATAAAATAAAATGGCAATGGGTATATCGGGTTGGGGAACCCGGTAGCTGAACCCGGCTGCTACCCCCCCCCCCCCGTATCGATGCCCGTTCGAACCCGCTGCTACCCGCGGTCTTACCCGGCTTCCGGTACGCATGGCCTAACGGCTATTTTACAAAAAAAAATTAATTTTTTTTCCAAATTAATCACACTATATATATTAACCTATACCATCTTATTTTTTCACACCAAAACATACTTTCTTCCATTTCTCTCAAATTCAATACCTTATTCCATTTCTCTCAAATTTCATCATGAATCCAAACACCACACCTACATCCCGTCGTAACCGATCAGATACACCGCAACAAGACCCGGAGCTTGGCTTCCAAGCGTTTTCTCAACAACGTTATGTTCCGCAACAAGCGTTTTTTCAACAAGGTTATGTTCCGCAACAAGCGTTTTCTCAACAAGGTTATAATCCTTATCAATTTACACGTCCTGGTTTGCTTCAACAAGGTTTTACTCCCGCCAATTACAACCTTCCTCAACCTGTAATCAATCTCGACGACGACTTTGTTCCTGAAACCTAACAACCGCACACACCACAATCGATCTCCACACAACAATCAATCCCGGAACCATCAAACCCGACACCAACGCAAAAAGGAAAAAAGAAAAAATTTGAAACAAGGCAAAAACGACAGGTGTGGACTAAAGAGGAGGAAGTGGCGTTAGTGTCGGCGTGGGTTGACGTTTTGGAGGACCCCGTTAGTGTCGGCGTGGGTTGACGTTTCGGCGTGGCGTTAGTGTCGGCGTGGGTTGAAACAAGGCAAAAACAATTCTTTTATTTTTTTAGCGTTTTGTATTTTGTAATTTTTAATTTTTTAATGAATGATATGAATTTTAATTTTTATTATTTATCTTATTTTTATTTATTAAAAATATATAAATATTTTTATTTTGTTAAATAATTAAATGTATAAATAAAAGAATTAAAAAAGATGAGGTGGCAAGTGGGTTCATTGGGTACAAGTACTCCACTTTTGGGTAAGGATTAGGTAAGGAGGGTAGGAAAGAGAAAAACTGATGTGGCGCTGAGGTGGCAAGTGGGTTCATTGGGTACGGGTACTCATGGCCTTACACCGGGTGGAATAAAAGGCTTTAAGGCCATCCGCACCGCCTCGGGCTCGGCTGCGGGCTTCTGCGGGCAGCGCTGCGGGGGCTGCGGGCTTGGGGCTCGGGCTTGTGGTGCGGGTTTGAAAACCCGAGGAACCCGAAATGTTTTGTTTATTTATTTTTTTTTTAAAATTTTTATTCAAACGGCTCTTTCAAACGGCTACTTTTTATTTAATTTTTTTTAATTTTTTTTTAATTTTTTTTTCAATTTAATCACACTATATATATTAACCCTCAACCTCTTATTTTTTCACACCAACAATCTCTCAAACTCTCTCAAATTCTCTCAAACTCTCTCAAATTTCATCATGAATCCAAACAAAACACCTACATCCTGTTGTTGGTGTGAAAAAATAAGAGGTTGAGGGTTAATATATATAGTGTGATTAAATTGAAAAAAAAATTAAAAAAAAATTAAATAAAAAGTAGCCGTTTGAAAGAGCCGTTTGAATAAAAAAATTTAAAAAAAAAATAAACAAAACATTTCGGGTTCCTCGGGTTTTCAAACCCGCACCCCAAGCCCGAGCCCCAAGCCCGCAGCCCCCGCAGCGCTGCCCGCAGGAGCCCGCAGCCGAGCCCGAGCCCGAGCTCGAGCCCGAGGCGGTGCGGATGGCCTTATAAGATAGTATAGATATAGATATAGATATAGATATAGATTATATAATATGATAAATAATATATTTATACATATATATATAGTTGCACAGGAGTTCATCGGAAGTCCATCCCCACCGTCTCCCTCCTCACCATCTCCATTGTCTTCTCCGGTCGGTGTTCTTCTCACTGTCTCTCTCACATCTCACCGTACCCACCCTTGGCTTTGAAACCCACCGTCCCTTTCATCTCTCATCGACCCTCTAAAGTCTCATCGGCCTTCTCATATCTCGTCATTTTCTCTGGAGCAACCACCACCATGAAATAGGGATTCAACAAGAACAAAATTGGTGGTCTAGGGGTGGGGAGAACATGGGTGAAACATGTTTGGTAGAAACAGAGTTGAAAATGGGGTTCAAAGAAGGATACAAGCAGTGATTCTTAAGAGAAGTCGGCGATAGATTTTGAGAGGGGAAAACCCGATCTCAACACCATCACTATCACCATCACCACTGTGTACGTTTTCTTCTTTCTTTTCTTTGCTCTCAACACCACCACCGTACACCCATATGGAATAACCCTATTTGATGGGTTTGTGTTATTTAAATTTGAGTTTTGATGATTAAGATTTGGATTTGGGTTTGATTTTGATATTAAATTTGGTTTTGAGGTTTCAGTTTGATTTTGATTTTGTGGTTTGTATATGGATTTGGGTATATTTTGAGTCTTTATTGTTCTGTTCGTTTGGTGTAAAGATGGTGATGGGTTTCTGTGATTAGAGTTGGAAGGAGAAGAAAAGAGGGGTGGGGTGAGACAAGATGGGTTTGGTGGTCCAGGAGAGGTGCTACGACGAAGGTTTGATGGTTTGGTTCTTTCTTCAAACGGCTACCGGAAGTTGCAGCGCCGGTGGTGGCGTGAAAAGAACAAACTTGTCTTGCCACATATTCCCATTCACCGGTGCAATGGAAGGTGACATGGGTAGAGTTGAACCAATACCCATCAAACCCATTTCCATGGAGCTAAGTAGCTTACCCACAACCCCTCTTCCATTGGACTGGAGAAATGGTTCGATCGAAAAAGATGACCGGGAAAAACTTTTGGTCGGAGAAGATGACCGGGAAAAAACGGTTTGGTCGGAGTAATTGAAGAGTGGAGGTAACTAATGGCAAGGAGACCAACGTGTGAAGGGGTGAACCCACTTGTTCTTCAACAATGGAGTTCATCGGAGATGAACCCACCTGTGCAACTATATATATATATATATATATATAGAGAGAGAAAGAGGTGGTTTTATTTGCAAACCATGTTTATTTTAAAAACTTTGCAACCCACTTACATGCCATAGATTTTATCAATCAACGGTCAAGATCTAAATTGTGTTATTTTAGGTAATAAAAAACTAAAACTATTTTACTTAAATTCGTAATATTGCATCATAAGGGTAAAGGGGTAAAATAGATTATGAAGCCTAATATTGGAAAGAGAATCAAATCACATCATTTCAGGGACGTGATCAAATATGTGAAAAATATTTGATGATGGTTAAATGATTTTTTAATATATTATAAATTCATTAATATATTATTGAAGTAATAGTAAAAATAATGAAACCTTATTAAAACTATAGTGAAACATAATGAAATCTTATATCATTATTGACATGGTGAAATAGTGGAGAAACCATAGTGAAATCGTAGTGAAACTTTATTGAAACCATAATGAAATATAGCGAAATCTTATTAAAACCACAATGAAATATAGTAAAACAGTTTCACCTTCATATAAAACTTTAAAACATATTTCATCATCTGGATGAAACTTTATTGTAACCATAATGAAATCTTATGAAACTATGGTGAAACATAATGAAACTTTATTGAAACTAAAGTGAAACCATAATAATAAAGAACATAATTAGAAAGAAATTTTTTTATAAGTAATTAGATGGTAATTTGAAATAAACTAGAAAATAAAACCAAAATTAAAAAACCAAAATTCACTTTCTATAGATACAACGATTTTGATTTAGGATATATCCATTAATCTATATCTATCTATTCTACTTTATTAAAATTCTAGAAACAGTTATTTTCTAAAATTCAAGAGCAGTTTTTCTTAGCTACGTTCTTCTCCAAGAACTACCCCTTCTTCACCACGATCAGTCCTTCCCCACGTTTCCCAACTTCATCATCCCTCAATCCTACAATTTATACCCGCTTCCATGCCTGTACTAGAGCGATTTCCATAGATTTTCTCTCTTATTCGTTTTGTTTTCTCAGACCCTATCCCTGATTTCTCTCCATGAGACTCTCATCATTTGATTTCTTGAATTTATTGAATTTGCCTCTTCGTCTTCTCCCCTCCCTCCTAAAAATCAGAGTTTACCCTAAACCCTAAAACTCATCTTACTGGTCCAAAATCAAAATCGCTCATTTTCATGTTGATGCTTCAAGATTTCATCCAGTGTCAATTCAAGAATTCATCTTCTCTATATATGAAGATTCAAGCTCCAACATCGCTTTCTCATGTCAGGTAATTTTCTCGATTTATTGTAGTTAACACATCCTCACATCTATTCTCTTCAACAACAAAGTCAATTTTATCTATAACACCTGTTTCAATTTTTGATTTGATGTGGGTTTGACTCAAATTGTTTGGTATTGCAGGTAACATTGCAGGTTACTCCTCATTTCGTTTTCTTGAATTTATTATGAGCTTGAACTACTCAATCTAGATGGAAATAAAAATCCTTTATATGGGTATGTTTCATTTACAATTTCATGTTTTAATAAGAACATGGAAATAAAAATTCTTTAATCCCTGTAAGTATTCATTGCATCAGTTGTTGAAAGAGGTATGATTTTCACTTTTCAACTTAAAACTATTATCGAACTTAAAGAAATGAAAAAAAACTTAAGATTTACACATCTCACTTGAATTGAATTGAATGGAATTGAGTGATTTTGATTGAACCTTACATTTGATTTGGGGTTAACATTTGATGGTTAACATTTGGGGTTAACATTTTTATATGGAAAAAGAGACTTTAAAGTTTATCTCTAAAACATTACGTGATGGTTTTCTTGGCAATGATCCTTCTGCAAAATCGATTTTGGTTGGAGCAGGTATGCATATTTTTGAGCATTTCAATCACGTGATGGAAATAAAAGTGAAAATCGTGTAAATTTATAAAAATTTGTTGGTAAAATGGCCAGTTTAGGGAAGAAGAACATGCCTGTACAATGAGGTTTCTTTTTTATATGTAGGTGGGGAATGAGTACGCACAGTTTAGGGAAGAAGAACATGCTGCAGCTGCTCTTCAGAATCTAAGTGGAAGGTTTTACGCAGGTGTAGAATTGTTCCTTGTCACCTGTTCCATTTGGTTGTTCAACTGTTGAACGAAAAACCTTTGTTCACTATAATGAGATATTAGGGTTCTGTTGTGCACCCCAAAAATTCCTGGTTGATTGTGCATTTGTGGAGGTGTAGAGAAGTTTGATGTTAGCTTAGTTCGATATTCTATTTATATAATGCGTGTCATTTGAGTAGTGTTTAGATAATATAGATTGTGAAAGCATCCTCTACTCTGCAGAGAGTGCTACAACTGGTTAAATATGAATGTGGTTGTTGATGTTCTTCACCAAAATATACATGGTGCTCTTCGAGAACGTCTTGTGTAGGTGAGTTAACTTATATCTATACTACTGTATTGTATGCTTCATACTTTTTTGTTAAAATGTGTGCTGTTGGTTTACAGCCCTTTTTTGGTTTTCAACCCTTTTTTGGTTTTCAATCCAAAGTAGTAAAAGATGTATTCAGAATGACCCTAGAGAATAGATGATTTTGGATCAACTGTCTAGATCAAGAAATTGACTGTAGATAACTAATATCAGTTTTCTTCTTTAACAATTTGTTATGTCATGTTATCCCTCTTGAGATCTTTCCCCTATCAGGCAATCATGTAATTAGAAATGGCAGATGGTTGTGGTGGCAATAAAGTTCTATCACTTTTTCCTATTTTTGAGGTTAAAAGCTTTGAGCCCTAATAACCCAATAAAGTTGGCTTCAACAACTAGATTGAGATGTTCTAATGTTTATTCACAGTTAGATAATGTAATTCAGTAATTTTGATTTAGCAAACCATGTGTTTGGAAAAGCTACATTTGAGAAAGTGGTTTAAAAGTTTT
Source organism: Saussurea involucrata (assembly GCA_033807775.1). Lineage (NCBI taxonomy): Eukaryota > Viridiplantae > Streptophyta > Magnoliopsida > Asterales > Asteraceae > Saussurea > Saussurea involucrata. The sequence goes on from CM066323.1 coordinate 35,526,797, forward strand.
CTGTGGTTAATAAGTCAAAACTCTTCTGTGATTTTGATTTAGCAAACCCTTAAGTTCAATTTTCCGTTGTTGTTATCTTTAACTTCATACCTCTCAACTCTCTTTTTCTGTTTGTGTTTGTGTTGTACTTTTTTCTTGGTAATTCAAGTTACATATACATACAATGTTTGGGTATCTGTACATAGACCCAATGTAGGAATCCATGTTGATGCTTTATGCATCAGAGGCTACACTAAGGCCCTGCAATTTTGGTTGCTTAGATGTCAATCACCCCCATATGATCAAAAATAGTTATCCTATGTATGAACCCACATATCATTTCCTGTAGAAATGAGCAAATGATACATTTAAGGTGCTACATTACTCACGGTATAAATGGAATTTTATCTGCAATCTGTCAACTATATCAAACAACTTATCTGAGTTCCCAGTTAATATCTCTACATATTCCATCATATCTACAAATATTTTAGATTTGAATAAATATTTTAGAAAGAATGAATGTTTAATATGTTGATTTTGAAATTAGAAATAAAAATTGCTTTAGAAAAGTATGCATTATTTGTATGCCATTTGTCCTCAGATGCACATATATCGATCATTCCAAGCTACAATGTTTGGGTTGCATTAGATTTGGACCAACAGCGCAGTAGTTTTTGAATGATGAACGCTCCAGCTGTTTGGGTTGACGAACGCTCCAGCTGTTTTCATGGATTTGATGAATCGAGTATGTAAGCCATATCTCGATAAATTTGTTATTGTATTTATTGATGATATTCTTATATATTCTCGATCCAAAGAAGATCATGCTCAACACCTTTGTTTGGTTCTGGAGTTGCTGAAGAAAGAAAAGTTGTATACTAAGTTTTCGAAATGTGAGTTTTGGTTACGAGAAATTCAGTTTCTGGGGCATGTCGTCTCCGAAAAAGGTATTCAGGTTGATCCGATGAAAGTGGAAGCAGTTGAAAAGTGGGAACCGCCAAAGACAGCAACGGAGGTACGCAGTTTTCTGGGCTTAGCTGGTTATTACCGAAAGTTCATCAAGGACTTTTCTCGTATCGCGACTCCTCTGACTAAGCTGACTAGGAAGAATCAGAAGTTTAAATGGGAAACGGAACAGGATACAGCATTCCGGGTACTGAAAGAGAAATTATGTAGTGCACCGATTTTAGCATTGCCTGAGGGTTCTGAAGATTTTGTAGTATACAGTGATGCTTCGAAGTTGGGTTTGGGTTGTGTACTTATGCAGCGGGGAAAGGTCATTGCTTATGCTTCTCGTCAATTAAAAGATCATGAAAGACAGTATCCCACACATGACATGGAGCTTGCTGCGGTAGTTTTCGCGTTGAAGATTTGGAGGCATTATCTGTATGGTACCAAGTGTCAAATTTATACTGATCATAAGAGTCTTCAACATCTTTTCGATCAGAAGGAATTAAACATGAGGCAAAGGAGATGGTTAGAACTAGTGAATGATTATGATTGTGAAATTCTATATCATCCGGGAAAAGCTAATGTAGTAGCTGATGCTTTGAGTCGGCAAGAAAGAAGTGGAACAATAAAAGTTGTTTCATTAAGGGCTGAACTGTTACCGAATATCTTTGACGAATTGCAAAAGTGTCAAATTGAAGCTTGTCAAGAAGAACATTCGAAAGCGGAACGGATAGTGGGATTGTTGGCATTGCTAGTAAAGGATAATCGTGGGTTGTTGTGTATGGAGAACAGGATTTGGGTACCTCGTCTGGGTGGGTTACGTGACCGTGTACTGCAAGAAGCTCATAAATCCCGTTTCTCTATTCACCCAGGTACGAATAAGATGTATAAGGATTTGAAGCAGTTTTATTGGTGGCCGGGTATCAAAAGAAGCATTGCAAAGTATGTGGAAGAGTGTGATACTTGTAAAAAGGTAAAGATTGAACATCAAAAGCCGTTTGGTCAATTACAGAAGTTAGAAATACCGATGTGGAAGTGGGAACAGATTACTACCTATTTCATTACAAAGTTACCGAGGACTTCAAAGGGGTGTGATTCTATTTGGGTGATCGTCGATAGGTTGACAAAGTCTGTTCACTTCCTACCGATAAAGGAAACCGATTCGATGGACCGTTTGGCTAAGTTATACATTGATGAAATAGTAACGCGACACGGTGTTCCAATCTCGATTATTTCTGATCGGGATAGTCGTTTCACTTCGAGGTTCTGGAGAAGTTTTCAAAGAGAGTTGGGAACACAGATAAAGTTGAGCACAGCATATCACCCTCAGACAGACGGTCAGAGTGAACGAACAATTCAGACGTTAGAAGATATGCTCCGGGCTTGTATTGTGGATTTTGGAGGATCGTGGGATAAACATTTGCCATTGATTGAATTTGCCTACAACAACAGTTATCATTCCAGCATTCAAGCGGCACCGTTTGAAGTATTGTATGGTAGAAGATGTCGAACGCCGCTATGTTGGAGTGAAGTGGGAGAGAAACAGTTGGCAGGACCGGATATAGTTCAGTCAACATCGGATAAGGTTACTCAGATTCGGGAAAGATTGAAGATGGCTCAAGACTGACAGAAAAGCTACGCAGATCGACGCCGGAAACCATTAGAATTTCAGGTTGGGGATTTTGTAATGCTGAAAGTTTCGCCATGGAAAGGAGTCATCCGATTTGGAAGGCATGGAAAGCTTAGCCCGAGGTATATTGGACCGTTTGCAATAACAGAAAGGATCGGTGAGGTGGCGTACAGATTGGATCTTCCGCCGGAACTGGGTAGAATTCATAACGCGTTCCACGTATCAAATTTCCGAAAATGTTTGGTTACTCCAGATCAGGCTGTTTCCTTACCAGAGATACAAGTGGATGAAAGATTAAACTATGTTGAGGAACCGGAGGCAATTGTCGATCGCAAAATTAAAGTGTTGCGGAATAAAGAAATCAGACAAGTGAAAGTACAGTGGAAACATCACAGAGGCCAAGATGCGACCTGGGAATTAGAGTCGGAAATGCGAAACAAATACCCTCATCTGTTCATTTAAATGAATTCCGGGACGGAATTCTTTTAAGGGGGAGATGTTGTAATAACCAGGTATTTTACTTTTATTATTTTAAGTTTCATGTTAACTATTTCTTGAGGATAAGAGTCAATAGATAAGTTAAATTGTTAAATTGGTAGTTTAGAAGTTTTAATGGTCAAGTGTTATAAGTTGAGGGTTGAATTAGTACTTATGACCAAACTTCTTACAAACCGACTCATATTAGATATTAGGATGAGAAATCAGATTTTTTCAAGATGATGTGTGTGAGTTTGAGAGTTGAGAAACAAAATCAGAGAATTGGAGAGGTAGAGAAAGAAATTGAGAGAAAGAAGGGAAGAAGAAGAAGAAGATAGAATAGAAGAAGAAGATTTCTGCAGGTATGTTCCTTTATCTTCTTCATTTTGGTTTAGGAATCTTTGCAATTCTTGTAAGAGTTGTGTATAACTGAAATCAAAAGATTAGGTAAATGATTTTGGGATGGATTGTTATGAGTCCTGTTCTTTCAATAAAGTGATACCATTGAATTTATTGTTAAAGTTCATATTATTCCATGGATGCAGTTTTAAAGCTTTTGGGTTTAAAAGTAACAAATCAATGGATGAAATTAGAGGGATTTTGATGTTTAAAAAGGTTGGTATTGGTTTTAAAAGGTCTATAGTACTCAAAATGTTGATTTGGGGAAGTTTAGAACTGATTTGGGAAGGTTTGGGTTTGAGAAAACCTTGATTTTTGGAGAAAAGTTCGTGCAGGTTTTTGGAACAGAGTTCCGCGCCGATGGCTGGCGCCGATGGATCGGCGCCGAGCGGTTGGCGCCGGCTTCTGTTTGGTTTTGCAAAATTTTCCTAACTTTTGGCCGTTTTAGTTTAAAGTCGAGGCATCGTTTAGTAAGTTGTTTGAGGTATTGTTAAGGGTATTTGGATGTATAATTAGACAATTTAATACCATCTTATGTGTCAAATTTATGTTGTTCGGTTTTGACTTGGTTACAATTTAGGAGTGTTTGATGAGTTGCTAAGATTGCTATTCTTCATAGTAAGTCTTGTATGCATATAGATATGTGATATTCTACCAATGTGAATGTATTACAGGATCGGTTATTCCTCGTTAGTGTGGTGTGGACAATTGTGGTTTTGCTAATAGTACTGTGTGCAAGTACGGGTGACTTCAAGTTATCATAAGGTGAGTTTTACTTCAAAAGTATTTTACTGGAATACATTTATGTGGTTGATTAAATGGTTGATAAGTGTATGAAGATGTCATACGTGTGTGTGATTATGATGTATTTATATATCATGAATTACGTGAGTATTATATTGGGATATAATACGTGGCCGGGCATAGGACCGGTGTGTTAAATGGTTCGCAACCAACGTATTTGGCCAATGGTGGAGGGATAAGGTGTTGCAGATGATATAATTCTTGAATGGTATTTGACATGCGTGTGAAAATTATACAAAAGGTTTATGGAAGGGTTTGATAAAGATTTATTAAAACTAACCGGGATTCCCTCACTAGACTGTTTAGTCTAACCCTCATTCGTTTTAAAACATGTTTTCCAGGTGGTGATTTGAGTAAAGATCAAGTGGTTAGATAAATGGAGGAATAGCTTTTGTGGAGATGATCATTATGAATTTTGGATGTTTTGTACATATAGCTTTAACGTTAGTTATTTTGTAACTTAATTATGAAAAAGCTTGTAATGGGTTTTTCTTGTTTATATTAGACAGAATTTGGGGACCGAATGTGAACTATGAATTACTTTTGGTGTGAATGTGTTATGAAATATATGTTATATGGATATTTTGTTATCGGGTTGTTACACTTCGTATATGATTAATCTTTTGTATACAGGATGTATTGGCAAAACTTGTGTGGTTCTCACAAAATAACACTTCAATAGACAACATCATCCGGTGGAACCATCACATCGATGAAGATGTTGTCTAAAACCTTATAGTGTATATAAGATGGTTGTAAATTGGTTATGCAGGGATGATTTGAGATCCTGTCTCTTTCTACTGCCTCACCCGTACAAGTTTGTATTTATCAACAAGAACACCAAACTCACAATGGCGAGAACCAAACAAGTTGCTAAACGGAGTCTATCCAAGCGCAAAATCGGTGAATCTTCTTTTACTCTATCGTTATTCGAAATTGAATTGTCATGCTTTCATCTTTTCATTTTTGTTTTTGGTTAAAACCCAAAATGTGTTTCAACGAACACAATAACGATGTTTCTCCATTATTTTAATCTAAAGTGATCTTAAGCAAGAGACCACACTGTTGTATTTGGTGTACCACTTCATGCACTATATACCAACCTAAAATCACACAAAAACTCGAAAGAAATCGTGAGAGAAAGGAAGTAGAAGTGGAACGCATCATCAAGAAAAAGGTCAAGGTTCGAGTTCGACCTCTAGATTTGACAATTACGGGTAAATTATTAAGTCTCATGTTTGGTTTCTTGTTTATGGATTGGGTTCCGGTGGTAGAGCATCGTTGGCCGGACAATCAACACCGGATTTTGATGCCAGTTGTTAAACCTACATCCTAAATCTTAGTATGATCGTTCAAGATTACTTAGTAAGCAACTTATAAAGCATCTATGTATGTATCCGTACAAAGCTCTTATTTATTTCATTTGTCTAAATAATGTGTAACACTTCTTATAGAAATATCTATTTATGGTGATTTCATACTTCTCATGTTGTCATTGTGTTAGTGTCAATTTTATATATTGTATTCAAGTTGAGGGGCTATTTCTGTAAAAGTGTGTCTAGGTATAAATAGCCTAGTTTTACTCTTTTTACACAACACTTGAAATATTCATCCTTAGAACTCTCTGTGAGTTTCTCTCAATATTGTAATCTTTTGCTTTTGATGATAATGAGAGATGGACATAACTTTGAGTAAATCTTGATCATATTACTTGTACATTGGGATTACAAGTGGTATCAGAGCCTAGCAGGAAGAATTTGTGAAGAATTTTCGGAATTTTTGGGCATTTTGTTTTTGGGTTTTTCGAAGTGATAATCATTTCTGCGATTTGAGTTGATTTCTGGTTCGTGTTTGTGCTCAGATTTGAACGAATTGATATACTGAATCAATTCGTACAAATTAACAGATCAGAAAACAGTTTATCGAAGGATTTAGAGGAATTTTTTGAGTTTTTGAGAAACCTACTGCACAGATCGATAGGGGCTTTTCTGCTAGTTTCTTGGTGTTTTTCGCAGTATTAAAAGTGTTCAGAAGGTGATTGCGATCAACCCTACGAAGTTTCAGAACAATTGGAGTTGATTTGAAGATTTTTGGATACTTAGAAAAATTTTCTGTGTAAACTCATAACTGTCGTACGTGTAAGTGTTCTTGGTGTTCATAACTGTCGCAAGCTACTTAGCATCATAACTGTCGCACGCTTCTTGCCCGACTACTTCTAGTCGTACAAGTATCATACGACAGTTAGCCCGACTACTTCTAGTCGTACGTGTACCATACGACAGTTACTATACACAAGTTCTAGTCGTATCTGTTTCATACGACAGTTACTGTTCACTATCCAAGTCGTATAAGCTTCTTACGACAGTTGATCCAAGTCGTACCGTTTCATACGACAGTTATTGTTACCGAAGCCTTGTCGTATACGTTTCATACGACAGTTACTGTTCAATCCAACTGTCGCATACGTTCTATACGACAGTCGTACCCAACTGCCCGACAGTTTGTCAACTTTTTCACAAGTTCAATTCTGTGTAAAGATCAAGTCAAGTAAATTTTCAAGATGAACCGTAATGATATCATGAACTCTCTGGGATCCGATACGAGACCTCCAATTTTGATTGAGAAAGAATATGAGCAATGGAAGGAAAGGTTTGAAGACTTTCTTGAACGACAATCGAATGGTGTTCACTTGTTAGCTTCTCTTCACAATGGTTTGATGCAACCCGTATATGTAAATATTCCAGTTCCAAATAATCCAAATGTCACAATTCCAAAGTTGGTTCCTATATCTGAATACAGTGCTGAACAAAAGGCTAGATATGAGGCAGATAAAAAGGCAAGATCTTTTGTGATCATGGGAATTCCAAACGAAGTATTCAACAAGATAGATAGCTACAAAGACACGGCCAATGGAGACAATTAGAAAAGATGTTACAAGGGACAAAGATTGGAAATCAGATGAAAATAACAATGTGCATCAACAAGTATGAAGAGTTTAGAGCTAAGAAAGATGAATCGCTTCACGACACATATGACAGATTCATGGTTTTACTTAATGAATTAAGTAAAAACAAAATCAAAAAGGATCTGATCGAATTGAATGTCAAATTTCTTACTTCACTACAACCTGAATGGAAGAGTGTGGCTAGAAAGATGAAACAAAATCCGAGATTATTCGAGATGCCTCTACATGAATTGTATGAGACAATGTTGCAAGATGAGGAGGAAATAGATGAGACAAAAGAGGAGAAGAATAAGAAAAGGAAGAAAGATTTCTCTCAGGAACCGATTGCACTAAAAGCCGAAGTACAACCGAATAACTTTGGTATTGATGAATCTGGAGTGTTTGATACAGGGTTCAGGGGAAATGTTTCTGATGATGGTGTTGAACTACATCAAGCTTTAGTTCTTCTCACGAGGCATTTTCAAAAGAAGTTTTACAAACCCTCTTCAACTAACAACAATCTGAGGTATACATCTGGTTCGAGAAAGTTAGAGAACAATTATGAAAGGAAACCTTTTGGAGAACAAAGAGTTGAAAATACTGATAAAAGATTGGAGAAAGCCGAAGGAAAGAAGGTGTATGAGAACTTAGAGAAAAAGCTTGAAGATAAGAAAGTTGTGGAGACTCAAAAGTGTTACAACTGTGGTACTCCTGGTCATTATGCAAAAGAATGTAGAAAGAAGGTTGTCAAGAACACTGAGTACTACAAGAAAAAACTACTTCTTGCACAACAAAGAGAAGATGGAAAAGCTCTCATGGTGGAGGAAGAGTACTTTCTTGACTACTCTGATGATGAAGGAGAAAAGGAAGAGTATGCAAATATGTGCCAAGCTGAATTTGATGATGATGATGAGGATAAGTCTGACACTTCCTCACAGGTAAATTCCTTTCCTTTTTCTGAATCAGAAAATCAAGAAATAATAAATCTGCGTAATAAACTGAATGATACACTAAATAAATTAGCATGTTCTGAAGAAGAGTGTGCCAATTTATTTAGTAGTTATGAAAAGTTCACACCATATGTTGAAACGTTAAAAGAAAATCTACAAAACGAGAGAAAGAAGAATGATGAATTGAAACAAAAGATTGATAATGTTGAATTTGAGATTAAAGAAAAATGTTCTGATTTTAATAATCTCAATGCTCAACATGATCAATTTAAATCAGAAAAGTTGATTCTTGATTCTCAATTATCTGAATTGAACAAAATAATCAAAGATTTAGAATCTAAGAACAAAGAAAGTGAAATTTCTTTAACAACTCTTTCAGATAAGAATTCAGAGTTATTAGATAAAATCAAAGAATTGGAAAAGAAGATTTATTTGAGAGATCAAACTGATCAAACAATTTTCTTGAATAAACCAAGACTTGTAAACAATGTTAACAAGTATTGGGGACTTGGTTACGAAAACTCAAAGCATTTGGCCAAAGCTAGCTGTAAACTGCCAACACTGTATAATTTCGAATGCTTGAGATATGCAGGATATTGGCCTGAATTTGAAATTTTTTGGACTGGTGAAAAGGAAACACAATTAGAGGAACATGGAAAAAGATTTTCAACAAATCATATTCAACTTCCTTTTTGTTATACTAATGAGACGGAGAAGATTCTCAAAAATCTGAATAAACCACTTCCAGATAACTATTTTGATATATGTGCTACAAAGCCAGTTACCAACAACCAAGTTGTTGAAACAAAGAAATATGTTCTTACATTAGTTCTTGAAGGGAAAATTGTTGAACTTGAGATCTCTCTTGCTGAACAAAGGATCAAATATGATTATGAAAATGATCTCCTTTCAACTATTTTCTCAACTACTTTTAAGGAAATATCTTCTTGTTACAATGACGAAGTGAAAAAGGAAACTGGTAGAATTGAACATGGTTTGATCAAAAAGTTTTCTGAATCAACAAAGAGTATCTTTGATTCAAAACAAAAGATTGATCGCAAATGTATCAAACTTTCAAAGAAAGTGGTAGATCTTGAGAATATTCTTCTTTCTGAGCATACCAATTTGGAAAATGAGAAAGTCAATTTTGTAAATCAAATCAATTCATTTGAAGTGAAATTGACTGAGTTGTTAAAAAAAAGACTAATTTAGAGATTGTGTTAGAAAATGAAAGAAAGGAATTTGCTTTGAAGAATTGGTTCAATCTTGAAGAAAGCAACTTTCTTAAAGAACAAAATTGTGAACTTTCTCAAAAAGTGATGACATTGGAAAAATCTTTGAAAGAAGGAAAACAAAATATAATGTCTGATCTTGACGATACTTTCAATCTTGAAAGAGCACAATTTGAATTCAAAAAAGCAAATTTTGAAAAAGAAAAACAATGCTTTGAGAATGAAAGAAAATCAATCGAAGAAGAAATAGCTTTGCTTTTTCAAGATGTGAATGATTTAGCAAAGGAATTAGAAAAAGAACGAAAAGAAAAAGTTTCTAAAATTTGGAATTCACCAGATTCCAAAGTGGATTTTGAAGTTCACAATGAAGATTCTGATTCTGATTGTGATTTTGATCCAAATGAGAAGGTGTTTGAAACCACGTCAAAACCAATAGAAAAAGAAAAAGGAAAAGCTTGTGCATTTGATTTCTCAAAGAAACTTCCGGACCATACTGATTTTATTATTTCTAAAGAAAAGAAGAAATGTGATAAGAAAGATGATTTGAAAAAGATTTCTAAGATGAATGAATTGAATACCACTCCTGAACCTAAAGACAATAATTCTTGTATGTGTGGAAAAACCTATGGATCAGATTTTTTGATTCTTGCAAGAAAGAATCTCGAATGTGTTCAATGTGGTAGTCATTCATTTCAATCATCTCTAGAAAGTCCACTTTTGATAACATCTGTTTCTTTTATAAAGAAAGAAAAACTTTCGAGTACTTTCTATAAAGGTGAGTGTTCAAACTCAAAGAATTCACCTTTAGAAGAAGGAAAGAAAAATGAGAGGTCAAAGGAATCGCAAATTCCAAGTTCTAAGGTTTCTAATTCTAAATCTTTTGTTATTTCAGATAATTCTGTGAATCTGAAGAAGAAAGCGCAAGAATGGCGGGTAAAGCAAACAACATCTGAGTCATCCAAACAAAATGACAAAAACAGTAGTTTTTCAAAGAATAAACCAGTTGGTGCGAGTAATAAAAAAACTTTTGTAAAGCCTCACAAAGTATACTCGAAAGACCAGTTGTTGGATTTTAAAAATGGTGAATGTTTTTGTTTTGTTTGTGGATATGAAAGTATGTTTGCTATGCCTGGTTCTTGCTGTTGGGATAATTCTTTCTTTATTCCAAATGTTAAAAGAAATACGAATTTAAAGAAAAAGAAAAGGACACAAAAGTCTCAATTCAAAGTTTCTCAAGCTAATAAAAAAGGACCCAAAACTCAATGGGTACCTAAAAATGTTTCAACCTGATTGATGCAGAAAAATAAGTTATGGTATTTAGATTCGGGATGTTCGAAGCATATGACAGGACAACGACACATGTTAAAGAATTTTGTGGGGAAAGATCTTGGTCGTGTAAGGTTTGGAAACAATCAGGTTGCTCCTATCAAAGGTTATGGAGATATCATTCAAGATAATCTCACGATTCAAAAGGTCAACTATGTTGAAGGATTAGAGCATAATCTTTTCAGTATAGGTCAGTTCTGCGACAAGGATTTGGAGGTATATTTCAAGAAGACAAGATGTTGTGTCAAAACCGAGGAAGGAAAAGAACTTCTTGTCGGAACTCGCAAATCTAACCTCTACACAATCAACTTGTCAAACATCAAACCGACCAATGAAGTGTGTCTTTTATCCAAAGCTTCCGAAGAACAAAGTTGGCTATGGCACCGAAGGTTATCTCATCTAAACTTTCGATACATTCAAAAGCTGGTTTTAGGAGATTCAGTTCGGGGACTTCCAACTTTGAAATTCAATGCTGAAAATCTATGTGATGCATGTGAGAAAGGAAAGATGAAGAGGGTTCCTCACAAGCCTAAACCGGAACCGACAACGAAGAGTGTACTTGAATTATTGCATGTGGATTTGTGCGGTCCAATGAAGACGGAAAGCATAAGTGGGAGGAAATATGTCTTGGTAATTGTCGATGATTTCTCAAGATACACATGGGTTAAGTTTCTAAGGTCAAAAGATGAAACTTCAGAACTTCTCATTGGTGTTATCAAGGCAGCTCAGAACAACATGCATATTTCAGTTAAAATCGTGCGTTCGGATAATGGTACAAAATTCAAGAACAGAGTCCTAGGTGATTTCTATGAATCAAATGGGATTATGCAACAGTTTTCTGCCGCCAGAACTCCTGAACAAAACGGTGTTGTAGAACGACGAAACAGAACGTTAGTCGAGTCTGCGAGAACAATGTTGGCGTATTCTAAGCAACCTCTCTTCTTATGGGCCGAAGCAGTGGCAACTGCATGTTACACACAGAATCGTTATGTCATACACCGCCGGTTTAATAAAACTCCTTATGAAATAATGAATAACCGGAAACCTAACATAAAACATTTTCGTGTTTTTGGTTGTAGGTGTTATGTCCTGAATGACAAAGAACAAAGGAACAAGTTCAGTCCAAAGGCGTTTAATGGTGTCTTCGTTGGATACTCTTCCTCATCGGCATCATATAGGATATATCTGAAGCAATCCAGGAATATAATGGAGAGTGTCAATGTCAAATTCGACGAACATCACGAATTGGCTTCTGACCAAAACAATTCAGAACCCGTAATAACCGGAATATTAGCTTCTGGACATATCAGTTCAGAACCTGTTTCAACTTCAAATCAGGATCAACCTTCAACCTCAAAATCTCAATTAACTGATCTTGATTTCTTATTTGATGAATTCTATGATGAATTCTATGGTACTTACAATAATTCTACTAATTCTAACAGGATGGAACAAGCACCTACAACTATTTCCGCTGCGACAACTACTCAAAATGGTGCATCTACTTCAACACCGGTTGATGTGTCCACTCCTGTTCAGAATGCTCAAGAACAAGAAGTTGTTATTCCACAACAAGAGACTACAAGTACAGTGGAAGGATCAACACAAAATCCAAGTTCTTCGGTTATTGAACCAATCATTTCTCAGTCACAACCGGAATCTTCTAGTATTCCTACAGAATTTCCAAGTGCTTAACCATTGGCTTCTCCAACCGAAGAAGAGACGAATGCTACTCTTGAAAATGTTCAAGAATCCTATGCTCCTCACCCTCATACAACCAAGTGGACGAAGGCTCATCCGATTAATCAAATAATCCGTGACCCAAGTTCACCAGTTCAAACTCGTTCATCTGCTTTATGTGCTACCGTAAATGAGTGCATGTTCTCAATGTTTTTAAGTAAGATTGAACCACTCACAGTAAAAGAAGCCTTAAATGATCCGGATTGGATTTTAGCTATGCAAGAAGAGCTAAATCAATTCGAAGCGTTAAAGGTATGGAGGTTAGTTCCAAGACCAGCCGATAAAAGTATCATTGGAACAAAGTGGGTGTTCAAAAACAAGAAAGATGAAGATGGCATCATAGTTCGTAACAAAGCGAGACTTGTAGCTAAAGGCTATCGACAGCAAGAAGGGATAGATTACGATGAGACTTACGCTCCAGTCGCACGCATTGAAGCAATCAGAATATTTTTGGCGTACGCGGCATACAAAAACTTTACGGTCTATCAGATGGACGTAAAGACAACATTTCTTAATGGAATACTAAAAGAGGAGGTATATGTCTCACAACCCGAAGGCTTTGTAGACAAGGAGAATCCAAATCACGTTTACATTTTGGATAAAGCCTTATATGGGTTGAAACAAGCCCCGCGCGCTTGGTACGATGTTCTATCTCAATTTCTACTCGTCTCGGGCTTTGAAAAAGGTAAGGTTGATACGACTTTGTTTGTCAAACGTGAAGAAGGTGAGATGGTAATAGTACAAATATACGTAGATGATATTATATTCGGTGCTTCTAACCCTGGTTTATGTACATGGTTCTCTGATCTGATGACTACTAGATTTCAGATGAGTATGATGGGGGAGATTAATTTTTTCCTTGGATTACAGGTCAAACAATTTTCCACGGGGATATTCATCAACCAGTCAAAGTATATATTTGACATTTTGAAGAAATTCAAAATGGAAAATTGTACTTCCATTGGAACACCGATGGCAACACAATCAAAGATAGGTCCGGATCCTCATGGTAAGGAAACTGATATACGACACTATCGAGGTATGGTCGGATCTTTAATGTACTTAACCGCTAGTCGCCCGGATATTATGTTCGCTACTTGTCTTTGTGCTAGATTTCAGGCGAATCCAAAGGAATCTCATGTTGGAGCCGTCAAACGTATCTTCCGTTATCTCAAAGGGACTCCCTACCTTGGTCTATGGTATCCCAAAGGCACAGGATTTGAGCTTACAGCCTACTCCGACGCGGATCATGGTGGTAGTCTATTGGACCGGAAAAGCACACCCGGACACATCCAATTCTTGGGTGATAAGTTGGTAAGTTGGGCATCTAAGAAACAGAATTGCGTGTCACTTTCAACGGCGGAGGCAGAATATGTCGCGGCCGCTAGTTGTTGCTCGCAAGTTATTTGGATGAAAACCCAACTGACGGATTTTGCATGTAAGTATGAAAAGATTCCAATCTATTGTGACAGCAAGTCCGCAATAGCAATATCTGTGAATCCGGTTCAACGTACGAAAACCAAGCACATCGAAGTACGGTATCATTTCATTAAAGATCATGTCGAAAAAGGTACAATTGAACTCTATTTTGTTTCTACTGAATTTCAACTAGCCGACTTGTTTACCAAGGCTTTGGATGAGAAACGTTTCAACTTTCTCGTCTCAAAGCTAGGCATGTTGAATTTGAAAGTTTGATAAATCATAATTTTTATTCAATTGTTTGAAAATAATTCTTAGTCATTCAAATATTGATAAATTTGAGTGAAGAATACTTATTTTCATAATATTGAATAATCATTATAATTTGTTCAAATTTAAATTTCTTTCAGTAGTTTACAAGCTAGTTTTCAATTTTATTCTTTTTACCATATTTGTTGTTCAATAAATATTACTTGTGCAGTTTTATGTGTGGTTCATGAGTTTAGGGGGAGCTAAATAATTGATGGTGAGCATGTTTCAAGGGGGAGCATAACACAAAGAAAAGGTGTTCGATCTAAACAACAAAGGTATGTGTTCTAACTCAAATGATTTTCGCAAACCCTACTTGGTGAAAATAATTTTGTTAAATCTTATGCATCTTTGTAGGGGGAGCAAAAGATTTCTTTGAACACTGATAAATTTTAAATCTGAAAAGTTCTTAATCTGAAAAGTTCACATTTTGAAAACTTGAAAAAGTTCAAGTCTGGAAAGTAGTCGTACAAGAGGGATACGACAGTTACTGTTCATGCACGACTGTCGCATGACTCGTATACGACAGTTACTGTTCATACGACAGTCGCATGACTCGTATACGACAATTACTGTTCATACACGACTGTCGCACGACTCTTATACGATAGTTACTGTTCCAACACGACAGTCGCACGACTCTTGTACGACTAGCAATCCTAGTCGTATGAGTTGTGTACGACAGTTACTGTTCCTCGTGGAAAGTCGTAGATGCCTTAAACGACTAGCAATCCTAGTCGTGTCCGCATCGTACGACAGTTGGTTCCACCTTAGTCGGTCACTGTTTCATACGACTAAGATGAGGTACTCACACATTGTTTCGTACGACTACCTGCCACGTGTCGGTCAAACTTTGGACCAATCATTTATTGACACGTGTCACTCTGACCTAAGATCTATATATAGTGCGATTTTGAGAGTCTTTTCATTTTCCGACTGTTATTTCATCCGACTCTCTCACAACCTTAGTGTTCGATTCTGAATCTTTTGTTGCTGTTTCGTTGATCTCGTGGATTAGAATTGATTCAGGTATCATCATTTACCATTAATCATCGTTTATTTCATCTGATTTGATTAGTTGTTAGAAAAGTCGAAAAGGGGTTTTAGAAAACCCTTCGAATTGTGATCTGTATGTTAGAGTTAATAAGAAAAGAAGATAGATTAGCACTCCTGGTAGAAAACCAAACATAGGACACTAGTTTGACATGCTTTCATTGACAAAACTTAGGTTTTTGGGATTGACTGTTCATATTCGTTCGAACACTCATAACTGTCGTAAGCTACTGTGTTCATCGATACTCATAACTGTCGCAAGAAACTGAAACTCATAACTGTCGTACAAAGCTTGTCCGACAACTCTTGGTCGTACAGCTTCATCCGACAGTTTGTGTCATGCGACTTGGTGTAGCTTCCGACAGTAACCCATACTTGGGAAATATTTGAAAAGTTTTTGGCGAAAAAGTACTGATATCCATATGGTCTTACACTGTCAATCATAGACCATGGCACATTTGCAAGAGCAGGGTGACGGTAATTCTTCTGATGAAAACACGGTGATTCCTTCTCATCGTTCTTCACATCCGTCAGTAAATGCCAGAAATTTAGATGATGAACTCATTCAACCAAAAGACAAAAAGGAATTCAAACCGAACAATTATACTCTAGATTTCAAAGTAAAGATGGATTATCAGCTCATTATGGAAATTCTTCAACGTCATCCACTTCGCACTGCTCTTGAAAAGACTATACAAGTTCCGGAGATTTATTTGCAACAAGTGTGGCATAATCTTCAGTATGTTACTCGAGAAGATTCATCTGGCTACTTTACTCTGAAAGTAGATCACTTTGAGGCCAAACTTACTTTGAAGAGGTTGAGAAGAGTTCTAGATCTTCCTTATTCTCCGAATTTTGAAGATATGATGTCTGAAGAAGACTTGTGCCGAGATATTATGCTGATGGGTTATAATGATCCACGTCCGCAATTTAGAGTGCTGACAAATACTTCAAAGTTGAAAAGGAACTATCTACCGCCAATCTATTACACACTGTTTAGTGCTGTAAATAGATGTATGACTTCTAAACACACGGGAGTTGATACGACAAGCATTTCAGTTATCAGAATGTTCCATGCCATTGTATTTGATCGGAAGATTGACTTTGCCGTTTCTATCTGGAATGATCTTATTGAGGTGGTTACTGATAAAACCAAGATTGGAAGAGCCAGATCTTTTGTACCGTTTCAAAGGTATCTTCAGCTCATTATACATTCTATCATGGAGACGAATACGTCAATACCCAGACGTGCCGGAGCAGCTCTTGGTCCTACAAATTACATGAAGTATCTCCGACTTCCGAAAGGTCTTTCTTTCCCTAATATTATGGTACTACCTGAAGCACTACTCTCATACGCTGACCAAGAGTCACCATACTTGAGTGAGTATAGAGAAGAGAATGCACTTATGGCCCGGCCAGATCCGGTAGGGCCTACCCAAGGTGCCAACCAATTAGGTGAGGGTGGTGAGGGTTCTAGTGTTAGAAAGAGAGTTCAGGATACTGGGGGTACCTGAACAGGGTGTGTTGAGAGGTAAAAGCGATGTAAGGGGAAAAGGAGATGGGGGTGCTCTTGGTCAGTCGTCCAAATCTAAAAAGATGATTCACATCTTTGAGGACGATGATGAGGAAGATCTTGGTTCTGATGATACTGAAGAAGAATCTGAGGATATTGATGTAGATATTGATGATCCTGCTAATCTTGTATATAGTTCAGATGATGATGATGCGAATGCTGATGATGAAAAAGAGGATGATAGTTCTGATGATGATAACGATGATAACAACAATGATCAACTCATGGAGAATCTTGCTACCGTGATTAAAAATGTCGCTACTACTATTTCTGGTGGTGATGGAGGAGTCATAAGGGGAAATGAGGGAGTATTAGTTGAAACATAAAAATAAGTGAGGTTGAGTGAGAAGGAAAGAAAAAAAGATGGTGAGTGTGAGACAGGATCAATAAAAGTTTTAACTACTGATCCTTCCCAAACCGTGTCTAGCCGGGTAGCCACATCTACTGTCGGTGCGCGTTCGTCGCCACATGACATTGAAGAAGCCATAGTCCGCCCAGCTATGCAATGCACAACCCCACTCATCCACTCATCAACTTCTTCACAAGTTGATGTTTCATCTTCTCACAGGGGATTAGCACAAACACTATCGGCGACACACTCGGTGTCGGCTGGTATTGAAACAGGATGGCAACTGCCCCGGCCACCACCTTCATTTGTTCACAGATCGAGTCTAGAACCTTTCGATTTTACTTCCTTTCCTAGGACACGGAGACCGTTCGTCACTTCATCTATGGTGACACAAAACGTTGGTGTTATGCGTGACCCAACTGGAACGCCCCGAGTGTTGCCGCCATTTGTTGGTGCTTCACGAGGACCGGGCGGAAGTCCTACCAACGTTAACCCTATGCCAGCGTTGAACGTAGGCCATACAGTCTCTATGACTGCTATGCAAACCAGTAACCTACGTGGTCTGGGTATTACCTTGGAACAAGCGCGTGATATTCAGTCTTTGGTGGGTCCTCCTCCTTACAACTATGTATCTAAGAAGTTACTTGAAATGGCCATCCAGTCTCTCTCCAATACTCATAAACCTCAGGTGTCCGAATTGACTGATATTGTTAAGAAACTGTCTGCCGAAGTACAAAAGTTTGTTAAAGGAAAGTCTGTTGCTGATTCTTCATCCGCACCATCCGACACTCAACCAGAATCTCAGCCGAACCCAAAGGTACATCATACTCTACCTTTACACGAATTGAAATCCCAGTTACTAACCCGTTTACTAGAATAAGGCGATGCAAATACTCAAGAAGAAGTATATATTCTTAGTCTACTTAGACACCAAACCGAAATACAAGCCACTTTACCAAATTCACTTGATACCCTTCAAAAATCCATATCCAACCTAACCGATGCTATCTCTTCTGGCTTCACATCACTATCTAACCGAATCAAAGCGGTGGAAGAAAAGTGTGGAATTCAAGCCCAAACCACCAAACGGAGGCATGATGATCAAGATCCCGATCATGATCACCATGAGGGGGAGAGAAGTGTAAGACAAAGGGTTGAACAAGGCAGTGGTTCGAGTGTTCATGTTACTGAAAATGTGGGAATTACTGAGGAAACGGGTACCGGTAATGTTGGTGGTACACAAGGGGTTCAAAGTGCTGATGTTGGTGTTCTGGATGATATCAATCCTACGGTTGAAAAGCCTCAAGGATGTGATAACAGAACTGATGAAGAAATTATAGCTGATGATTTCTTACAGGATCTGATTTACATTGATTCGGATGAGGATCAAACTGTGGTAAAGATTAAAGAGGAGATGGATGATGTATTTGATGGTGGAAACGTACAACCTGATTCTGATCCCGAGAAAGTAATCTACCTGATCCAGTGATACAAATTCCGGTAATTTCTGATCTACATGCTGTCAAAATCAGAGATGAAGTCTCCAAGGCAGAATTACGTAATCTACAGATGTTAATTGATAGAGAAGCTTTAATTGTCAGACGTGCTCATCGAACAAGAATCATTACTCCATTTCAAGAAGATATAAGGAGTGACTTGTTTGTGAAAAAGATTCAACCAATCGATAAGGTAAAGTTGTATTCTATTGAAAAGCTTCCACGTCCAAAACAGATTGAATACTTGTATATGATGGGAGACAAAGATCAAAAGCTCAGTGCAGTCAGAACATATAAAGAGATTGTTAAGCTTGTGAAGATAGAATCAGAGAAGATTCTAAAAGTCTTTTATCCGAGGTTCTACGTCCTTAGATCAGATGATAAAGAATGGAATTTCTGTGAAGCCGACTTCAAATCCCTAACCTGTGCAGATTTCTTCAGGTTGTATGACATTCTTGCCCGGATGCCGAACAAAGATATTACCTACTCTGAAGCCTATCAAGCCTTAAAACGTTTTATGAAGAACCTGATCAAGCTTTCATACCTAACCGATTTTCAGATGGCATTGGAAAGTAATCAAATTAGAGTCAACAAACGAAGGCCAAACAAAGGCTTACCCGACATGCAAGGTATTCCTCTATATACCGTGTTAGAAAAACCAGAATTTGGTGTTGTTTATCATAATGGGCAAAAGAAGAAGAAATTCTTGAGGTTCATTGAAGTCAATCTGTATTCTGATGGGACGCTCAGAATGATCAAGATTATGTTGAATGAAAGGCTAAGATTGGATGAACAAAGAAAGGTACCTCTGAAGGAGAAAGAGATAGTTCTGATTAACAATGCTGTGAAAGCCATTCAAGACAGAATTGATTATAGGGATTCACTCAGGAGATTTGAAATCATCTTTGGGATCAGAAAGAGATACATTCCGCCGGAAGAACTTCATGGTTAAAGCTACTGACTCACTTGAATACAAAGGGGGAGAATGTTAGTGTCAATTTTATATATTGTATTCAAGTTGAGGGGCTATTTCTGTAAAAGTGTGTCTAGGTATAAATAGCCTAGTTTTACTCTTTTTACACAACACTTGAAATATTCATCCTTAGAACTCTCTGTGAGTTTCTCTCAATATTGTAATCTTTTGCTTTTGATGATAATGAGAGATGGACAGAACTTTGAGTAAATCTTGATCATATTATTTGTACATTGGGATTACACATTGCTTTTCATGTAAGACGAGAGACCCAATAGAAATATCATGTCCCCTTTTTAATTTGATTGCTTTCAATGATCTTTGGTTTTGGTGTTTGGTAGTAAAATGGGTACTCCCCTATAAACTTGAATGCTATCGGATTATTGGTGTATTATTGGGGTTTTATTTTCAATGTGATTATGTTTAGTTAGCTATGGTATTCTTTTTATCATCTTGTGCATCTTTTGGTTGAAAACACATCCCGCTGCATCGCGCGGGTACGATGACTAGTACTACTTTATGAAAATTGTAAAACGTTTTTTTTCAAGAGTTGGTTTTTCAAGATTACCATTTATTAAGCATAATGTACAATCTTTTAAGCTGACCTCTCCCACACCTCTCCTACACCTCTCAAAAATCAAACAAATTTTAATTTCTATGTTACACTTTATACCCTTAGAATTAGTTTTTCAATTTACTTTTAATCCCTTTCTTTTTCAATTTTTATTTTACACCCTTATCGTTTTAACATAAATAATCATATATGAATTAGAATGCATAAAAAATACATTTCTTTTTTACAAATTACACCATTGTAATCGTCTCGTCAATACATTCGAAATGAGCCCAATATTGAATATTTTTGGATTTAATCATGTTATTAAATATCATGAACATGTTCGAATTAATTTGTTTTACATCCCTTACATTATTCATTTTCATTTTACCCCCTTAAAATATTATGTTACACTTTATACTGTAACACCAGTAAAATTCCCAGCCTCGATTTATGCGGCTTTAAATTCATATAATTCTTATACGTGCTTTCGTTACGTTATTTGAATACCACTTGTCAAAATATTACATGCATGCATGATTTGGACCCAACCTGTTAGCTGTTGTTGGACTTTTGGCTTCGGTACAATCTGTGCGAAAGTGACACGGCGAGAGTGCCATGGGCACAATCGCCTGTCACTATCGCGAGGGTCCAGATCTTATGCAATTTTGGGACTTGTGGTACACTTTCAGCGAAAGTGCCCAAGGGCACAATCGCACGGTCACTATCGCCCGTCGGGTACAGAGGGCAATAAGATGTCGATTTTCAGGTCTTTTGATACACACTTTTACCAAACAATCTTCAAACGTTTTTGTAACATCCCGATTTTTGGAACTTTTAAGATAAATATGAAAATTAGGATTTTGATTTAAATCCTACATTTTATATTATTGTTGGATGAAGAATTCAAATACGAGTCCAACGGTTCTTTCCGGAGCAAAAACGGAGCTAAAACGAAGAAGTTATGGCCATAACAAGTTTCAGTACGCTCTGTGCTATAGTGCCCGGCGATTGTGACACTGTCACAATCGCATGTCACAATCGTCGGATGCCCAAAACTCTCGGTACAACCCGTGCGATTGTGCCAGTGATTGTGACACTATCACTATCGCATGTCACTATCGCCTGGGGGTTCCAGGACCTTAAAAACGCGATTTTCAGCACTTTTCTCATTCTAACTTCACCCATTTCATTTTTCTCTCCCAAAAACCGAAACCCTTCACCCCCAATGTCGATTTTGAGCCTTTTAGACCCCAAGAATCAAGTTTTCAAGTGTCCCTTCTTCATGTATCATGGTTTTGGAAGCTAAAGCAAGAATCTTTTCATTCCATCATCTTCATCAAAGTTTTCTAGGGTTCCACCCAACCCTTTTTCTCATTTTTGAGGATTTGTAGTTTGTTCTTCGTTTTGGTAACTCTAGAGGTGTTTGGTTGGTGAATCCAAGTTGTGGTTAAGGTAATCTTCTCTTATCTTCATTTTGGAAATTAGGGTTTCGATGTATTGGTGATTTTGGGTGTAATATGCTGGGAGAAATAATTCTAAGTGTTTGGGGATAAATATTTATGGTTGGAAATTGTGGATTTAGGTTTTTGGAAGATTTGGAACTTGAGGATTCGTGTTTCTTCAAAGGAGCTTACGTTTGGGAAAATCTAGATTTAGTCAAAATCTAGCAAGGTGAGTTCAAGTTGATTTGTGAAAATTTTGTACATGCCAAAAATGTTATTTTCCAAATGTTTGTGTGTGTTTACTTGAAAATATCAATTGTTGAGTTATTTGATGAGTCTAACTCTTTTGAAGTGTTTATCTTCACAAATATTGTAAAACACCCAAATTTGGGATTTTTGGATATTTGATGTGTAGAAATCATAAATATATCCTTAAAGGATTAATTGCTCAAATGATGTCTATTTGGTGGTTTAAGCATATTAGTGTTATTGATTTCATAAACCATTTAGGAAATACACGATTTAGTGTCAAGAGTTATTTTGAGAATTATAAAGGTATTAGTCCTTTGGGAAAACCCTATTGTGTAACCGTGTCGAGTTTTGGGGTTAATGATGATTTGGTGGTACTTGTTTACCTAAACAATGTTTAAATGCATTTATGCGATGATAACCGTGTCGAGTTTTGGGGTCTAGCGAGTTTTGAGCTTTTGCGCGGTTTTGACTTTGAGAGAGTCTTGGTGGACAATTGCCCAGTTTTAAATGGTTCGGTGTGGAGTCTTACTTATGGGTTGCTTTTATTGCACCGTATTGCATTTTAATGCACATTATTGATATTTACATGCTTGGGTGTTTTAATCATTCCGGGTTAAGCATGTTTGGTAGACTGTGTTGCATTGGATCCATAGGCATGTAAGTCAGTCTTTATTTGGATGGTCTATCTCCTTGTGCACGGAGAGTGGACTATTGGAACGCATGGTTATATGCGTTAGGCCTTGGGGCCACTAGCGAGTAGGCAATGGGGGACACTGGAGTCCTTAAGGTGTAACTCGTCTAGACTGGATATGCAGTGTGGTCCCTGTAAGTCCTTGAGGTGTAACTCTGTAGAGTAGGCAATAAAGGCAATTTGTTTATGGTTTGAGGTTGTGATGTCTTTATGGCATGGGAACTAGGACCGAGACTTGAGGTGTAATCCAGTAACATCATAAGTGACCTAACTTTGTGTGTCCGTCACTTTCGATGGAATCGGGTCTCCTCCGTCACCGAAAGGTGTGGTTTTTGGGTATAAAGTTTTATCCATATTTTCGGTGACGCACTTTATTTATATGAAATGTCTTCATGGTTCACTGGCAGAGTTCTATGCCTCATCCTATTTGGATGTTTTAAATATTGGAGTTTTGTCCATGTTTATATTTCTTGGGATATTTACGTTCCAATCACGTTTTGAGTGAGTTGGAATTGGAATTCACTTTGGAAAACGTTTTATATAATTTAGGAGCTTTTCTCATAGATTTTGTGTGAGTTGGAAAATGGGTGATTTGCATTTAAAGTAAACTCTTTTGAAATCATGACTAAAACTACACCCCTCTCGATTTATGAATTTATATAGTCATGATAAAATGCTTGAACTCACTAGGCGTTAGCCTAACCCTTTTTATTTGTCGGCATGTGCAACAGGCTCAGGTTGGGAGTAGCTTTAGCTACACTGTGAAGTGGCGAGTGCTAGTAGAGTGCACGAGAGGTGATTTGTTTTAGTAAAGTCTTCCGCATTTATTTTGGGATTAGCAACTTATACTTGGATTAAGTAACACCCGATGTGGTTTTAGTCTTTGTAATAAATTTAGGGTCATCATTTGTTGAGGTCAATCGTAGACTTTAAATTGAGGTGTTTCCCTTGTTAGTTTATTGGGATAAATTCTGTTATTGTGGATGTATTATCGAAATTTTTAATTAGTTGCTCTTTCCAAATTCGAGGGTGTTAACAGTTTTCCTTGAGAGCAAAAGGTGATTTTCCTTCCTCTCACCCTCTCTCTTCATTAAAACCACACCAAATCATAGAATCCTCATTTATGGTGAAGCAAAACTCATTTGAAGACATTTATTGAAGTCCTACTCAAGATCTAACACCTACTCCATCAAGGCTACACTTGCATCTCTTCAAAGCTAGGGTTTCACCCATTTTCTAGGTTTTGATCTTAAAACCTAGCTAGTGAGTGTTCTAACCTACCTTGAAACTAGATTCATAGTTATTACTTGTTATTTGTTTATTTCTTCACCTTATTTGGAAACCCTAAATTTGGGAAATGTGGTTTGTGACTTAATGAAAGTGTTCTTGGGTTATGAAAGTATTGATGGGTTCTATATGTTGATACTATGACTTTGGTCTTAGTAAGTTTAGAATTCCACCTCTAAATGCTACAAATTCCTTTAATAAGTATTAAGCATGTCTTAATGGTTAAGTTATTTCTAGCTTTGTGATTTATTGAGTACAAATGACCCAACTTGTGCTATAGATATCCTTATGTGTGAAACATGTGTTAATGGATGGTGATTTATGTACTTCAATTGGAAGCTCGTATATTGATTGAGCATGTGGACATGATTTATGGCTAAAATTGGGTTTTGAATGAATCAAGTTAAGTGTTCACTAGGAGGACATAGTCTTGGGCACCACCTTTCAGGTATGTGCCTAGACCCTCGCCACCATGGGGCAATGCCTTTGTTGTATCCCCGGTGTGCCGGGCCTTTGGTGTCGCATTTATGCGGATGGCACTAAGGTATCTCGACTCTTTGGGTGGAACTTCTTGGTGTTATGGGTCTCCCCCATCGACTTCAAATATAATTGTGAGAACCATATTATGAATCTTACTTAACTCATGTGATTATTATTATGTGTCTTATTTGGAACTACTCACCAAGCCTTGTCTTGACACTTGTTTGATTTTTATCTTGGATCTCAGGTTCTAGTGGAGCCATGATTAAGAAAGATTAGGTGGAGCATGTGAGCCTCGGGGAGATACTTTGGGGACGTGAACTATAGAAGATTTATACGCATAGAATATGACAACCCTTTTGTAATCTTACTTCCTTATTAGGATTTAGATTAGTTGGTTGTTATAATTTCATCTTCTTCACGCACTTGTAATTTAAACCAATGTACTTGAAATTCCCCTTTTTGGGATGGCTCATTTATGTTCAATACCGCTCTTTCGTATTTATGAAAGTTTTTGTTTACCCCTATTTTTAGGGTGTTACAAGTTGGTATCAGAGCATTGGTTTAAGTGAACTAGGTGATGACTTTAGCAAACCTAGACTTAAACTGAAATGCCCTTATGAAATTCCGTGACAATGGGTAGAAACCATAGGTGGGGAGAGTATAGGATCAACGGAATTGCGATTGTTAAAATTTGTAGTGATGATGAAAAGAATTCTTATGTGTGATATATTCAAAATTTCATAGGGCCCATGTTATGGTGAATATATTCATACGTGAGCATGCTTGAATTTGTTATTATGATGCTTAATGACTGTAGTAGTACGTTACACACCGTTAATCTTGTAAAGAATTAACCGGTATGGTATTTATCATGTGTGGCAGTTACCATGGTAAACACGAGGAGCCATGTGGCAAATCGCGGTGAAGGTCAAGAAAACAGTGTTACGGCACGGGAGAACCCGACACAACCTAACGCGGGAAGTAATCCCCCTACTCCTCCGATTCCTCAGATGTTAAGGGGCATCGTCGACCATGTTCCTCAAAACAACATCGAAGTAGAGGAGCCGGTTTTGGAAGACGCCGACCCACAATCCGTCATGATGGCAAGTTTTCTGCAGATGATGAACTCTGACATGGATACACGCGGCAAAAGGTTCCTAAAGCTATTAGAGGACCGAGATGTCAGTCACCGAAGGAATGAAGCGGTTGCAGAAAACGCCCTACATGGTTAGGGTGGGATTGTTCACGTTGTGGACACGGATGACCGCGTGGTCACCGAGGAAGAGAGGAGAGAAAATGGTTGCTCCTACAAGACGTTTCTCTGTTGTAAGCCACCCGAGTTTGCAGGTTCCGATGATCCAGTAGCTTGTATGAACTGGATCCGAGAGATTGAGCAGTCTTTCCGGCCTTGTGATTGTGGGGAAGGCCAAAAGGTAAAGTTTGGTTCTCAGATGTTGAGGGGTGCGGCCCTCACATGGTGGAATATCTTCACGTCTACTTTGGAGGCCCCGATTTTTGTCAAAATGAAATGGGAGTCGTTCAAGAAGAAAGTTTTGGAGGAGTACTACAATGGGCAAGAAATGGACCGGATCGAGGAGGAATTCTGATCACTCAAGAAAGGGGACTCAACTGTGAGGGAGTACACCCGTCTGTTCATGGAGAAACTCAACTTGTGGGGCATGTGGCCCTGACTGAGAAGGAAAAGGTTAAGGCATACCTTAAGGGCCTACCGGCGGACATGATGGCCATGGTCCGCAATTCTAAGGCTGTTACATTGCGGGAGACGATAGAGGCGGAAAAGTTGATGGAAACCGTCTATGCAAAGGGAAAGGAAGAGAAGGTGGTGGTTGGCGAAAAGAGGAAATGGGAAGGGTCTACCGGACCCACTCGTCAGTTTAGGCCGTTTAATGGGGGAAGAAATGGTGATCCCCGACGTGAAGTAAGATGGTGTCATAGGTGCAAAGGCAAGCATAGTGGCCTGTGCAACACTAGGCCACACCCTAACCCGACTGGTTGTGCGAAGTGTGGGAAAAAAGATCATGTGGTTCGAGACTGCCCGATCCGAGGGCCTGTTTGTTTCGAGTGCCGAGAACCGGGGCACATCAAGAGGGATTGCCTGAACTTGTCGGGAGGGAATCGTGTTGCATCAAGCGGGATGCCGAACAGGAAGGAGGATCCGCCGAGGGCGCTGAGCCGAGCTTTCCAGATGACCGCCGCAGAGGCGAGGGAGACCGCCGATGTGTTGACGGGTACGTTCCTCGTAAACTCCTTGCCTGCTCGTATATTGTTTGATTTGGGGGCGAATCTTTCTTTTGTCTCAACTTCTTTTTGCAAGCAATTTACTATTCCGATTAGTACCCTCCCGGATGACCTAATAGTCGAGGTAGCTAATGGGGAACAAGTCTTGGTCCGTGAATGTTTAAGTAAGTGTCTCCTAGAAATAGATGGGGAAACTTTTGAGGCGAATCTGTTGCCTATGGCGATCGGGGGTTTTGATGTGGTTATGGGTATGGATTGGTTGACCGAGAATAGATCAGAAATCTTGTGTGTGAAAAAGATAATCCAAATTCCGACGTTGAATGGGAAGGTAGTGACAGTGTATGGGGAAAAAAGGGAAAGACCACTTCGTTAATCTCTTCGTTAAAGGCGCGAAAATTTTTGCTAGGGGGTACTTGTCATACTTAGCCTACATCATAGACGCGAAGTTAGAGAAGAAGAAGTTGGAGGATGTGAGTGTGGTATGTGGCTACCCGGATGTTTTTCCGGAGGATTTACCCGGGTTACCACCAGATCGACAAGTGGAATTTCATATCGACCTTACTCCGGGAGCGGCTCCGATTGCACATGCTCCGTACCGATTGGCTCCAACCGAAATGCAAGAAATGATGTCGCAACTACAAGAACTGTTAGAGAAAGGGTTTATTCGGCCTAGCTCGTCGCCTTAGGGAGCTCCGGTTTTATTCGTGAAAAAGAAGGATGGGTCGATGCGCATGTGCATTGACTATCGAGAATTGAACAAGGTGACGGTAAAGAATAAGTACCCGCTTCCCCGTATTGATGACCTCTTCGACCAACTGCAAGGGGCGAGTTGTTTCTCCAAAATCGATTTGAGGTCCGGATACCACCAAGTGAAGGTGAAAGAGAGCGACGTCCCGAAGACGGATTTTCGGACGCGGTATGGGCACTATGAGTTCTTGGTGATGCCATTCGATTTGACAAACGCATCGGCCGTGTTTATGGACCTAATGAACCATGTGTGCCGTCCATTCTTGGATAAGTTGGTGATCGTCTTCATCGACGATATCTTGATCTACTCTAGAGACGAGGTCGAGCATAGTCAACATTTACGAGCGGTGTTGGGGGTTCTTCGAAAGGAAAAATTATATGCTAAATTCTCCAAATGAGAATTTTAGTTACGGGAGGTCCAATTCTTGGGACATGTGGTGTCTCAAGACGGGGTGAAGGTTGACCCGGCAAAGGTTGAAGCCATGACAAATTGGAAGTCACCCATGAACCCAACGGAAATCCGAAGCTTCTTGGGTCTAGCCGGTTATTACCGACGGTTCATTCAGGACTTCTCAAAGATTGCTACGCCGCTTACTTCTTTGACAAGGAAGAACGTCAAATTTGTGTGGACAACCGCTCAAGAGCAAGCCTTCGAAACGCTCAAGAAGAAATTGTGTGAAGCGCCAATATTATCCTTACCCGAAGGATCGGAAGACTTCGTAGTTTATAGCGACGCTTCAAAAATGGGACTCGATTGTGTATTGATGCACAGGGGGAAGGTGATAGCTTATGCGTCACGACAACTAAAGGATCACGAGAAGAATTACCCGATCCATGATTTGGAGTTGGCGACGGTGGTCTTTGCCTTAAAGTTGTGGCGACACTATTTGTACAGAACGAAGTGCACCCTTTACACCGATCACAAAAGCCTCAAATACATCTTCGACCAAAAGGAACTGAACATGCGACAACGGAGGTGGCTCGAACTTTTGAAGGATTACGATTGCGAACTACTCTACCATCCCGGGAAAGCTAACGTGGTGGCGGATGCCTTGAGCCAAAAGGATCACGGGGGTGGTACTAAGCTAAACTTCAACCGAATCGACGTAATATCAAGTTTGATAGCAAGCATCGAGGCAAGTCAATCAGAGGCACTCCGGGAAGAAAACCTCAAGGCCGAAATTATGGTAAAGCAACGGGAACTACTAACGGAGGATAGTCGCGGCCTTAAGCTCTTCCAAGGACGGATTTGGGTGCCGAAGATCGGCGGTAATCGTGAGATACTTCTTGAGGAAGCCCACAAGTCTCGATATTCTATACATCCCGGGAGTACAAAGATGTATAGGGACTTGAAGTTAAATTATTGGTGGCTGGTAATGAAGCTTGATGTGGCTAAACACGTGGAATCTTGTGTGACATGCCTCCGGGTCAAAGCACAACAGCAAAAGCCGTATGGAAGCTTACAATCTTTGACTAAGAGCGCGCACTTTTTGGCAATGAGGGAGACGTTGCCGTTGGATAAGCTAGCAAGACTTTAAATCAATGAGATCGTGTCGAGGCACGGGGTGCCATTATCTATTGTGTCCGATAGGTATAGCCGATTCACTTCCAATTTTTGGGCTAGCTTCCAAAGAGAGTTGGGAACGAAGGTATAGCTAAGTACGGCCTACCATCCCCAAACGGATGGGCAAAGTGAGAGGACGATACAAACTCTCGAAGATATGCTTCGATCGTGTGTCATCGATTTTGGCGGGAGTTGGGACATACACCTACCTTTGGTGGAATTCGCGTACAACAAGAGCTATCACTCGAGCCTTAAGGCCTATCCGTTTGAAGCCTTGTATGGTCGTAGGTGTAGGACTCTCGTTTGCTGGCTCGAAGCGAGGGAGAAACAATTCGCGGGACCGAAAATCGTGCAAGAAACCGCGGATAAAGTAAAGGAAATCCGAGAACGTTTAAAGGCGGCGCAAGACCGACAAAAGAGCTACGCGGACAAGAAAAGTCGACCAATCGAATTTCAAGTGGGAGATCGGGTGATGTTGAAGGTGTCTCCATGGAAGGGCATTATCCGATTCGGAAAACGAGGGAAACTTAGTCCTCGCTTCCTTGGACGATTCACAATATTGGAGAAAGTCGGATTACAAGCTTATAAGCTAGATCTACCGTCGGAGATGGACGGGATTCATCCAACCTTTCACGTGTGTTACTTACGGAGGTGTTTGGCCGAGGAGGAAAATGTAATTCCATTGGCAGAAATTCGGGTAGATAACGGTAATAGATGTGTGGAGGAACCGGAGGCTATCTTGGAAACTAAAGTCAAGAAACTACGACACAAGGATGTGTCCATGGTAAAGGTACAATGGAGGCACCATCGGGGCCAATGTGACATAGGAATCCGAGGAAGATATGAAAAAGCGCTACCCCAATCTTTTTGGTTAATAGTTGATTTTGGGGACGAAATCCTTTCAAGGTGGGGAGGATTGTAACACCCGTAAAATTCCCAACCTCGATTTATGCAACTTTAAATTCATATAATTCTTATACGTGCTTTCTTTACGTTATTTGAATACCACTTGTCAAAATATTACATGCATGCATGCTTTGGACCCAACCTGTTAGCTGCTGTTGGACTTTTGGCTTCGGTACAATTTGTGCGAAAGTGACACGGCGAGAGTGCCATGGGCACAATCGCCTGTCACTATCGCGAGGGTCCAGATCTTGTGCAATTTTGGGACTTGCGGTACACTTTCAGCGAAAGTGACCAGCGAAAGTGCCCAAGGGCACAATCGCACGATCACTATCGCCCGTCGGGTACAGAGGGCAATAAGATGTCGATTTTTAGCTCTTTTGATACACACTTTTACCAAACAATCTTCAAACGTTTTCCTTGAGAGTAAAAGGCGATTTTCCTTCCTCTCACCCTCTCTCTTCATTAAAACCACACCAAATCATAGAATCCTCATTTATGGTGAAGCAAAACTCATTTGAAGACATTTGAAGACATTTATTGAAGTCCTACTCCATCAAGGCTACACTTGCATCTCTTCAAAGCTAGGGTTTCACCCATTTTCTAGGTTTTGATCTTAAAACCTAGATAGTGAGTGTTCTAAACCTACCTTGAAACTAGATTCATACTTATTACTTGTTATTTGCTTATTTCTTCACCTTATTTGGAAACACTAAATTTGGGAAATGTGGTTTGTGACTTAATGAAAGTGTTCTTGGGTTATGAAAGTATTGATGGGTTCTATATGTTGATACTATGACTTTGGTCTTAGTAAGTTTAGAATTCCACCTTTAAATGCTACAAATTCCTTTAATAAGTATTAAGCATGTCTTAATGGTTAAGCTATTTGTAGCTTTGTGATTTATTGAGTACAAATGACCCAACTTGTGCTATAGATATCCTTATGTGTGAAACATGTGTTAATGGATGGTGATTTATGTATTTCAATTGGAAGCTCGTATATTGATTGAGCATGTGGACATGATTTATGGCTAAAATTGGGTTTTGAATGAATCAAGTTAAGTGTTCACTAGGAGGACATAGTCTTGGGCACCACCCTCCGGGTATGTGCCTAGACCCTCACCACCATGGGGCAATGCCTTTGTTGTATCCCCGGTGTGCCAGGCCTTTGGTGTCGCATTTATGCGGATGGCACTAAGGTATCTCGACTCTTTGGGTGGAACTTCTTGGTGTTATGGGTCTCCCCCATCGACTTCAAATATAATTGTGAGAACCATATTATGAATCTTACTTAACTCATGTGATTATTATTATGTGTCTTATTTGGAACTACTCACCAGGCCTTGTCTTGACACTTGTTTGATTTTTATCTTGGATCTCAGGTTCTAGTGGAGCCGTGATTAAGAAATATTAGGTGGAGCATGTGAGCCTCGGGGAGATACTTTGGGGACGTGAACTATAGAAGATTTATACGCATAGAATATGACAACCCTTTTGTAATCTTACTTCCTTATTAGGATTTAGATTAGTTGGTTGTTATAATTTCATCTTCTTCACGCACTTGTAATTTAAACCAATGTACTTGAAATTCCCCTTTTTGGGATGACTCATTTATGTTCAATACCGCTCTTTCGTATTTATGAAAGTTTTTGTTTACCCCTATTTTTAGGGTGTTACAAGTTGGTATCAGAGCGTTGGTTTAAGTGAACTAGGTGATGACTTTAGCAAACCTAGACTTAAACTGAATTGCCCTTATGAACAAATTGATGATCCACATGTTAGGAAATACGTAACCAAATTAAGATGAAACGCCATTCGTTAACTGACAAATAATAAAACGCAATCTCCTGTGACCCGATGTGGTTCAAACAACTAACATTCTCTAGTCAAATAGCTACTGTGCTATTCCTTTTTTTCAATAAGAGATCTACTTTTGAACACAAATTATTTCTTATTTATAATTTAATTTATCTTGTTTTGATTAACAAAGATACCTTCATATATCTTTTTTTTGTATTGTTACAATAATAATTCCGAAAAGATCGAACATAAGTAAAAAGTCCTTAAGGAAAATGTCCATGAAGAACTTTAGGTACATGTTAATATGAAGATAATGAAATACAACCAAAGTTCGTAACAATTGAGTTTAACCTGGAAAAGAAGCAACATAAAATAATTACGATACATGGTTGTTTTAAATGGACTTTTCAAGAAATCCACAACAATACTGAAAAATGTTTGACTACTAAATGTTTGAAAATCGAAAGAAAAAAAGTTATTCAAACAAATATTGTTTTACCGTTAATTAGTTGTGAATTTTTGAGCAACCAATAGATAACCCACTAAGATTCCAACATTAAAAAAACATATCATGAACATAAAATGTAAAACCCAATAAAGAAAAAGAAGTTGAGAGAGGGATAAAGCAAGAACTCTAGAGGAAATACCAAGAGAAGATAGATATGTTGTAGATTAACAATATACATACAAAATGTATGCAAAATTACCCAGGAAAAAAACTCCACTAACTGTTACATGTAGATTTTTTGTTTATGACAATGGTCCTCATAGCCACACTTACAAGAGTTTATATGTTAATCTATTTCTTTTGAATAAAGTGGGCAGCAGACAATTGTTTTCTCCTCCGTCGTCACTCATGATTTCCTTGCTAGGAAAATAACACAAACTTTACCATAATACGCATTTACCTATTACATTTCCAATCAAATATAAATGATAAAGAAATAAAAATAGAAATTAAAAATTAAAAACAATAATAAAAAATTTTAAATTTATAAATTTTCAACGATTCCTCCTTCAAGTTGTTGTCATCAGACACACTTTCAAGATAAGTAGAGACGGAGAGAAAACAAAGCAAGTATGATATACACTTTTAAAAAGTAAACCTGAAATGAGATGAATAGAGAAGATTTATAAAAGATGAGCGAAGTTGGATGTTAAACATAGTCTTGCAATTAAATTACCAAGAGAACAACCAAATTATAATGAAACATATTGTTTTAAAAAGTAATGAAAAAGTATACCTTACAATTGTTTCATGTCCAATTTCATAAAAGAAAAACTCATGTCCCAAGCAATCCTAAAATGACAACACAATTCTTGTGCCCTATATATATTGATTTGTATTGATTGTAACAATTATTCATTTGTATATATTAATGATTCATAATTGGAAAAAATGAAATGTTTTTTGAATTCATAAGTGGCTTTAATTGTTGAAAACAATCAATATATAATGTAATATTTTTAAAAAAATAAAAGAATTGCTTATATATATATATATATAAACAATCGTAGTAACATTATTGCTTTACTAAAAAAAAAGAAATTTAATAGAAGTTTTAAAATATAAACATTGTTAGTTTGCAAAAAGATTATAAAATTAATCAGTTTAGTGGAAATGTTGATTTATAAGCATTGTTAGCTTATAAAAAAATATAAAAAATAAATAAAAATAAATTCATTTAATAAAAGTATATTGACTTATAAGCATTGTTAGCTTACTATAAAAATTGTATCTTATTAATTAAATAAAAAAATAATATGTTTATAAATTTAAATAAAAAAAATTGATTGTTAGCTTATAAAGAAATATAAAAAATTATATAAACATAAATTCATTTAATAAAAGTATATTGATTTATAAACATGTTAGCTTACTAAACAATTTGTATCTTATTAATTAAATAAAAATAATAATAAGTTTATACATTGAAATAAAAAAAAATTATTCATAAGCATTGTTAGCTTACAAAGAAATATAAAAAGTTAAATAAAAATAAATTCATTTAATAAAAGTATATATATCTTATTGACCAAATAAAAATAATAATAAGTTAATAAATATAAATAAAAAATGTTGGATTCATTGTATAATTTAAAATGCAAGGTAAATAATATTTATATAATAATAAATATATATTGGTGTTAATGCCAAAAATCGTCCAAAAGGATAACTTGAGGTTGATTGTGGAATTTAACAACTAAAGAAAAGAATCTTTCGATAAAGCGTACGACAAGGGTAAAAAACGTAAATGAGACAGAGATTTGGTGACGCGGAAAAAACCTCAACGAGAAAAAAAAACCCGCAGACGACTGTGGAAGTCGTCGCTGCACTATAATCGCCAAACAGGGGCGACGTCCTTGAGTTTCAGGTGTCGATCGTATAGAGATTACAATACAAGTGAAAGGAAATACTTTAAATGTAAAGTAACAAGTGTTTTGAATGTAAAAACAGTGTGCATCGTGTATAAAACTGTGTGTCGTGTGCGAATATCCTGCGTCGAGAGTGATTCTTCGAGAGAAAGTTCTTTGTGTTCTTGAGTATGCAATGCGCTTCTGGAGTTCGAAGATGATCCATTATCTGATGATTGAACCTCTACTTTTATAGTCTTCGGATGTATTAATTGTCTTCATGACTTCTGTGGGTAACGGTTGCAACGGTCATGATTGTTTTAATGTTGTTAATTGCTCCGACGGTTTCACCCGTTGATCATAAATATTGTTGACCTGCATTGAATGATAAGATCATAACAGAAAAACAGGCGTTAGCTTGGTCGAGGTCGCATGGTTCTATGCGACGGTCGTGTGAAATAAGCGACACTGTGGTCGGGCGTCGTGAAGAACATTCGACCTAACTGTTAGGAGGGACGACGAAGGATCTTAGGGTTTTTGTCGGGACCTTATCGTAATCCAAGATATTGTTCATAATATGCGTCTTTACCTTTCTTGGTCGTGGTCGAGACTTGTGAATTTTTGGCCCAAACAATTGGTTAATGGTTTTTAATTTAAATTAAAAAAGAGAATGAAAAGTTTAAGCATTTAATGTATTGAAATCAATTAAAAATAAATCAAAATTACAACAAAAAAGATAAAAGGCCAAGGAGGTCTCTCTTTAACTCTCTCTTAAACATTCTCCTTTATATATTTATATATATATATATATATATATATATATATATATATATATATATATATATATTGATGATTGTTAGCTTATAAAAAAATATAAAAAAATAAACAAAAATAAATTCATTTAATAAAAATATATTGATTTATAAGCATTGTTAGCTTACTAAAAAAAATTGTATCTTATTAATTAAATAAAAAAATAATATGTTTATAAATTTAAATAAAAAAATTTGATTGTTAGCTTATAAGGAAATATAAAAAATTATATAAACATAAATTCATTCAATATATATATATATAAAGGAGAATGTTTAAGAGAGAGTTAAAGAGAGACCTCCTTGGCCTTTTATCTTTTTTGTTATAATTTTGATTTATAAACATGTTAGCTTACTAAACAATTTGTATCTTATTAATTAAATAAAAATAATAATAAGTTTATACATTGAAATAAAAAAAATTGATTTATAAGTATTGTTAGCTTACAAAGAAATATAAAAAGTTAAATAAAAATAAATTAATTTAATAAAAGTATATATCTTATTGATCAAATATAAATAATAATAAGTTAATAAATATAAATAAAAAATGTTGGATTCATTTTATAATTTAAAATGCAAGGTAAATAATATTTATATAATAATAAATATATATTGGTTAATGGTTTTTAATTTAAATTAAAAAAAGAAAATGAAAAGTTTAAGCATTTAATGTGTTGAAATCAATTAAAAATAAATCAAAATTACAACAAAAAAGATAAAAGGCCAAGGAGGTCTCTCTTTAACTCTCTCTTAAACATTCCCCTTTTTATATATATATTGATGATTGTTAGCTTATAAAAAATATAAAAAAATAAATAAAAATAAATTCATTTAATAAAAAAATATTGATTTATAAGCATTGTTAGCTTACTAAAAAATTGTATCTTATTAATTAAATAAAAAAATAATATGTTTATAAATTTAAATAAAAAATTTTGATTGTTAGCTTATAAAGAAATAAAAAAAATTATATAAACATAAATTCATTCAATATATATATATATATAAAGGAGAATGTTTAAGAGAGAGTTAAAGAGAGACCTCCTTGGCCTTTTATCTTTTTTGTTTTAATTTTGATTTATAAACATGTTAGCTTACTAAACAACTTGTATCTTATTAATTAAATAAAAAAATAATAAGTTTACACATTGAAATAAAAAAATTTGATTTATAATCATTGTTAGCTTACAAAGAAATATAAAAAGTTAAATAAAAATAAACTCATTTAATAAAAGTATATATATCTTATTGATCAAATAAAAATAATAATAAGTTAATAAATATAAATAAAAAATGTTGGATTCATTGTATAATTTAAAATGCAAGGTAAATAATATTTATATAATAATAAATATATATTGGTTAATGGTTTTTAATTTAAATTAAAAAAAGAAAATGAAAAGTGTAAGCAATTTAATGTGTTGAAATCAATTAAAAATAAATAAAAATTATAACAAAAATGATAAAAGGCCAAGGAGGTCTCTCTTTAACTCTCTCTTAAACATTCTCCTTTATATATATATATTGATTGATTGTTAGCTTACCAAGAAATATAAAAAGTTAAATAAAAATAAATTCTTTTAATAAAAGTATATATATCTTATTGATCAAATAAAAATAATAATAAGTTAATAAATATAAATAAAAATGTTGGATTCATTGTATAATTTAAAATGCAAGGTAAATAATATTTATATAATAATAAATATATATTGGTTAATGGTTTTTAATTTAAATTAAAAAAAGAAAATGAAAAATTTAAGCATTTAATGTGTTGAAATCAATTAAAAGTAAATCAAAATTATAACAAAAAGATAAAAAGCCAAGGAGGTCTCTCTTTAACTCTCTCTTAAACATTCTCCTTTATATATATATATATATATATATATATATATATATATATATATATATATATATATTGATTGATTGTTAGTTAGAAAGAAATATAAAAAGTTAAACAAAAATAAATTCATTTAATAAAAGTATATATATCTTATTGATCAAATAAAAATAATAATAAGTTAATAAATATAAATAAAAAATGTTGGATTCATTGTATAATTTAAAATGCAAGGTAAATAAATACTTATATAATAATAAATATATATTGGTTAATGGTTTTTAATTTAAATTAAAAAATGAAAAAATGAAAAGTTTAAGCATTTAATGTGTTGAAATCAATTATAAAGAAATCAAAATTATAACAAAAAGGATAAAAGGCCAAAGAGGTCTCTCTTTAACTCTCTCTTAAACATTCTCCTTTATATATATATTGATTGATGATGATTGTTAGCTTACAAAGAAATATAAAAAGTTAAATAAAAATAAATTAATTTAATAAAAGTATATATATCTTATTGATTAAATACAAATAATAATAAGTTAATAAATATAAAAAAAATGTTGGATTAATTGTATAATTTAAAATGCAAGGTAAATAATATTTATATAATAATAAATATATATTGGTTAATAGTTTTTAATTTAAATTAAAAAAGAAAATGAAAAGTTTAAGCATTTAATGTGTTGAAATCAATTAAAAATAAATCAAAATTATAACAAAAAGGATAAAAGGCCAATGCGGTCTCTCTTTAACTCTCTCTTAAACATTCCTTTATATATATATTGATTGTTATGAATCATTGTACAAGTCATGATTGTACTGATCGCTATCGCTATACCACAAATTGTAAGCGTCATAATGCACTACTTCATGAAGCACATGCTAATGTAATGAATGCGTTGGATTATTACAGCACGATATGGTGATATTTTAGCGTTATATACTCGAAATAGTAGACCTGAAGAGTGATTAAAAAGCTGATTATTATGATGAACTAAGACGTACTGAAGAATCTGAGGGAATAAGAACGAAACGGTGCAAGTGCAATGCTCCTGACGAGAAAGTGATTTTCGAATGCTCAAAGCCTATGAGAATGTGCAAAAGATGCGGGGAATATGCCAGGCACGACCCGAGGAACTGTCCATTTAATCATTCCTTGACTTAAGTAAAGAATTAAATATTTACCAACGCGTGGTCAAGTTCCATTTCAATTCCTTCAAAGTCAAAATCCTTCGATGTATTCCAATTCCATTCTGCTAACCAAGCATCCCCCTAGGTTTTTCTAGCCCAACCGAAAATGTGGGATAAAAATGATGAACTGGTACTATTTTATTTATAAATCAGTCTTGTTTTGTTGAATCGAGGGTTTTAGTACTTGGGGGTATCCTCATCTGCTTTGTTCGTTTAGTTAAATGATCGAACATGAACAATTATCTCAGTCGTTCATTTATGTTCGTTTAAGTTTGTTTATACATAAAATATATTTATATATATTATGACATTAACATATAAAATCGTTAATAAAACCACAAAATTATCATTGAGAGGTACGGAAAATTGAACAAACATGAAACAAGATTGTTGTTTCGGATTTCAAGCTTCAAACTTGAGATGCTCCGCGCCGCATTGCGCACGGGTACATTACTAGTAAATCATTAAGTGGTTAACCGTCTATAAATATGGATAAATTCAAAAATAAAAAATTAAAATAATTTCCATATAAACATAACCGTATGATTTGAATTGTCAATTATACCCTCTAAATTGAAATTATATAAAAATTAAATGAAAAAAACAGATTTGTTGATTTTAGTTTGTAAAGTTTATAAAATAAATGCGGTTTGCAAAAGATCGCTCCCATATATATATATGTAGAGGAAAGTTCAAATGAAAACTCATTTTCAATTGTGAACGCGAGGACGAATCTTGGCCCTTCCATCTCTATTGATCTAGTGACTCATATTAAATAAAGTTTTTAATTGAAATTATTAATTAAGATGATTAAGGGTAAAAAGAAAAGATAATTTAAACTCACGCCTACCGTATTTGACTTTTTATTTTCTTTTTTAATTAAAAATTTTTACCCCCTTAAAGTTTAAAATAAATTATCTTAAAAATTACTAATATTTTAATCAAACAAATTACATCAAAAAAACGAGAATTCCGTGCTCTTCGATATGACATCCATATTGATATAGTTTTTTTTTGTTTTAACCGTTTTTACGTGAAATGTCATATATATGTTATATTCATTATGAATATTTATGTACGTTCAAGTGTTTACAACATCTCGACACCGTAAGTCTGAAACTCGACATCACCTTCTACAACACTTTCTTCAACGTCCTAAGACACCGTGTTCTTTATTACCGTAACCCAACACCCATCGAGATGAATCGGGACCTATCGAGTTTCGATTGTGAATCGAGGAACGAAAGAGAGTGCGTCACGTCTCCACACCTTCACGGGTCACTTATGTAGTATTCTTCATGAATAATGTATCATTCAGTATGAATAATACATCATTCAGGGTGAATAATACACGATTCATGAATTCATGTATTATTCATCCTAAATGATGTATTATTCATACTGAATACTGTATTATTCATCCTGAATAGTGAATGAACATTCGCATTTGTTATTCATACTGAATGTGGATAGTTGGAGATGTGCATGCATATTCATAAAGAATAAAACCAAGTTTCGGTTGTGAATCGGAACACAAAAGAGAGTGCGTCATGTGTTCACACCTTCACGGGTCATTCATACATTATTCATCATGAATAATGTATTATTCAGGATGAATAACACAACATTCAAGGTGAATAATACACTATTCATGTTTAATAATACATGAATCAACAATTCGTGTGATGAATAATGTATTATTCAGGATGAATAACACAACATTCAAGGTGAATAATACACGATTCATGTTTAATAATACATGAATCAACAATTCGTGTATTATTCATCCTGAATGTTGTATTATTCATTTTGAATATTGTGTTATTCGTCATGAACAGTGAATGAACGTTCCCATTTGTTATTCATACTGAATATGGACAACAGGAAACGTGCATACATATTCATACTGAATATAACACATACATAGCATTTCACGTAAAAACGGTTAAAATGAAGAAAAAACTATATCGAGATGGATGCCATATCGAAGAGCACGAAATTCTCGTTTTTTGATGTAATTTGTTTGATTGAAATATTAGTAATTTTTAAGATAATTTATTTTAAACATTAAGGGGGTAAAATTTTTTTAATTAAAAAAGAAAATAAAAATTCAAAGATAGTAGACGCTGATTCAAATTTTCATATTTGTTCCTAATCACTTCCCAATTTGTTTCATTAAATTTTAACCATTGATTAGTTTTCAAAATCTTGATCAATGGTTGTGACTTGTCCTCATGTTCACAATTGAATTTGAGTTTTTATTTGAACCCACCCCTATATATATGTATGTATATGTATTGTATTTATAAAATATATTATTTATCATATAACAAATTATAGATTTGGTCCCTAGAATTTGGTCTCAAGAGACATAAAAAGTTGAAAGGACAAAAATGTCCCTCACTTAACGGATGGGAATTAACCGTTATTAGTGCCAGTGACCAAATCGTTTCGAAAAAACGAACCGTAGGGCCTAATTTGGATTAAACAAATTGTAGGGACCAAATCCAAGATATTTTTGAAACCACATAGACCAAATCCGTAATTTACTCTAAATGCAATTTACGAGTTAAATAACATAAAAATTAAGAACTAAAAATAATGGATAAATACGAATTGAGAATTTTTTGACTTTATCTTATGGTCCTCATTTTGACTTTTAAAAAGGGGAAGAAAATCCTAAGGCCATCCGTAGCGCAACCCTCAAGCCCTCAAACGCCACATCAGCGCCACATCAGCTTTTCTCCTAACCCTCTCCTCAAACCCTTAAGCCCTAAAGTGGCGTAGCGCAAGCCCTCAAGCCCTCTTGCCACCTCATTTTTTTAATTCTTTTATTTATACATTTAATTATTTAACAAAATAAAAATATTTATATATTTTTTAATAAATAAAAATAAGATAAATAATAAAAATAAAAATTCATATCATTCATTAAAAAATTAAAAATTACAAAATACAAAACACTAAAAATTATGATATTTTCTAATTTTCTCTTTTCTCGCTAAAGTAGCCCTCAAAACGTCTCCCGAAAGGTGATCATGTGAGGATATGAAAAACTCGAAGTCTTGTTGATATCGTTTTTCTCGTTCGATTTCTCGTTCGAGTTCCAACCTATCTCGTTCGAGTTCGAGTTTTTTCATTTTGTACGCCATTGTATCCTCAATCTTCTCGTTGAACGTCGTCAACAACTGAGTAACACTTTCGTTCGTATTCGACCCGCTCGTATTACTCGTTGATATTTTTTTTGCCTTGTTTCTCCCAATGGGTCGTTGAAGTTGCTCGATGAAGTTGTCGTCATCGTCATCATCGGAAGGTTTGGTACGTTTTGAACCCCGCGATGAAGTTGTCGTCATCGTTGGAACGGCTCCCCATTTTGGACATTTTTTTAGGACTTCTCAAGCTTGTTCGTGAGTGAAAGCCAACCCAAGTTGTGCTCGGTACCGTTCGTGTGCCATTCGTGAAATGTCGGCCTCACTCATTCCGCTTGATCTATTAGTGACCAAGTTGTTGTGGAAGCCGCCAAAAAAATTTATTCTTTTATTGAGGTCGTTGAACTTGGTGTTGAGTTGATGAGTTGTTCTATAATTTCCGCGGCCCATCAAACTAAAGAACACTTGCCCGATTCGGGTCCAAAAACTTTCTACATTTATGTAAATTCAAGTATAAGAATATTAACAAGAATAATAATAATATTAATAATATTAATAATAATAATAATAACAATAATAATAATAATAACAATAAAAATATATGTAAATTCAAGTATAAAAATATTACCACCGGTTTGTGCGTTACCGACAACGGGGTCCTCCGAAACGTCAACCCACGCCGACACTAATGCGAGTTCCTCGTCTTTACTCCACATCTGTTTGGCGGCTCTATTTTCATATTGTTTGTTTTTTCCTTTTCTCGTTGGTGTCGGGTTTGATGCTTCCGGGATAGATTGTTGTGTGTAGATGGATTGTGGTGTGTGCGGGCTATAATGTTGGGTTTCCGGAACAATGTCGTCGTCGAGATTGATTGCGGGTGAAGAAAGATTGTAGTTGGCCGGAGTAAAACCTTATCAATCAAACCGGGACGTGTAAATTGGTAAGGAAATTGTTGCGAAAATTGTTGGTGAAATTGTTGCGAAAATTGTGGCGGAAATTGTTGCGAAAACTGTGGCGGATATTGTTGCGAAAATTGCGGATGATAACCTTGTTGTGTAAACGCTTGGAAACCAAGCTCCGGGTCTTCTTGCGGTTGTGGTGTATCCGGTTGGTTATGACGGGATGTAGGTGTTTTGTTTGGATTCATGATGAAATTTGAGAGAGTTTGAGAGAATTTGAGAGATTTTGGTGTGAAAAAATGGAAGAGAATGAGAGAGTTGTTTTGGTGTGAAAAAAT
Organism: Saussurea involucrata; assembly: GCA_033807775.1. NCBI lineage: Eukaryota > Viridiplantae > Streptophyta > Magnoliopsida > Asterales > Asteraceae > Saussurea > Saussurea involucrata. Next base: position 35,568,981 of record CM066323.1, read on the forward strand.
AAGAGGTTTGGATTAATATATATATTGTGATTAAATTGAAAAAAAAATTAATTTTTTTTTAAAAGGAGCCGTTGCCAACGGCTTTATTTTCAAATTATTTATAAAAAAATTAAAAAAAACAAATAAACCCTCGGGTTTCTCGGGTTTTCAAACCCGCTACCCCCAAGCCCGCCCCAAGCCCGCTACCCCCGTACCACAACCCGCTGGAACCCTCCCTACCCGAGCCCGAGCCCGCATGCGGTACTGATGGCCTAATAAGAAGTCTAAATAGTTGGTGGTTCATAAAAGCCAAATCTTAGAAATAAAAGTCAAAATTTAAAAATAAAGTCAAATCTAGGAGGTTAAATTAGAATAAAAGATAAATTATAGTTTAATTGTTTTTTATGTGATAATTGTATTTCGTATTTCCTTTTTCAAATGACTTATTATGATTGGGAAAAAAAACCTTGTACTTGTAAAACATGAAGAAACTCGAATTTGAAATAGAACTAACTATTAAAAGCAAATTACATATACACATGGTTTATATATTATAATATATAAAGTCCTTTTAAAAATAATATGTAAATTTATAATTTATTTAATCCTTTTACACTAACTAATTTAAAAAAATAATCTGCCAAACACCAACTCAAAGGGGTGTTGTGGGTTGTGAACTTGTGATAGGTCGTCTTTGTTTGTTTCCGGCTGCCCTAGCCGTGTTGGTACCCTGTTTGTATCCGTGGTTTTTTTTAGTGGTGTTCATCGGTTGACATTCAATTGATGTGAGGGTGTCAAAAGTATAAACAAATATGCCAATCTTGACATTTGTAATGTTAACTAATTATTTTTGTATATTTGGAAATGTGCGAGGACCAATTATGAATAAATGAGTAAACTTCTGGATGGCGCTGCAAAGGATGAGATGACAAAGGGTAGCGGTACAAATTACTAAGTTTTGATGACTGAAGTGCAATATCCGGTTGTTATAAATACAATGAGACGATTAGGGTTAACATAGTTTTCATTTTGTTAGGGTTTTCGCTCAAACTCTTTCTCTCTCGTTTCCAGTTTAGTTTTACGGTTCTTTACATTTTAATCTTCAAATCTCTTGAAGATTATGAGTGTGAGTGATTCTTGTAGTGAAGTTTAATATGTAAGTATATGAGTGTGAGTGTCATGTAGTGAGTTTTGTTTGTAATTTGTTTCTCAATCTTCAGAATTAATAATAAGTATAGTTTTATCATTTTGAACAAAGGAGAACTGAACCGATCCAATCATTCATTGGATGTCCGATTTTTCCAACCGAACCGATCCAATCATCCATTGGATGTTGGAAAATCGGACATCCAATGGATGATTGGACCGGTTCGGTTTCATCCGTTGGATATTCTCATTAGATATCCATTGGATCAAATCCATCCAATGTTTTTATGTTTCTTTCTAAAAATTTAGTTTTTATTTTTTACAAATGTTTTTAAATTATAATGTTTTAAAAATAAAAACTTTTTACTTTTGAAACTTTGAATTATAATGTATTGGATGGTAGTTGGATGATAACCGGATGAGTGGTTGGATGATAATTGGATGGTGAATCGGTTCGGTTCGGTTTTGGTCGGTTCTGGACTGTCATCCAAGAACCGACCGATCCAAATTGGATGTTGAAAATTTTGATCCGATCTGATCCAATTACAACTGGATATCCAATCAAGGTCGATCGATTTTAATTGGATCGGTTGACTTTCTGCACACCATAGTTTTTCTAGTAATGATATGCTTGCCTTTCAGAAAAAAAGGGGCTTTTGGTCGTTTCACTTTTTCCTCAAATTCTAATTAATTTTTTTTAAAGTTCAATATTATATAATCATATTTTGTATATACATTATACATTTACAGGGATAGACTGAAATGAGAAGACGGTTAATTTACCAGAAAGTGAAAACCAACATAATTAAACTAAGGTGGCAAAGGGGTTAGATTGGGTTGGGTTCAGGTTCAACCCCGTTATTGAATGGGTTAAAAATATCAACCTAACTCAACCTGTTTAATTAAATAGGTTGAGATTTTCAACCCAACATGTTATGAGGGTTGGTGTCACAAAACGTAGCATTTAAACTCTTTGTTATCGGACGACGAGAGTGGCATGACGATAGTGACATTGTCGCAATCGCATGGCATAATTGCCCAAGATGTATCGCGCCCAACTGTTCCCCCACAAGATTGACTCGGCGATAGTGACCCTGGCATCCTCGCCGACCACTATCGCCCCGAATGTACCGAGAGGGCTTCCCTCCCCGCGAGAATGACTCTGTTGATAGTGACCCTGACATTCTCGTCGGGCACTATCGCCAAACACCCTTTCGGCTCCGAAACTTGTTTTTTTTTCATGAAACGAACTGCTCCCGACTAGCTTAATGATCCAAAAGCAAAATATTTTCAAATTAAAACCAACCATTAAAATTTCCGTAGGTAGAAAGGTGTTTTTCACTTACTGAAAATTTCGGTGTTACAATGTGCGGGGCACAATCGTCGGGCACAATAGCCCCAAACGTACCGCGAGTTTTTCTTACATCTTACCCTTTTGATTCTTTTATTCATAAATATGATACTCCAAAACATTATAAATTCTATATAAATTCACCAATTGATAGCGTAGGCATAAACGTACAAAAAAATTACGACAGATTTCCATAATCATATATGTAACACCCTAAAAAATAGGGGTAAACAAAAACTTTCATAAAACGAAAGAGCGGTATAAAATGCCATTGCATGAGCCATCCCAAAAAGGGGGGAAATACAAATATTTGGAATAAGTACAATTGTGATCTAACGGAAGATAAACAACAACCAATTAATCTATTTTCTAACAATAGAAATAAGATTACAAAAGGGTTGTCATCTCTAGCCAATAAAGTCTTCTAAGGGTTAGCATCCCAAAAGTATCTTCCCCAAGCTCACATGCTCCGCCTAAGCCTTCTTAATGACGGCTCCGCTAGAACCTGAGATACATTTCATCATACAAACAAGTGTCAGGCTAAAGCTTGGTGAGTAAGCACAATTAATAATACGTAATGGTAACATGTACACTGCACATAAGGGTTTTTCTTCCAATTTCCACAAGTAAATTTGAAGTCAATGGGGGAGACCCATAGCATCAAGAAGTTCCACCCAAAGAGTCGAGATACCTTAGCGTCAAACCCCTCAAAGGAGACACCAAAGGCCCGACACATCCGGGGGTGCAACCAAAGGCATTGCCCCAAATGGCGAGGGTCTAGGCGCATACCAACACGGTGGCACCCAAGACTATGTCCTCATAGTGAACACTTAACTTGATTCATTCAAAATCTCGCTCAAGCCATAAGGCACTCAAGCATGTGCAACCAAGTCTCTTAGTCATCATAGACACCACATGGTTGTAGATAAACAATAATACAAGGAATTTCCCATACTTTCCCATAAGGTTAGATTACCACTTACATACATATCATGTACATTAAAATCCACATACTTTCATCTTAGAACCATACATACTCATTAAGCCAACAAGGTTGACTAGCTTAACCATTAGGACATCTTATTACTATACAAATAAGCACATAGTTCTTGGGTATGAAACCCTAAATCATCCATATCATGTTAACATAGCACATAATACTTTAAAACACATCAAGGATAGCATATCTCTCAACCAAAATCCATGGTTACTTCCAATAATCCAATAAATCCACTTTTCCGAAAATTAGGGTTTTATGAAAGTAAAGAAACAAGCAATAAATAAAAGTATATAACATGGATCTAGTTTTAAGAAGAGGTAGAATACTCACTATCTAGGTTTTTAGAGCCAAAACCTAGAAAATGGTAGAAACCCTAGAAGTTGAGGAAGTGGAAGTGAGGAATTGTAGTTGTAGATGCTAGGTTCTTGAGTGTAGTCTTCAATAAATGACTTCAAATGTTCAAAGATCCACCATAAATGAGATTTCTAAACCTAGATGAGATTTAATGAAGAGAGAGGGATGATTGAGGGTGAAAATCGCACTTCAAAGGAGAGGAAAACGATTTGGGAGTATTTGGTAAAGTGAGAGAAAGATGGGAAAATGGAGAGAAAATGAAGAATTTTCGTCAGACCGGACGCGGACGTCCGCTAGTGACCATGCGGACGTCCGACCTTCACTTGGCCAGGACTCCCCCTTCAAATCCTCTGTTTCTTCCGCGGAAACCCGCGGAAGTCCACTATGACACGGACGTCCGACTTTAAGCCATGCGGACGTCCACATTCCCAATTTTTCAGCATTCCTCAATTTTCAGTTATTGAACAACACTTGCATCAAATATCGGATTTAAAAATGCAGATAGCAAATAATTTCTCATATGATGGAAATCTAATTTAAGCAAAGCTCTAAAAGGTTTAAGACAGTGCTAGCACTTAAGTTACATACCGAACGGAATTCGGGGTGTTACAATATACATATATATATATATATATATAGAGAGAGAGAGAGAGGCTCCGTAAAATGAAAACCTTGCATTTATTGCACACCTTACAAACCACAGTTTGCATATGTGAACAATGCGCATATACATATGCATATACATACGTGCAAGAATATACATATAATGGACATACATTCATATGGGATAATGCATATATGCATCTCAGATTTTGCATATATGCACATTGGTTTGTAAGGGGTGCAACAAATACATGGTTTGTATTTGATTTGTACCCTATATATATATATCCCTACAAAACATAAAACAATATAAATCTATCATAGAGCCAACATCTTTCATAGAAAGACAAACCAAAGATAACAATTAGAACTCTTCATGGTTGTGAGATTTATGTCAATAACAAATGGCAAAAAACACGTGAAAATAAAATAAAAACATGTAAAGCTTGGAACATGCTTACTCCAGCATCGGTAGCAATGTAATGGGCTTCCCAAGAAACAGGGACAGTCCAACGGTTTTGGATGCCCTGTGCGGATAGCCAAAAATATGCCCCTAATCCAATGAACTAAGGACACACAATTTTTTAATGGGTTTAGAACCTAGTCAAGCAGGTGGTTCATTCCCGTGTCGATTATAATTGAAAAGGAAGTTACAATGTGGGGGGGGGGGGACATAAACCAAAACCCCAAAATAAATAAGTGTTGCCATGAAAGCAAGACAAAAAATTTTAAAAAAATAACACAAGAAAGTAAAAATGAATCAGTAAGAAAAGTAATAAAACTAAAATAGGAGAAAAAAATGTCAAATTGTGTAGTGGTAAGGAGTTGTTTACGTATCTTAGAGGTTTAGAGTTGGAGTCTACTTATTTCCACTTTGAATTTTTTTATTAGTAATAACATTATTGGGCCTAAATTGATGCCCCTTGGGCTTTGATGCCTTTGGTCCTCGCCCAGCTCGCCCACCCATAGGGTCGACTATTAAGTGCATTTTGTGCATGCATTCATATTAGTTCATAATTCCATTTTGCATTTAGTTTAATCTTTTGCACGTAGTTTTATTTATGTTTTTCGTTAATTTTCGTATAATAGTTGATTGGGGATATTACATTGGTACTTTCGTATTTTCATCGTATTTTGACAGGTTTTTGCGTCGAAATATAGAGATGGATGGACATGGATTTTAAAGCACATCTTTATAATGGTGGCTGAATTCAAGAATCATGTGAGATAGTTGGAGCACATTTGAAAGAAAAGAATTCATGAGGGTGACTTTTAAGAATAATGAAAGCAAAAGGTGTATTATTAAAGAGAAACAAACTTAAGGGCTGTTTTGAAAATATAATTATATATAGTTTTGTTTTAGGTTTGAACACCATCTTCTTCTCCCCCACGACCTAAGAAGTTTCTTCATAGTCTTCTTCTTTTTCTTTGTTTTTTTTCCTTTTAGTTTTTATATTTTCTTCAATCTTTTTAGTTTAGATTTAAATTTAGGTTTGTGATTTCTTCATCCTTGAGCATACGAAAATGCAATGTTTTGGCGGATTGGATATGAAGATGAAATGTGAGATTCTCATCCAACATTCAACATTCGTTGTACCGTTTCATTTTTTCCATACATTATTTTTATATTTGAATTTATTAGTTAAATTTCGTATTTATTTATTGTTAATGTTTTTCTCCTTATATTTTTTTTATTGTGCTTTTTAATTTCTTGCATCGTTCTTAAATTTAATTTACTGTTTTCGTAGGTTTAAAAACGATTCTTGGAGAGTGACACTCCTTGGATCGATCTTTATTGTTTTCTTAGATTAATTTTTCCGTTTTCATTAGTCTTATATTTTGTTCCGTACTCTAACTATCGTTTGATTGGGTTTTGTTGTCTTGAATTAAGGTATTGGGATTAACCAATTGATTTTCAAACGATTATTAGATTTTAATTGATTGATTTTTAATCAACGAAAGTTGATATGTGGTTAATCGGTTTTAATCTAGTGTTTGTTAATTTGTTTAGTCGGAATATGGATAAAAGTTTGATTCTCGACTTAGACTGAATTGGTTGATAACTACGGTCCTAACATGAAAATAGTTAGGGACGTAGAATGAGAAGATATTTGTTTTTATCGAAATGCTTCTTTTTCAATATTTGTATCCTACGAAAGTAGGTATGAGTTTGTTTTAGAAAGACGTTTCTACCTCGATAGAGGGTTAAAGTATTTTACTTAACAAATACTCACCATAACTAAAATCCAAGAACGACATTACCCAATCTTCGTTAGCTTTTATATTTGTGTCTCGTTACTTTTAGTTTATTTCAATAAAAATCAAAATCACCAATTGATTTCCCGTAGCTAGGACATAGTCTAGAACAAGTCCGTTTTAGTCCATCGCCTCCCTGTGATCGTTCCGTATGCTACACTTCCCGTACGCTTGCGGTTATAAATTTAAAACACATCAAGTTTTTGGCGCCGCTGTCGGGGAGGCAATCAGGCTAATATGGACATTGTTTTGGACTTACTAGCCTACGTCTTTATCCCATTTCTATTTTTCCATTTCATTTTCGTCCCCGTTTACTAGGTAACATGCTTGATTTTTTTCCTCCGTTAGTTTACCTCTTATTGCGGAGTTTAATTAATCATGTTTAATAGTGTCGGGTGACGGACCCTTGAGACGTGTATTTTGCTATGATAGAAATAGTATCACCATTAGAGGTGATGTGTGGTGCTTATTCAATCTTTTTAATACGTCTCACGTGTTATTTTTAATTTTACTCGGATTCGGTATTTTTTTATGTCAAGCCGGACATCACCGATCCTTCTTTCTTTACCCTTATTTAATTATCGGCTTTGGGTTGTGTAACTTGTTTTATAATGAAAACACATCGATTATCTGATGTGACTTTTATATGTTTACATGACTGGTATGAATTGGGACCACATAAGTCAATCCTTTGACTTACACAAATTCGTACATTTAATACTTCGTCGAGCTAATGACGCTAAATGAGTCATTCTCTCTCTTCTCTCTTTTTGCTTAGTTATTCGTCAAGCTCGCGAAGGTAAACAAGTCATTCTCCCCCTTATGTTTAATTCGTAATCCAAAGTCAAACTCGCGACTTAAAACGAGTCTCCGTTTTTCTCTCTTTTTTCTACCGCATTTTTTATGTTTTTCGAATTCAAATGCTTGAAGACCGACCCCCAAAAGTGTCCCCTAACACTTGTAAATATTTTCTTTCCTTTTTACCTTTTGTTTAAAATTCTGACCAAAGTCCCCGACCGTGAAAGATTCTCCCCGGGCATGAAATATTCAAGCCAAAATTTCCGATGAAAGTCCCTGGGGCGTGAAAAAATCTCCCCCGTCGTGAAAGTGGTCCATAAAGTTTTTTTCTCTCTCTTTTTTTCTTTACGTTGTTATTTTATTTTATTTAGAGTAAAGTTCACTTTTGGTCCTTAAAGTATGTCAATTTCAACGGATTTCGTCCTTAAAGTTCATTTTTTAAAAAAAGACCCTGACCTATCATACTTTCTCTCGCTTTTGGTCCAAAGGACTCACACCGTTTAAATGTTGCCGTTAGTACCCACACACGTGCATCTCACGTGAGGGTATTTTTGTCAATTCACATTTGACATCGTTTCCCTCCATATATGGATATGTCTGAAACAAACACTCAAGTGTTTTTCTCAATCCTCTCACCTTCAAAACCTTCCAAACCCATACGAACCCAGAGTACTAACGGTGCATTGATTCTTGAATCTTCGTTCCATGGCTACTGCAATGTGGACGATTAGAGCACGATTTGAAGACTTGGTTCCATTAGAAATATACGGCGTATTACACAAACCAACAATGGTTTGATTTTTGATTTGTAAGTTTTATTTCACCCCACAATGGTTGATCTTTTCTTTTTAATCTTTTGTTTTAATGTGTCACAGCTGATTACCCAGAATACTTTTCGTTCAAGGTTCATCATGGAGGGGTTTTCACTAGGAATAGTCCAGGGAGACAATACTTGAATGGCAAAGAAACATTCATCGACTTGGTAGACCCTGATGAGTTGTCAATACATCAAGTGAATGATATGATGCAACAACTAGGTTACCCAGGTACTCACATGATGTTTTACCATTTTCTCATACCAGGCAGTGACCTAGACTTTGGGTTACATGCCTTTGGTAGTGATCAAGATGTCATTGAGATGCTTAAATATGTTCCACAATGTCAAATTCTCAGTGTATATGTTGAACATGGGATAACCAACTTGAAAACCTATTTTTTCCCCCTGGAGGTAAAAAACTTGAAAACCAACAAAAATACCCTCACGTGAGATGCACGTGTGTGGGTACTAACGGCAACATTTAAACGGTGTGAGTCCTTTGGACCAAAAGCGAGAGAAAGTATGATAGGTCAGGGTCTTTTTAAAAAAAATGAACTTTAAGGACGAAATCCGTTGAAATTGACATACTTTAAGGACCAAAAGTGAACTTTACTCTTTTATTTATCTTTGTTTTTATCCTTTTTTTTAAACAAAACAATTTTTTTAGGAATACTATAACCCCTCTTGTTTTTTTTCTATGATTGCTTTTGTTTTTTATTTCATGTTTGTGCAGGTTCAATTCTAAGTGCTTTCAAGAGTTTCAAGCTTTAAGGAACATCCACACTTTTATCGTGAAAGTTGTTCTAGATACAAGAAGCATGCAATTCATTATCGGGTACATTCTTTCCATGCATTAACTCATTTTAGATGATTCTTATGCTTTGATATGCTTAAAATAGCTTGTGGGTTGTTTTCTTTCTAAGTTGTCATTGAAAATATTGTGGTCTTGTGCTTAACTAGTTGGGTTGCCACCACTAGGCAAACGATAGGATTTGATCACTTTGCATCGAAATTCATCCATGGTATACGCACATAATGTCAAGTCATTTCCCTCGCGTTGATTCTTTTACTCTTACCCGTAGTCAAACATTGAGGACAATGCTCATTTTTAGCTTGTGGGTGGAGTAACCGTTTCTTTTACTTCTTTTCTCTTTTAATTGAGTATTTTGCATTTAGTTAAAGATCATGCATAGTGTTTCCATTTTTATTGCATTCATGCATACGCATTGCATCTAAAAAAATCAAAAATCCAAAAATATTTTTGGCGTTTCTTCATGACTTTATAGCTCGTACTAATCACCTTTCACTTTGCATCAAATCTTTTGATTGTGTGTACTAATGTACTTTGTGGTTTTTACCATGATGGAAAGATTTTTTTGAGACACGGTTTTTGTAACACCCTAAAAATTGGGTTAAATTTAAACTTGAATTTCCGGAAAATATACTTCTAAGTTAAACGAAACCACCCAAAGAATGGGGTAAATAAGTATGGCGTATACAAAATTAAGGAATGAGCAATCGACGATCCAACAACCTAATAATCTAAATTAGCGTATCATAGATTACATTCAGGTGTTGTCTAATTGCTACCAAAAGAATCATCGTTTATATTCTATCAATTACGCCTCCAAATACTCCCAAAAATGCTATACATCCATTCAAGACTCTTCGCTCAAACCCGAGGAGCCCCACCGCTTGAAGACCCTAAGCATGTACCCAAGAGAAGAAGTGTTAGTCTATTTATGAGAAGAATGATACTCACAATTCATTATAATGAGAAGTAATTCAAGGTACAATGATAACGTATTAAACCCATGGTGGAGGCCACTTGTATCCAAATGCACCAACTGTTGATGGGAGCTTGATACATAACAACAATTACATGAGACAAGGTATTCATATATCCGTTAGTAGCAATAATCACTTATCAACGATAATACGGAACCAAGCACAACCCCGATGAGTCTATAACTTGTGAGCCCCCAACTTCAACCACTCCAGGTCTATACATTGGGTCACTCTAAATCCAAAACCAAACACTTAGGAATTACACCTTACTGCCCATGAGACGATGCCCGGCCGTATAGGCCCACATGTTACTTATCATGGATCCCGATGCCTATTCCGTGCTATGACTCTAGTGCCTATGGATCCATTACACTCAAACTACAAGTCCCGACTCTTAAATAAAACAATATCATATCACCAATAACAACTTCATAAATATAGATATTAATAAACTCTTATCGAATGTGGAGACGATTCATCGAGTCGCAATAATAATCATTGGAGTATCATAATGTTTCCAAGTAAACATCTAACCCATAATCCAACACCAAATCTCCTTTTATTCAACATTTTCCTTAAAATCCCCAATTTATCAAACCCTAGATTTTGACCTAAAATGGTCAAAATCATTTCATCAACTCATAATATAAAATGGAGGTAAGAAATCATAAACAAACCAAGAAGAACTACCTACTTCAAGTTTTCTAATCATTTTACACAACAAAGCTTTAAAATTATCAAATCTCTTTTAGGTAAAAGTAAAGTCACACATATGAGAAATAGAAAGCATAAATAAGTTTGAACCATTTATAATGGCATGTATATATGAGTTGAGGTTGGGGGATAACTCACCTTAGAGGGTTTTATAGGAACCCAAACCCTAGGAGGTGGAAGAGAGGATTTCTTGAGCACTTGAGTGAAACCACCACTTAACAACCTAGAGATGGATGAGGTTTTCTCATAAATGTGGTAGATGATATCATAAATAAGGAGAGATGATGAGAGGAGGAACTTACCAAGCTATGGAGCCAAAATTGTCCCAAAATGGAAAGGAAGAGGGTGAGACCAGATTTAGTAAAGTGAGAGAGAGAAGAGTGAAATTTAGGAGAAATAGGTCAAAAATTCGTCAGACGCGTCGCGGACGTCCAACAAGTTCCATGCGGACATCCGTCCCCAAAAACCCAAAACTCGGCCAATCTTCTGTTGCTTCCGCAGATGACCCTCGGATGTCCACACGCCGCGGACGTTCGGCAAGCATCATGCGGACGTCCGCCAAACCTGATTTCTAAATCCTTACTTCTAAAATTTCACACCCAACAAACTATGATTTATTGGCTATCTTATTCACAAAATTTTGGGGTGTTACAATCCTCCCCAACTTGGAGAAGATTTTGTCCTCGAAATCTTAGGCTAACCAAACAAATGAGGGTATCGGCGCCTCATGTCTTCCTCCGATTCCCGAGTCACATTGGCGCCCCGGTGATGCTTCCATTGCACTTTGACCCTAACCACATCCTTGTGTCGAAGTTTCGTTGTTGCTCTATCCAGAATAGCTTCGTGTTCCTCGATACAACGGTTGTTCTCCACCCGGATTTCCGACAATGGTATTACACTTTCTTCCTCCGCTAGACACTTCCACAAATAACATACATGGAATGTCGGATGGATTCCGTCCATTTCCGGTGGTAAGTCCAATTTGTAAGCTTGCGAACCCACTCGTTCCAAAATGGTGAAGGGTCCAAGGAAATGGGGACTCAACTTCCCTCGCTTCCCGAAATGGATTAATCCCTTCCAAGGAGATACCTTTAACATCACCCGTTCTCCCACTTGGAACTCTACCGGTTTCTTTTCTTATCGGCGTAGCTCTTTTGTCGGTCTTGGGCCGCTTTCAAACGTTCTCTAATGATTTTGACTTTGTCGGCCGTTTCTTGTACAATTTCCGGTCCGGAAAATTGTTTCTCCCCCGCCTCTAACCAACACGCGGGTGTCCTACACTTTCTCCCAAATAATGCCTCAAATGGTGTCGCCTTCAAGCTAGAGTGATAGCTATTGTTGTAAGCAAACTCCACTAACGATATGTGAGCGTCCCAATTGCCTCCAAAATCAATTACACAAGCCCTCAACATATCCTCTAAGGTTTGAATAGTACTTTCACTTTGTCCATCGTTTGGGGGTGATATGGCGTGCTCAAATTTACTCTCGTACCAAGTTGCTCTTGCAATGCTTGCCAAAATCTCGACGTGAACCGACTATCCCAATCGGAGACTATAGACATGGGCACACCGTGCCTCGAGACCACTTCATCTGTTAGATAACCTTAGGGGGGGGGGGGGTAAAGGTTGTATTAAGATCTTTTTTGTTTTTTAAACTTTTGGTCATTTATAACTCTTTTGAAACATTAACTCTTATGATTGCTTTTGGGTATTTGTGAAACTTTAACTGTGTGATCCCCGCTTTTTGGGCAACTCTTGCGGGTGATTATTATTCTTGTGGTTATGTTAACTTTTGTGGGTATGTGCTTGTATTTTGGTTGTGTTTATATCTTTCGTTTCAGGTATCTCTTCTTCGCTTGACTTTATGATCGGAAAAATTGAGAAGACGTAGGCCATCTTCCTACTTGGCCTAAACATTTTTTCCCTTTGTTTCCTTACCCTAGCCGTGTTCGTTTAACAATGAGGACATTGTCCACATAAAGTTTGGGGGGGGGGGGGTGGGAAATGAAAACATTGATCATCATCATTTATGATGCTAAAAAAAATACTGAATAAAGAAGTCTTCGAAAAATTGGAAGACAACCTTCGCAAAATTGGAAGGTAAAACCCATGGTTTCAAAATAAAAAATCAAAAAGACTTGGGTTTTTGTGACTGAAACAGAACTCAAAAGGCGAAGCGACAAAAGTAAGCAAAACTTCAACTCCTTTTGTAGTTTAGATCAAGTTTGGGGGAAGGGAATTTTCTTTTCAAAAAGCCACAAACACTAACCCGAAAAAGTCCTACCGATCAATTTTAACGGCATTGAAGTCAAGTGAGGAAGATATATGATTTCCATCCTACGGAAACAACCAAGCACCTTCTTTGTAAGTTTCGTTCATCTTTCCCTCCATAAAAAATCTTTTTCTTTCATTTCTTTTACTTGAGGACAAGCAAAACCTTAAGTTTGGGGGTGTGATAACTCTCATTTTTTAGAGTTATTTATTATCCTTTTTCCATAAAATACCCCACTTTTATACCCATTTTGCTACTATCCCTTTCATTTGGTCAAAAATGTGATAAAGAGTTTATAAATGTACTATAAGATTATTTTTTGCAAATTCTGCTGAAAACTATCCCACTGTGAGCACGAGAACATCCCACTGTGGGCATCGACGGTTCACTTCTTTCCAACAACGGGCAAGGCAATTACATGGGCAGCAGAAATGATATTTTAAGCTGAAGCATGGTTGAAATCCTTGAAAATCTGGAACAAGCATGCCTTAGGCATTATCCACAAGATAGAAGAAAATTATTCATTGGATAGTTTGCCTTTTGGAAGTATAAATAGAGGCTCTTGCCTCTTCATTTAGATCATCAATTGTAACTGAAACTCTTTTAATTCTCTGCATTTAGTTACTCCAAAGTTTCTTAAAAACTTGGAGTCTTATAGCTTTAATTCACTTGTATTTGTAATTTCTGTCCACGGTGAGATACTGTGGGCATTCGTCTTTAATTTCATGCACTTAATTTTCTCTTATCTTATTATGTTTATCACTTTAATTATGAGCTAAGCACCCTTTGGGTGTGGGTGTGAACAAACTTGAGACTAGTAGGCAACACTTGGGTGTGGCCATCGTTACTAACTCTCGAGATTGGTCACTTGAGTCGGGACTTAAACTCAACGCGGATAAGCCGATTACTTTGAAGTGTTAATATTAGATCTTATACCTCGAGAGGGGCGGATTCGAAATACGGCTTAAGTGATGCACAAATATTTGAGAGAGTCTTTGATAACCACGTCGAGAGGCGGGTTTTGTATGATTTATTAAGGTTCAAACGCCGGTCGAGATTTATATCACAAAGAGATTTGGGTATAAATCTCCATATTGGTAGAACTTGACGTTTTGAGTCAAACTTAATTAAATCGGCAAGATCGAGAGTTGGTAATAATGGAAACTTTATGGAAACTTTGTAGGACCGGTTTATAAAATTCTTCATTTCGAGAGATCGGGCTTTTTATAAACACTTCGTGCTACTAAGCAACTAACCAATTGTTACTACGTAAATCTCAAGGAAAATCACACCCATACCCATTTTTAATATTTAAGAGTTACATTTTAATTTTTAAGCATTTCACCAACAAAACAATATTTCTCACAAACCGAGACTTGTGCAAGAAGTTCGTGTAATTCTCTGATTCTCAGTTGTTCAGTCCCTGTGGATATGATACTTGGTAAATATTTACCACCTTTATTACTTATAGCGATCCCCTTTGTTGGTATATACTTGTGCCTTCATTGTGGAATTATTTGCATCCATATTTTGGATACACGATATTTTGCTATCAAGTAACCTAGGAAAATACCTTCGTAGGCCTTGGGATCAAATTTTGTTAGGTAATCTTTATTGTTTAAAATGTAACACTTGCACCCGAAAACTCTAAGGTGACCAATGGAAGGGTTTCTACCTCGATATAACTCATATGGTGTCTTTTCTAGAATGCCTCTAACTAGGACACGGTTCAAGACATAGGTTGCGGTAGCCACGACATCACACCAAAACTTTTGGGGTATATTTTGCTCGTTTAACATAGTACGACTCATTTCTTGCAAAGTTCGATTCTTCCTCTCAACAACCCCATTTGATTGAGGAGTTCGAGGAGCCGAGAAGTTATGAGTGATTCCGTACTTGTTACAAAATGCTCCAAATTGCTTTTCATTATCGAATTCTCTTCCATGGTCAGTACGAATAGAAATAATCATACAACCTTGTTGGTTTTGAATTCTCTTACCTAAGATTTTAAATTTTTCGAAAGCTTCATTTTTATGCTTTAAAAATAAAGTCCAAGTGTAGCGCTAAAAATCATCAACAATTACAAGTGTATAGAAATTTCCTCCATAGCTTTGGATTGCCGAGGGACCGAAAAGATCCATGTGGAGTAATTCTAACACTCTCTTGGTTGATACCATATTTTTGGATTTATGAGAAACATGGACTTGTTTTCCGATACGACATGCATCACAAAAGTGATTATCAAACTTGATTGTAGGGAGGTCGTTTACAAGATCTTTATTTTTCAATTTTTTAATCAACCGAAGGTTTGCATGCCCTAGCCTTCTATGCCACAAGGTAGTATTATCATGTATAGATGGTAAACACGTAAGGTTGTTGACATGCGTTTTGCAGATATATAAGTCTCTTTTTTAACACCTGTTAGGATTACCTTGCCATTTCTAATTATCTCACAATCATTTTCTTTGAAGAGAACATAGATATTATTCTTGCATAATTGACCAACACTTAGCAAATTAAAATTCAAGTTACTCACATGCTCGACATTCAAAAATCTAACATTGTTGCAAGCGATGTTACCTCTATCGATAACCTTTCCTTTTGTATTTCCGCCGAAGACAACTTGTCCACCGTCACATTCCTCATATCATGAGAATAAGTTTTTATTTCCGGTCATGTGACGAGTGCACCCACTATCGTGGATCCAATCTAGATCTTCGATTTCATTTCCAAAAACCATCTACAAAAGATTATGAGATACAAAAGCTTGGTACCCAATGTTTCATGGGTAGGATAAAGAATTAAAGGGTTAAACATCCAAAACCCAATTTCTCATTGGTCCGAGATTATTAGAGTCAAAAACACCCATTAGCTATCCATCTAGGAGTTAACTTTATTCTTCGATTGTTTTCATTATACACAAAATGGGGCATTAGTATATTTATCCCTCTTCTAACTTCGGAGTGATTTTGATTATATATGTTACTCATCTTATTTTTGTTTTGTGTGTGAGGAAATCTATAAGAAAAATTGTTTAACATCACTTTAGAATTCACACACGATTTAATAGGATAACAAATCAAAACATGTTTATTGCTAACTCCTTCATTTTTAGAGGAATTGTCTATATTCGAGGCTTTTGTAAAGACAGTGGTTTTTGAAGGAATTTTGGTACTAGATTCATCGCGAGAGTCATTAAAACCGAGACCTCGTTTATCACCAAACTTTCTTTGCATTTTCAACATATTAAGCATTTTTTCATTTCCATCTTTGAAGTTTGAAGCCATTTGATTTTTTCTCTCAAGGTCTTCATATTTTGAATTTAGATAAGCAATCTCAATCTTCAACTTATCACACTTAGCACATAAGTCATTTTCACTTATTCTTTTCTCTAAGCAGACAACCTTTTCATTTAACTTGACACAAGAATCACAATTTTCTTTTTCATTTAATTTCTCTTTCAAGCATGTAATCTCTTTGTTCATATCCTCATATATCTTAGTGTCAAGGGCAATTTTCTTGTTAAGATCATGAATTTCTCTTTCTTGCAATATAAGTGATCTACTCATTCTTTCGTTGGTTTCACTATATTTCTTAGCAAGATTTACCATTTCATTATATGATTCTTTAAGTTCATCAAGATCTTCATCCTCATGAATATCATTATCATTATCATAGCAATTATCGCTATAATCACTATCATCATTAGTTGAGTAGCAAGAAGTTACCTCTTTCTCATAGTCGGCCATAAGACATATCTCTTCCTTTCTTTCGTCTTCTTCACTATCACTCCAAGCTCCTCCAACAAACGCCTTTTGAGTGTCATTTTGCTTTGCTCGTTTTGGACACACATTTGCATAGCGATTCTTGTCTCCGCATACATAACAATAATCATTGTTGCTTGAATTGTCATTGAAGTTCTCGCGGCTATTGAACTTGTTGAATCGTTGAAATGGTCTTCCATTTCTTCTTGGAAATCTTGAAGCTCGGTTTTGTTCTCGATCGTTTCCATATCTTCGATTGAAGTTTGACCTATCATTTCTTGCAAAACGTTTGTTAGTTAAAAATTTATTGAAACTCTTTACCAAAAGGGCAATGTCGTTTGTAGAATCTATCTTCTCGGGTTCTTCTTTGGGTTGACTAGCTTTTTCGTCTTTAGTCTTTTCTTTCGTAACGTTGGCTTGAAGTGCCAATGATTTCTTCTTTCCTTGATCTCGGGCTTTGTTTCTCTTTAGAGCTATTTCGTGAACTTTTAGGTTGCCAATGAGATCATCCAACTTCATTGTTGAAAGATCACGAGAATTTTCCAAAGATGTTATTTTTGGCATCCACTCCGGAGGAAGAACTCGAAGAATCTTTCTCACATAATCTTCATTTTCATACACACGACCTAATCCTTTCAATGTAGTCATGATGAGGTTAAAACGTTTAAACATAGAATCAATTGACTCATCTTGAGTCATCTCAAATAATTCGTAGTCATGAACTAAAATATTTATTTTACTACTTTTAACTTGTGAGTTTCCACGATGAGTATCATTCAAACTCTGCCAAATTTCATTGACGGTTTTACAAGTAAAAACTCTCTCAATTTCATCTAAATTTAAGGCAGCATAAATCATATTTTTTTCTTCAAAATTTAAACAGTTCCAAGTTTCATAATCATTGGACCACTCAGCAATAGGCTTTTCAACGATTTTGCCATTTTCTGTTTTTGTGGGAATAAAATTTCCATCAGCAATAATATCCCACATTTTCTACTTTTGCCACGAACGTGGCATTCAAAGAGCTCGGCCCAAATGTCAAAATTTTCAATATCAATAGGAGGTGGTTTAACAGATAGATAGCCTTCATGATGAGCCATTATGAGATTAAGATTGTTTTAAAGAGAACTTGTCAAAGAAGTGAAATCTTTGAAAGACCTGCTCTGATACCAATTGTTAGACAACCTTAGGGGGGGGGGGGGGTAAAGGTTGTATTAGGATCTTTTTCTTTTTTTAAAACTTAATTTTCAATCACCACAACAACAAATATTGAAGACAAGATATATGTAAGATAAGGGTAGAGAGAATGATACCAACACGTTGTTTAGAGTGGTTCACCAAATTGGCTAATCCACTTTCCGAGACACTTCTCGAGACACAGATCCACTATGAATGTTCTTTATGGTAGAACATAAACCTTTATACAAATACTTGAATCGATCTCTTGCTTTTGCTTGAGATTAGAATGGATCACTCACTCTCAAAGTAAATACTTACAAGATGATAAATTTCTTAATGGTAATCACTCTTGTATAAGTATAACACTTGGATGATTTTGAGATATAAATGCTTGAGTTGTTTTGCTAATCGTAATTACCAGAAATCAGAGATTTCTATCTTTTATGAACTCAAGACTTGTTTTTCTTCTTACCGATCAATGGGTTTATATAGAACAGAGAAATGTGATTCTGAGCACTCGCGGACGTCCGCATTGGTATGTCACGGACGTCCACGGTTAATGATTGTGGTTGGTGGAAAGAGCCGTTTGATTTCTGACTTTTCAGAAGAAATATTTGATGGCAGACGTCCGGCTGCATACCGCGGACGTCCGCGACCTACTTTTCACAAACCCCCATAAAGAGTCGTTTGTTCTCTGATCATTTCAGAGAAGAAAATTGATGGCGGACGCCCGACTGCATCTCGCGGACGTCCGCGGCCTACTTTTCACCAACCCACATTAATTGCTAGTCTTTTCACTTCTTTTCAATTTTAAACAAAACCCCACGGATGTATTAGTTTGAAATCAGTATTTTCAAAAGATAGATTTAGTTTGGTTTTTGAAATATCCAAGTGGTATAATATTATTTTGAGTGTATTTACCGTTAGGAAATATGAAGACTAATATTAGCACACATCCAGTCTTGAACTCTTTAGATAAAGTCTTCATGTTTCCATTTCTTTGAGCTGGAATACTTGAGCTGGCTGAGACGATGCTTTTCATTCTTCAGAAGCTTTACACTTGCATCAAATTGTTAGAAACACATAATATGTCTATTTATTTGTTAATCATCAAAACAATGAGATTTATGATATTTAATCACTTGCACCAACATCATCAATATAGAGCTTCGCCAATTTGTCCATCGGTAATGTTTCCCGCATAGCCAAGAAGTGTGCACTTTTCGTTAACCGGTCCACTATTACCCAAATAGTGTCGTGACCTTTAAGAGTCTTTGGAAATTTAGTCACGAAATCCATGGTGATTTTCTCCCACTTCCACTCGGGAATTTCCAAAGGTCGTAAACTACCATAGGGCAATTAATGTTGAGCCTTCACTTGCGAGCAAGTCGTACACTGCTCCACATAATGCGCCACATCCAACTTCATGACTGGCCACCAATAATATGACTTCAAATCCCGATACATTTTGGTACTTCCGGGATGAATGGAGTACTTGGACTTATGAACCTCGTCCATGAGTAGCTCCCGATTTCCACCGATCTTGGGCACCCACAAGCGCCCGTTGAACAACTTAACTCCACGACTATCTTCCGTTAACAGTTGCTTTTGCTTCACCATTACCTCGTCCTTGAGGTTTTCTTCTTTTAAGGCTTCGAATTGCGCCGCTCTAATCCGCTCCACTAAGCTTGACACTATGTCGATCCTTGAGAGGTTGGCGCGTAAGCTTCCACTATACTCCTTTTGGCTCAAGGCGTCGGCGACCACATTGGCTTTTCCTGGGTGGTAAAGCAACTCACAATCATAGTCTTTGAGTAATTCCAACCATCTCCGTTGCCTCATGTTCAACTCCTTTTGATCAAACACATATTTCAAACTCTTGTGATCCGTGTACAACGTACATTTCGTGCCGTAGAGGTAATGACGCCACAACTTCAACGCGAATACCACCGCGGCCAATTCCAAATCGTGCGTAGGGTAGTTCTTTTCGTGCACCTTGAGTTGCCTCGAAGCATAAGCGATCACCTTTCCCCGTTGCATTAACACACATCCCAAGCCCATCTTGGACGCGTCGCTATAGACTACAAAATCTTTCGATCCTTCGGGTAAGGATAGAATTGGTGTTTCACACAATTTCTTTTGTAGAGTACGGAATGCTTTCTCTTGCGCTTCGGTCCGAACAAACTTCACATTCTTCCGAGTCAGAGCCGTCAAAGAAGAAGCGATTTTAGAAAAGTCTTGAATGAATCTCTGGTAGTAACCCGCCAAACCCAAGAAGCTTCGAATCTCGCCCAGGATCTTAGGAGGTTCCCAATTCATCATCGCCTCGATTTTAGAAGGGCCCACCTTCACTCCATCTCGGGTAACCACGTGACCCAAAAATTGAACCTCGCTCAACCAAAAGTCGCACTTGGAGAACTTTGTGTATAGTTTTTCTTTCCTTAGGACTTCCAACACCTCCCGTAGATGAAACTCATGGTCCACTTCGTCCTTGGAGTAAACCAAGATATCATCTATGAAGACGATCACCGACTTATCGAGGAAGGGTCGACACACCCGATTCATCAAGTCCAAGAACACCGCCGGTGCGTTTGTCAACCCAAATGGCATTACTAGGAATTCGTAATGACCATACCGCATCCGAAAAGCCGTCTTTGGAACATCGTCTTCTCTAACCCTCACTTGATGATAACCCGAACGTAGATCGATCTTTGAGAAACATCCCGCTCCTTGAAGTTGGTCGAACAGGTCGTCGATTCTAGGAAGTGGATACTTGTTCTTGACGGTCACCTTGTTCAACTCTTGGTAGTCGATACACATTCGCATGGTGCCATCCTTCTTCTTAACAAACAAGACCGGTGCTCCCCAAGGAGATGAACTCGACCACACGAACCCCTTCTCCAAAAGCTCTTGGAGTTGTGCCATCATCTCTTGTATTTCGGACGGAGCCAAACGATAGGGAGCCCTAGCTATCGGAGCCGCTCCCGGTACCAAGTCTATCTTAAAGTCCACTTGACGATCCGGTGACAAACCCGACAAGTCTTTCGGAAACACGTCGAGAAACTCGCGTACCACCTTCACGTCCTCGAGCTTCTTCTTTTCCAACTTGGCATCGATTACGTATGCTAAGAAGGATGTACACCCCTTGACCAAACATTTTCGTGCCTTCAACATGGAGATGATTGCTACATCCCCTTTCCTTCGTTCCCCATAAACAACCACGTGATTCCCGTCCGAAGAAGGTATGCGAATTAACTTCTTTGAGCACAAGATTTCGGCTTGGTTCTCGGCTAACCAATCCATTCCAACTACCACGTCAAATCCTCCGATTACCATTGGCATCAAGTCAATTGAGAATTTCCTTCCTTCGACTTCTAACATACAACCCCGCAAAACGTCCCGAACTACTACTTGTCCACCATCGGCTATTTCTACCACTATAGCTTCTTCTAAACGACTAGTGGGCATGGATAACTTTTGACAAAAGGAGGTCGACACAAACGAAAAACTTGCAACCGAATCGAATAACACACACGTAGGTACGGAGTTTAGAAGAAACGTACCCGACACTACGTTCGTCGAAGCTTTCGCCTCCTCGGTTGTCATCTGAAAAGCTCTCCCCGTTGCCTTCGGAGGTTCAACCTTGGGTCCTCCGTTTCCTCCCGACCTCAACTTTGGGCAATCTCTTCTAATATGACCCGACTCCTTGCACTCGAAGCACATTATCCCCCAGACGGGGCAAGAGTTGATAGAATGTCTAGTCTTGCCACACTTGTAGCACTTCCCTGGCACAAAGTTACACGGGCCGAAGTGCTTGCTCTGACACTTGGAACACCATCTAGCTTCCCTCTTCGGGTCGGATCCCCGGTAGTTGTTATCAAATGTTCTCGGTTTCTTGAAGGGCGCGGCTTGCCCTTCCCATCTCCTCTTTTCCGGTACTCTAGCAACTTCTTCCTTGCCTCGACCGTAGGCATCTTCCACTAATTGGGCTTCTTCCACCGCCTCACGGAGGGTAGAGGCTTTAGATACTCGGACCATAGTCATCATGTCCGATGGGAGGCCCTTAAGGTAGGCCTTAATCTTTTCCTTCTCTGTCGGGACCAAATGCCCCACCAACCCCAACTTGTCCATAAACAATCGGTTGTAGTCTTTAACCGCCAAATTTCCCTTCTTCAAATTCTGGAACTCTTCTTCGATCCGGTCCATAGCCCTCTCATTGCAATACTCTTCCAACAACTTCTCTTTGAAGGTCGCCCAACTCAGTTTGGCCAACACCGTGGCCTCTAGAGACGCGGAGTAGACATTCCACCAAGTAAGAGCCGCCCTCTTAACATTTGAGAACCAAACTTTGCCCTTTAGATCTCCCCACATTCACTAGTATGAAAAGCTTGCTCTATTTCTCTTATCCAGTTCATATAGACAACTGGATCATCTGTCCCTTTGAACTCGGGCGGTCTACAACTCAGAAAAGTTTTGAAAGAACAAGCTTTCCCTACTTGCCCAATTTCTGTTGTCCCCAAACCATCCGTAGGATTTCCATTGCCATTGCCCCCAGACCCGGCCACTACAATGTTCTCGGCAACCACCTCGTGCTTACGGTTGCTCGCATCCCGGTCCTCTATAAATTTCAAAAACTACTCTTGCTGTTGATTCATGGCCTTGTTCATGGCCGCCATCATCATGTCCATCATTCGTGTCTCAGTTGTTGCCTCTTCTAGAACAGGATCAGATGTTTCCAGGTTACGACGAGGGATATGCTCAATTCCCCCTCCCAAAACGGTGTTAGTCAGCGGAGGTACCGTTGTCATTGTCACCCTTGGTTGATCAGTCCTAGATGTCGTAGCATCATGACCCTCCACCCGACTGCGAGTATTAACCATTGAAGTCTGCCACACAATCGAGAATGAGGTGAGAATTAGGCTATATGAATTTAAACATAAGGAAACGTACTAATACATGCATCAATCATCATAACAATAGTAATCTAAGCATACTCACGTAATGATACATTCATAATAGCAGTAGCTAATTGAAATTATGAACATACTTCACATAAGGATTCTCGTTACCAAGGTCACAATTTTCAACTTATGTACTTTCGTCGACTCTAAGACCATCCTATCTTAGGGGTTCTACCCAAGCTCGTAAATCCATACTTAATCCTTTCAGCTTAAGTCTAGGCACTTTAACTACATACCTAGTTCACTTAAACTACTGCTCTGATACCAACTTGTAACACTCTAAAAATTGGGTTAAATTTAAACTTGAATTTCCGAAAAATATACTTCTAAGTTAAACGAAACCACCCAAAGAATGGGGTAAATAAGTATGGCGTATACAAAATTAAGGAATGAGCAATCGACGATCCAACAACCTAATAATCTAAATTAGCGTATCATAGATTACATTCGGGTGTTGTTTAATTGCTACCAAAAGAATCATCGTTTATATTCTATCAATTACGCCTCCAAATACTCCTAAAAATGCTATACATCCATTCAAGACTCTTCGCTCAAACCCGAGGAGCCCCACCGCTTGAAGACCCTAAGCATGTACCCAAGAGAAGAAGTGTTAGTCTATTTGTGAGAAGAATGAAACTAACAATTCATTATAATGAGAAGTAATTCAAGGTACAATGATAACGTATTAAACCCATGGTGGAGGCCACTTGTATCCAAATGCACCAACTGTTGACGGGAGCTTGATACATAACAACAATTACATGAGACAAGGTATTCATATATCCGTTAGTAGCAATAATCACTTATCAATGATAATACGGAACCAAGCACAACCCCGATGAGTCTATAACTTGTGACCCCCCAACTTCAACCACTCCAGGTCTATACATTGGGTCACTCTAAATCCAAAACCAAACACTTAGGAATTACACCTTACTGCCCATGAGACGATGCCCGACCGTATAGGCCCACATCTTACTTATCATGGATCTCGTTGCCTATTCCGTGCTATGACTCTAGTGCCTATGGATCCATTACACTCAAACTACAAGTCCCGACTCTTAAATAAAACAATATCGTATCACCAATAACAACTTCATAAATATAGATATTAATAAACTCTTATCGAATGTGGAGACGATTCATCGAGTCGCAATAATAATCATTGGAGTATCATAATGTTTCCAAGTAAACATCTAACCCATAATCCAACACCAAATCTCCTTTTATTCAACATTTTCCTTAAAATCCCCAATTTATCAAACCCTAGATTTTGACCTAAAATGGTCAAAATCATTTCATCAACTCATAATATAAAATGGAGGTAAGAAATCATAAACAAACCAAGAAGAACTACCTACTTCAAGTTTTCTAATCATTTTACACAACAAAGCTTTAAAATCATCAAATCTCTTTTAGGTAAAAGTAAAGTCACACATATGAGAAATAGAAAGCATAAATAAGTTTGAACCATTTATAATGGCATGTATATATGAGTTGAGGTTGGGGGATAACTCACCTTAGAGGGTTTTATAGGAACCCAAACCCTAGGAGGTGGAAGAGAGGATTTCTTGAGCACTTGAGTGAAACCACCACTTAACTACCTAAAGATGGAGGATGTTTTCTCATAAATGTGGTAGATGATATCATAAATAAGGAGAGATGATGAGAGGAGGAACTTACCAAGCTATGGAGCCAAAATCGTCCCAAAATGGAGAGGAAGAGGGTGAGACCAGTTTTAGTAAAGTGAGAGAGAGAAGAGTGAAATTTAGGAGAAATAGGTCAAAAATTCGTCAGGCGCGTCGCGGACGTCCGACAAGTTCCATGCGGACGTCCGTCCCCAAAAACCCAAAACTCGGCCAATCTTCTGTTGCTTCCGCGGATGACCCACAGATGTCCACACGCCGCGGACGTCCGGCAAGCATCATGCGGACGTCCGCCAAACCTGATTTCTAAATCCTTACTTCTAAAATTTCACACCCAACAAACTATGATTTATTGGCTATCTTATTCACAAAATTTTGGGGTGTTACAGTTTTACCTTAGTTAGTTAGTGAACGCACCAGTTTGCATATTGTTCCATACAATCTTTAGGATTAACTTACTTACTGTGGTCCACCTACATTACATCTATGACTACTTGGATGGACTTTACCTTGTGAGAATTTGGGCCGTCTTGGATTAACACATTTATAAGCAATCCCATTTTCTTATTTCTTGTGTGTTTACTCCCAACGAGGTGTATTTCTAGGTTTTTAATTCATTTCTTGTCAATTTTTTTATAATATTTGTATAGAGACCTTCTTTTCTCATAAATAATTCCTATTCACAGAATTACAAAAATTCTTTTCCTTTTGCAACCAATTTGAGCCTAAAGACTTACCCTTTTCTTGAACACCATACACACCTAAACCACCCAAAATGCACATATAGTTGTCATTTCCAAAAGATGAAAAACGGATTGAAGCATTTAGTTTGAGTAGTATACAAAAGCATAGCTTGTAGGTTGGTAGAACTCCATAACAAGCATAGCTTGTGGGTTCGTAAAAAAAACAAAAAAAAGTCAAAAAGGAAAATGCAAAAATAAATAAATAATAGTATGCATTTATATAGTTAGTTTTGTAAGCAATAAGTCGAGATTTGTTAAAAATTGTAGGAATGAACTATTATGTGCACACAAATTATTCTTTGAAACCGAATACCTTTCCAAACCCCAATAAACTAAACACAATCCCTACCTTAACCCTTAACCTTACCCGAAAGTCAGCGATTTATGCAATTTTATGGAATTTATTTGAACTTGAGAATTGTTTCAAACACGTCAATAGTGCATTTAATATTTCTCGATTGGGTAGGCATTGAGTGTATACACATCCCTAAACACACTAGAGTGATTTGAGCGAAACCGTGAGATTTCATCCTTATAGATCATCTATCCCCTCCCTTAGTGGTTATTGTAACACTCTCAAAATTGGAAAGAGCAACTAAATAAAAACTTCGATAAAATAACCAAATAAGGACAAAATCCCTTCTACAATCCATCATTGGAAATACCTCAAAATTTAAAACGTAACAACTTCATCATATAATAACTTAAGTCATACACCGAGACTAAATAAAGGTCGGGTGTTACTCAACCCAAAACAAAGTTGCTATTCCCAAAACGCGTAAGACTTCACCAAGCCAATTACTTCTTGAACACACAACTAGCTTTCCACTCTTCACAGTGTCACTAGAACTATTCCCCAACCGGAACCTGTTGCACATGCCGACAAATAAAAAGGTTAGGCTAACGCCTAGTGAGTTCAAGAGTTTTCATCATGATTGTATAATTCGTTAAACGTAAAGGATGTAACTTGAAATCATAATTTTCCAAAAAGATTTATAATAATTATGCAAACACCCATTTTTCCCAACACACAAATCATGTGACGAAAGCTCTCATATAAAGCATTTCCCAAAATAAACTCAAATCCAAAACTCACTCAAAACATGAATAAATATTAAATTTCCCAAATAATATAAACGTGAATAAAACTTCATTATTCAAAACATCCAAACAAGGATGAGACATAGTACACCGCCAATAAATCATGGAAAACAATCCATTTAAACATAATATGTCACCGAAAACATGGATAAACGTAAATAGTAAATACCCAAAACAACATCTTTCGGTGACGGGGGAGACCCGGTTCCATCGAATGTGACAGGCACACAAAGTTAGGTCACTTATCAATGTTCTCGAGATTCACATAGAGTCATGGATCCCCGTATCAAGCACACTATGAGCCCCACTGTGAGATGTCCAAATGACTCCAGTGTCTACTCGACCTCTAGACGAGTGTCACCACAAAAGTCACAAGTCCCCGTATCCGACTCCACATGGAACAACCACCGCAAGACTTAGCTCCGTATATGGCTACCAAGAGCACCATCGCAAGCTTACATAAAAACATGACTTGGGGACCACTCATTAGACTCATACATGGACACTAAAAACTCCATGATGAATAAACGGACTGGACTACACGGACCTCGAGTTCAACCACCCACGATCTATACCCCAAGTCCTCCACAAAGGGTCACACGGTTATCGAGTTCAACCACTGATAAGTGCATAATTTATCACATTCTAAGCACTTATTTTCTAGATATTTAGTCCTATTTTAGTTTCCCAATCACCATAATTGAGTCTTTTAGTTTGATTTTATCCTTTATTGTAGTTTAGAGCTAAGTAGGAGGAACGCGTTCTATTTGTGCTTATTTTGATAAAAATCTAACAGTTCGGTATGCTGCAGCAGGATGCTACATCATGGTTCGCAGTTCCTAGAAAGTACAAGACGTCACTTCATAAACTTTTTGTTAGAGAATCTTGTGGCCACCACCTCAGCCCTTCTTGCTAGCTGGAAGACAGGGCATCTTCAGGGAATAACATCATGGAGGAGGCTACTTTAAAAAGGCATCTTGTAAACCCTTTAGCCTTTGTATAATAACCATTGGTTAAAGGAATCTTTTGTACCTGTAATACTGACATAAGATGATCCCTCTTAGTATAAATAGGAGCTTAACTCCTGGTTATTTTGTACACCTTTCCTTGCCTTGTGCAAGTTACTTTTTAGTTCCTAGGTATTTTATTTTGTACTTCTAGTTTCTTCTAACAAGGAAACTAGCTAAGTAGTTCATCTAGCTACTTAGAGGCAATTGTTATCTTTTATTTGCTTTAATCTAAAATCGTTGGTACATATTTGTTCTTAATACTTACACTTCTGTTTGATCACTATGTTTTGTATGTGTTTTGGAGCGATGATGGGCTAATACCCCTAGCTTGGGTGTAAGTAATGGTTGGGAGATAAAGGCCCTTATGTGGTGGAAGATTGCTTTCGCTATTGGCTATCAACCTTGCTATTCACCCCTTGTTTCTAAGTTTCATCTAAGTAGTTTTCTTGACAAGGTGACGTATGTTGTTCTACTTAGATGAGTTGGACTTGAATGCGAGCCAACGTAAACTTTAGAGCTCTGAAGTGTAATAATATCAATTTTTATAAATTGTGAACTATATGAAAAGTTCAGTAAGATCTGTACTACATTGGTTGGGTTACCCGAATGCGTGGTACTGCCAATAGCTAGTCTTATCTAAACCTTGAAAGAGGGCTGGTCGTTTCAGTAGTGAGGTTGAGAACTAATGCTGCAACATATGCTGTAGCAATCTACCTAAGTACATTGTTGCTGTAATCCAGCCAGAACTTACACCTTTGCGTTTCTTTTACTCTTATAAAATCATTTTCAAAGTTGTTTAGTCACACAAAGATTATTCCCTTGAATTCTGTTCTTGAAATCACATTTTAAGTTTGGCTTAGATTAAATGCTTGCTTTATTTTCTCTGTGGGATCGATATTCGGTACTTAATACCACTTTATTACTTATTTTCAAAGCGATACTGGTTTGACATGTATACTTGTATGCTATCCCATTGTTGATTTTAGGGATACATATCCTAGAGACCAACCACCCACGATCTATACCTCGAGCTCCCGCTAACCATACATATTTCCAGTCCCAAAACATGGATAAAATTCCCATTAAACCAAATAACTGACTCATATGCATATGGATCCAATGCATTACAGTCTAAAATGTATGACTCTAAACGAATGAACAAATGCATTCAAAACATGTAACTTCCAAATAAAATGCAATTAAGTGCATAACACATCCAAAGCTCCATCTCGAGCTACTAAAACTGGGCAAATACCCCAAAGACTCATTTGAGTATAAATCAAGCCCAAAAAGGCAAAATAAACGTTTGGTTGAATACACGGGCCCAAACCGTTACGTAAACCAAAATACATATTTATTCATAATCTTTGTCTCTTAAAGCACAATTGGCCTTCGGCCCAAAATCAAAAGGTTTACAATTCTCAAAATGTTCATAAGGTCCAGATTGACCAAAATCCAACGACTCACGCGTTCACATTTTCAAAACGTACCGTATCATAAATTGTGCATAATCTTGACAACACTAAAAGCGTATTTTGACCAAATAATCTCCATTTATGAAATAAATTAAATAAACACCTTCAATCATGATTTATTTATCAAAGTATCCAAAAATCCCAAAAGTGGGTGTTTTATAAAGTTAAACACTTCAATACTCAAAACCCACCAAATAACTCAACAATGGATAATTTTCATGTAAACACATAATCACTTTAAAAATGACGTTTTTGGCATGTACAATCTTTTCACAGATCAACTTGAACTCACCTTGCTAGATTTAGGCTAAATCTAGATTTCCCCCCAATTTGAGCTCCTTTGAAGAAACTTGAATCCTCAAGCCAAATCTTCCAAAAACCTAGATCCACAAGTTTCCAACCATCAATATCCATATTCAACCATTTAGAATCGTTCACCCAAACATATTACATCAAAATCTCCACTTTGACCCAAAACCCCAATTTGACCTAACCTTTATCAAAATCGTCCAAACCAAAATTGGAGAAATATAACACCAGGAAATCTTCAATGACACATTTATAACTCATAAAGAAACTTGGAAATGAGGGGGATGAACTTACCACTTAGGTTTTGATGAAAACCTAGAAAACCCTAGCCACAACCTTGAAGAAATGGGTGGAGATGATGAACTCTTGCCCCCAGTTTCCAATCCTTAACTTGATGATTTACCACTTTAATTCTCAAAAATTTAAGACCTTAATGCCCCAAAATCGAAGCCAACGGAGTAGGAACATTCTTGGGAGGTTTTTGGAGAGAAATGGAAAAGATTAGAAGTGAGAAATGAGAGAAATGGCTGAAATCCCGTTTTGACAGCATTCTGACCCCTGGGTGCTACATTGACCAGCGACTATGACACATGTCAATGTCGCTGGTCATAGTCGCTCAGGAGGTACCAAAGTATGCTTTCCACCTGCGACTATGACACTGTCATAGTCGTCGGACATTGTAGCTCGACCCATACCAAGCCCCAAAACTCGACTTCTTCCACACCAATACTCCCGATACTCTTAGGGACTTTAAGTAATGTCTTCCCAACATAAATCCCACTATTTCAAGTTGTATAACGTTTGGGTGATATTTACTTACCGAAAGTACCGAACACCGTTTCGGCTATAACTTCTACGTTTTAGCTCCAATTTTGCTCCAGAAAGAACCGTTAAACCCGCATTTGAATTCCTCATCCAACAAGACTATAAAATCTAGGATCTCAGTCCAATCTCACATTTCCTCTATTTCTCTTAAAGATCGATTTCTACACTAACTTGAAATTGTACTTACCCAAAAATTACGGGTGTTAAAGTTATGGTTGTTTGTAAAATCCTATTAGATGCATTTTTGTAATATGTTTGGTTTGGTGTTGTGTCAGTTTGACTATTCAGTGAAATATGTGTTTCTACCACCTCTTTCAATCCAAACACGTGGTAACATGTTGCATTTGTACATGGGGGAACCTAACATTAGATTGTGCCTAGTGAGACCGTGTATTAACTCGCTCGAATAGTTGTGGAGATCGTTGCTTGTTTTTCTTTTTCTTCTTTACATCCATTCCGTATTAAATTATATTCTCTTTCTTGGGGCCAAGAAAGGTTTAGCTTGTGGGTGTTTTGTTAAGTGCATTTTGTGCATGCATTCATATTAGTTTATAATTCCATTTTGCATTTTGTTTAATCGTTTGCTTGTAGTTTTATTTATGTTTTTCGTTAATTTTCGTATAATAATTGATTAGGGATATTACATTGGTACTTTCGTGTTTTCGTCGTATTTTGACAGGTTTTTGCATTGAAATATAGAGATGGATGGACATGAATTTCAAAGCACTTGATCAATCGTTATAATGGTGTATGAATTCAAGAATCATGGGACAAAGTTGGAGCACATTTGAAAGAAAAGAAGTCATGAGGGTGGCTTATGAGAATAATGAAAGCAAAAGGTGTATTATTGAAGAGAAACAAACTTGAGGGGCTGTTTTAAAAATATAATTATATATAGTTTTGTTTTAGGTTTTGAACACCATCTTCTTCTCCCCCACGACCTACAGCCGTTTCTTCACATTCTTCTTCTTTTTCTTTGTGTTTTTCTAGTTTTTAGGTTTTAGTTTTTATATTTTGTTCAATATTTTTAGTTTAGATTTAAATTTAGGTTTGTGATTTCTTCATCCTTGAGCATACGAAGATGCAATGTTTTGGCGGATCGGATATGAAGATGAAATGTGACAGATTGTCATCCAACATTCAACATCCATTGTAACGTTTCATTTTCTCCACACATTATTTTTATATTTGAATTTATAAGTTAAAATTCGTGTTTATTTATTGTTAATGTTTTTCTCCTTGTATTTATTTATTGTGCTTTTTAATTTTTTGCATCGTTCTTAAATTTAATTTACTGCTTCCGTAGGTTTAAAAACAATTCTTGGAGAGTGACACTCCTTGGATCGATCTTTATTGATTTCTTAGATTAATTTTTTCCGTTTTCATTAGTCTTGGGGGGGGGGGGGTACATTCGTGCATCTCCAAATAATAATTAATAGTGATTTGTGAAGGAACGTTAAAAAAGTCAATATCTACGAATAACTCTAGAACCCTTGTATTGACTTTTCTATTTTAAAAGGCCAAAAGTTTTAGTAAAATAATTTACTTTTGAACTCTTTTATTTCATTTTAATTTGAAAGTTTCATGCATTTCAATCTAATTTATTTTGAAATTGATATAAGTTTGCAAATGTGGTTCTTTCTTGTTGTAAGTGAATGCAACGAAAAGATGAGGGTGTGATTATGTACTTTCTCATGGTACGTAAATACGGTCGTAAAATCTCATCTCGTCTCGTCAACAAAACCCACACAGCCGCGTAGATTTTCATTTCTCTGAATTCAAGCAGACACCAAAATCTTTTTCATCGCTGTTACTCCATCGTTGTTCAAAGCAAAGGAAGCGTATGCGTTCATGATACACCTATAGAGACAGAAACTCATGTTGGCAGCGAGATCTAGAGAGAGAAACAAGTGGAGCATGAACCTGTACACCAAGCAGAAGCCGAAACCGAAGCGGCTACGTCCGAAGCTTGAACGAAGGAACGCAATCAAGAACATCGATTACGACGCATCTACATCTACATCTTCATTATCATTCGACAATTCATCTGCTCCCCGAACTCGATCACTTGATATTTCATCGCTAACCGATAAAACGAGTTTTCGAATTGAAGGAATTGATGGCGAATTCGACGTGATCTGCAGGTCTCTAGGGCTTTCAGGACCGGAGGATTTCGCGATATCGGAGGATGATTGGGAAGCGCATAGGGCTGTTAGTTTACCGTCTAGCTCTAGAATTCATCGTTTTCGTAGGGTTTCGACTATAGAATCGCCGGAGAGTGATTTATCGGAGAGTTTTGGAAGTAAAATTAGCTTTAGTGATGATGAAGTGAAGACTGACGACGAGTGTTCGACGTCTGCCGAGGATGGGGAAGCTAAGGTTTTGTTGACAAATGGAGTTAAGAAGCGTGACGATGACGTCAGCATTGGTGGAATCAATAAAGATAGGCTTGGAAATGAGTATTCAGAAACAAGCAATGGCGTTGGTTTAGCGAATGCTGAAACGGCTAGGGTTTTGGAAGACGGTGGTGGTGGTGATGATGACGACACGGATAAAACGCTTGAGGGGCGACAAGCGGATGGTGAAAGTGGAATTAAGGGTCCACGGCCACCGTTACTCGCTCCTCCACCTGTGTCCCGAGTGATTGTGGATGATATGGGTTCAAATTGGGATTTAATTCGGAGTTTTGCTCCAAGGGATGATGAAGACTTGAAATCAGACGGACCAGTTGAGAATGGGATTGCTATAAGCAAGGGAGAGCCAAGCGGGACGATGACATCAATAATAATCGATACTATTGTCCCACCATTGGGTTCAGATACGTTGGATGATGTTTCCATTAGCGTGGCTGCTGATCTTCAGTATTCTTCTTCGCCCACTAGACAATTCAGGGGCAGTTTTAAAAACTGGCAGAAGGGTGATGTTCTTGGAAGTGGTTCGTTTGGGACTGTTTACGAAGGCTTTACTGAGTAAGCGAGATTTAAGTATTACTGCAGCTAAACTACAACTGCTATCATCATATATGTTTCTTATATTTTTACATGCTACTTTGATACTCCACTGAATTCAGAACAACCACTTGAAAACTCTCCTAGGGCAGGTTGACTCACCTTATCTCTCACTATTTGCATAATAAGGTTTGTATCTTCCAGGGAAGCCTTGGTCTTTAAAGATGCAGCCCAAACAAACTACCCTGCACTAAAACTTGTAGGAGGTTAATTGCTGGCAATACTGTACTGCTCTACTTTGCTAGTTTTATAACAAATTTGTCTTGAGTGATAGGATGGTGGGAATGAAGAGATAGGTGTGTTACCCGAATGACAAAAAGTTATGGGCATTTTTTTGGATAGACCCTAGTTTTTCATGCCAACAACATGGTACACCTCCTTTACGTTTTACTTACAAAAGAAGAGGGAAGTAATTTTGTTTTGTTCTAAATAAGGCTTGGGGGCATTTTGGGCTTTTTACTTTTCAATAAGGAGCGGGAGCGGGAATCTCTTTTCAGGGGAGAGGGATTTCTGTTTTGGGCATTCAGTTTGTGTGCTACTTGTAATTGAGCGTTGCTCAGGGAGAGTCCATGGCCTCTCGAATGCCATAGGAATTGTTTTTCCATTTGTTTCAGTCAATTCAATACAGCAGATAGCCCCAATTTGCACCACAACACCAGTGGTCCCCATAGGCCCTTATATTCTTCTACTGTTAGCAACTCAGGGGCTGTTTGACCGTTGCTGAATGGTTTGGTGCAGAATGATTAAGTGGTCAGAATGGTTAAGAGGTTTTTATGATACAGTGCAAAATGAAATATGGTTGTTTGGTATTTGTTTAGAATGAAATCAAGGTGCTGAATGGTTAAGGGTGGCCCAAGATGCTAAATCATTCAGAGGGTTTTGGAACCATTAAGAGACAATTTTTTTTTGCCAAACAAGATTCACCTCTGAAAGATTCAGAGGTTGCCTCTTAATGGAACTATTAAGAGGTAAACAAACAGCCCCTCAGTAATTAGGTTCTTCACAGTGATGAGAAACTAAGCTACTTGAAATTTCCTATTCCAGACAACTAAATTAATACCTCATTGCAAGGCTTTTCCATCCTCAGGATATATTTTTGTGGGTCAGGCATGGACGGTGAACACTTGAAAAGTAGCAATAAAGATGTCGGTTTCTAATTCTTCTATGCTTCATATCTAGTCGTGGATGGTTGGTCCAGCCCTTCTTATTTGATATAGGAAATATATTAGTTGAATAGTTATGCTAGATTTCCCATGACCTTTTTTATTCAGGGGCACATTATATGTTGACTCCAGTGATCTGGCGAGATTAATTCGAAGATTGCTTTCGTAACTTTCTTCCCATA
Organism: Saussurea involucrata; assembly: GCA_033807775.1. Lineage (NCBI taxonomy): Eukaryota > Viridiplantae > Streptophyta > Magnoliopsida > Asterales > Asteraceae > Saussurea > Saussurea involucrata. Next base: position 35,603,424 of record CM066323.1, read on the forward strand.
ACTATGTTGCTCATAATTGCGATCCCCAAAACCCTTGCTAACCTATTTTCACATAATTCTCATGCTGCATTGTTCCATGAATTTACCCAGAAAAACCAAAGGGCCTTAAAGTAGATCCATCTCTGCATAACAGGGTCTTATCCATTGACTCACAACATTCACAGAACTCAGTCGGCAAGAGCAGGATCTAAGTACAAAACTGAATAACTACATATAGAGCATACATGGATAAATTATTGAGGGTGTAAAAGTGACGCATATAAATAAGATTTAGCTACAATGTTAAAGGGGTAGTGCAGTCCCTTGGTGTTGAGATGATCCTATGTTCACTTGAGAGAGGTTTCCATGTCAATGTCGCCTTGTTGGCTGTTTGGTATGTTTTAAGAGATGGTGACTTGGAGGATTAGTTCTTTGTTAGTCTTGAAGATTTAAGCATGGGAGTGGCAACTGATTCTCTATGTTCCCTATGATCGTGTGGTGTGCACTGTGAGCCCTCAGGTCTGCCATTTAGCTTATAATGACTAATGAGTTATCATGAAGGCTGTTGAGCCTTGTTTAAGGTGCATTGCTAAATAGGGTTTTCGGAGGTGATGCTTCGTTAGATTAGTGAAGACTTGATGAACTGATACTAAATGTGGACTAAAGTATGATCATCATTGACTCTACGCCACATGTAGCTTTCCCAATGTTAATTGTTAAAGCCAGGGCTGTTACAGAAGATGAGCAGTTTCTGATATGTATTGAAGTAATTCTTTGTCGATTTTAGAATGTCCATTTAGGGTAAGCACTTAAGCCAAAGCCTGGCATTAATCAGAAATTCTTTTTGATCTTTTATCTTTCATATTGCAAGTCTTCCCCCCTCACATCTCATTTTGATAGAGGGAAATGGAATTCTGCTGTATAGTCAGGTGATGAATAACATATGTCGGTTCAGTCACCCTTCTCTCTTCACCTTTTCCTCTGAAGTTATCTCATTACATCTGCTTTTTTTGCAGACATGGGGACTTTTTTGCTGTGAAGGAGGTTTCTTTGCTTGATCAAGATAGCCAGGGAAAGCAGAGCATTGCTCAACTCGAGCAGGTGTTTATTGTCTGTCATTTGACTTGTTTCTTCAAGTTATTTGTATGTTCATATCCATAAAATCCTGGGTTTCTGCATACTCAGTGCCTTTTGTCTTCCTATTATTATTTCAGGAGATTTCTTTATTAAGCAAGTTTCGTCATGATAACATAGTTCGATATCTTGGAACAGATACGGTATGCATTTCATCTCTTAAGCGCTTCTTTTTCATTGGAGACTTAAAGCAAGCTTCCAGCTGATAACTTCCTGGAAGAGCTATCTAAAACTAAAAGTCATCATATATATTTGAGGCACGGGAATCAAAGTATGTTGGAAGCACTGTAATCGGATGCAGGATATTACAAATTTAGTGAATAGAACAATCGAAATTAAATTGAAGTGTAACTATGTACAATATGAAACTCTTCTTTTCTATGAAACTGTAATTTTACTTGGGGCCCAGATTACTTATTGATCAAACTTTAACTCCAGGTGTTAAGGACTTCTTAACCAAACCAAAAATTGATGTTATCTTTTTTCCGCAATAAATGCATGCATGGTAACTTGATATGATGTTTCAGGGTGATGGTAAGCTATATATCTTTCTTGAGCTTGTAACAAAAGGTTCGCTGGCAAGACTCTATCAGAAGTATGACCTGCGGGATTCCCAAGTTTCATTTTACACCAGGCAGATTTTGAGTGGTTTGAATTACCTCCATGAACGAACCGTGGTTCATAGGTAAACCTTCTTCTGATTTTAGTGCTATCTAAGTTCTATGGAGTATGGATATAGCATCAGATATTTTCTAATTTGATTGTTATATTTCATGTATCAGGGATATCAAATGTGCCAATATATTGGTTGATGCTAGTGGATCCGTGAAGCTTGCGGATTTTGGATTGGCAAAGGTAAATAAAGCACAAGGTTCTTCAATATCTTTTTTTCTTTCTCCAATGATTATTTTCTAATACAATTGAATACATATACACATGTGTATATCCACAGGCAACAGCATTGAATGACATTAAATCTTGCAAAGGGACTCCATATTGGATGGCACCAGAGGTTACCTTTATTCTCTTAATTGAAGTTTTGTATTTGGCTGTATCTATTTTCTAGGGTTTGGTCAGAAGGTGGATCCTAGTACTATTGGCGGCTTTCTGTTGGATGTTTTGCATTAACAACTTTCGTTCTGTATCCTTAGGTTGTTAATAATCGAGCAAGCAATGGCTATGGACTTGCAGCGGATATATGGAGCCTTGGTTGCACCGTGTTGGAGATGTTGACACGTAAAGTTCCATATTCTCACTTGGAAGGGGTATGCATAACAATTTCCTTGTTATCTTAGATTTCTTTTTCTGTTAGGGGTTGTTTACTTATAACTTAATGAGCTTAATGGTCCGGGCAGCTTATTTGTGAGTGTTTCTTTACAGCTTAATCATGAAGCCATTAAGCTAGGCTATATGGAATAAGCCAGGATCCCTCACTTGTCGCCATTAAGCCACCCCAAACAAATTAATACCACTATACCAGAAATGCCCATAGATAATCCAAACTTCTCTGTTTCCCTCCCTCAAACCCACTTGTCTCTTGTCCCTCAGACAGACAGACAACATAACCCATACAGTGCTTAATGTAAAAAAAAGTAAACAGCCCCTTAATTCCATATCAAGTATGTTGAACTAGATCTTATCCCTGTTGCATCTAACCTAACATCTGCCTTTTCCTTCTTAATTTCACTTTTAGTAAATATAGTTTCTTGTTAATGTATTTTGCCATTTTTCTAGCAGTTGATTCTAGGTTATCTTATTGTAACAAGGGTGTATTTTGGTTTCCCAGATGCAAGCACTGTTTAGAATTGGTAGGGGTGAACCTCCTCCAATCCCTGAGACATTGTCTGCTGAGGCTAAGGATTTCATTCTTAAATGCTTGCAAGTCAATCCAAAAGACCGACCTACTGCTGCTCAACTATTGGAGCACCCATTTTTGAAGAGATCAGGTTCTATGAACTCAGTGCTTGCTTCTCCACTCTACAATGGCATGCAGTTGTAGCAGCTTTATATAACCTCCCATTGCAAAGTATATGGGTAAGTTAAGGTTTCAAAAATAGTTTTTATTTATTTATTTGATGTTTTAGTTAAACAAGTGAAGTGAGAAGCATTTGAAAGTCGTGAAGGACAGTAGTTTGATATGGTAATTTTTACCTTACCCTATCAAAACCCAACCAAACCAGAGAGTAGAGAGTTGAGAGATGAGAGATGTTTCTTTGATTGCCCCTACTAAAAGCAAAAAGCAATAAAAACAAGGAGACATGTAAAAAAGTAGCATCTTGACATAGTACCATAGTTTCATAGGAGTATATGCAAATACACAAGAGGTACTAGGAGCTTAAGAGCAATACACTATCTAAAGTCTCTAGCCATCTCCTTTTCAGGCTCCTTCAAACCATGTCACGCTATCAAAGGTCTTCTCCAAATCTTTGAACACTATTTTGTAGGTCCTTACCACATGCTCTTTAATTCTCCATGAGGACCTGAACTGCCCCAGTTGATGACCTCCCTGGCATGAAGGCATATTGATTTCTGACACCTTTGTTTCGCGTCGCATCTGGGCCTCAATCATCCGTTCCCATAATTTCATGGTGTGGCTTAAATAGCTTTTTACTGCCGTACTTGTCATAGTTATGTGCGTCACCGTTGTTCTTATGTTGTGGCACAACCACACTAACTTGTACATATTTTAGAAGAATCATGTTTTTTTATGCAATGGTTAAATGAGATATTTGGAAGATGCTTGTGTGCATTATTCATATATGAAACCTAACAGAAATCTGGTTGGTGTAGTCTGGAATTGATTGTGGGTGAAGTTGGAGAGCAAGTGTGGATAGGTGGTTGTGAAGACATGGTACTATTAGTGTTTTGATTTTGATGTATGTTTATTTGGTTGTAAGTTTGCATTTGCCATTTGTTTGTTGTATAAGAGTTGCATAATTTGTTTATAGAGAGATGTACATAATTTGGAAAAATAAAAATAGGAAAGGAAGTTGTTTAATTGATGAAACAGGTCAGCATTTGTAGCAGTCCTAAAATGTATGTATAAATATCATGAATGACCTGTTTGTTAGCAGTAGCAGTTTAATGAGCTTAACGAGACTCGTAGCTTATTCGGTTAGTAATACACGATTGTTTGGTAGTCGCTTAATGATATGGAAAGTGGCTTATTCAGTAAGCTTTTAGGAGGGACTTTATGTAGAAAACCAAGTTCTGTCCAAATCTGTCTCCCTTATGCTCCTTCCATCTATAAAAAAATCCTCAAACAAATACCTTTCCAATCTATACATATAAATTACTTCTCACATACAACTTTATTCATACAGAACTTAATATACATAACTTAATAGAAAACCAACCATCCTCTTTCTCTGAAATACCATGAGGCAACACCATGCCCAACCACTTTTGTATATCATGGATAAGAACGGTCTGAACTGAACTGATGGTCCTCGCTAGGCTCACTTTACAAATTACAACATCAAAAAGGGTGCTTGTCCTCTTATAATGTAACCCACAATCTATAAACATATCATGTCACTTAATTCCACAAGCAATCAAAAATAAAATGAAAAATAATAATTAAGAGCATATATGTCACTTTTATCCTGCCCGTTGTTTAGAAAATGATCCATTTTCTAACAGATTAAGAGGGTGTTTGGGAGTGTGTTTTAAAAATGCTTATTGACTTATTGGTTTCTCAAGAAGTCAATAAGTTAAAAAAGGTGTTTGGAAAACTCAAAAGTGCTTTTAAAACTGCTTTTCCATTGCCTTGCAAACACGATTTTTAAGAAGTAACAAACCCTTGACTTTTGGATTTGAAAAGTGCTTCTTGAGTTCAAAATTACAAAAATAACCTTTTTTTTATTATATTTTTTTATATAATAAATTTTATTATATTATATATTTGTAAAAAAATAATTTTTAAAAAAAATAATTTTTGTCTAAAAATAACTTATTTGTTAAAAAAAATATTTGTTAAAAAAAATATTTTTTTTGTCTAAAAATAGAGATGTCCTTTTTGGTCATTTTACATGTATAAGCTAAGCCAAACACTTTTTAAAAAATAACTTATTGACTTATTGACTTTTTCTACCACAAAAGCTAATCCAAACACTTTTTTAAAAACTCTTTTTCCAAAAGCAATAAGTCAATAAGCACTTTTAGCCAAAAGCACTTTTGGACTAAAAAAGCACTCCCAAACACCCTCTAAAGTGCCTACCATGCAAAAATTGCAAAGGATCGTTTTTTAAAGAAATTTCTTTTACAGATAACTTGCGACTGCAAATTGAAAGAGAAATCCAGTGTTGATATAAAACGTAGCAGTTGACTGCAAAAGTCAAAATCCCTAAAAAAAATTACATCCATCTCCAACAGATTCTCTATTTTAGAGAATTCTACATTAAATATATTATTAAAATATTCAAAACATTATTACCTTCAATAAATTTTTTTAAAAAAATTAATAAAATATTGAGTCTCTCTCACAGCTACAGTAATATAGGGATTTTAGGGATTTAGCCAAATACAGAGAAAATTTTAGGGAATCTCATAAAATCCCTATTTTAGGGATTGAGATATGGATGCTGTTGGAGATGGTTTTAGAGTGAAAATCCCTATATTCCCCAATTTTTTCTATTATAGAGATGCTGTTGGAGATGCTCTAACTTGGTCCACTCCACCTGTTTTGTTTGCGGATGATATCATATGGGTTGGACTTGGTCAATGGTTATGGATTGGAGTATTGCTCACGGGAAGACCATGACTTGACCCACCACCCACCACTTGACTCAAATGCTACTAAAACGTTGTGGATGACACAGACACAGACACAGACACAGACACAGTGTTTTTTGTCAAGGAAGGAGAGACGAGAGGGATGAATCCACCACTTCAACCATCTGCTTCAGATGACTCTTCTACTGAATCGTTCAGGGGCAGTTTTACTTTTACAAACTGGCAAAAGGGTGATATTCTTGGAAGCGGTTCAATGGGCCCCGTTTATGAAGGTTTCAATGAGTAAGTGACGCTTATTTATCACTGTATATCATGTACACAATCATCAATTCATCATCTATGGGTTTGTAATGTTTTTTAGAATTTGTTGATCATGATCCCCTGACCCAAATAAGAAAATGGTATTCCAAGTGTTTGTTTTAATGTCAACCTCATGTAGCATCCTTTAGGGTGTGTTTGGTACACAGGACAAGAACTGGACAAGGATCATTGCCTCACGTTTGGCAGGACTTTTATGTGGAACAGACAAGAACAAAGTGGAGCAAAGTCGAACAAGCCTGTTCCACCCCACCCCACCCCATCGAAACAGACTTATGTTTATGTTTTACCAATATAACCTCATAATAAAATCTAATTCTTTTCTAAAACATCAAATACATATTTTATATTTTATTCATTCTTTAAATTTTATTTATTGTATTTTATCAAATTGTTATCTGTTATGTTCTGTTCTGTCTACCAAAACAACTGTGTATTGTCCTGTCCTGTTCTATCCTGTGTGCTTACCAAACTCACCCTTATAGTCATGAGAGAAGTACTATGTTAGTGTCTCCTTGTTGGCCATTAGATATGCTTCAATAGGAGGTGATTTGGAGGACTAAGGGGCTGTTTGTTTACCACTTAATAGTTCCATTAAGAGGCAACCTCTGAATCACTAAGAGGTGAATCTTGTTTGGCAAAAAAAATGTCCGCCTCTTAATGGTTCTAAAACCATCTGAATGATTTTGTATCTTGGGCGTCCCTTAACCATTCAGCACCCTAATCTCATTCTAAGCCTAAACAATCTTATTTCATTTTGCATTATATCTTAAGAGCATCTTAATCATTCTGACCACTTAATCATCCTGCACCAAACCATTCAGGCTTCAGCAACGGCTAAACAGCCCCTAACTCTTTGTTAATATGGAAGGTTTCAGTTGTTAAAGCTTCTTATGTGTTTTTATGCCAATTTTACAATTTCCATTTATGGGTAAGCACTCAAGCAGAAGCATGGGTTTCCTTTGTTTAGTATCAATTCATCAGATTTAATACCCCTTTTCCTATGATATTATCTCATTACAATTTACATCCTCTGATGTGATCATTGCTTTTGTTTACAGGCAGGGGTTCCACTAACTTATTTTTATCAAAAACCTATTTCCAAAAACCTTCTCCAATGCAAAACCTCTATCAAAAGCTTTTTCATCAACCTTTTTTACTAAAAAGCTAATGCAAAAAACAGGTCGGTGTACACCAACCCTTTCACCAAAAAGCTTTTCACTCCAATGCCAAAAAATCCATTAAAAAGCTTTTTGTAGTAGTAAAAACCTATTAAAGACTTTTGCATTGGAGATGCTCTAAGCACTTGAGCCAAAGCCTGCCATTAATCAGAAATTCTTTTTGATCTCTTATCTTTCATATTGCAAGTCTTCCCCCCTCACATCTCATTTTGATAGAGGGAAATGGAATTCTGCTGTATAGTCAGGTGATGAATAACATATGTTGGTTCAGTCACCCTTCTCTCTTCACCTTTTCCTCTGAAGTTATCTCATTACATCTGCTTTTTTTTTTGCAGACATGGGGACTTTTTTGCTGTGAAGGAGGTTTCTTTGCTTGATCAAGATAGCCAGGGAAAGCAGAGCATTGCTCAACTCGAGCAGGTGTTTATTGTCTGTCACTTGACTTATTTCTTCAAGTTATGTGTAGGTTCATATCCATAAAATCCTGGGTTTCTGCATACTTAGTCCTTTTTGTCTTCCTATTATTATTTCAGGAGATTTCTTTATTAAGCAAGTTCCATCATGATAACATAGTTCGATATCTTGGAACAGATACGGTATGCATTTCATCTCTTAAGCTCTTCTTTATCATTGGAGACATAAAGCAAGCTTCCAGCTGATAACTTCCTGGAAGAGCTATCTAAAACTAAAAGTCATCATATATAATTTGTTACAAATTTAGAAAATAGAACAATTGAAATTAAATTGAAGTGTAACCATGTACAATATGAAACCCTTCTTTTCTATGAAACTGTAATTTTATTTGGGGCCCAGATTCCTTATTAATCAAGGAGTGCAATAATAATTACAACTTTATCTCCAGGTGTTAAGGACTTCTTAACCAAACCAAAAATTGGTGTTATCTTTTTTCTGCACTAAATGCATGCATGGTAACTTGATATGATGTTTCAGGGTGATGGTAAGCTATATATCTTTCTTGAGCTTGTAACAAAAGGTTCGCTGGCAAGACTCTATCAGAAGTATGACCTGCGGGATTCCCAAGTTTCATTTTACACCAGGCAGATTTTGAGTGGTTTGAATTACCTCCATGAACGAACGGTGGTTCATAGGTAAACCATCTTTTGATTTTAGTGCTATCTTAAAGTTCTACGGATATAACATCAGATATTTTCTAATTTGATTGTTATATTTCATGTGTTAGGGATATCAAATGTGCCAATATATTGGTCGATGCTAGTGGATCCGTGAAGCTTGCGGATTTTGGATTGGCAAAGGTAAATAAAGCACAAGGTTTTTCTTCTTCAATATCTTTTTTTTCTCCATATGATTATTTTCTAATACAATTGAATACATATACACATGTGTATATCCACAGGCAACAGCATTGAATGACATTAAATCTTGCAAAGGGACTCCATATTGGATGGCACCAGAGGTTACCTTTATTCTCTTAATTGAAGTTTTGTATTTGGCTGTATCTATTTTCTAGGGTTTGGTCAGAAGGTGGATCCTAGTACTATTGGCGGCTTTCTGTTGGATGTTTTGCATTAACAACTTTCGTTCTGTATCCTTAGGTTGTTAATAATCGAGCAAGCAATGGCTATGGACTTGCAGCGGATATATGGAGCCTTGGTTGCACCGTGTTGGAGATGTTGACACGTAAAGTTCCATATTCTCACTTGGAAGGGGTATGCATAACAATTTCCTTGTTATCTTAGATTTCTTTTTCTGTTAGGGGTTGTTTACTTATAACTTAATGAGCTTAATGGTCCGGGCAGCTTATTTGTGAGTGTTTCTTTACAGCTTAATCATGAAGCCATTAAGCTAGGCTATATGGAATAAGCCAGGATCCCTCACTTGTCGCCATTAAGCCACCCCAAACAAATTAATACCACTATACCAGAAATGCCCATAGATAATCCAAACTTCTCTGTTTCCCTCCCTCAAACCCACTTGTCTCTTGTCCCTCAGACAGACAGACAACATAACCCATACAGTGCTTAATGTAAAAAAAAGTAAACAGCCCCTTAATTCCATATCAAGTATGTTGAACTAGATCTTATCCCTGTTGCATCTAACCTAACATCTGCCTTTTCCTTCTTAATTTCACTTTTAGTAAATATAGTTTCTTGTTAATGTATTTTGCCTTTTTTCTAGCAGTTGATTCTAGGTTATCTTATTGTAACAAGGGTGTATTTTGGTTTCCCAGATGCAAGCACTGTTTAGAATTGGTAGGGGTGAACCTCCTTCAATCCCTGAGACATTGTCTGCTGAGGCTAAGGATTTCATTCTTAAATGCTTGCAAGTCAATCCAAAAGACCGACCTACTGCTGCTCAACTATTGGAGCACCCATTTTTGAAGAGATCAGGTTCTAAGAACTCAGTGCTTGCTTCTCCACGCTACAATGGCATGCAGTTGTAGCAGCTTTCAATAACCTCCCATTGCAAAGTATATGGGTAAGTTAAGGTTTCAAAAATAGTTTTTATTTATTTATTTGATGTTTTAGTTAAACAAGTGAAGTGAGAAGCATTTGAAAGTCGTGAAGGACAGTAGTTTGATATGGTAATTTCTACCTTACCCTATCAAAACCCAACCAAACCAGAGAGCAGAGAGGTTGATTTCTTGAAGACCCTCGACTTGCAAAATGATAGCAAAAAACAAGGATACATGTAAGAGAAGTAGCATATTAAGATAGTAAAAATAGCCTTAATCATGTGTTACATTTTTTTCCACTTCTCCATCCCCTTGAATCATGGAACCTAGTTACTTGAACTTGTCCATTTGGGGTATCTTATGATCTCCAATTCTGTATGTTCCCAACCAAAGTTGCACCATGGGTACTCGCCTCTACCCTAGAGAGTTGAGAGATGTTTCTTTGATGGCCCCTATTACAAGCAAAAAGCAAGAAAATCAAGGAGACATGCAAAAAAAAGTAAGCATATTGACATAATTTCATTGGAGTATATGCAAATACACAAGAGGTACTAGGAGCTTAAGATAATAGATAGAACATAGCAGAAATAAAACATGAAAAATGGGAAAAACTAGAGCAATACACCATCTATCTAAAGTCTCTAGCCATCTCTTTTTCAGGCTCCTTCAAATCATGTCACACGACACGCTATCAAAGGCCTTCTCCAAATCTATGAACACTATTTTGTAGGTCCTTACCGCACGCTCTGTAATTCTCCATGAGGACATGAGTTGATGACCTCCCTGGCATCAAGGCATATTGATTTTCTGCTTCATGCTAGCTGCATCTTGGCCTCAATCATCTGTTCCCATAATTTCATGGTGTGGCTAAATAGCTTTATAGGGCTGTACTTGTCGTAGTTCTGTACATCACCGTTGTTCTTATGCAGTGGCACAACCACACTAATTTGTACATATTTTAGAAGAATCATGTTTTTTCTGCTCCATGAACATAAATGCGATGTTTATATGGAATTCGGAAGATGCGATGTTTATATTATTCATATATGAACCTAACAGAAATGTGGTTGGTGTATTCAGGAATTGATTGTGGGTGGAGTTGGAGAGCAAGTGTTGATAGGTGGAACATGTTTATTTGGTTGTAAGTTTGTATTTGTCATTTGTTTGTTGTAAAGAGTTGTATGATCTGTTGGAGAGCATTAGTAGCAGTCCAAAAATCAGTCAAGGTTTCATTGATGTTGAAAAATAATAATTAAGAGCATATATTTCATTTTTATTTGAAAGTAACAACCTCTTCCCTACATTTTTGATGACTATGGTTTTGACAAATCCTTGTTTTATCCATTCATTCCCATTACCTCACTTTCAGGGGTTTTTGGTTGGGGTATTAGACAGTAATTAATGGAAATGATATTAATTGTGTTAGTTTGGTTCAAAAGGGGAATGCAAAAGAAATAATTAATGATGTTTGGTTGGAGGCAATGCAATCAATTATAATAGAAAGGTCCAAAAACCATTCCACTCTAAATTGGGTGGGAATGAACCATATTAATCCATCGCCGACACCCTCGGTGAAACTTTGTGAAACCTTGAAGAAATCGACCATTCTGGATACATCGCTCTAAAACTTTGGTTAGATTGCTGAAACCTAGATAGACTACAAATCAATCGTTCTCTGTTTCTCCTCTTCTATTCCACTCTAAATTGGACGAGAGAGAGAAGATATCTTTTACAAACCATCCATTAGTACAAGCCATGCAAAGTAAGATAATTACATAAATAATGAAAATTTATTTATTATGATTTGAATATTTATGAAAAAATTATAAGAGTTCCTTTATTTTTTACGACACTTTGTATTTGAAAACAATCGAGATATTCAATGAATCACATGTTCATTATACTAGATGAACGGTTGACAATACTTTATACTAATGGTTGGATTTGTAAATGAAACCACCTGTCTCTCACTATATAACTGTAACACCCCGATTTTCGTTATAAGTAGTTTATGTAATTGTTTTGCATGTTCAAGTATTTTATTGGTATAACATGACTCGTACCTCGTTAAGATCTATTCAAGGGCTGAATGGGGGATCAAATGAGGCTTAGTGCCCTTTGGGCGATAGTGACCGGCGAGAGTGACAGTGTCACTATCGCATGGTCACAATCGCCTGGTTTGTACCGCAAGATTTGGATTTTCAGGCATTGGGTTTCAGGCATTGGGTTTCAGGCGATAGTGACAGTGTCACTATCGCATGGTCACAATCGCTCGTTGTGTACCGAGACTTTTGGGGTGTTGAGCGAGAGTGCCCCGGCGATAGTGACAGTGTCACTATCGCCCTGTCACAATCGCACCGACTGTTTTAGGTATAAAAATGAGAGTTTCGGATTTTTAGCTCATTTTGAAGATTAGCTGAGATTTTGGCAGACGATTTTCTTTCTCTCAAGGTAGGGTTTCGTTGTTCTTCATTCTTCCCATAAATAATTGATTGATAAGGGTATTAATGGCTATTATTGTTGGGTCCTAGGTGTTCAATCTCAACTTCTTGGGTTGTTAGCTAAAAGTGGTCAAGAGCAAGAGTTCTCAATCCTAGGGTTCTCATAATTGAGCTTTAAAGGTGAGTAACTTTGATTCAAAAGTATACTTGTTACATAAATTACTCTATCAATTCACTTATTGCTAACAAATTTGTCTTGAAGTATACTTTGAGCCAATAAGCTCTTATTTCTCTAAAGGGGAAGTTTAAGGGGCTTAAAGGTAAGATAAAGGTGATGGGGTATTATGTTTTACTTGTAATTGCATCTTGTATGATGGTGATCATTGGAAATTGGTTAAACCTAAATGTTAGGGTTTGGAGCTTAATGGATTAAGCTATGTCTTAATGAAGAAATTATGACTATGATGGAAGTGACTTAATATGCTAATTTAATATGTGTTGCCATGTTAAACGATAAACTCATGATATCACTTATATGTATGTGATATTTGGAGGATTCCCGGTATGTAGATATCATGTGCTTAATGAGATAGTTGGACTGTCTTTTATGAAATTCAGCTTTGGGATATATATGAACTGCTTGGAGTAGTTGATTGTTGGTATTCACAAATTGGAGGAGTCTCTAAGTAGACATTAGGAAGATATAATCTTGGACACTTACCTTGGAGGTTTGTGTATCGATCCACGCTTTCGGGATTTATACCATATAGGTAGTCCCGATGTGCCGGGCCTTGAGGCGTTACCTTGAAGGTAGACGCTAAGGTGTATCTTCAAAGACGATGTAACTTGAGTTGATGTTTGGGGTCTTCCCATAAAGTCTGATTTGTGAATGACCAAGGTAGTATTTCTTATATGACATACTTGCATGTTTTACTATGTGTTTGACTCACTAGGCATTCCACGCCTAACACTTGTTGTTTGTTTAATGTGTGTCACAGGTTCTAGTGGTGCCATTCCTAGGAAGGCATAGATGGGGACTTGTGAGCGTGGGGAATACTTTTGAGATGCCAAAGTTAGAAGAGCAAAGTTGGTCAATGACACCTTTTGTAATCTTATTTCTTTATTAGAGATTAGATTAGTCGGTTGTCATTTAGTTGTAAATATTACACTTGGTTGTTAAAACAGGCATATGTAATTTCCCCTTTTGAGCTCGTGCTATGGCATTGTATATATCACTCTTCCGTTTTATGGAAGTTTTTGTTGACCCTGATTTTGGGGTGTCACAATAACCGTTCAGTTGTACAGGTGAATGGTTACTAAGGTGTTGGTCAGTTTTTCATTCTTTTTTATCTATGATTGAGGCCAGAGAAGCTGATATCTTCAAATATGGATGCTCCAGTAGTTGAGCAGCAGTAGGTCGATCTTTTGGATTCACATACAAGCATTTACGTATGAAATCCTTAGCCTCAGCAGACAATGTCTCAGGGATTGAAGGAGGTATACCCCTACCAATTCTAAACAGTGCTGGCATCTGGGAAACCAAAATACATCCTTGTTACAATAAGAATCAGCTGCTAGGAACAGGGCAAAACACATTACAGAGAGAATATATTTTCTAAAAGTGAGATTGTTAAGGAAAAGGCAGATGTTAGGTTTGATGCAAAAGAAATCAGATCATGTTCAACATATTTATTTATATGGAATTGCGTCAAAGAGAAAATCAAAGATAACATACCATTTCCAAGGGGGAGTATGGAATTTTACGTGTCAACATCTCCAACACAGTGCAACCAAGGCTCCATATATCCGCTGCAACTCCATACCCATTTCTTGCTCGCTTATTAACAACCTAAGGATACGTGACGAAAGTTGTTAATGCAAAACATCCAACAGAAATGTGAAGATTTTTGCCTTCAACAGATTTTAGGGCGAGTTGCTGCTGCCCAAGTAGCACTGAAGTCGCTTCAGGGGCTGTTTGGTTAAAACAAACAGTGTTCACAGCTAGTTTGATGCTAGTTGATGCTGTGTCCACAACTAGTTTGATGCTAGTTGATGCTGGTTCAACTAGCTTGAAAGTAGCCCGAGTCTGTTTTGGTGTGGAGCACTTTTGGGCCCTTTTGGGTCTAGCCTTTTTCACTTCTTTTCCCTTTAAATTAGCAAAAGACAAAATATAGAAATCAGATTTTGTAACTCTCTTTTGCACCCTATCTCTCTATAACTTGGTCTCCAAGTTTTTCTCTCAAACCTCAAGAACCCTAACTCCATTATTGTAAACTTAAATCTCTCAAGTGTATCATCATCAAAGTGATAGTGGATCAGTTCTCGGCGTCCTCCGCCCGTGGTTTTTCCCTTTCCGGGTTTCCACGTAAAAATCTCGGTGTCTCTCTTTTACTTATGCTTTACTTTGCATTAATTGGGTTTGGTCATTGTTTACATTTCTTAGTGGTTGATTATCTTGCATTGTTAATCGTATTTCCGCTTTGAATATCGATATGGAACTTAGTTCATTTGTTCTTGGGTAATATTGTGTTTTTATCGGGAACCAACTTTGAGCTTTTAGCTATTTGGGTCTTGGTATTTTCACAACAAGAAAAAGCATTGGAAAATAGATACAGCCAAATACAAAACTAAATTAAGAAATAAAGGGTAACCTCTGGTGCCATCCAATATGCAGTCCGTTTGCAAGATATAATGTCATTCAATGTTGTTGCCTGTGGATATATAATCATCATGTGTATATGTAGTTAATTGTATTTTAAAAAAATAATCAGATGGAGAAAAGATGATATATATTTAGAAACAAAAACCTTGTGGTTTACTTACCTTTGCCAATCCAAAACCTGCAAGCTTCACAGATCCACTAGCATCTAGCAATATATTAGCACATCTGAGATCCCTATCAAATGAAATATATATAACAGTCGAATTAGAAAATAGTCGATGATACATCCACCATAGAACTTTAAAATGAAAGAAGGCTTACCTATGAACCACCGATCATTCATGCAGGTAATTCAAACCACTCAAAATCTGCCTGGTGTAAAACGAAACTTGGGAATCCTGCAGGTGATACCTCTGATAGAGTTTTTCCAGCGAACCTTTTGTTGCAAGCTCAAGAAAGATATATAGCTTACCATCACCCTGAAACATCATATCAAATTACCATGCATGCATGCATTGGTTGGGGAAAAAAGATTTAACATGAATGGTTTGGTTAGGAGGTACTTAACACCTGGAGTTAAAGTTGTAATTTTGACCACACTCCTTGATCAATAAGGAATCTGGGCCCCAACAGTTTCATAGATTTGATATTGTACATGGTTACACTTTGATTTGATTTCAAGTGTTCTATTTCCTAACTTTGTAATATCCAGTGCCTCCAATATATATTATATGATGACTATTAAATAGCTCTTCCAGGAAGTTATCAATTATAAGCTTGCTTTAAGCTTCCTTTGACAGATTCCATTCCATCCAAAAACATTCTGTAAACCAAACGCCACCTAAGAGATGAAATGCATACCATATTAGTTCCAAGATATCGAACTATGTTGTCATGATTGAAATGACTTAATAAAGATATCTCCTGAAACAATAAAAGGAAGACATAAAGGGTTTTTTAGTATGCAGAAACCGAGTCTTTTTTTAGATGGATATGAACCTACACCTAACGAAGACCATTTATAAATCACCTGCTGAAGTTGAGCAATTCCCTGTTTTCCCTGGCTATCTTGATTAACTAAAGAGACCTCCTTCACAGCAAAAAAGTACCTATCGCTGCAAAAAAAAAAACAGCAATGGTCACATCAGATCAGAGGATATAATGAGATAATCTTAAGAGTGTAAAATATTTAGAAACATATATGACGATGATGATGATGACGACGCAGCCGCCGCTGGAGTGATATATCTAGAGCATCTCCAACACATTCCAAAAATTTCTCCAAAATGGAGAATCAAAAGTCAAAATCTCTAAAAAAAAATTACATCCATCTCCAACAGATTCCCCTTTTGAAGAAACAAACATTGATTATAATATTAAAATATTTCATTCATCTATTAAAATATTATTTCTCTCTCCAAATATTTTTTCTCCAAAGAATCTTATTGGTGCTTTCATGTAGTAATCATTTTTGGGTTATCTCCATATTTGAAGAAAAACTCCTTCTCTCTCCTACTTTCTCCTTTTTAGAGATAGTTTTGGGAAGCCGTTGGAGCAAAAAAAACAACCCAAAACCCCATATTCTCTTAGGGTGCGTTTGGTACGCAGACAGGACAGAACATGACAGGACAGCTGTTCAGTGTTTGGTAACACATAAATAGGACTGGACTGGACAGAACAGGACCGGGTAAATGACCAATTTACCCCTAGTGATTTGTTTAGTGTTTTTTACCAAATAATGACCATGAAATCAAATCAGTAACCGGTGGTGATGGCGGTGGCGGTGGCGGTGGTGGTGGCGGTGGTGGCGATGGTGGTGGTGGTGGTGGTGGCGGAGGTGGCAGCGGTGGTGGCGGCGGCGGTTGCGGCGGCGGTGGTGGTGGCGGTGGTGGCGGCGGTGGCGGTGGCGGCGGTGTCGGTGGTGGTGGCGGCGGTGGTGGTTTGGATGGTGGCGGTGGCGATGGTGGCGATGGTGGTGGCGGTGGTGGTGGTGGGAAACAAAGAAGAAGAAGAAGAAGAATCAGTGGGAGAAGAATAAAGGGGGTATTTTTGTCAAAAAATCCTTGTTCCACTTAGTTCTAGGAGGTAAGCATAGAACACCCTTGTCCCATGATAGTTCCACTTAGTTCTACATTTGGTCGCACCAAACATGGGACAGGTAGTTATAACAGAAGAGGAGATCAGATAATAAAAGGAGAGAAGGGTCGCTTTTGTCATGCATTCTGAATTTAGTTTGTTATACGTAATAGGCTCTTAGCTCATGCTTTGAGAGAGGGAGGTATCCCTGGTACTTTTGTTCAATTGTTTCCTTTCAGTTGTAAGTTTCCTTTTCATCTATAATCAATTAGTGCTCTTCCCTGTGAATTCTTCTTAGTTTTGTTATCCCTATATTGGTATTCTTATCATTGGTCCGACCTACCTCTGATCTGCCGGAATCTGCCATGGAAACACGTTCTCAACAAGCTCGATTGGATCATCATGAGGAACAGATTCAACGTCTTCAATCAGATGTGACTGAGATCAAATCGGCGATCCAATCTGTGGAAATGGATCAAGTAGAACAGGCTGAATTTCGCAAATTCGTGATGAATTGGGTGAAACAACAAGGCAAGCAATCAGGTGATGATAGTGGTGTTCGATCTGGTGTTGTCGATAAGGATGATGAGTGGAATTTGTCTTCTCAAAAGAAAATCAATATTGCTATTGATAAGGATGATGATCATCTTCCTTGGGCAGCGAAGAAGGTGAAATTACCGGAGTTTTTCGGTTTCGATCCTCAAGGATGGATCAAAAAGGCAGAATTATACTTTGAGATCCATGGGATCTCTCCTCAGTTACGGATCCGTTTGGCACAGCTAAGTATGGTGGGGGTCGCTCAACACTGGTTCACTATCGTAAAGGAGATTTATGTGCCACTATCATGGGAACAATTCACCGTTGAGTTGTTACAGCGCTTCAGTGGATTGGAGATCCAAAATCCTTATGAACAACTGGCCACACTTCAGCAGGTAAATTCCATTCATGAATATATAGAAGATTTCGAATACCTTTTGTCTTTAGTTCCTCGTTTACCTGAGTCCCAAGCCTTGAGATACTTTATCGCGGGGTTACGGGATGAAGTAAAACGCTGGGTCCGACTTCATCGTCCCCAGTCTCGTCTGGACGCCATGTATTTGGCCAAAGACGTGGAAGAAATGTTGCGACCATCATCAATTTCAGTTTCTCAATCGCGATTCCGCTACCACAATCAAGGGATTGGTTCTGGATCGTCGTTGTGTTCAGATCTGAGACAGTCCTTGGGCCGATCAGATTTTAGAGGGCCTATTAATCATGGGCCTCATGACAAGGGCCTAACAACACGTTTTGGATCCAATCAAACAGAGTCCAATCGTTTTGAAACCACGCGATCCGATCTCAATCGATCTGCTTCTGCTATAGGACCGCCTCCTACTTCGTTTTCAGATTCATCATCGTTGGGAAATCGTAATAGAGGTTTTCGGTCGCTAACTCGAACTGAATGGGAGGATCGTCGGAAGAAGGGCTTGTGTTTTCGTTGTGGTCAGGCTTTTGGTCCTGCTCATAAATGTCCAGAAGGTAAATTACGGGTCTTACTGTTGGCCGATGATGAAATGGGTGATGGGGAAGGGGAAATCAAAGCTATGGAGACAGCTGAAGGATTTTTGGATGACGTGGGGGAGACTCTACCAACAGGGATGTGTTCAATATTGGAATTCCAAGGGTCCTTAGCGACATCAGAATCAAAGTCTGGTGGTGAAACATTGAAAATTGAGGGTGCAATTTTAGGAATTCCAATAGTAATTTTGGTGGATAGTGGAGCCACGCACAACTTTGTATCCCGTAAATTGGTAACAGCCTTGGGAATGTCTTCTCAATTATTTCCAGGTATAAATATTAAATTGGGGGATGGTCAAATGGTTTTCGTAAACAATCGTTGTTTAAATTTACCCGTGTTGATTAGCGGTTGTGATTTTGTGGTGGATGCCCTATTGTTCGAAAAGGGCCAATTGGATTTGGTGTTGGGTATCGAATGGTTGAAAACATTGGGAGAGGTGGTCCATAATTGGAAGAAACAGTCGATGCATTTCTTGTTTGGGGGAAATTCAGTGTGTATTAAGGGGTTATCGTACTCGGAGGTCAAACAAGCTTCATTACATACCTGGTTATCATTGGAAAATACAAAGAGTGAAATTTCGATTGGCTTAAATGGGGACAATTCGGAGAGTCGGGAGGAGCTGCTGTCTAAGGGTCAACGAGCAGAACTACAGCGTTTATTTGATAAATTTGAGTTCGTTTTTCAGGATCCATCGGGCCTTCCTCCTAGTCGCACTTATGACCATAGTATTTCCCTGGAGTCGGCTACTGGCCCGATTTGTCTACGCCCATATCGCTATCCGCACATTCAAAAGGCGGAGATAGAACGACAAGTGAAGGAACTTCTTTCCTTAGGAATGATTCGTCCTAGCAAATTAGTGATGCCGTGTGGTCTCACTAACACTCCAGTCACTTTTCAAGCCGTAATGAATGACATTTTTCGGCCATATTTGCGAAAATGTGTTGTGGTTTTTTTTGACAATATATTGATTTACAATATATCAATATATCGAGTATTTGATAGGGGAAGACGCAACTGTTATCCGGGGTCAATTTCCTGATGCAAGTCTTGAGGACAAGACTTTTTTGGAAGGGGGGAGTAATGATAGGGATCCTTCTGAATTATTACATATGTTACCTAAGCCCAACATAATAAATGTTTACTCTAGAAGGCCCAAGAAGGGGGAGACTAAGGATGGGCCCAAGTAGTTATAACAGAAGAGGAGATCAGATAATAAAAGGAGAGAAGGGTCGCTTTTGTCATGCATTCTGAATTTAGTTTGTTATACGTAATAGGCTCTTAGCTCATGCTTTGAGAGAGGGAGGTATCCCTGGTACTTTTGTTCAATTGTTTCCTTTCAGTTGTAAGTTTCCTTTTCATCTATAATCAATTAGTGCTCTTCCCTGTCAATTCTTCTTAGTTTTGTTATCCCTATATTGGTATTCTTATCATTTTGAGTGTTCACCAATAACTTATCTATGTATGCTCTATGTAGTTATTCAGTTTTGTACTTAAATTATTTTCTTGCCAATTGAGTTCAGTGAATGTTGTGAGTCAATGGATAAGACCCTGTTATGCAGAGAGGGGTCTACTTTAAGGCCCTTTGGTTTTTCTGGGTAAATTCATGGAACAATGCAGCATGAGAATATGTGAAAATATGTTAGCAAGGGTTTTGCGGATCACGATTATGAGCAACATAGTTATGGGAAGAAAAGCTATCAGTTGCCAAAGCAATCATGGAATTTCACCCAATATTAAGATGTGAACCAGCCTCGCCAGATCACTGGACTAGACAAATAATGTTCCTGAATAAGAAGGTGATGGATCATAGGATATCTACTAAAAACGAACCATCCTTGCCAGATCACTAGAGTTAATATATAATGTGCCTGAATAAAAAGGTCATGGGAAATCTAGCATAACTATTCAACTAATATGTTTCCTATAATCCTATATCATATAAGAATGGCTGGCCCAACCATCTGACTAGATATGGAGCATAGAGGAATTAGAAAACCGACATTTTTATTGCTACTTTTCAAGTGTTCACCATCCATGCCTGACCCACAAAAACAACCAAGTCCAGTCTATATCCTGAGGATGGAAAAGCCTTGCAATGAGGTATTAATTTAGTTGTCTGGACTAGGAAATTTCTTGGTTTCTCATCACTGCTAAAGACCTAATTACTGAATTGCTAACAGTAGAAGAATGTAAGGGCACCACTGGTGCTGTTGGCATGAAAAAACTAGGGCCTATCCAAGAAAATGCCCACAACTTTTTGTCATTCAGGTAACATACCTATCTCTTCATTCCCATCAGGCCATCCTTTCGCTCAAGACAAATTTGTTATAAAACTAGCAAAGTAGAGCAGGACAGTATTGCCAGCAATTAACCTCCTACAAGTTTTAGTGCAGGGTAGTTTGTTTAGCTCCCTGGAAGATACAAACCTTATTATGTGGATAATGAGAGATAAGGTGAGTGTGAGTCAACCTGCCCTAGGAAAGTTTTCAATTGGTTGTGCTGAATTCAGTCAAGTTAGCATGTCAAGGTAGGATGTCTGCTGTTTCCCGAGGCTGGGCCAGTGCAGGATGTATCCTGGGTAATTGAAAGCATGTTTACCACACACCAAAAAAAAAGCTTTAAACTGTGTAGTTAATCTTGCCTTCCTATTCCCTCTACTAAATTAAAGCTAGGTCAAACGAGAGATCCATCCCATATGTGCAAAAAAAATTAAGGGTTCCGTACTTCTGATAACACTAGGTAAAAAGATGAGTGTTGCAGGAACTAATTCAGACATCTAATCATCGTTCAGAAATGAATATACCAAGGTCAATGTAAAGAGGTTAATTACTATTCAACTCCCCAAAGCTTAAGAATAGTTCCCACGGGTTTTGTCTAACCCAACTAGTTTAAATCAAGATTTCTTGTTGCTGAGATACACGGAGTGTCAGCAACAGATGAATATTAAAACGGAAAGGAAAAGCATCATCTTCACAGTGTAAACTATTAGAAACAAATATAATGATGGTTGTAGTTTAGCTGCAGTGATACTTAAATCTCACTTACTCAGTATAGCCTTCATAAACAGTGGGCGAAGAAGAATGCTGAAGATCAGCAGCCGCGCTGGAGGAGCCATCATCCAACGTATCTGAACCATTCTCGCCCACAACGTTCGCTACCACATTTGCCGAGATAATGGTCCCAACTGGTCCGTCTGATTTCAACTCTTCATCATCCCTTGGAGCAAAACTCCGAATTAAATCCCAATTTGAACCCATATCATCCACAATCACTCGGGACACAGGTGGAGGAGCGAGTAACGGTGGCCGTGGACCCTTAATTCCACTTTCACCATCCGCTTGTCGCCTCTCAAGCGTTTTATCCGTGTCGTCATCATCACCACTTCCAAAAGAAATTAAAAGAATTTAAAAAAAATACTGAAATTATTAAAATTACAAAATTACCCGATATTTCCTTATAAAATATATATTTTGAAGGGTATACTAGTAAAATTGATATCTTTCCTTTCCTTTATCTCATGTTCAAGAACACGCAAATTTTTTTGGTTTCCTTTCTTTTCCTTTCCTTTCGAGAACACAAATGAAAAAATTACTTTTTTTTCCTTTCTTTTCTCTCCCTTTCTCTTCCATCCATTTCCTTTCTTTTCTTTTCTCTCCGGATTAGAGAACACAGCGTAAACAAAGGCCACTGTTTGCTTCTGGATTTATAAATATTTTAAAACATGCATGCTTCATACATTTAATGAAAAAATCAATAGATAAAATTCAAAATAAATAGGAGAGGCTAATGATACTATTATACATTGTTAATGGTATTTTATTAAATGGTTTTTTTTTTTTGAAAAAAGTTTATCTAAAGATACATACATTAATCGATATTAAATAATATGTAATATTGGTTTATATATAAACATCTTTAAATATTTCCTACTTTTTGAATTGATTCATATATAAATTAAAAATACTTTAATCTTTTTTTTCACTTTCTCACAATATTTAGGTTATGTTTGGCAAACTAGCTGATAGCTGATAAACTAGCTAATGGAGAAATCACGTTTGTCAAAAACTAGCTTATAAACATGTAAAATGACCAAAAATAACATCTTCAAAGAATTATCAATTACAACATTTAATTATATAATTAAAACAAACTTATAGCAATATAATATATTAATTAATACAATCAATGTAATAAAGAAAATTAAATAGCATAACAGTTTAATTAAAATAATTTAAAATTTATTATTATATATATACTATAAATTTTGAATTTATTAAAACAAGTATTAAGAAAAATATGTATAAACTTATGATTTTAAATAACCGTTACATACAATATGAAAAATTAATCAAATAATAGTAATTGATAATTAAAATATATTGATTAATATTAAAAAATTTAATGACAATAGCTTGAAATAATTAAAAATTAATATCAATATATAACTAAAATTTAATTTAATAATTTCCAAACATTTATTAATCATCAATCATATATAGGTGGAAGTGATAGCAACAACACAATTTACCATGATCCGGAAAATTGTCCCCAAAATGGAGTGTCACTTGCTCAAAATTAACTTCATGAAGATTCTGATCGAAGCTGGATTCAGATGCATCTCGGCGAGCAAAGTCGGATAATGACGGTGGTGCATCATCACTGAAAACACTGCTACCAGGTTCCGAATTCCCTCTGTCGCCTATCATACACCCAAACGACGGAGCTCCACCACTTTCCCTAAAGGTTTCTGCGTTCACAGATAACAATGATGGAGACGCGCCCATTTTTACAGAGAAAGAAGGAAGAAAATGTGTAAGAAGGTAATGTGAGGTTGAGAGGAGATAATGGTGTCATGGCGTAAAAAATATATATATATATACATGGGTGATTTATTTTGCAACTCAATTAAAGGTTACAACCCATTATATATATATATATATATATATATATATAATAAACCAAACACAAATGGACAAAACAAAGGCAAGGCAGCCACCGCAAGGCCATGGAAGCGGATGTGAAAGCTCTTTGAAATTACCTACTTTTTTTTCTTTTTTCTTTCAGACATCAATAATTCAAGTAATTTAAAAGATGCAAGGATCCATTTGTTCTATTTTTATGTTTAATATTAAAAATTAAATATATATTTATATAAAATTAAAGGGAAATTAATTAAAATACCCTAAGTCAAACCAAGTGTTACCAAAATGCCCTTAATCTCTCCCACTTTGCAAAAATACCCTTTTTTTCCGCGATGAGAGCCCGCGATCGCGGGCCAGGGACCATTTCTGACACTTTTTTAAACTTGCAGGGACCATTTTTGAAAAATGGAATCCCGCGATCGTGGGCTCATCCCGCAATGGTATACTTTTTGTGACTTTTCAATTGCAAGGGACCATTTTTGAAAAATTCCAGGGACCATTTTTGAAAATTTGACCCGCGTTTGACACTGTTCACCCCCGCTTTCACTGTTCACCCCCGCTTTCGTCCAATTTTACGAATTTAAAATGAAATGTTACACTTTCAACCCCTATACTTATTTACTAAATTTACTTTATACCTTTTACTTTCATTATTTTAATTTTACATTTAACACATATAATCGTTTATTAACTAAAATACGTTTTAATTTTAACAAATTACACCATTATAATCGTCTCTTCGATACGTTCGAAATGAGCCTAATCTTGAATTTTTTTGGATTTATATATTTTAATATATATCATATACAGTTATACACTACATAAAAAAAATATTTTTTATATTTAAAATTCATACCCTTATAGTTAATTATTTAATTTATGGTACATCTCTTATTTTTTTTTTTCAATTTTTTTTTACACTCCTATCGCATTAACATAATAATCATATATTAACTAATTCATTAAATCGTTTTAAATTATTATTATTTGAATGTGTTTATAGATATCATGAATGGCAATAGGAGAAGGTTTCACGAGAAGAATATTAAATGGGGTTTTGACAAGTCGGTATCACTGGACTAATTTAAGAATTGTGAAAATGGGTATTTGGCGAATGATGATTCATGTGTGTTTGGAGCTGAAGTATTTGCAGTTACAGAGTATGCACAAAATGATCGATGTATTTCCAACGTAACTTAGATTAAAATTATCTCCTTCAGTTCAGTCCCGTCCCGTCCCATCCAGTTCCGTCCCGTCCCATCTAGTATGCGTACCAAACGCTACCTAAGAGTACCGTAAATTAAATAATTAACTATAAAGGTATAAATTGTAAATATTAAAAATATTTTGATGTAGTGTATATGATATATATTAAAATATATAAATTCAAAAAAATTCAAGATTGGGCTCATTTCGAGCGTATCGAAGAGACGATTACAATGGTGTAACTTGTTAAAATTAAAACATGTTTTTTTAACGTATTTTAGTTGATAAACGATTATATGTGTTAAATGTAAATTTAAATTATGAAAGTAAAAGGTATAAAGTAAAATAAGTAAATAAGTATAGGGGGTGAAATTGTAAATTTCAATTCGAAATTGTGATTTCGAATTGAAACGTGGGACGAGGATAAAATCCGTGGGCCGAGGACAAAAATTCCGTGGGTCTTTGTAAAAATTCCGTGGGCAAGAGGTTTGACCCAAAATCCGTGGGCCACGGGTATGCCCACGGATTTTCAGGGTATTTTGGTAATTTGGGAGGGAGATAGGGCAAATGGGTAAATTGGGTGGTGAAGTTAGGGCATTTCAATGAATTACTCATAATAAATTGTAAACCTCTAAATGTGGGTAACCTTTGTAAACTTTGGATTTCATAGGTTTTCTTGATGAAATTGTTTCATGAAATTGTTTATTTTGATGAAAGTGTTTCATATCATTCATTTCTTGATGAAATTGTTTCATACATTTGTGTTTTTTTATGTAAAAACGAATAAAATTCATCAAATTGAGACAGTATATGAAACAGTTTCATAGAAATGAAAAAAATATATGAAACTACATAAAAAAACACAAATATATGAAACAATTTTATTAAAAAATGAATGATATGAAACAATTTCATCAAGAAAATCTATGAAATCCAACGTTTACACGAAAAAAAAAAAGTTTACAAAATAATAGGTCTCTATATATATATATATTAAATATATAACTTTTACAAAATAAAACTTTATATTAAATTATATATTATATTGACCCAGGTGAGTCTAGACCGTTTTTAATTAATGTAAGATTTAATATTGACCGTCTAAACTAATTCCATAATAACCTTATAACCACTGGCAAACGAGGTTACCTTTATTCTCTTATTTATAGTTTTGTATTTGGTTGTATCTATTTTCTCGGGTTTGGGTGCATACTGAGAATCTGTGACGAATGGCTGTCCACAACTAGGGATCCTAATACTATTGGTATTGGCTGCTTTCTGTTGGATGTTTTGCAGGGGTGAACTTCCTCCAATCCCCGAGACGTCGACATTATCTGGTGAGGCCAAGGATCTCATACTTAAATGCTTGCGAGCCAATCCAAATGACCGACCTACTGCTGCTCAACTACTTGAGCACCCATTCTTGATGACGAGATCAGGTTCTACGAGCTTGCTTCTTTTCCAGACGACAACATCATACAGTTGTAGCAGCTTTCATTGGCAAATACTATATATATATGGGTAAGTTGAGGTTTCTAATTTAGTTTTGCTCATTGGATGTTTCTTTTGAACCAACCAAGTCAAGTGATTTATAAGCATTTGAATATTGTGAAAGACAATTATAATTTCTACATATTTTTAAAAGAATCATGTTCTTTCTGTTGCATGACTATATATATAAATGAGTTGTTTATATGATCTTTAGAACACGCCCCCTCCTACAGAAGCTAGACAGGCACAAAGTGTCGAGTCCCTGGAGTGGTAGCTAGACCTTCACTCTGATACCATGTAAGAATACGTTGAACCCTATTACATTACTACCCAAAAGAGCCATTTGAGAAGGGATCGGAGGTTCCAACATATGTTGAGGAGAATAGGTCCAAGTCTAGTCGACGTGAGACTCTAATATATTTCATATATGAAACGTAACACAAATATGGTGTAGAGTAAATTACGTTTTCCATCCCCACGGTTTGTTAAAAATTACGATTTTCATCTCTGTTGTGGTTTAGAAATTATGGTTTGTTAGTCATTACTACGTCCCTATGTGTAACAACCCTCGTGTCCGCCTCTAAACCGAGACCCAACGAAGGGTGTTATGAACCGAGTCTCAATCATTTATATATAATTGAAAGAAGACATATTAGAAAAATAAGGAAGCAAAACATAGTTTTTTTTAAGCAAAACATTCCACGATGGATCATAGCTACACAGTACATATCTATATTCTAATAACACATACTAAGCTAAGTTATAAAACAAACTAAATTATACAAACCAAAACAAAACCCGATTAGATCACAATTTCGATAATCCCTTCGAGACTTCCTTTTCACCTCTCAAAGTAATCTTGTCCACAACTGAGACATATGTATTTATAGTTTTTAAGCCACTGATTGACTTGTGATTACAAATATCATTTTAATGCATAAGATATCTAGAAAATCTATTCATGGCTATTGTATCATGTATATATGCATGTAAAACATTTAAACATTTAAAATTTTCAGATTCAATTTATCCCGGTGGGTGTTGTTGCCCCTTTCCGGTTTTTATTCGGAACCCCCCGTCAAGGATCCGGGACCGTTTTTACGACCCCTCCGTAGTTATACCGTCTAGGTGATTTTTATTCCACTCGTGACCAGATTTGTTCCTCTATCATGCGTTTTAAAAATACGTAGTGTTTTATTTGCAAACCATATAATTCTTACAAACTCTACAAATCTAATGTCAACCTTTGATTTTGTTTTCAAATATTGAGGCGGCTATAAAATACGGTTGATAGTAAATTTAGGAAGTGATTTAATCCACACTTTTGATTATCTAAATGTATGGTTGAGATCGGTTTGTAGAATTTGTAAGAACTACATGGTTTGCAAATGAAATGGACCTTACATATCCATGCCATTAAAGGTTGTCCATATTGTTTATAATAACCAAATGTGAACAAAAATTCATGAAAACATATACACAAATATGTATCTCAGGTTTGTGAATCAAACCAAAGGAAAAGATAAGTAATCACCTTTGTTTTTTGCTAATGAAGCTTAAACTCTGCAACCCACCCTTGCTTGCTATCTTCTCTTTCTCCCTCACAAAATATGAAAGTGTATGTGCGTGTATGTTAGTGTTTTCTGCTAGAGGTCGCAATAAAAGAAGAGACTACCTATTTTATTTATACCAAAGGTTGAGGAGTTTGGAACTAGGTTAGTTACTACTTGACGTGGCCTCCTCCTATGCAGTATGCACCATATGCCACCATAAAACACCTCAAGTTGTCCCTACCAATCCATTTTCCACCCTTTTCTTTTGTCTTCGGTGCATAAATCTATAGTATTTTACAACCCCTTTATATATAGTATATATTAATTCTTAACAACCCTTTTATCTATTTATGCTTATATAATATCCAACATCTCTCTTTTTCTGATTTTAGTATTTTTCAGCACCTTCTGATTTATTAGTTAAAACAGGTCGTTACATTATGATTTTTTTTTTGAAAAGAAGTCGTTACATTATGATTTATGTTTTGGGCATGTGGTTTATAATTCTTTATTGTTTTAAGTCCCTTATATTTAAGGTAGGAATTAGTCCACGAACAAAAATAACAATAAATTGCAAATCATAAGGACATAAATCGTATATTTAAACCACATGGACGAAAATAAAAATTATTAACAAACCATAGGGACAATAAATTGCAAACCATAAGGACATAAATCGTATATTTTAAAAAAAACGTTTTAATAAATAGTCATTATATACTTTATTTATATACTAAAAATGTAACAATACTCTACACACTGAATTGCAAAACAGAAGTGGAGAAAAGAGTTTATTGGCTTTTTTTGACAGAATCATAAAATGAACACTGAATTACAAGAAACCAACACTGAATTGCAGCCAACTTACCTCTCAATAGCAGAACCCAGATACAAAAAACTCAAAATACGAAAGATTAAAGAGAAGCATAAGGAGAAACAAGTAATAACAACAACACAACTGCCCATTAAATATGTAAATCGCTGGTTAAAAGAGATGTTTCAAACTGAGTTTGCAGAAAACAGTCGATGTTTCAAACTGATGCAAGAATCCATGGAACAAGTCGATGTTTCAAACTGAGTTTGCAGAAAACGATTGGGCTCGATGACAAGAAGAAAAGGAGGAGAGAACGAACCTGTCGACGTTGCTGTCGATCGATGGTGAAGAAAACGACCGTTGTCGTCGATGGAGAAGAAAACGATTTGGGGTCGATGGAATGGGAGTGTCGGTTGCAGGTATATCAATTAGGGCAAGGGTATTTTTGGAATAAAAATAGTGAGACATTCCATTCCTTTAAAATCCTTACATAGTGTGATGGAATGTCAAGAATGGAAAATAAGGAATTCAATGGAAAATTTTGAGATTCCAAGATATAAAAGATTGAACCAAACACTGGAATGAAATCTGGTCAATGGAATGTCACATTCCAATTCCACTAGATTCCATCACTTTCCAGTGAACCAAACGCCACCTTAAGTCTTTATTTTCTAGGTAGAGACGTCTACTAGATCTTAATATCATATCCCACCTTTGTGTGAAATATACTAGGTTATGTTTGGTAAACTAGATGATAAGTTAAATAATAACTGATAATTAACCGGTAGTTGATAAACTAGTCGATGATTGATAAACTAATTGATGAATAAGTCACGTTTGGAATAAATTAGTTGTTAAGTATTGTAAAATTATCAAAAAGAACATTTTGAAAAAATAATTATGTTTATTTAAAATTTTACACTTTTTAATATATGTATTTTATACACTATGGTTTAGGGAAACTCCTAAAAAATGAGGAATATTCCATTAACTATTCATCTGTACGGTATTTAATTATACAAGTAATTAAATATGTTTCTTAGTTTTTATACACGTTATGCATATGCATACCGTACAAATGAATAGTTATTAGAATGTTCATAGTACCCGATATCCATTATTTTATTATAGGGTGTTTGGGAGTGCGTTTGAAAACTGTTTTTCCTTATTGACTTATGACTTATCTCCTTCCCTGAAAAGTCACCTTGAAGTTGCTTCTGAAAAAAACTGCTTATTTCCTTCCTATAAACGCATCAAGGAGTTTTTTTTTAAATCCAAACACTCACCTCCTTCCTGGAAACGCAATGAGGAGAAAAGGAGTTTCTATACGCACTCCCAAACAACAGATTATCTAAATATTTTAACATATATTAGATTATTAATATAGTATATAAAAATTTCATCTCAATATAATTTTTTTAGAAGAATTCATATAAAATAATAGTAATTCAATCTGAATAAAAATTTAATTTATCAAGTAAAACAAAAACCCCCATTTTCTGCTCTTATTTAACTAATCCCTGTGGTGTTAAAACAACGAGACCCTTCATTACTTCACCGCTTAGCAATGCGGAGACACAACAATCCATTGTTTCACCAATTTCCTTCATTGAATCATTGTGATTGTGCGTTTTCCGTATGTGAACAACGATCAATGATACGCCCAAATTTCAGTTCGCTTCTACATCAGCACATTCCGTTTCAAGAAATCATGTATGTTTAATGATTTGTATCAAGATTATGCAATATCTTTTATTTTCCTTCACCATTTTTAAATGGAGTTGCTCATTGATGTTACATGTCAAGAGAATAGGTGCTTTTAAAAGGTTTTAGCTTCTGAAATTGATCTAGTTCTCATTTTTGAGTAGTTGTACTTCTCTTGATTATCTTTTGAAGTTAGTGTTATGGTTTAATTTATGTATGTATTGATTTTTGGTGTTCTGATTGTTTATAAATCTGAGTTGAGCTGTTGGGATGTCGCATAACGTGAAAGACTTGGACGTTTTAATTCTTATATGCAATTTTTTAGAAGGTTTCTGTGGATCTTGATTCAAAACAAGGATTGTGATTTGGATTGTAATCAAAATGATTGATCAGGGGAAACATACACATGGTTTGTGCATATGTCTATCTCATCTAACTTACACATGGTTTGCGCATTGTGCTGCTAGACGATACAATAACAATTCCAGCGAAACCCTAGTAATGAAGATAGAAAATGTTGCTAATATGTTCTATTCTAACATTTACTTTTCAAGTAGGAGCATATTCTTAGTCATGCCCAACTTAATATAGAGCTAATTTCTGAACCCCAAAGTAAAATCAAACCAAACGAACCCGGTGTATTTCCACCTGGAAGTTGGTAGGGTAGGGTATGCTAAGATGTACACATACCTTACTTCTTGGCAGAGAGGTTTTTTCGTGAAGACCTCCAACTTGCGAAATTGAATTTTATTTTTAAAGAGAGAGTGTTGTACACCAAAAAGAATTTGATGAAATTGCAATCGGAATCAAATGATTAATGGGGAAATCGAAAGATTATAGTTTGATATCTGACTTTCGAGAGGTCAGATTCTCTCCAAAGGCTAACGCCCAATTTGTGTTTACAAAATCCAATGTCCCTCCTAAACCCTCAAACCTCTTATTTATACTATCTTTGTGCATTACCTACTTGTACCTCTTAAGCAGTAGCTAGTTGTACTTCCATTAGTATAGGGTATAACAATACCCGCCCCCCAAACTACCACCATGTCCAGTTGTCCTCAAGGTGGAAAAAAATCAAAAAGAAATTGATTCCCACAATTTCCATCCATAGACTCTAAAAAGAACTGTGTCCTCATAGCCAATCACAAAAAGAACTGTGATTTCGATTCCGCTCACAGATGCACCAACAAAGACCAGGGAAACAAGAACTGCAGAACCTATCCCAAAACCCTTGCAAATAATAGCAGCTTTGTTTCCAGTAGCATCAAAGGCCAAGGATTTTGTTTGTCGTTCAAAATTCTTTTCTACCACTTCACAATTCCTACGAATACCAATGTCACCATCGAAGTGTTCTTGATCGCTTCTAACCGAAAATGGGTCTGGACTATCCTTCAGTCTAGTTGATTCACTCACTGAGATAGATATGGGTTGCGTTCTTTGAATTGTGTTTTTGATGCTTGGTTTTAATTCATCAAGGTCACTCTTGTTAAACTGATCTTCCACAAACCTTTTAGGTACTCCCTTGAACCACACACACTCGATAGAAATATCTTGCAATTCACCATTTGTCTCTGAAGGCAGTCTATTCCCCTTAGCTTCATATGCAGGCCTTGTAGACTCATCATCTTCACTTTGACAATCAAGTTCTACCCATGTCTCATCAACCTCAAGGGACTGGTTAACAGATCCCCCCACAGATCCAAGGACTTGAATTTCTCATGTTGCTTCTTCGTTCTTGCCATTGTAATAACCGTACACTGCTGCTGGAAACAGTCAATCCTTGTGTACTAAATTTTTGATGGAGCTGGACAACTTTTGGGGAGATCGTGAAAGAAGGATCATGGAAGTAAGGGTCAAAATCTCTATTCCAACGGAGCTTGGTATATGTTTTCGCATAGCCAAGCTGTTCATCGACGTTTGGTCCTTCTGCACTAATCATCAAGTCGTCTACCATCTCAGGTCCTCCTCCAAAGAGTCCTATGTTTCCCTTACAACTAAAATTACCCAGAGTTAATGAAAGATTTTGTTGAAGAAAGACATCACGATGGTTGGGTGTTAAATAGGGATGGCAAAAACCCCCGTCCCCGACGGGGATTCGATACCCGAACTCGGTTTGACCGGGGAATCCCCGAGTTGACCGGGGATGGGGACGGGGATGGGGAATCCTCGAATTTGTAAACTGGGGATGGGGATACCTCTTAAACCCGACCCCGGCCCCGGCCCCGACCCCGAGTATTTAATATAAGATTTATATATAGTATGTTTATATATATATATATATAACATAATAAAAATAATAAATCCAATGAATATATATACATATATATAACATAATAAAAATGATAAATCAATGAATATATATAGTATATATAACACACCAATATAACCAATCTTCGATTATGAGAAAGCTTTCAAGATATATTATAGTATTGGAATTATTGTTCGGAGAAACTTTTAGTTATATAATGTGGATCAGTGGATGTATAAAATATATATTATGTATTGTAATTAATATATTTATTTCCGAAAAACTCTTTTACAAATGCAACAAATTAAAAGTTGGTTAACTAAAGTTTATAAAAATACGTCATTCAATCGTGAAATTGACATTTATAAATTATACCGGTCTTGGAGGAGGCCTATTCATTTGCAAGAAAGAAGAACACATTAATAAAATTAATTTAATTTATCTTCTAATAATCTACTAAAAATATCTGCAGCTTTATTATCACTACCTTTAATATGCTTAATTTCTACATATAAACCAGTATTGCTAATCCTATCTAGAAAATTTAACCAAAGTCTTCTACTACTTATTTACTTTCACCTTTCATTTTATTATAATTGTAAACGGGGAAAAATTCCCGATTCCCCGGTGGGGATCCCCGTTCCCCGATGGGGATGGGGAAGGAATTTTGAGCGGGGATGGGGATGGGGACGAGGAGTGAGGAGCGGGGATGGGGATGGGAATTGCGATCCCCGGTATCCCCGACCCCGTTGCCATCTCTAGTGTTAAATGAGGCAAATGATTGGGAAAATCCTCCTTGTGTCTAGATCGTCTATATTCCGATGCCCCTGCAATTGGGGGTACCTTGGACATCACCCAGGTCTCCAACGAGTTTGGCCGGGGCTGTTCATACCCTAACATGATGGAACTAAAATAAGATGAACAATCGAACAAACATGCCCTTGCCTCCCAATCGAACTTGGAAGAGAAGAGATGTAGCGAAACTTAACCGACGGTGGCAGAAGTGGTGATGGCAGCGACGACAACAATGGGGGTGGTACCGGTGATGGCAGCGGTGGGGGTGGTACCGGCGGTGGTAATTTCCTAAGATCATCGGTTACCCCACCAGTGCTGTTCATCATCACTATTATCGAGTACGTAGCAAAGTTGAGAGGCCGCATTAAGTTTAGTCCAGGCTTGGGCCAAAACAGACTCCCTAAATTGGACTTGGGTAACTTCTCTGTTTCTTTTGTAGATCGAGTTCCCACGATCGATACCCTTTTGGTGAATTCCGTATGGTCCAACAATGGAGGAAACTGCGATAATAGCAGCAGATAGGGCGTCGATGATTGCGGAAAGGGAGACGCTGGTGGTTGTGATGGCAGATAGGGCGTCGATGGTGATGGCGGAGAGAACTTTGATCGTGGTGATGATGGCGGCAAGGGTGGTGAAATCGTCGTTCGCCCCAGATTTTCATCTGAACGAGCTTCATCCCTCCTACCAGTGATTTCTCTTATGTTTTTTTTTCTAGATTTTCTCCATTCATCTCCTTCTCTAACAAATCTCGATTATTACTTATCCTGATTTTCTGGATTTCTTCCCAAACCTGAATACGAATCATCTCTATTCATCTTCTTCAACTTATCTTCTTGCAGTTTGATAAGCCTTTCCATCATCTTCTTCATCGTCTGCATATCCCTGTTTATAGACCAAGTGTTCCTGAATTTTTTTCAATTTTGCCTCTACGTATCCCAGATCTTCACCACTCTCCAAATCCTCGCTTTGAGATGGAACATTACCGATCGTCATCCTCCCGGAATCGAACTGCTCTGATACCATTTGTTGTACACCAAAAAGAATTTGATGAAATTGCAAACGGAATCGAATGATTAATGGGGAAATCGAAAGATTACAGTTTGATATCTGACTTTCGAGAGGTCAGATTCTCTCCAAAGGCTAACGCTCAATTTGTGTTTACAAAATCCAATGTCCCTCCTAAACCCTCAAACCTCTTATTTATACTATCCCTGTGCATTACCTACTTGTACCTCTTAAGCAGTAGCTAGTTGTACTTCCATTAGTATAGGGTATAACAGAGAGAAACATTATGCTTACAAGAAAGAAATATTATGAAACTTCAATATGCTTTGTGCATTGTGGAAAATTTGGTTTTTGGATATGATAGAGGTACCTTCGTCCTCACTCCTCACAAGTGGTGAACGACTGTGGGCTGGAGAGGCTAAGCGTTATGCTTACAAGAGAAGAATGGAGTATGAGGCATGAGAATGGGTGTTCTTGAAGGTAGGAATGTAGGACCATATTGACAGAACAACATGCACAATAACTTTGGGAAATTATCTCCCTAGTTACTTTGGGCCATTTAAGATTTCTCAGAGTTGGGGCTAGGGCTATTGTTTAGAGGCTAGAATTGCCTCCAACAACTAGGGACTATGGTGCATAATTCGTTGCACATTTATATGCTTAATAAGCAACTAAAAAGAGTTTGATATTCTTCACCTTCACTTCCTAATTAGATGAGAAGGATCATTTTTTTGGTGGGACCGTTGGAGATTTGATGTAGAATCATCGGTTAGAATAGTGTTGTAGGGAGATTGGGACAAATTCCATGAACACTATCCTCACTTTCAATCTTGAGGACAATAGCAAGGTAGTAGAGATCGGGACTTTGGGAAATGTGAGGCGATCAAGGATGTAAATGAAAAGGTCTTAGTACAAGATGAGGACATTAAGGGCAAATATGGTAGGTACCTCAATAAGCTATTTAACTAGGACAGAGAAAGGGAGCGGTAGATGGAGGGAGTAGGGGGTTATCAAACACCATGCAATCATTGTTTTTGTTGGTGTCTTAGCATGAGGAGGTGAAGGGGCTCTAAGCAATAAACCATATCCCCATTGAGGCTTGGTTGTGTCTGTGGGAAAAGGGGTGCAATGGTTGACAAAGCTCTTCAACATAACACTCTCGACTTCCAAAATGCATGAAGAGTGGAAGCTTAGTATGGTGGTACCTATCTATAAGCAGGGGCAGAGCCAGGATTCTAGTTTAGGGGGGACTAGAAGATGTCAAACGAAATGAATTTTAACTTGTCGATTTAAGGTATTCAAACGAAACTTTGATATAAGATATGCGATTACTGTTGGTTGTTGTAAGTCTCATAAGACTTTGAGAATCAATTTGAGATGCGATGAGTGTGTAGGTAAAAAACAAAAAACCATGAATTTTGTAGGTTTTGTTTGTGAAATGTTAGAAGAGAGAGTTTTTATGTTATAGTTTTAATTGAAGCTCAAAATATATTTTTATCATCAAATTAACCATTATTTTCACTGCTTTATAACTAACATAAATAACTTCAACATAAATATCAATATTGAATATTGTATACACGTGCGAATAGATTTCATAGACGTCTATGGAGACGCGCACATTAGCCGTTCGAAGACCTAATATGTATGGTACACTTTTAGAAGGGAGGGTATTAACAAAGGGATGGAAGTCAACATTGGGGGCAAAAGGATATTTTCAAGTATCTAGGCTCCGTAATTCAGAAAGAGGACGAAGTCGAAAATGACATAACCCATCACATCATCACATCACATCAGGAAGGGGTGGGGAAGTGGAGGCTTGCCCACCACATGGGTGGTGTGTGACAATGTCCCTTTAAAACTGAAAGAAAACTTTTTATAGAGTAGCCATTAGGCAAACCATGTTGTATAGGCGAACTATGTTGTACAGGGTGTTGGCCGATAAGGAAGGCCATGAGAGTTGCACCTATCACGGATAAGTTGAGGGAAGGGAGACTGTGGTGGTTTGGTTTCGTTCGTAGGAGATAGATTTCAGCACCGGTGAGGAAGGTAGAAAGAGCGACGCTCGAGGGGACGTGGACAATTCTCTTGATTAGCTTATGAAATTAGCATTTGAGATCCCTTTGTATTCGAGGGGAACTGTTATTGATTTTGGGTAGGTGATTGGCAAATGGTGAATAGGGGTCAAATTAATATCAACATGCAAAGTCTTCATGAATGTCACCCTGAATTTTCACCAATTGTGAATCGTGACATATAGATATTATTTTGTTATTTCTTAGAAGCGTAATTAATGGTATTTTTAAAGTGAATAGTTGAGTGTAGGAACTGGTAAAAGTGCCACCTATCTTTATGACATAAGGGAGATACCAATGTCGGTCAGTTCTTTAAGTATGATTGTATTTTGCTCTCATGAAGTAACTAAGTTAAAACCTTTTTCATTTTGCAATGAATGCACTCATCATATTTGCCTATATTTGATAGACTTTTTCAATGATTAAGGGAAAAATCTACATTTAGATTTACATGTGTGAGTTGGCAAAGAAATATGTACATGAACTTATACATGGAAAAATGATTAGGAAGTTTTGGATGCGAGAGGAGCATGTTTTTGTGATAAATTTTAGTGACATGGAACAAATCCAAACAATATCTTCTACTTTTTTTGGGACGGAGTAGTATGTTCAAGAGAGGGAGATAGAAGCGGCCCAAGAAGTTACTAACCCAGCCATTCCAAGCTGATTCTTTTAATCGACCCATTATCAATTTCAAGATTCAATCTACATAACCATCTTTTGTCTATAAAATCCCTAGGGTTTTCCCAAATAGGCACCCCTTCCCTATTTCTCCTTTGTCTAAATTCGTCCTTTAGTTCTTGATTAAGGAGATAAAGGTGCTTCAAATTACTGCAAACCTTTTCAACCTGTAGAATTGTGAAGATGGATCATGACATAGGCATAAATCTGGAAACGAGAGGGGATGAATCAAGGGAGCATATCGATGAAGAAACAAGGGTTGAAATAGATGAGTCGGAGGGGGCAATTGATCTGAGGTTGACTAACGATGACTATGAATTTTGGAAGAGTACAACTCCGTATTTATACAAAATGGTTTCTTCTCATAAAACTGAGTGGCCGTCACTCACCGTCGAGTGGCTCCCTGATCGGGTAGAGCCATATGGCGGAGACTACTTAGTCCAAAAGATTGTTCTTGGAACCCACACTGCTGATAATCTACCTAATTACCTTATGCTTGCACAAGTGAAACTCCCTTTATTTAATGATTGGACGAATGAACGAGAGTTTGGTTCGACCGGCAAGGTTTGAGATTTCTACTATAAGTACATCTCTATTTCAAGTATGCATTTATGTAACCTTCATATGCTTTTACGTTTTGAAATCGATGTGCTAATTGATGTTTTTGAGAAGAAATAAATGATCTCTAATCATTGTGTAATATCCTAAACATTCCTACGGTTTTAGTTTGGGAATTCTTGTAATCTTCCTTCTCTATAGGCATTTGAGCCTAATATCTTCAATATTCTTCTCTTGCACCTTAAATCATTGTTGGTAAGTTGATGAAGCTGACACTTTAGGGGAAAAGACCATCAAGTATTTGTTAGTTGATCATCTCATGGGTTATCTTAATATATGAACAATCCTCGTAAATGGAATCATATATTCACAACCATGAATCGTGAATTGCACATCGTATTGTGATATCTGATAGTCTCTTTCTAATAGATGTGATATAATAGGTATTAATGAGCTATAGCAATAGGAAAATAATTTGACTAAGCTATGAATGCCATAGTGAATCTACTTTGAGGTAAAACTAATAGGGTATCTGAAGAAGATACTAATAACGTCCTCATTAACCATTTGTTCTTTTATGGTCATTTTTGAACTCTTTCATGAGCCTTTTGCCTTTTTTGAAGAGGCATCATTTAACCTTCATTGTCTTAATAAATTAAGTTGCCTTCCACTTGAATCTTTGCTCCTCGTTGGTTTTATTTTCTTGAATTATGGAAATTTCGTCAAATGAACGGGAAAGGGACACTTTTAAGCAAGACTAATAAATTTGAGCACTCTTGTGAATCATAATTATGTTGATTTGGAAATATGAGAGTTCACGGTGTCGTTTTGTCTTGTTGCCAGTAAAATATCATAAAATGCTTGGTGTTAGGATTGTATGACATCAGGGTTTGGTGATTTTGACATCTTTAATTATTGATGTGCATCTCTACAACACTAAGTAGTAACTCATACAAGTATACATGTGTCCACACTATCACCCTTCAAGTAATAAAATGGTTTAAACCGAGTATTGTATTCCACATGGATAAGTATCTTTAGTTGCAAGATCTCATGGTGAAAGACTAACTTCAGATTGTCAGTTTCAAGAAATTTTTTTGGTTTAATTTTAACAACTATCGATGATTAACATAATATAACAAGAAACAAGGGTTAAGATCCTGATAAGATAAAAGCACAATTTCCAACAGACGATTACCATAGCAATGCTACGACAATGCTTCACAAATAATAGTTATCGCGGCCTACTTTAAGGATACTCTCTCAAGCCTTTACAAAACAATATAAACCTGCTACTTAAGTCTACATATATCTATGTAAGACAAAAACTTTAGGTAAAACATATTGCTTCCTTGAAGTACATGGAACATCAAATCTCTTTGTTTAAAATAAGCTCTCTCAAGTCTACTTCCCAAGTAATTCAAGTTGATGTGTTCTAAGTGGCTTATCTCACTCTGTCCAAATGTTTCCGAAATTAGCACCAAACAATATAAATTTAGTTCAACGGCAATCTTAGCTCCAGAAATAAGATAATATAAGACTCAGTTTTGGGATGGAAAAAAGAAAATAAGGTAGACAAAATAGAAAAACAAAAACGGGTGCAAGTGTTATAGAAATGGTGAAATCAATGCACATCACTTATATTCCATATATTTTCAAAAGGAAGAGATTTGTGAACATAGTGACAAGTACAACATCAAAAAACAATGAGAATGCATTTAGGTGACACTGTCATGGAAAATGTGATTCTCTTGTATAGCTTTTTTGATGGATTACCGTTGTTCACTATATAATCTTCAGCTTTCCTATCTATTCGTTCTACCTTTTTGCTAAATGTGTAGAAGCATTTACTTGTGTACATTTGTAGCAGAAAGTTATGGCTTGTAATTTATGAGTTCCTTTTACAGGTAGAAATAATACAGCGAATCGCTCATGATGGAGAGGTGAACAGGGCTCGTTATATGCCTCAAAACTATTTCATTATTGCAACAAAGACAATCAGTTCCGAAGTCCATGTTTTTGATTCTAGGAATCATCCATCTAAACCTCCTGTTGATGGAACATGCAGTAGTCCTGATTTGAGATTGAGGGGCCACAGCGATGGGGGATTTGGCTTATCATGGAGCAACTTCAGACAGGTTTTTTTATTGAGTGGCTCTCGTGATGCCAACATCTGTTTGTGGGATGTTAATGGGACCCCAAAGAATAAAGCTCTGGATGCTATGCAAATATATAAGGTACATTTACGGGTTGGAGATGTATTATATGAGGATAGTAACCAAAATATGTCATACTGATAGATGCATAACTCTTAACAACCGACTCCATGGATGCCAAGAATCTGTATATACAGCTTTTCACTGTCATATTAATAACAATTGTGCATTTACCGCCTTAAAGTACATCTTAAACTGTTAACTGTTTTTTGAAATTGATTCTTGGTCATCTATTAGTTTCCGATGATCCTTGAGGACCTTGGCGAGGTTGGAGGATTTCTTTTACTTTACTCCTTTCTCTAATCTTGTCCATAATCCAACTTGCCATAACTTGTTGTTTAGAATGTCGAGGTTTGGTAATTTGATAAGTGAACAAAAGAAGATACTTTTATGATTACTAATCTTAATTTATAACCTACATAATCCACAATGGTAATGAGATGATTTGTTGACACTATACAATTCTATAATCCAAAAAGTTTGGTTAGTGGTAAATAGGTCCAGTAAAAGGCTCCTATATCTGTTAATATATTCACCTATAAGCTCTGATGATCGCAAGAGGAAGAAAACTTTAAACTTAATAAAGCTTGAGTCGAGTGGTAAAAGGTAAGCATCTTGATTGTAAGAAAATAAGCATGAGAATAAAAGGCCTTTGTCTTATTTTCCATGATAACATCTAAATTAGAAACAGATTCACAAACTACAATGTGACTTTTTGAAGTAGAATGGTGCTTGTGTACATGAAGAGGCTCACCTAGAATCTCAAAACTGCCCCAGTAATGAACCTTTGATGTATATATCCTTCTCTGCGACTATATACTAAAACGTAAACTCCTACATGAATTACATCCTTCGATGCACCTCTCTCAGTTCACTGCATCCCACTCGCTCAAATCACCTTCTTCACTACTCCCCCCTCCATGTCAACCCTGGCCAACCTCAACCTTCGATAACGCTTCCTCTTGATATTGTTCTTCTAATGGGTGCATTCAAAGGTCTATGTTTCAAATGACAGAACCATCTCAGATGGTGCAAGTTGGTCTCCTCGACTGGTGCCATACCTGCCTTCTCTAGCATGCCGTAATATCTTATTATATCCCTCAATATGTGGCATCTTCAATCTCTAGAAACTTTCTTTTATACTGATCTCAAATTGAAACATATATTTTTTGAACTGCTTTGTGGCTAATGTTTTAATATCAAGACTGGTAAAGTTGCACTTCATGAGTTCATGTATTCTTTAATCTAACATAATTAGATTTTAAGATGTTTCGTCCATTTCTCAGACTTTGCATTTAGACCTTGCCTAGTTCCATCAATCAACATATCATGGTATAACATCTTATATGTCAATGCTATGCTTATCCATACCTAAAATTGTAAGACCCATGCTGGCCCTAAGGTAATAGAGAAAATGCAGTCATGCTCATTGCTGCACCATCATATATATTTTTAATGACATTCACATGCAGTGTAAAGACCTACTTTTTTTAGAACATCCAATGATATGCATTCTCTTGATTAATAAACGCCATTTGCAAATCCCTTTCATGCTTTCTATCTCTTTATGTGTGTCATTGGAGATTGTTTGGTCCATGAGTAGTTCAAAGACATGGGTAATTTATCTCATGCACATGCATGTTTACACTCACCCACTTCTAAGTTTTTTTTTCTCCTTTTCTTATGGTGGGCATGGTTTTTAATTGCCACTGTTTTGACCTCAAGATTGTCTCGGATCAGGAGACCCACCGATGGTTGCTTGCGTACGTGACACGGTCGTTGGTTTTTAAATAAGGAGTTGCTGGAAAAAGGAAAACATGATATGCCAGTGTTGCTGCCATTTATGTGTCTGTTTCAACTATAGAAATGGTTTAATAACCAACCCATGTAGCTACTCTTATTTTGCTCTCGTCCTATAGGTTTTTGGGTAGGTTTCTTTTGGAGATTCGAAAAATCACAAGTCCTCGAATTTTGATGGTGTGCTTGCCTATTAATGTTGTTAGTGACTGCACAAAGAAATTGATTCCAACAGTTGTCTAATTAAGGTTTATGCTAAAGACTCCTTTGTGGGCATGAAATGCACCAGGAGTTGGCCAGCTAATGGCCAAAACAAGAGTCCGTCTGTTTGATGTTAAGTGACAAGAAATCACACATTCTAATGATCTTCAAGAGTTGTATGACAAAGTGGTGAGCAATGAGCTTAATCTCTCTTGGTTAGTGCAAGATGCACTTAATTTTCACCAAGATTCATAAAAGATTTTTCTATACAGAAATATGCAAGTATTAAAATTATTGTTTTGATTTTTAATAGGTTAATGAAGATGCTGTACAAGATGTAGCATGGCATCCGAGGCATGAATCCTTATTTGGCTCATGTGGTGATGACCGAAACTTGCACATATGGGATATCAGCTCTTCATGTTTCACCGCTCCTATCCAAACTTTACTGGCTCATGAAAGTGAGGTATATACAAAATTTCACACTTAACTGCATTTTTCTATCAATCTATCGTAGTGGTATAACTTGTAATTTCGCCACTGACTAAAACTTATGGGTCAAGCCAAATGACCAATAACATTTTTTTGAATCATTTGTTGTTTGTTCATGCTTTTGTGGTAGATGAACTGCTTAGCATTCAATCCTTTCAGTGATTGGATTGTGGCAACGGGATCAATAGACAAAACTGTCAAGTTGTTTGATTTACGAAAATTTACCGCTACTCTCCATACCCTTGAGAGTCACAAGTAAGAGTTTATGCACGTTTCTCATTTCCATCTTTAAAAATATATTATCGGAAGCATATATATTGTAAGTTTTTTATATTTATAATTATGTTTTA
This sequence comes from Saussurea involucrata, assembly GCA_033807775.1. Classification (NCBI taxonomy): domain Eukaryota; kingdom Viridiplantae; phylum Streptophyta; class Magnoliopsida; order Asterales; family Asteraceae; genus Saussurea; species Saussurea involucrata. Next base: position 35,646,049 of record CM066323.1, read on the forward strand.
AAATATGAAATTGTTTTTATTTATTTTTTATTTAAAGTTAAAAGATATATATATTCTAAAATATTAAATTTATAATTTTTATAATATAATTTTTAAGATTGGTTTGGATTGTGAATAAAGTATAAAAAAAGTTAGATTGGATTGGAATTGAAGATTGGATAGGTGGAAGAGAGAGAAATTAGTTTTTTAATAAAGATTGGTTTGGTTTGGTTTGGTTTGGTTTAGTTTGTGAATAAACATAGTCTAATATGAAGGTTCAAGTCTTCTGACATTGGGCATATGATGTTAGATTGGAGTTTTTCTTTTATGGGGAACGTGGGAAGTGTTTTTAAATATGTTAAACGATCATGCATGTATTTAAAAGAAAGCATGTTAGAATTTTATTATACAAACTATTTTCATCAATAATCTACTAGTAAACCTCACTTTGAAGTAGGATCTGAAGAATAATTAAGTGAGATGTACCAAGAACATATCTCCACTCTTAGGAGTTAAGGGTAGAAAGACTATGAATTCATTAACCAATTTTTAAACAAAAAAGATTAACCCAACCGTAAATCTCAATTAACTTTTTTAGTATCACATTCTTAGGCTATGTTTGGCAAACTAGCTGATAAGCTAGCTCGTAGCTGACGTTTGATAAAAACTAGCTTATAAACATGTAAATGACCAAAAAGAGTATATTCAAAAAATTATCAATTACAATATTTAATTATATAATTAAAACAAATTTATAGCAATATAATATGTTAATTAATACAACTAATATAGTAAAAAAATTAAACAATATAACATGTTAATTAAAAGAATGTATAAAATTTATTATTACATATATACATTAAATTTAAAATTTGTTAAAACAAGTTTTAGAAAAAATATATACTAATTTATGATTTTTAAATAACCGTTACATACAATATATAAAAAAAATAATCAAATAGTAATTGAAAAGATAAAATAGTAGTTGATAATTAAAATATATTAATTAATATTAAAAAATAAATAAAAATAATTTATATGATTAACAATAACTCTAAATAATTAAAAATTAATATCAATATATAACTAAAATTTAATTTAATAATTTTCAGTTAATATTAATTAATAGTAATTAAATTTAAAAAAATTAATATTTATTTATAATAATAGTTAATAAATAAAAAATTAATATTTATTTATAATAAATTTTTTATGCATTGAAGTGGAAAGCTTTTTGGTAGAAGGTATACCAACCTCTTATTGCCTTATTGGAATAGTTTTTTAGTAAAAAAGATTGAGAAAAAAGTTTTTAAAATGCTTTATACATTATTTAGGGTTTTTATAATAGCTTTATATTAAAGAAAATTAGTGGAATTCGTATGGCAAAAAGAAAAAGTCGATGCATTGTGGATTCTCTTAGACCATCTTCAATGGGGCCACTAAGTCTTACACTAAACATTAAATTTGGTGTAAAGGATACTATTCACATCTCCAATGAGATCTTTATTTTTACACTAAATTTAGTGTAATAAATATTATACTAACTATTCATTTACACTAACGTGACCCATTGATCTCGTTGGACAAACAGATTTTGTTTGTTTGAAAACCTTACGAGAAAATCATAACAGGATGCCCTTGAAATGGCAGAAGCTCGGATAGGTTACTCCGTTACTTACTGCCACATTCATCAGATTCAAGTTTGCCCTAAAATTGGGTCATCAACAAGAGAGTGATCCGATGGTGAGTGACGGCCACTCAGTTGCATAGCAACAAATCTTACAAACAATGTATTGTCACTTTTTCTACTCATCGTTAATCAAGTTCAAAGCCTCTTTTGTCTTCTCTATTTAAACATTTGTTTCTTCACCGGTCAGACATCTCCCTTGTTTCACCTTCTATCTTTTCTTTTCTATATTTATGTTATGATCAATATCATGCTCAGCATCCTTATTGATTGTTTGGGTTGAATTAGGTTCACTAATGACAACATGTAGAATGAGCCGGAACACAGTAGGAATTTAATTGTTCTAATAAGCTTCTAACTTTCAAATAAGTACTAACTGTGATTTGACTGGCAATTTTAGGGAAGTTCATGAAACTAGTATTAGAGTTTTGCTGGTGTATGTGTTTACGAGATTTATTGGTCTTTTGTTTGGTCAACATTCTGATTTTGAGGTTGATTAATGTTGCATTTGCATGAGAAAAAGGTTGAAAAGGTGATGCACCTTTTTAAGCAATAACATAAAAATTTATAATAAGGTTTAAGCTTCAAATTTTCCTGACAGTTGAGAAATTAGTTCTAATTTTCTCAAGTCATGGAATTGTTGTGAAAGTTTATGTGTGAATTGTGTAACATTTTGGTGCTCTATCCAGTTTAAAATTATAATGTCGATTAAGGTTGTATGAGAATCATGCATAAGGTGTTAGCCTCAAGCAAAGTAATAATTGTGACTTGAAACAATTAATTATCTTGATTACTTAATAAAGTTAGCGTGTTGGGTCTGTATTTGTCCATGTGATCATTATTTGTTAAGCAAATTTAGAGTTAATTAGAGTTTTAGTTTAATGAACAAGACAAGTTGTAGGTTGAGTTGCATACTTGCATAGCTCTTGATTTTGCTTATAAATTAGCTTTGGGACATCTCTGTATTGAAGGATAATTGGGAAATGGTCAATAGGGGTCAAATTAATATCAAGAGGTAAAGTCTTCATGAATGGCATTCTGAATTGCTCATAATCAATTTAGACATTTAATCTTCATAACCATCGTGTATAAAATCAACCCCTAGGGTTTACTCAAAGAGACGTCCTTCTGTGTATAAATATTGAAAAAGTCAAAATTTGTTTTTGTATGATTTGGTTATTTCTCATGCAACTGAGTGACCTTCACTCATCATTGAGTGGCTCCCTGATCGGGTAGAGCTGTCACCCGGTGAATATTCTGTCCAAAAGCTTAACATTGGAACCCGCGCTATTGATGGTGAACCCGATCACCTTATTCGTGAACAACTGAGGCTCCATCTGGTCGATGATGCGAAGTATGGTTCTCATGATTATTTGGACAAACGCTCTTCCTTAGTCAACAAGGTTTGAAATTTTTATTGCTATAAGTGCATCTCTTTTTCATCTACTTTTGCATCTTGAATTGTTGTGCTGATTGATGTTATTTAGACGAAGATAAATGATCTCTAATCATTGAGAAATATCCTAAACATTCCTATGGTTTTAGTTTCTGAATTGTTTTTGTTCTTCATTGTCTACAAGCAACTGGACCTAATATTTAGTACTCCTCACATGCACACTTAATCGTTACTGACAACTTGATGATACTTTAGGGGAGAAGAGCATTGAGTATTTGTTAACCTAATATTTCACAGCATCAAGTGTTATCATAATTTTTGAATTATCCTCATAATTGCAGTCATTAATTCATAACCCTGAATTGTTAGATCTGATCATTTATTTCTTTTTATTATCTCAAGTGAAGTCTTCCATGTTACTTTTAACTTTTTTGAAGATCCTTCATTTTTTCCTATCTCATCTCAATAAATTAATTCTGGCGCTAATTGGAAATATAAGCTTTTAACCAAGAAGAATAAATTGAGGACTTGTATGAATCATAATTACATTAGATTTAGTAGTGCTGGAGTTGAACTATACATGTTGTCATGTCTTGCTGACAATAAAATACCATAAAGTTTTCAGTGTTGGGAGATTCTTACATCTTTACTTGTAGTATATGTATGTTTAATAGAAAGAGGTTTGTCAAATTAGGGGTAAAATTGGAAAATAGACACTTACTTTTGAAAGTGAACACTTATTTTTGAGTAAAATTACTGGGACATTATTGAGTGGATCTGATGATTCCAAAATCTGCTTTTGGGACATTAATAGGACCCCAAAGAGTAAAGCTCTGGATGCTATGGAAATATTTTAGGTACATTTACTGGTTGGAGATTTGTTATAAGAACTCAGCATAGCTGGCATAGTGAAAAATGCTAAATTCTTAACCACTCGCTATCTTGTTGTGTAGGGCAATACCGCAATAGATCCATGCATACCAAGTATGTATGCTACAGTCTTACAAAGCTTTTCAATATTATCCATGCATACTATGGTAGTTGATTGCAAGTAGGAATTGTGTTGGGGGACTGTCGAGAGTCTCCACTTTGGTTTGTGGTTTCTTTTGTTAGAAATAAAGAGTTTTTTTGGAATGCTTTTTAGGTAGATAGGCTCTTTGCATCAGCATAAGAGTCATCATTCTCCCGATACTATTTTACTGTCTTAATTGGACAATATATTAAATAATCCCCTCCATAAGGCTCTTGTGGATGTACTTGGGATTTGGAATTGAGCAAACATCTATGGTGATCGCATCCTGTTCCCAATAGCTAATTCTAGGTTATCTTATTGTAACAAATATGTATTTTGGTTTCCGAGATGCAAGTACTGTTTAGAATTGGCAGGGGTGAACCTCCTCCACTCTCTTTAGCATTGTCCTTTGAGGACTAGGATTTCATTTTCATACTTAAAAGCTTCTACGGCTTCATTTCTTTGCTTCTCCACACGACAACATTAGTTTTGCTGTCAAAGACTATGGATGTTTCTTTCGAACCATGTGAAGCTATAAGCATTTGAACGTTGTGAAAGATAGTAGTTTCTACATATGTATTAAAAGGATCATGCTTTTCTTGTTGCATGACTATAAATGAGTTGTTTATATGATCTTTAGAACACACCCCTCCTACAAAGGCTAGGCGGGCATAGAATGTCGAGTCCCTAGAGTCGTAGCTAGACCTTTAGGTGGCGTTTGGTTTGCAGAATGTTTTTGGATGGAATGGAATCTGTCAAAGGAATTTGACTTTGAAGGAATTGGAATGGAATGTTGTCAGGTTTGACCAGCTGTTTGGTTCACAGAATTGGAATGGAATCTGTTAAAGGAATTGGAATCTGTCTGTTTGGTTCACAGAATGTAGCTTTGGAATTGGAATGAAATTTTGGTAAATGACCAAAATACCCTTTTGATAATTTTAATTGTTTTTTTCAAAAAAAAACGTTTTAATAAATAGTCATTATATACTTTATTTATATACTAAAAATGTAACAATACTCTACACACTGAATTGCAAAACAGGAGTGGAGAAAAGAGTTTATTGGCTTTTTTGACAGAATCATAAAATGAACACTGAATTGCAAGAAACCAACACTGAATTGCAGCCAAATTACCTCTCAATAGCAGAACCCAGATACAAAAAACTCAAAATACGAAAGATTAAAGAGAAGCATAAGGAGAAACAAGTAATAACAACAACACAACTGCCCACTAAATATGTAAATCGCTGGTTAAAAGAGATGTTTCAAACTGAGTTTGCAGAAAACAGTCGATGTTTCAAACTGATGCAAGAATCCATGGAACACAGTTGATGTTTCAAACTGAGTTTGCAGAAAACGATTGGACTCGATGACAAGAAGAAAAGGAGGAGAGAACGAACCTGTCGATGTTGCTGTCGATCGATGGTGAAGAAAACGACCGTTGCCGTCGATGGAGAAGAAAACGATTGGGCTCGATGGAGAAGAAAACGATTTGGGGTCGATGGAATGGGAGTGTCGGTTGCAGGTATATCAATTAGGGCAAGGGTATTTTTGGAATAAAAATAGTGAGACATTCCATTCCTTTAAAATCCTTACATAGTGTGATGGAATGTCAAGAATGGAAAATAAGGAATTCAATGAAAAATTTTGAGATTCCAAGTTACAAAAGATTGAACCAAACACTGGAATGGAATCTGGTCAATGGAATGTCAGATTCCAATTCCATCAGATTCCATCACTTTCCAGTGAACCAAACAGCCCCTTAGAATACATTAAATTGTAACGACCCAAAAACACTATAGGACATACATAGCATAAAAATCAAACTCTTCTCAATAAAACTGGGTTTCAACATTTCGTTACATCATTCGTAAGCTAAGGTTGGCGGAAACAACCTATACACAACTGAGAATATTCTAACTTCTATGGCTGGCACTTGCACTGTCTCTAGCTGCGCCTGCACTCTATCTTGCTCTTGCTCACTTACTTGAGCCTCTTACTACTGGCTTACCTGAAAATGGTTTAGTTTTGAAAAGCGAGGGTTAGACCAAAAGGTCTAGTGAATTCCCTCCATAAAGAACATGTATAAACAATATGAAATCCTTTCGTTAAAAACATCATGAATCATCACATATGGTGCTGCACTGTATAGGGAATCACATAACCATCCGCGATCGGGGCCCAAGCAGACTCCCCTTTCGCTGCGATCGGGGCCCAAGCAGACTCCCCGATACCCGCCTAGGAGGGAAACGAATTCCAACCTACCGTCTCGTCATACACATCCAAGGGATCATCGGATCCCGAGGCTCTCTGATCCCACAGTGCTGACCGACATCACATAGCATGCACATAGATTTCATAGGCATGTAAAATAGAATCTTTACAAATCATGCTTTTCATTTCTTCATGTCAAACTTTCCTTTAAATATAAATAAGTACATTCGTGAGAAACATGCATGTCAGTTGTAAACATTTCGTGCGCTTTAAGAACCATAATCAGTAAAGAAAACGTTTAATATTTTAAGCCGTAAAAAGGGTTTAGGGAACTCACCTTGATTGTCGTACAATGCACTTCCTAAACACCTTCAAGCTACACCCACTGAACACCTAAGGCAAAAGATCCACATCAGGTAAATAGCTCAGCCTCATTGTCCGGATACCCTTTTCCGGATGCTATACTTATCCGGACACTACACTTTTCCGGACACTACACTTATCCGGACACACCACTTATCCGGGCAACGCTACCCGGACACCTTCACGAGGCATTTACCCGGACATATGCAACATATCCGGACACCTTCAAACGCTGGTGTCCGGAAAACGCTGCTGTTCGAACTTAGAAATTCTAAAACCGATTTAAGCCATTAGTTTGATTAGACAACTATAAGGGTTCATCCACCAACCCCAAACACCCACTTAATCCATCTTTAACCCTCTTAAATCGATTTATTAAGGCAAAACCCATGAAACCCACTTTTTAGGAATTGTGATTGAAAACACAATGAATCACTGATTTCAATCATAGAATCCGAACTAATGAAGAGGGAATACTACATCACACAGTTTACGAATTTTAGAGGGATTACCTGATTGATTTCTCCTCTCTTTAGCTTTCTTCTTCTTCTTCTTCCCTTTCTCTCCTTGTTTCACGCCACCAACACCCACACAAGATCAATTCACTGATTTGTGCAAATGGGGGCTGCCCTAGAAGTTTGAGTCTATAAATATCTTTCACTAATTGCAAACAAGTCCCTCAACTTAACTTTCATTTCTTGCATAAAGGACACTAAACTTTCATATCTCAAACTTGAAATTTAGGTTGTTACAACACTCCCCCCTTAAAAGAATTCCGTCCCCGGAATTCCTTATTGGGGAAAAGATGCGGGTATCTTGCCCACATCAAAACCGACACTTCCCAAAGTAAAGCCATATCTGACTCAGTCAACCACCTCATTAAACTCGAAACATGGAACCTTGGGTGCGTTTCCTTCAGTTCTTACGGTACTCTAACTCGTAGGCTACTGTTCCTACTCGGTCGATCTTGACTACAGAAGATTTACTAAGGCTTCTCATGCATCGACACTTCCTTTAAGGAGGAACTTGGCGGAATCCCCCGCTACAACACGAGATTCATTTACTAACAAACAATCACTCACTTGACAGCTTGCCACAAGGCTAGCCCCGTACATCCCGGCCATTCACAAACCCGAGTTTCTTCGTCGTATCACAACTCACTACCTAACAACACTCAACAATTGTCTATGCATATGACATTTCCCTTTTCTCGGACCACCTAGACCACAGTTCGCTCAGTCATAACACATAACTCCGGTTACCCTCACTCAACTTGGAGGAATAACCATGGTCACACCATACTATTCTCACTACCTTAAACACTGCACGACCAAATCGTTTAAACATTTCTCACAAAGTCACTAACTTAACTCATTCAGTTGTCTCATCCATTTCTTTCCTGTCCAAAATCCTACACCATCCCTTCCTCAATATTTTCTTTTCCAAAAGTTCGCACACTTACCGGTGGCAATCTATACAACACAGCGCCTTTCGGCATTACTGTCAAGTTTACTACTTCCAATTTACTCACTTATTCCGACCTGCTATCTTCACCTTCCCACGTTAGCGTGGAGCATTGCCCACCGAACATTATTTGCCCCTCTCTCCCGACCTTTCCACATGATGGTATCGCTTTCTCATTCCTCACATAACCAAACAGTTGCACCAAGATCTTATCTTAAGGCATTCAACCAAGCCGTCTTGAAACAAGACCAGTGTTCGACGTCACTACACATTCTTTAATCTCCAACTTTTACCTTCTCAGACATTTCTTTCACACATAAGCAACAATTCACATTCTTTAAGGATTTCACATCTATCCCACCACATCTTGACTAACACAACCCTCATCCTCTTTAAACTTCCAATGACCCCAAAGTGTGTTTCTTAATAACGTCCCCTATTCACTCTAATAATCTACCCCCCTTGGAATCCCTATTACAAACTGATCTATTAACTCAGGAACACCCCGAACTCGGGTTCCATAATTCTTTCGATTAACCGCCATGATCATAAAATCAGACAGATATATAAATACCGTCATCCCGGCTTTCTTACTTAGATTTACCTTAAATAATTCTTTAACAATCAGTGTTTTAACCTCAATAACACTTCCCCAAGAATTGTAACACATCCTGTAATAACAAATGAATGTCATTACCTAACAAATCTATAAAATTTTAATCAACCAACCGAAGGCTTATACCTCAAATCAACTAATGATCATACTACCACTCCGACCCATAATCATCATCATGTCATTCCTTAAACATAACCAACATTTTCAACTATTTCCTTCTAGGATCATTCCCTCACGCATAAGGAACAATTTTCATTCTTTAACAATTTCTCGTCTACTATACTACAGCTCGACTAATCTATTCACCATCTTCTTTAAACTTACTCTGCCTTCAAGAATATACTTAACAACATACATAACCACAAAGCTTGGTCTCACAGCTGGGCAATCACCCATTTCTGCCCCGACATTCCATTCCGATAACAGTCAAAGTAAACACCAACTTACAAACCATGTACTTCAACAACTGGGGTTGCAAAACGTACACTCCACCCGAAATCCCAAACGGACTTCCTTCTAATCCTTCATCTTTCTAACATCTCCTTACTACATCACCGGCTGACACAGAAATCTTGGCAATTGAAGCTACTGCTAGTTCGTACATCCACCACTCCTATCATCACACTACCGACCAAGTCTCTCATGGTCATTCGTACACAATTTGAACTTGCCTTCACATTTTCTCGCATACACGATCGAGTCTATCTCGTTACTTTATCCTTTCTCACTCTAGCTGAACTATAACTCCCTGGTTCCCAATTAGCTCAAATGTAAGCGTTCTTGCTCGCTCTTTACGATCCGAGGCCTTACATAAGCTGGACACAGTCCCTCACTGGACGATAGAATCCACACACTTGCTTCGCTCGTGTTACATACCTCATCATTCTACGAACCCTCCATACTTCATAAATAGAACGCTTAATCAAAACAATAACTTCTTATCCTCTTAGCACCTCTACAAGGTGTTCTATCAACTTTCAACCTTCTGGTTCAAGTCTTCGGCCTCAACCATCTTACATAACCGTCGACTTCTACATCAACTGACAACCTGTAACTACCTTCTTAATTTATTCTATAACAGGGGTTCCTTACGGAACCTAATCCTTCCACATATCATAATCAACTGCATGATCTGCCTCCCTCTTTTCGAAACCTACTCATGTAACATCAACATTACGAGCTCACCTCGAAACTCATACTCCCACGCTATAGACATTTCATTCTTCCTCATCACACTGCTCATAACGAGTTGCAAGAACCATCACCTTGAAGGCTTCGAGCTCTTCCTCCGGACACAACCGTCCCTTGACGACCGTACTTCCAGCTACCGAACAAGGGTGCAAACCCTCATACAACCGACACTATAATCCACTTCCGACTCTACCCCTGCTCACCCTTCCTATTGAACACAAATACTAAGGCTACAACATTCTTTCCTGATTTGTCCGACACTTCTTCACTCTTGAAGTTCTTCCTTAGCTTAACATGTAACATCCTACGACCTAGTGAGTTCATAGCCTTCATGCATGACAACGCAAAAGACAAATCACTTCGTACATTTTATAATTTTAAATAAACAACATTTAGAAACAACTCGGGTACCCGTGACCCCATCACTCTTATAACTTCAAAACCCTGCACAACGATTCGAGAATCGTTGGCATGCATCTTCCTGTGAACCTCAATCTTGCTCAATCCGAACAATTGTTATTACGAGAGTAATATATTGCATGAAAATCTTTTCGTATGAGACAATTCTGAAAGAATCACCGACACAAAGTAAACCAGTCGGTTCTCACACTCAATTGTATGATATCAAAAAAAAGGTCAACAAGCATTTTGGTTATAAGTGAATTGCAGGTAACCATTTCCTTGACCATTTTTGTAACAATTTAACTTATCATTAAAAGTGTGGAATATTTTGCAAATCGTTTACCTCAAAATTTCAATGTGCGACGTACTGAAATCGCTTTTTCTTTAAACGTGCACTCATACAAGCTGACTCATTTTGTTCAAAGTTGACATTTACATTCTTATTTTAAATCGTGAAAATTTCATGTTACATAAAAGAACGCCATGCATGAGACTCTATTTACAATTGAAGGCTACTCGCTCTAACAAGGTCAACCGCTTTGCTTACGCAACTTATCCTTGACACTCCACCTACGACCAATGGTCGTCCTTTCGGTCACGCAACAACTTGCTGAACATACTTTCCACATCTCACTTACTCAATCCTTTCATACTATTTCGCTTTGACCAACTATCTCACTTTCCACTTCTATATGCTTTCATTTCACTATAGGTATCTTATTTTATTTACCCTGTCCTTGAAAAGCTCGAATAAGAATTCAAAGCTCCTTTGACACTTTCAAGATTTTGACATCGTCCTTTCTTACCATCCCGACCGATCTATCCCATGATTTCTAGAACTGGGACTCTCCCGAAACAAGTGTCTTACTCAAACTCAACATCCATCCGCTTCGAATCCACGAAGAGTTACCTCTAGCCTACTCATAACGTTATATACAACATTTCTTCTCTTCAATGTATACATACATCACCTCATATACGACTTCTCGTGAACCTTCCCAACAAGGGTTTCAATCTACCCCTCGGGGACCTTGCTGACATTCTAACGTGCTGGAACACGACATAACACTAGGCAGGTTAATAAGGTAGGTTAAGCACATACATGTACCTGTAAGTTCGCAATTACACTGGCCAGGTGAAATCTCAAACTTACCTTACATGACAGTCCTCAGTACCTTATTAGTCCTATCTCCATAATAGTGTCCTCCTAACGCATTTCCTGTGTCTACATTAGTGCCCTCTTAACGCATTTCCTGATTCTCAGTTGTGATCTTCTACTCCCAAGTTTAAGTTTAGGCCCGTCCGGTCACCTAAATCCCTTAAACTATGGCTCTGATACCATTTGTAACGACCCAAAAACACTATAGGACATACATAGCATAAAAATCAAACTCTTCTCAATAAAACTGGGTTTCAACATTTCGTTACATCATTCGTAAGCTAAGGTTGGCGGAAACAACCTATACACAACTGAGAATATTCTAACTTCTATGGCTGGCACTTGCACTGTCTCTAGCTGCGCCTGCACTCTATCTTGCTCTTGCTCACTTACTTGAGCCTCTTACTACTGGCTTACCTGAAAATGGTTTAGTTTTGAAAAGCGAGGGTTAGACCAAAAGGTCTAGTGAATTCCCTCCATAAAGAACATGTATAAACAATATGAAATCCTTTCGTTAAAAACATCATGAATCATCACATATGGTGCTGCACTGTATAGGGAATCACATAACCATCCGCGATCGGGGCCCAAGCAGACTCCCCTTTCGCTGCGATCGGGGCCCAAGCAGACTCCCCTCTCGCTGCGATCGGGGCCCAAGCAGACTCCCCTCTCGCCTCGTATCGGGGCCCAAGCAGACTCCCCGATACCCACCTAGGAGGGAAACGAATTCCAACCTACCGTCTCGTCATACGCATCCAAGGGATCATCGGATCCCGAGGCTCTCTGATCCCACAGTGCTGACCGACATCACATAGCATGCACATAGATTTCATAGGCATGTAAAATAGAATCTTTACAAATCATGCTTTTCATTTCTTCATGTCAAACTTTCCTTTAAATATAAATAAGTACATTCGTGAGAAACATGCATGTCAGTTGTAAACATTTCGTGCGCTTTAAGAACCATAATCAGTAAAGAAAACGTTTAATATTTTAAGCCGTAAAAAGGGTTTAGGGAACTCACCTTGATTGTCGTACAATGCACTTCCTAAACACCTTCAAGCTACACCCACTGAACACCTAAGGCAAAAGATCCACATCAGGTAAATAGCTCAGCCTCATTGTCCGGATACCCTTTTCCGGATGCTATACTTATCCGGACACTACACTTTTCCGGACACTACACTTATCCGGACACTACACTTATCCGGGCAACGCTACCCGGACACCTTCACGAGGCACTTACCCGGACATATGCAACATATCCGGACACCTTCAAACGCTGGTGTCCGGAAAACGCTGTTGTTCGAACTTAGAAATTCTAAAACCGATTTAAACTCCGATTTAAGCCATTAGTTTGATTAGACAACTATAAGGGTTCATCCACCAACCCCAAACACCCACTTAATCCATCTTTAACCCTCTTAAATCGATTTATTAAGGCAAAACCCATGAAACCCACTTTTTAGGAATTGTGGTTGAAAACACAATGAATCACTGATTTCAATCATAGAATCCGAACTAATGAAGAGGGAATACTACATCACACAGTTTACGAATTTTAGAGGGATTACCTGATTGATTTCTCCTCTCTTTAGCTTTCTTCTTCTTCTTCTTCCCTTTCTCTCCTTGTTTCACGCCACCAACACCCACACAAGATCAATTCACTGATTTGTGCAAATGGGGGCTGCCCTAGAAGTTTGAGTCTATAAATATCTTTCACTAATTGCAAACAAGTCCCTCAACTTAACTTTCATTTCTTGCATAAAGGACACTAAACTTTCATATCTCAAACTTGAAATTTAGGTTGTTACAACACTCCCCCCTTAAAAGAATTCCGTCCCCGGAATTCCTTATTGGGGAAAAGATGCGGGTATCTTGCCCACATCAAAACCGACACTTCCCAAAGTAAAGCCATATATATACCTATAAACTATTTTAGAACGGGGGGTTAAATACAAACACACAGATTTTACTTTTCTAAATTGTTTATTGATAAATCATTAACAATTTACAGCTTGTTGCGGAAACAAGATTAAGGATAAACCTAAATCTAAACAAGTTGGAACACAAAGGTTTCTTGCACTAAGAGAGATAAGGAAATTACTAATAATAACCTATCTTGAGATAAGAGATTGAACTTGTCCAGAGTTAGCAAGTTACTTCAAATGAAGTGGGTTCATCTCTTTATATACTGCATGCATTTAATGCAAGTCAGTATACACTTTACACGTGTCATCAGCTGGTTGGTTGCATGTCATTGACCTTTGTTGACAACCTTAGTAGCCGTATGGAATGAATAGTGTAGTATCAGAGTGGTTGTACGATTTCAGACAATCGGAGGTTCTTTTCTGACAATTCGTACGGAGTCGTGCAAGGGAGGTTACGACAAAAGTATTTTGTACGGAGGACTTCATGATCAGCTTTCGTTGATTCAGAGCATTATCATTTCTATTCAGCGAATGATAAAGTTCAGCGATAGCTGAAGTCTTGTACTTGATACTTCACGTTGAGTGGACAAATCTGAGTCTTCGCTGATCCGCATCAGTTCATTAGGAGACTTGTCGCTGGTTCTTGAGCTTGATCTTTGACTTCAGCGTAGAACCTATGTTGACGTGAAACTTGTCTTCAGGGATCATAAGTAAGCAACTAACTTATCAGCGATCACCATAAGTACTGAACAGACTCAGACTATTATGATGAACAGTTTCGCTGAATGTTTAATCTAAAGAGCGAGAGTTCCTATCAGCGGTACTGGAAGATCTTAGTACTTTTCAGCGATAGTGAAACTCTGATACATATTGTTTACTTACAATTTTCACTAAGTATATAAGAGAGGGTCATTATCAAATCACTGAGGGTTTGGATCAACAATCTCCCCCTATTTGATTATGACATAGCAACAGAGAGAATTGCTATTTAACGAAAACACAAGGATAAAAAGAACTCATAAAATATTTGTCCCTTTTACTGTTTTCTGGGATCTTTTCTGTACTGATGGAGTAAAGTACGTTCGCTGAAATTTTTCTTTAAACTTTGTAAAGATTACAGATGGAAGTGGAAAACTTACAAGTACAAGCGAAATAAATTACAAGTACAAAAGGATAACTGATACGATAGATGAAAGAGGCGATCCTATCAGCTTACAGAGGTTTTTCCTTAATGAGAAGTTCATCAAGGGTCTTTTCAGTGGGGATCATCCAGTCAGGAACCGTTACTCCCTTTTTTCTTTTGTTCAGCGCTTCTTCAAAGATCAAGGGTTTTAGGTGTCGTGCCTGAATGTCTTGTTTGAAGTCACACCACCAGATGAGATCTCTGAGCTGTTCGATTGGAGTGATTGGAAGCTCAACGATCCGTTGAAAACATTTTCGTCCATCGTAGTCAAGAAAGAATATTCCATATGGATCACTGACTACTTTACCAGGGACGAAAAGTTCACATGGTGGCAAAGATATGTCAAGGGCAGATAGATCAGGGTCAGGACCAAGCACTTCAGCGCGAGAGAAACCGATACCAGCTTCATTTCTTATGACAGGACCTGAGTCTGAATCTTGACGTTTCTTCTTTGAAGAGGCCCTTTTTCTTTTCAGCTTAAGATCAGGAGGAGGAGGAATGTCCACCCAAGAAGATATCAAATCGATCTGTCTGTTTATCAGCTTTTCGAAATGATCCTTATACTTAGATTGAGACGTTTGGATAGCTAACCTCATCTCCAGCCATTCAGAGAGACCATACCTTTTTACAGTGTCAGCGCGAAAGGCTTCACATTGGCCATCTTCTCTGAAAAGTTTGATGTCAACAATAGGTACTCCGATAGAGGTTCTTCCAGAGATGAATACCTTGTTGATCTTCGCTGGACGATATCTGAAGTGTATTTTCTCTTTACACCAGTTCAGGGTGGTCTGAGAAACTTCAGTTTTCTTCTCCACGATCTTCTGGGCTTCTTCCCAAAGCTTACATTGGACTTGAATGGGAACACGTTTCAGCTTGGGGTCTTTGACAGATTCTTGAGTAAGCTTGATGGCGTATTCTCTGTCTTTTTCTTCAGCTTCCTTTCTTTCAGCGATTAGGCGTTCAGCTCTGAGATGTTCCTTGTATTCCTTTTGGGAAATTCTGAACTTTGGAGGGACTGAAGGAAGTTGATCACGCTTCAGAGTAATTCGCTGATCCTCGAATCGCTTTATTATTTCCTCTCTTCTTTTCTGATCCTCTTCACTTAGCTTTTGAGGAGCTAAGGAAGGTCTGCGTTTGTGCGAGAGCATCTGTTCTTCAGGTTCATCAGTCTCAGAGATTAAATCCAAGACTGAGATTATTTCTTCAGCAGCAGCTGGTATTATTGGTGAAGTCGCAGTTGTGGAACCTTCAGCGATATCCTCAAACAGGGGAGAGGACTAGCTGAAACACAGCAATCTTACAAGTAAGAACTTGGGTAGAATCAGAGAGAGAGAATTTGTTCAAGTGTATAGGCTTGGGTAGAAGAACTGATAGTGTATGATAGAGGAGGGATGGAGTAAGAGATGTTTAGTGTACCTGACAAACCGGCTTTTCAAGCAAAATCGTCAGATTGTCATCTTCAGCGACGCTTTTGCCTTTGCCTTTCTCAGCTCCAGAGGCTGAGGGCTTTGTCTTTGTCCGCTCCTCTGAAGGTTCATTTATCGAGATTCCTTTAAGATCTTTGATCCTCGGAGCAGGTTTGACGATAAAGAAGTCATCGTCATCTTCGTCATCATCATCATCATCATTCTTTGGAGAAGAGGATGGTTCATCATCAGGGATGTCGATGGCTTTATCATCTTCTGCTTCGGATTCTTCAGCGTCTTCTTCGAGTTGCTCCCCCTCAGATACAGAGGCAAGCTTCTCGGTTCCCTCAGGGTTTTCAACTCCCTGAGGTTCAGCGTTGGTTTCTTCAGCATCCTTCTTCTCTCCCCTGATAGATTCATCATGGGAAAGGTCTTCAGCGCTCTTGGAGTGTTCTTCAGCGCTCTTCTCCCCCTCTTTTTCATGATGACTAGGGGAGGAGTGAGTTGACTCAGCAGCTTTGGTAGGTTCTCTGTCTTCTTGGACAGAGATACCTATACAACTTTCAATCTTTGCTAATCTGTCTTCAAGGCCAGAAATAGCAGGATTGATCTTTTTCAGCTCAGTGCGATCCTCTGCTGTGAAATTTTCAGATTCAGGGACAGGGGCAGGATCAGGAGCAGGAGTTGTTTAGCAGCTGCTCGATCATCGTTTTCATCGAACCAACATCGGTCTTTACGGAGCCTAAGTCAGTCTTTACAGCAGACATATCTCCCTCTAGTTGGCCAACCGATGTCTTCAGCGTTGTGACCTCGCTGGACATGGATGAAACTGAATTTTTGAGAGAGGTGTAGTCTGAGTAGATGTCAGCGAGCACCTGTGCGAAGTCGTTGAGAGTCTTATCAACTTGCTTTATGTCGTCTGTGGAAGCCTTCTTCTCCACCACCGTTGTCAGCTTTGTAAGATTCTCTCCAGCGTTTGTTACAGCTAGAGAGTTGTTGGAGAGAGTGGTAGTGAGACCTGTCAGCTTTGTTTCCACGGACTTCAGAGAGGCGTTGATGTCTCCCAAATTAGGACCTGTAACAGATAAGAACTTGTGAACAAAGGAAAGCTCAGAAGTTTGGGGTTTAGTTACAGTGTTTATGGTTTGGTGTGTACCTGCAGGAGGATTGACGAAGTCGTCAAAACTTCGGGTTCCTGAAAAATGTTCCATATCGTCTTCAAAAGTTCTTTGACGTATGGTCATCTCTGCAGGTCCTGTGCCCATCATTCCTTGAAGAGTATTTTCGTTAACTTCTGGAGGAATGACAGGTGCTTCATTGATAACTGGAGTAGAGTCCAAATGAGTGGAGGGAGGAGCGAAGGATAAGAATGGAGGTTGGGTTCTGAGTTCAGCGTTGGATTCGCTGAGAATCACTTCATCAGTCTTTTGAGAGACTGAAGGAGGTTAGGTAGGTTCCAAGTTTGTAACCTCAGCGTTTAGAGACGCTGAAGTTGGGATGGAATGGATGGCTTGTTCAGGTGTGGCAGAGCGTACCACTGAACGTTCCTTCAGCTCTGCAGAAGGAGCTGAGGAGTCTTCAGCATGAGATTGCTGGGGATGCTCCTTGGTTTTCTTGATCCTTTTAGAACCAAGTGGGGTAGATGAATGTTTCCTTTTCTTAGAAGAGGATTTTGTGGCCTGGGTATCAGCGATGGGTATTGTCGCTGAAGGAGCCACAGAAGTAGAAGAAGAAGGGTTGAGAAGAGTTAAAAGGGTAGAAAGACGTACCTCATTTGCAACTGGTTTGAAGTCAAGTACCTTAGGGCCAACCTGAGAGAGTTTCAGGTCACCCTCTAGCGGGTAGCTGTCCTTCAGGCCATATTGGAAGATGGCGCTGATGAATCTTGGGTATGGAACCCATGCAGGTCTGTCAGCGGCAGAGTCTACTTTTTGCAGCAAGTCATCATAGATAATAGATGCCCAGTCAATATGTAGACCTTTCAGCAGAGCGTATCCCATTGCTTGCTGAGGTTGAGCGGCTTGGTCAGAGGAGCCGGTCTTGGCAATCATGCAGCTGATAAGATGAGCGAAGATGAAGTTCATCTCGCTGGGCATTTTTGACTTCTTCAGCAGGGTCAGCTTCTTCTCAGGCTTCTTGTTTCTGCCAATCTCCCATACATAGCCCATTGCATCGAAAAATGCAATAAGAGCTTCTTTGTCAGCGAGTTTCTTATGGTCAGGGAAAGGAACAAAAGGCTTTTCTTTTGTAGCGATGGGAAAGTTCAGAGCTTTGCGAATGATGGTTGGTGTGATCTTTATTGTGCCATACTCAGTATCGCAGAGGATGCAATCGATTGTTTTGGAGGGATCTTTGGCTGAAGGTACTTGAGAGTGTCTCGCTGAGTACCAGAATTGCGAGAGCAAAAGCTGATGTGCAGGAGGTGTTATGGTCAGGGCTGTGGAGATGCAGCAGTTCTTAAGGAATTTCACAGCATCATCTAGATGTGTGACTTGCTTTCGAGGAGGAAACTCGAGAAGCGCAGAGAGGTTGTTCACCTTAGTCCAATCTAGTTTGTCAAGGGCAAACTTGACTTGAGGAGCCTTGAGGATTTCCACTTCCTCAGAATCAGTTGAGATGTTCTCAGCGGTAGTAGGAATGTCAGACGATGCCATTTTCTGTATTATCAGTTCAACCAAAGATTAACAAATAAGAATAATCTTAACGTGGAAAGATTTTCCAATAAGATGTTTCGAATTTTGTCCATTTCATTCAGACGAAAAATGTCTTAATGAAGATTAGGGTTTTTGTTTTAAAGAAAATGAAAATTTCAAACCCAAAAAAAATCTTGTTTTCCAGTTTTCTTTGAAGATAGGGATTTTGGAAAAACGAATGTGTGAAGAACAAGTTTAAGATTTTTGCATTTAAACTTGAAGAACAACCATGAAATGGTTGTGTTCATAAAACCATGAAAGAAAAATGATTTCATTTTTAAGAAGTTCTTTTGTTTGATCTTGTTAAAACAAAGAAGAGATCAGAAACAAGTTATTTGCATTCGGTAATAAATAAGAACATATTAACCTTTGATGTTTGATGAAGAAGATGAACAGTTGTTCTTGAGAAAAATCGAGAGCCAAATGCAACAGTGAATTCTTTCTTTGCTTGGAGGAGAAGTTTGCGTAAAAGAAAAATATAAACAAAGAGTTTGTTTATATAGAGATTTTAGAAAGAGAAAATCTTGAGCGGGAAAAGATTTTCATCATGACACGGACACGTGTTTGCATTTGATTGGCGAGAAAACGAAACGTGCAAACGTGTGTCAGAAAGAAGAACGTGCCAGGGCTTATCCGTTGTAATGACGTCACAACTGTCCTTTCATATTCTTGGTTGTCTCTGAGGTTTTGAAAAACTCAGGGACACTTTTGAAAAACATGAAGCACTGAATAGAAATATCAGTGATGGTTTTAGAAATTTCAAATATCGCTGATAAGGAAGAGATATTCAGCGATGGGATCTGTTGAAATCTTGCATTTTCATGCGATTGTCAGAGAGAAAAACATACCTTGATATCAGCGAATCAAGTTTATTCAGAGAGAAGATGATAGAATGGGTTATACAAGTTGATTTTATCCTATTGCTGATCAAACGTAAACCGCTGAGGATTTTATCCTTCAAAGTTCAGCATTCCAAGCTCGCTGATGAGAAAGTTGAATCTTGTCTCATCAAGAGGTTTGGTGAATAGATCAGCTAACTGATAATCAGTTGGGATAAAATGAAGTTCTATATTACCATTCATCACATGATCTCTGATAAAGTGATACCTGATTTCGATGTGTTTTGTCTTTGAGTGTAGCACTGGATTATTGGCTATAGCGATGGCACTTGTGCTGTCGCAATAGATTGGAATTTTGGAGAGCTGAAGATCATAGTCTAGTAGCTGATTTCTCATCCACAAGACTTGAGAACAACAGCTTCCAGCAGCTACATACTCAGCTTCAGCTGTGGAAGTGGACACTGAGTTTTGCTTCTTACTTGTCCAACTTACCAGTTTTCCACCCAGGAGCTGACATCCTCCTGTGGTGCTTTTCCTATCCATTTTGCAACCTGCAAAATCACTATCTGAATAGGCGGTTAGATCGAATCCTGAATCTTTGGGATACCAAAGACCTAGATTCGTTGTACCCTTAAGATATCGAAAAATTCGCTTTACAGCTTTCATATGAGATATCTTAGGTTCAGCTTGATATCGTGCACACAAGCAAGTTGCAAACATAATATCGGGTCGGCTAGCTGTAAGATACAGTAGTGAGCCGATCATCCCACGGTACAGCGTGACATTGACAGGAACACCCTTAGTATCCTTATCAAGTGTGAGCGGTGGTGCCATAGGGGTTTTCATAGCTGAACTTTCAGTTAAATCAAATTTCTTCAGCATATCTTTAACATATTTTCCCTGATTAATGAAAGTTCCTTTTTCAGTTTGCTTAATCTGAAGACCAAGGAAATATGTTAGTTCACCCATCATGCTCATTTTATACTCATCTTTCATTCTATCAGCGAAACGAGTACAAAGCTCAGGGTTAGTAGAACCAAATATAATGTCATCAACATATATTTGAACTAGAATGATATGACCTTTCACTTTTCTAAAAAATAGAGTTTTGTCAATCTTACCTCGCTCAAAATTTTCAATATGGAGATAAGTAGAAAGAGTGTCATACCATGCACGAGGAGCTTGCTTTAAGCCATAAAGTGCCTTATCCAGTTTATAAACATAACCTGGATGCTTAGGATCTGAGAATCCTGGAGGTTGTTCCACATACACTTCTTCATTCAGCTTTCCATTCAGAAACGCTGACTTAACATCCATCTGATGTACTTTGAAGTTTTTGTGTACAGCATATGCTAAGAATAGACGAATAGATTCAAGTCTTGCTACGGGAGCAAATATTTCGTCATAATCTATGCCTTCCTCTTGTCTGTATCCCTGAGCAACAAGACGAGCTTTGTTGCAGGTTACAGTACCATGTTCGTCCAACTTGTTTCGATAGACCCATTTAGTGCCTATCACTGTTTTGTCAGTTGGTCTTCGAACAAGTTTCCAAACTTTGTTTCTTTCGAATTCAGTCAGCTCTTCTTGCATGGCGCTGACCCAGTTTGGATCTTTGAGGGCATCATCTACTTTCTTTGGTTCAGTTAGTGAAATAAAATTTACAAATAAACAAATATTACCTGCACTTCGTCGAGTCTGAATACCAGCGTTTGGATCACCAAGAATTTGATCAATTGGGTGATTTACAGTCCATCGCTGAGCCGGAGCGTGAGACGCTGACTCATCTTGAACTGGAGGAACTGAAGATGAAGCTTCAGCGACGTCGGGAGTATCAGCCAAGAGAGGAATGAATGCAGTTGTCAGTATATTCACTAATTGCTGAGAAGTAGATGGAGTATCTGAGACATTTGGATCAACTGCAGGTATAGTGTTTATAGGAACAGCTGAGACCCATGATGTTTCAGCTTCACTATTCTGCAAGTTTGGAATGATAGTGGGACTATCATCTTCTACTGGATGAGCATGAGGAGTGGGAATATCTTCTGAATCACCAAGATGAGAAAACATCCATTGATTTAGTTCTTCAGTATCAGCGTTCGGTTTAGAGTTCGCTGAACGGGACTCGTCAAACGTGACGTGAATTGTTTCTTCAACAGTTTGTCTTCTACGATTGAAGACTCTGAAGGCTTTGGAAACTGAGGAGTATCCAAGAAAGATTCCATCATCAGCCTTATGATCAAACTTTCCAAGGGCATATCTGTTGTTCAGTATGAAACACTGACATCCAAAGATGTGAAGAAAGCTGATTGAAGGCTTTCTCTCATGAAAGAGTTCATAGGCTGTCTTTTTGAATCTCTTAACTATCAACGACCTGTTTTGAGTAAAACAAGCAGTGTTGACAGCTTCTGCCCAAAACTGAGTAGGCAGGTGAGAATCGCTGAGCATTGAACGTGCAGCTTCAATAATTGTTCTATTTCTTCTTTCAGCGACTCCATTTTGTTGCGGTGTTCTCACTGAAGAAAAGTTGTGAGAAATACCCTTACTCTCAAAGAAGGAATCAAGAGAACTGTTTTTGAATTCAGTCCCATGATCACTCCTTATTGAGCGAACGGTCAAATTGTTCAGGGTTTCCATCTTCCGAACAAAAGTGATGAGTTCTTCAGGGGTGTCACTCTTGGAACGGAGAAACATAACCCATGTATAACGAGAGAATTCATCAACTATGACCAGCGTATATTTCTTTCCAGCGATGGATTGTTTGTTAACAGGGCCAAACAAATCCATATGGAGTAGTTGTAGAGGAGATGACACTGAGGAGACTTGCTTTGATTTAAAGCTAGCTTTGGTCTGCTTCCCTTTTTCACACGCTGAACATAAAGACTCTTTGGCGTATGAGTGTTGAGGTAGACCAGTGACTAACTCTTTTGAAGAAAGAGTATTCAGTGTCTTGAAATTTAGATGAGAGAGCCTCTTATGCCATAGCCAGTTGACATCAGATGAGGCTTTTGAGAAGAAACAGGAGTTCTCAGTGGTTGTTGAGTCCATGTTTATTACATAAACATTTTCCAAACGATAACCGCTGAGAGCTATCTTCTCCTTTTTGTCAGCGACAAAGCAGGATTCCTTAGTAAAGATTACTTTGTTATCCATGTCGCAAAGCTGACTGATGCTTAGAAGATTATGCTTCAGCCCTTCAACATATGCGACTCTTCTGAAGGAGGTTGTACCATTTGAAAGTACACCATACCCTCGGGTATGTCCTTTTCCATTTCCACCGAAAGTCACAGAGGGACCCTTCTCTTCCTTGTATTCAGCGAGCAGGCTTTTCTTTCCAGTCATGTGTCTAGAGCATCCGCTATCGAGATACCAGATACCCTTCTTAACCTGCAATACAAAGGAAGATTAGTTTTTCTTAGGTACTCACTTAACCATGTATACACATTTGTCAGTGGAAGTAGTTGGAATGGAAGGTTCAGCAGTCTTCGCAGCATTTGAAGATTCAGCTTTGTCTTTCTTCACTTTGGTTAATTTCTTAACCTCAGTGGTAGGATTCACCTTGACCTGATTTGCACCATGGTTGGTCTTCTTTGCCTTGGGGGCAATCTTCACCTTAGCTATCTTTTCAGCTTTGGTGGTTGTGGGGCACTTACTAGCAATATGATCAGTGAGTCCACAGTGATAACATTTCCTATAGCTAAAAGTAGTTCTAGGACCATTTGAATGCTGAGCTTTTAATTTAGAATTAGAAGTGCCAGCACCAAGTAAACTATTGGCTTCAGAAATGGGATGAACATTCAGTTCTTCAGATTTCTTACCAAAGACATCCACTCTGAGTCTAGGAGTAGATCGCTGAATAGATCCAGAGATCAGCTTCCTTGATCCAGAGGGATGGGTCACTGAGGCTTTAGAAGCATTCAGCTTTGGTACTAAGGTACTGTTAGGACACTGAAGTTGTCCTTTATAATAGAAAGTTTTGTAAAGCAATAGCTGTGTTAAAGGGCTTATGCTTAATTGTTGTAGCAAGTAATGAAGACTATAAATAGGTCTTTACTTGTAGTTTGTAAGAAGTGAATTCATTAATACAAGATGTAGATCTTTAATCACTTTGTGTTCTCTCTAGGTTAGATTTCCTTTTCAATAATGTTCTTCATCATCTTGTTACACAATACTTGGATTGTATGAAGATCATGGACCTAACAGGTACCCTTCTGAGGATTCTGGTAAATAACAATTCCTTTACCTTTGTCTTTAGAGACAGAGGTAGGTTTTGAATAAGTCATTTTCTCCTTTCCTTTTGAGGAGGTAGGAGTTTCCTCAGGGATTGGTGTAATGGACGAGGAGCACTGAGAAGATGAAGTATCAGCGACTGAGGATACGAACGTTCCAAATTTAAGCATTGAACGCTCAGTGGTTGGTTTTGGAGTTTCATATTTGTAACCCAAACCACGTTTATCACTCAGTGGAATCTGAGACTTAATTATCTCAGTGATCTTTGTTGAAGAATTACACCATCCTTCAACAATAGCTTTTTCAGCTTTTAATGCAGCGATAGCTTCTGCTCGTTCGATTTTGACTAGCTGATTTAAATATACTTGATCTTTAAAATCCTCTTCAATTTTAGAAAGCTTTTCTATTTGAAGATGGCAGTTTTTAAGCTTTTCAGCGAGATCAAGGTTTTGGTTTTCAACCACAGTTTTGCCGTTCATGGCTTCGTATAAACTTCTAGTCAAGAGACCGATCTTACGGAGACTATCAGCTTCATCAATATTTGCAATATTGGTAAAGAAGGAAGGTGATACCTGAATAGCAGAGGTTGAAGTGGAGGGAATGTCTGAACTTTCTTCCTCTTCTTCAATCTTGGCCATAAGACATAGATTTGCTTCATCATCTTCAGAGTCAGATGATGATGCTTCTTCATCAGAAGCAACCCAATCATAGTTAGCCATCAGGCCTTTGCCTTTCTTCTTAAAGCTTTTCAGCTTCGCATATTTTTCTTTCAGCTTTGAGTATTTGTCATCTTTATTCCTTGGAAAAAATGATTTCTTTGTAAAAGCTGAGGGTTTAGAAACTTTCTTAGACCTGCACTCGTTAGCAAAATGTCCTGTCTTTTCGCAGTTAAAACAAGTAGCAGTAGCCTTATCAACAAAAGCTGATGATTTAGGCTTGTCAGTTATGGAAAGAGGTTTGTTCTTTCTAAACATTTTCTTTTTGGCAAATCTCCTGAACTTTTTAGTTAGGAGAGCCAAAGATTCATCATCATCTGAAGAATCAGAGTCTGATGACCTTTCAGAGTTACTTTCTAACTCAGTGATAGTGACCGAGGGTCGCTGAGTAGAAGGTTCCTCTGAGATTAAAGCAACATGGGTGCTTTTGGAATCTTTTACAAGATTCTTCTTAAGATGGCTCGATTGCTCATGATTCAGCAACGTGCCATATAAGGTAGCAAGGGTCATTGATTTTAGATCCTTTGACAGCTTGAGACACATAGAATAATTGTCCTAGCTTTCATGTAAACATTCTAGAAACTTTGTCAGCACTTCAAAGTTAGAATATTCCTTACCAACAGTTTTCAGATCTATAATTAAACAATTAAAACGTTGGTGAACTTCAGAGAGAGTTTCATTCTTACCAGAAATGAAGCTTTCGTATTGTCTTACCAGGTTGATCTTTCTTGAGTCCAGGACTTCAGATGTTCCTTCATACTGAACACATATTGTGTCCCACATGGCTTTTGAGGATTTCAGGTTCATGACGGAATGGTAGACTTCGTCAGGAAGAGCCATGGATAGTATGGATCTGCCTTATGTATCTATAGCCACTTTCTTCTTATCTTCATCGGTCCACATGTGTATTTCCTTAGGAATCAGCCTTTCTGGAATAGCAGGTCTATTCGCAGTGGCTGGAACTGCAGGATCAATTGTTACAGGGATGTATGGGCCGTTTTCGAGATAGTAAGGCATAGTAGGGTCTACACCTTCTAAGAAGAGTGTCATCCTATTTTTCCACAAGTTGAAGTTATCTCTGGAAAATCTAGGGGGTTTTGCAAGAGAATCATTGTCTATATAATTTGTGTTTGTGTTGGTGGCCATTTTCAGATAATAGCAAGGAAGAGAAATATCTTAGATTAGATCTTGTTTATGAGATTAAACAAATCCGCTCTGATACCACTTGTTGGTCCCGAAGGGTTACACAAGTTTGTAGAAGGGGGGGGGGGGTTGAATACAAACACACAGATTTTACTTTTCTAAATTGTTTATTGATAAATCATTAACAATTTACAACTTGTTGCGGAAACAAGATTAAGGATAAACCTAAATCTAAACAAGTTGGAACACAAAGGTTTCTTGCACTAAGAGAGATAAGGAAATTACTAATAATAACCTATCTTGAGATAAGAGATTGAACTTGTCCAGAGTTAGCAAGTTACTTCAAATGAAGTGGGTTCATCTCTTTATATACTGCAGGCATTTAATGCAAGTCAGTATACACTTTACACGTGTCATCAGCTGGTTGGTTGCATGTCATTGACCTTTGTTGACAACCTTAGTAGCCGTATGGAATGAACAGTGTAGTATCAGAGTGGTTGTACGATTTCAGACAATCGGAGGTTCTTTTCTGACAATTCGTACGGAGTCGTGCAAGGGAGGTTACGACAAAAGTATTTTGTACGGAGGACTTCATGATCAGCTTTCGTTGATTCAGAGCATTATCATTTCTATTCAGCGAATGATAAAGTTCAGCGATAGCTGAAGTCTTGTACTTGATACTTCACGTTGAGTGGACAAATATGAGTCTTCGCTGATCCGCATCAGTTCATTAGGAGACTTGTCGCTGGTTCTTGAGCTTGATCTTTGACTTCAGCGTAGAACCTATGTTGACGTGAAACTTGTCTTCAGGGATCATAAGTAAGCAACTAACTTATCAGCGATCACCATAAGTACTGAACAGACTCAGACTATTATGATGAACAGTTTCGCTGAATGTTTAATCTAAAGAGCGAGAGTTCCTATCAGCGGTACTGGAAGATCTTAGTACTTTTCAGCGATAGTGAAACTCTGATACATATTGTTTACTTACAATTTTCACTAAGTATATAAGAGAGGGTCATTATCAAATCACTGAGGGTTTGGATCAACGGTGGTGTACTCCTTGAAGACAAAATGAGAAGATCTTTTATTATGGGACAATATCCTATTGTCAGATAAAAGTGACAATTTGTCCTTTTATCCATTACCAAGGAAAAGGTGAAAATGACACATCAACTTTTGAGAGTCAAACCTATCCTTCCAATGACAAAGTGAAAAGTGTCCTATGCTACACATACTCTTGGCACTATATAAAGATGAAGACCTCTCCATGCAAAATACATCTTGAGAGACTTGAAGATTACTGTGTGCTCTAAGATTCTACATGAACTGGAAGATTTCTCTCAGTGCAAGAAATCTCCATATTGCTCAAAACTTCATAGCTTTGTTCTAAGTGTTCTTAGTTATTTTGTTTAGTATACTTTGTGAAAGATTGTTAGAATAGTTTATCTGTTCTTTTCCGCAATAGTCTTAAGTTTCTATGTGTAATTCTTGTTGAAAGATTTTCAATAATAGAATTAAAATTGTGAAAATTTTGAGTATTGTATTCAACCCCCCCTTCTACAATACTTGTTACAGCCATCTGGGACTAACAAGTGGTATCAGAGCAGAAAGTTTAATTTCAATAAACTAGATCTGCGATGGCTGCCTCATCATCTTCAACTGTTGAAAACTCTTTTCAAAACAACTTTTCTGAAAATGGGTCTATAGCCAAACCTCCCAAGTTTAACCCCAACAACTTTTCTTTGTGGAAAAGCAGGATGATGCTTTTCATGGAAGGAGTGGATAGTAGATATCCAACCATTCTCAGTGAAGGACCCTTAGTCCCTAGAGTTTGGTCTCGCTATGAAACTAAGAAATCCGGTAAGGAAGTTGTTGGCAAAGATGATTCTGATGATTCGTCTGATGAAGAAAAATCTGCTACTACTGGTCGTTACATTCTTAAAAATCCTAAGAAATATACTGATAAGGAAAAACGGCTTGTGTCTCTTGATTCTAAAGTTAGATCTATCATTGCTCTCTCTCTTCCTGATGAAGTGTACCACTCTCTGGTAAATCTCTCTTCTGCCAAAGAGATGTGGTCCACTCTATGTGTTTTGTACGAAGGTACAAATGAAGTTAAAAAGAGCAGAAAGATTAGTCTTGTTAGAAAATTTGAACTATTTTCTTATGAGAAAGGAGAATCTCTCTCCAACTACTATAACCGCTTTAACAGTCTTCTTAATGATTTAAAGCTGTTAGGTAGAGTGTATGACAATGAGGAAATCTTGTGCAAGTTTATGGACTGTCTTCCTGATTTTTGGGAAAACATCTGTACTTGTAAAAAGACAACCAAGGATCTTGATCATATGCCTCTTACTGTTATTTATGGAACTCTTTTCAACTATGAGCAGACGAAGCTGCAAAGGTATATAAAGATCTCTTCTCTAGCTCTCCTAAGTGACTCTTCCAAAAGCACTAAGTGTATTCCAAGAATCACCTACCCATCTGACTCTGATCATGATAGTCAAGAAGATCCCAATGATCATTCGGAGGCATATCTTAGTGATGCTGAGGATGAATGTGAGGAAACTTCAGTTGACAAATTATCTGATGAAATGGCCATGTTGGATGTGTATTCTAAATCCAAATCTCACCACCCTTCTGAAAAATCTAAGTCTGGTAGAAAATCATCCTCTTCTCTCTTCAAACACTCTTCTTTGGACAAATCTAATGAGGAATGTTTTAACTGTAGTAAAAATGGTCATTTTGCTTCTGAGTGCAAAAGTAAACATCTTGAAAGGCCCAGAACTGCTTCCTCAGGCCGATTCTCCTCAAAATCGGGAAAATCCAAATATGATTCCCAAAACCGGGATGAAAGATACAAAGAAAAATACAAGAGAGAAAAGGAAAGAAATGAAAGACTTGTCAGAAGAGGAAAGGGTCTACCTGCTAAAACTCCTGATTTGGCAGATGAACCCACATCTGAAAGCGAATGACTCCTCAAATGTTTGTTTCATGGCCAAGATAAATGACATGGATGATTCAGAAGGCCACACCTCCTCAACTGCTCTTGTATCAGCTAAGTGCTTCTCCTCCTCTTCCAACTCAAGCAAAATATTTTCTATCTCTGAAAAAGGAAAGTATCTGGGTGCCGATTTTTTATTAAAAAAAAAAAGAAATCCTCCAATTTTTTTTTAAAATACCTATGTGACTTCTTCTACCGATATTTTTCCCCCCGATCTGTGAGCCTCAAAATGTCCAATTCAAAGGAAAATATTTCTGTCCTCCCAAATTTTGAAAAATGAATTTTAGGAGTTGCACCCTAATTCCTTGTTACCTCATCAAAATCTTTGAGCAAAAATAAAGAAAAATATCAAAGTTCTAAAAAGGCATTTCTTTATAGAAAATGTTATATCTGTGGTGATGTTTCTCATTTTGTCAAAGACTGTCCGAAAGAAAGAATTGATCTGAGTGACATAAATTCTTTTCACTCATCATCTAACCCAAAAGGACCCACCACCAAATGGGTACCTAGGAAATAAATTTTGTGTGATTGCAGATTTTGAGCTGGACAGATGGATTTATGTGGACAAGTGTGAAAGTTGACAAAACCTTAGAATTCTTTACTCTCATGACATCATCACCTATTATCTCCTAACCATGCAAACCCACCGAATCACCATGCAAACCCATCTCACAAAATCCCTCCATTTTTTTTTTCTTCTTAACCAAACTCATCCACCACCTTTTGTCCATCATCATCCACCACCTTTTTGTCAACCACCTTATTATTAATATGTATATATATAATAATAATAAACTCTTCTCTCTTTCTTTGTGCCGACAAAAACAAACCCATAACTCTTCTCTTAAAAATGCCTCTTCTTTTGTCTCTAACTTTCTATCACCGATTTTAAATCACACTCACCTCCCAAAATCTCTCCATCACCAAAGCCACCACCAAATCAAAGAGCATCTCCACCGAAAATCTCTCTCTCTCTCCTTCCCACTGAACCTCTGATCCCACTCCATCATCACCCCTAACACAAAATATTCCACCACCTTTACCTCCTGCAACCAAATGGACCAAAGATCACCCCATAGATCAAATCATCGGTGATCAACAAGCAGGTGTCCAAACATATAGAGGAGTTGGAAATATTTGTCTCTATGTGAATTTTCTCTCTCTTTTTAAACCCAAGAAGATTGATGAAGCTCTTGCAGATCCCTGTTGGATCACTGCCATGCAAGAAGAGCTTTCTCAAATTGAGAGAAACAAAGTTTGGAGATTGGTTCCCAGACCCCGAAAGAAGACAATCATTGGAACCAAATGGATCTTCAGAAATAAAATGGATGAAGAAGGCACAGTTATCAGAAACAAGGCCAAACTGGTTGCTCAAGGATACCGACAGGAAGAAGGCACTGATTATGATGAAAGTTTTGCCCCTGTTGCAAGACTTGAAGCAATAAGAATCTTTCTGGCTCATGCTGCCTACCGAAATTTCAGAGTTCTTCAAATGGATGTCAAAAGTGCCTTCCTCAATGGGGAACTTGCAGAGGAATTCTATGTGAAACAACCTCCTGGCTTTGAAGACCCAGCTCATCCAGACTATGTGTACAGAACTAGACAAAGCTCTTTATGGTCTCAAGCAAGCTCCACGTGCTTGGTATGACACTCTTGCCAACTTTCTCTTAAAGAATGGATATTCCAGAGGTAAAATTGACAACACTCTATTCGTCAAGGAAACCTCGGATTATGCAGGATCCCAGATTGATAGAAAAAGTACTACAGGAAGCTGCCAACTTCTTGGTGGAAAATTGGTAAGCTGGTCCAGCAAGAAACAAAACTCTGTGTCAACCTCTACTGCTGAGGCTGAATATGTAGCTGCTGGAAGTTGTTGTGCCCAAATCCTGTGGATGAGAAATCAACTCAGGACTATGCTCAAATCTACTCCAAAGTCCCAATTTTGTGTGATAACTCAAGTGCAATCGCTATTGCAAACAATCCAGTTCTTCATTCCAGATCCAAACACATAGATATCAGATATCACTTCATCAGGGACCACATCTCCAAAGGTGACATTGAGCTACACTTCATTCCTACAGATCTTCAGCTTTCCGACTTATTCACCAAACCTATAGATGAAACCAGGTTCAATTTTCTCATAAGTGAACTTGGCATGTGTAATCTTCAAATAACTGTGTGTTCTCACTTTCCACCGAAATCTCATCGGTGGACACTCTATCGGTGAATTAGCTCTAAATCGACATTCAATTCTTCATCCTTATCGGTGTCTAAGTCTGTGTGTTCTCTCTACATCGAAATCCATCTCCGTACTCTACACCGAAGCCATCACCTACTTCATTACCAACACTCTATTTCTCCATACATCTCACCCCACCTTTTCTCATCAGCTACATATTTCTGTTCACAAAACCCACCCACTACAAACTCTTCTGCAGATGTCTCCCCAAATCCTCAAACTCAATCTTTTTGGGTCATCAAAAAAAATTTGGAAGATGAAATTCCAATCTTTTCTTCACTTTGAAGATTTTCTCCATGATGCCTTAGAAGACTTTCTCCACACTCTTCTGAAGATATCATAGAAGATTTCCCTCAACCTCTTCAAGAAATTCCACCGAATTTTTTCTAACTCTTGCAAACTTTCGGTGGGCATGCTAAAATTCCAAAAAAAAAAAACTACCGATTTTTCTACATAAAATAGCCAATTTTCGGTGGGATCCCCTTAATTTTCGGTGAATTTTTTTTTGACCATAACCGACCACACCACCGAAATTTCGGTGGTTGGCCCCCCAAATTCGGTGGTTATGAGCAAAAAAAAAACGGTGTTTCCAATTGTTCTTGGTGTTTTTCCTACGTCGGCCGCTGAGGGGGAGTAACATCAACCCTCGGTACTCGTTTTCAGCGTCCAACTCCAAAAAATTAGGAAATCGGGCGAACCGGTCAAGGGGGAGCACATCAGTCCGGACGGATCCAACTGAGGGGGAGAAACACAAAGACCGACTGATCTGACTGAGGGGGAGCAAATCAAAGACAAAGGTTGATGATGCTAAACAGGAAAAGCTGAAGATGCCAAGAGAAAGAAAGAAGATGCAACAGATGGGCAGAAGCATCCGAGGCTGATTCACCTAACCTCAAACCTCCCTCAAATATTTTCATCATTATGGAAAAGTAAAAGTGCCTGAAAGATAAAGTTCTCCAACACATCAACAGGCTGCTGATCAAAATGAAGAATCCTCAAGTCAGACACAAGCTTTAACTCACCCCTCCAAAGATGCAAGTAATATTTGTTTTGTTCATATTGTTTATACTTCTTTCCATTTTTTATTTGTTTGTACAGCTATACCTTTTTTATTTTTTCTTACTTGTAAATATCATACACACACACAAATCCATAAAAGACAAAATAGATCAAAAAAAATGGTCTATGTGAAAAGAACCCAAAAAGAGTAAAAAGGGTCAAAATGCAATTTTATTCAGATACTCTTCAATATTCTAAGTATGGAGCTCAAATTCAAATAGGGGGAGATTGTTGGGTCACCGAAGATTTGAAATTGACTCACCGATGTTTCCTCTAAATCTTACTTAGAATGTTTTAGCATGGTTCTTTATAATGACTTGTACAAGATAGCAAATGTTTGGTGAAGTCAAAGATCAACCAAAGTCAAGATTGAAGAATCTCTCATTGTGGAAGTAAGAAACTCTTTATCAACACATGCAAGTCATTGTCCACCGATGGTTGTCTCACACATCGGTGGACACTTCTCCACCGACCTATCTCTGGGTCAGCCAACATATCCCACCTATGAAGACTCTCAAATAGGTGGGATCTCAAGAAATCGCAAAGATGCTTTTCTTCAAAGATGCTTTTCTTCAAAGATGATTTTCTTCAAAGATGTGTCACATATCTCAAATATGCTTTTCTTCAAAGATGTGTCACATATCTCAAAGCTTTCATCGGTGGTGTACTCCTTGAAGACAAAATGAGAAGATCTTTTATTATGGGACAATATCCTATTGTCAGATTAAAGTGACAATTTGTCCTTTTATCCATTACCAAGGAAAATGTGAAAATGACACATCAACTTTTGAGAGTCAAACCTATCCTTCCAATGACAAAGTGACAAGTGTCCTATGCTACACATACTCTTGGCACTATATAAAGATGAAGACCTCTCCATGCAAAATACATCTTGAGAGACTTGAAGATTACTG
The DNA here is from genome assembly GCA_033807775.1 of Saussurea involucrata. Taxonomy (NCBI): domain Eukaryota; kingdom Viridiplantae; phylum Streptophyta; class Magnoliopsida; order Asterales; family Asteraceae; genus Saussurea; species Saussurea involucrata. Next base: position 35,678,889 of record CM066323.1, read on the forward strand.
TGTGCTCTAAGATTCTACGTGAACCGGAAGATTTCTCTCAGTGCAAAAAATCTCCATATTGCTCAAAACTTCATAGCTTTGTTCTAAGTGTTCTTAGTTATTTTGTTTAGTATACTTTGTGAAAGATTGTTAGAATAGTTTATCTATTCTTTTCCGCAACAGTCTTAAGTTTCTATGTGTAATTCTTGTTGAAAGATTTTCAATAATAGAATTAAAATTGTGAAAATTTTGAGTATTGTATTCAACCCCCCCCCCCCCCCCCTTCTACAATACTTGTTACAGCCATCTGGGACTAACAGTTAATCATATAAATTATTTTTATATATTTTATAATATTAATTAATATATTTTAATTACCAACTACTATTATCTTTTTAAGTATTATTTGATTATTTTTTTCATATTATATGTAACGGTTATTTAAAATCATAAGTTAATATATATTTTTTTTTCTAAAACCTGTTTTAACAAATTAAAAATTTATGGTATATATGTAATAATAAATTTTAAATTCTTTTAATTAACATGTTGTATTATTTAATTTTTCTTTACTACATTGGCTGTATTAATTAACATATTATATTTTTATAAATTTGTTTTATTTATATAATTAAATATCGTAATTGATAATTTTTTTGAAGATGTCATTTTTGGTTATTTCACATGTTTATAAGCTAGTTTTGCCAAACGTGACTTTTTCATCAGCTAACTTATCAACTACCAGCTAGCTTATTAGCTACCAACTAGCTTATGAGTCAACAACTAGTTTATCAGCTACCAACTAGCTTATCAGCTAGTTTGCCAAACATAGCCTAAACTTTCGGTCATGATTTATGTTAGACTCATGGCCGATTATGCACCATAGTATGAACATGTCATAAATGTGATTATTACAAATTAAAGTTGCAATAATTGTTTTGCATTGATTAGTTGATTTGATTTTCTACATTTGATTGGTCGATATAATCAAATTTATAAGATTAGGTCAAAACTTTCTATAAACAATTATTAAAAATACACATAAACTTATCTAAGTATCTTTAATATAATGAGATAATTATATTTATTGAAACACATAACGTATATCTAGTAACGTAATAGTTAATTAAGTATATCAAATTAAACCAACTATTTAAGTTTGAAACGGACCGTTTAGTGGATATATAGAGTTTTTTAGCTGCGTCATTTGTTATTTAACTAGGTATGACATTTGCATTCTTTTATATTTTCACAAGTATGAGGTCTTCTAGAAAACAACGTGTATGTCCACACTGGGACCGAGACACGACCTAGACTCCTGCAGGGGACAACAGTGACGAATCTTGGACAATGGACGAAGGCCCGATCAAGCAACCTCGTTTCTCTAAGAAACATGTGAACGGTTGCCATCAAATATGTGATTGAATCGTGTATCATCATATCAGTATGCTCATTTTTATTAACCGATCATAATTGATAAATAATTTGACTGAGACATACTGTAATCTTTTATAACTTGGAGAAAACAAACCACAATTGACTTTACTGAAGCATAAACATCACACCTAGAAGGAAAGGAACTGCCTTGAAAGAGGGTCAATTTGAGATAGCAAAGCCAATAATTAACAATAAGTTCTGTTAAGCAACAATTAAATAATGTGTTTTTTAAAATTTTATATGTTTAGTAAACCTTGAGATGTTTGAATCTCAAGTTAATTTTAAAGTACTGATTTTAATAAATTATTTAGAAATATTCACATATAAACTATTTACCCTAAAACATTTAAACATGTTTCAACAAAAATCAAATGTCCTGTTTGGGAAGGCCGGGTATTATCTCTGTATATATCCTCATTGTAAACCATGAAGTGTTTAGATTTTAGTGTGTGTATGTGCATGTGTGTGTGCCCCCTTCTTTTGTAAACCATCTAAATAGTATAACCGAGCAAACCAAGGTGTTTCTTGCATTTTCACATATCTCATTCCTTAGTTATCCCATACATTTGGCATTTTAAAAATAATTCACATATGAACTCTACGATAAATTGTCACTGTTTGGTCTCTAACTGTGTTTCACATACAAAAATATTTACTAAAAGTTCACATATGAAACATCTTCGAAGATTGCCATTTTCTGGGTTTTTATTGTGTTTCACCTACGGAACATTACTCAAATTTTACATATCAAACATTTACTGATGTTGTTGTTTTATTGTTTCACTTATAAACTTTGGTAAAAGAAAATGTAACAACCCAGTCTAAATAAAGCATACATAGCAATTAAATATAAAGCATATCAAAACTGGGTCCCAAAATTTCATTACATCTGCCTCAAAATTAGGTTTGCGGAAACAACCTATACACAACTGAGAATAACTAACTACTAATAGCATGAGTGGCGATGCTTCTATCTGCATTTTTAATCTCAAGTCCTGCCCTGCTCACTTGCCAGAGCCTCCTACTACCCGCTTACCTGAAAATGGTTTAGTTTTTGAAAAGCGAGGGTTAGACCAATCGGTCTAGTGAATTCCCTCCGAAAATGACTTTTAACAACAGTAATAAAATCATTCCATAATTACATTAATCATTTCCACATAAAGCATCCAACATGGTAACTGCACAGTGTTCACGGATCGTACAAACTAATCGCGATCGGGGCCCAAGCAGACTCCCCTTTATCCGAGTAGGAAGGAAATGAATTCCATTCTACTCGCTCATCACAACTGCCCAAGGGATCATCGGATCCCGAGGTACTCTGATCCCACTGTGCAGACCGACTCCACATAGCATACACACAGCTCACATTAAATCACGGAACGTGAAATCTTTATAAATCATTTCTTTCATGCTAAATAATCTTTCAAACGAAACATACCTTTCATGGAAAAGTTCGTAAAAGCTTGTAAACAAATCATGCTCGTAAATGCACCATAATCAGTAAAACATTTAACTTTCATTTCACGTAAAAAGGATTACGGGAACTCATCTGGCTTTCTCGCTTCAAGGCTTCTTACTTAGGCTCCCGATCTCTAGGTGAAACACCTATCATTTTTAGGAAACGCATATTATTAATCTAACAATTGGTGCCCGAGTTTAATTCCGACCATAACCCAAAATTATCTAATTTTGATGCGTTACACTTCTAGTCCAAAAATCATAATTAATGGACTCTGCTTACCGGTCCAAGTGAAATGGTATTCCGGATTCCCAATAAAAACATTACCGGATCTCACAAAATAATTCTGGATTGGCCCAAGTTAATAGTTGTGCCGGATCTAATGTCCATACCGATTCTAAGCCTACTTCCGGATTTCTTAATAACTTCCGGGTCTGCTAAGGCCCACTCCGGATGTCTTAATTAATTCCGGGTCTGTTAAGGCCCAAAATAAAGCAAATTCTGGATTTCTTATATTTGCTTACCGGATCTCGGCCCAACATAAGGAAATTCCGGATCCCATTAATTATTTACCGGAACTGGGTCCTATAGAAACAATACCGGATCTAAATGTAAGTTTCCGGATCTTTGGGCTCGGCCCAGTTTCGGTTCTCAATTGATTTTAAAATACCGGATCTACTAAACATGCTCAACACCGGAACTATATTCATTAGACAATACCGGATCCACATTAGGCCCAAAACTAATTCCGGATCCATCTTACAATTTCCGGATTCCTTTGGGAAGTTCCGGTTCCTTAGGAAGTTCTGGTTCTCATCGAGTTACTAATCGGGAACCTCGAGAAGGGATGATACAGATTAACATCAATACTGAAATTTAACCCTTTTGAAATCAATTAATGAGTCCCTTTCTCAACAAAATGAGTATTCTAATCCCATTAATTAGTTTATGACGATCACTTAATCCTTTTGAAGCTCCCTTTTCAATTTTAAGCACAAAACTCACCAACAACCCAAACCCAACTATGAATTTTAACTTTGAGGTTTAGGGTGAAGAGGTTACCTGGATGAACTGGATTCCAATTGCCTTTCCTCTTCCAACTTGATGATTGAAGAAATCTTTTCTCCAATTTGCTCTTGAGACCAGCTCTCCCTTTCTCTGCTCTTCCTCTCTAGCCGGCACACACACACACACAATCACCCAAAATGATTGTTTCTAGGGTTTTGAGCTAAAAAATGAGACTTTTATACCTTCTCCAAAATTACCATTTGGCCCCTGAACTTTCGACTTTACCCATTTCTCTCCACAAAACTTTATTCTTTTCAATTTAAATCTTGGTTATTACAACACTCCCCCCTCAAAAGAATTATGTCCCCGGAATTCCATTATCGAGAAGATGAGGGTAACTGGACCTCATGTCCTCTTCTACTTCCCAAGTTGTCTTTTGTCCCTTATGATACCTCCACTGGACCTTTACTAGCTGGACTCTTTTGCTTCTCGCTTTGTGAACCTTACTGTCCACGATTTCTATTGGTCCCTCTATATAAGTCAACCTTTCATCAACACTGATATCCTTCAAAGGGACAGCCACAACGGCTTCTGTCAAACCTTTCTTTAAGTTCGAGACATAAAATGTCGAATGAATTCCTCTTAACTCATCTGGCAAGTCTAACTTGTAGACTATTGCTCCCACTCGTTCAATAATGACAATAGTTGACTACTCATCGCTTGAATTCTGCAAGGTCGTCCTCATTTGCTCTCCAAAAATAGAGACGTGTATCACACTATGAATCCTTCCAACATCTCATCGGGCACCCCAAGTTTCGTACATTATCTATCCAACCTTCATAATTTCGATGATCCACAAAACATAGTCCACTTCACTTTTCTCAGGAATGCATCTTTCAAACTGTGGCGTCTTTCGCATCTGATTGCCCCTTTCTTAAAAATCGTGGTTCATAAGTCTTATGCTTTTTAGTCCAACCAACTTAGTTCCACTCGGTTGTCCCCAAACCGCTCGGATGGAGAACATAATCGTACTCCATACTTCGAAACCGCCCTCGTTGAGTCACCACTATGCTATACGTGCTATCTTATACCACATATTTGTGACCTCTCTGATCACTATCCTCGCTCAAATACCACTTGATAACTCCAAGGCCAACCACACATCAATCTGCTCGCTTCTGTCCACACACCGGGACTCGCGTTTTAAAACACGACTAAATAAGGTCTCTCATACATCTTTACTTCCTTAAAAAGGAACTTGGCGGAATTCCCCGCCACAACAACGAAAATCTTTTACCGGAAAAAATCACTCTCTTGACAACTTAGCACAGGGCCAACCTTGTACATCCCGAAAAACTCACACCCAAGAGTTCCTTCATTGGTTTACATGCAAATTCTAGATTACTTCTCCCAACCGACATCCATTTATGTAGATAACACCTCCTTTTCTCGAAACACATCGGCTACAGTTCATCAACCTTTTCATACGTTCTCACCACTTCATCACTCTACACTTACACATAACTAAAAGCAGGGAAACCCTGTAATCCCTCATTGAAGTGTTCACCTATCCGAATTGAACTTATCCTGAGAACAAATCAATTCCTCACTGCTTGCCACAAGCGCTCAGTCATATATAACATAACCAAACGGTTGCATCCAAAATTCTAACTTGAGGCATCCAACCAAGCTATCTCAAAATGACACCGGCGCTCGAAGCCACTACACGTTCTTTGATCTCCAACTATTACCTTCTCGTATAATTCTTTCACACATAAGGAACAGTTCGCATTCTTTAAAGATTTCGCATCTTCTACACCACATTTTTTACTAACCCATCCATCATCTCCTTTAGACTTCCAATGATTCCAAAATATACTTACTTAGCGACCCACACAACCTAAAAACACTTGGTTTCTCATTTGGGTGACCACCCACTACCGCTCCGCCATTCTATCCCGATAACAGCCATATCACAACGCCAACTTTCAACACTGGCTGGCACATTTATCTTGGCAATTGATGCCACTACTCATTCGTACATTCTCACCCATACATCACACTGCAGACCAGGTCTCTCCTGGTCATTTGTACACAAAATTGATCTTGCCTTCCTATCCACCTGCATATATAACAAAGTCTATCTTACCACTTTGTCTTTCCCCAACTCTAGATAAACTACAACTCACGAGTTCCCAATTAACTCAAACATATTCGTTACTTGCTAGTTCTTTGCGATCCCAAGACCATTACCTAGACAGGGCACATGCCCTCACAGATCAATATAATCTATACACTCACTTCGCTTGTGCTAAATACCTCATCTTTTACGAACCGTCCAACCTCGTAAGTAAAACGCTTATCCAAAACAGTGGTCTTTCACCATCTTACATCCATACAACACTACTCACAACTCATATTCGACGCTGAGGACATTTCATTCTTCCCTCACAACACTACTCACAACGAGTTGCTAATACCAACACCTTGATGACTTCAAGTCCTTCTTCCGGACACCACCGTCCCTCGACAACTGTATTTCCAGTTACAGAACAAGGGTATAGACCCTCATACATCCGTCACCAAGGTCCACTTTCGACTCTCCCACTGTTCACTTATCTTCTTGAACACAAATACCAAAACTTCAAACATTCTCCCCTGGTTTGTCCAACACATTTCCACTCTCGGAATCCTTCCTTATCTTAAAATGTAATACTCTACGACCTAGTGAGTTCATAGCCTTCATGCATGACAATGCGATAAATAAATCATTTCGCACATTTTATCATTTTAAATAAACAACACTTGGAACCAGCTTGGGTACACATGACCCCAACATTCTCATAACTCCAATGCCCTGCACAACGATCTCGAGAATCGTTTGCATGCAACCTTCCGTAAAACTTAATTTTACTAAACCAAAACGATGTTGTTACGACAATAATATATTGAATGAAAATCTTTTCATACGACAAAATTCTGAAAGAAATTACCGACACGAAGTAAACAGACGGTTTTCACACTCATTTATATGATATCAACATGTCAATACTCATTTTGGTTATAAAAGATTTGCAGGTAAACGTTTTCTTGACTTTTTGCAACAATTTAGCTTATCATGAAAAGAGTGGAATATTTTACAAATCGCTAAGCTCAAAATTTCATTGTGCGACGTAAATGAGATCGCCTTTTCTTTAAACATACGCTTGCACACGCTGACTCATTTCCGATCAAAATTGATATTTACACATTTACTTTCATGTAATACATATAAGAATGCAATGCATGAAACTCTACTTGCAATGGAAGGCTACTCACTCTAACAAGGTCAACTGCTTTACTCACGCAACTTATCATTGACACTCTGCCTTCGACCAGTGGTCGCCCTCTCGGCCTTGCAACAACTTGTAGTACATGCGTTCCACGACCCACTTACTCAACCATTTCATACCTTTTTCGTTTTGATCAATTATCTCACTTTCTACCTCTACACGCTTTCAATCCACTACTGATATCAACCTTCATTGATCCTGCCACTGAAAAGCTCGACTAAAGAGTCAGGGCTCTACTCCTCCACTCGCTCTTGGATTGACGCTTTCAAGATCTCGACACTGTCCCTCCTTACCATCCTAAATGATCTTCCTCTAGACGGCTCATAACATTCCAAACATCATTTCTTCTCTACGATGTATACATACATCACATCATAAATGATCTCTCACGATACTTCCCCAATAATGGGTCTCAGTCTACCCCTCAGGGATCTTGCTGACATTCTAGATTACTGGAACACGACATATAAACTAGCTTAAGACTACAACTTCGGAATAATAAGGCAGATTAAGCACATACATGTACCTGTAAGTTCGCAATTACACTGGCCAGGTGTAATCCCAAACTTACCTTACATGACTGTCCTCGGTACCCTATGTTGGTGCAAGTGTACCCAGCTTTTAATATTGTGATATATTTTTGGTACACATAAAATCACATCTCCATATTTATTTTGATGATTACAAAACACACCGCATTCTTTGTTATCTAATATTTTATCTGAGTGTGCAGCTTTTAAATAATCTCGATAATTTTATCTGAAGAATCCAAGACTGAAGATTTTCGTCGTTTTAATTTTTAAAATGATAAATCACCCTAAAATAATATACCACTTGGATTTTTCTAATACTGTCTTTTTAAATAAACCAAGTCAGCTCTCCTCAACATCTTATCATCTTGCTGGATCATTTAATGTGAAAGATTTGTTTCTAGAAGAATCTGCGCATACGTACTGCTTCCTGCAACAATTTTCTGGGCGGCATACCGCGAAGGTACAGGCGGTATACCGCGGCAGGCATGGTGTATATCTCTGATTGGTTGGAAGCTCCCTTTGTCTGCACGGCATACCGCGAAGAATAGCCGGTATACCGCTGGTACAAGTTTACGTTTTGTTTTGCAGGGTTGACCTTCTCTTCTGCAATGTACTTTTCTTCTGCACGGTATACCGCGAAGGATTGCCGGTATACCGCGAAAGCCCGTGGACTGTTGCTCATCCAGTATATATATGCAACCTACCAGCATTCAAAGCTACCAATTTACAATAACTCCTCTCTGCATTTGATAAAGACTCTGCAGCCTCTTCTCTTGATAATTAAACTGTTAAAATTATAAAACACGTTTTTTAGTAAGAAATCTTGAGTTGATAGCAGATTAAAATCTCTCGATTAGTTGAATCAGCAACACAACTCAAGTGATCAAACTCTCTAAAAATATCCAAGTGATAAACCTTATACAAGAGTGATTATTCATATTAAAATTATACCCTCTTGTAAGTGTTTGAATAGAGTGAGTGATCCACATAATTCTCTCAAAGAAGAGTGATTCGCGTTTGTTGTACTAAGGTTTGTGTTCTACCGTAAAGAACACGTTTTCTTATTGGATCTCCGAGAAGTGTTTTCTCGAGGTGGACTAGCCAACCGCGTGATTGGTGAACCACTTTAAAATTTCGGTGTCAAGTATTCTCTTTCCTTTATCTCTTTATTTTTTCCGTTGTGCTTTATTATATATGTTTATATAAACTGCTTTGCATTTATATTTATTTATACAATCTCTGTGTATCTGTTTGTATTTATACTCTTCTGTATTGTACTATATTTACTCTGTATTTATTTACAAAAGAATTTTTGAAAGTAAGATTTTTTATAATACAACCTAACCCCCCCCCCCCTTGGTTGTCCAACAATTGGTATCAGAGCAGGGCTTTCAAAAATTTTCTGCTTAATTTTTTTTTCTAAAATGACTCAACAAACTAATATTGTGTTTTCAAAACCTCCTTTGATAGATACTGAAAAGTTTGGCATTTGGGCCGAGCTATTTGAATGTCACGTGCGTGGCAAAAATCAAAAGATTTGGGACATAATTGAAAATGGGAACTTTAAACCCAAAATTGTTAAAGATGATGTTTTTATTGATAAACCTTTAGATGAATGGACTACTGCTGATGAATCTCATTTTTGTTTAAACTTTGAAGCTAAAAATTCATTATATGCTGCTTTAACAACTGATGAAATTGAAAGAGTATATACATATAAAACCGCTAATCAAATATGGGAAAGTTTAAATAATACTCATCGTGGAAACACGGAAGTTAAATCAAGTAAAGTAAATATTCTAGTTCACGATTATGAACTATTCGAAATGAAACAAGATGAGTCAATTGACTCAATGTTTAAAAGATTTAACCTTATTATGACTACTTTGAAAGGTTTGGATCGCACTTATCCTAACGAGGACTATATAAGGAAAATCCTACGAGCCCTTCCTTCGGAGTGGATGCAAAAGATAACATCTTTGGAAGACTCCCGTGACCTTTCCCTAATGAAGATAGATGACTTAATCGGAAATCTCAAGGTGCACGAAATTGCACTTAAAAGAAATAAAGAAAGGGAGCAAGTTAAAAAGAAGTCAATCGCTCTCAATGTCTCAACACCAAAAGTCGAGAAGAAAAAGGAGAAAGCTAGCTCCTCAAAAGATCCTTCCGAAACTCTCGATGAAGTCGCCATGTTGGTAAGAAACTTTTCCAAGTTTTTTAATAATAATAAATTTTCTAACAATGGCAGATTTCAAAGAAACGGCAACTACCGTCGTGGTGGTGAAAACCGAAGTCGTAAGTTCCATAAACGAGACGAAAAAGTAAAGAAAAATGACGACTCAAGTGGTGACGATAAAGCTAAGCCAAAGAGAGGATTTTGCTACTCGTGTGGCGACAAAGATCATTACGCCAATGAATGTCCGAAAAAGAACAAGTACCAAAACAAGAAGGATAAAGCCTTCATTGGAGGCGCGTGGAGCGCGAGTGAAGAAGAAGATGACTATCAAGCCATTTGTCTTATGGCTGAAAGCGACAACGAGGTAAACACTTCTTATTCAAATTACGATAGTGATTATGATAGCGATAGCGAAAACAATCTTGAATTATTGCATGAATCGTTTCATAAAATGGCTAATCTTGCAAATAATTATAAAGACGAAATTGCTATGTTAAAAGAAACTGTAAATGCATGTAAAAAGGAAATAAATAATGTTAATCAAAAATCTGCAAATGATATGAATATAATTGCTAAATTAGAAACTAAATTAGGAGAAAAGGATTTTTGTAAATCTTGTGATGCTCTAAAGAAAGAAATTGCATGCTTAAATAAAAAGTCACATGAAAATATTATTTGTACAAAATGTGATATTCTTGAAAATGAAATTGCATGCTTAAAGGCTAAATGTGCTTCATATGAAAAAGATAACATGTTAGCTAAAGCTTTTGAAAGTAGTAATGAAAAAGTTCTTAACATGCTTAATATGTCGAACCGTATAAATTGTAGAAAAGGTATAGGTTCAAATACATGTGTTGAAAAATGTAATTGCATGCCTATTAAAAGATGTTATGAACCACCTAAGTTTAATACACGAAAGCCGTATATGCAAAAACCTCCGTATGTACCTAAAATGCATAATGTAAATTATAATACGAGAAAACCGTATGCTCGCATGTATAACGATAAGTATTCTAAACCTAAAAATAATGCGAATATAAATGCTTGTTTTTATGTGTATGATAAATACAATCGCAAAATTAAAATGATAAATAAATGGATTCCAAAAGGAATGTTTAGTAATGATAATCCCGGTGGTATGCGTTTATGGTTTTAAATGTGTTATATATTATATATATATATATATATATATATATATATATATATAGTTTAAATATGATATATTTTCTTGTATATATAAGTAATATATTGTTATATGTACTTTTGTTTATATATATATATATACATACGTACTACATATATATATATTCTTTTTGATCTATTATATATATATATTTTGCTTAACTTTATATATATGTTGGTTGTTATCTTGAAACTAATTTACAAGGACCCACGAGAAATGGGGACCATAAAAATTACATCTTTATTATTGTAGATAAACCTTGATATGGACTGGATACTCGATAGTGGTTGCACACGTCACATGACCGGAAACAGCAATCTTTTTTCATCATATAAGTCATGTGATGGTGGACAGGTAATTTTTGGAGGAAACTCCAAAGGAAATATAATTGGGAGAGGTACAGTTTCTTGCAATAATGTTAAATTTCTTGATGTGAATCATGTTGATTTTGCATTTTAATCTGTTAAGTGTTCGCCAATTGTGTAAAAATGGTATAACTGTCGTCTTCGAAGAAGACTCGTGCAAAATCTTGAAAAATGGCAAAGTTCTTTTAACTGGTTCTGTGAAAGGAAATTTATATATTTGCAAAACTGTTGTATCTGAAAATGTATGCTTATCTTCTATTTATGATGTTTCTACTTTATGGCATAGACGTTTAGGTCACGCTAATCTAAGATTAATGCAAAACTTAAAAAATAAGGAGCTTGTGAGTGACCTTCCAAAATTAAAGTTTGATAATCATTTTTGTGATGCTTGTCGTGTCGGCAAACAACATCACGTTTCTCATAAATCTAAAAATGTTATTTCTACTCAAAGAGTTTTAGAACTTCTTCATATGGATCTTTTTGGCCCTATGGCGATTCAAAGTTTTGGAGGAAATTTTTACACTTTGGTTATTGTGGATGATTATTCCCGTTATACTTGGACTTTATTTTTGAGACATAAAAATGAGGCTTTTGAAAAGTTTAAAATTTTGGGGAAAACGAATTCAAAACCAACAAGGTTGTACGATTGTTTCCATACGTACGGACCATGGACGAGAATTCGATAATGATATCCAATTTGGTGCCTTTTGTGATAAACATGGTATAACTCATAACTTTTCGGCTCCTCGAACTCCTCAGTCAAATGGGGTTGTTGAAAGGAAAAATCGAACGTTGCAAGAAATGAGTAGAACCATGCTAAACGAACATCAAGTTCCCCAAAAGTTTTGGTGTGATGCCGTTGCTACCGCAACCTATGTGCTAAACCGTGTCCTAGTTAGAAATATCCTAAATAAGACACCCTATGAACTTTACCGTGGTAGAAAACCTTCCTTAGCTCACCTGAAAGTTTTTGGTTGTAAATGCTTCATTTTAAACACCAAATCCTACTTAACCAAATTCGATGCCAAAGCCTATGAGGGAGTGTTCCTAGGTTACTCTTGGAATAGCAAAGCCTATAGAATTCTAAATAAGGAGACCATGGTTGTAGAAGAATCCCTAAATGTTAGCTTTGACGAGAGTCCTCCCAAACCGAGTGCACCCTTAGCAAATGACAATATCCGTGAGGGAGACGTCTTAGCACAACAACTTAGCAACTTGGATTTAGGTACCCAACCTTCCACAAATAATATTGAATCTAGTAATGCCCCTCCTTGCTTTATTCCACAAGGTATAGATGATCCTAACCTTAGAACCGCTCGAGGCCATCCCGTAGATCAAGTTATAGGTGACCTAAACCAAAGGACAACTAGATCACAAATCCATACCCATTGTGCTTTCCATGCCTTTATCTCAACCATAGAACCTAAAACCATAGATGAAGCTTTAGGTGATGAGGATTGGATAATGGCCATGCAAGAAGAGTTAAACCAATTTACTAGGAATGATGTGTGGGACTTAGTTCCTTGCCGTAGTAGTCAAACCATTATTGGCACAAGATGGGTCTTCCGTAACAAGATAGACGAGAACGGTGGAGTCACACGAAACAAGGCACGTTTAGTTGCCAAGGGGTACAATCAACAAGAAGGTATAGATTACGATGAAACCTTTGCACCGGTTGCAAGGTTGGAGTCTATTCGAATGCTTCTCGCTTTTGCAAATGCTAAAGATTTTAAATTATTTCAAATGGATGTTAAAAGTGCTTTCTTAAATGGTATTATAAATGAGGAGGTATACGTTTCTCAACCTCCCGGTTTTGAAAATTTTGAAAATCCGACACATGTTTATAAATTGAAAAAGGCGCTTTATGGTTTAAAGCAAGCTCCGCGTGCGTGGTATGATAGATTAAAAACCTTTCTAATTGTTAGTGGTTATATTATGGGTAAAATAGATAATACTTTATTTGTGAAATATGATCAAAATGATATTGTAGTTGTGCAAGTATATGTTGATGATATTATTTTTGGTTCCACTAATGAAAAACTGTGTAATGAATTTTCTGCGAAAATGACAAGCGAGTTTGAAATGAGCATGATGGGAGAGTTAAAATACTTCTTAGGATTGCAAATCAAACAATGTGAAACTGGTATTTTTATTAGTCAATCTAAATATTGTAAAGATATGTTGAAAAAGTTTAACTTTGAAAATGTCAAACCCGTTGAAACTCCAATGACCACAAACTTACAATTATCTCGTGACGAGGAGGGAAACGATTTTAATGAAAAGATTTATCGTGGTATGATTGGTAGTTTATTATATTTAACTGCTAGTAGACCTGATATTATGTTTAGTGTATGTTTATGTGCTCGTTTTCAATCTTCACCTAAACAAACTCACTATGAAGCTGTCAAGCGTATTTTTCGATATTTACGAGGTACTACTAATCTTGGCTTATGGTATGCAAAGAAACCCGAGTTAGAAGTAACGTGTTTCACCGATTCCGATCTTGGTGGATCTATTGTTGACCGAAAAAGTACGAGTGGAGTATGTGCCTTTATAGGTCTCTCACTTGTGTCTTGGTTCTCTAAGAAACAACAATCCGTAGCTTTGTCTACCACCGAAGCGGAATATGTAGCCGCCGCAAGAGCGTGTGCTCAAGTCCTTTGGATGAAACACACACTTACCGATTTTGAGGTACACCTAACCAAAATTCCAATTATGTGTGATAACTCAAGTGCCATAAACTTAAGTAAAAATCCTGTTTTACATTCTCGTACAAAACATATTGAATTGAGACATCACTTTTTACGAGATAATGTTCAAAAAGGCCAAATCGTGCTTGAAAAGGTTGATTCAGAAGATAATTTGGCCGATATTTTTACTAAAGCTCTTAACAAAAAGGCTTTCTTTAAATTAAGACTTGGTTTAGGCATGCTTGAGTATAACCCTTGAGAAAATGCTAACTCTCAAATACTTCATATTTTGAGGAGGAGCATCTTTCAAGGGGGAGCATAGCGTCTTTCCTAACCCTTTTTGCTTTGACAAAAGGGGGAGAGAGAAACCGAGTATGCTCTCCTGTTTAGCGTTGTGTTTGTCATCATCAAAAAGGGGGAGATTGTTGGTGCAAGTGTACCCAGCTTTTAATATTGTGATATATTTTTGGTACACATAAAATCACATCTCCATATTTATTTTGATGATTACAAAACACACCGCATTCTTTGTTATCTAATATTTTATCTGAGTGTGCAGCTTTTAAATAATCTCGATAATTTTATCTGAAGAATCCAAGACTGAAGATTTTCGTCGTTTTAATTTTTAAAATGATAAATCACCCTAAAATAATATACCACTTGGATTTTTCTAATACTGTCTTTTTAAATAAACCAAGTCAGCTCTCCTCAACATCTTATCATCTTGCTGGATCATTTAATGTGAAAGATTTGTTTCTAGAAGAATCTGCGCATACGTACTACTTCCTGCAACAATTTTCTGGGCGGCATACCGCGAAGGTACAGGCGGTATACCGCGGCAGGCATGGTGTATATCTCTGATTGGTTGGAAGCTCCCTTTGTCTGCACGACATACCGCGAAGAATAGCCGGTATACCGCTGGTACAAGTTTACGTTTTGTTTTGCAGGGTTGACCTTCTCTTCTGCAATGTACTTTTCTTCTGCACGGTATACCGCGAAGGATTGCCGGTATACCGCGAAAGCCCGTGGACTGTTGCTCATCCAGTATATATATGCAACCTACCAGCATTCAAAGCTACCAATTTACAATAACTCCTCTCTGCATTTGATAAAGACTCTGCAGCCTCTTCTCTTGATAATTAAACTGTTAAAATTATAAAACACGTTTTTTAGTAAGAAATCTTGAGTTGATAGCAGATTAAAATCTCTCGATTAGTTGAATCAGCAACACAACTCAAGTGATCAAACTCTCTAAAAATATCCAAGTGATAAACCTTATACAAGAGTGATTATTCATATTAAAATTATACCCTCTTGTAAGTGTTTGAATAGAGTGAGTGATCCACATAATTCTCTCAAAGAAGAGTGATTCGCGTTTGTTGTACTAAGGTTTGTGTTCTACCGTAAAGAACACGTTTTCTTATTGGATCTCCGAGAAGTGTTTTCTCGAGGTGGACTAGCCAACCGCGTGATTGGTGAACCACTTTAAAATTTCGGTGTCAAGTATTCTCTTTCCTTTATCTCTTTATTTTTTCCGTTGTGCTTTATTATATATGTTTATATAAACTGCTTTGCATTTATATTTATTTATACAATCTCTGTGTATCTGTTTGTATTTATACTCTTCTGTATTGTACTATATTTACTCTGTATTTATTTACAAAAGAATTTTTGAAAGTAAGATTTTTTATAATACAACCTAACCCCCCCCCCCTGGTTGTCCAACACCCTATTAGTCCTATCTCTACTATAGTACCCTCCTAACGCATTTCCTGATTCTCAGTTGTGATTTCTACTCCCAAAGTTTAAGTTTAGGCCCGTCCGGTCACCTAAATCCCTTAAACTATGGCTCTGATACCAATTGTAACAACTCAATCAAAATAAAGCATACATAGCAATTAAATATAAAGCATATCAAAATTGGGTCCCAAAATTTCATTACATCTGCCTCAAAATTAGGTTGGCGGAAACAACCTATACACAACTGAGAATAACTAACTACTAATAGCATGAGTGGCGCTGCTTCTATCTGCATTTTTAATCTCAAGTCCTGCCCTGCTCACTTGCCAGAGCCTCCTACTATTCGCTTACCTGAAAATGATTTAGTTTTTGAAAAGCGAGACCAAACGGTCTAGTGAATTCCCTCTGAAAACGACTTTTAACAACAGTAATAAAATCATTCCATAATTACATTAATCATTTCCACATAAAGCATCCAACATGGTAACTGAACAGTGTTCACAGATCGTACAAACTAACCGCGATCGGGGCCCAAGCAGACTCCCCTTTATCCGAGTAGGAAGGAAACGAATTCCATCCTATTGGCTCATCACAACTGCCCAAGGGATCATCGGATCCCGAGGTACTCTGATCCCACTGTGCAGACCGACTCCACATAGCATACACATAGCTCACATTAAATCACGGAACGTGAAATCTTTATAAATCATTTCTTTCATGCTAAATAATCTTTCAAACGAAACATACCTTTCATGGAAAAGTTCGTAAAAGCTTGTAAACAAATCATGCTCGTAAATGCACCATAATCAGTAAAACATTTAACTTTCATTTCACGTAAAAAGGATTAAGGGAACTCACCTGGCTTTCTCGCTTCAAGGCTTCTTACTTAGGCTCCCGATCTCTAGGTGGAACACCTATCATTTTTTAGGAAACGCATATTATTAATCTAACAATTGCTACCCGATTTTAATTCCGACCATAACCCAAAATTATCTAATTTTGAGTAGTTACACTTCTAGTCCAAAAATCATAATTAATGGACTCTGCTTACCGGTCCAAGTGAAATGGTATTCCGGATTCCCAATAAAAACATTATCGGATCTCACAAAATAATTCTGGATTGGCCCAAGTTAATAGATGTGCCGGATCTAATGTCCATACCGATTGTAAGCCCACTTCCGGATTTCTTAATAACTTCCGGGTCTGCTAAGGCCCACTCCGGATGTCTTAATTAATTTCGGGTCTGTTAAGGCCCAAAATAAAGCAAATTCTGGATTTCTTATATTTGATTACCGGATCTCGGCCCAACATAAGGAAATTCCGGATCCCATTAATTATTTACCGGAACTGGGTCCTATAGAAACAATACCGGATCTAAATGTAAGTTTCCGGATCTTTGGGCTCGGCCCAGTTCTGGTTCTCAATTGATTTTAAAATACCGGATCTACTAAACATGCTCAACACCGGAACTATATTCATTAGACAATACCGGATCCACATTAGGCCCAAAACTAATTCCGGATCCGTCTTACAATTTTCGGATTCCTTTGGGAAGTTCCGGTTCCTTAGGAAGTTCCGGTTCTCATCGAGTTACTAATCCGGAACCTCGCAAAGTGATGATACAGATTAACATCAATACTGAAATTTAACCCTTTTCAAATTAATTAATGAGTCCCTTTCTCAACAAAATGAGTATTCTAATCCCATTAATCAGTTTATGATGATCACTTAATCCTTTTGAAGCTCCCTTTTCAATTTTAAGCACAAAACTCACCAATAACCCAAACCCAACTATGAATTTTAACTTTGAGGTTTAGGGTGAAGAGGTTACCTGGATGAACTGGATTCCAATTGCCTTTCCTCTTCCAACTTGATGATTGAAGAAATATTTTCTCCAATTTGCTCTTGAGACCAGCTCTCCCTTTCTCTGCTCTTCCTCTCTAGCCGCCACACACACACACACACAATCACCCAAAATGATTGTTTCTAGGGTTTTGAGCTAAAAAATGAGACTTTTATACCTTCTCCAAAATTACCATTTGGCCCCTGAACTTTCGACTTTACCAATTTCTCTCCACAAAACTTTATTCTTTTCAATTTAAATCTTGGTTATTACAGAAAATTGGAATAATAAAAGTTCATAGAAGAAAACTATCGTTTCATTATTAATTTTAAACAAAAATAGTTATTTACATGGGAGTACTATTTTGGGATTGTAAATAAGGTGATTATTATCTTCTAAAAATAGGTGACAATTTCTACAATATTGCAGCTCATATATTCTTTTTTATTTTCCATCATTTTGTAACATAAATTTTGTAAATACCTCTCTCTCTATATATATATTATGTATTATTTTATAAGTTATAATATATATTTATATATATATACACACACATATATTCTAAGTTAAAAACCATATATATATATGATTTATTTACAAATTAATAAAAATATATTATTTTCTAAGTTATAATTTATATTAATATATATAAAATAATAATGTACTATATATTATAATAATTTGTATACCAGTATTAAAGATATATATATATATATATATATATATATATAATATACTAGTTTATATATTTAATAATTTATAATATATATATATATATATATATATATATATTTTAAATTACAAACTATATACATATATGATTTATAAACAAATAAAAAGATTCATTTTATAAGTTATAATTTATGTTAATATATATTGTATTATATATAATAATATATTATTTTTTAGTTATATATACATATCAAAAAGTGTGTATATATGATTTATATACAAATAAATAATATATTATTTCATAAGTTATAATTTATATTAATATAAAAAATAATAATGTATTATGTATTATATAATTTATATACAAATATTATACATAATCATATAGTATTTTTTGATTTATATCCATATATAGTAAAATATTGATATAATTATAAAAATACATATACATAGGTGAAAGTTTGAATAGGAATATTCTTATTTTACAAAAACACATTCATTACATGTGAACATACAGAAAAAAGACTAGCTTATATAAGTTTTTTTTTTTTTTTCCAAACGATGCCTAAGGAAATCTCATAACATAAAAGTAACTAAAGTCGTTATGTCTTTAATTTAACATTACATATGATAAATTACAATATTACATGTAATTAATTATAATAATTATTCCAATTTTTTTTGGAATCAAAAACTAATTTTGTTCCCTGAAAATGTGTTTTTCTCCCACCTTATTTGTTCATGTATATCTTTATTTTTATTTTTAATCCGTCCTGTCTGATCGTCTCGTACCGGTGTTGTTGGGATGATAAAAAAAATAAGGTAGCTTAGAGCATCTTCAATAGGTTTTCTATATTTTTTCTACAATAAAGAATCAAATGTTAAAATCTCTAAAAGGAACTACATTCATCTCCAACAGATTTGCTATTTTAGAAATTTTAACACAAATTATATTAATATTCTCTAATTTATTTTCCCAATACACTTTAAAAATAAAACTTAATATAAAGTGATAAAAAATTTATGTTATTGGTAAATTGAATAAAATAATTATTTCTCTCTCATATTTAGAGAATTAGAGCATCTCCAACAACATTGCTAAAATAGAAAAATGACTTTTATTTGTTATTCTTATCCAACAGCATTGCTATCTTGTTTGCTAAAATAGAGATTCATGAAAAATATCTAAATATAGAGAACTCTCTATAATTCTCTAAATGAGAAAGAGAAAAAATTATTTTATTCAACTCACCAATAACATAAATCTTTTATCATTTTATATTAAGTTTTTTCTTTTAAAGTGTATTGAGAATATAAATTTGAAAATATTATATTAATATAATTTATGTTAAAATCTCAAATCTGTTGGAGCTGAACTTAACTTGTTTTAGAGATTCTAACATTTGAATCTCTATTTTATAAAAAATATAGAAAATATGTTGGAGATGCTCTTATGGAGCTCTATATTTAGAGATTTTTTTTCATGAATCTCTATTTTAGCAAACAAGATAGCAATGTTGTTAGAGAAGAATAGCAAAGAAAAATCCATTTTTATTTTATTTTAGCAATGTTGTAAGAGATGCAAAACTAGTTTTTTTTTTCTTTCGAAACAATACCCAGGTCAGGTGACTGTGCTTCGACGCTCCATAAAGGCGCGTGGAAGTATGATACCCCACTTTCTCACCAAGCTTCTATGTTACGTACTCTCTCTCTCTCTCTCCGAACGAATATTGTAGAGGAATCGACTCGATAAATTCGATCCTCTTTATCTCTCTCTTGATTTCCTGAAATCGAAATGCCCGCGCTCTCATTTACCCTCATCGATCTCCCCGCTCATTTCCTCTGTTTCCACAAACAAACCCTAGTTTGATCTCTCCTGCCATCATCTGTTTCAGGAATTCGATCCCCTTTCACTCCCTGCTAATTTTTTTCTAACAATTTTCAGGTATGAATTTGTCTTTCTTTTGATTTTCTACGATTCCTCTTGTTTTTACCGGTTGTAAATTTTATGTTTACTGTTCATGATCTTCTGAGATTTGTTTCCGAGGTTTGTGATGTTTTTTCAAGTATTTTAAGTTCGAATCTCAGATTGGGGGTCGGTTAGATGTCAAAGGCATGTGCTTTTCCCTTTTTTTCAATATTAAAATAAATAAAAACTGATGCCTTCAGAAGAACATGTATTAATTTATTCATTTCTAACTGTCGCTCGCGTGATTGTTTGGATATAGCATGTCGTGTAGCCTATTAGCTATCTATATGAGTCTGACTTTGTTTATTGCTTGAACATATACATATCTGCATACATTTTATCTTGAATTACTCTCGGATCCATATTTGCTTTGGAGTACAATTGGTAAGGTTGATTTTTTTTCCTCTAGAATTCATCGTTTTGAGTTGTGTTGATCATTATCTGGATGCAATTTTACAATTTTGAGTTTTGATTGGTCAGAAAAATGTTCTTATGGATGTTCATCCTCATTAACATGCCCATGTTTGTTAATTCACTTAATCGAATCTAAATTGTGACAAATTTGCTATCAGGTGGGCAAGATGCAAATTCTTTTATTCCTTTGGATGATTTTCTCACATTAGTCACATTGATGTATTGTATGCAGCTGAAGTTTTAGTATTGTTAGGGCTATTTTTGGGAAGTTGATTGATCGTTGGTTAGGCCAATTGCTGCTCTCGATCAATTTTGATTTATCATTGACTTTAATTACATTTCATTCTTTTGGTGATTTGAACTTTCTCTATGAGAATTTGATCACATTCTAGAGGTGGTCTATTTAATTTCAATTCTTCATCAACATCATCAGCAGCATAGTTTTCTTTATCTGAGCTATTACTTTTCATGGTTGTATCTTTTCGATTCTGATTTGTATAGTTTGTGTATGATGATGGGGACATCAGTGATTCTAATTTTCCTAGATCAATGTTATCCTGTCATTTAGCCTGCAGGGCAACATTTTATCCTGAAAACTGGACCTTGTCAGGTAAGATGGAGGGCAGAATCATGCATTCTTTGATGCTATGGGTATCTGTTAGGACCAAGTGTTCTTTATGAGAGCAAAATTTTTGTTCAACTGTTAACTTCGGAGTCCCTTTATTGGCGTAACAAACTGACAATTAGAATTTATCAAAGTCTTGTTGTTGGCTAGTGAACTATTGGTTGAGGAAAGTTGCATAGTGGTGATCACTTGTTTTCTTGGCTTTTTTAAACTGCATTTGGTTCAAGTTTCAAATTTATCTGAATCGTGGAATTTTTTTGTGGGTATCCATGTCGGCATCCCATGTCATTTTTGCATACTATCTGTGATCTTGCTTGCTAATCTTGAACTGTCCCTTGAAAAAAGGTTATTTGATTATGCTGTAAATGTAATTCTGTTTTAGGTGCAGGGCTAGAATAGAAGTATCAGTTTGAAAATATATATATGAAAATGAAAACTCTTTCGTCCAAAGTGAGTATTGTCCTTTTGAGTGTGGAGGTTGAACCGCTTACATGCAACTCCAGTATTGGTATAAATTTACTTAATTATGGAGAATATATGAATTAAAATCTATATGAAGCATGAGAATTGGTAAGACAGTTAAACGTCTAACATACTCTTATACTCTAATATTAGCCTTACGAGTGAGGTGTGAGTAGTTCAGGGTCATTCTAGAAGGTTCCAGAGATAGTTGGGGGGAAATTCTGTTTAGATGTTGTGGAGGGGTATAAATAAGAAACGGGAAGGCCTAAGGGGGATATCTGATTTCTTGGTTATTTTGTGGCGTAAAGCCTGGGAGAGCGTCTGGCCTCTCGAAAGCCGGTTCACCATTGTATTTTGAATTCTGTCTTTGCTATTCAATTCAATCAACCGGGTAGAGGAATATCTTTTGGAAATTTTAGCCAATTTGTATCACATACTTCATGCTATTTTTGAATATGAATGTACTAAATTTGACATTTGATTCTGAAGGATGAACTTATGGTGTGACAAAGTGAGTACTTTCAATGCACAAAGAACATCATGTTTGTGTTGATTAGCAGTGGAATAATTGATGTCATCCCTGAGGCGGGGTTTCAAGCCTCTTTGGAGATGGTCGAGTCTATGTAAATGTAACTAATCAAAATAACAGTGGCATTGTTCACTGGGTGTTGGCTTAGGACTCAATCTTGTCACTTTGCCATGGCCACTATCAACAAACGTTTCTTGAAAACTCGCATAGTCTAAATTATTGTACAAGGGAACTCATCCTAATCATCTATCTATTTTAATCCAACGGTTGTGAATAAGATGGGGGTTACATTTTTCCAAAACTTAATCCATGATTCTAGGAGCAGTTACATTTGAATATGGGCCTTCTATCTTTTAGATCCAAAGGTGGATAGGGGTTTCCTTTTTCATTCTTTTTTTACTTCTCTCTCTATATATGTATCTTTATATATGATATGAAATGTTTTTGTTCAATTCTCAGATTTTATGTGTTTACAACAGGTTTATCTCAAGAATGGCGAAAGGTACCAGGGGAAGACGCAGAATGGCTTCAAGACACTTCAGGGCAACCCCATATCCAATGGTCAATTGTAGGCAGAATTTATCGGATGAAAAGAAATCCAAAAAAGATTGGGAAGATATAAACTGCTCGGTGTGCATGGAGCATCCTCACAACGCTGTACTTCTCTTATGTTCTTCTCACGATAAGGGTTGTCGTCCATACATGTGTGGGACCAGCTCTCGTTATTCCAACTGCCTTGATCAGTACAAAAAAGCCTACACAAAAATTAACGCACCATCTTTGGCCACCATGGATAACAATCATATTCCTGTTTTGGAGCAATTGCCGGTTGAGAAAGATGGAGAAGGGGCAGAGCTTGCATGCCCGCTTTGCAGAGGCCAAGTCAAAGGGTGGACCGTGGTGGAGTCAGCCCGCGAATATCTGAATTGTAAGAAGAGAACCTGCATGCACGATAACTGCTCATTTGTTGGGGCGTACAAGGAGTTGAAGAAACATGTTAAGTCAGAGCATCCTTCGGCTAAGCCACATGAAGTGGACCCTGATCAGGAACAGAAGTGGCGGCGGCTTGAGCGTGAGAGAGAACGTGAAGACGTGATCAGCACCGTTACGTCTTCCATGCCTGGCTCAGTGGTTTTTGGTGACTATGTGATTGAAAGGAATTCATATGGGTCAGATTCAGATGATGATGAGGGTTTTGATGTGGATGCGTTGGGGCAAAACAATAATGTGGGAACTGATAACAGTCTTGTGAATGTGTTTCTGTTGTTTCATGCGTTTGGTGCTGGTGGAAATGTGGGGTCTTTTGGAAGTGAGAGGCGGCAGGATGATGGTGATGGCGGTGGTGGTGGAATGTCGTTGGTTAATCGGCTGCGCCGCCAGGGGAGGGTGTTGCTGGGGAGGTCGGGGAGGAGGAGGCGGAATAGAGAAGTGAATGGTAGTTAGGTGTATAAAATGGGATGTAAAGAAGGGAATCAGAGTTAGTTTTAAAGAAGAGAAATGGTGATGGAGTTCAACATCTGATTGCCATGGACTTCAAATTGGAAAGAAAGAAAGAAAGAAAATTAAAAAGTTTGGTAGTTTCTGACCCAAATTGGTGTAATTTGTGTGTGTAATTTACTACTGATTCCCTGCCTGTTTGAAAAGTTATGAATTTGAACATTCTTTAGATTTGACAGTTGACATCCATGTAAAGATTTACTGTCATTCAATCTATCTTTGTGTTTTACATGATATGAAATGTTGTTGGTATTCCTACTTTTGGTGTACATGAATTAGCAGCAAATAGAAATAGATTTTGGTGTTATGCCAATTGTTTGGATAATTTATTAGGGTGTTATAGATTTATTACTCTGTTGCTAGAAGCTTTCCTTCTATTCACAATGCTTTCCACAATAGGTTAGTATCAACAAGTATATAAAGCTCATACTCTACCACTTCATCATACTAATAACTCCAAAAGTATTCGTCTCCATTGTACACAGTGGTTGACCCATAATTTTTGTCCGGTGGCGGTGGCGGTGGCGGTGGGTGCCCCTTTTAAGATGGATCAAGAACCCGTAAAATCATCAAATATGTTTTTAGCCAAATTCCAAGGGATTTTTAAGTGTCTTGGTTGATTTCAAGGGATTTTTTAAGTTTTTTGGTTGATTGCAAGATAGTCTTTTAGATTTTTTTTGTTTATTTCAAGAGATTTTCGTTTTTTGGTTGACATTGATGGACTTTTTTGGTTTCTTGGTTGATTTCAAGAGACTTTTTTGTTGATGTTCTTGTATTTTATAATATCCCATAGCACCCCTTAAAGTCTCGCAGGTGCACCTTTCATACAAAAAAATATATGTGTAAAAATCTGTTGAGCGGGTGCACCTACTAAACCCTAAACCCCGCTCAACCGCTCATAGGTCCGCCCCTAATTATACATAATATCACATTTATGAAACGTCCAACAACATGAGTACCATACAATTCAGTAAATATATGCCAATAAAGGTCAAGAAGATCAAATGGTGCCAAACTTATCACACACCAAGTACGACCAACTCGAATGCATATGGATCAATTACATTACAACTTTAAATTATCAGATTCTGAATTTGAATAATCAAACACAC
The DNA here is from genome assembly GCA_033807775.1 of Saussurea involucrata. NCBI lineage: Eukaryota > Viridiplantae > Streptophyta > Magnoliopsida > Asterales > Asteraceae > Saussurea > Saussurea involucrata. Next base: position 35,703,914 of record CM066323.1, read on the forward strand.
TCAAAACATGTAATCTCAAATAAATATACAACATATGCAAAAAACCCGTTTCAAAATCATCATATAATAATACATAAATTGCAATAGAAAAGAAAAAGGGAGGTTAATTGATTATTTCATAAAAATCAATATAAGTCGATTAAAAATGCATTTACCTGAGTTTATGCAATCTCGTAAATCAAAATAAGAATATATCGTAATACCCCAATTTTTGGGCAAAAAGTTGATTACCGGCAACCCCAATCGGCCCCATACGCACCCTGCCTCCAAGGCTCCAAGAATATCGCATTTTTTTGACTCACTCAACGACTGAGGCAGTGAGGCTAGCACACTTCTTATGATTTTCACATTAACTCAACTTCTCCCACGATCATTCGCCTATATATATATATATATATATATATATATATATATATATATATGTACTATTTCCTAGTTCAAGGGAAAACCTAAAGAAACGAAAAACTGAGGAACACCCTGGTAGACTTTCATCTGAACGGTATGTACTTGTGCATACAAATAATTTTTAACATGCACACTTGCACATGTGCATAAAAACAAAAAAAAACAACTTAATTTACTTGTATGCACAAGTGCATACTGTCCGGATGAAGTGCTTTTCCATTTTGTTGAGGTAGTGATATGGTCATTGGGAATCTTGTTCGGGTTATAAATAACATGAAAACAAAACCGTTACCGGTGCATCTTAAGCTTTTCGTAATAATAGCTATTATCAATATACATAAATTAACCACTTGTAAAATTAAAATACAATATTGTTTTACATTGCATTCCCTATCACCACCGTACAACGTCCGGTGACCAACACCGTAAGATAATTAAGACACACCACTATTAAACTTTTGTGTTCTAAGTACATTTATTGAAATCCCTACATAATTATATATAAAGGGAAACATGTAATTAAGTAATTAAACTAGGGGTAAACTTCAATGAGAGATCTTAACCCCAAAATGGGAGTAATTTTGTAATCGCTAAAGCCAGCATCATCAAGAAAAAGCTTTTCCCAATCTTTTTCACTCTTTTCTCTTCCCGTTGCATTCACCATCATAAGCATATCAAAAAAGAGGTGAGTCTGTAGTGAGTCGTCACCCTCTTCATGGTTCTTCATCACCACCATGTCTATGATCATCAATTTCCCTCCATTTTCCTTTCTTGGAATCGCCTCTTTGCACCTCTTCAATATCTTTACGCATTCTTCATCGCTCCAATCGTGTAATATCCACTATACGTTAATATATCATACGCGAGTTAATTCATTAAAGGATCATTTATAAAACTTGCTAATGAGCAATTTTATGTATATTCACCCTATGAATATATATATAATGCCAGGTTCAGGGGAAACCTAAAAAAACGAAAAACTGAGGAAGACCCTGGTAGCTAGCTCTTCATTTGTACGGTATGCACTTGTGCATACAAGTAATTTGTAACATGCACACGTGCATATACACAAGTGCATAATGCACATGTGCATAAAAACATAAAATAAACATAATTTATTTGTATGCACAAGTGCATATCGTCCGGATGAACGACTATCAGAGTGTTCCTTAGTTTTCCATTTTTTTAAGATTTCCCCCAACCTCCCTCTGTATATATATATATATATATATATATATATATATATATATATATATATAGAGAGAGAGAGAGAGAGAGAGAGAGAGATTCAAATATATTGTCCCAAAGAAAATGATGATGATTTAATTTCGAATAGTAAAACTAAGGAAACATATTAATTAATACCTTCATAAAAACGACATCGGCTTTAGGAATGGCTTCAAACATGTCTCCACCAACATAACTCAAATTATTGCTTCCTTCCAAACCATTAACAACATGAGGAAGATCAAAACTTATGCAATGAAGTTTGGGAAAAGCTTTTGCAATGGCTTTGGAAAGTGTCCCAATACCACCACCAACATCAACAATTGAATTAAACCCTTCAAAAACACTCCCATGGTGTTTAAGAATGACATGTGTAACAAGTCTTGTATCACTAGCCATTGCTTCATTGAAGAATTGATTAAGCTTTGGATCTTGGCTTGCAAGATCCCAAAACGTTCTCCCATGGGTTGTGTGAAAAGGGTTTATATCTTCATCATTTTTGAACCATTTGCTCATGTTTTGCCATGGATCCAACACTATTGGATCCAACATAGCTAGCAAAAAGGGCCTAATGCTTAATGGCTCATCATTTAGAAGTAAACAAGAAACGGGAGCTAGAAAATAGACTTCCTTTTCCTCCTTATCATCTCCATTGGTTATGGAAATAGTTTGTTTTAGGAAGAAACCAGAATGAACAAGGATGCGCATAAGTCGATAAACAAAATGGGATCTCTCCTTGGTAATGGAGAGGGCTTCGACTAACTCAGAGAGCAACATCGGTGCGCCATGACGATTTATGATATCGGGTATTTGTAGTTGAATTGCACATTTTAGTGACATGGAGTTTATGAAGCTGGAAATGTGGTTCCATATGTGAGCTTGAGAATGAAGCAAGTCGTTGGATAACTCACCATTTTGCAATGCCATCTCTTTTTTCATATGTGATTGATATGTGATTGACAATTTGAGATGCTATAACCTTGCCCATATATATACATATTTTAAAGAGAGAGAGAGAGAGAGAGAGAGAGAGAGAGAGAGAGAGAGAGAGAGAGAGAGAGAGAGAGAGAGTGTATGTAAGTGTGTGTTAGCATTCTTTTATGAACCTTACAAACAATGGCATTTTTTTTTGTCTTTTTAACAAATATATTAGGCATAATCATCTTTCTTAGATATCTCATATCATATTTGACGGATTTATTTTAGGATGATTGCTTCCTTAAAGATCTCATTCAGTTGTCATAACGGATTTCATAACTCTCTCTCCAACCATCTTCATTATAATTTAGAGTAAACTCTACTTTTGGTCCCTAAGGTATAGTGATTTCTTTGAAACAAGGACATGTGGTTTCATAAGTCGACTTTTGGTCCTCATGGTTTTGATTTTGCTCTAGAATCAGGACCTTGCCACTAACCCCGTTAAAAAATTCAGTTAGAGGCAGGGGTATTTTCGTCCTTTCACAATTTTGTCCCATTTTTGTAATTCTATTTGTTTCTTCTTATATTTGTAAAGTATATCAAACTTTAGGGACCAACTTGTAATTGACTCTTTTATATACATATTATATATATAACAGTTCACGGCCACCACCATTTCTCCGGCCACCACCATTTCTCCGGCCAAGAGATGAGTTTGGTTTGATTATTGGTTAATGAGCAATCTTTAAGCTTTATTTGGTGGTTTTTGCACAAATGATGAACACACCCACTGTGTGTGGATGGTGGTTGGCAGTGGTGGCGGATTGGGATGGTGGATGGTGGTTGTAATGGTGGGTGGTAGTGGTAGTGGTGGTGGTGGATGGTGGTTGTAATGGTGGGTGGTAGTGGTGGATGGTGGTTGTTGGAAACTTATAATGGTGGGTGATGGTGGTTGGCAGTGGTGGCGGATTGGGATGGTGGATGGTGGTTGTAATGGTGGGTGGTAGTGGTGGATGGTGGATGGTGGTTGTAATGGTGGGTGATGGTGTATTTGTATGGTGGTTGGCAATGGTGGATGGTGGTTGTAATGGTGGGTGATGGTGGTTGTATATATGTATATATAATATTTGTATGTAGATTATCAAAAAAGATGTGTGTGTGTATGTGTGTGTGTGTGTGAGAGAGAGAGAGAGAGGGGGTTTGGTCCCTGTTAAGTATATAACCAGTATAGTATATATATATATATATATATATATATATGTATATATATATAATATGTATATAAAAGAGTCAATTACAAGTTGGTCCCTAAAGTTTGATATACTTTACAAATATAAGAAGAAACAAATAGAATTACAAAAATGGGACAAAATGGTGAGAGGACGAAAATACCCCTGCCTCTAACTGAATTTTTTAACGGGGTTAGTGGCAAGGTCCTGATTCTAGAGCAAAATCAAAACCATGAGGATCAAAAGTCGACTTATAAAACCACATGTCATTGTTTCAAAGAAATTACTATACCTTAGGGACCAAAAGTAGAGTTTACTCTATAATTTATAACCATTTGTTTCTCGTATGACAAAAACCAAAAAAACCAATTATTTGTTTTCATACGAAATAATAAGGGAATTTAATTAAAATACTCAAGTTTGACTTTGACTTACCAAAATACCCATTTTTTCAACTTTTGCAAAAATACCCAAAAATCCCGCGATATATCTCGCGATCGCAGGATAGGGTGTTTTATGAAAATTGTGATCCCGCTATCACGGGAGGAGTCCCCACGACACAACTTAAATTTGTGATTTTTATTGAATTTTACACTTTCAACTCCTATACCAGGGACCATTTTTGAAAATCTCTCCCGCAAATAGCCCCGCTACCAACTCAAATTTGGGATTTGTAATTGATATTTACACTTTCAACTCCTATACTTATTTACTTAGTTTACTTTATACCTTTTACTTTCCTAATTTTAATTTTACACATTTATCATATTAACACATATAATCGTTTATTAACTAAAATACGTTAAAAAAATACGTTTTAATTTTAACAAGTCACACCATTATAATCGTCTCTTCGATACGTTCGAAATGAGCTCAATATTGAATATTTTTTGATTTAATTATTTTAATATATATCATATATACTACATAAAAATATTTTTTATATTTAAAATTCATTTTCTTATAATTAATTATTTAATTTATGGTACTCTTATAGTTAAAATACGTTTTAATTTTAACAAATTATACCATTATAATCGTCTCTTCGTTTTACACTCTTATCGCATTAACATAATAATCATATATTAACTAAAATATGTTAAAAAATACGTTTTAACATATCACATTAACATACATAATTACGTTAAAATATGTTAAGGAGTTCGATATATATATACACACTAGTTATTTACCCGCTGCAATGCAGCGGGACGTATAATCCAAATAATTTGACGATTTAATCAATTATTAATTAAAATACGTTAAAAAATGCTTTTTAATTTTAACAAGTTACACCATTAATATCGTCTCGTCGATACCTTCAAAATGAATTGTAAATATTAAAAACATTTTTATGTAGTATATATGATATATAATAAAATAATTAAATCGAAAAATATTCAATATTGGGCTCATTTCAAACGTATCGAAGAGACGATTATAATGGTGCAACTTGTTAAAATTAAAGCGTATTTTTATCGTATTTTAGTTAATAAACGATTATATGTGTTAATATGATAAAGGTGTAAAATTAAAATTAGAAAAGTAAAAGGTATAAAATAAACTAAGTAAATAAATATAGGGGTTGAAAGTGTAAATTTCAAATCACAAATCAATTTGTCGCGTCCCGGGATCGCAGGGAAAAGTATTTTCAAAATTGACCTTATCCCGCGATCGTGGGATAGGTCGCGAGATTTTTGGGTATTTTTGCAAAAATTGTTTAGAAAATGGGTATTTTAGAAAATCAAAGTAAAACTTTGGATATTTTAATTAAATTCCCAAATAATAATTGTTTTTGTTACTTTATTTTCATATCAATATTGTTTCACGAGATACAAAGAGAATTATACCTAGTCAAGAGTTATTTTAAGCTTTAACTTTGAAATATCAATTGTAAAAGTAGTATATTATTTTTTAATTGATTAGAAATTAGGTTTATGAAATACAATAGTTTTATAAAAAAAAGTGGTTGGATGATTTCAAACTTCTATATATACACTTTGTTTTTTTTATCATTTTTGTGCATGGTGTGTGACAATTAACAGTCTAGATGGGTACCATTAAAAGTGTTTATTAACTTATGTCGTGATAAAAAAAATTGGGGGTAAAAATGTAATTTGAACAAATAAGTTATAAGCAGTTTCAAATAAGTTAAAATGAATTAACTTATCAAAAACAACTTATTTATGGTGGAGAAAAGTTATAAGCACTTTTCTTTTTTCCAATCCAAACACTAAAAATAACTTATTTACGGTGATGAAAAACAATAAGCAAATAAGTCAAAAAAAATAAGCAATCCCATACACCCCTAAGTCGGTATATATCAAATCAACAATAAGTTCCGGATAACATCAAACTACTTGTTTGTATTTTCCCATTTTTTTCAAAGGATTTTACTTGCAATATATGATACAATATGTGATGTTGTAGAACTATAAGTTGTATTGTTACTTTTATTGCTATCAAGATGAATTTGGCCCTTCCCTTGTTTCCGCCTACATATAAGGTGAAGGGTTGCAAAAGATTCATATATATTATATCTATACATATAATAAATGAGTAACTTGCATGTCACGTGTCGTCTTCTGCTGAGCCGACTTCAGTATTTTTCCGCCTAAACATGTATCTGGACGCAGTTTACATTATAAGTTCAATTAGCACACCCACATTCACTCCTCCTTAATTCAATTTTTTTTAATTTATACGTTACATTTACTACTCTTATAATTAGGTATGTAGTTTACTTTTAATCCCTTATTGTTTTATTTTTCATTTTAGACTCTTATCATATAAACATAAATAATGTATATGAACTAAAATGCATTAAAAAAACATTTCTATTTTTTACAAATTATACCATTGTAATCGCTTTGTCAATACCTTCGAAATGAGCCCAATATTGAATATTTTTGGATTTAATTATATTATTAAATATCATAAATATATACGAATTAATGTGGCGTGATTAGTATGAGATTTGTTGAAATTAGTATGAGATTTGATACAAATAATCACTAAATTGTCGTGATTTTCTTGTTGCAATTTCATATCAATTTTTACTTCAAAGTCGAATTATTTCGACGAATTATAATTCTATCAAATTTCATTCTGTCAACGAAACACCCTTAGAATTATCATAAGAGATTTAATTACTTGAAAAAAAAAGATATCACTTATCAACTGACTTTTGGATTATGAGTTCGAACATTTTTCAAAAATATAAATATGCAACTATTGTATATTCGTTTGATAAATTCATTTAGTAACGACATTTATAATAGGTATCAAACTTAATAGACATATTTTTATCTTCAAGATAATATTCCCTATTTGTGGAATTTTTGTTTTTTTATCAATTATTGTATGTGTTACAAAATTATTCAACAACTATTAAACATCAAATAATTAACTTAAAACACAAATTTGATCGTCGCGCAACGGACGAGCCAAAGACTAGTTATAAGGTATTTGAGAAAGATTTTTAGGGGACCGTTTGGTTCGTAAGACTCCGACGAAATTGGAAGGAATTGGAATGATCAATTCCATTGATCAAATTCCGTTCAGGCGTTTGGTTACCTATGGAATGGAATTGAATTCCACACATTTCACCATTCATGGATTTGGTCATTCCATCATAAATGAGAAAGAATTCAATTCCATTCCACTCAATTTTCTAAAAAAGACAAAAATATCCCCATTTTCCTTACTTGATTAACCCAAACTCATATAAAGCACCGTCGGTCACCACCGATCTAAACCACCGACGACCACCACCGATCTGAACCACCGCCGTTTTGAACTACTGTCGACCACCACCGATGTGAACCACCATCGACCACCACTAACGACCACTACCGTTCTGAACCACCGTCGACCACCACCGATTGAACCACCAACGACCATCACCATTGGCCACCATAGTTCTGAACCACAGTCGACTACCACTGATCTGAACCACTGTCGACTACCACCATCGATCTGAACCACCGTCGGCCACCATCTGAACCACCGTCGACCACCACCGTTTTCAAAAAGGGTATTTTGGTCATTTACTAATATTTAATTCCAATTTCCAAAGTTGTATTATGTGAATCAAGCAGACAAATTTCAATTTTTTTAACAGATTCCATTCCAATGTATGTCAACCAAACAGATGGTCAAACCCGATAACATTACATTCCAAATCCTCCAAAGTCAAATTCCTTTAACATATTTCATTTCATCTAAAAACATTCTGCGAACCAAACGCCCCCTTAAAAACAAACTTTTATGCATAAGGTTCTGTCTATTGAGGCATATTACTTAAAATTCAAATTACAAGTAATGATGAATGAATACAACTTTTAAAAGCAACATGTTTGAATTCGTAACTAACTGATAAAAATAATCAAATACAGGATAAACATTGAATTAAATTATTAAGGGGCTATATGTTTTTTTATAAAAAGAACCTCTTAATACCTCTTAAGTTTGAATTGTTTAGACATTTCTTCATTCATACCGTTTTTATCGGATTTCAGACCCTCTTAACTTTTAAATACATCTGAATATAGAAGTGATTACCTAACCTCTTAACAAAATAAGAAACAAAGAGAATTGAAGATGCCTTATAACCCTTGTTGAAATCCCAGTAACACCAATTTTTCTTCTTCAAATCCCTAAGGCCATCAGTACCCCATGAGAGGATCTTTCAAAGATTCCAGCTCCACATCAGCGCCACATCAGCTTTTCTCCCATCTCTCACTCAATCCCTAAGGCCATCAGTACCCCATGAGAGGATCTTTCAAAGATTCCAGCTCCACATCAGCGCCACATCAGCTTTTCTCTCATCCCTCACTCAATCCCTAACAATCCCTAAACACCCTTACCCCATTCCCTAACCCACTCCCTCTCATTTCTCACCTGGGACCCACCTCTCATCCTCACATTTTCTTCAGGATGAAACGGGATGGGGAACCCGCATCCCATCCCGCACCGCTGATCCCGCTGATGCCGTAGCCCATTCCCGCTGAACCCGCATCCCATCCCGAGCTCATCCCGAGCCGGGTACGGATGGCCTAACAATCCCTAAACACCCTTACCCCATTCCCTAACCCACTCCCTCTCATTTCTCACCTGGGACCCACCTCTCCTCCTCACATTTTCTTCGGGATGAAACGGGATGGGGAACCCGCATCCCATCCCGCACCGCTGATCCCGCTGATGTCGTAGCCCATTCCCGCTGAACCCGCATCCCATCCCGAGCCGGGTACGGATGGCCTAAAACAAACCCCTTCTGTGTTGTTTGTGTGAATGTTTCAGGCATAGGGATGACGCCAGGCATGCGTCATTTCCATCAATCCTAACAAAAAACAAAACAAAACATTATAATTATATATATGTATATATATATATATATATAATATATGTTTTTCATTTATTATGAAGAATTTGACACCATTTGTTTTCTATTTAATTTTACTGTCCTTTTTAAATAATTTTAATTGTGAATGAGACCCATGATTGTGTCTTATTTCTGCACACGGTGTTATGATTTTTTTCTGATTAATTGTTGTCACAAACAGTCTTATTAATTCAGATTCCAGACTTCAGATGTCACAAAAACAGTCTTATTGATTCAGATTTCAGACTCTAACACCACCTTTTATTAATCAGACATTAAATAAGACTTCAGACCTCTTAAAAACAAATGCCGCCTAATCCTAAAATAAAATAGATATTATTAAACCTTTATTAAATTAAAACAATAAATTAAATTAAACAAATATAAAATATTATTGTTTTTTCTCAAAACCTCACCTTTTTAAAGGCAAAAAAACCACAAATAACTATATTATAAAATCGATTAAGACAAAAAATTAAAATCAAAATGTTTTGTTGTATTTACAATTTCTGAAACAATTAAATATATGTAAAAATGTTTTGTTTTACCTTTTATTTAGAGAAATCAATTTTTTAAGCATCTAAGAACATCTCTAATATCTATGCTATATTTTTTTTTTCCTAAAATAGAGTATTAAAAATAAAAATCTCTAAAAAAATTTGTTTTCAACTCCAACAGCTATGTTATTTTAGAGATTGTGAGTATTAGTTAAAATATTAAAATAATCAATACATTAATAAAATATTATTTCCCTTTTCTTATCCTTTTAATTCAATGTCTTTTATTGGTGAAAAGAATAAAATATTATTTCTCTTTTTTCTTTTCTCTAATTTTAGCAAACAAGAAAATTTCTTCAAATTTGGAGATTTTAATCTTCTCAATCACAATTTTTTTATTTTAACATACAATATAACATAATTGTTGAAGCAAAAAATTGTTAAAATCTTTTTTTTTTCTATTTTAGCATAGTTATTGGAGACGCTCTAACTTGACGCCTATGCAAGACCTTTCTCAGGGTGATCATCATCATAATAATTGACAAACCATAAATATCTCTAAATAGTCAATGTTTTTGTATTGATTAATTAATAATCGAGGCGGGTTTTAAAAAAGTGATAATGTGGGAAAAGCATGTTTTATATTGGTGGGGTCTTAGAACTTTTTACTTGTTTGTATACAAGAGTTATTATAAGTTTACTCGTGTAACGCAACGCGGTATATTTCGATTTTATTGTTCTAATTTATTTTAATGTGTGGTTTTGAGAAAACGGGCAAAGTTTTTTATAAATTTGTTTAAATAATGACGTTTTTTGAAGAGTTCATGATTTGAGTATTTGAAAGTGGTTAAAGATAAGGATTAATTAATAAGAGTCCACGATTTAAAAATTTGAAGGTTGTTAGATATAAATATTAATCAAGTACTTAGCATTAAAAGCGGTACATAAAGTTTCATTAGTTGTTTTTAGAAAATTTTAAGTAATTAGTATTAAATAGCGGTACATGAAGCTTTAGGGGTTGTTTTTAAGAATTTTTTATAAATAATTTATAATATAGTATAGATAGACATGCGGTTATAATGTATTGGTAAAAATGTGTTATCCATATGTGCACGTAGGGTGTGTTGAAGAAGACCAATTCAATCTCTAGATAACTAGACTTATGTGCACGTTTACTTCATGTGGACACAAATGCAACATGAAATCCACCAAAAGGTTTTACTCCAATTAATCCTTATCTCTAAAGATTCGAAGATAAGGTTTTGCTCCAATTAATCCTTATCTTCAATTCAATCACGATTTAAAGATTTGAAGATAGTTTTAGACATGATTACCTACCTTGACATACTTTTTTGACACCTACACATGCATAAATATATTAAGGTTTAAGTCACGATAATACAAATAGGTATGCAAAGGTGTTGAAAGTGAGTGAAGCAGTGGCGGAACACGAACATCACAGTCTCGAGGCCGAAAATGATATTACAAAAATTCGGAAACTCAAAATACAACAATATAAATTCCTTGGTTTTCTACTAATAAATTTTATAAAGATAAAAATAGAAAAATATAGCTCATTTAATACTCTAATAACAAAAAGATTACAATATAACGTCATTTTGTCATTATTTTTTCTAACTATGATATACTAACAAATTTTATTAGAAATAGAAGAAATTGTTAATCTATATCTATATCTTTATATATATAAAAGAGGAATCCATGGTTGATGAGGTGGCATCATGAGAATCAAGTATTCATCAAATGGTGAATTGTGGTTGATTCTTCATTGTCCCACATTGGTGACAAAAGTGAAAAGTTGGAAGTGTGAATGACTATATAAAGGATAGGATATGGCTTGAAGGTTCATACAAAATTTGATCCATTTTTGGGTTAAATAGTTATTTTTTATTTACATGACAAAACATTTCATGTAATAGTTAAGGATTTCATGTAATAGTTAAATATTTCATGTAATAGTTAAACATTTCATATCCTTAAATCTTTATATCTTTATATATATAAAAGAAGAATCCATAGTTGATGAGGTGGCATCATGAGAATCAAGTATTCATCAAATGATGGATTGTGGTTGATTCTTCATTGTCCCACATTGGTGACAAAAGTGAAAAGTTAGAAGTGTGAGTGGCTATATAAAGGATATGATATGGCTTGAAGGTTCATACAAAATTTGATCCATTTTTGGGTTAAATAGTTATTTTTTATTTATATGACAAAAAAATTCATGTAATAGTTAAACATTTCATATCTTTAAATAGATAAAAGGAAAACCCAAAATATACGAGTTAGCACCATGAGAGTTCAGTATCAAATAGTGGATTGTGGTTTAGTTGTAGCTATCCCACATTGGTAAGAAGTTGAAACATTGGAATAAAGATGTTTGTATAAAAAAGATGGATGTGATGACATCTTTATATATATAAAAAGAGAATCTATGGTTGATGAGGTGGCATCATGAAAATCAAGTATTCATCAAATGGTGAATTGTGGTTGATTCTTCATTGTCCCACATTGGTGACAAAAGTGAAAAGTTGGAAGTGTGAATGACTATATAAAGGATAGGATATGGCTTGAAGGTTCATACAAAATTTGATCCATTTTTGGGTTAAATAGTTATTTTTTACTTACATGACAAAACATTTCATGTAATTGTTAAGGATTTCATGTAATAGTTAAATATTTCATGTAATAGTTAAACATTTCATATCCTTAAATCTTTATATCTTTATATTATATATATAAAAGAGGAATCCATGGTTGATGAGGTGGCATCATGAGAATCAAGTATTCATCAAATGGTGAATTGTGGTTGATTCTTCATTGTCCCACATTGGTGACAAAAGTGAAAAGTTGGAAGTGTGAATGACTATATAAAGGATAGGATATGGCTTGAAGGTTCATACAAAATTTGATCCATTTTTGGGTTAAATAGTTATTTTTTTTTTACATGACAAAACATTTCATGTAATAGTTAAGGATTTCATGTAATAGTTAAATATTTCATGTAATAGTTAAACATTTCATATCCTTAAATCTTTATATCTTTATATATATAAAAGAAGAATCCATGGTTGATGAGGCGGCATCATGAGAATCAAGTATTCATCAAATGATGGATTGTGGTTGATTCTTCATTGTCCCACATTGGTGACAAAAGTGAAAAGTTAGAAGTGTGAGTGGCTATATAAAGGATAGGATATGGCTTGAAGGTTCATACAAAATTTGATCCATTTTTGGGTTAAATAGTTATTTTTTATTTATATGACAAAAAAATTCATGTAATAGTTAAACATTTCATATCTTTAAATAGATAAAAGGAAAACCCAAAATATACGAGTTAGCACCATGAGAGTTCAGTATCAAATAGTGGATTGTGGTTTAGTTGTAGCTATCCCACATTGGTAAGAAGTTGAAACATTGGAATAAAGATGTTTGTATAAAAAAGATGGATGTGATGACATTATGTCAAGCCATAAGATTTTAGTATTCTCAATGAATTGTGATATACTAGAAAATGAGAGTGTATTAATAGGAGAATGTGTCATTGAAAATTAAAAAGAGATTAATGATTGTTAAAACGAAGTTTGCTTACAAACACAATTAAACAATCAATAAGGTACGACCCAAAAGCCATAAAATTTTAGAATTTTCAAATATTGAATAAAACAATCTATCTATATATATAAGAAATAACCAAAATAATTTGAGGTACCATTGTGAAACGTCTTTTGACTAATACCTCAATAGATATTTTACATGGGTTGGTTATTTTACAAACCAGTGAAATCTAACAAACCATACAAACCACGTTCAACTAATCATATTTTTTTTTCATTGTCTTCACTTTTTCTTTATTATGAGGGTTGATTAGTCAAGAATACATGAAACAATATCATCAAGAATATATGAATATTGATTAATCAACAATATATGAAACAAATTTCATCAAAGTGAGAAGTACATGAAACAATTTCATTGTTACATAGAAACAAAAATATATGAAACAATTTCATCCAAAAAAGAATTATATGAAACAATTTCATCATATGAAACAATTTCATCATATGAAACAATTTCATCATATGAAACACTTTCATGAAACAATTTTATTCAACTAAACATTGAAAACAAGAGTTTGTACGGTTTGTTAGATTTCACTGGTTTGTAAAATAGTCTTGGCCTATATAAATATATATATATATATATATATATATATATAGAAAAATATTTACATTTTCTATCTTTATTTATTTATATGTATAAAAGAAATAACCAAGGGTATTTGAAGTGACATTGTAAGATTTTTTATTCTTAAATTTTGCATTGTGGTATTATTTTAGTCATTCCTCATTGATGAGGGAATGCTAGATTGGAGAATGAAATGGACTACAAGAAATGATGAAAGAAAATTGTATATAAATTTTAAATGAGTTTGGTAATCTCACACTGATAAGAAGATTAACATTTTTATGAAACATGTTAACATATATTGACAACAAGAGAGGGATACATGTTTAATTTGTGGAAACTCATAGAGTTCACTAAGTTTAGTCAAACCCTTTTTGGGAAAAAAAAATTCTTCAAACCATTCGTAACAACAATATGTTTGGTGTGTCGTTTGAGTTCTAACAATATGACAACAAAATTATTACCAATAAATCTCAATTACGAATTCGTAACAACAATATGTTTGGTGTGTCGTTTGAGTTCTAACAATATGACAACAAAATTATTACCAATAAATCTCAATTTATTCGTAACAACAAATGGTAATCGGTAGATGAAAATGAACCACTTATGGAATTGCATTTTTCGTTTTAAATCGTATCTCATTAGTATTAACCGATGAATTACTTTTTATCTTAATGCGATCAAGTAATTCCTTAAAATATTACTCACTACCGCGCAACGCACGGTGCGCACACTAGTATATATAAAAGCAAGATGGGGAGTTGTTTAGGTGGCCTAATGAGAATCCACCATTCACCTTTATCTATTTTCTCCTAATTTTGAATTTTTTTAAATAAAAAACTAGCTCTCATTAAATGACTTTAACTTTTCATTTAATATATAATTTTCTTTATTATTCTATACTTATTTCTATTATACACAAAGACATCAACAAATATAACTTTTATTTACCTTACAACTTTTAATTAATATCTAATTTTCTTTATTATTTTATAATTATTTTTATTTGCACTACATAAAAACATCAACAAATATAAGTTCTATTTACCTTACATTTTTATTTTTATAGATTATTTATATTTGAACTACATAAAAACATCAACAAATATAATTTCTATTTACCTTACATTTTTTAATTTAATCGGATATTTTATTAAATGAATTTATCATCTTTTAATTAAACGTATATGATTTTAATCTATCTATATATCTATATAAATGAGAATAATCAAAAGATGATATGGCATAGTGTGAGAGCATGAAGTAGTAGCTGTTATTTTATATAGATTTGTGAGTTATATCAAAATAAAATATAGCGTTAAGTGAATGAACATTTCATTTATAAATGAGGGTCTTTAATAGTAATTTTACATATCCATTGCAATTTGTGCTATTAACCATTTGTTTCTCTTTTTATGTTATTAAATATTGTTTTCCATTATTTATTTTAACTAATCATTCAATTTATTGCAATTTATGTAAATTAACTTTTTATTTTCCTTTCTTTATGTTACCAACCATTCATTTTCCTTTATTTATGTTACCAACCATTTATTTTTCTTTCTTTATTTTAATTAATCATTCATTTCCTATATTTAAACACAAATGTTTTTTTTTTGCTCTGTTATTGGTTTTTCTAACCTTTTGTCATACAACAAAGTACCTCTCACTCTCTTCCTCTAACACATTTCTCTCTCACTAGATTTGTATTGCTAAGAGATTAATCTTTGTTATCGATATTTGTTTATTGTTGAGTTGTTTGCTATTGTATTGACTTTATATGTTTTTTATATTGTCTTTTTTGTAGTAAATGACAAGGGAAACAAACTATCTAAATATGTCGAAGAACATCAAAGCTTTATCATCATGGCGCACATATTATTACATGTAAGTCTTTCATTCGAGTACTCTTTCAATTTCAATGTATTCTTGATTTTGTCTATTTTGTAATTTCTTGAGTTATTGCTACCTTAATTCTCATTTACATGCCTTTTCCCCCAGAATTAACCCATAATGCTAAAAGAACATAGAATATTGGTTATTTTGATATTACATTATTACTTGCAAATGACGACAAATTTTCATTTTTATATTCGATTTTTGATTTGATATATACTAATATGTTTTGAGTGTTCATTTGAAAAATCAATGTTCTACTAAAATGTAAACCGACTAATATTCTTCAAATTTGTTTTCTTGACCTCCAATTATCTTGAGTTATATTCAAAATTAGATCGATTTGATTTAGTGATTTTAGTTTTTTGCTTCATACAACTTATAAGTTTCAACATCAACATTTGCTACAATTCAATGAGATTGATACCACTGTTAACAATGCATTCGAGACAATCAATTTAGAAATTGAAGTTGATGAATCACATTTAAACAAGAAAACTGAAAAACGGATTGACAATGCTATGTAATCGTGTTCATGTGATTCATGCATCAATACAAATTTTGACTCAAAGTGCCAAAAAAATAAGGGTTTGATGATAAAGGAGAAGAAAATATTGAACGAAAAATCAATGACTAAACGAAAAAAAGTTGATTCTTGATAAAAACATTTTTTAGAATCTACAGACTTCAACGTCTTTTCTTATAAAAAATTAATAATATTGATAAATATAAACACTTTATTACATTTAATCACGTGTTGTCGTATTGTTTTTTTAAAAGATGATTACAATTTTAAAAATAATCATACTATTTGTTTTTCACGTAACGTTTATTTGAACTACCTACTTTAATGATAATATAGATATTTGATAATGTAATTTTATTCGATAATTGTTGATACAATTTATATAGATGTTGTTTTCATTTAAATAAATATAGAAGATTTATTCTAAATCTACATGTTTTTAATTAATTTTTATGTATTGTAGTTTTTGAGTCTTGGTTATCCGATACCTTCCACTACGATATAATTTTCATCACACATTCAACACATTTCATAATTATATTAAATGAGTATATTTAAAGTCAATCTTTATCTAAAATAAATTGGTGTATACGTATTTGTAGCATATTTCATATCTATGAAAATAATAAAAACAATTTTTGCCGTTTTGTTAACATAAAATTTGATCATCGCACAACGTGCGATGTCAAACACTAGTATAATACTAAAGCCTAAAACCATAATACAATCAACAAAAAGTACCTCAATGCGTTATATATTTCTTTGACTATAATATATTAATAAATTTTAAAACACTCAAAGATAAAAACAAAGATTGCCTAATGTAAGACAAAAATTAGATATTTTACATTATTTATATAAAACACAAACCAATTTCTACATTTTTATACAACTTATAAAAATTATATGTTACAAATATGTGTCGCACATGTGTGGAAAAAGAGTTTTAGTAATTAAAGAAAAATAATAAAATTTGGTAATAAAAGAAAAACAATGAGGAAAAAAGATTGTTTAATAATGAAAACAAAAAAAAAAAATTGGCGATCAAAAAAGTGAGTACCAACTACCAAGGGACTTGAACCCAAGATCCCTCACAAATAAGCAAGGGATGATAATGTGAATTTCATTGCTAATATATGGTATTTGTTCTAAAACCGAAGGGGCCATGGTCCCCTTTGGCCTTCATTGCGTTCCGCCACTGGAGTGAAGGTAACCAAAGTGTTGCTACAAGTGTGTAACGTCTCTATATTTGTCTTGATGATACCAAACAAATTGTATTATATTGTTTGTCTAACGTTTTACTTGATGTGCATATATATAGGTTAAACAAGTATAAGTTTTCGTCTCGGGAATCATGTTGCATTGCCTCGAGACCCGTACCAAGTTTCAAATTTCATTTGAATGTGTGTCAACTTCATATTATTGATCAAGTCCGAGAAGGCGCAACAGAATAAGAATATTCAAGCAGCGTGTAAGAATACGATTGTTTTATACTGATCAATTTTATAAAAAAGTTGAGATAAATATTTATAAAATGATAGTTTATAAGAATGTTTTTAAATACTTTAATTATCCTAACTAGGTCGGTTAACTAAAGAAGTAATTTGGTTGAGTTTAATTAGCATTTACAAAATAACAAAAACTTTTATACTTTTAATATACAAATATTTATACACTTTGTTTTATGTATTTACAAAGACCAAAGGTTTTGTTAAGAAAAGTTTTTAGTCAAACAACTATTTTTGGTGTAAAGATTGGCGTTTGGTTCGTAAGTTTCCGACGAAATATGTAAGAATTAGAATGATCAATTATGTTGACCAAATCCCATTCAAGCATTTGGTTTACCCATGGAATGAAATTAAATTCCACACAATTCACCATTCATGGATTTGGTCATTCCATTAGAAATGAGAAGAAATTCAATTTCATTCCACCTAGTTTCTCAAAAAGACAAAATTATCCTCATATTCCCTACTTGATTTACCCAGACCCATATGACCTCCATATGAACCACCGCTAATATGAACCTTCGTCGACCACCACTGATCTGAACTTCCGCCGACTACCACAGTGGACCACCATCGAACTGAACCTCCATCGACCACCATCGATCTGAACCTCTACCAACCACCGTCGACCACTACTGCCAACCACTACCGTTCTGAACCATCGTGACCATCACCGATCATTTATTTGAACCACCGTCGACCACTGATCTAAACCACCGTTCTCGACCACCATCGATCTGAACCAACGCCGGCCACTAATCCGAACCACCGCCGACCACCACCGTTATGAACCACCACCGCCAACCACCACCATCATAAAAAGGGTATTTTAGTCATTTATCTTTCATTATTTCCACTTCTAAAGCTACATTCTACCAGCCAAATAGGTTGATGTAACACCCTCGAATTGTGAAAGAACAACTAAATAAAAATTTCGATAATGCATCCAAAATAATAAAATTTCTTCCTATAAACCAATACGAGGAATACCTCAAACAATTATAATCCAAGTCTTAATACAAATGCTAAGTTCACATCGGGTGTTACTTAACTCAAGTACAAAATGCTATTCCCCAAAAACCAATGTGGAAGACTTCACTAAGCAATTCATTTCTCGTGCACACTGCAAGCACTCGTCTCTTCCCGTGTCACTAAAACTACTTCCCAACCGGAACCTGTTGCACATGCCGACAAATAAAAAGGGTTAGGCTAACGCCTAGTGAGTTCAAGAGTTTTATCATGACCATATAATTCATAAAACGAGAGAGAGAGATGCAATTGAAGTCATGAGTTCAAAAGAACTTACTTAAGATGCAAACCACCCATTTTTCAACGACTACAAATTTTGTGATGAAAGTTTTAATGTAAAATGATTCTCAAAATGGACTCACCCCAAAACCCACTTGAAAAATGAAATAGTATTTGATTTCTAAAATGATTGAAATCATGAATAAATCGCTATTATTCGACACAACCCCAAACACGAATGAGGCATAAACCACAACTCATATATCATGGAAAACAATCCATATAAATATAATACGTCACCAAAAACATGGATAGAATTAAATACCCAAAGCAACACCTTCCGGTGACGGGGGAGGCCCGTTTACATCGCATGTGACGGAACACAAAAGTGGGTCACATAACCATGAAATAAAACAAACACGTGGACTATTCTCACAATATAACGAGCTTAATCACTCCAGATCTATTGCCCGTGGAGACTAGGGAGCCCCCAACTTCAACCACTCCAGGTCTATACATTGGGTCACTCCAAGTCCACAAAACAAGCACATTGGGATTACACCTTACTGCCCATTGGACGTTGCCCGACCATATAGACCCACACCTTACTTACCATGGAACCCGATGCCTATCCCGTGCCAAGCACATCTGGAATTACACCTTACTGCCCATAGGACGATGCCCGACCATATAGGCCCGCATCTTACTTACCATGAAACCCGATGTCTATTCCGTGCTATAATAAGAGAAACTAGCGTCTCATCATTGAACGTAAAAACTCAAGTGCCTATGGATCCATAGCAAATAAGGTCTAAAACATTACACGACCCCAAACGAATGAACAAACGCACTCAAAACATCCCCAATAACCATAAATCACGTCTAAAACTTGACTTTAAGCTATTAAAACTGGACAAATGTCCCCAAGACTTGACAAAATCTATTACCGAGCCATAAGCTCGACTAACTTAAAAGATCAATCGTGAAAAGTCATAAAATGAAAATAAACGTAGCAACACACACCTTTGCCAATAAATAATTTGAATCCATGAAAAACCCGAAACAAAATCTTGGGTTGGGACAACCCTCTTTTCCAAGGGACTCACACCGTTACATTTTCAAATCGTCCCATAACGTACTAAATGCATATTTCCAAAATATACACAAAAATGCATTTTCATATCAAGTAGACTACATTTATAAAATAAATCATCAACACATTTTCATTTATGATTTATCTATCAAAATTCCAAATGTAGGTGTTTTACAATATTTACAACAATAAGTACTTCAAAAGTTAAAACCCACCAAATAACTCAACCATTGATAATATTCATGTAAAACCCATAAGTACTTGGAAAATAACATTTTTGGCATGTACAAAGTTTTCACAAATCAACTTGAACCCACCTTGCTAGATTTTGGCTAAATCTAGATTTTTCCCCAAACGTAAGCTCCTTTGAAGAAATTGAATCATCAAGCCAAATCTTCCAAAAACCTAGATCCATGAGTTTCCAACCATCAATAACCACATTTAACTATTTAGAATTGTTCCCAAACATCAACCATCAAAATCTTCATTTATACCCAAAACCCCAATTTGACCTAACTTTTCTTAAAATCATCCAAACCGAAATTGGAGAAACAAAACACTAGGAGATCATCAATGGAACATTAATAACTCATAATGAAGCTTGTAAATGGAGAAAATGAACTTACCACTTAGGTTTTGATGAAAACCTAGAAAACCCCAAAAATCTCTAGTGTTGGAGATGAAAACTTGTGCTTGTATCAATAGATGAAACCACTAACATATGATGGAGAAGGAACGCTTTAATCTCCATGAAAAGCCCCAAAATCAGTTAGGGTTTGAGGGAGAAGAATAGGAAATGATTTGGGAGGGAAGAGATGGAGTTTAGGAGTGAGAAATGAGAAGCTTACCACCACCAAAAGATCTTGAATCATCCAATGAACATCAAAACTAATAATCCATCCTTGAAGAGCTCTTAAAAACGAAACCATAGCATCTTGAATCAAGAAAATCGGAGTTGAAATGAGAGAGATATGAAGAAATGAAGTTTTAGGGCTGAAAATCGCATTTTTAAGGCTCAGGTGCCCGTGTGCGATTGTGACATGCGATTGTGACACTGTCACAATCGCGGGCACTATAGCACAAAATGTACCAAGAGTTTTTTGGCATCCAGCGATTGTGACATGCTATAGTGACAGTATCACAATCGCGGGCACTATAGCACATAATGTACCGAACACTGTTTTGGTCCTAACTTCTTCGTTTTAGCTCCGTTTTTGCTCCGGAAAGAACCGTTGGACTCGTATTTGAATTATTCATCCAACAAGACCATAAAATCTAGGATTTAAGCCCAAAATCGTATTTCCTCTATCTCTCTTAAAAGATCGATTTCTACAATAACTTGAAATTGTGCTTACCCAAAAATTATGGGTGCTACCCCATTGTCATAATTACATGGCACATTCGTTGGGACGACCAACCACTCGGTAACGTCGTTGCTATTGTGACATATGTCACAATCACATGGCACTATAGCCGAGACTACCATACCTTCAGTACCATTGGTGCTATTGTGACAGATGTCACAACTGCATGGCACTATAGCCATACTTCATAATTGGTTCTTTCTTTACTGATTTCCCCCAGTTCAACATTTCTTCAATTCGGATAAGAATCAGGGTGTTACAGTTGATTTCAAATCATTTAACAGAATCCTTCCAATTCATGCCAACCAAACGCACGGTCAAATTCCATTCCAATTCCTTCAACGTCAAATCTTTTGACATATTTCATTCCTTGTGTAACACCCTCAAATTTTGAAAGAGCAACTAAGATAAAATTTCGATAAAATAACCAAATAAAGGATAAAATCTTTTCTACAAATCGAACCTTGGAAATACCTCAACTTTAAAATATAATTAACATCAACATTCATTAACTTAAGTCATATACCAAAACTAAATAAAGTCGATGTTACTTAACCCAAATACAAGTTGCTATTCCCAAAGTGTGGAAGACTTCACCAAGTTATTCCCTTCTCGAGCATACAACTGTCACTCAACTCTTCACAGTGTCGGTAGCACTATTTCCCAATCGGAACCTGATGCACATGCCGACAAATAAAAAGGTTAGGCCCTAGTGAGTTCAAGAGTTTAAATCATGATTAAATAATTCGTTAAACGAAAATAGTGCAACTTAAATCATGATTTCCAAAAAGGATTTATATTAAATATGAAAACAACCCATTTTCTAACGCACACAAATTCTATGACGAAAGCTCCAGAATATATAGCATTTACCAAAATGAACTCGGATCCAAAACTCGCTCAAAATGTGAATAAATGTTTAATTTCCAAATAATGTAAACGTGAATAAAGCTCTATTATTTGAAACATCCAACACGGATGAGGCATAATACACAACCCATAAATCATGGAAAACAATCCATAAAAATATAATACGTCACCGAAAACATGTATAAAAATAAATACACAAACAACACCTTTCGGTAACGGGGCAGACTCACTTCCATTATATGTGGAGGAACACAAAGTTAAGTCACATAACTACGTTATTGAACTACACCTCAGACCGTTACTCTATTGTCTGCTTTAATAAGCTACAACTCAAGTCAGACTTTATTGCATGCTATAATAAGCTACACCTCAAGTCCCACACCCAAAAACGGGTGGCACCACCGTATCCTTAATTGCCTGTTTTGCCAAGCTACACCTCAAGAATACACGATCTTATTGTCTGTTCATTTTCTAGTAAGTTACGCCTCAAGGTTTCCGGTGGACCATTATTGTCTACTTACTAGCATTCCAGAATTGGAGTCTCGACTCCTTACTTGATAACTCAAGATGTTCAACCCTCGTACACAAGTGTTAGAACATCAAACCATAAAACCCAAAATTCTGGAGTACAACCCAATAAGGTTCCTCTCCACAACACCGGGACATAAAAATACCAAAACGACATACTTCCCAAAGTGAGAATACCAAGACTCTCCAGTATATAAATATGAGTGACTCATATGCCCATGGATCCAATGCATTACAGTCGAAAAGTACTTAACTCCACTTGAGTGACACATGCACTCAAAACATGTACTATCCAAATAAAACGCAATAAATGCAACTCACATCCAAAGCTCCACATTAAATTATTAAAACCGGACAAATGTCCCCAAGACTCAATAAAGTCATAAACCAATCCATAAGCTCAACCAAATTCAATTGACCATTTATTAAAAGTCATATAATGCAATAAAACGTAAATATGCGAAACATGCTCCATAGTCATGATAACTCAACACGACTCTAGCTTAAGACAAGTCATTTTTCCAAAGCACCCATCAAAGCGCATTTATACCAAAAGATTTACATTCGTAAGATAAATCCTTAAAATACCAATACTTAAGATTTATTCATCAAAATACCCAAAATGCATCTTTGTAGATCCCATATTAATCAAGTAATAATGATATAACGAAACGATTAATCTTTATTGATCGAATGTAGAGAGATACAATATTGGAATGATGAACAACTCTCTCTAGCTCTATTAGCCGTATGAAACTAAGTCTGATTAATCTCTAAGCTTCTTAACCTAATTTCCACTAAACACAATTTAAATACCTAGGCTTGACAGGCCCAAGCCCATTCACCTCTAAACTAAGCCCATTTAGCATAAAAGGCTTTTACAAACAAATAAAGAAAACAATTATTTTTCTTTATATCACTTTCTATTTTATAGGACTTTTAGTCCTAACAATCTCCCCCTAAAGTTATATAAAGAAAAAAAATATGATCTTGGAATCTTCAGGTCTTGATATTCTCTCCCTCTTGAATCTTTGACAGATGTTGACGTTGCTTGACTTCATGTCTTTCATGCTCCCCCTTGAAATGTGATGTTTGTCTTCATAGTATCACGAGTTGAACCACGAGTTGAATTGGCTTTGAAAAACTTCAGAACTTGTTATGCTCGAAGGAGGAATCAACTTGTTGCAAACACTTCTTGATAAGGGATGAGAAAAACCATGCACTTGTAATCTTTTCTGCACTGATCATAACAATTACTCTCCCTCAACTTTTGCTTACTCCCCCTCATCTTGATAATCTGGGTCTTTGAACTTTTAAAACGTTTCTCCCCTCATGATGATGATCTGTGTCTTTGAATCTGTATCAGTTCTCCCCCTCATGATGATTAGAAGCATCATGAGCATCATGTAACTTCAAAGACAACACTGATGAGTAGCAAGATACCATCTAAAACAATTATAGTAACCAATATGGGGTAATCAACTAACACAGAAACACATAATAACTGTTATCACAACAATTAAAATAATTGTGTGGCCTATGTTCAGAGTTGGCATCAGGGTATCTCTGATAGGACTTCCAGTTATCACAGAAGTAAGATTTTAAAAAATTACTTCTCAAACTGTTCCGGCAATATCACGAAGATATGCGAATGGAATCACAAAGACTCGTGCAAGTGTGAAAGAAATAATTTATACTTGTTTGGCTCAAAATATTGATTTAACCTGGGACGCAAGTTAAAATCAATTGACACAGTGATTAGAATATAAAGTTCAGAGACCGGAGCTGATGTCTTCCTTTTTTAATATCTAAGACCTCCGAGTGAGGAATAGATAGATTATGTGCTAATTCTCCGTGAATATATGAAACAAACATCTTTTGTGAGATGCTTGAGTGGCTGGGTGGGGTGACACGAGTTATCGACACTGGGTCCATGTCTGTTTCAATATTCATCTCCAAAGAACGAGAATGAATAGATTATGTGGTTACCCGGATAACTGACTCGGTTTGGTAAGGACCAATAATTCTTTGAAGTCCTGTCACAACCTCACCATTGTTCTTTTCTCTCCAAACTCGTCTATACATCTAGACCCCTCACTGATGCCTATAGTGGATGTGTTTCTTGGGTAGGTCCTTCCGGTTCTGGATAGACCATAGAAACGAAATAAATCCTATCACTCCTTTCACACCTTTTTTTTCAATTAAAACAGTTTGGTAAACATTGAAGTACGAGTTCTAAACTGAAGTGTTTAGAAGTCAAAGCATTGAAGAAACGAGTCCTGATCTGAGATGATCAGAAGTCATTAAAATGAAGTTCGAGTTCTGATCTGAGGTAATCAGAAGTCAATAAATGAAGTCCGGGTTCTGAACTGAATTATTCAGAAGCCAACATAAAATGGAATGAAGATCAAAGAACAAGTTCAAGCACGACTAGGATGACTCAGTGAGCACAGTAGTTGCAATAAATGAAACAATTGATCGGAAAGTTTAATTGTGAAGAACAAGTCACAATTAATGTGTCAGATAAGAATTGAATCATTAAGATGAAATGACGAACTATGAGAACAAAATTGAGTTCAAGCGAATGTATTTCCACCAAAAAGTAAACACTTATATGAGACATGGAAATAACTAAGTCAAGGAAATATAACACGTGGCAAACATGGAAGTTAAATGAGAGAATAACAAACACAAGTAAGTTATTCAGAATGCATTACGAATTCACTGAAAAGTTCATGTATGTGTCAAATACCTGATGCTCCCCCTCAAATGTTACGTACATAACCTTCGAATGCAGTCATATAAAAAGGTTATTCTGGATTGTATCCCACATGACATCCTTGCAAAATAGATCAGAAAGATTTTGGTATCCATGTTTTGATGGATCCTTGATGGTTAGATCCTTGGCTTTAAAATGGGGATTGGGGATACTATAAGTACCATACTAGTTATTCGCATACCTTGGATGTAAGAAGTCACTCTTTCCACAATAAGTGCAGCAGAGCTTTGCTCAGTTTAAGCTAATCAGTTTAGCTATAGGGTAAACATGAGCAGGTGAACCAGTCTTGGAAACAAATGACTTTGTATCAACTACAGGTGTAACACCCGTAATTTCGGATAAGTTCAACTTCGATTCAGCGAGGAATCGATCTTTTAAGAAAATTATGGAAAATAGGATTTGGAGTTAAATCCTAGATTTGATAGTGTTGTTGGATGGAGAATTCAAATACGAGTCCAACGGGCCTTTCCGGAGCAAAAACGAAGCTAAAACGAAGAAGATATGGTCAAAACAACTTTCGGTACAATCTCGGCTAAAGTGACCAGCGAAAGTGACACTTGTGTCACTCTCGCCGTGTCACTCTCGCTGGTTTTGTACCGAGGGTTTTTGGAGGTTCAGCGAGTATGACACACGCGAAAGTGACATGGTCACTTTCGCAGTGTCACTTTTACCGAGTTTGTACCGTGAGCATTTTGGGTAGCGGGCGAGAGTGACCCGACGATTGTGACATGGTCACTCTCGCCATGTCACAATCGCGAGCGGACTCCAGTGTGTTTTAAACCCTTTTCTTCTTCCTTCTTCTTCATTTTATATCTATATCTCGACCCAACTCTCTCTCTCAGCCGATTTTTCTCAGGAACACCATCCCCTCCCCTCTCCTTCCTCATTTCTTCACCAAATAAAACCCTCTTCCACCATTGATGAGTATTTGGGAGTTTGGAGCTTTTGTGGAGACTAGGATCTCGTTTTTGGATGATTCAAATGGTTAAGGTAATCTTTCCCTACCCAATAGTTGTTATTGTTGTTGATTTCATCTTCTTTCCATCTTGTGATGATGTTGAACGATTTTGGTGATGATGGGTTAAGGAAATATGGTTTACCTCATATTTAAGAACTAGGGTTTGACATATTTGGGGGTTTTGATGTGTTATGGTTAGGGAATGATTATTTATGGTTGGAACTTGTGGATCTAGGTTTTTGGAAGATTTGGCTTGAAGATGTAAACTTCATCAAAGGAGCATACGTTGGAGAAACCCTAGATTTAGCTAAATCTAGCAAGGTGAGTTCAAGTACTTTGCGAAAACTTTGTACATGCCAAAATGCTATTTTCCAAGTAATTGTGTGTTTTACCTGAAAATTATCAATGTTGAGTTATTTGATGAGTTTTACCTTTTAAGATATTAATTGTAGTAGACATTGTAAAACACTACCTTTGGGAAAAATGAGATAGATAAATCATACATGAGATGGGTTGTTGATTTATGTGGCAAATGGAGTCTATTTGTTATGAAAATGCATTTTTGTGGATATTTGGAAATATGCAAATAGTACATCATGAGATGTTTTGAAAATGTAAAGGTCGGGTCCTTTTGGAAATGAGGGTTATCCCGATCCAAGGTTTTATTTCGGGTTTTCATGGATTTGAAGTATTTACCGGCAACCGGTGTGTGTTGTTGTGTTTAATGTCATTGTATGACTTTTATGAATTATCTTTCGAGTTAGTTGAGCTTGTGGCTAGGTATTGGATTTTATTAAGTCTTTGGGACATTTGTTCATTTTGATAGCTCAGAGTTGAGTTTTGATCATGATTTATGTTATTGGGGAATTGCATGTTTTAATGCATTTGCTTATATGTTTGGGGTCGTGTAATATTTTAGACCTTGTTGGCCATGGATCCATAGGCATTTGAGTTCCCATTAGTCTCGCGGGCAAGAGGTCGGAATTGATTGAGCTCAGTTTTATGAGACGTTAGTTTATATTGTAGCACGGGATAGGCATCGGGTTCCATGATAAGTAAGGCGTGGACCTATATGGTCGGGCGTCGTCTCATGGGCAGTAAGGTGTAATCCCTAATGTGCTGTTGTGGATTTGGAGTGACCCAACGTATAGACCTGGAGTGGTTGAAGTTGGGGGCTCCCTAGTCTCGCGAACAATAGATCTGGAGTGATTGAGCTCGGTTTATGAGAGTAATCCACGTGGGTGTTTTATTGCATAGTAAGTGACCCACTTTAGTGTTCCGTCACGTGCGATGTATACGGGTCTCCCCCGTCACCGAAAGGTGTTGTTTTGAGTATTTGTTGCTACTCATGTTTTCGGTGACGTGTTATATTTATATGGATTGTTTTTCCATGGTATGTAAATTGTGGTTCATATCTCATCCGTGTGTGTTGTTTTGGGTAATTGTGTTTGTCCATGTTTTCGGTAACGTATCATATTTATGAGATTTGCATTTACACGTTATATGAGTTGTGGATTATGTTTCATCCACGTTTTGAGATGTTTTGGGATAATGGCAAATAATTATAAGTTTAATCGTTTTGAGTGACAAATGCTAGTTCACCTTTCGTTGACTTTGTGAATGAGTCTATTTTGAGAAACCATTTGATAATAAAGATTTTAACATGGGAATTGGGTGAGTTGGAAAAATGGGTGATTTGTATTTGAAGTAAACTCTTTTGAAGTCATGACTAAAAAACTACTAACCTCCGATTTATGATTTTATATAGTCATGATAAAATGCTTGAACTCACTAGGCGTAAGCCTAACCCTTTTTATTTGTCGGCATGTGCAACAGGCTCAGGTTGGGGGTAGCTCTAGCTACATTGTGAGGTGGCGAGTGCTAGTAGAGTGCACAAAAGGTGACATGATTAGTGAAGTCTTCCGCAATAGTTTGGACTAGCAATTTGTGTGGGGTTAAGTAACACCCGATTAAGTCATTTTATTGTGGGAATTATAATGTTTTAATTTCCGAGGCATTTTAAGGAATGAATTGTGGAAAGGATTTTTATCTTGTTGGGTATTTTATTGAAAATTTTATTTAGTTGCTCGTTCCAAATTTGAGGGTGTTACAAGTTGGTATCAGAGCATAAGTTTGAGAGATTTAGGTGTTGATTTTGGATACCTAGACTCAAACTAGCGTTTGTTTAAGTAAATGAGAGTGAAATTCACCTTTAGGCACTTTAAGATAGGATGTTTCGAGGTCAATGGATGTTGTTAGAAACGAGAATAACGTCGAGAGTAGCAAGGATAATCATGTACGGTGCGTTCATAGTGACACCTGGCCAGTGTCATGGTGAGCCTACTAGTGCATGTGCATACTTGAATTACTTAAACGTGATGATCATTGGGGTAGTGAAGGAGGTTTTAAGCTAGTAGTCGTTGGAATAGATGGACGATTTTAGTATTAGTCACTTGGAGTGACGATAAGCCTGATAATTGCTTTAAGTAGACCGTTTCGGGTCAAGATTGATGGTTGGACTAGAACCATAGGCTTATGGAGCCGACTTTGATTTGAGAAAAAACCGTAAGGATTAATTGATGTAATTCCCAACTTGCCTTAAGAGGTTGAATATCCGGATGACAATAGTGGACCGGAGAATTATGGAGGAGTATGAGTTGAGACGTTGAATGCCGACTAAGTCATGCACAAAGTTTATTTTGAAAGTAAATTGCAGCAACTATTTCTTGTGTTTCCAATCCTTATACGGATTGTATTAGGAATTTTGAGAAATGTTTAGCACACACACAAGATTTCGAATCATGGTTTTGAACGTGCATGAAACCATTTTATTGTGGGAAGTTGTAAACTCCGCCGGGATTTGTTTTGCCTTATTTCATTGTTGTTCGACATCTGTTTTGGATGTAATGGCAACCATATTTTTATGATGTTTAAGATATTGGGCAATAACTACGGTTTGTGACTTTAACATTGGATCTCCTCCACATATGTTAAAGTTTGGATGGAAAGTTAGCTACCGTGGTGTCTATATGAAGCCATTTTGGGGATTCTGTTTAATATGAGTTTGTTAAACGGTGTTTTGTATGTGGTATCGTCCTAGAAGAGGATTTTTTTTGAAATTTTGGCGTCTCGTTCATGATTTTGCTCTTAGCAATTTGACTTTGAGAGCACCATGTTTAGTGCTATTTTGTTGACTTGGAGTCATTGAGTTCGTTGAATTTCATAGAGTTTTGTGTACGACATTTTGTATCGTGTGAGTATAATTTTACAATGTGCATACTCTATTTGCTTGTGTGAAAGGTTTATAAGTTATGTTGGGCATTTGGAACTCTAGTGTCGCGTAGCTTTTCTTTCAAAAGTTTGTATTACTAAGTAAGTTGTTGCATATAGTTCAGTGTATGGATTGATTTATGCATGACTTAAGTGATGCATGAAAGGATATTTTGGTAATATTCATAACAAATTGTTTGGTGCGTTTTTGGTCAGTTAAATGTTTTAGTATCATTTCATGAAAAGACGTTATATCGACTTAGGGGTATGCATAGCTTGGTAACCATTATTTCTCGTCACTTGTTGAACGAATCGTGAGTGAAATTATTTTAGTAACTCATTGTATAAATGATGACCATTCGGTCAAAGGGGTGTTTTGGTGTTATGAAAACCATGCTTAAGTTTGAAATACTTTATATTTTGAGAATATAAATGCCTGAGTCGTCGACATTTGGTTAATTTTGGTTTGCCGATTGTTTTGGAAAATGGAAAACCTTTTGGTTTGGAGGAAATGTGTACTTGGGGTATTTTTGACAAATACATTTTTAGCATTTACGTTTTGACGTTTTGTGTTCCAAGTACGAAACTTTGAGGAATTGCTTCGTGATGAAGATTTAGAAAATTGTTGTATAAAATTATGGTGCGTATAATTTCTTATGTTGTAAACTTTGACGCGCATCGTTGGTACAAATTGGGATTTGAAAATAAGTTGAACCTTTTGGTGTCAACAGATTAGTAACACTTATTTCCTCATATGTTTTGGAATAACGCACTGTTGTGTGCAAGTTTGCCAAAGACGTTTTATTCAAATGGCATTATAGGACCGGACGGGAAATTTTGAGAAATTGATTTAAAGAGTTTCCTCTTTAGGAAAATTGGTCGCGAACTGTTTGATGCATGTAATTTCGTTTTAAAGAAATTTTAATGGTAATGTTACAAACTTGCATGTCTACCCCAATGTGAAGTTGTTTAATGTTTTAGTCGATATTTTTGTGTGATGGAAACGTATGGGTTTTTGTATTAACTAAGGAAATTACACAAGTCCTTTTTGTGTTTTGACTAAGAATATTGGTAAACCGTTCCATCGTTTTGTGTAATAAACTGACGCGCGCAAAATTTTGTTTGTAAACCTTGCTTCATGCCGTTTTATGGTTGACAAGGAAATTTTGGAGTCAAATGCCGTTTAGACCTCTTCTGAAATACGTGCACACCTTGTGTTGCACCCTGTTAAAGGTCGAGCAGTCACTTTGCATGCACGTCGCGAGTCAATCCATACTAGAACCGTGGCGGTTCAATTCAAATAAATTGTTTATTACGCTTTTGCGTTTTGTGGGTAAACTGAACTGCAATGAAATGATTTTCAACATGATTTTCATATGTGGGACGAGCGTGTCCAGTTTTACGTAACTACCGAACTGATAGTAGTAGTTTTGTACGTATGGTGTATTTGATATGAAAATCTTAGTATTGAAAATATTTTGTGAAAGGTTTTGATTAAGTGGCATATTTATTGAATAACGCACTCGAAAACCTTGAACTCTTTAGGACCCTGGAAAGAGTAAGTAACCCAGTTAAGGGTAAGTGCGTGTAGCATTTCGACAGTGGAAGTTTGAGCATTCCACGCGTGTTGGTATTATGGGCCGGATGATGTCGGTAGCAAGTAAATGTGTTTGTGGTAATTGAAGTGTTAGACTTGCGGTAACGTAGTGCGAGGTTGGTATAGCCGTTTCATTGACAACCCTAGTTTTGTGGAAACCTCAGTAAATGGAACTCGTGTGTGGGGTCCTGTTAGGGTTCCGATTTTGGTGGTATAACTAGGTGTCAACCCTTGCTGGTTTGAGGTCGGAAACCGTTAGTGTAAACGGGGGTTGTAGCCAATATTTTTTTAAAGAACATTGGTAATGATAGGGGTAACCTTAAGATGCTCAATTGTGATGAGCGGTTTTGGTGAAATAACCTTCGGGCGTGGTTGATGAACCTACAAGTTGATGATTCATGTGAAATGAATTTTGGAGTCTATTAGAACTCGTTGGAGTTAATCGGCAGTTAATGGTAGGGATGATTGGAGTTGATGATTTTGTTGGGTTCATTAATAAACAAACCTTGGGGTGATTTAGAATCCGAAACTGAAACGAGATGTATGGAACATCTAAGGTTGGGAGACGACCGGAGTCGTCTAACTAGGAGTTATCCGAGTGGTTAGAACGTTGTTACGGACAAGTAACGTGTACTTGAAGGACTTTTGTTGGTAATAAAATTATTCGAGGAATTGTCTTTATAAGACTGTGTGGGGAATTTAGATTCCGGTTAGGAATTGATTAAT
Organism: Saussurea involucrata; assembly: GCA_033807775.1. Lineage (NCBI taxonomy): Eukaryota > Viridiplantae > Streptophyta > Magnoliopsida > Asterales > Asteraceae > Saussurea > Saussurea involucrata. The sequence goes on from CM066323.1 coordinate 35,736,148, forward strand.
TATGGTCGACAGTAAGTCGGTTGGTTTTGGATTGTAAAGGATGTAGATTTCGAGGACGAAATCATCCTAAGGTTGGGAGGATTGTAACACCCGTAATTTCGGATAAGTTCAACTTCGATTCAGCGAGGAATCGATCTTTTAAGAAAATTATGGAAAATAGGATTTGGAGTTAAATCCTAGATTTGATAGTGTTGTTGGATGGAGAATTCAAATACGAGTCCAACGGGCCTTTCCGGAGCAAAAACGAAGCTAAAACGAAGAAGATATGGTCAAAACAACTTTCGGTACAATCTCGGCTAAAGTGACAAGCGAAAGTGACACTTGTGTCACTCTCGCCGTGTCACTCTCGTTGTTTTGTACCGAGGGTTTTTGGAGGTTCAGCGAGTATGACACACGCGAAAGTGACATGGTCACTTTCGCAGTGTCACTTTCGCCGAGTTTGTACCGTGAGCATTTTGGGTAGCGGGCGAGAGTGACCCGGCGATTGTGACATGGTCACTCTCGTCGTGTCACAATCGCGAGCGGACTCCAGTGTGTTTTAAACCCTTTTCTTCTTCCTTCTTCTTCATTTTATATCTATATCTCGACCCAACTCTCTCTCTCAGCCGATTTTTCTCAGGAACACCATCCCCTCCCCTCTCCTTCCTCATTTCTTCACCAAATAAAACCCTCTTCCACCATTGATGAGTATTTGGGAGTTTGGAGCTTTTGTGGAGACTAGGAGCTCGTTTTTGGATGATTCAAATGGTTAAGGTAATCTTTCCCTACCCAATAGTTGTTATTGTTGTTGATTTCATCTTCTTTCCATCTTGTGATGATGTTGAACGATTTTGGTGATGATGGGTTAAGGAAATATGGTTTACCTCATATTTAAGAACTAGGGTTTGACATATTTGGGGGTTTTGATGTGTTATGGTTAGGGAATGATTATTTATGGTTGGAACTTGTGGATCTAGGTTTTTGGAAGATTTGGCTTGAAGATGTAAACTTCATCAAAGGAGCATACGTTGGAGAAACCCTAGATTTAGCTAAATCTAGCAAGGTGAGTTCAAGTACTTTGCGAAAACTTTGTACATGCCAAAATGCTATTTTCCAAGTAATTGTGTGTTTTACCTGAAAATTATCAATGTTGAGTTATTTGATGAGTTTTACCTTTTAAGGTATTAATTGTAGTAGACATTGTAAAACACTACCTTTGTGGAAAATGAGATAGATAAATCATACATGAGATGGGTTGTTGATTTATGTGGCAAATGGAGTCTATTTGTTATGAAAATGCATTTTTGTGGATATTTGGAAATATGCAAATAGTACATCATGAGATGTTTTGAAAATGTAAAGGTCGAGTCTTTTTGGAAATGAGGGTTATCCCGATCCAAGGTTTTATTTCGGGTTTTCATGGATTTGAAGTATTTACCGGCAACCGGTGTGTGTTGTTGTGTTTAATGTCATTGTATGACTTTTATGAATTATCTTTCGAGTTAGTTGAGCTTGTGGCTAGGTATTGGATTTTATTAAGTCTTTGGGACATTTGTTCGTTTTGATAGCTAAGAGTTGAGTTTTGATCATGATTTATGTTATTGGGGAATTGCATGTTTTAATGCATTTGCTTATATGTTTGGGGTCGTGTAATATTTTAGACCTTGTTGGCCATGGATCCATAGGCATTTGAGTTCCCATTAGTCTCGCGGGCAAGAGGTCGGAATTGATTGAGCTCAGTTTTATGAGACGTTAGTTTATATTGTAGCACGGGATAGGCATCGGGTTCCATGATAAGTAAGGCGTGGACCTATATGGTCGGGCGTCGTCTCATGGGCAGTAAGGTGTAATCCCTAATGTGCTGTTGTGGATTTGGAGTGACCCAACGTATAGACCTGGAGTGGTTGAAGTTGGGGGCTCCCTAGTCTCGCGAACAATAGATCTGGAGTGATTGAGCTCGGTTTATGAGAGTAATCCACGTGGGTGTTTTATTGCATAGTAAGTGACCCACTTTAGTGTTCTGTCACGTGCGATGTATACGGGTCTCCCCCGTCACCGAAAGGTGTTGTTTTGAGTATTTGTTGCTACTCATGTTTTCGGTGACGTGTTATATTTATATGGATTGTTTTTCCATGGTATGTAAATTGTGGTTCATATCTCATCCGTGTGTGTTGTTTTGGGTAATTGTGTTTGTCCATGTTTTCGGTAACGTATCATATTTATGAGATTTGCATTTACACGTTATATGAGTTGTGGATTATGTTTCATCCACGTTTTGAGATGTTTTGGGATAATGGCAAATAATTATAAGTTTAATCGTTTTGAGTGACAAATGCTAGTTCATCTTTCGTTGACTTTGTGAATGAGTCTATTTTGAGAAACCATGTGATAATAAAGATTTTAACATGGGAATTGGGTGAGTTGGAAAAATGGGTGATTTGTATTTGAAGTAAACTCTTTTGAAGTCATGACTAAAAAACTACTAACCTCCGATTTATGATTTTATATAGTCATGATAAAATGCTTGAACTCACTAGGCGTAAGCCTAACCCTTTTTATTTGTCGGCATGTGCAACAGGCTCAGGTTGGGGGTAGCTCTAGCTACATTGTGAGGTGGCGAGTGCTAGTAGAGTGCACGAAAGGTGACATGATTAGTGAAGTCTTCCGCAATAGTTTGGACTAGCAATTTGTGTGGGGTTAAGTAACACCCGATTAAGTCATTTTATTGTGGGAATTATAATGTTTTAATTTCCGAGGCATTTTAAGGAATGAATTGTGGAAAGGATTTTTATCTTGTTGGGTATTTTATTGAAAATTTTATTTAGTTGCTCGTTCCAAATTTGAGGGTGTTACAACAGGAGAATTATGAGACGTGTTTCCATTACAGTCTTCTGTAGTTGATTTATTTCTCCAAACCATTTTTACTCTTCTAAAAACATGCTTATCTAAAGAATCATTAAGCTCACTGTCAGAGGAACTAGAGTAGTAAGATTGTCTTTTGTGCGAATTACCAGTTTTCGAGCGTTTCTTTGACCGTCTTTTCAACTTGGATTTTGACGATTTTGGTTGAGAAACGTTTTTGGGGGCAGAAGAGGAACACTTCCTTCTTTGAAAATTAACCGGTGAGGGCATTTTGTCCAAAAATTGAAGATGACTTGCAAGCTTTGGAGCAAAATCAATCTTTGAGACATCATCATCATGACAAGCGGAGGAATTCAAAAACTCAGAGAAACAACATGCAGGGTCAAGTGGGGTGTCGCCATCGGAGTTAGATGAGGAATCATCCGCAAAGGGATTATCAAAAACTGGAAAAAGATTCTTTTTAACAAAATCGGGTTGAGTTGCCTTACCTTTATCCTTGTTGCTCAAATTCTTATCATTAGTGTCTTTTGACACTCCCAAAAATGCTTTACACGAGGAATTATCCGAACACATAGGGGACGAGTCAACCGAGATGGTTTCAGGAGTGGCAGGCGTCATTGGAGTATCCTTTGGACCCTCCTTAGCCATCATTCCTTTTAAAGTTTCTGCCGACAAAGCGGACAGTTGAGAAGTTAATTTTGCAATCTCGGTTCTATAACTCGCTCTCTTTTATTCGGATAATGACTTGGTTTTGTTCTTTTTGAGCTTATCGATAGTTGATAAAAGTACAGTTCTTTCGGTTTCAAAAATGATCTTATCCCTCACAATCGATTCTTCGAGTTTGAAAATGATGTTTTCCAAAATCAGAGGTGGAACATAGAGTTTGAACTCTGATTTATCATTAGAATCTACATCTGGTGTTGCCGTAACGGAACCGGAGTTTCCACAGTTTTAGCAAGAGAACAGATGTCGAAGTAATCATTGGAGAGGTAAGGGGTTTTGCTTTTTAAATAAGACACATTGAGCGTTTCGTACACGAAAGGAACTTGTACATTTATATTCTTCTTAGGCGGCTCATCTTCCGATTTGTTATCAACCTTTTCAGGCTTTTCTCCTACTTTTGGTAGAGGAATTCATGTTTTTCTCTTAAGATCTTCCTTTTCCTCATCCTCTTGAGACGACTTAGTCCACTTGATTTTGTACTCAGGATATTGCTTATCTAGGCCCAAAAGGTTGAATTCATAAAGGGTGGGGACCTTAGATAAGATTTTCTTTAGGTAACAAGGATTGTCATATCCTAGTCCCCAAAGGGCGTTATAATACTTGAATTCCTTCGGTTTGTTCAAATGAATCGTTTGGTCTGTTTGACCTCGCTTGTAAAGTTTGGATTCAAGATCCTTAAGCTTGTTAGTCAAATTATCATTTTCTTTTTGAACGGTTAAGCGAAGATTGGCAATCTTATTATTCTCTTTCTGAGACTTATTGAGCTTTTCGGTGATTTCAGATAATTGGGTTTCTAGGGATTCGGCTCTTTTTGAAATGGCTGTGCATTCAGATTGATAATTTTCTATCACACATTTATCCCCAGCCTTTTCAATAGCTAGTTTGTCTATGGTATCATATTTTATTTTAGCATCGGCTTCTAGCTTAGAGATTTGCGCTTCAAAATGAGAAACTTTCTTTTTGAGCTCAAAGTAAGTTGGATAAGACATTGTTACTTGAAAGAAATGATCGTGAGACAATTCAAGATATCGATCAAAAAATAATCAAACGGTGTATCAAAGAATACACAAATGTTCCCCTTCGGCGACTTAGCACGGGGGTCCCGCTACCCGGTTAGCGGGTGGGGTCAAGTGGCACCGCCCTTGCAAGGTCTGGGGGTAGCGCCCCGATAAATTTTTTTAAAACTGAAGGGTCAGAACACTCCCGGATTTGTGATCCGGTGTGGTTTCCTATGCAGAAGCAAAATCCGGAACAGAGATCCGGAACCAGAATTTGTGATCCGGAATGTAAGAGATCCGGAATCAATATCGGAACTTAAAACAAATAGGACCGGATCCGGATTGAGTAGATCCGGAACTCAAGGATCCGGAATTACGATTCTGGAACTAGGAATCCGAAATAGAAATCAATGATCCGGAATACGGATACCGGAAGTGTAGAATCCGGAACGTGTGATCCGGTACTATGTGGGAACCGGAACCGGGGTTAAGAGTCCGGGACCAAGTTTAGATCCGGAATCTATTAAGATCCGGAATTCAGCCAGTACCGGAACTCAAGAACAGTCCCGTATTCAAACACTGGAACACGAAAATTTACCTGGAAATCGAATATGCACCTCTTTTGACTTGGAAATTTTCTGCAATCACTTTAGAACCAAAACAAACAAGTAGGGAAAGCAAAAACAACTTTGATCGATAGCTTTTTCCCTCTGCTCTGATACCAATTGTGGATCCCGGATTAATCAAGTAACAATGATATAACGAAACAATTAATCTTTATTGATCGAATGTAGAGAGATACAATATTGGAATGATGAACAACTATCTCTAGCTCTATTAGCCGTATGAAACTAAGTCTGATTAATCTCTAAGCTTCTTAACCTAATTTCCACTAAACACACTTTAAATACCTAGGCTTGACAGGCCCAAGCCCATTCACCTCTAAACTAAGCCCATTTAGCATAAAAGGCTTTTACAAACAAATAAAGAAAACAATTATTTTTCTTTATATCACTTTCTATTTTATAGGACTTTTAGTCCTAACAATCTTTTCTCAAAATCTTTGTATCTCAAATCACAATTGACCTTTGGCCCAAAACCAAAAGGTTTACAATTTCTAAAATGTTCACAAGGTCGGGAATGACTAAATTCAATGACCCACACATTCGTATTTTCAAAACGTACCATAACGTAAGCTATGCATATTCCCAATAAACACTAAAAGTGCATTTTTACCAAATAGCCTCCATTTATGCAATAAATCATCAAAACACATTCACTTATAATTTATCTATCAGATCACCAAAAATCTCAGATGTGGGTATTTTACAAGGTTTATAAAGTTGAACACTTCAAATAATCAAACCCCACCAAAATAACTTTCATTTAGAACACATAAACACTTTAAAATGGATATTTTTGGCATGTACAACGTTTTCACATCAACTTGAACTCACCTTGCTAGATTTAGGCTAAATCTAGATTTTTCTCGAACTTGAGTTTCCTTGAAGAAACTTGAATCCACAAGCAAATCTTCCAAAACCTAGATCCACAAGTTTCCAAACATAAATATCCATATTCAAACACTTAGAATCGTTCCCCAAACATTTTACATCAACATCTCAACTTATACCAAAACCCTAATTTCTTATGTGAAAGAAAAAAAGGGAGATTATCTTAACCACAACTTGCATCCACCAACAAAGCACCTCTAGGGTTACCAAAATGAACTTAAAACTCCAAGTTATCAAAAGATTAGATGAGGGTTTGGTGAACCCTAAAATCTTGGAACCTTCAAATGAGATGATTGTGAGATTTACACCCTTCTTACCTAATCTTCACTAGATTGAGAAGGATCGTTTTACATAATAAGGAAAGGCACCAAGAAGGCTCAAAAATACGGTTTAGGAGGTTAGGGTTCGACTCCTGGGAGAGAAAAACAAAGTGGGTGAAGTGGAATGATGAAAAATGGGTGAAAATCGCGTTTTTATACTCCAGACCCTCGACGGCAACCTTGCCTTGCGAGAGTAACACACTGTCACAATCGCGGGCATAGTCGCCCGCTTCTCACTACTCTTAGTACATGTCCCGCAAGATTGCCCCGCGAGAGTGACTCCCTGTCACAATCGCCGACATACTCGCTAAGATTGTACCGAACCCGATTCCTGGTTTTCTTTTTCGAGCAGAGGCGCGTGCGATGCAAAACTCTGATTCCAATCAAAAGTCTCCAGTTAAGGTTTACAAATATGGCTTAATAAGGAAGGAGCGAGATAAAGGTTTACCGAAAATACGAGTTTTACACCTTCAGAAAACATTCTGCTAACCAAACGCCTCCTTAATTTTTTCCAATTTCAAAATGTGGTTTTCCTTGATTTCATAGGTGGTTTTGTAAGAGTAAGTATTTGTTAAATAGAAATAAATTCAGACAGTTTGGGTATATATGAAATAAAATCACTTTAGAGTACAAAGAGGAGTTTAACTTGAATTAGCAAGGCAATTCAAATTGTTGGTGTGTGAAGACAAAATAGCTCTATTAAACTTGTTTTGGTCTTTTTTTATATAACAACTCAATACCAACGTTTTTTAGATGAGATTTACCATATCATCTTATTTATCTCATTACTCTTTCAACACCTCATCTCATTCTTTATTTAAAAATATCAACACGAGTTAGTGAAACAAAGCATAAAACAAAGTGTTTCAATACTCAAGTAAGTGTGTGCGTATCGATCTAACTTGTATCCATATTGTAGATTATCAAGTGTTTCATACGACATGCGCTGCCTTAAAAGAACAAGATAGTGAATTGACTGTTGAGTTCACTCGACAAAAAGTATTAGCATGGTTTAGGTGAACCTTTCTAAATCTGTTTCATTTCTTCCCTATCTCTTTACCTTATAAGCTTTGCTTGCTTGCTTATTTGCTTGGTTTTGTTCAAATTATAACAAAAACAATATCTTGTGTATTGCTATATTTTTTGTTGATCCAAACCCTCAGTGATTTGATAATGACCATTTTAAACAATTAGTGAAAATTGTAAGTAAACAATATGTATTAGAGTTTCACTATCGCTGATAAGTACTAAGTCTGTTTCAGTACCGCTGATAGGAACTCTCGCTCTTTAAGTTTAATATTCAGCGAACCCTGTTCATCCAGTAGCTCTGAGCATGTTCAGTCTCTGTGATGATCGATGATAGTTTAGTTGTTTACTTATGATCTCTGAAGACAAGTTTCACGTCAACATAGGTTCTACGCTGAAGTCGAAGATTAAGCCCAAGAACCAGCGACAGGTCTACTAATGAACTGATGCGGATATCAGCGAAGTCACAGAATTGTCCACTCAACGTGAAGTATCAAAGTAGAAGACTTTAGCAATCGCTGAGCTTTATCACTCGCTGATAAAGTACTGATTCAACGAAAGCTGATCATGAAGTTTCATCTACAAGTTACTATTGTCTTAACCTCCCTTGCACGCCTTCGTACGAACTGTCAGAACGGACATCTCCTTTGTCCAGAATCGTACAACCACTCTGATTCTACACTGTGCATCATGCGGCCAAAAGGATGTTGTCTAAAGTAAATCTCATGCATCCAATCAGCTGCTGCCACGTGTAAAGTAATACTTCCTTGCATTAAATGCATGCAGTATATAAGAAGAACCCTACTTCAGTTTTGAAGTATGTGCGCACTTGCTCTAAGTGCTCGACCATCTTCTTCTATCTCTCTTAGTGTTAGAATATTATTCGTAGTATTCTTATCTCCTCTCTATCTTAATTCTAGAACTTAGTGTTCTTAACTTGTTTAGTTTAGGCTTAGTCCTTAATCTTGTTCTGTAACAAGTTGTAAATTGTTTGATTATATCAATAAACAATTTAGAAAGTAAAAATCGTGTGTTTGTATTCAACCCCCCCTTCTACAAACTTGTATAGCCCTCTCGGGACCAACAAGTGGTATCAAAGCGGATTTGTTTAATCTCATAAACAAGATCTTATCTATACTAATCCTTTCTCTTCCTCATTGTTTCTTAAAATGGCTACCAACACAAACACTAACTATATTGATAATGGTTCTCTTACAAAACCCCCTAGATTTTCCAGAGATAACTTCAATCTATGGAAAAATAGGATGATACTCTTCTTAGAAGGTGTAGATCCAACTATACCTTATTACATCGAAAACGGTCCATACATCCCTATTAGAATTGATCCTGAAGTTCCAGCCGCTGAGAATAGAGCTGCTATTCCAGAAAGATTGGTTCCTAAGGAAATTCATATGTGGACTGATGAAGATAAGAAGGAAGTGGCTCTCGACACCAAAGGCAGATCCATTCTTTCCATGGTCCTTCCTGACGAAGTCTATCATTCCGTCATGAACCTGAAAACTTCCAAAGCCATGTGAGACACAATCTGTGTTCAGTATGAAGGTACATCTGAAGTCCAGGACTCACGTAAGATCAACCTGGTAAGACATTACGAAAGCTTCATTTGTGGTAAGAATGAAACTCTCTCTGAAGTACATCAACGTTTTAACTGCTTAATAATAGATCTGAAAACCAATGGTAAGGAATATTCTGACTTTGAAATTCTAACAAAGTTCTTAGAATGTTTACCTGAAAGCTGGGACAATTATTCAATGTGTCTCAAGCTATCAAAGGATCTTAAATCTATGACTCTTTCTACCTTATATGGCATGATGCTTAATCATGAGCAATCGAGTCATCTTAAGAAGAATCTTGTAAAAGATTCCAAAAGCACCCCTGTTGCTTTAATCTCAGAGTCACCATCCACTCAGCGATCTTCTATTACTATCACTGAGTTGGAGACTAACTCTGAATGCTCATCAGATCCTGATTCTTCAGATCTTGATGAATCTATGGCTCTCCTTTCTAATAAGTTCAGGAGATTCGCCAAAAAGAAAATTTTCAGAAAGAACAAACCTCTTGCTATTACTGACAAGCCAAGATCATCAACTCCTGTTGATAAGGCTACTGCTACTTGCTATAACTGTGAAAAGATAGGACATTTTGCTAGCTAGTGCAGGTCAAAGAAAGTTTCTAGAACCTCAGCGTTCTCCAAGAAATCCTCTAACCCCAGGTCTAGAGATGAAAAGTACCAAAAGCTGAAAGAAAGGTACGCAAAGCTGAAAGGCTTTAAGAAGAAAGGCAAAGGCCTAATGGTTGATTATGATTGGGCTGCATCTAATGAAGAAGAATCATCTGACTCTGAAGATGATGAGGCAAATCTCTGTCTCATGGCCAAAATTGAAGAAGAGGAAGAAAAGTCTGACATTCCCTCTGCTTCATCTTCTACCTCTAAGGTATCACCTTCCTTCTTTACCAATATTTCCAATATTGATGAAGCTGATAGTCTTCGAAAAATTGATCTCTTGACTATGAGTTTATATGATGCTATGAATGGCAAAACTGTTGTTGAAAATCAAAATATTGATCTCGCTGAACAACTTAAAAACTGTCACCTTCAAATAGAAAAGCTTTCTAACATTGAAGAAGATTTAAGAGATCAAGTTCATATAAATCAGCTAGTTAAAATCGAGCGCGAAGAAGCTATCGCTGCATTAAAAGCTGAAAAGGCTATTGTTGATGGATGGTATAAATCCTCAACAACGATCACTGAGATAATTAAGTCTCAGATTCCTCTGAGTGATAAACGTGGTCTTGGTTTCAAAGCTGATACTCCAGAACCAACCACTGACCATTCCATGCTTAAGTTTGGAATGTTCGTATCTTCTATCCCTGATACTTCATCATCTCAGTGAAAACTCCAATTCCTGAGAAAAAACCTACCCTAGTCTCTAAAGACAAAGGTAAGGAAATTGTTTTTAACCAAAAACCTCAGAAGGGTATCTTTGTACCAAAGCTGAATGCTTCTAAAGCTTCAGTGACTTATCCCTCTGGTTCAAAGAACAAGATCCCTGGATTAATTCAGCATGGATTTATTCAGCGATCTACTCCTAGAATCAGAGTAGATGTCATTGGTAAGAAATCTGAAGAACTGATAGTTCCTCCCATTTCCAATGCCAAAGGTATACTTGGTGCTGACCCTGCTCATTTAAAACTAACGGCCAAGCATACAAATGATCCTAAAGCTACTTTTAGTTATAGTAAATGTTATCATTGTGGACTTACAAATCATAGTGCTAGTAAGTGCCCCACAGCCACCAAAGCTGAAAAGATAGTTAAGGTGAAGATCAATGTCTCCAAGACAAAGAAGACCACTGAGGTTAAGAAATTAACCAAAGTGAAGACTGACAAAGCTGAATCTTCAAATGCTGCGAAGATTGCTGAACCTTCCACTTCCTCTACCACCACTGACAAACCTAAGCCCAAAATGATATGGATACCCAAGTCAAACTAATTTTCCTTTGTTTGCAGGTTAAGAAGGGTATCTGGTATCTCGATAGCGGATGCTCAAGACATATGACTGGTAAGAAAAACCTGCTCACTGATTTTCAGGAAGAGAAGGGTCCCTCAGTGACCTTTGGTGGAAACGGAAAAGGCTATACCCGAGGGTTTGGTGTACTCTCTAATGGTACAACAACCTTCAGAAGAGTCGCATATGTTGAAGGGCTGAAGCATAATCTTCTAAGCGTCAGTCAGCTTTGCGACATGGATAACAAAGTAATATTTACTAAGGAATCCTGCTTTGTCTCTGACAAAAAGGAGAAGATAGCTCTTAGCGGTTATCGTTTGGAAAATGTTTATGTAATAAATATTGAATCTACAACCACTGAGACCTCCTGTTTCTTCTCAAAAGCCTCTTCTGATGCCAACTGGTTATGGCATAAAAGGCTATATCATCTCAACTTCAAGACACTGAATACTCTTTCTTCTAAAGAGTTAGTCACTGGTCTACCTCAATATTCATACGCTAAAGAGTCCTTATGTTCAGCGTGTGAGAAAGGAAAACAGACCAAAGCAAGCTTCAAGTCTAAGCAATTCTCCTCAGTGTCATCTCCTCTACAACTTTTCCATATGGATTTGTTTGGCCCTGTTAACAAACAATCCATCGCTGGAAAGAAATATACGTTGGTCATAGTTGATGAATTCTCTCGCTATACCTGGGTAATGTTTCTCTGTTCTAAGAGTGACACCCCTGAAGAGCTCATCACTTTTGTCAGGAAAATGGAAGTCCTGAACAACATGACCGTTCGCTCAATAAGGAGTGATCATGGGACTGAATTCAAAAACAGTTCTCTTGATTCCTTCCTTGAGAGTAAAGGTATTTCTCACAACTTTTCTTCAGTGAGAACACCACAGCAAAACGGAGTCGCTGAAAGAAGAAATCGAACTATCATCGAAGCTGCACGTTCCATGCTCAGCGATTCTCACCTACCTACTCAGTTTTGGGCAGAAGCTGTCAACACTGCTTGTTTTACGCAAAACAGGTCGCTGATAGTCAAAAGATTCAAGAAGACAGCCTATGAACTCTTCCATGGGAGAAAGCCTTCAATTAGCTTTCTTCGCCTCTTTGGTTGTCAGTGCTTCATATTAAACAACATAGATGCCCTTGGAAAGTTTGACCCTAAGGCTGATGATGGAATCTTTCTTGGATACTCCTCAGTTTCCAAAGCCTTCAGAGTCTTCAATCGTAGAAGACAGACTGTAGAAGAAACTATTCACGTCACTTTTGACGAATCCCGTTCAGCGAACTCAAGACCTTCTGCTGATACTGAAGAACTGAATCAATGGATGTTTTCTCATCTTGGTGATTCAGATGTTCCCACTCCTCCATCTCATACTCATACCGCTGAATATGATGTTCCTACTATCATCTCTGGCATGCAGACTAGTGAAGCTGAAACGTCATGGGTCTCAGTTGTTCCTCTTAACACTATGCCTGCTTCTGAACCTTCTACCTCAGACATCCCATCTACTTCTCAGCAATCAGTGAATGAAATGCCATCTGCACCTTTTCCTGTCTTAGCTGATATACCAGAAGTTGTTGAAGCCTCATCTTCAGCCCCTCCAGTTCAGGTTGAGTCAGTGACTCATGCTCCGGCTCAGCGATGGACTATTAATCACCCTATTGATCAGATTCTTGGTGATCCAAACGCTGGTGTTCAGACTCGACGAAATGCAGGTAACATTTGTTTATTTGTTAACTTTATTTATCTGATTGAACCAAAGAAAATAAATGATGCCCTCAAAGATTCAAACTGGGTCAGCGCTATGCAAGAAGAGCTGACAGAATTTGAAAGAAACAAAGTTTGGAATCTCGTTCCAAGACCATCTGACAAATCAGTGATATGCACTAAATGGGTCTATCGAAACAAGTTAGATGAACATGGAACTGTAACCCGCAACAAGGCTCGACTTGTTGCTCAGGGATACAGACAAGAGGAAGGCATAGACTACGACAAAACTTTTGCTCCAGTGGCTCGTCTAGAAGCCATTCGTCTTTTCTTAGCTTAGGCTGTACACAAAGACTTCAAAGTTTATCAAATGGATGTCAAGTCAGCGTTCCTCAATGGAAAGCTGAATGAAGAAGTCTACGTGGAACAACCCCCAGGATTCTCAGATCCTAAGCATCCAGGTTATGTTTATAAACTGGATAAGGCACCTGATATTATGTACGCTACTTGTTTGTGTGCACGATATCAAGCTGAACCTAAGGAATCTCATATGATTGCTGTAAAGCGAATCTTTCGTTACCTTAAGGGTACTCCTAACCTAGGTCTTTGGTATCCCAAAGATTCAGGATTTGATCTAATCGCCTATTCAGATAGTGATTTTGCAGGTTACAAAATGGATAGGAAAAGCACCACAAGAGGTTGTCAGCTCCTGGGTGGAAAGCTGGTGAGTTGGATAAGTAAAAAGCAAAACTCGGTGTCCACCTCAACCGCTGAAGCTAAGTATGTAGCTACTAGAAGCCGCTGTTCTCAAGTCTTGTGGGTGAGAAATCAACTACTAGACTATAACCTACAGCTCTCTAAAATTCCAATCTACTGCGACAGCACAAGTGCCATCGCAATAGCCAATAATCCAGTGCTACACTCAAAGACCAAACATATCGAAATCAGGTATCATTTTATCAGAGATCATGTGATGAATGGTGATATAGAACTTCATTTTATCCCGGCTGATTTTCAGTTAGCTGATCTGTTCACCAAACCTCTTGATGAGACAAGATTCAACTTTCTTATCAGCGAGCTTGGAATGCTGAACTTAGAGGAGTAAAATCTTCAGCAGTTCACATTTGATCAGCGATACTATAAAACAAATTTGTATAGCCATTCTATCACCTACTCTCTGAACAAAATTGATTCGCTGACATCAAGGTACGTTTTCTCTTACTTACTGACGTTCGTATGTAAATGCAAGATTTCAAAACAAGTTACATCGCTGAATATCTCTTCCTTTCAGTGATACTTTTGAAATTTCTTAAATCTAACACTGATATTTCTATTCAGTGCTTCATTTTTTTTAAAACGTCCCTGAGTCTTTAAAATCCTCAGAGACATCCTAAAATATGAAAGTACGTTTATGACGTCATCCTTAAAGGATAACCCCTGGCACGTTCCTCTGACACATGTTTGCACGTTTCGTTGTCTCATCCAATCAAATGTAAACACGTGTCCGTGTCATGATGAAAAACTTTTCCCGCTCATAGTTTTTCTCTCTCTAAACTCACTATATATACTCCTTCGAGTGTGTATTTTTTCCTTACGCAAACAACTTCTTCTTCAAAAAAATATTTACTGTTGCATTTCTGAACTCAAGTTTCCAGAAACTGTTCATCTCCTTCTTCGAACAAACAAGGTTAATATTCTTATTATTTACCTGTTTTAACTTGTTTTTTATCTTATCTTTGCTTTTAAAAGATCAAACAAAATAAAACTTCTTAAAAATGAAATCATTTTCTCTCATGATTTTATGAATACAATCTTCATGGTTGTTCTTCAAGTTTATCTCTAAAATCTTAAACTTGTTCTTCATATGTTTTTCCAGAATCTCTTCTTCAAACAGAAACTGGAAAACACATACTCTTCATGTTTTGTATTTCTTTTTCAAAACAAGAAAAACCCTAATCTTCATTAAGGCATCTTTTGGTTGAATGAAATAGACAAAATTTCAAACACATCTTTTTGGAAATTCTTTCCATTGTAAGACATTTTTTGTTCATCTTCTGCTTGGTTCTATGTGTTTACACAGAGATGGCATCCACTGACACTCCTACTGCTGCTGAAGTTACTGAAATAACAAAGGCTCCTCAAGTCAAGTTCACGCTGGAAAAAGTTACTTTTCAGAGTAACAATCCCTATGCTCTCTTTGACTTCCCTGAAAAGAAGAAGGTCACACATCTGGATGACGCTGTAAAATTTCTGAAGACATGCCCCATCTCCACAGCTCTATCCATCTCTCCTCCAGCTAATAAACACCTCCTAGCTCATTTCTGGTATTCTGCCAGAAGTGCTCAGCTCACCTCTACCAAGAACCCTAAAAAGAATATCGATGTCATTCTCTTTGACACCGACCATGGCACCTCCAAGATTACACCTGGTAACATCAGGTGTGCCCTCAACCTCCCCTCAACCTCCAAAGAAAAACCTTTTGTCCCTTTCCCTGACTCCAAGAAAAACTCATCTGATAGGGAAGCCCTAATTGCATTCTTTGATGCAATGAACTATGCATGGGACACAGGGATAGACAGCCTCCCTGACAAGAAGCTGACTATAATGAAAAAATCAAAAATGCCAAGCGAAATGAACTTCATCTTCGCTCATCTCATCAGCTGCTTAACAGCAAAATCTGGTTCTTCTGACCAAGCCTCTCAACCTCAACAAGCCATGGGGTACTCACTGCTGAAGGGTCTCCATGTTGATTGGGCTCAGATCATCTTTGATGATATGCTATTCAGAGTGAATGTTGCTGATAGACCAGCATGGGTTCCTTATCCCAGGTTTATCAGTGCTCTTTTAGTACAAGGCCTGAAGGACAAATATCCGAAGGTGGGTGACCTGAGACTCTCTAAAGTCAGCCCCAAAGTTCTAGACTTCAAGCCACTGCCAAACGAGGTACGTCTTTCTACACTTTTATCTATTCTTAATCCTCCTTCTTCTACTTCTGCGACTACTTCAGTGGTAATCCCCACCGCTGATACCCAGGCTGCAAAATCCAATCCTTCTTGTAAAAGGAAACACTCTGCTAGCCAACTTGATTCCGCAAGGATCAAGAAAACCAAGGAGCAACCCTCCAAGCATTCACATGCTGAAGACTCCACGACTCATCTCATACAAGAGTCGTTGGATAGTTTCGTGGTACGCTCTGCCACAGCTGAACAAGCCACCCCTTCCATCCCGGCCTCAGCATCTCTACACACTGAGGTTACAAACTTGGAACTGAACCCACCTCCCTCAGTCTCTCTACAGACTGAAGTGATTTCTAGCGGATCCAACGATGAACTCTGCAACCAACAACTCTTCTCAACCTTTGCTCCTCCCTCTAAATCTTTGGACTCTACTCCAATCTTTCCAACGTTCTCTAGAACGCCCGTCATTCTACATGATACAGCTGCTGATGCTCTACAAAGAATGATGGATGCACATTCAGGACCTGCAGGCTCTTCCATGCGCCAAGGCACTCTCGCTGACGATATGGAACACTTTTCGGGTCATCGAGGTTTTGACGACTTCACCAACCCACCTGCAGGTATACACACAACCATACACATTCCTCTCTTTCAACCCCAAACTTTTGAGCTTTCTTCTGTTCATAAGTTATTAACTGTTACATGTCCTAACTTGGGAGATATCAACACCTCCCTGAATAACCCGGATACAAAGATGACAGCTCCCACCATAACTCTCTCAGCGAACTCTATAGCGGTTACAAACGCTGGAGAGAATCTCAAAACGCTGACTGCTGAAGTAGCAAAGAAAGCCTCCAGTTCTGATCTGGAGAAGGTGGAAAGCAGTCTTGAAAATCTTGCTACTGGTGTTGCTGAAAACTCCACCTCCGTCAACAATCTTAACGTCACCAACGGCACTCTCTTCACCAACTTCTCAACCCTGTCCAGCGAGGTCACAACGCTGAAGACAGCGGTTGGTACCCTTCAAGAAGAGGTGTCCTCCTTAAAGACGGATGTCAGCACTACCACCAGATTACTTCAACAGATACTCGTTCGCCTGAACGCTCCTACATGCGTTCCTTCTCACTTCACTCAGGCTGATCGTGAAGAACTTCAAAGCCTCAATCCTGCTATATCTGGCCTCGAAGACAGATTAGTTGCGATTGAACTATGTGTCGGTATCTCTGATCTGGAAGACAGGGAACCAACACACTCTAATGATGTTGGTGCTGCTGAATCTGACCATACCTCCCACACACATCTTGTGGAAGAGGGGGAGAAGATTGATGAAGGTCTTCCCCATGATGTTGAGGGGGAGACAAATGAAAATGCGGATACTTCCACTGATCAACCTCAGGGAGTTGAAAACCCTGAGGGAACCGAGAAACCTCCCTCTGTATCTGAGGGGGAGCAACTCGAAGAGCAACTCAAAGAAGCTGTTGCTGAAGAGGACGAATCTGATGAAGCTGAAGACGATGAAGCTGTCGACATCTCTGACGACGAACCATCCTCATCTAACAATGATGACTTTAATGATGATGATGACTTCTTTTTCGTTGATCCCAAGAAGGCTCCTGCTCTAAAAGGGATTTCAATCAATGAACCATTAGGGTATCGGACAAAGCCTGCAGTATTTGAAGCTGACAAAGGCAAAGGCAAAGATCTCACTGAAGATGATAATCTGATGATCTTGCTTCAGAAGCCAGTTCGTCAGGTACACTACCTCCTATTCCCTTACACTGCATCCCTTCTCTATCCCTTCTATCTCAATTCTCATCTCCATAAAACCTCTATACACTTAAACCACATTCTTTGTCTCTATCTCTTTTCTTCCCAAATCTTACTCAAAAGATCGTTGTGCTTCAGCTAGTCCTCTCTCCTGCTTGAGGATCCAGCTGAAGTTCATCAAGCTGCATCAACAATAATCCCAGCTCCTATCGCTGAAGAAATAATCCCAGTCTTGGATTTAATCACCGAGACTGATAAACCTGAAGAACAGCTGCTCTCTCACAAAACCAGACTTTCCTTGGTTCCTCAATTGCCAAGTGAAGAAGAACAAAGAAAAAGAGAAGCAATGATCAAACAGTTCGAGGATCAGCGAATCATCCTTCCTCGTGACAAAGTTCCTGCTCATAAGTTCAGACTTTCAAAGAAAGAATTTGCTGATCACCTCAGAGCTAAAAGGTTACTCGCCGAAAGAAGGGAAGCTGAAGAAAAAGATAAGGCCTTCGCCATCCATCTTGTCCAACAATCGGTGAAAGACCCCGCGCTGAAAAGAACTCCCATTGATGTCCAACGTCAGTTATGGGAAGACGCCCAGAAGATTGTCGAAGAGAAAACCAAGGTATCTCAATCCACCTTGAATTGGTGCAAAGAGAAACTACACTTTCGATATCGAGCTACAAGAATCAACAAGATACACATCACTGGAAGATCAACCATCAGAGTACCAATTGTTGAAGTCCAGATATTCAGAGAAAACGGCACAACTGAAACCTTCTATGTTGATGCCATCACGAAGTATGGTCTCTCTGAATGGTTGGAGATCAGAATAGTCATTCAGCACTCACGTTCAAAATTCAAAGATCATGTCAAAAAACTTCTAAATCGACAGATCGACTTGGTTTCATCTGTTGTGGATATTCCTCTCCCTGCTGCTCCTACGCTGAAAAGAAAAAAGGGCCTCTGCAAAGAAGAAGTTAAAAACTTCAGATTCCGGTCCTGTCCGAAACGAAACAGGTATTGGATTCTCTCGTGCTGAAGTACTTGGTCCTGAACCTGACCTCTCTGTACTCGATACATCTCTGCCACCTGGTGAACGCTTCGTCCCTGGTAAAGTCATAAGCAATCCTTATGGCATATTCTTTCATGACTATGACGGACGACAACACTTTCAACGTATGTTTGAGCTAACCATCACTCCAATCGAACAGCTCAGGGATCTCATCTATTGGTGTGGATTCAGAGATGATCTTCTCGGACACTTCATGAAACCCTTGATCTTCAAGGAAACCCAAGAAAGAATAAATCAGGGAAAAGAAGTCCCTGACTTGATGATCCCTACGACAAAGACCCTTGATGAACTTCTCATTAAGGAAGAACCTCTATAGCTGATAGGATTGCCCTGTAATTTCTCCTTCTTTATCAGCTAACATCTTTTGTACTTGTAATTTAAATTTGTTGTACTTGTAATTTTTCTACTTCCCTTTGTAACCTTATACGAAGTTTAAAGAAAGATTTCAGCGAATGTACTTTACTCCATAAGTACTTAAAAGATCCCAGGAAACAGTAAAAGGGACAAATATTTTATAAGTTATTTTTATCCTTATGTTTTCATACTTAGCAATTTTCTTCGTTGCTATGTCATAATCAAATAGGGGGAGATTGTTGATCCAAACCCTCAGTGATTTGATAATGACCCTTTTAAACACTTAGTGAAAATTGTAAGTAAACAATATGTATTAGAGTTTCCCTATCGCTGATAAGTACTAAGTCTGTTTCGGTACCGCTGATAGGAACTCTCGCTCTTTAAGTTTAATATTCAGCGAACCCTGTTCATCCAGTAGCTCTGAGCCTGTTCAGTCTCTGTGATGATCGATGATAGTTTAGTTGTTTACTTATGATCTCTGAAGACAAGTTTCACGTCAACATAGGTTCTACGCTGAAGTCGAAGATTTAGCCCAAGAACCAGCGACAAGTCTACTAATGAACTGATGCGGATATCAGCGAAGTCACAGAATTGTCCACTCAACGTGAAGTATCAAAGTAGAAGACTTTAGCAATCGTTGAGCTTTATCACTCGCTGATAAAGTACTGATTCAACGAAAGTTGATCATGAAGTTTCATCTACAAGTTACTATTGTCTTAACCTCCCTTGCACGCCTTCGTACGAACTGTCAGAACGGACATCTCCTTTGTCCAGAATCGTACAACCACTCTGATTCTACACTGTGCATCATGCGGCCAAAAGGATGTTGTCTAAAGCAAATCTCATGCATCCAATCAGCTGCTGCCACGTGTAAAGTAATACTGTCTTGCATTAAATGCATGCAGTATATAAGAAGAACCCTACTTCAGTTTTGAAGTGTGTGCGCACTTGCTCTAAGTGCTCGGCCATCTTCTTCTATCTCTCTTAGTGTTAGAATATTATTCGTAGTATTCTTATCTCCTCTCTATCTTAATTCTAGTGCAAGAAACTTAGTGTTCTTAACTTGTTTAGATTAGGCTTAGTCCTTAATCTTGTTCCGCAACAAGTTGTAAATTGTTTGATTATATCAATAAACAATTTAGAAAGTAAAAATCGTGTGTTTGTATTCAACCCCCCTTCTACAAACTTGTATAGCCCTCTCGGGACCAACATTTTCATCAACTTTAATTGTTTGTCATATTCTCCGGAGTCTGACTTTACAATAGTCTATCTTCGCAATACCTAGAAAAATATCATACGAGTCATATTGCCTATTGATCTAATGCTTATAGTCTAGATTACATGACTTTAATTAAATGACTAACACACTTAAAGCCCAAAATTGTATTAGTGTAAAAGCTTAATTTCGTATTAGTGTGGAAGATGGTCTTAATAGTCATCGTTTTACGAACATCACCTTAGTGAACCTTAGGAAGTCTCGTTTAGTTTTGGTAGTTAAATTATATGTTGTTTAGTAATTAGGTGTATAGTTGAATCTTTAGTTAAGTTTTCTGCTTTTGCCGTTTTCATTTTGTTTTTGCTTTGTTTAAATTGTTAAAACCCCGAAAGCAAAGTCCGATTCATATACGTATTGGCCACACCTAACGAACATATGACATGCGGTTTTATCAAGACACGCTCAAATAATGTTGTATTGCTAGAAAACGACCTTCCCATGGTGTGGTACTCATTTTGAGGTTTGTTTTGACCGATCATAGGCCTAAAACGGAGTTCCATAGTAAAAGTTATGGACGTTTAAGCGTGACACCCATTTTTGGCCGATACAACAAAGGGGGTACCCTTTAGGTTTTCTCGCTCGGACCGTCCGTCCCAGATTTCCATGAAAATTTCCATGGGCCCTCTACAATGTCAAAGATAAGGTTTTCACAAAAAGGTACTTGAAAAAACCCGCTCTCATGCCGGAATTTGTCGGAGCCACGCATTGGCCAAACCAAACGAACATACGTCATGCGACACTCAAATAATGGAATATTTAAAGAAAACTACCTACCCGTGGTGTGTTCTCTTACCAAGGTTCGTTTTGAATGGTCATGGGCCTAAAACGGAGTGCTGTAGCAAAAGTTATGGACGTTTAAGCGTGACACTCATGTTTGGCCGATACAACAAAAGGGTACCCTTTGGGTGTTCTTGCCCAGACCGATCGTCCCAGATTTCCATGAAAATTTACATGTGCCCTCTAAAATGTTAATAAAAGGTTTTCACAAAAAAAATACTTGAAAAACCCCGCTTTCATGCTGGAAATTGTCGAAGCCATGCATTGGCCAAAACGAACGAACATACGTTGTGCGATTTTATCAAAACACACACAAATAATGGTGTATTGTTAGAACAAGATAGTGTGGTACTCATTCCAAGGTTCATTTTGACTGATCATGTGCCGATAATAGAGTCTCGTAGCAAAAGTTTTGGACGTTTAAGCGTGACACCCATTTTTGACCCGGACTGATTTGGGATGGGACTAGGGTGTTAACGAGCCGAGCTCGAAAAAATAATACCAGGATCGAGCTCGACTCGAGCTCGATTAACTTTTCAAAGTCGGGCTCGAGCTCGAATATTTTTTCAAAGTTCGAGCTCGAGCTTTATGCTCGTTTATGAGCTCGAATTCGAGATCGATTAACTGGTTTATGTACTCAAGATCGATAATTTTTATATTTTGATTATATAATTTGTAAACATATAAATATGTCAGTCTCGAAAAAGTGTATGCTTGAATAGCTCGGCTCGATTCATAAAGCTTACTCGAGCTTTCGAACGAGTCGAGTCGAACATTGGTGTTATGGAGCTCGACTCGTTAACTTAAACGAGCTTTATTTTGTGTTCGAGATCGACTCGAGCTCGACAACTATTATGTTCTAGCTCGAAATAAACGAGCTCGAGCTCGAGTAGCTCGTTAAAAGCTCGGTTCGTTAACACCCCTAGATGGGACCTACCGTGACCCATTTTTAGCCACCCCTGGTTAAATGGGCCTGAACCGAACTTATTAGATTTGAAAGAAGCCTAGTGTAAGCCCAGAAAACAAAATGAGAAGCGAAGGGCTTTTAAACCCTAAAAAAGAATCCCCAATCTTCAGGGTTTATTTCCGTCTGTCGTCTCAAAGATTCACAACATTCTCACAAAATTTGACTAGTTCTACACAGATATGCCGAAATCCAAGAGAGATCGCGCAGGTAAAGGGTTTACATTTTATGTATCGTATTGTATAACTGGGTTGCTTTTGATGAGAGTGATCGAATCAATTTGGTTAGCATGTGGAAAGTGTTCGACTGATTTTATAAGTATTTTCTAGGAGTTGCACGCACTTGAATTTTAGGAATCGGAATAGGAGGTAGTTTTGATTCAAGTTTTTGTTCCTAATTTGAAAATTAAAATTGCAGCTCAGTGCATTTTGATAATTAGCTTCTTTTTGTTGAATGATCCACGCATAATAGCAATAGGAAACCAAGCTTATAGTTGGATACCATGCTTACAAATATATCATTAGGGCATTTAATTTAAGTTTAATGATATCAATCATGTATTGTTCTTATGTTTAAGTCTCAGGAATAACAGTTTATTCAGTCAGCTATATACATGAGGGTTTGGTTGGTTTTCATTAAGTCCTGTATGAATAAAGTTGTCATTGTGGATTAATCTGATTGTATAGATTGGAAAGGTTTTTGTTTGGGAGAGTGTTTTCATATATGGAAGGACCATGTTTTTTAATTGGGAAAGACTGGTTTGGACAAAACTTGGCTTTCTGCATAAAGCTCACTCCTAAAAGCTTAATAAATAAGTCACTTTCTATATCATTAAGCCACTACCAAACAATCATGTATAGCTGTCTAAATAAGCTATGTGTCCCATTAAGCTCATTAAGCTAATAACAAACAGACCCTTAGGGCCTATTTGTTAGCAGCTTAATGAGCTTAATGAGAATCACAACTTATTCGGTCGGCTGTACATGACTGTTTGGTAGTGGCTTATATTCAGTAAGCTTCTAAGGGAGCTTTATGCAGAAAGCCAATTTTTTTTCAAATCTACCCCTCCCAAACAAAAACCTTTCCAATCTATTCAGACAGATTAATCCATGCAGACGTCTTTATCCATTTAGAACTTAATGGAAAATCAACCAAACAGCCACTTAATGGAAAACCAACCAAACAACCCCTTAGTGTTTTTTTGGACTTGCTTTTAGCGTTGGAATATTTAGGTTCAGTCATCAAGTATATGGGAATAACAATCAGATATTTGTTTCATCTCACACCTTATAAGTGAGAATCACAAAATGAATATGCTAAAATTGTCAAAACGAGTAAGATCTAATTTGATTGTAAAGCCTTAAGTTTAGTTGCATAGACCAGAAAATGTTGGGCATTGGATTGCTGAAAAGTATTATACGAAGTTTCAAATTTATATATCTTTTGGAGTCTTTATAATTTTTAGGCTTATTTATTTTGACAAACTACATATGGGCCGCATGCAGTGACATTGTCTAAGACAAAGAAGAAAGGGAGGGAGCATAAAGAGAACATTGTGAACTCCATACGAGA
This sequence comes from Saussurea involucrata, assembly GCA_033807775.1. Lineage (NCBI taxonomy): Eukaryota > Viridiplantae > Streptophyta > Magnoliopsida > Asterales > Asteraceae > Saussurea > Saussurea involucrata. Next base: position 35,759,534 of record CM066323.1, read on the forward strand.
AGCTGTGGAGCAATATAACTCTATATATGTTTTCAGCTTTGAGAACATGAGGAATCTCAAGTTCAAGCAGTTCAGGGAGCAGCTTAAATCCACCAGCAGGTACTGCTTAACCTTGTTTTCTTCTAGAGGATACCAGAAAGAACAAGGAACCACATACGAACCAGACATTCAAAGATTTTGTAGGGAAAAATTCAATGACATAAATTTAGCTTTTCAGTATGATGATTGAGCATTTTTGCAAGTTATGCATGCAGACACATATCTGATATGCTCCAAAAACTTGGGATTTTCATTCAAATATAGTGCAAGCAGTGCTACTTAAATTAGACTAATAAAATTTATGATCTATATATGACTGTTAATCTTTTCCATTTTATGTGTTTGGTGTTTCAGATTTTTTTTGGGGTCAAACAAAGTCATGCAGGTTGCTCTGGGGCGCTCTGCTTCTGATGAGATAAGAACAGGGCTTCACAAGGTGTCCAAGGTACGCAATATGTTCATTATCTGGAGTATGATGAGTTTATTTATTCATGTACCTTCATTTGATTAGCTTCTTCAATCATTATCTGCATGCAGCTTCTTCGTGGGGATTCTGGGCTTTGTGTAACCAATATGTCTAAAGAAGAGGCCCAAAGGTTACCATTGAAAAACTTATCTTTCAGTCACTGTTACATATATAGTAATTTTTTATGGTTGTCTTTGGCAGAATATTCAATGAGTATGAAGATTACGATTTTGCTAGGACCGGAAGTATTGCCACAGAAACGGTTAGTTGTAATTCATTATGATTTACACAAGCATTTTTTTATACAGAAGGGGGCGGCCCCTCCGATCAAGAAAAAAACAGTTTTTGATTTACACAAGCATTTTTTGAAGTCCTTGCCAAGAGTTTGGACCATGTGAATCACGGTGATTTAATATGTTTGACGAATTTGCATGTCATGCTGATCCTTTTTGCTAATTAATGTGCTATTCTCTACTTATCACCATCTTGTCCTTTAAATAAATCTTTCTTGTCCTTTTCTATTAATATGGGCACATTTTTTTCAGTTTTTTGATTCTGTGTTTGATATTAACTCGCCAGGTGGAACTTAAAGAAGGTCCTCTGGACCAGTTCACACATGAGATGGAGCCCTTCTTGCGAAAACAAGGAATGCCAGTGCGGTTAAACAGAGGTCTGCATTCTCTCTCCTACAAAGTAACATAAAGCTAACTTTGTGTAACTATTATTTGCGCTTTTTAATTTGGCTATGTTTATATATTGAGCAGGAGTGGTGGAACTTGTTGGAGATTTTGTTGTATGTGAAGAGGGGAAACCCATATCACCCGAATCTTCTCGCATACTGGTTTGTTTTCAGTCTTTATTGCTGTATATCTGAAATATAATCATAATTGATATGTGATAAAATGTTATTTGTTGGTGCTTGGTCTCAAGATATGTGATAAAATGAAATTATATTATGCTTTATGGGTATGGTCTCTGTGTTTTATGTGCTCAAATATGATTTCATTCTACACAAACGCAAGAAGCAAGATACCTTGCTCTTTCTCTGCTATGGGGTATTATTTCCGAGCAAAACGCCAACATTATTACTATTAAATGTTTGACAATAATTTCTGAGTAAAAGACCAACTTTATTACTGTTTAGTTAATTAGTTTCAAAACAGGCGTAAGATTAAGTTCTCCAGATGCTACGAATGTGAAGTATTCTGCATGTATATGATCACCGGATTGCTATCTTAAGATAAAGACTGAAGTTTGTAGGTTTCATCATATGTGAATTGAATTGAAGTAAAGACTGAAGTTTGTAGGTTTCATCATATATTCATATGTGAATTGAATTGAATTGAATTGGGTGTAAATGCAGAGGTTAATGGGCATGAAGATGGCTACTTTTAAGCTGCATTTGATATGCAGATGGAGCCCTGAAGATTTTGAAGTTTATCAAGAAGGTTTGGAAGGTTCAGATATTGAATCCTCTTGATATCAATACCAAGTTATATCATAGCAGCTTTGTCTTTTTAACACAGTTTTTGCACTTCATTTCTGGTTTATGTTTGTGGCCAGGATAGATTATTTGTTTCTCAAAATTTGTAATGGCAATGGATTGTGTAAAAACTGAAGAGAAATATAGTGAGATTTGTTATCAAAAAATGTAGCTTAAAACGAGTCATCCTATTTACGATTTTGGCATTACATTTATTTATAGATGCACAGAAAAGAACCCAAAGCATGGCCAAAAAACCCGGCCCAGTTATCCAAGTAGGCTGTAAATAAACCGAACGTTCAACGAACCGTTCGTGAACCGTGTGGCGGGAAGTTCGTTTATTTAATAAATAAATGAACACAACATATTTTTTTGTTCGATTAGTTAAATGAACGAACATGAACAATGGACTTGTTCGTCCATTTACGTTCATTAATGTTCGTTCATATATGTTTGTTTACGTTCCTTCACATTTGTTTATATATACAAGCATGTATGTAGTATACTAGTATGACATTAATATGTAAACTCATTAAGTAAATTACATTTTAAGATTTCATTTTTATACCTCCTAAGTTAACCCAGTATTTCATTTTGTTACGATATCTTTTATGAACAAAATAATGAGTAACAGTGGTTATTTTTTGTTCATTTGGGTTCGTTCATTTAAGTTTTTAAGTTCGTTCATTTAGCTCTTCATGAACGAACACGAACAAACAAATTTTCTTATCGAATGAACATGAACACGAAAAAAAATCGTTCATTTACCGTTCGTGTTCATTCATTTGTTCAGTTAAGTTAAACGAACGAACACGAACAAGCCTCCGTTCGTATTCATTCGGTTCGTTTACAGCCCTAATCTCAAGGCGTGACCAAACCAAAGTTTTGGTGGCGTGCTATAAAAAGGGACAAGTTAAGCCTGCCCCTTTTCAATATAACTTCTTGTTTGATATTATGTCTTTCAAATTTCGTCCTCGATATCTTAATTATATTACAATTTTGGTTCTTTAAGCGGAAGGTCTTCCGTTCTCTTAACATATTGTGGAAGTAACCATATACCATGACCAAAGAGTAAACCATTTGACAATGACGACTTGACACATGACGACTATTATAATTCATTAATCCAACAGTATCCGGATTACCAGTAGAGTCAAGAGTTCAAACATCTCCAAAGGTGACAAGTATTTGCACGTGGCAACAAAATATTGGTCCTAACCTAGTTCCTTAGAAGAATCAGGCTTTTAAATTCCAACAAGCCACATAAACATGTGTACTTTGTACATAAAAGAAGGAAAAGGGACCATGAAAAAACAAATACTACTACCTCAATTTGTTAACAAGTTGTGACCCAACTGGAAGAAATGCAAAACTTTCAGATTTTTCACTTCAAGATCTTGGCCTTTCACATGCCAAACCTTTGTTTCAAAATACATCTTAACTATAAAAAGAGAACCACCCAAACCAATTGAGCATAGTTAATCCCACTCAAAGGTGGGGGACTTCAACAATCAGTAGAGCAGTGGTATCCATGAAGACCCCCGGCTTGTGAAAAGTGTACGAAACAAATTATGGCCCCAACAAACCAAACCAAATGAGCCCAGTACTTGAAGAAGGGTTCTTGGGGGTTAGATATACGCAGACCTGAGTTCTACAATCAAAGAGTATAACAGTTGTTTCCATGAAGAACCCCGTACCAAACATGCTTAAGTTGCTTCTATAGAATAGAAGCTTCCTTCTCCAAAAGCTTCAACTCTATACGCCAATCTTCCAATTTCGCAACCTTCTCCACTTGTTCTGGGTTCAAATCCTGCCCTGGTTTCTGCTGTAGAGCTTCCGTAAGTCGGATCTGCAACCAAACATTATATACCAAATCATTGTACCCAATTAACAGTTTATAAGCAATCATTATTTGTAGAAATTGATCAAATGATGAAACTGGCAACTTATAAATGTATCTTAAGTCTCTTTCAAGTGATTAATCATGTAGCAAGCTGCAATCTTTAGAAAAAAAAGTTACCTTTTTTTTCAAAGCTCGAATTCTTTTATCAATATCAACTGAACACTCTGTTGAATTTGAGGGAGGGGTGTCGACAGATGTATTTCCAGATATAGTGATCTTGTTTATCTGGGACACTATTGACTCAACAGGTCCTAATGCTTCTTCTAAATCTCCAGTAGATGAAACTTCATTTTTACCAATATCAACAGCAGCCTGCTTCAAGAATAAGTACGGAAGTATTAAAATGAGAATTCAGCATGTTAACATAAAGGAAAACCAACAAATGAAGATATTCACATGTGATAAACCAGGGATATAATTAAGATATTCACAAAATCAGAGATCTTTAGCAAGGGCCACTTCCACCACCACCATCGTCGACCACCTCCACCGACAACCACCACCCATAGCGCCCACCACCACCTATACCTCCTCCACATCAGCCATAAGTGATAAGTACCTCCTCCACCAACGTCGGCCTCCACCACCACCACTGTCCACCATCTTCACATTCTCCACAGCCACCGTCGTCCACCATGCACCGGCCACCATCAACACTACCTCCACCTTTCGCTGGAACAACCTTCACCATGCCTCCGCCAATTCATAAGGATCTTCCAAACCAAATCAAACATAATATTTCCTTTGTACGAATCAGGCTTTTTCGAACTACCATCAATTATATCAGATTTTTTATTCAACTTCATACTATTAAATAACTATGTATATGTAAGTTGTGTCAAAGTGTTTATCCGAACCACCACCCATAGCGCCCACCACCACCTATACCTCCTCCACATCAGCCATAAGTAATAAGTACCTCCTCCACCAACGTCGGCCTCCACCACCACCACTGTCCACCATCTTCACATTCTCCACAGCCACCGTCGTCCACCATGCACCGGCCACCATCAACACTACCTCCACCTTTCGCTGGAACAACCTTCACCATGCCTCCGCCAATTCATAAGGATCTTCCAAACCAAATCAAACATAATATTTCCTTTGTACGAATCAGGCTTTTTCGAACTACCATCAATTATATCAGATTTTTTATTCAACTTCATACTATTAAATAACTATGTATATGTAAGTTGTGTCAAAGTGTTTATAACTGAATTATTTAAATATTTATTTCATTTGTGTCATTTATAACTAGACTGGGATGGGAAACGAAACATAATGTAGCGGATTTTTAACACGTACAACCATCAATTATATGATATATATAGGCATGGGATCATGTGAGAAGTGCCATTTTTGGTGAGAAGTGTGAGAAGTACTTTTAAACCGTTGATCACTTTTAATCAAATACCCTCCCATGAATTGTGGCTTAAAAGGGAATTGATCCGGTGTATCTCATCCTAATGTTCGTCTATTTCTCATCCAACGGCTGATAACCACTTCTCACCATATTTGGCACTTCTCATCGGAAACCAACACTTTGTGAGTCCTGTCCTATTTGGTCCTAGTCGTATCAAACACCAGTCAACCACTTACACTTTGTGAGTCTAATCCAATCCAATCCAATCATTACAAACTAATACCTAATGATAATGAATAATTGAATATGGGTGTTTGGTTGAATAATTGGGGGAATGATAATATTAATTAGGTTACCTGCAAGCGCTTGTCCTTCTTTCTTTCATTCCTCTTAGCTGATTTGGTCTTATTAGGTTTGTTAACAACATCTTCTTCAGGATCATAACCAGGGGGCACAGTTTCCATCTTCAACTGACAATAATAATGGTAATAGTCATCATCATATTCATAAATACTAGAAAGATGAAGTGCAAGCATATGGTTGATAAATGTATGTACCTGGGAGCCTTTGGATTTGTAAACAGCAACTTCATCTTGAGGAACGTAACCAGCCCTAATTCGAATGGGTTTGCGAAGAGTACCATCGGGTCTTCGGGTCGCCCCAACAATCCTTTCACCTTCATTTTTGCTAATAATCTCTGTTGCTTGCACTTTGGCTGCTGCTTCTTCGCCGATGCCGCCTCGTCTGTTAACTGCAGCCCCCTTGGTCGCCATCATTAACCTCCACTGCTACATGATTAAAAATATAGGAGGCGTTGGGGAGTGCTTATATTTTTAACTTAGGCTTATTTGCTTATAACTTATCTCCGTTCCAGAAAAGTCAGTTTGAAGTTACTTCTCAAAAAACTGTTTATCTCCTTTCCTGGGACACGATAAGCAGTTTTTTTTTCAAATCCAAACACTCATCTCCTTCCCTGAAACGCAATAAGAAAATAAGTTAAAAATATAAGCACTCCCAAACACCCCGTAGAACCAATGTCATTATTTTTTTAGTAAACTACAAAATGGTCCCTGAGGTTTAGTATTTGTAACATATTTGGTCCCTACAATTTAAAAATTACACTTTAGCCACTGCAATATGCATTTTGGTCCGGATTTGGTACCTCGTCGTTAAGTCCATTAAAAAATCTCGTTAGATGAGGAGTATTTTAGTCTTTTTCAAATTTACTTCATTTTTCTTTAATAAATAAACTGTAGGGACTAAATGTGTTATACCATATTATATACTTTTTCTTGAATATTCATCTTCCCCAAACAACTCATCAAGAACACCATATGATGAACATTAAACCTAAATTTATCTCCTCAATCAAGATCTAGAAAGACTAAATTAAACCCAGATTTACGTTCAGAGATAGAATCCATCTGAAATCAAAACCATTTGAAATCGAAGGATGACAGGGGTTCAAACAATTTTCATGGATGAAATGGGGGAGAAATCGAACTCTAAAACTGAAATTGTTTGATAAACTTAAGTCATTATCATCATCTTCTCTTTCTCTCTCTACTTTCTCTCTCTATATAAAATTTGCAGAAATCGATGATAGGAAGAAGAGAAGAATGGTCTCAAACAGGGGAGTCAACAAGGAGATCTAAATGAGAAAACAAAAGCACCTGGATGATCTCATGTGGAGGCTGAGAACTCGGTGCTGATTTCAAACAATTCTCGAGCGATATACATAAATATAGGGTTAAGAGACTGAGATCAAAGAAATCTTCCAGTGACTTCTGGATCTGAACGACAAGCATCAAAATGATGGTTTTAATTTGCTTTACACCTTTTTTCCTGCAGGTATTCTTGGGTTCAAGAACACCCAAATCATTCTTTTTCTTGCTAAAACCTTCCCATCACTTTTGTTTATATTTTTGGTGAGTCAAAAAGAAACCAACAATATACTTGTATTTCCTTTATGAAGTAGTAGCTATCAAATTGAAAAGGAGCAGACACTGAGGCACGTCACTCGAGAAAATATTCCACTTTTGCCATAATTGACCAACTATTTCTTTTTTGGTTCTTAAACTATCTCCCCATCTTTCTTCAACCTCCAAGAAATCAATCGTGTTTTCTCTTATGCCTTCTTGTTTATCTTTTTTACTTTGTTATGCTCTCAGGATTAATCTCTGGGTTTAATTTAGTCTTTTTGAATCTTGATTGAGGAGATAAATATAGGTTTAATGTTCATCATATGGTGTTCTTGATGAGTTGTTTGGGAAAGATGGATATTCAAGAAAAAGTATATAATTATGGTATAACACATTTAGTCTCTACAGTTTATTTATTAAAGAAAAATGAAGTAAATATGAAAAAGACTAAAATACTCCTCATCTAACGAGTTTTTTAACGGACTTAACGACGAGGGACCAAATCCGAAACAAAATGCATATTGCAGTGGCTAAAGTGTAATTTTTAAATTGTAGGGACCAAATGTGTTACAAACACTAAACCTCAGGGACCATTTTTGTAGTTTACTCTTATTTTTTTAAGTTTCTTTTTCAAACTTAATTATTAAAATAAATGTAAAATTACTTAAGTACCCTTATATTTTAGTTAGTACCTTAATTTATAATGATTCGTCGTGCTATTATGACTGTTCATATGGCTGTAAACGAACCGAACGTTCAGCGAATCGTTCGTGAACCGTTGGGAGGGAAGTTCGTTTATGTTCGTTTATTTAATAAATGAACGAACATGAACACGTTTTTTGTTCGTTTAGTTAAATGAACGAACATGAACAATGGTCTCGTTCGTTCATTTATGTTCGTTAATGTTCGTTCGTTTATGTTCGTTTATGCCTGTTTATATATATAAACATATTTATATAATATGAAATTAATGTGTAAAATCATCAAGTAAATTGATCTTTTAGAATTTATTTTTTATGCCTCATAAGTTAACCCAGATTTTCATTTTGTTAAGGTATTTTTTTACGAACGAAATGATGAGTACAGTGGTTGGCTTTTGTTCATTTGGGTTCGTTCGTTTATGTTCATTTAAGTTCGTTCATTTACGTTCGTTTATGTTCATTTAAGTTCGTTCGTTTACGTTCGTTTAACTCTTAATGAACGAACATAAACGAACACGAACAAACAAAAATTCTTAACAAACGAACATGAACACAAAAAATCTCGTTCGTTTACTGTTCGTATTCGTTCGTTTGTTCGGTTAGGTTAAACGAACGAACATGAACAAGCCTCCGTTCGTGTTCGTTCGGTTCGTTTACAGCCCTAAGTCTGTTAAAAAAGACGCGTCATGGTTGGGTCATGGCTCGATAGCAAGACAAGTCTCCGCCGTTCGCGTTTCTGTAAAGCGTGACTCACGCTACGGCGCATCGCGGCGCACGTTTTTTGTAAGACGTAATTTTTTCTTTAAAAAAATAGTTTTTTTGTCTTTTGTATATTTTTACATTTTTATAGATTTATCTAATCACATCACTCACAGTTTCACGAATCCATAAACGTTGTAGAATAATGATTAAAACGAAGTTGTAAAATTACATATTTTCATGTTCTATTCTAAATATTTAATCAAAAATTAATTTTATAATATAATCTATATGATATTTTTTCTTGGGAAATTAATTAAAATACCCCAAGTTTGACCAACTGTTACCGAAATACCCTAAATTTTTTCAATTTTGCAAAAATACCCAAAATACCCGCGATGGATCCCGCGATCGCGGGCTAGGGCTGACGTGGCACGTACTTTGGGTACAAATGCCCAGCGAAGCCCCTCAACTTTGGCTGCGGTGCACTTTTGGTCCCTGCCCGCGATCGCAGCCCGCGATCGCAGCCCGCGATGGGCGAAAATTTACACTTTTGGTCCCTGAAAATTTACACTTTCAGTTCCTAAACTTAGACGAATCTTGCATGCTTTTACTGTTTTTTTCCACAATTATTGTACTTTGAAGACCGGTTTGTGGTTGAAATTCATTTGCATGTTTGAGATTTCATCCATAAATACCAGTAAGATGCAATTCACAATTCACACTTCCTCTTGCTTTCTTTCTTGATTTCTCTCTTGCTTTCTTTCTTTGAATTGTTTTCTCTCTTGATTTCTCTTCTCTCATTTAATCCACAAATGGCATCGTCATCAAACCCTAAGGCTACTCCTGAAAAAATGCCACCTCAAATCGAGGTCGCCATAGCAAAAAAGGAAAAGGAGATAGATGAACTAACAGAAGAGTGGAAAAAAATTATGGACAGGAAGGCAGTCCATTTGAGAAAGATCGAAGAGGAAGACAGGGAGATCAAAAGGATGAAAGGGGATATAAAAGCTAGGGAGGCTCGTGTTCGTCGAGAACAAGAAGTAATTCACCATATTCTGCAAGACTTCGCAATTATTCAAGCGAAGGTAAACGAGAAGCAAGCTTGGATTGATGAAACTAAATCAATTTTTAAGTAGGTGGTGGCTGTTTTAGTTGTTTTGTATTTTTTTTCTTGTTTTGTATTTTTTCTACTGTGTTGTTGTTTTGTATTTTTTGTTGTTAATTTATCTGAAAAGTAGTTTTTAAGCCGCTGAACCACGGTTAGGTTGGATACATCATGCAAGGTCAAGTCAGAGGTTACCTCATTCGTGGGCCTACTCCTCTTGTAGAATATATGACAACCCTCAACTCATTTGCTAAAGTGTGTGCGGGTTGTGGTACACAATGGCCATACGTGGTTGCAAAAGCAGAAGCCGTTGAAGAAGGGTCAGAAAGATTGAAGATGAAGAGCTTGTTGGATGGAATACAAACTAGCTGTGTTATCAATGTTCATTTAGAAGCATATGTATGTGTGTGTATATATATAATATGAAATGGGGTTTTGACAAGTTGGTATCACTGGACTCATTTAAGAATTGTGAAAATGGGTATTTGACGAATGATGATTCATGTGTGTTTGGAGCTGAAGTGTTTTAAACACACATGAATCATCATTCGCCAAATACCCATTTTCACAATTCTTAAATGAGTCCAGTGATACCAACTTGTCAAAACCCCATTTAATATTCTTCCCGTGAAACTTTCTCCTATTGCCATTCACGATATCTATAAACACATTCAAATAATAATAATTTAAAATGATTTAATGAATTAGTTAATATATGATTATTATGTTAATGCGATAGGAGTGTAAAACAAAATTGAAAAAAAATAAGAGATGTACCATAAATTAAATAATTAACTATAAGGTTATGAATTTTAATGTATAACTGTATATGATATATATTAAAATATATAAATCCAAAAAAATTCAAGATTGGGCTCATTTCGAACGTATCGAAGAGACGATTATAATGGTGTAATTTATTAAAATTAAAACGTATCTAATATGAATATATTTATCATTTACAAACTAGCTGTGTTATCAATGTTCATTTAGAAGCATATGTATGTGTGTAAATATATCATTTACAAATCAGTGTTTAGATCAACAGTATCAAGCTGTGACGGGCCCGGGGTGTGACTGACAGAATGTCTCCTTGGCACGGTTGAAGGGGCGGGATTTGGACACTCTCCACGAGTGTGTCCTACGCATTGGCACCGAGTACATCTTCGTTGTATCGAACTTTCACCACGTGATGGACGTCGGTCGTTCTTTCTCGGTCTCCCGGCCCTGTTCTTATCCATTAAAGGTGGATAGCATGGTGGAAGCGGGTCGGGTGGTGATAAACCAAGATCTAATCAAGATAGAGAAGATGTGAATTTGTCATCCATTGATTAAGAACACTGTATACAAGATATGAGTTCAGCACTTTCTCTCTCTAAGATATGAATGTGAGTTAAGTATGTCTAGAGTCCTACAAACTAACACACAACAAAACCTATTTATACTAAACACTTTACAAGGTGTAAACAACACAATACAACTCAATACATTGACTTTGACTTTGACCTTTCTATATTTAAACCTTGAAGACATATTGTACTAACAATCTCCCCCTTGGATTCAAGGTTTAAACAAATGCGATCAGCAAGCTTTAGCTTTCTAGAATCTTCAGTCTTCATCAAATCTTGTCAAAGTCAAAACGTCATCCAATCTTCAAACGACAAATAACGAACTTCTATCTTCGAACAGGAGAATATGAACCTTCACACAAAGCTTTTTAGAACCTTAAGCACAAGTTCAAGAAAAAGAGATCACAAAATGATCAATCGATTTTCCTCAAACTCTTGAAGAATTCTCCCCATTTCCATTGAATTGAGAATTTCATTCTTCAGTGTCGATCTTCATAAACGCGCGAGTTCAAAAGAAAGAGATCACTGAAATGATCAATCGATTTCTTAAAAACTCTTGAAGAATAAAACTCCCCCTATCATTTCTTGAAACGACATCTTCTTTCTACAAATCTCCCCGTTGACATTAAAACGAATCTTTGATTTTAAACTTTCTTTGACATGAAATTTATGTAGACATTCTCCCCCTTTTTCGATGAAAGTGAGCATCACGAGCATCGAAAATCTTTTCAATTTCAGTCACGGACAATCTCCCCCGACTCAAACAATTCTCCCTCTTGAAAATCACAAACAATCTTCCCATAAACGAATGATCTTGCTCCCCCTAAAAATAAGAATTATAGAGCAAATTCATTTTCTCCCCCTGAAAATTTGCATAAAAATCATATAAGCGCACATTTTAACAAACTTATATAAAGAAAATAGAATTCATTGAACAACATTTTATAACTAACAACATTTAATCATTTGAACACCAAACAAAAGAAATTTAACTTAATGAAATGTAACAGATATTTCCATCAAGTGAAATCAAATGCATGCGTTTGGATTCAAAAACAAGACATCATTGCATATCAAGTTAAAAATGTTCAGTTTCAACTCCTTTATTAAATCTATTTGGTGTGCTAGCATGCGAAATATGATTAGCAGCAAGCAAATGCACCTCTAAAACCTATAAGAATACTTTGCTCTTACTCACACTATTTGTCCAAAACCAGAATTTTCACAAATTTACAGGTTTATCGCGACTTTGTATTTTCCCCAAGTTTCAAGATGTGTGCTCTTAGGCATCTTTTCATATTGTGCACATTGGCAACTTTTATTATGTGCTCATTGGCATCTTTTATAATCAAACAGTTTATTAAGACTAAGATACACCGTAAACGTAACTTTCTAACTGGTCCTATAGCAGGATTTGGGTCAGCCGATCCCAGACCAGTTGGCCTTAGGGGCTAGGTGTCGAGCACCCCTTAACAGGATTTGGGTCAGCCAATCCCAGATCAGTTGATCTTAGGGGCTAGGTAACGAGTACCCCTTGGGACTTAATCTCCCAAACCAGATAGGCCACAGGCACAGACTATCAAACTGAATGATTTTATTATATATATATATATAATTTTTTTTATAGCATCTCAATCACTTGGTTCAAAAACGTAGTGCTTCTCCCATATTTTCGTTTCCATTCATGATTAAGACGAATAGGCTTTGTGAGCATTGTATTCTAAATAAGTCTTGATTTACACAATTTTGCGTTTATATCAAAATCTCAAACATGTTTCGCTGACCTTTCGACTTATTTCAGAAGCGAAAGTAGAAACAAATATAACTCCGACGGTACAAAAATGCTCGTAAAATCATCCTTAACACACATTTTATTCATTGAATGAAAAATTGAAGAATTTTTCACTTCATTGAATTAAATTTGTGAAGGTTCAAACTTTCAACGTTAGTAGACATAAAATATAACACAATGTTACCTTTAAGCACATGTCCTCAAAATAGAAAGATATGACAGTGAAAGGATATCACCTGATAAGTACGAGTTCTAAACTGATATGTTTAGAAGTCATAGTCTTTGAAGTACGGGTTCTAAACTGATTTGTTTAGAAGCCTTTACCGTTGAAGTACGGGTTTTGAACTGATTTGTTCAAAAGCCATTACCTTTGAAATCCGGGTTCTAAACTGATGTGTTTAGAAACCATTACCGTTGAAGTCCGGGTTTTGAACTGATTTGTTCAAAAACCATTATCTTTTATATCTCTCCCCCTACAAAATACCAAAAGATTTACCAGATATCCCATGTATATATTAAAAGATAGAAAACTCCCTGAAATCATGTGATGGTCAATGTCTTCTTTGAAAGCACAAGTACTTCATCTTCCGAGAGTTCAACGCTTGTCTCTAAATCTGCAAAACAGATTAAGTAGATTTTGGTACCCAACGAGTCTTAGGTCCTAACACGTTAAGCGGAGCTCTATAAGAAGGAAAATGGTAAGTACCATACCAATATTGAACATAATTATTATTAACAAAATCAGTATTTCCGCAATAAGAATTAACAAAAGAATTAACTTTCGTTGTAAAATTCTTATTTGGAAATGATGATTTTGGTACATCTTTTCCAGGAAATTTACCTTTTACCTTCCATTGCATGTTGACTCTTTTGTAGGAGGGAAGATTATCATAGTATTTGGAAGACATATCTACAGAATGCTCGTAGAAAATGTTAGAAGGACGCATCGGACATTCTGAAAAACACTCGGAGTTGTTGAACGACCTCACTTTGTCTTTTAAGGCATTTCGATCCTTTGTCATCAACTCGAGCTTCTTCCGAATATCACAATTCACCCTCTTTTCCTTCATGATATATGTAGATAAACCCGCCAAATTCTTTGTGAGTTTCCGAATTTCTTGCTGAAAAATCTTCCGTTCTACAGAAAAATCATCCATTACGCTCCTTGCTTGAAACTCAGCTTTCTTTCTCTTTTCTAACTCACTTCTTTCCAAATCCAACTCCTCTTGCAGTTCAGAAATTTTCTCTGAAAGCTTCCCATTCTTTACTTCAAACTCTTTCCTTTTAACCTCAAACTCGGCTCTTTCCTTCTCCACCTTTTTCTTCTCTAAAAATAATATTTTCTGAAAATCTGAGTTCTGCTTGGAAAGTCTTTGGAATTGGAGTTCAAAAGCTTTGTTATCTTCACAAGCTTTAGTCTTCATCTTCAATGCCTTCTTAAGATCATTAATTCTTTGAACTAGACCTTCTCTTTCTTTCTTGTGATCTTCTCTTTCCATAACCAACAGATCTTTCACTTCTTGTAATCTCCTTGTAAGCTCGGAAATTTTCTCTTTCTCGTCTTCTCTTTCAACTTTCTTCTCTTCTATTTTCTGAAAATCAACTTTCTTTTCCTCTGCATCTGAATGATCTTCTTTGTGATTTTCAGATTCTGATGTTATCTGATTTACATCCTCCCTTTCAACTTTCTTTTGTTCCTTTACCTTGAAATCAACCTTTGATTTATGCAATAGCTTCGACAACTCGTTCCACATCTGCAAAGGGTAATTTTTATACACTTCAACCTGTTTGTAGATGTGAGGCGAAATTTTGAGAATAGCAAAGAGTAAGTTTGACGAAGCATCCTTGTCTGCTTTCTTCCGTTTAATCTCATCTTCAGTAAAATCTTCCGCCCTTTTATGTATGATCAACGGACCTTCGGTGAAAGATTTTATCATATAATCTCCGTCTTCTCTCCTCGAAATAAAATCAATAAAAGAAATCGTCCATTGATCAAAATTTGATTCTTTGATTAGCACCGGAGGACGATTACCTGAAGCTTGATAATTCATCTTGAAAAAAAATATATAAAACCTTTTCTTGAAAAACTCTAAAAATGTATGAAATACACTATAGAAAAAATTTGATTATAAAAAAATTTCTCAAAATACTCTTTTTTTTTCTTTTTTTTCCGAGAAAATAACCAAGTCAGATGAACAGTAAAAAAAATCGACTACGTGTCAGTTTTCGCAAGCAACAGTTGCGAAAACTACCAGTTTTCGTAAGCTGAATAAACGAGAAGTCAAGGTTTTCGCAAGCAACGGTTGCGAAAAGTCACTGTTGCGAAAAGTTTCCTTAGAAAAAACCTGAAGACAGGTTTGCGTGAATGTGGGATGCGAAAAGTCACTGTTCTCGTGAATGAAGCTTGCGAAAAGTTCCTGTTCTCGTGCCTTTGAGATGCGAAAACTATACTTGGATTCTGAAAACCTTCAAAGGATGATGAATCTTTCGAAAAGTAATATGAATCTTGCGAAAACCACGATGAGTCTTGCGAAAACTTCAAATCTTGCGAAAAGTTCACAAAAATCCTCAAAAACGTCTGAAATATGAATATCTATGCACGAAATTTCACAGATATCTCGAGTTCAAAACCCAAAAATTCACAAATCTTCAAAATTGAACCTCAAATCGATGAAATTGGCCTTCGAACCCTTCTTTAATCACGTTCCAAATCAGATCACGAATCTATTGATACCAAATTTGAAGCAATTCGATCACAAACAAAAAATTTTGAATTTTTTTTTTCAAGAAATCAATCAAATTTTCTTGAAGATCTTCACAAAAATTTGTGTATGATCACTGAAAAACACTCTCTGAATCTGATCCTGCTCTGATACCAATTGATAATCCAAGATCTTCATAAACGCGCGAGTTCAAAAGAAAGAGATCACTGAAATGATCAATCGATTTCTTAAAAACTCTTGAAGAATAAAACTCCCCCTATCATTTCTTGAAACGACATCTTCTTTCTACAAATCTCCCCGTTGACATTAAAACGAATCTTTGATTTTAAACTTTCTTTGACATGAAATTGATGTAGACATTTTTTTTTCTTTTTTTCTTTTTTTTGCAGGGGGTCCAGCTGGGTTTATTACCTCCACGTATGTTTTTCGGTAATATTCGGACGTGAAGAAAGGTACAGCCAAGTCGCTGCAATCTGTACGACCCATATATGTTGCTGCAGCGATGGCATGGCCGCACGGTAACCCAGATTTATCCCATTCGCGACACGAACAAATGTGGTCTTTCATATTCACAATCGCGTTAATATAGTCATCATGCACCTCGTACTTCCCATACCCGATTGCTCTTACCGGCCATGTCGCCGCACGACGCGCCCTGTACTGAACGATATTCTCCGTCGTTGGTGTGAGTGCATTTTGTATCTTAGCTCCTTTTAGGCGTCGAATTTGGTACCACTCTTGTTGAAAGGCCCGAAAGTAGTCCATAAGATTAACAATCGGACATCTACGCGCAAAACGGGAGAGTGCATTCACAGACTCTGCACTATTCGAGGTCAGAATGTCATACCGTTGTCCAGGAAAATGGGTCGCGGACCACCTCTCCGGTCCAGCATCGTCAAAGACTTTGGCTGCTTCCTTGACACTGTATCGTAGCATATTCATGTACTTGTTAAACTCCCGATCCGTATATGCTCTGCATGCCGCCCAATAGACATCCTTGTAGGTGGTAATACGTTTGTCCTTGGATTTGGCGTTCATCTCCAAATGTCGACAACATATGGCGTGAGGGGCGTTTGGGTACATGGCAGAGATTGCGGCGCTTATGGAAGGAGCCCTGTCAGACATAAACACCAACCCTTGCGGGTCTTCGATAGCTTGTCTCAACATGGACAGAAACCAAGTCCACTCGTCCCCGGTTTCGGACTTGCCTACGCCGAAAGCTACTGGAACGATGGAGTTATCCCCGTCCATGGCAACCGCCAGGAACATCATACCCAAGTAACGGCCCTTTAAATGGGCTGCGTCTATTATCAGGACACGACGTAGATTTTCCAGAAATGTGCGGATCTGCAAAAACATAGGTTAAAATGTTATAGTTTATAATGTGTAAATGTTATAGTTTATAATGTGTAAACATATGACGTGTTAAAATACGTACCGCGGGTCCAAGGGCCACAAAGCACATCTACGTGAATCGGTCCGTAGCTGCGTGACAGTACCAGGGTTCTGCAGCTGCAAATTATATAAATATGTCGGGAGTCGTTCATACGACTCCTCGAACGTGCCTCTCACCATAAACAGTGCATGGCAGCGCGCACGCCACGCTTGGTGGTAATCAATCGTGACGCCGAACTGCCGGTGAACGTCGTGGACGATGTCCTTTGGACGCAATGACCTGCTAACATCAAGAAATTTGTTTTTCAGGATCGCACCCAAAGTATTTTTGCCGGCTTGTTTGTGGTGGGGATTAAGTTGCGTCCTCGTACAAGTGTGTACATCGTGCAACTTTCTAATCATTATCGCCCCTCCTTTGGGACCCGTGTGAATCGCGTACAACCTCCACTCACACTTTTCTCTAGCACATTCAACTACGTATTTGCTTTTGTCAGATGCCCGCACGCGACTTTGGAAACCCTCTTCCAAGAACTTGAGTCCGATCTGACTTGCTAAGAGATCCTTCGAATCGAATATCTGACCTGCTGTTAAACTTTCACTGCGAATATAAGGTGTAGGTTCGTAGCTTTGTGTCTGGGTATGGGAGTCTGGAAGAATAGGGGGCATATTAAAAAAGTCATTTATCTGACTACATGATTTTCTACTAGGGGTATATTCTTCGTGATCATCATTATCGGTGTCTGATCTGTCTATTTCAGAATTACCCGTTCTGAAAACGTGGGTTTCGTCATCAGCAACCCCAGCAGTACGCCATTCGTGTGGTTGTGGTGGTTGTTGTTGTTGAGAATCAGGCTGCTCTATTTGTTGAGAATCAGGATGCTCTATTTGTTGAGAATCACCCTCCTCGTCACCGTCGTCGTCACCGTCGGATACGCCGGGATACACAAAGAGTAATGGGGGTCTTTCTGAATCGACTGCAAGGTGCAGAAAAGTAGAGATATCCCCATCGTTGGATAAATCCACAAATGACCCATCGCCATTTTTAAATACTAACTTGCAAATATCAGAAGAGTTGATTCCACATTTTTGCATGGCATATGCAACAAACTTCTGATAAGTGTAGTTTACTGACACTTTTACACCATGCTTAGATTTATAAGCAAAATTCCACTCATTGTTATCTTGCACCCATTCACCATCAAAACAGAAATATAGATTAGCTTTTGCAACAGATGAACTCATTTTTTCAGTAGTATCTCAAACACAAAATATTGCAGAAAGAAATATTCCAACAATGAAATCGTTGTGTGGGGATTATGGCTTGAATTTTACGTCTATTTATCAATGAAACAACCAACATATCAGAAAACCAATCTCTCATTTCATCCACAAACTGGTATTCCAAAAACATTGATTTAACATTGATTGAAACATGCAAATGAATTTCAACCACAAATCGGTCTTTAAATTGCAATAATAGTGGAAAAAACAGTAAAAGCATGCAAAATTCGTCTAAGTATAGGGGCTGAAAGTGTAAATTTTCAGGGACCAAAAGTGTAAAATTTCAGGGACCAAAACTGTAATTTTTTGGGCCATCGCGGGCTGCGATCGCGGGCAGGGACCAAAAGTGCACCGCGGCCAAAGTTGAGGGGCTTCGCGGGGCATTTGGCCCCAAAATACGTGCCACGTCAGCGTATCCCGCGATCGCGGGACCCCATCGCGGGTATTTTGGGCATTTTTGCAAAGTTGAAAAAATTTAGGGTATTTTGGTAACAGTTGGTTTGACTTGGGGTATTTTAATTAATTTCCCTTTTTTCTTTCTATTATGAATTTACATTTTTAATATTATTATCTGATTAAAATAATAAATAGAAAACATATGTGTATATATATATATATATGTCTCGCCTTGAAAAACATCGTGATGGTGTTGACCTCGCCGGCACGCTACGCAATACGCCATTTGAAATGCATAGGTAGGCAAATACCCCTTTTAACATGAAAGCAAAATTGATGGGTAATTACTTTAATGAATGTTTTAAAATATATGCATTTTTCTTGTGAATATGTGATCCCGTTTGCAGGCGGGTTATCGTCAAAACTTATTATTAACATGCATGAGCTTTTAAACATTCTTTAAAGAAAAATGCAACATGAGATGGAAAACGTGAACAAGATTATCGAACGAATCAAGATCACCCAAAACCAAAATCGTAAAAATTTATAAATGAAAAAAAGAGAAGGGTTATCGAACTGGTTACAATATTTTGGCCAGGGACCAAAACCAGAAACTGAACCGGTATCTTTTTATAACACAACATAAATCATTCATTAAAATTGAAAGAAAGACATGCAGCCTACTTGTTCCATTGATATGGTTGTTATCTTGACATTTTTCACATACTTTAATTAGTGTGTTTTTAATTAAGCACCTCTGGATTCCTCAGCAGGCATATCATCTTCATCATGGTAGATGTTTTCAGCCATCTGCCATATTTGAAGTATGTTATCTTCTGCAACGCTTGCAACGATCCAGTCTTCACATGGATTCCATGAGAAATCCGATACTTTACTTGTATGCCCACCGTGGATAAACAGCAACTCTGGTGGCCCATCCTCTGCATCCTCCGCCGTTTGTTCCTGATCAATCCTATCATCCAAAACAACAATACTCAATTCTATGTCACGTGTTACCCAAAATATGAATAAAAACAAACTAGGTTACATTTTCATTCAATTTGCCATTTACAAAATGATGCGGAAAAAGAAACCAAGTGTTAATGGATTGTTCCAAGTGCATACCTACTAAGATCCCACACCATGAGTCTCCTACCAAGGCAACAAGAAGCTAAAATTGTCTCATTCTGTGGGTTCCATCCAACTTGGAACACCTCCTCCCTGTCGTAACATGATACAGCAAATTGATTGGCACTTTAAAAAAGAAAAAAGAAAAAGAAAATGATGGACGTGTAAGAACTCTTACTTGTGACAGTCAAAGGTATGGAGGGCAGTGTTGATTTTTCGTAAATCAAACAACTTCACGGTCTTGTCTGTTGACCCCGTTGCCAAAACCCACTCGTTAAAAGGATTAAATGCTAAGCAATTAACCTGTCTCAAAAACGTGAATAAATCATAAATTCCCGTAAATGTATGCAGTGGTTCCTCCCAAACCAAGTCCTCTAGAAAAAAAAGGTTTCTTCCTCGGAGACATAATCCCAATAAACTTCCTCCGTCCCAAAATAATAGTCCACTTTCAAAAGTGTCTATGCTTAACTATGAGATGGAGAATTTCATTACTCTCACCATAAATAAGGGTAAAATTGTCATTTAGCTACTTAAAAAGTGTAGTAATTACACATTCCTAAAACGGTGTGCCTTTTTTATTGTGAACATTTATTTTGGGACGAAGGGAGTATAAGCTACAGGTTCAAGAGCATTGGGATATAAGGTATGAGTTGTCCACGATAGTACTTAACCCCACATAAGAGATATGGTAGTCCACAATCCTTGGCATCATTATGAGTTGTCACAAAATAAGTGTCAACTTTCAAAAGTAAAAGTCTAGGCATTGCCTAGGACACCCTTCCAAAAAAAACTTCTCCATAATTAGGAGTAAAATTGTCCTTTTGTAAATTAAAAAGTGTAATAATTACACATTCCTAAAACTGTGTGCATTTTTCATGGTGGACATTTACTTTGGGATAGAAGGAGCATTAGTTTTTACACTAGGATCAATTGATATTTGATAAAGATAAGCAAAAAAATGAAATCTCATACATACCTCACTTTGATGAGCCATAACACTTTGGATAGGCTTGGTAACTGATGGAGACCGGAGATCCCATATGTGCAAGTATTGATCATCACCACAAGAACCAAATAAATATTCATGCCTCAAATGCCATGCTACATCTTCTACAACACCATCGTGAACCTATCAAACATCAAAAGCTTATTGGCCACATTCTTGTATGCATGTATGTGTAACAAGAAAAAATATCACATCATAATCTACATAAGTATTCGTGTACCTTGAATATTTGCATAGCATCGAGAGTTTTGTTTTTGGGGGTTCCATTAATATCCCACAGGCAAATTTGGGCATCATCAGAACCGCTCAACAAATGACCTTGCTTGAACTTACTCCATGATAGACCATATCCTTCAGTGTTATGGCCCCGTAATCTCATATCAGGACTGCACGCTCCATCTAGAGGAGGCTTAGATGGGTGTTTGCTATAATCAAAGACATAGACTTCTGCACTCACTGTCTTTGTGGCAATAATGAAAGGATTTTGGGGCATATAACGAGCCCTGTTCACCTCTCCATCATGATTTATTTGCTGAATTATTTGTACCTGTAACAAAAAATCATATACAGTAAAAGAAAGATGAGCCAATTTTAATGAATACATACAAGAAAAGTAAAGGCAAAAGTATAAATGATGGGGGAGGGGGGGTATTGTATATAACTCTTTGAACCTACTGACTTCAAAGAACATTCCCTAGACCTTACAAAACTGCCGAAAGTCCCTAAAGTCCTTAACTTTCTGGAAGTTGCAATATAGACTCTAAAGTGGCAAATAAGATCCTGACTTCAAGAATTTTGCAGACAAACCCTTAACTTCCTGAATTTCTAAAATGACACTTGGATTTAAAAGATAGTGCAGAAAAATAAAAATACCATGAGATGATCATCATATCCCAAGTTAAACAAAATCTCAAAATAGTTTGACTAGAAGAACGTATGGATAAAAGTTTCCAGCAAGGGCTAGAACATCAAATAGGGAGGAGTCCTCGAAAGAAAGGATGGACCACATAGATTGTTATTCCCTAACCCTAGTTCCACAAGAAGAGAAAACTAACTACTACCCAAATGGCAATTACTTCTTTATTGAAGTCATAACCTTACAAAACATATGAATCTTTGCTTAACTGTCAAAAATCACTAACCTTTGCTTCTCGTGCAACATTAACCAATATTCAATTGTAAGATCACACCATAATGCAGTCACATGGACACAATGACAGACCCAAAAACACCTTCCCAAGATATCGCCAACAGAGCGCAACTTCGAATATGGAAATTAAAGGGATCAAATAGCCAACGGTTATTCGGTTAATCAACGAAGAAAAGACTAACTAAGCTGGGATACTGACCAAGTCGACATTTTCACAAACTGTACGAACACAAGCTCTTATTTTTCATATTTGCAACTCCTTACTTACAGTTCAAATCACCATCAACCATTTATTTTTATATAAAACACTATAAGGCTTCATAAAGTTCGATTAACAATTAAAAGACACCAGTCTTCCTCTCAATCAAGATACCAGCAACTGAAAGAAAATTAATATACAAAAAGCACCAAAACTCATCAAACACATAGAATTACATAGAATTACCACTCAAAAATAAATATAAATCAGCTTCTAAACCTAAACCCTACAAAACCGTAAAAAGGATAACAATAAACAACGCAACTATCGATTTCAAACAAAATCACCACAACGCAACGTAAGTACAAACTCACAAACACTAACCTTGCCATTGGCGCAACCAAACCCCCCAAAATCGGATCGATCGTCGTCATAATGACGAGCATCGTACTCAGCATCTTCAAGAGGTAACTGAACCTGAGCGAGCATAAGATAATTAGGCTCATTCTCTGATGTGTGAGTTCCGAGAATCAGCTTCTGGACGGAGTAGTCTTTTCCGGCGGGCTCATCACGGTCGGGAAGCCATTCGACGGTGAGCGAAGGCCACTCGAGCGCATGTGTGATGACCAAATCGTACAAAAACGGTGTGTTTTTCTTCCAAATTTTGTACTCTTCGTTGATGAGTCTCTCCTCTATCTCCCCTCGCATATCGTCTTCATCTTTCCCCATAATATTGTTGAAATTGCAGTTGATTTTGGTGTGCAATGAGCGTGAATCGAAATTGAAAGATTTGATTTTGGGGGTTCTTTCAGAATCGGAGGGAAGGGGAGAGACGAGAGAGAGGATTGTGATTGTCGCTTTTGGTAAACGAGTGAAGGGTTTTACCGTATGACTTGTTGTTGGGCCGATGGTATTTGGGCCCAAAAAGATATTTCATGGAGCTTTGTAAAACATTTGGAGGGAGTTTGTTTTAAGAAAATTTTCAAATATTGGTTTTGTTTTTTTTTTTTTCCCGAGTACATGTTTGGATAACCATAAGCTAGTTTTTTGAAACGTTACTTAGAGTAGTTTTTCAGTAGTTTTTTGAAACGCTACTTGAAGTAGTTTTTCAAAGAGTGATTTGGTCTATTTTTGGGTTTATTATGGACTTTTAAGTAAAAAACAACATAACATCTATTAATATAATATTATTAAAAAAATATTATACTGGATTATAAGAGAAAACGTATATCTTTAAAATTAGTAATTCATTGAGTAAATTGGGGAAAAAAAATTAACGAGTTTGCTAACATTAGGTGGGATTTTAGAAAAATATTGAGCAAGTCGAATGACGATTTAGAATTTTGTATTTTGATTTTTGATGGATTTTCAGAATTTGTTGATTTGGGGAACATGACTATTGACAAGGTTAAAATAAAAAACCTGTTGTATTGGATGATTTTTTTTTATTATGTTGTAAAAGTTGAACCTATGGCATGAAAACTATATATAATTAATATGTGTGTTTTGACGATCAGTCCAACCCGCTCAAAAAAAGTTCAAACCATAGGTCGGACGGACCAGACTAGATGGTATGGTTATTTTTTTATACCGGACTAGACCGCTAAAAACGCCTTGTTTGACTTTGTTCGACCAATTTGAGCTCAGTTTTTTCAACACCCTTAGTATTTTTTTTTATCGGATAACATTTTTGGTGATGAGATTTATTGTTGGCCTCAATGATAGGACACTCAAAAGGACGCAGTGACATTTTTAATAATTTGAAACTTAAATGGCATTATTGTAGGCAAACGTGGAGCTTAATGTAGCGTAACATTCCTCATAAACATGTCTTAACTGACCATGTTAATACAAGTTAATATGGAAATGTTTAGCATAGATGAATAACAGTATAACACGTCCATATTCTTGATGAATATGTCACATGTAGCGTTATGGGTGGTTCCAAGAGCCCATATATATACATATATAAGGGTGATTCAAGGAAGAACTCGATAGTTTGTAAAATTGTGATAGTCAATCCCAACCACAAATCATAACAGAAATTAGAAAATTAATAAGCTTGGTAATGTTGACTTAAAATTTTAATTAAGGGCATTTTTTGTTTTTTTAGAAGTCTGGTCTCTCCTCTCTCATCTCTTCGACGAACCTTCTTCTAGCGAACACCATGTGAACACAAAATACACACTGTGATACCCTCTATAAAGCAACGAAACAACTAAAACTGTAGGTGGGTGGAGTCTGTGAAAACACCATAAAAAATAATACTCATTGTGATACCCAAAATATATACAAGATTCCCATTATGATACCCTTTGTGAAGCAACAAAAATCATGGGAAAAAAACATACAAGTTGCACACAACACAGTGTAAAACAAAGAAAATGACGAAAAACATACAAGACATAGGCATATATGTGTTAGGTGCATTGTCGTCTAGAACCAACAGTTTGAAACAAGTGTATATTTTTCTTGCAAATCTTTCATATAACCGCAAAAGGTACTTTCTTGTACGATAAAAATAAGGAACAATATTTTGAAATCCATCGAGCTATCATAAAAATACTTTCGCGATGCCTTCTAAAGTTTCAAATATATGGTTAAACCATCATAACAGGTCCAAGTGTTTTGAAACACGCTTATTTCTTGTGTCTTAACCACAAGCATGCTAGGTCACACACCAATCGACCTTTAAAAACGAGAATTTGGAAAATTAAGTTTGTTGAAATATTTTTTGGGTAAACCGAGATATTTAATCTCATGTAGCCAGTGACTTCTCGTTAATTACCATCGGTTTCTGCCAAGCCTGATGCAGTGGTTGTCGGTTTCACATCAGATGATGACTCGTACTCAATCGGTTCGAGTTTTTTGGTTGGCGAGGACAACAACATTGCACCAAGAGGAGTCTCTAGGGGAGTGGACATTGAACTTGTTGCTTGGTTGACGAACACATCTGCATCAACCGGTTCCTTTAGGAATACTTCTGGGTGCTCATGGGCAATGTCAAAAAGTTGTTTGCTAAGTCGTTCTATTGGTGAGAGAATTAATTGAGCAAGGACAGATCTTTTACGTTTAGGAGGGTTTTCAAAAATCGACTCACTCGGTCCTGCACACCAACAAAACTATATTAGTAGATTTAACAAAGTTACACGATTGTCTAATAAAGATATATCTGCAATCTAAACCCATAAAAAATATAACAATTTGAAGTATACTATCAAAATTAAAAAACGATATTAGTTACAAATCCAACGATAATCTTTTATTATAAAATCAGTAAACAACAACATAAATATATAGCTCTTAAAATGAATGTTTAAAAGAGTGATTAATGTCCAAATATAACATCTCAAATAAAATTCTTCCATATATGTTACATAGGAAAATATACTGGAAATTCACTTGCATAATGCAACATCTAATGAGGATCATTGTTTAGTAAGACCATTCGTACCCGTTTGCAAAAAACCCAAAAGCCCACAGCGCCACATCAGCGCCACATCAGCTTTTCTATAAACCCACTCCAAACCCAAAAGTGAAGTACTCGTTTGCAAAAAGCCCAAAAGCCCTAAATGCCACCTCATTTTTTTAATTCTTTTATTTATACATTTAATTATTTAACAAAATAAAAATATTTATATATTTTATAATAAATAAAAATAAGATAAATAATAAAAATTAAAATTCATATCATTCATTAAAAAATTAAAAATTACAAAATACAAAAATCTAAAAAATTAAAAATTACAAAATACAAAATTACCCAAAATTATGATATTTTCTAATTCTCTCTTTCTTCGTCAAAGTTGCCTTCAAAACGTCTCCCGTAAGGTGATCATGCGGGGTTATGAAAAACTCGAAGTCTTTCTCAAATCGATTTTCTCGTTCTCTTTCTCGTTCGAGATCCAACTTCTCTCGTTCGAGTTGCAACTTTTCTCGTTCTATGGAATTTTCGAGTTCGAGTTTTTTCATTTTATACTCCATCGTATCATCCGCATGAACGTTGAACGCGTTTAAGGTTGTCAACCATTTTGAAACATTTTCGTCCGATATCGACCCGGCCGTACTACTCGTTGACGTTTTTTTCGCCTTATTTCTTCCGATGGGTCGTTGAAGTTGCTCGACCTCGTTGACATCTTCATCGGAAGGTTTCGTACGTTTCGAACCCCGCGATGAATTTGTCGTCATGGTTGGAACGGTTGAAAACCAAGCTCCGGGTCTTCTTGCGGTTGCGGTGTATCCGGTCGGTTACGACGGGATGTAGGTGTTTTGTTTGGATTCATGATGAAATTTGAGAGAGTTTGAGAGAATTTAAGAGGTGTGAAAAATATAAGGGTCGAGGGTTAATATATATAGTGTGATTAAATTGGGAAAAAAAAACCCCCAAAATAGCCGTTTCCAAACCGTTGGAATTCAAATTTTTGAAAAAAAAATTAAAAAAAAAATAAATGGGAAAGCTCGAGCGGGTTTGGGAACCCGAGTGGGGAAGCCCGCACCCAATCCCGGCCCCCCGCATCGGTTGTGCAAGAAGCCCGCAGCAAGCCCGAGCAAGAAGCCCGCAGCAAGCCCGGGTGGGCGGTTGGCCTAAGAGTTTTTGACTATTAATAAAATATATTAAAATAGTCATCAATAATAATAAAACAAATAAAGTTTACTAATTAAATGACAAGATAAATTGATTTTTTTAATGAAAAATATCAAAATAACATAAAAACGATCAAAATCACGTGTGATAATCAGTGCATCATTTTTTATGTGTTTGTGAAATAAAAAACTATAACTAAAAGGTTTTATATTACAAATCAAATATATGTGAGGGAAAATCATGTGAAATAATACAATTTGATAATAATACTCACATATATGACAATATATGAGATGCTCAAATAATAGGCCTAAATATATAGAGGGAGGTTCAGGAAAAAATGAAAAAAATAAAGAACACCCTGGTAGCCGTTCATCTGGATGGTATAATTGAGTTTTTTTTTGGTTTTATGCACGTGTGTATGTTACAAATTACTTTTATGCACCGGTACATATCGTCTAGATAAACGACTATAAAGATGTTCCTTAGTTTTTCATTTTTTAACGTTTTTTCCCATGAAACATAACATATATAGGGGGTTGGTTTCGTGAAAAGTGTCAAATTTGGTTAGAAGTGGTTATCAACCATTGGATGAGAAATTGACGAACATTAAGATGAGATGCACCAAATCAATTCTCTTTTAGGTCGCAATTCATAGAAAGGTATTTGATTAAAAGTGATCAAGGTTTAAAACCAAAAATGACACTTCTCACATATTATACATATATATATATATAGGGATGGGATCAGGAGAGAACAAGGAAAAATGAAAGAACCGAAGAACTCATCCAAGCCATTAGATTAAGATGATCCAATGGTTATGAATTAAAAGGCAGTTATAACCAATTTTTTTAATAAAAAAAGGTATTTACCCTCTGTTTTTAAATTCAAAATTTGCGAAGTATGACAGAAATTAAAGCGAAACAAATTACACCAAAAAATTCATCATTTTATTATCTTTAATTTGACATCAATTTTGATATATTTTTTCATCCATTTTTTCATGGTTCTTCGGTTCTTTCTTTTTTCAAGGTTCTCCCTTGATCCTTACCCTATATATATATATATATATGTATGTATATATATGTATGTATATATATATATATATATATACATAGAGAGAGGGAAAGGGGAGGGGGTTCATGAACTCTACAAATATTAAAAGGGCAAGGCTAATGGCGTGATATTGACCACATTTCTGATCCCTATTTGCATTTTAGTGGGTTGGTTTGGTATGAGAAGTTATGGGAAATAGTATATTACAGCATCTCTAATTCGTGAATTTCTAATGATCGTCGTGTTCCGCATGCTGGATCCTCTACTATTCTATGTTCTTCCCGGAAGCGTGCTAATCCCATAAAACCAAAAATGACACTTCTCACATATTATATATATATATATACATAGAGACAGGGAAAGGGGAGGGGGTTCACGAACTAATCGGCGGACATGTATGGTTAGGTTCCATTTGTATACTTGGTGGAATTTGGCATATCTTAACCAAACCCTTCGCATGGGCTCGATGCGCACTTGTATGGTCTGGAGAGGCTTGCTTATCTTATAGTTTAGCGGCTATATCTGTCTTTGGTTTCATTGCTTGTTGTTTTGTCTGGTTCAACAATAACGTTTATCCTAGTGGGTTTTACGGACCCACTGGACGAGAAGCTTCTCAAGCTTAAGCATTTACTTTTCTAGTTAGAGACCAACGTCTTGGAGCTAACGTGGGTTCCGCTCAAGGGCCTACCGGTTTAGGTAAATATTTAATGCGTTCCCCGACTGGAGAAGTCATTTTTGGAGGAGAAACTATGCGTTTTTGGGATCTGCGTGCTCCTTGCCTATTTGTACAGAATGGTAAAGAGGCCTCTAATGAGTTACAGACAGAGTTCGAAAAGGTCAAATCTTTGATCATTCCATCATCTATGATTGAGTTGCGAAAACTTCTGGATAGGTATCCTACATCTGAACCGAATTCTTTCTGGTTAAAGAATATCTTTCAAGTTGTTCTGAAACAATTAGGAGATTCTCTGCTATTGGGGTTATTGGGTGGTGGTCCCGCTTATGGGGTCAAATCAATACGTTCTAAGAAGAAATATTTGAATATCAATCTCATCGATATCATTGATCTCATAAGTATCATACCAAATCCCATCAATCGAATCACTTTTTCGAGAAATACGAGACATCTAAGTCATAAGTAAAGAGATCTATTCAGTGATAAGAAAAAGAAAAAACGTGAACGGGGACTGGATTGATGATAAAATAGAATCCTGGGTTGCAAACAGTGATTCGATTGATGATGAAAGAAGAGAATTATTCGTTCAGTTCTCCACCTTAAGGACATAAAAAAAGGGAAGGACAAGGCTAATGGCACCCCTAACCATAACTAATGACACCTTTAAGACTAGTGATGTGATGTTGTTTTTTTATCTTTTTGTACTTTTTTTTGTCTTCTTGTTACTTCTTATTTTTGTATTATTTATCTTTTGTATTTATTGATTAATATGATGTTTTATTTATTCTTTTGTTTTATTTATTTATACAAAATTTTAATTATGTAAACGTTAATTTTTATGATATAAATTTTTGTAAATATATTTTTTTTCTCAACGTTGAATTCTTTTAATATTATTAGTATGAGTTATTATTTTTTTTCTTTTGTTTTCTATTTTGCTTTTATTTATTTTTTTAAAAATTTACACTGTTAACTAATAATAACTTTTATTTATTCTTTTAAACCCTCTATTTGTCTCTCTGTAATAAACAAATGAATAGTAACTCTCTCAATATAGAGGAACACTATTTATACTCTCTATTTCATGAAAGTACCACATTCATCCGATACATCGCATGAACCATTATGTACATCGACATATTTTACAGAAATTCAATGAAATTCGACGAAATGAAGTAATTAATTTAAAGAATCAATGAGAATCCAAATGCAATTAACGGTTTAGATGAAGGTTGCACGAGTCAGAGGCGAATCCACCCTTTGTGGGCAGGGGTCCTAGGCCCCCAACAAACCCACCAAAATGTTTGTAATTAAGCTATAAAAAATAATTTTTTTAATAAATTTTCTTATTGGGCCCCAACAAGAAGAAAGCAAGGCCCTATGCTCGACTGGACTCGGCTTGTTCAAAATATAAAATATAAAAATTACAA
The DNA here is from genome assembly GCA_033807775.1 of Saussurea involucrata. Lineage (NCBI taxonomy): Eukaryota > Viridiplantae > Streptophyta > Magnoliopsida > Asterales > Asteraceae > Saussurea > Saussurea involucrata. Next base: position 35,789,384 of record CM066323.1, read on the forward strand.
ACCTCATTCAACCAATCACAGTTTTTCATTTTTTTCATAACTATGAGGGTTGATTAGTCAAAATTATATAAAACAATTTCATCAAGAATATATGAGAATTGATTAATCAAAAACATATGAAACAAATTTAAACAAAATGAGAAATACATGAAACAATTTCATTTTTACATGGAAACAAAAATATATGAAACAATTTCATCAGGAAAAAAATCATATGAAACAATTTCATCATATGAATACATTCATGAAACAAATTCATTCAATTTTGCAATGAAAACGTAGGTTTATAAAATAGTCTTGGCCTATATATATAATATGTATAACAATATAAATGTAACAATTTTAATAAATATCTAAAGTAATATGTAAATAAATATACATATATATATATACTAATATAAATATGAGAATATAAACAAATATGTATAATAATATATATGAATATTAATATAATAATATATAAATTGTAATATATAGATATATAAAAGCAAAAGTTAAAAAATTATAAAACAAAAATAATAATCGAATATATATATATATATATATATATATATATATATATATATATATATATTGAGTTGATGGGTTATGAATAGGGATGGAAACGGGGCGGGTATCAGGCGGGTAGTGCATCCCCCGACCCCGACCCCTGTTTAAGCCCCACGTCCCCGTCCCGACTAATCCCCGACGGGTTCGGGGGAGAAAATCCCCGACGGGTACTGGGAACCCGTTGGGTACCCGTTTACGGGAAAAAAATTAATTATTTTTAAATAGAAAATGAAATTAACGGGTTTTTAATTTGGGAAATTAATTAAAATGCCACAAGTTTGACCTCAAGTTACCAAAATGCCACAAATCTCTCCAGGTTTACCAAAATGCCACAAAAGCCCGCGATGGGCCCCGCGATCGCGGGCCCCAGGCCCACGTGGCAAGCTGTTTCGGCCAAAAGCACCGCGGAGCCCCCCAACTTTGCCCGTGTTGGCAAGTTTGGTCCTTCGCGGCCCGCGGTGGTCCCCCGCGATGGGCCCGCGGTAGGGCATAAATTACATTTTTGGTCCTTTTTGTTTTTTTGGTCGCAAACTGCAGCTCGGTAAAATAAAATAAAAACGAGTTGCGTGAGCACGAGATTTTGGAGCTGCATTCGTGTCCGCGGGCCACGCTCGCACACAAGTTCGACGATTTTAGCTTACGAAATCGTCAATCGGCACCCCCCTGCGCGCGGGTAGGTGTTGGAGTAAAACCATGCAAGGAGCTTGTCAACTCCTCATACTTCTTTCCTTATAAACCATTGAATTTTTACTCTCTCTTCCTATGTGGGACACCTTCCCACACCCAACTTGGTTTTTGCTAAATTCATCCAATTACTCAACTTTGAGCATCGATATCTCATTCACACATACTCCGTTTTGGACGCATTATATATCGTTTCGAAGCTCTCATACAGGAGAACATAAACTCACTATGAGTTAATTATATATACCACATATATATATATATACATATATTTAAATGTGTACAAAGTTTAGTAAAAACCATAAATGGTTTTTAGTAAGACCATGTTTAAAAATGTGAATTTCAACCATGTTAAATGAGACTGTAGCAGATATATGCATCCAAAACAAACATATGATTCCACAACCCTGAATTTCTTAACAGGCATGAAACCAGATTCATCCTCTTGATATAACTTCAAGTGGTGATATTTGTGAATGGTTTGCGATCCATCAATGTCAAGATTGTAATCACTATATGGGATTGGTGCAAGTTAAAGAAGTCTTTTAAGGATGTTCTACCCTACTGTAGAAATCAACTTCAAAACTGAAGTCCACAAATGAAGGAACAATTCCTAAATTTATCAGAAATACACATACATGCATACACATTGACAGTTTGACACACACATATGCTTTTGTAATAGAAAGAATTTCCTTGAAAATGCGATTTTAACCTATTCCCTTCTATCTTTAGGCTATAATAGAGCAAAGGTATAATGCAGAATCCTATATTTTACACAACAATGTGTTAAGAGCAAAATGCTAATTTGACATCAGATTTTAAGTAATGCATGTCATTCAAGAGACATGTTTTCTTCATCTAATACATCTCAAATTTGTTCTCATCCTAATTGAAAACAACCTCATGGAAGATAGATATCTTCCATTTGTATACAAAAAATGGTTTTTAGGGAACTTTGGACACATTTATATATATATATATATATATGTAGTATATATAATTAACTCTTAGTGGGTTTATGTTCTCCTATATGAGAGCTTCGAAACGATATATAATGCGTCCAAAACGGAGTATGTGTGAATGAGATATCGATGCTCAAAGTTGAGTAATTGGATGAATTTAGCAAAAACCAAGTTGGGTATGGGAAGGTGTCCCACATAGGAAGAGAGAGTAAAAATTCAATGGTTTATAAGGAAAGAAGTGTGAGGAGTTGACAAGCTCCTTGCATGATTTTACTCCAACACCTACCCGCGCGCAGGGGGGTGCCGATTGACGATTTCGTAAGCTAAAATCGTCGAACTTGTGTGCGAGCGCGACCTGCTGACACGAATGCAGCTCCAAAATCTCGTGCTCACGCAGCTCGGTTTTGCTAAAATTTCTTTTGGCCACCAGTTTTTTTTTACCGAGTTGCAGTTTGCGACCAAAAAAACAAAAAGGACCAAAAATGTAATTTCTGCCCTACCGCGGGCCCATCGCGGGGGACCACCGCGGGCCGCGAAGGACCAAACTTGCCAACACGGGCAAAGTTGGGGAGCTCCGCGGGGCTTTTGGCCGAAACAGTTTGCCACGTGGGCCTGGGGCCCGCGATCGCGGGGCCCATCGCAGGCTTTTGTAGCATTTTGGTAAACCTGGAGAGATTTGTGGCATTTTGGTAACTTGAGGTCAAACTTGTGGCATTTTAATTAATTTCCCTTTTAATTTTTAAAACAAATAAATAAACCTCAAGTTTCAAAAACATATAATGATATAATCAACCATGTGTAATCATAGTTCATGATAAATTTTAAAGTATAAAATTATCAAACAACGAATAAGAAACTAATTAAATTATATAAAAAAAATATATATCGGGTATTATTAGGGGCGGGTAATACCATCCCCGAACCCGCTTCGGATATGAAAAACAATACCCGTCCCTGCCCCGTTACCCGATTAGACAAAGAATCCCCGCCCATTAGGAGCGGGTACCCGTGGGTACCCGACGTGTAAAATGTCAATCACTAGTTATGAATTGATTTGATGGGTTCAAGTTTAAAAGCATTCAACACCCTTTGTTAGGGGTGTCAATAACAATAGCCATATATAATATGTATAGCAATGTGAATTGCCATTGGCACCCCTAAGTAAGGGGTCTTGAATGCTTGAAAATTGTGAAGTTCATTAAAATCAACAAATGTCAAATCATATTCTAATATACTATTATTTATTGTTATTGTTTTATAATATATATATATATGCGCATGCGTATATTATGTTTTTATTTGTATTACTATTCATATTAATAATTATTATTAAATATATTTATATATATTATCTCTCTTATATATCTTTTATATTAAAGCATATATTATCTTTTCTTTATATTACTATTATATATAATTTATATTAATAATAATTATTAATCTATATATGTCCCTTGTATATCTGCACGTCTATGTGTATATATATGTTACACGATATTTTTATTTTTATTTTTATTATTTATTATATATAATTCATATTGATTTTTATTATTTATGCATATAACGATTTAATAATAATTATTAATCTATATATGTCCCTTGTATATCTGCACGTCTATGTGTATATATATGTTACACGATATTTTTATTTTTATTATTTATTATATATAATTCATATTGATTTTTATTATTTATGCATATAACGATTTATTATTGTTATATATTATCTATATTATATGTAAGAAAAGATGAATCAAATACAAATCATTTAAAAATATATTTAAAGATGTATATGTAAACCCATATGAATGATCTATAATGTCGGTTCATGAATTCATCTACAAATATATTTTTTTCGCAGATTTATATATGAATCTTTTATTAATCTTCCATTATTAACTTCTCACGTATTCATCTGCAATGTTATTTGTTTGTTGTTATATAGGTTACGCCACATTTAGATCGAATAAATAAGTACAAACAACTTTTACATATTAATTATATTACAGATAATATTATTTAATAATAAATGACAATGTAATATAAATTATTTTATAATTTTTACTGTGATCTTTTATTTATATATCAAACCTTAATTTTTATGTTTTAGTTTTATGATTATATTATAATTAAAAAAATAGTAATATTTAAATAAAAACAAAGACCAAAATGGAAATATCTATCTTCTTTCAACGCTTGCATCAAATCAACTTCTTTCCCTAGCTCTTAGCCTCTCTTTTTTCATTTTTCCATCTTTTCATTATTACTACTCATTATTACTCCTTTAAATATACAGTGAAGTGCTCCATTTGGATATCTTCTTCTTCTTCTTGTGTTACGTTTTATGATCACTTAAAAATGGCGAATTGGGAAGAAGATTTTCAATGGTATCATAATTCAAATGATGAGGTATTTCATCCACTACTTTAAATATATATATACACACATTATGTTATATCATTTGATATTTTTATGTGTTTGTGTAGGATGATAATGTTCATTCAAACAAATCAACTAAAGTGTAACACCCCGAAATCTTGGAAAATCTGATTTTGACTTGCGGACGTCCGCATGGGCGCTAGGCCGGACGTCCGTGTCAATGCGGAAGTCTGGGGATCTTCCGCGGAAGCAACAGGGGAAATGAGGGTGTCAGTCATGTCGGGGCCGGACGTCCGCAAGAGGCATAAGCCGAACGTCCGCATGGTGTCTAATAGAATATTTTGTTTGCTTTTAGACCTTTCCCTCTCTCTTTCCTCACTTCATCTCTCACAACCACAACTCAGTTCCTCTCTCTCTCTAAAACGTTTTCTCTCAAGAAAAACCTCAAACCCTCCCTCCTCTTCTTCATCTTCTCCACCCAAATCAAACCCACTTCCACCATTGTTGAAGATATGGAAGCTTGAAGCTTTTGAGGAGACTATGAGCTTTTATTTGGAGGATGCAAGTGGTAAAGGTAATCTCTCTCTATCCAAAAGCTAGGGTTTTGTTGGTGTGATTTTGGTGATGATTGGTTAAGGAAACCTTATTTTCTTCATCTATGAGAACTAGGGATTTTCTTCATCTATGAGAACTAGGGTTTTGGTATAAGTTGGGTTTTTGATGTAAAATGTTTGGAGAATGATTCTACGTGGTTAGATCTGGTTATTGATGGTTGGAAATTTATGGATCTAGGTTTTGAATGATTTGGCTTGAGGATTCATGTCTCTTCAAAGGAGCTTACGTTTGGGAAAATCTAGATTTAGCTTAAATCTAGCAAGGTGAGTTCAAGTTGATTTGTGAAAACGCTGTACATGCCAAAATGTTTATTTTTAAAGTATTTGTGTGCTTTATATGAAATTATCTCTTGTTGAGTTATTTAGTTGGTTTTGATTAATCAAAGTGTTGAGCTTTACAAATCTTGTAAAACACCCACATTTGGCGATTTTGAGTAATTGATAAATAAATCACGAGTGAAAGTGGTTTTATTAATTTATTGCATAAGTGAAGGTTATTTGGTCAACTTACATTGTTAGTGTTTGTTGTGACTATGCAATAGCTATGATATGTTACATGTTGAAAATGTGAACGTGTGAGTTGGGGGTTTTGGTCAATCTTGACTGTATGAATACTTTGAGAGTTGTAAACCTTTTATTTTGGGCCGAAGGCCAATGGAGAATTAAAAAGGCAAAGATTTGGGGTAACGATGTAGTTTGGTTTACGGAAACGTGGGGACAACACGTATGCTAAATGGTTATTTTGCCTTTAAGGGCTTGATTTATACTCAAATGGGTCTTTTTAGTGTTTGCCGGTTTTAGTAGCTCGAGGTGGAGCCTTGGATGTGTTATGCGCTTATTGGCCTTTTATTTGAGTATGTGCCTCTTCGAGGGTTTTGTCTTATATGTGAAGACTAATTAACGATTATGTATATGTGGTGCCTTTGGGTCTGATCAACCACTGCAAATTTTATGCATTGTCATGTTATAAAGGATTTGAGTATACGTATACACATATAGATGCATGTATGGTATGACTTCATTGGGAAAGTGTCAATGAAGGGGTTTTGAGTTAATCATGCCTCGGAGCATGTGTTTGCATGGTGTGGGTTAGACACACTTCATTTGCATGAGTTGACTTTGATAAATGATCATTAGATCTTTTGAGCTTATGGCTCGGTTTTGGACTCTGTTGAGTCGTGAGGGCATTTGCCCGGTTTTGATAAGCTCGACGTGGGCTTGGGTTATGTTTTGCATGAATTGCATCGTATTTGAGAATTACATGATTTGAATGCATTGGTTATTCTTTTAGGGTCATGTATAAATTCTAGATTAAGTAAGCTTGTTTTGGATGGTGGGATTCCAAGGTAAAGATCCAGTAGGATTGAACTTGGTGGTTTTAGACTAGAGATCCGGTGTGGATTGATGTCTCCGTGGACTAAAGACTCAGTTTGGGTTGATGTCGCACTAGGCTAAAGACCCGGTTTGGGTTGATGCCTCATTTGACTAAAGATCCGGTTTGGATTGATGTCACTATAGACTAGAGATCCGGTGTGGATTGATGTCTCCGTGGGCTAAAGACCCGGTTTGGGTTGATGTCGCACTAGGCTAAAGACCCGATTTGGGTTGATGCCTCATTTGACTAAAGATCCGGTTTGGATTGATGTCACGATTGACTAGAGACCCGGTTATGGTTGATGTCATGTGTTTTCCCATCCATAAAACATGCTTGTATTTTATAATTGTGGTTTAACTTGTGCGTTCACCACATTCGATGATATCGGGTCTCCCTCGTCACCGAAGGGTGTTGTTTTCGGGTATTTTGTTTATCCGCGTTGTCGGTGTCGTATTATATGCATATGGATTGTTTTCCATGATTGATAGACGGTATTTTATGCATCATCCTTGTTTGGATGTTTTCCACTATTGGAGTGTTATTCGCATTGATGAATATTTGGGAATTTATTATTTATTTACATCTTGAGTGAGTTTTGGATTTGAGTCTATTGCGGAGAAATGATTTTTATCGGAAACTTTCCTTACGGAAAGTGTGTGCGGTTGGAAATTTGGGTGTCAGCGTATTTTATACAAACCCTTTTGGAAATCATGAATTAAGTTGGATCTTTTGGTCTATCAAATTATTTGTTCATGATGTAAACTCTTGAACTCACTAGGCGTTAGCCTAACCTTTTTATTTGTCGGCATGTGCAACAGGTTCAGGTTGGGAATAGTAGTAGCTACACTATGAAGTGATGAGTGCTAGTAGAGTGCACGAGAAGTGAAATGCTTAGTGAAGTCTTCCACACCTATTTGGGATTAGCAACTTGTATTTGTGTTAAGTAACACCCGATTAGAGTTATTAATTGTGAAAGTTGTGATGTTTAAATTTTGAGGTATCTTCAAGGATAAATTGTAGAAAGGATTGTACCCTCTTTTGGTTATTTTATCGAAATTAAAGTTAGTTGCTCGTTCCAATTTTGAGGGTGTTACATAAAGCTTGTGAAAACCCTCAACCATCCGCATTTTCTACTGATATGGTATCTTTATGTTTTATTTTATCTCGCTAAATTACTGGTAATTAGTAGTTTGTAACTAAAAAGGTCAATTTCAGGTGTTTAATTCTCGTCAAGATCTAATTGATTGGGTACGCAACATGGGATATTCACTTGGTTTCGTTATTGTTATTAAAATAAGCAAAAGTGACTCATGTGGGGTTAATTCTAAAGTAGTATTTCAATGTGATTGTGGTGGCATGCACAAGAGTAACAAAATCTCTAGTAAACATACTGGCACAAGAAAAACAAATTGTCCATTTCACTTGGTAGGGAAACATTTGGCTAATGATTGTTGGACTTTAGCTGTGATATGCGAGGCACATAATCATGATTTTGCATTACATCTGGAGGGACATGCATATGCAAGACGATTGTCTGAAAATGAAGCTCTATTGGTGGAAGATTTGTCAACAAACAATGTGAAACCTAGAGCTATTTTATCAACAATAAAGCAACAATATCTAGATAATGTGTCTACAAATAAAACTATATACAATCAATGCCAGAAAATTCGACTTCAGAAGAATGCAGGTAGAACTCCGATGCAAGTTCTTATGTCATTTTTACAGGAAGAGGGCTATGTTTTTTATGATCGTGCAAATAAGTTGACTAATAAGTTGGAAGATTTATTCTTTGCTCATCCAAAATCACTGGAGATATGATGTGCATTTCCACACATCTTGTTGATGGATGCCACCTATAAAACGAACATGTTTGAGATGCCTCTCCTTGAGATTGTTGGTGTAACGTCAACTAATAAGACATTCTGTGTAGCATTTGTCTTTATGCACAAGGAAAAGGAATCCAATTATACTTGTGCATTGAATTGTCTAAAGTCATTCATGGAAGGATGTCTTTATCCACGTGTGATCGTCACAGACAGATAGTTGGCATTGATGGAAGCATGTCTTTATCCACATATTTCAGATCGAATACATAAGTACATGCGACTTTTACGTGTTAATTGTACTACGGATCATGTTATTTTATAATAACCGAAATGTAATATATATTATTTTATGTTTTATTTATATCTTAAATCGCAATGTTTATGTTTTACTAGTTTTGTTTTATTTATAGTTATATTATACATATAACGTGATATCTATTTATTAATGAGATTTATTCATTTTTAAATAAAAGCAACAGGTAAAAAATAATAATACAAAAAAATAAAATAAAAACTACACGAAATTTTCATTTAAAAAAATATATTTTATTAATAATATAAAATATAATATATATATATATATATATATAATAAATATGATAGAATGTTATTAAAATAAAACTTAATAATATAAATAACATAAAAAATATATATTTATTAATAATCTATGTTAATTAAAGTATAATATAAATAAACAAATATATTAGAAAATAAATAAATAGATTATAAATAACATAAAATTAATTAATAATTTATATTAATTAAAATATTAAATAAATATATTAAATAACAAAAAAAAACAACAAAAGGACAAAAAAGAGAAAAAACAAAAAAAAAGTCATCGGTTAGGGGTGCCCTTAGCAAAGGTTAGGGGTGCCATTAGCCCACCCCATTAAAAACTTAGAAGAGTTTTTCTATCCCTACCCCCTACAACTTTGTATACCCTCTTCCCCTCACATCCCTTAATTTTTTTAATTTTTTAATTTAAAGTTACACTTTATACCCTTAGATTATTTATTTAATTTACTTTATTTCTTTTAGTTTTCTATTTAACATTTTACACTTTCATTATATTAACACATATAATCGTATATTAATTAAAATACGTTAAAAAAATATTTTTTAATTTTAACAAGTTACACCATTATAATCGTCTCGTCGATACCTTCGAAATGAGCCCAATATTGAATATTTTTTTATTTAATTATATTATTATATGTCATACGTTTACGTTATTTTTTTACTTAATTATATCATTATTCGTCGATATCTTCTTATTTTTTGATTTAATTATATTATTCGAAATGAGCCCAATATTAACTAAAATACGTTAAAAAATATTTTTTATTCCAACAAATTCCAACTCTGATTATTCATTTAAATCAATATATCCACGAGTACAGGTACGCTCTATGTATTCTTCATACAAATCTAATCTACGTTTGTATGGAACAATCCATGTACTTGCATCTTGAAGTCGATAACGGGTCCAATGGTGTACGAGTGTGGGCATTGGATATTCTCCGTTTAATACAATTTTTATGTAATGATTACCATTAACATGCACTATTGCAATTGACACGTGTTGGGATGATGACAGCGGTTGTGTCCTGAATGGTAAGTATGTCACACTACCTGTCATAGTGAGAACATGTAGTATGACATTGAACCTTGAAGCAGCTAGAATTCCCATTTCAGGCATAGCGATCCAATGCATAGGTGGTGCAAAGACGCCCTTCTGGAAAAAATTCAACGCTTCGTAAATTCTTTCACACTCGTCGCTGCCAATCATATAAGAGTAATAATGTTGATACTCAGTTAGTTCAACAATTAACTCTCTGCGGATATTGTCCCATTCGTCTTCATGACCATCCAGACAAGTAGATATGGCTCGAAATCCAAAATTTCCATCGTCCAATACATCTTGTATTTGTGTGATGTATGGATGAAATAAACTCGGGATTTGATCAAGATATGGATTTGGGGGGATTTGATCAAGATATGGATTCGGGATTTACGATTTTCTAAAGATAATTAGATAAATAAATTTGTTTATATAACATTTAAAATATATATTTATTTTATTTCGGGTTTTCGGACGGGTCGGGTGTCCAAAGATGAAATGAAACAAAATAAACAATTTTTTAAAAAAATATATGTTTATCAAACGAATATTGTTTCAATTTTTTGACCAATTAAACATATTGACCTTGAAATCAATAACGTATCGAAGATACGATTATAATAGTGTAATTTGTTAAAATTAAAATGTATTTTTATGTAGTATATATGATATATAATAAAATAATTAAATCAAAAAATATTCAATATTGGGCTCATTTCGAACGTATCGAAGAGACAATTATAATGGTGTAATTTGTTAAAATTAAAACGTATTTTTTAACGTATTTTAGCTAATATACAATTTTATGTGTTAATATGATAAATGTGTAAAATGAAAATTAGAAAAGTAAAATGTATAAAATAAATTAATTAAATAATTTTAAGGGTATAAAATGTAAATGTTTAATTGGTTTTTGGTTTGTGAAAGGAATAAGGTGGCCGACAAAGGTGCAGGGGGTAGCCTTACCAACCCCCAACTTAGAAACATCCTAGCAATCATTAAATAAAAAAAAATCAAAGATCTAAACTAGACTAGCATATTTGTAAGTAAAAGGAAATTAAAGTAATGGTTTAATTTGATCGGTGGTATAATTGAAAAAAAAGTCATAATTGTTTTTTCTTTTACTAAGCTTCAATAATTTTCTTTTACTAATTATTTTTTTGTTTCTTCCTCTCACCCTGTGGCGTTAAATTCTTCAACCTTACCGGATCTTCAATGTTGGTGAAGTGTGAAGTATCTAGATTGAGAAGATCACTCAAGCTTCAATTTATGAAATTATTTACGCTTCAATGTGATTCCAAATCCTAATTAGTTTCTTTATTCTAGTGGTCAGAAACCTTGGTGGCCCTTGAAGATTATGCACTCATGAATACGTAACAAGATTCAAACATTTATCTCTTATACTCTTGTTCACCGTTCACATTTATGCAACCCCAAAACTAAATGACATTGAACATGATGTCTCATTCACATGTGCATTGAACCTAGAAAACTTAAGAACGTTGAATGCAACGACTTATTCATATCCGCATTCAACCGGACAATGAATGAAGGTAAATACGATGACTCTTTTGCATGCGCATACAACCCATGAATTGAAAGACAAGTGAGAGGTTGATTCATTCACATGTGCATGCAACACAATAACTGAAAGACGGTGAATACAAAGATTCATTCACATGTGCATGTAGTAGCGTAGAAACTTGAAGACAATGAATCAATTGGATTATTTTTACATATTTTTTCTTAGTTGATTTCTTTTTTTTTGTATACTTTCTTAGTTGATTTCTTTTTTTTAGATTATGGATTACTTGTTTCTATATATTTTTAGAGTATAAATGAAGTTTCCATAAATTATGGCAAAAAAATTTATTTAGAGGATTTTAATAAATGGAATGATTATCCATCTAAAACATGTACCATTTTGTCCTTTTTACCTTTAGTAAATTGTTTAAATTGCTATTTTTAATAATCATTGTATTATATTTAATCAATGTTTATTAAGATGTTTTCTTTTTGCGTTTTTTCCCGAACAACTTCAGCGAAAAACCTAAAAAAATGGAAAATTTGAAGAACACCCTAGTATCCCTTCATCTGGAAAAAGATGGGACACGAAACAAGACAAAACTAAAAAATTACCAATATACCATAACTTGATATAACCCAAATAGAATATTTGCTTTAATGGTCACCACTATCTATTATTGTCACCACCACCAGGGCGACGACCACCATCAACCACCTCATCCACTACCATTGGTCACCACTGCCACTGCTCACTACCACGTCCACCTCCTCCACATCCACCTCATCCATAAGAGCCAACTCCACCTCCACCACTTTGGGCCGCCACCACCGTCCACCATCTCCACGACCTCATAACCATCACCTTTACTACAACCACCATCGACTATTAGCCACCGCCACCCATCACTCCACATTGTATGCCACCTCTACAGCCTTTGGGTACCACTAGGGGTGTTAAAAAACCCGACCAACCCAACCCAACAAAAATAACTCAACTCGAAGTAACTCAATGTCTAACTGAGTTGTACAATCTTCAAACTGTAGGTATTGGGTTACTATCATTTGCATCCAACCAAACCCGATGAACCTGATATCCTTTTATTTCCTGGATCTAATACGATGTACTTAGACGATATGTACATTAGACAATTACACCATCACATACTCTCTTGATACACATACATTTTCAACTTGTTTTCTATATCTATATAAATCCTTTGTATATATGTTCAGTAATTGTGAACATATATATGCTAATTGTGAAAAGTAGTAGAATGTGATATATTCAAGATTTAAGGAGGATAAGTTGTACCAAATCATGGATGACGAAAAATGAACTATGAGTAGTGAAAACAATATATTCAAGGTTATGCAAATATTTTGATGTACCAAAGTATCAACCCGACTAACCCGTACGGTTTGGCTTGAGTTGGTTTTGTAACACCCTGAAATTTCACGTAAGTTCCTTTCTCACCTTAGCCTTGTATATTTTACCGTATGGAATCTTTATCCGAATTTTATGTCGGGTGGAAAAATAAAGGACTCAAGCTCGGAAAATAGCTTGCTTATCGTGCCTTAGTAATTGGTTGGAAACCATGGTGGAAATAGGCCAAGACACAAGCACGACGAGAATGCCCGGCGAGAGTGCCAGGGGCATTCTCGTGGGTCACTGTCGCGAACCACCTTAGAAGTCGCGGTACATTTTGGGCGAGAGTGCCTGGCGATTGTGCAAGGGTCACTCTCACGGAAGTCACTCTGGGCCAAACCATCACTCGCGGTACATTCTTGGCGAGAGTGCTTGGCGAGTGTGCCCGGGGCACTCTCGCACGTCACTATCTCCGGACGCGTACCCCATTTAAATAAAATCGCAAATCGGGCATTTTGTGAAGATATCAGATTTTTGAGAGGGAGGTCGTTTTTCTTCTCTTGGGAGGCGATTTTCTTCTCATCCTTAACCACTCTCATTAATTTCTTCCACCCCAACTCTTGGTGCATTAAATACCTAGCATCTAGGGTTCATCCTCATTTATTTCACGATCTAAAGCTTCATCAAGTCTCCAAAGCTAGAGTTCAAGTCTTCTCTTCTTAGGGTTTCAAACGTTTCTACGGTTTCTCATTAATAACCCTTAGGTGAGTATTCTTGACCCACATACTTTCATTGGATGTTAATATAAATGTATTTACTTGAAATAGGTTCATGTTGGGTCTTAACCAAATCTAGGGTTTCATGAATACTTGATATTTACAAGTTTAAACACCATGTTCCTCTTACCTAAATGTTTTCTATGCTAAAAAGAAAGGCATCTCACCATTTGGAAATATTGACCTAAAACCATGTTTTAGCTCAAAAATGAGTATTATTAACTTAAATATTAAATATGTAAGTTTTGAGATGATTTTTGATAATATGGTATGTATCTATGATTATTGAGATAAAGGTATGGGCAAACATGTGCTTTACTCATCATTATGTAGAAATTGATTTGTGAACAAATATGAAAATTGGGTTGATGAATGTTCCTAACGTGATAACTTGAAGTGTATGATTATCTTGAGTCCTACGTACATTATATGACCATGTTTGGAAATCCTTGGCATCTAACTCCTTGTGCACGAGGACTTAGATTTGTATTAATTATCGTATGAATTGTTGGCCATCTTGGGCCACTAGCGAGTAGGGATTAGGGGTCTTTGAGGTCCTTGAGGTGTAACTCGTCTAGCTTGGATATGCAATGTGGTCCCATAAGTCCTTGAGGTGTAACTCGACGGAGTAGGCAATAAAGGCATTAAATGATGGTTTGAGGTTGTGTTGTCTTAATGGAATGGGAATTAAAACCGGGACTTGAGGTGCAATCCATTAACATCACGGGTGACTCCATGTCATGTGTTCTCGTCACCCCGATGGTAACGGGTCTCCCTCATATTCAAGAGTATTTCTCTCTTGTATATTTTATGCTCATGTTGAGCTACCTGGCGGAAATCAAATGGTGGTTATTTATTACTGCATGGTTCCTGCAACATTGGTTTGATTTACAATATCGTTTGCTTTACCAATGTTGTGAAGTTACACTTACTCGCTAGATTTTCGGTATAACATTTGTGGTGTTGTATATTGTGGATTTCAGGTCCCCACTAGCGGTGCGTCCTTGACGCGTTGATTTTGCTGACCATGCTTAGAGCTTGGAGGGTCGGGCTTTTTGGGAATCGAGATGAGAGATTTTTGGAGATATAGCGACACCCGTGTTAATCTAGTTTATTTTAAATTCTAGATTAATAGGTTGTTGTATATTATGTCTCAATACTCGTTAATTCAAACTTGGTCTAAACTATCCCGTTTCATTAAGGGCTTTAGTTGGCTTAATTTATGAAGTTTTATTTTACCCTTTTCGGAAATTCCCTATATCAAATGTCAAATTTTTAGGGTGTTACAAGTTGGTATTAGAGCTCTAGTTTAAGTGAACTAGGCGTGCTAGTGTGATGCCTAGACTTAAGCTGAGACTAATAAGTCATTGAATGTGAGGAATTGGGTAGAAATATTAAGGTGGGACGTTTCGGGGTAGACGGAAATTACATTGATGTGAATTATGAAAGTGGTAACGAGAATTCTTATGTGTAGTATGTTCATAATTTCAATTAGCTACTGCTATTATGAATGTATTTATACGTGAGCATGCTTGATTACTATGATTATGATGACCGATGATTGTACTTGTACGTTTCCTTATGTGTAACCTCGTTAGTCTATTTTCTCATATTTACTCTCGAATGTGACAGACATAAATGGTAAATACGCGGAGTAGACCTCAATCTCCACCGAGGGTAACGTCGTGACTAAATCCACGACCGACCAACCGAATGTTACGACGTCAGCCTTGCCTCCTCCACTACCACCTTTGTTAGGTGGAAGAGTAAAACGCGTGCCAAGGACGAATATTGCCTCCGACAACCCTGTTATAACGGAAGTGACTCCTCAAACACAAATAATGGACATGATGTGGGCCATGAACGAGACCATGGTAAAGCAACAGGAAATGTTCATGAAGCTTTTGGAGGACAGGGACGCTAACCCGCGCCGACATGAGGAGATAATTGAAGAAAATGTGGTTGTCGTGGGATCCGGGGGAACTGGTGATGAAAACCGCACTGATGGGGTGGCTACTACGGAAACAAGGCAAGCGGGAAGAACTTGCTCCTATAAGACATTCCTATGTTGTAAACCGCCGAAGTTTGCCGGTTCTGATAATCCGGTGGCATGCATGAACTGGATCAGGGAAATCGAGCAGGCCTTCAGAGCTTGTAACTGTGAAGAAAACCATAAAGTGAAGTTTGGTTCTCAAATGCTCAAAAGTTCAGCCTTAACTTGGTGGAATGTTTACACCTCCACCCTAGAGGCTTCGGTACTAGCCAAGGTGACTTGGGCCGCTTTCAAGAAGAAGATCTTAAAAGAGTACCGCAATGAGAAAAAGATGGATTTGATCGAGGAAGAATTCCGATCAATCAAGAAGGGAAATTTGTCGGTGAGGGAGTATACCTGACTGTTCATGGAGAAATTGAACCTTGTGGGGCACGTGGCCCCAACTGAGAAAGAAAAGATAAAAGCATATTTGAAGGGGTTGCCTACTGATATGATGACAATGGTCCGTAACTCCAAAGCCACCAACCTCCGAAAGACGATCGAGGAGGCCAAAGTTATGGAGAGGTTCTACGCAAGAGACAAAGAGGAGAAAGGAGGGTTGGAGAGAAAAGAAAGTGGGAGAGCCCCCAGAATTCATTCAAAAAGCCGAGGTTTCATCTAAGTGGTAAAGAAGGGGACAATCGTCGGGAGGCGAAATGGTGTCCCAAGTGCAAGAGCAAGCATTTCGGTTCTTGCAATTCTGGTCATGTCACATGTTTTAAGTGCGGAAAGTCAGGGCACACTAGTCCGGAGTGCCATATAAAGGGAACGGTGTGTTTCGAGTGCAAATAGATTGGGCATGTGAAACGGGAGTGCTCTAAGCTGAAAGAAGACACAAGAAGGACCGGTTCAGGAAGTAAACCAAAGAGGGAGGCCATTCCCAAGGCTCAAGGGAGGTCCTTTCAAATGATGAAGGAGAAAGCAAAGGAAACCACCGATGTGGTGTCGGGTACGTTCTCACTCAACTATTTACCCGCTAGAGTATTGTTTGATTCCGATGCGAATTGTTCTTTCGTATCGTTAGAATTTTGTAAATCCTTAAACGTGCCTACTAGTACTCTACGTGATGCGTTAGTCATAGAGGTGTCAAATGGGGAACAAGTGGTTTTGCGGGAAATCGTGGAAAAATGTCTCCTAGAGATTAGTGGCGAGGCCTTTGAGGTGGACCTACTTCCCATGGCTATTGGGAGTTTTGACGTGGTTATTGGGATGGACTGGTTGGCAAGGCACAAAGCGGAAATTTTGTGCTCTAAACTCATTGGGATACCACTTCAAAGTAGGGATTTTGTTCTCGTCTACGGAGAGAAACGGAAAGGCGAAGTGGCTATCATTTCTTCCATCAAGGAAAAGAAGTGTCTACGAAGAAGTACCCATCGTTTCTAGCTTACGTAGTGGACGCCAAAGCGGAGAAGAAGAAAATAAAAGATGTCAGAGTTGTCAACGAGTATCTGGATGTTTTTCCCGATGATCTACCGGGCTTGCCACCCAACCGTCAAGTGGAGTTCAAGATCGATTTGATTCCGGGAGCGGCACCGATAGCCCGAGCACCATACCGTCTTGCACTAACAGAAATGCAGAAGATGATGACACAACTGCAAGAGCTTCTAGAGAAGGGTTTCGTAAGACCGAGCTCATCGCCTTGGGGAGCTCATGTGCTTTTTGTCAAGAAGAAGGATGGGTCGATGCAGATGTGTATCGACTACCTGGAGTTGAACAAGGTATCCGTGAAGAATAAATATCCGCTTCCCCGAATGGACGACCTTTTTGATCAACTTCAAGGGGTCGGATGCTTTTCCAAAATCGACCTTCGATCCGATTATCACGAAGTGAAAGTTAAAGAGGAGGATGTCTCGAAGACGACATTTAGGACTCGGTATGGGCACTACGAGTTCCTAGTCATGCCATTTGGGTTGACGAACGCGCCAGCGATGTTTATGGACTTAATAAACCGAGTGTGATCGTGTTCATTGATGACATCTTGGTATACTCCAAGGAAAATGCGGAGCATGAGCAACATCTTAGGGAGGTGTTAGAAGTGCTAAGAAAGGAGAAATTGTATGCTAATTCTCCAAGTGCGAGTTTTGGTTGCGGGAAGTTCAATTCTTGGGGCACGTGGTGATCCGAGAAGGGGTAAAGGTAGACCCCACGAAAGTTGAGGCAATGTTGAATTGGGATCCTCTAAAGAGTCCTACGAAAATTCGAAGCTTTTTGGGCCTAGTCGGGTACTACCGAAGATTCATCCAGGACTTCTCCAAGATTGCATCATCACTAACGGCGTTGACTCGAAAGAATGTGAAATTCGTCTGGACCGACGCACAAGAGAAAGCATTTCGGACTTTACAATGAAAACTTTGTGAATCTCCAATCTTATCTCTACCCAAAGGAACGGAAGACTTCGTTGTCTATAGTGTTGCGTCCAAAATAGGTTTGGGTTGTGTTTTGATGCAAAGGAGCAAGGTGATAGCCTATGCATCGAGACAATTGAAGGAATACGAGAAGAATTACCCAACTCACGACCTTGAATTGGCGGCGGTCGTGTTTGCTTTGAAGTTGTGGCGACACTACTTGTATGGTACGAAATGCACACTCTTCACAGATCACAAGAGTTTGAAGTATGTCTTCGATCGAAAGGAGTTGAATATGCGCCAACGAAGATGGCTAGAGTTGCTTAAAGACTATGATTGCGAGCTACTATACCATCCGGGTAAGGCGAATGTAGTAGCGGAACAATTTGAGCCGAAAAGAGTATAGTGGGAAAGTACAAACGTCTTTGGCAAGGATCGAAATCATCTCGAGCTTGATGGACATGATCAAGACCGTGCAAGCCGAAGCGTTGCTTGAGGGAAACCTCAAGGAAGAAGTAATGGTGAAGCAACATCTCCTTTTGACAGAAGATAGTAGAGGATTAAAACTCTTCCAAGGAAGATTTTGGGTGCCTAAAGTTGGTGGGTGCCGACAATTGCTCATGGAAGAATCCCACAAATCAAAGTATTCTATACATCTCGGAAGCACCAAAATGTATAGGGATTTGAAGTTGAATTATTGGTGGTTGGTTATGAAGCTTGATGTGGTCAGTTTTGTGGAAAAATGCATCACATGTTCGCTAGTGAAAGCCAAGCACCAACGACCCTATGGTAGTTTGCAATCACTTGAAACACCAGAGTGGAAGTGGGATCACATTACGATGGATTTTGTGACAAAACTACCGAGGACCTTGAAGGGTCACGACACCATTTGGGTAATAGTGGATCGGATGACAAAAAGCGCACACTTCTTGGCTATGAGGGAGACATTGCCATTAGACAAGTTGGCAAGATTGTATATTAACGAAGTGGTCTCGAGGCATGAAGTACCATTGTCTATCGTATCCGACAAGGATAACCGTTTTACTTCTCATTTTTGGAATGCCTTTCTAAGAGAGTTGGGGACGAAAGTGAAGTTAAGTACGACATATCACCCTCAAATGGATGGGCAAAGCGAGTGGACCATCTAAAATTTGGAAGATATGTTGAGGTCGTGTGTTATCAACTTTGGGGGAAATTGGGACTCTCATCTCCCATTGGTGGAGTTCGCCTACAACAACAGTTACCATCCAAGTCTGGGTGTGGCACCATTTGAAGTCTTGTATGGACGGAAATGTAGAACACCTATTTGTTGGCTCGAGGCGGGCGAGAAACAATTTGTCGGACCGGAAGTTGTACAAGAAACGACAAACAAGGTAAAAAGTATTCGGGAGCGTTTAAAGGCGGCACAAGATCGTCAAAAGAGTTATGTCGATAAGAAAAGGCGACCGATTGAGTTTCATGTGGGTGATCGTGTGATGTTGAAGGTTTCACCGTGGAAGGGAATCATTAGGTTCAGGAAGCGGGGAAAGCTTAGTCCTCGTTTCCTTGGGCCCTTTCCCATTATTGAGCGAGTGGGACTTCAAGCTTACAAGTTGGATCTACCTCTCAAGATGAGTGGAATCCATCCGACTTTTCACGTGTGCTACCTAAGGAAGTGTTTGGCGGAAGAAGAAAATGTCATCCCATTATCGGAGATCCGCTTGGACAACAACCGTTGTGTGGAAGAGCATGAAAGTATCTTTGAAAGAGAAACGAATAAGCTCCGTCATAAAGAGGTGGTAATGGTGAAAGTGTGGTGGAAACATCATAGAGGGGCGAACATGACGTGGGAATCGGAAGAGGATATGAGAAAGCGATATCCTCACTTTTTTGGTTAGCGCAAGATTTCGAGGACGAAATCTATTCTAAGGAGGGGAGGATTATAACACCCCAAAATTTCACGTAAGTTCCTTTCTTACCTTAGCCCTGTATATTTTGCCGTATGGAATCTTTTATCCAAATTTTATGTCGTGTGGAAAAATAAAGGACTCAAGCTCGGAAAATAGCTTGTTTATCGTGCCTTAGTCATTGGTTGGAAACCATGGTGGAAATGGGCCAAGACACAAGCACATCGAGAATGCCCAGCGAGAGTGCCAGGGGCATTCTCGTGGGTCACTGTTGTGAACCACCTCAGAAGTCGCGGTACATTTTGGGCGAGAGTGCCCGTCGATTGTGCCGGGGTCACTCTTGCGATGTCACTCTCGCGAAGTCACTCTGTGCGGAACCATCACTCGCGGTACATTCCTGGCTAGAGTGCCCGGTGAGTGTGCCCGGGGCACTCTCGCACGTCACTATCGTAGGACGCGTACCCCCTTTAAATAAAATCGCAGATCGGGCATTTTGAGGAGATATCGGATTTTTGAGAGGGAGGTCGTTTTTCTTCTTTTGGGAGGCAATTTCTTTTCATCCTTAACCACTCTCATTAATTTCTTCCACCCTAACTCTTGACCCACATACTTTCATTTGATGTTAATATAAATGTATTTACTTGAAATAGGTTCATATTGGATCTTAACCAAATCTAGGGTTTCATGAATACTTGATATTTACAAGTTTAAACACCATGTTCCTCTTACCTAAATGTTTTTTATGCTAAAAAGAAAGATATCTCACCATTTGAAAATCTTGACCTAAAACTACGTGTTGGTGCAAGTGTACCACATCTCTATATATTTATATATATTTATTTTGATGATTACAAACACACCGTATTATTGTTTATCTAACAATCCAATCCAAGTGTACAGTTCTTGAAGAACACGAAGATTTTATCTGAAGAGTTCAAGACGGAAGATTTACGTTGTCATTAGTGTTTATAATTTATAATGATAAACACCCTAAAATAATATACCACTTGGATATTTCTAAAAACCATAAATGATTTTAATTAAATAAGGTTTTTGAGAAACTGTCATTTTCTGACGCAGGTATACCGCGAGGTTCAGCAGGTATACCGCGGCGGCTTACTGTAGATCTCTGATTGATTGGTCGTACTTTTGTCTAGGCGGTATACCGCGGTGTTTAGCAGGTATACCGCGGGTACAAGTTTACGTTTGTTTTGCAGGGTTGACTTTCTCTTCTGCAAAAGTACTTTTATTACTGCACGGTATACCGCGTGCTTTTGGCGGTATACCGCGGATGCATATATCCGTTGGAAGAGCTGCTATATAATGCATGCGATGGTGGAGAAGATATACAATACAACTACAACAAACAGCCATCTATTCTCCCAACTAATATTCCATACTACATATTATCACTACATATTTATTTTATAAAACGTTTTTATAAAATATCCAAGTGATAAATATTATACAAGAGTGATTTCCATTGTGAGTTATACTCCTCTTGTAAGTGTTTGAATAACGGGTGTGTGATCCTGTATATCTCAATTAGCTGAAGCTTGAGAGCCTATTGCTTTCCTTTGTATTTGGTTTGTATTCTACCGTAAAGAATACGTTTATTGGATCGTGTCGGGAAGTGTCTCGGCTAGTGATTTACCAAGTTGTGGTAAATCACTAAATCTCCGTGTCAAGTATCTCTATCCCTTATCTCTTTATATTTCCGCTGTGCATTTAATTATATCTGTTTATATAATTATTGTATATTCATTGCATTTATACTCTGCTTTATTTACTATATTTATACTATCCTGTATTTATACGTATCTGTTGTGTTTTCATATACTCTGTTGTATTTACATTATTAAGATATTTTTATAAAAGAATTTTTGAAAGTAAAAGTTTTAAATACAACCTTACCCCCCCTAGGTTGTCTAACAATTGGTATCAGAGCGGGGCTTTCAAAAATCGTCTATTTTATTTTTTTTAAATCCTTTTTTTTTTGTTATGGCTCAACAAAATGCTTGGTTTTCTAAATCTCTACTTATTGATTTCGAAAATTTTGATCTTTGGGCAAATTCTTTTGAACGTTATGTTCGTGGGATAAATCAAAATATTTGGGATATTATTATTAAAGGAAATTTCAAACCCACAAAATTTCAAAACAACAAAGTTGTTGAAAAACCTAGCTCGGAATGGTCCGACGAAGATAAGGATAATTGTTGTTTAAATTATGAAGCCAAAAATTTTCTCTTTTCGGTTCTTACTAACGATGATATTGAGCGTGTTTATCTCTTTGAAACTGCTCGTGATATTTGGGAGAACTTGAACATCACCTATGGTGGAAACTCAAAAGAAAAGAGAGACGAAACCCGAGATCAAAGAAATGAAGAAACGTGTCTCATCGTCGACTGCGAGAAAGAGGTATGTACTTCATACTCAAGTTATTCTAGTTGTAGTGATAATAATGATGATATTGATATGTTAAATATCTCTTTTCAAAAATTGATTGTTCTCGTAAATAGTTATAAAAATGAGAATGCTAAATTAAAAGAAGAATTATTATTATGTCAGAATGAGTTGAATAATTGTAAACAAACCATTGCATGTGATAATAAAATCAAAAATGAGTTAAATGATAAAGTTATCACTTTAGAAAAGAAAGCATGCGAAAATATTGTTTGCAAATCTTGCATTGTCTTAAATGATAAAATTGCATGTTTAGAGAAAATAACATGTGAAAAAGTTGTATGTGGTAAATGCAATATTCTTGAAGATGAAATTGCTTGTTTAAAAGCAAAATGTAAATCGCATGAAAAAGATAATTTATTAGCAAATGCTTTTCAAAATAGTAATGAAAAAATTCTTAACATGCTAAATATGTCTAATCGCATTAATTGTCGAAAAGGCATTGGTTCTGATACATGTGTTGAAAAATGCTCGTGTAAACCCATTAAAAGATTTT
Source organism: Saussurea involucrata (assembly GCA_033807775.1). NCBI lineage: Eukaryota > Viridiplantae > Streptophyta > Magnoliopsida > Asterales > Asteraceae > Saussurea > Saussurea involucrata. The sequence continues at coordinate 35,812,294 of CM066323.1, forward strand.
TTGCATCTCCTAAAGTTGATACAAGAAAACCCCCATATATGTCAAAAATGAAAAATGTGAATTATGGGAGGAAATCGTATGCTCGCATGTATAACGATAATTTTTCTAGACATAATGCGAATATAAATGCTTCATTTTATGTGTATGATAAATACAATCGCAAAATTAGAATGGTTAGAAAATGGATTCCGAAAGGAATGTTTAATGTTGACAATCCCGGTGGGATGCGTTTGTGGTTTTAAACATTTTTGTGGATTGTATGTTGTCATGTTTTATTTTATGTCGACAACATATTTTAATTTTTTTATTTGCAGTTTATGTTTTATACTAACTGTTAAAAGGACCCATAAGAAAAGGGTACCACGAAATATTTTCTTTGCCTTTTGTAGGTGTTTCCTGGCGAGGATATAATACGTGTTTCCTGACGAGGATATAATACGTGTTCCCTGACGAGGTCATAATACGTGGTAATTTTTTGCTCACATAAAATTAACCGAAAAATCGAAGCCTTAAGATCCTTTTTTTTGGTGCAAGTGTTTCTTTTTGGTTATTTTGTTTTATGTCTATTATATGCTTTTTATGCATATTTTATTGTCCCTCAAATTTTATAATTTGTTATTAATTTGAGGGGGAGCTTTTTATCTTTTAACCATGAGATTATGCTCTCTCAAATATATGCATATTTTGAGGGGGAGCATCTCTCGAGGGGAAGCATACCGTCTTTCTTGACCCTTTTTGTTTCGACAAACGGGGGAGAGAAACCGCATATGCTCATGCTTAGCGGTTGTGTTTGTCATCATCAAAAAGGGGGAGATTGTTGGTGCAAGTGTACCACATCTCTATATATTTATATATATTTATTTTGATGATTACAAACACACCGTATTATTGTTTATCTAACAATCCAATCCAAGTGTACAGTTCTTGAAGAACACGAAGATTTTATCTGAAGAGTTCAAGACGGAAGATTTACGTTGTCATTAGTGTTTATAATTTATAATGATAAACACCCTAAAATAATATACCACTTGGATATTTCTAAAAACCATAAATGATTTTAATTAAATAAGGTTTTTGAGAAACTGTCATTTTCTGACGCAGGTATACCGCGAGGTTCAGCAGGTATACCGCGGCGGCTTACTGTAGATCTCTGATTGATTGGTCGTACTTTTGTCTGGGCGGTATACCGCGGTGTTTAGCAGGTATACCGCGGGTACAAGTTTACGTTTGTTTTGCAGGGTTGACTTTCTCTTCTGCAAAAGTACTTTTATTACTGCACGGTATACCGCGTGCTTTTGGCGGTATACCGCGGATGCATATATCCGTTGGAAGAGCTGCTATATAATGCATGCGATGGTGGAGAAGATATACAATACAACTACAACAAACAGCCATCTATTCTCCCAACTAATATTCCATACTACATATTATCACTACATATTTATTTTATAAAACGTTTTTATAAAATATCCAAGTGATAAATATTATACAAGAGTGATTTCCATTGTGAGTTATACTCCTCTTGTAAGTGTTTGAATAACGGGTGTGTGATCCTGTATATCTCAATTAGCTGAAGCTTGAGAGCCTATTGCTTTCCTTTGTATTTGGTTTGTATTCTACCGTAAAGAATACGTTTATTGGATCGTGTCGGGAAGTGTCTCGGCTAGTGATTTACCAAGTTGTGGTAAATCACTAAATCTCCGTGTCAAGTATCTCTATCCCTTATCTCTTTATATTTCCGCTGTGCATTTAATTATATCTGTTTATATAATTATTGTATATTCATTGCATTTATACTCTGCTTTATTTACTATATTTATACTATCCTGTATTTATACGTATCTGTTGTGTTTTCATATACTCTGTTGTATTTACATTATTAAGATATTTTTATAAAAGAATTTTTGAAAGTAAAAGTTTTAAATACAACCTTACCCCCCCTAGGTTGTCTAACACTACGGTTTTCATATTTTAGCTCAAAAATGAGTATTATTAACTTCAATATTAAATATGTAAGTTTTGAGATGATTTTTGATAAATATGGTATGTATCTATGATTATTTAGATAAAGGTATGGACAAACATGTGCTTTACTCATCATTATGTGGAAATTGATTTGTGTACAAATATGAAAATTGGGTTGATGAATGTTCCTAACGTGAAAACTTGAAGTGTATGATTATCTTGAGTCCTACGTACTAATATTATATGACCATGTTTGGAAATCATTGGCAACTAACTCCTTGTGCACGGGGACTTAGATTTGTATTAATTATCGTATGAATTGTTGGCCATCTTAGGCCACTAGGGAGTAGGCAATAGGGGACTTTGAGGTCCTTGAGGTGTAACTCGCCTAGATTGGATATGCAATGTGGTCCCATACGTCCTTGAGGTGTAACTCGACGGAGTATGCAATAAATGCATTAAATGATGGTTCGAGGTTGTGATATCTTAATGGCATGAGAACTAAAACCGGGACTCGAGGTGCAAATGTGCAATCCAATAACATCACGGGTGACTCCATGTCATGTGTTCTCGTCACCCCGATGGTAACGGGTCTCCCTTGTATTTCAAGAGTATTTATCTCTTGTATATTTTATGCTCAGGTTGAGCTACTTGGCGGAAGTCAAATGATGGTTATTTTGTACCACACGGTTCCGGTAACATTGGTTTGATTTACAATATCGTTTGCTTTACCAATGTTGTGAAGTTACACTTACTCGCTAGATTTCCGGTCTAACACTTGTGGTGTTGTATATTGTGGATTTCAGGTCCCACTAGCGGTGCGTCCTTGACACGTTGATTTTGCCGACCATGCTTAGGAGCTTAGAGGGTCGGGCTTTTTGGGAATCGAGATGAGAGATTTTTGGAGATATAGCGACACCAGTGTTAATCTAGTTTATTTTAAATTCTAGATAAGTAGGTTGTTGTATATTATGTCTCAATATTTGTTAATTCAAACTTGGTCCAAACTATCCCGTTTCATTAAGGGCTTTAGTTGGCTTAATTTATAAAGTTTTATTTTACCCTTTTCAGAAATTCCCTATATTAAATGTCAAATTTTTAGGATGTTAAAGGTTTGCACTTTGGTTTGGTTGAGATTTTTCAAACATCAAACATTGGGTTGAGTAGCTCAAATATCTTTAACCTGATCAACCCAACCCATAATCATCCCTAACTACCACTACAATCGTCCATTGACACCTCTACCTACACAACATCGACCACTGTTGGCCCCTCCACCATCTCCATGTCTTCCATAACCATCATTAGCCAGTGTCCACCATTGTCACCACCACAAATGTCGACCACCTTAGCCACAATCACAACATCCACATCCACCACCACCAATAACCACATATAAGGTCATTAAACAATATTTAGGGAAACTTGTCAATGTAACCCTAATGAGGCCAAACACCATACATTTAACTTGTCATGTCTAAACGTTTATCAGGTAAGCTCTTTATTTACTATTGTTTTGGTAACCGTGGGTTTTCAGGCCAGCTTACGCATACCAACCAATTCCCGGGCGACCACAAATGCCAGGTAAACTCTTATCGACAAGAGTCATCATCCTCAGTTACCCTTATTAGGTAACATTCGCGGCTATCAAAACCGATTGTTGGTAAGTGTTTCTTACCACGCTAACCGGGTAAGAGTCTTCTCACTAATTTATCAGATAACATTATTAGTCCTTGTTATGTAGATAAGATTCTTGATTCTTGCCCTGCGCACTTAATAAAGTAAGTGATACGCGATAAACACTTACCAGGTAAATCTTTGGTAAATGAACCCTTGTTCTTAATTCTGAGATACTTTATAATTAATTATTTTAGTTTCATATGATCTTAATTAAATTATATGACATAACTTATAAAAGAGAACTAAAAATATTAACATTATTTTCATCAAATTATTATTTCCATCATTATTTTGTTGTAAATTTGATCATTTTCCATTAAAGTTACAAGAATGATGTACATATTTGTTAAGAGTATAGGCATATGCACATTGCCCCCTCTTATCTGTACAAAATGTTTAGAAGCTGCTGAAAGGTTTATGGAAGTTATCGATGAACTGAACTCCAATTTCAACCAGCGGAACGTGCTGTTCATAGATTTAGAGGGAAAACTGCTGAGGTAAAGCCATATCGCAAATTGATTAACAACTATGTACCTGTTAATTATATTTGATTTCATTTATCGTGTTTTCGTTCATCTCGTAGATTAATGTGAACTTTTTGCGGTTTGATTTTGCAATATTTTGTTGTTGATGATTATATTTGGAGTTACCCTAGCCGGTTCTTCTGATTTTATTCGTATGGTAGTTTATTTGTTTCTGCTTGTGTAGAGTTCCTTTTGGTTAACAACAATTTATTGTAAATATAATTGTTTGAGGGTGTTTTCTTATTACCAGCTGTGTTTGCCGCATCGGTGAAGTTGTCGGTTGAGGGAGATCCTGAGCTGGAACTGTTGTTTTTGATGCCAACAATGCCTGAAGAGTGATCAGAGTTAGCAACAGCTAATTCTGCAGGAAGTAGTTCACCATTCTGGTGGGCATCTCTCATTGCATGTTTAGGGGTGTAGTCATTTAGAGTTCCTCTTGTCCTCCACCTGGAGCCACAGGCGTTGCACAGCACCGGCTTATCCACTGGTCCGTTCCTCCATAATGGAGTCTCTGTTCAACATTGTAATCCATCAGTGTCTTGGAGAATTGACTTTACATTAAGGTACAAAACAGATGTATAATATCATGCTTCCAATATGGTATATATATAGGGTTGGGTTCCGGTGAGGAGTGCCAAATTTGGTGAGAAGCGTGAGAAGTGGTTATCAACCGTTGGATGAGAAATGGACGAACATTAGGATGAGATGCCCCAAGATAAGATGCACCGAGATGCAACCGGTCAATTCCCTTTTAAGCCGCAATTCATAGGAGGGTATTTGATTAAAAGTGATCAACGGTTTAAAAGTATCTCACACTTCTCACAAAAAATGGCACTTCTCACATGATCCCATGCGTGTGTATATATATACATATATATTATATATGCATAGTTAGAGATGCCAATGTGAGGAATAAACTTGGAAATCATGTTCAAGATTGCTGAGTGTCAATTATGTGCCCACAACTAGTTCTACTATACTTGAGCTTCTGCTTGAATGCTCCAATAAATTCGTGTATCAACTCTGTAGAAACCATGAACTTTGTTTTGTTGTCATTTATTATTCAAATTCATCATGCAATATAAAGTTTTTACGACGAGTATAGACAGATTTGGAGGCTGACTTTGTGTTAATTCAGAAATGAGGATAAAATTATTTCTATTGAAAGACTATTGGCATCATTCTAACATATCATTTTGCATACCAACTTTGGAAATTGGAAGTATATGTAGATTTTATTGCTCATAAGCAGGGACGGAACACGAGTCTTTTAATCGAGGGGGCCGAACTAAACGAGTCTAATTTACTTCGATGTAAGTTAAGACACATTATCTGAAGTTAATAATGCTAAACTATAAATCAAACATCCTTCATCAAAATAGAACTCATCGATCTTTTGCGGGTTTCAAGTCTTGCACAATTTCTATCAAACTAATATTTTCATCAATCTCCCATTGTCAAACCACAAAGTGATTTAGAAGTTTAATTTCCTAGGTCCTAATTTTCTAGCTCCAATGACAAATTGCATATAAAGAAATGGCAAGATCATCTCCTAAGTCAAACGCCAAATTTGGCATTATTTTGAAACAAAAAATAGTGCAAATGATCGTGTGATTAGTTGAGCCTAACGTGAGAAGCTGATCTGAACCGTTGATCACTTTTAATCTCATGCCCTCCCATTAATTACGCCTTAGAAGGGAATGATCTGGTGCATCTTGGTGCATCTCATTCTAATGTGCGTTCATTTCTCATCCAACGGTTGATAACCACTTCTCACACTTCTCACGTTAACCTCAACTTTTCACAAGAACCCAACCCAATAGCCATATATCAATACTTTAAACATTAATTGTATATTGTTAAAATTAATGCTTTTACAACTTAAAAGAGATCTTATTTTTATTTGTAAAAATGTTATTATGAAATAATATTGAATGTTATTTTGGACTTTTGTTGGTGGAGTTGGGCAATGGAAATTATGATTGGATGGTTAAACTAGAAAGGAGTGAAGGAAAGAAAGTTCAGAGGGCCAAATTGAAAACTTAATCCAATTGTATTGGTTTCAAAATAACCCTTCATAAGCAAGGGAAAAAAGCAAGGGGGCCTTGGCCCCCTATAGTCCTCACAGAGCTCCGCCATTGCTCATAAGAAATCACATTAGCGAAAAATCATGTTCAAGATTGCTGAAATACAATCATATTTCCACCACTAGTTCTACGACGAGGGAGCTTTTGTGTTCCCATTTAATCTGACATTACCGATTGCTCTATCAAAAATTATGATTGTAGCATAAATACCAAATTAATTTCATGCCACAAATATGCATTGATGAGACATACATATGCTTATCAACACATTTATACTTTAAGTTCCATTCACTGGTATTGTTTATATTGCGTAACGAATCACGTCCAGAAAAGTGGGTCCCAATAGGTCACTTGGGAGAGAAAAAGGGATCAAATATATAGGTACTCAGAGTGCGTATCACAGAAACCACATAGTACTTGAGGTGTTAAGGATCTTACACTTGCACAAAGAGAGACACATAATTAGTGATGTTAGCTCATAAATCATATACCCCTTTAATTTTGTTTGAGATGGAGTGGGCTTTTTTTATATTTTGAAAATACTGTTGACTCAACCGATATGTGAATTATTTTCTTTTAAATTTTAATATAAATCAACTGTAGGTCTGTATGTATTTCTTCACTCAAAATTCTTTTTTTGAATACAGTTTTAAGCAATAATGTAATTATTGAATGGAATATAGTGTTCAATATATACACTATGTCACTATCTTTTAATGTCGTTTAAATTTTAGAAATTGTTAAATCCCTCGTGAGTTTCATGGACACAAGCATCCTACATTCACAACTAGTCAATCACGCAAAATGGGACACTCTATATTATTTTGTTGTTTTCATCTATAGAACTCATAATGCATGTTGGAGCTTTAACATGAGGGAAGCACAAAAATTACATAAGCACACTCACATTTGACACTTTCTAGAGGCTAATGTCAAAAGGTCTAGTGGGAGGTATGTTTGATTTGTTTATGATAAATAGCTGAATAACATTGAAAACTTGAATATTAAAATGATGTTAAAGAGTGTGGTCTTATTTAGTAGAGGGTTTGGCAATAGTGTTGAAGACCCGAGATGGATGATATGGTATTGCTATCATAAAGAGGTGAACTTTTGCATCTGTAAAGCTCTGTTGTTTATACAAGTCTGGATTAAAAAAAATAGTTATTATGAACGGATGAAGTAATAATTATTTATGTTGCAATGATGGTAATCTTGATAGAACTTTCTCCATTATATGCCCGTCTTTGACACCATAGTGGATATGCCTCCATCTCATGTAGGCGTTTCCATAAAAAATGGCATGAAATTAAGGCAATATTTTTTATTGGTTACTATACAATAGTGGCGCCTTTATATAGAGTTTTTGACTTGCATATGGGTAGTTCAGAGCCAATCCATTTATGTAATATATAATGTAATCATCTTTCTGTAGTGTTCTGCCTGTATGATAACACATTTAATAAACAGTTACATACTCTAAGTACTAAAAAGGTAACTAAATCATACAAAAATCAAATAGGAATCGAGTTGCTAGATAGGGAAAGCCTTACGTTCAATTCCACAATGGTAACAAGGTCCTTCTTTCCCCATGAAAACTGATCCCTTGGGAAAAATTGACACTACTAAAATGAAGTCCAGGAAAAAGGCTTAGTTGATTTCACAAAAATAAATGTCGAGGTAAACAGAAGCAACCAAGTTAAACACAGACAAAGGAACAAGGGTTTAAAGCTTAAAAGTTCAAATTGTGATAGGGTTACCTTTGGGCTCCTGCTCCCCTTTCTTGATGATGGAAGTGGTCAATTAACAAATGGAATGGCTGATAACTTTTAATTTACAAATAGGAGTAAAATATCATGAAAAGTAGCGATCAATGATATTTCTGGGAAGACATTAATTTGGGTTTCAATTCCTTCCATAAACTCCTGCATTTCGTCATTTACAATTGTTTTTCAAGGATTAAAAATAAATAAATAATATGGAACTCCATAGGCTGTAATTATTTGTTTTCCATTTAAGAGGAATTAACTTTGATTTTTTATTTATTGTTTTTCTTAAAGATTTGATAAAAAATACTCTTTAGGTAATTTAGCTTTTTTGGTAGAAAGCATTCAAGTACCAGTGTGGCTAGATGGAGACATTTTAAGATTTTATTTTCTTTCTCTGTAATGAGGTGGCATTTGTCTGTTACTTGCCTTGCTGATTAGTCCTTTTTCCTAAATGCTATAATTACTAGTATAGAACTAGACAATAAAATAGGATTCTCAAATTCCGTTAAATGACTGCATAGGGAAATAGATTCTCAAATTCTCCCCCTTCTAGTGCTAACATGAAATCTTGCGAGGCCAAGTAAGTATCGATCCTTTTGTAATGCTGTTGCAGTTCTTTCCTATTGGTATAGTGAGTCAGCTGATTAATTATTTTCCATATCTTTTAAATCTTATGCATTAATGATATTCTCCTTTCTTATTATATAATTATTATAGATGAGTGTATTTATAAATATTTCCATATATGTTTGTTGCTTGTTATTCTGTCATAAGGAGGCATATGTGTTATACCAAGTATCTTATTTTATTTATAATGTTTTATCTCTGAAAATAAGAAAGATGAGTTAATCGTATCTGTAGATATAATAGAAAAAACCAGGAGTCATTATCTCAATCTTGTGATTTTTGTTTCGCAAATATGTAACACCGTCTTCCTGGAATAGAAAGGAGGTTACGCCCAAGCCATAACACAATGCTTAAAATTAAAGCATTAAATATGTAGATTTCAGATGACCAAAATCCATCATTTTTTCCAAAATGGCAAAAATTACCAGGTCACAGAGATTTTCTTTTATGACTTGTCCCATAAGAGTACACATTTTCTTTGGAGTGCCAAATAGTTACTTTTTTGACTTAAAAATTGATAAGAATTGGTTTGATTTTGAAGAGAACTTCGATAAATTGTATTAAACTATTAGAAGGGGGATTTATAATAGAAATAATGGAGTAAAAAAACTAAAACCAGATCATTAAATACAAATGACAAACTAGGGCTAGCCTTCCATAGTGAAAAGAATACTTCATGGAGTAAAGGGAGCGACACTTTTTCACTTGTAATGCGTGGGTGGTGCTAGAATGCGTCTATTTGAATGTCTAAAGTGTCTAGATTTTTAGCACCAATATCAATATGGTAACAAGAAATTCTATTCCTTATCTTTTTTATCGTGACTTTTTGTAGTGGTTGAATTTTAACTGCAGCTATGCAAGCAGGGAAGAAGAAAACACTTCTTGGTCAAAATATTTGCTTTCTTGAAGCTCCTTGGACCTTGACTAAATAAATCTTCATCTATAGTTAAAGTTATAAAGTTTCGTTTGTGGATTAAGTTACAAAAGTTAGTGATTTTTCCTAAATCACCCTTCTTTTTCTTAGGTGCGAGAGGGATTTTGGAAATGATGGATAAGATTTCAAGTCAATACATGATACTAGGAAGTATGAGCTTATATTTAAACATAAAATACATTCAAGGTTTTGAGAATCCATTTCCCTTTTAGTGCCTTTTTATCTTAAACCAAATATGTTGTTACCTAGTCTATTTTCCTTTTGGGGTTATAGTTGATGACTGTCTTCGAATCCTATCTCTATTCTGACTAATTATCACTTAACAAAATGTAAACATTAAAACAAAAAACGGCAGCGTTGCCAAATGAAGCTTAGTTGTTGTTAGTAAGATCAAATTCTAAATGCTGGATAGACAATTAATGAGATTATTTAATCTCTAATACAATTACTACATTTTTTTCTTCTTAATCAACAAAATAGCATTCCTAAAAGATAGCCATGTGGTTGTAAACAATTTCATGTTCTTTAGACAGAAATCTCTATTTTTGGTAAGAAATTGAATAAATCTATCATCTTTGAGTATACCTTTAAAGACATTTGATGGTCAATATCAAACTTATTTGAATTCAGATACCATATAATAACATCAGCTTTCTTGGCGCAAGATTAAGGAACCATATATTGATTACCTTTCAAACTGTAATTGCATTTGCAAGCTATAATTGTAAAAGGTTAAGGTAGAAAACGTGAATTACGATGATTAAATTCAACATAGGAGTACAATAGTTATTTTCTTAGAAAGGCAGGCTTCGCTAATGCATGGATTAATTTATGAATTTCTATGGTCCTGTTGGATAGTTTCTTCTTTTCAGCTACGTCCAACAACAGGAAGGAGAGAAGGTAGGAAGAAAGGCTTCCATGAGAAGGCAACCTAAGGCCGTTTTCATGGCCTTTGGGACGAAAGGCGATGTGTACCCGATAGCTGTAACTCTCTCCCTCTCTTCAATTTGCAATGTTTATAAAGTCTATGTCATACTCCATCAGTTTCAAAATATAAGATCATTTTATTTCTTCTTTGGTTCCAAATATTAAATTGAAATGTTTAAAAACTTCATCTTATCATACCTTCTTCATTCCAAAAATGAGATCATTTTCATTTCTCCTTTTGTTCCAAGTTAAATGGAAAAAATGAATGTTGGGAATAACAAGTGCTTATTCGGTGATAAAGATGTAATGTGAGAAAATAGCAAAACACAGAACATAACAGCTACATATTATCTAGAGATCAGTAATCATTGGGAGAAGAAAACAATGACATGTAGCAGTGCGATCATGTATGTTGAGGTTATTTCCTTTAAAGATAGAATCATTGATGTGAGGTGGAGGCGTTGGTGGAGATGCAGAGTAGCAAAATTATGATCTGCTTACTAATTTAACAACCGGAAGTATATGGAATGTTAGGGGTTGTTTACTAAACGCTTAACCAGTAAGTCCTTATCGGGTCACTTTACTTTATCAGGTGAACATGACAAGGATTGATAAGCTTACCCGGTAAGAGCGATGACAAGGTTCGAGAGTCATACCCGGTAAGTGAGAGTGACTACTCTTACCCTGTAAGCGCTTACCGGATAAATTGTTGCATACGATGCCGTTTCAATGGACTAAAATCCTACCCGGTAAGTTAAGTGAAAGTGTTGACTTTTACCGGTAAGCGCTCACCGAGTCACCGAGTAAGCGTTGGGTAAACGGCCCCTTAGGTGGCGTTTGTTTTTTAAGAAGTGCTGAAGTGCTGAAGTGTTGAAGTCTTATTTCACTTCTGATTAATAAAAGGTGGTGCTAAAGTCTGAAATCTGAATCAATAAGACTGTTTGTTTTGTAACCTGATGAATTTGTTTAAATTATGTATTTGACCCATTAGAATATTATAGTGTTGAATTTTTATTTATAAATTTATACCATTTCACATATATATGCATCATCATTACGAAATTTACATCTAAATTATAAAATTCGCCTTCATTTAAACGAATACGTTTAGTCGATAATAATATATTTAAATTATATAAATTTAAATTTGAAAGTCACCTAATTATAGTAAATCGAGTTTTATTATAATTCAAGTGAAACGATTAAGAGAAATGATCTATTAAGGTTAATTCATTGTGAACAATAAGAGGCATATTAAGAGGTTGGTTTATCTCTTACCAGATAAGAGGGCGATAAGACATAAGTGGCTCTGAAAATTTGGAAAAAACAAACAGTCTGAATGGCCATACCTCTTAACAAATCAGACATAAGAGGCTAATAAGAGTTTTTTTTTCTGAAAAACAAAAAGGCCTTAGTATCACATGTACAAAGAGGTGCCAACCATATGCCAACAGTGTAGCAGAAGTGAGAGTGGCATCAATAAGTAGCTAAACTTATATTTAAGAAAGCTGGCCTCCATATCAAATGAGTCCATCATGAAAAAGACTCGTTAACATCTATACGACAAATTATTTGTTAAAACAAAGTTGCTGAATTAAGAAAGTGCCAAGTGGAGGATTACCAAGCAATAGGAGCTACTTCCTCTTCATCTGAGGTTCATCAAGCAAGTAGCCTTTGGCTGAAGAAAATCTTGCTTAAGTTTATAACACTAAAATTTTCATCCCACTAAATATTAACCCGGAGGCAGGCCAGCAATTAGCCCTTTGCTATATTTTTTTTATTGATTACTTTCATTTACTCACAACAGTTTTCTGACATGTCTAACATTTATCTACAGTCAATTGCTGCAGCTTTTGCTTGTGACCAGGTGCATTACCATGTGGTTTTTATAACACATTCTGCACATGAGGTTTGTTCAATACTTTCTGGTGTTAGCATTACAGGGTCTAATCGTTTTGGCCCTCTGATATACTCTTGTTTCGGATATCTTTCGATATTATAGTTGATTTTATGCCGTTTTAATGTACTTGTTTTTTAAGTGGTATAAATTCAAGTGTAAAAAACGTATATATTTCGCCTTTTGTCAGAGTAGACCGGCCTTAATACATAGGTCTCCTTTCCATTTTTACCCTTATACTTGATGCGAATGAATTGCTTTAAACAATTTTAAATATCAGAAGGTTATACAACAAGACCTTTACAAAAGAATGAAAAGTTACATGCTGAAGTCAAATCATTTAAGCCGTGGAGAATAAAGAACACAAAAAATTGAAGAAGACAATAATGAATTTTTGTGTGTGATACTTATTACTGTATGTATGTAATAGGGAGAAGATATTAGCATGATAATCGTTTTCAAATTTATAGTTTTGGAAGACTGAAGTTATCATATAACAAGCAAATAGAAATTATGGCATTTATGGAAGGAGTTTTGGTTGTCATACTAGGACATGCTTTGTTAGTGTATATCTGATTAGCTAGTTAATCCTAATTCCTATATCTGATTGCACTTTCTTTTCTAACCTAAGACAAATGGGGAAAGCTGATACTCTATCAATTCCACTCCTTTTTTCCTTTTTAAATATATTCTTCTCTCCTACCAACCAGAGTTTTAGCCTGAGATACACACCTTCACAAGATCTTATGCTACTCTATCGACAATACTAAATTATCATTCATGCACGAAAAGAGGTGGTCATATATGTGCATGAAATATGTTGCAAGTAAAAACTCTACATGCAACCCCCCATCCCCCACCCAAAAAAAACTTCAAGAACAATCATTTTTGAAGTTCTACAAGACTACAGTTCTGTCTATTAACCATGATTTAAGTTAGTTTTTCCTTTGGCAGGACTTAAGGGAGCATCTGAGCAGAAAAAAAGTCACATGTTTTCCTGTTTCATCTCCTCCTGCTCTTCCTCGTGAAAATGACAATACTTCAGGTTTTGGTAGCAACACTTTTATCATCACTGTAGCCCGTTTAGTTTATTCTACAATATACTTCTTTTTGCTGGAGAACATAAGCAACCAGTTCATAGATCTGTAATTTCACCATGTCTTTGTGTCTGTTTGGAGTTTTCCAGGTTCTGTGCAGTTCTCCTTTCGTCAAGAGAAAACGAAACTTACAAGAGAACATAGACAAGAATGTGTAGTCGTATTTGAAAAGATCTTCGGTGATGTCCCATGCCTGGAGGGCGATCTAGTCATAATAAACTTTTTTGCATTGGTAATTTAGTCTATACACAAAGAAACTCGTGCTATGTTTTTATGAGATTTAACTGTTGACGATATGAGATTCTCAATTTGACTTGGGAATCGCAATCGCTAAAAGATACCGACTTCACTAGGGCATTCCTTCTTTTAATCTATTACATATCTTTGAGATTACAAGATTTTCATACCCTGATCTTTTATGCTACCCCTTTTTTATGCAAGCGCTGTACACGAATTTGTAGAAAAATATAAGTTCTGAATACATACAGCAACCATCTTCACAGTTTTTTGAAGTTTGTATTGTTTGTAAAGTAGAAATAATGATTTCAATAGAAGTCAATATATATAGAGACTTAGCTAGAAAAAGTTAGTTTACATATGTAATTCCTATGCTATCCTATCATATAAATTCATAAAAGATAACTATCTATGTTAGTAGTCAGAAGTGGAAGGAATTGCAGAGAAACGGGCAATCTGAATTTAGAGTACAAGTGAAGGGTTTTTAATGTGTTTAATTGATTTGAATTATCTTGGACATAATATCATGTTCTGAAAATCTAAGTCACCTTTGTTACAGGTATGATGATGAATTAACTGAGGAACACTTCTGTCTTCATTGTGCAGGAAGGTTGGAGCCTCGCCGAGCTTTTTAATGTTCAATGTGTGGTAGCAGCTCCTTATGTTGTTACTTATAGGTACAGTTGACTTTTTTTTGTCAATATCATGCAACTTCTTTTACCATTTAGTTGGAATGCTGTCTTACCATTGTGTCTGATATAGTTATTATACCTGGTGTAGTGCTCCCTCATCGTTTGAACGAAAATTTAGGGAAGAGCTTCCACTTTTATATGACTATCTTCAAGCAGCTCCAAGCGAGAAGGTAAATCTCAAATCCTCCACAATATGCACTTCTTTTTTGCTTATACGAGTTTTATGGTTTTCTTCTCTCTTTTCCCTCTTTTTCTTTATTTTCTTATTTTGACATTCGACTCATCCGCAGTTTTGCATCATATTCAAGTTGAATGATACTTGCCATAGTTAATATTAATTATTATTTTTATTTAAATGGTTGTAAAAGTATAACCTGTGACACAAGTTAATTTAGTCAACATTGTTCCTTAATTAAATCGTCCACTGGCACATTGGCTGTATTAAAAATTGTTCTCATCGGAGATTCATTCATTCATGTCCTCCTAGATTTTCTTTTGTAGTTGATATAGACGGCTTCACTTACAGATGTATTTAAATTTGGGTTAAATAAGATTTGTTGGAAAGATGTTATCCACTGGATGTGGCCGCTTTTTACGGACGACTGGGCAACATGGAGAGCTACAGAGTTAAACTTGAGTCCCTTGCCTTTCACGGTGTGTCCTTTCTTCCTATTGACTTCCTTCCCTGCGGTATTTTATAAAAAAAAAGAATTTAAACCAAGTCTATGGTTCCTTCTCATCTTCCTAAAACGGAAATGGTTTACGGATTTATCCTTTGCAAAATTATGCTGGCCTGTTCCATGGAGTTGACTATGCTCGTTTTGTTGTATCTTCATGTATCCAGGATCCAGTCACAAGTCATCCATTGTGGCACAATAGGCCTTCGTCTCCTTTGCTACTGTAAGATCAATACCAGTGTGCCAATTATTTTACAAGTTCAACTTTGTGTGTATTCTATGTCGAAAATGTGAGACTGGGTTTTGTTGGTTCATTTGTCAGTAACTCTAGGTGGCGTTTGGTTCGTAGAATGGAATTTGGTGGAATTGGAATTCATCGAAGGAATTTGACTTTGAAGGAATTGGAATGGAATTTGACCACACACTTTGATTGTGTTTGGTTGGATGGAATTGGAATGGGATCTCTAAAAATAATTGGAATCTCCATCTTTGTTTGGGGGGTGGGGAAGGCAGGGGCAGGGTGGGGAAGGTAGGGGCACGGTGGAGGTGGACAGGGGCATGGCGGGGCGGGGCAGGGCTGGGTGGGGTTGGCAGGGGTGGAGGGTGGGTAGTGGTGGGCAGTTGGACGGGATGGGGGTGGGGGTGAGTGGGGTGGGGATGGGGGCTGACAGTGACAATAGTTGCATGGTCGTGGTGGGGCAGGGGGTGGTTGGTGTTGGTTAAAATGAATGAAAAAGAATGGAATTCAATTTCTTCCGTTAGGTCAGGGAATGATGAATGCATTGATTTGTAGAATTCAAAGGATTCCATCCATTTCAAGAATTGAACCAAACAAAGGAATTGGAATTTGGTCAAAGGAATTTGTCATTCCAATTCCATCAAATTCCACGAACCAAACGGCCCCTTAGTATCTATTCGTGGGCAGTTTTTTTTTTTTTTTTGGGGGGGGGGGGGGGATGTATACAATGCTACTATCACATGTTATCTCTTCATGCTTACTCTCTGAAAAAAACTAGAGCACATTTGTATATTATTCTAATTTTCACCACTTCATCATAACAGGTATGGTTTTAGCAAAGAAGTTGTAGAATGCCCTGGTATGGTGTTTTCTCTTGATCTAAACCCTCATTTTGGCTACTGACTAAACTTCTGCAAAATTACAATGTTCAATAGGAGTTTTGCTTCTTCCATGGCTCGCATCATGGCAAAGTGTAACTACATATGGAACTGTAATGTTAATGAAACTCTATTTCCTTCTTGAACTAAGACTATGTGTTTGTAATCACCATACTGTGATATAGCTTTTTGTTGTAATCAGAGAATATCAGTTGCAGCATATTATTCAAATTAGAAGTGGTCTTATTTTCATTGTTTTTGCATTTCTGTACTATGGCAGGTTACTGGCCTTCAAATGTTTGTGTTTGTGGCTTCTGGAGTCTTCCTAAGGAGTGGCAGTTCTCATGCAAAGAGTGTCAAGACATTTCGGTCTTGACCTCTTCAAAGAATTTGAACATGAAACCTGAGTTATGTTCGGCTCACGCTGAGTTGGAACAATTTTTAAATGCTCCAGCATCACTACCCCCGGTTTTCATTGGTTTGAGTTCTGTTGGAAGGCAAGTTTTAAGTTTACAAAATGACAACTATAACCTTACACTTGGACACCAGTTTTTCATCATCTGTTTCACCCTTCAATACTCTAATTTGGCATCAGTTAGAATCACTGTTTATTACCTTATCTAGTATTCTATTCTGAAACATGATACCCTTCTGTCCACAGCATGGGATTTATGAGGAAACCTCAGCTACTTATTCGTGTTCTTCAAAGTGTTCTAGAAGTAACCAGTTACCGTTTTATTCTGTTTTCGTCTGGATATGGACCTCTGGATGCTGCAACAAGAATGCTTGCTGCAGAAACATCATCATGTTTAGAAAACGGAAAATTCATTAAGGATGGAGTTTCTCTTTTTAGTGGCCGGCTTCTCTGTTTCTCAGGGTAAGCATTTTTGTTTCCGGTTATCTTTTGGAAACTTCAGTTTAAAATAAGCTATTATTTTTAAAATAAGCTTCTCTGTCATTTTGAAACTAGTTCTGTACCATACAAGTGGCTATTTCCGAAATGTGCTGCTGCTATTCATCATGGGGGAAGGTTCTTTCCTTGTTTTCCCTTTAATTTTAGGTTTTCCAACTATTTTTTTCTTCTTCTTTACTGACCCTTCTATCCTTTTGTAACATTTTCACCCTTGCTGTTTGACATGTAATCTGGCTCGACTAGTGGATCCACTGCAGCAGCTTTGCATGCAGGAACTCCACAGGTTTGTTTTGATAGAGTTCACCTTTCTTCACATCTAGTTAAGAGCCCCTTACCCAATAAGAGATGTTGTTTACCTACACTTCTGACTGACTGAGGTGCTGACTGAGTCAGTCAGCTACCAATATGTCCCTGACCGAGTCAGAAAGTACTTGCCCAATTAGTTTTTATCAGTAAGCATTTACTACTATATACTTGGTTAAACAATTATTTTCACCTCTTACCTGGTCAGCGCTTACCAAATCTTTTGGTAAACGGTCCATAAGGGGTTAGCATCAAGAGGGGTATGTGTGTCTTTTATTTTTCTTCTCGATTGATTACATGCACAGGTATTATGCCCATTTATGCTGGATCAATTTTATTGGGCGGAGAGGATGTTCTGGCTTGGGGTTTCTCCAGAACCTCTGAAGAGAACTCAATTGCTCCCAGATGAAGATGATGAGATTAGCATAAAAGAAGCTGCAAGTGGTGTGGCCAGGGCAATTGATTATGCTTTATCTTCTCAAGTCAAAGCAAATGCCTTAGAAATTGCTCAAAGATTATCTTCCGAGGTAATGCTTGCTCTTGGAAATTACTCCCTCCGTTCCACGATAAGTGCCCACATTTCTATCTTAATTTAATCCAAAATAAGTGTCTACTTTCAAAAGTAGGTGCCTACTTTCCAATTCTACCCTTTCGTCTGCCATAAATTGGTTTCATCATACGCCTTAGTTTCATTCTTACACATCTCATATATGTTCTTACCGAGCATGAGTTAGAAATGCTACAAGATTGACAACTTCTTATACATTGCCCATTTCAGGATGGCATGTTGGAAGCAGTGAAAATGTTGAAAGCAAGTATCGCGAGCCAATCTTCAAAAGAAGACTAACCCGAAGCTTCAAAAGTTGACTTCAACAAGAAACCTTTTTACTCCAAACTTGTTTTCGAGAGATTCGCATGTGGCTGCTTGGAAATCATACAAGAAAATTTTGCAAATTTGCGAAGATCACGGACATCATAAACCGATTGATTTATTCACGTTTTTTTTTTTTAATTTGGTTTTGAGTATTGAGACGACATAGTTGGGTGGTTTTGGTTGCATTGAAATTGTGAGCCTCGGGTGTGGGTTGGTGTGAGATCCTTTCTTTCGTCCCGCGATTTCAATTACTATTAAAGTTTCTTTCATTATGTATACTCATAATCTATCTTTGGAAGAGCTTATGCAATATAACATGGTGTTTTAGGTATATCCAAGATTGAGGTGGATAATCAGGTGGAAAACCAAACAAACTCAGTATATTTCACCCGAAGGGCAGGGCCTACTGGCCTAGGGTGAGATATATGCGGATCTTTTCTTGTTTGAAGAGATAGAAGTTTTAATCATGAGTCATAAGTTTTAACGAGTCCTACATTCCCTGTCCTCTCTCAATCCCAAATTCTAAGATTCAATTTGCTCCGTATTCTTTGTCAACGATCTACTTTCATTCCTGTTCGATCAAATGCTTTTACGAGGTGTTTGAACTCTGGAAGTGATTATGTAAAATTAAATAATATAATCATATAATCAACTGTAATATAATGTGATACAATAAAGTGTTTAGATGTGTTTCTCATACTTGAAGTTGTAATAGAGTTACTTTTATGATATTATGTTTGACAAATTCTGATTAGTTAATGGAGTGGTGAATAAAATAAGCAAAGTGTTATACACATCATTTTAGTTTTACCGGTAATAAGGACTTTTTAGTATTTGGATGGAAAAATAAATAAATGTTTATACCGGTTTGGCACAACTAATAAGGAGTTTTTGATAGCCCACTCCCTTCTAGCTTATTAACTTAGGGGCCGTTTACAAAATGCTTACCCGGGTAAGTGATTACCAAGTCACATTAGCTTACCGGATGAATATGACAAGGACTAAGAATCTTACTCGGTAAGAGTCGAAAGCAAGGGCCGAGAGTCTTACCCGATAAGTGAGTGCGACGGCTCTTACCACGGTTAGCGTTTACCGGCTAAATTGTTGCATACGATGTCATTTTGGTGGACTAAAATCTTACCCGAGAGGTAAGTGATAGTGTTGAATTTTACCGGTAAACACTTACTTACCCGGGTAAGTGATTAGGTAAACAACCCCTTATTTGAAACAACTTATTAGTTTTTTGGTCATTTTACATGTATAAGCAATCACAAACACCCTCTAAAAACAACTTATCAACTTATTACGTTTTGGTACCGTCATAAGTAATCCAAACACTTTTTTATAAAACTCCGATTTAACACCACATAAGTTGATAAACACTTTTACGAACAAAAAACGTAATCTTTGTGTGTGAAATATTTTTTCATTTGATTGTCATTGTTGGAAATCTGGGTTTGGGTGTAGACTTGGATAAAATTTGGATTACACAAAATTCATTTTGGGATAATCCAAATTCATACTCTATATTTTTTACAAAAATCGAGAGCAAAACACATAGATTATGATTGTGTTTTGAAGTTGATTTGCAGAAGTTAACCTTAAGAAGCTAGCTTATAAAATTTACTTTCAAAATATAGATTTAAGAGTTTGTAATTTAAAAAAAAAAACTATCTTATAAAATATTGATAATTTAAATGAAATATGTTGAATCTGTTTAGCATAATTTGTAACAACCCATATTCTAATAGGTTGGAAGTTAAGTGTCAAGAATGAAAAGATGGAAAGTTAGCTAAGGACCTTTTTGCAATTAGAGGAAAACTACCTATAAGGACCAGAAATCTAGGTATTGTATACTGTTTCATTCTTTTGGTTGGCGGCTGAGTAACGCATCAGGAGAAAGCGAGGTGAAGAGGTGTAGCAGCAAACGTGAGAAGAAGAGCCCAAATCGTTGTAAGTATCCAATCTCTTAGTATAAATCCTACTTATAGAATTTACAGTAAGCCTCAGGTTGGTCTTGATTGCTTGATTTTGTATCTGGGTAGAGTTTAAGAACACTCTGAAGGGTATGTAATCAAATATTGGATTTCTAATCAAGGAAATGTGATAGATTAAAGGTTTTGGGTGTAGGGAAAAAGATGTAGCAGTTTGAGTATAATGTTTTGGTCATTGGCCGCATAAATTGAGAAGGATAGGAAGCTTCGACGATAGAAATGAGGAGTTTTCGTCGTCTGTTCGGGTACCGGGAGTCGCCCGTACCGGGAGTCGTCCGTACCGGGAGTCGCCCGTACCGGAATTCACCGGTACCGGGAGTCGGGGTACCGGTAGTCGGACCTACCAGGACTGTTGGTCTGGGCTTCGTCTGCCAGGCCGCAGTATCGAGCTACTTGGGCCGATGGACTTAGAGTTTAGCATAAGTCCCATGGGCTTAGTAAAGGATAAAAGAAATCCAAGAATGTGTAGATGGGCCTAAATGAGTTATTTGCGACCAAATTAAGAGAGGGACTTAGGATCAGAATTGGAGACGTGCCTAATTGAATTATGAATTAATTCTTAGGTGTACCAGCGTAGCGAGACAAGAGGCTAAGAAGAAGATTGCTTTTCAGGTGAGTTCCCTAAACCTTTTTACGACGCAAAGTGTTAAATGTTTTAACTGAATTTGGTTTCATTTACGAGCATGAACTGTTGGTAACAATCACGCATGTTTACCCATGAACTCCATGTTTTACTTGAGAAAGCTTATTATGTATGATGAAATGAGAATGATGATTTAAAGGATTTAAAGGTGCATGTTTTATGAAAATGAATGATGTGCTATGTGGAGTCGGCCTGCACTGTGGGATCAGAGAGGGATCCTCGGGGTCTGATGACCCCTTGGATATTTATGACGAGACGGTAGGTTGGAATTCGTTTCCTCCTAGGCGGGTATCGGGGAGTCTGCTTGGGCCCCGATACGAGAGGGCGAAAGGGGAGTCTGCTTGGGCCCCGATCGCAGAATGTTTATGTGATCCTATACACAGTGCGGTGCCATGCTTGTTGTATGTTAAGATTTACGTTGAATCTTTTATAAATGTCTTTATACTGGTTTACATGTTGTTTTCGGAGGGAGTTCACTAGACCTTTTGGTCTAACCCTCGCTTTTCAAAAACTAAACCATTTTCAGGTAAGCATGTTAAGGGTTCTTCAAGTAAGAACTAGGAGGCGATAAGAAGGGCTTGAAGCTTAGAGTAACTTCAAGGTTTGGCTATGATGTCTATAGAATAGCTCTCGGCTGTGGATTTAGAGACTTCCGCTGTCAATTTTGTCTAGTATGAATTATTGATGATGTAAAGACAAGGTTTTATGTAATTCGAATGCTTATTTATGGTTGTTTGCCTCTTATGAAATGAGGGACGTTACAAATGGTATCAGAGCCATAGTTTAAGGGATTTAGGTGACCGGACGGGCCTAAACTTAAACTGTAAGATGAGGAACACAACCGAGACATAGGATTGCCTCTAGGAAAGATCACTATAAATGCGCTTAGGAATAAGGTGCCAAGGACAAGCGTGTAAGGTAAGTTCGAGATTACACCTGGCCAGTGTAATTACAAACTTACAGGTACATGTGCGTGCTTACAATACCTTACTTATAGCAAATATATGGTGTCATGTCTAGCAAGAACTAATTTTCGGTTTCTTTCAGTTTAGTACTATGACTGGGAGAACCCCGAGGGACATGACATTATCGGATGTTTCAAGAAATTTAGATGAGGAGGTCCTGAATGATGGGTCGATGCAACCTTGCCAGACTGATCTGTTACACTATTGCATGTTTAACCTACCGTATTGCTCCGAAGTGGTAGTCGGAAAATAGTGTTTATGTCGAGTTCCAGTGCTTTAGAATGTCAGTATGATCCCTGCGGGGTAGACTGAGGCCCCTAGTTGGGGAGGTTTCATGAGAAGTCACTTATGTTGTGAGATGTGTACACTTCGTAGAAAAGAAACGTTGGATAGAGTGTTATGAGTCGTCAAGAGGTAGCTCTTCGTAGATTCAGAGAGGATGAACGTTGAGTTTAAGTAAGACTCCAGTCGGGAGAGTCTCAGTTCTTGAAACCATGGAATAGATCAGTCAGAATGGTAAGGAAGGACAGTGTCAGAACCTTGAAGGTATCAATAGAGCCCTGACTTTTGTAGTAAAGCTTTTCTATGGTAGGATAAACGAAGTAAGAGACCTATAGTGAATTGAAACCGTGTAGAAGTGGGAAGTGAAATAGATGATCAAAACGAATAGTATGGAAGGGTTAAGCAAGTGAAATGTGAAAAGCGTGTTCAGTAAGCAGTTGCATGACCGAGAGGGCGATCGTTAGTCGTAGGAGGAGTGTTAAGGATAAGTTGCGTAAGTAAAGCGGTTGACCTTGTTGCGGTGAGTAGCCTTCAATGGCAAGTAGAGTCTCATGCATGGCGATCTTTTATGTAACATGAAATTCTCACGATGTAAGATTAATGTGCAAATATCAAATTTTGATAGAAAATGGGTCAGAGTGTACAGACGTATGTTAAAGGAAAAAGATGATTTCCTTCGCATTGAGCATTGAAATTTTGAGGTTAACGATTTGCAAAGTATTTCACACTTTTAATGATAAGTTAAATTCTTTTATTACAAAAAGGTCAAGAGAATGTTTGCCAGCAAAACTTTTACAATCAAATGAGTAGTAGTTTGTTGTTATCATACAAATGAGTGTGAGAATCGACCGGTTTACTCTGTGTCAGTAATTTATTTCGAAATTGTGTCGTATGAAAGGATTTTCATTCAACGTATTACTTTCGTATTAATATTGTTCAGAAATGAGTAAGATTAAGGTCCACGGAAGGACGCATGCAAACGATTCTCGAATCGTTGTACAAGGCGTTGAAGTTATAAATGTGATGGGGTCATGCGTACCCAAATGTTTCCCAAACGTTATTTAAAATGATGAAATGTGCGAAAAGATTTATTTACTGTATTGTCATGCATGAAGGCTATGAACTCACTAGGTCATATTATAGCACATGTTAAGCTAAGGAAAGACTGCAAGAGTGGAGAAGTGTCGGACAAATCAGGAAAGAATGTTGTAAGCTTAGTATTTGTGTGCAAGAGTAAAGGTGAACGGTGGAAGAGTCAGAAGTGAATTATAGGGGTGATTGTGTGAGGGTATGTACCCTTGTTCGGTGTCTGGAAGTACGAGTGTCAAGATACGGTCGTGTCCGGAGGAAGGATTTGAAGCCTTCAAGGTGATGGTTTTTGTGACTCGTTATGAGTAATGTGATAAGGAAGGATGAAAGGTCTATGGCGTAGGAATATGAGTTTCGAGGCGAGCTTGTAAGGGTGATGTTACATGAGTACGCTTTGAGATATGGAAGACGGATTTCAAAATTGATTAGGATGTATTAGTAGGATTAGGTTCCGTAAGGGAACCCATGTTAAGAATAAGTTAAGAAAGTAGTTACAGGTTGCCAGTTGATGTAGAAGCCGACAAATGTGTACGATGGCCGAGGTCGAAGACTTGAACCAGAAAGTTGAGAGTGATAGAACACCTTGTAGTAGTGCTAAGAGGATGAGAAGTTATTGTTTGATTTAAGCGTTCTATTTTACGAGGTGAGGAGGGTCCATAGAAGGACAAGATGTGTAACAAGCGAAATGAGGGTGTAGATCTTATCATTCAGGGAAGGGATGTGCCCTGATTTGTAAGGGTACGGATCATGAAGAGCTAGCTACAATGTTTGTGTGTGAGCTAATGGAGAACTCATGAGTTATAGATCAACAAGTTGGGAAAGGACTGAGTAGCGAGTTAGACTCGATTTCGTACACGGGAGGATGTGAAGGCAAGTCTTAATCGTGTGAATGGTCATGAGGTGATGTTAGAGAGAGATGAAGTATCAGATAGAAACCTTTTGGGGGTTTCGGTTGAGACGTACGATTTGTTACCCAGATTGTTGGAGCACATAGGGTGTAAGTTGACTTTATGGTGTGAGGCTACCCAAAGGAGAAACCAATTATTTTGGTGGTAAGAGTTGCTAAGTAGGTGCATGCTGGAATCATTGGAAGTTTAAAGAGGATGAAGAGTGGATTAGCCAAATGTGTTACAGTAAATGCTAGATCCTTGTAGATCGTGAATTGTTTCTTATGTGAAAGGGAGTAACCCTAGAAGGAGATAGTTGAGAAGTTTGGTTACGATTAAAGAATGACGTGATAATGATTATGAGTCGGAGCGGGAGTATGATCATTAGTGATTTGAAATGTCACGATAGATGTATAAGCCTTTGATTGGTTGTTAAATTTTTAGGGATTTGTTAAGTAATGACATTTATTTGTTATTACACAATGCGCCATGGTTCTACCGAAATTCTTACTAAGAGTTGATAAAGGAAAATCGATAGGTTAAAGTGAGAAGTTGATGATAGTACGTTGGAATATGTAAATTTCAAATTATTTAGTAATTTGTGAATGGTTGATTTACTCAGTGGAGTTATTGGTTAAGAAATCAGTTTTGACTGATGGATTTTATGAATACCAGCATAGCGAGATGTGATGCTAAGTTATGATATTAAATGATTAAATATGATAATGTATATGGTTGATAGAAGGAAACGAATTGCATCTAAATCGGAGTTTATCATTTGAAATAAGTTGCTAATTACAATTGAAATGAATTGGTCGAGTTAAAGTTGCTTATGTGTGAGAGGAGGATCTATGTAAGTAAAAGTTGGAGATCAAAGAATGAGTAGTGACGACGAACACTAGTGTCGCTCCAAGACGACTTGGTGGAATGTTTGGGTTAGGATATTGATGTAACTGTTTGGTTATGTGAATAATAAGAAAGTGTTATCAGCATTTGGAAAGGTCGGAAGTAATAAACTTGACAGTAATGCCGAAAGGTGAAGGGTGGTGCAGAGGGATATTGAGAAGTGTGCGAACCGTTAGAAAGAATATTGAGGAAGGGAATTGTGTATGATTTTGGTGCAGGAAGGGAGTGGATAAGACAGTTGAATGGGTTAAGTTAGTGACCTTGTGAGAAATGTTTAAACGATTTGGTCGTGTAGTGTTTAAGCTAGTGAGATTAGTATGGCGTGACCATGGTTACTCCTCCCAGTGGAGTGAGGATAACCGGAGTTATGTTTCGTATGACGGAACGATCGTGGCAATCAGCGAGGAACTGAGGTGTTTCAAGATAAGCTCAATTGAGTAAGTGAACACTTCAACGATGGGTTTGGAGGTTCCTACTCTTAGTTACGTATAAGTATGAGGTGGTGAAGTAGTGAGGATGTGAGAGTTAATTGTCGGATTGTGGTCTAGGTGGTCCGAGGAAAAGGAAAATGTTATCTGCCTAGACGATTGTTATGTGGTGCAAGGTTGTGAGTTGCGAGACGAAGAAGGAACTCGGGGTTATGAGTTGTCGGGATGTACAGGGTTGGCCTTGTGCCAATCTGTCAGGTGAGTGAGTTGTTTCTTAGTAGACGAATTTTGTGTTGTAGCGGGGGTTTCCGCCAAGTTCCTCCTTAAAGGAAGAAAAGATGCGCGAGAAGCCTTGTTTAGTCTACTATTGTTAAGACCGATCGATTAGGAGCAGTAACCTACGAGTGAGAGTACCGTAAGAACTGAAGGGAATGCATTCAATGCTCCATGTTTCGAATGTAATGAGGTGGTTGGCTGAGTTAGAGATGGCCCCACCTTGGGGGTGTTGGAATCGGAAATGAGGGCGAGGTACCCATAGCTCTTCCAATAAGGAATTCCGGGGACGGAATTCTTTTGAGGGGGAGTGTTGTAACAACCCATATTCTAATAGGTTGGAAGTTAAGTGTCAAGAATGAAAAGATGGAAAGTTAGCTAAGGACCTTTTTGCAATTAGAGGAAAACTACCTATAAGGACCAGAAATCTAGGTATTGTATACTGTTTCATTCTTTTGGTTGGCGGCTGAGTAACGCATCAGGAGAAAGCGAGGTGAAGAGGTGTAGCAGCAAACGTGAGAAGAAGAGCCCAAATCGTTGTAAGTATCCAATCTCTCAGTATAAATCCTACTTATAGAATTTACAGTAAGCCTCTGGTTGGTCTTGATTGCTTGATTTTGTATCTGGGTAGAGTTTAAGAACACTCTGAAGGGTATGTAATCAAATATTGGATTTCTAATCAAGGAAATGTGATAGATTAAAGGTTTTGGGTGTAGGGAAAAAGATGTAGCAGTTTGAGTATAATGTTTTGGTCATTGGCCGCATAAATTGAGAAGGATAGGAAGCTTCGACGATAGAAATGAGGAGTTTTCGTCGTCTGTTCGGGTACCGGGAGTCGCCCGTACCGGGATTCACCGGTACCGGGAGTCGGGGGTACCGGTAGTCGGACCTACCGGGACTGTTGGTCTGGGCTTCGTCTGCCAGGCCGCAGTATCGAGCTACTTGGGCCGATGGACTTAGAGTTTAGCATAAGTCCCATGGGCTTAGTAAAGGATAAAAGAAATCCAAGAATGTGTAGATGAGCCTAGATGAGTTATTTGCGACCAAATTAAGAGAGGGACTTAGGATCAGAATTGGAGACGTGCCTAATTGAATTATGAATTAATTCTTAGGTGTACCAGCGTAGCGAGACAAGAGGCTAAGAAGAAGATTGCTTTTCAGGTGAGTTCCCTAAACCTTTTTACGACGCAAAGTGTTAAATGTTTTAACTGAATTTGGTTTCATTTACGAGCATGAACTGTTGGTAACAATCACGCATGTTTACCCATGAACTCCATGTTTTACTTGAGAAAGCTTATTATGTATGATGAAATGAGAATGATGATTTAAAGGATTTAAAGGTGCATGTTTTATGAAAATGAATGATGTGCTATGTGGAGTCGGCCTGCACTGTGGGATCAGAGAGGGATCCTCGGGGTCTGATGACCCCTTGGATATTTATGACGAGACGGTAGGTTGGAATTCGTTTCCTCCTAGGCGGGTATCGGGGAGTCTGCTTGGGCCCCGATACGAGAGGGCGAAAGGGGAGTCTGCTTGGGCCCCGATCGCAGAATGTTTATGTGATCCTATACACAGTGCGGTGCCATGCTTGTTGTATGTTAAGATTTACGTTGAATCTTTTATAAATGTCTTTATACTGGTTTACATGTTGTTTTCGGAGGGAGTTCACTAGACCTTTTGGTCTAACCCTCGCTTTTCAAAAACTAAACCATTTTCAGGTAAGCATGTTAAGGGTTCTTCAAGTAAGAACTAGGAGGCGATAAGAATGGCTTGAAGCTTAGAGTAACTTCAAGGTTTGGCTATGATGTCTATAGAATAGCTCTCGGCTGTGGATTTAGAGACTTCTGCTGTCAATTTTGTCTAGTATGAATTATTGATGATGTAAAGACAAGGTTTTATGTAATTCGAATGCTTATTTATGGTTGTTTGCCTCTTATGAAATGAGGGACGTTACATAATTTATCTACAAATTTTACACCTAATAATTTTTTAAAATACTAATTTCCCATATTCATTTGTTTGTTAAATTCCAAGTCTACCACCATCTTTCACTTTTTTGAATTTGTTCAAACTTTCAAAAAATGACCTCCCTTTTTTTGAAAAACTCTCACATTCACCTTCCCCATGATAACCTCAATATTTCATCCCAATTTACATTATTGCCCATCAATAATCATTACTTAAAAATAATAAATAATTTTTATTATTTTAGCATTAATTGTAAGCAACCAATTTTATTTTTAATCTTCAAACCAAATAGAAAATCACCAAGAAAAATTGTTTGCATTTTACAAAAAGTTTGATTTATAGTATATGAATCAAGTTGGTCCTTATTATTTGTATCCAATAAATACCAACTTGGTTTTTGTTGGTGCAAGTGTACCACATCTCTATATATTTTATATATTTATTTTGATGATTACAAACACACCGTATTATTGTTTTTCTAACAATTTTATCCAAGTGTGCAGTTAATTGGACAACATGAAGATTTTATCTGAAGAGTCCAAGACTGGTGTTTACGTCATCATATATCTCATAATAATAAACACCCTAAAATAATATACCACTTGGATATTTTAAAAAACCTAACCCAACACTATTTTTAAATCTTTGATTTAAATTAATTTAAGAATGTTGACTTTTTTGGAATAAAACAAAAAGAATTCAGTTGCCTTTTTAAGCTATGGTCGCTCCTGACGCAGACACCTTTTTCAGGCGGTATACCGCGTGATGCTCGGCGGTATACCGCGGCTCTGTTACGTATGGCAGGTTCTTGCAGGTTGACCTTCCTGCTGTCAGCCACTTTGTCAGGCGGTATACCGCGTGGTGTATGGCGGTATACCGCGGCTCTGCTGGTACGTTTTGCAGGTTTGCTTTTGCAGGTTGACTTACCTTTGGTCAGCTACTTTTTCTGGGCGGTATACCGCGCCCATATAGGCGGTATACCGCGGTGAGCTTTTGACCGTTGCCACGTCCAGCTTAAATACATGCAGCTTCTCAGCATTTATGTCAAGACTCGTAGACATTGAATACCCAGCTCAAAAAGAATACTCAGCTCCTCATCTCATTTAATAACTTATTCAAGTTATAATTTTTGAGTGATCAACCTCTCACAAATCCAAGTGTTATACTTATACAAGAGTGATTAATATTGTGAGATATATTCTCTTGTGAGTATTTGAATAGTGTGAGTGATTCACGTTCTCGAGCAAAAGCAAGAGATTTTATTATCATTGTATCAAGGTTTGTGTTCTACCATAAAGAACACTTATAGTGAATCAGTGTGTCGAGAAGTGTCTCGGCAAGTGGACTAGCCAGCCAGTTGGTGGTGAACCACTTTAAATCTCGGTGTCGGTATCAACATTCTCTACCCTTATCTCTTTATATTCCCGTTGTGCACTTAATTTTATTTATATATTTGTTGTGCATGCAATATTTATTGTTGATTTTGATAAGAGAATTTTTATTTGTGAAATATTTTTAAATACAACCTTTACCCCCCCTAAGGTTGTCCTAACAATTGGTATCAGAGCAGGTTGCAAGTTTTTTTTTAAAAAAAAATCGTTGTATTTTTAAAACTTGTTCCTATTTTAAATGGCAACCTCTGAGGGAATTATTTCTACAAAAATTCCGCAAATTGACACCGAAAATTTTGGTCTTTGGGCAAATCTTTTTGAATGCTACGTTCGTGGCAAAAGTCGAAAAATTTGGGACATTATTAAAAATGGAGATTATAAACCCACCAAAACCAAAGATGGAGTAATTAGTGAAAAACCAGTAGCGGAATGGTCCGCCGCTGAGGATGCTTGGGTTTGCTTAAATTTTGAAGCTAAAAATATTCTTTTTTCAGCACTTACTAAAGATGAGATTGAGCGTGTTTATTCTTGTGAAACTGCTCACGATATTTGGGAAAATCTAAATAACACTCATAGAGGAAATTCTCAAGTCAAAAGCTCAAAAATAAATATTCTTGTACATGATTATGAAATGTTTGAGATGTTAAAAGATGAGTCAATCGACTCAATGTTTAAACGTTTTAACCTTATCATGGTGAGCTTGAAAGGTCTTGGTAGAACTTATCCAAACGAAGATTACGTGCGAAAAATTCTTCGAGCGCTTCCTCCGGAGTGGATGCCGAAAATCACATCGTTGGAAGACTCCCGTGACCTCTCAATGATGAAATTAGATGATCTCATTGGAAATCTCAAAGTGCATGAAATTGCACTAAAAAGGAACAAAGATCGGGAGCATGATAAAAAGAAATCTTTGGCGCTTAAAGCGTCAACTTCAAGTGACGAGAAGGAGAAGAAGAAAAAGAAGGAGAAAGCTAACTCCTCAAAGGATCAACCCGAACATCTTGACGATGTAGCCATGTTGGTAAGAAATTTTTCTAAATTTTTAGCTAACAAAAGGTTTTCAAGAAATGATAGGTTTCAAAGAAAAGGAGATTATCGCCGTGGTGGAGAAAACCGAAGCCGAAAGTTCCATAAACGGAACGACAAAATAAATAAAAATGGCGAATCAAGCGATGATGAAGAAGCCAAGAAAAAGAAGGGCTTTTGCTACTCATGTGGAGACAAGGATCACTATGCCAACGAGTGTCCAAAAAGAAATAAACCTAAAATCAAGAAGGAGAAAGCCTTCGTTGGAGGCGCGTGGAGCGCAAGTGAAGATGAAAATGAGTATGAAGCCACTTGTCTCATGGCGGAAGGCGACGATGAGGTAAACTCGTGTTACTCAAATTACTCTAGCGATGATGAATGTAATGATGATGATGATCTTGATATGTTAAATGATGCCTTTCAAAAATTGGTTATGCTTACAAATAATTATAAAGATGAGAACGCAAAACTAAAGGAAGAATTATTATTAAGTAAAAAGGAAATTCATGATAGCAAACAAAAAATTGCATGCGATAATGAAAAAATCATAAATTTAGAAAATAAATTAAGTGAAAAATATGTTTGCAATTCTTGTGACATTTTAAATAAAGAAATTGCATGCCTTGAGAAAAGAATAGTTGAAAATGATTTATGTGCTAATTGTGATGTGCTTAAAAAGGAAAATGCATGTTTAAAAGAAAAATGTGATAAACATGAAAAAGATAATTTGTTAGCACATGCCTTTCAAAGTAGCAATGAGAAAGTGCTTAAAATGTTAAATATGTCAAATAGCACTCATTGTAGAAAAGGCGTTGGTTCCGATATGTGTAAAGATAAGTGCTTATGTATGCCTATCAAAAGATATTTTGAACCACCTAAAAATGTTGAAATGAGAAAACCGTATGTGCAAAAATCCTCATATATGTCCAACATAAATAATGTGAATTATAAGTCTAGGAAATCTTATGCATGCATGTATAATAGTAAATTTTCTAGACCAAAAAATAGTGTGAATATGCATGCTCCTTTTTACGTCTTTGATAAATATGATCGTAAAATTAAAATGGTACCAAAGTGGATTCCTAAAGGCTCCTTTAGTGTTGATAATCCCGGTGGCATGCGTTTATGGTTTTAAATATTTTTTGTATATATACATTATATACATATATATATATATATATATTCTGTGTTTGAAAATTATGAATCAACTCCGAATAGGCTCACCTATTTGGATACGATGTCTAGGAAAGATAAAGGCGAATTCTTCGAATTCTAATGAGGTCGGTTTTTAAAGTGCCTTCGCGCTTACCACCCTCACCGTCTTTCCTGGTCGCTTCCAAGTAGAGCTACCGAAAAGGGTTGAGTAAATAATTTTCTTGTCTGTATATTTTTGTGAAAATATATGTATTATTATATGTGGTTTTCTATGCTAACTTTCAAAGGACCCATAAGATGTGGGGACCATAAAAGTTGTACTTTAAATGTTGTAGATAAATCTTGATATGGATTGGATTCTTGATAGTGGATGCACACGTCACATGACCGGAAACCATAATCTTTTTTCATCATATGAGTCATGTGATGGTGGACTAGTAATTTTTGGAGGAAACTCCAAAGGAAAGGTAATTGGGAAAGGTACAATTTCTTGCAACAATGTTACATTTTTAGATGTTACGCATGTTGATAATTTGAAATTTAACTTGCTAAGTGTTCGTCAACTGTGCAAAAATGGTATAATTGTTGTTTTTGAAGAAGACTGTTGCAAAATTCTGAAAAATGGTAAAGTTCTTTTGAATGGGGTTATAAAAGGAAATCTTTATGTTTGTAAAACTGATGTAAATGAAAATGTTTGTTTATCTTCCGTATATGATAATTCGACCTTGTGGCATAGACGTTTAGGTCACGCTAACCTTAGATTAATTCAAAATTTGAAAAATAAGGAGCTTGTGAGTAACCTTCCAAAATTAAAATTTGATAATCATTTTTGTGATGCATGTCGTGTCGGCAAACAAACTCATGTTTCTCATAAATCAAAAAATGTGATTTCAACTAAAAGAGTTTTAGAACTTTTACACATGGATCTTTTTGGCCCTATGGCCATTCAAAGTTTTGGAGGAAATTATTACACTCTAGTAATTGTAGATGATTTTTCCCGATATACGTGGACTTTATTTTTAAAACATAAAAATGAAGCTTTTGAAAAATTTAAGATTTTGGGAAAACGAATTCAAAACCAACAAGGTTGCACGATTGTTTCGATTCGTACGGACCATGGACGCGAATTCGATAATGAAACTCAATTTGGTGCGTTTTGCGACAAATATGGTATAACGCACAATTTTTCTGCTCCTCGCACTCCTCAATCTAATGGGGTTGTGGAGAGGAAAAATAGAACCCTACAAGAAATGAGTAGGACTATGCTCAATGAACATCAAGTTCCCCAAAAGTTTTGGTGTGATGCCGTAGCTACCGCGACCTATGTCCTCAATCGTGTGCTAATTAGGAGTATCCTAAATAAGACCCCTTATGAGATCCTAC
The DNA here is from genome assembly GCA_033807775.1 of Saussurea involucrata. Taxonomy (NCBI): domain Eukaryota; kingdom Viridiplantae; phylum Streptophyta; class Magnoliopsida; order Asterales; family Asteraceae; genus Saussurea; species Saussurea involucrata. Next base: position 35,845,000 of record CM066323.1, read on the forward strand.
GTGGTAGAAAGCCTCCCTTAGCCCATCTTAAGGTATTTGGTTGTAAATGTTTTATTTTAGATACCAAATCTTATTTGACCAAATTTGACCCAAAAGCCTATGAGGGAGTATTCCTTGGTTATTCTTGGAATAGCAAAGCCTATAGAGTCCTTAATAAAGAGACCATGGTTGTAGAAGAATCCCTAAATGTAAGCTTTGATGAAAGTCCTCCTAAACCTAGTGCACCCTTAGTAAATGATAATGGTTGTGAAGGAGATGCATTAGCCCAACATCTTAGAACCTTGGACTTAGGAACCCAAGCTCTTACAAACAATGTAGAATCTAGTGATGCCCCTCCATGTTATGTTCCACAAGGAGTAGATGATCCTAACCTTAGAACATCTAGAGGCCATCCCGTAGATCAAATCATAGGTGACCTAAACCAAAGAACGACTAGATCACAAATCCATACCCTTTGTGCCTTTCACGCCTTTATCTCAGCCATAGAACCTAAAAACATAGAAGAAGCTTTAGGTGATGAGGATTGGATAATGGCCATGCAAGAAGAGTTAAACCAGTTTACTAGGAATGATGTGTGGGACTTAGTTCCTTGCCCTAGCGGTCAAACCATTATTGGCACACGATGGGTCTTTCGTAACAAGGTAGACGAAAACGGTGAAGTCACCCGAAACAAGGCACGTTTAGTTGCCAAGGGGTACAATCAACAAGAAGGTATCGATTATGATGAAACCTTTGCACCAGTTGCAAGGTTAGAGTCTATTCGAATGCTTCTCGCTTTTGCAAATGCTAAAAATTTTAAATTATATCAAATGGATGTCAAAAGTGCTTTCCTAAATGGTTTTATAAATGAGGAGGTATACGTTTCCCAACCTCCCGGCTTTGAAAATTTTGAAAATCCGACGCATGTTTATAAATTAAAAAAGGCGCTTTATGGTTTAAAGCAAGCTCCGCGTGCGTGGTATGATAGATTAAAATCCTTTTTAATTACAAGTGGTTATATTATGGGTAAAATAGATAATACTTTGTTTGTCAAGTATGCTCAAAATGATATTGTGGTTGTGCAAGTGTATGTTGATGATATTATTTTTGGTTCTACAAATGAAAATCTTTGTAATGAATTTGCTACAAAAATGACTAGTGAATTTGAAATGAGCATGATGGGAGAATTAAAATTCTTCTTAGGATTGCAAATAAAACAAAGTGAAAATGGTACTTTTATAAGTCAATCAAAATACTGTAAAGACATGTTGAAAAAGTTTAATTTTGAAAATGTCAAACCTGTTGAAACTCCGATGACCACTAATCTAAAATTATCTAGTGACGAAGAGGGAACCGATTTTAATGAAAAGATTTATCGTGGCATGATTGGTAGCTTATTGTATTTAACTGCCAGTAGACCTGATATCATGTATAGTGTGTGTTTATGTGCTCGCTTTCAATCTTCGCCTAAACAATCTCACTATGAAGCCGTCAAGCGTATTTTTAGATATCTTAGAGGGACTACGAATCTTGGACTATGGTATCCAAAACAACCCGAGCTAGAAGTAACATGCTTCACCGATTCCGATCTTGGTGGCTCGATGGTTGATCGAAAAAGCACTAGTGGAGTATGTGCCTTTATAGGTCTCTCGCTTGTGTCTTGGTTTTCCAAGAAACAACATTCCGTAGCCTTATCCACTACCGAAGCGGAATATGTAGCCGCCGCGAGAGCGTGTGCTCAAGTTCTATGGATGAAGCACACACTTACCGACTTTGAGGTACGTCAATCCAAAATTCCAATTATGTGTGATAACTCAAGTGCCATAAACCTAAGTAAAAATCCCGTTTTACATTCTCGTACCAAACATATTGAGTTGCGACATCATTTTCTACGAGATAATGTTCAAAAAGGCCACATCGTGCTTGAAAAAGTTGATTCCGAAGACAATTTGGCCGATATTTTTACTAAAGCCCTAAACAAAAAATCGTTCTTTAAATTAAGACTTGGTTTAGGCATGCTTGAGTATAACCCATGAGATAATGCTACTCTCAATTATATGCATATTTTGAGGGGGAGCATCTCTCGAGGGGGAGCATAGCGTCTTTCTTAACCCTTTTTGCTTCGACAAAAGGGGGAGAGAAACCGAGTATGCTCTCGTGTTTAGCGGTTGTGTTTGTCATCATCAAAAAGGGGGAGATTGTTGGTGCAAGTGTACCACATCTCTATATATTTTATATATTTATTTTGATGATTACAAACACACCGTATTATTGTTTTTCTAACAATTTTATCCAAGTGTGCAGTTAATTGGACAACATGAAGATTTTATCTGAAGAGTCCAAGACTGGTGTTTACGTCATCATATATCTCATAATAATAAACACCCTAAAATAATATACCACTTGGATATTTTAAAAAACCTAACCCAACACTATTTTTAAATCTTTGATTTAAATTAATTTAAGAATGTTGACTTTTTTGGAATAAAACAAAAAGAATTCAGTTGCCTTTTTAAGCTATGGTCGCTCCTGACGCAGACACCTTTTTCAGGCGGTATACCGCGTGATGCTCGGCGGTATACCGCGGCTCTGTTACGTATGGCAGGTTCTTGCAGGTTGACCTTCCTGCTGTCAGCCACTTTGTCAGGCGGTATACCGCGTGGTGTATGGCGGTATACCGCGGCTCTGCTGGTACGTTTTGCAGGTTTGCTTTTGCAGGTTGACTTACCTTTGGTCAGCTACTTTTTCTGGGCGGTATACCGCGCCCATATAGGCGGTATACCGCGGTGAGCTTTTGACCGTTGCCACGTCCAGCTTAAATACATGCAGCTTCTCAGCATTTATGTCAAGACTCGTAGACATTGAATACCCAGCTCAAAAAGAATACTCAGCTCCTCATCTCATTTAATAACTTATTCAAGTTATAATTTTTGAGTGATCAACCTCTCACAAATCCAAGTGTTATACTTATACAAGAGTGATTAATATTGTGAGATATATTCTCTTGTGAGTATTTGAATAGTGTGAGTGATTCACGTTCTCGAGCAAAAGCAAGAGATTTTATTATCATTGTATCAAGGTTTGTGTTCTACCATAAAGAACACTTATAGTGAATCAGTGTGTCGAGAAGTGTCTCGGCAAGTGGACTAGCCAGCCAGTTGGTGGTGAACCACTTTAAATCTCGGTGTCGGTATCAACATTCTCTACCCTTATCTCTTTATATTCCCGTTGTGCACTTAATTTTATTTATATATTTGTTGTGCATGCAATATTTATTGTTGATTTTGATAAGAGAATTTTTATTTGTGAAATATTTTTAAATACAACCTTTACCCCCCCTAAGGTTGTCCTAACAGTTTTTTTTTGATACCATAAATTAAACTTTTGCATAAAATACATTAAAATGTACTTCCTCCGTCCTAAAATAAATGTCCACAATGAAAAATGCATACAGTTTTAGGAGTGTGCAATTATTACACTTTTTAATTAACCAAAGTACAATTTATCCCTTAGTTATGGAGAGAGAAAATTTATCCATGACATAATTAAGGGTAGAATGAGAAAGTAAAATTATACTTTTGAAAGTGGACATTTATTTTGGAACAAACAAAAATAGTAATGTAGACACTTATTTTGAGACGGAGGGAGTAATAAATTGCGTCTTTCTTTCTATTTATACATCGTGGTAATTGGTGAATCAAATAATGTAACAAACTTTATAAAATTTCTATTTGTGGACGAACATGATGCTATATAAATTGATGATTTTGCAAATATCTGTTTGTTAGCAGTTTAATGAGACTCATGACTTACTCGATCAACTATACATGATTATTTGATAGTGGCTTAATAATATATAGAAAGTGACTTTTACAGTAAGCTTTTAACGGGGAGCTTTATGCATAAATCAATTTTTTTCTTCTTCCAAACTTGTCCCCCCCAATTAAAAATACGCTCATTTCATCTACAAAAAGAAAAAACTCTCTACAAAACATTTTCAATCTATATAAACATATTATTACACACAAACAACTTTATTCATACAAAATTTAATGAAAACCAATTAAGCTACCAACCAAATAACCTTTTAAGTTTAAGAGTTAATTGGTCTCAAATAGCAACTTTAGAAGATTAATTATTTTAACTTTATTACTTCATATTTTTTTAAAGTATATAATATTTATATATGGCAAATGCAACAAATAAACACACGCACACACCCTCCTCACCTTTGATGAGGTTTGAACTCCTAACCTCCTAAAAGGAAAGAGGTTCAGATACCGCTAGGTCAAAGACCTTTTGGTTTGGCCAATTCCAATTTTAAACCTTCATATTAATAGGAACAAATTCCAATTTTCTTATGCTTTGGTGCAAAATTTTCAAAACTTTTTACAAACTTTAAATATTTTTTAAATTTTAGCGTGAAACTAGAAATCAGTGAAAATTGTCAATATTTTTCTATTAAATTGAAAAAAGTCTAAATCATTGACTAGTGGGGTTGTGATCAAGTCAAAAGAGTCAGGGAAATTAAAGAGCCTACAAAGGTCCAATTGTGAGGAATGGAGCCTAAAAATCATAATGGATTGGTGGTGGTGGTTGTTCAAGCTTTTATCTTTTTTTATTTATTTGTTAAAACTACTTTAATGAAGATTTTATTCTTGAAGATTATTGATAGATAAAATAGTCAAATTAATTTGGATATATGGTTTATAGGGGTGTTTGCAGTTTGGTTTGGGCGATTTAACCCCTCAGACCACAAAACAAACCACAAGTGGCCAAAGTTTCAAACCGAGCGGTTTGACATCAAGTGTCCAGACCGGTCAAACCGGACCATGGTTTTGGCGGTTTGGTCCGACCGGTTTGGGCCTTTTATGGCTTTAAAGCTTAAACCTAAAAAACATATATAATTTGGAATTTTAAAGCTTCATTGCTTGAGTCCACAAAAAAATAAACGAAGTCTACAAAAAATTAAACATAGTCCACAACAAAATTAACAAAGACCCAAAAAAATTTAACAAAATATATGTGTGTGTGTGTGTGTGTATTTGGCGGTCGGTTTGATCCAAACCGCCCAAAAAACCATCCAGACCGTAGACCGGACTGGACCGCTCGGTTTGACAATTTTTTAAACCAGACCAGACCGCCAAACCGCTCAAACAGCCAAAAACGGTCCAGTTTAACTTGGTTTGAGCGGTCCAACCGTTTTTTTTAACACCCGACTTATTATGGTACAGATAGATATTGTTAATATATAAGGTTAGACGAATTACGTTTACATATATTTTCAGGGGCTCATCTATACAATTTATGTGAAGAAACGTCAATCGATTAGAAAACATAGCAAGAGAACAAGAAGCCGAATGATTCAGACGTATGCTTCAAGTTTTATGCCAGAATTTGTTTTATGATCGTATTTGTAAACATAAAGATTAAAATACATGTATATGTATGTTCATCGACGGATCTAAAACTTCATGAATACAAAAGTTTTATAGTGTTTGTGGGGGTAATGAAAAATATTTAGTTCATGATCTACACTAAAATATAGTCGGCTTAAATGAGAACAACGACAAAAAAAACGGTCAAATTATATATGATTTTACACTAGAATCACGTGTAAAATCATATGTGATTCACACGACATAGGTCATGGACCATGCCACCTGCACATCCCTTACGTTGACCGCATTCTCGTAATAGCACGTGATTTCAGTGGAAAATTACATGTAACTTTACAATTCTTATTTTTTCCTATTTTGATCATGTTCGCATTTGGTTGGTGCTCTATCTACTACTAAAGTATTCTAAGATTTTTATTAACTAGGTAATAGCACCGCGCCTTGCGCGGTGAAAACAAATATTATAAAGATCAATATACTTTATTAATAAAATTATTGATTTATAAGAAGTTGTTATCTTACTTAAAAACAAAAAATAAAGGAAGATATATATATATATATATATATATATATATATATATACTAGTCTTTGGCTCGCCCGTTGCACGACGATCAAATTTGTGTTTTAAGTTAATTATTTGGTGTTTAATAGTTGTTGAATAATTTGTGACACATACAATAATTGATAAAAAGAAAAAACAAAAATTCCACAAATAGGGAATATTATTTTGAAGATAAAAATATGTCTATTAAGTTTGATACCTATTATAAATGTCGTTACTAAATGAATTTATCAAACGAATACACAATAATTGCATATTTATATTTTTGAAAAATGTTCGAACTCATAATCCAAAAGTCAGTTGATAAGTGATATCTTTTTTTCCAAGTAATTAAATCTCTTATGATAATTATAAGGGTGTTTCGTTGACAGAATGAAATTTGATAGAATTGTAATTCGTCGAAATAATTCGACTTTGAAGTAAAAATTGATATGAAATTGCAAAAAAAAAAATCACGACAATTTAGTGATTATTTGTATCAAATCTCATACTAATTTCAACAAATCTCATACTAATCACGACACATTAATTCGTATATATTTATGATATTTAATAATATAATTAAATCCAAATATATTCAATATTGGGCTCATTTCGAAGGTATTGACAAAGCGATTACAATGGTATAATTTGCAAAAAATAGAAATGTTTTTTAATGCATTTTAATTCATATACATTATTTATGTTTATATGATAAGAGTCTAAAATGAAAAATAAAACAGTAAGGGATTAAAAGTAAACTACATACCTAATTATAAGAGTACTAAATGTAACGTACAAATTAAAAAAAAAATTGAATTAAGGAGGAGTGAATGTTGGTGTGTTAATTGAACTTATAATGTAAACTGCGTCCAGATACATGTTTAGGCGGGAAAATACTGAAGTCGGCTCACCAGAAGACGACACGTGACATGCTAGTTACTCATTTATTATATGTATATATTTTTTGGATTACTATACACGATGGAGATTTTTTTGAATTTATTATAAGTATGGATATGTACGTATGTATAAAAAAATATTCAATATTGGACTTATTTCGAAGGTATTGACGAAACGATTACAATGGTATAATTTGTAAAAAATAGAAATGTTTTTTAATGCATTTTAGTTCATATACATTATTTATGTTTATATGATAAGAGTCTAAAATGAAAAATAAAAAAAGTAATGGATTAAAAGTAAACTACATAGGTAATTATAAGGGTAGTAAATGTAAGTTATAATTATTAAAAATTTAATTAATGAGAGATTTAAGGAGGAATGAATGTAGGTGTGTTAATTGAACCTATAATGTAAAGGCGTCCAGATACATGTTTAGGCGGGAAAACAATAAAACCGGCTCACCAGACGACGGCACGTGTCAATGTAGTTACTTATTTATTATATGTATAGATTATTAAAATAAGTAATGATTTATAATCATTGTTACCTTACTAAAAGAAAAAATATAAGCAATGAAATTAAAACGATTTAAAAGTTTTGATTTATCATCATTGTTAACTTACTAAAAATTGCTTCTATATATACAACCATTGATTTATCATCAATGTAATATTTTTTTTAAATAAAATAATTACTTATATATATATATATATATATATCAACAAACGTAGTAACATTCTTGTTTTACTAAAAAAATAAAGAAATTTAATAGAAGTTTTAAAATATAAGCATTGTTAGGCCTTCCGTATCGCTTGAGGGCTCGGGCTCGGAGCGGGCTCCAGCGGGTTACGGTACGGGGGGAGCGGGCTCGGGCTCGGGTTCCAGCCCCGGGTTCCAAAACCCGTTCAACCCGATGGCTTTTTTTTTTTTTTTTTTTAATTTTTTTTTAAATAATTTGAAAATAAAGACGTTGGCAACGGCTATTTAAAAAAAATATTTTTCAATTTAATCACACTATATATATAATCCTAAAACCCATTTTATTTTTCACACAAAACAACTCTCTCATTCTCTCATTCTCTTCCATTCTCTATATTTTTCACACCAAAATCTCTCAAATTCTCTCAAACTCTCTCAAATTTCATCATGAATCCAAACAAAACACCTACATCCCGTTGTAACCGACCGGATACACCGCAACCGCAAGAAGACCCGGAGCTTGGTTTCCAAGCGTTTACACAACAAGGTTATCATCCGCAATTTTCGCAACAATTTCCGCCACAATTTTCGCAACAATTTCCGCCACAATTTTCGCAACAATTTCACCAACAATTTCCCCAACAATTTCACCAACAATTTCCGCCACAATTTTCGCAACAATTTCCCCAACAATTTCACCAACAATTTCCGCAACATATTCCTTACCAATTTACACGTTCCGGTTTGATTGAACAAGGTTTTACTCCGGCCAACTACAATCTTCCTTCACCCGCAATCAATCTCGACGACGACATTGTTCCGGAAACCCAACATTCTAGCCCGCACACACCCCAATCCATCTACACACAACAATCTATCCCGGAACCATCAAACCCGACACCAACGAGAAAAGGAAAAAACAAACAATATGAAAATAGAGCCGCCAAACAGATGTGGAGTAAAGACGAGGAACTCGCGTTAGTGTCGGCGTGGGTTGACGTTTTGGAGGACCCCGTTGTCGGTAACGCACAAACCGGTGGTAATATTTTTATTGTTATTATTATTATTATTGTTATTATTATTATTATTAATATTATTATTATTCTTGTTAATATTCTTATACTTGAATTTACATAAATGTAGAAAGTTTTTGGACCCGAATCGGGCAAGTGTTCTTTAGTTTGATGGGCCGCGGAAATTATAGAACAACTCATCAACTCAACACCAAGTTCAACGACCTCAATAAAAGAATAAATTCTTTTGGCGGCTTTTACAACAACTTGGTCACTAATAGATCAAGCGGAATGAGTGAGGCCGACATTTCACGAATGGCACACGAACGGTACCGAGCACAACTTGGGTTTGCTTTCACTCACGAACAAGCTTGGAAAGTCCTAAAAAAATATCCAAAATGGGGAGTCGTTCCAACGATGACGACAACTTCATCGCGGGGTTCAAAACGTACCAAACCTTCCGATGATGACGATGACGACAACTTCATCGAGCAACTTCAACGACCCATCGGGAGAAACAAGGCAAAAAAACATCAACGAGTAATACGAGCGGGTCGAATACGAACGAAAGTGTTACTCAGTTGTTGACGACGTTCAACGAGAAGATTGATGATACAATGGAATACAAAATGAAAAAACTCGAACTCGAACGAGATAAGTTGGAACACGAACGAGAAATCGAACGAGAAAAACGATTTGGTAAAGACTTCGAGTTTTTCATAACCCCGCATGATCACCTTACGGGAGATATTTTGAGGGCTACTTTGGCGAAGAAAGAGATAATTACATAATTTTGGGTAATTTTGTATTTTGTAATTTTTATTTTTTTAGTGTTTTGTATTTTGTAATTTTTATTTTTAATGAATGATATGAATTTTTATTTTTAATGAATGATATGAATTTTTATTTTTATTATTTATCTTATTTTTATTTATTAAAAAATATATAAATATTTTTATTTTGTTAAATAATTAAATGTATAAATAAAAGAATTAAAAAAAATGAGGTGGCAAGAGGGCTTGAGGGTTCCGCTACGCCACTTTAGGGCTTGAGGGTTTGAGGAGAGGGTTAGGAGAAAAAATGATGTGGCGCTTGAGGGCTTGAGGGTTGAGATACAGATGGCCTTAGTTTCAAAAGATTATAAAATTAACCAGCTTTATAGAAATGTTGATTTATAAGCATTGTTAGCTTATAAAAAATATGATAAATTAAATAAAAACAAATTCATTTAAAAAAAGTATATTGATTTATAAGCATTGTTAGCTTACTAAAAAAACTGTATCTTATTAATTAAATAAAAAAATAATATGTTTATAAATTTAAATATAAACAGTTATATAAAAATAAATTCATTTAATAAAAGTATATTGATTTATAAACATGTTTGTATCTTACTAATTAAATAAAAATGATAATAATTTTATAAATTTAAATAATTTTTTTTGATTTATAAGTATTGTTAGCTTACAAAGAAATATAAAAAGTTAAATAAAAATAAATTCATTTAATAAAAGTATATATACCTTATTGATTAAATAAAAGTAATAATAAGTTTATAAATTTAAATAAAAAATGTTGGCTTCATTGTATAATTAAAAATGAAAGGTAAATAATATTTTATATAATAATAAATATATAATGGTTAATGGTTTTTAATTTAAATTAAAAAAGAAAATGAAAAATTTAATCATTTAATGTGTTGAAATCAATTAAAAGTAAATCAAAATTATAACAAAAAAGATAAAGGGTCATGGAGGTCTCTTCTTAATCCACTCTCCCTACATTCTCCTTTATATATATATATATTGATAAAAGTATATATGCCTTATTGATTAAATTAAAGTAATAATAAGTTTATAAATTTAAATAAAAAATGTTGGCTTCATTGTATAATTAAAAATGAAAGGTAAATAATAATTTATATAATAATAAATATATAATGGTTAAAGGTTTTTAATTTAAATTAAAAAAGAAAATAAAAAGTTTAAGCATTTAATGTGTTGAAATCAATTATAAAAGTAAATCAAAATTATAACAAAAAAGATAAAGGGCCATGGAGGCCTCTTCTTAATCCACTATCCCTACATTCTCTTTTATATATATATATATATATATATATATATTGATGTTTGTATCTTATTAATTAAATAAATATAATAATAATTTTATAAATTTAAATAATTTTTATTTATTTATAAGTATTGTTAGCTTACAAAGAAATATAAAAAGTTAAATAAAAATAAATTCATTTAATAAAAGTATATATACCTTATTGATTAAATAAAAGTAATAATAAGTTTATAAATTTAAATAAAAAATGTTGGCTTCATTGTATAATTAAAAATGAAAGGTAAATAATATTTTATATAATAATAAATATATAATGATTAATGGTTTTTAATTTAAATTAAAAAGAAAATGAAAAGTTTAAGCATTTACTGTGTTAAAATCAATTAAAAGTAAATCAAAATTATAACAAAAAAGATAATGGGCCATGAAGGCCTCTTCTTAATCCTCTCTCCCTACATTCTTCTTTATATATATATATATATATTGATGTTAGCTTACAAAGAAATATAAAAAGTTAAATAAAAATAAATTCATTTAATAAAAGTATATATACCCTATTGATTAAATAAAAGTAATAATAAGTTTATAAATTTAAATAAAAAATGTTGGCTTCATTGTATAATTAAAAATGAAAGGTAAATAGTATTTTATATAATAATAAATATATAATGGTTAATGATTTTTAATTTAAATTAAAAAAGAAAATAAAAAGTTTAAGCATTTAATGTGTTAAAATCAATTAAAAGTAAATCAAAATTATAACAAAAAAGATAAATGACCATGGAGGCCTCTTCTTAATCCTCTCTCCCTACATTCTCCTTTATATACAGTGGCGGACCTACCCTTCCTCCGGGGGGTCCCGTGCACCCGCTCACTTGTTTGCCGTAAGGGAAAAAATGTAGATCGTTTGACAGTGCACCCGCTTAATTTTTAGAGTGTTCTTAAGTATTTTTAAACTGGAAACCTAACCAAAATGAGCTTCCAGTGAAATGGTTTGTGTCAACTTAATTAGAGTATCTAGTTTCAAGAGGTTTGGGGTTATATTCCTACTCTTGACACTTATGTTTTTATTTTTTGTTAAAACTAGAGAAAGCTCATAACTTCTCTCCATAAATTACATTTAATACACATTAAATACTCTATTAATATAATTTAATTTGATCATTAACTATCTCTAGAATTTTAAAATTTTCATTTTTTAGTTATTGATTTGATTATTATTACATGAAAGTCTATATGTATAGTTAATTTTGATTTGCAAAACATCCAAAAATTTATTTTCGAAATCAACCAAAGAATCAAAATTGTATTTTGAAATCAATAAAAAAAACCCCAAAAAATTATCTCGAATCGACACAAAAAACCAAAAAAAATAATTGAAATCGACAAAAAACTTAAAAAATCCCTCGAAATCAACCAAAAGATTGGAAAAAATATCTCGAAATCAACTAAAAACTTAAAAAACCCTCTACGGCTAAAACACATCGACAATAATTTCTTAGACTTTTTGTTTGTGCACCCGCTCACCCAAAATCCTGGATCCGCCACTGTTTATATATATATTGATTACATAAAATTGAAGGAGACAAGTTCATATATGAACCCATTTTTTTTAATAAAGCCACGTGTGCAATTAAATATTTCTTCTATCCTAAAATAAATATACATAATATTAGAAATGTATAATTATCATATTTGTTAAATAATTAATGATTGAATTTAAAATTAAATAGAAATGTGAATATTTAGTATGAGAGAAAGGAATATTGTAACATTATTATTATTATACTGGAACATGGTAGTAATTGTTTCGGAGTTATTTGTAGGTAATGGATCCTACCAAACGCATTTACTCTTGAAAATTTTAACAATGTGGGACCCACGTCTTTTGTCATCGTGGAAGATAGATTTTTGTCAATCATGTGTTTTTGGGAATTTAATTAAAATACCCAAAGTTTGAGATTGACTTACCAAAATACCCATTTCTCTTCTGAATTTGCCAAAATATCCATTTTCCCGCGATTTACCCCCGATCGCGGGATAGGGTGTTTTTTTGAAAAATTGCATCTCGCGACCACCCCGCTACAACCCGCGACACACACTAAATTGTGAATTGAATTTGCAATTTATACTTTCAACCCCTATACTTATTTACTTACTTTACTTTATACCTTTTACTTTCATAATTTTAATTTTACATTTAACACATATAATCGTTTATTAACTAAAATACGTTAAAAATACGTTTTAATTTTAACAAGTTACACCATTATAATCGTCCCTTCTATACGTTCGAAATGAGCCCAATATTGAATATTTTTGGATTTATTTATTTTATTATATATCATATATACTACATAAAAATATTTTTAATATTTACAATTCATACCCTTATAGTTAATTATTTAATTTATGGTACATCTCTTATTTTTTTCAATTTTGTTTTACACTCCTATCACATTAACATAATAATCATATATTAACTAGTTCATTAAATCTTTTTAAATTATTATTATTTGTATGTGTTTATAGATATCGTGAATGGCAATAGGACAATGTTTCACGAGAAGAATATGAAATGGGGTTTTGACAAGTTGGTATCACTGGAATCATTTAAGAATTGTAAAAATTGGTATTTGGCGAATGATGATTCATGTGTGTTTGGAGCTGAAGTATTTGCAGTTACAGAGTATGCACAAAAGGATCGATGTCTGTCCATCACAAAACCTCCGCCAATTTTTAATACTTACACTTGGACCATCGATAATAAAATAAATAAAACGTATTTTAACTATAAGAGTACCATAAATTAAATAATTAATTATAAGGGTATGAATTGTAAATATTAAAAATATTTTTATGTAGTATATATGATATATAATAAAATAAATAAATCCAAAAATATTCATCATTGGGCTAATTTCGAACGTATCGAAGAGACGATTATAATGGTGTAACTTGTTAAAATTAAAACGTATTTTTTTAACGTATTTTAGTTAATAAACGATTATATGTGTTAAATGTAAAATTAAAATTATGAAAGTAAAAGGTATAAAATAAAGTAAGTAAATAAGTATAGGGGTTGAAAGTGTAAATATCAATTACAAATCACAAATTTGAGTTGGTAGCAGGACTATTTGCAGGAGAGATTTTCAAAAATGGTCCCTGGTATAGGGGTTGAAAGTGAAATTCAATAAAAATCACAAATTTGAGTTGTGTCGCGGGATTTTGAGTGTGTCGCGGGATTAATAGCGGGATCAACATTTTCATTTTATACCCTGGTCCGCGATCGCGAACCTAATCACGGAAAAAATGGGTATTTTGGTAAAATGAACTAGAAAATATGTATTTTGGTGAGTCAAAGTCAAACTTTGGGTATTTTAATTAAATTCCCTATGTTTTTGTGTATTTTAAATTAAATGTGTTCAATTATACACTCGATTGAAAATAGTCCATATTTAATTTAATCTCATATATTTTTAAATTTTTTGTTTTCATGGAGTTTCAAATATAAGAAGTTGTCTAACGAGAAAGCGGATAAGCTCGAAAATCCGTTTTCGGAAAAGGAAGTTTTAGGAAGCGGTCAAAACTTGTGGAAGCAACAAATCACCAGGCCCCGATGGTCTCATTTTCTCCTTCGTAGTTTTTTTGGGACATTTGTAACACCCTCAAAATTGAAAAGAGTAACTAAACAAAAACTTTGATAAAATAATCGAATAAGGATAAAATTTCTTCTACAAACCATCCTTGGTAATACTTCAAAATAAAAACATGATAACTTCAACAACTATATAACCTAAGTCCTACACCAAGAGTGCAAAAGGTCGGGTGTTACTCAACCCAATACAAAGTTGTTATTCCCAAACTGCGGAAGACTTCACCAAGTCACTTACTTCTTGAACACACAACTAGCTCTCCACTCTTCACAGTGTCACTAGAACTATTTTCCAGTCGGAACCTGTTGCACATGCTGATAAATAAAAAGGTTAGACTAACACCTAGTGAGTTCAAGAGTTTTCATCATGATTAAAATAGTTCGTAAAACAAAAGGAGTACGACTCAAATCATGATTTTCCAAAAAGAATTTTATTTAAATAGGCGAACAACCCATTTTCCAACGCACACAAATCTCGTGCCAAAAGCTCCAATATAAAGCATTTCTCAATAATGGACTCAAATCCAAAACTCACTTAAACGTGAATAAATATTAAATTTCCAAGGTAGACTTGAATAAAACTCTAATATTCGAAACACCACAACAACAAGGAGGAGGCATAATACACCACCCATAAAACATGGAAAACATTCCATATAATTATAATCCGTTCCCGAAAGCATGTGACCGACTCAACAACTCACGCAAAGCGTAAATAGAAATAAAGTTCAAATACCCAAGCATGAGAGTAATCATTTAAGCAAACCTTAAATACGTGGAGGGGTTCCAATATTAAAGTCAATACTTGCAATTACTCGTACAAGGCTCAAATGGTAATAAAACATGCATATCACAATATTCAATATAATATTGACAACAACGGGGGAGACCCGTATCCATTGAGGGTGGAGGGAACACGTAAGTATACCACCCTTACAATGTTAATCGTATAACACTTCATGACTATATGTCCAAGTGTTCCTACGATTCCTCGACAAGTTCCACCTCAAGAGACAGTTGACTTTAGTGTCCATCCCCAGGATTTCCACCACAAGGCTCAACACACTGCAGGACTACCTCCAAGGCATTACCTCAGCGGCGAGGTCCTAGTACTCACCTCCAAGGTAGCACTTCCATACTCAACTCTCCTAGTGTCCACTTGAAAAGTTTAAGGTCATAAACATGAGTCCCGAAGTCCAACCCCACAATACCTCTGAGACCCCATAAACAAGACCAACTCATATTAGGCATGGGAATGGGCCCCGACCCATTAGGGAACCCGATCCACCCTCTCTGATCGGGGATGGGGATTCCCCGCTAAACCGGGGATGGGGACGGGGATCCCCGTTTGTCTCAAACCAGGGATGAGACGGGGACAAGTATGGCACTCCCCGCCCCGTCCCCGTTATATATTTAAATTAAATAAATTAAATAAAATAAATATATATTATTTATTTAAACTAAATCGGTAATTGATAATTTCACATTTCCTAACTAGGTTTAGAATATAAAATTGTTATTTTTCGGATGTTATTATGTATTTTGGCGTCAAATCAAAATATAATTACTCGATATACTTTTGAATATTAGTCGATATGTTTTGGTACGTGTGACGTTAACTTTTTTTTTGGATTAGGTTGAATTTCTTTTGGTTTTAGGTTATTAATTACCATATGATGTTGTGATTTTTTTGTATAAAATAATTTTCTTTGGATAGGGGAAAAAATCCTCGTTTCCTCGTTGGGGATCCCCGTTCCCTGGTGGGGATGGGGATGGGGATATGATCATATTCCCAGGCGGGGACGGGGACGGGGATGGGAATGAATATGAGGATCGGGGACGGGGATGAGGATTGAGGCCCCCACCCCATACCCGCCCCATTTCCATACCTAACTCATATGCCTATGCACCCAATGCATTATAGTCTAACAATTACATGACTCACAAAAGAATGTCCAACATCTTTAACACATGTAATCAAATAATAATTATGACTCAAACGCATATAATCTCAAACTCAACATAGAGTAATTTACAATGGACCAAGGTTCTCAAGACTCACTTGAGTCAAATACGAGCCAAAGGCTCAACAATACAATTAACCAACAGTAAAGACCACTAACACGATAAAATGCATTTAAAAGTCATACATGCAAACACATACCTCCTGTAACGACCCAGACCTTTTTCGAAGAGTTTTGCGGTTGGTGTGGAGTTTTAAATAAAAGTAGAAGTTGAGGGGCCAATTGATAAATAAGAGAGGAAGTATAAAAGGGCACAAAACCCTAGCCAACCTTCCCATTTCCTGATTTTAGTGTGTGTGTGTCGGCTGGATTTGTGAGGGGAAAGAAGAGGAGAAGTTCTTGAAGGTTTTTGGTGCATTTGGAAGAAAGGAGCCATCAAACCTTGGGATTTGAAGGAGAAATAGCATTTGGATTTCGTTTATCGCAAGCAATCAACCAGGTAACACCCTCTTGTTTCATCGATTTATCTTTGATTAGGGAGCAGAATGGTTAGTCTTGGGGTTTTTGTTCAAAAGTGAAGTTTGAAGCTAAAATGAGAGAAATCGGGTCTTAGAGTGTGTTTCGATTGCTAATAACTCAGTAATTGTTAAGTTTAGTGATGTTGTTGCTATTGCTAATCTTTACTTCGAGAGAATCGAGCTAACCAGTAGATTTCAGCCTTAAAAAGGGTCCAGGTCGTCGTCCGAAAACCGCCCTGGACGTCCGGAAACCTTCTTGGGCGTCCGGACTCCTTGCTTGGGAGAAGGTCCCCGGACGAGGAAGTTTACCGGATAGGTTGGGTTTTCCGGGTAAGAGTTGTGTCCGGTAAGTTCGGTACCCGGAAAGGGGTATCGTCCGGAGAGTAGTAGTTACCCGGATAAGGGTGTTGTCCGGACTAGGTTGTCGTCCGGTTAGTGTGGGCGTCCGGACTCTTTAGCGTCCAGAAAAGTAGGGTTGTCCGGAAAACCTGAGTTGTCCGGATACTTTTGCTGAGTTGTTGTTTTATGCCCGTTTATTCAGGGAAGTCGATTTGGAAGTTTGGAACTGTTTAGGAACGTGAAGTAAGAGCACCAGGTGAGTTTTCTAACTAAAACGCGTGGCTTTTATTGTGTTATCTAAAGTAAGACATGATGATTAATGCCATGTTATTTTATTAATGCGTTATCTATTTGAATGTTGCTTAAAGCTTTATATGTGGGGTGTATGCATACATTAATTTTGATGTAAATTGACTAAGTCGGGGGGGGGGGGGGGTGTGCCCGCCAGCTCGTGCCGGGAGGGTGTTCCCGTTTATGCCAAGGGAGGTGTGACCCTGTAAGGCAGCATGAGACTGACTCGTTGTCACCTTAGGGTGACTTCAGGGTGTCAATTTATGAGGGGCGGATCTATATCCGAAAATGATTTCATCTGAGCAGTCTTATGAAAGTTTTATGCTGAAAATGATAAACTGTTTTAAATGCTTTGATAACTGTAGAAGGGGCTCACTAGGCCTTATGGTCTAACCCTCGCATTTTCAAACTAAAATCTTTTCAGGAAAGCAGGTGATGAAAGACCCTAGCAAGAGAGCAAGGAGCTAGCGAGGCAGTTTGATGGTATAGCGACACTATAGTACTGTTTAGTTTACTTCTCAGTTGTGTAGGTTGTTTTCGCCAGCCAATTTTGTTAATGTAAAGAAGTTTTTGGGTCCTGATTCTGGGATACTCTATGATATTTGACCTTGCGTGTTTTATTTACATGAAACGAAATGTTTAAAATGTTGGGTTGTTATAGTTGGTATCAGAGCCATAGTTTAAGGGATTTAGGTGACCGGACGGGCCTAAACTTAAACTTGGGAGTAGAAATCACAACTGAGAACCAGGAAAATGCGTTAGGAGGACACTATTGTAGATACAGGAAATGCGTTAGGAGGTCACTATTATAGAGATAGGACTAATAGGGTACTGAGGACTGTCATGTAAGGTAAGTTTGAAATTTCACCTGGCCAGTGTAATTGCGAACTTACAGGTACATGTATGTGCTTAACCTGCCTTATTATTCCGAAGTGGTAGTAAGGAACTAGTGTTTATGTCGTGTGCCAGTACTTTAGAATGTCAGCAAGATCCCTGAGGGGTAGACTGAGACCTTTGTTGGGGAAGTTTCTTGAGAAGTCATGGATGATGTGATGTATGTATACATCGTTGAGACAGAATGTTGTTTGGAATGTTATGAGCCGTCTAGAGGTAGACCTTCGTGGTTCGAAGAGGATGAGTGATTACTTTTGAGTAAGTCTTCTGGATCAGGAGAGTCTCGATTCTAGGAATCGTGGGATAGATCTGTTCGGATAATAAGGCGGGACGGTGTCGAGATCTTGAAGGTGTCAATCCAAGAGCGAGCAGGGGATTAGAGTCCTGACTCTTTAGTCGTGTTATTCAGTGACAGGATCATGAAGAGAGATTTCTGTAGAATACTGAAAGCGTGTAGAAGTATAATATGAGATAAATTGGTCAAGATGAAAGTAATATGAAATAGTTGAGTAAGTGGACCGTTGAACGTATGTATAGCAAGTTGTTGCAAGACCGAGGGGGCGACCGCTGGTCGAAAGTATAGTGTCAATGATAAGTTGCGTGAGTAAAGCGATTGACCTTGTTTGAGTGAGTAGCCTTCAATTACAAGTAGAGTTTCATGCATTAAGATCGTATATGTGCATATGAGATTTTTCATAAGTAAAGTAAATGTGTAAATATCAAATTTGACCAGATATGTGTCGGCGTGTGCAAGCGTATGTTTTAAGAAAAATGAAAATCCATTTACATCGCACAATGAAGTCTTGAGGACTACGATTTACAAAATATTCCACTCTTTTCATTATAAGTTAAATTGTTGCAAAAGTCAAGAAGACGTTTGAATGCAAAACTTTTATGACCAAGATAAGTATTGACATGTTGAAGTTATATAAGTGAATATGAGAACCGACTGGTTTACTTCGTGTCGGTAAGTCCTTTCAAAATTTTGTCGTATGAAAATATTTTCATCCAATATTTATTTCTGTCGTAACAATATATTTTGGTTGAGTAAGATTAAGTTTTACGGAAAGTTGCATGCAAACGATTCTCGAGATCGTTGTGCAGGGTATTGAAGGGGTCGTATGTACCCAAGTTGTTTCCAAGTGTTGTTTCTTTAAAATAATCAAAAGTGTGATGATTTATTTATCGCGTTGTCATGCATGAAGGCTATAAACTCACTAGGTCGTAGAGTACTACATTTTAAGCTAAGGAAGAACTCTTAGAGTGGAGAGGTATTGGACAGATCAGGGGAGAATGTTCGTAGTTTTGGTACTTATGTTCAAAAGGAGAGATGAGCAGTGGAGGAGTCAGAAGTGGACTTTAATGTCGGTTGTATGAGGGTCTGTACCCTCGTGCGGTGACTGGAAATACAGTTGCCGAGGGACGGTTGTGTTCAGGGGAAGGACTAGAAGTCAGCAAGGTTTTGGTATTAGCAACTCATTATGAGTGGTGTGGTGAAGTAGAGATGAAGTATCCGCGACGTTGAATAATAGTTTTAAAGTGATCTTGTAATGTTAACGTTTCACGAGTGAGTTTGAAATGAGGACGACGGGATGAGAATTTGATTATAATATGTTGGAAGGATTAGGTTCAGTAAGGGACCCTTGTTGGAGAATAGGTCAAGGAAGTATCAACGGGTCAACTATTGACGTTAAAGTCGGCAGTTGAGTGAGGTGTTTGAGACCGAAGACTTGAATCAGAAGGTTGAAAGTTGAAGGACCACTTTGTAGGGGTGTTAAGATAGTGAAAGACTGCTGTTTTAGATAAGCGTTTTACCTACGAGATGGATGGTTCGTAAAGAATGAAGTATTTAGCACAAACGGAGTGAGGGTATAGATTATGTCGATCTGTGAGGGAGTGCGCCCTGTCTATATTGGTTTGGGATCGCAAAGAGCTGTCAGGAAACGAGTATGTTAGAGTTATTCAGAAATTCGTGTGTTGTGGTTCAACTAGAGCTGGGAGAGAGGCAATGTAGCGAGATAGACTCGGTTAATTATGAATGAGGTCTTGAAGATAAGTTTGAGTTTTGTACGATTGGCCATGAGAGTCTTGGTCTGCAGTGTGATGTTATGAGTGAGTAATGTACAATTATATAGTAGCAATAATTGCCAAGTTGAATGTGCCAGCTAGCGTCATAGCAATGAGAGATTAGAGAAAGAGGAAACTTCAGATAGGAGCCTGTTGGAGGTTTCGGTTGGGGTGTTCGTGTTGTTAACTAGGTTGTTGGAGCACGTAGGGTGTGAGTTGACGTCGTGATATGATTATGTTCGGGATAGCATCGCGGAGTGGTGGTGGGTAGTTACCCGAAGGAGAAGCCAAGTGTCTTTAACTGTAGGAGTCACTAAGTAAGCATATTTTGGGAAAAATGGAAGTTTAAAGAAAATGATGGATGTATTAGTCAGAATGTGGTGGATTAGATGTGAAATCCTTAAAGAATGTGAGTTGTTGCTTATGTGTGATTGAATTGCCGGAGAAAGTAAAAGTTGGAGTTTAAAGAATGTATAGTGACGTCGAACTCTGGTGTCAATTCGAGGTGATTTGGTCGGAAGCCTTAAGTTAGAACGTTAGCGCAACCGTTTGGTTACGTATGGTGATGAGAAAGCTTTTGCAGCTTGGGAATTGTCGGAAGAGAGGGACGAGTAATGATGGTGGATAATGCTCCACGCTAACGTGGGGAGGTGAAGACAGTATGTCGGATTAAGTAAGTAAGTAAATCGGAGGTAGTAAACTTGACAGTAATGCCGATGGGTGCAGTGTTGTGTAGACTGTCCTTGGTAAGTGTGCGAACTCTTGGAAAGAGTATTGAGGGAGGAAATTGTGTATGTTTTGTGCAGGAAAGAAGTGGGTAAGACGACTGAAGGAGTTAAGTTAGTGGCTTGTGAGAAACGTTCAAGCGAACTGATCGTTCAGTGTAAGCTATCGAGAACAGTAGGGCGTGATCGTGGTTACCCCTCCTAGATGAGTGGGAGTAACCGAAGTTATGTTATATGGCTGGACGCATGTGGCAAGCAGTGAGAAATTGATGAGCCTTAAGGATAAGTTCAAATCAGATAGGTGAGTACTCAAATGAGGAAGTATAGAGGTTTCCTACTATTAGACACGTTAAGTGTGAAATGATGAAGTGGTGAGAACGTACGAATTTGTTGACGTGTTGTAACCTATGTGATTCGGGAAGGGATTATGATTTGCTTAGACGTATGTCGGTTGGAAAACGTAATCTAGAAATTTCAGGTATACCAAGAAGAGGCTCATGGGTGTGAGCTTGTCGGGATGTACAAGGTTGTCCTGGTGTCAAGTTGTCAGTGAGCGAGTTTTCTTGGTAGAGGATTCTTGTTGTCGTGGCGGGAAATTTCTGCCAAGTCCTTTTTCTTAAGGAAGTGTAAATGTATGAGAGACCTTAATTAGACGTGTTTAAAACTGTGAGTCCCGATGTGTGGACGGAGGCACGGTTGGCCTTGGTTTTATCAGGTAGTTTTAAGCGAGTATAGTGATCGAATGGGGTACAAGTAAATAGTGCAAGATGGCACGTTTTAGCAAGTGATGACTCGCCGAGGGCGGTTTCATGTATGAAGTGCGGTTATGTTTCCCATCTGAACGATTTGGGGCAGCCGAGTAGAACTGAGTGGTTGAATTGAAGACTGTGGAACCTCGAGAATTGAGAGATAGGTAAAGTGAACTACGTCTGTGGATCCGTCGGAGTTATGAAAGTTGAATAGATAGTGCGCGATCTTGAGGTACTAGATAAAATTTTGGGGGATTTCGTGGTGTGATGTGCGCCTCTGTTACGAGGAACAGATGAGGGAAGCTGTAGTAATGTCGACCTTGCGAGAATTACAGGCGATAAGAAGTTGAATTCTGACTTTAGTGAGTAAGTTAGAGCAGCGGCATATAAGTTAGACTTGCCAGAAGAAATAAGAGGAGTGCATCAAACTTTTCTTGTGTCAAATCTGAAGAGATGTTTGGTTGAGACCGATGTAGCCATTCCATTTGAAAATGTTAGCATCGATGAGAGACTGTCGTACGAAGAAGAACCAATAGAGATTGTGGACAAAAAGGTTCGGAAATCAAGAATAGAGAAATTCGGCTAGTAAAAGTTCAGTGTAGGTATCATAAGGGGGCGAGAGGCAGCGTGGGAGGTAGAATCCGATACGAAGTCTAGGTACCCTCTCCTTTTCGAAAATGGAATTCCGAGGACGGAATTCTTTTGAGGGGGGAGTGTTGTAACGACCCAGGCCTTTTTCGAAGAGTTTTGCGGTTGGTGTGGAGTTTTAAATAAAAGTAGAAGTTGAGGGGCCAATTGATAAATAAGAGAGGAAGTATAAAAGGGCACAAAACCCTAGCCAACCTTCCCATTTCCTGATTTTAGTGTGTGTGTGTCGGCTGGATTTGTGAGGGGAAAGAAGAGGAGAAGTTCTTGAAGGTTTTTGGTGCATTTGGAAGAAAGGAGCCATCAAACCTTGGGATTTGAAGGAGAAATAGCATTTGGATTTCGTTTATCGCAAGCAATCAACCAGGTAACACCCTCTTGTTTCATCGATTTATCTTTGATTAGGGAGCAGAATGGTTAGTCTTGGGGTTTTTGTTCAAAAGTGAAGTTTGAAGCTAAAATGAGAGAAATCGGGTCTTAGAGTGTGTTTCGATTGCTAATAACTCAGTAATTGTTAAGTTTAGTGATGTTGTTGCTATTGCTAATCTTTACTTCGAGAGAATCGAGCTAACCAGTAGATTTCAGCCTTAAAAAGGGTCCAGGTCGTCGTCCGGAAACCGCCCTGGACGTCCGGAAACCTTCTTGGGCGTCCGGACTCCTTGCTTGGGAGAAGGTCCCCGGACGAGGAAGTTTACCGGATAGGTTGGGTTTTCCGGGTAAGAGTTGTGTCCGGTAAGTTCGGTACCCGGAAAGGGGTATCGTCCGGAGAGTAGTAGTTACCCGGATAAGGGTGTTGTCCGGACTAGGTTGTCGTCCGGTTAGTGTGGGCGTCCGGACTCTTTAGCGTCCGGAAAAGTAGGGTTGTCCGGAAAACCTGAGTTGTCCGGATACTTTTGCTGAGTTGTTGTTTTATGCCCGTTTATTCAGGGAAGTCGATTTGGAAGTTTGGAACTGTTTAGGAACGTGAAGTAAGAGCACCAGGTGAGTTTTCTAACTAAAACGCGTGGCTTTTATTGTGTTATCTAAAGTAAGACATGATGATTAATGCCATGTTATTTTATTAATGCGTTATCTATTTGAATGTTGCTTAAAGCTTTATATGTGGGGTGTATGCATACATTAATTTTGATGTAAATTGACTAAGTCGGGGGGGTGTGCCCGCAAGCTCGTGCCGGGAGGGTGTTCCCGTTTATGCCAAGGGAGGTGTGACCCTGTAAGGCAGCATGAGACTGACTCGTTGTCACCTTAGGGTGACTTCAGGGTGTCAATTTATGAGGGGCGGATCTATATCCGAAAATGATTTCATCTGAGCAGTCTTATGAAAGTTTTATGCTGAAAATGATAAACTGTTTTAAATGCTTTGATAACTGTAGGAGGGGCTCACTAGACCTTATGGTCTAACCCTCGCATTCTCAAACTAAAATCTTTTCAGGAAAGCAGGTGATGAAAGACCCTAGCAAGAGAGCAAGGAGCTAGCGAGGCAGTTTGATAGTATAGCGACACTATAGTACTGTTTAGTTTACTTCTCAGTTGTGTAGGTTGTTTTCGCCAGCCAATTTTGTTAATGTAAAGAAGTTTTTGGGTCCTGATTCTGGGATACTCTATGATATTTGACCTTGCGTGTTTTATTTACATGAAACGAAATGTTTAAAATGTTGGGTTGTTATACCTCCAAGATATGATAAGTTCACAATTCCATCATATATATAGTCAAATCATTTTCCACACAACTCACAACCATACATGTATACAAATGACCCATAACAATAAATATGCAAATTTTTCCAACAACACTAAAGTGTCTTTTTACCAAAGACCCTCATTTATACAAAAACCTTCAAACACTTTTTCTTGAGATATAATTATCAAATTACTCAAAAATCCCATTGTGGGTGTTTTATAATATTTTTTAGGTTAAGCTCTTCAAATAGTCAAAACTCAACAAACGACCCAACCATAGATAATTTTCATGAAAACACATAAACACTAGAAAATGGACATTTTTTCCATGTAAAACGTTTTCACAAAGCAACTTGAACTCACCTTGCTAGATTTAGGCTAAATCTAGATTTTCCCCAAACTTGAGCTCCTTTGAAGAGACTTGGATCTTCAAGCCAAATCTTCCAAAACCTAGATCCACAAGTTTTCAACCATAAATAATCATTCCCAAACACTTAGAATCGTTTCCCCCAAACATATTGCATCAAAAACACCAATAAACCAAAACCATAATTTCTTAGATGAAGAAAAGGGGAACTTACCTCAACCACCACTTGAATCCACCAAACAAACACCTCTAGGGTTACCAATATGAACTTCATTCCCCATTTCTTCAAGAGGGAAGGAAAGGTTTAGGTGAGGGCTAGGTAAAACCCTAGAAAGTGTAGAAATCTCACAAAAATGGAAGTGAGATGAAGAACTCCAACCTTTATCTATAAATCCATGCTAAGAGATAAGGGAAACGCTTTGAATCTCAAGATTTATGACTTCAAGGGCTCCAAATCGTATCTAGGGTGTGGGGATGATTTTTGAGAGAGAAATGTTGAAGTTGGTAAAGAGGAAATGGGAGAATGGTAGCAAAAATCGGGTTAAATGGACTCTGCACCCTGACCGCGACTTTGCCAGGCGATTATGCCCATGGAATTGTTGCATGGTCATTATCGCTGTCGTCGCACCCCATTCGGTACACTCTCGGCGATTGTGACTGGCGAGAGTGCCCCATGACACAATCGCGGTCACTCTCGCTCAGGATGTACCGAGAGTCACCTCCACTCCGCAATTATGCCGCACGACTTTGACATCTGGTCATTGTCGCCGGTCATAGTCGCTGACCACCTGAGCTTCGGTCCTTGCTCGTTATTTTGACGTTTCCCCCCAAACAACACGTTTCCTGGTTCCGAAATTATAATTAAAAAAAAGACGAATTAAATCTTGGAATATTCCTAACTTACTTGGGATTTTCCGGGTGTCAAAACATTATAAAATGTGATCTGATAAGGGCGATGTCTCGGTTTGGGAATCGACGGTATTTAGCTGTAACACCCTAAAATTTGGGGCCAATTTAAGTCGGAAATTTTGGAAATAAACAAACTATCATAGACAAATATTCCCAAAGGAGAGTACTAGCGTGGCATTTACAACAACTCAAAGAATGAGATACAAGTCAACAACCTACTAATTTAAGCTACGATCATTTAGATTATAAATGGGTGTCGCTATCTCACTTCCAAAAGTGCTCGACTATAAAAAAATATGTCGCTACTCTCTTGCACAAAAAATGCTATTCCTCTTCTCAACGCTTCCCTCAACCCTGAGAAGCCCCACCGCCAGGCGGACCTGCTAAACAACCATATCAAGAAGAAGTGTTAGGTTAAAGCCCAACGAGAACAAATAATTGATAAATTGGAATAAATAGAATACATCAATTAAATATAGTATTCCAACCGTTACCAAGTAGCACTTCTTCATAATGGACATATTAATGACATCAACCCAAACCGGGTCTTTAGTCAATATGGACATCAACCCAAACCGGATATTTAGTCCATAGTGGCGTCAACCTAAACCGGATCTTTAGCCAATTGAGATATCAACCCAAACCGGATCGTTAGTCTTGTAACATCAATCCAAACCGGATCTTTAGTCATGTGACGTCAATCCAAACCGGATCTTTAGTCGAGTAACATCAATCCAAAACGGATCTTTAGTCATTGAAGCATCAATCCAAACCGGATCTTTAGCCCCCAACATCCAAGTAAGTAAAGTTCAATGCCACCACAATAAGTAAGATAACTTCCCATGACGTAGACTCAAGTATAAAATAACATTTGTACTACAAGTCCCCTAATACATCCAATATCATTTTAAGACGTTATTTTTCCCATAAGAGATTATTATCCTCATTTTCTTTCAAAAATAACCGCACATGTCAAAACCCTAGATTTTGACCTAACTTGTTCAAGTTCATAAGAATGGGAAAAAAATGGAAATCATGCTCAAGAATACACTAATGTAACACCAAATATTATACTTTCATCTTTATCATCATCTTCCTCAAGCTCAAACCCTAAATTTCCATAAATGGAAATTTAGGTTATTCATTCACAAATCCAAATAATATCAAGAATATAAAGATTAACACACAAGAAACCTTAAACATATAATATACAAGAGCAAAATTGTTAGATGAACTCACCTTAGTGATTTCTAGAAGAAACCAAAACCCTAGAGGAAGAAGGTAGGAAAAAGAGAGCTTGGAAGCTTGCTACTAGCTAGGTTCTTCACCAAAATCAACCCTAAAAGTGCATTAAATCTCCATTAATGCTCATGGTAGCTCAACAAATGAGGGGAGTGGATTTAGGGCAAGAATCTTACCAAAAATCGCAGGAGGAAATGACCCCAAAGTTGTAACATCCCGAATTTCCATTGTAATATTTTAATGTGAATGGGTCTATTTATAATTTGTTCTAAGTCATGGACTATTTTGTAAATATAACTCCAGGGTTGAAATTGTAATTTGACCAAAGTTTAGTGTTAATGATGAAAGTTAACTTGAGGGTCTGTTTGGTCATTTGCTGGAAGTTGAGTATTCTTAAGATAAAGGTAAGCTGATTGAGATTGTTATCTCAAATCAGTTTTTGTGAAGTCGGTCAAGTGAGAGCAGAGAAAGAAAGAAAGAAAAGAAAGAGAAGATACGATTTGGAATTTTGGTAAGGGTTTTGAATCATCTCACTTGTTCTTCTCAATCAATTTAGTAATACCAAGTTAATTTCTACTGCTATTAGATTGATTGAAGCAAAGAAGAAAGATTTGGATTTGTTGACCTAGTTTATACAGGTGAGTTCATCTTTTCATATCAAACATTAGCAGTTGAATTTGAATCAGAAATAGTATATAAATTGTCTGTATGAATTGGTAAGTTTGTTTGGGAATAAAATAGATTAATAGACTGTATTAAGATGAACTTATTCGGCAAAATTTGACGTAAATCGAATATACATATCGAAGTCCCGGTATTAGAAGAATTCCGGAACTGGGTTTGGGTTCCGGAAATGGACCAGTTCCGGTATGGGAGAGAGAGTTCCGAAATCGAGTTTAGAATTCGGAAAAGAATGGTTCCGAAATTAGTTTGGTTCCGGTATGTATTGAACTCCAGAAATAGCATAAATCCGGTATGTGGGTTTTGGGATCCGGAATTCATTAATTTCCGGAACTTGGGTCGAAAGCCCAAAATCCTTTAATTTTCGAAACAGGGCCGAAAGCCCGATGTTGTATTATTTCCGGAACATGGGCCAAATACCGGTGTTGTATTATTTCCGGAACTTGGGCCGAAACCCGGTGTCGTTTAATTCCGGATCATGGGCCGAGGTCCGGTATTGTTTTAAATTCCAGAAATCGGGTTTGGATTGGAATAGTGCAAATCCGGAAATGAGGTTTGGATCCGAGATGGATTTATTATTATTATTTAGGGTTGCGAGTTTAATTTAAGTTATTGATTCGATTGGAGTCTTGATTTCAGAATATTTTTACGATTGTAGTTTTCGAGGGAAAGCAATTGAAAATAAAAATATGATAAATTGTTTAATATTCTTAGAGTTAAGAATATGGTTTGAGATATAGCGTGATATGTTGTTATACATATACGTTAGTATGTGTGATGGATCCATAGGCACTGATAAGTATTGTAACGAGGAATAGGCATAAAGTAATTTGTAATTCTCTTTGACCTATAATGTGGAATGTAATTCCCATTTCGAGAGGTAATGAGACCTATAATGTGGAATGTAATTCCCATTTCGAGAGGTGATGAGACCTATAATGTGGAATGTAATTCCCATTTCGATAGGTGATGAGACCTATAATGTGGAATGTAATTCCCATTTCGAGAGGTGATAAGAAATGAGTAATATGCATAAAGTAAATTGTAATTCCTGATTTCTATGGGAAGGTTAGAGATAGGCATAAAGTAAATTGTAATCTCCATTTCCAGTCCAAGAAATAGGCAAAAAGTAACTTGTAATTTCTTGGATAAGAGAAATAATCTAGAATCTGCAATGATTTGTAGTAAGTTCTTGATTGTGATAATATGACTACTGAATGTTAGTCATATCCATGGGATTGGGTATGTTCCCGTCATTGAGATGAGCACGTGTACGGTAAGAATGGTGGTGAACCAGGTTTGTTTATATGCTTTGGATGTCTGAGTTTTCAAAGTTGTTAATGTTTTAATTTGAATTTGGATGTTCTCACTAGACGTAAGCCTAATCGTTCAAAAAAAATTCTTACTCAGGGAAGTAATGGGAGTGGGACGAGAGCTTTTGAAGTATTCAACTTTTGAGATAAGCTGAGAATTTAGCTAACGCGATGAGGCTTTTGATGGATTACTTAGATAACCCAGTTAATCTGATTATAGTTGGCATGATTAGATTAATAGGTTATTTGGAGAATTCAATATTTGTAAATATGAACCCTCATAGTTAATTCTCTTCTTATATATATAATAAGTTTGGATGATATTCTGTTATATCTTGTTAAAACTTGAGGTTCAAATTGGCACTGATTTTAGGGTGTTACAAAAGTGCTTCAAAATCAGTTCCAAAAGATAAAAAACCGTAAGGGGTGTTTTTATACTGTCAGCCCCCAACGACAACTATGACAGGCGACAGTGCCCATGTCATAGTCGCGGGGCGTTGTCGCACCCCCGACCCCACATTCGTTACAATCCGCGCGACATTGACACGCGATAGTGTACGTGGCATAGTCGTCGCGTCACCATCACACCACATGTACTGTAGCTGCTCCCTTGCAGCGAGAGTGACATGCGACTATGCCCTGGTGGCATAGTCGCCGGACATAGTCGCTCAACGCCTACTGGGCGCGTTTTTGACCCAAACTAGTCCGTTTCAACGAGGAAGAAGCCGACCCAACTCACAACTCATAACCCACACGAAAAGGTACAAACGTGCATTTATTTAATAACAACATAATGAAACAAAATGGAGAAAGTCTTCCCGAGAACACGGGTGTTACATTAGCGGAGGTTGTAATGCGTCCTTTTTGAATCTCATTTCAAAGAATTTAAATCTGATAGGGCTTGGGGAATTTCGCTCGATTAGTTTAATAGGAGTGTATTATAAAATTCTTGCAAAAGTTCTAACGGAAAGAATGAAAGCGATCATGAGAAAAATTACCAGTGAGGCCCAAACTGCATTTTTAAAAGGCCGATCGATCCTAGATGGGATTCTTATTGCAATTGAAACGGTGGAATATCTACGAAGAACAATAAAGAAAGGTTTTTTAAGGTAGACTTCGAGAAAGCTTATGACAGTGTGGAATGGTCGTTTCTATTAAGTACTTTGGAAGATATGGGCTTTGGTAAAAGAATGTCGTAAATGAATATAGACGTGCTTAGAGTCTTCTATGATCTCGGTAATCGTCAAGGGGTCACCAACGAAAGAATTCAACATAGAAAAAGGCCTAAAACAAGGAGACCCTTTGGCACCGTTCTTGTTCTTAATCGTGGCGGAAATCCTTCACATTCTTGTGGCGGAAGCAAAGAGGAAAGGAGTATACGAAGGCCTAAAAGTTGGATCCGGGGAAGTGGAAGTTTCTCACCTTCAATACGCTGATGATGCAGTGTTTTTCGGTAAATGAAGCGTTAATAATATCAAAAATCTCATGAAGATTCTAAAATGTTTCCACGCAGTGTCGGGTCTTGATAACGCCACTTTTTGGCGTTATTTTTGGTTCTCAAACCAATGAGATTGGCTTGTATTTAAGCAAAGGAGCAGAATTTTATGGTTTATTTAGTGGAATGTGCAGGTTCTTTAACAGGTAGTAATCTTCGAGAAAAGAAGCTAAAAAGAGCCCAAAAAGAGCCAAAACGAAGCCCAACGGGAGCCCGAGATCCAAGCCCAAGACCCGTGACCGAACCAGGACCCGAACCGCGAACCAGAAACTGACCCAGAAGCATTCTGAAAAGCGGGCGACTTGCCACGCGACTTGCAAGTCGCGTGACAAGTCGCCTAACCCTCTGTTTGCGCGACTTTCAGCTTTTATTCGGGATTTTAGGTCACTATTCGATACGCAACACACACACGACGACTACGGCAGCTGAGGGGCGATTTTGGGAGAGATTCTACGCCTTTCGGAGCCACGATAAAGGATCAATCAAGGAGCAATTCACGACGCGAAGCGGATTAGAGCCGGGAGAAGGGAGTTCATCACAATATCTTTCACATTCACCACGATCACATTCATTATGTTTACATACACTTTCGTCTTTCTTTCTCTTGTGTTTGAATCCACCACCGACATGAACTAACCTGTTCATGTTGGGGGTTGGAATGAATTTAGTTTGTAAGCATATGAACAGATGACTTGAACGTTTATCAGCTTTCCTATTTAATAAATGCATGTAATTTGATTCTTAAGGCTTTTGAGAGTTTAGCTAGCTTTCAATCGTTTTGTTGCTTCCAGTTGAGTTCGAGAGAATTAACTGTTATCTAGAACAAGGAATTGCATGCCTAAGGCGTGAATTTGGTGATAGAGATATACCGAATACGCTTTAGTCCTAATTGAACCAAATAGGTTGAGATCGAAAGATTAAATCTATCCGTTCATAATAAATCTTGTGCTTAACGTGTTTTGGAATCCATAAGTTGAGATCGAAAGATAAAACTTGTCCTTTTCAAAATAAAACCCGTTGTTGCTCGAAAGAGAACAACGGTGATTTTAGAGATTTGGTATTCATTAAAGGAATAGCTGGTAACCGTTTTAAGTCTGATATTCGTATGTGAAAACCTAAGGATTTCCAACCCTCAACTGTTTTCTCTATCGGAAGTTCTAAAGCTGTTTACTGTATTGTGTTTGAATTATTTTCTTGCAATTAAGTAGTTTAACACCATCTCTCAATTTTGACAGTTCAGTTAATAGTGATTATAGTAATTGTGATACTTAGTTCCTAGTTCCCGTGGATTCGATACTCGTACTTACCGTACGTTATTACTTGATTTCGACACCGTACATTTGCAGTTAGATTTAGGGGGGTGTTACCCACCTATCAAGTTTTTGGCGCCGTTGCCGGGGAACTAGTTGCAACTGATAGCACTACCAGCTATAAGCGCTATTAGATTGAACATTTTTTTTATTCTGTTATTTCATTTTGTCACTTTCATTTTCTGGATTACTAACTTTGTCTACTTTCTTTTCAGGTACTAATTGGTTTATGCCAAAGAAGACCCGAGGGAAGGAAATCGAGCCACTTGATCCGGAGATTGAGAGAACCGCCCGTCGGCTACGAAAAGCATCTAAAGCGCAAAGACAGTTGAAGATGGGTGACGAAATGCTCGTCAATAGACCGCCTGGTAACAACCCACGTCCACCTCCTCCGGAGAGAGTTCCGATGC
The DNA here is from genome assembly GCA_033807775.1 of Saussurea involucrata. Lineage (NCBI taxonomy): Eukaryota > Viridiplantae > Streptophyta > Magnoliopsida > Asterales > Asteraceae > Saussurea > Saussurea involucrata. The sequence goes on from CM066323.1 coordinate 35,876,862, forward strand.
GGTCATTTGCCAATCCAAATGTGGCAACCGCACGGGTAGGCATCCAACCGCCCGCCACTGCAGCGAATTACTTCGAGATCAAACCGAGCACCATCGTGATGGTGCAACAAAATCAATATGGAGGAGCACCGACCGAAGACCCTCATGCACATCTCCGTGCATTCGAGAGGATTTGCAGCACCTTCAAGATTAACGGCATGAACGAGGATGCCGTCAAGTTAAGATTGTTCAGCTTCTCACTCAAGGGGAGAGCTGAAATCTGGATAGAGAGTTTACCAGTGGATCAGATCACCACCTGGGCCGACCTGAAGGCCGCATTTCTTCAGAAATTCTTCCCCCCAGGAAGAACCGCTCAATTAATGGCTGACATCACTCATTTTGCGCAATGGGAGCAAGAGACCTTATACGAAGCTTGGGAGCGTTACAAAGATATGTTGAAGAAATGTCCTCACCATGGGTTGCACGGATGGGTCATAATCCAGACATTCTATAGTGGACTTCACCCGCAGTTCAAAAACGATATCATTGTCGCATCGGGTGGAGCATTGATGGATAAAACTTATGAAGAAGCATGCGAGCTGATCGAGAACTTGGCCGAACACAGCTTCTCTACTCCACGATCAGCTGTAAGAAGAGTCGCGAGCATTCAAGAATCGGATGAGCTGAAAGAACTAAAGGCTCAACTAACTTTTATCACGAACCACTTGAAGGGAGGTAATCCGGAAGCACCTGAACAAGTGCAATTTTTGCAAAACCGGAACAATCAACCGAGGAACGACCCGTTCTCCAATACATATAACGAAGGGTGGAAGAAACACCCCAATTTTTCGTAGAGTCAACCCGGTCAACAACAAGGTAATTTTTCTAACTCTTCTAATCCTTCTCATACTAATAATGTGTATCGTCCTCCAGGTTTCAACCAAAGGAACGAAGGACAATCCGGGGAGAAGAAGCCGGGGCTGGAAGATATGATGATGAAGTTCATGGCAAAGATGGACAGCACAGTTGAAGGTTTGGCAAGCACGGTGAGTACAGTCAAGGCGGCCACTGACCAGAACACCGCATCCATCAAGATCTTGGAGAGGCAAGTGGGGCAAATTTCTGAAGCCCTACAAAACCGACCTCCCAGCGCATTCCCAAGTATGACTGAAAAGAAACCAAGAGAGGAGTGTAATGCCATTTATCTGAGAAGTGGCAAGGAGCTGAATGGAGAGCCTACACGCGAACCGTCATCAAAGGAAACCGAGCCTAAAGAGAAAGAGGTTGTAGATGTGGATGAGGATGAGCTAGAGGTTGATGAAGAGGTGGTGAGTGAAGAGAACTTAAAGGTTGAAGAGAGAAAGAAGAGTGAAGCGACGAAACTAAAGCAACCACCGGTCAAGCCGGTGGTACCGAGAGTGCCTTATCCGAGCATACTTAAATCACATAAGGATGATGTTAATTTTTCTAAATTTCTTGATATATTTAAAAAGTTGCATATTAACATTCCTTTTGCAGATTCTTTGGCACAAATGCCCTCCTACGCGAAATTCGTGAAGGAGATTCTATCCAAGAAGAGGGCAAACGATCACCAATCCACCGTTGCACTTACTGAAGAGTGTAGCGCGATAAACCAAAACAAGCTTCCCCAGAAGCTTAAGGATCCAGGGAGTTTTTCAATTCCTATTCAAATTGGAAATCTTAAGTTTGATAAGGTATTATGTGATTTAGGATCTAGTATTAATCTAATGCATTTATCTGTTTTCAGGAAACTTGGCCTGGGTGAGGTGAACCCAACGTACATGACACTGAGGCTCGCCGATAGGTCGATTGTATACCCGTATGGAGTGGTAGAAGATGTGTTGATCAAAGTTGGCAAATTCTACTTCCCAGTGGATTTCGTGGTGCTAGACATCGATGAAGACATAGAAGTCCCACTGATTTTGGGAAGATCTTTTCTGGCCACTAGCAGAGCTTTGATCGACATGGAAGAAGGTGAGATGACGTTAAGAGTTGGCGGCAAAAGTGTGACATTCAAGATGTTCGAGAAGGTGAGAGGTCGAAGTGAAGAAGGATCCGGAATTGATAAAGGAAAACCGGGTGAGGAAAAATCCGCGAAGAACCGCAAGTGTGGGCGATTCGAGTCCGCGGATACCGAGCCAAGTTGAGACCCACACAGTCGTGCCACGACTTTAACTACGGCGTTGGGTGGGAGGCAACCCACCGAGGTTAGTTTTCTTGTTAACTTTCAGTTTTTGAGTGTGTTCCTAGTTACGAAAAACCATAAAAATGAAAAAAAAAAACGAAAAATCAAAAAAAATAGAAAACAGGGACTTACGCGGCTTGTGCCGCGGCCTACAAACCGCGTGACAAGTCGCGGGGCTCTCTGTGGGTTTTCGAAACAGGGGGTTACGCGGGTTGTGGCGCGACTTACAACCCGCGCGCCAAACCGCGCGGGTTCCCCTGTTTTCGTGTCGTATTTGTTTTCTTGCTTTGTGTGTTTTGTTTTCTGTCTTTCTTTCGTCTTTTACTTTGTTTCTTGTGTGTTTGCATTCTCGCTCTCCATCTCCCATGTTTGGCGCTCAAATCTTTCAAGATAACCTCCTCCGTCCGGGCAACAGGTATGTTCTCAACTTTGTGTGTAACAAGTGGTGTAGGATGTTTGGGTTCTTATTAGTCAACGAGATGCAACAAACCTAAGTTCCACTTAGGTTTGGGGTGCCTCACTTTTTAAACATCTACACACTCACTTTTGTTCCTGTGCAAACCTCGGTTTCACCGAGGTTTGAGGTTGGCTTTGTTTGACAAACCTAGGCCACTGCCTAGGTTTGGGGTGGCTATAGTTTAATGTGAATAACTCTTTGATGTTGGTGCTTAATGGTATGCCTTACCTGTCTGTTGCATGTAATAACCACACAACCGTACTTGTCTTAGTATCGCCTACGCCGACACTTGCACATTGGGGACAATGTGTGGGTAAGGTTTGGGGTTGCCCAATCGGGCCCACGTTATGCACGTAGATTTCCTGCACTTCTAAGTACCTAGATCACTTTAGCTAAATTTTTTGTTTTGAATGATTGAGACCAACCATTGTAGAAAGAATCTTGTGATAGTGACGTGACCATTAAGGAAGAACTAGGAATTGCATGCCTAAGGCGTGACTTTGGTGATAGAGATATACCGAATACGCTTTAGTCCTAATTGAACCAATTAGGTTGATATCGAGAGATTAAATCTATCCGTTCATAATAAATCTTGTGCTTAACGTGTTTTGGAATCCATAAGTTGAGATCGAAAGATAAAACTTGTCCTTTTCAAAATAAAACCCGTTGTTGCTCGAAAGAGAACAACGGTGATTTTACAGATTTGGTATTCATTAAGGGAATAGCTGGTAATCGTTTTAAGTCTGATATTCATATGTGAAAACCTAAGGATTTCCAACCCTCAACTGTTTTCTCTATCGGAAGTTTCTAAAGTTGTTTACTGTATTGTGTTTGATTTATTTTCTTGCAATTAAGTAGTTTAACACCATCTCTCAATTTCGACAGTTCAATTAATAGTGATTATAGTAATTGTGATACTTAGTTCCTAGTTCCCGTGGATTCGATACTCGTACTTACCGTACGTTATTACTTGATTTCGACACCGTACACTTGCGGTTAGATTTAGGGGGGTGATACCCGCCTATCAAGTTTTTGGCGCCGTTGCCGGGGAAAATGGAGCGAGAGAAGGAGTGCACCACCAAAAGAAACAAAGCAAAGAAACGAAACACACAAAGCAGAAAAAGAAAACACAGCACGAAAACGAGAACAGGGGGGCCGCGCGGTTTGGCGCGCGGTTTGGAAACCGCGGCACAAGCCGCGTAACTCCCTGCTTCAGAAAACAAACAGAGGACCCCGCGGTTTGGCACGCGGTTTGTAGGCCGCGGCACAAGCCGCGTAAGTCCCTGTTTCAGCTATTTTTTGATTTTTCTTTTTTTTGTAAACAAAATCATTCAAAAACTGGAAATAAAATAAATTATAACCTCGGTGGGTTGCCTCCCATCCAGCGCCGTAGTTAAAGTCGTGGCACGACTGTGTGGCTCTCAACTTGGTTTGGTATCCGCGGACTCAAATCGCCCACACCTGCGATTCCCCGCGAATTCTTTAACATCTGACCTTCCTTGCTCATCCGGTTTCTCTTCTCCTTTGCCTCTTTCCCTCTCGAACATCTTGAATACGTCCTTCTCGCTGCCGACTCTTAGTGTCATCTCTCCTTCCTCCATGTCTATCAGAGCTCTACTCGTGGCTAGGAAGGATCTTCCCAATATCAACGGCACTTCTTCATCTTCATCTATGTCGATCACCACGAAGTCCACCGAGAAGTAGAACTTGCCAACCTTGATCAAGACGTCCTCTACCACTCCATACGGATATATTATTGATTTGTCCGCAAGCTTAAGCGTCATGTATGTCGGCTTCACTTCTCCCAGTCCGAGTTTACTGAAAACAGATAAAGGCATTAGATTAATACTAGCTCCTAAATCACATAATACCTTATCGAAATTAAGTTCCCCAATTTGAATAGGGATCGAAAAACTCCCTGGATCTTTGAGCTTCGGGGGAAGCTTGTTCTGAATAATTGCGTTGCACTCCTCAGTACGTGCAACGGTAGACTGGTGATCGATTGCCCTCTTCTTGGATAAGATCTCTTTCATGAACTTCAAGTATGAGGGCATTTGTGCCAACGCATCTGCAAAAGGGATGTTAATATGTAATTTCTTAAAAACTTCAAGAAATTTAGAAAAATTTAAATCCTCCCTTTGGGCCTTAAGCCTATTTGGATATGGCACTTTCGGGACCACCGGCTTGACCGGTGGTTGCTTTGGCATGGTCTCTTCACTCTTCTTGTTCTCTTCATCCTCCGTGTTCTCCTTCATCATGAACTCTTTATCAGCCTCCAACTCTTCCAAAACTCGCTATTGGGTGGTCTCCACTAATGTCCCTAGTCATTTCCTTTCCCGGTCCTTCCCTAATGTAATCGAAGCAGTCACGAGTTTAACTTACAATGGAAGGTCATAGATCAAACGGAATAGGAATGAGGCGGGAGTGAGATAGGCATTCACGGGTATGGGAAATCACCGCTGCATCACATGGGCCCAATTGGGAGTTGTGCAGTTATTATTTCACTGATATATGCTTCTACTCTGTTTTATCGCTAATTTGCTTGGGGACAAGCAACGCTCGGTTTAGGGTTGTTGATAACGCCACTTTTTGGCGTTATTTTCGGTTCTCAAACCAATGAGATTGGCTTGTATTTAAGCAAAGAAGTAGAATTTTATGGTTTATTTAGTGGAATGTGCAGGTTCTTTAACAGGTAGTAATCTTCGAGAAAAGAAGCTAAAAAGAGCCCAAAAAGAGCCAAAACGAAGCCCAACGGGAGCCCGAGATCCAAGCCCAAGACCCGCGACCGAACCAGGACCCGAACCGCGAACCAGAAACCGACCCAGAAGCATTCTGAAAAGCGGGCGACTTGCCACGCGACTTACAAGTCGCGTGACAAGTCGCCTAACCCTCTGTTTGCGCGACTTTCAGCTTTTATTCGGGATTTTAGGTCACTATTCGATACGCAACACACACACGACGACTACGGCAACTGAGGGGGCGATTTTGGGAGAGATTCTACGCCTTTCGGAGCCACGATAGAGGATCAATCAAGGAGCAATTCACGACGCGAAGCGGATTAGAGCCGGGAGAAGGGAGTTCATCACAATATCTTTCACATTCACCACGATCACATTCATTATGTTTACATACACTTTCGTCTTTCTTTCTCTTGTGTTTGAATCCACCACCGACATGAACTAACCTGTTCATGTTGGGGGTTGGAATGAATTTAGTTTGTAAGCATATGAACAGATGACTTGAACGTTTATCAGCTTTCCTATTTAATGAATGCATGTAATTTAATTCTTAAGGCTTTTGAGAGTTTAGCTAGCTTTCAATCGTTTTGTTGCTTCCAGATGAGTTCGAGAGAATTAACTGTTATCTAGAACTAGGAATTGCATGCCTAAGGCGTGAATTTGGTGATAGAGATATACCGAATACGCTTTAGTCCTAATTGAACCAATTAGGTTGAGATCTAGAGATTAAATCTATCCGTTCATAATAAATCTTGTGCTTAACGTGTTTTGGAATCCATAAGTTGAGATCGAAAGATAAAACTTGTCCTTTTCAAAATAAAACCCGTTGTTGCTCGATAGAGAACAACGGTGATTTTAGAGATTTGGTATTCATTAAGAGAATAGCTGGTAATCGTTTTAAGTCTGATATTCGTATGTGAAAACCTAAGGATTTCCAACCCTCAACTGTTTTCTCTATCGGAAGTTCTAAAGCTGTTTACTGTATTGTGTTTGAATTATTTTCTTGCAATTAAGTAGTTTAACACCATCTCTCAATTTTGACAGTTCAGTTAATAGTGATTATAGTAATTGTGATACTTAATTCCTAGTTCACGTGGATTCGATACTCGTACTTACCGTACGTTATTACTTGATTTCGACACCGTACACTTGCGGTTAGATTTAGGGGGGTGTTACCCACCTATCAGGTCTAAAAATCAATTTGTGAAAAAGCAAACTATACAGAGTGGGAGTCGATGAAAAGAGGTAAAATGTGGGCGAGAGGTTTGGCATGCAGGAGTGGATTGTTACCATTCACATACCTTGGACTTCCGGTCGGAGCACCAATGAAACAAATTAGTGTCGTGGAAAGCGAAATTGATCTCGTTTGGTGGAAGACTAACTTTGGTAAAAGCGGCCCTTGGAAGTGTTTCTTTGTATTACTTCGCGTTGTTCTAGGTCCCGAAAAAAGTGATTAGTGAGTTAGAGAGGGTGAGGAGCCGATTCTTGGGGGGGGGGGGGGGGTAAAGGGTGAAAAATAGGGGGTGGTGTGGGTAAAGTGGGAGAGGGTGGTGAGAGAGTTCAAACACGACAGTCTTAATGTCGGAAGCTTACAAGCTTCTAATTGGGGTCTTTTTGGGTAAGTGGTGGTAGCGGTTTGTAAACGAGAAATAGTCTTTGTGGGTAAAGGTGGTTAAAAGTATATATGGGGAGGAAGGAAGGCTAAAAGGGGGAGCTAATAGGAGGAGGTCGAGTAATTCGGTTTGGGCTAATATTGATAGCATAGGCCAAGACTTGGAAAAGGTGGGGCTTAGTTTTGCATCTTCATTTGGGTTAAAGTTAGGGGACGATCAACATACTAGATTGTGGGGAGATAGATGGGTTAATAATAAGGTATTGGGTGAGAGATTTAAAAGATTGTACCAACTAGAAACGAGTAAGGAGGCGAAAATGTCGGAGAGAGGGGGATGAAGGGGAGAAGATTGGGTTTGGAAGTGGGGATGGAGGAGAGAATCTAGAGGTAGGGAGGTGGGCGAATTAGAAGAATTGCAAAGTATCATACAAGGAAAACATCCAAGAAGGGGGATAACCGATCAACCAAAATGGTGGCTACATGAAGATGGTGTTTTCTTGGTACAAAGACTAAAATGTTTAATTGGGGAGAGACTAGCGATAAGGGGGGTTAGTTTTGGGGAGACCATGTGGACAAAGTTGGTACCAAAGAAGATTAGAATCTTTGTTTGGAGGGCTAGTCTTGGGAGACTTCCTTGCCGTGGAGTTTTAGACAAAATGGGAATAGACCTTCATTCATCATTGTGCCCAAGATGTGAAGATGAGGTGGAACCGGTAGCGCATGCGTTGGTAAGATGTCAAGAGGTTAATTTAGTGTGGAAGGAGGTGTTTAGATGGTGGAAAGTCATGAAGGATGAAATTATTTCGGTAGACGATGTTATTGTACAAGAAAACCAATCGGAAGGTATGTCACTCTTGTTTGAAATTCGGACATCGGTGATGTGGTCCTTTCTCTTTTTAATTTGGTCGTATCGAAATCAAATAGTATTCAAGGAAGAGAATCGTAAATTGAAAGAGTTGATCTTCGAATTTCAACGACGAACCTTCGAGTGGGTGGCTAGAAGGATACGGGGCAGAAAGTTGGAATGGTCGACATAGCTTTTGAACCCTTCGGAGATACTGCGTTGATGGTGTTGTTTGCTTCGTGCATGCGGTTGTTTGGAGAATTGGTCGCATGTTCCTCGTCTCCCGGTGTCGAGTTCTTTTTGTTCTTCCTTTTTGTTTTCTCGTATGTTGGTACTTTTGCCTTTGGTTAGAGCATGTCATCCGTGGATTTGAGGTTGTTGGTTGTTGGTTTGATCGGTGCTTTGTAGTTTGGCTGTTTTCGTCGCTTGGTTTTTGTGGTTTTAATAAAAGTGACATGCCTTGCCTTTCAATATATATATATATATATATATATATATATAGGGATAATAAATTGTAAACCTCTAAATGTGTGTAAACTATGTAAACTTTGGATTTCATAGGTTTTCTTGATGAAATTGTTTCATGAAATTGTTTATTTTGATGAAAGTGTTTCATATCATTCATTTCTTTATGAAATTGTTTCATATATTTGTGTTTTTTATGTAAAAACGAAAAAGTTTCATCAAACTGAGAAAATATATGAAACAGTTCCATAGGAATGGAAAAAAATATATGAAATTACATAAAAACCACAAACATATGAAACATTTTGATTAAGAAATGAATGATATTAAACAATTTCATCAAAATAAACAATTTCATGAAAAATTTCATTAAGAAGACCTATGAAATCCAAAGTTTACACGAAAAAAAAATTACAAAATAGTGGGCCTCTATATATATATAATGACAATATTATATGTAATTGTTTGATCAAATGCTTTTGACTCTCTATGTTTTTTACTTAAAAAAGTAAGACAAGTTAGAAAAAATATATATAAGACCATCCGCATCGGAGCTCCTGGTTGGAGCTGGTTGGAGCTGAACACCATCGCCACATCATGGGTTGGAGCTGGTCGGAGCCAGCGCTGGTTTGCAAACCAGTAGCTGGTTCTCTTAAAAAAAATTCTTTTTTTTGTTTTCTAGACGTTACTCTTTATTATTTTTTTAATTTTTTTTGTTTTTTCTCTCCTATAAATACCCATCTTCCCCACTTATTTTTTCACACCACCAAATTTTCTCTCAATCTCTCCCATCTTCCCCACTTCATTCTACTCTCTCAATATTATTTCTTTCTTCAAAAAAAAATTATGGATAAACAAACACAAGGGTTCACAACACCACGACGAGGTTCCAAATCGCGAGGCACGAGCTCGCAACCGTCCCCGACGGAAAATATTTTCAATCTTTCAACACCACCATCAACCTACCATGGAAGCATACAACAATACCCTATGTATTCACCCAACACCATCCCGGTTAGGTTCCAACAATTTAATTCGGGTGGATTCCAACAATTTAATCAAGGCGGCTTTCAACCATTTATTCAAGGTGGCTTTCAACAATATAATCAAGGTGGGCAATTACAACAACTACTACAACAAGAAACATATCCGGAGGACGTTAAGGTCGAAGATACGGTTCCCGATACCCCACCCGATTTGGTTCCCGAAACACAACTCGATGCGGGAACCACGACACAAAGGAAAAAGAAATTTGAAAATAGAACGAAAGCGGTTTAGTGGACTTCCGAAGAAGAGGTTTTGTTGGCAAATGCATGGCTTTACGTCTCCGAAGATAGCATCGTTGGAAACGCACAAAAATCGGGTATATATATTTATTAATGTATTTATCTTTATTATATATACTTATTCACATATATTTATTTTTGTAGGACATTTTTTGGGGAAAATACTCGATTATTTCAACTCAAGGCGCCAATATCAACGCAATAAAGACCAAGTAAACTCCAAATGGCTTGACATGAACAAAAAAATGATGAAGTTTAACGGGATCTACAATAATCTAAAGGCCTAAAATAAATCCGGATGGGGTGACGCGGAGTACATGGAGAGGGCACACACGATGTATCGGGCAAATAATAAACAAAAGCCTTTCTCCCACGAGGCGGCTTGGAGAATTGTGAAAGACCGCCCTAAATGGAAGATCGTACCTTTCATGGACGATAACCCGAGGCCCTCAAAACGGAGCAAGTCCACGTCGGATTCAAACCCAAACACGACGTCTTCTGACGCACGTGCTCGGTTCAACCTTAACGAAGAAAGCCATGAGGAGGAGGATGTCCTCGTACAAGAACCGACACGACCGACGGGAAGAGATAAAGGTAAACGTGCCGCGTCAACCTCCACAAAGACGGTGGAAAAGGACGAGGTGTTGAAGGGTCTTATGGAGTATGTCGAGAAGTTCAACGTTGCAAATAACAAAATACTAACCGTGGAGGAGGAAAAGTTGAAAACCGCGAGGGACAAAGCCGAGGCGGCAAAGACAAAAGCGGAAGCTTTGAAACAAAGAGAAGAACGGAAGAAGATGGAGAGCAAGCGACAAGATCTCGAGTTTTACATCAGACCACATGATCATCTCACGGGTAGCGAGTTAAATGCGGTTTTAGCCCACAAAGAGTTGCTTCGACAACTATATGGTTGGTGAAATTTGTAGTTTTTTAATTTGAAATTATGTATTTTTTTATGTTTTTAATTTGGTTATGTAAGGTTAAAATTGTAGTTTCAATTTATGAAATATTTTATTAATTGTTTTATCTTATATTAAATTATAAATTATTTATAAAATTTAAATTATTTAAATTATTTAGATTAATATACATGTAAACAAAAATAAAAATAAAAATAAATAAAAGATGGGATGGTGGTGTGGGATGGATGTGGAGGTTTGTGGGTTAGAATGGGTTGGAAGGGAAAAATGATGTGGTGCTGATGTGGCAGTGAAAAAGTGTGGGTTAGTGAATGATGGATGCGGATAGTCTAAAAAGAAAGATCAAAATACTCTTCCTAAATTTAAAACATATTAAATCTATTTCTTTATAAATAATCTATTTAATATAAAATATATAATGTATTTAATATACAAGGACGGTACGGGTTGGGGATCATGTTACCCGACTCATGTCTCCATCCTTAGTTTATAACTTTTGGGGATCCCCGTTCCCATCCCCCAATTTGAGAGGAATCCCCGATCCCTATGGGGGCACGTACATCGGATTCCCAATAAGGCGGAACTCATATGTAACATCCCAAGACTCAATGGAACATGTTGGCTCAATAACTTCGGATCCAACTTAAAATCATAGTGAAAATTATTTGAACTAGTAAGCTACTCATGTGATGTTGTTTGCATCTTGATTTAAAGCCGAGAACTTAAAATGTCAATCATGTTTCCATTTTGTCTCTTTTTCTCCATTTGACGTTGGTCGTATGCTTGTATATATGTACAATGTAATTAAGTGTAAATTTTGAATAAATGTAAGCAAGAAAACATGCTACAAATAGATTTTTACCAAATAAAATACATACGTGGATTCATTTAGCTTTTTTTTAATCTATAGAGACAATTTGTATGATTTCTTGAAACTTGTCAAGTTATGTCTAAAGAAAAGCTTTTATAATATACAACTCTTTCAAGGCATTTTATTATATAATTTAGAATCGTACGTATTTATTCTATTTTATAATATCATCATATAAAAAAACATTTAATAATGAACTTATTTTGAATATATTAACGAAATGGTTATAATTGTATCAGTTATAACAAAAAGATGCGTTTTTAATGTATCTAAGAAAATCTATTATTATGTATTTTTAATATGATAAACGTGTAAAATAAAAAATGAAAAGGTAAAAAATATAAAGAGTAAACTGAGATTTCCATTCTTGTGGATTGAGAAATATTGCAATTTTCATCTTCAAATTGCAATATACTTTGTAATTTGTTGTTGTTTTTGTTGTTCCAAGGATTAAATATGTTTAAAATCATCCATTAATTTAGGGGCATTTCAGTGTTTTTTTTTTAATTTTTTTTGGTTTATTAAATATATTTTTTGGTTTATCAAACGTTTTCGGTTCACCATGTTTTTTACTTAAAAGAAGCAAGACAAGTTAGAAAAAGCGTATGTAAAGAAGAGACATCAAAATACTCTTCCTAAATCTAAATGATATTAAATCTAATTATTTATAAATAATATACTTAATGGTGGTCGGTGAAGGTTCAAACGAGAACCCTTCCTATTTGCAAAAATGCAAGAAGAGTTGTGGGCCTCCTTTTTATTTAATCCCTAATTTTAATTATAATAAATAAGATTAAAGCAATAAGGGTAGTAAGGTAATTAGTTATTTTTCATATTTTCTATAGTATTTTAATTAGTAAGGATTATCCCCTATAGTTTCGATCGCTAAAGAGTAAATCCCATCTTTCTCAAACGTTCTTGAATATTCATATTTTGATAAGTCTGTTTAATCAATTTCGAATTCATATTATATTTCCAAAATGGGAGATTCGAATGATGTTGATAAAGAAGTTTTTGACATTTATAGTGATAATCATGATGAACCACACGATACAGATGTTTCTGGAGATTTTTCTCATGAAGATAGTTTTTTGATGAAGATGGAGGTACGCTTTGTATTGATATAAATTTGTATAATTTTATAGTTTCGTTATTCAGTGGTTTGTTTGATCGTGAGTATTTGTTATGGGTTTTATGTATCACATGTGATAAACCATATGATTATTGGTAAAATGGACGTCCGATTATATCACATGTGATAAATTATGTGATTATTGGTATAATAGACGTCCGATTATATCACATGTGATAAATTATGTGATTATTGGTATAATATACGTCCTATTTTATATCACATGTGATAGCAGCCCGTGTCCAGGTGATATGAGTGTGATAATCGACAACCCATGTGATTATCACACGAAGTGTTCATTGTCGTCGTGTGATTGGTACCAACACAAATGTATACGTGATAAAGAATATGATAGACGTTGCAGACTTACCAACTGAAGATTTTTGAAGACACTGACTTACCAAACCTAAGCTATGTGATAGCAGTCCTTCCTCTGTGATAGCAGTCGTACTAGGGTGATACACGTTGTTCCTCTGTTATAGCAGTTGCGCCCTTGTGATAATCGTAAGATGCTTGTGTGTCGTCGTGCCCTAGTGAATATCGACTTTGGGTAAATTGGAAGAAAGCCTAACGTGTGAAAGTATATCGTTGTGATAGAAGTGTGATGTTGTGTCCCTCGACTAAGCCGTAGTTGTGTGCAGAAAAATATGTGATAGCACTGTTACTATGTCGATGGAAAAAGCCCTAGTTGTGTGCAAAAAAAGATGTGAGAAACAGTGTGATAGAATGTCGATGGAAGAAGGTTGTGTGTGCAAAAAGGGTTGTGATAAATTGTGTGATACAATATCTGACCACCGTATGTGATAAACTTGTGATAGATAACATATCAAGTTGAAGTTGCCTTCTAATTTGAAGATGTGATAAAACCAAGAACTCCTCTCTGCAGATTTCTCTGTTTACACATAATATATCGATATGATAACAATCGGCCCGCCTTACCCTTTCCCAGATGATCGGGGGGAAATTGATCGTGCTATTTGATATGTGATACATCATTAACCGATTATACCCTTCTACATTTAAATATAATAGAAAATTTATTATTATTAATTTGAAATTTGAAACTCCCTTAAAACCTCTACTAATTAATACTTTCATTATAATACTTGGCTTAGAGATTGTTCTCCCGTTTTCGCAAATCACATGGATTCTCGTTTGAACTCTTCCCTATATTTAATAATAAATATTTAATATATTTAATATACAAGGACGAGGCGGGTTGGTGATCATGTTACCCGAACCGCTTTCCCATCCTTAGTTTTTAACTTTTGGAGAACCCCGTCCCCATCCTCTGTTTTGCAAGGAATTCCTGACCCTTATGGGGCAGCCGACAAGTACAACGGATTGTCGGATTCCCCAATAGGACGGATCTCATATGTAACACCCAAACCCAAAAGGTATGTCGACCCAAATAAACAATTTAAAAGTAATATAGAAATTGAACTTTAATAACTTTTATTTTAAATTTTGATTAAATAATTTTATTGGACATATATAATAGGCACTTTTAAATATATAATAGCCATTTTTTACAAATTTAATAATTCACACATGAGCTTTCGAGAGCCCGGTCTGGGTCTAAACTCTTTTTTATGTATGTATCATGTCTTTAAGCTCAGCGGGGTCCAGAGAAAGTATAAATTTATAAATAAGTTGTTATAAATTATATAATATTATTTTATATATAAGACATTTAAAACTCTTCTTTTTTTATATAAAATAGTTTTAAGCATTTCAAACATAAAATAACACTATATAAGTACGATGATTTCACACATATGATGGCATATTACTATATTAGAGAGGGCCAAATGGGCCCAAGATCAATGGAAAACCGGGACCAGCCTAGTCCTTAAACCAGCTACAATTTTCATCCAAAAATAAGGATCAGTCTGATTTGTTATTTAAAATTTAATTCTAATACATTTTTAAATAGAAACGTTTTTGTTAATGTATTTGATTGACATAATTATGATAAATTATATTTTTAGTGTATTTGATCGACCAATTATAATAAAAATGTATTTGTTACTGTTTTGATTAACCAAAATCTTCAAAAAAAAAAATTATAAGTTAAAAATCATTTTTTTAAGTGTGATCAGTTTGGGCCCGGTCCAGAATCAATTCTTATAACTGGATCTTATAAAACTTAATTGAACCTTCGTATTTGGATCGAGACTAGGACCAATTACACGGGACGGGTTAGGGATCTTTATTTGGAGCAGCACCAATTTAGGTCCAACCCAACTCAACTCAACTCAACTCTGTTCATAACCAATTTTTAACCATCTATCTTAACATATACATTTAAACCAAATAAAATAATCATTTTAAAATAAATAAAAACACCCTCTAGAGGTGGGACCATATTCTTTGACCAAATCAACAACTTATTAACTATTTTGTTTGTATGTACGTACATACATACGATATATATATATATATACATAATCATCATATGGGCCCCACGCTTGGAAGTTTGGGCTCAGAAATAAGAGGATAAATACGTATTGAAATTGTCGGTTTATCATTATTCTTTTATAAAATAAATTATTTTTATTAGATTCTTAAATATTTTGTAATAAATAAACCATTAAATTTTTAAAATTGATGACTTGAATTATTTAACTAAAAAAGTTACTTGAAGGTTTTAAAGTAAATACCCATTTCTTACGCATAAAAACTTACGTAAAAAGTTTTTATTTTCTTCCAAAAAATAAAGAAAATTATTTTTTTAATAAGTTTACGAGAAGAGTTTCAGTGCATAACTTTTCCCCTCTCACGTGTCCGCGTAAACTCCACGTGTGTGCCATGTGCACCTTGGATTTTAACGGGGAAAAACTTACGCCGAAAGAAAAAAAACTTACTCAAAGATAGTTTATGCGCAAGTTTAAAAAATTTATTTATTTTTATTTAAAATTATTTTAATATATTTATATATAAATCTATTTTTTTAAAAGAATATCTGTACTCTTGATCTGACAACACCATTTAATTTGCATAAGTTTTTTTACTTTTGTGTTAGCTTCAAACCATTTTTTTAAAAGTAATTGTTTATGCGTAAATATTTATAAATAAAACAAACACATGTTTCTTTTTAAATAAAAAAATCTACATTTTTTAGTTTTTCTATATTTTTATTGTTTTTAAAAATAACAATAAAAAAATAGATTAAAGGTGTAGTCAAATCAAGGGTTTAGAGATTCTTTTAACAAGATTAAATAAAAGTATGTATTTATTTATAAATATATTAAAATTAGGGCACTGCTAATTGCACCCTTGATTTGATATTTGCATCCAAATGATTAAAACAATGATTTTGTTTTTTTTGTTTTTTTGTGTTTTTTTTGTCTTTTTTGTTGTTTTTTCTTTTTTCTATTTTATTTATTTATTTGTATTATATATTTTTATTTATTTGTATTATATAGTTTAAAAATGTTTTTTTTTACTTTTTGATTTTATTTAAAAATAAATAAATATTTAAAAATATAAATATTACTAATTTTTTATAATTATATAATTATAAAAATAAAACATAAACATTGCGATTTAAAGCCGAGAATTCGAAAAAATAATTTTGTTTTATGTTCATATTTATTCGCTTTTTGATCGCATATCAGATGTATAAAATTAAAGGTCAATATGGTTACTTGGTCAAAAAACTTGAAAAATATTCGTTCTTTTTCAAGTTTTTTGACCAATTAACCATATTGACCTTTAATTTTATACATCTGATATGCGATCTAAAAGCGAATAAATATGAACATAAAACAAAATTATTTTTTCGAATATGATTAAATAAAAAAATATTCAATATTAGGCTCATTTCGAAGATATTGACGAGACGAATACAATGATATAATTTGTAATAAAAATGTATTTTTAATATATTTTAGTTTATATACGATTATTTATGTTAATATGATAAGGGTATAAAATGAAAAATGATAAAGTTTCACCATTGTAATCGTCTCTTTGATACCTTCGAAATGAGCCTAATATTGAATATTTTTTTATTTAATTATTTAATTATATATTATATATACTACATAAAAATATTTTTAATATTTATAATTCATACCCTTATAGTTTTGATGAAATGTTTGTTAGGCCATCAGTACCCCATCCCTTCTATCTTTCAAAGATTCCACTCCACATCAGCGCCACATCAGCTTTTCTTCCATCCCTCACTCCATCCCTCACGATCCCTAAACACCCGTACCCCATTCCCTCAAACCCTTTTGCCACCTCATTTATTTTAATTCTTTTATTTATACATTTAATTATTTAACAAAATAAAAATATTTATATATTTTTTAATAAATAAAAATAAGATAAATAATAAAAATTGTGGTGTGTTCGGGGTAGAAGGTTGGGTTTCCGGAACAATGTCGTCGTCGAGATTGAAGTTGGCCGGAGTAAAACCTTGTTCAATCAACCCGGGACGTGTAAATTGGTAAGGAATTTGTTGGTGAAATTGTTGCGGATATTGTGGCGGATTTTGTTGCGACCATTGTGGCGGAATTTGTTGCGAAAATTGCGGATGATAACCTTGTTGTGTAAACGTTTGGAAACCAAGCTCTTGATCTTCTTGCGATTGTGGTGTATTCGGTCGGTTACGACGGGATGTAGGTGTTCTGTTTGGATTCATGATGAGAGAGGTGTGTAAAATAAGAGGTTGAGAGAATTTGAGAGAGTTTGAGAGGTGTGTAAAATAAGAGGTTGAGAGAATTTGAGAGAGTTTGAGAGGTGTGAGAAATAAGAGGTTGAGGGTTAAATATATAGGTGAGAAAAATAGAGCCGTTCAACGGCTAAAAATTGAATAAAATTTTTTTTTATAATAATCCTCGGGATGGATCGGGATCCCATCCCCGAAAACCATCCCGTCCCGCATGCCATCCCGAGCCGTAGCCCAACCCCGCTCCTTCCCCGCTGCCACCTCACCCATCCCGAGCCCCGCTACCGAAGGCCTTAGGAACACCTATCAAATCATATGTGATTAGAAAACAATATTAAATCATATGTGATCTATAAGATTGTTATCTGAAACAATAGTAAATCATATGTAAATTTCAAATTAAAAATTAACATTGAATGTGCCGCACGGGTGGAAAGCTACGAATTTGACATTAGTGGTTGAGAATGCTCCTCGTGTTTTCTTAAATAGGTGACGTCCTCGTTTGAACCCACCTCTCTCTCTCTCTCTCTATATATATATAAGTAATATATATATATATTAGAAATATAGAAATATATATATAGTTATTCTTTTTTTGTACATTTTACGTTCTTATCTATATTTATCTAATATACTCCTTTAAAAATAACTTTATTTACGTTTATTCTTGAATTTTTAAGAAGTACAAATCTTAATACATCGTGTACAAGTTTAAAAGCTTTAAAACCTATAACGTACAACATGATAATTAAAAATAAAATTGTTTTTTATTTTTAAATTACATTTTATATCATTATAATTAGTCATATCAACATACATAAACTAGAATACATCAAACAAATATGTTTTACTTTTTTTATAAATTATACCATTATAACCGTTCATTTATATGTTAAATCGTAATGTTTATGTTTTATTTTTATAGATTATATAATTATAAAAATTAGTAATATTTATATTTTTAAATATTTATTTATTTTTAAATAAAACCGAAAAGTAAAAGAAAAAAAACATTTTTAAACTATATAATACAAATAAATCAAAATATATAATATAAATAAATAAATAAAATAGAAAAAGAAAAGACAACAAAAATACAAAAAACAAAAAAAAACAAAAAAAAGTAATCATATTTCAATGATTAGGGTGCATTTAGCAAAATTTAGGGTGCATTTAGCCTAA
The DNA here is from genome assembly GCA_033807775.1 of Saussurea involucrata. Classification (NCBI taxonomy): domain Eukaryota; kingdom Viridiplantae; phylum Streptophyta; class Magnoliopsida; order Asterales; family Asteraceae; genus Saussurea; species Saussurea involucrata. The sequence continues at coordinate 35,895,232 of CM066323.1, forward strand.
CCCTAAAATTAATTTTAAATATAAAAATAAATTTTTTGAAACTTACTGAGAAACTATCTGCGTAAGTGTTTTTTTCTTTCCGTGTAATTTTTTTTTTCCGTTAAAATCTAGGGTGGACACATAGCACACACGTGGAGTTTATGCGGACATATGGGAGATGAAAAGTTATGCAGAGAAAACTCTCCGCGTAAATTTATTAAAAATATATTTTTCTTTGTTTTTTGGGAAAAATAAAAACTTACGTAGAAAAAACTCCCCGCGTAAGTTTTTATTCCTAAGAAATGGGTATTCATGGAAATCAGTGTATGAACTGGGTAAAAGGAGAAAGGATGGTCTGACTTGGTTATTTCTGGAAATTTCTCAAAAAGAACCGGTCAAGAAGAGGAATATCAATGGTAGAGACCAACGATGGCGATGGACAATATGAATAATGGATGACGATGGGGTAACGAGGAGGAACAATATCGTTGGATGCATGGGTTCTGGATAGCGTAGGGTTTAAAAACAGTAAAAATAAATAAAATCATCCTAGTCACCTACATGTAATTTTTTGAGCTAAAAATATACAAGTAAAGAAAATTTAAAAAATTAATCATTGAAAATGTTCATGGACTTGATTATTTAAAAAAAAATCAATAAAACTTATTCAAGATACAGATTGAATTTCATCAACCGTGAGGTTACATTTTTCAAAAAGAGTTAAAAAAAAGGTACACATTTTTCATGAAATACTCATCAAACTCGTTATTGTAATTTTTATATATGTAATTTTTGGTACCTATTTTTTCTTCAAAGTATATAATATTTAGGGAATTTAATTAAAATACCCATTTGTTGACTTTGACTTGCCAAAATATCCATTTTTCGGATTTTGCTAACATACCCATTTTTTCCGCGATGAGTCCCGCGATCGCGGGATGAGGCCCACGTGTCCCGCGGTTTTGGCCAAAACGTCCCGCGGAGCCCCCCAACTATGCCCGCGGTGACACTTTTGGCCCCTCCCCGCTATAGCTTCCCGCGATAGCCCTGCGATCAGCCAAAAATGTTGCAATTTTGGTCCTTTTTGCACGAATTTTTGCATGTTTTTACTATTTTTTCCACAATTATTGTACTGGAAAGACCAAATTGTGGTTGAAATTCACTGGCTTGTTTCATCAATGTTGAATCATTGTACTTGGAAGACCAATTTGTGGTTGCAATTCATCTTCCTCAATGAGATTTCATCCATAAATATCAGTAGAATGCAATCCATAATTCACACCCATTCCATCCTTCTTTCTTGCTTTCTTGCTTTCTTTCTTCAGTATTTTGTTTTTGAGATACTACTGAAAAAATGAGTTCATATGTTGCAAAAGCTAGGCTATATTTCGGTTACGATGGTGAATGGGTGGAAGAAAACAATGAGTGGAATTTTGCTTATAAAACTAAGCATGGTGTAAAATTGTCAGTAAACTTTTCTTATCAGAAGTTTGTTGCATACGCCATGCAAAAATGTGAAATCGACCCTTCGGTTGTTTGCAAGTTAGTGTTCAAGAATGATGATGGGTCATTTGTGGAGTTATCCAACGATGGGGATATCTTTGGTTTTATGCACTTTGCAGCCGAATCAGAAAGACCTCAATTACTTTATGTGTATGCCGAATCATCGGTGTGCAACGAAGACGATGACGAAGGTGACGACGACGGGATGACGACGGTGACGACGACGGTGATGACGAAGGTGATGACGAAGGTGATGACGACGGTGATGATTGTTATCCTGATTATGTTCCGGAGACGCAACAACAACAACCACAAGAAGGACGCTGTGCTGGAGTTGCTGATGACGAAACCCATGTTTTCAAAATGGGTAATGCTGATATAGACAGGTCAGATACCGATAGTGATGAGGACGAAGAATATACCCCTAGTAATAAATCATTTAGTCAGTTAAATGACTATTTTGATATGCCCCCTATTCTTCCAGACCAGAATACCCATACACAAACCTACGAACCTGCACCTTATAATCGCAGTTCAAGGTTAGAAGTAGGTCAGATATTTGATTCGAAGGATCATTTGGCGAGTCAGGTCGGAATTAAGTTCATGGAAGAGGGTTTCGAAAGTTACACGTCGAGATCCGACAAAAGGCAGATACGTAGTTGAATGTGCGAGAGAAAACTGTAATTGGAGGATGTACGCAAGGCCCGCGGGAGAGAAAGGAGGGGCGTTAGTTATTAGAAAGTTGCACGACGTACACACTTGTTCGAGGACGCAACTGAATCCCAACCACAAACAAGCCACCAAAAGGACTTTGGGTGCGATACTGAAAGGCAAATTTCTTAATGCTAGCAGGTCATTGCGTCCAAAGGACATCATGAACGATGTACACCAGCAGTTCGGCGTCACAATTGGTTACCACCAAGCTTGGCATGCGCGATGCAGGGCGCTGCTATTGGTGAGAGGCACGTTCGAGGAGTCGTATGAACGACTCCCATCATATTTATATAATTTGCAGCTGCAGAATCCAGGTACTGTCACCCAGTTAAGGACTGATTCACATGGACGGTTTGAGATGTGCTTCGCTGCCCTTGGACCCGCGGTACGTATTTTAACACGTCATATGTTTACACATTATAAACTATAACATTTACAAAGGGAAACCACCTACGTTTTTGCAGATTCGCACATTTCTGGCAAATCTGCGTCGTGTCCTGGTAATAGACGCTGCTAATTTAAAGGGACCTTACTTGGGTATGATGTTCCTGGCGGTTGCCATGGACGGGAATAACTCCATCGTTTCAGTAGCTTTCTGAGTAGGCAAGTTCGAAACCGGGGAGGAGTGGACTTGGTTTCTGGCCATGTTGAGACAAGCTATCGGAGACCCGCAAGGGTTGGTGTTTATGTCCGACAAGGTACCTTCCATAAGCGCCGCAATCTCTGCCATGTACCCAAACTCTCTACACGCCTTATGTTGTCGACATTTGGAGATGAACGCTAAAACCAAGGACAAACGTATTACCACCTACAAGGATGTCTACTGGAAGGCATGCAGAGCATATACGGCTCGAGAGTTTGACCAGTACATGAATCTTCTACGAGTTAGTGCCCCGAGCGCAACCAAAGTTATGGACGATGTTGGACCGAAAAGGTGGTCCGCGGCCCATTTTCCTGCACAACGGTATGACATTCTGACCTCTAATAGTGTAGAGTCGGTGAATGCACTCTTCCGTTTTGCGCGTAGATGTCCGATTGTTACTCTTATGGAGTACTTTCAGAGCTTTCAACAAGAGTGGTACCAAATTCGACGCCGAAAAAGAGTTGAGCTGCATCACACCAGGGGCGGAGGAGATAGTTCTCCTCAGGGCGCATCACGCGTCGACATGGAGCGTAAGCGAAATCAGGTATGGGAGGTACCAGGTTCGGGATAACCAACTTGACGCGATTGTCAATATGACCGACTATGTTTGTTCATGTTTGAAATGGCAAAAATCTGGGTTACCGTGCGGTCATGCCATCGCTGCGGCAAGACGTATGGGACGTAGAGATTGCAGCGACTTGGCGGTAACTTTTTTCACGTCCGAAACTTACCGGGCAACATACGTAGACGTAATAAATCCAGCTGGACCCGCTGAAGCATGGGTGTATGCTCCCGACCCCCTTCTGCCATGATATCCACCGTTAAACGATAAGAACAGAGCCGAGAGACCAAATAAGAACGATCGACGTCCATCACGTGGTGAAGGTCCTATACAGCGAAAATGTACCCGGTGCCAATGCGTAGGACATACTCGTGGAGAGTGTCCAACTCCCGCCCCTTCAACCGTGCCAAGGAGTAGACGCACAAGCAGTCAACTAAGTAACACGCATGGCCCGTCGGAGCTTGAACCACATGGAACTATAACATATGATACCGTCGATCTGAACATTGATTTCCCTTGATTGTATGTTTAGTGCTCTTGTTTTGATATATAACATGATTTTATCTACTTTATCGGCGTGTGTAATTTATCAAACAATTTGAATGTTTTGATATATAACATGATTTCCCTTGATTGTATGTTTAGTGCTCTTGAACGATCGACGTCCATCACGTGATTTTATCTACTTTATCTAGTTAAATATAAATTATTGCGTTTTTATATCTGCAATTTAACGCGATCATACTAGTTTTGTTTATATCAACTAATTCATCATACAATTTGAATGTGTCTGGGAGAGCATGCTTTGATAGCAAGATAAAATACCGCAGTTAATGAAGGGGTATTGTTGATCCAAACCCTCAGTGATTTGATAATGACCCTATCTTAAATACTTAGTGAAAATTGTAAGTAAACAATATGTATCAGAGTTTCACTATCGCTGATAAGTACTAAGATCTTACAGTACTGCTGATAGGAACTCTCGCACTTTTAGATTAAACATTCAGCGAACACTGTTCACCATATCGCTGAGTCTATTCAGTCCTTATGGTGATCGTTGATAAGTTTGTTGTTTACTTATGATCCCTGAAGACAAGATTCACGTCAACAAAGGTTCTACGCTGAAGTCGAAGATCAAGCTCAAGAACCAGCGACAAGTCTCCTAATGAACTGATGCGGATCAGCGAAGACTCAGATTTGTCCACTCAACGTGAAGTATCAAGTACAAGACTTCAGCTATCGCTGAACTTTATCATCTGCTGAATAGTAAATGATAATCGCTGAATCAACGAAAGCTGATCATGAAGTCCTCCGTACAAAGTACTTTTGTCTTAACCTCCCTTGCACGCCACCGTACGAAATGTCAGAAAAGAACCTCCGAAAATCTGAAATCGTACAACCACTCTGATACTACACTGTTCATTCATGCGGCTACTAAGGTTGTCAACAAAGGTCAATGACATGCAACCAATCCGCTGATGACACGTGTAAAGTGTATACAGAATTGCATTAAATGCATGCAGTATATAAAGAGATGAACTCACTTCATTTGAAGTAACTTGCTAACTCTGGACAAGTTCAAATCTCTCAAGATAGGATTTTATTAGTAATCTCCTTATCTTTCTTAGTGCAAGAAAACCTTAGTGTTCCAACTTGTTTAGATTTAGGTTTATCCTTAATCTTGTTTCCGCAACAAGCTGTAAATTGTTAATGATTTATCAATAAACAATTTAGAAAAGTAAAATAGTGTGTTTGTATTCAACCCCCCCCCCCCCCCCCCCTTCTACAAACTTGTTTAAGCCTTTCGGGACCAACAAGTGGTATCAGAGCAGATTTGTTTAATCTCATAAACAAGATCTAATCTAAGATATTTCTCTTCCTTGCTATTATCTGAAAATGGCCAACTCAAACACAAACACTCACTATATCGACAATGGTTCTCTTGCAAAACCCCCTAGATTTTCCAGAGACAACTTCAACTTATGGAAAAATAGGATGACACTCTTCTTAGAAGGTGTAGACCCTACTATACCTTACTATCTTGAAAACGGTCCACACATCCCTGTAACGATTGATCCTGCCGTTCCAGCCACTGCAACTAGAGCTGCTATTCCAGAAAGGCTGATTCCAAAGGAAATCCATCATTGGACCGATGAAGACAAGAAGAAAGTGGCTATAGATACAAAAGCCAGATCCATACTATCCATGGCCCTTCCTGACGAAGTCTACCATTCCGTCATGAACCTGAAATCCTCAAAAGCCATGTGGGACACAATATGTGTTCAGTATGAAGGAACGTCTGAAGTCCAGGATTCAAGAAAGATCAACCTGGTAAGACAATACGAAAGTTTCATCTCTGGTAAGAATGAAACTCTCTCTGAAGTACATCAACGTTTTAATTGCTTAATTATAGATCTTAAAACGGTTGGTAAGGAATATTCTAACTTTGAAGTTCTGACAAAGTTTTTAGAATGTTTACCTGAAAGCTGGGACAATTATTCCATGTGTCTCAAGCTGTCAAAAGATCTAAGATCAATGACACTTGCTACCTTATATGGCACATTGCTGAATCATGAGCAATCTAGCCATCTTAAGAAGAATCTTGTAAAAGATTCCAAAAGCACCCCTGTTGCTTTAATCTCAGAGGAACCTTCTACTCAGCGACCCGTGGTCACTATCACTGAGTTAGAAAGTAACTCTGAAAGATCATCAGATTCTGATTCTTCAGATGATGAATCCTTGGCTCTCCTAACTAAAAAGTTCAGGAGATTCGCCAAGAAGAAAATGTTTAGAAAGAACAAAACTCTTTCTATAGCTGACAAGCCTAAGTCATCAACTTTTGTTGATAAGGCTACTGCTACTTGTTTTAACTGCGAAAAGACAGGTCATTTCGCTAACGAGTGCAGGTCAAAGAAAATCATGAGACCTTCAGCCTTTACAAAGAAATCCTTTGTTCCAAGGAATAAAGACGACAAATACTTAAAGCTGAAGGAGAAGTATGCAAAGCTGAAAAGCTTTAAGAAGAAGGGAAAAGGCCTAATGGCTGACTATGATTGGGCTGCTTCTGATGAAGAAGCCTCATCATCTGATTCTGAAGATGATGAAGCAAATCAATGTCTCATGGCCAAGATTGAAGAAGAGGAAGAAAGTTCAAACATTCCCTCCACTTCAACATCTGCCATTCAGGTATCACCCTCCTTCTTTACCAATATTGTAAATATTGATGAAGCTGATAGTCTCCGTAAAATCGAACTACTGACTAGAAGTTTATACGAAGCCATGAACGGCAAAGCTGTGGTTGAAAACCAAAATCTTGATCTCGCTGAAAAGCTTAAAAATTGCCACCTTCAAATAGAAAAGCTTTCTAAATTTGAAGAAGATTTTAAAGATCAGGTCCATTTAAATCAGCTAGTCAAAATTGAACGAGCGGAAGCTATCGCTGCATTAAAAGCTGAACAAGCTACTGTTGAAGGATGGTGTAATTCTTCAACAAAGATCACTGAGATAATTAAGGCTCAGATTCCTCTGAGTGATAAACGTGGTATGGGTTATAAATATGATACTCCAATACCAACCACTGAACGTTCAATGCTTAAATTTGGAACGTTCGTATCCTCAGTAGCTGACACTTCTTCATCTCAGTACTCCTCGTCGATTACACCAATCCCTGAGGAAACTCCTACCTCCTCAAAAGGTAAGGAGAAAATGGTTTATTCAAAACCTACCTCTGTCTCTAAAGATAAAGGTAAAGGAATTGTAATTTATCAAAATCCTCAGAAGGGTACTTTAGTACCTAAGCTGAATGCTTCCAAAGCCTTAGTGATTCATTCATCTGGTTCTAGAAATCAGACCTCTGGATCAGTTCAGCGACCTACTCCTAGACTCAGAGTAGATATCCTTGGTAAGAAATCTGAAGAACTGAATGTTCGTCCTATTTCAAAAACCAATAGTGTACTTGGTGCTGGCACTTCTAATTCCAAATTAAAAGCTCAGCACACAAGTGGTCCTAGAACTAATTTTAGTTATAGGAAATGTTATCACTGTGGACTTACCGATCATATTGCAAGTAAGTGTCCCACAGCCACCAAAGCTGATAAGATAGCTAAGGTGAAGATAGCACCAAAGAAGACCAAACCAGTTGCAAGTCAGGTCAAGGTGACTCCTACCGCTGAGGTCAAGAAATTGACCAAAGTGAAGAAAGACAAAGCTGAATCTTCAAATGCTGCGAAGACTGCTGAACCCATTCCAACCACTTCCACTGACAAACGCGTATACATGGTGAAGTGGGTACCCAAGCAAAACTAATCTTCCTTTGTATTGCAGGTTAAGAAGGGTATCTGGTATCTCGATAGCGGATGCTCTAGACACATGACTGGAAAGAAAAGTCTGCTCGCTGAATACAAGGAAGAGAAGGGTCCCTCTGTGACTTTCGGTGGAAATGGAAAAGGACACACCCGAGGGTATGGTGTACTTTCAAATGGTACAACATCCTTCAGAAGAGTCGCATATGTTGAAGGGCTGAAGCATAATCTTCTGAGCATCAGTCAGCTTTGCGACATGGATAACAAAGTGATTTTCACCAAGGAATCCTGCTTTGTCTCTGACAAAAAGGAGAAGATAGCTCTCAGCGGTTATCGTTTGGAAAATGTTTACGTTATAAACATGGACTCAACAACCACTGAGAACTCCTGTTTCTTCTCAAAGGCATCTTCTGATGTCAACTGGCTATGGCACAAGAGGCTTTCACATCTCAACTTCAAGACACTGAATACTCTTTCATCCAAAGAGTTAGTCACTGGTCTACCTCAACATTCATACGCCAAAGAATCCTTATGTTCAGCGTGTGAAAAAGGGAAGCAGACCAAGGCAAGCTTTAAGTCCAAGCAAGTTTCCTCAGTGTCATCTCCTCTTCAACTACTCCATATGGATTTGTTTGGCCCCGTTAACAAACAATCCATCGCTGGAAAGAAATATACGCTGGTCATAGTTGATGAATTCTCTCGTTATACATGGGTAATGTTTCTCCGTTCTAAGAGTGACACCCCTGAAGAACTCATCACCTTTGTTCGGAAGATGGAAACTCTGAACAATATGACTGTTCGCTCAATAAGGAGTGATCATGGAACTGAATTCAAAAACAGTTCTCTTGATTCCTTCCTTGAGAGCAAGGGTATTTCTCACAACTTTTCGTCAGTGAGAACACCACAACAAAACGGAGTCGCTGAAAGAAGAAATAGAACAATTATTGAAGCTGCACGTTCAATGCTCAGCGATTCTCACCTGCCTACTCAGTTTTGGGCAGAAGCTGTCAACACGGCTTGTTTTACGCAAAACAGGTCGCTGATAGTCAAAAGATTCAAAAAGACAGCCTATGAACTTTTTCATGGGAGAAAGCCTTCAATCAGCTTTCTTCACATCTTTGGTTGTCAGTGTTTCATACTGAACAACAGAGATGCCCTTGGAAAGTTTGATCCTAAGGCTGATGATGGAATCTTTCTTGGATACTCCTCAGTTTCCAAAGCCTTCAGAGTCTTCAACCGAAGAAGACAAACTGTAGAAGAAACTATTCACGTCACGTTTGACGAATCCCGTTCAGCGAATTCTAAACCGAACGCTGATACAGAAGAACTGAATCAATGGATGTTTTCTCATCTTTGTGATTCAGAAGATGTTCCCACTACTCATACTCATACAACTGAAAATGATGGTCCTACTATCATTCCCAATATGCAGAATAGTGAAGATGAAACATCTTGGGTCTCAGCTGTTCCTATAAATACTATACCCGCAGTTGATCCAAATGTCTCAGAAATTCCATCTATTTCTCAGCAATCAGTGAATGAAGTGACAAATGCAAGCATTCCTCTCTTAGCTGATTATCCAGAAGTAGCTGAAGCCTCATCTTCAGTTTCTCCAGTTCAGACTGAGTCAGCGACGCATGCTCCGGCTCAGCGATGGACTGTAAATCACCCAATCGATCAAATTCTTGGTGATCCCAACGCTGGTATTCAGACTCGTAGAAGTGCAGGTAATATTTGTTTATTTGTTAACTTTATTTCTCTAACTGAACCAAAGAAAATAGATGATGCCCTCAGTGATCCAAACTGGGTCAGCGCTATGCAAGAAGAGCTGACTGAATTCGAAAGAAACAAAGTTTGGAAACTTGTTCGGAGACCAACTGACAAAACAGTGATAGGCACTAAGTGGGTCTATCGAAACAAGTTGGACGAACATGGTACTGTAACTCGCAACAAAGCTCGTCTTGTTGCTCAGGGATACAGACAAGAGGAAGGTATAGATTATGACGAAACCTTTGCTCCTGTAGCAAGACTTGAATCTATTCGTCTTTTCTTAGCATATGCTGTACACAAAAACTTCATTGTACATCAAATGGATGTTAAGTCAGCGTTTCTAAATGGAAAGCTGAATGAAGAAGTTTATGTGGAACAACCTCCAGGATTCTCAGATCCTAAGCGTCCAGGTTATGTTTATAAGCTGGATAAGGCACTTTATGGCTTGAAGCAAGCTCCTCGTGCATGGTATGACACTCTTTCTACGTATCTCCACCTTGAAAAATTTGAGAGAGGTAAGATTGACAAAACTTTGTTTTTTAGAAAAATAAAAGGTCATATCATTTTAGTTCAAATATATGTTGATGACATTATATTTGGTTCTACTAACCCTGAGCTTTGTACTCGTTTCGCTGATAGAATGAAAGATGAGTATAAAATGAGTATGATGGGTGAACTAACATATTTCCTTGGTCTTCAGATTAAGCAAACTGAAAAAGGAACTTTTATAAATCAGGGAAAGTATGTTAAAGATATGCTGAAAAAATTCGACTTAACTGAAAGTTCAGCTATGAAAACCCCTATGGCACCACCGCTGATACTTGATAAGGACACAAAGGGTGTTCCTGTCAATGTCACGCTGTACCGTGGGATGATCGGCTCACTACTGTATCTTACAGCTAGCCGACCCGATATTATGTTTGCAACATGTCTGTGCGCACGATATCAAGCTGAACCTAAGATATCTCATATGAAAGTTGTAAAGCGAATCTTTCGATATCTTAAGGGTACAGCGAATCTAGGTCTTTGGTATCCCAAAGATTCAGGATTCGATCTAACCGCCTATTCAGACAGTGATTTTGCAGGTTGCAAAATGGATAGGAAAAGCACCACAGGAGGATGTCAGCTCCTGGGTGGAAAGCTGGTAAGTTGGACAAGTAAGAAGCAAAACTCGGTGTCCACTTCCACAGCTGAAGCTGAGTATGTAGCCGCTGGAAGCTGCTGTTCTCAAGTCTTGTGGATGAGAAATCAACTACTAGACTATGATCTTCAGCTCTCCAAAATTCCAATCTATTGCGACAGCACAAGTGCCATCGCTATAGCAAACAATCCAATGCTACACTCAAAGACAAAACACATAGAAATCAGATATCATTTTATCAGAGATCATGTGATGAATGGTGATATAGAACTTCATTTTATCCCAACTGATTATCAGTTAGCTGATTTGTTTACCAAACCTCTTGATGAGACAAGATTCAACTTTCTCATCAGCGAGCTTGGAATGCTGAACTTTGAAGGATAATTCTTCAGCGGTTCACATTTAATCAGCGATACGTTTATACATTCTTGTATAGGCTCTGGATAAAATAAACTTGTACAATCCATTTCATCATCTTCTCTCTGAATAAATTGGGTTAAACTGATATCAAGGTATGTTTTCTCTGACAAAACGCATGAAAATGCAAGATTTCAAATTCTTTCATCGCTGAATAATATTTTGAAATTTCTTAAAACCCTCACTGATATTTCTATTCAGTGCTTCATATTTTCCAAAGAGTCCCTGAGTTTTTCTTTCAAAACCTCAGAGACAACGAAAGAATGTGAAAGGACAGTTGTGACGTCATTGCAACGGATAACACCATGCACGCTCTTTTTCTGACACACGTTTGCACGTTTCGTTGTCTATCCAATCAAATGCAAACACGTGTCCGTGTCATGATGAAAAACTCTCCCGCTCAAGTTTTTCTCTCTCTACTCTCTTCCTATATAAACACTCTCAAAGTTTATATTTGTCTTTTATGCGAGTCAATCTTTCTCCGCAAGAAAAGAACACTGTTGCATTTTGTGCTCTCAATCTTCAAGAACTGTTCATCATCTTCTTCATCAAACTCAAGGTTAATATGTTCTTATCTATTATCAAATGCAAATAACTTGTTTTCGATCTTATCATTGTTTTACACAAGATCAAACAAAAGAACTCAAAAATAAAATCATTTTCTTTCATGGTTTTATAAACACAACCATTTCATGGTTGTTCTTCAAGTTTTAAATCTAAAATCTTAAACTTGTTCTTCTTTCGTATCCATTTTTTTTAAACTGGAATACAAGGCTTATAGGTGTTATATTCGTTTTTTTTTAAAAAAAAACAAGAAAAACCCTAATCTTCATTAAGACTTTTTTTGTCTGAATGAAATGGACAAAATTCGAAAAATCTTAATGGAAATTTTCTTTCCACATTAAGATATTTCTTATTTGTTAACATCTTTGGTTGAACTGATAATACAGTAAAATGGCAACTTCAAAGCTGAATGTTACCGCTGAGTCCATCTCCGCTGATTCTGAGGAACTGGAAATCACCAAAGCTCCTCAGGTTAAGTTTGAGCTGGATCAACTAGACTGGACAAAGGCAAACAACCTTTCAGCGCTTCTCGAGTTTCCTCCTCGGAAGCAGGTATCCCATCTAGACGACGCTGTAAATTTTTTGAAGAATATCCCCATATACACAGCACTGACAATCACACCTCCTGCCAGTCAGCGTCTATTATCCCAATTCTGGTACTCTGCCAGACACACCAACCTACCCTCAGCCAAAGATCCATCTAAAACCATCGACTGCATACTCAGCGATACTGAGTATGGCACCATCAAGATAACCCCCGCAATAATCCGCAAAGCTCTGAAATTCCCTAACGCTACCTCAGAAAATCCTTTCATTCCATTTCCTGACCACAAGAAGCACACTGACAGGGAAGAAATCATTGCTTTCCTTGATGCGATGGGTTACATCTGGGAGACTGGAAGAGACAAGCTACCTGAGAAGAAGCTGACGCTGATAAAGAAATCCAAGATGCCCAGCGAGATGAACTTCATCTTCGCTCACCTGATCAGCTGCATGACAGCGAAATCCGGATCTTCTGATCAAGCCGCTCAACCTCAGCAGGCCATGGGTTACGCACTGCTGAAAGGTCTCAACATTGACTGGGCCTCCATCATCTATGAAGACCTCATTCAACGTGTTGATTCTGCCGCTGACCGACCAGCATGGGTTCCTTACCCGCGATTCATCAGCGCCATCTTTCAATATGGCCTGAAGGACAGCTATCCTGAAGAGGGTGATCTGAAACTCTCTCAGATTGGCCCTAAAGTTCTCGACTTCAAGCCTGTCGCCAACGAGGTACGTCTCTCTACTCTTCTCACTCTTCTAAATTCTCCGCTTTCTGTGGCTCCTTCAGCGACAATACCCATCGCTGATACCCCGGCCACAAAATCCATTCCTTCTAAGAAAAGGAAACAATCTCTTACCCCTCTTGATTCCAAAAGGATCAAGAAAACCAAGGAGCAACCCCAGCAATTGCATGCTGAAGACTCCTCAGCTCATTCTGAAGAGTTGAAGGAAAGTTCCGTGGTACGCTCTGCCACACCAATTCAAGCCATCCCTTCTAAACCTACTTCAGCGTCCTTAAACGCTGAGGTTAGAACTTTGGAATCTACCCAACCTTCGTCAGTCTCTCAAAAGACTGATGAAGTACTTCTCAGCGAATCCAACGCTGAACTTGAAACCCAACCCCAATTCTTATCCTTCGCTCCTCCCTCTACTTCTTTGGACACTCCTCCAGTCAAAACTGGAGATGCCATCATTCAAGAAGCCGTTGAAGCTTCTCAGCGAATGACGAAGAAAGGACCTGCAGAGATCTCCATCCCTCACGGAACTTTTGAGGGAGATATGGAACACTATGGAGGGACTCGAAACTTTGATGAGTTCGTCAACGCTCCTGCAGGTACAGATCCCACCTTAAACACTGTAACTAAACCTGAAACTTCTGAGCTTTCCTTTGTTCACAAGTACTTATATGTTACAGGTCCTTTTTTGGGAGACATCAACCAGTCTCTGAAGTCTATGGAGATGAAACTTACGGATCTCACCATCGGTCTATCAAATAACTCTACAGCTGTAACAAACGCTGGAGAGAATCTGACGAAGCTGACTACTGTGGTGGAAAAGAAGGCCTCCTCTGATGACATCAAAGACCTTGATAAAACTCTCGCCGACTTTGCCAAAGTGCTCTCCGACATCTACACTGACTACACCAACCTCAAATCATCAGTTTCCACCATTTCCAGCGAGGTTACAACGCTGAAGAAATCGGTTGGTACACTCGAAGGTGATATGTCAGTGGTCAAGACCGACTTGGGCTCAGTGAAGACCGATCTTAGTTCTGTCAAGACAATGATCGAGACGCTGGTGAACAACGCAAATAATCCAGCTCCTGCTCCGGCCCCTGCACCTGTTTTGGACTCATTCACCGCAGAGGATCGCCAAGAGCTGAAGAAAATCACGCCTGCTATTTCTGGCCTAGAAGACAGAATAGCTAAGCTTGAAGGTTGTGTGAAAGTCTCTGGCCCAGAAGACAGAGACAACACCAATGCTGAATCTACCCATTCCTCCCCCGCCCATCATGAGAAAGAGGGGGAGAAGAGCGCTGAACAGGAGAAGAGCGCTGAAGATCAAAATAAGAGCGCTGAAGACCTTTCCCATGATGAATCTATCAGGGGAGAGGGTAATGAAGATCGGATTACTGGACCTCAGGGAGATGAAAACCCTGAGGGAACCGAGAACCTCGCCTCTGTATCTGAGGGGGAGCAACTCGAAGAAGATGCTGAGGAATCCGAAGCAGAAGAAGACGAAGACTTCGACATCCCTGAAGCTGAACCATCCTCCTCTCCAAGGAACGATGATGATGATGATGAAGATGACGATGATTTCTTTGTTGTCAAACCTGCTCCTCGAACCAAAGCTCTTAAAGGTATTTCAATAAAAGAACCTTCAGGGGAGAAGACAAAGACAAAGCACTCAGCCTCTGGCGCTGAGAAAAGCAAAGACAAAGGCATCGCTGAAGATGATAATCTGGCGATCCTACTTGCAAAGCCGATTTGTCAGGTACACTAAACTTATTTTTCCTTCCCTGATCATCTCTGAAAAATCAGTTATCCATTCCACAAACACCATACACATCCACATTTTTTTTCTATCTTTTCTACCCAAGCTCTTCTACCCAGTTCTTATTTGTAAGATCGCTGCGTTTCAGCTAGTCCTCTCCCCTGTTTGAGGATATCGCTGAAAGATCTTCTATTGCGACTTCACCAATAATTCCAGCTACCGCTGAAGACATAATCCCAGTCTTAGATTTAATCTCTGAGACTGATGAATCAGAAGAACAACCTCTCTCGCACAGAAACAGACCCTCCTCAGTTCGTCAAAAGAGGAGAGAAGAAATGATAAAGCGATTCGAGGATCAGCGAATCATCCTAAGGCGCGATCAACTACCTTCAGTTCCTCCTAAGTTCAGAATTTCAAAAGCTGAATACCAGGATCATCTCAGAGCTGAACGCCTCATCGCTGAAAGGAAGGAAGCTGAAGATAAAGACAGAGAATACGCCATCAAGCTCACTCAAGAATCTGTCAAAGACCCCAAGCTGAAGCGTATTCCCATTCAAATCCAACGAAAGCTTTGGGAACAAGCCCAGAAGATCGTGGAAAAGAAAGCTGAAGTTTCTCAGACCACCCTGATCTGGTGTAAAGAGAAAATCCACTTCAGATATCGTCCAGCGAAGATCAACAAGGTATTCATCTCTGGAAGAACCTCCATCGGAGTACCTATTGTTGACATCAAACTGTTCAGAGAAGATGACTCATCTGAAACCTTTCGTGCCGACACTGTAAAAAGGTATGGTCTCTCTGAATGGCTGGAGATGAGGTTAGCTATCCAACCATCAAAATCTAAGTACAAGGATCATTTCGAAAAGCTGATAAACAGACAGATCGATTTGATATCTTCTTGTGTGGATATTCCTCCTGTTCCTGATCTAAAGCCGAAAAGAAAAAAGGACTCTCCAAGGAAGAAACGTCAAGATTCAAACTCAGGTCCTGTCATACGAAATGAAACTGGAATTGGTTTCTCTCGCGCTGAAGTACTTGGTCCTGATCCTGATCTATCTGCCCTTGACGTCTCTTTGCCACCATGTGAACTTTTCGTCCCTGGTAAAGTCATCAGTAATCCTTATGGAATATTCTTTCTTGACTACGACGGACGTAAATGCTTTCAACGGATCACTGAGCTTCCAATCACTCCAATCGAACAGCTCAAAGATCTCATCTACTGGTGCGACTTCAGAAAAGACATTCAGGCACGACACCTAAAACCCTTGATTTTTGAAGCTGCTCTGAAGCTAAAGAATAAAGGAGAAAAGGTTCCTGACTGGATGATTCCAACTGAAAAGACAACCCTTGATGAACTTCTCATTAAGGAAGAACCCTTTGAAGGCTGACAACAATCACCATCTCTTTCTCTATTGTATCAGTCATCCTTTAGTACTTGTAATTTATTTCGCTTGTACTTGTAATCTTTCTTATCCATATTGTAACCTGATTCAAAGATTTAAAGAAAGATTTCAGCGAATGTACTTTACTCCATCAGTACTGAAAAGATCCCAGAAAACAGTAAAAGGGACAAATATTTTATGAGTTCTTTTTATCCTTATGTTTTCATTAAATAGCAATTTTCTCTGTTGCTATGTCATAATCAAATAGGGGGAGATTGTTGATCCAAACCCTCAGTGATTTGATAATGACCCTATCTTAAATACTTAGTGAAAATTGTAAGTAAACAATATGTATCAGAGTTTCACTATCGCTGATAAGTACTAAGATCTTACAGTACTGCTGATAGGAACTCTCGCACTTTTAGATTAAACATTCAGCGAACACTGTTCACCATATCGCTGAGTCTGTTCAGTCCTTATGGTGATCGCTGATAAGTTAGTTGTTTACTTATGATCCCTGAAGACAAGATTCACGTCAACAAAGGTTCTACGCTGAAGTCGAAGATCAAGCTCAAGAACCAGCGACAAGTCTCCTAATGAACTGATGCGGATCAGCGAAGACTCAGATTTGTCCACTCAACGTGAAGTATCAAGTACAAGACTTCAGCTATCGCTGAACTTTATCATCTGCTGAATAGTAAATGATAATCGCTGAATCAACGAAAGCTGATCATGAAGTCCTCCGTACAAAGTACTTTTGTCTTAACCTCCCTTGCACGCCACCGTACGAAATGTCAGAAAAGAACCTCCGAAAATCTGAAATCGTACAACCACTCTGATACTACACTGTTCATTCATGCGGCTACTAAGGTTGTCAACAAAGGTCAATGACATGCAACCAATCCGCTGATAACACGTGTAAAGTGTATACAGAATTGCATTAAATGCATGCAGTATATAAAGAGATGAACTCACTTCATTTGAAGTAACTTGCTAACTCTGGACAAGTTCAAATCTCTCAAGATAGGATTTTATTAGTAATCTCCTTATCTTTCTTAGTGCAAGAAAACCTTAGTGTTCCAACTTGTTTAGATTTAGGTTTATCCTTAATCTTGTTTCCGCAACAAGCTGTAAATTGTTAATGATTTATCAATAAACAATTTAGAAAAGTAAAATAGTGTGTTTGTATTCAACCCCCCCCCTCCCCCTTCTACAAACTTGTTTAAGCCTTTCGGGACCAACAGGTATTTAGTTAAAAGAGATCAATGATTTAAAAGTACTTTTCACATTTTTTTAACAAAAATGACACTTCTCACATAAATTTATGCACTTTTGGTAATTCCTTAGGCCATCCGTATCCCATGCGGGCTCGGGCTCGAGCGGGTAGTGGTAGGGGGCGGGCTTCCTCTGCGGGTATGGGAGGCGGGTTCCAAAACCCGATAAACCCGAGACTTATTTGTTTGTTTTTTAATTTTTTTTAAAAAATTTGAAAATAAATAAACTCCAACGGCTATAACGGCTATATTTATATTTATTTTAAATTTTTTTTTTTCAATTTAATCACACTATATATATTAATTCAAACCTCTTATTTTTTCACACCAAAATCTCTCAAATTCTCTCAAATTTCATCATGAATCCAAACAAAACACCTACATCCCGTCGTAATCGACCGGATACACCGCAACCGCAAGAAGACCCGGAGCTTGGTTTCTAAGCGTTTACACAACAAGGTTATCATCCGCAATTTTCGCAACAATTTCCGCCACAATTTTAATTTTTAATGAATGATATGAATTTTTATTTTTATTATTTATCTTATTTTTATTTATTAAAAAATATATAAATATTTTTATTTTGTTAAATAATTAAATGTATAAATAAAATCATTAAAAAAATGAGGTGGCAAGAGGGCTTGAGGGTAGCGCTACGCCACTTTAGGGCTTGAGGGTTTGAGGAGAGGGTTAGGAGAAAAGCTGATTTGGCGCTGATGTGGCGCTTGAGGGCTTGAGGGCTGTGATACGGATGGCCTTAGGAGAAAAGCTGATGTGGCGCTGATGTGGCGCTTGAGGGTTGTGATACGGATGGCCTTAGTCGGATCCTGTATCACAAATTATACAGACGTTGTGTAAATTTTTATGATGTTTAACAATGCCATTATTTTGTTTTTAATGTGCCATCGTGTCACCATTTGCAAAAAATTGAATCTTTAAGTACTCCCCTCTTCTATAAGGCCATCCGCAGCGCCCTTCGGGCTCGAGCTCGGGCTCGGGCGGGCAGCGGTGGGGGTATGGCGGGCTTCATCCTCGGGCTCGGCCAGCGGGCTTTCAAACCCGAGGAACCCGAAAGAACTTGTTTGTTTTTTATTTTATTTTTTTAAAAATTTGAAAATAAATAAATCCAACGGCACTCCAACGGTAATTTTATTTTATTTTTAATTTTTTTTTCCAATTTAATCACACTATATATATTAATCCAAACCTCTTATTTTTTTACACCAAAATCTCTCATTCTTTTCCATTCTCTATATTTTAAACAACATGGATTCGCCACAACCCGGTTCACCGACCGCATCATCATCATCCGTAGACACCGACGAGTTGTTGAATCTACAAAGAGAAGTTTTTCGACATACTGTACAATGGATTTATGGTAGCACCGCCTCGTCGTCAACAAGAGAGAGGGCCGCGAACATAGAAAGAGGTCGAGTAGATGCAAACGAGCGGCTTATGCGGGACTACTTTGGCAACAACCCGGTTTATACACCGGATATGTTTAGGCGGCGGTTCAGGATGAGCATGCAACTATTCGAACGAATAGTTGAAGATTTAGCAGGAGAGTATCCGTATTTTACACTTCGGGTGGACGGCAGACGCAAACAAGGTTTTTCTACGATACAAAAGTGTATTTCCGCTATTCGGCAATTGGCGTATGGAGTAACTGCTGACGCACTTGACGAGTACATCCGTATGGGAGAGACAACGTCACGAGATTGTTTGTACAAATTCTGCACAGGTATTATTGAACTGTATGGTCAAAAATATTTACGCAACCCTACTTTTATTGATATTCAGAAGTTGTACGCCGCGCATGAAGCTAAACACGGATTTCCCGGCATGCTCGGCAGCATAGACTGTACTCATTGGGCGTGGGCAAATTGTCCGAATGCATGGCGAGGTCAATTCATGAGAGGTGATCATGAGCACCCGACAATCATGCTAGAAGCAGTGGCCTCTCAAGATCTATGGATCTGGCACGCATACTTTGGTGTTGCCGGTTCCAACAACGACATCAATGTTCTCAATCAGTCGCCCATCTTGAACGATGTATATGATGGAAAAGCACCCGACTGCCCTTTTGAGGTGAATGGAGCCACCTACGAGCACGGATATTATCTAGCGGATGGGATATATCCGGAATGGGCTACTTTCGTAAAATCATTTACGTGCCCACGGGACCCTAAACGACAAAAATTCAAGTCCGCGCAAGAATCGGCACGTAAAGATGTTGAACGAGCTTTTGGCGTGCTTAAACAACGTTGGCATATACTTCATAACCCGGCACGCGGATGGGAACCGACAAGATTGGGAAACATTATGTACGCTTGTGTCATATTACACAATATGATACTCGAAGACGAATACCATGCTATTTGTGGTGGCGATGAAAACGGTCTTTTCACGGATGATAACGAAACCCAAATCAGTGAGGAACAACGCGCGACAAATGTTCGAGAAGTCCAAAATCGGGCCACTCATAATAACCTTCGGTCGGATTTGATCGAACATATTTGGCGTATCCAAGTTCCCAACAATGACGACGAGTAGATTTTTAAATTTATTTTGTAATTTTTAATTTTTTAATGAATGATATGAATTTTTATTTTTATTATTTATCTTATTTTTATTTATTAAAAAATATATAAATATTTTTATTTTGTTAAATAATTAAATGTATAAATAAAAGAATTAAAAAAATGAGGTGGCAAGAGGGCTTTTAGTTATGCGCTGCGGGTCTTTAGGGCTTGAGGGCTTAGCTGATGTGGCGTTGAGGGCTTGAGGACTTTTAGTTATGCGCTGAGGATGGCCTAACAAATGTCCACAATATAAAAGATACATAGTTTTAGGATTATGTAATCAAATACATTTTTTAAATAACTAAAATCAAAATTTTACTCTTGATAGCATAGAGAATAATAATTTCTCCATCTCATAATTAAGGGTTCGTATCAATTCGCTGTCAAAACTCTTGTGAACCATGGATGTCACCTGCGATGACTCCAGATCATTCGTGGTCTCCCACGAAATTCTTTGATGCACGTAAACTGACTCGAAAACTCACGGTTATTATATATATATATATATATATAGAGAGAGAGAGAGAGAGGTTCAAGGGAAAACCTAAAAAAAACGGAAAACTAAGGAACACCCTGGTAGCCCTTCATCTGGACGGTATGCACTTGTGCATACAGATAAATTAGGTCACTTTTTTGGCTTTTATGCATTTGTGCATATGCACGAATGCATGTTACAAATTATCTATATGCACAAGTGCATACCGTCCAGATGAAAGTCTACCAGGGTGTTCCTTAGTTTTTCGTTTATTTGAGGTTTTCCCTTGAACCTAACCATGTATATAGGGCTGTAAACGAACCGAACGTTCAGCGAACCGTTCGTGAACCGTTCGGCGGGAAGTTCGTTTATGTTCGTTTATTTACGAACATGAACACGTTTTTTTGTTCGTTTAGTTAAATGAACGAACATGAACAATGGTCTCGTTCGTTCATTTATGTTCGTGAACGTTCGTTCATTTATATGTTCGTTAATGTTCGTTCGTTTACGTTCGTTTATGCTTGTTTATATATATAAACATATTTATATAATATGAAATTAATGTGTAAAATCATCAAGTAATTAAATTGATCTTTAGAATTTATTTTTTATACCTTATAAGTTAACCCGGTTTTTCATTTTGTTAAGGTATTTTTTACGAACGAAATGATGAGTACAGTGGTTGTTTTTTGTTCATTTGGGTTCGTTCGTTTATGTTCATTTAAAGTCGTTCGTTTATGTTCGTTCGTTTATGTTCAGTTAAGTTCGTTCGTTTACGTTCGTTTAACTCTTAATAAACGAACATAAACGAACACGAACAAACAAAAATTCTTAACGAACGAACATGAACACAAAAAATCTCGTTCGTTTACCGTTCGTGTTCTTTCGTTTGTTCGGTTAAGTTAAACGAACGAACATGAACAAGACTTTGGGCCTGTTTACTTAGAGCTTATTGGGCTTAATAGAGGATCTGGCTTATTCGCGCAGACAAAGGAGAGTGTTTACTTGTGACTTAATGGGACAGCCCCAAGCTTATTCGCACAGCAGGTAAACCACTCTTGTCCCCATTCAGATGAAATTTTGACCAAATTACCCTTAAACAAATAACACGCCTCAAAACCTACCAACCCAATTTCTTTCCCATTCACGCTATCGTCTCCAAGAAACGCCTCCAACCTATCTCTCCATTCTGTCCATCGCCTCCAAGGTCTCTCTCTCCCACTCCATTTTCCGGCGACGGCATCAGCGATTGTCTCCTGCAGCGGTCTTCTCCGGCGATCTTCTCCGGCGGCGGTCTTCTCCAGCGGCGGTCTCTCTCTCCCACTCCATTTAGGTATCGATTTTTTGTTGTTGATTTGCTGATTTAGATATTTGTTAGCTACTATGATGTATGTTATTAGGAAATTTCTAGATTTTTGTTGTTGTTGATTTGCTGATTTTGTATGTTATTATGATATTTGTTAGCTATTTAGATTTTTAGATTTTTAGATTTTGTTGTTGATTTGCTGTTGATTTAGATATTTGTTAGCTACTATGATGTATGTTATTAGGAAATTTCTAGATTTTGTTGTTGTTGATTTGCTGATTTTGTATGTTATTATGATATTTGTTAGCTATTTAGATTTTTAGATTTTTAGATTTTGTTGTTGATTTGCTGTTGATTTAGATATTTGTTAGCTACTATGATGTATGTTATTAGGAAATTTCTAGATTTTGTTGTTGTTGATTTGCTGATTTTGTATGTGTTTTTTTCGTGCTCAAAATGGTGTGATTATATGTTTTTTAGGTATGGAACAAACCGGTGAGTCGCGCCAACAAAAGCGTGTTAGGATAAGTTGGAAAGACCACAATGTTGTAAAAACTTTCTTAGAAGCGTGTATTTCAGAGGTGGGGTTAAATGGAAAAGAGGGTAGTAGTTTGAAGGCGCTTTCTTGGAAGAAAGTCGCCGAAACCTTAAAAACCACGCATAGCTTTGTTGTTGACCGAAAACAAATGTGGAACCATTTTGATTACTTGAAAGGAAAGTATGGTGCTTGGTTGAAGTTGAAAAATAAAACCGGCAACGTCTATGATCCTTCTACAATAGATGTTAAAGTAGATGGCTCCTTTTCCATTCACAACACAAAGAAATGTGGTAATTGCTTGCTTTGCCATACACAATTTTATTAGAAAATATAATATTCAAGACCAATTGTTTATGGAGTGCAACGAGGACAGTGTATTTAACAACGAAGAAGAAGTCGAAGGAAGTGGAGAAGAAGAACTGGATATATCTCAATGGGGTGCTAATAGCACTCAATATATGGCTGCTTTGCGTGATGGAATTGCAAATAATTTGGTTAACAATGTTTAATTTTGAAGTGTTTGTGTTTGATCTTGGATTTTTAAGAACTTTATGAATTTATGTTTTGATTTTTGGATTATATCAATGAATTTATGAATTTATATTTTGATGATTAAATAATTTTTTGTTTCAGATATATAATTTGGCTTAAAAAATAAACAGAATATATAAAACAACTTATAATTCATACTCAGGGGTAAATCGGTCATTTCTGCTATTCAGACTGTTGATTCAGATAGAAAAGTAAACAGCAGCAACAATTTATCCATACAGACAGACAGACACATTTATCCATACAGACAGACAGACAATTTTGGTAAACAGCCCCTTCGTTCGTGTTCTTTCGGTTCGTTTACATCCCTACATGTATATATATAGGCTGGGTATCAAATACAAACCAGTTAGTTTGTACAAACTCGTACAAACCATATATAGCTTCATGATTTTGAAAATTTGGCTTCATGAATATATATATATATTATGGCTTCATGAATATATAATTTGGCTTCATGAATATATCATTTGGCATTTTTAACTAATTTTTTTACAAAAATACCCTAAAATACCCTTATTTTTGTAAAAAAATTAGTTAAAAATGCCAAATTATATATTCATTAAGCCAATATATATATATATATATATATATATATATATATATATATATATATATATATATATATATATATATTCATGAAGCCAAATTTACAAAATCATGAAGCTAGGTATGGTTTGTACGAGTTTATACAAACTAACTGGTTTATACCCGATACCACCCATATATATATATATATATATATATATATATATATATATATAAAGTACTTATGTGGTCATATATAGATAGAGTAATAATTTTTTAAAAATGTTTTTTGTTTAAATTAATGGAATAAAACTTTTTGCTATAAATAGGGTGTACATTCATCCTAACCTCCCACAAACAATATTCAAAACCCATCAAAACACCAAAGACTTCCCATCACTAGTTTGACTGAGCCATGGCTGGGAGAAGAGGCAGTGCAATGGTGGCAGCGGCGGTCATTTGCCTGCTGGCGGTGGCGCTTCATTTCCAGGTGGCTCACGCCGCCACTTATGTCGTCGGTGGCCGCGCCGGTTGGACCTTCAACCTCTCCGGTTGGCCCAAAGGCAAGAACTTCAAGGCCGGCGACATTCTCGGTACATATCCTTCCTTACACGCTTAACTTGTCTGGCAAAATGTATCAAACTGCAACAAAGTTTTGTTTCGTTTCCATTTTAGCTAAAAGAAAAGAAAAGGAAAAAAAATTTAGCTAAAAACCCATTCTTTTTCCCCTTTTTAGTTTTTACCTGGATTCCCCCGTTAAATATTCGTCTTGGACCTCATCAACCAAAAAACACTCTTGAAATCAACTGAAAAACGAAAAAAGTCATTCGAATTCTCTTAAAAAAACTTAAAATTAAAAAATTCATTAAAATCAACCAAAAAAGTTTAAAAATTCCCGGAACAGTGGATTTAATCTAAAATACATCAGATAACTTACGGGCATGTAATCTACCTAAAAAGGTTACCCCATAGAAAAAATATTGGATCCGCTACTTTTACCGGTTAAAATTAATAAAAAATAAAAAATATTGATACTTTTTTATATTAAATAAACAGGTTTTATTTTGATGTATTTAATATTTTATTTTATTTTATGATGCCACGTCATCAAATTGATAGTATTCAACTACAAGAAAGGAGCTCATAATATGGTGGCAGTGAGCAAGGCAGGGTATGATGGTTGCAGCAGCACCCCAAGAAATGCAAAGGTGTACACAAGTGGAAAAGACCAAATTAGGCTTGCCAAGGGACTTAACAACTTCATTTGCACTCTCCCTGGTCATTGTGCTTCTGGCATGAAGATTCAAGTATCTGCTACTTAACTGTTACCGTTGCTGATACTGATACTGATAATATATAATAAATTCGAATTATAGATTCGATATATGTTGTATGTTGTGGTTAATTAGTTGGGTATGTCAGTGCCATGAGTCTTTGATGCTTTTATTGGTGTTATATAATATGTTTGGTTATATCTGTATTATGAGTTTTTGGTTGACTTATAACTGTTAGCCCGTTATTAAGCTAATAGTATTTTTTTTTAAATGGTATCTTAGGCACAACCCGGACTAATCCCTGACAATTTTGAAACTTAAAGATGTCTTATCAATGTTGGGGACGCCTGGGATCGAACCCTGGGTAGATGAGATAGGTAGATGAGATATTCCACCACATCACCCATCCAGGACAATCAACCACTGCGGTTGCTACAACCTGATTGACATGCTAATAGTATTATAAAAAGCTAATTTTATTGTGTGTTGTTGAAGTGATTTGGGTTTCTCATAACGACGTAAAGATTTTGGGCTCGAGCTTTGGGTATGATGGTAAAATAAACGTGTTCATTTTTATTTTGGATTACGTATTGACGGGTCACTTTTACTGAAAATTAAGACAAAATAAAACAAATAAAAATAAAATAAACAAGCATAGCCTAACGTGAAACAAGCACCAAACAAAAACTAGTGATAAAAAAACAAGAAACAACAACAGAAGGACCAAGTTCTCAATAATATTGTCGTACAGTTATAATTGAAATTGGTTGTTTTTTGTTGCCTATGTTCGTTTTCAGTTGATACTCGTTTTACATTATATTTTTATAATTAATATAAAGTCACCAATTACAATAAGATGGCAGGCAAACGAGCAACAAGATGTGCCGCAACCCCCTTTTGGATGGCAAAACCAATCCTACTAAAAATGAAATTTTGTGACTTAGGGGTCGAAAAATTACTTTGCACAACCCGTTGAACCCTAGTCAAAAACTCCCTTGCTTCCGGAGCTAGGAAACCAAAAGTATCGAAAGCAAAAGGGATAAACACGTGTTGATTCTCTACACAGGCTTTCTCGTGTTTAGCAACTTTGCTCGATTCCGCTCTCAACGCAGCTTGGTCCGCCACAAACCCATTTTCCCTAAGCCCAACAAGAGGGGACACTACAGTAAGATCCACACAAGCATGTTTCCCCCCAGCCCACCCAAACACAAGTATATCAGCTGGCCGTAAGGTAGATCTCCCTTCAAGCGGATCCGTCAGAAAGTTCACCGGGGCCTCCTTTTTAGAAGAAATTCCAGCCCGTTTAAGAACATCATACAGAACATCCCTAACCAAATCATGCCTATATTTGAAACCAGGTAACTCCTTGCAATGGACCGCATGCTCGCCAAAAGAATCCAGACAGGCCTTGCGACAGACTGGGCAAGGCTCATCAGCTGGAAACAGAGGGATCATTAGGCGGTACTTAAGGATAGCCCGGTACTCCAGAGCCGACATATGTTGACCCAGTCCTTCAATGGGGATAACCGTCAAAAAATCCTGAGCATGAGGAGCTCGGAGACATTCAAACACCGCTTTTTGGCGAGGGTGTTGGAGAACCTAAGGGGGGGTAAGGTTGTATTTTAAAATCTTTTACTTTCAAAAATTCTTTTACAAATAAATACAGTACAGAAACAGTATAAATAAATCAGAGTATACAAATAATAACGAAGAGTGTAAATATAAACAAATACACAGAGATTATATAAATAAATATAAATGCAAAGCAGTTTATATAAACAAATATAATAAAGCACAGCGGAATAAATAAAGAGATAAGGGATAGAGATACTTGACACAGAGATTTACTGATTTACCACCAACTGTGATAAACCAGCAGCCGAGACACTTCCCGACACGATCCAATAAATGTATTCTTTACGGTAGAAATACAAACCAAGTACAAAGGTATTTGTAATAGTTTCTCAAGCCTCTGCTATGAGATAAACAGGATCACACACCCGTTATTCAAATACTTACAAGAGGAGTATAACTCACAATGGGTAATCACTCTTGTATAATATCTCACACTTGGATATTTTATAAAAAATGTTTTATAAAATATATATATATAAATGAGAGAGCTGAGAGTGTGGTTGCTGCTTATTGTTACTGTTGTTTTGTTCTACTTCTCTTCTCCAGCATGCATGATTATATATAGCAACCCACTTCCAACGGATATATGAGGTGGCGGTATACCGCCTTGCACACCGCGGTATACCGCGGTCAGAAAGTACACTGACACACAACGGCTACATGCAAAGTTGACTTCTGGAAACACGTACCCGCGGTATACCGGCTGGGACTCGCGGTATACCGCCGTCAGGAAAAGGTAACTTCAACCAATAGGAATTGCACACGGACTGCCGCGGTATACCGGCTGAACACCCGCGGTATACCGCCAAAAGTGTACCCGCGGTATACCGGGTATTCTCCACGGTATACCGGCGTCAGAAAAGGACCTTCCAGAACTGCAACCAAATCTTGCTGAATCTTCTCAAAACCATATTAAAATTAATTGTTGGGTTTTTAGAAATATCCAAGTGGTATATTATTTTAGGGTGTTTATCATTATTAGTTATAAACAATAATGACGACGAAAACACTTCCGTCTTGAACCCTTCAGATTAAATCTTCGTGTTCTTCAACAACTGCACACTTGGATTAAATTGTTAGATAAACAATAATGCGGTGTGTTTGTAATCATCAAAATAAATATATATAAATATATAGAGATGTGGTACACTTGCACCAACAATCTCCCCCTTTTTGATGATGACAAACACAACCGCTAAGCAAGAGCATATGCGGTTTCTCTCCCCCGTTTGTCGAAACAAAAAGGGTCAAGAAAGACGGTATGCTTCCCCTCGAGAGATGCTCCCCCTCAAAATATGCATATAATTGAGAGAGCATAAACTCATGGGTAAAGATAATAAAACGCTCCCCCTCAAAATAACGATATCAATTTGATTTTATAAAATTTGAGGGATAAAATAAAATGCAAAAAGCAATAGAGACATAAGATATACAAACCAATACGAAACACTTGCACCAAAACGGATCTTAAGGCTTCAATTTTCGGTTAATTTTATGTGATTTAAAAAAAATCACCACGTATTATGACCTCGTCAGGTAACCACGTATTATAACCTCGGCAGGTAACCACGTATTATAACCTCGGCAGGTAACCACGTATTATAACCTCGGCAGGTAACCACGTATTATAACCTCGGCAGGTAACCACGTATTATAACCTCGGCAGGTAACCACGTATTATAACCTCGGCAGGAAACACGTATTATATCCTCGTCAGGAAACACGTATTATATCCTCGTCAGGAAACACGTATTATATCCTCGCCAGGAAACACGTATTATATCCTCGTCAGGAAACACGTATTATATCCTCGTCAGGAAACACGTATTATATCCTCGCCAGGAAACACGTATTATATCCTCGCCAGGAACCTAAGGGGGGGTAAGGTTGTA
The DNA here is from genome assembly GCA_033807775.1 of Saussurea involucrata. NCBI lineage: Eukaryota > Viridiplantae > Streptophyta > Magnoliopsida > Asterales > Asteraceae > Saussurea > Saussurea involucrata. The sequence goes on from CM066323.1 coordinate 35,923,303, forward strand.
ATGTTGGAGAACCTAAGGGGGGGTAAGGTTGTATTTTAAAATCTTTTACTTTCAAAAATTCTTTTACAAATAAATACAGTACAGAAACAGTATAAATAAATCAGAGTATACAAATAATAACGAAGAGTGTAAATATAAACAAATACACAGAGATTATATAAATAAATATAAATGCAAAGCAGTTTATATAAACAAATATAATAAAGCACAGCGGAATAAATAAAGAGATAAGGGATAGAGATACTTGACACAGAGATTTACTGATTTACCACCAACTGTGATAAACCAGCAGCCGAGACACTTCCCGACACGATCCAATAAATGTATTCTTTACGGTAGAAATACAAACCAAGTACAAAGGTATTTGTAATAGTTTCTCAAGCCTCTGCTATGAGATAAACAGGATCACACACCCGTTATTCAAATACTTACAAGAGGAGTATAACTCACAATGGGTAATCACTCTTGTATAATATCTCACACTTGGATATTTTATAAAAAATGTTTTATAAAATATATATATATAAATGAGAGAGCTGAGAGTGTGGTTGTTGCTTATTGTTACTGTTGTTTTGTTCTACTTCTCTTCTCCAGCATGCATGATTATATATAGCAACCCACTTCCAACGGATATATGAGGTGGCGGTATACCGCCTTGCACACCGCGGTATACCGCGGTCAGAAAGTACACTGACACACAACGGCTACATGCAAAGTTGACTTCTGGAAACACGTACCCGCGGTATACCGGCTGGGACTCGCGGTATACCGCCGTCAGGAAAAGGTAACTTCAACCAATAGGAATTGCACACGGACTGCCGCGGTATACCGGCTGAACACCCGCGGTATACCGCCAAAAGTGTACCCGCGGTATACCGGGTATTCTCCACGGTATACCGGCGTCAGAAAAGGACCTTCCAGAACTGCAACCAAATCTTGCTGAATCTTCTCAAAACCATATTAAAATTAATTGTTGGGTTTTTAGAAATATCCAAGTGGTATATTATTTTAGGGTGTTTATCATTATTAGTTATAAACAATAATGACGACGAAAACACTTCCGTCTTGAACCCTTCAGATTAAATCTTCGTGTTCTTCAACAACTGCACACTTGGATTAAATTGTTAGATAAACAATAATGCGGTGTGTTTGTAATCATCAAAATAAATATATATAAATATATAGAGATGTGGTACACTTGCACCAACAGAGGGGATAAATCAAACTTCACTCCCAAACTCTGGGCGATTCCACTAAAAAGGGCACACGCCAAAACATTCTGGGCTTTTGGGGGGGCGGTGTCCTTGTTAGAGAAACCGCTAAGATCCAAATCAGGAATGGCCATGCGAAAGCTTTCCATCGCACACCCATAATCAGAGTCCAACCCATCAATACCACATCCCTGAAGAATGTGGTCCTGCAAACTCCAAGATTGCGCCCTCGAGGCCACAAAAGCATAAGTAGATACATCCTCAGCCGAACATAACCCCAACCCACCCAACCGAGCCGGAAGGGAAGCTAGCCTCCATTGAAAATCCCCAAAAAAAGGACCCCCACAAACCACAATAGCCTCTATCGCCCTCCGAAGTCCATTGTCAAAAATAGAAACAGCTTCCCCTATATACATAGGTTGGCACGTTCTTAGACCGAACAACAGCTTTGCGACACCCATACATGAGCGGAGCAAAAGGAGCTCCGATTGAGGGTCCCGCAGACTTGGGAGGCAACTCATTAGTTCCACAGCACGAGATGCCCTTTTCACGGCCAAACTACTAATAAACCCCGCATCCTGGCTAACAGCGCCTCCAAGGAGTTTCACACCCAACGTCGGCCTCCCGATCCCTCGGGGAAACAATCCATCCTGCACCTTCACCCCATTGCATGACGGCCAAAAAACTTATGTTTTCTTAATGTTGAGTTCAAGGCCCAGGCGGGGCCCTCAGCCCTGATTATATCTAAGGCTTTAGCTACCTCTTTAGTGTCTCCGATAATCGTACCATCATCCAAATACCAAGCATGGAAAATAAGTTTGCAGCAGTCCCTGATCCGGTGAACAAGTGGGTGCAAAACTAAGGCAAAAAGGAGAGGCCCTAAAGGGCCCCCCTGCTGAACTCCAGTGGTGGACCAGATATGGTCATCACCCACATATAACCTCGCCGACTGACCATATAGAAAATCCACCCATAGGGAAATGGACGGGCATCGAGTCCGAACCTCATGCAGCAGGGTAGTCCGATCCACCAAGTTGAAGGCATTAGAGAAATCAACAGTAAGCATAGCCAACGACCCATCTGCGTGAAACACATTTAAGAATCTATTCGCGCTATGGAGCACGGCCTCTGCCCCGCTGGGGACTCCCACCCCAAACTGAAAGTCACAAAGGTACTTGGACATCTCCTTCCGGACACCCCTCATAGCCACCTTAGAGACCAGCCTCCTCCAAATCGCGCCCACGGCAATAGGCCTAATCCCATTGTCCGGCTTGAGCAACGGCGTGAGGGGCGCAGATGCAACAAACTCCGCCAAAACCTTAGGGCACCTCCCCCCCAGCCATAAATTAACCACCACAGAGATAGCCTTGAGTAACCCAACGGCGATCGCCGACCCCTCTCCGCAAAAAGCATCTAAAATGTGTTGGGCCCTCAAACCGTCCCGCCCACAAGAAGTCCCTTTTGGGAAAGATTGAATACACCCAAGAATGCTATCGACATCCACATCCAGGGGGGCTCAGAGAGCAAGGAAACAGGCATAACGGGCGGGGGCAGAATGGGATGCTTAGCCAACAACGCTGTCAGCGTATCCGTACCGAAAGGTGCAACCCCCGAAGAACATAAAACTTTAACAGCAGCAGTGAAATGCCCGTCCGCAACTTTCCTCAAACATTGTTTAACATTGGCGCACCCCGCTGAGCTATCGGACCCAGAGACAAGCTCACCCTTTCCCGAGACCACCCTCAAGGGTTGGGCAAACAGCGAAAGGATAAGTTCAATAAAACCATCCCCACCCCAAGCTACCAACGACCGCTGAATACTATGGCATTGCAAAGACTTCCGATTACCACCCCTGCGCTCCTGACGGTTAGAAGGCCTGAAAACACGCAACGTGCAACGTGGTAACAACAAAAGTTTTACCCACGCCTCAATAGACGTTGGCATAGCCGCCACCTTACCCAGAGCAGCAGCTAACGCATGAGAAAACGCCATACGACAACTATGAGGGATGCTTTTAACAGTCGTGATAGGTAAGGAGAACACCCGGTCAAGGAGAACCTCATCCACCACCACCCCTCCCAAAGGAACCACTTCCCTCCCAACATGTGGCCTAGCGATCCCCACTACAAACTCCTCCACATCTCCCGCAACCCACTTGAACCGGGCCATCCCATCCGCATGATGGCATGCCCGACTGAGAGCATGCAAGCACATACACACCCCACACAACCATTGATCCGTGACCTTTAAAGCCTCCCCAACCGAAACAAACAATTCACAATCCGCATTGAGCGCCTCTCGCAAGGCCCCCCTCCGATCGTCCGAAGACAAGTGGAGACGCTTAATATGCGTAACCAGTCGAGGAAACCCCTTGGACCCCGCCACTCCATCTGGGCAACAATGGAAACCCCTAAAGGGACACGGCCAAACACCCACCGAAGAACAAACACTCACCTCCATGGAGGGAGCCCAAAAAGAAGATGAATTAATATTCACTAGAAGGGTACTCGCGCAATACAATGCGATATATCTTGATTTTAATGTTTTGTTTTACTTTTTATCATTGTCGATTTTATAAAACGGTTTTGTGTAGTTTTAAGAAAATTATAATATCTTTTTTCTTATAAATTTGTACAAAGAATGACGTTTTTTGAAGGGTTCATGATTTGAGGATTTGAAAGGGGTAAAGAGATAATGATTAATTAGGTAACTAATGAGAAGTAAAGAATGATCCTTTTTTAAGGGTTTACCATTTGAGAATTTGTAGGGAGTTAGAGATAAAGACTAAAAAGAACGAGTTAGAGATGAAAACTAATTAAGTAATTAACATTAACAGTGGTACATAAAGCTTCGTTAGTTGCTTTTAAGAAATTTTAAGTAATCAGCATTAAATAGCAGTACATAAGACTCTATGGATTATTTTTAAGAGTTTTTCATAAATGTTTTATAATATAGTATAGATAATTATCGTAAGAAACAAAAATGAAATTAAACACATTGCTTGATAACATTAATGATGTATAGTATAAAGATATAATAGTTGTTATAAGCCTCAAGTTCCATTGTCGTCCAGCGGTTAGGATATCTGGCTTTCACCCAGGAGACCCGGGTTCGATTCCCGGCAATGGAAATCTTTTTTTGACAATTTAACGCTTTTGCCACTGAACTTTTACTTTTTCCATTTTGGTCACAGGAAAAACAACTTTAATAATAACCCTTTACATTTCCCCACTTAACTTATAGTTTTTTCCATTTTGATCACTGAAAAAATAACTTTTATACACCTTTAAATAATCGTCACTTAACTTTTTGGTTCTATCACTGAAAATACACCACTTTTATAAATTTTTACAGTTTTCCAGCTTAACTTTTGTTTTGATCACTGAAAAAAATAGCATTTCATAAGTCAGTTACATTTTGTAACCTAGTTTTCTTTTAAAACATCAAATAGGTCTTCATTCTTACATTTTATTTATTTTGTAAATTGTATTTATTTTATGCTCTTTAAATTTTCGTACATTTTTTATATTTTGGTTAATTTATCTAACTTATTAGATATTAATAAAAATAATATAGAAAAGGTATTAAATAAAAAATTGGAAGTAAACTTTTTTAAATTGAAAACAATCGTTTTGACGAAAACTTTCTTTATTTTGTTATAACTTAATAAATTACACCAATTAATCGAAATATATAATATATGTGGACAACTCAGTATGGGTAAAAGGACCATTTTATTTGTTCTGTCATGTCCAGTTCTGTCTACCAAAGATTGAACAGTTGTTCTGTCATATCATGTCTGCATACCAAACGCACTCTTAGGCTTCTATAGAGGTTTGTCTCTGATTACATTACATTAGTGTTAAATCAAATTTGTTACGGTTTGATCAAATATGCAACAAATTATGTAATGAATTGGAGGGAAAAGTTCAAAAAACCCCAATAAACTATCTTATTTTGAATTATTATGTCTCTGGACTAATTTTTTGAATGAAAAAACCATTAAATTTTCTTATTTAAAAAAATCCAATGAACTATCTTATTTTGGTACCCGTCCTCGTTCCCATCTCTGGTTTAGCGAGGAATCTCCGCCCCCGACCGATAGGGTTTTACGCGGGTTGGGTTGAGATGTTTTTGACATATTTACAGCCTTACCCCATTATGATGGTTTTGAAAAATCTCAACCCAACCCAACCCAACCTATTCAAAAGTATAAACCAAACCAATCTTTGCGGGTTAGGGCGAGTTGGGTTGGTGGATTACGTTGACGAATAAAATACGATAAGTAATATATTGAAATCCATAAGTCGTAATGTAACACCCTAAAATTTAAACAATAAATATAGAGGATTTCCAAAAAATGGGTAAATTTAAACTTCAAAATATAAGCCAACTATAACCCTTAAATGAAATAGGAAAGTTTGGACAATGATTAAACATAGGAGTATTGAGACATAAAACACAACAACCTAGTAATCTAGAATTAAAGTAAGCTAGATTAATCCGGGTGTCACTATATCTCCAAAAAGTCTCTCATATCGAATTACCAAAAGCCCGACCCTCCAAGCTCCTAGGCGTGGCCGGCAAAAGACGCGATCTAGACATACCGCTAGGTGGAACCTGAAATCCACAAAGCATACAACATAAAGTGTTAGACCGGAAGTCTAGTGAGATAAATTGATGCATGTAGTATAGGAGGTAACATAATAATTGTGTCATAAAGTAAAGATACCGGCTCCACTTGATAATACATTACCACTTTCCATTTAGCCAAGATAGTCCACACCTTAACATAATACAAAAGAGACATTTCTCTAATTATGGGGGAGACCCGTTACCATCAGGGTGACAAGAACACGGGAATGGAGTCACCCACGATGTTATCGGATTGCACCTCAAGTCCCGGTCCTAGTTCCCATGCCATAAATACATCACAACCTCAAACCATCTCATTATCATGCCTTTAGTGTCTACTCCGTCGAGTTACACCTCAAGAAGTTACGGGACCACATTGCATATTCGAACTAGACGAGTTACACCTCAAGGACCCCAACGTCCCCTATTGCCTACTCGCTAGTGATCCAATACGGCCAACAATAAAATGAACAATTAGTCCATAAAGGTCTAAATCCTCGTGCACAAGGAGATAGACATCCAATAATTCCGTACCATAGTAAAAGGAACATATAAATTAATTCATAGAAGTTACAGCACAAAGACAATCCTCACATATCAAATACTTAGCATGTGAAACTCAACCTCATGAAGATTCCAAATATTTACGACCAAGCATATGTATATATGCATATACATACGCATCTACTTATATTTATGCATATATAATCATACACACACACACACACACACATATATATATATATATCTATACATACCCATATATATTTATACATACATATATAAATATGCATACATATATGTACATATATAATAACGGGCACATGTGTATATATGTATATAAATACATACACAAGGACACATTTATACTTTAAGATGAACACAAATGTGAATGTACACATGTATCGACCAAATCCCATCACTTTAGTAAACCCTAATCTTTTGGGCAAGGATATAACCTCATGAATCAACCCACATTTTGATAAAAGAAACATTATAGTTAAATAAGGTGAAGAAAATACTCGCCAAAATAGGGTTTGTAGAGAGAAAACCCCAATCTTGAAGAAACCCTAGATTTTAACAAGATTCTATTGTTAGTTTTCCTCAATAGATGCAAGACATCAACCAAAGAGTATGAAATATTAGGATAACTCACCTAAGGATCCACACAAGAAAACCCTAGGTTTTAATGAAGTAAACTCTAGGAAAATCTTGGAGTTATAGCTTAACCACTTGAACTAGCTTGATCCCTTAGCTAACAATGAGAATAGAAACCCTAGGAGAAGGAATTTAATGCTCTCAATCTAAGTTGGTGAAAGTAATAAATGGTAAGGGAGAGAGAGAGGGATAAATCGTTGCTGAGTGAAGAAGTAATCGTGTAACAACCGGGTTTTTCTAGTATGTATGAAAGTTTAGTGCCAATTGTCTAATAAATGAAAGTTAACTTGAGGGGCTAAGTTGTCATTTAGAGAAAGAGGGGTAGGGCACAAATCCCTAGGGCAGCCTCCATTTCACAATTCAGTATTTTGGTGTTGGTGTTTGGAGGCTAAGAGAGGGAGCAAAAGAAAGAAAGAAAGAAAGAAGGGTTTGAGAAGAAATCAAGAGAAAAGAGGAATCAAGCTAGAATCTGCAAGGTAATACTTCCTAATTCGTTCTTCTGATTAGTGTGGTGCTTCTCTTTCTTATTGTTTTGGATTCTTAAGACAGATGTTGATGATTCTTGAGTGTTCACCATATTTTTTCTTGAAAATGAGTCTTATGGGTTTTGTCTCTATAAACCGATTTAAGGGAGTAATGATGGTTTAATTTGGGTATTTGGAGTTAGTGGATGAACCCTTGTAGATATCTAATCAAACTAATGACAAAAATCGGGTTAATGATCACTTTTAATAAGTCTGGGTTCGAACAGCCGTGTTTTCCGGACACCAGTGTTCGGTGGTGTCCGGATAGGTTGCGAGTGTCCGGGTAAGTGCCCCGTGAAGGTGTCCGGGTGGTTCTTAGTATCCGGGTAGCTGAAGTCTCCGGATAAGCTTAGTGTCCGGGTAGTTTGGCCCGGATAAGTAATGTGTCCGGAAAAGTAATGTGTCCGGAAAAGTGTTGTGTCCGGGAAGGGGTATCCGGACAGTAGGTTTGAGTTATTTATCTGATGTGGATCTATTGCCTTAGGTGTTCTGTGGGTGTAGCTTGAAGGTGTTTAGGAAGTGCATTGTACGTCAATCAAGGTGAGTTCCCTAAACCCTTTTACAACGCAAAGTGACGGTCTGCACTGTGGGATCAGAGAGAGGTTCTCGGGGTCTTAGGACCCTTGGTTATGTATGATAGACCGATGGGTTGGAATCCGTTTCCCTCCTATTCGGTAGAGGGGAGTCCGTGGGGATTCCAAAGCGGTGAGAAGGGAGTCTGCTGGGGCCCTGATCGCAATATGTTTACGTGATCCACTACACAGTGCAGTACCATGTTTGATGATATTTATGGGTCATTGATAAATGTTTTTCCAAATGTTTTTATATGCTGTTTTCGGAGGGAATTCACTAGACCTTTTGGTCTAACCCTCGCTTTCAAAACTAAACCATTTTCAGGTAAGCGTGTAGCGAGTTCTTCTAAGTAGAACTAGAGACGGCATGGAGATGATGGAGCTCGTGAGGCTCCCAGTGTTGGATCACGATATTTCTAGATAGTACTCGGTTGTGGCTTAGAGAGACTTCCGCTGTTATGATTAATGTTAAAGTTTTTGTTAAGTATGTTTTAGCATTGATGTAAGGACAATCTCATTTATGTAATTTGAATGTTAATCTTTTGACTTTGCCCTTTTTAAGAAAGTGGGACGTTACAAATGGTATCAGAGCTTTAGTTTAAGGGATTTAGGTGACCAATAGGGCCTAAACTTAAACTGTAAGATGAGAAACACAGCCGAGACATAGGATTTCCTCTAGGAACGATCACTATAAATGCGCTAGGAAATAAGGTGCCAAGGACAAACATGTAAGGTAAGTTTGGGATTACACCTGGCCAGTGTAATTACGAACTTACAGGTACATGTGCGTGCTTAAACTTACCTTATATAGCAAAATTATTGTGTCATGTCTAGCAAAAGTTAATTATTGTCTTCTTTCAGCGTTAGTGAAATGGGTGGAAGAACCTTGAGGAGTAAGTCGGCACCTGCTGTGCCAAGGAATCAAAATGATGAGGTACTAGAGAATGGACCGGTGGAACCGGCGAGGGCAACTGTTACCCGTGGAAGGGGAATAGGTAGGGGTCGTGGAAGGGGTCGGGGAAGAACACCCCGTCGGGCCGCCACCCAAGTGGTCGGGGATGGGGGAGAACCGAACATGAGAACGACTCATGCAACTAGAAGGACGAGGAGTGTGGAAGCCCCCGTTCGTCAAGAAGACTCTCTTTATTTGTCACTCGAGAGAACCTAGCTACTGAACTGGGAAAAATTCACGAGACTCTACAAGCTCTCCTGACCAAACAGAATGAGTCATCCTCGGGAAGCAAAGAAGCAAGTGAGAACAGGGAGAGTGTAGAATTGTGAAGCCCAGTGGAGACTGGTACTGGGAGTCACTCGAAGAAAATTTCTTTAGTGGTGAATGAGTTAGCAGCTAAAGGGTGCAGTTACAAAGCCTTTGCCTCATGCAAGCCCCATACTTTTAAGGGCGAGTGTGATCCGGTACTTGCAATGAAATGGGTGAAGGAGATGGAATTAGTATTCGATACGTGCAAATGTGCTGATGAGGATAGGGTAATGTATGCCTTATCTATGTTAAAGTCTGAGGCAGTTTACTGGTGGGATGCGGAGACTGGGGGAAAGGGTTCAGCAATGGCTAAGGGAATGTTATGGGAAGCGTTTGTAGACATGTTCAAAGCTCAGTTCTGTCCGCTCGCGGCAGTGAAAAGATTGGAAGAAGAGTTCTTGGGGTTGGATCAGGGAGGTATGACAGTGCGAGAATATACTACAAAGTTTATCGAGAAGTCTCGCTTCGCAGACTTATATGTGCCAACAGAAGAACGTCGGGTGGAACGTTTCATTCACGGATTGAAGAGTAGCATCCGTGAACTAGTTCTGACAAGAAACCCCACTACTTTTCAGGCGGCCATTAATGCGGCCGAGATGATCGAGAAGGAAAAGGTTCGTCAGACGACTGAGAAGGGCGGTGATAAACGTAAATGGGATGGGCCGAGTAATGATTCCAGAAAGGGGAAAGTGTTCCGACCAGAAAACCGTGCTAGTAAGGATCCAACCAGCAGACCGTGTAGTAAGTGTAACAAGGTACACCGGGGAGAGTGCATGGCAGGTTTAAACTCATGCTACCGGTGTGGGTTGCCCGGTCATATGTCAAAGGATTGTCCCAAGGGGAAGACATGTCATCAGTGTGGGGCGATGGGTCACGTACGGTACGACTGTCCGTAGTTGAAGAAGGATGGGCCAGCTCAGTACGGGAGCCGTCAAGGGGGAAGAAGCAGTGATAAGGGGGCAGAACCGGCGTGCCCAAAGGGACGTGCGTTCCGCATGACCGCTGAAGAGGCTGAGGATGTACCGGATGTTGTTGCAGGTACGTTTCTGGTGAACTCTCTATGTGCTAAAGTGTTGTTTGATTCGGGAGCGAATCGCTCTTTTGTATCGCATGCGTTTATGAAATGTTTGGGAGTAAGGTCTAGACGTTTGGAGAGGGCACTAGAGGTAGAAATCGCCAATGATAGTCTGGTGTACGTTAAGGAGGTGGTAGAGGGTTGCGTCATAGAGATAGAAGGGAGGTTAGTGCCTATGAAGTTATATCCCATGGAAATGGGAGAGTTTGATGTGGTGTTGGGTATGGACTGGTTGGCCGCGAATGATGCGAATATCGTTTGCAACAAAAAGCTGATCAGGGTTCGGTTACCTGGTGGAAATACCATAGTGATCTATGGGAATTAGGGGTGGCAAAAAGTGACCCAACCCGCCAACCCAACCCGAACCCAACCCAATAATAGCAGGTTGGGTTGAGATTTTCAACCCACCAACCCGCCTAACCCAATTAATAAGTGGGTTGGGTTGGGTCGAAATTTTCAACCTGTTTTCAACCCATTTACAACCTGATTTCAACCCATTTCTAACCTGATGTCAACCCTTTTACAACCTGTTTTCAACCTATTTAAACCCTTTTACAACCCATTTATATATTATTATTTAAATTAATTTAATTTAATATCTTTTTATTTTTCTAAACCCTAAACAAACTAAAATGACTATTCATTATCATTTTCATTTTTAAGTAACCATTCACAATCACATCATCGACATTGTTCTCTAATCTCTTCTCTAACCCTAGTTGGAAGTTGGAACTTTGGTGGCGGCTGAAGTTTCACGCCGGCGACCATTGTTTCTTCTGTTTCTTCTTAAGTTCACGTCGGAAGTAAGATTGTTTCTTCTGTTTCGTTGCTTCTGTTTCGTTTCTTCTTAACAACTTTCAATTTTGTTTCTTCTTAACAGCTTTCAGTTTGTTTCTTCGTTTCGTTGGTTTTGTATTTGGTTTCTTCTTAACAGCTTCTGTATTTGGTTTCTTCTTAACAGCTTTTGTATTTGGTTTCTTATTAACAGCTTCTGTATTTGGTAATCTGTATTTGTTTATTACTTTAAGTCTTCAATAGTAATCTGTATTTGTTTATCGTAATCTGTATTTGTTTATTACTTTAAGTCTTCAATAGTAATCTGTATTTGTTTATTGTAATCTGTATTTGTTTATTACTTTAAGTCTTCAATAGTAATCTGTATTTGTTTATTGTAATCTGTATTTGTTTATTTTGCAAATGTTTTGACGGTTAGAGTGTTGTTACACAAAGAAAAAGATAGTCATGATATGTTTATGCAAAAGATGGCTACTCGGATGTATGTGAAGTTTGAGAAATATTGGGCTGATTTTAGCATAATTATGGCGTTTGTGGCTGTTTTGGATCCACGGTATAAGTTTCAGATTGTTGAATGGGGTTTTGAGAAAGCTTATGGGGACGAGTACAAATCTGAGTTGGCAATAGTAAAGGACAAATTGTTTTCATTGTTTAAAGAGTATGTGGATGAGTCAAATTTGAATAAAACCAAAGTTGGTGAACCTAAGAATGACTCCAATGAAGGATCTCAAGATGTTGTGCTAGATGAAGCTTCTGCTTCACTTCTAATGGTATGTTATATAATTATACATTTACTGTTTTTCCGTTTATTCATTTTCTATTTATCTCATTATTTTTATTTGTTTATTAGGACTTTGATAACTTTTCAACCAAGGTGACTTCTCAAGCGGTAAAGTTTGAACTCGAATGTTATTTAGAAGAGAAGCTCATGCCTCGCGTGAGCAATCTAAACATTTTGGACTATTGGATAACTCATGAGATTCGGTATCCAACTCTTGCTCGGATGGCTAGGGACATCTTAGCTATCCCAATATCAACGGTGGCATCCGAATCTACTTTTAGCATTGGTGGTAGGGTTCTTGATGCTTATAGAAGTTCATTGAAGCCTTCTACAGTTGAGGCTATTATTTGTCTAAGAGATTGGGTATACGGAGAAGGTTTGTTCTAACTTGTTATTTATATATTTCGTAGTAACTTGTTTATATATTTCTTTTATCGTATTAAGTTGGTTAATTTATTTATTTATATAGCACAAATGGAATCGCAACTTGAGGCGCTATGTGGAGCAATCCTGACGGAGAAGATGGAAGATCAAGTGGAGAGTAATACTAATACCGAGAGTGAAGTTGGAGTCGGTGAAAGTGGAAGTCGAGTTACTTAGAGTTTGGAAACTTATTTTTTTGACTTTATGATTGGGATAATTAAACTTTGAACAATTTATTCCACTTTATTGTTGTGTTTTATTGAAACTTTGGACAATTTATTTGGTTTTGTGGTTGTGACTTGTGTATTTGTCATGGAATTAGGTTTAAGTTCTTTTTTATTTTACTTAAAGTTTTAAAATAAATGGGTTAACCCAGGTTCAACCCATTTATTAAATGGGTTGGGTTAAAAAAATCATAAACATGTCAACCCGCTACCAACCCAGGTTCAATCCAGGTTGGGTTGGGTTGAAAATCTCAACCCATTTACCTAAACATGTCAGGTTGGGTTGAGGTTTTCAACCCAATTAATAAATGGGTTGAACCCGAACCCAACCTGATCTATTTACACCCCTAATGGGAATCGCCGTAATAGAACCACTAGCCTTATCTCTATGATTAGGGCTACTAAATGTTTGAGGAAGGGGTGTGTCAAGGGTTCTTGGCGTACGTGTTAGACACCAAGAAAGAGAAGTGTGGGATGGGTGATGTGCGGGTGGTAAATGAGTATCCGGAAGTATTTCCGGACGACTTGACAAGTCTACCTCCGGATCGTCAAATCGAGTTCAGAATTGATTTGATGCCCGAAGCTGCACCTAACGCCCGCGCACCGTATAGATTGGCGCCGTCCGAGATGAAGGAAATGATGACTCAGTTACAGGAGTTGCTAGACAAAGGATTCGTTAGACCAAGTACGTCTCCGTGGGGAGCACCTGTGCTCTTCGTGAAGAAGAAGGACGGTACTATGCGAATGTGCATAGATTACCGAGAACTCAACAAGGTCACGATCAAGAACAAGTATCCGATACCAAGAATCGACGACCTGTTCGATCAGCTACAAGGAGCCAACTACTTCTCCAAGATAGATCTGAGATCAGGGTATCATCAGTTCAATGTGAGGGGGGAGGATGTGCCGAAGACTGCTTTCAGAACCAGATATGGACACTACGAATTTCTGGTGATGCCGTTCGGACTAACTAACGCCCCGGCAGCATTCATGGACTTAATGAATAGGGTGTGCCAACCTTATTTAGACCAGTTTGTGATAGTGTTCATAGATGACATCCTGATATTTTCAAGATCGGAAAGGGAGCACGAAAACCACCTTCGTACAATTCTCGAGCTATTGAAGCAAGAGAGGTTGTATGCGAAATTTTTAAAGTGCGAGTTTTGGTTGAGGGAAATGCAGTTTCTCGGGCACGTGGTATCTGAGAAGGGGATCATGGTTGATCCGACTAAGATTGAAGCCATCCGAGACTGGGAGCAACCCAAGAATCCGTCAGAAGTTCAAAGTTTCCTCGGACTGGCGGGGTACTACCGAAAGTTCATCAAGGACTTTTCGCGTATTGCCACGCCACTGACCTCTTTGACGAAGAAGAATGTCAAGTTCGTCTGGTTAGAGAAACAGGAAGAAGCATTTCAGAAGTTGAAGGAGATGTTGAGCAGCGCTCCGGTGTTGTCACTACCGGACGCTTCAAACGATTTCGTGGTGTTCAGTGATGCATCGAAGCTCGGTTTGGGTTGCGTACTTATGCAGCGAGGTAAGGTGATCGCCTATGCATCTCGGCAGTTAAAGGATCACGAGACTCGTTATCCCACGCATGACTTAGAACTGGCAGCAGTGGTTTTCGCTTTGAAGATTTGGCGACATTATCTGTATGGAACGAAGTGTCAGATCTTTACGGACCACAAGAGTTTATGTCATCTCTTCGATCAAAAGGAGTTGAATATGCGCCAAAGAAGGTGAATTGAATTATTGACCGACTACGACTGTAAGATCGAATATCATACGGGTAAGGCCAACGTAGTGGCGGACGCTTTGAGTCGTAAGGAACGAAGTGAGACCCCAGTATTGTGCCAATGAGAGCCGAGGTTACGTTCAATTTGTTAGCAGAAATAAATAAATGTCAGGTTGAAGCGCTCGAAGCTGAAAATCTTAAGAAGGAAAGAATGGTAGGGCAAGCGTCCATGTTAGTGGAAGATAGCCGAGGGGTGAAATGTCTCGATGGGAGAATCTGGGTTCCGAAACTCGGAGAGCTCCGAAAGCTGATTCTCGAAGAAGCTCACAAATCGAAGTACACGATCCACCCCGGAACTAACAAGATGTATGGAGATCTACGGCGAGACTACTGGTGGCCTGGATTGAAGAAGGACGTGGCTCACCTAGTAGAAACCTGTTTGACGTGTTCACGAGTGAAGATCGAGCACCAACGACCATACGGGAAGCTCCAGTCGTTAGAGATACCGTTGTGGAAGTGGGATCAGATCACGATGGATTTCGTGACCTATCTGCCTAGAACTCCAAAAGGTTATGACGCCATTTGGGTGATCGTGGATCGGCTCACGAAGTCGGCACACTTTTTGCCTATACGGGAGTCTTACTCGTTGGAGCAGTTAGCAAAGTTGTACATCGACGAAATCGTAACCCGTCATGGGGTGCCGACGTCGATAGTGTCCGACCGAGATAGCAGATTTACCTCCACGTTTTGGAGGAGCTTCTAGAGAGAAATGGGATCGCAGATCAAGATGAGTACCGCTTATCACCCTCAGACCGACGGTCAGAGTGAGAGGACGATCCAAACGTTTGAAGACATGTTAAGAGCTTGTGCTTTAGATTTCCAAGGCTCTTGGGAAAAGCATCTACCTTTGATCGAGTTCGCTTACAATAACAGCTGTCACTCGAGCATCAAGGCAGCGCCATTTGAGGCACTCTATGGTAGGAAATGTCGAACTCCTTTATGTTGGAACGAAGTTGGGGAAAGGCAGTTAGCCGGGCCAGAGTTGGTGCAACTGACTTCAGATAAGATTGTCCAGGTGCGTGAAAGACTGAAGGTCGTTCGCGACCGCCAGAAGAGTTATGCGGATAGGAGACGGAAAGACATAGAATTTCAAGTCGGAGACCATGTATTGTTAAAGGTGTCTCCTAGGAAAGGAGTGGTTCGATTTGGAAAACGTGGGAAGCTAAGCCCACGTTACATCGGACCATTCGAGATTTCAGAACGAATTGGAGAAGTGGCGTATAGATTGGATCTACCGGAAGAATTACGAGGTATCCACAATGCGTTTCACGTATCCAACTTGAGGAAATGCCTAGCCGACATAGCCAAGACAGTGCCATTGAATGACATAAAGGTGGATGAGAAACTGAATTTTCTGGAGGAACCTGAAGAAATCACGGACGTCAAGGTAAGGAAGTCAAGGAAACTAAGCTGGTTAAGGTTCAATGGCGACATCACAAAGGTCCGGAGGCGACCTGGGAGTTAGAGTCGGAAATGAAAGAAATATACCCGCATCTTTTACAATAAGGAATTCCGGGGACATAATTATTTTAAGGGGGGAGTGTTGTAACAACCGGGTTTTTCTAGTATGTATGAAAGTTTAGTGCCAATTGTCTAATAAATGAAAGTTAACTTGAGGGGCTAAGTTGTCATTTGGAGAAAGAGGGGTAGGGCACAAATCCCTAGGGCAGCCTCCATTTCACAATTCAGTATTTTGGTGTTGGTGTTTGGAGGCTAAGAGAGGGAGCAAAAGAAAGAAAGAGAGAAATAAGGGTTTGAGAAGAAATCAAGAGAAAAGAGGAATCAAGCTAGAATCTGCAAGGTAATACTTCCTAATTCGTTCTTCTGATTAGTGTGGTGCTTCTCCTTCTTATTGTTTTGGATTCTTAAGACAGATGTTGATGATTCTTGAGTGTTCACCATATTTTTTTCTTGAAAATGAGTCTTAAGGGTTTTGTCTCTATAAACCGATTTAAGGGAGTAATGATGGTTTAATTTGGGTATTTGGAGTTAGTGGATGAACCCTTGTAGATATCTAATCAAACTAATGACAAAAATCGGGTTAATGATCACTTTTAATAAGTCTGGATTCGAACAGTCGTGTTTTCCGGACACCAGTGTTCGGTGGTGTCCGGATAGGTTGCGAGTGTCCGGGTAAGTGCCCCGTGAAGGTGTCCGGGAGGTTCTTAGTATCCGGGTAGCTGAAGTCTCCGGATAAGCTTAGTGTCCGGGTAGTTTGGCCCGGATAAGTAATGTGTCCGGAAAAGTAATGTGTCCGGAAAAGTGTTGTGTCCGGGAAGGGGTATCCGGACAGTAGGTTTGAGCTATTTATCTGACGTGGATCTATTGCCTTAGGTGTTCTGTGGGTGTAGCTTGAAGGTGTTTAGGAAGTGCATTGTACGTCAATCAAGGTGAGTTCCCTAAACCCTTTTACAACGCAAAATGATAAATGTTTTAACTGATTATGGTTCTTATTGAGCATGAAACGTTTACGAACTGATTTACATGTTTCCCATGAATGTACTTATTTTATTAAGAGATGTTTAGCATGATTTATGAAGAATACATTTTACATGTTTGCATGAACGTAAGTGTACACTATGTGGGGTCGGTCTGCACTGTGGGATCAGAGAGAGGTTCTCGGGGTCTTAGGACCCTTGGTTATGTATGATAGACCGGTGGGTTGGAATTCGTTTCCCTCCTATTCGGTAGAGGGGAGTCCGTGGGGATTCCAAAGCGGCGAGAAGGGAGTCTGCTGGGGCCCTGATCGCAATATGTTTACGTGATCCACTACACAGTGCAGTACCATGTTTGATGATATTTATGGGTCATTGATAAATGTTTTTCCAAATGTTTTTATATGTTGTTTTCGGAGGGAATTCACTAGACCTTTTGGTCTAACCCTCGCTTTCAAAACTAAACCATTTTCAGGTAAGCGTGTAGCTAGTTCTTCTAAGTAGAACTAGAGACGGCATGTAGATGATGGAGCTCGTGAGGCTCCCAGTGTTGGATCACGATATTTCTAGATAGTGCTCGGCTGTGACTTAGAGAGACTTCCGCTGTTATGATTAATGTTAATGTTAAAGTTTTTGTTAAGTATGTTTTAGCATTGATGTAAGGACAATCTCATTTATGTAATTTGAATGTTAATCTTTTGACTTTGCCCTTTTTAAGAAAGTGGGACGTTACAAATCGACTGCCAAAAGAGATAAAATGCCCCTCTTTTCAAAGTACCCGATCGAAGCTTCCTTTTAAACCCAGCTCACCGCCGGCGACCATGACATCGCGAGAGTGCCCCGGACACTCTCGCCTGGTTTGTACCGCAAGTAGCACGAAGAGCAGCAACAACAGTTTCGCGATTGTGACACTGCGAGAGTGCCCACGACATACTCGCCGTGGCACTCTCGCCATTCCGGTACCGAGAGTGAAAACGAGTAGCAGGGAGGATGGAGGGCAGGGAGGGGTTTGGCATCGATGGTATGCATGCAAGGGGCCCAAGTCACCCAAAAAAACATCCTTTCGGTCCTACACTCAAAAGGTTTCTACATAGGATCATTCACACATGGAACATGCATGCATGTGAGTGCGTACGAGTGACTTGCCTCGGGAGTCGATTAACAAATTTTATTCGGACGAAACGTAAGTAACGGTTTCTCACAACGGGTTCTCTTAAAAGTAAAACGAAATCAAGGTTTCTAATTTAAATCAAATTTAAACGAGAAGGAGTGCTTACCCGAAATTTGGGGTGTTACACGTAATTAAACTTCAAAAGTTTATACATTGAAATCCTTAAGTTTTAGAATTACATTTCACAAGTTTGAATGATAACATCCGATTCAAATCACCAATCAATTTAATTATCAAATCGCAAAATAACCGCTAAATATCTCTTACAACAATCACAATCACAATCACTCTACTAGGGATACCAAAATTATGTTAAACAAAAATTCGTTTTGATGGCGAAAATTTCCGTCCAACGACTCATGGGGCGTTTGAGATTGCTTTTTTAAAATGCTTATTAACTTATTCCAGTGTGATACCGGTAGCAATCAAGAGAAGTTTTTGATAAGTCATTCTTTTCCAACTTATTAACTTATTTGATACAATTTTTTTTTTGATTATTTTACATGTATAATAATTCCAAACGTTGTTAAAAAACAACTTATTAATTTATTATGTTTCGGTAATATCATAACCTAATCCAAACATAATTTTATTAATCAATAAGCACACCCCCTCATTTATAACTACCACCACCGTCCTCCACCGTCACCATCTTCTCCGATGGTAACTTCACTTTCCAATTCTACTCTCTCCCCTCCTTCCTTTAACCCTAACCCTAACCCTAACTCCACCACCCTCTTTCTCTGTACACGAACTCTGCAATTTTCCTCACAAGCCACGTCCAAAGACCCCAACAACAATAGCAACATCACCGCCTCCGACTCCGAGCAACCACCATTTCCACCACCGTCGAGAAGACGTCATTTGCGGTGGAATTATTCCTCGGGATAGCGTCTCGAATTATCAAGAGCGGCAATGCGGTAGAACATGGATTGGATTGAGGAGGAGAGAGTTTCCATATAATCCTGGTGTTGCCAAGCTTCTAATTGAAAAAGGTTGTATTTAGGTACCCAAGTTTCTTATGCTTTTCAGATTATGTGTCATACCAAAGAATAGATTGGGCCAAGTTATCTGTTTGCAGGTATCAATTAGGGTTCATGTTAGTAAACCACATTAAAGAAGTTGGGTTTCTAAGACAATTTTGTATCGTATATTATGCATATGGACTTAATCAAACTATAATATCACTATTGGTCCAGTTATCCTAAGCATTATCAGATGTGTTGATGCTAGCAGTGCATCAAAGACAAGACGTTGAATCTTTCAAAAGACCTTAATTGCAGATGGTTAGAATATGTATCACATGTGTATTCTTTTGATTCATGTATGCTATTGGGATGGGTAAGCAATTGAACATCTGCCCACTATGGTTTTAGTTAATTTGGAGGTTACTTTGGTCGGCCTAATGCTTTGGGTTACTTGATTTGGTTGAATTGGAGATTTATTGGGCTCTAGCATTAGAACCCCACTCAATCTTTGAATACTTGTTTGGTGGAGGTTGCCTTTAAATTTCTCTATTTGTAGTCGTAAAATAATTGAGCATGCATCATCAAATGATATGCTATCAAGAGGCTTTTGGTCCAATGACATTCAATGTATCAATTCAATCCCACCAACCTTAAGGTTTTGGGTTCATGTCTAGGTGGAGAATCAATGGGTGTGCGAGTATTTGTTTGTAAAATTAAGGTATTGACTTGCTTTGTTCAAAAAAAAAAAAAAGGTATTGACTTGCTATTGTTAGTATGCTAGAATTTGAGTCCCTCCCCAAAGATTGTACTACTTGTCCCATAATTTGGTATATTATCTTATAGGGCTGACCTACCATGGAGAGCACAAAAACAAGAAAAGCGTGCTTCACACCATTCTGACATACTCGGGACATGGATGTTGAAAAGGGAGAGACAGAGAGCCCAGCACAAAACTGGTGTGAGAGTGAGCCAATCTCTAACAGGTCCTACAATACACACAAGTTAGCTTACACATTTATGCCAAAATGTTTTTATATCTATCTGGCATATTCATGATTTAGTTCTTAAATTGCCTATGAGTCGCAAGAATTTTAGCATTATAAAAACACAATTATCTCTTCTATAACATGATGCGCATAATATCTTATTAATTGCTGTGTCTCTGTTCTTGATGTAAACGCAATACTTTATAGAAATTTGCAGTTGAGATGGCCCATAACAATTGAACCAGAAAATGCCAGTCTAAGAAGGTTTAGCTAACCAATTCATCATTTATTATAACACACGCATGAGGTGACGCCTTTACGAAATTCTTTACTGTGTCTGCAATACGAAGAGTGCCATTCACGCGAATGTGTAGTGTTTCCAGGACCACCGCGTTTTGAAGCAAAAACCTCAGAATATGCCACTCCATGGCTTGTCCAGTGAATCCTAAAATGCTTATCTATACTATATTATAAAGCATTTATGAAAAACTCTTAAAAACAACCCCTAAAGCTTTATGTATATTATAAAGCATTTATGAAAAACTCTTAAAAACAACCCCTAAAGCTTTATGTACCGCTATTTAATGCTAATTACTTAAAATCTCTTAAAAACAACTAATGAAGCTTTATGTACCGCTTTTAATGCTAATTACTTGATTAATACTTATCTCTAACAACCATCAAATCCTTAAATCGTGGACTATTTTTAATTAATCCTTATCTCTAACCACTTTCAAATTGTCCAATCATGAACTCCTTAAAAAGCATCATTCTTTAAACAAATTTATAAAAAAAACATGACCGTTTTCTCAAAACCACACATTAAAATAAATTAGAACATTAAAATCGAGATATATCGTTCTGCATTGCGCGAGTAGACTTCTAGTAGTCTTCAATGAGTTTTGTAAGCAATCAAATGGCATATTCTGTGAGTTTTGCACAAAACCCTCCTGGGAAAGGGAAAAAAAGAAAATATTAGACTAGAGTTACTATTAGCAATAGATGGTTAGCTTTTGAAATGAAAAAGTTGTAAATGTCTTACCCAAGTAATCCTTGCTCCAGCAAATTGTCTTTGGCGTTCCATGGTTAGGGTCTGTAGTAATGGGCAGCTTCTTAACAAGCAACATATTCCGGGGAGTTCTTCCCTGATCATAAACACACCTAGTTTTAATATTGTTATGTTCTGAAGCTGAGGCAAATACTTCCAACTACGAGATTGTGTCGATGATAGAACCTGAAAATAAGATTGAGCATGTGATATATTAGAGTAGGATAAATTTTGTTATCTAATCTTTTTTTCTTCAAAACAAATTATTACCTGAATGCACCAACTATTAAGCTCTAAACGTTGACAACTTCGTATATCCTGTAGGAGCGAGTACAAAAAGTTCCCTTGCAACTTATCTGCAATTCGGAACTCAATGTTGATATGCACATCTGTCAGCTTATCAGCCCCCCCTAGGGAGGAACCTTCTAGATAGGTCCTTAAAACTGAAAAGTCGTTAAGTTTGGTACTGTCATATATATTGGGAACATCATCCATTTGCTTGTCACGCAGTTGCTTAGAAATAAAGACTCGATTTTGATTACTTTATCAGTAACAAAAAACTTTTCCTCCAAAACACAACGCACCATGTATAACTCAGACAACATAGGAAATATAGATGCCAGTGTTCAATTCTGCTGTCAAGCAAGTCAACTTTTATTAAATTCAAAAACCGCAGGGACTCGAAAGTTCCAAAACAAGATGCATCGAACTGGCAGCCATGGACATGGAGCGTCAAAGTGGTCAGTACTTTCGGTGGAGAAGGTTGACTAGGCAATGTATATAGGCTGACCGTGTCGGTTTTGATTACTCTCAGACTATTGGTTGTAAAGTACTTGAGTCGATAGCTTTGATCAA
The DNA here is from genome assembly GCA_033807775.1 of Saussurea involucrata. Taxonomy (NCBI): domain Eukaryota; kingdom Viridiplantae; phylum Streptophyta; class Magnoliopsida; order Asterales; family Asteraceae; genus Saussurea; species Saussurea involucrata. The sequence continues at coordinate 35,945,217 of CM066323.1, forward strand.
AGTGCAACTCGACTTCTTCAATGTTTCTTGTAAGGGCAAAATTGACCCAATTGTTGACCATAGGGATATCCCAATTGCGTTCGTAGTAGCTGATGCAAAGACTGAAACTGTTCATCTTAGATCCAGAGTGTGAGCGAAGTACCCGATCTACTAATCTGATAAATTTCGTTCTTGTAACTTCGGCACAGTACGGATGGCACACTATAGGAAGATGACCAGGGTGATACTCACCATATACGGGACAAATGTTATTTCTCATGATTTTACCTTCCATCTCCTCTTGGTCAAAATCTAGATCTGGTACATGGGTCCTGAGAGGTTTGAATTGTTTTGAAACTGTGCTCATGGTTAACCAAGACTCTATAGGCAAAAGGTCGAAAATCTTGAGTAGAATATCAATAGGCAACCGGCTTATATGATCAGCTTCAGGTTCATGCTGTCCGAGACTTCTTTGATCGATTCTTCTGTTGCGGAGTCTACCATGTGCACCTCCTTTCATATTCTCTCTGGAATTCATATGTTCTTGACCTAGATATGAGAATAGTAAATACCCTCTTGTTAGATAATCAGTTGACTGTTTTTAGAGTGATTCTTTAAAAACAAATGATCAGTCATGTATAAGTTTATGTGCTTTCATAGTGATGGGCGACTTTAAACTCGTTGAAACAAATAAAGAGATTGAATATCTTGTGGGCACAAGTATGAGAAGAAGGTAGATGGTATAAACTTGCAAGAAAATGTGTACAGATACAAGGAAAGGAACACTTATTTATGTGGATTTAGGTTAATGGCAGTGTCCCTTTTAAGTTCTTTCTGAAATTGGATTACTTTATTATACACAGACACACATTTTAAACTTGTTTTGCATATAGGCAAATAAGGCTCATATTTTGTTTCCTTGATTTTTTCTGTTGAACCTTTTCCAGTTCCTGGAAAACTTAGGCTACTGACAGTTATCTACAATAATTATTGTTATTATCCTCTTCCTGCATTTGGTAATTATTAATTGTTTTTGTGAAATTAGTAGGAAGTATATGACTACATGTATAGAACAGTTAATGTGGTATGATTCTAGAAAAGCAGAACAGGGAGAACAATAAAAAAACTAACAATAATTGCCTGACTGTCTATGTTTGGACTTGTAACTTCATATATATAGGTTATATCCTCAAATAATACTGTATTAAGTAAGAGAAGTTCTTTAAGCCTCCATAATTATGAAAGCTGACAACAATAGCAGCAGACACATAATCAATATAGAAGTGGAATCAACATTATCTTGATGATAGAATAAATCCAAAAAGAATAGAATTGAAACTTAATGTCAAGGGATATCATAACTTTTCTCATTCCTTTTATAATAATTATCAAATAAAAAGAATAGTTAATGCCTATTCCTTTTTCTAGAATTTTCATCCCCCCCACCCAGGAAGCAGAGAAAGTTCTTCAACACACAACACTTGAAAAGGTGGGGTTCTTTTGCGATCTTAATTTTCCTCTCTCTGTTAACAACTACGACTATCCTTAAGCGCTTGGGCTAGACGTCGAAACCCACATTCAGTTAACAATAAATAGTTGAATACGATCAAATCCCACAAGAACCGACATTAATTTTACAAATCAGTAGTTTTACCTCACAAAACCATATAACAATTTATCTCAGATAATTTGTTGTGGCCAATCTAGTTTTGCTTGTGCTTTAATTGCTTTAGTAGCACAACCAATTATTCATCTACAATTTGAATTAGGGCAAACTTAAACTTTTAGAACAAATTATTTATCTAAGGCTTGAATTTGGGCGAACACAATGTGGACCTAAGGTTTCAATCTTGTTGATAAAAATCATATAGTACATACCTAATACCTTGAGATCTTAGAAATCGAGTAGAAGAACGGCGATTGTTGCTTTGATATAGAGGGAGAGTGGAGGAGTTGGTAGAGGCGTGCGAGCGGAGACGCAAGCGGCTAACATAACAAAATAGTAGGGATGGAAGGAGAAGGGGTTGATGAAATGTGAATACTCGTTTTTACCCTTGAGTGAAAAAAGATTATGGGGCGTCACGTGACTCCGCAGAACCCAATGCGTGTTTGTGACCGTGATCGCAAATCCATATGATACTCATTAAATCATGAATTTTGTCCCCTTGTTTTTTTATCTCATTGTGAAAATTATTCGTATATGAATCACTTTCCCCAGGTTTAGAAAGCTTCAATTGAAGTCACAATGTTGATGAACCTTTATTGGAAATCGAGGATGAAACTTAACTCATACGCACTTAATATAGCCAAATTGATGAATTTGCTGATCAAATGCAATTTCTTTTTAAAAGTGAACATTTTCCTTTCTATTTTCAGCTGTCCAAAAATAATACTTCTAAAAAGTCTCTTATAGCGGAACACAATTTATTAGTTTTTCTCAAATATGATCCAAACTTGCAGCTGGTTGAGTATAGGTAGAAGTTGCGGAGACGATTCAAAACGTGAATGAAAAATCAATTGTGAGGTGGAATGAAAAATTGTTTGGCCACTCCTTATTGTACTCTAATCAAGATGATATTTTGGTCCACCAAACCCACTTTTAGGCTAAAAATTTATATGTGTATAGCAATCTAGCTTTATTGAAATTTGGTTGGAGCATTAAAACTAAGTCGATTGCACTAAATTAGTAAAAGGGTAAATCAGTTACAATATTCATATTCTTGCCTGAAAATGGTTCAAGAAGAGCATTTTTGCACCAAAATGGTCCAATGGTTTGCACCATTTTTGCACCAAAATGGTGTAATTTTTAGTGTAAACAATAATTCATCTCCAACGCGTTACACCTTTGTTAAAACCAAATAGAATATTCCAACAAGTATATTACTTATTCCTAACTTAAATAGATTTTCAATAATACCTATACATTTATTTCTTGTTTATAAATTAGACTTGTAATTTTTTTACAGTAACTTCATAAATTATGATATTTCCTCGTAGAGTCAGGTTCGTACGAGAACAATAACAAAATAAGAGAATAAGAAAACGGTCAAATCACATGTGATTTTACACTAAATCACGTGTAAAATCACATGTGATTCATGAGTTTTTGGGCACGACCTGAAGTCGCGAACCACGCAGCCCACACACCCTTGCATTGATCTTTAGTGTAAAATTGTGATTTGGTCATTCTCTTATTTTGTTATTGTTCTCGTTCAGTCGTTTGAACCTCCCTCTTTCCTCGCATTGTAATATATATATATATATATATGTATATATGTCAATTGTGTGTTTTATTTTAAAATATATTTCTGTGTTTTAAATTATTAAAAAGTATTTGAAACATCAAAATTAAATTTATCATATATCATAAGTTAATATAAATATAATTTATACTGTAATCCTAACAATATTATAGCCAAAATATCATTTACAATTAAATCAGCTAAAACTACATAAATATCAAACTTGATGGACCAGTTTGTAATAGAAGATAGTTTAGCACCAAATTGGTGTAAAGGAATTGTAGAACACCACATTTGGTGTTATTTATTCACCAACATCAAAATGCTAATGAAATTTGAAAGATCATTTTACACATGTGGGTTGTCTTTCTTTAGCTAAGAACTGTAAGATCGAAAGGCTTATCAATGAAAATTATTGCTAAATTACGAAAAGATTGTCACCAGAAAAGACGTAATATAACCTGCACAAAAGCATAATAATTTTGAAGCTTTAGGGAATTAGGGATATTGATAATTTATTGACATCCATAATAGACAAAAGCAGTAAATCCATGGTTGAGTTATGAAGAAATGAATCGAAGGAAGTGCATCTCAAATCAATTGAAGTATATAATATTTATATAATGCAAATTAATGCATGCGCCCTCCTCACCTTTGGTGAGGTTTGAATGAACCCAGACCTCCTGAAGGCTTATGTACTGCCAGGCCAAAGTCCCTTTGGTAACATCTCAAACCGAAGACGTGATATGCAACTTTAGCTATGTCGAGAATAAGTTAGTAGGCATACTTATTGGATATTAGTAATAACAAAAGATACGTTATCGGTGAAGATGTTAGTCAAAGAATAAAATAAGGTGGCTGGATTGATGACTAGTGCTAGGAATGAAAGTATAAGACCACACTCCCTAAAGATTTAACTTATCTCTGCCTAAAGAATAAGTTAGTAGGCATACTTGTTGTAGAACCCGAATCGAAATTAGCTGCAATGGCCAATCTTAATGGGAGAAACATAATTCAAAATTCATTGATGTTCTAAAGCACGACAATAGAAACAGAAAATGCAAGTCTAAGAAGGTTTAACTAGGAAATTCACCAGAAATTTTCACCACGATTTATTATAAAACGCACATGAGGTGATGCCCTTTCAAAATTCATCACTGCATTTGCATTACTGAGAGGACCATCTATGCGAATATGTAGTGTTTCCAGGACCATCGCCTTTTGAAGCAAAAACGTCAGAATATGCAACTCCATGGCTTGTCCAGTGAAACCTAAAATGCTTATAGTCTTCAATGAGTTTTGTAAGCAATCAAATGGCATATTCTGTGATTCCCAATAATCATCTTGAAATTCAAAAACGTCTGGCACAAAACCCTCCTGGGGAAAAAAGAAAATATTAGACTAGAATTACTCTAAGCAATTGGTGGTTAGCTTTTGAAACGAAAAACTTGTAAATTTCTCACCCATGTAACACTTGCTCTGTCAACTTCACTTTGAAGATCTATGGTTAGGGTCTGTAGTGATGGGCACATTCTTAACAAGCAACCTATTCCGCAGAGTTCTTGCTTGATCATAAAGACACCTAGTGTTAATTTTGTTATGCTCCGAAGCCGAAGCAAATACTCCCACCTACTAGATTGTGTTGATGCTAAAACCTGAAAATAACAATGAGAATGTAATATACTGGAGTAGGATAATTTTGTCATCTTATCCTTTTTTCTTCAAAATAACTCATTACCTGAATGCACCAACTATTTAGCTCTAAACACTGACAACTTCGTAGATCCTTTAGGAGCGAGACCAAAAAGTTCCCTTGCAGCCTATCTGCAGTTGGGTACTCGATATAGATATACACATCTGTCAACTTATCGGCTCCCCTTATGGAGGAAGCTTCTAGGTAAGTTCCGCAAAACTCAAAATTCATCAAGTTTGGTAAAGTTATATATATTGGGAACATCATCCTTGTGCTTGTCATGCAGTTGCATAGAGATATAAACTCGATTTTGATTACTTTATCAGTAACAAAAAACTTGTCGTCTAAAACACAACTCTCCATGTATAACTCAGACAACATAGGGAATATAGAATGCCAGTGCTCAATTCTGCTGTCAAGCAAGTCAACGTTTATTAAGGTCAAAAAACGTAGGGACTCGAAAGTTCCTAAACAAGATGCATCGAACTGGCAGGCATGGAGCCTCAAAGTGGTGAGTACCTTGGATGGAGAAGGTTGACAAGGCAATGCATATAGGCTGACCATGTTGGTTTTGCTTACTCTCAGACCATTGCTTGTAAAGTAATTGAGTACATAGTTTTGATCAAACTGCAACTCGACTTCTTCAATGTTTCCTCTCAGGCTAAAATTCACCCAATTGTTAATCATAGGGACATCCCAATTGTATTGGTAGTAGCCGATGCAAAGACTGAAACTATTCATCTTGGATCCCGAGTGTAAGTTAAGTATCTCATCTACTAATCTGATAAATTTCGTTCTTGTAGCTTCAGCACAGTCTGGATGGCACACTATAGGAAGACGACCATGGTGATACTCACCGTTAATGGGACATATGTTATCTCTCATGATTTTTCCTTCCATCTCCTCTTGGTCAAAATCTAGAAATGGTATATGGGTCCTGAGGAGTTTGAATTGGTTTGAAACTGTGCTCATGGTTAACCAAGACTCTATAGGCAAAAGGTTGAAAATATTTAATAGAATATCAATAGGCAACTGGGTCATATAATCCACTTCAGGTTCATGCTGTCTGAGACTTCTTTGAACGATTCTTCTGTTGCAGGGTCTACGACGAGCACCTCTTTTCATACTCTTGACTGTTTAAAGTGATTCCATAATGTTTAAAGTGATTCCATAAAAATAAATGATCAGTCTTGTGAAGTAAAAAAAACACATAAGCATACGAAATAAAATAAGTTCGTGAGTTTCTTTTTGTGATGGGAGACTGTACTGTAAACTCTTTGAAACAAATAAGGAGAATGGATAGACATGTGGGCTGATATACTCTTATGCACAAATTAGCAGAATATTTTGGATTGCATATGAGTTCCACTGGCAAAATTGTTGAATACAAGAAGGTAAACCAGCATTTGAGAGGCTGGGCTCTCATCACAAAACAGAATGCCTTTCCCCTTACCCACTTACACCTATTTAATAGACTCTTAATGCTACTTTTCCCTTTTCACCCTTTGTAACAGAAAACTCCCACTTCCAAAATTTTCCCCTGCACCTAATAACTACTGCTAGTACAACCTGATTAAAACTTCTCCCCATTCTACCCCTTTACTCCTCCTACCAACGTAACTAATAGCAACTTCTAAGGTGTAACATCGGCACAAGTATAAAAAGAAGGCAGATGCTATAAAACTTGCAAGAAAATACGTACATATACAAGAAAAAGAACATTTACTTATGTGGATGTAAATTAATGGCAGTGTCCCTCTTGATGTAAATTTAAGTTCTTTCTGAAATTGGATTACCTTAATCATATATATATATATATATAGACACACAAACACATTTGAACTTGTTTTGCATATAGAATGACCTTGGTTGGAACTTGCTGATGATATAGGCAGCTAAGGCTCATATTTTGCTTCCTTATTTTTTTTTTCTGTTGAAATTTTTGCAGTTCTTGGAAAAAGTAGTTTTCTACCATATCTAGTGTGTTCTTGATCTTCTTCCTGCGTTTAGTAATTATTAATTGTTTATGTGAAAATACTGACAAGTATATGACTACATGTATAGAACAAGTCATGTGGTATAATTGTAGAAAAGCGGAGAATTTTCTGACTGTCTATGTTTGGACTTGTAGCTTTGAATGATTTATTATTCAAAGAGAAGATGCCTTTATATAGGCCTTGTACAAGTACAAAAAAGAAAGAAAGGATTTGGTAAATATTCTAGGCTAATTAGGGATTTAGGACAGCTATTCTAGGCTAATTACAGGGATTTTAGGACAGCCTATAATTACTCTAATTACAAGATTTATACCAAATATACATCAATCAATTTGATATATTTTCTACACCCCCCTCAAGCTGGTGCATAGAGATTCCACATGCCTAGCTTGGGGCCGTTTACCAACTCTTGCCGGGTAAGTGCTATCTGGGTAAGAGTGCTGTCCCGGGTAAGTGCTATCCCGAGTAAGTGATGTCCGAGTAAGAGTGTTTACCTAGAGTGTTTGGTAAGTGCTTACCAACAAAAAAATTACCATTATAACCCCTTTTGTAATTAGATGTTAAACAAAAACGAAATCTGACCCGGGTAAGCATAATTTTGGTGCTGGCTCGGTAAGATCCTGGTCAGTATCTCGGTCAGATCCGGGATTTTGTAAACGTTCTGACTGCTGACCGAGTCAGATTTGCTGACCGAGTCAGTCAGGTCAGCAGCTAGTAAACAGCACCTAAATTATCGAAACTTCCTCTTGGTAGACCTTTGGTTAGTATATCAGCCTGTTGTTGTTGTTGTTGTTGTTGTTGTTGTTGTTTACTGGGAATGTATACAACACATAATTCCTTTCCATCGATCTTTTCTTTAATGAAGTGTCTATCTACTTCAACATGCTTGGTTCTGTCATGATGAACCGGATTATGTGCTATGTTGATTGCTGACTTGTTGTCACAGTACAGTCTTAAAGGCTCGGTTTTCTGAAGTTTTATTCTTTAAGAACACGTTTAACCCAGATTAATTCACAGACTCCTTGAGCAAGAGCTCTAAGTTCAGCTTCAGCACTACTTCGAGATACCACCGGTTGCTTCTTACTTCTCCAAGTGACCAGATTTCCCCAAACTTTAGTGCAATACCCAGTGGTTAATCTTCCATCTTCGTTTGACCCTGCCCAGTCTGCATCTGTAAAAGCTTCAACACTTCGTTCTTCATTCTTTTTAAACAGCAACCCACTTCCTGGTGTTTTCTTTAGATAACGCAGAATCCTATACACAGCTTCCAAGTGTTCTTTTAGAGGGTTGTGCATGTATTGACTCACCAAGCTCACAACGAATGCAATGTCGGGTCTTGTATGAGATAGGAAGATTAGTTTACCCACTAGTCGTTGATACTTTCCTTTGTCAACGGTCTCTTCTTTTGTTGATTGTTTGTACTTACCTTTTGGTTCAACCGGGGTGTTGCCACAGGTTTACACCCACTCATTCCGGTTGATCAAGAACATATTTTCTTTGTGATACTGCGATGCCTTGTTTTGATCTCACAACCTCCATTCCTTTGTGAAGTTTTGATCAAGAACATATTTTCTTTGTGATACCGGGGTGTTGCTTGTATCCATGCCTTTTTATTACTTGATTGAGTCTTTCGAACCATGCTCTTGGAGATTGTTTCAACCCATAGAGGGATTTTTTCAAGTGACAGACATTATCTCTTCCATATCTTCTTTCGAACCCGGGAGGAATGTTCATGTAAACTTCTTCCAAATGCCCGTTAAGAAAAACATTTTTGATGTCTAGCTGTTGTAGAGGCCAATCAAGATTACCTGCAATTGATAAAAGAACTCTTACAATGTTTAATCGGCTACAGGAGTGAATGTCTCATTGTAGTCCACGCCGAATGTCTGAGTGAACCCTTTTGCAACAAGTCTTGCTTTATATCGCTCTATTGTTCCATCAGCTTTGTGTTTAACTGTAAACACCCATTTACACCTTCAGTTATGTTCCTCAGAACAACTACTTTCTCGACTTTTGCTAGGAAAGCTTTATAGTGTGGATCCGGTCTGCTATAGCAAACATATTTAGACATCGGATGTTGAGTACAACTTTGAACTCCCTTTCTTTTGGCAATAGGTAACTCTTGCTCGGGTTCAATCATATTGGAAGGCTCAACATTAGAAATATCATCGGATAAAATGGGGTTAAGAGAGGGATTACTTACATCAGGAATAGTCTGTGGGGTAGACTCATGAGATGTTGGAACAGTAGCCGGTTGTATTACTTGATCTTTTTGTCGACGGGAGTAAACTAAGAAATCCTTAGTTTTTGGTGGCAAGGATTGTTGTGGTTGCTCAGAGGGACTCGTACTAGGTACAGACGATTCAGGAATTATTTTAGGAAGGCAAGTGTCCCAACTTGGAACGTCACTTGAATTCCCTTCTTGATGAGAAAGGTTGGCATAAAAGGGTTGTTCTTCATTGAATGTGACGTCAAAGGAGACATACATGCGACAAGTAGAAGGATGATAACATTTGTACCCCTTTTTTTGTAGAAGAGTAGCCCAAAAAAACGCACTTAAGAGCTCGAGGATCAAATTTATTTGAGCCAAAGATATGAACATAGGAGGTACAACCAAACGTTTTAATGGAATATTGGAAACAAGTTGTGTATGTGGATATGCTTGAAGGAGTGTATATAGAGGAGTGTGATATTTTAACACTCGAGAAGGCATTCTATTGATAAGAAAGGCAGCGGTAAGGATAGACTCTCCCCAAAAATGTTTTGGGACTGAAGTTGTGAACATCAAGGCTCTAGCAACTTCCAATAGGTGTCGATTTTTGCGTTCCGCAATCCCATTTTGTTGGGGTGTGTTTGCACAAGAGCTTTTATGAATGATGCCATGAGAGACAAGATATTCACCCAAGATTGAGTTAAAATATTTGGTTCCATTATCTGTGTGTAATATTTGAACATTTGCATGGAATTGATTTTGTATCATGGAATGAAATTTTTTGAATGTCATGGCAGCATCAGATTTATTTTTGAGAAGAAATACCCAACTAACACGTGTATGATCATCAATAAAAGTGATAAACCATTTTGTATTTGTAGTGTTTGGTATTCGAGATGGCCCCCATATATCACTATGAATGAGAGCAAAACGCCGAGTTGATTTGTAAGGAATAGAACGAAAAACAGCACGAGTATGTTTAGCAAGTTTTTATTCTGAAATAAATTAGGAAATAGATATTTCAAATATGAGAAACTAGGGTGGCCAAGCCTATAATGCCATCGCATAATATCATTACTATCCAAAGGAATGCAACCAGAAACAGAAACTTTATTCACTTGAGCAGGAGCGACCGGATCAAAGTAATACAACCCACTACATGCCCTCACACTCCCAATCGTTTTCCCTGAGGACATATCCTGAAAAATACCATAAGTGGGTGAGAAGGAAACACGACATGGTTGTTCTTTCGTTATTTTGCTGATAGAAAGAAGATTACAGGATAGATTGGGAACATGGAGAACATCATTAAGAATAATGGAAGGTGATAGATATATAGTCCCTTTACCGGCCACAAAAGAAAGAGATCCATCAACAACTTTAATTTTTTGGTTACCTCGACAAGGAGTGTATGTAGCAAACTGATTTGACTGAACTGAGGCCCCTGAATCCACAATCTAGGTAGAATTTTGAACATTGAGGGCAGCGGAAGTACCTGGATTGGAGGAGGCAGCAGCACTAGGGAGCATTAGTGTCTGTGTTTAGAAGTTGATGGAGTTGAGAAATCTGGGCTGCAGTGAATGGGAAAGGCTCTGGTGCTGCAGTCAATGCTTGACTATTTGAGTTGTTCCGAGCAGATAAACGAGGTTTCCAATCGGCGGGTTTACCATGGATTTTCCAGCAATGTTCCTTGTCATGACCGACTTTGTTGCAGTGGGAACACCAGGGACGCTCACTACGATCTCCGCGGCTGTCCATACCATTATTAGGGCGTCGGGCAGCAAGGGCAGATTGTTCGGTAGCAACTGACGATCCCAACATTACCCTCTTTCGACTTTCTTCCCTACGGACTTCTGCAAAAGCTTCACGGATAGTGGGAATAGGATTTTTTCCCAAGAGGCGACCACGGACCTCATCAAGATCTCGATTAAGTCCATGAAGGAATTCAAAAAGTCTCTCTCAATCAAGCATTTTTTTGATAAATAGAAGCATCAGCACGGCATTCCATTCAGGAACAGAGAAAAGGTCAATCCCTTGCCAAAGATTATAAAGAACACCATAATATTGAGTTACCGTAAGAGAATTTTGTCGTTGGTCACGAAGTTTGGATTTGAGTTCAAAGATTTGAGCCGAGTTCTCCAAATTAGAGAAGGCTTCCTGGACAGTCTCCCAAACCTCTTGAGCAGTAGAAAGGAATAAGTAAGTCTTACCAATATCGATCTCCATTGAGTTGATAAGCCAAGCCATGATGCAAGAGTTTTCTGACTCCCATTTGGAATATGAGGGATCAGCAACATCAGGAGCAGCAGTAGTGCCAGATAACCAAAACGTCCTCGACCACGGAGATACATCTTCACAGACCGGGACCATTGCAGAAAATTTTGGCCATTCAGTTTGTGGATTGTGATTTGGAGAGGGTTTTGGTGGTCAAATGAAGTAGGAGAGGTAGAAGAGAGGTTTTGATTCTTGGTGGAATTGACAGAGGTGTCATCGCTGCCAGAATTGGACTTGGCCATTAGGAAGGCTGAAAAAAGTTGGATTTTTTTTTTCTGAATTAGAGGTACAACTCTGATACCATATAGAGAGAATAGGCTTTGAATGATTTATTATTCAAAGAGAAGATGCCTTTATATAGGCCTTGTACAAGTACAAAAAAAAAGGATTTGGTTACTATTCTAGGCTAATTACAGGGATTTAGGACAACTATTCTAGGCTAATTACAGGGATTTTAGGACAGCCTATAATTACTCTAATTACAAGATTCATACCAAATATACATCAATCAATTTGATATATTTTCTACAAACTTCTATATAGGTAATATCCTCAAATGATATTAAGTGCAGTCTTTTAAGCCTGTATAATTATGAAAGTTGACAACAAGACTAGGTACTAGCAGCAGACACAAAATCAATATAGAAGTGGGATCAACATTATCTTGGTGATAAAATAAATCCTTAAAGAATGGACCTAAAACATAATATCAAGAAATATCATAACTTTTTCTCATTTCTTTTATAACAATAATTAAAAAAAATAGTGAATGCCTATTTCTTTTTCTAGAATTTTCATTTACCCCCCATTGTCTTTTTTCCATGTAGCGGAGAATGTTCTTCAGTACACAACAAATGAAAAGGTGGGTTACTTTTCTGTTCTTAATTTTCCCCTCTCTGCTAAAAGGCTCGGAGATTAAAAAGGATAAAAACATACAATTATCCTTGAGCACTTAAGCCTAAGTATCAAAATCCATATTTAGTTAATCATAAATAGTTGAATACAATCAAATCCCACTAGATATGACATATTTAATTTTACGAATCAGTATAACAATTTGAAATATCTCAGGTAAATTGTTGTGGCCCAACTAGTCTTGTTTGTGATCTAATTGCACTAGTGGCGCAATCAACTATTTATGTACGTTTTGAATTATTTTTTAGGGCAAACTTTAATCATAAATAGTTAAATACAATCAAATCTCACAAGATATGACATTAATTTTACAAATGAATAGTTTTACCTCTCACAAAACCCATATAACAATTTGAAATATCTTAGATATATTGTTGTGGCCGATCTCGTCTTGTTTGTGATCTAGTTGCACTAGTAGCGGAATCAACTATAGATGTACGAGTTGAATTAGGGCAAACCGCAAACTTTATTTTACAATCATAAATAGTTAAATACGATCAAATCGTACAGGATCTGACATTAATTTTACGAATCAATAGTTTTACCTCACAAAATCTATATAACAGTTTGAAATATCTCAAATAAATTGTTGTGGCCGATCTAATCTTGTTTGTGATCTAATTGCACTAGTAGCGCAATCAACTATTTATGTACGATTTGAATTAGGGCAAACTTTAATTTGTGGAACAAATTATTTATCTAGGGCTTGAATTTGGGCAAACACGATGTGGAACTAAGATTTCAATCTTGATCTCAATCTTCTTGATAAAGATCATATTACATACCTTGAGATTTTAGAAATCAAATAGAAGAACAACGATTGATGCTTTGAAATGGAGTGAGAGAATGGAGGAATTGGTAGAGGCGTGCGAGCGTAGAGGCAAGCGGCTAACATGAGAAAATGGTAGGGGTGGAAGGAAATGGGGTCGGTTGAAATGTAGATACCCTTTTCTACCCTTTAGTGAGAAATGATTATGTGAGGTCGAGTGACTCCACATAGCCCAACATGTGTTGGTTCGAGTGACTCCACATAACCTAACATGTGTTTGTGACCGGTGATCACAAATCCATACCCATACGATACTCATTAAATCATGAATTTCACCCCCTTGTTTTTTTTGTTAACCGTAGGTGTCCGGGCCAACTTATGTGCGCCTCATTAATGCAGAGGACTTGGAGAACAAGGTTGAAAATCCCTAGTGGCCTTGTAGCGGTGACCTCCGAGGAGAATTTCCAAAAGCCAAAACCTTATTTATTGTCGGTTGAGCTAACCCCACATGGTTATCCACTTGATCTTATCTTGTAAAAATTATTTGTATATGAATCACTTCCCCGAGGTTTAGGAAGCTTCAATTGAAATCACAATGTTGATGATCCTAATTGGAAATCCAGGATGACGTTTAACTCATACTCGATGTTGTCGAATTGATGATTTCCCTTTAAATGTGAGCATTTTCCTTCTATTTTTTGTTATATAAGAAGAATATTTCTAAAGGTCTCTATAGTGAATTACAATTTATTCGATTTTCCAAGTATGATTTAAACTTGGAGCAGATTGATAATGTTTGTCCACCTAACCCACTTTTAGGCTAAAAGTTTAAATGGTGTGAGCAATCTAGCCCAATTGAAGTTTGGTTAGAGCATTAAAACCAAGTCAACTTCTCTAAATTAGTGAACGGGTAAATAAGTTGCAATATTTATATTCTTGCCTCAAAATGGTTTAAATCCATCCCCAATCGATTAACACCATTTCTTGCACCAAAATGGTGTAAAATTTAGTGTGAACGTCAATTCATCTCTAACCAATTACACCATTTTTAACACCAAATAGAATATTCCAAGTATATTACTTATTTCTAACTTGATTAGATTTTCAATAATACCCTTGCATTTAGTAGTTATTTAGAAATTCAACCCATAATTCTTTTCCTACTATAACTTTAAAAATTATAATATTTATTCTTGTTGTAATATATATATATATATATATATATATATATGGGCTTAATCAAATAAGAACTAATTAGTTTGTAGTAACTGTAAGAACCAATATTAGCCACTCATTTAAAATAATTAATATTATTTTTAAAATAAAGTAAAAGGATAATATGGTAATTTGATAATTTAGATTTTTTATAACAAAATAAAATCTAATTTGACTCATTCAATTTATTCATTTACCCTCTAATCACATTCACGCCTCTGCATCTCTCTCTCTCTCTCTCTTCTCTAGAAACCCTAAATCAAGCCAACACCTCTCCAAAATCCCTAAATCGAGCCGACAACGGTGGTGGATGGCGTCATTTCTCCCAGCCATTTCTCCCACCGTCGGTGATGAACGTGGAGCCCCTGGCGGCGGCGGCGGTCGTGGTGGATCTACACCATCGGCAACAGGGAGTATGCAGGTGGTGGGGCAGTATGTGGAGGCTACACCGGTATTCCAGCAGGGTGGTGGGGTCGGAGATGTGCTCCATCATGGTGGTATAACGATCGGAGAAGCACTTGAAGCTACGGCGAGGACGGCCGGGAACAAGGCGGTGGAGCAGAGTGATGCTTCCGCCATCCAAGCGGCGGAGGTGAGGGCTACCGGCAGTAATGTGTTGGATTTGGGTTAATGCTTTCATTTTCTTGAATATGTTATCGAGAATTATAATGTCAACAAGGAACCCGCAAATACAGTACAGGCTTTCTTGATATCCCTGGTCTGAACCTTTTCTGATATGGTGAAAAAGTAGATATGCTCTTTTTCAATAAAAAAAGTAGCTGTGTTGTGCTTTTTTCTGATCTTGTTAAGCATGAAGGTGTAAGGGTTTTCTAGTCTTTCCTTCACTTGCAAAGTTAAAAAGAAAGCATTAAAAATCTAAAAGGTTTAGAAACAGATCTGGGTATCACAACGGGTATCACAATAACGTATAGTGGGTATCACATCTGGTATAACAATAGAGTATCACAATGTATTTTTTTTACGAAGTGTATCACAAAATGTCATGTGGTACTGCTTTACTAAGTTTATCAAATTATGTTTTTTTCTGTAGTTTCGTTATGTTGTTAAGGGTATCACAGTATATGAGGTTTGTTTGTTTTGTAGATCTATGTTTTATGGAATTTTTCATGTATTATGCTCAAAGGTAACACATGGTTACAGTGGGTATCACATTGGTATCACAGATGTTCTTGGAGTATTACCAAAGTAATGAATGTGATGCTGAATTAGATGGCAATGGGTATCATAGTGGGTATCACATTGGTATCACAGATGTTCTTGGAGTATTACCAAAGTAATGAATGTGATGCTGAATTGGATGGCAATGGGTATCACAGTGGTATCACAAAAGTTCTTGTATGTATTTTCGGTATTACGATTGGCCGAGGAGAGAGGAGAGAGGAGAGAGGAGATTTTAAAAATACCTAAAATGCCCTTTTATTTAAATTTCAAACAAAATTACTAAAATTAATAATTTCCTAATTTATAGCTTAATATGTGGCTCACATTGGTTCTTACAGTTACCACAAAATAACTAGTTCTTCCTTGAATGGCCCCCTATATATATATATATATATATATATATAGACACACAAGGTTTTGAAGTACGGAAACACGAGGCGAGGCGTTTCCCTTTGAGGCGAGGTGTAAGCCTTGAGGCGGTCCGAGGCGTAAGCCCCGAGGCGGTAAACAAATAAATTTAAACATAATTCATATCATGCAAAGCACAATGTAATATCAAAGTATTGAAGTCATAAAATTACTACCAAGTCTTGAAAACATAATTAATATCAAAATATTGAAGTCATAAAGTTACTACCAAGTTATAAAATTACTACCAAGTCATAAAAACATAAAGTCTAAGAAACCACAAGTCATAATTTCATGAAATATGATCAAATTTTACCACTCCACCATCATAGGAGTAATCACTATCATCTTCATCATCCAAATCCACTTGAATAGCTTTCCTCTTCCTTGATGACGAACTTGGGCATGCATCCTCAACTCCATCGTCAACTTCAATTGGTACATCGTCCCTATCATCATCTTCATCGTCATTTGGGTTTGCAACGGATGGCATCTCTTCAATAATCAAAGGGTCATCTTCTTCTTTTCGCGATTGTTTCTTCATGAATCTATGCTTCAACTTCCTATTGTACATTATGTACACCAAGCTATTCATCTTGTTCGTGCTTACGCGATTTCTTCTTTTTGTATGCACTTGATTGAACGTACTCCAATTACGTTCACATGTCGATGCCGAACAAGTAAGGCCTAGAATCCTCATTGCGAAAGCTTTTAGCTCCGGTGTCTCATCTCTAAAGTTATCCCACCATATAACTATATATATAATATATAGTCCCTGATCAAGTACCTGATGCACCTCTACCACAACATACCGAGCCTTATGACCCACCTGGTGCACTTCTCCCTGATATCCCAATTGCCTTTCGAAAAGGCACAAGGACTCGTACCCAATATCTCATTTAGGATTATATTGCTTACTCTCACCTCGCTTCTGAGTCGTGTGCTTACATACAACCATTGATAGCCATATTGTTCCTAGGAATGTGACTGAGGCTCTTAATCACCCGGGATGGATTAAATCAATGTAGGAAGAGATGGATGCCCTTCAGAAGAATCATACCTTGGGATTTGGAACCACTTCCTCGTGGCAAGCGCAAAGTGGGTATTCACGGTGAAACTTCATCCTGATAGTTCACTGCATCGGTTGAAAGCCCGGTTAGTTGCAAATGGTTATTCTCAAGCCCATGGGGTTGACTATGATGAGAGATTTTCCCCGGTGGCTAAAATGTTGTCTGTTCGCATTTGTATAGCTTTGGTTTCCATTAATCATTGGCCACTTCATTAGTTGGATATCAAGAACGTCTTTCTTAATGGCATTCTCAAGGAGAGGTGTACATGGAACAACCACCCGGATTTGTTATTGAAGACGATCATTGTATGGTCTCAAATAGTCGCCTAGAGCATGGTTTGGACATCAAATCATTTTACACTTATATATTGTCTTTCTTTAGCTAAGAGCTTTGAGAACAGAAGACTTGTTAATGACCCACCACAATATCTCTTCTTGGGATCAAGAAACCTCGATCCCTAGAAAGTTGCTACTGCCCACGATTGTAACCTAAAGCTGTCTACCAATAAATCCCTATAAAACCAAATCAAATCAAACCAAACAAGCCTAGTAATCTAGTATATCCTACACAAAGGTGCGGTCTTGTGGAGGTGAGATGTATGCAGATCTGACCACCATCCCTAAGAGTAGAGCAAATATTTCCATGAAGACCCCTGGCTTTTGCAAAGTGTGCGAAAAAAGGATAAAGCTTGCTCAAATGTTTTTGTTGGAAAGGAACATAAGAAGAACTTGAAAACAAAAAAGACAATGCATAATCTGAAAAACGAGTTATAAGTAGGCAACCAATAATCAAAGAAAGAAACAAACACAAACAAAACATAAAAATGGAAATACACACGAGAAAACAGAGCCAAGGTAGGAAACCACACCCCTAGTTTAACCTAGGATGGCTATCTGCCAGTTCACTTACCCTACCCCCATCCTCTACCTCTCCAGATCCCTTGCTCCCGAATGGGCTAACTATACAAATTCCACCCTTAGGTGCTTATGTCTCCAAGAACTCCTATGAGAGGTCATGTCCTCGGAAATGCTTAAAGTCATCGTGCCTAACCTTAGATTCACATCCCGAGTCCTCACCGGAGTTATCATTCGTCTTCTACGAACGTGGTGCTACCTCATCATTCTCTCGACTCACACTTTTTACCCTCCTCACCGGAGTTATCATCCGTCTTCTACGAACGTGGCCAAACCATCGCAATCTTCCCTCCTTCAACTTATAAGTGATATATGCAACTTCCAATACCGTCCTGTAGTATCTTGTCACTTCAGTTGTCAAACATTGTCCTCCCGCAGGTCATCTAAGCAACCTCAAGTAATATAGTTCGAAGTTCACAAGGTCCACAAGTGATATAGTTCAAAGAACCAGATATAGTACCCACCCAGATTATTTTATCCTCTTGATTGTAAAAGCTTAGTGATAGGATAACAAAATATTCAAAGTGATTTGGAACAATTAACTACGATGCAGAAATATGAAGCTAAATTACAACTAAATATGGATAAGGATTAGATTCAAGTTGAACGCGCAAACGCTCCATCAACACAACCACACAATACACACATCACAATAACACTTGGATCTAATGTTGACTTTGGGATGTGGATGAATGAGATCTAGCTGAAAATGGAATCTTTGAAGTCAACATGTAATTGAAAAAGTCAACAGATGCAAATCTCTGTTTTGGTTAACAGCACAATGTGATATTATCTTCTGATCTTACTGAATTCACTAACACATACACATCCATATGCCTATTGTGCACATACATGGAAGAAACATTAAGCTCGACGATTAAGTTAGATGTGCAACTAGTAAATCATACCGGTCATTAGTCAAAGCTTCTAGAGCTAATATATTCCTATACTAGTTTAATATATTGCCTGCCTTCACAACACATCTTGCATTCCATTCATGATGTAACACTGAAAATGATCCTTCTGGTCATCATTCAACCAAAAAAATCAAACAATTGATTGATGATAATCCCAAAATCAAGAATAGATAAAGCATGTAAGGGGCCGTTTACTAAATACTTACCCGGGTAAGCGCTTATCAAGTCACATTACCTATCGGATTGATATGGCAAGGACCAAAAATCTTACTCGGTAAGACCGAATGAAAGGACCGAGAGTCTTACCCCGGTAAGTGATGACGACAACTCTTACCACGGTTAGTGCTTACCGGGTGAATTGTTGCATACGAAACCGATTTGGCGGACTAAAATCTTACCTGGTGAGTAAGTGATAGTGTTAAATTTGACCGCTAAGCGCTTACCCTAGTAAGCATTTGGTAAACGGTCCCTAAGTCTCTTAGTTTAGTTTCAATCAGCGGAAGGAATCAGAGCATCAAGTCCCCATTTCAACCAATCTCACTTAAAACTAATTGAGATATTGAACTAATAAAATAAGATGATGACCATACGTTGAAGTTGAACAATCGTGAATACATAAACCAAACTACAACTTAAACACAAAAACAAAGCTGAAGTCGTAAAATAAAATTCCGAGATTTGTGCTGTAGTCCTCCTATTTCTTGTATTTATAGTATATGTCCTTATAAATCTTGTACGAATGCTCCCATGGTTACGTGGGTAATCAATCTAGCCGCCTCCTAATCTATTTTGTATTTTATGTCAAAGAGGGGATGAAGGAATCAGTTTCCCTGATGTGCATGGCTGCAATTCCCTTGTAATATGCATTTGCTCCTCTAGTGTGTGTGTGTGTGTTTTGAAAGATGAATAAAACCTTTTTTTCTCAAATGACCGCACAACTCCCTTTTTTGAGTTCTTGCAAATGCAAATGATCCTTAGAGCACAAGAGATAAAGAAAAGAACCCCTTGTGGAAAATGAGGATTGAAGAAGGGGATTCTGATGCTCTTGCAGGTGTTATTATTACTTTGTTACTGATGCTTTGATTTAAGATGTTGCTGCTGCTGTGTTGGATCTATGGTTGATGTTTATTAACATGCAATGCTGGTTTGATGTTGTTGATTTCCTCCTCATGAACAACATCGTCTGATCGGAACATATTGCATATAAGAATTAGGGTTCTTGGATCTGGTTTCCCTTGATTGAAATTGAGATACTGTGTAGAATTTGAAACATCTCATATGACAATGCACTTAATACAATGAATTACTACTGAGATTCCAATATTCTTTATGATAGGAGGAATCCAAGGATAAAATTGCCTTTCCTAACTATGCAATAATGCATGTGTTGTGTACTTTTGCATTAACACAAGACTATTGTTTTGACAACATTAAGAAGAAACCATTCGAGGTTTTTAGATGGTTTGAAAATTGCGGCTTCAGGCACCACCCACCATGCCAGATGCTGACGTTAGAGCTTATCAACCAATTTTTTTTAGAAGGTTAGTGGCAACCGATAAGCGCTAACCAGGTAAACGGCCCCTAAGTGGATCTGTGTGGCTCTGGTATGTGTATGTTAATAATTGTATGCTTAACACAACTTTATGATATTCTTCTTAAATGTAGAAACTTTACCTTAACTGTCGTTGTGCTGACGTGGATTGTGAAATTTCTGCTTTTATGTGTGTCTCTAAAGCCGTTCTTGATAATGTTTGAATTGTGTATTTATATGTTTTCAACTATCAACACCTTTGGTTTTTGCAGATTTTGAATTCTTTTTTGTTTTCAAATCCTAACTCTAACTCTAAATCCCTAGCCTCTGAGCTCTCACACTTGATCTGCCTCTCTCCTGACTCTGATGTTGGATTTATCATGTTTTTGCTTGTTTTTACGTGTTCATTTTCAACTGGTTTGTGATTTGGTACAGTTACATTACCAACCGAAAACATAAGCTGGCATACACGTAAAATTGGTTAGAATTGGTAGCAAATTTGTCCTGCTAAATATAAACCGGTTGGTACATAGTATAGGGGAAAAAACATGGTATCCTGTTGTAATCATCCTTGCATTTCAAGATATGATTGTAAGTAAAATATGTCAAAAAGTAAATTTAAAAATATATTACCACAATGAAAAACACGTATACATAAATTCAAGGTAAAGCTCACAAAAAATATATGTAACATCCCAAAATTTCAAGAAAATTAAAATTTTTAATTAAACGCTTCATATATAAAAACTCATTAAATAACCCCAACATATTAATTGCAAAATCATAAATGTTGTTCAAGTAATCAGAAACCAGCGGAAACAATGTTCAATAAATAAAACTAATATCAGCCAGCTCATCCTGCGCGCCAGTGTGTACCCGTCACGCCTTAGAGCCACTCGTACCTGAAACCACAGTTTATTGGGAAAAGGGTAAGCACGAAGCTTAGTGAATTCAAACACCATAAATAATACAGTTATTCCACACTACCCCTAAACAGATAGTGACACATAAACAATCACACAGGTCTACGAACAAATCATAAACATGTATATTCACAACCACCCGCCTAAAAGGCACCAGTCGGTCCCACCGACCACATGATAACATCTTCGGCCCCGCCGAATCCTCGGTCCCACCGAGTCTCTACGCCCCGCGTATAAAACCTCCGGCCCCGCCGGACCCTCGGTCCCACCGAGTTAACATGGCAACATAGTATCAACTAGACACCCCACTATCTAGTCCCACAATACAATCACATAAAGCTACCACACACGTACTACAGCAATGATAAAATAACTAATATTAGATATAGTGAGAGAACTCACCTCAAATGCGCGCCTAGCTTAATCAACACAAATCAAGCTTCACAATTACGGTCACTTTCCAGCACCTAAACGCATGTTAAAACGTGTCAATACGAGACTCGGACCCTATGACACGACACACGCTTAAACCGTCACTAAAACTAATTTCCGTTCCCACAAAACAGGTCTGTTCGGGACCTGTTTCGACCCCTTTAAACCCAGAAAAATCCCAATATTATTTCATGACTAGAAAGTCCTCTGAGTTAGGGTTCCAAGGACATAATATACGCCTCCTAACGATTTTTCTACAATTTATTATGAATTAAATACGAACGGTTACCAAAACTGCCAGTTTTCGGTCCAGCCTGCACAAACAGCCCAATACAGCCTAGCTACGGGCTTAATCAGACTTTCGGCAAAACACGAAAAACCTTCCCAACTCGATTAGGGAACTTTGGGCACCAATTTCACCCCAAAACGAGTTACGAGCAGAAAGTTACGGCTTTCGCAAAACCGAGACAGATTCCAGGATTTTCACATGAAATGACGAACCGCAGAACTTGCGACCACTTTTTCTCCCAACTCGAGGCCGAACCAGTTTTCCGCTACAACACAGAAAGCGTGCCCGGTCCCGAGCTCGAAGCGTGGGCGCCATTTTCGGCTCAATCGGAGTTACGACGGAAAAGTTATTGCCGTCACAAAACAGGGGCTGAACCATATTTTCGCATAAAAGTGATTTTAGAACCGACGGTTTAAACTATTCGGCTTAAACGATTAAGTCACGGGTTAAGGGCTCTATAGTGACAAAGGTCTGGTCACACCACGCGCCACCCACTGCCATCTTCGGCAGTGGCGGTCGCCGGTGGCGACCGGCGGCGGCTCTTCGGCGATGACTACACAACACACTCCGCACCCTCTCGCACCTCCGACCTCGCTCTTTCTCGATCGTCTTTGCAACCCAACAAAACTCACCACAGCATCACCATCTCCGGTGGTGATACCACAGTCGCCGCCTACAGCGGCCAAGGCCGCCGCGACGCGGCTGTCACGGGAGAAAACCGGCGAGGAAGACAAGAAAACAAGAACGAGAGAACGGAACTTACCTTCGACGACAAAACGGTGGCGGCAGTGGCTGCGCTCCTCCTCCGGCGTCCTTCCCTCCGGCGATCAGCCTCCTGACTCCCTTCTTCACGCCGCCGATCTCTCTCTCTAACCCTCTCTCGGTTTCTTCTCTACCTCTCTCTCTCTCGTTCCCTACTCACAATCGCATACACAAGACCAAAGGCAGTAGGGTTATCGAAGGGTTTGGGTTTTGCTTGGCTTTCACGAAAACAAGAAACGGGAAAGGGAAATCGGCCATGGGCCGTGACCCATGCAACTCTTTCCAACAGTTTCACTTTAGCCCCCCCAACTACACCTATCTTACAATCTTCACTAAACGACATGCATTCTAACATTTTTGACACCAAAACACTAACCACAAACAATTAAAAGTAAACACTTTAATTAATTAAAATTAAACAAAAACGTACCGGGACACAGGCTTTACAACTCTCCCCCGCTTGGATTAGACTTCGTCCCCGAAGTCCACGCCCGCAAACAGCTCCGGGTAATTTTCCCGCATCTCGGCTTCTGGTTCCCACGTCCATTCCGAACCTTTTCGGTGCTGCCACTGGACCTTCACCAACCCAATGACTTTGTTCCGTAGAGTCTTCGTCTTCCTCTCGACGATGGCTACTGGCTTCTCCACATAGTTGAGTCGCTCGTCAATCTGAATATCTTCGAGGGGAACTACTGCAGACTCATCCATCACACACTTCCGCAACTGAGAGACATGGAACGTGTTGTGGATCAGGCTCAGCTCTTCTGGTAGCTCCAATCGGTAAGCTACTTTCCCCACACGCGCGATGACCTTGTACGGTCCGATATATCGGGGACCCAACTTTCCCCGATTGCGAAAACGGATTACCCCTTTCCAGGGTGACACTTTCAAAAGAACGTAATCCAGGACTTGGAACTCCAAGTCCGATCGTCTCTTATCGGCGTAACTCTTTTGTCGACTCTGAGTAGTGACTAACCGATCCCGCACCATCTGGATCATTTCCGTCGTCTTTAGCACAACATCGGTGCTCCCCAGCACTCTGTGACCAACCTCGCCCCAACAAATGGGCGTCCGACACTTCCTGCCATACAACACTTCGTACGGCGCTCTACCGATGCTAGCGTGATAGCTGTTATTATAGGAGAACTCAGCTAGTGGAAGATTCTGATCCCAACTACCCCCGAAGTCAATAACACATGCTCGCAGCATGTCTTCAAGTGTCTGAATAGTACGCTCACTCTGCCCGTCGGTCTGAGGATGAAATGTTGTACTGAAATGCAACCGCGTACCCATTTCATTCTGAAACTTCTCCCAAAACCGGGAGGTGAAACGAGTATCCCGATCCGAGACAATCGAGACTGGCACCCCGTGCCTAGTTACAATCTCTCGGATGAAAACCTCCGCGAGCTTATCCGCCGAGAAGCTCTCTTTAATCGCCAAGAAGTGAGCGCTCTTAGTCAGACGATCCACAATTACCCAAATGGTATCATTCCCTCGCTGAGTTTTGGGAAGCTTCGTGATGAAATCCATCGTGATCTGCTCCCACTTCCACACCGGAATCTCCAAAGGCTGCAATTTCCCGTGCGGTCGTTGGTGCTCCGCCTTGACCTTCCGACAGGTCAAACACACCTCCACGCATTTGGCTACATCCCGCTTCATGCCGGGCCACCAATAGCCTTCCCGTAAGTCTCTGTACATTTTGGTAGCCCCCGGATGAATCGAAAACTTGGACTTATGCGCCTCGTCCAATAGTATCTGTCGGTTCCCACCGGTGAATGGGACCCAAACTCTACCATATCGGGTCAATAATCCTCGACTATCCCGTACTAATTTAGGAACTTCTCCCGAAACTCTCTCACGTTTTGCATTTTCCGCCAACACGGCCACCTCCTGAGCGACACCTATCGACTCCAAAAGAGGTGCAACCACTGTCAACCGCTGACACAGACCCTTCAGCGGTCCCCCAACCGGATGTCGGCTAAGTGCGTCCGCGACTACATTCGCTTTACCCGGGTGGTAAAGTATCTCGCAGTCGTAATCCTTGACCACATCAAGCCATCTTCGCTGACGCATATTAAGATTTTGCTGATCCATCAGGTATTTAAGGCTCTTATGATCAGTGTAGATCGTACACTTGACACCATAAAGATAGTGTCTCCAAATTTTTAGAGCAAACACTACTGCTCCCAACTCCAAGTCATGAGTCGGGTAGTTCGCTTCGTGAGGCTTCAGCTGCCTTGAAGCGTAAGCTATGACCTTGCCGCGTTGCATCAGCACGTCACCCAACCCCTGATATGAAGCATCACAATAAACCACCAAATCTTCCATACCCTCGGGCAAAGTTAACACAGGAGCCTCGCATAAACGTCTACGTAGCTCCTCAAATGCCTTCTGCTGCTCTTCACCCCAACTGAAAGCTGCAGTTTTCTTCGTCAGTCGAGTCATAGGCAAGGCAATCTTGGAGAAATCTTGGATAAATCTCCGATAATATCCTGCTAACCCGAGAAAACTCCGCACCTCGGTGGGAGTTTTCGGCACCTCCCACCGCATTACCGCTGAGATCTTGGCCGGATCGACCATGATACCGTTCTGATTCACGACATGTCCTAGGAATTGGACCTCTCGTAACCAGAATTCACACTTGGAGAACTTAGCATAAAGCTTCTCCCGCCTCAACACATCCAAAACTTCCCGCAAATGCATCTCGTGCTCTTCTTTCGTCTTCGAATATACGAGGATATCGTCGATGAATACGATCACCGAGCGATCCAGCATCGGGCTGCATACCCTGTTCATGAGGTCCATGAACGCTGCTGGTGCGTTGGTGAGTCCGAAAGGCATCACCACGAACTCGTAATGGCCATACCGCGTACGGAAGGCCGTTTTCTCCGTATCCTCACCTCGTACCCGCATCTGATGATACCCGGATCTCAGGTCAATCTTAGAGAACCACGAGGCTCCCTGCAACTGATCAAACAAGTCGTCAATCCTTGGCAGAGGATAACGATTCTTTACCGTAAGCTTATTCAGCTCCCGGTAATCAATACACATTCGTTGAGATCCATCCTTCTTCTTCACGAACAAGATCGGAGCTCCCCAGGGTGAACAACTCGGCTTAATGAACTCTTTCTCGAGAAGCTCCTGCAACTGATCATACAGCTCCTTCATTTCCGGTGGAGCCAGGCGATAGGGTGCCTTGGCCACCGGAGCAGCACCCGGAATCAGATCGATTCGAAACTCCACCTGTCGTTCGGGAGGTATCCCCGGTAGCTCGTCGGGAAACACATCGGCAAACTCCCTCACGACTGGCACATCTTCGGCAGTCCTCTTCGCCTCGACACTACGCGTGTCTATCACATACGCCAAGTACCCCTGACCACTATGCTGAAGGTGTCTCCGAGCCCTCGCCGCGGAACATATTGCTGTAGTCCGTCTGGGCGAGTCTCCCTGAATCAACAACTCTCCCCCGCTTGGGGTTCGAACCCGCACTTGCTTGTGGCGACAAACAATTTCCGCATCAAACGCGTCCATCCAATCCATGCCCACAATCACACAAAGCTCTCGCATAGCTATCGGAATCAAGTCTATGGGAAACCTCACACCCGAGATTTCCAACGTGCATCCCCGATACACATCCGTAACCGTCAAGGTCCTATCATCGGCAACCTCGACTACCAAAGGGCATCCTAACCGTCCCACCACTCGGCCCAAACTCTCGTTAAAAGTGCGAGACACAAATGAATGAGTAGCCCCGCTATCAAACATTACAACCGCAGGCACCGAGTTAACTAGAAACGTACCTATCATACAATTAACAACAATATAAATAAAAGAAACAAGGCATGAAAAGGAAGGACGAAAAGAAAGAGGATGATAAAACATACCTGTCACCACCTTAGGCGTCGCCTGTGCCTCTTCCACCTTCAGCTGGTGGACTATACCTCGGGCTGCCTCTGTCCCCGGCTGACCCGTGCGACCGTCAGTGATGCGCAGTGGGGCATTTGCAGGAGCCCTCTGTGCACCACCCCCATCAGCTGCTCTCGCATTCGGACAATTGGCCCTCACGTGGCCCGTCTGCTTGCAGCTAAAGCAGATCATCAGTGGCGACTTGCAATCCCGGCTGAGATGACCGGACTGCCCACACTTGAAACACCCGACAGTCTTCTTCCCACTAGTATCCCTGGGTTTAAACCCACCACTCCTCGAACTCCCGCGCGAATCAGAAAACTTTGACTTCTTTTGCACCGCTGAGATTGGCGTCACTGCCTGTGCTGCCTTTCTCTTCTTGGCTTGGGTCTCTAACTCCAGCTCTCTTCTCCGGGCTGCATCCATCATTGCTGACAAAGAAACGTACGGCACTGTGCTCACGAATTCTCTGATCTCGGTACGTAACATATCCTTATACCGAGCCATCTTCATTTCCTCCGAAGCGGCATACTGAGGACAAAACAGCGCCATCTCAGTAAATTTCTTGTTCATCTCTTTAACAGTCTCCGTGGTCTGGGTTAGTTCCAAGAACTCCTTTGCTATCCGCTCCATCTCTACCGGAGGCACGTATTCGGCACGGAACCGAGTAACGAACTCCTCCCAAGTAAGGGTAGTACGCTCGGCAAGAGTCAGCGCTGTGGCGCACCAATCCTTCGCCCCATCGCGAAGCAAGTTCACAGCAAAACGGACCTTCAGATTATCCGGGCAGCCGCAGGTCAAGAAGGCACACTCCATATCCGAAATCCAACGCATGCTAATAATTGGGTTCGGGTCTCCCTTGAACTCCGGGGGAGAACAGGCAGAGAGATCCCGATACTGGAACTCTCGATTACGGGGCTGTCCCCCAGCAGGCGGCGGAATCGCTGCAATGCGCTCCTCTAACAGAACCGTCACCTGATCTTGTATGGCGGTGATAATCTCGGGGATTGCCTCCCCGACCGCATGCGCTACCTCCGCTGCAATCATCTCTCGGATTTGCTCCTCCGTGATCCCCGCCTCAGTTCGCGGCTAAGCAGTTAACACGACGATTGCGAAAATTTCGATCAAGACCTTGATTTGAAATAGCGGAAATAGCGATGAAATAGCGGTGAAATAGCGGTGAAATAGCGATAAAAATAAAATTAAATATGAATATATATAATATATATATATATATAAAACATATAACTTAAAAACTTAATAGAATAATGATCAAAAAAAATTCAAACCACACAAATAACATAGATCGCTACTGGATGGAGACTGGATGGAAGCAGAAAGTCGATGGAAGCAAGGCAGTAAGCAGAAAGTCGATGGAAGCAAGGCAGTAAGCAGAAAGTCGCATTTGATTTGGGAAGATTAGGTCAAAGAGTGAAAGATTAATGGTCAAAAGGTTTGGATAAAAACCCAAAACAAATAAAGACTTAAAGAGGCCCAGAACTTGATTAAAAGTAGCCCAAAACTTATTAAAAACCAAAAACAAAGTCCAAAAGAATTAAAGAAGCCCCAAAAAAAACCCTTAAAAAAATTTCGGAAATTTCGGTCAAATTTCGAAGTCAAATTTCGGAAATTTCGGTCAAATTTCGGAAATTTCGTCGCTATTTTCGACATCGCTATTTTGGGTCGAAATTTAGGACCGAAATTTCGATAAGGGTCGCAAGTGTCGCTATTTTCGCTATTTTCGCTATTTCGTCGCTATTTCGTCGAAATTGACTGCTTAGGTTCGCGGCTCAGTCGCGTTGCTCCTCCTAGTGATGGCCATACTAGAAAGAAGAAAAACATACAACGAGTTATTAGTACCTAATAACTCACCTCAACAACACTCACGCTCAGCTCCTTGGATTCCTCGCGACTTTCCCGTCTCGAGCACTGATCCTGTGCTTCCGGTAGTAGGAGCTCTACTACTACCTTCCACACCTATCATCGCTCGTTCCGAGTCCCATCCCGAGGGGTCCAAGTAGCTTCTCGCCGCAATTACACACATATGCCCGCACCGGCATATATACTCTCTCTTCCTAGCTCTCTAGGAATTCCATCCCAATCACTACCCTTGCTACTACCGAATCCCCACTAATCATAAAGAGTGGCCTCGCGAATACCCGATTACATGCAGTGCAAAACAAATAGGCAGTCGAATACAAGATTCTATCCTAGAACGGTTGGACTCAAACAAGAGCTGCGCAATAGAACTAAATCGAATATTCTAAGGCTATAAGTCTCTTACTGCATACAACCTAGAGGGCATTCACTTAGTAACCTATCATAATTAGCATAAATTCCTAATAGCAAGCAGTTCAACATACCGCATAGTGTCAACAACAGGCAATCTAGCATGCATACTCTATGATCTAGAAAGCAATAAAACACTAAGCATTGTACCTTTCCCTTCGGCTCCGGCTGACGGTACACACTGCGCCTCCGATCACCGTTCCTCGAACGGGTTTTTACCTTTTCTTTTATTTCCAAAAAGTTTTAATAAAGAATTTGAAAATTTCCCAGCCGCAACTTGAGACCAAACACACCGAGGTGCGTTTGATTCACTCAAGCTGTGCTCTGATACCAAGTTGTAACATCCCAAAATTTCAAGAAAATTAAATTTTTTAATTAAACGCTTCATATATAAAAACTCATTAAATAACCCCAACATATTAATTGCAAAATCATAAATGTTGTTCAAGTAATCAGAAACCAGCGGAAACAATGTTCAATAAATAAAACTAATATCAGCCAGCTCATCCTGCGCGCCAGTGTGTACCCGTCACGCCTTAGAGCCACTCGTACCTGAAACCACAGTTTATTGGGAAAAGGGTAAGCACGAAGCTTAGTGAATTCAAACACCATAAATAATACAGTTATTCCACACTACCCCTAAACAGATAGTGACACATAAACAATCACACAGGTCTACGAACAAATCATAAACATGTATATTCACAACCACCCGCCTAAAAGGCACCAGTCGGTCCCACCGACCACATGATAACATCTTCGGCCCCGCCGAATCCTCGGTCCCACCGAGTCTCTACGCCCCGCGTATAAAACCTCCGGCCCCGCCGGACCCTCGGTCCCACCGAGTTAACATGGCAACATAGTATCAACTAGACACCCCACTATCTAGTCCCACAATACAATCACATAAAGCTACCACACACGTACTACAGCAATGATAAAATAACTAATATTAGATATAGTGAGAGAACTCACCTCAAATGCGCGCCTAGCTTAATCAACACAAATCAAGCTTCACAATTACGGTCACTTTCCAGCACCTAAACGCATGTTAAAACGTGTCAATACGAGACTCGGACCCTATGACACGACACACGCTTAAACCGTCACTAAAACTAATTTCCGTTCCCACAAAACAGGTCTGTTCGGGACCTGTTTCGACCCCTTTAAACCCAGAAAAATCCCAATATTATTTCATGACTAGAAAGTCCTCTGAGTTAGGGTTCCAAGGACATAATATACGCCTCCTAACGATTTTTCTACAATTTATTATGAATTAAATACGAACGGTTACCAAAACTGCCAGTTTTCGGTCCAGCCTGCACAAACAGCCCAATACAGCCTAGCTACGGGCTTAATCAGACTTTCGGCAAAACACGAAAAACCTTCCCAACTCGATTAGGGAACTTTGGGCACCAATTTCACCCCAAAACGAGTTACGAGCAGAAAGTTACGGCTTTCGCAAAACCGAGACAGATTCCAGGATTTTCACATGAAATGACGAACCGCAGAACTTGCGACCACTTTTTCTCCCAACTCGAGGCCGAACCAGTTTTCCGCTACAACACAGAAAGCGTGCCCGGTCCCGAGCTCGAAGCGTGGGCGCCATTTTCGGCTCAATCGGAGTTACGACGGAAAAGTTATTGCCGTCACAAAACAGGGGCTGAACCATATTTTCGCATAAAAGTGATTTTAGAACCGACGGTTTAAACTATTCGGCTTAAACGATTAAGTCACGGGTTAAGGGCTCTATAGTGACAAAGGTCTGGTCACACCACGCGCCACCCACTGCCATCTCCGGCAGTGGCGGTCGCCGGTGGCGACCGGCGGCGGCTCCTCGGCGATGACTACACAACACACTCCGCACCCTCTCGCACCTCCGACCTCGCTCTTTCTCGATCGTCTTTGCAACCCAACAAAACTCACCACAGCATCACCATCTCCGGTGGTGATACCACAGTCGCCGCCTACAGCGGCCAAGGCCGCCGCGACGCGGCTGTCACGGGAGAAAACCGACGAGGAAGACAAGAAAACAAGAACGAGAGAACGGAACTTACCTTCGACGACAAAACGGTGGCGGCAGTGGCTGCGCTCCTCCTCCGGCGTCCTTCCCTCCGGCGATCAGTTCTTCTCGCCGCCGATCTCTCTCTCTAACCCTCTCTCGGTTTCTTCTCTACCTCTCTCTCTCTCTCGTTCCCTACTCACAATCGCATACACAAGACCAAAGGCAGTAGGGTTATCGAAGGGTTTGGGTTTTGCTTGGCTTTCACGAAAACAAGAAACGGGAAAGGGAAACCGGCCATGGGCCGTGACCCATGCAACTCTTTCCAACAGTTTCACTTTAGCCCCCCCAACTACACCTATCTTACAATCTTCACTAAACGACATGCATTCTAACATTTTTGGTCCTTTTTGACACCAAAACACTAACCACAAACAATTAAAAGTAAACACTTTAATTAATTAAAATTAAACAAAAACGTACCGGGACACGGGCTTTACAATATATATATATAAATTAATATTATAGACATCAAGTTCTTGTCCACCGGTTAATGTTCAACGAAATCTCTACTGTTGCTTCTTCAAAAAGGCACCAAAATCAAAGGTGAGTCTTCAAATCTTCAACGAAATCTCTCATATAATAACTCTCATACTTTGGTTTATTGTTGCTTCTTCAAACTGCTTCTTCGAGAGTGGTAGTTTAGGTTGCTTTTTACAAGTCGACAGATGATGTTCGTTTTCTGGTAGTTTTGGTTTTTTTTTCCATTACTGGTTTTCACTCTTCTTTTTCTCGAATATTATTGTTTTTTATACTCTGTTTTTAATTCATTGTTGTTGGTATTGCTGCATTTTGCCTTATTGATTCCGTTTTTGTTGTATTTGCCTAGATGTTTGGATGTTGGTTTTCGGCATCTTTTACTTGCATCATTCATGGAATTTATTGTGAATTGCTCTTGCTTTAACCTACTTTTGCAACTGTTCTTGCTTTAACCTACTTTTGCAATGTTTCTTTCATTAGCCTACTTTTGCAATTTTAGATTGTTCTATGTTGTTTGACAGGTGATCCACTTTATGTTACTGGTGGGAAACCCAAGTATGTTGCTCCTGAAACTATCGAAGAAATGCTTGTCGAAGATGATACTCTCAAAAGAATAAGTAAATGGGCAAAGTTTTTTTTGTTTACGACAACGGTTTTTATGGGTTGTTTGGTTGATCTTACCTTTGCCCATTTTATTGTCAATGTAGCAAAACAATAGCTTTCTCACAGACTGATATTGCGGATGGATAAATGAAAAGAGGATCCAAAAGACGAAGATCTCTAGCCGGAAAAGATTGTAATTCACATTTGCAATGTTTTGTATTGTAAAATATATATTTTTGTAGTTTATATTTGCGAAGTGATATATAAGCAAGATGTTTTATTAAATTATAACATTTATCAAAAAGTTAGTTCATTCACCATTTGTTGTTGGTGAAACCCTGCGTTGTAGTATTGGAGCTAGGAAATTTTTATTGTTGCTCATATTAGTTTTTCTATACCAGATATGGAAATGTTCCAGATATGCAACTTTATGGTTTCATAAGCATGAAGATGAGATGATCAAGTATAAGCCGATTTTGAGTTACAAGTTAGTTACTCAAATGAGTTAGGTTTTACTTGGTTTTTGACAAGAAGAAATGATACAAATATCAAATAGGAGAGAAATCAATAATTGACGAATTTTTTTTACTAATGAACCAATAGCTAACGTTAACTTAATCTACTAAAAATAAGGGAGAATTATCTAAGGTCGATTTTAGATCCTTTAGATATGTAGAGTTACGGCAGTTGCATTAGGTGGTTCTCCCTTACTACAGAATTATGGCGTGTGATTTATAGTTGCATTACTTACAGACTAATGTAATATATGTCAAACAAAACTCACTAAGGGACAGTTCGTTTGTGGCTTAATGGGCTGTATGGTGGATATGGCTTATTTGCACATCCATATGTAGGTGTTCAGTACCGGCTTATTTGGTCAGCCCAAGGCTGAACTGGCTAGCTAAAAAACACATGTCCTTTACATTCAAACCTCAGTATTCCATCTATGCCCTTCACATATACACCCTCTAACCAAACAAATAACATAAATCCCTTGATAGTTTCCTTTAATCACCGTCGCCTCCCACTCAGTCTCCCTGGTTTTTTTTTTGTTGCCATCGAAGCCCTTCCACCACATACCATCGAATCCTTTCTGCATCACATACTATCGTTGGTTTTCATTTTCCAGTGGCATACTGCGCCACATACCTTCGTCGGCGTCATCTTCCCGTCGCTACCATCTGTAACACCCCATATTTTCTTTCTCTTGTAGTTGTAGTGAATAAATAAGAGTTTGGGGGCCTTTGTGTGAAACTTGAAAACTTATGTGCCAAGAGGGTGAATAGAAGAAGTGTTAAGATGAAAACCCTCATTTTCTTTCATTTGTTCTTAGTGTCGGCTGGGAATTTAGGAGAAGGGAGGAAGAGCTCATCCATGGTGAGAGGTGAGGAAGAAGGATGGCATCTTTGGGAGTGAAGACTTCATCTCCTTCAAGGTATGGTTAATCTCCCTTCTTTCTCATTATGTGGCTAGTATGGTTAGTGTTTTAAGGTTTTGATAAACCAGGGGATTGTGATTTCTAATCAATGGGAAACGAGACAAATGATTTTGGGATTGATTCCCTATGAGTTTTGATCAATTCAGTAAGAAACTTCATCATTTTTGCTTGGTAATCTCCACTTTTCTATGGATTGAGTTTTTGAGTTTTGGGGTTTTAAATCATGAATCAATGGTTGGGTTTTGGATGGTTTTGGTTAGATTAAATGATGTTTTGATGTTTGGTAATTGTGGGGAAAGGATCCCTTATTTCATTTTGGAGGCTTATAATCGAGTTGGGATGAGTTGGGGTTAAGAAAGGGTGAGATTTCGGACTGAAATTGTTGTGCAGAGTTGAGAATGACGAACAGGTTTGTCCCGCGGTTTGCAAACCACGGGACAAGTGGCGTAAGTCCCTGTTTTGTGCACCATCTTCGATTCGCTTCGTGTTTCGGGTCTAGAATCGAGGCATCGTTTGGGGGTTTGTTTTAGGGGCTTAGTAGGGATGTTTTGGGATGTAATTAGATGGTTTAACACCATTTTTATGACGCCCAATTCAGGTGTTCGGTTTGAACTAAAGTGGGTTTCGGAGCGTGTGTCGATGTGCGAATGCTAAGGTGAGTTCCCTTACCTTCTTTGTGTGAATGAAATGTTTTACGAAAAGTTTTCATAACTGATTATGGTTACGAGTATGTTGACCTGATTAAACTATTTGAAAGGTTTTATATTACGTGATGTGAAATCGTTTATTAAAGCATGCGAGTTGTTTATACGTTCATTTCTACGTAAATGTTGATTGCATGCTGTTGGGATGTTGTTGCTATGTGTGGAGTCGGGTTGTACAGTGGAGAACTATTATTGATGCCCGAATGTCGTGCCTGGCTTTGTAAGGTGATGAATGTCGTGCCTGGCTTTGTAAGGTGAATGCCGTACCTGGCTTAATAAGGTGATGAAAATTGAGACCACTGTGCAATACCCTTATGTGGAGTCGAGCTTTTGAATTGGAATTTCCGTTTATTGTTATAACGGTTGAATGTTTTATACTACTGTTTGTGTAGAACTATTTTAAAGAGGGAATTCACTAGACCTCATGGTCTAACCCTCGCTTTTCAAAAACTAAAACCATTTTCAGGTGCTAGTCGTGTATGGAGTTTCATCCAATGACGATGGAAGGTCGTGTCGTGGTAGAAGAGCTAGAGGCTAGTAAAGACTTGTAGATTACCGTTAGGCTTCCTGTAGTATCTCGGTTGTGAAGGTGTTTCCGCTGCTAGTTTAGTGTAGAACTTATGTAAATTATTTGTGTTGGGACCGTTTTTGGTTGTAATATTGTTTAATGTTATTTTATGGAAATTGGGTTGTTA
Organism: Saussurea involucrata; assembly: GCA_033807775.1. Classification (NCBI taxonomy): domain Eukaryota; kingdom Viridiplantae; phylum Streptophyta; class Magnoliopsida; order Asterales; family Asteraceae; genus Saussurea; species Saussurea involucrata. The sequence continues at coordinate 35,980,118 of CM066323.1, forward strand.
CAAATGGTATCAGAGCCATAGTTTAAGGGATTTAGGTGACCGGATGGGCCTAAACTTAAACTGTGGAGTAGAGTGGGACACAACTGAGATATAGGAAGCCATTAGGAAAGACCGTAATCATAGGATATCTTGACAATGGTAGTGAGAACTCTCATGTGAGGTAAATTCAAATAGCATCTGGCCAATGCTATTATGGATTTACAGGTGCATGGGTGTAATAAATCGCTATTGTCAGGATGAGTGGTGAGCGTGGCAGTATGTAGAAGGTTCTAACCTTGTATATGATAGCAAAGAGATGATGTGTCATGGGAGATCCCTTGTGATGCGATGTTGGTAACTTCTAGAAGAAGTGTTGTCTGGAACGTTAATGAGCTGTCTAGAGGTAAACTCTCTGGGATAGGAAGTGAGGATTATGTTGGCATCTTGAAAACCTTCAATTCAAGATCGAGTGAGGGAATCTAGTATTGGATTCTTTAGTCAATCGGTTTAGTGGCAAGGTTAATGATTGCAAGAGATCGGTGTTGTTTTGAGGTATGTATAAGAATAGAAGGTGAGATAAGTGGTCAATTGTTAAACCATGTTGAGTGGTCGATTAAGTGGGCTGTGAAGCACTTGTACTTCATGTCGTAGTGAAAGTAAGAAAGCGGTTGTTGGTCATAGTATGGTGTCAGTGAAAAGTTAAGTGAGTGCAACGATTAACCTGGTTAGAGCGAGTAGCCTTCAATTGCATGTTGAATTCTTGCATTATGTCAGTAAATGTATTACACTAGTTCTTTCATGATTAAAAGCATGTACGTGCATAACAAATTTTCCTTATTTTGGGAAATGAGTTGACGTATTTTTTTTAAAGTAAAAGAAAAATTTGTTTTCATCATACGATAAAGCTTTGAACTTAGAAATCTACGAATCATTGCACGCTTTTATTTGTGGAGAGAATCTTCGTTACGAAAATATTGAAAACGTTTTATTGCAAGGTTTTGTTTTATAAACAAATGAGTATTGACACGTTATTATTAAATGAACGAGTGTTGGAGTTGACAAACCCACTTTGGGTAAGTGATTTCGTTCAAAAATTTTCCAGTCGTATGTGAAAGGGTTTCATTGGAAACAACCGTAGTGTCGGCATCGATTCAGATGGACAAGGTTACGAACTATCGTAAGAGTGCCTGTGAGCGATCCTTGTGATCGTTGTGTTTTACTATTCATCTTGAGTGGTGTTGTTTCATGCATATTCAAGCTTGTTTTATGATTTTGTATCTATGGGGTCTTTTAAAAGAGTGCAAAATGATTTCAATCGTTGTGTCATCGTGCATGAAGGCTATGAACTCGCTAGGTCGGGAAGGGTATTACGATTTAGGTTGAGGAAAGGCTTTGGGAGTGGAATTGTCAGTTGAATAAGATGTGGTCGAGTTATGACCTTAGTGTTTCCGTTAGAAGAGGTGGGTGAATACCGGGAGCCTCGGGCAGTGAATTCAGAATGTCGGTATGATTGTAGTTTGAGCTATGGCTTAGTTATGTGAGAATGGTTTTATTTGCGGTAAGATTTGAAATGGTCGAAGTGATTCTTTTGGTAGAATAGTAATAAGTAGCGTTACGTTACTTGATGTGATGTTATCGGCTGTGAGTCTGAGTACTACGATAGGTTGGTAATTAGATTTTTGCACTAAGAAAGGTCTTGTGTTTTTCCTCGAGTGAGATCGGTGGGGTATAAGTTGGTTATGATGCGTTGGACGAAGTGGGTTCTGTTAGGAATCCTAGAGGGTCAGAAAGGAATGGAATCATCATCATGTAGTCCATTGATATGGAGATTTGTGGCTGTGTAACATGCCTCAAGTTAGAGGTGTTGTCAGGAGATTGAACGTGAGAATGAAACCGTTGTGTGTGAACGGATGAGGTCGTCCGAGAATGTGTAAATGATATGGTACAGGAACACCTAGTGAGGGCATTGGGAGAACGGAAGATCACTATGTGGATATGATGCCTTTGAGGTTTTAATGATTCGCTTATGCGTAAGGTGTATAGCATAGGGGAGATGGATAATGAGGGGTTAACGAGAACTTGTTCGAGGAGTTAGGAGAAGTAGATTCCTTCGAGAATCCCTGTCTGTCGTGAGGCGGCTGGACTTTAGTATGCCGATTGTCGATGTTGAAATCCATGGCCGATTTGTTGGATGGTTGTCAGGAGGCTGGCATTGGAGAAGTAACTATAGTGTGGTTATCTTGTTGAGTTTTCTTGCAAGGATGTAAGAAGTTGTTCGGGGAAAGGTGTGTATCCGGCATGACGCCGGATCACCTTGTGTGAGTGTTGCGGAAGTGAAAGATCGTGGTTGCATAAGTAATTTCCTATGGGGTTTGAAGATCCCTATAAGAATGAGATGTTAGGGTAATCGAAGCGGGTGTGCTTTGAATAGTTGAACTTGACAGGTGGTTCGTCTAGACCCAGGAAAGACTAAGTCGGGAAACGATTTTACTTCAAATGAAATGGTGTTATGGGTAGCATGAAGGAAGTAATATCTTTAGTGTGTGTAAAGGAATCATGATAGCTTATTTGCAATGTGGTCGCGTGGTGCGATAGTGGCGTGAGGATGTGGTAGCACTTGGTACCGAAGGAACGTGTAAGTCATAGATGTAATGATGGTTTGTCGTATTATTGAAGTAGTCAAACGTGGTGAGTAGGCTCGATTGAAGTGTGTGGATTGGTAGGCAATATACGTTAATGCTAGTTTGAGATCTGGAGATTGAGTTGCGGTTGGTGACTGGATGAAAGGAGAACCCTTGTTCTTCTCGATCCCATTGGATTTTGGATGAGTCTTCATACTCCACTCGATTGTCGAAAAGGGTGTTGTATCCGTTAAGCAGTGGTGCTTCGTCATGGAGTTTAGTCAGGAGCGTTGGAGCATACCGTGGATGTAAAGAAATGCAATGAGTGGGTCGACTGTTTTGGAGAGTTAGGAACTCGTGGTAGCTCTCGGTGTTAAGTATCTTACGAGAACCTGGCTAAAGGTCATGATTGATGATTTTGGAGAAACCGTTCTTTTGGACGGTAGCGTGTGTGTTGGGCGTTATGTGTAAGCACGAGAGGAAATGATGACGGTATGATAGATCAAGTATAGACAGGATTGCAGTAAGAAGATGTCGTGGGACACTGGAAATACGGACTATAATTAGAAGACTGTTAGTTGAAAGGCATAAGAAAAGGGGTCGTTATGTGTGTCATGGTTAAAGAGTTGTGAAATCTAAATTCGTGCGGCCAGTCTGGAAAACTGGCACATGTTAGCGAGTCGTTGTTATAAAGCATCTTAATGTGGTCAAGTTAGAATGGAAACAGGTGGTCGAATGTGGTGCTCTGGTTGAGAGACCGTGGGTTAGATGCGGTATTGTCGGGGATAATATTTCACATGAGCGTGTCGTTCAGTATTCGATTAATTGAGATAGTTTGAGTGAGCTTGGTCACTCCTCCTTGTGGGAGGGCAAGTGAATTTTGGTGATAGTTCCTAATTAGTGAAACCATTCGGTGGATTTGGTGAGTAATATAATCGTGTATAGAAACGAGTTATGGCTTAATGATTGTTGTAAGTTTGGACCGTTGATTGGTAACTGTTGTGGCACGTGTGATCGGTGTGATTTTGGGGAGACGTAAATTGTGCCAGGCGAAAGCTGTATTGGTGGGATGGTGTTCTTCCTTTTGTTAAGAATGTTATACAGTGGTGAGAATGCGTTAACGTTATGAGGGCGATCTTGTGTAATGTCGATGAAGGGAGTGGTCAGTGTCCGTTTAGAGATTCGGGTTGTTGCGGCGTTGACCCGAGTGGAGTCGTTTTTTTTTCTTAAAAAAAGAGTATTTTGGTGTGAGTAGTATGGATGAGCGAAGAGATTGCAAGTGTGTATGGTTGGACATGCTACCGATCTGAGAATGTGGTAGTTGGCCGGGGAGCGATGTTAAAGAATACTGTACGTTGTCGGTTCTGGTCAGGAATGTATGGATAAGTGAATGGAACTAAGATAACTGGATTAGAAGGTTTGAGTATTTTAAACCTCAAGTCGGAGGAAGTAGTTAGATGGGAAATATCCTCGGGGAAGTGGAGTAGTGTGCTTCGCGAAGAATGTGAGTTGGGCCTCATTGTAATGAATTAATGGCAGTTATAGAAGGAATTAGAGAGATAATGGATGAGTCAATTGCACTCGGTGAAGTTATGGAACGTTCATGATGCGTTTCAATCCTTATTGTAGATAGTGTGGGTTGGAAAGCAGTATGGTGTGTCTTCGCAGACAATGTAAGCATTTGTGGAGTCAGATTTTGTCGTATCGTTGGAAGCAAATTTTTTGGGGCAATGTAAGTATTGGAAATCAGAAGTTAACTCCAACTTTCAGCATGTGTCCGGCAATGGAATTCCGAGGACGGAATTCTAATAAGGGGGAGGTGATGTAACACCCCATATTTTCTTTCTCTTGTAGTTGTAGTGAATATATAAGAGTTTGGGGGCCTTTGTGTGAAACTTGAAAACTTATGTGCCAAGAGGGTGAATAGAAGAAGTGTTAAGATGAAAACCCTCATTTTCTTTCATTTGTTCTTAGTGTCGGCTGGGAATTTAGGAGAAGGGAGGAAGAGCTCATCCATGGTGAGAGGTGAGGAAGAAGGATGGCATATTTGGGAGTGAAGACTTCATCTCCTTCAAGGTATGGTTAATCTCCCTTCTTTCTCATTATGTGGCTAATATGGTTAGTGTTGTAAGGTTTTGATAAACCAGGGGATTGTGATTTCTAATCAATGGGAAATGAGACAAATGATTTTGGGATTGATTCCCTATGAGTTTTGATCAATTCAGTAAGAAACTTCATCATTTTTGCTTGGTAATCTCCACTTTTCTATGGATTGAGTTTTTGAGTTTTGGGGTTTTAAATCATGAATCAATGGTTGGGTTTTGGATGGTTTTGGTTAGATTAAATGATGTTTTGATGTTTGGTAATTGTGGGGAAAGGTTTAAGACATCCCTTATTTCATTTTGGAGGCTTATAATCGAGTTGGGACGAGTTGGGGTTGAGAAAGGGTGAGATTTCGGACTGAAGTTGTTGTGCAGAGTTGAGAATGACGAACAGGTTTGTCCCGCGGTTTGCAAACCACGGGACAAGTGGCGTAAGTCCCTGTTTTGTGCACCATCTTCGGTTCGCTTCGTGTTTCGGGTCTAGAATCGAGGCATCGTTTGGGGGTTTGTTTTAGGGGCTTAGTAGGGATGTTTTGGGATGTAATTAGATGGTTTAACACCATTTTTATGACGTCCAATTCAGGTGTTCGGTTTGAACTAAAATGGGTTTCGGAGCGTGTGTCGATGTGCGAATGCTAAGGTGAGTTCCCTTACCTTCTTTGTGTGAATGAAATGTTTTACGAAAAGTTTTCATAACTGATTATGGTTACGAGCATGTTGACCTGATTAAACTATTTGAAAGGTTTTATATTACGTGATGTGAAATCGTTTATTAAAGCATGCGAGTTGTTTATACGTTCATTTCTACGTAAATGTTGATTGCATGCTGTTGGGATGTTGTTGCTATGTGTGGAGTCGGGTTGTACAGTGGAGAACTATTATTGATGCCCGAATGCCGTTCCTGGCTTTGTAAGGTGATGAATGTCGTGTCTGGCTTTGTAAGGTGATGAATGCCGTGCCTGGCTTTGTAAGGTGATGAATGCCGTGCCTGTCTTTGTAAGGTGAATGCCGTACCTGGCTTAATAAGGTGATGAAAATTGAGACCACTGTGCAATACCCTTATGTGGAGTCGAGCTTTTGAATTGGAATTTCCGTTTATTGTTATAACGGTTGAATGTTTTATACTACTGTTTGTGTAGAACTATTTTAAAGAGGAAATTCACTAGACCTCATGGTATAACCCTCGCTTTTCAAAAACTAAAACCATTTTCAGGTGCTAGTCGTGTATGGAGTTTCATCCAATGATGATGGAAGGTCGTGTCGTGGTAGAAGAGCTAGAGGCTAGTAAAGACTTGTAGATTACCGTCAGGCTTCCTGTAGTATCTCGGTTGTGAAGGTGTTTCCGCTGCGAGTTTAGTGTAGAACTTATGTAAATTAGTTGTGTTGGGACCGTTTTTTGTTGTAATATTGTTTAATGTTATTTTATGGAAATTGGGTTGTTACACCATCGTCGGCGTCAACTTCCAGTGACTACCATCGCCGACGATTTTGAATAAGTTTGGTGAAGATTCGTTTTTGGTTTTTCTTATTTAGGGTTCATAGATTTAGGTGTTCCTCCCTACTCATTCAAAAACCATATATGCTCCTTCATTTGGGTGTTCTTTTATTTAGGGTTCATAGATTCGATTCTTTTGGTTTGATTTTTGACATTAGTCTGAAAAAACCCCAGATGTCTCTTAATTGGGTCTGTGATATCAGGTTTGCGGAAGAAAACCCAAAACAGTTGAATTGAGTAGTTATTGATCAAAAATAAATTGAGGGGTATAATAGTCATTTATGTGATTTAGACTGTTTGTTCATGACAACAACCGAACAATAACTTATATGTTATGATTCAAGTTACTTTATCAATACAACTAACTTTATCCATACAGGTCTTAATGGAAAACGAACCGAACAACCCCTAAAACCCTCTTACAAGTTGTACAACAATTAGCCAAAACCCAATTTAGAGTCTAATCAACATATTCGCTAAGTGTATGCAAGATACTTTATTAAATTGGAACATTTATCAAACAATTAGTTCCTTCACCACTAAATCCTATACGATGGTTAAATAAGCAAGGGTCGATAAGATGACATTAGATTCTAGTCCATCAAAATGACATTGAATGCAATAATTTACTCGATAAAAGCTAATCGGACAAGAGTCGTCTCTTTCACTTACCGGGTAAGATTCTTGGTCATTGTCATCGTTTTTACCTGAAAAAGATTTACGATCTTTATCATCCTCTTCCAGTAAAGTAAATTAACACAGTAAACACTTATCGGATAAGCGTTTAGTAAATGACATTTATTTTATTTTTTTATCAGTTAAACTATACATCCAAAATACTACCAAGCAACAATTTATATTTTGCACAAAGTAATTCTGAACTAAATTATTCAACGTCTACCAAATACATCCTAAGTTATGATATACAAATATGTTTTCTTTGTTTACAGTAAAACTACACATTCCTCCCGCATTATGCGGGCACAAAATTAATAATCAAATATGCACCAAATTATGTATTAAATAAAGGGAAATTAATTAAAATACCCTAAGTTTGACTAACTGTTACCAAAATGCCATAAATTTTTTCCATTTTGCAAAAATACCCTAAATACCCGCGATGGATCCCGCGATCGCAGGATCCGGCTGACGTGGCACGTATTTTGGCCACAAATGCCCCGCGGAGCCCCTCAACTTTGGCCGCGGTGCACTTTTGGTCCCTGCCTGCGATCGCAGCCCGCGATGGGCCAATTTTACAGTTTTAGTCCCTGAAAATTTACACTTTTGGTCCCTGAAAATTTACACTTTCAGCCCCTGTACTTAGACGAATCTTGCATGCTTTTACTGTTTTTTTCCACAATTATTGTACTTTAAAGACCGATTTGTGGTTGAAATTCATTGGCATGTTTTCATCAATGTTAAATCAGTGTTTTTGGAATACCAGTTTGTGGATGAAATGAGAGTTTGGTTGTCATAAATGTTGGTTGTTTCATTGATAAATAGATGTAAAATGCAATCCATAATCCACACACCGATTTCATACTTCTTTCTTGATTTCTTTCTGCAATATTTTGTGTTTGAGATACTACTGAAAAAATGAGTTCATCTGTTGCAAAAGCTAAGCTATATTTCTGTTTTGATGGTGAATGGGAGCAAGATAACAATGAGTGGAATTTTGCTTATAAATCTAAGCATGGTGTAAAAGTGTCAGTAAACTATACTTATCAGAAATTTCTTGCATACGCTATGCAAAAATGTGAATCAACTCTTCTGATGTTTGCAAGTTAGTGTTTAAAAATGGCGATAGGTCATTTGTGGATTTATCCAACGATGGGGATATCTCTACTTTTCTGCACCTTGCAGTCGATTCAGAAAGGCCCCCATTACTTTTTGTGTATCCCGGCGTATCCGACGGTGACGACGACGGTGACGACGACGGTGATGACGACGGTGACGACGACGAAGACCTCCAAATAGAGCAGCCTGATTCTCAACAACAACAACCACCACAACCACACGAAGGCCGTACTGCTGGAGTTGCTGATGACGAAACCCACGTTTTCAGAACGGGTAATTCTGAAATAGACAGATCAGACACCGATAATGATGATCACGAAGAATATACCCCTAGTAGAAAATAATGTAGTCAGATAAATGACTTTTTTGATATGCCCCCTATTCTTCCAGACTCCCATACCCAGACACAAACCTACGAACCTACAGCTTATATTCGCAATGAAAGGTTAAAAGCAGGTCAGATATTCGATTCGAAGGATCTCTTAGCAAGTCAGATCGGATTCAAGTTCTTGGAAGAGGGTTTCCAAAGTCACGTGCGGTCATCTGACAAAAGCAGATACGTAGTTGAATGTGCCAGAGAAAAGTGTGAGTGGAGGTTGTACGCGATTCACACGGGTCCCAAAGGAGGGGCGATAATGATTAAAAAGTTGCACGACGTACACACTTGTACGAGGACGCAACTTAATCCCCACCACAAACAAGCCGGCAAAAAGACTTTGGGTGCGATCCTGAAAAATAAATTTCTTGATGTTAGCAGGTGATAAGTGCATAATTTATCACATTTTAAGCACTTATTTTATAGGATTTTAGTCTTATTTTAGTCTCCCAATTAGCATAATTGAGTCTTTTAGTTTGATTTTATCTTTTATTATAGTTTGGAGCTAAGTAGGAGAAATGGGTCTGTTTGTGCTTGTTTTGTGGAAAAATCTAACAGTTCGGTATGCTGTAGCAGGATGCTACAGCATGAGTCGCAGATCCAGGAAAGTCAAAGACGTCACTTCATAAACTTTTTGGTTGGGGAATCTCTAAGCAAACTCTTCAGCCCTTTTTGCAAGCTGGAAAGCAGGGGCATCTGCAGAAGAATAGATGCTTGATAGAGATCACCTCAACAAGAGCATCATATAATCTCTTTAGCTTTTGGATAAAAACCTTTGGTTAAAGAATCTTGTACTAGCTAAAGTTGACTTTAGATGCTTTTCTTTTGTATAAATAGGGGCTGAGCCCTGGTTGTTTAACACACCACTTCTTGCCCTAAGCAAGTAGTTCTTTAGTTCTAGTTCTAATTTCTAGTTTGTACTTTACTTTACTTTAAATCTAATTTCTCCTAACAAGGAAATTAGCTAGGTAGTTCATATAGCTACTTAGAAGCAATTGTTATTTCCTTTCAAGTTTTAATCTAAAACCGTTGGCACATTTGTTGTTCTTAATATTTATATTTCTGTTTGATCATCATGATTTATAGGTGTTTAAGAGCGATGATGGGCTAATTCCTGAGCTTGGGTGTAAGTAATGGTTGGGAGATAAAAGCCTTTATGTTGTGGGAGAATGCTTTCGCTATTGGCTATCGACTTTGCTATTCATCCCTTGTTTTCTAAGCTTCATTTAAGTAGTTTTCTTGACAAAGTGACACATGTTGTTCTACTTAAATGAGTTGGTCTTGAATGCAAGCCAACGTAAGATTTTAGAGCTCTGAGATGTTGTAATATCAATTTATTGTAAATTGTGACTTATATGAATCGATTAGTGGATTTTACTACATGGGTTGGGTCTCCCATTTGCGTGAGCTGCCCTTACTGGTTGGGTCTCCCTCTTTTGTGGAGCCGCCAGTAGATAGTCCGATCTAAACTCTGCAAAGAGGCTAATCTATTCAGTAGAAAAGTTGAGAACCAATGCTGCAGCATCATGATGTAGCATTCTTCCTAAGCATAATGTTGCTGTAATCCAGCCAGAACTTACACCCTTGCATTTCTTTTACTGTTTTACAAACGTTTACAAAGCTGTTACTTCACTCAAAGATTATTCCTTCGAATTCTGTTCTCGAGATCTTATTTTAAATTTGGCTTAAGACTAACCGCTTGCTTTGTTTGTCTCTGTGGGATCGATACTTGGTACTTAGTACCACTTTATTACTTGTTTTTCAGGAACGATATTGGTTTGGCATGTATACTTGTGTGCTATTCCATTGTTGATTTTAGGGATATATTTTCCACGAACCAAGTTTTTGGCGCCGTTGCCGGGGACAAAGCCAAAGTAAGAATTTTCTTAAGTCACTTTTAATTTGATTTTTCTAGTCAAAAGAATTTTGGGTTGCATGCCACGTTTGTTTCACGGTGATATATTTGAACTAGATCCGGATATTGAAAGAACATTTCATAGAAGGAGAAGGATACAAAGAACTTTATCACAATTTTTGAAACTATTGAAATGGAAGTCCCTGTATTTGGACCGAATGAAAGGCCTGAACCCCAAAGCATCATTAGTATTGCAAACTCTAGGGAGGGGAGGATTATGGACTATGTTATGCCCATGCTTGATCAGTTGCATGGTGGCATAGTTAGGCCACAGTTGGAATGTGCCCACTTTGAACTAAAACCCGTAATGTTTAATATGTTACAATCTAGTGGACAGTTCGCAGGCCTACCAACTGAGGACCCTCATTTGCATCTAAAAACTTTTATGGAAATCACTGATTGTTTCGATTTTAGTGGAGTAACTGATGAAGCCTTACGGCTAAAGTTATTTCCTTTTTCACTTAGAGATAGAGCAAGAGCATGGTTTAATTCTTTGGAACCAAACTCTGTTGAAACTTGGAATCAAATGGCTGAAAAGTTTTTGAAAAAGTATTTTCCACCAACACGGAATGCCAAGTCTAGAAATGAAATAAGCATGTTTAGACAAATGGACGATGAAGCTATTCCGGATGCGTGGGAAATGTTTAAGGATCTGTTAAGGAAATGCCCTCACCATGGCATACCCTTTTGCATACAGCTAGAGACATTCTACAATGGTTTAAGTACCACTTCTAAAGGAATGCTCGATGCTACAGCAGGAGGTGCCTTCACCCTTAGTACCTATAATGATGGTTTAGCTATTTTGGAAAAGATTGCAAGTAACAACGGTCAATGGTCTGATTCTCGTGCATTAGTACCTAGAAAACCTGCAGGTGTTCATGAAGTAGATACTTATACTGCTCTTACTGCACAGCTTGCTGCACTTACCAACATGGTTAAAAACATGTCTGGCCAGTCCAGCACTGTTGCTGCAGCATGTACTTCTGAAAATTTGCCGGATCAATGTGTACTATGTAGTGGGCCTCATACCTATGACCAATGCAATCAAAACACCGAATCTGTGAACTATTTGCAAAACAGAAATGGACAGTTTTCTAACAATTATAATTCAAATTGGAAGAACCATCCCAATTTTTCTTGGAAAAGTCCATGTTTGCAACCATCCGACGCACAAGAACCGAAAAGTTCTAACTTTCAAAAACAGCCCATGTTCCAACAAGGTCAACAATCTAACCAAGGAAGACAAAACCAACAAAATGAATCACCTGCTTCTTTGGAATCAGTGTTGAAAGGATTCATAAATCATACCAACGCAGCTATCAACAATCAGAACATAGCCTTAAGGGCTATGGAGACTCAGATTGGCCAAATTGCTAATGAGTTGAAGAATCGACCTGCTGGAACTCTACCTAGTGATACCGAGACTCCCAAGAATATAATCAAGGAGCAAGTGAAAGCCGTGTCCCTAAGGAGTGGAAGAGATTTAGTGAACACCATACCGAAGGAACCACAGACTGTCAGTGCCACAAACAAAGGACAAGATGCTACAAAGGTACCCCCTATCATTGTCTCATCTTCTGATTCAGTCCTTGGACCTAAACCAACTCCTGAAACAGTGAGAACCAAGCCTGACTTATCTGTGTTATCCCCTGTTGATAATACCCAAGTCAAGACCACTGCAGTTGATGCTACAGCACATGCTGCAGCACCAACTGACAAAACCAAAACACCTCAAACAGCAATTGAACAAGTTACACCTACTGTTTCATCCACTTCTGATCCCAAGAAGGTTGTTGTCACCCCTGTTCCACCTTATGTTCCTTATCCCCAAAGGATGAGAAATGAAAAGGAGAAGGAACAATTCAAAAAGTTTCTAGATGTGTTCAAACAATTGCATATCAACATCCCCTTGGTTGAAGCAATTGAAAGCATGCCTACTTATGCTAAATTCCTTAAGGATATTTTAAGCAGGAAAAAGAAACTAGTTGAGTATGAAACCGTAGCCTTAACTGAAGGTTGTAGTGCCCTTGTAACCAACAAACTCCCTCCTAAGCAAAAGGACCCAGGTAGTTTCACAATACCTTGTTCTATAGGAGGTAAAGCAGTTGGACAAGCCTTATGTGATTTGGGTGCTAGCATCAATCTTATGCCCTTGTCCATTTTTAACACTCTCGGAATAGGAGAAGCTAGACCTACCACAGTTACCTTACAACTAGCTGACCGGTCCATAGCATATCCTAAGGGAAAGATAGAAGATGTATTGGTCCAAGTAGACAAATTCATATTTCCCGCGGATTTCATCATTTTAGACTTTGAAGCCGATAAGGACACACCTCTTTTGCTAGGAAGACCCTTCTTAGCTACTGGTAGAACCCTCATAGATGTCCAAAAAGGTGAGTTGACCATGCGAGTTCACGACCAACAAGTCACCTTCAATGTCTTTAACTCCATGAAATACCCCGATGAGAAAGAAGAATGTTATGGCCTAAGTACTTTAGAGTCCTTGTGTCTTGGAGGAACCCTAGAGGATGAGGCAAAAGATGATGAGTTTGATGAGGATGACCTGACTATAGATGACCTAGAAGATGAGGAATATGATGATGATGAGGATTTAGAGGATAGTGATGACCTTCAATCTGCCAGTGTGCTGCAGCCTGTTGTCGCAGCATATGAAGCATTAGAGCAGACCACTAAAGAAAATCCCCTACCATCTGTTGAAGCACCACCAACTCTTGATTTAAAACCACTTCCTGCTCATCTTAAATATGTTTTTCTAAAAGATGGAGACAAATTACCTGTAATTATCTCCGCCTCTTTAAACCAAAAACAGGAGGAAGAGTTGGTCAAAGTACTTCAAACCCATACCAAGGCCATAGGTTGGACGATTTCTGACTTAAGAGGCATTAGTCCATCAATCTGTCAACACAAAATCATTTTAGAGGACAAAGATTTCAGATCTGTAGAACCACAAAGAAGACTAAACCCTGTGATGAAAGAAGTAGTCAAGAAAGAAATCCTTAAGTGGTTAGATGCTGGAATTATTTACCCCATAGCTAGTAGTTCTTGGGTAAGTCCTGTTTAATGTGTTCCTAAGAAGGGAGGTGTGACAGTTGTTGAGAATGAAAAGAATGAGTTGATCCCAACTAGGGTAGTGTCAGGATGGAAAATCTGTATGGACTATAGGAAGCTTAACAAAGCCACTCACAAAGACCATTTTCCATTACCTTTCATTGATCAAATGTTGGATAGACTTGCAGGTAAAGAATATTACTGTTTTCTGGATGGATATTCTTGCTACAACCAAATTGCTATAGCACCTGAGGACCAAGAGAAAACAACTTTCACTTGTCCTTTTGGTACTTTTGCTTTTAGGAGAATGCCTTTTGGACTATGCAATGCTCCTGCCACATTTCAAAGGTGCATGATGTCCATATTTTCTGATATGTTGGAAACTTCTATGGAAATATTCATGGATGACTTTTCTGTCTATGGGTCTTCATTTGAAGTATGTTTGAAAAATCTTGAACAAAGTCTTAAAAGATGTGAAGAGACTGATTTAGTTTTAAATTGGGAAAAATGTCACTTCATGGTCAAAGAAGGCATTGTTTTGGGGCACTTAATTTCAAACAAAGGAATAGAAGTTGATAAAGCAAAACTGGAAGTCATTGAAAATCTTCCAGAACCTACAAATGTTAAGGGAATAAGAAGTTTTCTTGGCCATGCTAGTTTTTACAGAAGATTTATAAAGGACTTTTCAAAGGTTTCAAAACCACTTTGTCTGTTACTCCAGTATGACCAACCTTTTGATTTCAATAATGATTGTAGGAAGGCTTTTAAAACTTTAAAAGAAGCTTTAATTTCAGCACCAATTGTAATCACACCTGATTGGACAAAACCTTTTGAACTTATGTGTGATGCAAGTGATTGGGCAGTTGGTGCAGTCTTGGGACAGAAAAGAGAAAAAGTTTTTCATCCTATCTATTACTCTAGCAAAACTCTAAATGAAGCACAAGTTAACTACACCACGACTGAAAAGGAGTTCTTGGCTGTTGTTTTTGCTTTTGAAAAATTTAGACCTTATTTAATGGGGACCAAGGTTACAGTTCACACTGACCATGCAGCCATTAAATATTTGATTTCTAAACAAGATGCAAAGCCAAGACTGATTAGGTGGGTGTTGTTACTACAAGAGTTTGATCTAGAAATAATAGATAGGAAAGGTACTGAAAACCAAGTTGCAGATCACTTGTCCAGATTGGAAAAAGGAAAGGACCCTCTGGTTGAAATTAATGAAAAATTTCCTGATGAACAGCTTTTAAGGCTACAGCATCATGCTGCAGCACCATGGTTTGCTGATATTGCAAACTATTTGGCTGCTGGAATTATTGCACCTGAACTCACCAAGAACCAAAGGAAAAAGTTGCTTTCTGATGCTAAGCATTATCTTTGGGATGACCCCTTTTTGTTTAAATTAGGGGTTGATCAAATTTTGAGAAGGTGTATACCTCAAGAAGATGTACCTGCAGTGCTCAAGCATTGTCATGCTTCTGCATATGGTGGTCACTTTGGTGGCCAAAGAACTGCAGCAAAAGTACTCCAATCTGGATTCTTTTGGCCTACACTCTTCCTTGATGCGGATAGTTTTGTTAAAATATGTAATGAATGTCAAAGAACTGGATCTATTTCCCAAAGACATGAGATGCCCTTAAATGGCATTTTAGAAGTTAAACTATTTGATGTTTGGGGAATAGATTTCATGGGACCATTTCCTATTTCTAGAAACTGTCAATACATCTTGGTAGCTGTAAACTATGTCTCTAAGTGGGTAGAGGTTGCAGCTTGTCATAGCAATGATGCAAAGACAGTGGTCAAATTTCTTCACAAAAACATTTTCACTAGATTTGGCACTCCTAGGGCCATAATTAGTGATGAAGGAACACATTTTGTGAATAAGATAATGAAAGATGTTTTAGAGAAGTATAACATCAGTCATAGAGTTGCTACAACCTACCATCCTCAAACAAATGGCTTAGCTGAACTCTCAAATAGGGAAATCAAGAGTATTCTAGAGAAGGTGGTCAAACCTACAAGAAAGGATTGGTCATTTAAACTAGATGATGCTCTTTGGGCTTATAGGACTGCCTATAAGTCTCCAATTGGAATGTCTCCCTATAAGCTTGTCTTTGGAAAAGCTTGCCACTTGCCATTAGAACTTGAGCACAAAGCCTTTTGGGCTTTAAAAGAGCTTAACATGAATGTTAATGATGCAGGTGAAAGGAGAAAATTGCAAATCAATGAGTTGGAAGAACTAAGGGACCAATCCTATGAGAATGCCAAGATCTACAGAGAAAAAACCAAAAAATGGCATGACAAAAGGATTATGCAAAAGAATTTTCAAGTTGGTCAAAAAGTTCTCTTGTTTAACTCTAGATTGAAACTCTTTCCGGGAAAACTAAGGTCCAAGTGGACTGGACCTTTTGAAATCAAAAATGTTTTTCCTTATGGAGTAGTCGAACTAATTGATCCAAGCAATGGATCATCTTTTAAAGTGAATGGGCAAAGGATTAAGTCTTACTTGGATGCTGCAGCAACTACAGGGTCAACCTCTGTAGTGCAACTCCAACCTCAGTAATCCTTTTGTCTAGGGAGTCCCAACAGTCCAATGTAAATATGTAAATAGTGTTTTTAATTTTTAATAGTGCAGGTATGATAATGTGTGTGGTAATGTGCAAAAAATCGAAGTTGATGAGAAAGGGAAGATGCTACAGGCTGTTTGGTTACAAGAAATCGGATTTGAGGGTCATTGTTTTGGTTATTTAAAAAAATCGGTTTCAAAGAAAAAAAATATAATAACCAAATAAAAGGACAAGGTGTGAATAGTATTCCTTCAGTAAAATGAGAGAATCAAATTGGTTTTAAAAAAAAAGATAAGTACATAATGGAAAAGTTTTGGTTATGTCAAGATTTTTTCATCATGACTTTTCAAAGCCAACTAAACCAAGTACTAGACTTTATCTTTAAGGAATATTATTTCATCTCAACACCCTAACCATTTCCCTAAAATCTGGTTCATTTTTCGTTCCTTTTCAACTAGAAGCCCAAACTCTTTTTGAAAATACACTGGAAACCAATTTAGGCGGTTGGGTTTTAAGAAAGCAAACCTTTCAGCTTCTTCTCATTTTTCACAAAGATATTTTAACTGTGTGTGTGTGTGATCCATTCTCGTCGACGATCTCCATGGCCAACGACGAAGACAAAGGTTCAGCCCCAAAGAAGCTCGCCTCTGCCATCTATCAACGAAGGAAGACGCGATCCTCTGCTCAGAAGACGCCACCGAAGACGAAGAAGAAAGCTGCTGGTGTTGTTTTCCGATCACCGGAAACTTCGCCGGTGACGAGCAAACGCCAGAAAACCACCGAAACGGGCAAAGGAAAAGGTAAGTCTAATGCTACTCCATCCCCCCTGTTTCTGAAGAAACCAATGAAAACCCAATGTGGAAGAAGCTACTGTACCAGAAACTCAAAACCCACCCATCCCCACAAATGTCGAAACCCACAGAACCCTACAATCCCTGGACCTAAACAGAACAAACCCAAATACCCCATTGAACCAAGAGGAAGACTCCAATGTTTTTTATGATGCTCAGAGCCAAACTGAAGCTTTGAGGGTACGAACACATGCAGAGTTCGATATGAACATGCCACCTGTACAACCACCTCAACCTACACCAAATACCCTAAACCCACTCTCAAAATCACCTACCACTGTGTTGGACACTTCTGTGTTTGACACACTCATCCCAGAAACAATAACCATGAACATCCCTATGTCACAGCATGATGCTGTGACAACATCTGTGATACAACAACCCCCATCGCTGGTAATGCAATTCCTCCATGATGATAATGTGGACAGATTGTTAAACCCTGGCAATCAAGAGATTGAAGAAGAAGCCAGAAGGGTAGAACAGACCAGAAGAGAGGAAGAGGGAGAACTAAATAGAAGGGAAGAGGAAGATAGAGATATAGAGGAAGGAGATTCTGGATGGGGAAATGTAGAACCAGAGACTGAAGACCCTACTGTCGAGGATCTGGTTAGGAAGAAGAGTGTGGTTAAAAAGGGTAGGGTGAAGACTACGGCTACAAAGAAGGTTTCCACTAAAAGAAATACTAGGTCCTCCAAAGGGAAGGCCTCAACATTTAGGCCTGTCCTAGAGGAGCCCATTATAGAAGAAGCTGAAGCTGTGGAAACTGAAGTACAAGAGGATGATGAGGGGATGACTAGCAGGCAAATGGGGGAACGAAATTTCAGTTCAGAGGAGGCAGAGGAGTGTTATGAGTTGCTCAAACTGAAGAATGGCCATTTAGACAAAGGTTTCAGTCCAAAGGCCATTGAGAAATCACCATTCATTGCTGAGGTGATAGATGAGTTAGGCTGGGAGGAATTATGCAAAGTCCCACCCAAGCACAACATTGATTGGGTGAGGGAGTTCTATGCAGAGGTGGCTGCCAATAGAGGAAATGAGGTGAAGGTTAGAGGAAAGAAGGTATCTTTTACGGCTGAAAAGATAAATAATGCATATGATCTAACACCACCTGCAGATTATGTGTATGCGAAGCTAATGAGAAGAGCATCTGCTGCTGATGCCAAGAGAATCCTTGGAGTCATTGCCAACCCTGGTGCAGACTGGAAAGATGGGAAAGAGGGCACCAGGGTGTTGGATACACATTTCTTGAAGCCACAAGCAAATGTCTGGTTTCATCTGATTAGGCATACTATACTGCCCACATCACATGATACCAACATTGCCTCTGAAAGATGTCTGCTCATTTACTGCACTATGGAGAGGAAACCATTTGATGTTGGTCATCTCATCAACAAAAGTATCAAGGCCTGTGCTGCGAAGCCTAAGGGTGGATTATGGCATCCGGCCTTAATCCACACCTTAATGGAAAAAGCCAAAGTTCCAAAGTTTGATGAAGATGAGTTGATCAGTAAGAAGGCTGCTATGGACATCATAGCAATTGACAGAATCATGCGGAACCAAGTGAAGAGGAAGGGAGATGAAGCTGGTCTAACCAAGAGAGCTACTGGGGATCATGCTGCAGCATCTGCTGCAGCATTGGATCCCAGCTCAAGCAGTCTGGATGCTACTGCTTTTGCATCATTGGTTAAGATGATGGAAGAAAACCAGCAGAAATTGATGGCAAAGCTGGATGACCAGGAGAGTTTTTGGGAAGAAAAGATGAATACCCAAAGGGATGATATAGTGGCTGAGTTTGAAGAGAAGGAGATAGCAATGGGAAGAAGGATTAAGAGGCAAGAGAGAGAGCTGGCAGAGCTGAGGAAGGACCTTGCCTTGCACAGGCAATGGGAGAAACGCAAAGAAGATGTGGTGATGGCAGAATGGGAAGTTGATCACCTAGAGGCTGCCACCAACATACCACCATACCCTCAGGAGCTCAATACCAGAGATGAGGAGCTGCTCAAGAAGACTGCTGCAGCACCTACTCATCATGAGTAGGCAGGTTCATTTCTTTTCCCTTAGCTCCAGTAGATTTTACACTTTGTTATTTTTCATTTTCTTTTTAAAGTCCTTAGATGTCTGGGAATATTTGCTGTATTCATGTGGTAATTAGTTGAGTCTAACATGACATAGCCATAATAATTCATTTGTTGCATGCTTGCTTTCAAAATGTCAATGCTAGAACCAAGCCATGCATTCCTGGGCAGCAACTAGGCAACAAATTTTAAACTCTTGGAAATGATTTAGGCCATTTTTCTCAAACACTAAGCCTGGCAAACAAACCCCTTTGCACCCTTAGCCCTTTGTGCCTAAAATTGTCCCTCAATCAACAATGAGGACATTGTTTCTTTCAAGTGTGGGGGAGGGTTGTGTAATCTGTTTCAAGGCAGAAAAGATAGAGGACATAGTCTTCTTATCTTGTCCAATAGAAAAACACCTTTGTGATATTGGCATCACTGCCTCAATCAATTTGTGATATTGGCATTCCGGCTCAATCAAAGACCCTTCTGTTATGATATAGGTACATAGGACCAATAAAAAAAATAAAAATAAAATAAAAAATAAATAAAAAATAAATAAATCTGGCAGAAGGTAGTTACTGCAGTATATGCTGCAGCATGAAAACAGAAAGCAAGGGAAGTGAGAAAAATGAGAGAAGCCCTGAAATGGAAAAACCCAAAAAGCCCTATTGATCCTGAGTTCAGATTTGATTTTTGCCTGACAAGAGGAACATGTGCCTTGGCCTATGGTGTTGCATTGAGAAAGTTGAACAAACTTTGATTTATGAAAGGCTATGTTAATTGTTTGATGTTAGCTAATTGTATCACTTCTTATTTTTAGTTTCGCCTTTCAAATTGAGTCTTTTGATTTGTCATTTGTGTTGCTTGGGGACATGCAACAATTCAATTGTGGGGGTGTGATAAGTGCATAATTTATCACATTCTAAGCACTTATTTTATAGGATTTTAGTCTTATTTTAGTCTCCCAATTAGCATAATTGAGTCTTTTAGTTTGATTTTATCTTTGTAAAGCCCGTATCCCGGTATGTAATTTCTTTGTTTTAATTCTTTTTTAAAAGTTTTATTTATCATGGTTTCCGTTAGCGGGGTTAGACGAATTGGACCTAATAGTTAAATATGTCAAGACGTGGTTAGTTTGCGAGAATGATGTAGTGAGGGACCAAAATTGTTAAGGGGCCAAAAAGTGAGAGTTTCGGCCCATGCAACCCAAACCAAACCCTTGTATCATTTTTTTGGTGTGGTGTTCGTGAGTAACAAGAAAAAAGGGATGGAGCTCAATATTTTCGTATTTTGAAAACCTAGCTGCAGAAAACTTCTGTTTTCCGGAGATTGAACGGTCGGATCGTCGTGATTTTTGGTGAGCAGCTTCACGACATCTTCATCAACATTCTGGACGGTGGGATCGTGGTTTTGAGGTCCGGAGGTCATGGTTTCGTGGGGTTCTGCACAGCAGTAACTTTGTGGTGATTTTTCTCCATTCTTGCTCTATTTTCGTTCCATACATCTTGATGTGCTTATTTCCAAGTGTATGATGGTTTTGTATGCCTCTAGTATAATCTAGAGAAGACTTTGTATTGCTCTAATATTGGTGGTAGTGGATTTGAAGCGGCTCTAGTAGTCCCGTGGTTTTTACTCTCGATTTTGAGGGGTTTTCCACGCTAAAATTTTGGGGTCTCATTGTGGTTGTTGATTGTATGTTTGGGGGTTGTTTTTACTTGCACTTAGAATACCCTATTTGTTTGCATCCTCAAAGGTTCATTCGGGTCTGTTTGGGTTAAGTTATGGCTTAATGGGTTACTAAGCATTATTTGTCATTTTATGTGAAACTGCAGTTTCTGTCCCTGTTTTTGTATCGAGTATAACTTCTGCTAGAAATGTCGGATTGGGATGAAACCAGTGCCAAAAGTTCCCTTTATGAGTCTAGTAAGTTTCTTATGTTTTGCGGAAAAACCATTTCGGACCGTAGCTAGTGTCAAACCGCTGTTTTGTAATGAAAGGTGCTGTTTTTCGCTGTGCAGTTAACCGGTTTTGTAAAATCCATAATAAATTGTAGAAAAATAGTTAGAACGCGTGCGATATGTCCCTGGAACCCTAAGACATGGGACTTTGTGATTATGGATTAATATTTCTGGATTTATCAGTTTACAAGGGGTTAAACAGGTCCCGAACAGACCTGTGTTTTTAGAGTAAAAGCTGGAATGTGTATGTTATAATTTAGTAGTCGTGGTTTTGGGTTGGGGCGTCACTTTGACATTTGTTAACACGTAATTAGGTGGGAGAAGGTGAGTGAAGTTGGCCGGCTTGTGATTGCGGTTGCGGATACTCGCGTTGCTTTAAGGCGAGTTCTCTCACTGTGTAGTTAGGGGTTGTATGCATGTCATAGTAGTTTGTATGTACTACTGTCTTTGTGGTGTGAACTAGTTGTTTGTGGTGTGTAATATTTGATTGGTTTAAATGCTTAGTATAAATGTTTTACATTACACCTCGGTGGGACCGAGGAAGTGGAAAGAAACGTTGTGGGAACTCGGCGTGACGAGTGTGTTACATTACAACTCGGTGGGACCGAGGGCTCGGTGGGACCGAGGAAGTGGAAAGAAACGTTGTGGAAACTCGGTGTGACGAGTGTGTTACATTACAACTCGGTGGGACCGAGGGCTCGATGGGACCGAGGAAGTGGAAGGAAACGTTGTGGGAACTCGGTGTGACGAGTGTGTTACATTACAACTCGGTGGGACCGAGGGCTCGGTTGGACCGAGGTGTTGGATACATAATTACTTGTAGATGTTTACTCGTTTTATGTAACTGTGATGTTGTTGCTTATGTGCGGATAGGGGTGATGTGTATATAATTCCTATCTGTGCATGTGATGGAATTCACTAAGCTTCGTGCTTACCCCTTCCCAATATCTTATGATTTCAGGTGCGAGTAGCAGTCGGGCATGACGGTACACACGGGCGCAAGGCGAAGGCTGTTTAAGTTTAACTTTTTAAATGGGGATTTAATTATATAACTTTTCCGCTGCTTCAATTTCATTTGACGGTTTTAATTAACGACATTTATTTTTATTGTAATGGGATTTGTTAACTTATGGTTTGATTGTAACGAAATGCATTATTTTTAAAATTTTAAATTCATTGTAATTTTTGGGACGTTACAACTTGGTATCAGAGCACAGCTTGAGTGAATCAGACACATCTCGGTGTGTTTGGTCTCAAGTTGCGGCTATGAAATTTCAATTTCTTTTACTAAAATCTTTTAGAATAAAGGGAAAAGGAAAACCCGTTTGGGAAACGGTGATCGAGGGCGCAGTGTGTACAGTCAGCCGACGCTATTTGGGAAGGTACGGTACTTAGTGTATTTATTGATTTCTAGGCATAGGGTATGCATGCTAGATTGCCTATGTTGTTTACACTGTACTGTATGATGACTGCTTGCTGGTAGGAATCAATGCTAGTTATAGTAGGTTGTTAAGTGAAGGCCCTATAGGTTGTATGCAGTAAGAATCATATAGCCTTAGAATATTTGATTTAGTTCTATTGCGCAGCTCTTGTTTGAGTCCAACCGTTCTAGGATAGAATTTTGTATTCGAATGTCTATTTGATTCACGCTGCATGCGACTGGGAATTCGCGAGGCAACTCGTTATGGCTAACAGGGATTCCGTTGTAGCAAGGGTAGTGGGATGAGATGAAATTCCTAGTGAGCTGGGAAGAGTGTTTACATATGAGTATGTATGCTAGATTGCTTTCTAGAACATAGGAGTATGTGTGCTAGATTGTTTGGTGCTTATTACACTGTACTGCATGTTTGTTGTTTGCTAATAGGAGTTCATGCTAGCCTTGATAAGTTGTTAAGTGAATGCACTATAGGTTGTATGCGGTAGGAACCAAATAGCCTTAGAATGTCGGATTTAGTTCTATTGCGCAGCTCTTGTTTGAGTCCAACCGTTGTAGGATAGAATCTTATATTCGAATGTCTATCTGCTTTTACACTGTGTGCGACTGTGCATTCGCGAGGCGACTTGTCATGACTAGTGGGGATTTCGTCATAGCAAGGGTAGTGGAGTTGGGTGGAATTCCTAGGGAGCTAGGAAGAGTGTGTACATATGCCGGTGCGGGCATATGTGTGTAGTTATCGGCGAGAAACTAGTTGGACCCATCGGATGGAACTCGGAACGAGTGATGATAGGTGTGGAAGGTAGTAGTAGAGCTCCTACTATTGGAAACACAGGATCAATGCTCGAGTCGGGGAAAGTCACGAGGAATCCAAGGAGTTGAGCGTGAGCGTTGTTAGTGTGAGTTATTATGCGCTAATAACTCGTTGTAATATCTACCCGGAATAGCCATCGCAAGGAGGAACGACTATAGTAAACCTACTAGTACAGGTGTGTACTTGTTTTGCTTTGATGGGATGATCGCTGGGGTAGTGTCGAAGGTTATAAAATTAGTAGTTGTTGGAATAAAAGGACGATTCTAGTATTGATCACTTGGAGTGACGATAAGGATGATGTTTGTTTCGGGCCAAGATGGACGATTGTGCTAGAATCATAGGCTTATAGAGCCGACTTTGATTTGAGGAAAAATCGTAGGGATTATTTGACGTAATTTCTTAACTTGCCTAAGAGGTTTAAATGTCCGGATGACGTTAGTGGACCGGAGAGATTTGGAGGAGTAGGAGTCGAGGCGTAGAATGCCGACTAAGTCATTCACAAAGTTTGACTTTGAAATAGATTGCATTAACAAATTCTCGTGTTTCAAATCATTTTATGGATGGTGTTTTGGAATTTTGGGAAATGTTCAGCACACACACAAGATTTTGAAATATGGTTTTGGAAAGTGTATGAAATCGTTTTATCACGGGAGTGCAAACTTTGTTAGAATTTGTCTCATTTCATTATTTTTCCAACAGTTCTTTCGGGTAAGATGATATCCGTGTTTTGTGGTGTTTAAAATGTTGGGCAAGTGACTACGGCTTGTGACTTTAACATTGGAACTCCTTCACATATGTTAGAGTTGAGACGGAAAGTTACATTCCACGATGTCTGTATAAAGCTATTTGAGTGATTTCGTTAAATAAGTTTTGTTTTACGGCATGTTGAGTCGTGTGGGTTTAATTTCACGAGGTGCATATCTTATTTGTTTATGTGACCATTTGGAGAAATCTTGGAAATCAATTTAAAGAACCCCACCTTTTGAGATTTAATGAGGTTTTAGTCGATATTTTCAAATGATGGAAACGGATTGGTTTTTATCTTTAAGTTTGAAACTTACACGAGACAGTTGTGTTTTAACAAAAATATATTTGTAAACCGTTTCATCGTTTTGTATGACTAGCCGGCGCGCGCAAGATTTGTTGGTGAACCCTGTGCCACGACATTGAATGTTGAAAAAGAGAAATTTTGGGGTCAAATGTCGTGGAACTGATTTTGAAATTATGTGCACACTTTTGTCGCACCCGGTGTAAGGTCGAGCGGTTACTTTAAATACATGTCATGAGTCAATTCATGCTAGAACCGTGACGGTTCATTTTCAAAGAAATTATTTATTTCGCTTTACGTTCTGTGAGTAAACTAAGCTGCAATGAAATAGTTTTCAACATGATTTTCATATGTGGGACAAGCGTGTCCATTTTTGCGTAACTACCGACCTGGTAATAGTAGTTTTATTGCTTACGGTCTTTTTGAAATGAAAAAAAAATAATAAAAAAATCCTGACGTTGAAAATATATTGTAAACCATTTGGGCAATGCGCTTTTAAGTGTTATGTGTCATTTTGAGAATTTTAAGGGTGTGAGTTCTTTTGGAAAACTCTTTTGTTTAACCCGTGTTGAGTTTGGGACTAATGTTGATTTTAGAGTATTGCTTGCTTAAACTTTATTTAAACGCGTTTTGACCGACTATGGGTCTAGCAAGCGTGGAGCATTTTGCTCGGTTTTGACTTTGAGATAGTCAGGGGTCAATTGCACGGTTCTAATGGCTCGATGGGGAGTCTTGTTGTTGGATTGTTTTTGTTGCACAGTTTTGCATTTATTGCACGTTGAGTATTTACATGTTTAGGTGAGTGAGTCATTCCGGGATAGGCATGTTGTTGGTAGACTGTTTGCTTTGGATCCTTGGTCATGACAGTCAGTCGTTGGTAATGGTCGGTTGGGTATCTCGGGGTGGGACCCCGGTATTCTTGTGTTATGACCTTGACTTTCTAGTAGGCACTAGGAAGATATAGTCTTGAGCACTTACCTGGGAGGTAGTTCCGATGCGCCGGGCCTTGAGACGTACCTGGGAGGTAGGCGTTAAGGAGTATTTTGATAAATTGTAACTAGGCTTCCTAGAGCGAGCGTGTGGGATAAGTAGACGGTGGAGGATTGGGTATTCCACACGTGTTAATATGGTAGGCCGAATAGAGTCGGTTAAGGGAAGGATGCCCTTTGTAATTAAGAGAATAAATGCGCAATAACCGTTTTGAAGTAAGTAGTATATTTAGGTGTCGACTTTTGGGCTTGAGGCCAAACACCTTTAGTGTAATCGGAGATTTGTAGCCGATTTGAAAATAATTATGATGATGGTAGTAGTAACCCTGAGATGCTTATTTGTGATGAATGGTTATGGTGGAATGACCTGCGTGGGTGATTATAAGTTTACTGGTTTGATGATCTGTGTGAAATAATTTTGGGAGTCTATTAGAACTCGTGGAAGTTAATCGGCAGTAATGGTAGGAATTATCGAATTCGAGTATCCTGTAGGGTATGTTGGTGAGCACCTTTAGGATGGTTAGAGCTTGCAAGTTGAATCGGGATGTATGGAACATCTAAGGTTGGGAGGCAACCGAAGTCGTTTGACTAGGAATGAATTCAGTTGTTGGAGTGTTCTTCCGATCATATTTCCAATGTCCGTGAAGGAGTTTTGTTAGTAAGAAAAGTATTCGAGAAATTCTAGACGGGGTGAGAAATTTAGATTCTAGTTGAGGAAAGTCCAGTGGCAACACAGAAAGGGCTCCGAGTGGACTTGGGAACCCGAGGTTGAGATGTGGTAAAGCTATCCAGAGATGTTTGCGGACGTAGACTTCGAGGACGAAGTCTAATCCAAGTGGGGGAGAGTTGTAAAGCCCGTATCCCGGTATGTAATTTCTTTGTTTTAATTCTTTTTTAAAAGTTTTATTTATCATGGTTTCCGTTAGCGGGGTTAGACGAATTGGACCTAATAGTTAAATATGTCAAGACGTGGTTAGTTTGCGAGAAGGATGTAGTGAGGGACCAAAATTGTTAAGGGGCCAAAAAGTGAGAGTTTCGGCCCATGCAACCCAAACCAAACCCTTGTATCATTTTTTTGGTGTGGTGTTCGTGAGTAACAAGAAAAAAGGGATGGAGCTCAATATTTTCGTATTTTGAAAACCTAGCTGCAGAAAACTTCTGTTTTCCGGAGATTGAACGGTCGGATCGTCGTGATTTTTGGTGAGCAGCTTCACGACATCTTCATCAACATTCTGGACGGTGGGATCGTGGTTTTGAGGTCCGGAGGTCATGGTTTCGTGGGGTTCTGCACAGCAGTAACTTTGTGGTGATTTTTCTCCATTCTTGCTCTATTTTCGTTCCATACATCTTGATGTGCTTATTTCCAAGTGTATGATGGTTTTGTATGCCTCTAGTATAATCTAGAGAAGACTTTGTATTGCTCTAATATTGGTGGTAGTGGATTTGA
Source organism: Saussurea involucrata (assembly GCA_033807775.1). NCBI lineage: Eukaryota > Viridiplantae > Streptophyta > Magnoliopsida > Asterales > Asteraceae > Saussurea > Saussurea involucrata. The sequence goes on from CM066323.1 coordinate 36,006,641, forward strand.
AGCGGCTCTAGTAGTCCCGTGGTTTTTACTCTCGATTTTGAGGGGTTTTCCAAGCTAAAATTTTGGGGTCTCATTGTGGTTGTTGATTGTATGTTTGGGGGTTGTTTTTACTTGCACTTAGAATACCCTATTTGTTTGCATCCTCAAAGGTTCATTCGGGTCTGTTTGGGTTAAGTTATGGCTTAATGGGTTACTAAGCATTATTTGTCATTTTATGTGAAACTGCAGTTTCTGTCCCTGTTTTTGTATCGAGTATAACTTCTGCTAGAAATGTCGGATTGGGATGAAACCAGTGCCAAAGGTTCCCTTTATGAGTCTAGTAACTTTCTTATGTTTTGCGGAAAAACCAGTTCGGACCGTAGCTAGTGTCAAACCTCTGTTTTGTAATGAAAGGTGCTGTTTTTCGCTGTGCAGTTAACCGGTTTTGTAAAATCCATAATAAATTGTAGAAAAATAGTTAGAACGCGTGCGATATGTCCCTGGAACCCTAAGACATGGGACTTTGTGATTATGGATTAATATTTCTGGATTTATCAGTTTACAAGGGGTTAAACAGGTCCCGAACAGACCTGTGTTTTTAGAGTAAAAGCTGGAATGTGTATGTTATAATTTAGTAGTCGTGGTTTTGGGTTGGGGCGTCACTTTGACATTTGTTAACACGTAATTAGGTGTGAGAAGGTGAGTGAAGTTGGCCGGCTAGTGATTGCAGTTGCGGATACTCGCGTTGCTTTAAGGCGAGTTCTCTCACTGTGTAGTTAGGGGTTGTATGCATGTCATAGTAGTTTGTATGTACTACTGTCTTTGTGGTGTGAACTAGTTGTTTGTGGCGTGTAATATTTGATTGGTTTAAATGCTTAGTATAAATGTTTTACATTACACCTCGGTGGGACCGAGGAAGTGGAAAGAAACGTTGTGGGAACTCGGCGTGACGAGTGTGTTACATTACAACTCGGTGGGACCGAGGGCTCGGTGGGACCGAGGAAGTGGAAAGAAACGTTGTGGGAACTCGGTGTGACGAGTGTGTTACATTACAACTCGGTGGGACCGAGGGCTCGGTGGGACCGAGGAAGTGGAAGGAAACGTTGTGGGAACTCGGTGTGACGAGTGTGTTACATTACAACTCGGTGGGACCGAGGGCTCGGTTGGACCGAGGTGTTGGATACATAATTACTTGTAGATGTTTACTCGTTTTATGTAACTGTGATGTTGTTGCTTATGTGCGGATAGGGGTGATGTGTATATAATTCCTATCTGCGCATGTGATGGAATTCACTAAGCTTCGTGCTTACCCCTTCCCAATATCTTATGATTTCAGGTGCGAGTAGCAGTCGGGCATGACGGTACACACGGGCGCAAGGCGAAGGCTGTTTAAGTTTAACTTTTTAAATGGGGATTTAATTATATAACTTTTCCGCTGCTTCAATTTCATTTGACGGTTTTAATTAACGACATTTATTTTTATTGTAATGGGATTTGTTAACTTATGGTTTGATTGTAACGAAATGCATTATTTTTAAAATTTTAAATTCATTGTAATTTTTGGGACGTTACAATCTTTTATTATAGTTTGGTGCTAAGTAGGGGAAATGGGTCTGTTTGTGCTTGTTTTGTGGAAAAATCTAACAGTTCGGTATGCTGCAGCACGATGCTACAGCATGAGTCGCAGATCCAGGAAAGTCAAAGACGTCACTTCATAAACTTTTTGGTTGGGGAATCTCTAAGCAAACTCTTCAGCCCTTTTTGCAAGCTGGAAAGCAGGGGCATCTGCAGAAGAATAGATGCTTGATAGAGATCACCTCAACAAGAGCATCATATAATCTCTTTAGCTTTTGGATAAAAACCTTTGGTTAAAGAATCTTGTACTAGCTAAAGTTGACTTTAGATGCTTTTCTTTTGTATAAATAGGGGCTGAGCCCTGGTTGTTTAACACACCACTTCTTGCCCTAAGCAAGTAGTTCTTTAGTTCTAGTTCTAATTTCTAGTTTGTACTTTACTTTACTTTAAATCTAATTTCTCCTAACAAGGAAATTAGCTAGGTAGTTCATATAGCTACTTAGAAGCAATTGTTATTTCCTTCCAAGTTTAAATCTAAAACCGTTGGCACATTTGTTGTTCTTAATATTTATATTTCTGTTTGATCATCATGATTTATAGGTGTTTAAGAGCGATGATGGGCTAATTCCTGAGCTTGGGTGTAAGTAATGGTTGGGAGATAAAAGCCTTTATGTAGTGGGAGAATGCTTTCGCTATTGGCTATCGACTTTGCTATTCATCCCTTGTTTTCTAAGCTTCATTTAAGTAGTTTTCTTGACAAAGTGACGCATGTTGTTCTACTTAAATGAGTTGGTCTTGAATGCAAGCCAACGTAAGATTTTAGATCTCTGAGATGTTGTAATATCAATTTATTGTAAATTGTGACTTATATGAATCGATTAGTGGATTTTACTACATGGGTTGGGTCTCCCATTTGCGTGAGCTGCCCTTACTGGTTGGGTCTCCCTCTTTTGTGGAGCTGCCAGTAGATAGTCCGATCTAAACTCTGCAAAGAGGCTAATCTATTCAGTAGAAAAGTTGAGAACCAATGCTGCAGCATCATGCTGTAGCATTCTTCCTAAGCATAATGTTGCTGTAATCCAGCCAGAACTTACACCCTTGCATTTCTTTTACTGTTTTACAAACGTTTACAAAGCTGTTACTTCACTCAAAGATTATTCCTTCGAATTCTGTTCTCGAGATCGTATTTTAAGTTTGGCTTAAGACTAACCGCTTGCTTTGTTTGTCTCTGTGGGATCGATACTTGGTACTTAGTACCACTTTATTACTTGTTTTTCAGGAACGATATTGGTTTGGCATGTATACTTGTGTGCTATTCCATTGTTGATTTTAGGGATATATTTTCCATGAACCAGCAGGTCATTGCGTCCAAAGGACATCGTCCACGACGTTCACCGGCAGTTCGACGTCACGATTGATTACCACCAAGCGTGGCGTGCGCGATGCCATGCACTGTTTATGGTGAGAGGCACGTTCGAGGAGTCGTATGAACGACTCCCGACATATTTATATAATTTGCAGCTGCAGAACCCTGGTACTATCACGCAGCTACGGACCGATTCACGTGGACGGTTTGAGATGTGCTTCGTGGCCCTTGGACCCGCGGTACGTATTTTAACACGTCATATGTTTACACATTATAAACTATAACATTTACAAATGAAAACCACCTATGTTTTTGCAGATCCGCACATTTCTGGCAAATCTACGTCGTGTCCTGATAATAGACGCATCCCATTTAAAGGGTCGTTACTTGGGTGTTGTAACGACCCAGACCTTTTTCGAAATGTTTTGCGTTTGGTGTGGAGTTTTAAGCAAAAGTAGAAGTTGATGGGCTAGTTTGTAAATATGAGATAGGGTATATATGGGCATAAAACCCTAGAAGAAACATTCCATTTACTGAATTTGATTGTTGTTGACGGCTGGGTTTGGTGAGAAAGGAGGAAAGGGTTTTCTTGAGGGTTTTTGTGCATTTGGAGGAGAAGAGTCTTCAAGTCTCGAAATCAGAAGGAAGAGAAGGATTTGGAATTCGTTTCTGCAAGAATCATACCAGGTAATCTTTAATCCATAACCCCATTTAAGATTTGACAGATGATTATTGAAGTAGTTGAGAGTTTTCTTTGGTTAAAGTCATTTGAGGCCAAATAGAGGGATTTAATCATCTTTAATTATGTTTTGATAATGATAACTGATGGGAGATCGATTTCAGATCATTTAGTGATAATTTATTGGCTTATCTTGAGGATTAAGAGGCATGTAATAGGATTTTCAATCTTAAACCCGTCCAGCGTATCGTCCGGACACCTTCAGTTTAAGAAGGTATCCGGGTAGAACGTCCGGAAAGCTTCTATCCCAATTGGATGAAGGTATCCGGGTGTGGGGTCGTCCGGAAAAGTGTGGTTGTCCGGATAAGTTTAGTCGTCCGGATAAGTATGCCATCCGGATAGGTAAATCGTCCGGAAACCTGTAGTGTCCGGTAAGCTTGGACGTCCGGAAAAGTGTTGTTGTCCGGAAAGTATGGTTTTACCCGGTAGTCTGTCCGGGAAGGTTGTGTGTCAGATGAGAAGTGTCCGGATAGTCCTAGTCAGCTTATAAATCTGTCCCCTCGTTCAGGTAGACATTTTGGAAGTAAAGAGCAGAGTAGGGAAAAGCAAGCAAACGTGTCAGGTGAGTTTTCTAAATCAAAATACGTGGCTTCTACTGTGTTTAATAAAGAAGTTTTATAATGAGAATTGCCATGCTATATTTATGCTTGATTGTATAAATGTTGTTGAAAGTTTTATGATTGAATGTATGCATACATCGAGGAGACGTAAACTGGCAAAGACGGGAAAGTAGTTTCACCAGCTCTCGTGCGGGAAGGGAGGTCCCTATATGCCAGGAGCGAGGCTCCGCAAGGCAGCATGAGGCTGACTCGTTGTCACATTCGGGTGGCTTCAGGGTGTCAGATTACGAGAAGGCGGACTTTAGTCCGTATATTGTTAGCTTTAATTAGCTCCTAATTAAATGAATGTTTTATAAAGATATTTTAATGTTTTAGATATTTACTTATAGATATTTACTTAGATATTTTATATAGATATTTTAGATATTGTCTAGATTTTAGATATCTTAAATATCTAATGTGTAAATGGCCCCATATAAGAGGTGTCCATAGTCTTATTTCAAGAAGTGAGAAATATGGAAAGCACACAAAAACACACATAGACTAGTTTCTTATGAGAGTCGTTTCATGTTTAGTGTGGTGTTCTTCAACATTTCTCCTCTCCATATTTAATCATCAATGAATATGAGATAAGTTTCTTTATGATTGTTCTTCATGTATATCTTATCTCTATATTTAAATATGGACTTTATATTTCTTCTATTGTTGCTCAAAAATGGGATCAACAATTGGTATCAGAGCCGATTGAAGAAACTTTTCTTCAAAATCGATCATCTATGCAACAATGGAAGTTTTAGATGGTTTAGTTTATGATATACTTCATGTGTGTGTTTTGATTCTTTCTCATTCATTGGTTTTATTTGATAAGCACTAAGTAGATGGTTGATCTATGATCTCATCCTTGTGTGTGCTTAAGTCCATAGCAATTCTTTTTGCATCTTGGTAGTAAGGTTGTTGATCTTTGTTTGATCTGACCTTTATTTTCAAGATTGGACTATCTTTGATCCAGATTTTGTTTGTCTTCCGCTGCTCATAAACATTTATATATGGATAACAAAATCATTTGGGTCTTGAGAAAGCTGTTTGAGAAAGATTTGATGTTTTGTTACATGTTCAAAGTCTGATCTGAAACGTTTTTTTAAAAACTTTGAGTTCTTCTAATTAGTTTTCTGACTTGATCAATTAGAGATCGAATTATTTGCACTCACGGTTTTAAAAATTATATGAAGATCGTCTTATCTTTTACATCAAATCAGATTTAATGACAGATTTGCGCTGCTGTATTAAACTGATCATATCTCACTCATAAAAACACCGATTGATGCGATTCAAAAGGCCCTGGATTCAAAACACATTGATGAACAGCTTTCGTGTTTTGAGAATTCAGAAATTCGAAATTTATAAGGGTCATATGCATCGTTGAAGTAGACAACAGTGTGCTGATGGAAAGCTGATGGACAGATCTGCGCGACTGTGGTAAATCAACCATATCTTTGTCGTACGAGCTCGAAAAGAGGTGATTCAAGATGATCTGAACAGATTACAAACTAATGAAAGTTGTTTGTGTTTTGAGTTTTTGCAAACTCCAGATGTAAAATGGTCTAAATCAGTGTCAAAGTAAGTGTAACACTTCTGTTAAGCTTCTGCCGCACGCGACCAAACCTCTGCCGCACGCGACCAAACCTCTGCCGCACGCGACCAACCTCTGTGGTACTGTTCACCACAGAACCTCTGTGAAACCGGACAGAGCCTCTGTGGACTGAACCTCTGCAACCGAACCTCAGAGCCCATAGCGCAACGTCTTAGTTCTTGCTGTCAGATTTGCGCACCTGTCGTATTTTCAACATAACTCCCTCCTCGAAGCTCCAAAATTGATGAGTCCAGATGCGTTGGATTCCTAAGACACAGATGAACAATTCTCATGTTTTGAGATTGGTCTGAATCGATGTTCTTCTTGGTCAGAATCTCTGCTAAAGTCAGTATACATCTGCTGGACAGAAAGTTGTGTTTCACAAAAATCATCATCAGAGCTCTGTCGGCACTACGAGCAACCTCTGCCGCACAACCTCTGCCGACCAACCTCTGTGGTACTGTTCACCACAGAGCCTCTGTGAAATCCGACAGAGCCTCTGTGGAATGAACCTCTGCGACTCAACCTCAGAGCCTGATTTTTGTTTACTTGATGTCAGCTTTGCACTGTTTCAGAAACACGCGCATAACTTCCTACTCGGTGCTCCGGTTCGCATGAGTCTAGTGGCGTTGAACTCCTAAGACACAGGTGAAACTTTTTCATGTTTTGATTTTGGTCTGAATCAGTGTGCTTAATGGTCAGAATATGTGTCAAAGTCAATGGACTCTTGCTGCACCGAAAGCATCACATTTCACTCATGCTCTTTCCGCTTTCAAGAACGGTGTTCTCTCAACGGTTCTTCATGGTGTCAAGCTACATTTGTCACATTTTAAATGTCACTCCATCCTCTGTTATTCACGTTTAAAGCTCGGTGGATGAGCCTACATTTGAGTGGGAGCACGTGATGCTTTGAAGACTTGAAGAACGGAACATCAAAGGTTCTAAAGAAAGCAAAGGGGAGACTATAAGATGATGCTTTCTTTATAAAACATTAGGGGGAGATTGTTAGCTTTAATTAGCTCCTAATTAAATGAATGTTTTATAAAGATATTTTAATGTTTTAGATATTTACTTAGATATTTTATATAGATATTTTAGATATTGTCTAGATTTTAGATATCTTAAATATCTAATGTGTAAATGGCCCTATATAAGAGGTGTCCATAGTCTTATTTCAAGAAGTGAGAAATATGGAAAGCACACAAAAACACACATAAACTAGTTTCTTATGAGAGTCGTTTCATGTTTAGTGTGGTGTTCTTCAACATTTCTCCTCTCCATATTTAATCATCAATGAATATGAGATAAGTTTCTTTATGATTGTTCTTCATGTATATCTTATCTCTATATTTAAATATGGACTTTATATTTCTTCTATTGTTGCTCAAAAATGGGATCAACATATATGATTTTGACGTGTTGAGTATGAACGTTTTATGCTGAAAAGATAAACTGTTTTTAAATGCTTTGATAACTGTTAGGAGGGACTCACTAGACCTCATGGTCTAACCCTCGCATTTTCAAGTAAAACCTTTTTCAGGTAAGCAGGTACAGAAAGGCTCTAGCAAGTAAGCAGGGCGTTAGCAAGAGAAGGATGGATAGTGTAGTGACACTATAGCTTATCTTAGTTTACTTCTCAGTTGTGTAGGTTGTTTCCGCCAACCATTTTCGGATATTATGTAAGAAGTTGTAGATCGCGATTTTGGGATATTTAATTTATATGAAACGAATTGTTTAAAAATGTTGGGTTGTTATAGGTATGATGTTCCTGGCGGTTGCCATGGACGGGGATAACTCCATCGTTCCAGTAGCTTTCGGCGTAGGCAAGTCTGAAACCGGGGACGAGTGGACTTGGTTTATGTCCATGTTGAGACAAGCTATCGGAGACCCGCAAGGGTTGGTGTTTATGTCTGACAGGGCTCCTTCCATAAGCGCCGCAATCTCTGCCATGTACCCAAACGCCCCTCACGCCATATGCTGTCGACATTTGGAGATGAACGCCAAATCCAAGGACAAACGTATTACCACCTACAAGGATGTCTATTGGGCGGCATGCAGAGCATATACAGATCGGGAGTTTAACAAGTACATGAATATGCTACGATACAGTGCCAAGGAAGCAGCCAAAGTCTTTGACGAAGCTGGACCGGAGAGGTGGTCCGCGACCCATTTTCCTAGACAACGGTATGACATTCTGACCTCGAATAGTGCAGAGTCTGTGAATGCACTCTCCCGTTTTGCGCGTAGATGTCCGATTGTTAATCTTATGGACTACTTTCGGGCCTTTCAACAAGAGTGGTACCAAATTCGACGCCTAAAAGGAGCTGAGATGCAAAATGCACTCACACCAACGGCGGATAATATCGTTCAGTACAGGGCGCGTCGTGCGGCGACATGGCCGGTAAGAGCAATCGGGTATGGGAAGTACGAGGTGTATGATGACTATATTCACGCGATTGTGAATATGGAAGACCACCTTTGTTCGTGTCGCGAATGGGATAAATCTGGGTTACCGTACGGCCATGCCATCGCTGCAGCAAGATATATGAGTCGTACAGATTGCAGCGACTTGGCTGTACCTTTCTTCACGTCCGAATATTACCGAAAAACATACGTGGAGGTAATAAACCCAGCTGGACCCCCTGCAGCATGGGTGTATCCACCCGACCCGCTTCCACCATGCTATCCACCTTTAATGGATAAGAACAGGGCCGGGAGACCGAGAAAGAACGACCGACGTCCATCACGTGGTGAAAGTTCGATACAACGAAGATGTACTTGGTGCCAATGCGTAGGACACACTCGTGGAGAGTGTCCAAATCCCGCCCCTTCAACCGTGCCAAGGAGACATTCTGTCAGTCACACCCCGGGCCCGCCACAGCTTGAACCATATGGAACAAACACATATGATACTGTTGATCTAAACACTGATTTGTAAATGATATATATACACACATACATATGCTTCTAAATGAACATTGATAACACAGCTAGTTTGTAAATGATAAATATATTCATATTAGATATATACACACATACATATGCTTTTAAATGAACATTGATAACACAACTAGTTTGTATTCCATCCAACATGTTCTTCATCTTCAATCTTTTTGCTTTTGCAACCACGTATGGCCACTGTGTACCACAACCCGCACACACTTTAGCAAATGAGTTGAGGGTTGTCATATATTCTACAAGAGGAGTAGGCCCACGTGGATAGAGTACGGCTACCAAAATCTAGCATCATTAACAAACAAAACCCCATGTTTGTTTATCCGAATGAGGTAACCTCTGACTTGACCTTGCATGATGTATCCAATCTAACCGTGGTTCAGCGGCTTAAAAACTACTTTTCAGAGAAATTAACAACAACAAAAAAATACAAACAACACAGTAAAAAAATACAAAAAAAAATAAAATACAAACAACACAGTAAAACAATACAAAACAACAACACAGTAAAAAAATACAAAAAACAAAAAAATACAAACAACAACACAGTAAAAAAAATACAAAACAACAAAGTACTAAAGCAACACCCGTACCACCACCTACTGAAAAATTGCTTTAGTTTGATCAATCCAACTTTGCTTGTCGCTTATCTTCGCTTGAAGAATTGCGAAGTCTTGCGTACAATGGTGAATTTCTTCTTTTTCTCGACGAATACGAGCCTCCCTATCTTTTATATCCCCTTTCATCCTTTTGATCTCCTTTTCTTCCACTTCGATCCTTGTCAAGTGGACTTTCTTCCTGACGATAATCTGTTTCCACTCTTCTGTCAGTTGGTCTATCTCCTTTTCCTTTGCTGCTATCGCCTTCTGGAGTCTAGGTGGCATTGCTTCAGGTGTAGACGATGTGTTAGATGACGATGCCATTTGGTTACTGATGAAAGAAAGCAAGTGAAAGAAAGCAAGAAAGAAGGATGGAATGGTGTGAATTATGAATTGCATTTCACTGATATTTATGGATGAAATCTCAAACATGCCAGTGAATTTGAACCACAAATTGGTCTTCAAAGTACAATAATTGTGGAAAAAACAGTAAAAGTATGAAAGATTCGTCTAAGTACAGGGGCTGAAAGTGTAAATTTTCAGGGACCAAAAGTGTAAATTTTTGGTCCATCGCGGGCCATCGCGGGCTGCGATCGTGGACAGGGACCAAAAGTGCACCGCGACCAAAGTTGAGGGGCTCCGCGGGGCATTTGTGGCCAAAATACGTGCCACGTCAGCCCTAGCCCGCGATCGCGAGATCTATCGCGGGTATTTAGGGTATTTTTGCAAAATGAAAAAAACTTAGGGCATTTTGGTAACTCAATGTTTGACTTAGGGCATTTTAATTAATTTCCGTTAAATAAATCGGATGTTAAACAAAAATTCGTTTTGATGGCAAAATTAATAATTAAATATGCCACGTCCAAAGACCCCAACAACAATAGCAACATCACCGCCTCCGACTCCGAGCAACGACCATTTCCACCGCCGTCGAGAAGACGCCATTTGCGGTGGCCACCGGGGAACTATTCCTCAGGATAGCGTCTCGAATTATCTAGAGCGGAAATGCGGTAGAACAAGGATTGGATTTGGGGAGGAGAGAGTTTCCATATCATCATGGTGTTTCCAAGCTTCTAATTGAAAAGGTTGTATTTAGGTACCCAAGTTTCTTATGCTTTTCACATTATGTGTTATACCAAAGAAGAGATTGGGCCAAGTTATGTGTTTGCAGGTATCAATTAGGGGTCTTGTTAGTAAACCACATTAAAGAAGTTGGGTTTCTAAGACAATTTTGTATTGTATATTATGCATATGAACTTAATCAAACTATAATATCACTATTGGTCCAGTTATCCTAAGCATTATCAGATTTGTTGATGCTAGTAGTGCATCAAAGACAAGACGTTAAATCTCCCAAAAGACCTCAATTGCAGATTGTTAGAATTTGTATCACATTTGTATTCTTTTGATTCATGTATGCTATTGGGATGGGTAAGCGATTGAACATCTGCCCACTATGGTTTTAGTTAATTTGGAGGTTACTTTGGTCTGCCTAATGCTTTGGGTTACTTGATTTGGTTGAATAGAAGATTTATTGCGCTCTAGCATTAGAACCCCACCCACTCTTTGAATACTTGTTTGGTGGAGGTTGCCTTTAAATTTGTCTATTTGTAGTCATAAAGTAATTGAGCATGCATCATCAAATGATATGCTATCAAGAGGCTTTTGGTCCAATGACATTCAGTGTATCAATTCAATCCCACCAACCTTAAGGTTTTGGGTTCATGTCTAGGTGGAGAATCAATGGGTGTGCGAGTATTTGAATATCCTAGTTTTACATTTGCTTGTAAAATTAAGGTATTGACTTGCTATTGTTAGTATGCTAGAATTTTAGTTCCTCCCCAAAGATTGTACTACTTGTCCCATAATTTGGTATATTATCTTCTTATAGGGCTGACCTACCATGGAGAGCACAAAAAAAGAAAAGCGTGCTTCACACCATTCTGACATACTCGGGACATGGATATTGAAAAGGAAGAGACAGAGAGCCAAGCGGAAAACTGGTGTGAGAGTGAGCCAATCTCTAACATGTTCTACAATACACACAAGTTAGCTTACACATTTATGCCAAAATGGTTTTATATCTATCTGACATATTCATGACTTTGAGATATTTTATACCATGTTGATTTAGTTCTTAAATTGGCTATGAGATACAAGAATTTTAGCATTATAAAAACACAATTATCTCTTCTATAACATGATGCACATAATATAAACTGTATACTTTATAGAAATTTGCAGTTGAGATGGCCCATAATATAGTTAATGTGAGAAACATAATTCAAAACACATTGATGTTCAAAAGCACAACAATTGAACCAGAAAATGCCAGTCTAAGAAGGTTTAGCTAACCAATTCATCATTTATTATAACACACGCACGAGGTGACGCCTTTACGAAATTCTTCACTGTCTCTGCAATACGAAGAGTGCCATTCACGCGAATGTGTAGTGTTTCCAGGACCACCGCGTTTTGAAGCAAAAACCTCAGAATATGCCACTCCATGTCTTGTCCAGTGAAACCTAAAATGCTTATAGTCTTCAACGAGTTTTGTAAGCAATCAAATGGCATATTCTGTGAGTTTCGCACAAAACCCTCCTGGGATAGAAAAAAAGAAAAGAAAATATTAGACTAGAGTTACTATTAGCAATAGATGGTTAGCTTTTGAAATGAAAAATTTGTAAATGTCTTACCCAAGTAATCCTTGCTCCAGCAAATTGTCTTTGGCGTTCCATGGTTAGGGTCTGTAGTAATGGGCAGCTTCTTAACAAGCAACATATTCCGGGGAGTTCTTCCCTGATCATAAACACACCTAGTTTTAACTCTGTTATGTTCTGAAGCTGAGGCAAATACTTCCAACTTCTAGATTGTGTCGATGATAGAACCTGAAAATAACAATGAACATATGATATATAATATATTGGAGTAGGATAAATTTTGTTGTCTAATCTTTTTTTTAAACAAATTATTACCTGAATGCACCAACTATTAAGCTCTAAATGTTGACAACTTCGTAGATCCTGTAGGATCAAGTACAAAAAGCTCCCTTGCAACCTATCTGCAATTCGGTACTCAATGTTGATATGCACATCTGTCAGCTTATCAGCCCCCCTTAGGGAGGAACCTTTTAGGTAGGTTCCGTAAAACTGAAAAGTCGTTAAGTTTGGTACTGTCATAAGTATTGGGAACATCATCCATCTGCTTGTCATGCAGTTGCTTAGAAATAAAGACTCGATTTTGATTACTTTATCAGTAACAAAAAAGGTCTCCTCCAAAACACAACGCATCATGTATAACTCAGACAACATAGGGAATATAGAAAGCCAATGTTCGATTCTGTTGTCAAGCAAGTCAACTTTTATTAAATTCAAACACCGCAGGGACTCGAAAGTTCCGAAACAAGATGCATTGAACTGGCAGCCATGGAGCGTCAAAGATGTCAGTATTTTCGGTGGAGAAGGTTGACTAGGCAATGTATATAGGTTGACCGTGTTGATTTTGCTTACTCTCAGACCATTTCTTGTAACGTACTCGAGTACAAAGCTTTGATCAAAGTGCAACTCGACTTCTTCGATGTTTTTTGTCAGGGAAAAATTGACCCAACTGTTGACCATAGGGATATCCCAATTGCGTTCGTAGTAGCTGATGTAAAGACTGAAATTGTTTATCTTAGATCCAGAGTGTGAGCGAAGTATCCGATCTACTAATCTTATAAATTTCGTTCTTGTAACTTCGGCACAGTACGGATGGCACACTATAGGAAGATGACCAGGGTGATACTCACCATATACGGGACAAATGTTATTTCTCATGATTTTATCTTCCATCTCCTCTTGGTCAAAATCTAGATCTGGTACATGGGTCCTGAGAGGTTTGAATTGTTTTGAAACTGTGCTCATGGTTAACCAAGACTCCATAGGCAAAAGGTCGAAAATCTTGAGTAGAATATCAATTGGCAACCGGCTTATATGATCAGCTTCAGGTTCATGCTGTCCGAGACCTCTTTGATCGATTCTTCTGTTGCGGAGTCTACCATGAGCACCTCTGTTCATATTCTCTCCGGAATTCATTTGTTCATGACCTAGATTTGAGGATAGTAAATACCCTCTTGTTAGATACTTAGATTGACAGATCTTATTCATCTTTTATTGTTAATGGCAGTGTCCCTCTTAAGTTCTTTCTGAAATTGGATTACCTTATTATACACTTGTTTTGCATATAGAATGACCTTTGTTGGAACTTGCTGATGATATAGGCAAATAAGGCTCATATTTTTTGTTTCCTTAATTTTTTCTATTGAACTTTTTGCAGTTGTTGGAAAACTTAGGCTACTGACAGTTATCTATCATAATTATTGTTTATTATCCTCTTCCTGTATTTGGTAATTATTAATTGTTTTTGTGAAATTAGTAACGAGTATATGACTACATGTATAAAACAATTAATCTGGTATGATTGTAGAAAAGCAGAACAGGGAGAACAATAAAAAACTAACAGATAATTGCCTGACTGTCTATGTTTGGACTTGTAACTTCATATATATAGGTTATATCCTCAAATAATACCGTATTAAGATTAATCTTTTAAGCCTGCATAATTACGAAATTGGACAACAAGAGCAGCAGACAAAATCAATATATAAGTGGGATCAACATTATCTTGATGATAGAATAAATCCTCACAAAATAGAATTGAAACTTAAAGGAATATCATAACTTTTCTCATTCCTTTTAAAATAATTATTAAAAAAGAATACTTAATGCCTATTTCTTTTTCTAGAATTTTCATTCCCCCCTCATTTACCTCTTTCAAGGAAGCAGATAAAGTTCTTCAACACTCAACATTTGAAAAGGTGGGGTTCTTTTCCGTTCTTAATTTCTTCTCTCTGTTAACAACTACGACTATCCTTAAGCGCTTGGGCTAGACATCGAAACCCACATTCAGTTAATATTAAATAGTTGAATACAATCAAATCCCACAAGAATTGACATTAATTTTACAAATAAGTAGTTTTACCTCACAACCCCCATATAACAGTTTGAAATATCTCAGATAATTTGTTGTGGCGAATCTAGTTTTGCTTGTGCTTTAATTGCTTTAGTAGCACAACCAATTATTCATCTACAATTTGAATTAGGGCAAACTTGAATTTTTAGAACAAATTATTTATCTAGGGTTTGAATTTGGGCAAACCCAATGTGGACCTAATATTTCAATCTTCTTGATAAAAATCATATAGTACATACCTTGAGATCTTAGAAATCGAGTAGAAGAACGACGATTGTTGCTTTGATATAGAGGGAGAGGGGAGGAGTTGGTAGGGGCGTGCGAGCGGAGACGCACGCGGCTAACATCACAAAATAGTAGGGATGGAAGGAAAAGGGATTGGTGAAATGTAAATACCCTTTTTTACCCTTGAGTGAAAAAAGATCATGGGGTGCCACGTGGGCACCCGACTCATCATAACCCAATACGTGTTTGTGACCGATGCTTGCAAATCCATTGGATACTCATTAATGATGAATTTTGTCCCCTTATTTTTTATCTCGTGAAAATTATTCGTATATGAATCACTTCTCCCAGGTTTAGAAAGCTTCAATTGAGGTCACAATGTTGATGAACCTCTATTGGAAATCGAGGATGAAATTTAACTCATACTTACTTAGTCTAGCCATATTGATGAATTTGCTGATCAAATGCAATTTTCGTTTGAAGGTGAACGTTAGTTGTCTAACAAAAACATTTCTAAAAAGGGCATGGGATCATGTGAGAAGTATCATTTTTGGTGAGAAGTGTGAAAAGCATTTTTAAACCGCCGATCACTTTTAATCAAATATCCTCCCATGAATTGTGGCTTAAAAGGGAATTGATCCGATGCATTTCGGTGCATCTCATCCTAATGTTCGTCCATTTCTCATCCAACGGCTGCTAACCAACACGCTTCTCACCAAATTTGGCAATTGTCACCTGAACCCAACCCTTCTAAAAAGTCTCTTATAGCGAAACACAATTTATTAGTTTTTCTCTAGTATGATTCAAACTTGCAGTGGTTGAGTATAGATAGAAGTTGGGAAAACAATTCAAAACATGAATGAAAAATCAATTGTGAGGTGGAAACAAAAATTGTTTGGCCACTGCATTATAAACTTTATAGTACCCTAATAAAGATGATATTTTGGTCCAGCATACCCACTTTAGGCTAAAAATTTAAATGTGTATAGCAATCTAGCTTTATTAAAATTTGGTTGGAGCATTAAAACCAAGTCAATTGCACTAAATTAGTGAAAGGGTAAATCAGTTACAATATCCATATTCTTGGCTGAAAATGGTTCAAGACCATCTCCAATGGTTTGCACCAGTTTTTGCACCAAAAATGGTGTAAAATTTATTGTAAACAATAATTCATCTCCAACCGATTACACCTCTGTGAACATCAAATAGAATATTCCAAGTATATTACTTATTCCTAACTTTAATAGATTTTCAATAATACCTATACATTTATTACTTGTTTACAAATTCGACCCATATTTTTTTTACAGTAACTTTATAAATTATGATATTTCCTGGTATTGTAATACATGTATATATGTCAATTATGTGTTTAATTTTAAATATATTACTGTGTTTTAAATTATTAAAAGTATTTAAGTTTTTGAATAAATTTGAAACATAAAAATGAAGTTTATCATATATCATAAATTAATATAAATATAATTTATACTGTAATATTAACAATATTATAGCCAAAATATCATTTACAATCAAATAAACTAAAAGTACATAAATATCAAACTTGATGGACCAATTTGTAATTGAAGATAGTTTAACACCAAGGGAAGGGTTGGGTTCTGGTGAGAAGTGAGAAGCGTGAGAAGTGGTTATCAACCATTGGATGAGAAATGGACAAACATTAGGATGAGGTGAACTGAGATAAGATGCATCGAGATGCGATGGATCAATTCCCTTTTAAGCCGCAATTCATGGGTGGGTATTTGATTTAAAGTGATCAATGGTTTAAACTTACTTCTCACACTTCTGACCAAAAATGACACTTTGTAGAACACCATATTTGGTGTTATCTTATCTTCTTATTCACCAACACCAAAATGTTTGAAGATTTCTTGTTGGGTTGGAGTGAAAAATTGGGATTTGGTGTTGGGTTGGAGATGTTGCCTTAAATGGGCAATATGTGGTAGGAATTGTTTTATAATAAACATAAAATTTATATCTGGTACAATGGCCAAACAATACTTAGGTTTATAGTAGTGGGGTCAAGCAAGCATTCTTTCCATAGGAATGTCAAACAAATATTCTTTTCATTCTAAGGCCATGGGTAGATATTATGAAATTTGAAAGATCATTTTACACATGTGTTCTCTTTCTTTAGCTAGGAACTGTAAGAACGAAAGATTTATTAATGAAAATTATTGCTACATTATGAAGAGATTGTCACCAGAAAATACGTAATTAACCTGTGCAAAAACATAATAATTTTGAAGCTTTAGGGAATTAGGGATATTAATAAGTTATTGACAGAAATGAACCGAAAGAAAAGCATCTCAAATCAATTGAAGTATATAATATTTAGCTGCAATGGCAAATCTTAATGGGAGAAACATAATTCAAAAGTCATTGGTGTTCTAAAGCACGACAATAGAAACAGAAAATTCGAGTCTAAGAAGGTTCAAGTTTAACTAGGCTATTCACCAGAATTTTTCACCACAATTTATCATAAAACGCACATGAGGTGATGCCCTTTCGAAATTCATCACTGTATTTGCATTAAGGCGAGGATCATCTATGCGGTTATGTAGTGTTTCCAGGACCATCGCCTTTCGAAGCAAAAACTTCAGAATATTCAACCCCATGGCTTGTCCAGTGAAACCTAAAACGCTTACAGTCTTCAATGAGTTTCTAAAGCAATCAAATGGCATAATCTGTGATCCACAATAATCATCTTGAAATCCAAAAACATTTGGCACAAAACCCTCCTGGGGAAAAAAGAAAAGTATTAGACTAGAATTACTCTAAGGTGGCGTTTGTTTTTTAAGTGGTGCTGAAGTCTGAACACTGATTTCAGTCCTGATTTTTAAGTGATGGGACTGAAGTCTGAAATCTGAATCAGAAAGACTGTTTGTTTTTGTAAGCTGAAATCTGAAAGCAACGAATATACTACGAAATACACGCGATTCGAACCTGTGAACTTTCGGTAACTTTTCAAGATCAAGAACTTATAAAACCAATCTGTAACTTCTTATATATATGATATATCAATTCAAGGTCCATCACATATCACATTTTCTATCTAATTGAAATTGCAGTTCAACTGTATGACAAAATGCCTCAAAGAAATACTACAAGAAAACCCATCCTTCGAATTCACCAATCAACAAAGATCCAATCTTTTCAACAAATTAACAAAAGGGTTTTTATCCAAAATGAATAAAGATTCATTCTTTTCACAAAATTATAATCTTGAGAAGGATCTTTGAAGCACCCCACAAAGAATTTAAATGAGATATGAATTAATGAACAAGAAAATGAAAACAGAGGCCGTCTTCTTTTTGAAGATATAGAGATTGCAAAGCCAAGAAGACCCCAAAAGAGAACCTGCAAAATCGAACCTGAAGAAGAGTCCATAGAAACAAAAACCCAGATGGATATATATATATATATATGAAATTGTGTGAAACCCAGCTGGGTTTTAGGCTTTCGGTACAGAGAGTGTGATGGAGAAGACAATAGAGAAAAAAGAGAGTGGGTGTGGGTGGAGTCTTGACCCGTTTTCTTCTGCATCCATGGAGAAAGGGCCGCCGCCGCCGGCTGGTGGTGATGGTGGTGGGGTTGGGAGGGAGGTGAAATCGAGAAAGCAAGAGAAAAGAAAGAAGGAGAAAGATGAGGAGAAGATGGTGGTGGTGGAGGGCGGTCGTTCATGGCTTTGTCGATGGATTTGGAGTGATCAGTGAAGGAGATGGATTTGGAGTTGGAGCCATCTCTTGAGTCGTACAAGAGAGAGAGAGGAAGAGGCTGAAAAGAAAAAGTGTTTAGGTTTCAACTTAATCGGTCAGACCAAAAAAAGTGATAAGTGGGTCTGAATTAAAAGAAAAAACAAACACACTTATTTTGAAAACATCTGACCGAATAAGTGATAAGTGTCAAATAAGTGCTGAAATAGAAAAAACAAACAGCACCTAAGCAGTTGGTGGTTAGCTTTTGAAATGAAAAACTTGTAAATTTCTCACCCATGTAACATTTATTCTGTCAACTTCACGTTGGACATCTATGATTCGGGTCTGTAGTGATGGGCACATTTTTAACACGCAACATATTCCAGGGAGTTCTTGCTTGATCATAGACACACCTAGTGTTAATTTTGTTATCCTCTGAAGCTGCTTCCAACTACTAGATTGTGTTGATGCTAGAACATGAAAATAACAATGAGAAATTGAGAATGTAATATACTGGAATAGGATAAATTTTGTTATCTAATCCTTTTTTTTCCAAAATAACTTATTACCTGAATGCACCAACTATTTAGCTCTAAACATTGACAACTACGTAGATCCAGTAGGAGCGAGATCAAAAAGTTCCCTTGCAGCCTATCTGCAGTTGGGTACTCAATATAGATATACACATCTGTCAACTTATTGGCTCCCCTTATGGACGAAGCTTCTAGATAAATTCCGCAGAACTCAAAACTCACCAAGTTTGGTAAAGTTATATTTATTGGGAACTTCATCCATGTACTTGTCATGCAGTTGCATAGATATATAGACTCGATTTTCATTACTTTATCTGTAACAAAAAACTCTTCCGCAAAAACACAACAGTCCATGTATATCTCAGACAATATAGGGAATATAGAATGCCAGTGTTCGATTCTGCTGTCAAGCAAGTCAACGCTTATTAAGGTCAAAAAACGTAGGGACCCGAAAGTTCCCAAACAAGATGCATCGAACTGGCAGGCATGGAGCGATAAAGTGGTCAGTACCTTGGATGGAGAAGGTTGACCAGGCAATGTATATAGGTTGACCACGTTGGTTTTGCTTACTCTCAGACCATTGCCTATTAAGTAATTGAGTACATAATTTTGATCAAATCGCAACTCGACTTCTTCAATGTTTCCTCTCAGGGCAAAATTCACCCAATTGTTAACCATAGGGACATCCCAATTGGATTGGTAGTAGCCGATGCAAAGACTGAAACTATTCATCTTAGATCCAGAGTGTAAGCGAAGTATCTCATCCACCAATCTGATAAATTTCGTTCTTGTAGCTTTAGCACAGTCTGGATGGCACACTATAGGAAGACGACCATGGTGCTACTCACCGTTATCTCTCATGATTTTTCTTTCCATCTCCTCTTGGTCAAAATCTAGAAATGGTATATGGGTCCTGAGGAGTTTGAATTGTTTTGAAACTGTGGTCATGGTTAACCAAGACTCTATAGGCAAAAGGTTGAAAATCTTTAGGAGAATATGATAGATACTAAATTAAGAAGAATAGGAATAGGCTAGCTTTTTATTGATAGTGGCCCGGTTCGAGAGGGGCAAGGTCTCCGTTTACAAGAAAAAAGAAATATGAGTAACTTTCGATTATAACAATGATAAGCAAGCCTGTTATTTATACTATCCTATTCTTAGAATTAAGTATGGTAACTGCTAAAATCAAGGATGGTAATTGCTCCCTAATTTCTTAGTTAATCATCAATTATTTTGGCCTATTGGATTTAGCCAATTCCCAAAAATAGAATTCAGCTGCCCCATATTGACTGCTGTGACCCGGTTCCTTTTCCTCGAGTACACCTTCAGTGGGTCTTTATCATTACTTCCCTCCTAGTAAAACGCCTTGTCCTCAAGGCGGAATGCAGGAAATTGCTCAGCTACTAGATCATAAGTTTCCCACGTAGCTTCTTCGATGGGGCGATTACACCAAGAGACCAACAGTTCCAAATTTGGGTGGCCAGCTTCATAAACCCAACGATGAGTGATGACAGAACTTGGTTGCAAGTCAATTTCCCAGTCTTTGGTGATGGGTAATGGTGTAGCTGGTACTGAAGAAAACGAGCCATGGGCAGGTTTAAGCATTGAGACATGGAAGACCGAGTGGATTTTAGCTTCGGATGGTAGTTCCAACTCATAGGCAACTGGGCCAACTGTTCGTTTAATACGATATGGTCCAAAAACCCTTGGGGATAGCTTCTCGTAGCGACGATTGGCCAGACTCTTTTGACGATAAGGTTGAATCTTCAAGAAGACATAGTCACCAACCTGAAACGTGAGTTCCCTTCGCTTCATGTTTGCTTGGTTTTTCATCCGGTCTTGGGCCTTTTGGAGGTTTTGTCGAAGAAGCTTCAACATATCATCCCTATCAATTAATTGTTGTTCCAGTTCTGCATTTTTGGTTTCCCCCACCACGTAAGGAAACAAAGAAGGAGGTTCCCTGCCATAAACAACCGAAAATGGGGTTGTACCGGTGGACGTGTGGTACCCGGTATTGTATGAATATTCGGCCCATGGTAAGAAAGTACTCCATTTGGTTGGTTGTTCGCTGGCGAAGCATCGTAGGTAAGCTTCTAGGCAACGATTTAGCACTTCGGTTTGACCGTCCGTTTGAGGATGGTAACTTGTACTCAATTTTAACTTGGTCTGACTTAATCGGAACAATTCTTGCCAAAAGTTGCTGAGGAAGACAACGTCTCGATCAGAAACGATAGAGCGGGGAAAACCATGTAATCTGATTATCTCTTTGCAAAATACCGTAGCTACTCCTTTGGCCGTGAATGGATGAGACAAACAGAGGAAGTGAGCGTATTTGCTTAGGCGATCCACTACGACTAAGATAGTATCGAAACGGTTTGATGGAGGTAAACCAACGATAAAGTCCATGGATATGTCCTCCCAAATTTGGTTTGGGATGGGTAAGGGCTGAAGCAAACCGGCGGGAGACAGAGTTTGGTATTTCTGTTGTTGGCATATCACACATTGCTGTACAAAAATCCTCACATCCTGCTTCATCTTTGGCCAATAGTATCGAGAGAAAAGACGTTTATAGGTTTTTAAAAAACCCCCATGACCACCGATTGGGGTATCATGTGCTTCTTGTAACAGCTTAAGTCTGAGGGAAGATACCTCTAGTATTACCAAACGCCCTTGGTAAAACAAAAGCTGATTTGCAAGAGAGAAATCAGTGATGGACGAAGGATCCTCATTCAATTTGCTGATCAGGTCGCTTGTAAATGGATCGGTTTGCAACCCAGCTTTGATATCAGCCACCTCAACACAATAAGGGACAATGAGTGTCAGTAATTCTCCTGAGTGGGGTCGACGAGATAAGGCATCAGCCCCCTTGTTCTCTTTTCCGGCTTTGTGAATAATCGAAAAATCATAAGGCATGAGTTTAAGTAGCAATCTTTGCTGCTCGGTAGTGGAAATGCGCTGCTCCAATAAAAACTTCAGGGTATAATGATCGGTGCGGATGAGAAAATGCCGTCTAAGCAGGTAATGACTCCATTTTTGTACCGCCAGGACCAATGCCAGCAACTCCCTATCGTAAGCCGATTTAAATCGGTTAGATGGGGAGAACCCCTTGCTAAAATAGGCCACAGGATGGTCCTCTTGTGATAATATTGCTCCTACGCCATCCGACGAAGCATCACACTCTATAATAAAGGGTTTCGAGAAATCGGGTAATCTCAAAACTGGTGTAGAATGCAAAGCTTGTTTCAAGTCATTAAAGGCTTTAAGAGCCTCTCCCGACCAACTAAACCCATCCTTCTTGGTCAATGCGGTGAGGGGTCGGGCTATGAGACCGTAATTACGAACAAAGCACCTATAATACCCGGTCAACCCGAGGAAACCTCTCACTTCCTTTACTGATGAGGGTACGGGCCACGATCCAACTGCTGATATCTTTTCTTCCTCTACACTAACTCCTTTCGAGTTGACCACATGACCAAGGAACACAACTTGTTCTTGCCCAAAGCAGCATTTCGATAATTTGGCAAAAAACTGATTGTCATGAAGTAACTTTAGGGCCTGTTCCACATGAAGCTTGTGTTGTTCCATACTTGGGCTGTAAACTAGAATGTCGTAAAAGAACACAAATATGAAACGCCGTAAGTAAGGACGAAATAGATCGTTCATGATAGCCTGAAATGTGGAGGGAGCATTAGTAAGACCAAAAGGCATGACCTTGAATTCGTAATGACCCGAGTGAGTGCGAAAGGCTGTTTTTTCGATATCCGGGGCGGCCACTCTGATTTGATAATAACCCGATCGCAAATCGAGTTTTGAAAACACCGTAGCACCATACAGTTCATCAAGTAACTCGTCAATATTGGGGATAGGGTATTTATCGGCTATAGTTATCTTGTTAAGGGCCCGGTAATCGATGCACATTCGCCAAGAATTGTCCTTCTTCCTCACTAGTAATACTGGGCTTGAGAAAGGGCCGGTACTCGGTTGGATAAAGCCAGCGGTTATCAACTGTTCCACTTGTTTCTCTATCTCATTTTTTTGGGAATGGGGATAACGGTACGGACGGATGTTAGGCGGGGTGGAGTTTGGCAAAAGTGGGATTGAATGGGTTTGTGATCTAACCGGGGGTAAATGTTGAGGTTCCTAAAAAACAGTGGTGTATTGGGTAAGAATAGGTTGTAGGGGGGCTGGTATGCAGGGGGTAACGTCTGGGTCAATAGCTAGATGTTGGAAACTGGATGATTTTTGGGGGCCGGATGCGATGCCCTGTGGTTGGTTGGTACCGCTTCCCATCTATTGAGAAGATCATGAACAATTCTTTCCAGTTAGCTTGAACCGTATTTAATGTGGCTAACCATTGAATACCCAGAACTAGATCAGCTCCACCAAGAGAAAAAGGATGGAAATCCTGAGTGATCTTGAGGTCATTAATTTGTACAGGAAGATTTTTGCAGATTTGGCCACATCGAATTATATCCCCATTACCGATTTGAACACCGAAAGGCGCTACCGGTTGAGGAACCAGCTTAAGTTCATTCACCAAGACATCAGAAATGAAATTGTGTGTAGAGCCACCATCAACTAAAATTAAAACTTTAGTAGAATGAATCATACCATGGACCTTCATTGTGGTAGGATGTGACTTCCCCAGAATAGCATGTAAACTGATTTCAGCAGTTTCTTCCTGGTCAGTATCGAGGCTGGTTAGATCTGTTGTAGGTGATTCTTCAACATCCTCATCAGCTTCAAAAACCTTGAGAGTACCGGTTTTACAACGATGACCCGGTCCATATTTATCGCCACATCTGAAGCATTCCCCTTTTAGGAATCAGTTTTGTTTCTCTGCTTCGGAAATTCGGGAAGTATTTCTTGGTTGGGTTGAGGTTTGGGTTGGGGTGAAAGTTGTTGGTTTGGGATCCGGCTGGGAGGGATTCGAATTTGGGGTCCAAGAAGTACTTTTTCCGGGTCGGTGGGGGGTGAGTTTAGATTCAAACTCCAGAGCCAGACTCATGGCACTATATACCGTACGGGGCTTGTGAATTCGTACATCGGTTTTTAATTCATCTTTGAGGCCGTTTAGGAATACCCCTAAAAGACAATGATCGGGCCAATTTGAAACCCGAGAGGATCTCTTGACGAACTCCTGCCGGTATTCTTGTACCGAACCAGTTTGTTTAATGCTACAAAGGAACTCATCCGGGTTCTGAAACTCTGCAGGGCCAAAGTTTCTGGTAAACGCTTGGACTAATTCTTCCCAAAAAGTGATTGGATGATCGCCAGAGAGCCATGAATAGAGGTCCAAGGCATCCCCTTCTAAGTGCATTGAAGCTATCACCACCTTCTCTGCATCTGGTATTTGATAATACCTGAAATATTTTTCGGCTTTCAGCAGCCACCCGCGAGGGTCTCCGCTGCTAAAAATCGGGAAATCGATTTTGTTATAGGGTCTATGTTGCTGTCGACTCCTCCAAGGACTTTCCCCCTCACCATTCTTGCTGCTTCTGGATAGTTCTCCTTCCTTCAGAGCTGCTATATCTTCCTTCATCGTTTCAATTGACTCCAATTTCGCGGCTATGGTAGCCAATTGAGCGGCGATGGGATCGGGTGGATTACTGCCATCGCTATTCCGGGTTTGCACCATGTCGATTTCCCGGCAATGGAACCAAATGATAGATACTAAATTAATAAGAATAGGAATAGGCTAGCTTTTTATTGATAGTGGCCCGGTTCGAGAGGGGCAAGGTCTCCGTTTACAAGAAAAGAGAAATATGAGTAACTTTCGATGATAACAATGATAAGCAAGCCTGTTATTTATACTATCCTATTCTTAGAATTAAGTATGGTAACTGCTAAAATCAAGGATGGTAATTGCTCCCTAATTTCTTGGTTAATCATCAATTATTTTGGCCTAGTGGATTTAGCCAATTCCCAAAAATAGAATTCAGCTGCCCCATATTGACAGCTGTGACCCGGTTCCTTTTCCTCGAGTAACACCTTCAGTGGGTCTTTATCAGAATATCAATAGGCAATTGGGTTATATGATCCGCTTCATGTTCATGCTGTCTGAGACTTCTTTGAACGATTTTTTTTTTGCAGGGTCTACGACGGGCACCTCTTTTCATACTCTTGACTGTTTAAAGTGATTCCATAAAAATAAATGATCAGTCATGTGAAGTAAAAAAACACATAAGCATACGAATAAAATAAGTTTATGAGTTTGTTTTTGTGATGGAAGACTGTAAACTCTTTGAAACAAATAAAGAGAATGAGTAGACATGTGGGCTGATGTACTCTTATGCACAAATTAGCAGAATGCCTTTCCCCCTCCCACTTACACCTATTTAATACACTCTTAATGCTACTTTTCCCTTTTCATCCTTTGTAACAGAAAACTCCCACTTCCAAAATTGCCCCTGCACCTAATAACTACTGCCAACGTAACTATTAGCAACTTCTAGGGTGTAACATTGGCACAAGTATGAAAAGAAGCAGAGGCTATAAAACTATCAAGAAAATACGTACAGATACCAAAAAAAGGAACATTTATTTATGTGGATGTAATTAATGGCAGTGTCCCTCTTGATGTAAATTTAAGTTCTTTCTGAAATTGGATTACCTTATTATATATAATTAGACACACAAACACAAATTTTGAACTTGTTTTGCATATAGAATGACCTTGGTTGGAACTTGCTGATGATATAGGCAGCTAAGGCTCATATTTTGTTTACTTAATTTTTTCTCTGTTGAATTTTTTGCAGTTCTTGGAAAAAGTAGTTTTCTACCATATCTAGTGTGTTCTTGATCTTCTTCCTGCATTTAGTAATTATTAATTGTTTATGTGAAAATACTAACAAGTATATGACTACATGTATAGAACAAGTAATGTGGTATAATTGTAGAAAAGCAAGAGAATTTTCTGACTGTCTATGTTTGGACTTGTAACTTCTATATATAGGTAATATCCTCAAATGATATTAAGTGCAGTCTTTTAAGCCTGTATAATTATGAAAGTTGACAACACGACTAGGTACTAGCAGCAGACACAAAATCAATATAGAAGTGGGATCAACATTATCTTGATGATAAAATAAATCCTTAAAGAATGGAATTAAAACATAATATCAAGGAGTATCATAACTTTTCTCATTTCTTTTAGAATAATAATTAAAAAAAAATAGGTAATGCCTATTTCTTTTTCTAGAATTTTCATTTACCCCCCATTGGCTTTTTAAATGTAGCAGAGAATGTTCTTCAATACACAACAAATGAAAAGGTGGGTTACTTTTGTGTTCTTAATTTCCCCCTCTATGCTAACAAGGCTTGGTGATTAAAAAGGATCAACATACAATTATCCTTAAGCACTTGGCCTAAGCATAAAAATCCATATTCAGTTAATCATAAACAGTTGAATACAATCAAATCCTACAAGATCTGACTTATTGATTGTACGAATCAGTAGTTTTCCCTCACAAAACCCATATAACAATTTGAAATGTCTTAGATAAGTTGGTTGTGGCCAATCTTGTCTTGTTTGTGATCTAATTGCACTATTAGCGCAATCAACTATTTATGTACGCTTTGAATTAGAGAAAACTTTATTTTACAATCATAAATAGTCGGAACTCCGTCGGAAATATCTTGAAATATATTTTTTAAAATTTTTTTAATTCATTTTTGATAAGGGTTTTGAATGAATATTTTTTTAAACAGCAAGGTTTTTTAAGGAAATCCGTCGGAAATATCTTGAAATATATATTTTTTAATTTTTTAGTTCATTTGGATAAGGGTTTTAAATAAATATTTGTTTTAAAAATCAAGGTTTTTTAAAAGTTCTATTATTTTCTGACATATTTCAGACGGATTCTTTTAAAAATTACGTTTTTGTGTTTTTTTTTCACAATTCGTCTCCATATATACTTATCCATGTGAAATTGGTCTTTTGTGGGGTTTATTGTGGCTTAGCGGTTCATATTGGACTATAGTGAGTCTTAATTGTCTTATCGAACGAGCTACACTCCACATGCATATTTGTAGTACATGTTTGCACAGATACACATAATAAATCACATGCGGTATTATATTGGGCCTTAACGAGTCATAAAAGATCATATTGGGCTTTAATGGTGGTTTAGTGGTTCATATGGGGGTATAATGCTTAGTTGTCTACTTTACCGTAATAGACAACACATGCATCTATGCAATCGATAGGTGTACACAAGCACGTAATTAAGTAACCACTTGTGTTATTGGGTCTTAATAAGTCATAATTAGTGGTCTAGTGGTTCATATAGGGGTCTAATGGTGGTTAGTTGTCTAATTGACCCTAATACACAACACATGCATCTAAGCAGTCCATAAGTGTACACAAGCACGTAATAAGTCACCGCTGGTGTTATTGGGTCTTAATAAGTCATAAAATGTCATATTTGGCTATAACGGTGGTTTAGTGGTTCATATCGGGGTGGTTAGTTGTTTAATTGACCCTAATACACAACACATACATATATGTAGTCGATACGTGTATCCAAGCACGTAATAAGTCACCACTTGTGTTATTAGGCCTTAATAAGTCATAAAATGGCATATTGGCTTATAATGGTTTGTTTAGTGGTTCATATCGGAGTCTAGTTCTTAGTTGCCTAATTGACCCTAATACACCACACATGCATCTATGCACTCGATACGTGTACACAATCACGTAATAAGTCAAAACTTGTGTTATTGAGCCTTAATAAGTCAACAACGGTCATAATCGGTTCTACCAGGCTTAATGGGTTCTATTGGGCTTATATCGGTTCAATTGAGTTTTGATCGGTTCAATTTGGTTTTAATGGATCTATTGAGTTGTTCGATTCAATTGAGTTTTAAATAAGTTTTATTCGATTATACCGGTTCAAGATGGTTTTTATTCGGTTTTATTCGAGTTTAACGGGTTTAATTCTTTTTTTTTTGTTTTAACAGGTAATATTATTATTATTATTGTATGATGTTTATCTATTTTGTATATAATTCATTCTAATATTTTTTGTGTTTTTAGGTTCAAGCATATTAGAGACCCAACTGCAACAATCAGAAGAGGCCCACATGAAGGACTTGGAGGAGATGCGCCGAGTAGAAGAGGTCCACATGAAGGGGATAGAGGAAATGCACCGAGTAGAAGAGGTCCGCAAGAAGGAGCATCAGGACATGACGGATTTGGTGAATAGGTTAAGCCAACGCCAATTTTCTCCATCCCAGTTTCTGGCTCCCCCGCCATAGTGTTGATGGTTGGTTGTTAAACTCTTGTTGTTACTTGAATTAACGTATTTAAATTTCGTTTATCGAACAATTGGGAGAATTTGTATTTATTACGCCCAAAAACTTGTTGGAGGGCTTTAATTAATCTATGGTATTTGATTTCCAATTTTTAGTTTTAAGCATTTACACGATTTTAAAATTTTACATTTTTTTAATATAATAATAATTTCCGAGAGATTTCTGGCAGAATATCCATCGGAAGTTAAGTTTCCAATTAAAAAAACACATTAGTTTTATAATTATTAAAAAAATAAAAATATAATAAATAATAATTTCTGGCGGAATATCCCGTTAGAAATGTTTTTTCCCAATTAAAAAAACAAATTATTTTTATAATTATTAAAAAAAATTGGCAGAATATTTCGTCCGAAATGTTTTTTATTTTTTATTTTCTATTTGTATAAAAACTATTTTAATAAACAAACCATAAAAATATATTAAAAATCTGTCGGAAAGTTAATTTATTAGATTAACAAAGTATGATTAAGGGTGTGGGTTTGAAAAATTGAAAAAATTTACCGATGTATATCCGTCGGAAATTTCAAATCCTCCGGAGGTATCATTTTCTAGCGCGAGACTATTCGACAGCCTTATTCGCCGGTGATGGGGATTTTCGACGGATTTTTCCGCCGGAAAAGTCTGTCTGTCTTGTAGTGTACATAAAGTAAATGTAACATCCCAAATTTCATAACAGACAAACAACCATAAATAAGCATTCGAATTACATAAAACCTTGTCTTTACATCATCAATAATTCATACTAAACAAAATTGACAGCGGAAGTCTCTAAATCCACAGCCGAGATTCTATCTATAGTCATCATTCAAAACCTTGGAGTCGCTATGAGCTCCACACCTTTCTTGGCTTCATCTAATTCTTACTAGAATTTCCCACTGTACGCTTACCTGAAAATGGTTTAGTTTTTGAAAAGCGAGGGTTAGACCAAAAGATCTAGTGAATTCCCTCCATAAACATTTATCACAGTAAAAAGATCATTTCATAAAGGAAATACTTTCACATCTTTCTCATAACATCAACCAAGGTTAAACACGGGGTTCAGGGAATTGCATAAGCTACTCCGATCGGGGCCTAACGGACACCCTCTCGTCTACGCCGGAATCCAAATGGACTCCCCGTTCCTTCATGTAGGAGAAAACGAATTCCAACCTACAAGCTAACCTCCATATGCCCAAGGGATCAGAGATCCCAAGGTACCCTGGCCCCACCGTGCAACCGACTCCACATAGCATACACATACATTTGAAACCATATGCATGAAAACATTAAACATCTTTCGTTCGGGTGTAAACATGTAAATCATGAAAGCATGCATAACTTTTATAAATCAATTCATGCTCGATAAAGGAACCATATTCAGTAAAAATGGTACGTCATAAAAAGGAGTGAGAGAACTCACCTTTGATTATCGTAGAGCGTACTTCTTATATACCTCCCAGCTAAACCAGTCGAACACCTAAGGGCATTAGATTCGGATCAGATTAAACGGTTCAAACCTACTGTCCGGATACCCCTTCCCGGACACAGTACTTTTCCGGATACAACACATTTCCGGACACTAGACATATCCGGGCACAACACTTTTCCGGACACTAGACTTATCCGGACGCAACACTTTTCCGGACACTAGACTTATCCGGAGACTTCAGCTACCCGGATACTAAGAAACACCCGGACATCCTCACGGGGCACTTACCCGGACACCTGCAACATATCCGGACACCACCGAACACTGGTGTCCGGAAAACACCGCTGTTCGAATTTTAACAAGTCCAAAACTGATTTATACTCTGATTTAACCATTAAGTCGATTAGATATCTACAAGGGTTCATCCACCAACCTCAAATACTCATTTAATCCATTTATAAACTTCTAAATCGGTTTAACAAGACGAAAACCCTTAAAACCCATTTAGAAGGAAAAGAGGTGAAAACTCAAAGAATCACTACAACAAATCCCAAGAATCCAAAACCAGTAGAGATCGAACACAAGAATAAACGAGGAATAAGGGTTACCTTACTGATTTCTTCTTTGATTCCTCTATGATTCTTCACCCTCTTGCTTTCTTCCCAAAAACATCCTTCTTCTCCCTTTTCTCTCTTAATCGCCAACCTCACACCAACAATACTGATTTTAGGGAATGGAGGCTGCCCTAGAAGTTTGTGCATTTATATACCTTCATCAAATGACAGAAATGGCCCCTTAACTTAACTTTCGTTTCTTATATTTTGACCACCAAACTCCAAGACTCACTAGGATTTTGGGTCGTTACAGTAAACTAATAAAATGCGATAAATAATACTAAAATATAATCAACAAAGTTATTAGTTATTACAATGATTCGAATACATATATTGAAATCTTAATAAATGAAAAGATGAAGAGAGTAAAATTATGTCTCTAAGAAGTTAGATAGTTTGAAAATTAAAGCTAATTAAATTGGAAGTGAAATTACCAAATAACCCTTCATACGATGAAATACACAATTTTCATTTAAGGGTAGAATGGTTATTTACAAGAAGTATTTTTATTTAAAAAAAATCAAAATTATGAGAAAATAGAGAAACATGAATGAAGAATTCTCATGATGCCACATAAGCAACTCCACATTTTGCCTTTATATAGATATGTAGATTATCTAAATCCTTCACCTTCTGCAACACTATACTTTTTTTTAACAACAACATAATTTTATTACCACCAAAATTAAACCACATGAACAATTTACAACATCAGCAACAAAAGCCACAAGTACAGAAACTAAACAGTAGCCTAGGAGAGGCTGAAATTTGCCACAATACACTTGGTTGTGTGCGATTGTGAATGTGCAGTTTGCAAGAGACAAACACAGAATCGGAATGTCACATTCTGCCCGAGATTAATGCTACCGTTTTATGCCGTAGTCGGGTCCACGAGCCACTCCTTCCACCCCTTTAGCGATTTGTTTAATTTCTTTGTGATCCACTCGAAAACTTTCTGTTGAAACTCGAAGAAAGGTTCTGCGATGTTTCCTTTATCTCCTTTAAATACCATCCTATTTCTATGAGACCAAATGTGTAACACCCGTAAAACTCCCAACCTCGAAATTATGCATCTTTATATTCGCTTAACTTTTTATGTGTGCCATCGTTACATTTTATGAATCCTAGTGGTTAAAAGTTGTGTGTATGCATGTTTCTGGCCCAAGCTAACAGTTCAGAGTTGGGGAGTTTCGGTACACTCTGCGCGAGAGTGACACCACGAGAGTGCCCTTGGCACAATCGCGTGTCACAATCGCCGACCATATACCACTCTCGGTACACTTGGTGCGAGGGTGACACGACGAGAGTACCCTGGGCACAATCGCGTGTCATACTCGCCGAGTATCCAGGGGGTGGTCACGGTACGTCTCTCGCGAGAGTGACCTTGGTACAATCGTCGGGCATACTCGCCCGTCGGGTGCTGCTTTATATAAAACGCGATTTTGGCTTTTAGGTTAGACACTTCACCCCAAAACTTGTTCCAGTCGATTTCTTGAGATAGCAAGGGCGATTTTACTCTCTTTTCATCCATCTCTCTTCATTAAATCACCCCTAGGGTTAGAGCTTCATTTATTGAGGATTCTCCACAACTAGAAACATTTATTGAAGATCTCATTCAAGGAAATAAGCACCTACAACTAAAAATCATCACTTCCATTTCTAGGGTTTCATCCATTTTCTAGGGTTTGATCTTAAAACCTAGATAGTGAGTTTTCTAACCTTCCTTCTACTAAATCTATGACACTTGCCTTATTATTTTAATTATTTCTTCATTTCCTTGAAAACCCTAATTTGGAAAGATGACTCCTTTGGCTTAATGGAGGTTACCATGGTTTATAGGAGTATTTGATAAGCTTAATACATTGATACTAGAATGTTGTGTATTGGAAAGCATGGATTTCATACCTAATAGTTACACGGCTACTTTGATGGTATTAAGCACATCTTAATGATTAATCTAGCCAACCTATGTGACTTATTGGGTGTAAGTAACCTTACATGAGGCTATGTGTACCTGTATTTATGAAATACAGAAGTATATGCTTTGGTAAATGGTGTATATTATATGATATATGAGAAAGTCCCTTGATGCTATTGTTTGCCTATGATTATATGCTATGCATGGAAGCCCTTACATTGATTGTACATAATGATACGACTTGTGGCTAGAATTGGGCTTTGAAAGGATCAAGTTAAGTGTTCACTAGGAGGACATAGTCTTGGGCACCACCTTATAGGTATGTGCCTAGACCCTCGCCATTTGGGGCAATGCCTATGTTATATCCCCGGATGTGTCGGGCCTTTGGTGTCGCTTTTATGCGGATGACACTAAGGTATCTCGACTCTTTGGATGAAACTTCTTGTGTTATGGGTCTCCCCCATTGATTTCAAATCTACTTATGGAACCAGAATAATGATTCTTATGCATACATGTTATTATTATGTGATATTACTTGGGATTACTCACCAAGCCTTGTCTTGACACTTGTTTGAATGTTGCCTTGAATCTCATGTTCTAGCGGGGCCGTTGTTAAGAAGGATTAGGTGGAGCGTGTGAACCACGGGGATATGCTTTTGGTATACGAACCATAGAAGATCTATACGACTAGAAATGACAACCCTTTTGTAATCTTGATGCCATAATAGGATTTAGATTAGTTGGTTGTCATAAATCTTTGTTTAAATGGAATTGTATTTTAACTCGCATATTTGCATTTCCCTTTTTTAGGTTGGCTCATGATGTTATATATACCGATCTTTCGTATTATGAAAGTTTTTGTTTACCCCTACTTTTAGGGTGTTACAAGTTGGTATCAGAGCATTGGTTTAAGCGAACTAGGTGTTGACCTTAGTACACCTAGACTTAAACGAAGTTACCCTTATGAATTCCATGACCATGGGTAGAAACTATAGGTGGGGAGAGTATAGGACCAACGGAATTGCAGTTGTTGAGAATTGTAGTGATGATGAAAATGATTCTTATGTGTGGTATATTCAAAATTTCACAGGGCCCGTGTTATGGTGAATATATTCATACGTGAGCATGCTTGAATTTGTTATTACGATGCTTAATGATTGTGGTAGTACGTTACACACCGTTAATATTTGAAAGAATTAACCGGTATGGTATTTATCATGTGTAGCAGTTCGCCATGGTAAACACGAGGAGCCGAGTGGTGAATCAAGAAGAAGGTCAAGACAACAGCGTGACGGCATGGGAGAACCCGATACCACCGAACCAAGGGGGTAATCCCCCTACTCCTCCAGTCCCTCAGATGTTAAGGGAAGTTGTCGACCTCATACCCCGAGTTAATGTCGAGGTGGACGAACCAATATTTGGAAGAAATGGATCCCCAATCCGTTATGATGGCAAGTTTTCTGCAGATGATGAATTCTGCGATGAACAAGAGGGATGAGAAGTTCCTGAAGTTACTAGAGGATCGAGATGCTAGTCACAGGAGAAATGAAGCGGTTGCGGAAAATGCCCTACAAGGTTCTGGTGGAGTGGTCCACGTTGTTGACACGGATGAGCGCGTAGTCACCGAAGAGGAAAGAAGAGAAAAGGGTTGCTCCTGCAAGACTTTCCTTTGTTGTAAGCCACCTGAGTTCGTGGGCTCCGATGATCCGGTAGCCTGTATGAACGGATTCGAGAGATTGAGCAAGCCTTCCGGGCTTGTGATTGTGGGGAAAGTCAAAAGGTAAAGTTCGGTTCTCAGATGTTGAGGGGTGCGACCCTCACATGGTGGAACGTCTTCACTTCTACCTTGGAGGCCTCAGTTTTGGCCAAGATGAAGTGGGAGGTGTTCAAGAAGAAAGTACTAGAGGAGTATTGTAACGAATAGGAAATGGACCGGATTGAGGAGGAATTCCGATCACTTAAGAAAGTAAACTCTACCGTAAGAGAGTACACTCGTTTGTTCATGGAAAAGCTCAATTTGGTGGGGCATGTGGCCCCGACTGAGAAATAAAAGGTTAAGGCTTACCTTAAGGGGTTACCGGTGGACATGATGGAGATGGTCCGTAACTCTAAAGCTATTTCACTACGAGAAACGATAGAGGAGGCAAAGATGATGGAGACCGTCTATGCGAAGGGAAGGGAAGAGAAGGTGGTTGTTGGTGAGAAGAGGAAATGGAAAGGGTCGACCGGACCCACTCGTTAGTTCAGACCGTTTAATGGAGGAAGGAATGGTGATCCCCGGCGTGATGTGAGGTGGTGTCATAAGTGCAAGAGCAAGCATAGTGGCCCATGCAATTCTAGTCCACACCCTAACCCGACCGAATGTGCAAAGTGCGGGAAGAGAGATCATGCGGTTCGAGATTGCCCGATCCGAGGGTCGGTTTGCTTCAAGTGCCGAGAATCGGGGCACAGCAAGAGGGATTGCCCGAAGTTGTCGGGGGGGGGGGGGGGGCTGGATTGCACCAAGTGGGGTACCGATCAAGAGGGAGAATTCGCCGAAGGCACCGAGCCGAGCTTTTCAAATGACCGCCGTGGAGGCGAGAGAGACCGCCGATGTTTTGACAGATACGTTTCTCGTAAACTCCTTGCCTGCTCGTATATTGTTTGATTCGGGGGCAAATCTTTCTTTTGTGTCGAATTCTTTTTGCAAGCAATTTACTATTCCAGTTAGTACCCACTTGGACGCCCTAATAGTCGAGGTAGCTAATGGGGAGCAAGTATTGATCCGAGAATGTTATAGTAAGTGTATCTTGGAGATAGATGGGAATACTTTTGAGGTGAATCTGCTGCCTATGGCAATCGGGGGTTTTGACGTAGTAGTGGGTATGGATTGGTTAACTGAGAATAAGGCCGTAATTTTGTGTGCGAAAAAGATGATCCGAATCCCGACGCCGAATGGGAATGTAGTGTCAGTGTATGGGAAAAAAAGGGGAAAGACTACTTCAATAATCGTTTCGCTTAAGGCGCGGAAATTCCTCGCCAAGGGGTACTCATCGTATTTGGCCTACATCGTGGATGCAAAGTTTGAGAAGGAGAAGTTGGAGGATGTGGATGTGGTACGTGACTACCCGGATGGTTTTCCGGAGGACCTACCCGGTTTACCACCGGAACGACGGGTGGAATTTCATATAGACTTCACTCCGGGAGCGGCCCCGATTGCACACGCTCTGTACCGTTTGACACCAACCGAAATGCAAGAAATGATGTCGCAACTACAGGAATTGTTAGAGAAAGGATTTATACGACCGAGTTTGTCGCCTTAGGGAGCTCCGGTGTTGTTTGTGAAAAAGAAGGATGGATCAATGCGGATGTGTATAGACTACCGAGAATTGAATAAGGTGACGATAAAGAATAAATACCCGTTTCCCCGAATTGATGACTGCTTTGACCAACTACAAGGAGCGGTTTGTTTCTCCAAAATTGATTTGAGGTCCGGATACCACCAAGTGAGAGTAAAAGAGAGCGATGTTCCGAAGACGGCCTTTCGAACGCGATATGGACACTGTGAGTTTTTGGTGATGCTGTTCGGGTTGACAAACGCACCGACCGTGTTTATGGATTTGATGAACCGGGTGTGCCGTCCCTTCTTGGACAAGTCGGTGATAGTCTTTATCGACGATATCTTGATCTACTCTAAAGACGAGGCCGAACATAGTCGACATCTACGGGAAGTATTGGAAGTCCTTCGGAGGGAAAGGTTGTTTGCCAAGTTTTCAAAGTGCGAGTTTTGGTTACGAGAAGTCCAATTCTTGGGACACGTGGTGTCTCAAGACGGGATGAAAGTGGACCCAGCAAAAGTGGAAGCCATAACAAATTGGAAACCGCCCACGAGCCCAACGAAGATCAGAAGCTTCTTGGGCCTAGCCGGGTATTATAGACGATTTATCCAAGACTTCTCGAAGATCGCTACATCGCTTACCTCTTTGACAAGGAAGAATGTCAAGTTTGTGTGGACTACCGCTCAAGAACGAGCCTTCGAAACTCTTATGAGGAAACTGTGTGAAGCGCCAATCTTATCCTTACCCGAAGGATCGGAGGACTTCGTGGTTTATAGTGACGCTTCAAAAATGGGACTCGGTTGTGTGTTGATGCAAAGGGGGAAAGTGATAGCTTATGCTTCGCGACAACTAAAGGACCATGAGAAGAATTACCCAACTCACGATTTGGAATTAGCGGCGGTGGTCTTTGCCTTGAAGTTGTGGCGACACTATTTATACGGGGCGAAATGCACTCTTTTTACCGATCACAAAAGTCTCAAGTATATCTTCGACCAAAAGGAACCAAATATGCGACAACGAAGGTGGCTCGAACTTTTATAGGATTATGATTGTGAACTACTTTACCACCCCGGGAAAGCTAATGTGGTGGCGGATGCCTTGAGCCGGAAGGATCATGGAGATGGGATCAAGCTAAACCTTAACCGGATCGACGTGGTATCAAGTTTGATGGCGAGCATCAAAACAAGTCAAGTGGAGGCACTTCGGGAAGAGAACCTTAAGGCAGAAGTTATGGTAAAGCAACGGGAGCTACTAACGGAAGATAGTCGTGGCCTAAACTCTTCCAAGGCCGGATTTGGGTGCGGAAAGTCGGTGGTAATCGTGAGCTACTTCTTGAGGAAGCTCACAAGTCTCGATACTCGATGCATCCCGGTAGCACAAAGATGTATAGGGACTTAAAGTTGAATTATTGGTGGCTGGTAATGAAACTTGATGTGGATAAGTATGTGGGAACTTGTGTGACGCGTCTTCAAGTCAAGGCACAACATCAAAAGCCGTATGGAAGCTTACAATCGTTAAAAAATCCGGAATGGAAATGGGACAACGTCACGATGGATTTCGTGACAAAGCTACTGATAGGTGTTGATTTGTTAACCCTAAAACACCACCTTTTGTGTCTTTTATAAATCTTTTATTTACCCAATTTAGTGAATTGCGTCTTTATTTATCTTATTTTACACAATTTTTATTAGTCTAAGGTCTTATTTATTTATTAACGATTTGCTGAATTTTAGTTTAATTTAGTCAATTTTCTTATGTTTATTTTTATCTTTTATTTTCAGATTTGTCGAGACTCCGAAGAAGCCGTAAAAGATGGAATTGGGCTTAACGTGAGCTTGCTCTTGGACGTCATTTTGGGTCATTTGCAAGGACTCCAATTTTTGGACCAAGCCATGGGCCAAATTTTAGTGAAAAAAGCAATGGCTAGCTTTTTAATTTTTAGTTAATTGTATTAATTTTAATTAGTTGTAATTAGTACATGCCCTTGAGGGCATTTTGGTCTTTTTACCCCTCCTATTTTTAGTATAAATAGAGGGGTTGGGGTTAGCTTAAAATCATCCCTCATTTCACAAATCTCTTTCACTAGAGAATTGTTGAAAACCTCTCATCTTCTTAAGTTTTTAGTTCATGGTTTGAAGCATTTGGCTACCTTCGAAGCTCTTGTAAGCGGTTAAGTTCTTAGTCTTTTGTTACCATCATTTTATAATTCAAGTTTTTGTTTCATTGTTACTAGCTTTCTTTCATCTCTGTTTTATTTAAATTAATTTCTCTCTTTTACGTTTTACTTATAAAATTCATCTTTCGGTTTTCACTTTTGGAGAAAGTTTATTGAAGCTTTACGTTGGATAACAAATCCATTCGTGGCTCGTGACAATTAACCAAAAGGCCGAAAATGGGTTTCTCAAGTAAAACGTGCAATTCTTTAGTTTGTGAAATGTTATTAGTCGCGCAAGTTCTCGAATCCTTTCTTGTCCTTTTCTTTTAAGTCTTTTATTTTAAGCTATTATATTAATTGCAATTTATTTTCCGTACTTTACTTTCTCGCAATTTAATTTCCGCACTTTACTTTCTCGCAATTTAATTTCCGCACTTTACTTTCTCGCAATTTAATTTATCGCACTTTAATTTCTGCAATTTAATTATTGTCATTTACATTTCCTTGCAATTTAATTATAGTGTTTTTCTCAAGAAAGTCGTTACTTGCGCGACAAGTTTCCTTTCTCAAACTTTAGTAATTGCTAATCTTTTCATGCATTTTCCATCTCCGTTATTTAATTTTCAAGTCTTTACATCTTTTGTAAAAAGAAACCGAGCAATGATAGGATGTCAACCTTAGCTTGGGGTGTAAAGCAGAGTTAAGGCTTAAACCGGTAAAAACGTAAAAAGGTGTATCAATATAGTCTTGTCGTTATTTAAACCAGATTACAAAAACATTTCATTGAAGATTACATTTAATTAATTGACGACTAATTATTTGTATGAAAATGTGTTAACTTTTCAGATGTTACTTAAATATTAATCTGAGATAACGTATGTACTATAATACATTTTTACCGGATTGCTTGTTTTTACCTTAACAAAACTTTACACCCTTTGCTTCTTTTTATAACTGATTTCTCGTAGTTGTTAACCAAAACCCCCAACAAAAAGATTTATTCGAATAAATCGGTTTTTAAAGATTAGACTTTTAGAAAAACGTTCACAAGTCTTCCCTGTGGATCGATATCTGGTACTTTTACCATTATTACTTGTTACGAGACGATAGTAGACCGAGGTGTATACTTGCACTAAGTTCTATTTAAGTGAATCTCTGAGGTTGAATAAATCTTACAACAAGTTTTTGGCGCCGTTGCCGGGGAAAGCAAACTGAAAGTTTTTCGTTTCAAAGTAAATTTTATAAAAGCTAGTTTTTCTACCATCTTTTTGAAAACAAAAAAAAACAAAAAAAAACTGTGTATGCCAAGATTGCCTCACGGTGAATTTTTCCAACTCGATCCCGACATTGAACGAACTTTCAGACAAAGAAGAAGAATACAAAGAGTCTCTTCAACTCTAAACTCTTCAGAATTTCCTGAACACGATCGCGGGATGGAAGACGAAAATAATAATAATAATCTCGAAGATGAGGAACAAAATATTTTTTGGCTCGCAAACTCGAAAGACGGCGGGATTATGGCTTATGCTGTTCCTATTTTAAACCAGTTACATCCAGGAATACTTAAGCCCACAATCAATGCGGTCCATTTTGAACTTAAGCCGATAATGTTTCAGATGTTGCAAACTAACGGCCAGTACGCTGGTTTGCCATCTGAAGATCCTCATTCTCATATGAGATCTTTCATGGAAATCACAGACTCTTTTCTGATTCCTGGTGTATCCGACGATGCTCTAAAACTAAAACTTTTTCCATACTCTTTAAGAGATAGAGCAAGGTCTTGGTACAACTCTTTGATGCCAGATTCTGTGACAACATGGAAACAAATGGCAGAAAAATTTTTGAAAAAATATTTTCCACCCACGAAGAATGCTAAGTCCAGAAATGAGATTTGCACTTTTAAACAAATGGACGATGAGGCAGTTCCTGATGCATGGGATATGTATAAAGAGCTGTTAAGAAAATGCCCGCACCATGGCATTCCGTACTGCATTCAGCTAGAGACATTTTACAGTGGTTTAAACACCGCTGCTAAACAAATGCTTGATGCTACTGCAAACGGGTCTTTCACAACTAGTACCTACAATGAAGGATATGAAATACTTGAAAAGATTTCTAACAACAATGGTCAGTGGTCCGACCCACGTGCACTTCCACAGAGGAAAACAGCAGGGGTACAGGATGTGGATGCTTATGCAGCAATAACTGCACAACTGGCAAATATGGCTTATTTGATCAAAAATATAACCACTCCACCTGTGCAGGTTAATGCTGCTACATCCATCCCTACTGTCAACTCCGTGTAGTGTACTTACTGTGGTGAAGGGCATTCTTTTGAACATTGTCCTGGAAATCCAGAACAAGTAAATTATGTCAACAATAATAAGAGTGGACCTTTTTCTCAGACCTACAATCCAGAATGGAGAAATCATCCAAATTTCTCTTGGAATAGTCCTACTCTTAATCCACAGTTACCAAAACTGCAAGGACAGTCCAATTTTCAAAATCAAGGACAGTCCAATTTTCACCAGCAATCCCACCAAAGATCTCAAAACAACCGGCATGCGAATTTTCAAAACCACCAACCTTCTTTTCAACAAAAGTCAAACCAACAGGCTGATTCATCCACTTCTTTAGAAGCTATGTTGAAAGGGTTTATAACCCAGACTCAGGCCTCAATCAAAAATCTTGAGACTCAAATGGGTCAATTGGCTTTGGAAGTTAGGAAAAGACCAGCATGTTCTCTCCTCAGTGACACAGAGACACCTCATAGGGTAGGAAAAGAGCATGTTAAGGCTGTGACATTGAGAAGTGGAAAAGATTTAATAGAAAAAACACAAAAAGAATTTGAAAAATCAACCAAAGCGGAGCCTGAAAAGAAAATCACAGTTCCAAATTCTGCACAGTCCAGTAAGATCATTGGGCCTTAAGGCACTGTTAGGCCCTTGGATATCACCACCAATCCACAGAAGTCGGACTTTCCACTGTTGTTCCCAAATGAACCCAAGAAAGTCACAAAAACCAATGAAAGAGCTGTTGTGGATGTGTCACACTCTGATGACAGTCTCAAAGCTCCTTATGACACCATCCCAGTACCACCCAGTAAAGCTACACCATCCAGTGTAGTTGAACCTGTCGCACCATCACTTCCAGCACCTAATCTTCAAAAGACTACATCTCCTACTCCAGTTCCTCTCTATATTCCATACCCCTAGAGGTTAAGGAATTAGAAAGAGGAATTGCAATTTTAAAAGTTTTCGGATGTTTTTAAACAATTGCATATCAACATACCTTTGGTGGAAGCCATTGAACAAATGCCAAGTTATGCAAAGTTTTTGAAAGACATTTTGAGCAAAAAGAAAAAAATTAAACGAGTATGAGACTGTAGCTCTGACTGAAGGTTGTAGTGCTTTGTTGTCTAACAAAATCCCTCCAAAGATGAAAGATCCAGGGAGTTTCACAATCCCATGTTCCATAGGAGGAAAAGAAGTAGGAAAAGCCTTGTGTGACTTAGGTGCTAGTGTAAATCTCATGCCTTTATCTGTTTTCAACACTCTAGGCATAGGTGAAGCTAGACCCACCACTGTTTCTCTTCTGTTAGCAGATAAGTCCATAACTTGGCCTAAGGGAAAGATTGAGGATGTCCTAGTGCAGGTTGATAAGTTTATTTTTCCTGCTGATTTTATCATCCTAGACTTTGAAGCTGACAAAGACATCCCCATCATCTTAGGAAGACCATTCTTAGCAACTGGAAGAACTCTGATAGATGTCCAAAAGGGTGAGCTGACCATGAGAGTCCAAGACAAACTGGTGACTTTTAATGTGTTAGACTCCCTTAAATATCCTGATGAGAGAGAATAATGTTCTACCTTAAGTTTAATTGAATCTTGGTGTCAAGAGAAAAGTTTGGGGGAAATCTTGGGATTAACAGAGTCTGACAGTGAAGAAGAGGTAGCAGACTTAGAAGAATTAGAAGACCCACAAGTAGTTGCTGCTTTTGAGACCTTAGAAAGTGAGGATCGGAAAACCCTTGTTCCTTCCTTAGAATGTGCACCAGACCTAGAGTTGAAACAACTTCCCTCACATTTGAAGTACGCCTTTTTAGGAGATTCAGGGAAGTTTCCAGTCATTATTTCATCATCATTAGAATCAGACCAAGAGGAGAAATTGGTCAACATGTTGAGATTGCTCACAAAAGCCATAGGATGGACAATTGCTGATTTGAAAGGCATAAGCCCTACCATTTGTCAACATAAAATCATTTTGGAAAATAAAAACTTCAACTATGTTGAGCCTCAAAGAAGACTCAATCCAGTGATGAAGGAAGTTGTCAAAAAGGAAATTCTAAAATGGTTGGATGCTAGCATAATCTATCCTATTGCTAGCAGCACATGTGTCAGTCCTGTGCAATGTGTACCCAAGAAGGGTGGAGTTACTGTGGTATCAAATGAGAAAAATGAGCTTATACCTACTAGAATAGTGTCAGGTTGGAGGATATGCATGGACTATAGGAGGCTTAACAAAGCTACCCAAAAAGACCATTTCCCATTACCCTTCATAGACCAGATGCTAGACAGATTAGCAGGAAAAAAGTTTTATTGTTTCTTAGATGGTTACTCCGGATACAACCAAATTGCTATTGCACCTGATGACCAAGAAAAGACCACTTTTACTTGTCCTTATGGAACTTTTGCCTTTAGAAGAATGCCTTTTGGACTTTGTAATGCACCTGCCACTTTCCAAAGATGTATGATGTCCATTTTTTCTGATATGTTGGAACACTCCATGGAAGTTTTCATGGATGATTTTTCTGTCTATGGGACATCATATGAGCTATGTTTACAAAACCTTGAAAAAAGTCTTCAAAGATGTGAAGAAACTGATTTGGTTTTAAATTGGGAAAAATGTCACTTTATGGTTAAAGAAGGCATTGTGTTAGGGCATCTCATTTCCAAAAGAGGCATTGAAGTTGACAAGGAAAAGTTGGAAGTAATTGAAAAATTACCTGAACCAATAACAGTAAAAGGAATCAGAAGTTTTCTAGGACATGCAGGGTTTTACAGGAGGTTCATCAAAGATTTTTCAAAAATTTCAAAACCTCTGTGTTTGCTACTACAACATGACCATGCTTTTAATTTTGATAAAGATTGTAAAGAGGCTTTTGAGACATTGAAAGAAGCATTGGTCACTGCCCCTGTAGTAGTAACACCTGATTGGTCCCAACCTTTTGAAATAATGTGTGATGCCAGTGAATGGGCTGTAGGAGCTGTTTTAGGATAGAAAAGAGAGAAAATATCCCACCCAATTTACTATGCTAGTAAAACTCTCAATGAAGCCCAAATCAATTATACCACTACTGAAAATGAATTATTAGTTGTGGTTTTTGCTTTTGAAAAATTCAGATCATACTTAA
This sequence comes from Saussurea involucrata, assembly GCA_033807775.1. Taxonomy (NCBI): domain Eukaryota; kingdom Viridiplantae; phylum Streptophyta; class Magnoliopsida; order Asterales; family Asteraceae; genus Saussurea; species Saussurea involucrata. Next base: position 36,049,671 of record CM066323.1, read on the forward strand.
TACGCACCACGGTGAAAGTTCACACTGATCACGCTGCCATCAAGTATCTCATTTCTAAAAAAAGATGCAAAACCAAGACTGATAAGGTGGATCTTGTTGCTTCAAGAATTTGATTTGGAAATCATTGATAGAAAGGGTGTGGATAACCAGGTAGCTGACCATTTATCTAGGCTGGAAAAACAAGATAAACCGGTGCAGAGTAGTGACATCTGTGAAGTATTTCCAGATGAAAGGATTTTATCCTTGCAACATACTACAATGCCATGGTTTGCTGATGTTGTTAATTATTTAGCTTGTGGGATTATTTCCAAGGAGCTAAATAAGCATGAAAGGAGAAAGCTTATATATCTTTGACTCAAAGAAATATTAATGGGATGATCCTTTCTTGTTTAAGATTTGTGCAGATCAGGTGATTAGAATATGCATACCAAAAGAGGAGACAACATCAGTTCTTAAACACTGTCATTCAGGACCATGTGGAGGACATTTTGGAGGAAGTTGGACAGCTGCAAAAGTCTTGCAATCAGGCTTTTTCTGGCCTACTTTACACAATGATGCTCACAATTTTGTAAAAAGTTGCAATGAGTGTCAAAGGAGTGGGAACATCTCCCAAAGAAATGAAATGCCTTTAAACGGAATTCTAGAAATAGAATTGTTTGATGTTTGGGGTATAGATTTTATGGGACCTTTTCCCAGTTCCAATAATTGTTCCTACATCTTAGTTGTTGTAGACTATGTGTCCAAATAGGTGGAAGCCATGGCTTGCCATGCCAATGATGCAAAGACTGTTGTGAAATTCCTGAAAAAACACATCTTCACCAGATTTGGTACACCTCGTGCCTTAATCAGTGATGAGGGCACACACTTCATAAACAACTTGTTAGAAGAGGTCCTTGAGAAATATGACATAAAGCACAGGGTGGCCACGACCTATCATCCTCAGACCAATGGGTTAGCTGAATTATCAAACAGGGAGATAAAACGGATTTTGGCTAAGGTAGTCAAGCCTCACCGGAAGGACTGGGCATCTAAGCTAGATGATGCCCTATGGGCCTATCAGACTGCTTTCAAAACCCCCATTGGAATGTCTCCCTACAAACTGGTTTTTGGAAAAGCTTGTCATTTACCCCTAGAGTTAGAACACAAAGCCTACTGGGCTATCAAGGAGCTGAATATGAGTTTAGATGAGGCAGGAAAGAAAAGATCTTTGCAGCTGTGTGAGTTAGAAGAGCATAAGAATTTTTCCTATGAAAATGCCAAATTATATAAAGAAAATACAAAGAAATGGCATGCTAGGAAAATTATTCCAAAAGAATTCACCGAAGGTCAACAAGTCCTGTTGTTTAATTCTAGACTTAAATTATTTCCTGGAAAGTTAAACTCTAGATGGACCGGGCCTTACAAAATTTCCAAAGTATACCCTTATGGTGTTGTCGAGCTAATTGATCCTGATAGGGGTACTACTTTCAAAGTGAACGGTCAAAGGGTAAAACCATTTTTTAATCACTTGGAAATTTTGGAACAACCTTGCGAGGTTGTTAATTTAATGGACTAGAAATCCTAAGAATTTTGGGCTTTGAAAATAGCTCAAAATTATGTACATAAATTAATTATCATGTTTGTAAATAGTTTGGTCTCTTTTTGCTTTTAGTTTGGAGAGAAGAGTTGAAGATCGAGAACCCATGAGCATTGGACGGTTTCCCACCGTTTCTACTCACGCAAGCATCCACTACTCCTACTCACTTTGAGTAGGCCAGGTTCTATCGTCACTCCTCTATTTTTCTGTTTTATTTAGTACACGTCTCGTTATAAAAAAATAAAAAAAATTATTATATTTTTTTTAGATAGTTGGGTATTGATTTTAAGGGATGTTTTGTTCAATACCAAGCTATGCACATCATTTCATTCATGCACATATGTTCTACAACTCTTACATTTGATTTCATAGCCACATTAAACTTTTGGGCTTTTCATTCGTTTTGAACTTATCATCATGGGCTAGCCAACAATTTATTGAGATGGATTTGAGTCATTTGAGGTTGTTTTATGCGATTGGGCCTACACTTACATACCTACGGCCCAAATGCACATTCTTTCTACTTTTGCCTTCATATTTGAGCCAATGAGGGCATTGTCTCCCTCAAGTTTGGGGGGAGAGCAATTGGCCTTAAACATACACACAAACGAGCCATACACCTTCAAACATCTTACAAAAGCATGCACAAAAATTCACTAAGGAATCAAAAAGAGCATAGCTCTATTCCTTTTGCATGAAAAGTGTCAAAGACACTAAAAGCTCAAAAGAGATCAAAGTATCCACTCTATACCTCAATATGAGAAGAATGGTGGAAAATTGCACCATTGAGCGAATGTGGGAGTTTTGTGGAAAAAGGCATGCGCATAAAAGAATGAAAAAGTCATGTGCACTTTCATACCCAAATGCCATGATGTTCCCAAGTTACATAAGATGAATTTAGGCTAGGTTGTAATTTGTACGTTTTGAAACCAAAAGAAGGAGCTAAGTTTATGAAGGGCTATGAACATTAAATTGTTTGGGTTATGAACATTTCAAGGATGGTGCACGCAAAAGTTTTAAAACACGTCCAATTTTTTTTATAGACATTTTCAACTTTATTTTTCTTCTTTTGTCGTTGCTTGGGGACAAGCAACAATCTAAGTTTGGGGGTGTGATAGGTGTTGATTTATTAACCCTAAAACACCACCTTTTGTGTCTTTTATAAATCTTTTATTTACCCAATTTAGTGAATTGCATCTTTATTTATCTTATTTTACACAATTTTTATTAGTCTAAGGTCTTATTTATTTATTAACGATTTGCTAAATTTTAGTTTAATTTAGTCAATTTTCTTATGTTTATTTTTATCTTCTATTTTCAGATTTGTCGAGACTCCGAAGAAGCCATAAAAGATGGAATTGGGCTTAACGTGAGCTTGCTCTTGGACGTCATTTTGGGCCATTTGCAAGGACTCCAATTTTTGGACCAAGCCATGGGCCAAATTTTAGTGAAAAAAGCAATGGCTAGCTTTTTAATTTTTAGTTAATTGTATTAAATTTAATTAGTTGTAATTAGTACATGCCCTTGAGAGCATTTTGGTCTTTTTACCACTCATATTTTTAGTATAAATAGAGGGGTTGGGGTTAGCTTAAAATCATCCCTCATTTCACAAATCTCTTTCACTAGAGAATTGTTGAAAACCTCTCATCTTCTTAAGTTTTTAGTTCATGGTTTGAAGCATTCGGCTACCTTCGAAGCTCTTGTAAGCGGTTAAGTTCTTAGTCTTTTGTTACCATCATTTTATAATTCAAGTTTTTGTTTCATTGTTACTAGCTTTCTTTCATCTCTGTTTTATTTAAATTAATTTCTCTCTTTTACGTTTTACTTATAAAATTCATCTTTCGGTTTTCACTTTTGGAGAAAGTTTATTGAAGCTTTACGTTGGATCACATATCCATTCGTGGCTCGTGACAATTAACCAAAAGGACGAAAATGGGTTTCTCAAGTAAAACGTGCAATTCTTTAGTTTGTGAAATGTTACTAGTCGCGCAAGTTCTCGAATCCTTTCTTGTCCTTTTCTTTTATGTCTTTTATTTTATGCTTTTATATTAATTGCAATTTATTTTCCGTACTTTACTTTCTCGCAATTTAATTTCTGCACTTTACTTTCTCGCAATTTAATTTCCGCACTTTACTTTCTAGTAATTTAATTTATCGCACTTTAATTTTTGCAATTAAATTATTGTCATTTACATTTCCTTGCAATTTAATTATAGGCTTTTTCTCAAGAAAGCCGTTACTTGCGCGACAAGTTTCCTTTATCAAACTTTAGTAATTGCTAATCTTTTCATGCATTTTCCATCTCCGTTATTTAATTTTCAAGTCTTTACATCTTTTGTAAAAAGAAACCGAGCAATGATAGGCTGACAACCTTAGCTTGGGGTGTAAAGCAGAGTTAAGGCTTAAACCGGTAAAAACGTAAAAAGGTGTATCAATATAGTCTTGTCGTTATTTAAACCAGATTACAAAAATATTTCATTGAAGATTACATTTAATTAATTGACGACTAATTATTTGTATGAAAATGTGTTAACTTTTCAGAAGTTACTTAAATATTAATCTGAGATAACGTATGTACTATAATATCTTTTTACCAGATTGCTTGTTTTTACCTTAACAAAACTTTACACCCTTTGCTTCTTTTTATAACTTATTTCTCGTAGTTGTTAACCAAAACTCCCAACAAAAAAATTTCTTCGAATTCGCCATCTGAAATCGGTTTTTAAAGATTAGACTTTTAGAAAAACGTTCACAAGTCTTCCATGTGGATCGATATCTGGTACTTTTACCATTATTACTTGTTACGAGACGATAGTAGACCGAGATGTATACTTGCACTAAGTTCTAATTAAGTGAATCTCTGAGGTTGAATAAATCAAACAACAAGTTTTTGGCGCCGTTTTCGGGGAAAGCAAGCTGAAAGTTTTTTGTTTCAAAGTAAAGTTTATAAAAGCCAGTTTTTCTACCATCCTTTTGAAAACAAAAAAAATACAAAAAAAAACTGTGTATGCCAAGATTGCCCCACGGTGAATTTTTCCAACTCGATCCCGACATTGAACGAACTTTCAGACAAAGAAGAAGAATACACAGAGTCTCTTCAACTCTAAACTCTTCAGAATTTTCTGAACACGATCGCGAGATGGAAGACGAAAATAATAATAATAATAATAATAATCTCGAAGATGAGGTACAAAATATTTTTCGGCTCGCAAACTCGAAAGACGGCGGGATTATGGCTTATGATGTTCCCATTTTAAACCAGTTACATCCACGAATACTTAAGCCCACAATCAATGCTGTCCATTTTGAACTTAAGTTGATAATGTTTCAGATGTTGCAAACTAACGGCCAGTACGCTGGTTTGCCATCTGAAGATCCTCATTCTCATATGAGATCTTTCATGGAAATCACAGACTCTTTTCTGATTCCTGGTGTATCAGACGATGCTCTAAAACTAAAACTTTTTCCATACTCTTTAAGAGATAGAGCAAGGCCTTGGTACAACTCTTTGACGCCAGATTCTGTGACAACATGGAACCAAATGGCAGAAAATTTTTTGAAAAAATATTTTCCACCCACGAGGAATGCTAAGTCCAGAAATGAGATTTGCACTTTTAAACAAATGGACGATGAGGCAGTTCCTGATGCATGGGATAGGTATAAAGAGCTGTTAAGAAAATGCCCGCACCATGGCATTCCGTACTGCATTCAGCTAGAGACATTTTACAGTGGTTTAAACACCGCTGCTAAACAAATGCTTGATGCTACTGCAAACGGGTCTTTCACAGCTAGTACCTACAATGAAGGATATGAAATACTTGAAAACATTTCTAACAACAATGGTCAGTGGTCCGACCCACGTGCACTTCCACAGAGGAAAACAGCAGGGGTACAGGATGTGGATGCTTATGCAGCAATAACTGCACAACTGGCAAATATGGCTTCTTTGATAAAAAATCTAACCACTCCACCTGGTTAATGCTGCTACATCCATCCCTACTGTCAACTCCGTGCAGTGTACTTACTGTGGTGAAGGGCATTCTTTTGAACATTGTCCTGGAAATCCAGAACAAGTAAATTATGTCAACAATAATAAGAGTGGACCTTTTTCTCAGACGTACAATCCAGAATGGAGAAATCATCCATATATATATATATATATGTATACTAATTGGAGATGTTGCACATGACCCACAAGGGCAAAAGTGAAATTACCAAATTGCCCTTGTCACCTACTCCCTACTCATCTTCCCTCCTATAAATACCCATGCTATCGCCTCCATTTGACACACACCTTCTTCCTCTTCTTGCTCCTCTCTTGGCCATAAACACCACCAACACCCTCCCTAAATTTGTCTTTGGTATCTAGAGTGGTATTTAGAATTTGTGAGGTTGAGAGTGTTCTTGATATTCGGTGGTGTTCGAGAGGATTCGTTTGTTGATCGTGGATCTTAAGATCCTTGTGCGAAGCACTTTGTAATCTCCTTGGTTGGTAATAAACACTTTCTCTCTCTCTTTGGTGGACGTACACTATCACAACGATAGTGGAACCATGTTAAATCCCGGTGTTATTTTTGGTTGTGTTTTACTTGCCATACATATATATATCTCGTTATTATATATATATATATATATATATATATATATATATATATATATTTATATATTTCGTCTATATATAACATATATATATCATTATATATATATATATTTTGTCGATATATACGCTTATATATATATATATATATATATATATATATTTCGCGTGGGTTTAATTTTCTACGTCAGAGAAATATTGTGTAACATCTATATCATTGTTATCCGCATTTGTTGTTGGGTTTATTGTGCACTTGGATTTCTACTCGTTTTGGGACCTTAGAAATCATTCGTGAGCTTCTCGTATTTTCTTTGGCACGATAAAGAAAAGTTGATCCAGCTCCGTTTGTGTTAGTGCCGTTGGGCACTGTTAATGACAAAAATCGTCCAAAAGGATAACTTAAGGTTGATTGTGGAATTTAACAACTAAAGAAGGGAATCTTTTGACAAAGCGTGCGACAAAGACAGAAATGTAAATGAGACAAAGAATTTGGTGACGCGGGAAAAACCTCAACGAGGAAAAAACCCGCGGACGACTGTGGAAGTCGTCGCTGCACTATGGTCGCCAAACAGGGGCGATGTCCTTACGTTTCGGGTGTCGATCGTACAGAGATTACAATACAAATGAAAGAAAGACTTTTAAATGTAAAGTAACAAGTGTTTCGAATGTAAAAACAACGTGTGCTTCGTGCATAAAAATGAAGTGTAGTGCGTGAATGTCGTGCGTCGAGAGCGATTCTTCGGGAGTGAATTCTTTGCTCCAGGTGTTCTTTTGAGTTCAGATGATTATATGATGTAATGCGATGTCCCGAAGTGTTGATTGAGCCTTTTCTTTTATAGTCTTCGGGTGCATTGATTGACTTCTTGAATGCTTCTGGTAACTGCTGTAACGGACGTCGTCTTTATTGCTATTAATGACCTTTGTCGGTTATAGCCGTTGCTCATCAATTACATTGATTCCTGCATTAACCACTGAAAAAACGTAACAGTAATATCGAACGTTAGTCGGTCGAGGTCGCAAGATTCTATACGTCGATCTTGTGATCTACATGACGTCATGGTCGAGTGTCGTGAGGTGAATAACTTTCGATTTTACCTTTGTTCAGGGGATAACATACTTGCTATGAAAAAGTGTAATAAATGTTTTCCTTACCTTGGTCGTGGTTAAGACTGGTGAATTTTTACCCAACAGTTTGCCCCCAAAATTTGAAAAGTAGAGAGGCAAATTCGAATTTTTAAATTTTGTCAGTTGGATGTCTAGGGTTGTGACACGTGTCGAAAGTCACCTTAGAACTGGATCGGTCCAATTTCAACTAGAGAGGAAGTCGAAAAGGGGATTAGGTTGTGACGTCATGCTGACGCATGATCATGCTGACGCATGATCATGCGGCAACAGCTGTAAGCGCCAGGTGTCGATGATCCGTGTGGTTATAAGAAAAGGCAAGGGCACGTGTCGATCATCAGAGGACTCGACCTGACACGATCCTTTTCATAAATAGTGACCCTTGATGGATCCTTTCCTTTTTACGATTTCGGAGAGTTTTAAGAGAGAGATTCTTGCTGATTTTCTTGCTGTTCTTTAGCGATACTCTTCCAAACCTGCAAGAGTTAGAGTTTTCAAAGATTTATAGCGCCTATATAAGGTACAATTTCTGTGATCTTTTTTAAGTCTGTTTAGAAATGTCGACGGAACCCGAAAGTTCTATTCGAGAACAATCGGACCTCGATGATCTTAGGAGTCTAGCGAAAATCCTTGCGGGGGTTAAATTAATTCGAGCAGGTCAGACTCGACCAAATAAATGTCCCGAGAGGTATATCGTGATATACGAATATCCCTTTAAGATAGGTTTCGAATGGCCCTACTCGCCGTTGGGTAAGGCTTTTATGCTAGAATTCGACTTAGCACCAGGCCAACTAATACCCCAGTTCTGGCGAGTCGTACAAGTGATCGAGCGCCTTAATGGAAAATGGTAATCTCCCATGAATGTGCGCGACCTCCTTTTGGCTTATCAAGTCAAGAAGGACGAATGTCATCGCTGTAGTTTGTACTCTAGGTATAAGGGCGATCGTACCTTGGTCCTAAAGACTGCTGTAAACGATCGTAAATGGAAGTCCAGGTACACATTCGTGCGTAAGTCGACTCTCGTCTCCGAGAGCGGCTGGATTAGGGCCGGCTGGAATATGCAGGGTACGATTATAGCCTTTTGTCGTATGTCGCGTGTTACTTTTCTACTTATTTCTGACCTGTTTTCTCCGTATCGACAGAAATAAAGTTTGAGGACGTAAAGCCCTACGCTAACTCTCAAGCGAAGGTCGACGCGTTCTTGGCGTTCAGCGCTGTAGAACGGTCATTTGTATTACGATAGTTGGTGGGCGACGACGAAGATTTGGTATATTTAGGAGAGAATCTGGGGGAGAAACGTGCGGAAGAAGAGGAAGAAGAGGAGACAGAGGAGAAAGAGGAAGAGTCGAGAGAAGAAGGAGAAATGACCGGTAAGTGTTCCTTCACATTCCTTTCTGCTTAATCTTAATCTTTTTTCTCTTATGCTTTTTGTAACACTTCTTCCATTTTTGGTTTCCAGGAGAATCTCAGCCAAAGGTGCCGACTGTCTCTGCTAAAAGAGCAGCCCAGCTTGAGCTTGCCCGTAAGGGCAAGGAAAAGAGGCCAAGGACCTCGACCATGGGTCCAGAGGTTCCGAAGAAGGCAAGGACGACGATCCCGAGGGAACCATCTTCAGGGGCTGACGACTCATCGAGAGTCGTCATGCCTGAGAAGGCGAAGGTATCGGTCGCATCGAAGACGATGAAGTCTACTGATGCGATCGCTGCAATACCTGTCAGTTCGGCGCTACCGGTGAAAATGGTGAAATCCCCGTCTACTGCGTCGATCCCTCCGTCGGCTGACAAGGGCAAGGGAGAGGCAACGGGAGAGGCTAAGGTCACGACAGTCAACTTCACGTTGCTGTCGGACTTTATGGCTGCCAATGTCCTAGACGAGAAGGATTTGTTTCCCCATCTGGGGAAGTATTTGCTTCCTTCTTTCAGGGAGCGTTTCGAGGGGTTCCCGATCGAGGAGACGGGATCTCATGTCGCCGGACTGGCATTTTTGGTATGTTTTTCTTTCAAAACTTGTGTTATTTCGTCGTGGTTTTAACTTTGTGCAACGTTTACTGACGTGTGTCTTCTGTTTTATAGGCGTTCTAGTCTTCTCTTGCCTTGAGCGCTGAAACAGAGAAGATAAGGGGTCGGATTTCCTATGCTCACGAGAGGGGGAACGCGGCGTTGGACAGGGCGAACGCTGCCGTGGAGCGTGAAGAGGCTATGTCCAAACGTCTCGACGAGGATCTGAAAGAGTTAGAGGTCGTCAGACGCGCAAAGGACGAGATAAACCTGCGCTGGCAACAATCTCTGTCCACGATTGTCGACCAAAGAGAAGAACTAGACAAGGTCAAGGGGTCTTTGGCCGTGAGTGAAAAAGAGGTCGAAGACTCCAAATCTAGGGTGGCAAATTTGGAGAAAGAAGTGAAGGACCTCAAGGATGAAGCTAAGACTGTTTTTACTTTGGCTCGTCTGACTGCCAGGGCGGCGATCATGAGGCAACATTTTTCGGGGAAGAATCCTCTTGCCTCGGCGTCAGAGGAGCTTGCCGTCTACCTGAAGGATGTCGGATCTGCGAGAGATCTCGACTCAGATGACGAGAAGGAGATCGAGGAGGAGGAAATCGACGAAGGTCCAATGGGTGAGGTCTCTGGTAAGGATGCAACTGACGTTCCTCCTCAGCCTTAGGAAGTTTTTTTGGTTTTCTCTTTGATCACTCGACCGTTGGTGGTCGAGTCGTTTGTAATTGACCGTTTGATGAAATGGAATTTACATTTCTTGTGAACTTGTGCATTACTTTATTGTTAATCAATAAATAAACATCGAGCGCAATATCGATCGTATGATAATAAACATAAGTCATATATAACAAACGTAGGTACGTGCGACGGAGGCATTTATTGAAAGATAACGATTAAAACATAAATCGTGTAAGCAAACTGTAACGTCCCAACTTCCATAAAAGGCAAGTCATGAGATTAACCATTTAAAAGACATAAATGTGCTTGTCCTTACATCAATGCTATAACATACTTAACCAAAAACTTTAACGTTAACATTAATCATAAATAGCGGAAGTCTCTCTAAGCCACAGCCGAGTAATATCTATAGCTATAAAACCAAAACTGGAGTGTCTCTAAGCTCCAAGTCCTCCTCGTCATCTTTCTTAGTTCTTACTAGAAGAACCCATAGCGCACTTACCTGAAAATGGTTTAGTTTTGAAAAGCGAGGGTTAGACCAAAAGGTCTAGTGAATTCCCTCAGAAAACAACATGTAACCAATATAAAAGCATTTATGAAAACATTATCGTAAACCTCAACATACTTCAAGCATGGTACTACACTGTGTATGGATCACATATCATCTTACGATCAGGGTTCCATTAGGTTCCCCTCTCGTCCTCTTTGGAGCCCCCACGGACTCCCCTCTACCGAATAGGAGGGAAACAAATTCCAACCTACCAGTCTGTCTTACATATCCAAGGGACCCTCAGATCCCGAGGATCCATCTTTGATCCCACAGTGTAGACCGACTCCACATAGCACGTCATTCATTTCACAAACATGCATCTTTAAAACCCTTGTAAATCGTCATTCTCAGTTCATCAAGTACAATACATTTTCCTCAAGTAAAATAGGTATTTCATGGAAAACATGCGTAACAGTTATAAACATTTCATGCTCGTAAATGAAACCATAATCAGTCAAAATCATTCAACACTTTAAGTCGTAAAAGGTTTAGGGAACTCACCTTGATTGACGTACAATGCACTTCCTAAACACCTTCAAGCTACACCCACAGAACACCTAAGGCAATAGATCCACATCAGATAAATAGCTCAAACCTGTTGTCCGGATACCCCTTCCCGGACACCACACTTTTCCGGACAACATACTTTTCCGGACACATACTTTTCCGGACACCTTACTTATCCGGACACATTACTTATCCGGACACACTACTTATCCGGAGACTTCAACTACCCGGACACCTTCACGGGGCACTTACCCGGATACCCGCAACCTATCCGGACACCACCTAACACTGGTGTCCGGAAAACGCGGCTGTTCGAACCCAGACTTAATAAAAGAGATCATTAACCCGATTTTTGTCATTAGTTTGATTAGATATCTACAAGGGTTCATCCACTAACTCCAAATACCCAGTTTAAACCATAATTACCCCATTAAATCGATTCCAAAGCCAAAAACCCTTAAAACCCACTTTTAAGAAAAATGTGGATACAACCTCTTGAATCCTTATAATCAGACTTAAGAACTCAATCCAATTAAGAAAAGGAACACTATAACAAAATGGAATACGAATTAGAAAGGAATACCTTGCAAAATCTTCCTCCTTACCGATTTCTTTGTCCAAAACTCCTTTGTTCTTCTCTTTTCTTCTCTAGTCACCAAGCACACACAAGGGCCAAAACACTGATTTCTAAAATGAAAACCCTAGGGAAAAGGAGCTTTAAATACTTCCCAACAATTGCCAAAAGGCCCCTTAACCTAACTTGCATTCTTTAGACATCGGCCACCAAACTTACAATACATACTTAAAATTTCGGGTTGTTACAACACTCCCCCCTTAAAAGAATTCCGTCCCCGGAATTCCTTATTGGGAAAAGATGCGGGTATCTTGCCCACACCAAAACTGACACTTCCCCCAAGGTAAAACTATTTCAGACTCAGTCAACCACCTCATTAGTTTCGAAACATGGAACATTGGTTGCATCCCCTTCATTTCTTACGGTACTCTAACTCGTATGCTATTGTTCCTACTCGGGCGGACTTGACAGCCGAAGATTAACTAAGGATTCTCATGCATCTATACTTCCTTTAAGGAGGGACTTAACTAAATCCTCCGCCATCACTCGAGGTTCATTTACCAAGAGACAACACCCACTTGACAGCTTGGCACCTGGCCAACCCTGTACACCTCGACAACTCACAACCCAGAGTTCCTTCATCGTATCACAACTCTCAACCCTATACCGCCCAGCAATCGTCTATTGCAGAAAACGTTTCCCTTTCTCGGACCACCTAGACCACGGTTTGACAACCATTACACATCTCCTCACCACCTCACCACTCCATACTTATACGTAACTAAGAGTAGTAACCTCCAACCCATTGCTGAAGTGTCCACCTACTCGAATTAAACCTATCCTGAAACACGACCATTCCTCGCTGATTGTCACGTTCGTCAAAACATAAAAACATAACTCCGGTTATCCTCACTCAACTGAGAGGAGTAACCATGGTCACACCATACCATTCTCACTAGTTTGATCACCGCACGACCAATTCGTTTAAACATTTCTCACAACGTCACTAACTTAATTCATTCAGTTGTCTCATCCACTTCTTTCCTGTACAAAATCATACACAATTCCCTTCCTCAATACCATTTCCAACGGTTCACACACTTAACAATGACAATCTACACAACACTGCACCTTTCGACATCACCGTCAGGCTTACTACTTCCAACTTACTCACTTATTCCGACATACTATCTTCACCTCCCCACGTTAGCGTGGAGCATTGTCCACCGAACATTACTTGCCCCTCTCTCCCGACCTTTCCTCATGTTGGTATCGTTTTCTCATTACTCACATAACCAAACAGTTGCACCAAGATCTTATCTTAAGGCATTCAACCAAGCCGTCTTGAAACAAGACCGGTGTTCGACGTCACTACACATTTTTATCTCCAAATTTTACCTTCTCAGACATTTCTTTCACACATAAGCAACAATTCACATTCTTTAAGGATTTCACCTCTATCATGACATTTCAAATCAACTAATGATCATACTACCACTCCGACCCATGATCATCATCATGGCATTCCTTAAACATAACCAAAATTTCCAACTATTCCCTTCTAGGATCATTCCCTCACGCATAAGGAACAATTTTCATTTTTTAACGATTTCTCATCTACTATACTACAACTTGACTAATCTATTCATCATCTTCTTTAAACTTACTCTGCCTTCAAGAATATACTTAACAACATACATGACCACAAAGCTTGGTCTCACAACTGGGCAATCACCCAATTCTGTCCCGACATTTCATTCCGATAACAGTCTAAATAAACACCAACTTACAAACCACATACTTCAACAACGGAGATTGCAAAACGTACACTCTACCCGAAATCCCATAAGGATTTCCTTCTAATTCTTCATCTTTCTAACATCGCCTTACTACATCACCGGCTGACACAGATATCTTGGCAATTGAAGCTACTATACGCTCGTACATTCACCACTCCTATCATCACACTACCGTCCAAGTCTCTCATGGTCATTCGTACACAATTCACCCTTTCCTTCATATTCCCCCGTATACTACAATCGAGTCTGTCTCGCTACTTAGTTCTCCCCTAACTTTTTGAACTATGACTCACAAGTTCATACTTAGCTCAAACACAAACATCCTAGCTAGCTCTTTATGATCCGAGTCCTTTCTTAGACACGGCACATTTTCTTACTGACTGGTATAGTCTACACTCACTTCGCTTGTGTTACACACCTTGTCCTTCTACGGACCCTCCTTACCTCGTAAATAAAATGCCTATTCAACAACAACAGTCTCTTACTAATTTAACACCTCTACAAGATATCCTATCAACTTACACTCATCTGGTTTGAGCCTTCGGCCTCGGCCAACATATACCGTTGCCGACTTCAACAACAAAAGACAACTCTTAACTACTTCCTTAACCTATCCTTTAACATGAGTTCCTTACGGAGCCTAATCCTTCCACATATCATAATCACCTTCATGATCTGTCTCCCTCTTTTCGAAACCTACTCATGTAACATCAACATTACAAGCTTACCTTGGAACTCGTATTCCCACGCCATAGACATTTCATTCTTCCTCACCACACTACTCAGAACGAGTTGCTAAAACCATCACCTTGAAGGCTTCAAATCCTTCCTCCGGACACGGCCGTCCCTTGACAACCGTACTTCCCGCTACCGCATAAAGGTGCAGACCCTCACACGACCGATACTATAACCCACTTCCGATTCTACCACTGCTCACCTTTTCCTCTAGAACACATATACTGCAACCATATACGTTCTCCCCTGATTTGTCTAACACCTTTCCACTCTCAGAGTTCCTTCTTAACTTATAACGTAATATTCTACGACCTAGTAGGTTCATAGCCTTCATGCATGACAATACAGTAAATAAATCTTTTCGCACATTTGATCATTTTAAACAAGCAATGTTTGGAAAACGCCTGGGTACACATGACCCCATCATTCTTATAACTTCAACGCCCTGCACACCGATTCGAGAATCGTTTGCATGCATCTTTCCGTGAACTTTAATCTTACTCAATTCCGAACGATGTTATTACGACAGTATTACGTTGAATGAAAATCCTTTCATACGACATAATTTCGAAAGAGATTACTGACACCAAGTAAACCAGTCGGTTCTCGCATTCTTTTATATGATATCAATCGGTTAAAATTTATTTGATTGTAAAAGTCTTGTTGGCACACGTCTTCTCGACCTTTTGTAATAATTTAACTTATCATGAAAAGTGTGAAATACTTTGCAATCGTTAAGCTCAAAATTTTATTGTGAAATGTGAATGAAATTACCTTTTCTTTAAACATACGCTTGCACATTCCGACTCCTTTTCGATCAAAATTGATATTTACCCATTTAATTTAAATCGTGAAAATTTTCATGTTATATTTAAGAAAGCTATGCATGAAACTCTACTTGCAATTGAAGGCTACTCACCCTAGCAAGGTTAACCGCTTTACCCACACAACTTATCCTTGACACTCTTCCTTCGACCAAGGGTTGCCCTCTCGGTCAAGCACTAACTTGATGTACATGCGTTCCACATCTCACTTACTCAACCAATTCACACTATTTTTGCTTTGATCGACTATCTCACTTTCTACTTCTACATGCTTTCAATTCACTATAAGTATCTTATTCCATTTGTCCTGCCAATGAAAAGCTCGACTAAAAAGTCAGGGCTCCATTGATACTTTCAAGGTTTTGACACTGTTCTATCTTACCATCCCGACTGATCTATCCCATGATTTCCATAACTAGGACTCTCCCGAAACTGGAGTCTTACTCAAACTCAAACATTCATTCTCTCCGACTCCACGAAGAGCTACCTCTAGACGACTCATAACATTCTTTACAACGTTTCTTCTCTACGATGTCTACATACATCACATCATAATGACTCTTACACGACACTTCCCCAAGCAATGGAGCTCGGTCTATCCCTCAGGGATCTTGCTGACCCATTCCTCAACGCTCTCCCAGCCATAGCGCTAAACTGAAAGAAACCGATAGTTAATCCTTGCTAGATGTGACACAACAAATTTGCTATAAGTAAGGTATTGTAAGCACGCACATGTACCTGTAAGTTCGTAATTACACTGGCCAGGTGAAATCCCAAACTTACCTTACATGTTTGTCCTTGGAACCTTATTCCTAAGCGCATTTATAGTGATCGTTCCTAGAGGCAATCCTATGTCTCGGCTGTGTTCCTCATCTTACAGTTTAAGTTTAGGCCCGAATGGTCACCTAAATCCCTTAAACTAAGGCTCTGATACCATTTGTAACGTCCCAACTTCCATAAAAGGCAAGTCATGAGATTAACCATTTAAAAGACATAAATGTGCTTGTCCTTACATCAATGCTATAACATACTTAACCAAAAACTTTAACGTTAACATTAATCATAAACAGCGGAAGTCTCTCAAAGCCACAGCCGAGTAATATCTATAGCTATAAAACCAAAACTGGAGTGTCTCTAAGCTCCAAGTCCTCCTCGTCATCTTTCTTAGTTCTTACTAGAAGAACCCATAGCGCGTTTACCTGAAAATGGTTTAGTTTTGAAAAGCGAGGGTTAGACCAAAAGGTCTAGTGAATTCCCTCAGAAAACCACATGTAACCAATATAAAAGCATTTATGAAAACATTATCGTAAACCTCAACATACTTCAAGCATGGTACTACACTGTGTATGGATCACATATCATCTTATGATCAGGGTTCCATTAGGTTCCCCTCTCGTCCTCTTTGGATCCCCCACGGACTCCCCTCTACCGAATAGGAGGGAAACAAATTCCAACCTACCAGTCTGTCTTACATGTCCAAGGGACCCTCAGATCCCGAGGATCCATCTTTGATCCCGCAGTACAGACCGACTCCACATAGCACGTCATTCATTTCACAAACATGCATCTTTAAAACCCTTGTAAATCGTCATTCTCAGTTCATCAAGTACAATACATTTTCCTCAAGTAAAATAGGTATTTCATGGAAAACATGCGTAACAGTTATAAACATTTCATGCTCGTAAATGAAACCATAATCAGTCAAAATCATTCAACACTTTAAGTCGTAAAAGGTTTAGGGAACTCACCTTGATTGACGTACAATGCACTTCCTAAACACCTTCAAGCTACACCCACAGAACACCTAAGGCAATAGATCCACATCAGATAAATAGCTCAAACCTGTTGTCCGGATACCCCTTCCCGGACACCACACTTTTCCGGACAACACACTTTTCCGGACAACATACTTTTCCGGACACATACTTTTCTGGACACCTTACTTATCCGGACACATTACTTATCCGGATACACTACTTATCCGGAGACTTCAACTACCCGAACACCTTCATGGGGCACTTACCCGGACACCCGCAACCTATCCGGACACCACCGAACACTAGTGTCCGGAAAACGCGGCTGTTCGAACCCAGACTTAATAAAAGTGATCATTAACCCGATTTTTGTCATTAGTTTGATTAGATATCTACAAGGGTTCATCCACTAACTCCAAATACCCAGTTTAAACCATAATTACCCCATTAAATCGATTCCAAAGCCAAAAACCCTTAAAACCCACTTTTAAGAAAAATGTGGATACAACCTCTTGAATCCTTATAATCAGACTTAAGAACTCAATCCAATTAAGAAAAGGAACACTATAACAAAATGGAATACGAATTAGAAAGGAATACCTTGCAAAATCTTCCTCCTTACCGATTTCTTTGTCCAAAACTCCTTTGTTCTTCTCTTTTCTTCTCTAGTCACCAAGCACACACAAGGGCCAAAACACTGATTTCTAAAATGAAAACCCTAGGGAGAAGGAGCTTTAAATACTTCCCAACAATTGCCAAAAGGCCCCTTAACCTAAATTGCATTCTTTAGACATCGACCACCAAACTTACAATACATACTTAAAATTTCGGGATGTTACACAAACATATGTATATGCGTTAGAAGCATTAATCCAGAACGTGAGATTTTTCTAAGTTTAAGACACTTAGATCGTGGGTCGATCGTTCGATTAAATCGTGCTGCGAATCTGAATCATGCGTCCATGCGACAAGGTAGTTAAGTCGTACAATTGACCCAATTACTTATGTTATGCGATCCTGCGAAGTCATGTGATAGACTTAAATAACTTATGTCGTGCGATCCTGCGATAAAATATCGTCAGTGACCAACGACCCTCTGATGCTTAAGTCAGTAATCGTCGGGGTGAATAAAAAATCGTATGAGAGAAAAGGAGTTTAAAAGAAATACCTTTTTAGATGTGTTGCATTCCAGCTACGTGAGATGTCTTGATTGTCGAGGGTTTGGAGACGATAGGCACCTTTGTCCACGACTTCAGAGATACGATAAGGACCTTCCCACTTAATAGAAAGCTTACCTGCATTGAGCTCTTGAGTGATTTGGAACACTCGACGGAGGACGTAGTCGCCTTCTTGAAAGACTTTTACTTTGACATTCTTATTGAAATGTCGCTCGACCGCTTGCTTCTGTGATGCCATTCTAACCAGGGTTGATTCTGTGAGCTCTTCAAGGGCGTCGAGGTCATAACTTAAATCGACCAGGTTGTGATCGACAGAAGTATGCCTCGAAGTTGGGAGTTAGACCTCGACTGGCAGGACTGCTTCGCAACCGTAGACTAGAGAGAAAGGGGTTTGTCCCGTGGACGTGCGTGGCGTCGTGCGATTTGCCCACAGGACCGAAGGGAGTTCTTCGACCCACTTTCCCTTTGAAGCTTTTAACCTTTTCTTGATCGAAGCAATAATGGTCTTATTGCTTAACTCAACAAGTCCTTTTGCTTGCGGATATCTGGGGGTCGAGGTCGTCAGCTTGATGTTACGGTCTTCACAGAGCTGTCGAGTCCTGTTGCTTATGAACTGGGATCCATTGTCGCAAACAATTTTGGATGGAATCCCAAATCTACAGATGATGTTAGTTTGGATAAAAGAGACGACTTCCTTGTCCCGAACTTAGGAAAAAGCAGCCGCTTCTATCCACTTAAAAAAATAATCTGTAAGTACGAGGAGGAATACCTTTTGCCCTGGAGGGGGTGG
Source organism: Saussurea involucrata (assembly GCA_033807775.1). Lineage (NCBI taxonomy): Eukaryota > Viridiplantae > Streptophyta > Magnoliopsida > Asterales > Asteraceae > Saussurea > Saussurea involucrata. The sequence goes on from CM066323.1 coordinate 36,068,351, forward strand.
TAGCTTACCGACAATATCCATTCCCCACCTCATGAAGGGCCATGGGATAAGTGTCGAGTGTAAAGGTTCAGAAGGTTTATGAGACATACCTGAATGTCGTTGACAGGGATCACAGTTCTGGACATACCTGACAGTGTCTTGTCGCAGGGTTGGCCAAAAATAGCCTTGTCGAGAGATACGATTGGCTAGACTGCGACCTCTTGAGTGATTGCCACATTCTCCATCGTGCATCTCTTGAAGGATTTTCGGAACTTGACTTTTGCTGATGACGCATCTTAGGTTCAAGCCTGTCGATGATCGTCGATAGAGCCTATCTTCGATCATGACATACTTAGACGCTTTGAATTTGATTTTCCGAGCTTCCATCTTGTCTTCCGGAGTTGGTCGTGCATAAGGAAATTTCGGATGTCGCACGACCAATCATCTTCTTGGTCTTTGATCTGGACGCCATCGACGTTTTCGAGGGACGGCGTCGCCAGATGGATCATGGGAATACTGTCAAATGTTGGTTTGACCAGAGCAGACCCAAGGTTTGCTAAAGCGTCGACTTGAGTGTTCTGGTCCCTCGGAATTTGTTCAATAGAAAAAGATTTAAATTTTTCTGATTTTTCTTTTGCTACCTTTAGGTACGCTGTCATTTTTGAATCTTTGGCCGCGAATTCTCCATTGATCTGGTTTACCACCAGGAGAGAATCGCTTTTGACATGTAATGCGGTTGCCCCCGAGTCGTGGGCTATATTCATTCCCACGATCAGGGCTTCATACTCAGCTTCATTGTTGATGGTCTTGAAGTCGCATTGGACTAAATATACCATCTTGCCCCCCTGTGGCGACTTTAAGACGACGCCTAGTTCTGAGCCTCTAGTGTTGGATGATCCATCGACATACAGAGTCCAAGGCACGTCGTCGTGAGTCGCCACAGTTGATACGTCGAGGTCTGCTTCTTTCTCCATTTCGGGGCTGAAATCAGCGATGAAATCTGCCAAGGCTTGCGATTTGATCGCGGTCCTGGGTTTGAAATCGATGTCGTAACTGCTGAGATATATGCTCCATTTTGCTAAACGACCTGTCAACTCAGGTTTTCTCAAGACAGACTTAAGAGGAAAGTTAGTCACGACAGTAATCGGATGTGATTCGAAATAATGTCGCAATTTTTTAGCAGCCATGACTAGTGACAAGAGTAGTTTTTCCATAGAGGAATACCTGGTTTCTGCGTCCAAGAGAGATTTACTTACATAGTATATCGGCAGTTGCTGCTTCTCATCTTCCCGTGTTAGAACGACATTTACTGCATTAGGACTAACAGCCAAATATAGCTGCAAGAATTCATGACCGTGAGGTTTCAACAGCAAAGGAGGCGACGTCATGTATTCTTAAAGTTTCTATAATGCCTGCTCATGACCGTCGGTCCAGTCGAAGCCTCTATTTTTCATGAGGACATTGTAAAATAGATGGCATTTATCTGAGGATCGAGAGATAAACCTGTTTAGAGCTGCCACCCGACCAGTGAGCTTTTGGACCTCTTTGAAATTTCTCGGAGACTTGATTTCGATAATAGCTTTAATCTGATCGGGATTGGCTTCGATTCCTCGACGAGTGACCATATAGCCCAAGAATTTTCCGGCATTGACGCCAAAGGAACATTTCGTCGGGTTGAGCTTCATGCTGTATTTCCGAAGGATATCGAACGATTGCCTCAGATGCTCGACGTGGTCGATGGCTTGCTTTGACTTGACGAGCATGTCGTCGATATAGACTTCCATCGTGTCGCCAAGATGATCCTTGAACATTTTTTTCACCAGACACTGGTAGGTAGAACCTGCATTTTTTAAACCGAACGGCATGACTTAATAGCAATAAATACCTTGGTACGTCATGAATGCGGTTTTCTCTTGGTCCTCGACGTGCATCAGGATCTGATTATATCTGGAATAGGCATCCATGAACGTCAATAATTCATGCCCTGCCGTCGCGTCGACCATGGCGTCGATATGCGGCAATGGAAAGGGATCTTTTGGACAAGCTTTGTTGAGATCTATGAAGTCGATGCAGACCCTCCACTTGCCATTTTTCTTCGCCACGACCACAACGTTAGCAAGCCAGTCGGAGTACTTTACTTCTCGAATTTTCCCTGTCTTCAAGAGGTTGTCGACTTCGTCATTTATCACCTTATTCCTTTCAGGAGCAAATTTCCTGCGCTTTTGCTTGATAGGTTTGAACGACGGGTCGATGTTGAGCTTGTGGGAAATGATGTCAGGGTCTATGTCGACCATGTCTTTGTGCGACCAGGCAAAACAATCAGCATGTTCCTGTAAGAAAGATATTAGCTTGTCTTTTAAGCAGGGATCAAGGGACGATCCTATGAGGACTTTCTGATCAGGGTTGCTTGGATCTAGGACAACTTCTTCCAGGTGATACTCGTCAACTATCCCAGGAACGCTTTGTGCATTTTCAAGCTCCTCGGGCATCTGGGCAATGACTTGCTCTGGGATCCCATCACCTGCCATTTTGCTGAAACAGAAAAGAGGTAACTCCAAGAAACCGTTAGTAAAACGCACGTTTGTCGAAGATTTTCTCTAGATGAGGTCCCACGGATGGCGCCAAACTGTTAATGCCAAAAATCGTCCAAAAGGATAACTTAAGGTTGATTGTGGAATTTAACAACTAAAGAAGGGAATCTTTTGACAAAGCGTGCGACAAAGACAGAAATGTAAATGAGGCAAAGAATTTGGTGACGCGGGAAAAACCTCAACGAGGAAAGAACCCGCGGACGACTGTGGAAGTCGTCGCTGCACTATGGTCGCCAAACAGGGGCGATGTCCTTACGTTTCGGGTGTCGATCGTACAGAGATTACAATACAAATGAAAGAAAGACTTTTAAATGTAAAGTAACAAGTGTTTCGAATGTAAAAACAACGTGCGTCGTGCGTAAAAATGAAGTGTCGTGCGTGAATGTCGTGCGTCGAGAGCGATTCTTCGGGAGAGAATTCTTTGCTTCAGGTGTTCTTTTGAGTTCAGATGATTATATGATGTAATGCGATGTCCCGAAATGTTGATTGAGCCTTTGCTTTTATAGTCTTCGGGTGCATTGATTGACTTCTTGAATGCTTCTGGTAACTGCTGTAACGGACGTCGTCTTTATTGCTATTAATGACCTTTGTCGGTTATAGCCGTTGCTCATCAATTACATTGATTCCTGCATTAACCACTGAAAAAACGTAACAGTAATATCGAACGTTAGTCGGTCGAGGTCGCAAGATTCTATACGTCGGTCGTGTGATCTACACGACGTCATGGTCGAATGTCGTGAGGTGAATAACTTTCGATTTTACCTTTGTTCAGGGGATAACATACTTGCTATGAAAGTGTAATAAATGTTTTCCTTACCTTGGTCGTGGTCGAGACTGGTGAATTTTTACCCAAACAGGCACTTTGCTAGAGAGAGAGAAGATATTACCACAGATGACAAAATGACATCTTTGAAGGAATTACTTTGTTAAGTGCTTAGAGCTTTTCTTATGCTCTACCTTGTTCAGTGGATTGTGCCTTTGAGGTTATTTGTTTGCTTGTAACTTTGACGGGTGATGGCCATGCCGAAGCTCGTCACGGTTGGAATGCATTTTGCTACCTCATGCCAATTTACTTTGTTATCTTACTAACAATGATCTAGATGTTACACAATAATTCTCTGACGTAGAAAATTAAACCCACGCGAAGTATATATATATATATATATATATATATATATATATAAATAGATAAAAGCGATGGAAACGTTAGTATCTATAGATATATATATATATATATATATAGCAAGATATATATAAGCGTATATATCGACGAAATATATATATATAATAACGATATATATATATATATATATATATATATATATATATATATATATATTATATTAGACGAAATATATATAAATATATATATATATATATATATAATAACAATATATATATATATATATATATATATATATATATATGAATGACAAGTAAAACACAACCAATAACACCAGGAGTTAACGTGGTTCCACTATTGTTGTGATAGTGTACATCCACCAAAGAGAGAGATACCAATTGTTAGGAAAAATTTATCAGTTCTTTCAAATAGATCGCTTCCTTTGCAGATTCAACTGCCGCAACAAGTTTAGCTTTTGTGGTCGACAATGCAACAATAGACTGTAACCGTGATCTCCAACTAACGGCTGTTCCACCCAAGGTAAATACATAACCGGATGGGGATCTCCAACCAACTCGATCACCTGCATAGTCAGAATCACAATATCCAACAATTTCATAGTTATTGTGCAAAAAGAATATAAGACCATGCTTCTCAGTTCCCTTCAAGTATCGGAATGCCGTTTTAACGGCTGCCCAATGTGATCAACCCGGATTCGCGAGAAACCGACTCACCACTCCAACACAATGTGCGAGATCGAGACAGGTACACACCATGGCATACATGAGACTCCCGACCGCACTAGCTTATGGAACCTTTGACATTTCAGCCTTCTCCTTGTCGTCCTACGGACAATCTTCGCTCGTAATCTTGATGTGCTTCGGTAGCGGAGTGCTAGACGTCTTGGCACCATCAAGATTGAACCGCTTCAGAATTTTCTGAATATATGCCTGTTGTGTCAACCTGAGTGTTCGGGACTTTCTGTCCCGTACGATTTCCATGCCCAAAATCTTTTGCGTCGTGCCAAGATCCTTCACTTCAAATTCTGACTTCAACTTATCTTTCAGACGTTCGATCTCTGACCGGTCCTTGCAGGCAATAAGCATGTCATCTACATAAAGAAGTAAGTAAGTGAAAATACCTCCGCTTTGTCTATGATAGACACAAGCATCCTTTTCACTGCGCTCAAATCCCAGAGTGAGCATAAACGAATCAAACTTCTTATACTATTGACGAGGCGACTGTTTAAGTCCATAGAGGGACTTCTGGAGCTTACATACGTATTCTAGTTTACTGTCGGAAATGGAACCATCAGGTTGTTTCATATAGATAGTTTCCTCCAAGTCTCCGTGTAGGAAGGTGGTCTTGACATCTAGCTGTTCTAGCTCCAAATCGTGAATAGCCACGATCGCTAAAAGAACACGAATAGATGTATGTCTAACAACGGGAGCAAAAATATCGTCATACTCGATACCTTTCCGTTGTGCAAAGCCTTTAGCAACGAGACGAGCCTTGTACCGATTGTCATCTTTGACTTTGAAAACCCACTTGCAACCAATAGCACAGTTGCCCTTCGGCAACGGACATAAGTCCCAAGTGCTGTTCTTCGAGAGAGCTTCCATCTCTTCTTGCATGGCACCAAGCCATTCAAACTGTGGGTTGAGGCCAACACCTCCTTTACATCAAGCGGCTCCTCTTTCCCTACATGCAAAGCAAACTCCAGCTGATCTGTAAAACTCATGTTAGCAAAATCCCAATCTCCATACCTATTCGGCGGACGAATAGTCCTTTGACTACGCCTGGTAGGTGCAATAACTGGGATGACTAGTAGAAGTCACTGGCGGAATGACTTCTTCAACAGTATCGGGGGATTCTGGAACAATATAAGGAACGGATGAACTGGGAATATTAGGACTGACTACTGGCTCCATATCATCGGCGGTAGGAGCAACAGTAGTGACGACTTCCGAATTTTGAGAGGACCGAGGATCCTGTGACTTTAACAGGACCGATTAATCAAATGTGACGTGTCGAGAATGAATCACCTTACGAGTCAAGGGGTTCCAGATTCGGTAACCCTTGATACCATCTGTATAGCCGAGCAAGAATCCTTTGGTGGCTTTAGGATCCAACTTGTCCTGGCCTGAAACATGAACGTAAACAGGACAACCAAATACACGTATGTATTTCAAACAGATGTTTCTTTTACCTCTCCAAACCTCTTCCGAAATCTTTCCCCCGATGGCCGAACAAGGTAACATGTTAACAATGTGCACGACGGTGTAAAGTGCTTCGGCCCAGAAAATTTTGGGGAACTCCGATGTCGACAACATATATCGGACCTTTTCAAGCAAAGTCCTATTCATCCGTTCGGCTACCCCATTAGATTGAGGATCGCCCGGAGTGGTGTAGTGACGGTGGATGCCTTTACACGAACAAAAGTCCTTGAGGTTTCTACTAGTAAACTCTCCACCGTTGTCAGATTTAAGCACTTTCAACTTCTTTCCAGTCTCGACCTCTACTCGTGCCAACCAAGTCTTGAACGTATCGAAGACATCTGACTTTAACTTTAACACATACACCCAAAGCTTATGTGAGAAATCTACAATAAACGAAACAAAGTATTTACCTCCACTGAGGGACGGAGTACTGGATGGTCCCCAAACGTCTGTATGAACATAATCGAGGATTCCTTTAGTGTTGTGTTTTCCAACACCAAAAGAAACATGCGTCTGCTTTCCTTTGACACATCCCGAACAAAACTCCAAGCTCGCAGGTACAGAGACTTTAATGAGTTTCGCTTGCGCAAAATCTCCAAGTTCTTCTCGGATGTGTGACCCAAACGAAGATGACATAAGCGAGCATCACCAAGATTCTGAGAACTTTTGGCCACACACAATTCAGAAGAAACAGTCTCGCCAATCAAATGGAAAAGATTATTTTCTGCCCGTTCGCCTTTCATTACAATAATACTCCCTCTGGAGATGCGCAAACTCCCGTCATTGCTTCGAAAGTTGCAACCTAATTTGGACAGTTGTCTAACAGAGATCAAGGAACGATTCATGGATGGAACAAACTTGACATTATTCAATGTCCGAATACAGCCATCGAACATCTTGATCCGCACAGTACCGATACCCTGAGTGACACACGAAGTATTGTTTCCCATATAAATACTGTTACCTTCAACCTTTTTGAAGGTAGAGAAACAGTCCCAGAATGGTGTCATGTGGCAAAATGCCCCGGTATCTAACACCCATCGCCTGTCACCTTGCGGTGGTGCAACTGTGGCACATAAGCCTTCTTGCTCCTTTTCGACTGCAACGGCTGAGGTGTCCGCGTTGTCTTTGTTTTTAAGACTCGGACAGTCCTTAACCCAATGACCTGGCTTGTGGCAATAATTGCAGTTGCCACGCGCCTTTGATTTCCCCTCGAGAACCAGGTTGGCGAGACGGAGAGCGCCCACGATTTCTTCCTCTTGAAGAATGATGATCGTCTCGGCCTTTGTCAGCAAATAGGCCTTGACTGTAATTATTCTCTCTGTGATTGTTACCGATTCGCATCTGAATTCGCTGATCTTCAGAAATCATTCCTGTTTTCACATCAGACAAAGAAAGAATTTCTCTTCCGTAAATGAAACTGTTAGTGAATTGGGAATATTTGTCGGGAAGCGAATACAACTGGATCATAGCAAGTGCTTCTTCGTCTTTTGCAAGAAGCGCATCTGTTGCCTTCAGCTTCATGATGATATCTTCGAATTCGGTCATGTGCGCCATAATTGTTGTGCCTTCCTTCATTTTGAAGAAGAGACACGACCGCATCAGTAACAATCTGTTGGTCAAAGTTTTCTTGAGATATAAATTCTCAAGATTGCTCCAAATACCTGCAACTATCTTTTCAGACACAATCTCAGATATAACATTATCTTCCATAGCCATCTGCAAAGTAGTAAATGCCCATGCTTCCATTTCTTTAGCCTTAAGGTCAGACATATTAGGGTCTAACTCATCTTTAACAAATACTACGGGATGGACTCCATTTTTCCTAAGTGCCGCGGATGTTGTGAACTGCCATTTACCAAAGTCACCGTCCCCATTCCAAGTCTGTATACGAATCCCAACCCCGGACAAATTAAAGGTACCTTCTTGGTACGGTTTTGGGACTGGTTAGAAGGACCGGCTCCAAATGAGTTTTCTGTCCAAACGGGGCTGCAAGATTCGAATCGATGACGAGAGTTTGCGCATCTCCAGAGGGAGTATTATCGTTATGAAAGGCGAACGGGCGGAAAATAATCTTTTCTATTTTTAGAGTTATTATTTCCTTTTATTTTCATTTTATTTTGTCAAATTTCAGCCATTTCACTTCTCAAAACCCCCATTCTTGGTAACATTCAAGAAAATGAGCAAAAAGAGTGAACCATAGTCTTTAATAAATTATTTGGTGGAGTTTTGTTGCTTTTTCACGAAAATCTCGCAGTGACTTGCGCATCCCACTCCACTCCCCACTATCGAGCAGAAGAAGAAGACAAAAGAAAAGAAACTCTTAGTTGGGATGTAAATGCTCTGGAGAATGAAAGGCTCAATGGCAGAAATATGGGGTTGAGAAGTACAAGCATCTTTCTTGAAGATGGCACCAAGTACACCCATGGTACTTTAAAGTTGACTTGATGAAAAGGTGAAGGGTCCATTGGGTAAAAGAGCTACAAGATGGTGGATAAAAGAATTGTCCGAAGTGTAGAATTTCATATTGATACTTCAGTCCTTATTCACTAGAAACCCATTGTGTAAAACACAAACCTTCCTTTGAGTATAAAAAGGGGTGTTGGGTTCCATTTAATTCATCTTGGAAATCTTTGAATATCTCCAACTACCACATTGTAGTGATAGTTTGAGTTTAGCTCTCTAGTTTACTGTTGTAGTCTTAATTTATTGCATTTAATTTCCTTAGTGTAATCGCTAGTTTCTCGTAATCAGTGGCAGTGGCGTACCTTCGTTCCCCACTGCGGTTTTAATACAAGTCACTTTCAGTTTATTTAAGTAAATCGTTAAAAATAGCATTTCACCAAACCAAGCCAAAATATTGCTTCCTCTGTAATTGAACCCTGTAAAAGGAGCTCATGAGAACCGTATTGTCTTGATTGCCCAGTCTCTGTGGATTCGATTCTGGTATTTTACCAACTATTACTTGCTGTGACGATCATAGTGGACAGTGTACACTTGCACTTCCCACTGTGGACAATTTGCAACCCACTGCGATTAAAACACATATTTCGCACGTACCAAGTTTTTGGTGCCATTGCCGGGGACTGGCGTGATTTTAAAATCTCAAGACATTAGTTTTTGTTCGAGCCCGAGTAACTCATTTTTCTAAGCTGTTCGTGTTGCATGCCACGGCAACAACACGGACCTTTGGTACCAATCGATCTTGAAATAGAGAAAACTTTTCGAAGAAGACGTAAAAAAAAGAACACAAATCGACAACCCCCTGTGGAACCCACTACAAACATGGCAGGTGTAGGAGGTGAAAGACCCGTTAATCCACCACCATTAGTGGAGACCACAGTGACGATTGCCGATAGCAAAGATCGAAAAATACGGGACTATGCTACTTCCGGAGTTGGTGATTTAAGCTCCGGAATTTTAAGACCTAACATTGTTGCAACTCATTTCGAACTCAAACCGGTGATGTTTCAAATGATCCAATCCATGGGTCAGTTTGGAGGATCACCATCTGAGGATCCGCACTCGCACTTAAAATCTTTTTTGGAAATGACTGATTCCTTTCAATTGCAAGGTGTGAGTGATGAAGCGTTAAGACTAAGGCTTTTTCCTTTTTCACTAAGGGATAAGGCAAAGACTTGGTTGAACTCACATGCACCTCACTCGATAACCACTTGGAAAGAACTTGCTGGCAAATTTTTACAAAAATACTTTCCTCCAACGAGGAATGTAAGGTTTCGAAATGATATTATTTTGTTTAGGCAAGAAGAAGATGAGGCTGTTTCAGATGCGTGGGAACGATTTAAAGATTTACTTTGAAAGTGCCCACATCACGGCATCCCACATTGCATCCAATTGGAGACCTTTTACAATGGTCTTTCCAATGCGGCCAAAATCATCTAAGATGCAACAGCCGGTGGAACATTCACGAGTAAAACCTACAATGAAGGATATCAAATCTTAGAAAAAGTGTCCAACAACAATACCGAGTGGTCCAATCATAGAGCAACAATACCAAAGACCAACACCATTGACTCCGAGGCACTCAAAACCATGAATGCGCAGCTCGTAGCCCTAACCAAATTGGTTTTAAATCAAAATAGAGGCCAAGTCAATTCTGCAACTCATCTCGCCAAAAATTGCTCCCTCTGTGGAGAAGAGCATGTTTTTGACTATTGTCCAGCAAATCCCGAATCCGTAAATTTTATAGGGATCAACCCGAGGAACAATCCATATTCGCAGACTTATAATCCAGGTTGGAGAAATCACCCGAATTTCTCTTGGGCTGGTAATCCAGGACTCCAACCCCACGGGGCGAGTCATGTCCAGCAAAGACCACAAAATCCTCCTGGATTTCAACAACATCACAGTGGGCAGCACCCACAGAACTTTCACCAAAGACAATCCTCACAACAGTTCCAACCTAGATCAACTCAGCCCGCTGAGGCCCAACCGTCACTCGAATCAATTCTCAAAGGTTTCATGAATCAAACTCAAGCAGCCATTAGGAACATAGAGACCCAAGTACGACAACTAGCCCTCGAAGTCAAGAATAGACCACCAGGGACATTACCTAGTGATACCGAACATGCTAGGGTGATACGAAAAGAGCACGTCAAATCCATAACACTTAGGAGTGGAAAGGATCTGAAAGATATCATTTTTGATTCTGATGATTCGCCTCAAAAATCCACTGTCCCTAACCCCACAGTGGCCACTCCTCAAGTCACTGCCATTCCCACAGTGAGGACCGATGTCCCTGAGCTTCCCACTTTTGGACCTATACCGAAACCTACTGTTCCTAAGCCACCACCACAGCAAACTCAAATTGACACACGAAATGTACCTTTCCCTGAAAGAATGAAGACTAAAAATGTCGATGTTCAATTTAAAAAATTCTTAGACATTTTTAAACAACTTCACATTAACATACCCTTGGTAGAGGCTCTCGAGCAAATGCCAAGCTATGTTAAATTTTTAAAGGATATGTTGAACCAAAAGAGAAAGTTGGGTGAGTTTGAGACTGTTGCTTTGACCAAGGAATGTAGTGCCCTCCTTACTAGCAAAATTCCGCCTAAGTTGAAAGACCCGGGTTGTTTCACCATTCCATGCACAATAGGAGGACAGGAAGTAGGTCAAGCACTTTGTGATTTGGGAGCTAGTATAAACTTGATGCCATTGTCCATTTTTAACAAGTTAGGTATTGGAGAGGCTAGACCCACAACCGTGACATTACAACTAGCCGATCGGTCCATTGCCTACCCAAAGGGAAAAATAGAAGATGTCTTGGTCCAAGTGGATAAATTTATCTTCCCCGCCGATTTTCTAGTTATATATTATGAGGCCGATAAAGATATCCCAATCATCTTAGGGCGTCCGTTTCTTGCAACCGGACGTACTTTGATCGATGTGCACAAAGGGGAACTCACTATGAGAGTCAATGACCAAGAGGTAACTTTCAATGTTTTCAAGTCCCTTAAGTACATAGAAACCGAAGACTGCTTTGCTTTGAGTTCGATTAGTGGAACCCACGGTCTTGACACAGTGCCTACAGTGGGGAGTGAGAGTGAGAACTCCAATTTAGAAAGTGAGGACACTTTTGAGGATGAGTGTAACGAAGTAGTAGCAGCTTTTGAACCTCTGGACTTTAAGGACAGAGATGTTCAACCCCCTTCAATAGAGCAACCTCCCGAGTTAGAGCTTAAACCATTGCCTTCCCACTTAAAGTATGCTTATCTCACTAAGGATAATAAACTTCCCGTTATTATATCTTCCAAACTTAGTGAGAAACAAGAACAATTTCTGATTGAATTGTTGATGAAGCATAAGAAGGCAATTGGTTGGACCATAGCGGACATTAGAGGAATTAGCCCCTCCCTATGTCAACATAAGATTAACTTGGAGAGTGACCACCCTGGAAAAGTCCAACCTCAAAGAAGGTTGAATCCCATAATGAAGGAGGTAGTTAAGAAAGAAGTTTTGAAGTGGTTAGACGCCGGTATTATCTACCCAATAGCTAGTAGTAGTTGGGTGAACCCCGTCCAATGTGTCCCTAAAAAGGGAGGGACGACCGTAGTGAAGAACGAAAAGAACGAGCTCATTCCTACTAGGACTGTCACGGGGTGGAGAATATGCATGGACTATAGACAACTCAACCTAGCCACTAAGAAAGATCATTTTCCCCTACCTTTCATCGACCAAATGCTTGATAGGTTAGCGGGAAAAGAATTCTATTGTTTTCTAGATGGATACTCCGGATACAACCAAATCCATATTGCACCCGAGGACCAAGAAAAGACCACCTTTACTTGTCCCTACGGTACTTTCGCATTCCGGAGGATGCCATTTGGATTGTGTAATGCCCCAACCACTTTCCAACGTTGTATGGTGGCCATTTTCACCGACATGATTGAAGACACCATAGAAGTTTTTATGGATGACTTTTCTGTGATAGGGACATCATTTGACAACTGCCTGGGAAATTTAGAGAAAAGCCTAGTGAGATGCGAGACCCACGACCTTATTTTGAATTGGGAAAAATGCCATTTTATGGTAGAAGAGGGTATTGTCCTAGGCCATCTTGTCTCTAAAAGAGGGTTGGAAGTTGACAAAGCCAAGCTTGAGGTAGTGGCACAACTTCCCGAACCCACTACGGTAAAAGGTATTCGAAGTTTCTTGGGTCATGCGGGTTTTTATAGGAGGTTCATCAAATATTTTTCAAAAATAACAAAACCCCTATGTAACCTATTGCAACATGAAAAAGAATTTATTTTTACCCAAGAATGCCGAGATGCTTTTGAAACAATCAAGGAAGCCTTAGTTACTGCACCCATAGTGACCACTCCTGATTGGTCACTCCCATTCGAAGTGATGTGTGACGCCAGCGAGTGGGCTGTGGGGGCTGTTCTCGGACAAAGAAAGAACAAAGTTTTTCACCCCATTTATTATGCAAGTAAAACACTGATTGAGGCTCAAATTAATTATACTGTCATTGAAAAAGAATTACTTGCGGTGGTGTTTGCTTTTGATCGTTTCAGGTCGTATTTGATAGGGACGAAGGTCATTATACATACTGATCATGCAGCGACAAAATATTTGATCAACAAGGCCGATTCCAAGCCACGTTTGATTCGATGGGTTTTATTGCTGCAAGAATTCGACCTTGAGATCATTGATAGAAAAGGAACAAGCAATCAGGTAGCTGACCATTTGTCCAGGCTCGAGAAGATAGTGACCACTGCAGATCCCACTCCGGTCAAAGAGAATTTTCCCGACGAACAATTGTTATCAGCCCAACATCATGAGAATAATGTTCCTTGGTATGCTGACATTGCAAATGTTTTAGCAAGTGGACTAAAACCCCACGGGATGAGTGGACAACCATTTAAAAAGTTTTTACATGATACACGACAATATGTTTGGGACGACCCTTTCTTATATAAGATAGGAGCGGACCAAATATTGAGGCGTTGTGTCCACGGGAGTGAGCAACATCAAATACTCCATGGTTGTCACACATCCCACTACGGTGGCCACTTTAGTGGAAACCGCACTGCTGCAAAAATCTTGCAAAGTGGGTTCTTTTGGCCCACTGTGTTTAAGGACTCGTACGAATTTGTGAAAAATTGCGAGCAATGTCAACGCACCGGGAACATTTCGCAAAGAAACGAGATGCCTCTTAATAACATTTTTAGAGTTATTATTTCCTTTTATTTTCATTTTATTTTGTCAAATTTTAGCCATTTCACTTCTCAAAACCCCCATTCTTGGTAACATTCACGAAAATGAGCAAAAGGAGTGAACCATAGTCTTTAATAAATTATTTGGTGGAGTTTTGTTGCTTTTTCGCGAAAATCTCGCAGTGACTTGCGCATCCCACTCCACTCCCCACTATCGAGCAGCAGAAGAAGACAAAAGAAAAGAAACTCTTAGTTGGGATGTAAATGCTCTGGAGAATGAAAGGTTCAATGACAGAAATATGGGGTTGAGAAGTACAAGCATCTTTCTTGAAGATGGCACCAAGTACACCCATGGTACTTTAAAGTTGACTTGATGAAAAGGTGAATGGTCCATTGGGTAAAAGAGCTACAAGATGGTGGATAAAAGAATTGTCCAATGTGCAGAATTCCATCTTGATACTTTAGTCCTTATTCACTAGAAACCCATTGTGTAAAACCCAAACCTTCCTTTGAGTATAAAAAGGGGTGTTGGATTCCATTTAATTCATCTTGGAAATTGTTAGGACCATAAATGTCCTACATATTAGAAAGATATATACATAATTATATAGTTTAATTATAGAGTTTAATTAATCTTTTGTAATAGCCTTTAATCATAAAAGGGCTTAGATTAGGTTAATGGGCCATGAGCCTTTGTGCTAAAAGGCCTAGGTATATAAGGTTTCGGTCACCTTAGAATTAGGTTAGACGATTCATTATCATTCATGAGAGCTTAATTGTTTAGAGAGAGATAATTAGGATTTTCATTCTAACCTTTGTAACTATCTTGATTATTGAATACCAGAGGGATGACAAGTTGAAATCATTATCTGTTCTTGTTATTTTTCATTGAATCGTTGTTACCTGATCAATCTAGGATTAACAATTGGTATCAGAGCAGAATCGGTGATTTGAAGTTACGAAAGAAAGCAAGAAAAACTATAATTTTCGTATTGTATTTTTCTGGAAAACGCAGCGAGCCGTTTCGCTTATTCCCGGAGATTGAACCGTCGGATCGTCTCTATTTTGGGACAGTAGCTTCGGGACATCTTGTTTCACATTCTGACCGGTTGGATTAATCGTTTGAGGCCCAGAAGTCACTCAGATTATTTTCGTAATAGTGCAGTAAGTTTGTGGTTAAATCGTTCTTCATTCGGGTTTGCAAAGTTCTTTCATCGTTTAAATAATTTTCTGCTATATCTCGATTGTTCAATTGATTTAATCTAGTCTTTATCTGCGTTTACAAGGAATCAAAGGTATTAATTTTTCAAGTTAAAATCAAATTTTGAGTTGTTGGTGTTCTTCAAGTTTTTATGGTGGTTTGTGAAAAATATGATATATTTTGCTTAGAAATCGATTTGGGTGTGTTAGTTTTTGTGTTCTTGGTAAAAATCTAACCCTACAGGAGTGAAATCAAGCAACCCTATCGAACCCTGATCCGAATTGCAACACCAGCCGCAGTGTCCGGATAAAACATCAACTGTCCGGGTAAGTTTCCTTTATTTCAAAGTGTCCGGATATTTTTTTTGTCTCTTACCGGAAGAAACCAACTGTCCGGATAAATTTCTGTTTTGAATCAACTTTCCGGTTGAATCAACTTTCCGGTAACCCCACTCATACTTAGACTTTCCGGATGAGCTTTAGTTGGGCGGTAATCATTGACCAGAATTTAATCGGTTGACTCGTGCATTCATACGCAAGCAATTTTTTTTCAATCTTGCATCTCACATACATATATAATTAGCTTGCATATTTCATGCGCATGCAAATTCATCCATACATACATACTTCATACGCATATATATATATATATATTTAGTTAGTTGGAATTTTTTTTATTTGTTTAATTTTAATTGTTTTTCTTTTTGCTTGGTTTGATTTTCATCTGGTAAACAAGGTTTAACCGGTAAGCTCCCCATTCGGACAACCGTCTCATCCGGTAAGTACCTTTTTCCGGAAACAATTCTATCCGGTAATCCAACCTTCGTCCGGTAAGTATCTTTTGTTTCCGGTAAGTTTCACATCATCCGGTAAGTTCAATTGATTTTATCCGGGAAACAATTTTGTCCGGTAAGAATCTCTCACCCGATAAGGTCTCACATCACCCTATAAGTTGTCCAACACCCGGTATGTTTGTTTTTGCAAATTTTTTGTGTGACGCTTGAGACTTTTTGCGACGATTTGATCTTGCTCGCGGCGCTTATCAATTTTTTTGTGATCTATTTTTCGTCGTGTTTGATCTAACTTGGTTTGTTTATCCTGCAGATTTCACTCTCGAAGAGTGATCTCGTTCGTTCGAATTCGATAATAATCAGATCTTAAATCTTGGAAACGAATTTAATTTTTAATTTTGTTTCTCAAATTTAATTTTTGATTTTTCTTCCGCATTTTTGATTCTTCAAAATCAACACCGATTAACGATCATAATTTTTCAGGTAACAATGTCGTATTGCTTTAATCGTGCGTGTAAAGCCGATAAAGAAATGTATGAATCCAATATCAAGGCAGCAGATGAATTTATCATCAAGAAAGTCAAAGAACTGGAGGAACTGAAATTGCAAACAATTAAAAGTTCTGAGAAGCTTGCTAAATCTGAAGAAAAGGCAACAGCGTTAGAGGCTGAAAACTCTGAGCTGAAAAAGAAGCTGTCTGAATTGCCATCACAAGACGAGATAAAGGCACTTGAAAAGAAAGCACATCAAAGACTACATGAAAAGAATATCCAGCAATCAGATGATTTGTGCAACAAGTACATCAAAGAACTAAAGGAGCTGAAATCTCAAATCTGGATTAGTTCTGAGAAGCTGGCTGAAGAAGAAGAGAAAGGTAAACTCCTGAACTGTGAAAACCTTGAGCTTAAAAGTAAACTAAATACTCTTGAAATGGTTTTTGAAAAGGAGAAAGAAAGCTTTGAAAATGAAAGACAATTGCTTACACAAAAGCAATCTGGGCTTTCAACCAAATCTCTTGAAGAGAAGAAGAGACTTGAGCTTATGTGCTTAAAACTTTCAAAACAGATCTCCGACTTTGAAAAAGTTTTAATTTCAGAAAGAGAGAAGTTTGAAATAGAACGAAAATCTTTTTCTCAAAAGAATGGAGAACTTTCCTCGAAAATAACTGATTTGGAAAACGAATTAGACGCTCTAATCAAAGAGTCTGAGAAAGGGAAAGTTGAAGGCTTTAGGGCTAAATGCTTGAAAGATGATTTTGAAAAAGAGAGGAAGATCTTTCGGACTGAGATTTCTAAACTTACACAGAGATTATCTGGATTAGCAACCGAGATCTTGAAAGAACAAATGGTTAAATCTGATTTACAAAAGAAATTTGACTTAATTCTCAAAGAACGAAATGATTTATCCGTTAAGGTCAAGAAACTTGAAGAAAGCAAGTTCAAAGGTGTTCAACCTTCTTATGCTTCAAGTTCATTTTCTACAAATCGCTCTTCAAAGAATTTTGTCAAATCAAATGATTTTTCAAAAGATCAGATTCGACCTTCCAATCTTTTCTATAATTCTCGTGTTGATAAGAAAGATAATCAATTTTTCAAGAAAGTAAACATGGTGTGGAGAGTTAAAGGAACCACTCCTGCTCCAAAGCCATTTGTCTCTGTTAAGAGTGAAAAGAACAACACAACTTTCCACGCTAAACCTTTTGTGAAAACTGACCGAGTTTACTCTGTTAATAAACTGATCAGCTTATCTACACAGAAGCTGTGTTGCTCTTATTGTGGAACAAGTGAGTTTGTGAATAAAGATCGTGCCAACTTTTGGTATGGTACTTATAGTTTCCCAGGTCCTCATAGGGCATCTAACCAACAAGGATCCATCAAAAGATGGATACCAAAATCCCTCTAATCTGTTTTGCAGGAATGTCATGTGCGGTTTTTTAATTTCTTTTATTCATATCACATGACGAGCATTCAAAGGTTATGCCACATTTGAGGGGGAGTACTATTCTATGAAAGGTAAGTGAACTTCAACTGAATTCAAAGACCGTGGTAATCCATTCTGGATAACTTACTTGTGTTTGTTATTCTCCAATTTTAAATTCCATGATTACCACGTGTCAATTTTTTCTTGACTTAGTTATTTCCATGTCTCACATAATTGTTGATTTTTCGATGGAAATACACTCGTTTGAATTCCTAGTTGTTTTCTAAGTTCGCTATTTCTTGCAAATGATTCCATTCTTATCTGATATGTTAATTGTGACTTGTTCTTCACAATTAAATTTTATAATCATTGTTTCATTTTTGCAAATACTGTGCTTACTGAGTCATTCTGTTTTGCGCTTGATTTTGTTTCTTGAAACTCCGTTATTTCAAACGACGACTTCTGATTTCTTCAAATCAGAACTCGGACTAAATTTTTGATGACTTCTGATCATCTCAGATCAGGACTCGTTCTTAAACGCTGTGACTTCTAAACACCTCAGTTTAGGACTCGTACTTCACTGTGTACTTAACTGTTCTACTCATTGCATGAAAGGAGTGTTAGGACTTACATTGTTTCTATGGTCAATCCAGAACCGAAAGGACCTACCCAAGAAACACATCCACTTTTAGACATCAGTGAGGGGTCTAGATTGTTAGATGAGTTTAGAGAGAAAAGAATATGATGAGGCTGTGACAGGACTTAAAAGAAATATTGGTCCTTACCAAACCGAGTCAGTTATCCAGGTAAACACACAATCTATTCATTCTCGTTCTTTGGAGATGAGTATTGAAACAGACATGGACCCAGTGTCGATAATTTGTGTCACCCCACCCAGCCACTCAAGTATCTCCCAACAGATGCTTGTTTCATATATTCATGGAGATTAGCACATAATCTATCTATTCCTCACTCGGAGGTCTTAGATATTGAAAAAGGAAGACACCAGCTCCGGTCTCCGAACTTCATACTCTATTCACTGTGTCAATTGATTTTTTACTTGCGTCCCAAGTTAAATCAATTTTTGAGCCTAACAGATAGAATTTATTTCTTTCACACATGCACGAGTCTTTGTGATTCCCGTTGCATATCTTCGTGATATTGCCGAAACAGTTTGAGAAGTTAATTTTTCAAATTTCTTCAGTGATAACTGGAAGTCCTATCAGAGATACCCCATTGCCAACTCTGAACATAGGCCACACAATTTTTTAAATTGTTGTGATAACAGTTACTAACGTGTTTCTATGTTAGTTGATTACCCTCTTCTGGTTACATAATGTTTTGATCTGGTTCGTTTGCTACTCGTTAATATTGTCTTTGAACGTGCATGATGCTCCGGATGCTCCTACTCATCACGAGGGGGAGAAAGGGTACAGATTCAAAGACACGGATTATCAAGTTGAGGGGGAGTTAGCAAAAGCTGAGGGGGAGTAAAGAAGTCCATATGCAAAAGCCAAGGGGGAGTAACGATCAAGTTTCAAAATCCGAAAAGTCTTCAAAGTGCTTACAAGTAATCAATTCTTCTCATCATTTATCAAGTGGTGTTCGCTTCAAATCATTTCCTCCTTCGAGCATATTGGTTCTACACGTTCTTTTAAAGCTGAAAGCTAATTCAAGAGCTTTAATCAAGAGCTTTATTCAAGGGGGAGCGGAAAAAGACATGAAGACAAGCAACGCCGAAGTGCTTCAAAGATTCAAGAAGAAGAGAAGATCAAGACCTGAAGGTTTCTAGACCGATTTTTATTTATATATCTTTAGGGGGAGATTGTTAGGACCATAAATGTCCTACATATTAGAAAGATATATAAATAATTATATAGTTTAATTATAGAGTTTAATTAATCTTTTGTAATAGCCTTTAATCATAAAAGGGCTTAGATTAGGTTAATGGGCTATGGGCCTTTGTGCTAAAAGGCCTAGGTATATAAGGTTTCGGTAACCTTAGAATTAGGTTAGACGATTCATTATCATTCATGAGAGCTTAATTGTTTAGAGAGATAGTTAGGATTTTCATTCTAACCTTTGTAACTATCTTGATTATTGAATACGAGAGGGATGACAAGTTGAAATCATTATCTGTTCTTGTTATTTCTCATTGAATCGTTGTTACCTGATCAATCTAGGACTAACAGAAATCCTTGAATATCTCCAACTACCACATTGTAGTGATAGTTTGAGTTTAGCTCTCTAGTTTACTGTTGTAGTCTTAATTTCTTGCATTTAATTTCCTTAGTGTAATCTCTAGTTTCTCGTAATCAGTAGTAGTGACGTACCTTCGTTCCCCACTGCGGTTTTAATACAAGTCACTTTCAGTTTATTTATGTTCAAATCCTCATCTTTTGTTTTCTTTACTTCGAAAATGTTAGGCTAAGCATCCATTGGGATGTAGGAAAGAGAAGTACCTGGATTTTATGAAAAATGCTTGAGTAATCTTTATACTTGGAATATTTGTTGTTTTGGTTATTCACTCTCGATTATTGCCCAATGATGCGAACAAGCCGATCACTTGTAAGGATCTAAACTCTAGTTCTTAACTCATAAATGAGTAGAACGCAGTGACACGAGCTTGGATAATGCTAGGGGATTCGAAAGAATTCGTATGACACTTACGAAAGTGAGGTCGGCACAGTGAGCTAATCTCAACCCACTGGAGTAGTAGGCAAGCTAGTTGGTGTATTTAAAAACACTTAGAGTATTTGTCTCTACACATTCCATCGAGACCTGAAAAGGTCCATTTTGAGATTACCATTGACAAAACAATAAATACTAAGAGTATGGGATTTTTGCTTAAGGGTGTGAGTATTTTGTAACCGGGCTTTTCTAGCGAAAATGCCTACCTCGAGTACAAGGATCACTTTTTAGGATCAGGTATTTAATATAAAATCTAGGGAAAATCTAACCTACATTCTTCCTTTTAAACCTTAAGTAAATCGTTAAAAATAGCATTTCACCAAACCAAGCCAAAATATTGCTTCCTCTGTAATTGAAACCTGTAAAAGGAGCTCATGACAACCGTATTGCTTTGATTGCCCGGTCTCTGTGGATTCGATTCTGGTATTTTACCAACTATTACTTGTTGTGACGATCATAGTGGACAGTGTACACTTGCACTTCCCACTGTGGACAGTTTGCAACCCACTGCGATTAAAACACATATTTCGCACGTACCACGGATCAAGATGTTCGATGGATGCATTCGGACATTGAATAATGTCAAATTTGTTCCATCCATGACTCGTTCCTTGATCTCTGTTGGACAACTGTCCAAACGGGGCTGCAAGATTTGAATCGATGACGAGAGTTTGCGCATCTCCAGAGGGAGTATTATCGTTATGAAAGGCGAACGGGCGGAAAATAATCTTTTCCATTTGATTGGCGAGACTATTTCTTCTGAATCGTGCGTGGCCGATATTTCTCAGAATCTTGGTGATTGATACCTCTATTTTTAGAGTTATTATTTCCTTTTATTTTTATTTTATTTTGTCAAATTTTAGCCATTTCACTTTTCAAAACCTCCATTCTTGGTAATATTCATAAAAAGGAGCAAAAAGAGTGAACCATAGTTTTTATAAATCATTTGGTAGTATTTTGTTGCTTTTACACGAAATATCTGCAATGACTTGCGCATCCCACTCCGGAACCCACTGGCGAGCAGAGAAGAAGACAAAAGAAAAACAAATCTTAGCTTGAAAGTAAAAATCTTGAGAATATAAGGTTCAAATGGCAGAGGCATGGGATGGTGAAGTACAAGCATGTTCCCAAAAGCATGGCAAGATGAATTGTTTAATAAAACCCATGGTACTTTGTGGATGGAAGAAATACTCAAAGAAGCTGAATTTTATGTCTTTTATCTTCAGTCTTTAGTCTCTAGTTTAACCCATCTTTTGTTAAGTCCAACTTTTCCTCTTAGTATATAAAGAGGTGTTGGGTTTCATTTAATTCATCCTTCATATCTCATCTACCACATTTAGTGCTAGTTTAGTTCAAGTTGTTAGCTCTCATTTACTGCAGTAGTTCTCTAATTTTCTGTATTTTCAATTCCTAGTGTAATTGTAGTTTCAAGTAATCAGTGGCAGTGACGTACCCTCGTTCCCCACTGCGGTTTTAATTCAAGTCACTTTCAGTTTATTTATGTTCAGCTTCTCATCTTTTGTTTTCTTTACTTCAGTAAGTATGGGCTAAGCATCCTTTGGGATGTAGGAAAGAGAAGTACCTGGATTTTAGAGAAAATACTTGAGTAATCTTTATACTTGGAATATTTGTTGTTTTGGTCATTCACTCTCGATTATTGCCCAATGATGCGAACAAGCCGATCACTTGTAAGGATCTAAAGTCTAGTTCTTAACTCAGAAATGAGTAGAACGCAGTGACACGAGCTTGGATGATGCTAGGGGATTCGAAAGAATTCTTATGACACTTGCGAAAGTGAGGTCGGCACAGTGAGCTAATCTCAACCCACTTGAGTAGTAGGCAAGCTAGTTGGTGTATTTAAAAACACTTAGAGTATTTGTCTCTACACATTCCATCGAGGCCTGAAAATGTCCATTTTGAGATTACCATTGACAAAACGATAAATACTAAGAGTATGGGATTTTTGCTTAAAGGTGTGAGTATTTTGTAACCGGGCTTTTCTAGCGAAGATGCCCACCTCAAGTACAAGGATCACTTTTAGGATCAGGTATTTAATATAAAATCTAGGGAAAATCTAACCTACATTCCTTCTTTTAATTCTTAAGTAAAACCGTTAAAGTAGCATTTCACCAAACAAACCAAAATATTGCTTCCTCTGTAATTGAAACTTGTAAAAGGAAGCTCATGTGAACCGTATTGTATTGATTGCCCAGTCCCTGTGGATTCGATTCTGGTATTTTACCAACTATTACTTGATGTGACGATCATAGTGGTCAGTGTACACTTGCACTTCCCACTGTGGATAGTTTGCAACCCACTGCGATTAAATCACATATTTCGCTCCTACTAGTGATGCTCGCTTATGGCATCTTCGTTTGGGTCACACATCCGAGAAGAACTTGGAGATTTTGCGCAAGCGAAAGCTCATTAAAGTCTCTGTACCTGCGACCCTGGAGTTTTGTTCGGGATGTGTCAAAGGAAAGCAGACGCGTGTTTCTTTTGGAGTTGGAAAACACAACACTAAAGAAATCCTCGATTATGTTCATACAGACGCCTGGGGACCATCCAGTACTCCGTCCTTTAGTGGAGGTAAATACTTTGTTTCGTTTATTGATGATTTCTCACATAAGCTTTGGGTGTATGTGTTAAAGTTCAAGTCATATAGCAAAGATCGAAAAATACGGGACTATGCTACTTCCGGAGTTGGTGATTTAAGCTCCGGAATTTTAAGGCCCAACATTGTTGCAACACATTTTGAACTCAAACCAGTGATGTTTCAAATGATTCAAGCCATGGGTCAGTTTGGAGGATCACCATCTGAGGATCCACACTCGCACTTAAAATCGTTTTTAGAAATGACTGATTCCTTTCAGTTGCAAGGTGTGAGCGATTTAGCATTAAGGCTAAGGCTTTTCCATTTTACACTAAGGGATAAGGCAAAGGCTTGGCTGAACTGACATGCACCTCACTCGATAACCACTTGGCAAGAACTTGCTGACAAATTTTTACAAAAATACTTTCCTCCCACAAGGAATGTAAGGTTTCGAAATGATATTATTTTGTTCAGGCAAGAAGAAGATGAGGCTGTTTCGGATGCATGGGAACGATTTAAAGATTTACTTCGAAAGTGCCCACACCACGGCATCCCACATTGCATCCAATTAGAGACTTTTTACAATGGTCTTTCCAATGCATCCAAAATCATCTTAGATGCAACAGCAGGTGGAATATTCACGAGTAAAACTTACAATGAAGGATATCAAATCTTATAAAAAGTGTCCAACAACAACACCGAGTGGTCAAATCCTAGAGCACCTATACCAAAGACCAACACCATTGATTCCGAGGCACTTAAAACCATGAATGCGCAGTTGGTGGCCTTGACTAAATTAGTTTTGAATCAAAATAGAGGCCAAGTCAATTCCGCAACATATCTCACTGAGAATTGTTCCCTCTGTGGAGAGGAACATGTTTTTGACTATTGTCCAACAAATCCTGAGGCCGTTAATGTTATAAGAACCAACCCGAGGAACAACCCATATTCACAGACGTATAATTCAGGTTGGAGAAATCATCCGAATTTCTCTTGGGTTGGTAATCCAAGACTCCAACCCCACGGGGCGAGTCATGTCCAGCAAAGACCACAAAACCCCCTGGATTTCACCAACATCACAGTGGGCATCCCCCACAGAACTTTCACCAATGGCAGTCCTCACAACAGTTCCAACCACGACCAACTCAACCCGCTGAGACTCAACCATCACTCGAATCAATTCTCAAAGGTTTCATGAATCAAACTCAAGCAGCCATTAGGAACATAGAGACTCAAGTAGGACAACTAGCCGTCGAAGTTAAGAATAGACCGCCATGGACGTTACCTAGTGACACCGAACACGCTAGGGTGATAGGAAAAGAACAAGTCAAGTCCATAACGCTTAGGAGTGGAAAGGATCTGAAAGATATCATTTTTGACTCTGACGATCCGCCTCAAATACCCACTGTCCCTAACGACACAGTGGTCACTTCTCAAATCACTATCAAACCCACAGTGAGGACCGATGTCCCTGAGCTTCCCAATATTGGGCCCATACCAAAACCTACTGTTCCAAAGCCAACACCACAGCAAACTCAAATCGACCCACGAAGTGTACCTTTTCCTGAAAGAATGAAGAATAAGACTGTCGATGTTCAATTCAAAAAATTCTTAGACATTTTAAACAACTCCACATTAACATACCCTTGGTAGAGGCTCTCGAGCAAATGCCAAACTATGTTAAATTTTTAAAGGATATTTTGAACAAAAAGAGAAAGTTGGGTGAGTTTGAGACTGTGGCTTTGACCAAGGAATGTAGTGCCCTCCTTACTAGCAAGATTCCGCCTAAGTTGAAAGACCCGGGTAGTTTCACCATTCCATGCACAATAGGAGGACAAGAAGTAGGTCAAGCACTTTGTGATTTGGGAGCTAGTATAAACTTGATGCCACTGTCCATTTTTAACAAGTTAGGTATTGGAGAGGCTAGACCCACAACCGTGACATTACAACTAGCCGACCGGTCCATTGCCTACCCCAAAGGAAAAATAGAAGACGTTTTGGTCCAAGTGGATAGATTTATCTTCCCTGTCGATTTTCTAATTCTAGATTATGAGGCCGATAAAGATATCCCAATCATCTTAGGGCGTCCCTTTCTTGCAACCGGTCGTACTTTGATCGATGTGCACACAGGGGAACTCACTATGAGAGTCAATGACCAAGAGGTAACATTCAATGTCTTCAAGTCCCTTAAGTACATAGAAATTGAAGGCTGTTTTGCTTTGAGTTCGATTAGTGGTAACCTAAGTTTTGATACAGTGAGCACAGTGGGGAGTGAGAGTGAGCACTCCGACTCTGAGAGTGATGACACTTTTGAGGATGAGTGTAACGAAATAGTGGCAGCCTTTGAAACTCTGGACTTTAAGGACATAAACGTTCAACCTCCTTCAATAGAACAACCTCCCGAGTTAGAGCTAAAACCATTGCCTTCCCACTTAAAATATGCTTATCTCGCTAAAGATAATAAACTTCCTGTTATTATCTCTTCCAAACTTAGTGAGAAACAAGAACAACTTCTGATTGATTTGTTGGTAAAGCATAAGAGGGCAATTGGTTGGACCATAGCGGACATTAGAGGTATTAGCCCCTCCCTATGTCAACATAAGATTAACTTGGAGAGTGACCACCCTGGAAAAGTCCAACCCCAAAGAAGGTTGAATCCCATAATGAAGGAGGTAGTTAAGAAAGAAGTGTTGAAGTGGTTAGACGCCGGTATTATCTACCCAATAGCTAGTAGTAGTTGGGTGAGCCTCGTTCAATGTGTCCCTAAAAAGAGAGGGACGACCGTAGTGGAGAACGAAAAGAATGAGCTCATTCCCACTAGGACTGTCACGGGGTGGAGAATATGCATAGATTATAGACAACTCAACCTAGCCACCAAGAAAGACCATTTTCCCCTACCTTTCATCGACCAAATGCTTGATAGGTTAGCGGGAAACGAATTCTATTGTTTTCTAGATGGATACTCCGGATACAACCAAATCCATATCGCCCTCGAGGACCAAGAAAAGACCACCTTTACTTGTCCCTACGGTAATTTTGCATTCCAGAGGATGCCATTTGGGTTGTGTAATGCCCCAGCCACTTTCCAACGTTGTATGATGGCCATTTTCACCGACATGATAGAGGACACCATAGAAGTTTTATGGATGACTTTTCTGTGATAGGGACATCATTTGACAACTGCCTGGGAAATTTAGAGAAAAGCCTAGTGAGATGTGAGACCCACAACCTTATTTTAAAATGGGAAAAATGCCATTTTATGGTAGAAGAAGGTATTGTCCTAGGTTATCTTGTCTCTAAAAGAGGGTTGGAAGTTGACAAAGCCAAACTTGAAGTAGTGGCACAACTTCCCGAACCCATAACTGTGAAAGGTATTCCAAGTTTCTTGGGTCATGCAGGTTTCTATAGGAGGTTCATCAAAGATTTTTCAAAAATAACTAAACCCCTATGTAACCTGTTGCAACATGAAAAAGAATTTAATTTCACCCAAGAATGTCGAGATGCTTTTGAAACCATCAAGAAAGCTTAGTTACTGCACCCATAGTGACCACTCCTGACTGGTCACTCCCATTTGAAGTCATGTGTGACGCCAGCGAGTGGGCTGTGGGGGCTGTTCTCGGACAAAGAAAGAACAAAATCTTTCACCCCATTTATTATGCAAGTAAAACACTGATTGAAGCTCAGATTAATTATACTGTCACTGAAAAAGAATTACTTGCGGTGGTGTTTGCTTTTGATCGTTTCAGGTCGTACTTGATAGGGACGAAGGTCATAGTGCATACTGATCATGCATCAATAAAATATTTGATCAAAAAGGCTGATTCCAAGCCACGTTTGATTAGATGGGTTTTATTGTTGCAAGAATTCGACCTTGAGATCGTTGATAGAAAAGGAACAAGCAATCAGGTAGCTGACCATTTGTCCAGGCTCGAGAAGATAGTGACCACTGTAGATCCCACTCCGGTCAAAGAGATTTTTCCCGATGAACAATTGTTAGCAGCTCAACATCACGATAATAATATTCCTTGGTATGCTGACATTGCAAACTTTTTAGCAAGTGGACTAAAGCCTCACGGGATGAGTGGACAACCATTTAAAAAGTTTTTACATGATACACGACAATATGTTTGGGACGACCCTTTCTTATATAAGATAGGGACGGACCAAATATTGAGGCGTTGTGTCCACGGGAGTGTGCAACATCAAATACTCCTTGGTTGTCACACATCCCACTACGGTGGCCACTTTGGTGGAAACCGCACTGCTGTAAAAATCTTGCAAAGTGGGTTCTTTTGGCCCACTGTGTTTAAAGACTCTTTCGAATTTGTGAAAAATTGTGAGCAATGTCAACGCACCGGGAACATTTCACAAAGGAACGAGATGCCTCTTAATAACATCCTAGAGGTAGAACTTTTTGATGTTTGGGGGATCGATTTTATGGGTCCTTTCCCAAATTCAAACAATAATTTTTATATCTTGGTTGCGGTGGACTATGTTTCGAAATGGGTGGAAGTTGTTGCATGTCACTCTAATGATGCTAACACCGTGGTGAAATTTTTGCATAAAAACATTTTCACTCGATTTGGAACACCACGGGCATTGATTAGTGACGAAGGCACCCATTTTGTGAACAAAGTCATGAGCTCGGTCCTTGCTAAGTATGATATACATCATAGAGTGGCCACCGCATACCACCCACAGACCAACGGTTTAGCCGAACTTTCAAACCGAGAAATCAAAGGTATTTTAGAGAAAGTCGTTAAACCACATCGCAAGGATTGGTCGACCAAACTTGATGGCGCTCTTTGGGCCTATCGTACGGCCTACAAAACTCCTTTGGGAATGTCTCCATTTAAGTTGGTCTTTGGCAAAGCTTGCCATTTACCAATTGAGTTGGAACACAATGCGTTTTGGGCCCTTAAAGAGTTGAACATGAGTGAGGATGCTGCGGGAACCAAGAGGTTTTTGCAATTGCATGAGTTGGAATAGTTATGATACCATTCATATGAAAATGCATAGTTGTACAAAGAAAAGACCAAGATGTGGCATGATCGAAGAATCAACCATAGGGAGTTCATTGAAGGCCAACAGGTACTATTGTTCAATTCCCGTCTCAAACTCTTTCCTGGTAAGCTAAAATCACGATGGACAGGACCATACACAGTGGTCAAGGTTAGTCCCTTTGGAACAGTGGAATTAATGTCCCCACACTCTGGTCAAACATTTAAGGTCAATGGGCAGAGAGTGAAGAACTTTCTGAGTGATAGTGCTCACACTCCATCCCACTCTCTACCCCACTCTGGTTAAGAAAAGTCAAAACCATTTGTAAATATTTTATTTCAGTTATTTGCTGTGTTTTTATTATTTTTGGTCTTTTTAATTCTGTGTGGTAGTTTATTTTTAATGTGTGTAGGATGGATTGCCTATTTTTGAAAAAAAAGTCAAACAATTGCTTCACAGTGACATCGAGCATGTCACTGCGCTTTCCACTGCTGGCCTGACGCTTCGATGGGACGGTTTGGGGGCCCAAGAACTGAAAAGTAAATCACCTTTTCTTACACAAGTGACTACTTTCCTTAAACATCTGCCACCTTGCACCTAATTCTCCTATTTTCAAGACAAACCCATCATAACCTCTCTTTCTCTCAAAAATAACCGTTCCCTCCAAGATATTACCCAAAAATTAAACCCTTTCCACATAAGTTCCAAAAACCACCTTTTGCTCAAATATTCCAAACACTTCCTTTCCAAATATTTTCTCTCAAGAACATCAAACACTCATCCATGGCGAGAAGCAAGAGACTCAACCCAATCCCTAATGATCCCGGTCGTGCCGTGCTCCGCCGTAGAACCACCGATGATAACCCGCCGGAAAACATCATCGGCGACCTGAACGAGCCTCCGCCATCATCCGGCGAACATCCAATGACAACTGTCGCTCCAGATGTGGAATCATCAAAGCAAGAGGGTTCGAAGGCTGCTTCATCTTCGAAAGCCTCAGACGCTAGTCTAAGTGGTTTTGATACCGAAGCACAAGAAACTGATGAAGCAATGTTGAAGTTGCAAAAAGAGTATAACCAAAAACTTCTTGCACTTCGAAAAAAGAAAGAGGAGGTTGAGAAGAAAAGGAAGGAAGAAGAGGAAAGGCTGGCTAAGGAAGAAGAGGAGAAGATGAAAAGAGAAGAAGCCGGACGGTTGGCGAGAGAGGAAGAGGAGAGAAAAAGGGTCGAGAAGGAGAGGTTATTCGAAGAAGAAAGGAAAAGGGCAGAGGCCGAGATATTCAAAGAAGAAGAAAAAAGGAGGAAGAAAGAGGAAGACTACCAAAATCAATACCGCCAGATCGACAACACTGTTGATTTGGAAGCATTTCAGAAGGCTGCCCACAGTGAGGAGAACCCTATCAAGAAAGCTTTGAGGTAGAGAGGCATGGTCACCAGATCTGGGGTGACCATTTCGGAGAAAACACCGGTTAAGAAACCGAGGAAGACAACGTCTGGGAAAGGTAAGGGTCTTGCTCCTGTTGTTAGACATACATCTATTCGTGTTCTTTTAGTGACCGTGGCTATTCACGATTTGGAGCTAGAACAGCTAGATGTGAAGACCGCCTTCCTACACGGAGACTTGGAGGAAACTATCTATATGAAGCAACCTGATGGTTTCGTTTCCGACAGCAAACCAGAATATGTATGTAAGCTCCAGAAGTCCCTCGATAGACTTAAACAATCGCCTCGTCAGTGGTATAAGAAGTTTGATTCGTTTATGCTCACTCTGGGATTTGAGCGCAGTGAAAAGGATGCTTGTGTCTATCATAGACAAAGCGGTGGTATTTTCACTTACTTACTTCTTTATGTAGATGACATGCTTATTGCTTGCAAGGACCGGTCAGAGATCGAACGTCTGAAAGATAAGTTGAAGTCAGAATTCTAAATGAAGGATCTTGGCGCGGCGCAGAAGATTTTGGGCATGGAAATCGTGCGGGACAGAAAGTCCCGAACACTTAGATTGACACAACGAGCGTATATTCAGAAAATTCTGAAGCGGTTCAATCTTGATGGTGCCAAGACGTCTAGCACTCCGCTACCGAAGCACATCAAGATTACGAGCGAAGATTGTCCGAAGGACGACAAGGAAAAGGCCGAAATGTCAAAGGTTCCATATGCTAGTGCGATCGGGAGTCTCATGTATGCCATGGTGTGTACCCGTCCCGATCTCGCACATTGTGTCGGAGTGGTGAGTCGGTTTCTCGCGAATCCGGGTCGATCACATTGGGCAGCCGTTAAAACGGCATTCCGATACTTGAAGGGAACCGAGAAGCATGGTCTTATATTTGGTTTGCACAATAATTGTGAAATTGTTGGATATTATGATTCTGACTATGCAGGTGATCGAGTTGGTTGGAGATCCACATCTGGTTATGTATTTACCTTGGGTGGAACAGCCGTTAGTTGGAGATCACGGTTACAGTCTATTGTTTCATTGTCGACCACAGAAGCTGAACTTGTTGCGGCGGTTGAATCTGCAAAGGAAGCGGTCTATTTGAAAGATCTGATAAATGACTTGCGCTTCGAGCAACCTTCCGTACGCATTCTCTGTGATAATCAGAGTGCCATCCATTTGGAAACTAATTTGGCTTTCAGCTCCCAGACAAAGCACATAAATATGCGTGATGCATATCTTGTTAGATTACATGAAGCGAAGGTCGTCTATTTGAAGAAAGTCATGACAGACGACAATGCCGCTGATATGTTCACTAAGTCGCTACCGCCAGCCAAGTTTGGTCATTGCTCAAACTTGATCCAGCTCCGTTTGTGTTAGTGTCGTTGGGCACTTTGCGAGAGAGAGAAGATATTACCACAGATGACAAAATGACATCTTTGAAGGAATTACTTTGTTAAGTGCTTAGAGCTTTGCTTATGCTCTACCTTGTGCAGTGGATTGTGCATTTGAGGTTATTTGTTTGCTTGTAACTTTGACGGGTGATGGCCATGCCGAAGCTCGTCACGGTTGGAATGCATTTTGCTACCTCATGCCAATTTACTTTGTTATCTTACTAAGATCAACTGTTGGGAAGACTCGTATTCGTTGGTTTGGGATTCGTTTCGCTATCGAGGATCACGTGCATCATGGTGGAATGTTTTAATATATATATATATATATATATATATATATATATATATATATATATATATATATATATTAAAAACTAATTGGAGATGTTGCACATGACCCACAAGGGCAAAAGTGAAATTACCAAATTGCCCTTGTCACCTACTCCCCAAAAGTGAAATTTCCAAATTGCCCTTGTCACCTACTCCGTACTCATCTTCCCTCCTATAAATACCCATGCTATCACCTCCATTTGACACACACCTTCTTCCTCTTCTTGCTCCTCTCTTGGCCATAAACACCACCAACACCCTCCCTAAATTTGTCTTTGGTATCTAGAGTGGTATCTAGAGTTTGTGAGGTTGAGAGTGTTCTCGATATTCGGTGGTGTTCGAGAGGATTCGTTAGTTGATCTGGGATCTTAAGATCCTTGTGCGGAGCACTTTGTAATCTCCTTGGTTGGTAATAAACACTTGCTCTCTCTCTTTGGTGGACGTACACTATCACAACGATAGTGAAACCACGTTAAATCCAGTTGTTATTTTTGGTTGTGTTTTACTTGCCATACATATATATATCTCGTTATTATATATATATATATATATATATATATATATATATATATATATATATATATATATTTCGTCGATATATACGCTTATATATATCTTGCTATATATATATATATTTATAGATACTAACGTTTCCATCGCTTTTATCTATTTTATATATATATATATATATATATATATATATATACTTCGTGTGGTTTTAATTTTCTACGTCAGAGAATTATTGTGTAACATCTAGATCATTGTTATCCGCATTTGTTGTTGGGTTTATTGTGCACTTGGATTTCTACTCGTTTTGGGGGAAATCAACGACGCCAAAAACTTGTTGTAAGATTTATTCAACCTCAGAGATTCACTTAAATAGAACTTAGTGCAAGTATACACCTCGGTCTACTATCGTCTCGTAACAACTAATAATGGTAAAAGTACCTGATATCGATCCACAGGGAAGACTTGTGAACGTTTTTCTAAAAGTCTAATCTTTAAAAACCGATTTCAGATGGCGAATTCGAAGAAATCTTTTTGTTGGGGGTTTTGGTTAACAACTACGAGAAATCAGTTATAAAAAGAAGCAAAGGGTGTAAAGTTTTGTTAAGGTGAAAACAAGCAATCCGGTAAAAAGATATTATAGTACATACGTTATCTCGGATTAATATTTAAGTAACTTCTGAAAAGTTTACACATTTTCATACAAATAATTAGTCGTCAATTAATTAAATGTAATCTTCAATGAAATATTTTTGTAATCTGGTTTAAAATAACGACAAGACTATATTGATACACCTTTTTACGTTTTTACCGGTTTAAGCCTTAACTCTGCTTTACACCCCAAGCTAAGGTTGTCGGCCTATCATTGCTCGGTTTCTTTTTACAAAAGATGTAAAGACTTGAAAATTAAATAACGGAGATGGAAAATGCATGAAAAGATTAGCAATTACTAAAGTTTGAGAAAGGAAACTTGTCGCGCAAGTAACGACTTTCTTGAGAAAAAGACTATAATTAAATTGCAAGGAAATGTAAATGACAATAATTAAATTGCAGAAATTAAACTGCGATAAATTAAATTGCGAGAAAGTAAAGTGCGGAAATTAAATTGCGAAAAAGTAAAGTACGAAAAATAAATTGCAATTAATATAAAAGCATAAAATAAGACTTAAAAGAAAAGGACAAGAAAGGATTCGAGAACTTGCGCGACCAGTAACATTTCACAAACTAAAGAATTGCACGTTTTACTTGAGAAACCCATTTTCGGCCTTTTGGTTAATTGTCACGAGCCACGAATGGATTTGTGATCCAACGTAAAGCTTCAATAAACTTTCTCCAAAAGTGAAAACCGAAAGATGAATTTTATAAGTAAAACGTAAAAGAGAGAAATTAACTTAAATAAAACAGAGATGAAAGAAAGCTAGTAACGATGAAACAAAGACTTGAATTATAAAATGATGGTAACAAAAGACTAAGAACTTAACCGCTTACAAGAGCTTCGAAGGTAGCCGAATGCTTTAAACCATGAACTAAAAACTTTGTACAAGCGGCTCTGATACCACTGTTGGAAGAAGATGATGTTCGAACAAAACCGAACATGCAACGGAAGCAATAATAAAAAAAACATCTTCTCCAAAGAGAGGATCCAATGTACAAAGAAAATAGCAACTTAATACTTAAGATGAATATAAGTAAACATACCCTTGATGACCTTGGAGGATCCAAAGGAGAATCCCTCTATTAGGAGCCCACCCAAAGCTCCAAATACTTGCAAGAAATCTTCTCACCAAAAAAAACTCTTGAGAGAATGAAAATGGCTTTAACATGCAAAACACACACAAGTGTGTGTGTGTGTGTGTGTGTGTGTGTGTGTTTGTTGGCCGAAGTTAATGGGGAGAGGGAGAGGAGGAATCGGTTGTTTAATAAAGGGAGAAAAGAAAGAGTGTGGTTGTCACCATAATGATATAATGATGACACTTTTACTTTTGTGTCTCCTCCATTTTACAACATTGGTCCCTCAAAGTTTCCTCTATTTTCTAGTTAAACCATCACTTATGATGTTTAACAAACTTTCCCCTTAACTATATAATTCTTGCAATTTTAGTTTGGACTTTGTGTGCGACCGAATAGGATAATGCCAATAATTAATTATTGTGTGTCAACGGGCATATATCCAACAGACTCCCACTTGCACTTGACACAATAACTATACAGTTGGCATTGTTGTGTCATCCATGACACTATTTCTGTAATCAAAACCAGAAGGTATGAAACAGTCCTACAGGTAAGTGATCAATTATCCTTTTGTTCTAGATATCCTTATGAACGCAATACATGGTATGGTGTCAATCTTCAGATCGTTCAATATTATGTTTCTCAATGGAGATTTGTGGTAACCTAAAGTAGACTGCAAAATTGATCCAATATCAATTCAGTCTTAGTATGGCCATACATTTAAGTGTCAGCACCAAATCATTGAGGGGCCCAAGGATATCACTTTCACCATGAGGAAAAAGGAACAAATTGCTTTGACTACATAGACCTCCCCACTAATCATGTTATGTTTGATCAATCCCTTTATAGCTGCCAGTTACGGACAACGTTGGAGAATGGTCAAAACATAACCGACTTCGTGTCAGGAGTCTCATGCATCTCCACTCTAGGATAAAAGATATTACCATCTTAGAATTACTTGTGACATAAACCATGAAGTAATCTCTAAGTGTTGGTCGTTCCAAAACTTGATCTTATCAAGTTCATATGAGTATAGTTGCATCCAATGCTATATCCATCTCTATGGATAATCTACTCACACTTCATATCAGTCTTAATTTATTACTCCCTTCCTTTGGAGAATAAGCGACTGTGGAGATTTTTGAATAAACTAGTATTCAAAGGAAGTTTATAAACATGCAAAATAGAACACAGTGATACACCAATGAAATGATTGCTCCAAGCATATAATATGATCTCAACATAATAATTGTCATATCATATGCAAATGTAAACTGTTTAAGTTCCGAAATCTCAGATCAACTAAAATACATTCAAGCCAAATCGTTAACAACTCTAATGCCTATAGACCTAGTATGAGCATCATGCTTGGTCTGAGGCAAGGACTTGGTGAATGGATCAGCCAAGTTCCTACTTGATTCAACTCTACTAATGATAATGTCCTTGTCTTCGACAACCTTCCGTACGTAATGAAATTTCTTGAGTATATGTCGTGTGCGCTTGTGTGACCCGGGTTCGTTAGCCAAGATGATTGCAC
The DNA here is from genome assembly GCA_033807775.1 of Saussurea involucrata. Lineage (NCBI taxonomy): Eukaryota > Viridiplantae > Streptophyta > Magnoliopsida > Asterales > Asteraceae > Saussurea > Saussurea involucrata. The sequence goes on from CM066323.1 coordinate 36,103,071, forward strand.
CCTCATTGTCATAGAAGATCTCTATGGGATCATGAATAGTGTGAACTACGCCAAGATCCCCAATGAACTTCCTCATCCACATGGCCTCTTTTGCAGCCTCATTGACTGCAATATACTCAGCCTCTGTTGTCGAATCTGCTACAATGCTCTGCTTGGAACTTCTCCAAGTGACCGCTCCACCGTTTAGCAAAAACACGAATCCTGATTGCGAACAGGAATCATCTCTATCAGTTTGGAAGCTTACATCTGTGTATCCTTTCACACATAGCTTTTCCTGGACACCATAGATCAAGAACATGTCCTTTATCCTTCTCAGGTACTTGAGAATGTTCTTGACTGCTATCCAATGAGTTTCGCCAGGGTTGACCTGATATCTACTTGTCATGCTTAAGGCATACGATACATCAGGCCTAGTACAGATCATGGCATACATGATCGATCCCACAGCCGAAGCATATGGAACTCGACTCATTCTGTCTAATTCCTCAATGGAACTAGGACATTGAGACTTGCTCAGTGCCATACCATGATGCATAGGTGAGAAACCCTTCTTAGAGTCTTGCATCTTGAATTTCTTCAAGATCTTATCTATGTAGGTAATCTGGCTTAACCCAATGAGCCGCCTGGATCTATCTCTATAGATCTTGATGCCTAATATATATGCTGCATCTCCTATGTCTTTCATGGAAAAACAACTCCCTAGCCAAGTTTTGACACTTCGCAATGTCGGGACATCATTTCCTATGAGTAGTATGACATCGACATACAACACAAGAAAGACTACAACACTCCCACTAGTTCTGACATAGACACATGGTTCATCTTCACTTCTGACAAAACCAAATTCCTTGATCTTCTCGTCAAATTAAAGATTCCAGCTATGAGACGCTTGCTTGAGTCCATAAATAGACTTATGAAGCTTACACACTCTATTGGGATGCTTAGGATGTAAAAAAACCCACTGGTTGTGTCATAAACACATCCTCAGTAAGCTTCCCATTAAGGAAAGCGGTTTTTACGTCCATTTGCCATATCTCATAATCATGAAATGCTGCTATGGCAATCAGTATCCTAATAGATTTCAGCATAGCCACTGGTGAAAAAGTTTCATCGTAATCTACACCATGAATTTGCGTGTAACCTTTTGCTACCAGTCTAGATTTGAAGGTGTGTACCTTTCCATCCATGTCGGTCTTCTTCTTGAAGACCCATTTACACCCAACTGTTTTAAGGCCAGACGTTTGATCAACCAAGTCCCAGACTTGATTATCATACATGGATTGGATCTCGTCTTCTATAGCCTCCTTCCATTTAGCAGACTCTGGGCCTGCCATGGCTTCCTAATAGCTGGTAGGTTCATCAATATCTACCAGTGACTCATCACCATCAGAAATGAGTAAACTATATCTTTCAGGTGCCTGACGTACTCTATCAGACCTGCGAACAGGTGGTGGTTGAATGTCAGATTGTCCATCATCTTCAGGTTGTACAACCTCTTGATGAGAACTAGTGCCAACATCAAATTCCTTGTTGGTTGATTCTTCAACTTCTTCAAGATCAATTCGGCTCCCACTGGTGTCTTTGGACATCAGTTCCCTCTCAAAGAAGACTGCCCTTCTAGTAACAAAGACTTTGTTCTCAGAAGGTTTGTAAAACAAATATCCAAAAGATCCAGTAGGATATCCAACAAAATACACTTCTCTGATCTAGGTTCTAATTTTTCTTGAGATTCACGATGAACGTAAGCCTCGCAACCCCAGATTTTTAAATATGCTAGTGAAGGAACTCTCCCACTCCATATTTCAGATGGTGTCTTGGAAACCTTTTTGGTTGGAATGAGGTTAAGGACCTTTGCTGCAGTTTCTAGGTCATAACCCCAGAAACTGATCGGAAGCGTAGTGCGACTCATCATACAACGAACCATATCTAACAATGTTCGGTTTCTCCTCTCGGATACACCATTGTGTTGTGGTGTCCCGGGTGGAGTTAATTGTGAGATAATCCCACAATTCCTTAGATGATCGCTAAATTCTATAGTAAGATACTCACCACCTCTATCAGATCTGAGAATCTTAATTTTTTTATTCAATTGATTCTCTACTTTGTTTTGGAATGTCTTGAACACCTCAAAGGTTTCAGACTTATGTTTAATCAAATAAACATATCCATATCTACTGAAATCATCAGTAAATGAAACAAAGTATCTTTTGCCGTGTATTGTGGGTGATCTGAACGGACACACATCAGTGTGTATGAGGTCTAACAGATCTTTGCCCCGTTCACAGGTTCTGTGAATGGTGCTTTTGTCATCTTCCTGAGTAAACAAGATTCGCATTCATCATAAGATGTTTGATCAAATGATTCTAAAATCCCATCCGCTTGGAGTTTGGCGATGTGTTTCTTATTAATGTGGCCAAGACGACAGTGCCACAAATACGTCTTATCCAAACCATTTTTGGATGAAGTCGAATCAATATTAAGGATTGAACTGTTATTGTTTCTTAGTTTGATGGTGGTTTCATAGATGCCATTACAAGGACTAGCCTTAAAATAAAGCAACTCATTTTTAAACACAAGTATTGATCCATCATTAAATACAAAATTAAAACCATCATCATATAAAGCCTTAAAAGAAATAATGTTTCTGGCCATTTCGGCCGAGTAGCAAACATTTAATAAAACCACAGATAGACCAGATTCAAAAGTATGCTCATAATTCCCAATCTTATTAACTGTAGCAACATGCTTGTTCCCCATGATTAGGTCGAGCTCTCCGCGTCTTAGCTTCCTACTTCCTTTTAGTCCATGCACATCAGTACAAATGTGAGTACCACATCCTGTGTCCAATACCCATGAATTAGAAGCAGAAGTACTGTGGAGTTCAATCATATACATACCTGAAGGTTCGGCCATACCCTTGGCCTTGAGCTCTTTCAGCTCCTTCAGATATGTTGGACAGCTACGCCTCTAGTGTCCTTTCTCCCCGCAGTGGAAACATATTGCATTCTCAGGAGTTTTCGATTGAGGAATATCAGAGTTAGCCTTACCCTTGCCTTTGAACTTAGGATTGGTGTTGGGCTGGCCAACTTTGCGTTTCCCTTTGCCCTTTGGGGGGGGGGGGGGGTTTGGCTTCTTCTTTTTGACTCCTCCTTCCCTGATGTCCAGTACGGGAGCAGCAGGCTTACCTTTGGCCATGTTAGACTCAGCGGTCTTTAACATACCATGGAGCTCCATGATGGTTTTCTCCATGTTGTTCATATTGTAGTTGAGTATAAACGACTCGAATGAACTAGTCAGCGAGTTTAGGATAAAATCCGTGGCAAGCTCCTGACTCATGGGAAACCAAGACGCTCCAGCTGATCAATGTACGACTTCATTTTGAGAACGTGTACACTGACGCTGCTTCCCGGGGCCATTTTGCTGCCCACCAGAGATTTGACAGTGTCAAACCGCTCTTGCCTTGCCTACTGTTGGAACATGTCCCTCAGCTGGTTAATCATGTCAAACGCCCCAAGGATTTCCATACCCTTTTAGAGTTCAGGTGCCATGGTCGCTAACATGAGACAAGCGGCCTCGTTTGATTCGGTCAGATGTTTTTCGTACTCTTCCCGAATCGCCCGAGATGCTCCGTTTTGTGGTGCCTCAGGGAGGGGTTCGTCTATGGCCCTTTGCTTATTTTCCATCCTGAGTACAATTCTCAGGTTGCGAAGCCAGTCCATGAAGTTCAAGCCCGTGAGCTTTTCCTTCTCGAGGAGCCCTTTCAAACAGAAGTTTGAAATAGATGAATTCGTGTTGTTGTTTGACATCTATCAAAGTAGAAATAAAATATTTTAGTAATCTGAATTTAGTAATTCTTGTTAAAATAATTACCCAAAAGTTTTAAATAAACAATTATACTTAACAAGGCTAAGATCCATATTTTACTTGTAGCTACGACGGGTATACCGCATATCGCAATTAGAAGCTATTTAGGTAGGTAACAATTTTACCAATTTCAATCTCTATGAAATTCTTAGATCCTTGCGGGATTCATTGACATCCATTATGTCATTTGGCATGTTTAATCCTTCAACGCTAATCCTTTCTTGTGACGGGTATGCCGCGGATCACAAGTCTAGATTGTAAACCGTCCATGATAAAACACGTGATATCTGACCCAAGACTCTCGGGTTTCGTGGATTTCACATCATTATCCCTAATGTCTAACCGACGTGTTGGCTCTAGCACTTCCACGCCGAAAAACGGTTAGTTCAAATGTGTGTCCTAGTCATGGGTAGCGTTTGATTTACTTTTAAAAAAACGGGTTTTGTTTTTCTAGTTAAAAACTCTTTTAACTTTCTTTTAGCAAAATTTTGTTTTATACCATTTTAAAACAATTTTATATTTTTGCTAAAGTTTATTTGCTTGTTAAGTTTTGTTAACTCATTAACCAAACTTTGTGATTCTTTAATTATTTTAAAATTAATTTTCTAGCATGCAAGGCCTAGACAAATTTATAAAAATAATAAAGCAAGCACAACAAGCAATAACGATAACAATGCCTCAAATCCTATGCGTTTTTCCGGTGAGCCAACACACGAAAAAACATGGTTAATCTAGGGACACAACCAAAGAGACGAGAATCGGCTCCCACTAAAACCACCATCACAAACGATGCGCGGATGGGCTGCCTTAAGCTTCAGCGATAGTTTTGCAGCATCAGTGACAATTTTCAGGCATCAGCGATGGTTCTGTCAGCATCAGCTTTCATTTCTCAGCTTTCAGCGACACCTTTGTAGCACTCAATTTCCATCTTTTAGTGACAGCTTTTCAGCACTTGCCTCCTTTAGTTGCACCGTCTTCGATTTACAATTTTTGAAAATAATTTCTTACTTTATTCTATGCTATTTTACAAATACTTTTACATAGCATAAATGAAATGACATGCAAGTCGCGCAAACTATTACAACCCAATAATAAATCGAATATTAATCAACCATCACAAACACATGGGTCAAGAGAGGCACTTGTTACCGGATCCATACAAACACAAATATGAACCAAAACAAGGAGTGCCAAAATCCTTGAAAACATATTTTGATAAAGATTGATTAAACATACACTTTTGGCACTTTAACAAAATCAATCTTTGTTTGCATGTTTCTATGCCAAAAAAATTGACAACATAAACATACAAACACACTTTTATGTTTTGTAAGTATGGTTTTCATGCCAAAACCATCCAAACACCAACATGCAAGTGAATCAAAATATTTTTGGGAAAAACAAAACGAAAATCCATATAAAATGGAAAAATGTACATTTTCTTTATTTTACAAATACTAGTTTTGTAAAACAAGGTTTTCAAGACTTTAACTTATTTATCCCTCTTTCATTTATTTTATATCAAAATAAAATAAAATCTCTTGGTATTTTCGGACTCATAAAAAAAACGAAATTTTGATCTTTATAATTTTCGGATCATGACGTCAAAAAAACTTAAAACATGAAAAACCATAGAAATCCTTTTGCATGTTCTTTACACATCTTTTCCCGAAAATGTGTACAAAACATTCAAAACCGATTACATCAAGAAAAGGATGAAAGTGCTATAACTTTGTTCATCCGTTCCTGATATTGTGCCAGAATCACCCGATACTGTTGAAGAAGTCATTCCGCCAGTGACTTCTACTAGTGATTCTGAAGAAGAGATTCTGAATGATGGTGGAGACCAAGGCGATACAATCCCAGTTGTTGAACCTACTAGGCGTAGTCAAAGGACTATTCGTCCGCCTAACACAATCTAGATTTGGATTCGCGAGAAACCGACTCACCACTCCGACACAATGTTCGAGATCGGGACGTGTACACACCATGGCATACATGAGGCTCCCGACCACACTAGCTTATGCAACCTTTGACATTTCGGCCTTCTCCTTGTCGTCCTTCAGACAATCTTCGCTCATAATCTTGATGTGCTTCGGTAGCGGAGTGCAAGACGTCTTGGCACCATCAAGATTGAACCGCTACGGAATATTCTGAATATACGCCCGTTGTGTCAACCTGAGTGTTCGGGACTTTCTGTCCCGCACGATTTCCATGCCCAAAATCTTTTGCGTTGTGCCAAGATCCTTCATTTCGAATTCTGACTTCAACTTATCTTTTAGACGTTCGATCTCTGACCGGTCCTTGAAGGCAATAAGCATGTCATCTACAAAAAGAAGTAAGTAAGTGAAAATACCACCGCTTTGTCTATAATAGACACAAGCATCCTTTTCACTGTGCTCAAATCCCAGAGTGAGCATAAACGAATCAAACTTCTTATACCACTGACGAGGAGATTGTTTAAGTCTAAAGAGGGACTTCTGGAGCTTACATACATATTCTGGTTTGCTGTCGGAAACGAAACCATCAGGTTGCTTTATATAGATAGTTTACTCCAAGTCTCCATGTAGGAAGGCGGTCTTCACATCTAGCTGTTCTAGCTCCAAATCGTGAATAGCCATGATCGCTAAAAGAACACGAATAGATGTATGTCTAACAACGGGAGCAAAAATATCGTCATACTCAATACCTTTCCGTTGTGCAAAGCCTTTAGCAACGAGAGGAGCCTTGTACCGATTGTCATCTTTGACTTTGAAAACCCACTTGCAACCAATAACACGGCTGCCCTTCGGCAACGGACATAAGTCCCAAGTTCTGTTCTTTGAGAGAGCTTCCATCTCTTCTTGCATGGCACCAAGCCATTTTGAACTGTGGGTTGAGGCCAATGCCTCCTTTACATCAAGCGGCTCCTCTTGCCTTACATGCAAGGCAAACTCCAGCTGATCTGTAAAACTAATGTTAGCAAAATCCCAATCTCCATACCTGTTAGGCGGACGAATAGTCCTTTGACTACGCCTAGTAGGTGCAACAACTTGGATTGTATCGCCTTGGTCTCCACCATCATTCAGAATCTCTTCTTCAGAATCACTGGCGGAATGACTTCTTCAACAGTATCGGGTGATTCTGGCACAATATCAGGAACGGATGAACTGGGAATATTAGGACTGACTAATGGCTCCACATCATCGGCGGTAGGAGCAACAGTAGTGACGACTTCCGGGTTTTGAGAAACGAGTAGAAAAGGCTTTGCACAACATGACAAAATATTTTTGCTTTTAGGTGTTATCTCGATAAACACAACCAAAATTTTTCCTTTAGCAACGATAGTGGAACCACGTTAACTCCCGATGTTAATCGTTGTGTTTTTTACTTGCCATATATATATATATATATATATATATATATATATATATATATCGTCTAATATATATAATATACATATATATATATATCGTTATTATATATATATATATCTCGTCGATATATACGCTTATATATATCTTGCTATATATATATATATATATATATATATTGATAGATACTAACGTTTCCATCGCTTTTATCTATTTATATATATATACTTCGCGTGGATTTAATTTTCTACGTCAGAGAATTATTGTGTAACATCTAGATCATTGTTATCCGCATTTGTTGTTGGGTTTATTGTGCACTTGGATTTCTACTCGTTTTGGGACCTTAGAAATCATTCGTGAGCTTCTCGTATTTTCTTTGACACGATAAATTTTTCCTAACAATTGGTATCAGAGTAAGTGTTTATTACCAACCAAAGAGATTACAAAGTGCTTCGCACAAGGATCTTAAGATCCACGATCAACTTACGAATCCTCTCGAACACCACCGAATATCAAGAACACTCTCAACCTCACAAACTCTAGATACCACTCTAGATACCAAAGATAAATTTAGGGAGGGTGTTGGTGGTGTTTATGGCCAAGAGAGGAGCAAGAAGAAGAAGAAATGGTGTGTTGAAACAAGGAGATGGCATGGGTTTATATAGGAGGGAAGATGAGTAGGGAGTAGGTGACAAGGGCAATTTGGTAATTTCACTTTTTGCCCTTGTGGGTCATGTGCAACATCTCCGCTAAGTATTTAATATATATTATAACACTCCAAAATTGTTAGGAAAAATTTATCGTGCCAAAGAAAATACGAGAAGCTCATGAATGATTTCTAAGGTCCCAAAACGAGTAGAAATTCAAGTGCACAATAAACCCAACAACAAATGCGGATAACAATGATCTAGATGTTACACAATAATTCTCTGACGTAGAAAATTAAACCCACGCGAAATATATATATATATATATATATATATATATATATATATATATATAAATAGATAAAAGCGATGGAAACGTTAGTATCTATAAATATATATATATATATATATATATATATATATATATATATATATATAGCAAGATATATATAAGCGTATATATCGACGAGATATATAATAACGATTTATATATATATGTATATTATATATATTAGACGAAATATATATAAATATATATATATGTAATAACGAGATATATATATATATATATATATATATATATATATATATATATGGCAAGTAAAACACAACCAATAACACCGGGAGTTAACGTGGTTCCACTATCGTTGTGATAGTGTACGTCCACCAAAGAGAGAGAGCAAGTGTTTATTACCAACCAAGGAGATTACAAAGTGCTTCGCACAAGGATCTTAAGATCCACGATCAACTAACGAATCCTCTCGAACACCACCGAATATCAAGAACACTCTCAACCTCACAAACTCTAGATACCACTCTAGATACCAAAGACAAATTTAGGGAGGGTGTTGGTGGTGTTTATGGCCAAGAGAGAAGCAAGAAGAAGAAGAAATGGTGTGTTGAAACAAGGAGATGGCATGGGTTTATATAGGAGGGAAGATGAGTAGGGAGTAGGTGACAAGGGCAATTTGGTAATTTCACTTTTTACCCTTGTGGGTCATGTGCAACATCTTCACTAAGTATTTAATATATATATATATATAGGACGGTAATCAAATGAGAACCGTAAAAAGATTGAGAACCATGAAAACCGATCTAAACCATTATTTGATTTAATCTATTACGGCTTAGATGGGTTCTCACGGTTCTCAATCTTTTAATTATAACCATGTGATCAAAAGTTTAATTATAACCATGGGATCAAAACCAAATTATGGCTTAGATCGGTTCTCATGGTTCTCAGTCTTTATTTGGTTCGCAATGAAATGGTGTGTTGAAACAAGGAGATGGCATGGGTTTATATAGGAGGGAAGATGAGTAGGGAGTAGGTGACAAGGGCAATTTGGTAATTTCACTTTTTACCCTTGTGGGTCATGTGCAACATCTCCACTAAGTATTTAATATATATATATATATATATATATATATATATATATATATATATATATATATATATATATTATAACACACCACCATGATGCACGTGATCCTCGATAGCGAAACAAATCCCAAACCAACGAATACGAGTCTTCCCAACGGTTGATCTTAGTAAGATAACAAAGTAAATTGGCATGAGGTAGCAAAATGCATTCCAACCGTGACGAGCTTCGGCATGGCCATCACCCATCAAAGTTACAAGCAAACAAATAACCTCAAATGCACAATCCACTGAACAAGGTAGAGCATAAGCAAAGCTCTAAGCACTTAACAAAGTATTTCCTTCAAAGATGTCATTTTGTCATATGTGGTAATATCTTCTCTCTCTCGCAAAGTGTCCAACGACACTAACACAAACGGAGCTGGATCAAGTTTGAGCAATGCCCAAACTTGGCTGGCGGTAGCGACTTAGTGAACATATCAGCAGCATTGTCGTCTGTCAGGACTTTCTTCAAATAGACGACCTTCGCTTCATGTAATCTAACAAGATATGCATCACGTACATTTATGTGCTTTGTCCGGGAGCTGAAAGCCAAATTAGTTGCCAAATGGATGGCACTCTGATTATCACAGAGAATGCATACGGAAGGTTGCTCGAAGCCCAAGTCATTTATCAGTTCTTTCAAATAGACCGCTTCCTTTGCAGATTCAACCGCCGCAACAAGTTCAGCTTTTGTGGTCGATAATGCAACAATAGACTGTAACTGTGATCTCCAACTAACGCCGCAACAAGGTAAATACATAACCGGATGTGGATCTCCAACCAACTCGATCACCTGCATTGTCAGAATCACAATATCCAACAATTTCACAGTTATTGTGCAAACCAAATATAAGACCATGATTCTCGGTTCCCTTCAAGTATCGGAATGCCGTTTTAACGGCTGCCCAATGTGATCGACCCGGATTCACGAGAAACCGACTCACCACACCGACACGATGTGCGAGATCGGGACGGGTACACACCATGGCATACATGAGACTCCCGACCACACTAGCATATGGAACCTTTGACATTTCGGCCTTCTCCTTGTCGTCTTTCGGATAATCTTCGCTCGTAATCTTGATGTGCTTCGGTAGCGGAGTGCTAGACGTCTTGGCACCATCAAGATTGAACCGCTTCAGAATTTTCTGAATATACGCCCGTTGTGTCAACCTGAGTGTTCGGGACTTTCTGTCCCGCACGATTTCCATGCCTAAAATCTTCTGTGTCGCGCCAAGATCTTTCATTTCGAATTATGACTTCAACTTATCTTCCAGACGTTCGATCTCTGACCGGTCCTTGCAGGCAATAAGCATGCCATCTACATAAAGAAGTAAGTAAGTGAAAATACCACCGCTTTGTCTATGATAGACACAAGCATCCTTTTCACTGCGCTCAAATCCCAGAGTGAGCATAAACGAATCAAACTTCTTATACCACTGACGAGGCGATTGTTTAAGTCCATATAGGGACTTCTGGAGCTTACATACATATTCTGGTTTGCTGTCGGAAACGAAACCATCGGGTTGCTTCATGTTAGGGTCAATTTATGTTGAATAGAAGTTCAGGGGTTGAATTGTAATTGTTTAAATTGAGCATTGTTAGTGAACGGGCTGTGGGCTTGTTAACCACGGGCCCAAAGTATTTATTGTGTATTAGCCTTAGAATTATAGGCTAGTTGTTCATTTAGCATTCCTATTCGTATTGTAAACTCTCTGATTATTGAAAGCAAATTGGATGACCAGTTGAAATCATAACGATTGTTATTCATATATTGATTTCATTATTATTCGTTGCACGGATCTGGAACTATCAATTGGTATCAGAGCAGACGGACAAATCGATTCAAAGTGTTCTTTCGAATTCTGGTAAGTTTTTCTAAACATAAGGTTGTGTTCTTGATTGAAATCTCATATTTTGATTCGGTTGAAATTGATCGTTCTCGTTTATTGCATTCTGTTAGTATCATTCTTATTAGTGATTCTGCACGTTTTTGCAATCTATTTCGATCATCTGAGTGAGTTTTAAGCAATAAAGTTCAAAAGTTTTGGTTGTGTTCTTGAGAAAAATCGAATTTTTAATCATCAAAACTTGTTGTTTTTGCTTCAAAATTGATTTGGGTAGTGTTATTTTTGTGTTTGGTCGAGATCCTAACCTTTCAGGAACGATTTTGAGCAACCCTAGTCGATTCCCAATCGATTTGTAAACCACAACCGTCCTTTCTGGATAACAGTCGAAGTTTCCGGACAATCTCATTCAACCTTTTCGGACACGGCTCATCTTAAGGTGTAAGTAGTTCTTTCCAATCTTTCCGGATATATTTGTTCCGAAAACCCAAAGTTTCTGGTAAATTATTTTATCCGGACAACTCAACGTTTCCAGTAACCTATTTTACCCGGACAACTCGAAGTTTCCGGTCAAATCGATTCTTTCCGGACCATTTCTTCCGGTAAGTACGTCATCCGGAAAGCGAATCATCCGAAAACCCCTTTCATCCGGTAAGTGTCATATTTACTATCTTCATCCGGAAACTATTGTCTTCCGGTAACCTATAGTTATCCGGAAACCTTAGTTTGTCCGGACACTTTCACTTATCCGGACACTTCTGAGTTTTTGAACTGTCTTTCACTCAAACTGATCCGGACACTTCCAGATCAGTCATCACATCCGGATTCCTATCCGGTAAGTTCATTTCTATTGAATTCTTACCTGTTCCTAGTACAACTCAGTCATAGAACATGCGTTAGGATACCACTCGTAGTGCCTTGCGTTAGGTTATCACTTTGAATCGAACACTTCGTCTGACGATCACTCCAGTGCAACTAAAGATGTCTTCACGCGATGCTCTTGCTATCGGCACGGATTCAGCAAAGTCAAATCAGGTATGTGAATCTACTTCTCAAGATTTCTTTGATCAAATACAATCTCTTGCTGAACAGTTAGATTCCCATAAGGACACTTCTAATGAACAACTGCTTGAGATTAGATCTCTATCTGAAAAGCTAGATGTTCAAAAGAGAATAACTGAGAAATATAAGTCTAAAAATGCTATTTTAAAAGACAAATGCAAAAATCTTTCAATAGCACCTAAGGACTTAAGGGCCAAATTATCTGAACTTCAGTCACAGTTTGATCAGTGTATGAATGAGAAAGCATAAATTGTTTGTGTTCTGCTCCTCAAATTCAGCACAAGGAATTTGTTGCTAAAATTCTTGATCTTGAAACCAAACTCCACAAAAGAGGTCAAACTGATCAGACCATCCATATGAATAAACCAAAGGAGTTCACTTATTTTAACAAAGACTGGGGAATCGGATACGATAACCCACACTACTTGAAAAAGGGTATTTCCAAACGACCTACACTGTATGATTTTGGTTGTCTTGGAATAGCCAAAACATATCCGGAATATGCAATAAAGTGGACTGGTCCTCTTGTACCTGAAAAGGAAGAGGAAACTGACGAATACAAGCGCGCACACACTTCTAAAATACAACTTCCGTTTTGTTATGAACCTTTGAATTACTCTTATCAAAAGAACAAAAAGTACCTCTCGAATGACTACTTCGATTGCTATAAGGTTGTAACGCCCAAGGATTCCTCTAAGAAGGATGAGGTCCAAACAACCGAAACTAAGACTGAGACGGATGAGTTCAAGCTCTATTTTCCCCCTCTCATCTTGGAAGAAAAGATAGTTGAATTGGAGGAGTCACTCGAGAAAGAAAGGTCGAATTTTCAAAAGGAAAAGCAAGTGTTAATCAAGGAACTTGAGAATCTAAAATCGGTCAAAACCGAAACTGTGTCTGATGAAGGACAGGAAATCCTTCGGTGTGAAATCTCTAAGCTCACATCAAAACTGGCTGCCTTGGCAACAGATGCGATGAAGGAGCATACGAAAAATGGTCAACTCCAAGAGCAGATTGACCAACTCCAATCTGAAAAGCAGATTTCACCAGAAATTTCCTCAAGCTCATCTGACACGTCTTCGTGTAAAGCTTTCATCAGCAAAATCTTTTCGACACAAGACGGTCTAGAATCTCAAGATAAGAGTGTTTCAAGGAATTTAAACTCTGATTTTTCCTAGCTTCCGCACCAAATTCCCCGAAACACACGATCACAAAGTGTTCCTTACCTTCCTCGACCGATCCAAGTCTTGTAATTCCGGATGTTAATTTTTCAGAATTTATGAACTCCGAAGGCAATTCTGATGAAGAGTTTGAGTCTTTCCCCTTCGACAAACCTCTTCCAAATCATGCTGATTTTCTGTCGCCAGTAGTTAATCGACCGGTCAATTTTTTAAAGGGTGCTTGTTAAAAAACAGAGACCCCAGCTGTGATTAAGATCTCCAAAACTAAGCCTGTTTCTCATAAACAATCATAGCCGAGGCAACATACCGAGCGATTGCCTGTCACAAATCCTGCTTCCTCAAAAGCCACTGACCATGTTGTTCATGTTGTTTCAAATAAAAACGCGTCGCGCTAAAAAGGATAACCAAAAGTGGATAGCCAAGGAATCTGTCAAGGAAGCAGCATCAAAGTCATTTAATACGGTTTTTTATCCTAGAATGAACAAAAACGTTTGTGCTTGGAATCATAGGAATGATTTTGTTAAAAGAAATGTTAATTTTCCGATGAAAATTTACTTCATTCAGCAATTGATTCAATTGTCGCATGATTGTTTGTGTTGTTCTAGTTGTGGTTTGAATGACTTTGATGATATTAATAATAATGATTGGTTTGGGTCATATCATATATATCATCATACACCCAAACGCAAACCCCATAAAAACAAAAAGAAACACCATAAACAACGGGGTCCCCAATCAGAGGTTAAACCCACGCCGAAAAGGAAACCCACTCCAAAACGAGTTCCTCCTACTGAGGTTAAACCTACACCTAAGAGGCAACCTGTGTCAAAGCAAGTTCCTACGAAGGGTGTCAAACCTAACCCTCCGGGACCCATGCAAATATGGGTACCCAAAGTCCGCTAAACTTGTTTTTCAGGACGGTCATGTGTGGTACTTAGACTCTGGATGCTCTACACACATGACCGGAAGGAGGGAGCTTCTCACGAACCACAAAGAACAATATGGCGGCGACGTGAGATTTAGGAACGATGACAAAGCACATAGACGTTCGGTACCATTTCATTAAGGATCACATTGAAAGAGGTACAGTCGAACTCTATTTTGTAAGTACAGAACATCAGTTAGCAGACCTGTTTACAAAACCCTTGGACGAAAAACGCTTTAATACTCTAGTGTCCAAGTTGGGTATGCTAAATCTGAAGACTTGATCTGATTATGTGCCTGATACAAGTTCCATACATCTACGAGACACTGTCTACTCATCATCCGTTGTTTACACTCTGGATGATTGAGCATACACTTTCTCGCACTTGTATTCTACTTGTCTCAGTTACACAGTTAGGTCGAGTCTCTGTATTTATTAGGTAGATTTCGTTTGTTTCCTTTCTTTCCACGTGTGTTCCTTTCTTTCATACTTTCGTCTAATTTATTTGCTTATATCTGTGCTTTCACGAGTGTTCATGTGTTCAGGGGGAGCACGACCCGGTATCAAGTAAGTTTACTCTACTGTTGAGGGGGAGCGTCACACACAATTTTTTTAACCGATGAAAAGTTTTTGTGTGTGTGGATACTCCCGTGTACATTTCACACTACGCGCACATTCTGAGGGGAGCATCTAACTGGATGTTCATCATTTGAGGGGAGCGACACAACATTTTTTCTTAAAATGTGTAAAAGATTTTTTGGTGTCGATCTCTCCATTGCACAATTGCACACTCTGAGGGGGAGCAAAACCTTCCCCATGCTCAGTTGGACGGGGAGCGAGAGAAGGTTCGTTCAAAATGCGAACAGTCCTAGTTTTTCTTGAAAAAGTGAACGAACAGGGTAATTTTTGTCAGCAATCACAAAGTGTCCGGACAGGTCTCCGGACACCCATCTATCTGGATAAGTTTCCGGACCGGATAGGTATTCGGATGACCCATCCGGAAACCAAGTCCCTTATATAAAGGGTCCGGAAAGTTTCATCCACACTACCCGAATATTTTCAAAACCCCACGAAAACCCTTTGGCTTTCTCTCTCGTTCGGACTCTCTTGCAATCCTCGATTTTCACTCATTTGTTCGTCCCAAAATCAGGTATGTGTTTCGTTTCTCCATCTTGACTTCGTTTACACTAGTCTAATGCCTTACATCACTCAAATCGACCACAGATTTGGTCGGTTGAACGCATCCGAAAACCCTCTTGGAGTCTCTACGACTTCGGGTTCAATCAGTGTAGTACAGGTCGATTTAGATGAGGTTGTGTGTTCATATGTGTCCATCGAAACTTCTTATATGATTTAACACTTGTTTGGGACTGAGATTTGTTCGTTTGATCGTATTGGATGATGTCCGGAAACATTCTAATTGTTCGGAAACTAGTATACGTATGATGATTTGTCCGGAAACACTCAACATCCGGAAACCTAGTTGTCCGGAAACCTCAGGGTTTCCGGTAAGTTCAACTACCGGATAGTTGAGGTGTCCGGAACCCTATTTGTCCGGTAACATACACCATCCGGAAACCTTTTTGTCCGGAATGCTCATTTTGTCCGGAAACTGTCTACCCATCCGGAAACCTTTGTTGTTCGGATACCTTTTGTCCTTATACCATTGTTTGTCCAGAAAGTTTTGTTTTCCATTGATTTGTCCGGACACCCCTGTATTTGTCAGTCCAGTACCTGTTTTCTCACTACCTGTCCTCAATCTGTATCAGGTTGAGCCGCTTACTGCAAAGGTACATGCCGACACTTGTTCATCCGTCTTGAATACTAACTTTGTCTCTGATTCAGATATTACATGGCGGATCAAGAACAACAACAACATCCTGAAGAGCAAATTCCTCCTCAAGAGGAATTTATCGACGAAGCAGCCGATAATGCCTTGGTCGCCCCTGATCATGGCATTGAGATAGAAGCCAACAACCATCATTTGGACGCAGCTGAGTTCCGACCACAGCCACAATACCGTGTGGTCGTGGACGTATTACTTGGTCACCCTCTCCATGAGGCCCTCACCGCCACAACCGACGTCCTAGTGCTTTATGTGTATCAAGTGTGGTTCTCTGCCCAAGTCGTGACGGTGGCCAATTCACAGACCATCACGGCGCGGATCGACAACCACCCCTTCATGCTCACACCTGAGTCCTTCCGACGTCTACTGTCACTACCCGAAGCCACTACCGGCGGACATCAACGCTACGACCTCGCGGTCAACGACACAACTCTCTGTGCTCAAGTATGCGCGCTAGGCTATAACCACGCTCTCGAGCGACCTTTGGCATTCAACCGTAAATATCTGGCACCCATCTGGTACATGTTGTTCACCATACTAAACAGATGTCTCTCATCCAGATGGAAGGAAATAGACCAGTGCACAGGCGACTTCTTGCGTCTATTCCATGCCATGTGCTACAACAGACACGTCGACTTCGCAATGATTATCTGGCGTGAACTGGTGCAAGCTATTCGACAAATCGGTGGTTCGAAGCAAAAGAAGTTCCTACCATATCCTCGTTTCCTATCACTAGCTGTGCGACAACATATGGACGCGAATCCCGGGATACCGCGACGCATAAACCATCCGGTATGTCCTCCCTTCCATTTGCAATATATGGTGATTCGGAACCCGTCCAACGCCATAGCTATGCCCTTACCTGAAGCCTTACTGGCACACGCAGACCCAACTGCACCGAGTGTAGAAGTATATAGGCGAGAGTTAGGGAATCCCATGGTCCAGCCAGCGCCGGAGGGACCTCCCCAGGGACATAGAACCGAGGGACGTGAGGGTCCTAGGACAAGAGGAGGAAGGGCCCGGGCAGCAGGGGCTCCCGGGCGGGGTGTGTTGAGAGTACGTGGGAGGGGAACTGGAGCGGGCGGTGCAGTGGATACGTGTCCCAGTTCTAGCCAATCCCATCAAGCCGGTACATCCTCTCGATCGATGCTCCATCGTGACACCTCGCCCTATATATCTGACCCTCCTTCACCACAACGACAAGTTGAAGACATGGAATCTGACACCACAGAGTCCGATACGACCCGTGCTATACGGATATCCTTAATACCTACAAGTATCGGACCAAACCCAGACTTTACCGAAGGCATCCCTTTCGACTCACCAACACCACCTCTCATCCCTACTACCCAACCTACTACGGGAGATACAAGGAGACCTGAGGGAGAATTAGTTGAAGAGTTAGAACATGTGAGAAGGTGGGAATTACGGTCGAAAGCGAACCAAGAACGATTAAGCCGTAACGATAAAGAGGCTTCTGAGCGAATCCAGCCAAGTGTCATCCGGGTAGCCACATCTGATATCCCGTCTCATCCGTTGGGACGGGGTATTAAAGAAGTCATCGTGGACCCAGCGACGCAATTGCACAACCTCCTCAGCCACTCACCCGTCTCTCAAAAGACGGGTTTTTCAACTTCTCATGGGGATAAAGCATAACTTCTACTGGTCTCTCAATCGGAGAGTACTGGTATTGAAAAAAGAGACCAGCAGCCCCCGGTCTCGATTTCTTTCAGTACACCATTGAGTCTAGAGCCACTTGAAATATTACATTCTTCGGCTAGGACACAAGATGAGATCCTACCAATTGAGGCTCTTCGTGACCCGATCGGAACCTCCGTAGTGTCTCTGCATTTAAGCGGAACGCGAGGATCGGAGGGAAATCCTACCACGACTACCCATGTGCCAACCGTGAACGTAGGTGGCTCTGCCTCTAAAGTAAATGCCTCAACGGGTAATCTAAGTGATCCCGGAGTTACGTTACCCGACTTAGTGTCAAAGGGATATCTGGACGGCGCACTAAAGGCCGTCCGCGAGGCCATGGAGCAGCGCTTCACCGATGAGCTCGACAAACTGAAGACTCTGATTAAAGGTAAAGAGAAGATGGTCGAACCTAAAACTGCACTGACACCACCACCGGCTCCCGTTCAGCCAAATCTTTCGGTGGACACCCTGAAAACCATGCTTCTAGCTCAACTGCTCCAGCAATCCAAACTCGACGCCTCTACCGAAGCAGACCTGATCTCTGTTCTAAAATCACAGGTCAATGCTCCTTCGTCATCTATTACATCTCGATTGGACCAGCTGGACTCAACTCCTAAGGACTTCCAATGAGCGATCACAACGCTGTCCGACAGAGTTGCCTCACTCGAAGACACTTGCAAGAGTCAAGCTGGCGGCCTCAAGAGTAGGCACGATGACCAGGATGATCCTGATCACCGTGAGGGGGAGAACAAGAGACAAAGATTACCTGAGTCCGCCCCAATCATTCATGAAGCTACTGTGGTTCAACAGGAACTCTCAACTACGGCAACCACAACCGAAGCTGCACCCGAAGACGAGTTGCCTTTAGCCGAGATGGAAATTGATATGGACATCTCCGATGACGAAGTCCCGACGGTTGAAAAGCCTGAGGGAACAACACAGGAATTGGTCAACTTTGATACATCAGATGGATCTTCACTCAATCTTATTGATCCAAACACACAGACCGACTCGGAGACCGAAGATGCATGGTATGAAAAAGCCGCCAGTGCCGTAAATCTCCAGGTAAATCTGGTCTTTCCAACTGATGAAGACGATAATGTTGACTACGACCAATTTCTGCTGCAAAATCTTTATGGTACACCCGTTCACTCTGCTCAAGCCACCGAAACTTCTACAAGACCCGAATCTACAACTGCTGATATTCCGACATCTCCTCAACAACAACCAACAACTTCTGATCTTCCTCCTCCTCAACAGCAACAGATCCGATGGGAGAAGATCACGATATTTATTCCTCACCTGGAGGAATCTCTGAAAAGGTTGTTCGTCCACAGGTTACGCCCTATCGAGCCTACTTTTTGCATTTGTATTTATAGTTCCAACCCTGAATACCAAAGCCAGTACATAAACGCAATGAAGCGGTGTCTGCCAGTTAGCCAAGTCCGAACCAAGCATAAGATCACCGAAGTGCTTAATATCGAAACAGGCAGAATTCTGAAAGTTATGTTTCCCATCTTCACCATCCGACGAGAAGATGGAAATGAATGGCGATTCTCTGAAGCCGACTTCCAGCACCTCCGACCGTTCGACTTCTATGCTATACTGAAAGACCTACGTACCAGAACTATCCGACCGCTTCAAGTAACCAAAGCACTCGAAGCTGTTCGTCGATTCCTAGTCCGTACCATCATGATGTCCTATCTCACGGACTTCCAAATGGCAATCGAGAACAGAGCTAAGAAGGTAAACCTGTTAAAGCCGAATCTAAAAGCGCCCGAACTGAAAATGTATCCCGAGAACGCACTGCTTCTGGAACAGAATTTGGGATAGTCTACATCAACGTTCAAAATGAAAAGAGATTTCTTCGCTTCAGTCAGGTAGACAGATTCTGCGATGCCACGCTCTTCAAAGTTCAAGATGCTCTTCGAAAAATCATCTCCTTCGAATCTGAAAATCAAAGGCTCTCGTATGTTCCCAATCCGAATGAAACTACTGCTCGAAAAGCCTTAGAAGTGGTTGAAGAACGAATCGACTATCGACGTGCCATCCGAATGTTCGAGGTATACTTTGCGCTCCGTAAAAGATATGTTACGAACTGGAACGATCTCGAACTTCAATTCAAAGGGGGAGATTGCTAGGGTCAATTTATGTTGAATAGAAGTTCAGGGGTTGAATTGTAATTGTTTAAATTGAGCATTGTTAGTGAACGGGCCGTGGGCTTGTTAACCACGGGCCCAGAGTATTTATTGTGTATTAGCCTTAGAATTATAGGCTAGTTGTTCATTTAGCTTTCCTATTCGTATTGTAAACTCTCTGATTATTGAAAGAAAATTGGATGACCAGTTGAAATCATAACCATTGTTATTCATATATTGATTTCATTATTGTTCGTTGCACGGATCTTGAACTATCACTTCATATAGATAGTTTCCTCCAAGTCTCCGTGTAGGAAGGCGGTCTTCACATCTAGTTGTTCTAGCTCCATATCGTGAATAGCCACGATCGCTAAAAGAACACGAATAGATGTATGTCTAACAACGTGAGCAAAAATATCGTCATACTCGATACTTTTCCATTGTGCAAATATATCAGGCCTAGTACAGATATTTTTGGCGCAGAAGATTTTGGGCATGGAAATCGTGCGGGACAGAGAAGATATTACCAATTTTCCTAACAATTGGTATCAGAGAAGATATTACCACAGATGACAAAATGACATCTTTGAAGGAATTACTTTGTTAAGTACTTAGAGCTTTACTTATGCTCTACCTTGTTCAGTGGATTGTGCATTTGAGGTTATTTGTTTGCTTGTAACTTTGACGGGTGATGGACATGCCGAAGCTCGTCACGGTTGGAATGCATTTTGCTACCTCATGCCAATTTACTTTGTTATCTTACTAAGATCAACTGTTGGGAAGACTCGTATT
Source organism: Saussurea involucrata (assembly GCA_033807775.1). Lineage (NCBI taxonomy): Eukaryota > Viridiplantae > Streptophyta > Magnoliopsida > Asterales > Asteraceae > Saussurea > Saussurea involucrata. The sequence goes on from CM066323.1 coordinate 36,123,844, forward strand.
CGTTGGTTTGGAATTCGTTTCGCTATCGAGGATCACGTGCATCATGGTGGAGTGTTATAATATATATATATATATATATATATATATATATATATATATATATATATATATATATATATATATTAGAAGATGCTACACATGACCCTTGTCACCTACTCCCAAAAGTGAAATTACCAAATTGCCCTTGTCACCAACTCCCTAAAGTGAAATTACCAAATTGCCCTTGTCACTTACTCCCTACTCATCTTCCCTCCTATAAATACCCATGCTATCACCTCCATTTGACACACACCTTCTTCCTCTTCTTGCTCCTCTCTTGGCCATAAACACCACCAACACCCTCCCTAAATTTGTCTTTGGTATCTAGAGTGGTATCTTGAGTTTGTGAGGTTGAGAGTGTTCTTGATATTCGGTGGTGTTCGAGAGGATTCGTTAGTTGATCGTGGATCTTAAGATCCTTGTGCGAAGCACTTTGTAATCTCCATGGTTGGTAATAAACACTTGCTCTCTCTCTTTGGTGGACGTACACTATCACAACGATAGTGGAACCACGTTAACTCCCGGTGTTATTGGTTGTGTTTTACTTGTCATTCATATATATATATCTCGTTATTATATATATATATATATTTATATATATATATATTTCGTATAATATATATATATATAATATATATATATAATATATATATATATCGTTATTATATATATATTTCGTCGATATATACGCTTATATATATCTTGCTATATATATATATATATATATATTTATAGATACTAACGTTTCCATCGCTTTTATCTATTTATATATATGTATATATTTCGCGTGGGTTTAATTTTCTACGTCAGAGAATTATTGTGTAACATCTAGATCATTGTTATCCGCATTTGTTGTTGGGTTTATTGTGCACTTGGATTTCTACTCATTTTGGGACCTTAGAAATCATTTGTGAGCTTCTCGTATTTTTGGCACGATAAATTTTACCTAACAATTGGTATCAGAGCTTCGGTTCTAGATTTGGGTTTGTGTATAAATTAAACATAAACAGTTTACACATTTCGTTTTCTCTATGGCTGAAGTAGAAAACCCATTTGGAGTCGGTCCTTCTAACCAGTCCCAAAACCTGTACCAAGAAGGTACCTTTAATTTGTCCGGGGCTGGGATTCGTATACAAACATGGAATGGGGACGGTGACTTTGGTAAATGGCAATTCACAACATCCACGGCACTTAGGAAAAATGGAGTCCATCTCGTAGTATTTGCTAAAGACGAGTTGGACCCTAATATGTCTGACCTTAAGGCTAAAGAAATGGAAGCATGGGCATTTACTACTTTGCAGATGGCAATGGGAGATAATGTTATATCTGAGATTGTGTCTGAAAAGACAGCTGCAGGTATTTGGAGCAAGCTTGAGAATCTATATCTCAAGAAAACTTTGACCAACAGATTGTTACTGATGCGGTCGTGTCTCTTCTTCAAAATGAAGGAAGGCACAACAATTAAGGCGCACATGACAGAATTCGAAGATATCATCATGAAGTTGAAGGCAAAATATGCGCTTCTTGCAAAAGACGAAGAAGCACTTGCTATGATCCTGTTGTATTCGCTTCCCGACAAATATTCCCAATTCAGTAACAGTTTTATTTATGGAAGAGAAACTGTTTCTTTGTCTGATGTGAAAATAGGAATGATTTCTGAAGATCAGCGAATTCAGATGCGAATCGGTAACAATCACCGAGAGATTAATTACAGTCAAGGCCTATTTGCTGACAAAGGCCGAGACGATCAACATTCTTCAAGAGGAAGAAACCGTGGGCGCTCTCCGTCTCGCCAACCTGGTTCTCGGGGGAAATCAAAGGTGTGTGGCAACTGCAATTATTGTCATACGCCAGGTCATTGGGTTAAGGACTGTCCGAGTCTTAAAAACAAAGACAACGCAGACACCTTAGTCGTTGCAGCCAAAAAGCAGCAAGAAGGCTTCTCTACCACAGTTGCACCACCGCAAGGTGACAGGCGTTGGGTGTTAGATACCGGGGCATCTTGCCACATGACACCATTCCGGGACTGTTTCTCTACCTTCAAAAAGGTTGAAGGTAACAGTATTTATATGGGAAACAGTACTTCATGTGTCACTCAGGGTATCGGTACTGTGCTGATCAAGATGTTCGATGGATGTATTCGGACATTGAATAACGTCAAATTTGTTCCATCCATGACTCGTTCCTTGATCTCTGTTGAACAACTGTCCAAACGGGGCTGCAAGATTCGAATCGATGACGAGAGATTGCGCATCTCTAGAGGGAGTATTATCGTTATGAAAGGCGAACGGGCGGAAAATAATATTTTCCATTTGATTGGCGAGACTATTTCTTCTAAATCGTGTGTGGCCGATATTTCTTAGAATCTTGGTGATGCTCGCTTATGGCATCTTCGTTTGGGTCACACGTCCGAGAAGAACTTGGAGATTTTGCGCAAGCGAAAGCTCATTAAAGTCTATGTTCCTGCTAGCCTAGAGTTTTGTTCGAGATGTGTCAAAGGAAAGCAGACGCGTGTTTCTTTTGGTGTTGGAAAACACAACACTAAAGGAATCCTAGATTATGTTCATACAGACGTCTGGGGACCATCCAGTACTCCGTCCCTCAGTGGAGGTAAATACTTTGTTTCGTTTATTGATGATTTCTTACATAAGCTTTGGGTGTATGTGTTAAAGTTCAAGCCAGATGTCTTCGATATGTTCAAGACTTAGTTGGCACGAGTAGAGGTCGAGACTGGCAAGAAGTTGAAAGTGCTTAGATCTGACAACGGTGGAGAGTTTACTAGTGGTAACCTCAAGGACTTTTGTTCGCGTAAAGGCATCCACCGTCACTACACCACTCCGGGCGATCCTCAATCTAATGGGGTAGCCGAACGGATGAATAGGACTTTCCGATGTATGTTGTCGACATCGGAGTTCCCCAAAATTTTCGGGGCCGAAGCACTACACACCGCGGTGCACATTGTTAATAGGTTACCTTGTTCGGCCATCGAGGGAAAGATTCCGGAAGAGGTTTGGAGAGGTAAAAGAAACATTTGTTTGAAATACATACGTATATTTGGTTGTCCTGTTTATGTTCATGTTTCAGGCCAGGACAAGTTGGATCCTAAAGCCACTAAAGGATTCTTGCTCGCCTATACAGATGGTATCAAGGGTTACCGAATCTGGAACCCCTTGACTCGTAAGGTGATTCATTCTCGACACGTCACGTTTGATGAATCGGTCCTGTTAAAGTCACAGGATCCTCGGTCCTGTCAAAATACGGAAGTCGTCACTACTGTTGCTCCTACCGCCAATGATGTGGAGCCAGTAGTCAGTCCTAATATTCCCAGTTCATCCGTTCCTGATATTGTACCAGGATCACCCGATACTGTTGAAGAAGTCATTCCGCCAGTGACTTCTACTAGTGATTCTGAAGAAGAGATTCTGAATAATGGTGGAGACCACGGCGATACAATCCCAATTATTGCACCTACCAGGCATAGTCAAAGGACTATTCGTCCGCCGAATAGGTATGGAGATTGGGATTTTGCTAACATGAGTTTTACAGATCATCTGGAGTTTGCTTTGCATGTAGGGCAAGAGGAGCTGCTTGATGTAAAGGAGGCGTTGGCCTCAACCTACGGTTCGAAATGGCTTGGTGCCATGCAAGATAAGATGGAAGCTCTCTCGAAGAACAGCACTTGGGACTTATGTTCGTTGCCGAAGGGGCAGTCGTGTTATTGGTTGCAAGTGGGGTTTTAAAGTAAAAGATGACAATCGGTACAAGGCTCGTCTCGTTGCTAAAGGCTTTGCACAACGGAAAGGTATCGAGTATGACGATATTTTTGCTCCCGTTGTTAGACATACATCTATTCGTGTTCTTTTAGCGATCGTGGCTATTCACGATTTGGAGCTAGAACAGCTAGATGTCAAGACCGCCTTCCTACACGGAGACTTGGAGGAAACTATCTATATGAAACAACCTGATGGTTCCGTTTCCGACTGCAAACCAGAATACGTATGTAAGCTCCAGAAGTCCCTCTATGGACTTAAACAGTCGCCTCGTCAATGGTATAAGAAGTTTGATTCGTTTATGCTCACTCTGGGATTTGAGCACAGTGAAAAGGATGCTTGTGTCTATCATAGACAAAGCGGTGGTATTTTCACTTACTTACTTCTTTATGTAGATGACATGCTTATTGCCTGCAAGGACCGGTCAGAGATCGAACGTCTGAAAGATAAGTTGAAGTCAGAATTCGAAATGAAGGATCTTGGCGCGGCGCAGAAGATTTTGGGCATGGAAATCGTGCGGGACAGAAACTCCCGAACACTCAGATTGACACAACGGGCGTGTATTCAGATAATTCTGAAGCGGTTCAATCTTGATGGTGCCAAGACGTCTAGCACTCCGCTACCGAAGCACATCAAGATTACGAGCAAAGATTTTCTGAAGGACGACAAGGAGAAGGCCGAAATGTCAAAGGTTCCATATTCTAGTGCGGTCGGGAGTCTCATGTATGCCATGGTGTGTACCCGTCTTGATCTCGCACATTATGTCAGAGTGGTGAGTCGGTTTCTCGCAAATCCGGGTCGATCATATTGGGCAGCCCTTAAAACGGCATTCCGATACTTGAAGGGAACCGAGAAGCATGGTCTTATATTTGGTTTGCAGAATAACTGTGAAATTGTTGGATATTGTGATTCTGACTATGCAGGTGATCGAATTGGCTGGAGATCCACATCCGGTTATGTATTTACCTTGGGTGGAATAGCCGTTAGTTAGAGATCACGGTTGCAGTCTATTGTTGCATTGTCGACCACAGAAGCTGAACTTGTTGCGGCGGTTGAATCTGCAAAGGAAGCGGTCTATTTGAAAGAACTGTTAAATGACTTGGGCTTCGAGCAAACTTCCGTACGCATTCTCTGTGATAATCAAAGTGCCATCCATTTGGCAACTAATTTGGCTTTCAGCTCCCGAACAAAGCACATAAATGTGCGTGATGCATATCTTGTTAGATTACATGAAGCGAAGGTCGTCTATTTGAAGATGAGTACGGAGTAGGTGACAAGGGCAATTTGGTAATTTCACTTTAGGGAGTAGGTGACAAGGGCAATTTGGTAATTTCACTTTTGGGAGTAGGTGACAAGGGTCATGTGTAGCATCTTCTATATAATATATATATATATATATATATATATATATATATATATATTATAACACTAACTGTTAAATGACCTGGGCTTTGAGCAAACTTCCGTACGCATTCTCTGTGATAATCAGAGTGCCATTCATTTGGCAACTAATTTGGTTTTCAGCTCCCGGACAAAGCACATAAATGTGCGTGATGCATATCTTGTTAGATTACATGAAGCGAAGGTCATCTATTTGAAGAAAGTCCTGACAGATGATGTTGTTGATATGTTCACTAAGTCGCTACCGCCAACCAAGTTTGGGCATTGCTCAAACTTGATCCAGCTCCGTTTGTGTTAGTGTCGTTGGGCACTTTGCGAGAGAGAGAAGATATTACCACAGATGACAAAATGACATCTTTGAAGGAATTACTTTGTTAAGTGCTTAGAGCTTTGCTTATGCTCTACCTTGTTTGGTGGATTGTGCATTTGGGGTTATTTGTTTGCTTGTAACTTTGACGGGTGATGGCCATGCCGAAGCTCGTCACGGTTGGAATGCATTTTTCTACCTCATGCCAATTTACTTTGTTATCTTACTAAGATCAACCATTGGGAAGACTCGTATTCGTTGGTTTGGGATTCGTTTCGCTATCGAGGATCACGTGCATCATGGTGGAGTGTTATAATATATATATATACATATATATATATAGAAGATGCTACACATGACCGTTGTCACCTACTCCCAAAAGTGAAATTACCAAATTGCCCTTGTCACCGACTCCCTAATGTGAAATTACCAAATTGCCCTTGTCACCTACTCCCTACTCATCTTCCCTTCTATAAATACCCATGTTATCACCTCCATTTGACACACACCTTCTTCCTCTTCTTGCTCCTCTCTTGGCCATAAACACCACCAACACCCTCCCTAAATTTGTCTTTGGTATCTAGAGTGGTATCTAGAGTTTGTGAGGTTGAGAGTGTTCTTGATATTCGGTGGTGTCGAGGATTCGTTAGTTGATTGTGGATCTTAAGATCCTTGTGCGAAGCACTTTGTAATCTCCTTGGTTGGTAATAAACACTTGCTCTCTCTCTCTCTCTCTCTCTCTCTCTCTCTCTCTCTTTGGTGGACGTACACTATCACAACGATAGTGGAACCACGTTAACTCCCGGTGTTATTGGTTGTGTTTTACTTGTCATTCATATATATATATATCGTTATTATGTATATATATATTTATATATATATTTCGTCTAATATATAATATATATCGTTATTATATATATATTTCGTCGATATATACGCTTATATATATCTTGCTATATATATATATTTATAGATACTAACGTTTCCATCGCTTTTATCTATTTATATATATGTATATATTTCGCGTGGGTTTAGTTTTCTACGTCAGAGAATTATTGTGTAACATCTAGATCATTGTTATCCGCATTTGTTGTTGGGTTTATTGTGCACTTGGATATCTACTCGTTTTGGGACCTTAGAAATCATTTGTGAGCTTCTCGTATTTTTGTGTCGGAGGGCACTTTCAATTTATTGCGAGACTGGCAGTTAACGTGTGACAATCCAAATCAAGATTACGACAGTATTTTCCGCCCGTTCGCCTTTCATAATGATAATACTCCCTCTGGAGATGCGCAATCTCTCGTCATCGATTCGAATCTTGCAGCCCAGTTTGGACAGTTGTCCAACAGAGATCAAGGAACGAGTCATGGATGGAACAAATTTGACATTATTCAATGTCCGAATGCATCCATCGAACATCTTGATCCGCACAGTACCGATACCCTGAGTGACACACGAAGTACTGTTTTCCATATAAATACTGTTACCTTCAACCTTTTTGAAGGTAGAGAAACAGTCCCGGAATGGTGTCATGTGGCAAGATGCCCCGGTATCTAATACCCATCGCCTATCACCTTGCGGTGGTGCAACTGTGGCAGAGAAGCCTTCTTGCTCCTTTTCGGCTGCAACGGCTGAGGTGTCCGCGTTGTCTTTGTTTTTAAGACTCGGACAGTCCTTAACCCAATGACATGGCTTGTGGCAATAGTTGCAGTTATTTCTCTGATACCAATTGTTAGGAAAAATTTACCGTGCCAAAGAAAATACGAGAAGCTCACAAATGATTTCTAAGGTCCCAAAACGAGTAGAAATCCAAGTGCACAATAACCACCAAAGGGTGATTTTGGTTAATTGTCACGAGCCACGAATGGATTTGTGATCCAACGTAAAGCTTCAATAAACTTTCTCCAAAAGTGAAAACCGAAAGATGAATTTTATAAGTAAAACGTAAAAGAGATAAATTAATTTAAATAAAACATAGATGAAAGAAAGCTACTAACGATGAAACAAAGACTTGAATTATAAAATGATGGTAACAAAAGACTAAGAACTTAACCGCTTACAAGAGCTTCGAAGGTAGCCAAATGCTTCAAACCATGAACTAAAAACTTAAGAAGATGAGAGGTTTTCAACAATTCTCTAGTGAAAAAGATTTGTGAAATGTGGGATGGATTTTAAGCTAACCCCAACCCCCTCTATTTATACTAAAAATAGGAGGGGTAAAAAGACCAAAATGCCCTCAAGGGCATGTACTAATTACAACTAATTAAAATTAATACAATTAACTAAAAATTAAAAAGCTAGCCATTGTTTTTTTCACTAAAATTTGGCCCATGGGCCTTGTGAAGTCTGGCCCAACACGTCGGTTCATGATTGAAGCAACAAACCGGCCCAAGGCTTGGTCCAAAAATTGGAGTCTGATAACTCTCATTTTGAGCGTTATTTACATTCCGTTTGTGTGTGTTTTTCTTCCATTTTAGTTGTGTTTCCTTTTTATTTGTTTGTGTTTCTTCCTTTTATTTTCATTTGGAGTTGTTGAGGATATTTTTAGGTTAAACACATCACTTTGGATTAACAATGCAACTGCTGGACTTTGTGGGCATGGAGTGCCCACTGAGGGCACATTCTAAAACACCACCGCCCAAAATGGCTACAACTTGTGCAAATTGGATGAGAGGTGTAAGGATGGCCACTCATTTTCTACAACTCACGTGATGTAATGAGTGTTTGGTAGCTATAAAAGAGAAGAAACTGCAAGTATATAAAAAAGAGGAATTAACCATCCATATTGCCATCATCCATCCATATTTTCTTTAGTTTAGTTTTCATCTCTTTGCTTTCCAACAAACACCTCAAGCATTAGGCTTGAGGTGTAGTACTTTAAATTTTGTATTTTAATTCCGTATTTTATTTCTCGTATTTAACTTAATGAAATTAGTTACTTCATATTTCCTTTCTTTTATCATGTATTTTACTTTTATTTTGAGCTAATCACCTCTTTGGGTGTGGGTGTGAGTCAAACTTGAGACTAGTAGGCGACACTTGGGTGTTGTCATTATTATTAGCTCTTAAGCTTGGTCACTTAAGTCAGGACTTAAACTCAACGCAGATAAGCTGATCACCTTGAAGTGTTAATATTAGATCTTAGACCTCGAGAGGGGCGGATCCGAAATACGGCTTAAGTGATGCACAAAGATTTGAGAGAGTCTTTGATAACCACGTAGAGATACAGGTTCTGCATGATTTACTAAGGTTCGAACTTCGGTCGAGATTTATATCACAAAGAGATTTTGGTGTAAATCTCCATACTGATTGAACTTTGATTTTTGAGTCATACTTAGTTAAATCGGCAAGATTAAGAGTCGGCAATAATGGTGACTTTATGGGCATTTTGTAGGACCGGTCTGTAAAAATTCACTTTCGAGAGATCGGGCTTTTTATAGACATTCCGTACTACAAAGTGACTAACCATTTCGTCACTACGAGCATCTCAAGGAAAACTTACACCCATACCCATTTTATCTACTTATTTAGTTTTTGTTGTTAAAAACCCAAAACTCACTCAAAAATATATTTTCTCCTTCTCTCATTGAAATCAGTGTATCCTCGACTTAGGACTCGGAACTTTGAAATCCAATCCCTGTGGATACGATACTCGGTACTTTTACCACTTTATTACTTGTAGCGATCCTAGTGTCGGTGTATACTTGCGCCCCCACTGTGGGAACATTTGTGCCCACATTTTTGGGTACACGATTTACAGCTATCAGAGTCCTTGCAAATGGCCCAAAATGACGTCCAAGAGCAAGCTCATGTTAAGCCTAATTCCATCTTTTACGGCTTCTCCGGAGTCTCGACAAATCTGAAAATAATAGATAACGAATAGTCACAGTTAACGTGTGTCTAACTACTGGTGTATCACCATTCTCGTATTGCGAGAAAGTAAAGTGCGGAAATTAAAGTGCAGAAAATAAATTGCAATTAATATAAAAGCATAAAATAAAAGACTTAAAAGAAAAGGACAAGAAAGGATTCGAGAACTTGCGCGACTAGTAACATTTCACAAACTAAAGAATTGCACGTTTTACTTGAGAAACCCATTTTCGGCCTTTTGGTTAATTGTCACGAGCCACGAATGGATTTGTGATCCAACGTAAAGCTTCAATAAACTTTCTCCAAAAGTGAAAACCGAAAGATGAATTTTATAAGTAAAACGTAAAAGAGAGAAATTAATTTAAATAAAACAGAGATGAAAGAAAGCTAGTAACAATGAAACAAAAACTTGAATTATAAAATGATGGTAACAAAAGACTAAGAATATGGAGTCCTTGCAAATGGCCCAAAATGACGTCCAAGAGCAAGCTCACGTTAAGCCCAATTCCATCTTTTACGGCTTCTCCGGAGTCTCGACAAATCTGAAAATAAAAGATAAAAATAAACATAAGAAAATTGACTAAATTAAACTAAAATTCAGCAAATCGTTAATAAATAAATAAGACCTTAGACTAATAAAAATTGTGTAAAATAAGATAAATAAAGACGCAATTCACTAAATTGGGTAAATAAAAGATTTATAAAACACACAAAAGGTGGTGTTTTAGGGTTAATAAATCAACACCTATCACACCCCCAAACTTAGATTGTTGCTTGTCCCCAAGCAACGACAAAAGAAGAAAAATAAAGTTGAAAATGTCTAAAAAATAAAAAAATGGGACATGTTTTAAAACTTTTGCGTGCACCATCCTTGAAATGTTCATAACCCAAATAATTTAATGTTCATAGCCCTTCATAAACTTAGCTCCTTCATTTGGTTTCAAAACGTACCAATCACAACCTAGCCTAAATTTATCTTATGTAACTTGGGAACATCATGGCATTTGGGTATGAAAGTGCACATGACTTTTTCATTCTTTTATGTGCATGCCTTTTTCCACAAAACTCACACATTCGCTCAATGGTGCAATTTTCCACCATTCTTCTCATATTGGTGTATAGAGTGGATACTTTGATCTCTTTTGAGCTTTTAGTGTCTTTGACACTTTTCATGCAAAAGGAATAGAGCTATGCTCTTTTTGATTCCTTAGTGAATTTTTGTGCATGCTTTTGTAAGATGTTTGAAGGTGTATGACTCGTTTGTGTGTATGTTTAAGGCCAATTGCTCTCCCCCCAAACTTGAGGGAGACAATGCCCTCATTGGCTCAAATATGAAGGCAAAAGTAGAAAGAATGTGCATTTGGGCCGTAGGTATGTAAGTGTAGGCCCAATCGGATAAAACAAACCTCAAATGACCCAAATCCATCTCAATAAATTGTTGGCTAGCCCATGATGATAAGTTCAAAACGAATGAAAAGCCCAAAAATTTAATGTGGCTATGAAATCAAATGTACGAATTGTAGAACATATGTGCATGAATGAAATGATGTGCATAGCTTGGTTTTGAACAAAACATCCCTTAAAATCAGTACCCAACTATCTAGAAAAAAAAACATAATAATTTTTTTATTTTTTTTATTTTCTTTATAACGAGACTTGTACTAAATAAAACAGAAAAATACAGGAGTGACGATAGAACCTGGCCTACTCAAAGTGAGTAGGAGTAGCGGATGCTTGCGTGAGTAGAAACGGTGGGAAACCGTCCAATGCTCTTGGGTTCTCGATCTTCAACTTTTCTCTCCAAACTAAAAGCAAAAAGGGACCAAACTATTTACAAACATTTATAAGGTCCCAAAACGAGATATATATATATGTTAGGAAAAATTTATCGTGCCAAAGAAAATACGAGAAGCTCACGAATGATTTCTAAGGTCCCAAAACGAGTAGAAATCCAAGTGCACAATAAACCCAACAACAAATGCGGATAACAATGATCTAGATGTTACACAATAATTCTCTGACGTAGAAAATTAAACCCACGCGAAATATATATATATAAATAGATAAAATCGATGGAAACGTTGGTATCTATAAATATATATACCTATAGCAAGATATATATAAGCGTATATATCGACGAAATATATATATATATATATATAATAACGATATATATATATGTTATATATATAGACGAAATATATATAAATATAAATATATATTTATATATATAATAACGAGATATATATATGTATGGCAAGTAAAACACAACCAAAAATAACACCGGGATTTAACGTGGTTCCACTATCGTTGTGATAGTGTACGTCCACCAAAGAGAGAGAGCAAGTGTTTATTACCAACCAAGGAGATTACAAAGTGCTTCGCACAAGGATCTTAAGATCCACGGTCAACTAACGAATCCTCTCGAACACCACCGAATATCAAGAACACTCTCAACCTCACAAACTCTAGATACCAAAGACAAATTTAGGGAGGGTGTTGGTGGTGTTTATGGTCAAGAGAGGAGCAAGAAGAGGAAGAAGGTGTAATTGAAAGAGAAGATGGCATGGATATTTATAGGTGAAGGAGTAGGTGAGAAGGGTATATTGGTAATTTCACTTTTTGGAGTAGGTGACAAGGGTCATGTGCATCATCTTCTATATAATATATATATATATATATAGAGAGAGAGAGAGAGGTGGGTTCAAACGAGAATAAAACCTATTTAAAAGAATAAAGGAATAAATGTGAACCAATCATAATTATAAAATTAATATTTTTTTAATTTATTAGATTAATATGATTAAAAGGATAAAAATGTAAATTAACATCCAATTTAATTTAGGATAGTCTCTATCTAATTAATTGGACGTGATCTTCTCCATTATTTTAGATTTCCCAGATTTGTTTTTAAAGTCCATGTTCACGTCCATATCCAGATTGATTGAAACTCAAGATATTCAAAAATCTCTCACTTCTTCATCGTCCATATGCAGACTGGAACTCAAGATATTCAACATATTTCAGAATCAACGAGAAGACCAAACATTAAATATATTCAAAATCATCAGTGATTTTCATACTCAAGATATTCAATACATTCAAATCAATAGTGATTAACATATACAATGAAAAACCCACCATATTACCCTATTTAAAATCAACAGTGATTAGCAAATAAATTCATGTCATATTTAAAATCACAGTGATTAACATACTCAAGATTTTCAAGACATTCAAAATCAATAGTGATTAACATACTCAAGATATTCAATATCTTCAAAATCAATAGTGATTAACATACTCAAGATATTCAATATCTTCAAAATCAATAGTGATTAACACATACTCAAGTTCCTGTGTTTTACTTGGTTCCTTCTTCAACCTTCGATTCTTCATCAGCGTCAGTTTAATAGAGAGAAAATGGATCTTTTACCGGAAAACGAGACACCCACGGTATCATAGAGAGAAAATGGATCTTTTACCGGAAAACGACTGCGAGGATGAAGGTAAAACCAGATCTTGCTTATAAGGATGAAGGTAAAACCAGGAACCAGATCTTGCTTATGAGGATGAAGGTAAAACCAGATCTTGCTTATGAGGATGAAGGTAAAACCAGATCTTGCTTATGAGGATGAAGGTAAAACGAGATCATAGGCGGCAGAACCCTTATCGGCGGCAACACCCTTATCGGTGGCAGCACCCTCAACCTCTCTCTCTCGGAGGCAGCACCCTCATCGGCGCAGCACCCTCAACCTCTCTCTCTCTCTCGGCGGCAGCACCCTCATCGGCGCAGCACCCTCAACCTCTCTCTCTCTCTCGGCGGCAGCACCCTCATCGGCGCAGCACCCTCAACCTCTCTCTCTCCTTCTTGCTTTCACCCACAGTATAATAGAGATAAAATAGGAAGTGATGATACACATCCTTGATATTCGCACCCCAAAATCACGTGAGATTATGATTCTCTTTTGTCTTCCAATTTTACCCTTCTAATAATATGTGCTTGTATATAAACGTGTTTAATATTGTACATATTGACAGAATATGCCATTCCTTACTTTAACCCTTGATCTCATTCAATCAATGGATGAGATTCATCCCTTTATTCTTTTAAACAGGTTCTATTCTCGTATGATCCTCCCTCTCTCTCTCTCTATATATATATATATATATATATATATTATAACACTCCACCATGATGCACGTGATCCTTGATAGCGAAACTCCCAATCCAACGAATACGAGTCTTCCCTACGGTTGATCTTAGCAAGGTAACAAAGTAAATTGGCATGAGGTAGCAAAATGCATTCCAACCATGACGAGCTTCGGCATGGCCATCACCCGTCAAAGTTACAAGCAAACAAATAACCTCAAATGCACAATCCACTTAACAAGGTAGAGCATAAGCAAAGCTCTAAGCACTTAACAAAGTAATTCCTTCAAAGATGTCATTTTGTCATATGTGGTAATGTCTTCTCTCTCTCGCAAAGTGCCTAACGGTACTAACACAAACGGAGTTGGATCAAGTTTGAGCAATGCCCAAACTTGGCTGGCGGTAGCGACTTAGTGAACATATCAGCGGCATTGTCGTCTGTCAGGACTTTCTTCAAATAGACGACCTTCGCTTCATGTAATCTTACAAGATATGCATCACACACATTTATGTGCTTTGTCCAGGAGCTGAAAGCCAAATTAGTTGCCAAATGGATGGCACTCTGATTATCACAGAGAATGCTTACGGAAGGTTGCTCGAAGCCCAAGTCATTTATCAGTTCTTTCAAATAGACCGCTTCCTTTGCAGATTCAACCGCCGCAACAAGTTCAGCTTATGTGGTCGACAATGCAACAATAGACTGTAACCGTGATCTCCAACTAAAGCCGCAACAAGGTAAACACATAACCGGATGTGGATCTCCAACCAACTCGATCACCTGCATAGTCAGAATCACAATATCCAACAATTTCACAGTTATTGTGCAAACCAAATATAAGACCATGCTTCTCGGTTCCCTTCAAGTATCGGAATGCCGTTTTAACGGCTGCCCACTGTGATCGACCCGGATTCCCGAGAAACCGACTCACCACTCCGACACAATGTGCGAGATTGGGTCGGGTACACACCATGGCATACATGAGACTCCCGACCGCAATAGCATATGGAACCTTTGACATTTCGGCCTTCTCCTTGTCGTCCTTCGGACAATCTTCGCTCGTAATCTTGATGTGCTTCAGTAGCGGAGTGCTAGACGTCTTGGCACCATCAAGATTGAATCGCTTCAGAATTTTTTGAATATACGCCCGTTGTGTCAACCTGAGTGTTCGGGACTTTCTGTCCCGCACGATTTCCATGCCCAAAATCTTCTGTGCCGCGCCAAGATTCTTCATTTCGAATTCTGACTTCAACTTATCTTTCAGACGTTCGATCTCTGACCGGTCCTTGCAGGCAATAAGCATGTCATCTACATAAAGAAGTAAGTAAGTGAAAATACCACCGCTTTGTCTATGATAGACACAAGCATCATTTTCACTGTGCTCAAATCCCAGAGTGAGCATAAACGAATCAAACTTCTTATACCATTGACGAGGCGACTGTTTAAGTCCATAGAGGGACTTCTGCAGCTTACATACGTATTCTGGTTTGCTGTCGGAAACGAAACCATCACGTTGCTTCATATAGCTAGTTTCCTCCAAGTCTCCGTGTAGGAATAACTGTTCTAACTCCAAATCGTGAATAACCACGATCGCTAAAAGAACACGAATAGATGTATGTCTAACAACGGGAGCAAAAATATCGTCATACTCGATACCTTTCCGTTGTGCAAAGCCTTTAGCAATGAGACGAGCCTTGTACCGATTGTCATCTTTGACTTTGAAAACCCACTTGCAACCAATAGCACGGCTGCCCTTCGGCAACAAACATAAGTCCCAAGTGCTGTTCTTCGAGAGAGCTTCCATTTCTTTTTGCATGGCACCAAGCCATTTCGAACTGTGGGTTGAGGCCAACGCCTCCTTTACATCAAGCGGCTCCTCTTGCCCTACATGCAAAGCAAACTCCAACTGATTTGTAAAACTCATGTTAGCAAAATCCCAATCTCCATACCTATTCGACAGACGAATAGTCCTTTGACTACGCCTGGTAGGTGCAATAACTGGGATTGTATCGCCGTGGTCTCCACCATCATTCAGAATCTCTTCTTCAGAATCACTAGTAGAAGTCACTGGCGGAATGACTTCTTCAACAGTATCGGGTGATTCTGGAACAATATCAGGAACGGATGAACCCTCATCGGCGATAGGAGCAACAGTAGTGACGATTTCTGGATTTTAAGAGGACCGAGGATCCTGTGACTTTAACAGGACCGATTCATCAAACGTGACATGTCGAGAATGAATCACCTTACGAGTCAAGGGGTTCCAGATTCGGTAACCCTTGATACCATA
Organism: Saussurea involucrata; assembly: GCA_033807775.1. Taxonomy (NCBI): domain Eukaryota; kingdom Viridiplantae; phylum Streptophyta; class Magnoliopsida; order Asterales; family Asteraceae; genus Saussurea; species Saussurea involucrata. The sequence goes on from CM066323.1 coordinate 36,139,672, forward strand.
TGTATAGCCGAGCAAGAATCCTTTGGTAGCTTTAGGATCCAACTTGTCCTGGCCTGAAACATGAACGTAAACAGGACAACCAAATACACGTATGTATTTCAAACAGATGTTTCTTTCACCTTTCCAAACCTCTTCCGGAATCTTTCCCCCGATGGCCGAACAAGGTAACCTGTTAACAATGTGCACCGCGGTGTACAGTGCTTCGGCCCAGAAAAATTTGGGGAACTCCGATGTTGACAACATACATCGGACCTTTTCAAGCAAAGTCCTATTCATCCGTTCGGCTACCCCATTAGATTGAGGATCGCCCGGAGTGGTGTAGTGACGGTGGATGCCTTTACGCGAACAAAAGTCCTTGAGATTACCACTAGTAAACTCTCCACCGTTGTCAGATCTAAGCACTTTCAACTTCTTGCCAGTCTCGACCTCTACTCGTGCCAACCAAGTCTTGAACGTATCGAAGACATCTGACTTGAACTTTAACACATACACCCAAAGCTTATGTGAGAAACCATCAATAAACGAAACAAAGTATTTACCTCCACTGAGGGACGGATTACTGGATGGTCCCCAGACATCTGTATGAACATAATCGAGGATTCCTTTAGTGTTGTGTTTTCCAACACCAAAAGAAACACGCGTCTGCTTTCCTTTGACACATCCCGAACAAAACTCCAGGCTCGCAGGTACATAGACTTTAATGAGCTTTCGCTTGCGTAAAATCTCCAAGTTCTTCTCGGATGTGTGACCCAAACGAAGATGCCATAAGCGAGCATCACCAAGATTCTGAGAACTTTCGACCACACATGATTCAGAAGAAACAGTCTCGCCAATCAAATGGAAAAAATTATTTTCCGCCCGTTCGCCTGTCATTACAATAATACTCCCTCTGGAGATGCGCAATCTCTCGTCATCGATTCGAATTTTGCAGCCCAGTTTGGACAGTTGTCCAACAGAGATCAAGGAACGAGTCATGGATGGAACAAATTTGACATTATTCAATGTCCGAATACATCCATCGAACATCTTGATCCGCACTGTATCGATACCGTGAGTGACACACGAAGTACTGTTTCCCATATAAATACTGTTACCTTCGACCTTTTTGAAGGTAGAGAAACAGTCTCGGAATGGTGTCATGTGGCAAGATGCCCCGGTATCTAACACCCATCGCCTGTCACCTTGCGATGGCGCAACTGTGGCAGAGAAGCCTTCTTGCTCCTTTTCGGCTGCAACGGCTGAGGTATCCGCGTTGTCTTTGTTTTTAAGACTCGGACAGTCCTTAACCCAATGACCTGGCTTGTGGCAATAATTACAGTTGCCATGCGCCTTTGATTTCCCTCGAGAACCAGGTCTGCGAGACGGAGAAAGCCCACGGTTTCTTCCTCTTGAAGAATGCTGATCATCTCGGCCTTTGTCAGCAAATAGGCCTTGAATGTAATTATTCTCTCGGTGATTGTTACCGATTCGCATCTGAATTCGCTGATCTTCATAAATCATTCCTGTTTTCACATCAGACAAAGAAAGAGTTTCTCTTCCGTAAATAAAACTTAAAGAGTTTCTCTTCCGTAAATAAAACTGTTAGTGAATTAGGAATATTTGTCGGGAAGCGAATACAACAGGATCATAGCAAGTGCTTCTTCGTCTTTTGCAAGAAGCGCATATGTTGCCTTCAGCTTCATGATGGTATCTTCGAATTCGGTCATGTGCGCCTTAATTGTTGTGCCTTCCTTCATTTTAAAGAAGAGACACGACCGCATCAGTAACAATCTGTTGGTCAAAGTTTTCTTGAGATATAAATTCTCAAGCTTGCTCCAAATACCTGCAGCTGTCTTTTCAGACACAATCTCATATATAACATTATCTCCCATAGCCATCTGCAAAGTAGTAAATGCCCATGCTTCCATTTCTTTAGCCTTAAGTTTGGACATATTAGGGTCTAACTCGTCTTTGGCAAATACTACGGGATGGACTCCATTTTTTCTAAGGGTCGCGGATGTTGTGAATTTCCATTTACCAAAGTCACCGTCCCCATTCCAAGTCTGTATTCGAATCCCAGCCCCGGACAAATTAAAGGTACCTTCTTGGTACGGTTTTTGGGACTGGTTAGAAGGACCGGCTCCAAATGGGTTTTCTACTTCAGCCATAGAGAAAACGAAATGTGTAAACTGTTTATGTATATTTTCTACACAAACCCAAATCTAGATCCGAAGCTCTGATACCAATTGTTAGGAAAAATTTATCGTGACAAAGAAAATACGTGAAGCTCACGAATGATTTCTAAGGTCCCAAAACGAGTATAAATCCAAGTGCACAATAAACCCAACAACAAATGCGGATAACAATGACCTAGATGTTACACAATAATTCTCTGACGTAGAAACTTAAACCCACGCGAAATATATATATATATATATAAATAGATAAAAGCGATGGAAACGTTAGTATCTATAAATATATATATATATATATATATATATATATATATATATATATATATATATATATATATATAGCAAGATATATATATATATATAGCAAGATATATATATATATATATATAGCAAGATATATATATATAGCAAGATATATATATATATAGCAAGATATATATATATATATAAGCGTATATATCGACGAAATATATATAAATATAATAACTATATATATATGTATATTATATATATTAGACGAAATATATATAAATATATATATATAATAACAAGATATATATATATATATATATGGCAAGTAAAACACAACCAAAAATAACACCGGGATTTAATGTGGTTCCACTATCGTTGTGATTGTGTACGTCCACCAAAGAGATAGAGCAAATGTTTACTACCAACCAAGGAGATTACAAAGTGCTTTGCACAAGGATCTTAAGATCCACGATCAACAAATGAATCCTCTCGAACACCACCGAATATCAAGAACACTCTCAACCTCACAAATTCTAGATACCACTCTAGATACCAAAGACAAATTTAGGGAGGGTGCTGGTGGTGTTTATGGCCAAGAGAGGAGCAAGAAGAGGAAGAAGGTGTGTGTCAAATGGAGGTGATAGCATGTGTATTTATAGGAGGGAAGATGAGTAGGGAGTAGGTGACAAGGGCAATTTGGTAATTTCACTTTAGGGAGAAGGTGACAAGGGCAATTTGGTAATTTCACTTTTGGCAGTAGGTAACAAGGGTCATGTGTAGCATCTTCTATATAATATATATATATATATATTATAACACTAACTGTTAAATGACCTGGGCTTCGAGCAAACTTCCGTACGCATTCTCTGTGATAATCAGAGTGTCATCCATTTGGCAACTAATTTGGCTTTCAGCTCCCGGACAAAGTACATAAATGTGCGTGATGCATATCTTGTTAGATTACATGAAGCGAAGGTCGTCTATTTGAAGAAAGTCCTGACAGACGACGATGTTGTTGATATGTTCACTAAGTCGCTACCGCCAGCCAAGTTTGGGCATTGCTCAAACTTGATCCAGCTCCGTTTGTGTTAGTGTCGTTGGGCACTTTGCGAGAGAGAGAAGATATTACCACAGATGACAAAATTACATCTTTGAAGGAATTACATTGTTAAGTGCTTAGAGCTTTGCTTATGCTCTACCTTGTTCAGTGGATTGTGCATTTGAGGTTATTTGTTTGCTTGTAACTTTGACGGGTGATGGCCATGCCGAAGCTCGTCACGGTTGGAATGCATTTTGCTACCTCATGCCAATTTACTTTGTTATCTTACTAAGATCAACCGTTGGGAAGACTCGTATTCGTTGGTTTGGGATTCGTTTCGCTATCGAGGATCACGTGCATCATGGTGGAGTGTTATAATATATATATATAGGACGATAATCAAATGAAAACTACAAATAGGTTATAAACCCGTGAGAACCAATGTAAAAAATTTTGTTTACATGATTTTTTTTCATCAAAACCTATGATTTAAGATATTGTTACACATATGTTCGTGTTCACCATATGATAAGTTTACATGTGAAAAACGAATTTTGTTTCACCTAGTGAAATGAAAAATACTCGTAAAAAATATTCATATGGTGAAACAAATCCATGTGAAACTATCATATTATGAAACACATATATTTGAAGTAGAATATAATAAATCCTAGCATTTGATGAAAAAATTTCATGTAAAAAAATATTTTTTATATTGGTTCTCACGGTTTATAACATATTTGTGGTTCTCACATGATTTAACCCCTATATATATATATATATTATATAGAAGATGCTACACATGACCCTTGTCACCTACTCCCAAAAGTGAAATTACCAAATTGCCCTTGTCACCTACTCCCTAAAGTGAAATTACCAAATTGCCCTTGTCACCTACTCTGTAGGATCCCAGATACAACAAGTAACAATAATAATAGCAACAATCTTTGTATATTGACTAATAAAGAGGAGTTTACAAGATAGGAATTAAGAACACTCTCTCTTTGAAGCTCTCTTTCTCTCTATACGTATGACTCTTTTAAGATGGAGGCTAGGAGACTTTTTTAGGCTTAACCTAAAACTCTAACAAACTACACATTAAATACTTAGGTTTTAAGGCTTAATCCCATTAGCCACTAAAGCCCACAAATAAGATTTGGGCTTTTACAATTTAAGCAAATACAATTTGGGCTTTTGTAATTTAAGCAAGTAATCTTGAATACAACATAAAAATAAAGTCAACAATCTCCCCCTTTGTATCCAAGATTAAAAATAGCCCGATCTTCCACAAAGTCAGTTGCTTCAATTCCTTCTTTAACTCCCCTTTGATCGTTGCATACTCCCCTTGACTGTTGGTTTACCTTTGTGATCTTAGTTGTCTCCCAAAGATTAAACTCAAACAATCAGAGAACGATTTAATGTGCGGAAGCTTGTATAACCAGTTTGAGTAATAACCGATGGTAGATAAACAACTAGGAGATGAAGAGTAGCGAACACATTCGGCTCATGAGAATCTGCATTAAAGAATAAGTAACCAGGGGTAATCTTCTAACACAAAAAGCACATAGCAACTGTTATCACAACAATTAAAAATAATTGTGTGGCCTATGTTCAGAGTTGACAAATGTGAAGCTCTGATAGGACTTCCAGTTATCATAGAGGTAAAATTATAAAAATTAAACTTCTCAAACTGTTCTGGCAATATCACATAGATATGCATGAGGAATCACAAAGATTCGTGATATTGTGTGGAAGAAAATGTATATGATATGTTGGGCTCAAAAGTGTGTAAACTTGTTTGGACATAACAGGCTTCCACAGACTCAATGTGCATGAATGAAGTGTGAAGGTGGGGCAGATTTCCTTCTTTTCAATATCCAACCTTCCAAATAAAGATCAGATAGCATATATGCTGCTTCCCCGTGGAAAAGTGAAGCATTTCCCTGTTGAGAAGGAAATAAGTAGCTGGTGGGGTTAATACAAGATTTGGCATGGGCTCACTGCCTGTTTCAATGATAATCACCAAAGAATCGTGATAAATCAGTAATGTGGCTTGCCCGGCTCAGAGAAAGTTAGTGCAGAGTTATATAATTCTTTTGACTCTGTTCTCACACTCTCTTTCTTTTTATCATGTAGCTCACATCTAACCAAACTCTCTTTTCAATTTTTACCTCTTAAGCACAATGAGAAAAACTCAGATAAGTTATCTCCCCCACTCTTTGATGAAGACCCTTCACCTCTCAAACACTCAAGGTTTACTTCTTAGGTAGGAAACACAGGTTTAAGTGATCCATAGAAGTACTATAAAGCTCACACAATGATCCCATGAAATTGTTGTCCTAAAGATTGCATTGTTCCACACACTGACTATTTTTAGTCTCAGAAAAGCATTTAAAATCCAACTTCTATATCAGAAAAAGCATTTAGCACCTAGAAGTGGTTTGACCATTTTAGAAAGGTTTTATCATTTTAAAGTTAGTCTTCTTTAAAAATGATGATAAGTTTAAAGATTTAGAAATTTAGAAAATGTATATGGTCAGATTGGCATTCTCCCCCTCAAATTGAGCATTAAATCTCATTTAAGCGCAATTTAAAATCAGATATCCTGTAAAAATAAAAAGGTGTTGGTAATCCTCTTTGATGATTCCTCATTTGTTAGGAATATCCAAAAGCACTGATAATTCAAATTAAAAAAATTGCAGGTGGTCAGAGTTTAGAAATACCAGTAAAAACTCTGAACTGAACATATTTGAGGTACTGGTCCTACACTGAGTTATGTAGAAGCAATAATTCTGATGAGGTACTGGATCTACATTGCTGTGTGTAGAAGCACAATTTTCTCCTTTTGAGCACCGGTTCCACCCTTTGGATGTAGAAACGTCGAGAGAGCACAGTTCTTGAAAGCGGAAGGAGCATGAACTAAATGCAATGCTTTCGATCCAGCAACTTACAGCAGACTTTGAAGCTGATTTTGGCATATCAGCACACATAATTTGAGAAAACTCAGAACATCAAAGTCGTGCGTCTGTGAATTATCTTTCCAGTGCAACTGGACTCGTGTAATTTGGAGCGCCGAGTCAAAAGTTATGCGCATGTTTCGGAAGCAGCGCAAAGCTGTCAAACAAAACTGAAAATTTTCGGGCTCTGGGCTTTTGGCTTGTTTTGATGGCTTAATACTTTTGGACAACCTCTGACAAATCAACAGAGCTCTGGTAGATGTAAAAAAATCAACATAGCTCTGGTAGATGTCTCTGAAAAATCCACAGAGCTCTGGTAGATGTGTTCAGAGAAGTACAACTTTCTGTCCAGCAGATATATACCAACTTTAACAGAGATTCTGACCAAGAAGATCACTGATTCAGACCAATCTCAAAACATAAACATTGTTCATCATTGTCTTAGGAATCTAACGCATCTGGACTCATCACATTTGGAGCTTCGAGCAGGGAGTTCTGTTGAAAATACGACAGGTGCGCAAAGTTGACAGCAAGTACTCAAAAGTTGGGCTACGGGCTCTGAGGTTCAGTTGCAGAGGTTCAGTCCACAGAGGCTCTGTCAGATTTCACAGAGGCTCTGTGGTGAACATTACCACAGAGGGTGGTAACAAAAGTCTGAGCCAAAGCTTGTGTTGTCGCCAGAAGTTGGTCTGAGTGGTCGACAAAGAATGATCACGGCTTGACAGACGCTTGACAAAGGCTCAGCAGAGGTTTGGCAAGCCTTGGCAAGGCATGACAGCGGTCTGGACGGTCTGGTCGCGGCTCAATAGAGGTTGGTCACGACTCTATGATCTGAGACTTGCCTTTTATTCTTCTCTAGACTTGCATCTTTACCAAGATCGTTTGAAAAAGCATTGAAATTGATCGATAGAGCGTTAGCACATAATTTTTCATTCACAGAGGTTTTGAAGCTCTATCAAACTAGGCAGAGGCTCTATGAGTGAAAATTTCTAATAACTAGCAATTCATAAAACATTTTGATCATCCAAAGTTTTCATTATTTTAAACACTGTTTTTAGGACATATTTGGAAATTGGTGTCCTAGAAAACCGTTTTTGAAAAGATTTTGTGCGAGACATTCTTCCTTTGGTTTACCCTTGCTCGGCAGAGGTTGGTCGCTGCTCGGCAGAGGTTTGGTCGCGGCCGGCAGAGGTTTGGTCGCGGCTCGGCAGCAGCTTAACAGAAATGTTATACCAACTTTGACACTGATTTAGACCATGATAGCTCTGGAGTTTGCAAAAACTCAAAACATAAAGAGTGTGCATTGGTTTGTTATCTTTTTAGAGCATCTAGAATCACCTCTTTTGGAGCTCGGACGAAAAATATATGGTTGATTTACCACAATCGCGCAGATCTGTCCAACAGCTTTGTATCAGCACATTGTTGTCTACTTCAACGATGCATATGACCCTTCTAAATTTCGAATCTATGAATTCTCAAAACATGAAAGTTGTTCACCAATGTGTTTTAAATTCAGGGCCTTTTTAATTGCATCAATTGGTGTCTTGATCAGTGAGATATGATCAATTTACTACAGCATCGCAAATCTGTCAACATGCTGTCATAGTACTTGGGTTCTGTATTGTTGTGCACAGAAATCAATTGCCTTTAAAGGATGAGTCTTAAACTAAGTGTTTAAGAGTCCATTATCCACTGAAGTGTGAGTCCTTAACAGATGTATTAAGGAGTCCATTTACCTACAAGACAGATCAAAGAACTTTTGGTACCCATTTCCAAATGGGTCCTATTTTGTTAGGATTTGGAGTTGTCTTCAGGTCCTCTGGTTTGCCAGGTTCCTTCCTATGAAATCTCATACTATGGGTCTTTGAGTTTTCCTTTTGAAATGACCAATTATGAACACAATTTGAATTAGAGAAATGGTTCTTTAATTTAAACATAAGATCAAAGCATTTACAGTTATGAGAATGAAGAGATGAATGTTTAACAGAAACAGATGGCTTTGGAGCATTTTTGACAGGAGTAGAGCTTTTGACTTTCCAAACCATTTTCACTCTTTTGAAAATAAGATTATCTGTATTATCAGCACAAGAATTTGCTAAGTCAAAGTCCTTAAGCCTTTTAGCTAAAACATCTTCTTCTTTAAGATTCAAATCAAACTTCTTTAGAAGATCTGATTTATACATCTTCTCCAACATAATCTTGGTTGAAAAAACAGATAGTCTTTTTGTCAATTTGGACATTTCAGCTTTAAAAACCTTTCTTTCTCTCTCAAAATCATCTTTCAAACACTTTGTTTGAAATCCTTCAACCTTCACCTTTTCAGACTCTTTTCTTTCAAAATCATGCTCTCTCCTCTCCTTTTCAAGAGTCTTTTCTAAGTCAGATAATTTGTTAGAAAGCTTAACAAACTATGTTTCAAAATATTTTCTTTCATTTTCAAAGTTCTCTTTTTCACAAATTACAAGCTTTTCAAAATTAGAAATTAGATTAGAAAAATTTTAACATTTAAGTTCAAGTCTTTTCTTCTATTTTTCAAAAATCTTTTCAGACTCACATAGTTTTCTCTTAAGATTGAGATTTTCATAGGTTAAGAGTTTTCCTGATTCTTCAAGCTTAGCAATCTTTTCTGAGTCAATCAGAATGCTTTTGTTCTTTTCCTCCAACTCTTTCTCAAGATTAGGAATAATTTTGCGAAAATTAGTACTGAGTTTAGAATAATAATGAGCATCAGCATCAGCACTAAATCTTAGTCTTGACATATTGTTACTTGAAAGATCGTTAACAGATACTTTGTGCGAAGAATAATTAATTGTTACACAGTCTTTTGTCTTAATGCACTAACCTGTCTCAGCCCAAATCTTGTCGGATTGAGCTGAAATTTGGTAGGTAGGTGCACGAGGATATTCTGGACAACTTTTATTCTTCAAGTTTTGTCCAAAAACCAACAGAAAATGGTTTTTCGAAGCAAAAAACGTGTGCAGCAAATAAAAGTTAAGGATGAAGATTCAAATGTTCTTGAGTCAAAAATTTTCAAAAATGATCGGATTGAGCTGAAATTTGGTACACAGGTTCGTGACACTATTCTGAGAAACTTTAATGCTTGGTGTTTTGTCCAAAACCAACAGGAAGTGGTTTTCCGAAGCAAAACAGAGTGCAGAAAAATAAAAGTTTAAAACTCCGAAAATTGAGTAAATGAACAAACTGAGCTACAAACCTAGTGATTTTGCGGAATAAAATACTCAGGTATTATCTACTAACAATCCTTGATCGATTTTAAACCAGTAGAAGAACTCTAATGGCCAAAACCAACCAAAAAGATGAAGAACTTGAAGAACTCTCAACTTTGCACAAAAACACAATAATCTCTCAAAAATTGATAAAAATCAATGGATTGAAGCACAAATTTGAATCTGTTTGGCTCTGATACCAATTGTAGGATCCCAGATACAACAAGTAACAATAATAATAGCAACAATCTTTGTATATTGACTAATAAAGAGGAGTTTACAAGATAGGAATTAAGAACACTCTCTCTTTGAAGCTCTCTTTCTCTCTATACGTATGACTCTTTTAAGATGGAGGCTAGGAGACTTTTTGAGGCTTAACCTAAAACTCTAACAAACTACACATTAAATACTTAGGTTTTAAGGCCTAAGCCCATTAGCACTAAAGCCCACAAATAAGATTTGGGCTTTTACAATTTAAGCAAATACAATTTGGGCTTTTATAATTTAAGCAAGTAATCTTGAATACAACATAAAAATAAAGTCAACATACTCCCTACTCATCTTCCCTCCTATAAATACCCATGCTATCACCTCCATTTGACACACACCTTCTTCCTCTTCTTGCTCCTCTCTTGGCCATAAACACCACAAACACCCTCCCTAAATTTATCTTTGGTATCTAGAGTGGTGTCTAGAATTTGTGAGGTTGAGAGTGTTCTTGATATTCGGTGGTGTTCGAGAGGATTCGTTTGTTGATCGTGGCAAGTAAAACACAACCAAAAATAACACCGGGATTTAACGTGGTTCCACTATCGTTGTGATTGTGTACGTCCACCAAAGAGAGAGCAAGTGTTTATTACCAACCAAGGAGATTACAAATTAAAACACAACCAAAAATAACACCGGGATTTAACTTGGTTCCACTATCGTTGTGATTGTGTACGTCCACCAAAGAGAGAGAGCAAGTGTTTATTACCACCAAATAGTTGTTCCACTATTCTCGTGAATCCAAATCTATCGTTGTGCACTTGCTCTCTCTCTCTCTCTCTTTGGTGGACGTACACTATCACAACGATAGTGGAACCACGTTAACTCCCGGTGTTATTGGTTGTGTTTTACTTGTCATTCATATATATATATATATATCGTTATTATATATATATATATATATATATATTTATATATATTTCGTCTAATATATATAATATATATATATATCGTTATTATATATATATCGTCGATATATACGCTTATATATATCTTGCTATATATATATATAGATACTAACGTTTCCATCGCTTTTATCTATTTATATATATATATATACTTCGCGTGGGTTTAATTTTCTACGTCAGAGAATTATTGTGTAACATCTAGATCATTGTTATCCGCATTTGTTGTTGGGTTTATTGTGCACTGGGATTTCTACTCGTTTTGGGACCTAAGAAATCATTTGTGAGCTTCTCGTATTTTTGGCACGATAAATTTTACCTAACAATTGGTATCAGAGCTTCAGATCTAGATTTGGGTTTGAGTAGAAAATATACATAAACAGTTTACACATTTCGTTTTCTCTATGGCTGAAGTAGAAAACCCATTTGGAGTCGGTCCTTCTAACCAGTCCCAAAAAACCGTACCAAGAAGGTACCTTTAATTTGTCCGGGGCTGGGATTCGTATACAGACTTGGAATGGGGACCGTGACTTTGGTAAATGGCAGTTCACAACATCCGCGGCACTTAGGAAAAATGGAGTCCATCCCGTAGTATTTGCTAAAGACAAGTTAGACCCTAATATGTCTGACCTTAAGGCTAAAGAAATGGAAGCATGGGCATTTACTACTTTGCAGATGGCTATGGGAGATAATGTTATATCTGAGATTGTGTCTGAAAAGACAGCTGTAGGTATTTGGAGCAAGCTTGAGAATTTATATCTCAAGAAAACTTTGACCAACAGATTGTTACTGATGTGGTCGTGTCTCTTCTTCAAAATGAAGGAAGGCACAACAATTAAGGCGCACATGACCGAATTCGAAGATATCATCATGAAGCTGAAGGCAACAGATGCGCTTCTTACAAAAGACGAAGAAGCACTTGCTATGATCCTGTTGTATTCGCTTCCCGACAAATATTCCTAATTCACTAACAGTTTTATTTACGGAAGATAAACTCTTTCTTTGTATCATGTGAAAACAGGAATGATTTCTGAAGATTAGCGAATTCAGATGCGAATCGGTAACAATCACAGAGAGGATAATTATAGTCAAGGCCTATTTGCTGACAAAGGCCGAGACCATCAGCATTCTTCAAGAGGAAGAAAGCGTGGGCGATCTCCGTCTCGCCGACCTGGTTCTCGGGGGAAATCAAAGACGCATGGCAACTGTAATTATTGCCACAAGCCAGGTCATTGGGTTAAGGATTGTCCGAGTCTTAAAAACAAAGACAACGCGGACACTTCAGCCGTTGCAGCCGAAAAGGAGCAAGAAGGCTTCTCTGCCACAGTTGCACCACCGCAAGGTGACAGGCGTTGGGTGTTAGATACCGGGGCATCTTGCCATATGACACCATTCCGAGACTGTTTCTCTACCTTCAAAAAGGTTGGAGGTAACAGTATTTATATGGGAAACAGTACTTCGTGTGTCACTCACGGTATCGGTACTGTGCGGATCAAGATGTTCGATGGATGCATTCGGACATTGAATAATGTCAAATTTGTTCCATCCATGACTCGTTCCTTGATCTCTGTTGGACAACTGTCCAAACTGGGCTGCAAGATTCGAATCGATGACGAGAGTTTGCGCATCACCAGAGGGAGTATTATCGTTATGAAAGGCGAACGGGCGGAAAATAATCTTTTCCATTTGATTGGCGAGACTATTTCTTCTGAATCGTGTGTGGCCGATATTTCTCAGAATCTTAGTGATGCTCGTTTATGGCATCTTCGTTTGGGTCACACATTCGAGAAGAACTTGGATATTTTGTACAAGCGAAAGCTCATTAAAGTCTTTGTACCTGCGAGCCTGGAGTTTTGTTCGGGATGTGTCAAAGGAAAGCAGACGCGTGTTTCTTTTGGTGTTGGAAAACACAACACTAAAGAAATCCTCGATTATGTTCATACAGACGTATGGGGACCATCCAGTACTCCGTCCCTCAGTGGAGGTAAATACTTTGTTTCGTTTATTGATGATTTCTCACATAAGCTTTGGGTGTATGTGTTAAAGTTCAAGTCAGATGTCTTCGATACGTTCAAGACTTGGTTGGCACGAGTAGAGGTCGAGACTGGCAAGAAGTTGAAAGTGCTTAGATCTGACAACGGTGGAGAGTTTACTAGTGGTAACCTCAAGGACTTTTGTTCGCGTAAAGGCATCCACCGTCACTACACCACTCCGGGCGATCCTCAATCTAATGGGGTAGCCGAATGGATGAATAGGACTTTGCTTGAAAAGGTCCGATGTATGTTGTCGACATCGGATTTTCCCAAAATTTTCTAGGCCGAAGCACTTTACACCGCGGTGCACATTGTTAACAGGTTACCTTGTTCGGCCATCGGGGGAAAGATTCCGGAAGAGGTTTGGAGAAGTAAAAGAAACATTTGTTTGAAATACATACGTGTATTGGGTTGTCTTGTTTACGTTCATGTTTCAGGCCAGGACAAGTTGGATCCTAAAGCCACCAAAGGATTCTTGCTCCGCTATACAGATGGTATCAAGGGTTACCGAATCTGGGACCCCTTGACTCGTAAGGTGATTCATTCTCGACACGTCACGTTTGATGAAGCGGTCCTGTTAAAGTCACAGGATCCTCGGTCCTCTCAAAACCCAGAAGTCGTCACTATTGTTGCTCCTACCGCCGATGATGTGGAGCCAGTAGTCAGTCCTAATATTCCCAGTTCATCCATTCCTGATATTGTGCCAGAATCACCCGATAGTGTTGAAGAAGTCATTCCGCCAGTGACTTCTACTAGTGATTCTGAAGAAGAGATTCTGAATGATGGTGGAGACCACGGCGATACAATCCCAGTTATTGCACCTACCAGGCGTAGTCAAAGGACTATTCGTCCGCCGAATAGGTATGGAGATTGGGATTTTTCTAACATGAGTTTTACAGATCAGCTGGAGTTTGCTTTGCATATAGGGCAAGGGGAGCTGCTCGATGTAAAGGAGGTGTTGGCCTCAACCCACAGTTCGAAATGGCTTGGTGCCATGCAAGAAGAGATGGAAGCTCTCTCGAAGAACAGCACTTGGGACTTATGTCCGTTGCCGAAGGGCAGCCGTGCTATTGGTTGCAAGTGGGTTTTCAAAGTCAAAGATGACAATCGGTACATGGCTCATCTCATTGCTAAAGGATTTGCAAAACGGAAAGGTATCGAGTATGACGATATTTTTGCTCCCGTTGTTAGACATACATCTATTCGTGTTCTTTTAGCGATCGTGGCAATTCACGATTTGGAGCTAGAACAGCTAGATGTGAAGACGCCTTCCTACACGTAGACTTGGAGGAATCTATCTATATGAAGCAACCTGATGGTTTCATTTCCGACAACAAACCAGAATATGTATGTAAGCTCCAGAAGTCCCTCTATGGACTTAAACAATCGCCTCGTCAGTGGTATAAGAAGTTTGATTCGTTTATGCTCACTCTGGGATTTGAGCACAGTAAAAAGGATGCTTGTGTCTATCATAGACAAAGCGGTGGTATTTTCACTTACTTACTTCTTTATGTAGATGACATGCTTATTGTCTGCAAGGATCGGTCTGAGATCGAACGTCTGAAATATAAGTTGAAGTCAGAATTCGAAATGAAGAATCTTGGCGCGGCGCAGAAGATTTTGGGCATGGAAATCGTGCGGGACAGAAAGTCCCGAACACTCAGGTTGACACAACGGGCGTATATTCAAAAAATTCTGAAGCGGTTCAATCTTGATGGTGCCAAGACGTCTAGCACTCCGCTACCGAAGCACATCAAGATTACGAGCGAAGATTGTCCGAAGGACGACAAGGAGAAGGCCGAAATGTCAAAGGTTCCATATGCTAGTGCGGTCGGGAGTCTCATGTATGCCATGGTGTGTACTCGTCCCGATCTCGCACATTGTGTCGGAGTGGTGAGTTGGTTTCTCGCGAATCCGGGTCAATCACATGGGGCAGCCGTTAAAACGGCATTCCGATACTTGAAGGGAACCGAGAAGCATGGTCTTATATTTGGTTTGCACAATAACTGTGAAATTGTTGGATATTGTGATTCTGACTATGCAGGTGATCGAGTTGGTTGGAGATCCACATCCAGTTATGTATTTACCTTAGGTGGAACAGCCGTTAGTTGGAGATCACGGTTACAGTCTATTGTTGCATTGTCGACCACAGAAGTTGAACTTGTTGCGGCGGTTGAATCTACAAAGGAAGCGGTCTATTTGAAAGAACTGATAAATGACTTGGGCTTCGAGCAACCTTCCGTATACATTCTCTGTGATAATCAGAGTGCCATCCATTTGGCAACTAATTTGGCTTTCAGCTCCCGGACAAAGCACATAAATGTGTGTGATGCATATCTTGTTAGATTACATGAAGCGAAGGTCGTCTATTTGAAGAAAGTCCTGACAGACGACAATGCCGCTGAAATGTTCACTAAGTCGCTACCGCCAGCCAAGTTTGGGCATTGCTCAAACTTGATCCAGCTCCGTTTGTGTTAGTACCGTTGGGCACTTTGCGAGAGAGAGAAGATATTACCACAGATGACAAAATGACATCTTTAAAGGAATTACTTTGTTAAGTGCGTAGAGCTTTGCTTATGCTCTACCTTGTTCAGTGGATTGTGCATTTGAGGTTATTTGTTTGCTTGTAACTTTGACGGGTGATGGCCATGCCGAAGCTCGTCACGGTTGGAATGCATTTTGCTACCTCATGCCAATTTACTTTGTTATCTTACTAAGATCAACCGTTGGGAAGACTCGTATTCGTTGGTTTGGGATTCGTTTCGCTATCGAGGATCACGTGCATCATGGTGGAATGTTATAATATATATATATATATATATATATATATATATATATATATATATATATATATATATATTAATTACTAATTGGAGATATTGCACATGACCCACAAGGGCAAAAGTGAAATTACCAAATTGCCCTTGTCACCTACTCCCCAAAAGTGAAATTACCAAATTGCCCTTGTCACCTACTCCCTACTCATCTTCCCTCCTATAAATACCCATGTTATCACCTCCATTTGACACACACCTTCTTCCTCTTCTTGCTCCTCTCTTGGCCATAAACACCACCAACACCCTCCCTAAATTTGTCTTTGGTATCTAGAGTGGTATCTAGAGTTTGTGAGGTTGAGAGTGTTCTCTATATTCGGTGGTGTTCGAGAGGATTCGTTAGTTGATCGTGGATCTTAAGATCCTTGTGCGAAGCACTTTGTAATCTCCTTGGTTGGTAATAAACACTTGCTCTCTCTCTTTGGTGGACGTACACTATCACAACGATAGTGGAACCACGTTAAATCCCGGTGTTATTTTTGGTTGTGTTTTACTTGCCATACATATATATATCTCGTTATTATATATATATATATATATATATATATATATATATCTATATATATTTCGTCTATATATATAACATATATATATATATATATTTCGTCGATATATACGCTTATATATATCTTGCTATATATATATATATATATATAGATACTAACGTTTCCATCGCTTTTATTTGTTTATATATATATATATATATATATATATATATATATATATATATATATATATATATATATATATATATTTCGCGTGGGTTTAATTTTCTACGTCAGAGAATTATTGTGTAACATCTAGATCATTGTTATCCGCATTTGTTGTTGGGTTTATTGTGCACTTGCATTTCTACTCGTTTTGGGGGAAATCAACGGCGCCAAAAACTTGTTGTAAGATTTATTCAAGCTCAGAGATTCACTTAAATAGAACTTAGTGCAAGTATACACCTCGGTCTACTATCGTCTCGTAACAAGTAATAATGGTAAAAGTACCAGATATCGATCCATAGGGAGGACTTGTGAATGTTTTTCTAAAAGTCTAATCTTTAAAAACCGATTTCAGATGGCGAATTCGAAAAAATCTTTTTGTTGGGGGTTTTGGTTAACAACTACGAGAAATCAGTTATAAAAAGAAGCAAAGGGTGTAAAGTTTTGTTAAGGCGAAAACAAGCAATCCGGTAAAAAGATATTATAGTACATACGTTATCTCATATTAATATTTAAGTAACTTCTGAAAAGTTAACACATTTTCATACAAATAATTAGTCGTCAATTAATTAAATGTAATCTTCAATGAAATATTTTTGTAATCTGGTTTAAAATAACGACAAGACTATATTGACACACCTTTTTACGTTTTTGCCGGCTTAAGCCTTAACTCTGTTTTACACCCCAAGCTAAGGTTGTCAGCGTATCATTGCTCGGTTTCTTTTTACAAAAGATGTAAAGACTTGAAAATTAAATAACGGAGATGGAAAATGCATGAAAAGATTAGCAATTACTAAAGTTTGAGAAAGGAAACTTGTCGCGCAAGTAACGACTTTCTTGAGAAAAAGACTATAATTAAATTGCAAGGAAATGTAAATGACAATAATTAAATTGCAGAAATTAAAGTGCGATAAATTAAATTGCGAGAAAGTAAAGTGCGGAAATTAAATTGCGAGAAAATAAAGTGCGGAAATTAAATTGCGAGAAAGTAAAGTACGGTAAATAAATTGCAATTAGTATAAAAGCATAAAATAAAAGACTTAAAAGAAAAGGACAAGAAAGGATTCGAGAACTTGCGCGACAAGTAACATTTCACAAACTAAAGAATTGCACGTTTTACTTGAGAAACCCATTTTCGGCCTTTTGGTTAATTGTCACGAGCCACGAATGGATTTGTGATCCAACGTAAAGCTTCAATAAACTTTCTCCAAAAGTGAAAACCGAAAGATGAATTTTATAAGTAAAACGTAAAAGAGAGAAATTAATTTAAATAAAACAGAGATGAAAGAAAGCTAGTAACGATGAAACAAAGACTTGAATTATAAATTGATGGTAACAAAAGACTAAGAACTTAACCGCATACAAGAGCTTCGAAGGTAGCCGAATGCTTCAAACCATGAACTAAAAACTTAAGAAGATGAGAGGTTTTCAACAATTCTCTAGTGAAAGAGATTTGTGAAATGAGGGATGGATTTTAAGCTAACCCCAACCCCTCTATTTATACTAAAAATAGGAGGGGTAAAAAGACCAAAATGCCCTCAAAGGCATGTACTAATTACAACTAATTAAAATTAATACAATTAACTAAAAATTAAAAAGCTAGCCATTGTTTTTTTCACTAAAATTTGGCCCATGGGCCTTGTGAAGTCCGGCACAACACGTCGGTCCATGATTGAAGCAACAAACCGGCCCAAGGCTTGGTCCAAAAATTGGAGTCCTTGCAAATGGCCCAAAATGACGTCCAAGAGCAAGCTCACGTTAAACCAATTCCATCTTTTACGGCTTATCCGGAGTCTCGACAAATCTGAAAATAAAAGATAACGAATAGTCACAGTTAACGTGTGTCTAACTACTGGTGTATCACCATTCTCGTATTGCGAGAAAGTAAAGTGCGGAAATTAAATTGCGAGAAAGTAAAGTGCGGAAAATAAATTGCAATTAATATAAAAGCATAAAAGAAAAGACTTAAAAGGAAAGGACAAGAAAGGATTCGAGAACTTGCGCGACTAGTAACATTTCACAAACTAAAGAATTGCACGTTTTAATTGAGAAACCCATTTTCGGCCTTTTGGTTAATTGTCACGAGCCACGAATGGATTTGTGATCCAACGTAAAGCTTCAATAAACTTTCTCCAAAAGTGAAAACCGAAAGATGAATTTTATAAGTAAAACGTAAAAGAGAGAAATTAATTTAAATAAAACAGAGATGAAAGAAAGCTAGTAACGATGAAACAAAGACTTGAATTATAAAATGATGGTAACAAAAGACTAAGAACTTAACCGCTTACAAGAGCTTCGAAGGTAGCCGAATGCTTCAAACCATGAACTAAAAACTTTGTACAAGCGGCTCTGATACCACTGTTGGAAGAAGATGATGTTCGAACAAAACCAAACATGCAACGGAAGCAATAATAATAAAAAACATCTTCTCCAAAGAGAGGATCCAATGTACAAAGAAAATAGCAACTTAATACTTAAGATGAATATAAGTAAACATACCCTTGATGACCTTGGAGGATCCAAAGGAGAATCCCTCTATTAGGAGCCCACCCAAAGCTCCAAATACTTGCAAGAAATCTTCTCACCAAAAAAAAACTCTTGAGAGAATGAAAATAGCTTTCACATGCAAAACACACACAAGTATGTGTGTGTTTGTTGGCCGAAGTTAATGGGGAGAGGGAGAGGAGGAATCGGTTGTTTTATAAAGGGAGAAAAGAAAGAGTGTGGTTGTCACCATAATGATATAATGAGGACACTTTTACTTTTGTGTCTCCTCCATTTTACAACATTGGTCCCTCAAAATTTCCTCTATTTTCTAGTTAAACCATCACTTATGATGTTTAGCAAACTTTCCCCTTAACTATATAATTCTTGCAATTTTAGTTTGGACTTTATGTGCGACCGAATAGGATAATGCCAGTAATTAATTATTGTGTGTCAACGGGCATATATCCAACAGACTCCCACTTGCACTTGACACAATAACTATACAGTTGGCATTGTTGTGTCATCCATGACACTATTTCTGTAATCAAAACCAGAAGGTATGAAACAGTCCTATAGGTAAGTGATCAATTATCCTTTTGTTCTAGATATCCTTATGAACGCAATACATGGTATAGTGTCAATCTTCAGATCGTTCAATATTATGTTTCTTAATGGAGATTTGTGGTAACCTAAAGTAGACTGCAAAATTGATGCAATATCAATTCAGTCTTAGTATGGCCATACATTTAAGTGTCAACACCAAATCATTGAGGGGCCCAAGGATATCACTTTCACCATGAGGAAAAAGGAACAAATTGCTTTGACTACATAGACTTCCCCACTAATCATGTTATGTTTGATCAATCCCTTTATAGTTGCCAGTTACAATGTTGGAGAATGGTCAAAACATAACCGACTTCGTGTCAGGAGTCTCATGCATCTCCACTCTAGGATAAAAGATATTACCATCTTAGAATTACTTGTGACAAAAACCATGAAGTAATCTCTAAGTGTTGGTCGTTCCAAAACTTGATCTTATCAAGTTCATATGAGTGTAGTTGCATCCAATGCTATATCCATCTCTATGGATAATCTACTCACACTTCATATCAGTCTTAATTTATTACTCCCTTCCTTTGGAGAATAAGCGACTGTGGAGATTTTTGAATAAACTAGTATTCAAAGGAAGTTTATAAACAAGCAAAATAGAACACAGTGATACACCAATGAAATGATTGCTCCAAGCATATACTATGATCTCAACATAAAAATCGTCATATCATATGCAAATGTAAACTGTTTAAGTTCCGAAATCTCATATCAACTAAAATACATTCAAGCCAAATCGTTAACAACTCTAATGCCTATAGACCTAGTATGAGCATCATGCTTGGTCTTAGGCAAGGACTTGGTGAATGGATCAGCCAAGTTCCTACTTGATTCAACTCTACTAATGATAATGTCCTTGTCTTCGACAACCTTCCGTACGTAATGAAATTTCCTGAGTATATGTCGTGTGCGCTTGTGTGACCTGGGTTCTTTAGCCAAGATGACTGCACCCTCATTGTCATAGAAGATCTCTATGGGATCATGAATAGTGTGAACTACGCCAAGATCCCCAATGAACTTCCTCATCCACATGGCCTCTTTTGCAGCCTCATTGACGGCAATATACTCAGCCTCTGTTGTCGAATCTGCTACAGTGCTCTGCTTGGAACTTCTCCAAGTGACCGCTCTACCGTTTAGCAAAAACACGAATCCTGATTGCGAACATGAATCATTTCTATCAGTTTGGAAGCTTGCATATGTGTATCCTTTCACACATAGCTCTTCCTGGCCACCACAGTCCAAGAACATGTCCTTTATCCTTCTCAGGTACTTGAGAATGTTCTTGACTGCTATCCAATGAGCTTCGCCAGGGTTGGCCTGATATCTACTTGTCATGCTTAAGGCATACGATACATCAGGCCTAGTACAGATCATGGCATACATGATCGATCCCACAGCCGAAGCATATGGAACTCGACTCATTCTGTCTAATTCCTCAGTAGAACTAGGACACTGAGACTTGCTCAGTGCCATACCATGCTGCATAGGTGAGAAACCCTTCTTAGAGTCTTGCATCTTGAATTTCTTCAAGATATTATCTATGTAGGTACTCTGGCTTAACCCAATGAGCCACCTGGATCTATCTCTATAGATCTTGATGCCTAATATGTATGATGCATCTCCCATATCTTTCATGGAAAAACAACTCCCTAGCCAAGTTTTGACACTTCGCAATGTCGAGACATCATTTCCTATGAGTAGTATGTCTTCAACATACAACACAAGAAAGACTACAGCACTCCCACTAGTTCTAACATAGACACATGGTTCATCTTCACTTCTGACAAAACCAAATTCCTTGATCTTCTCGTCAAAATAAAGATTCCAGCTACGAGACGCTTGCTTGAGTCCATAAATGGACTTCTGAAGCTTACACACTCTATTGGGATGCTTAGGATGTACCAGACCCTCTGGTTGTGTCATAAACACATCCTTAGTAAGCTTCCCATTAAGGAAGGCGGTTTTTACGTCCATTTGTTATATCTCATAATCATGAAATGCTACTATGGCAATCAGTATACTAATAGATTTCAGCATAGCCACTGGTGAAAAAGTTTCATCGTAATCTACACCATGAATTTGCGTGTAACCTTTTGCTACCAGTCTAGCTTTGAATGTGTGTGCCTTTCCATCCATGTCGGTCTTCTTTTTGAAGACCCATTGGTGTGGATGAAATGCAACCCCAAAAAGGCTACAGCAACTAGCAACCCATGCAAGTATACATGTCTTACTAGTGTCGTCCAAAGCAAGTAATAATGGTAAGTAATACCAGATATCGTACCTCATGGACTTTCAAAGCAACAAGAGTAACAACAAGTTGGTTTTCAAAGCAGGATTTTGGTAACAAGATTTTTAGTAACTGAAAGCAAAGTACTGAAAGATAATAACAAGAAATTAAAGATAGTATGGGTGCAAGATCAGGTTGGATTTGGGCTAACAAAGTGCTCAGGGCATTGCTATAGCAAACACCAAGGTGCTGCAGCAAAGACTCCTGCAATACTACTGAATTGAATGGCCTTCCAAGGGAAGTTCAGATTAGACTTTTTACGTAGGGTGGGCACTTGGTAAGGCAGCAAGAACCTACTAGTCAGATCTTACCTTTCTTTCCATATAGTTTCTCAACCCAAAGGATTAAAGCAACTCTTTATAGTCTCTATAACATAACCAACACCAACACTTGTGTTGTCTTCATTTTGAGTCCAACTCATCCAAATAGTATAACACTTGTCAATTTGTCAAAGACTACTGGATGAAGTATTCATGTTGTTTATGAATAGTAAAGTAGAATACCAATGCAAACAAATGTCCAAAGACACTTGGCTTAATCTGCCAACCTTCACTTACACCCACACTATGGTGTTTAGCCTACCATACAGGAATGTAAATGCTTAAAAGTAAATGACATGTATGTAAATGACTTAATGTAAGTGCAAAAAGTAAAGAAAGCTGTAAAGGTTACTATAGCAACAGACAGAAACGAAATGACATGTAACTAAAAGATTGCAATTGAAATGTAAAAGTACTTGGTAACAAAGCTTAGGCCAAGCTTTGTTCCAGTAGAAGCTGAGTACAAAAGAAAGACAACCTAAACTATTTATACTAGAAACAAGGAATCAAAAGATGCTTAAAAAGTACAAAAGTGGTTAACCCCAATGGGTAGTAACCAAGCATCTAAGTACAATACAAGTAGAGTAAAAAGGCAATCTTAGGGAGCATCCTCAGGGGCATCTTCAGGGGCATCTTCAGGGTTGACTTCTGCCCAAGAGTGTACCATAAGATGCCTGAGATCTTTCTTCAAAATACCCGTCCAATTTGATTGAGCCAAGCCTGCCAATATCACTGTTGTAGCATCCCCTACTGTAGCAACATAGAAATCAGCAAAAATTCACCGAAAAGATAGGATTTTTCCATAAACTACATCTTAGCTCCATTCTAAAGAAAAGGTGTAAAATAAGACTAAAAGACTCAATATCTAATTGGGAAAGATGTAAAATAAGGTAAAATAAAGTCCTAAATGGGTATAAAAGTGTATATAAATACACACTTATCACACCCCTACACTTGAACTGTTGCTTGTCCCCAAGCAACTAAAATGACAACTAAGAATGACTCAAATGAGAAATTGAAAACAATTTAAAGGGTGAAAATGAAAATAAACAGTTTATAAGATTTAGAAACCAAAACAGGACCATAGCCTAGCATAATTCTGTGTCCATCCCTCATCATTCTCTCAATTCCATAAGCCAATAACTTATTTCCTATTGTTAGACATCAAGGCCTTGTAAATTTAGAATCTTTAGGACTTTTTTGGGTGATTTGGATTTGTAGCACATGGTATTCTTTCAGCCTTCAATTCTTCATTTGTAATGCACAAGCAGTGCTTATATGCTATGCATATTTTATCTGCTTTGACTTTGGATACCACTGATTCATCCTTTATTTGTTTGAATTTTTTTTGGAGCAATTTTCTGCCCTATAAGCTGTCTTTGTGCTCATGAATCAGTGTACCCCTCCCCCATACTTGATATTGTCAATGTCCCCATTGAGATCAGTAATCTTTATGGCTTAAGGGTGCAAAGGGTATAAGTTGCTTGTGTATGTGAAAGAATGGCCTAAATCACTTTCTAAAAATACAAGGATGTCTAGTTGCTTCCCAGGTGGATGAGCATGGTTCTAGCTTTGAGGACTGAAAAAGGATGTGTATCGTCAAAATTACCATGGGATGTGGTTTGTGATGGTGCAAATCTCATAAGACTCAAAAACTGAAAGACTTAACAAATTCCCAGACTCTAAAAACTAAAAATTAGAAAAATAAAAACTACTTATGGAGCTAAGGTATAGAAATGGACCTTCCTACTCTTTGGGAGTAGGTTTTGCTGCAGCACTGGGGATGAACTTCTCTGCCTCCTGCAGCAACTCCTCTGGATATGGTCCAATGCTTGCGTACTCCTCTGGATTCTTTGTTGCCCACTTGCTTTCTATGACCCCCTCTCTTACCATTTGGTAGTGCATGTGTAGATTAGTGAGTTTTCTTGCATGTTGCTCAGCCTTATCCTGTTTTTCCAAACAGGCCAACACTTTCTTCTCACTGTCAGCAATCTTGGCCTCCATTTCTCTCTTTTGGTTGGTCATGAGGGTCATCCACATCAGGTCCCTCTCTTGCAGTTTGTTCAAGAGAGTTTCCTGGTTCCTTGCAATTTGGGTGGCTAGGTATACGAACGATTGGGTTTCCAGCTTCTCTGTTATTGGGACTGATTGGGGGATCTTTGGTGGTTGTGATGGTTTTGAACTACCTACAGCAGTTGCTGCAGCGGCCAGGACTGATGCTGCAGCAATGGCATTCTTCCTCATTGCCTTCTCTGCATTCCTCTTCACTCTCTTAACTGTCAAGGCTTCTATCACGGCCTTCCCTGAGACAATCTCATCAGTGGGAAGAGATTTTACCTTGGCTCTGTTGAGCAAGGAGTTGATCAGTGATGGATGCCAAAGATCACCCTTGACCTTTTCCACACAGGACTTGATGCTTTTGCTCACCACTTCCCCCACGCTGAACTTTTTACCACCCATGATACAGTAGAGGAGTATCATTCTCTCAAAGGTTAGGCTAGTATCATGGGTTGTGGGCTAAAGTGTATACCTCAGGAAGTAGAACCAAACATTGACCTCGGGAAGTAGGTCTCTGCTATGCATGGTTCTGAACATCCTATTCTTCCATGTAGTTCTAGGTTGAGCAAGGGTGCTCAACACCTTCTTGGCCTCTTCTTTAGTGGCCTTTTCCATCAATTTCCTGTAGTCATTTGAGGCAGGGGACACTATACCAAACATGTTGTCAATGGTATGAGGATCATAAGACACATCAGTGCCCTTTACCTGCAGAGTTTGGCTTATGGATGCAGCAACCTTTGCATAGAATTCCCTGATGAGGGAGAGGTTGTATCCACTTGGTACTGCACAGAACAGCTCCCATCCCAGCTTTTTGATGGTGTTGGCGATGAAAGGATAGTCCCTTAAAACTTTTGGACTAAATCCCTTGTCTGCTAAAGCTTCTTTGGCGGCAAGAGTGCCAAATTGCTCATAAGCCTCTTTGCAGCTGAAAGTTCCAAAAGAGGTGTTCTCTCTTCTGGATTTGTTTTGGTTGGATGATGGTGAAGGGGTACCTTCTTCTGCTTCACACTCCCTTTCTTGGGAGTCTTCATCCAGTCAATTAATGGAATGGTTTCATCTTCTGCCGTTGTTGCAGCAATCTCAGCATTGCTCACAGCAACATCTTCATCACTGCTATCATCAAACTCAGAACTCTCCTCCTCTGAGCTCTCTTCTTCCTCCTTAGCCTCTGCAATCTTCCCCTTCCCTTTCTTGTCAACCATGGTCTTCCTCATCATCATCTATTCCTTCTTGGTCATAATCACAGTCTCCTGTTCATGAGGCTGTGATTGTCCAGACATGGTCATCTCTGGATTGGCTTTAGGAATGACATTTTCACTTTGCACAGATGGTGCTTTGGTGGTTGATGGATTAGGATCAGTAGTAGGATTATTGGGTTTTGTTGGGGTTTCTCCTATAATGCAGGCTATTGCAGCCTCTGCCTCATCAAGTGGGTTTGATGTTTTAGGAGTGTGTTGAGATGGGTTTTCAGAATGGGTATGTTGAGGGATAGGAGTAAGTGGGAATCGACCACCAAGCAGCAATATTTGTGGGATTTCATTGGTAGGAGATTGAGGTTCTTTGTTGATGTCAATGGTGAGGGATTTGTGGCTAGCAGATGTAGAAGAAACAGAGTTTGATGAGGTGTGAGTGATAGGTTGCTTACTGGCCTCATCATCCCCTGTTTTCAGCTTCTTCAATGGCGGATTGCTTGGAGAAGATGATTGAGATTTTTCCTTAGCTTTTGACTCAGTGGATGGCTTCTTGCTTGATTCCATGTCGATGCTCTGATTCCTGGCACTTCTTCTTCTTTCTCGATCACTTTCTGGCCTCAAGGTCTTTCTGGCTTGAGTCTTCAACCTCCCCATAATAACGAATTTAAGTCTCCTCTGTAAAACCACTATTTAAGATGCAACTTGCAAACAAAACAATGAACATTTTAAAGGGTTAGGGGCTGATCGTGGATTGATTTGTTAGAAATAAACCGAATGGAAGTTGAATAGTGTTATTTAGTTCAAATCTAACTAGGGTTAATTAGACATTACTTTAAGTACTCAATAGATTTATGGGAACTTAAAACAATTGATGCCTTTCTGCTATTTGGACAGCTTTGAGGAGCATCTTTGCAGAAAAAATAACTTTTTCGGCTGCTTAGACTGTTGGGGTTTTGGTTGCAGAATGTTGTAGCAACATGAATGTTGTTGTAGCCCTGAACCTTTTCCAACAATTTTGTAAACCTTGAAAACTTCATGTTTTAAAACAGAAACAAAAACTAAACCACTATATTTACATATTTACAACATGGATAGGCTTTTTCAAGCCTCTGAGATCACATCTAGGATTGAGAGAGTTGTACCACAGATGTGGTACCAATGGAGTTGGTTGTTGCAGCTTCATGATAGGACTTTACTCTTTGACCATTCACTTTGAAAATGGATCCATTGTTGGGGTCAATGAGTTTAACCACTCCATAAGGATGGACTTTATGAACATCAAATGGCCCTGTCCACTTGGATCTTAATTTTCCTGAAAAAAGTTTCAGCCTAGAGTTAAATAGTAAAACCTTTTGGCCAGCTACAATTTCTCTTGGTGAGATCCTCTTATCATGCCATTTTTTGGTTTTATCTTTGTAAATTTTGGCATTTTCATAAGAGTGATCTCTCAACTCTTCAAGCTCATTAATCTGTAGCTTCCTTCTTTCTCCTGCAGCATTAAGACACAAATTTAACTCCTTCAAAGCCCAAAAGACTTTGTGTTCTAGTTCAAGTGGTAGATGGCATGCTTTCCCAAAAACTAACTTATATGGGGACATTCCAATGGGTGTCTTATAGGCAGTCCTATAACCCTATAAAGCATCATCAAGCTTGAAGGACCAATCCTTCCTTGTTGACTTTACCACTTTCTCTAGAATGCTCTTAATCTCTCTGTTGGAAAGTTCTGCTAAACCATTAGTTTGAGGGTGATAAGTTGTTGCTACCCTATGGTTTATATTATACTTTTCCAGAACTCCTTTCATCATGTTATTCACAAAGTGGGTACCCTCATCACTGATCATGGCTCTAGGGGTGCCAAACCTTGTGAATATGTGCTTATGCAAAAACTTAACCACAGTCTTGGCATCATTGGTGTGACAGGCTGTGGCTTCTACCCATTTGGATACATAATCCACAGCCACTAATATGTATTGATTGTTTCCAGACATGCGAAATGGACCCATGAAGTCAATTCCCCATACATCAAAGATTTCTACTTCAAGAATGCCATTGAGGGGCATTTCATGTCTTTGGGATATGGATCCAACCCTTTGACACTCATTGCACCTCTTCACAAAATTATCAGCATCTTGGAAGAGTGTTGGCCAGAAAAACCCAGATTGAAGAACCTTGGCTGCAGTTCTTTGGCCACCAAAGTGGCCACCATATGCAGCAGCATGACAATGCTGCAGCACTGTAGGCACTTCCTGTTGAGGTATGCACCTCCTTAGGATCTGGTCAGCCCCTACTTTAAACAGAAAGGGGTCATCCCAAATATAGTTCTTAGAATCATGGATTAGCTTCTTCTTTTGGCCTTTGTTTAGCTCTGGTGGAATGATCCCAACAGCCAAGAAGGGGCTGTATGATGCTGCAGCATCAAGAGCTGCTCATCAGGGAACTTTTCATTAATTCCACCAGTGCTTGACTCTCCTTTTTCTAACCTGGACAAGTGATCAGCAACTTGATTGTTCACCCCTTTTCTATCTACTATTTCAATCTCAAACTCTTGAAGCAAAAGAACCCGCCTTATTAACCTTGGTTTGGCATCTTTTTTGGAAATCAAATACTTGATGGCTGCATGGTCAGTGTGAACAATGACCTTAGTACCCATTAAGTATGATCTAAAATTTTCAAATGCAAAAACCACAGCCAAAAGTTCGTTCTCAGTGGTTGTGTAGTTTATTTGGGCTTCATTTAGAGTTTTACTGGAATAGTAGATTGGGTGGAAAATCTTGTTATCAACTTGGCCTAAAAAAGCACCAACTGCCCAATCACTTGCATCACACATAAGTTTAAATGGTTTTGTCCAATCAGGAGTAACAACAATAGGGGCAGAAATCAGTGCTTTCTTCAAAGTGTTGAAAGCAGATTTACACTCCTTGTTAAAATCAAATGGTTGGTCATGCTGATGTAATAAACAGAGGGGTTTGGAAATTTTTGAAAAACCTTTTATAAACCTCCTATAAAATCCAGCATGTCCAAGAAAACTTCTTATACCTTTAACATTTTTGGGCTCAGGTAGACTCTCAATGACTTCTAGTTTGGCCTTGTCTACCTCTATTCCCCTTTTTGAAATTACATGACCCAAAACAATGCCTTCCTTCACCATGAAATGACATTTTTCCCAGTTTAGAACTAGATCAGTCTCCTCACATCTCTTAAGGCTTTGTTCTAAGTTTTTCAAACAATCCTCATAGGAAGATCCATAGACAGAAAAGTCATCCATGAAAATCTCCATAGAGGTTTCCAACATATCAGAGAAGATGGACATCATGCAACTCTGAAATGTGGCTGGTGCATTGCACAATCCAAAGGGCATCCTCCTAAAGGCAAAGGTACCATAAGGGCAAGTGAAAGTTGTTTTCTCTTGGTCCTCAGGTGCTATAGCAATCTGGTTATACCCTGAATAGCCATCTAAAAACAATAGTATTCTTTTCCAGCTAGTCTATCCAACATTTGGTCTATGAATGGCAAAGGGAAATGGTCTTTGTGGGTTGCTTTGTTAAGCTTCCTATAGTCCATACAAATCCTCCACCCTAACACTATTCTGGTTGGGATTAGCTCATTCTTTTCATTTTCTACCACAGTGACACCCCTCTTCTTTGGAACACACTGGACAGGACTTACCCAATTACTACTTGCTATAGGGTAAATGATTCCAGCATCAAGCCACTTTAGGAATTCTTTCTTGACCACTTCTTTCATTACAGGGTTCAATCTCCTTTGAGGCTCTACAGAGGTAAAGTCCTTGTCTTCCAAGATTATCTTGTGTTGACAAATGGATGGACTTATACCTTTAAGGTCAGAGATGGTCCAACCTATGGCTTTGGTGTGAGATTGAAGCATTTTAACTAGATGCTTCTCTTGCTCAGCTTCCAAAGAAGTTGAGATGATCACAGGTAGCTTACTGTCCTCCCCCAAGAATGCATACTTAAGGTGGGAAGGTAATTGCTTCAACTCCAGATCTGGTGGTGCTTCTATTGATGGTAAAGGGGTTTTGTGTGTGGGCTCTTCTTCCAAAAGCTCAAATGTTGCAGCTTGTTGCATCAACTCACTAC
This sequence comes from Saussurea involucrata, assembly GCA_033807775.1. Lineage (NCBI taxonomy): Eukaryota > Viridiplantae > Streptophyta > Magnoliopsida > Asterales > Asteraceae > Saussurea > Saussurea involucrata. The sequence goes on from CM066323.1 coordinate 36,169,121, forward strand.
TGTTCAAAGTACTATCCTCCTCACTGTCACTATCCTCAAGTTCTTCCAACTGCTCACTTTTTGTTCCTAAAATCTCTTCTAAGGCTCCCTCATGACACATTGATTCAATGGTGCCTAGCATAGAACACATCTCAACTTCATCAGGATGTTTCATGGAATTGAAAACATTGAAAGTAACATCCTGGTCGTTCACTCTCATGGTCAACTCTCCCTTTTGGACATCAATGATGGTTCTACCAGTGGCAAGGAAAGGTCTTCCTAAGAGTAAAGGTATATCCTAATCTGCTTCAAAGTCAAGGATTATGAAATCAGCTGGGAAGATGAACTTATCTACTTGTACCAAAACATCCTCTATTTTTCCCTTAGGATATGCTATGGTTCTGTCTGCCAACTGTAGAGTTACAGTGGTTGGTCTAGCCTCTCCTATCCCTAGATTTTTTAAAATGGATAAGGGCATAAGGTTTATGCTAGCACCAAGGTCACATAGAGCATTTCCTATATGCTTCCCACCTATTGAACAGGGAATTGTAAAACTCCCAGGGTCTTTCATTTTAGGGGGAAGTCTATTGGTAACAAGGGCACTGCATCCTTTTGTAAGGGCAACAGTTTCATACTCAGTGAGTTTATTTTTCTTACTCAAGATATCCTTCAAAAATTTGGCATAGCTAGGCATATTTTCACTAGCTTCTACCAATGGGATGTTAATGTGCAATTGCTTGAATACATCCATAAACTTCTTAAACAGAACCTCCTCCTGTTGATTCCTCAACCTCTGTGGGTAAGGAATGTAAGGTGGGACAGGAGCAATCACTGCCTTCTTAGGATTTGGTATGGGTTGAACAGAGGGTTTTTTTTACTTCTATTGGTTTGTCAGGTGCTGCAGCAACAGGATCTGATGGTGTTAGATCTGCGGCAGTATCTTTCTTCCTTGTATTGGGGCTCACCTCACTTGGAAAGAGTAATGGAAAGTCAGACTTAGGTGGTATAGTCACAGCTTCTTCAATCACCACTAGTTCAAGAACAACAGTGGGTGTTGCTACAGCAATAGGTGGTGTTGCTATAGCACTCTTCTCAGTGATGGGTTGTATAACAGTCTTCTGTTCTTTTGGACCACTGTTAATTAAGTCCTTTCCACTCCTTAAACTAATAGCTTTCACTTGTTCTTTGACCACATTCCTAGGGACTTCAGTATCACTAGGTAATGTTCCATTTGGTCTATGTCTCAACTCTATGGCCATTTGTCCTATTTGAGTCTCCAAATTCTTGATGGTAGCATTTTGGTGATTCATAGCTGAAGTGGTATGGTTTATAAAACCTTTCAGCACAGCTTCCAAGGAAGCTGGTTGTTCACCTTGCTGGTTAGGAGACTTTTGGTAGGCAGGTGGACCTTGTTGATACTGACCTTGTTGGTTTGGTTGAAAATTTTGCTTTTGATCTTTCGCAGCTGGTGGATTCAAATATGGGTTGTGCTAAGAAAAATTAGGATGCTTTTTCCAACTGGAGTTGTAAGTGTTACCAAACTGATTAGGTCTATTGTGGATGTAGTTCACAGATTCAACATTTAGGCTGCATTGGTCAAAAGTATGACCTTCACCACAGTACACACACTGAACTGGTAGGAACTCAGAGACAGATGTTGCAGCAACAGTACTAGCAGCTGGAGCATTCATGTTTTGCAACATGGTGTTCATGGCTGTTAACTGAGCAGTTAAAGCAGTAATAGGATCTGTTCCAGTGGTTCCCACAGTTGGTCTGAGTACAATTGCTCTGGGATCTATCACTGACCACTATTGTTGGCATTTTTTCCTAAAATGTTGTAACCATCATTGTAGGTACTAGAGATAAAGGCTCCACCTGCAGTAGCATCAAGCATTTGCTTTGCTGACAAATCAAGACCATTGTAAAAGGTCTCGAGTTGTATGCAGTATGGAATGCCATGATGTGGGCATTTCCTTAGTAACTCTTTATACCTCTCCCAAGCATCAGGAACTGCCTCTCTATCCAATTGTTTAAATTGACAAATTTCATTTCTAAATTGGGCATTCCTGGTTGGGGGAAAGTATTTTCTTAAAACAATTTCAGCCATTTCATTCCAAGTTGTGATTGAATCAGGAGCTAAAGAATTTTACCAAGCTTTGGCTCTATCCCTTAAAGACCATGGAAATAACTTTAGCCTTAAGGCTTCAACAGATACTCCACCAAGGTGAAAAGAGTCAGTGAGCTCCATAAAATTCTTTAGGTGCAAATGTGGATCCTCGGTAAGGAGTCCAGCAAATTGACCATTTGTTTGTAACATGTGAAACATAATAGGCTTAAGCTCAGATTGGTCACCCTCAACATTGGGCCTACGTATTCTTGTGTGCATCTGGGCAAGCATAGGAATAGCATAGTCCATGATGCCACCATTTCTTGAGTTAGCAAGCCTAATGACTTCCTCCTCAGGGTTGGGTTATGGTGCTGCCATTTCAGCAGGAGTAGCAGGGTCCTGAAGCAAAGTTCTTTGTACCCTTCTTCTCCTTCTGAAAGTTCTCTCAATATCAGGATCAAGATCAAACACAGCCCCGTGAGGTAGTCTTGGCATAAACCACAAAAACACAGATTGTAAAAATCAACTTTTCAAACAACTTAAAGTAACTTTCTTTGGCAAAAGTCCTCGGCAGCGGCGCCAAAAACTTGGTGTGGGTGAAATGCAACCCTAAAAAGGCTACAGCAACTAGCAACCCATGCAAGTATACATGTCTTACTAGTGTCGTCCAAAGCAAGTAATAATGGTAAGTAATACCAGATATCGTACCTCATGGACTTTCAAAGCAACAAGAGTAACAACAAGTTGGTTTTCAAAGCAGGGTTTTGGTAACAAGATTTTTAGTAACTGAAAGCAAAGTACTGAAAGATGATAACAAGAAATTAAAGATAGTATGGGTGTAAGATCAGGTTGGATTTGGGCTAACAAAGTGCTCAGGGCATTGCTATAGCAAACACCAAGGTGTTGCAGCAAAGACTCCTGCAATACTACTGAATTGAATGGCCTTCCAAGGGAAGTTCATATTAGACTTTTTACGTAGGGTGGGCACTTGGTAGGGCAGCAAGAACCTACTAGTCAGATCTTACCTTTCTTTCCATATAGTTTCTCAACCCAAAGGATTAAAGCAACTCTTTATAGTCTCTATAACATAACCAACACCAACACTTGCGTTGTCTCCATTTTAAGTCCAACTCATCCAAATAGAATAACACTTGTCAATTTGTCAAAGACTATTGGATGAAGTATTCATGTTGTTTATGAATAGTAAGGCAGAATACCAATGCAAACAAATGTCCAGAGACACTTGGCTTAATCTGCTAACCTTCACTTACACCCACACTATGGTGTTTAGCCTACCATACTGGAATGTAAATGCTTAAAAGTAAATAACATGTATGTAAATGACTTAATGTAAGTGCAGAAACTAAAGAAAGCTGTAAAGGTTGCTATAGCAACAGACAGAAATGAAATGACATGTAACTAAAAGATTGCAATTGAAATGTAAAAGTACTTGGTAACAAAGCTTAGGACAAGTTTTGTTCCAGTAGAAGCTGAGTACAAAAGAAAGACAACCTAATGATGGTTTTCTCCATGATGGTTTTCTCCATGTAAAAGTACTTGGAGCTCCATGATGGTTTTCTCCATGTTGTTCATATTGTAGTTGAGTATAAACAACTCGATTGAACTAGTCAGCGAGTTTAGGATAAAATCCGTGGCAAGCTCCTGACTTATGGGAAAACCAAGACGCTCCAGCTGATCAATGTACGACTTCATTTTGAGAACGTGTACACCGACGCTGCTTCCCGGGGCCATTTTGCTGCCCACCAGAGATTTGACAGTGTTAAACCGCTCTTGCCTTGCCTGCTGTTGGAACATGTCCCTCAGCTGGTTAATCATGTCAAACGCCCCAAGGCTTTCCATACCCTTTTGGAGTTCAGGTGCCATAGTCGCTAACATGAGGCAAGCGGCCTCGTTTGATTCGGTCAGACGTTTTTCGTACTCTTCCCGAATCGCCCGAGATGCTCCGTTTTGTGGTGCCTCAGGGAGGGGTTCCTCTATGGCCCTTTGATTATTTTCCATCCTGAGTACGATTCTTCGGTTGCGAAGCCGGTCCATAAAGTTCAAGTCCGTGAGCTTTTCCTTCTCGAGGAGCCCTTTCAAACAGAAGTTTGAAATAGATGAATTCATGTTGTTGTTTGACATCTATCAAAGTAGAAATAAAATATTTTAGTGATCTGAATTTAGTAATTCTTTTTAAAATAATTACCAAAAAGTTTTAAATAAACAATTATACTTAACAAGGCTAAGATCCATATTTTACTTGTAGCTACGACGGGTATACCGCAGATCGCAATTAGAAGCTATTTAGGTAGGTAACAATTTTACCAATTTCAATCTCTATGAAATTCTTAGATCCTTGCGGGATTCGTTGACATCCATTATGTCATTTGGCATGTTTAATCCCTTCAACGCTAATCCTTTCTTGTGACGGGTATGCCGCGGATCACAAGTCTAGATTGTAAACCCCAATGGGTAATAACCAAGCATCTAAGTACAATACAAGTAGAGTAAAAAGGCTATCTTAGGGAGCATCCTCAGGGGCATCTTCAGGGGCATCTTCAGGGTTGACTTCTGCCCAAGAGTGTACCATAATATGCCTGAGATCTTTCTTCAAAATACTCGTCCAATTTGATTGAGCCAAGCCTGCCAATATCACTGCTGTAGCATCCCCGGCTATAGCAACATAGAAATCAGCAAAAAATCACCAAAAAGATAGGATTTTTCCATAAACTACATCTTAGCTCCATTCTAAAGAAAATGTGTAAAATAAGACTAAAAGACTCAATATCTAATTGGGAAAGATGTAAAATAAGGTAAAATAAAGTCCTAAATGGGTATAAAAGTGTATATAAATACACACTTATCACCCATTTACACCCAACTATTTTAAGGCCAGACGTTTGATCAACCAAGTCCCAGACTTGATTATCATACATGGATTGGATCTCGTCTTCCATAGCCTCCTTCCATTTAGCAGAATCTGGACCTGCCATGGCTTCCTAATAGCTGGTAGGTTCATCAAGCTCTACCAGTGACTCATCACCATCAGAAATAAGTAAACTATATCTTTCAGGTGCCTGACGTACTCTATCAGACCTGCGAACAGGTGGTGGTTGAATGTCAGATTGTCCATCATCTTCAGGCTGTACAACCTTTTGATGAGAACTAGTGCCAACATCGGATTCCTTGTTGGTTGATTCTTGAACTTCTTCAAGATCAATTCGGCTCCCACTGGCATCTTTGGACATCAGTTCCCTCTCAAGGAAGACTGCCCTTCTAGCAACAAATACTTTGTTCTCAGAAGGTTTGTAAAACAAATATCCAAAGGATCCAGTAGGATATCCAACAAAATAACACTTCTCTGATCTAGGTTCTAATTTGTCTTGAGATTCACGACGAACGTAAGCCTCGCAACCCCAGATTTTTAAATATGCTAGTGAAGGAACTCTTCCACTCCATATTTCAGATGGTGTCTTGGAAACCTTTTTGGTTGGAATGAGGTTAAGGACCTTTGCTGCAGTTTCTAGGGCATAACCCTAGAAACTGATCGGAAGCGTAGTGCGACTCATCATACAACGAACCATATCTAACAATGTTCGGTTTCTCCTCTCGGATACACCATTGTGTTGTGGTGTCCCGGGTGGAGTTAATTGTGAGATAATCCCACAATTCCTTAGATGATCGCTAAATTCTAGACTAAAATACTCACCACCTCTATCAGATCTGAGGAACTTAATCTTTTTATTCAATTGATTCTCTACTTCGTTTTGGAATGTCTTGAACACCTCAAAGGTTTCAGACTTATGTTTAATCAAATAAACATATCCATATCTACTGAAATCATCAGTAAATGTAACGAAGTATCTTTCATCGTGTCTTGTGGGTGATCTGAACGGTCCACACACATCAGTGTGTATGAGGTCCAACAGATCTTTGCCCCGTTCATAGGTTCCTGTGAATGGTGCTTTTGTCATCATCACTAGTAAACATAATTCGCATTCATCATAAGATGTTTGATCAAATGATTCCAAAATCCCATCCGCTTAGAGTTTGGCGATGCGTTTCTTATTAATGTGGCCAAGACGACAGTGCCACACATACGTCTTATCCAAACCATTTTTGGATGAAGTCGAATCAATATTAAGGATTGAACTGTTATTGTTTCTTAGGCTGATGGTGGTTTCACAGATGCCATTACAAGGACTAGCCTTAAAATAAAGCAACTCATTTTTAAACACAAGTATTGATCCATCATTAAATACAAAATTAAAACCATCATCATATAAAGCCTTAAAAGAAATAATGTTTCTGGCCATTTCGGCCGAGTAGCAAACATTTAATAAAACCACAGATAGACCGGATTCAAAAGTAAGCTCATAATTCCCAATCTTATTAACTGGAGCAACATGCTTGTTCCCCATGATTAGGTCGAGCTCTCCGCGACTTAGCTTCCTACTTCCTTTTAGTCCCTGCACATTAGTACAAATGTGAGTACCCCATCCTGTGTCCAATACCCAGGAATTAGAAGCAGAAGTACTGTGGAGTTCAATCATATACAAACCTGAAGGTTCGGCCATACCCTTGGCCTTGAGCTCTTTCAGCTCCTTCAGATATGTTGGACAGCTACGCCTCCAGTGTCCTTTCTCCCCGCAGTGGAAACATATTGCATTCTCAGGAGTTTTCGATTGAGGAATCTCAGAGTTAGCCTTACCCTTGCCTTTGAACTTAGGGTTGGTGTTGGGCTGGCCAACTTTGCCTTTCCCTTTGCTCTTTGGGGGGTTTGGCTTCTTTTCTTTGACTCCTCCTTCCCTGATGGCCAGTACGGGAGCAGCAGGCTTACCTTTGGCCATGTTAGACTCGGCGGTCTTTAACATACCATGGAGCTCCATGATGGTTTTCTCCATGTTGTTCATATTGTAGTTGAGTATAAACAACTCGATTGAACTAGTCAGCGAGTTTAGGATAAAATCCGTGGCAAGCTCCTGACTCATGGGAAAACCAAGACGCTCCAGCTGATCAATGTACGACTTCATTTTGAGAACGTGTACACCGACGCTGCTTCCCGGGGCCATTTTGCTGCCCACCAGAGATTTGACAGTGTTAAACCGCTCTTGCCTTGCCTGCTGTTGGAACATGTCCCTCAGCTGGTTAATCATGTCAAACGCCCCAAGGCTTTCCATGCCCTTTTGGAGTTCAGGTGCCATAGTCGCTAACATTAGGCAAGCGGCCTCGTTTGATTCGATCAGACGTTTTTCGTACTCTTCCCGAATCGCCCGAGATGCTCCGTTTTGTGGTGCCTCAGGGAGGGGTTCCTCTATGGCCCTTTGCTTATTTTCCATCCTGAGTACGATTCTCCGGTTGCGAAGCCGGTCCATGAAGTTCAAGTCCGTGAGCTTTTCCTTCTCGAGGAGCCCTTTCAAACAGAAGTTTGAAATAGATGAATTCGTGTTGTTGTTTGACATCTATCAAAGTAGAAATAAAATATTTTAGTGATCTGAATTTAGTAATTCTTGTTAAAATAATTACCCAAAAGTTTTAAATAAACAATTATACTTAACAAGGCTAAGATCCATATTTTACTTGTAGCTACGACGGGTATACCGCAGATCGCAATTAGAAGCTATTTAGGTAGGTAACAATTTTACCAATTTCAATCTCTATGAAATTCTTAGATCCTTGCGGGATTCGTTGACATCCATTATGTCATTTGGCATGTTTAATCCCTTCAGCGCTAATCCTTTCTTGTGACGGGTATGCCGCGGATCACAAGTCTAGATTGTAAACCCCAATGGGTAATAACCAAGCATCTAAGTACAATACAAGTAGAGTAAAAAGGCTATCTTAGGGAGCATCCTCAGGGGCATCTTCAGGGTTGACTTCTGCCCAAGAGTGTACCATAAGATGCCTGAGATCTTTCTTCAAAATACCCGTCCAATTTGATTGAGCCAAGCCTGCCAATATCACTGTTGTAGCATCCCCTGCTATAGCAACATAGAAATCAGCAAAAAATCACCAAAAAGATAGGATTTTTCCATAAACTACATCTTAGCTCCATTCTAAATAAAAGGTGTAAAATAAGACTAAAAGACTCAATATCTAATTGGGAAAGATGTAAAATAAGGTAAAATAAAGTCTTAAATGGGTATAAAAGTGTATATAAATACACACTTATCACCCATTTACAACCAACTATTTTAAGGCCAGACGTTTAATCAACCAAGTCCCAGACTTGATTATCATACATGGATTGGATCTCGTCTTCCATAGCCTCCTTCCATTTAGCAGAATTTGGGCCTGCCATGGCTTCCTAATAGCTGGTAGGTTCATCAAGCTCTACCAGTGACTCATCACCATCAGAAATGAGTAAACTATATCTTTCAGGTGCCTGACGTACTCTATCAGACCTGCGAACAGGTGGTGGTTGAATGTCAGATTGTCCATCATCTTCAGGTTGTACAACCTTTTGATGAGAACTAGTGCTAACATCGGATTCCTTGTTGGTTGATTCTTGAACTTCTTCAAGATCAATTCGGCTCCCACTGGCATCTTTGGACATCAGTTCCCTCTCAAGGAAGACTGCCCTTCTAGCAACAAATACTTTGTTCTCAGAAGGTTTGTAAAACAAATATCCAAAGGATCCAGTAGGATATCCAACAAAATAACACTTCTCTGATCTAGATTCTAATTTGTCTTGAGATTCACGACGAACGTAAGCCTCGCAACCCCAGATTTTTAAATATGCTAGTGAAGGAACTCTTCCACTCCATATTTCAGATGGTGTCTTGGAAACCTTTTTGGTTGGAATGAGGTTCAGGACCTTTGCTGCAGTTTCTAGGGCATAACCCCAGAAACTGATCGGAAGCGTAGTGCGACTCATCATACAACGAACCATATCTAACAATGTTCGGTTTCTCCTCTCGGATACACCATTGTGTTGTGGTGTCCCGGGTGGAGTTAATTGTGAGATAATCCCACAATTCCTTAGATGATCGCTAAATTCTAGACTAAAATACTCACCACCTCTATCAGATCTGAGGAACTTAATCTTTTTATTCAATTGATTCTCTACTTCGTTTTGGAATGTCTTGAACACCTCAAAGGTTTCAGACTTATGTTTAATCAAATAAACATATCCATATCTACTGAAATCATCAGTAAATGTAACGAAGTATCTTTCATCGTGTCTTGTGGGTGATCTGAACGGTCCACACACATCAGTGTGTATGAGGTCCAACAGATCTTTGCCCCGTTCATAGGTTCCTGTGAATGGTGCTTTTGTCATCTTCCCTAGTAAACAAGATTCGCATTCATCATAAGATGTTTGATCAAATGATTACAAAATCCCATCCGCTTAGAGTTTGGCGATGCGTTTCTTATTAATGTGGCCAAGACGACAGTGCCACACATACGTCTTATCCAAACCATTTTTGGATGAAGTCGAATCAATATTAAGGATTGAACTGTTATTGTTTCTTAGGCTGATGGTGGTTTCACAGATGCCATTACAAGGACTAGCCTTAAAATAAAGCAACTCATTTTTAAACACAAGTATTGATCCATCATTAAATACAAAATTAAAACCATCATCATATAAAGCCTTAAGAGAAATAATGTTTCTGGCCATTTCGGCCGAGTAGCAAACATTTAATAAAACCACAGATAGACCGGATTCAAAAGTAAGCTCATAATTCCCAATCTTATTAACTGGATCAACATGCTTGTTCCCCATGATTAGGTCGAGCTCTCCGCGACTTAGCTTCCTACTTCCTTTTAGTCCCTGCACATTAGTACAAATGTGAGTACCCCATCCTGTGTCCAATACCCAGGAATTAGAAGCAGAAGTACTGTGGAGTTCAATCATATACATACCTGAAGGTTCGGCCATACCCTTGGCCCTGAGCTCTTTCAGCTCCTTCAGATATGTTGGACAGATACGCCTCCAGTGTCCTTTCTCCCCGCAGTGGAAACATATTGCATTCTCAGGAGTTTTCGATTGAGGAATCTCAGAGTTAGCCTTACCCTTGCCTTTGAACTTAGGGTTGGTGTTGGGCTGGCCAACTTTGCCTTTCCCTTTGCCCTTTGGGGGGTTTGGCTTCTTCTTTTTGACTCCTCCTTCCCTGATGGCCAGTACGGGAGCAGCAGGCTTACCTTTGGCCATGTTAGACTCAGCGGTCTTTAACATACCATGGAGCTCCATGATGGTTTTCTCCATGTTGTTCATATTGTAGTTGAGTATAAACGACTCGAATGAACTAGTCAGCGAGTTTAGGATAAAATCCGTGGCAAGCTCCTGACTCATGGGAAACCAAGACGCTCCAGCTGATCAATGTACGACTTCATTTTGAGAACGTGTACACTGACGCTGCTTCCCGGGGCCATTTTGCTGCCCACCAGAGATTTGACAGTGTCAAACCGCTCTTGCCTTGCCTGCTGTTGGAACATGTCCCTCAGCTGGTTAATCATGTCAAACGCCCCAAGGATTTCCATACCCTTTTAGAGTTCAGGTGCCATGGTCGCTAACATGAGACAAGCGGCCTCGTTTGATTCGGTCGGATGTTTTTCGTACTCTTCCCGAATCGCCCGAGATGCTCCGTTTTGTGGTGCCTCAGGGAGGGGTTCCTCTATGGCCCTTTGCTTATTTTCCATCCTGAGTACAATTCTCAGGTTGCGAAGCCAGTCCATGAAGTTCAAGCCCGTGAGCTTTTCCTTCTCGAGGAGCCCTTTCAAACAGAAGTTTGAAATAGATGAATTCGTGTTGTTGTTTGACATCTATCAAAGTAAAAATAAAATATTTTAGTAATCTGAATTTAGTAATTCTTGTTAAAATAATTACCCAAAAGTTTTAAATAAACAATTATACTTAACAAGGCTAAGATCCATATTTTACTTGTAGCTACGACGGGTATACCGCATATCGCAATTAGAAGCTATTTAGGTAGGTAACAATTTTACCAATTTCAATCTCTATGAAATTCTTAGATCCTTGCGGGATTCGTTGACATCCATTATGTCATTTGGCATGTTTAATCCTTCAACGCTAATCCTTTCTTGTGACGGGTATGCCGCGGATCACAAGTCTAGATTGTAAACCGTCCATGATAAAACACGTGATATCTGACCCAAGACTCTCGGGTTTCGTGGATTTCACATCATTATCCCTAATGTCTAACCGACGTGTTGGCTCTATCACTTCCACGCCGAAAAACGGTTAGTTCAAATGTGTGTCCTAGTCATGGGTAGCGTTTGATTTACTTTTAAAAAAACGGGTTTTGTTTTTCTAGTTAAAAACTCTTTTAACTTTCTTTTAGCAAAATTTTGTTTTATACCATTTTAAAACAATTTTATATTTTTGCTAAAGTTTATTTGCTTGTTAAGTTTTGTTAACTCATTAACCAAACTTTGTGATTCTTTAATTATTTTAAAATTAATTTTCTAGCATGCAAGGCCTAGACAAATTTATAAAAATAATAAAGCAAGCACAACAAGCAATAACGATAACAATGCCTCAAATCCTATGCGTTTTTCCGGTGAGCCAACACACGAAAAAACATGGTTAATCTAGGGACACAACCAAAGAGACGAGAATCGGCTCCCACTAAAACCACCATCACAAACGATGCGCGGATGGGCTGCCTTAAGCTTCAGCGATAGTTTTGCAGCATCAGTGACAATTTTCAGGCATCAGCGATGGTTCTGTCAGCATCAGCTTTCATTTCTCAGCTTTCAGCGACACCTTTATAGCACTCAATTTCCATCTTTTAGTGACAACTTTTCAGCACTTGCCTCCTTTAGTTGCACCGTCTTCGATTTACAATTTTTGAAAATAATTTCTTACTTTATTCTATGCTATTTTACAAATACTTTTACATAGCATAAATGAAACGACATGCAAGTCGCACAAATTATTACAACCCAATAATAAATCGAATATTAATCAACCATCACAAACACATGGGTCAAGAGAGGCACTTGTTACCGGATCCATACAAACACAAAACAAGGAGTGCCAAAATCCTTGAAAACATATTTTGATAAAGATTGATTAAACATACACTTTTGGCACTTTAACAAAATCAATCTTTGTTTGCATGTTTCTATGCCAAAAAAAAATTAACATAAACATACAAACACTCTTTTATGTTTTGTAAGTATGGTTTTCATGCCAAAACCATCCAAACACCAACATGCAATTGAATCAAAATATTTTTGGGAAAAACAAAACAAAATTCCATATAAAATGGAAAAATGTACCTTTTCTTTATTTTACAAATACTAGTTTTGTAAAACAAGGTTTTCAAGACTTTAACTTATTTATCACTCTTTCATTTATTTTATATCAAAATAAAATAAAATCTCTTGGTATTTTCGGACTCATAAAAAACGAAATTTTGATATTTATAATTTTCGGATCATGACGTCCAAAAAAAACTTAAAACTTGAAAAACCATAGAAATCCTTTTGCATGTTCTTTACACATCTTTTCCCGAAAATATGTACAAAACATTCAAAACCGATTACATCAAGAAAAGGATGAAAGTGCTATAACTTTGTTCATCTGTTCCTGATATTGTGCCAGAATCACCCGATATTGTTGAAGAAGTCATTCCGCCAGTGACTTCTACTACTGATTCTGAAGAAGAGATTCTGAATGATGGTGGAGACCAAGGCGATACAATCCCAGTTGTTGCACCTACTAGGCGTAGTCAAAGGACTATTCGTCCGCCTAACACAATCAGATTTGGATTCGCGAGAAACCGACTCACCACTCCGACACAATGTGCGAGATCGGGAAGGGTACACACCATGGCATACACGAGACTCCCGACCGCACTAGCATATGGAACCTTTTACATTTCGGCCTTCTCTTTGTCGTCCTTCGGACAATCTTCCCTCGTAATCTTGATGTGCTTCGGTAGCGGAGTGCTAGACGTCTTGGCACCATCAAGATTGAACCGCTTCAGAATTTTATGAATATGCGCTCGTTGTGTCAACCTGAGTGTTCGGGACTTTCTGGCCCGCACGATTTCCATGCCCAAAATCTTTTGCGCTGCGCCAAGATCCTTCATTTCGAATTCTGACTTCAACTTATCTTTCAGACGTTCGATCTCTAACCAGTCCTTGCAGGCAATAAGCATGTCATCTACATAAAGAAGTAAGTAAGTGAAAATACCACCGCTTTGTCTATGATAGACACAAGCATCCTTTTCACTGCGCTCAAATCCCAGAGTGAGCATAAACGAATCAAACTTCATATACCACTGACGAGGCGATTGTTTAAGTCCATAGAGGGACTTCTGGAGCTTACATACATATTCTGGTTTGCTGTCGGAAACGAAACCATAAGGTTGCTTCATATAGATAGTTTCCTCCAAGTCTCCATGTAGGAAGGCGGTCTTCACATCTAGCTGTTCTAGCTCCAAATTGTGAATAGCCACGATCGCTAAAAGAACACGAATAGATGTATGTCTAACAACGGGAGCAAAAATATCGTCATACTCGATACCTTTCCGTTGTGCAAAGCCTTTAGCAACGAGACGAGCCTTGTACCGATTGTCATCTTTTACTTTGAAAACCCACTTGTAACCAATAACATGGCTGCCCTTCGGCAACGGGCATAAGTCCCAAGTGCTGTTCTTTGAGAGAGCTTCCATCTCTTCTTGCATGGCACCAAGCCATTTCAAACTGTGGGTTGAGGCCAATGCCTCCTTTACATCAAGCGGCTCCTCTTGCCCTACATGCAAGGCAAACTCCAGTTGATCTGTAAAACTCATGTTAGCAAAATACCAATCTCCATACCTGTTAGGCGGACGAATAGTCCTTTGACTACGCCTAGTAGGTGCAACAACTGGGATTGTATCGCCTTGGTCTCCACCATCATTCATAATCTCTTCTTCAGAATCACTAGTAGAAGTCACTGGCGGAATGACTTCTTCAACAGTATCGGGTGATTCTGGCACTATATCAGGAACGGATGAACTGGAATATTAGGACTGACTACTGGCTCCACATCATCGGCGGTAGGAGCAACAGTAGTGACGACTTTCGGGTTTTGAGAAACGAGTAGAAAAGGCTTTGCACAATATGACAAAATATTTTTGCTTTTAGGTGTTATCTCGATAAACACAACCAAAATTTTTCCTTTAGCAACGATAGTGGAACCACGTTAACTCCCGGTGTTATTGGTTGTGTTTTACTTGCCATACATATATATATATATATATATATATATATATATATATCGTTATTACATATATATATATATATATATATATTTCGTCTAATATATATAATATACATATATATATATATCGTTATTATATATATATATATATATATCTCGTCGATATATACGCTTATATATATCTTGCTATATATATATATATATATTTATAGATACTAACGTTTCCATTGCTTTTATCTATTTATATATATATATATACTTCGCGTGTGTTTAAGTTTCTACGTCAGAGAATTATTGTGTAACATCTAGATCATTATTATCCGCATTTGTTGTTGGGTTTATTGTGCACTTGGATTTCTACTCGTTTTGGGACCTTAGAAATCATTCGTGAGCTTCTCGTATTTTCTGTGGCACAATAAATATTTCCTAACAATTGGTATCAGAGCAAGTGTTTATTACCAACCAAGGAGATTACAAAGTGCTTCGCACAAGGATCTTAAGATCCACGATCAACTAATGAATCCTCTCGAACACCACCGAATATCAAGAACACTCTCAACCTCACAAACTCTAGATACCACTTTAGATACCAAAGACAAATTTAGGGAGGGTGTTGGTGGTGTTTATGGCCAAGAGAGGAGCAAGAAGAAGAAGAAATGTGTGTTGAAACAAGGAGATGGCATGGGTTTATATAGGAGGGAAGATGAGTAGGGAGTAGGTGACAAGGGCAATTTGGTAATTTCACTTTTTACCCTTGTGGGTCATGTGCAACATCTCCACTAGGTATTTAATATATATATATATATTATAACACTCCAAAATTGTTAGGAAAAATTTATCGTGCCAAAAAAAATACGAGAAGCTCACGAATGATTTCTAAGGTCTCAAAACGAGTAGAAATCCAAATGCACAATAAACCCAACAACAAATGCGGATAACAATAATCTAGATGTTACACAATAATTCTCTCACGTAGAAAATTACACCCACGCGAAGTATATATATATATATATAAATAGATAAAAGCGATGGAAACGTTAGTATCTATAAATATATATATAGCAAGATATATATAAGCGTATATATCGACGAGATATATATATATATATAATAGCGATATATATATATATATATATATATATATATATATATATATATATATATATGTATGTATGGCAAGTAAAACACAACCAATAACACTAGGAGTTAACGTGGTTCCACTATCGTTGTGATAGTGTACGTCCACCAAAGAGAGACAGCAAGTGTTTATTACCAACCAAGGAGATTACAAAGTGCTTCGCACAAGGATCTTAAGATCCACGATCAACTAATGAATCCTCTCGAACACCACCGAATATCAAGAACACTCTCAACCTCACAAACTCTAGATACCACTTTAGATACCAAAGACAAATTTAGGGAGGGTGTTGGTGGTGTTTATGGCCAAGAGAGGAGCAAGAAGAAGAAGAAATGGTGTGTTGAAACAAGGAGATGGCATGGGTTTATATAGGAGGGAAGATGAGTAGGGAGTAGGTGACAAGGGCAATTTGGTAATTTCACTTTTTGCCCTTGTGGGTCATGTGCAACATCTCCACTAAGTATTTAATATATATATATATATATATATATATATATATATATATATATATATATATATATATATATATATATATATATATATAACACTCCACCATGATGCACGTGATCCTCGATAGCGAAACGAATCCCAAACCAACGAATACCAGTCTTCCCAACAGTTGATCTTAGTAAGATAACAAAGTAAATTGGCATGAGGTAGCAAAATGCATTCCAACCGTGACGAGCTTCGGCATGGCCATCACCTGTCAAAGTTACAAGCAAACAAATAACCTCAAATGAACAACCCACTGAACAAGGTAGAGCATAAGCAAAGCTCTAAGCACTTAAGAAAGTAACTCCTTCAAAGATGTCATTTTGTCATCTGTGGTAATGTCTTCTCTCTCTCGCAAAGTGCCCAACGACACTAACACAAACGGAGTTGGATCAAGTTTGAGCAATGCCCAAACTTGGCTGGCGATAGCGACTTAGTGAACATATCAGCGGCATCGTCGTCTGTCAGGACTTTCTTCAAATAGACGACCTTCGTTTCATGTAATCTAACAAGATATGCATCACGCACATTTATGTGCTTTGTCCGGGAGCTGAAAGCCAAATTAGTTGCCAAATGGATGGCACTCTGATTATCACAGAGAATGTGTACGGAAGGTTGCTCGAAGCCCAAGTCATTTATCAGTTCTTTCAAATAGACCGCTTCCTTTGCAGATTCAACCGCCGCAACAAGTTCAACTTCTGTGGTCGACAATGCAACAATAGATTGTAACCGTGATCTCCAACTAACGGTTGTTCCACCCAAGGTAAATACATAACCGGATGTGGATCTCCAACCAACTCGTTGACCTGCAAAGTCAGAATCACAATATCCAACAATTTCACAGTTATTGTGCAAACCAAATATAAGACCATGCTTCTTGGTTCCCTTCAAGTATCGGAATGCCGTTTTAACGGCTGCCCAATGTGATCGACCCAGATTCGCGAGAAACCGACTCACCACTCCGACACAATGTGCGAGATCGGGATGGGTACACACCATGGAATACATGAGACTCCCGACCGCACTAGCATATGGAACCTTTGACATTTCGGCCTTCTCCTTGTCGTCCTTCGGACAATCTTCGCTCGTAATCTTGATGTGCTTCGGTAGCGGAGTGCTAGACGTCTTGGCACCATCAAGATTGAACTGCTTCAGAATTTTTTGAATATACGCCCGTTGTGTCAACCTGAGTGTTCGGGACTTTCTGTCCCGCACGATTTCCATGCCCAAAATCTTTTACGCCGCGCCAAGATCCTTTATTTCAAATTCTGACTTCAACTTATCTTTCAGACGTTCGATCTCTGACCGGTCCTTGCAGGAAATAAGCATGTCATCTACATAAAGAAGTAAGTAAGTGAAAATACCACCGCTTTGTCTATGATAGACACAAGCATCCTTTTCACTGCGCTCAAATCCCAGAGTGAGCATAAACGAATCAAACTTCTTATACCACTGATGATGCGATTGTTTAAGTCCATAGAGGGACTTCTGGAGCTTACATACATATTCTGGTTTGCTGTCGGAAACGAAACCATCAGGTTGCTTCATATAGATAGTTTCCTCCAAGTCTCCGTATAGGAAGGCGGTCTTCACATCTAGCTGTTCTAGCTCCAAATCGTGAATAGCCACGATCACTAAAAGAACACGAATAGATGTACGTCTAACAACGGGAGAAAAAATATCGTCATACTCGATACCTTTCCGTTGTGCAAATCCTTTAGCAACGAGACGAGCCTTGTACCGATTGTCATCTTTGACTTTGAAAACCCAATTGCGACCAATAGCACGGCTGCCCTTCGGCAACGGACATAAGTCCCAAGTGCGGTTCTTCGAGAGAGCTTCCATCTCTTCTTGTATGGCACCAAGCCATTTCGAACTGTGGGTTGAGGCCAACCTCTCCTTTACATCAAAAGGCTCCTTTTGCCCTACATGCAAAGCAAACTCCAGCTGATCTGTAAAACTCATGTTAGCAAAATCCCAATCTCCATACCTATTTGCGAACGAATAGTCCTTTGACTACGCCTGGTAGGTGCAATAACTGGGATGGTATCGCCGTGGTCTCCACCATCATTCAGAATCTCTTCTTCAGAATCACTAGTAGAAGTCACTGGCGGAATGACTTCTTCAACAGTATCAGGTGATTCTGGCACAATATCAGGAACGGATGAACTGGGAATATTAGGACTGACTACTGGCTCCACATCATCGGCGGTAGGAGCGACAGTAGTAACGACTTCCAGATTTTGAGAGGACCGAGGATCATGACGTGTCGAGAATGAATCACCTTACGAGTCAAGGGGTTCCAGATTAAGTAACCCTTGATACCATCTGTATAGCTGAGCAAGAATCCTTTGGTGGCTTTAGGATCCAACTTGTCCTGGCCTGAAACATGAACGTAAACAAGACAACCAAATACACGTATGTATTTCAAACAGATGTTTCTTTTACCTCTCCAAACCTCTTCCGGAATCTTTCCCCCGATGGCCGAACAAGGTAACCTGTTAACAATGTGCACCGCGTTGTACAGTGCTTCGGCCCAGAAAATTTTGGGGAACTCCGATGTCGACAACATACATCGGACCTTTTCAAGCAAAGTCCTATTCATCCGTTCGGTTACCCCATTAGATTGAGGATCGCCCGGAGTGGTGTAGTGACGGTGGATGCCTTTATGCGAACAAAATTCCTAGAGATTACCACTAGTAAACTCTCCACCATTGTCAGATCTGAGCACTTTCAACTTCTTGCCAGTCTCGACCTCTACTCGTGCCAACCAAGTCTTGAACGTATCGAAGACATCTGACTTGAACTTTAACATATACACCCAAATCTTATGTGAGAAATCATCAATAAACGAAACAAAGTATTTACCTCCACTGAGGAACGAAGTATTGGATGGTCCTCAGACGTCTGTATGAACATAATCGAGGATTCCTTTAGTGTTGTGTTTTCCAACACCAAAAGAAACACGCGTCTGCTTTCCTTTGACACATCCCGAACAAAACTCCAGGCTAGCATGAACAGAGACTTTAATGAGCTTTCGCTTGCGCAAAATCTCCAAGTTCTTCTCGGATGTGTGACCCAAACGAAGATGCCATAAGCGAGCATCACCAAGATTCTGAGAACTTTCGGCCACACACGATTCAGAAGAAATAGTCTCGCCAATCAAATGGAAAAGATTATTTTCCGCCCGTTTGCCTTTTATAACGATAATACTCCCTCTGGAGATGCGCAATCTATCGCCATCGATTCGAATTTTGCAGCCCAGTTTGGACAGTTGTCCAACAAAGATCAAGGAAAGAGACATGGATGAAACAAATTTGACATTATTCAATGTCCGAATACATCCATCGAACATCTTAATCCGCACAGTACTGATACCCTAAGTGACACACGAAGTACTATTTCCCATATAAATACTGTTACCTTCAACCTTTTTGAAGGTAGAGAAACAGTCCCGGAATGGTGTCATGTGGCAAGATGCCCCGGTATCTAACACCCATCACCTATCACATTGCGATGGTGCAACTGTGGCAGAGAAGCCTTCTTGCTCCTTTTTTGCTGCAACGGCTGAGGTGTCCGCGTTGTCTTTGTTTTTAAGACTCGGACAGTCCTTAACCCAATGACCTGGCTTGTGGCAATAATTACAGTTGCCACGCACCTTTGATTTCTCCCGAGAACTAGGTCGGCGAGACGGAGAGCGCCCACGGTTTCTTCCTCTTGAAGAATGCTGATCGTCTCGGCCTTTGTCAGCAAATAGGCCTTGACTGTAATTATTCTCTCTGTGATTGTTACCGATTCGCATCTGAATTCGCTGATCTTCAGAAATCATTCCTGTTTTCACATCAGACAAAGAAAGAGTTTCTCTTCCGTAAATAAAACTGTTAGTGAATTGGGAATATTTTTCGGGAAGCGAATACAACAAGATCATAGCAAGTGCTTCTTCGTCTTTTGCAAGAAGCGCATCCCTTGCCTTCAGCTTCATGATGATATCTTCAAATTCGGTCATGTGCGCCTTAATTGTTGTGCCTTCCTTCATTTTGAAGAAGAGATACGACCGCTTCCGTAACAATCTGTTGGTCAAAGTTTTCTTGAGATATAAATTCTCAAGCTTGTTCCAAATACCTGCAGCTGTCTTTTCAGACACAATCTTAAATATAACATTATCTCCCATATCCATCTGCAAAGTAGTAAATGCTCATGCTTCCATTTCTTTAGCCTTAAGGTTAGACATATTAGGGTCTAACTCGTCTTTGGCAAATACTACGGGATGGACTTCATTTTTTCTAAGTGTCGCGGATGTTGTGAATTGCCATTTACCAAAGTCACCGTCCCCATTCCAAGTCTGTATTCGAATCCCAGCCCCGGACAAATTAAAGGTACCTTCTTGGTACGGTTTTTGGGACTGGTTAGAAGGACCGGCTCCAAATGGGTTTTCTACTTCAGCCATAGAGAAAACGAAATGTGTAAACTGTTTATGTATATTTTCTACACAAACCCAAATCTAGATCCGAAGCTCTGATACCAATTGTTAGGAAAAATTTATCGTGCCAAAGAAAATACGAGAAGCTCACGAATGATTTCTAAGGTCCCAAAACGAGTAGAAATCCAAGTGCACAATAAACCCAACAACAAATGCGGATAACAATGATCTAGATGTTACACAATAATTCTCTGACGTAGAAAATTAAACACACGCGAAATATATATATATATATATATATATATATATATAGAGAGAGAGAGAGAGAGAGAGAGAGAGAGAAATGTTCAAACGAGGAGCGTAACAATTTACGAGAAACGCGAGGAGCACCGCCCATGTACTGAATCACATGTGATTCACTACTGCTGAATCACATGTGATTCACAACTGATCGGGGGGCTTCCGCCCATGTAGTGGATCACATGTGATTCACAACTAAAATCAAAATTCGGACACGCGCGGTTTGTCCCGCGGTTTGCAAAAGCGCGCGGTTTGTCCTGCGGTTTGTGTAGTGAATCACATGTGATTCAGTACATGGGTGGTGCTCCTCGCGTTTTCTTAAATTGGTACGCTCCTCGTTTGAACCCGCCTCTATATATATATATATATATATATATAAATAGATAAAAGTGATGGACACGTTAGTATCTATAAATATATATATATAGCAAGATATATATAAGCGTATATATCGACGAAATATATATATATATATAATAACGATATATATATATATATATATATATATATATATATATATATATATATATATATATGTATATATATAGGGGTGGTATCGGGTACAAACCAGTTAGTTTGTACAAACTCGTACAAACCATACCTAGCTTCATGATTTTGTAAACTTGGCTTCATGAATATATATATATATATATATATATATATTTTGGCTTCATGAATATATAATTTGGCTTCATGAATATATCATTTGTCATTTTTAACTAATTTTTTTACAAAAATAAGGGTATTTTAGGGTATTTTTGTAAAAAAATTAGTTAAAAATGCCAAATGATATATTCATGAAGCCAAAATATATATATATATATATATATATATATATATTCATGAAGCCAAATTTACAAAATCATGAAGCTATGTATGGTTTGTACGAGTTTGTACAAACTAACTGGTTTGTATTTGATACACAGCCTATATATATATATATATATATATATATATATATATAGGGGGCCATTCAAGGGAGAACTAGTTATTTTGTGGTAACTGTAAGAACCAATATGAGCCACATATTAAGCTATAAATTAGGAAATTATTAATTTTGGTATTTTTGACTTAATAATTTAATTAAGGGGCATTTTAGGTTTCATAAAATTATTCTCTCTCCTCTCTCCGGCGAACACCAACAATGAACTTCTGTGATACCCATTGTAAAGCAACAAAATAAAGAGGATGCACACTGTGATACCCATTGTAAATCAATAAAATAAAAGTGATACCCATTGTAAATCAACAAAATAAAGAGGATGCACATTGTGATACCCATTGTAAGGCAACAAAAATAAAGACGACGCACACTGCGATACCAATACCCAACGTGATACCCACTGTGGTAACCAATATGATACCACTGTGATAACCAATATGATACCGTTGATGCAAACCTTCAAAAGTCCATAACTTTGATACCCACTATGATACCAATTTGTTACAAAAGAAAATTCATTTTTTGACAGATGAAGGAACTATGATACCACTTTGATACAAAAGAAAATTCATTTTTTTGAACGGCAGAATATAATTAAACAAGACCAAACCAATTACATAGTCCAATACATAAGAGCCAATGAATTGGCAACCAAGGACCCGAACAGGAACAAAATACCAACTAAAACAGCAAATAAGATCATCGTTTGCGAGCAGCAAACATAAACAGCCGAGCTGATTGGAATCAGACTTCGGCTTCAAAATTAAAAGACCTCAGAAAGCACCTCAGATTACACTCGACCATCCATCACCTCAGCATCCCCTCGTCGGTGGGGAGGGGTGTGCGACAGCTAGGGCTGTGGGTTGCAAGAGCGAGACCTGTTGAATTCGTCGGTGGCGATGGTGGTGGCGTCGTTTGATGGTGCAGACAAGAGAGAGAGAGAGGCGGAAGGAGGGGGCGGATAGAGGGAGTGGGACGAGAGAGAGAGAGAGAGGGAGGTGGATTGGTGACGCCGGCGACCGACGATGGCTGCCGACTGTGGAGGGGGGCGGCTGCCGGCTGGGGGTGGAGTGCACTACAAATTTTTTAGGGTTTTGTTATTTGGTCTACAAATTTTGGATGCAGAGGCGTGATTATATATATGGTAAATGAATAAATTTTAATTTGCTATAAAAAATCTAAATTATCAAATTACCATATTATCCTTTTACTTTATTTTAAAAATAATATTAATTATTTTAAATGAGTGGTTGATATTGGTTCTTACAGTTACCACAAACAAAATAGTTCTTATTTGATTAAGCCCCTATATATATATGTCATATATATAAACGATATATATATATATATATATATAATAACGAGATATATATATATATGGCAAGTAAAACACAACCAAAAATAACACCGGGATTTTACGTGGTTCCATTATCGTTGTGATAGTGTACGTCCATCAAAGAGAGAGAGAGCAAGTGTTTATTACCAACCAAGGAGATTACAAAGTGCTTCGCACAAGGATCTTAAGATCCACGATCAACTAACGAATCCTCTCGAACACCACCGAATATCGAGAACACTCTCAACTCACAAACTCTAGATACCACTCTAGATACCAAAGACAAATTTAGGGAGGGTGTTGGTGGTGTTTATGGTCAAGAGAGGAGCAAGAAGAGGAAGAAGGTGTAATTGAAAGAGAAGATGGCATGGATATTTATAGGTGAAGGAGTAGGTGAGAAGGATATATTGGTAATTTCACTTTTGGGAGTAGGTGACAAGGGTCATGTGTGTGCAGCATCTTCTATATAATATATATATATATATATATATATATATATATGAAATTACCAAATTGCCCATGTCACCTACTCCCTACTCATCTTCCCTCCTATATAAACCCATGACATCTCCTTGTTTCAAAGGTTCCATATGCTAGTGCGGTCGGGAGTCTCATGTATGCCATGGTGTGTACCCGTCCCGATCTCGCACATTGTGTCAGAGTGGTGAGTCGGATTCTCGCAAATCTGGGTCGATCACATTGGGCAGCCGTTAAAACGGCATTCTGATACTTGAAGGGAACCGAGAAGCATGGTCTTATATTTGGTTTGCACAATAATTGTGAAATTGTTGGATATTGTGATTCTGACTATGTAGGTGATCGAGTTGGTTGGAGATCCACATCCGGTTATGTATTTACCTTGGGTGGAACAACCGTTAGTTGGAGATCACGGTTACAGTCTATTGTTGCATTGTCGACCACAGAAGCTGAACTTGTTGCGGCGGTTGAATCTGCAAAGGAAGCAGTCTATTTGAAAGAACTGATAAATGACTTGGGCTTCGAGCAACCTTCCGTACGCATTCTCTGTGATAACCTCAAATGCATAATCCACTGAAGAAGGTAGAGCATAAGCAAAGCTCTAAGCACTTAACAAAGTAATTCCTTCAAAGATGTCATTTTGTCATCTGTGGTAATATCTTCTCTCTCACAAAGTGCCCAACGGCACTAACACAAACGGAGTTGGATCAAGTTTGAACGAATCGTTCTGGGAGTCATGTATAGTTAACGTGGTTCCACTATCGCTCTGATACCAATTGTTAGGAAAAATTTATCGTGTCAAAAATACGAGAAGCTCACAAATGATTTTTAAGGTCCCAAAACGAGTAGAAATCCAAGTGCACAATAAACCCAACAACAAATGCGGATAACAATGATCTAGATGTTACACAATAATTCTCCGACGTAGAAAATTAAACCCACGCGAAATATATATATATATATATATATAGATAAAAGCGATGGAAACGTTAGTATCTATAAATATATATATATATATATATAGCAAGATATATATAAGCGTATATATCGACGAAATATATATATATATAATAACGATATATATATATATGTTATATATATAGACGAAATATATATATATATATAATAACGAGATATATATATATATATATATATATATATGTATGGCAAGTAAAACACAACCAAAAATAACATCGGGATTTAACGTGGTTCCACTATCGTTGTGATAGTGTACGTCCACCAAAGAGAGACAGCAAGTGTTTATTACCAACCAAGGAGATTACAAAGTGCTTCGCACAAGGATCTTAAGATCCACGATCAACAAACGAATTCTCTCGAACACCACCGAATATCAAGAACACTCTCAACCTCACAAATTCTAGTTACCACTCTAGATACCAAAGACAAATTTAGGGAGGGTGTTGGTGGTGTTTATGGCTAAGAGAGGAGCAAGAAGAGGAAGAAGGTGTGTGTCAAATGGAGGTGATAGCATGGGTATTTATAGGAGGGAAGATGAGTAGGGAGTAGGTGACAAGGGCAATTTGGTAATTTCACTTTTGGGGAGTAGGTGACAAGGGCAATTTGGTAATTTCTTTTTTGCCCTTGTGGGTTATGTGCAACATCTCCAATTAGTATTTAGTATATATATATATATATATATATATGTATATATATATATATATATATTAAATATTTATATATATATATATTAAATATTGGGTGATCGTGGATCGGTTGACTAAAAGCGCACACTTTTTGGTGATGCGGGAAATGTTGCCTTTGGACAAACTAGCGAGATTTTACATCAACGAGATCGTGTCGAAACACGGGGTACCGCTATCCATTGTGTCAGATAGAGATAGCCGATTCACTTCCAATTTTTGGGCTAGTTTCCAAAAGGAATTGGGAACGAAGGTAAAACTAAGTACGTCCTACCATCCCCAAACGGATGGGCAAAGCGAAAGAACAATACAAACACCTGAAGATATGCTTCGGTCGTGTGTTATAGATTTTGGTGGGAGTTGGGACACGCACTTACCATTGGTGGAATTCGCGTACAACAACAGTTATCACTCGAGCCTTAAGGCCTCTCCGTTTGAAGCCTTGTATGGCCATAGGTGTAGAACCCCCGTTTGTTGGCTCGAAGCGGGAGAGAAGCAATTTGCGGGACCGGAAATTATTCCAGAGACCGCGGATAAAGTAAGAGAAATTCGAGAACGGTTGAAAGCGGTGCAAGACCGACAAAAGAGCTACGCAGACAAGAGAAGTCGACCGATCGAGTTTCAAGTGGGAGATCGGGTTATGTTAAAAGTATCGCCATGGAAAGGGATCATCTAGTTTAGGAAGCACGAGAAGCTTAGCCCTCGTTTCCTTGGACCCTTCACAATATTGAAAAAGACCGGACTTCAAGCTTACAAGCTGGATCTACCGCCGGAGATAGATGGAATTCATCCTACTTTTCACGTGTGTTATCTACGGAGGTGTTTGGCCGAGGAGAAAAGTGTGATTCCATTAACGGAAATTCGGGTAGATAACGGTAACCGTTGTGTGGAAGAACCGGAGGCCATCTTAGAAACGAAAGTCAAGAAACTCTGACACAAGGATGTGTCTATGGTTAAAATACAATAAAGGCACCATCATACATTCCCTCCATTTCCTATATCGGATTGATGAATCCCACCTACCTTAAAGAACAGAGGAGAACCTGACATTGGATTTTGGAAAAAGTGGCTCCTATGCCTTGAGCGGTGATT
This sequence comes from Saussurea involucrata, assembly GCA_033807775.1. NCBI lineage: Eukaryota > Viridiplantae > Streptophyta > Magnoliopsida > Asterales > Asteraceae > Saussurea > Saussurea involucrata. The sequence continues at coordinate 36,195,247 of CM066323.1, forward strand.
GAGCTTGATTCCCTCGCCCGATATTGAGGGAGAGAGGTTGTTATTAAGAGAGAATAGGGGCGAGAGCGACTGTTTTTTACATGTCTTCCGTTGCGTGCCCTGTCTTCTTAGATGGGAGAGGGTTCCAAACCTTTCTTTTATCATACGGAAGAAAGAGATAAGAGTTGTCCGGATGCGGTTTTCTGAGTTCTGAGATGTGAGCATGGGCGGTCGGTCTAGGCAAAAGAAGAAGGGAAAGAGAATGAAAGATTGATCTCCTATTGTAAGCAAGACCCTAATCTAAAGCCAGAATCAAAGGCAATGCCACTGGGAAGTGAAAGGTGGCATGAAAGTAGAATCAGATTCTCCGAAGCAGACTGGCTTGAATTCATGTCATGCTTGAAGACTGCTTGAAAGCTAATCCTGCCTTCCTTCTTGCTTGACTGACTTTCAAAAAAAGCAATTCCACCGGGGAAGGATCCACGAAAGCCCTCGCTTGCTACCGCTTTACCTTGCCTTCCAATCGTACTTCTAGCGAGGAAGGCCTTCTAGCAAGGAAGTTGCAGCTTTCCGCTTGCCTTTCTCCTCTTTCAATCTAGTCTGCTTTCTCTTCCTGCTAACAATCGAAAAGATATGTCCGAATGTTGAGCCTCTTTTCAGACCGACAAGTTGAGCTTGAGCTTTCAGATGAGATTGCCTTAGTCGAGAAGTGTGCTCCTTTCACTCTCCCTCTCCCGTTGGTCGAGTTGGTTGCCCTCCTGCCTTTAAGCGAGTGGAGCGACGTGGTTCTCCTAAGAGTGAAAGTGGAAAGGGTAGAAGCCTTCTAAAGTAAAGTCAAGTAAACACCCCATAGCCTCTCCTTTCAGTCGAGTGGCTATCTCTCCTCTCCTGCCTTCTGAATTAAAGCGAGCTATTTGAAATTCCTTTCACTCTCCCTCTCCTGCTTATTCATTAGGGCAAGCGGCTTTGCATCTACGGGAGAGCTAGTTAGTCTTCCTTCCTCGCCAGCTAGGTGCTTGCCGGCGAGGGGAACTGCGAAAGGTGTTATGCTTTCCTGGTTCTATTGGGTTAGTGTTAAGTAGGTGATTTAGCCCTCTATCGAGAGGGAAGAGGGAAGCAGGGCGACAGCTAGTTGCTTTCTGGTGAGTTGCTATCGCTTCTCTCCTTTCAATTGATTCGGTTCATGTTCAGTGTGCCCTTCGCCCTCAGCTAGTTGCCTTCTTAGCCTCTAGCCCTTCAAGTTGCCTATCTCATTCATATAGGGAATGCTACTTTCAGATATCTTTCCCTTCAGGGAGAAGAGCGGAATACAAACAAGCTATCCCGTAGAGAGAGGAATTGAGCATGTGGACGACTTCTAGCCCGGATTCTGACTGAGAGGTGTGAGAGAAAGACAAGCAAGCCCTATCCCGCCCCCTCTAAATAAGAGAGTGACTAACCCTCTTAGCCCTCACCGAGGGCCTTTGCTTGACCCTCAACCGTTGGCTCCTTCTCGTTCCTCACCCTCAGCTAGGAGTTGCCTGCCTCACCGATCAAATAGACGGGAAAACGATCTTCAAGTCACGGTTTCCCCTGTTTTTAGTCTATCCAGGTGCTTGCTGGCGAGTGTTCCCCCTAGCTCTCCCTTAACAACTAAAAGCCTTACCCTCCACTAGTTGACTTATGCGCCCTAAGGGGCAGACAACTTGCTAGTTAGTATGACTTCCTATAGGGAGATAGCTAGTTAACTTCCTCTCCTGCCATCTGAATTAAAGTGAGCTTTTTCCTTCCTCACCTGTTGAGACAGATAGTTGACTTACACGCCCTATTCAATAGGGGCTTAGCGAGTGTTTGAAGCCACTTGCAGGCAAGCCCCTAGGTCAACACAAAGGAGGCTAGCAATCGCGTTTAACCGATTAATTCTTACTAATAACCATCTCTCATTTACTACCGCTCGTACTCCCTATCTAGGAAGCCACTTGACCTACGGGAGAGGTGCTAGAAGGCCATTTCTCTTTACTCAAAAGCCTGTGAAAGCTGTCTTCTAAGGGTAGACTATGGCCTATAAGAAATATCGAAAAAAGGCTTTCTTTTAGGCGCTTCCTCTCCTTTCCTCTTCTTTTAGGCGTTTCCTCTCCTTTCAGGCGCTTCCTCTCCTTTTAGGTGCCAATGTAACTTGGGAATCCGAGGAGGATATGAAGAAGCACTACCCCAATCTTTTTGGTTAATACGAGATTTCGGGGACGAAATCCTTTCAAGGTGGGGAGGATTGTAACACCCGTAAAACTCCCAACCTCGAAATTATGCATCTTTATATTCGCTTAACTTTTTATGTGTGCCATCGTAACATTTTATGAATCCTAGTGGTTAAAAGTTGTGTGTATGCATGTTTCTGGCCAAAGCTAATAGTTCTGAGTTGGGGAGTTTCGGTACACTCTGCGCGAGAGTGACACCGCGAGAGTGCTATTGGCACAATCGCGTGTCACAATCGCCGACCTTGTACCACTCTCGGTACACTTGGTGCGAGAGTGACACGGCGAGAGTGCCCTGAGCACAATCGCGTGTCATACTCGCCGAGTAACCAGGGGTGGTCGCGGTACGTCTCTCGCAAGAGTGCTCATGCGAGAGTGGCTTTGGTACAATCGTCGGGCATACTCGCCCGTCGGGTGCTGCTTTATATAAAACGCGATTTTTGCTTTTACGTTAGACGCTTCACCCCAAAACTTGTTCCAACCGATTTCTTGAGATGGCAAGGGCGATTTTACTCTCTTTTCATCCATCTCTCTTCATTAAATCACCCCTAGGGTTAGAGCTTCATTTATTGAGGATTCTCCCCTAATAGGAACATTTATTGAAGATCTCACTCAAGGAAATAAGCACCTACAACTACAAATCATCACTTCCATTTCTAGGGTTTCATCCATTTCTAGGTTTTGATCTTAAAACCTAGATAGTGAGTTTTCTAACCTTCCTTCTACTAAATCTATGACACTTGCCTTATTATTTAAATTATTTCTTCATTTCCTTGAAAACCCTAATTTGGAAAAATGACTCATTTGGCTTAATGGAGGTAACCATGGTTTATGGGAGTATTTGATAAGCTTAATACATTGATACTAGAATGTTGTGTATTCGAAAGCATGGATTTCATACCTAATAGTTATGGGGCTACTTTAATGGTATTAAACACATCTTAATGATTAAGCTAGCCAACCTATGTGACTTATTAGGTGTAAGTAACCTTACATGAGGCTATGTGTACCTGTATTTATGAAGTATATGCTTTGGTAAATGGTGTATATTATATGATGTATGAGAAAGTCCCTTGATGCTATTGTTTGCCTATGATTATATGCTATGCATGGAAGCCCTTACATTGATTGTACATATTGATACGACATGTGGCTAGAATTGGGCTTTGAAAGGATCAAGTTAAGTGTTCACTAGGAGGACATAGTCTTAGGCACCACCTTATGGGTATGTGCCTAGACCCTCGCCATTTGGGGCAATGCCTATGTTATATCCCCGGATGTGTCGGGCCTTTGGTGTCGCTTTTATGCGGATGACACTAAGGTATCTCGACTCTTTGGGTGGAACTTCTTGTGTTATGGGTCTCCCCCATTGATTTCAAATCTACTTATGGGAACCAGAATAATGATTCTTATGCATACATGTTATTATTATGTGATATTACTTGAGATTACTCACCAAGCCTTGTCTTGACACTTGTTTGAATGTTGTCTTGAATCTCAGGTTCTAGCGGAGCCGTTGTTAAGAAGGATTAGGTGGAGCGTGTGAGCCACGGGGATATGCTTTTGGAATACAAACCATAGAAGATCTATACGACTAGAAATGACAACCCTTTTGTAATCTTGATGCCACAATATGATTTAGATTAGTTGGTTGTCATAAATCTTTGTTTAAATGCAATTGTATTTTAACTCGCATATTTGCATTTCCCCTTTTTGGGTTGGCTCATGATGTTATATATACCGCTCTTTCGTATTATGAAAGTTTTTGTTTACCCCTACTTTTAGGGTGTTACAAAACGAAATACATTATAGCCCACTTTACCCACGTCCATACCGAGTCTCCTTTCACATCGTTCGTTCTTGGTTCGTTTTCTTGTAAGATATCTTGAATTGTATTAACCCCATCGAGGTCCTTCTTCCACCATCTACCCATGAGTATCCATAAATTTTTTACATCCGGGCATGAGACAAGAGCATAATCTATCGACTCGGTCATGTTCCCACATCTTGGACAAAGTGATGTGTCCAAGTCTATGCCCATTTTGTCCAACATCATTCTACATGGTATTCGACCCAAACGCACCCTCCACATAAAGATACATACCTTCTTTGGTATTGTTTTTACCCACTTCGTTTGAATCATGTTTACACCAACGTGCTCTTCGATCTCTTCTTGTAGGTCACACATCTTTTTCACGTTATATTCCTTCGAGTCATCAAGACTCCATTCCACTTTGTCCGCCTTGTCTCTTACCGGTGCTACTCCAAGTATACGGGATGTTAGGTCTTCGAGCTCCCCTTCTTCTCTTCCATGCGGTGGTCGTCTCCATTTCCATTTCCATCTCCAATCACCATCCTCCCAATCGCCTCGTTCCGCAATGGTCGCGTTCTTATCTTCCTCCAATCGGTAGAGTCTCGGGTATTTGTCTTGAAGTCTTTCTCTACCGCACCATCTTTCCTTCCACAATTGTGTCTCCTTTCCATCTCCAATATTTTTGACGAAAGAGCTCGAAAATCTTAGCCCTTTGTTGTCCAGATCTGCTTTGAGTTGGATTATGCTCGACCATGTATTTCCTGCACCATCGAAAACACGTGATTTCCCCCAAAGTCCCCCCTTCCCCATGTAGACTTTTTATGACTTGAACCCACATAGCATCCTTTTCAACAAGGAAACGCCACCACCATTTACCCACAAGGCCCCTATTAATCGAGATCAACAACCCTATGTTAAGACCCCATTTCCCAAACTTTTTTAGAGTGTTTTGCCATTTTACCCATACCAAACCTTTTTTGTCATCGTCGTCGACACCCCACCCCAAAAGAACATACACCTCATTCTCTCACACTCTTTTATCACACCACTCGGGGCCCGAAACATCGAGAAATAATACAACAACACACTCCCCAATACCGATTTGACTAAAGTATATTTCCCACCAAACGACACGAGTCTCGATTTCGAAGATGAAAGCCTCTTTTTTAATTTGTCTATCACCGGTCTCCAATGGTCCGTTTTCTTCATTGAGATTCCTACCAGTAGACCTAAATAGGTAAACGGCATCGTACCATGTCCGCATCCCACATTCCTTGCCCAACTAACGACCTCCTCCTCCTGCACGCCCACCCCAAAGATTTTACTTCTCCCCATATTTATCCTTAATCCGAACATTTTTTCGAAGCAAGCTAGGATCTTCAACATATTTTTCAGATTTGTGATGTTCCAATTTCCAAAAAATACCGCATCATCCGCGTATTGCGAATGTGATACGGATACATCAAGCTTCCCCACTTTAATCCTGACAAAAAGGTCTTTTTTCTCCGCTTCCTTTACCATTAAGTGAAGGCTCTCGGCCACAACGAGGAAGAGAAAAGGGGCTAGCGGGTCCCCTTGCCTCAAACCTTTCTTCATTGGGAATTCCTTGGTTGGCGACCCGTTTATTAATATCGGAGAAAAGGCATGCTTCCATCCACCTTATCCATCTTTGGCCAAAACCCATCTTCCTTAGGCAATCTATCAAGAAAGACCATTCAATGCTATCGTAAGCCTTATCAAATTCGACTTTGAAGATCAACCCTTTCCTTTTTTTCTTCCGAACATAGTCTATAACTTCGTTTGTCACCAAAACGCCATCCAAAATAAAACGCCATTTTATGAAGGCACTTTGGGTATTACTAATGATTTTCCCCCACACCCTTTTTAAACGTCCCACCAATATCTTCGTGATCGTTTTATAAAAAATACCGATGAGGCTAATCGGTCGGAAGTCACCAAGATGAGATGGCACATCTTTGGGATTAAGGTTATAAAAGTGGAATTGCATCCCCCACTAATTTCAACTTTTCCCCAAAACCATCTTATCGCCCGGATTAAATCCATTTTTACAACCCAATTTTTTTAAGAAGGCGAAGGTAAATCCATCTAGCCCCAGAGATTTGTTGCACCCGCAATTCTTAACGGCATTCCAAATTTCATTTTCATCAAATGGTCTTTCCAATTCAACTGCATCTACAACCAAATTTTTGGAAAAGAGCTCTTCACTCAAAGTTGGGCCATCTAAGTGATGGGAGAGGAACTTATCTTTGAAGAAGCCGAACGCGTGATCTTTTATTTTCTCGGGGTCCTCCGTCCATCCCACGGGGGTTTGCAAAACTCGAATCATGTTTTCCCTCTCCCTTTGTTTGATTGCCGCATGGAAAATCTTTGAGTTTTCGTCTCCTTCTGATGCCCATCTCGCCTTCACTTTTTGTCTATTGATCTCTAACTTTTTACTTTCTAGCTCCAACCATTTGTTTCTTTCTTGGATCCAAGATTCTCTATCCGACCTTCCAACCATTTGACTCCGCCTCCTCGTCATTCTTGTTTGCCTCTTCTTTTACGCTCCCCAAATCCGCTTCAAAGTTCCCGAATTTTTTCTTCGATCATTCCTTTATATCGTTTTTGACGTTTTTCAATTTATCTCTAAACACACCGTCCGGTCTTCTTGAAAGAACCTCCTTGTTCCAAGCATTGATCACCATTTCTTCCAATCCTTCTTCTTTAAGCCAATAATCAAAAAACTTGAACGGTTTCGGACCAAAGTCTCTTTTATCTTCACAAAGCACTATCGGGGTGTGATCGGACCATTTCCTTTCCAAGACTTTGACGACCAAGTTCTTCCATTTGATCCCAAACTCGTTTGTCAACAAAAAGCGGTCCAATTTACTAAACTTTAGCCCGTCGTTACTAACTGTTGTGAATCTCCTTCCGCTCATCGGAACCTCCAATAGATTACATCTATTAATAGAGTTATTAAACTCGTCCGCCCCTTTCATATTTGTAATGGAATTGGCTCTTTCGTCTATCCCTCTCACTTCATTGAAATCCCCGAAAATGCACCAACCCACTTCCTCCTTTTCAACGAGCAATTCTAATCTCTTCCAAAGCTTTATCCTTTCTTTTAACTCTCTTGGTCCCGTATACATTAACCAACCCAACGGGACTACACACCCCCTCACATTTACGTATTACCGCTAGAAACGATACATCCTCCACCACAAAGTCACATTTAAAAGTCTTTTTGTCCCACATGATTAAAAGACCCCCGGATTTTCCCGTCGCCTCACTCTGCACTTCATCAACGTCATCCCCACCCCAAAGTTGATAAGCACTTTTAAGGGGGTGTTTGGGATTGCTTGTTTAAAACAACTTATGATTATTTTAAAAGTGCTTAACAACTTATGTCGTGCTAAAAATGAGTTGGGGGTAAAAATATAATTTGGACAAATAAGTTATAAGTAGTTTCAAATAAATTAGAATAGATTAACTTATCAAAAATAACTTATTTGTAGTGGGGAAAAAGTCATAAGCATTTTTCTTATTTCCAATTCAAACACTAAAAATAACTTATTTGTGGTGAGGAAAAACAATAAGTAAATAAGAAAAAAAAAGCAATCCCAAACACCCTTGAATATAATCATAAGTTGTTTTAAACAAGCAATCCCACCCCCTGCGTAGCGGTCGGCGGGTAAGGCCCGGGTTCACATTGGGTTCGAACGGGTTCCGATACGGGGGGGGGGGGGGGGGGGGGTAGCAGCCGGGTTCCCCAACCCGATATACCCGTTCCATTTTATTTTATTTTTTAATTTTTTTTAAAAAAATTTTGAAAAAAATGCCGTTGAACGGCTAGTTTGTTTAAAAAATATTTTTTTTAAATTTTTTTTCAAATTAATCACACTGTATATATTAATCCAAACATCTTATTTTTTCACCCATGAACAAGCTTGGGATGCCCTAAAAATGTCCAAAATGGGCAACGGTTCCAACGATGTCGACAAATTCATCCCGGGGTTCAAAACGTACCAAACCTTCCGATGATGATGATGAAGATGTCGAGCAACTTCAACGACCCATCGGGAGAAACAAGGTAAAAAAAACATCAACGAGTAATACGAGCGGGTCGAATACGAACGAAAGTGTTACTCAGTTGTTGACGACCATAGGCTCGTTCAACGAGCAGATTGAGGGTACAATGGAGTACAAAATGAAAAAAACTTGAACTCGAACAACAACAGTTGCAGGTTCAACGAGAACAGTTGGAACTCGAACGAGAAAAACGATATCAATAAGACTTCGACTTTTTCATATCCCCGCATGATCACCTTTCGGGAGACGTTTTGAGGGCTACTTTAGCGAGAAAATATAAAATTAGAAAATATCATAAATTTTAGTGTTTTGTATTTTGTAATTTTTATTTTTTTAGTGTTTTGTGTTTTGTAATTTTTAATTTTTTAATGAATGATATGAATTTTTATTTTTATTATTTATCTTATTTTTATTTATTAAAAAATATATAAAGATTTTTATTTTTATAAATAATTAAATATATAAATAAAAGAATTAAAAAGGAAGAGGTGCCAAGTGGGTTCATTTGGTACTGATACTCTACTCTACTCTACTTTTGGGTAAGGATCGGGTAAGAGAGAAAAGCTGCCGCGCTGAGATGGCAAGTGGTTCATTGGGTTTAAAGGGTACGGGTACTCATGGCCTAATTACCACCGCCGTCCTCCATCTTCTCCGATGGTAACTTCACTTTCCAATTCCACCCTCTTCCCTCCTCCTTCCTTTAACCCTAACCCTAACCCTAACCCTAACCCTAACCCTAACTCCACCACCCTCTTTCTCCGTACACCAACTCTGCAATTTTCCTCAAAAGCCATGTCCAAAGACCCCAACAACAATACCAACATCACCGCCTCCGACTCCGAGCAACCACCATTTCCACCACCGTCGAGAAGACGTCATTTGCGGTGGCCAAGCTTCTAATTGAAATGGTTGCATTTAGGTACCCAAGTTTCTTATCCTTTTCAGATTATGTGTTATACCAAAGAAGAGATTGGGCCAAGTTATCTGTTTGCAGGTATCAATTAGGGTTCTTGTTAGTAAAGTTGGGTTTCTAAGACAATTTTGTATGATATATTATGCATATGAACTTAGTCAAACTATAATATCACTACTGGTCCAGTTATCCTAAGCATTCTCAGAGGTGTTGATGCTAGTAGTGCATCAAAGACAAGAGGTTGAATCTCCCAAAAGACCTTAATTGCAGATGGTTAGAATTTGTATCACATTTATATTCTTTTTATTCATGTATGCTATTGGGATGGGTAAGCGATTGAACATCTGCCCACTATGGTTTTAGTTAATCTGGAGGTTACTTTGGTCGGCCTAATGCTTTGGGTTACTTGATTTGGTTGAATTGGAGATTTATTGGGATCTAGCATTATAACCCCACTCAATCTTTGAATACTTGTTTGGTGGAGGCTGCCTTTAAATTTCTCTTAATTTGTAGTCGTAAAATAATTGAGCATGCATCATCAAATTATATGCTATCAAGAGGCTTTTGGTCCAATGACATTCAGTGTATCAATTCAATCCCACCAACCTTAAGGTTTTGGGTTCATGTCTAGGTGGAGAATAAATGGGTGTGCGAGTATTTGAATATCCTAGTTTTACATTTGCTTGTAAAATTAAGGTATTGACTTGCTATTGTTAGTATGCTAGAATTTGAGTTCCGCCCCAAAGATTGTACTACTTGTCCCATAATTTCGTATATTATCTTCTTATAGGGCTGACCTACCATGGAGAGCACAAAAACAAGAAAAGCGTGCTTCACACCATTCTGACATACTCGGGACATGGGTATTGAAAAGGAAGAGACAGAGAGCCAAGAGCGAAACTGGTGTGAGAGTAAGCCAATCTCTAACATGTTCTACAATTCACACAAGTTAGCTTATGCATTTATGCCAAAATGGTTTTATATCTATCTGACATATTCATGATTTTGAGATATTTTATACCATGTTGATTTAGTTCTTAAATTGGCTATGAGATACAAGAATTTTAGCATTATTAAATCACAATTATCTCTTCTATATGATGCACATAATATAAATTGTATACTTTATAGAAATTTGCAGTTGAGATGGCCCATAATATAGTTAATGTGAGAAACATAATTCAAAACACATTGATGTTCAAAAGCACAACAAGTGAACCAGAAAATGCCAGTCTAAGAAGGTTTAGCTAACCAATTCATCATTTATTATAACACACGCACGAGGTGACGCCTTTACGAAATTCTTCACTGTCTCTGCAATACGAAGAGTGCCATTCACGCGAATGTGTAGTGTTTCCAGGACCACCGCGTTTTGAAGCAAAAACCTCAGAATATGCCACTCCATGTCTTGTCCAGTGAAACCTAAAATGCTTATAGTCTTCAACGAGTTTTGTAAGCAATCAAATGGCATATTCTGTGAGTTTCGCACAAAACCCTCCTGGGATAGAAAAAAAGAAAAGAAAATATTAGACTAGAGTTACTATTAGCAATAGATGGTTAGCTTTTGAAATGAAAAATTTGTAAATGTCTTACCCAAGTAATCCTTGCTCCAGCAAATTGTCTTTGGCGTTCCATGGTTAGGGTCTGTAGTAATGGGCAGCTTCTTAACAAGCAACATATTCCGGGGAGTTCTTCCCTGATCATAAACACACCTAGTTTTAATTCTGCTATGTTCTGAAGCTGAGGCAAATACTTCCAACTTCTAGATTGTGTCGATGATAGAACCTGAAAATAACAATGAACATATGATATATAATATATTGGAGTAGGATAAATTTTGTTATCTGATCTTTTTTTAAACAAATTATTACCTGAATGCACCAACTATTAAGCTCTAAACGTTGACAACTTCGTAGATCCTGTAGGATCAAGTACAAAAAGCTCCCTTGCAACCTATCTGCAATTTGGTACTCAATGTTGATATGCACATCTGTCAGCTTATCAGCCCCCCTTAGGGAGGAACCTTTTAGGTAGGTTCCGTAAAACCGAAAAGTCGTTAAGTTTGGTACTGTCATAAGTATTGGGAACATCATCCATCTGCTTGTCATGCAGTTGCTTAGAAATAAAGACTCGATTTTGATTACTTTATCAGTAACAAAAAAGGTCTCCTCCAAAACACAACGCATCATGTATAACTCAGACAACATAGGGAATATAGAAAGCCAATGTTCGATTCTGTTGTCAAGCAAGTCAACTTTTATTAAATTCAAACACCGCAGGGACTCGAAAGTTCCGAAACAAGATGCATTGAACTGGCAGCCATGGAGCGTCAAAGTGGTCAGTATTTTCGGTGGGGAAGGTTGACTAGGCAATGTATATAGGTTGACCGTGTCGATTTTGCTTACTCTCAGACCATTTCTTGTAACGTACTCGAGTACAAAGCTTTGATCAAAGTGCAACTCGACTTCTTCGATGTTTTTTGTCAGTGCAAAATTGACCCAACTGTTGACCATAGGGATATCCCAATCGCGTTCGTAGTAGCTGATGTAAAGACTGAAATTGTTCATCTTAGATCCAGAGTGTGAGCGAAGTATCCGATCTACTAATCTGATAAATTTCGTTCTTGTAACTTCGGCACAGTACGGATGGCACACTATAGGAAGATGACCAGGGTGATACTCACCATATACGGGACAAATGTTATTTCTCATGATTTTATCTTCCATCTCCTCTTGGTCAAAATCTAGATCTGGTACATGGTTCCTGAGAGGTTTGAATTGTTTTGAAACTGTGCTCATGGTTAACCAAGACTCTATAGGCAAAAGGTCGAAAATCTTGAGTAGAATATCAATAGGCAACCGGCTTATATGATCAGCTTCAGGTTCATGCTGTCCGAGACTTCTTTGATTGATTCTTCTGCTGCGGAGTCTACCATGAGCACCTCTGATCATATTCTCTCCGGAATTCATTTGTTCTTGACCTAGATTTGAGGATAGTAAATACCGTCTTGTTAGATAATTAGATTATCTTATTCATCTTTGTTAATGGCAGTGTCCCTCTTAAGTTCTTTCTGAAATTGGATTACCTTATTATACACACACAAAACTTGTTTTGCATATAGAATGATCTTTGTTGGAACTTGCTGATGATACAAGCAAATAAGGCTCATATTTTGTTTCCGTAATTTTTTCTATTGAACTTTTTGCAGTTCTTGGAAAACTTGGGCTACTGACAGTTATCTACCATAATTATTGTTATTATCCTCTTCTTGTATTTGGTAATTATTAATTGTTTTTGTGAAATTAGTAACGAGTATATGACTACATGTATAGACTATGCTGTTAAAATCGCGATATATCGGAAATCGGTCATACTAAAAAAATCGGTGTAAAAAATCGGCCAACGATATATCGGCGATATTGACCGATATATCGGCCGATTTTGCCGATTTTTAGGTCAAAAAATCTCCCAAAATCGCGATTTTTAAAAGGGTGTTTTTCTTCTTCTTAGCTTCTTTCTGTTCTAGTGCCAGAAATTTCCAAAAAATTGAAACTGGGTCAAAAAACAAAAATTAGCAAAACCAAGCCGCGTGAGCTCGAGATTTTGGAGCTGCATTCGTGTCCGCAGGTCACGCCCACACACAAGTTCGGCGATTTTAGCTTACGAAATCCTCAATCGACACCCCCCTGCGCGCGGGTAGGTGTTGGAGTAAAACCATTCAAAGGAGCTTGTAAACCCCTCACACTTTCATGGTTATAAACCATTAAGGTTTTACTCTTTCTTCCTATGTGGGATACATTCCCACACCCACTTGGTTTTTGCTAATTTCATGTAAGTACTCAACTTTGAGTATCGATATCTCATTCACACATACTCGGTTTTGGACACATTATGCATCGTTTCGAAGCTCTCATATAGGAGAACACAAACCCACTAAGAGTTAATTATATATAATACATATATATGTATTTAAATGTGTCCAAAGTTAGTAAAAACATATTTTTACTAAATTTTCCAACATATATATATATATAATGGGTAAAGATCAAGGGAGAACCTTAAAAAAATAAAGAACCAGAGAACCATGAAAAAACGGATGAAAAAATATATCAAAATGGATGTCAAATTAAAGATAATAAAGTGATGAATATTTTGGTGTAATTTGTTTCGCTTCAATTTTTGTTATATTTCGCCAATTTTGGATTTAAAAAATAGAGGGTAAATACTTTTTTAATTAAAAAAATTAGTTATAACTACCTTTTAATCCATAACCATTGGATCATCTTAATTTAACGGATTGGATGGGTTCTTCGGTTCTTTCGGTTTTCATGGTTCTCTCCCGATCTCATCCCTATATATAATTCTAAAAAATATTATATAAACCAATATTCCGATATATCACCGATATTTCCGAGATATCGAATATCGGTCCTTGACCGATATCGCACCGATATCCGATTTTAACAGCATAGTGTATAGAACAATTAATCTGGTATGATTGTAGAAAAGCAGAACAGGGAGAACAATAAAAACTAACAGATAATTGCCTGACTGTCTATGTTTGGACTTGTAACATCATATATATAGGTTATATCCTCAAATAATACTGTATTAAGGTTAGTCTTTTAAAGCCTGCATAATTAGGAAATTGGACAACAAGAGCAGCAGACAAAATCAATATATAAGTGGGATCACCATTATCTTGATGATAGAATAAATCCTCATAAAGTAGAATTGAAACTTAAAGGAGTATCATAAATTTTCTCATTCCTTTTAAAATAATTATCAAAAAAGAATAGTTAATGCCTATTTCTTTTTCTAGAATTTTCATCCCCCTCATTATCCTCTTTCAAGGAAGCAGATAAAGTTCTTCGACACAACATTTGAAAAGGTGAGGTTCTTTTCCGTTCTTAATTTCTTCTCTCTGTTAACAACTACGACTATCCTTAAGCGCTTGGGCTAGACATCGAAACCCCATTCAGTTAATATTAAATAGTTGAATACAATCAAATCCCACAAGAATCGACATTAATTTTACAAATAAGTAGTTTTACCTCACAAACCCCATATAACAGTTTGAAATATCTCAGATAATTTGTTGTGGCGAATCTAGTTTTGCTTGTGCTTTAATTGCTTTAGTAGCACAACCAATTATTCATCTACAATTTGAATTAGGGCAAACTTAAATTTTTAGAACAAATTATTTATCTAGGGCTTGAATTTGGGCAAACACAATGTGGACCGAAGATTTCAATCTTCTTGATAAAAATCATATAGTACATACCTTGAGATCTTAGAAATTGATTAGAAGAACAATGATCGTTGCTTTGATATACAGGGAGAGGGGAGGAGTTGGTAGAGGCGTGCGAGCGGAGATGCACACGGCTAACATAACAAAATAGTAGGGATGGAAGAAAAAGGGGTTGGTGAAATGTAAATACCCTTTTTTACCCTTGAGTGAAAAAAGATCATGGGGTGCCACGTGACTCATCATAACCCAATACGTGTTTGTGACCGATGATCGCAAATCCATAGGATACTCATTAATGATGAATTTTGTCCCCTTATTTTTTATCTCGTGAAAATTATTCGTATATGAATCACTTCTCCCAGGTTCAGAAAGCTTCAATTGAGGTCACAATGTTGATGAACCTTTATTGGAAATCGAGGATGGAAATTTAACTCATACTTACTTAGTCTAGCCATATTGATGAATTTTGCTGATCAAATGCAATTTTCTTTTGAAGGTGAACGTTAGTTGTCTAAAAAAACATTTCTAAAAAGGGCATTGGATCATGTGAGAAGTGTCATTTTTGGTGAGATGTGTGAGAAGTACTTTTAAACCGTTGATCACTTTTAATCAAATGTCCTCCCATGAATTGCGGCTTAAAAGGGAATTGATCCTGTGCATCTCGGTGCATCTTATCTTGGTTCATCTCATCCTAATGTTCGTCCATTTCTCATCCAACGGCTGATAACCACTTCTCACGCTTCTCACCAAGTTTGGCACTTCTCACCGGAACCCAACCCTTCTAAAAAGTCTCTTATAGCGAAACACGATTTATTAGTTTTTCTCTAGTATGATTCAAACTTGCAGTGGTTGAGTATAGATAAAAGTTGACAAAACAATTCAAAACATGAATGAAAAATCAATTGTGAGGTGGAAACAAAAATTGTTTGGCCACTGCATTATAAACTTTATAGTACCCTAATAAAGATGATATTTTGGTCCAGCAAATCCACTTTAGGCTAAAAATTTAAATGTGTATGGCAATCTAGCTTTATTAAAATTTGGTTGGAGCATTAAAACCAAGTCAATTGCACTAAATTAGTGAAAGGGTAAATCAGTTACAATATCCATATTCTTGCCTGAAAATGGTTCAAGACCATCTCCAATGGTTTGCACCAGTTTTTGCACCAAAAATGGTGTAAAATTTAGTGTAAACAATAATTCATCTCCAACCCATTACACCTCTGTTAACATCAAATAGAAGATTCCAAGTATATTACTTATTCCTAACTTGAATAGATTTTCAATAATACCTATAAATTTATTACTTGTTTACAAATTCGACCCATAATTTTTTAAAAAGTAACTTTATAAATTATGATATTTCCTAGTATTGTAATACATGTATATATGTCAATTGTGTGTTTAATTTTAAATATATTACTGTGTTATAAATTATTAAAAGTATTTACGTTTTTGAATAAATTTGAAACATAAAAATGAAGTTTATCATACATCATAAATTAATATAAATATAATTTATACTGTAATATTAACAATATTATAGCCAAAATATAATTTACAATCAAATAAACTAAAAGTACATAAATATCAAACTTGATGGACCAATTTGTATATGAAGATAGTTTAACACCTAGGGTTGGGTTCTGGTGAGAAGTGAGAAGCGTGAGAAGTAGTTATCAACCGTTGGATGAGAAATGGACGAACATTAGGATGGGTGCACTGAGATAAGATGCATCGAGATGCACCGGATCAATTCCCTTTTAAGCCGCAATTCATGGGAGGGTATTTGATTAAAAGTGATCAATAGTTTAAACGTACTTCTCACACTTCTCACCAAAAATGACATTTCTCACATGATCCCATGCCTTAACACCAAATTGATGTCAAGGAATTGTAGAACACCATATTTGGTGTTATCTTATCTTCTTATTCACCAACACCAAAATGTTTGAAGATTTCTTGTCGGGTTGGAGTGAAAAATTGGGATTTGGTGTTGGGTTGGAGATGTTCCCTTAAATGGGCAATATGTGGTAGGAATTGTTTTATAATAAACATAAAATTAATATCTGGTAGAATGGCCAAACAATACTTAGGTTTATAGCAGTGGGGTCAAGCAAGCATTCTTTCCATAGGAATGTCAAACAAATATTCTTTTCATTCTAAGGACATGGGTAGATATTATGAAATTTGAAAGATCATTTTACACATATGTTCTCTTTCTTTAGCTAAGAACTGTAAGAACGAAAGACTTATTAATGAAAATTACTGCTACATTATGAAGAGATTGTCACCAGAAAATACGTAATTTAACCTGTGCAAAAACATAATAATTTTGAAGCTTTAGGGAATTAGGGATATTAATAAGTTATTGACACATCCATAATAGACAAAAGCAGTAAATCCATGGTTGACCTATGAAGAAATGAACCGAAAGAAAAGCATCTCAAATCAATTGAAGTATATAATATTTAGCTGCAATGGTAAATCTTAATGGGAGAAACATAATTCAAAAGTCATTGGTGTTCTAAAGAACGACAATAGAAACAGAAAATTCGAGTCTAAGAAGGTTTAAGTTTAACTAGGCAATTCACCAGAATTTTTCACCACAATTTATCATAAAACGCACATGAGGTGATGCCCTTTCGAAATTCATTACTGTATTTGCATTAAGGCGAGGATCATCTATGCGGATATGTAGTATTTCCAGGACCATCGCATTTCGAAGCAAAAACTTCAGAATATTCAACTCCATGGCTTGTCCAGTGAAACTTAAAACGCTTAAAGTCTTCAATGAGTTTCTAAAGCAATCAAATGGCATAATCTGTGATCCCCAATAATCATCTTGAAATCCAAAAACATTTGGCACAAAACCCTCCTGGGGAAAAAAGAAAAATATTAGACTAGAATTACTCTAAGCAGTTGGTGGTTAGCTTTTGAAATGAAAAACTTGTAAATTTCTCACCCATGTAACATTTATTCTGTCAACTTCACGTTGGAGATCTATGATTAGGGTCTGTAGTGATGGGCACATTTTTAACAAGCAACATATTCCGGGGAGTTCTTGCTTGATCATAGACACACCTAGTGTTAATGTTGTTATCCTCTGAAGCTGCTTCCAACTACTACATTGTGCTGATGCTAGAACCTGAAAGTAACAATGAGAAATTGAGAATGTAATATATTGGAATAGGATAAATTTTGTTATCTAATCCTTTTTTTTCTCCAAAATAACTTATTACCTGAATGCACCAACTATTTAGCTCTAAACATTGACAACTACGTAGATCCAGTAGGAGCGAGATCAAAAAGTTCCCTTGCAGCCTATCTGCAGTTGGGTACTCAATATAGATATACACATCTGTCAACTTATCAGCTCCCCTTATGGAGGTAGCTTCTAGATAAATTCCGCAGAACTCAAAACTCACCAAGTTTGGTAAAGTTATATTTATTGGGAACTTCATCCATGTACTTGTCATGCAGTTGCATAGATATATAGACTCGATTTTCATTACTTTATCAGTAACAAAAAACTTTTCCTCAAAAACACAACAGTCCATGTATAACTCAGACAATATAGGGAATATAGGATGCCAGTGTTCGATTCTGCTGTCAAGCAAGTCAACGCTTATTAAGGTCAAAAAACGTAGGGACCCGAAAGTTCCCAAACAAGATGCATCGAACTGGCAGGCATGAAGCGATAAAGTGGTCAGTACCTTGGATGGAGAAGGTTGACTAGGCAATGTATATAGGTTGACCACGTTGGTTTTGCTTGCTCTCAGACCATTGGTTATTAAGTAATCGAGTACATAATTTTGATCAAATCGCAACTCGACTTCTTCAATATTTCCTCTCAGGGCAAAATTCACCCAATTGTTAACCATAGGGACATCCCAATTGTATTGGTAGTAGCCGATGCAAAGATTGAAACTATTCATCTTAGATCCAGTGTGTAAGCGAAGTATCTCATCCACTAATCTGATAAATTTTGTTCTTGTAGCTTCAGCACAGTCTGGATGGCACACTATAGGAAGACGACCATGGTGATGATACTCACCATTAATGGGACATATGTTATCTCTGGTGATTTTTCTTTCCATCTCCTCTTGGTCAAAATCTAGAAATGGTATATGGGTCCTGAGGAGTTTGAATTGTTTTGAAACTGTTGTCATGGTTAACCAAGACTCTATAGGCAAAAGGTTGAAAATCTTTAGGAGAATATCAATAGGCATCTGGGTTATATGATCCGCCTCAGGTTCATGCTGTTTGAGACTTCTTTGAACGATTTTTTTGTTGCGGAGTCTACGACGAGCACCTCTTTTCATAATCTTGACTGTTTAAAGTGATTCTATAAAAATAAATGATCAGTCATGTGAAGTAAAAAAAGCACATAAGCATACGAATTAAAATAAGTTTATGAGTTTCTTTTTGTGATGGGAGACTGTAAACTCTTTGAAGCAAATAAAGAGAATGAATAGACATGTGGGCTGATTCTACCCCGGGTTCGAATCCAGGCGTTGGCAACTTGTGGCCACTGAGGAATTATCTCAGGGCTGCATGCTTAGTTGTCAATCAGTGCCAGGGATTAGTCTAGGCAAAGCCTAGGATACCCTTTCAAAAAAAAACATTATCTTGATGATAAAATAAATCCTCAAAGAATGGAATTAAAACATAATATGAAGGAATATCATAACTTTTCTCATTTATTTTATAATAATAATTAAAAAAATAGCTGATGCCTATTTCTTTTTCTAGAATTTCAATTGCTCCCTCATTGTCTTTTTTAAATGTAGCAGAGAATGTTCTTCAATACATAACAAATGAAAAGATGGGTTACTTTTGTGTTCTTAATTTTCCCCTCTCTGCTAACAAGGCTTGGAAATTAAAAAGGATCAACATACGGTTATCCTTAAGCACTTGGCCTAAGCATCAAAATCCATATTCAGTTAATCATAAATAGTTGAATACAATCAAATCCCACAAGATCTGACATATTGATTTTACGAATCAGTAGTTTTGCCTCACAAAACCCATACAACAATTTGAAATTTCTTAGATAAGTTGTTGTGTCCAATCTTGTCTCGCTTGTGATCTAATTGCACTAGTAGCGCAATCAACTATTTATGTACGGTTTGAATTAGGGCAAACTTTATTTTACAATCATAAATAGCTAAATACAATAAAATGTCACAAGATCTGACATTAATTTTACAAATCGGTAGTTTTACCTCTCACAAAACCCATATAACAATTTGAAATATCCCAGATAAATTGTTGTGGTCGATCTAGTCTTGTTTGTGATCTAGTTGCACTAATAGTGCAATCAACTATTGATGCACGATTTGAATTTTAGGGAAACTTTAGTTTACAATCATAAATAGTTAAATACAATCAAATCTCACAAGATCTGACATTAATTTTACAAATCGGTAGTTTTACCTCTCACAAAACCCATATAACACTTTGAAATATCTCAGATAAACTGTTGTGGCCGATCTAGTCTTGTTTGTGATCTAATTGTACTAGTAGCAATCAATTATTTACGTACGATTTCAATTAGGGTAAAGTTAAATTTGTAGAACAAATTATTTATATAGGGCTTGAATTTGGGCAAACACGATGTGGATCTAAGATTTCAATCGTGATCTCAATTTTCTTGATAAAGATCATATTACATACCTTGAGATTTTAGAAATCGAACAGAATAGCGATTGTTGCTTTGAGATGGAGTGAGAGAATGGAGGAGTTGGTGGAGGCGTTTGAGCGATGAGGCAAGCGGCTAACATGAGAAAATAGTAGGCATGAAAGGAAAAGGGGTGGGCTGAAATGTAAATACCCTTTTCTACCCTTTAGTGAGAAATGATTATGGGAGGTCGAGTGACTCCACATAGCCCAACATGTGTTGGGTCGAGTGACTCCACATAACCAAACTTGTGTTTGTGACCGGTGATCACAAATCCATAGGATACTCATTAAATCATGAATTTCATCCCCTTGTTTTTTGTTAATCAGTGTCCGGGGCAACTTATGTTCACCTCATTAATCCCAGGGGAGACTTGGCGAAAAGACAGGAAATTCCCCCGTGGCCATGCAACGGTGACCTCTGAGGAGAACCCTAAAGGCCCAAACCTTATTTATTGCCAGTTGAGCTAACCCCACAAGGTTATCCGTTTGATTTTATCTTGTGGTGAAAATTATTTGTATATGAATCACTTCCCCGAGGTTTTGAAAGCTTCAATTGAAATCACAATGTTGATGACCCTAATTGGAAATCCAGCATGAAGTTTAACTCATACTTAATGTTGTCGAATTAACGATTTCCCTTTAAGTGTGAATGTTTTCCTTCTATTTTTGGTTATCTAAGAAGAATATTTCTAAAGGGTCTCTATAGTGAATTACAGTTTATTCGATTTTCTCCAGTATGATTCAAACTTGCAGCAGATCTATTAGTTTTGTCCACCAAACCCACTTTTAGGCTGAAACTTCAAATGGTGTGAGCAATCTAGCCCAATTGAAATTTGGTAAGCATTAAAACCAAGTCAACTTCTCTAAATTAGTAAATGGGTAAATAAGTTGCAATATTTATGTTCTTGCCTGAAAATGGTTTAAAACCATCTCCAATCCATTGCACCATTTCTTGCACCAAAATGGTGTAAAATTTAGTGTAAATGTCAATTCATCTCCAACCGATTACACCATTTTTAACACCAAATAGAATATTCCAAGTATATTACTTATTTCTAACTTAAATAGATTTTCAATAATACCCTTGCATTTATTAGTTGTCTACAAATTCAACCCATGATTCTTTTCCTACTACAACTTTAAAAATTATAATATTTCCCCGTGTTGTAAAATATATATATAATGGTGTGTTTTATTGTTAATACATTATTGTGTTTTAAATTATTATAAAGTATTTAACTTTGTAAATTAATTTAAAACATAAAAATGAAATTTATCATATATCATAGGAAAAGTTCAAAAAAACCCAACGAACTATTCCAATTTGAGGGATTAAGTCCCTAAACTATTTTTTTGAACAAAAAAACCATTAAACTTTCTCATTTTGAATGATTAAGTCCTTAAACTATTTTTTGAATGAAAAACCCATTAAACTTTCTCATTTTGAATGATCAAGTCTCTGAACATTTTTCTTAAATATATAAATCATCGAACTTTTAGAAATTGCATGTAACTGACTATAAATATTTTAAAGTAAAAATAAAACCAAAATCAATTTTACCGTTTCCAAACTCACGTCAAACCCCATGCAAACATCGGGGTCAACAACGAGATATGTGATATGGAGAACAAACGACAATGGGGTGATGGAGAGTAGCGAGGGGGAGCGATACCGTTGTTTGCGAGAGGGGTTTAAATGGCGTAGAGTTTGAGAATGGTAAAACTGATTTAGATTTTTCTTGTACTTTAAAATCTTCGTAATCAGTTACAAGTAGCTTTTTTTGTTAAAATAATGTACGTACCCAATTTTTAAAGTTCGATGATTTATTATTACTTTTTTTAAATGATCAGGGACTTAATCATTCAAAATGAGAAAGTTTAATGGTTTTTTCATTCAAAATGAGAAAATTTTAATGGTTTTTTCGTTTAAAAAAATAGTTTAGGGACTTAATCATTCAAAATGAGAAAGTTTAATGGTTTTTCTGTTCAAAAAAATAGTTTAGGGACTTGATCACTCAAAATGGGATAGTTGGGTTTTTTTGAACTTTTCCCTATATCATATATCATATCATAAATTAATATAAATATAATTTATTATTTAACATTAACATCTATTAACAAATATTATAGCCAAAATATCAGCTTACAATCAAATAAACTATAATTACATAACTATCAAACTTGAAAGGCCAATTTGTAATTGGAAATAATTCAAGACCAAATTGGTGTAAAGGAATTGTAGAATACCAAATTTGGTGTTATGCTATTCACCAAGACCAAAATGGTTTAAAATTGGTGTTAGGTTGGAGTAAAATAGTGTAGGAAATGGGATTTGGTTTTAGGTTGGAGTAAAATAGTGTGAAAAATGGGATTTTATGTTATGTGATAGGAATTGGGTTATAATAACCATATTAAATAAAGTCTGGCACAATGGCCAAGCAATATTCTGGTTTATCTTAGTGGAGTCAAACAAGAGGCTAACTGGGAGCAAGTTTTGTGTCTCTAGAAGATCTATGGCCTGCTGGATTTTTGTCTAAAAGAGAAATGTACTTGGGTAATACTTTGTTAGGAACTTTGGGGCCAAGCTTCATTTAGGCTATATAAGGAGATGAGCTTCTTATTATTTTACAAGCTTTTCCAAGTTTTCCTAATGCTTTTTACTCTTTCTTTGCTTTCTTTATTCCGGATACAATCTTGTTTACTGCTTTCCAAGTGTTTACAATTCAGTTCCAAGTAATTAATTCAAGTAATTTTCAAGTATTCAAATTTCTTGTCACCCCTGCAAAATTCCTACAGCACGCCCCTTCCCTCAACTCTTTACATGCTTTGATTCTTACATTTCCAGTCTCATTTTCTTGTTCTTTACATTCCAGCAACTTATTTACCGCAATTTACTTTCAGTCTTTATGGTTCCAAGTAATTTATATTTCTAGCTCTTTAGAAATCATACACCTTTGTTACTTTACTTGCAAGTTTACATTCCTTGTCATTTAATTTATGCACTTCACATTCCGTACTTTCCATTCCGGTACTCTATATTTTCAGTCCTTACACCTTTCATAAGAAGAATACGATCAATGATGGGTTGATCGCCTTAGCTTGGGATGTTAGGGAGTTAGCACCGAAACTGGTGTGAAAGTAGAGGGTGCTTCCATTATGGCATTGTCTTCAAGCCATTCATTCAAGTTAATCGTGCTTATTGAAGATTAGATATGATTAACTGGCAATTAATTGTATGTGTGAAAATGTGTTGGCTTTCAGAGCTACAACAAACATGAAAACCTATTTTAATATGAGAAGGCTATAGAGAGCTATAGTACCTGACAAGCGCTATACTCATATGGTTTAGGAAGGTAATTTTGTGTCGTGCTAGGATTCACGCATTTAACATAAATGATGTGGTATTGATAGCAATAGGCCTGTATGAACTCTTGGGAGGCCGTTTGAACAGATAATTGGAAAATTATAGCAGTCCTATAGCACCATTATGTGGTACTACTGTAGAACCCTTCGGTGGTGCTATAGTATCTTTCTGTCGGATCATTTGATTTTGTCTTAACAAACTTTTACACCTTTTTATTACTGATTTCTTTAGTTGATAACTCCCTCACAAAACAATTTTCGCACGTCATCTGAAATTGGCTTCTTATATATTGGACTTTTGAAGAACTTTTACAAGTCCTCCCTGTGAATTGATATTCGGTACTTTTTACCATTATTACTTGTTAAGAACCACAGATCACGGTGTATACTTGCATTGAGATCTGTTTGCATGCATCTTAAGGTTGTATAAACCTTACAACACTAGGGCCATGGGTTGAAATATGGAAGAAAGCTATGCACGTGTTAGAATTTATGAAATGTGAAAACAGAAGACTTGTTAATGAACCCACCCACCACAATATCCCTTCTTGGGATCAAGAAACCTCGATCTCTAGAAAGTTCCTACGGCCCAAGATTGTAACCTAAAATTGTCTACTAATAAAGCCCTATAAAATCAAATCAAACCAAACAAGCCTAGTAATCTAGTATATCCTACGCAAAGGTGCGGTATTGGGGAGGTGAGATGCATGCAGATCTGACCACCAGGTACCTCTGAGAGTAGAGCAAATTGTTTCCATGAAGACCCCTGGCTTGTGCAAAGTATGTGGAAAAAAAAGGATAAAGCTTGCTCAAATGTTTTTGCGGAAAAGGAACATAAGAAGAAATTGAAACAAAAAAGGCAATGCTAAAATTTGAAAAATGAGTTATAATAGGCAACCAAAAATCAAAGAGAGAAACAAACAAACAAAACATAAAAATGGAAGCACATACAAGAAAACCGAACCAAGTAGTGACACTCGGATCTAATAATGACTTTGGGATGTGGATGAATGAGATCTAGCTGAAACTGGAATACTTGAAGTCAAATCATGTAATTGAAAAAGTCAACCAATGCAAATCTCTGTTTTGGTTAACAGCACATTGTGATATAATCTTCCGATCTTACTGAATTCACTAACACATACACATCCATATATATGCCTATTGTGCACATACATGGAAGAAACTGAAGAAAATGATTTTCATTAATCTGTACAATGCACTCAATAGAGTATATATAGCAGATTTCATTGAGATAATTACAGAAAGAATTAAAGGCATTTACAACTAAATCATAACTAAAAATCCTAACTTGTAACTGATCCTAAAAATCTGCTATGAATATCATTGCTTTGATGAAGGAGATTTGATCCGATTTGGTTGAGAATCAATTGCTTTAACATCCGCCCGCAAACTGAGCATTCCTGGATGCACAAGTTTGGTAGATAGAAATTGATGACGATGCTTATGTAGGGGCTTGGTATGCAAATCAGCTGGTTGATCCTTAACAGACCCTGCCGCGCGCTACCTTTTCACGAACATAATGATAATCAACCTCGATATGCTTGGTGCGTGCATGAAAAATGGGATTTGAGGCCATATAGGTTGTGCTCATATTATCACAATGCAACATAACAGGATATTGAATACGAGCACCAAGTTCATACAATAAGTAGCCTAACCAAGTTGTCCCTGCACTTGCATGAGCCAAAGAGCGGTACTCAGATTCTGCGCTGGACTGTGCTATAGTGGGTTGCTTCTTTGAGCACCATGAGATAAGATTAGAGCCAAGGTACACAAGATAGCCAGAAGTAGATCGTCTTGTAGTTCAGCATCGGAGTAGGCCGATAGTTGTACCGGTTGCTGTTGGGGGGTAATCAATAAGCCATGACCAATAGTTCCTTTAATGTAGCGTAGGATACGCTTGGCAGCAACTAAATGAGGAACACGGGGCTGACTCATAAACTGAGATACCATGTTAACAACAAATGTGATGTCAGGACGAGTGATGTTGAGGTATTGCAAAGACCCAACAATCTCACGGAAAACAGTAGGGTTCTCAAGCAAAGGTCCATCAACGGCCGTGAGATTCGGTTTTGCAGACATGGGTGTAGAGACAGGCTGACTAAACAAGAGATCATGTTTAGCCAAAAGATCATGAGGATATTTGAGTTGATTAATATGCATCCCATTAGAGAGAGTAGTGACTTGCAAACCCATAAAATAATGTAGAGGACCTAAATCCTTTATGTCAAAGCCACAACCCAAACTGTCGATAAAATTCTGAAGAAGATTGTCGTCACTTCATGTTACCACAATATCATCCACATAAAGCAAAAAATAGATTGTGTGGGTACCATGACGATATATGAACAGAGATGGATCGGCAACACTCTGAACAAAGCCAGAAGACAACAAGAACGAACTCATACGTTGAAACCAAGCACGTGGTGCTTGTTTTAAACCATAGAGTGCCTTGTTGAGTTTGCAAATGTGATTTGGCTTTCATGAATCCACAAATCCAGGTGGTTGAACCATATAGACATCCTCGTTAAGGATGCCATGAAGGAAGGCATTTTTCACATCTAACTGACGTAGAGACCAATGCCTAGAGACAGCAAGTGTAAGAACAATTCTAATAGTAGTATGCTTAACAACTGGACTAAACGTCTCATCAAAATCAATACCTTGCTGTTGATGATAACCCTTAGCAACCAATCGAGCCTTATACCGTTCGATAGAACCATCCGACTTCCGTTTGATACGAAAGACCCATTTGCAACCCACTATGTTCTTGGAGGATGAAGAAGGAACGAGAGTCCATGTATTGTTCTTGAGTAATGCATTGATTTCCTCTGACATAACTTGTCTCCATTCTGATTTTTGGGAAGCTTGAGAGTAGCAAGTGGGTTCAACACTATCGACCAAAGAAATTAAAGCATGAGAAATTGGATAGCGGATGGTACCATCAGTACGTTGTTTTGGTTTGACAATGCCATGACGGAGACGAGTGGTGACGCCCGGTGGACGAGGAGCAACAACTTGGGCTGCTGGTGTTGGGTTGTTGGGGGCGGGTTGGGAATCGGTAATAGTATCTGGGTCGGTGGGATCGGGTTGGGGATCGGTAATTGGCTCTGTTTGATCGAGAAGTTGATGAGAAGATGGATTGTGGGGAGGTTGTGGAGGGGCTATCACGATTTGCAGGCCTGTAGAACGGTGGCGAGAGTAAACAATCGGCATAGTGAGTGGTGGTTGAGAGGATGATGAATCTGCTTGAAAACTTTAAGGAAGGTTGAATGTCGTTTCGGGCTGCAGTGAGGTCTGTGGAGATGATGATGTACTTGTCGGTTGGTGTTGTGGAGGATTTGGATTTGATGTGGACACCAAATCAAATGTAACAGTGCCTAGAGATGGAACCTGCAAAGCTTTAAAAGGAAAACTTGTTTCGTTAAATACAACATGACGCGACACATAAACTCGACGTGTTTGACGATTAAGACACCTATAACCCTTATGAGTTGGGCTATACCCTAAGAAAACACATTCGACACTTTGACTAGAAAATTTATTGGAGATATAAGGACCTAAATGAGGATAACACGAGTAACCAAAGACACGTAGGGAGGAATAAGACGGAGGAGTGCCATAAAGAAGTTGATATAGGGTGACCCAATTAAGAACTGGAGTAGGGAGAACGTTGATGAGGTGGATTGAAGTAAGAACGGCCTCAACCCACAAATTTGGTGGTGCCCGAGCAGTTTGAAGAAGGGTACGAGCCATAGTCGCAATGTGCCTATGCTTTCGTTCGGCCAACCCATTTTGCTAAGGGGTATGTGGGCAAGAAAATCTTTGTTGAATACCCAAAGATTTGCAAAAATGAGAGAAGGCGTTATTGGTATATTCTGTGCCATTATCACTTTGAAGATATTTGATAGACCTATTAAAGAGATTGACAAGAGTTTGAAAGTGAGTTCAAACTTCACTTTTGCGGCGCATGGGATAAAGCCATGTAAAACGAGAAAATTCATCAGTAAAGAGAACACAATACTTAAATCTAGTCACAGACACGGTAGAAGACATCCATACATCACTATGAATTATGTGAAAGAGACTAGTAGCAAACGTTTTATTAGAAGGAAATTATAACTTATGAGATTTACTAATAGCACAATCATGACAAAAACTAGGATGAGATAACGAAGGACATGAAGAAAGCACGGCAGCGGAGGGGTGGCTGAGACGATGGTGCCATAAGGACGAGTGCACGGTTGCAAGAGCTTGAGGAGATGATGGAAGAGGTGACGAGGACAATGGATATAAGCCATCTTTACAAGGGCCTTGAAACAAGAGAGCACCGGTCATTAAACAACGAATTTGATAAAAATTTGGTGCGAATAAGAAATAAACAAGATTGTCTTTAGTGAATTGAGCAATTGACAACAAATTTTACGAATAGAAGGGATTCGTAAAACGTTCTCTAGGGAGAATTTGCTTTTGCCCAAGAGAAAAGGAAGATTACCATAGTGGGAAACAGGCATAGAATCACCGTTTCCCATGTAGACATTGTAAGGTCCACCATAAGTATGTGCATTTTGGAGAAGCATGACGGTCATGTGATGGGTAGCACCCATATCCGGGTACCAATTTTGGTTACCAAACGAATGAGAACCGGCAAATGGAGTAGAAGACGGACCAGGAAAGCGATGTGGGCATTGTTTGGTGCATGTTGATTAGTATTGCAATTAAAACACCATTGTGGGCCTTGGGGGGTGGGTGCTGGTCCAAGAATACCATTGGACCAAGGAGGACGAGTGGCCTATGGATGGGAAACATTGTTGTTAAAAAATTGACCCTGATGGTTCGGGTAACCACGACCTCATCGACCACGAAAATCGCGATGACTACCGCGACGATTTTCAGCATTACCAGGGCCACGAGACTGAGACTGCACAATTGTGTCGGAGGATTGGGCCGTTGGAGACGCTGATTGGAAAAGAGCTGTGGCGGTGGCATCTGAACGACGATTCTGCTGTCTATCAAAGGATAGAATGCGGCCGCGTAGCTCAGCAAAGCCTGGAAGTCGGTCAGATTGAGCAGTCGCCGTCCTTACCATGAGGTAGTCTTGACCAAGACCTGTGAGAGTAGCAACCACAAGATCTTTTTCCGAAACAGGTTCATTAATTGCGTCAAGAGAATCGGCTAATGACTTTGCATGTTCTAGATATTCATCAACAGATTGGGATCCTTTTTGAAGATCAAAGAGCTGGAGACGGAGACTTGTAGAATTAGCGACAGATTGTTGAGTAAGACAATCCCATATACCTTTAGAAGTGTCAAACCCAGTGGTGAGTCGGGCGACTTTCTCGGTGAGTGATGTGTTGAGAATGCTTACGATTTGTTGGTCGGTAGTTAGCCAAGCATCGTATTTTGGGTTGTCTTCAGTTTGGGCAGGAGTGGTGATAGTTGCACGAGGGATTGAGATTGAACCATCAACATAGCCCCAAAGCTTGCCACCACAAAGATATGGCTTGAGTTGGCGGATCCAGAGGAGATAATTGCTTTCGTTCAATTTGATGAACTGGGAAGTATTTTGATGTGGTGTGAGTGGGGCTGCCATGTGGGTGGGAGGGAAGAAGAGATGGCACAGATTAGAGAGAAGAAAAGACAGATTATAGAGGAGAAAAGACACAGGTGAATCCTAGACCTAAAGCTCTGATACCATGAAGAAAATGATTTTCATTAATCTGTACAATGCACTCAATAGAGTATATATAGCATATTACATTGAGATAATTACAGAAAGAATTAAAGGCATTTAAACTAAATCAAAACTGAAAATCCTAACTTGTAACTGATCCTAAAAATCTGCTGTGAATATCATTGCTTTGATGAAGGAGATTTGATCCGATTTGGTTGAGAATCAATTGCTTTAACAGAAACATTAAGCTCAACGATTAAGTTAGATGTGCAAGTAGTAAATCATATTGGTCATTAGTCAAAGCTTCTAAAGCTAATATATTCCTATACTAGTTTAATATATTGCCTGCCTTCACAACACATCTTGCATTCCATTCATGATGTAACACTGCAAATGAAAATGATCTTCAGGTCATCATTCAAGCAAATAAATTAAACAATTGGTTGTCAAACAACTTATTGATTATAATCCCAAAATCAAGATTAAACTATGCATGTAAATCTCTTATAGGGGGCATTTGGTTCGCAAATGGAATTTGATGGAATTGGAATCCATCGAGGAATTTGACTTTGAAGGAATTGGAATGGAATTTGACCATGTGTTTGGTTGGTAGGAATTCAATTCATCCACTTAAGCCAAGGAATGATGTATTCTTAAATTGTGGAATTCATTGGAATTGGAAGGATTCCATCGCTTTCATTCCGTGAACCAAACATGGGCTTGGAATTTGGTCAATGGAATTGGCCATTCCATGAACCAAACATCCCCTTAGTTTCAATCAGCGGATAGGAATCAGAGCATCAAGTCCCCATTTCAACCAATCTCACTTAAGGCATGGATCATGTGAGAAATGCCATTTTTGGTGAGAAGTACTTTTATCGGTGCATCTTATCCCGGTGCATCTCATCCTAATGTCCGTTCATTTCTCATCCAACGGTTGATAAACACTTTTCTCGCTTCTCACCAAATTCGGGACTTCTCACCGGAACCCAAGTACCCAACCCTCTCACTTGATACTACTTGAGATATTGAAGTAACAAAATAGGATGACAACCACATGTTGAAGTTGAACAATTGCGAATACATAAACCAAACTACAACTTGAACACAAAAACAAAGCTGAAATCGTAAAGTAAAACTCCGAGATTTGTGATGTAGTCCTCTTCTTCCTTGTCTCCATAGTATAAGTCTTTATAAATCTTGTACGAATGCTCCCATGGTTACAAGGGTTACAAGGGTAATCAATCTAGCCACCTCCTAATCCATTTTGTATTTTCTGCCAAAGAGGGGATGAAAGAATCGGTTTCCCCTGATGTGTGCGTGGCTGCCATTCCCTTGTAATCTGTATTTGCTCCGCGATTGTGTGTGTGTGTGTGTGTGTGTGTGTTAGTTATAGAAATGAGGATTGAAGAAGGGGAGTCTGATGCTATTGCAGGTGCTATTATTACTTTGTTGCTGATGCTTTGATTTAAGATGTGGCTGCTGCTGCTGTGTTGGACCTGTGATTTCTGATAGTTATTAACATGCATGCTTGTTTGCAGTTGTTGATTTCCTCCTCCTCCTCATCATCAGCAGCTTCTGGTTGGAACATGTTGCATATAAGAATTAGTGTTTTTGGATCTGGTTTCCCTTAATTGAAATTGAAATACTATGTGTAGAATTTGAAACATCTTGTATAACAATGCACTTAATACAATGAATTAGGAAATCTAAACTAGTTTTGTTAAGAAACCCAGGGCTTTAATTACTACTGAGATTCCAATCTTCTTTATGATAAGAATCCAAGGATAAAACATGCAGAAATGCATGTTTTGTGTACTTTTGCATTAACCCAAGACTATTGTTTCCATAACATTAAAAAGAAACCATTCGAGCTTTTTAGATGGTTTAAAAATCTCGATTTCAGGTGTTCAGGCATCACCCACCAAGAGAGCCACCCTCACTTCACTTACCTTATCAGGTAAGATTCTCGACCATCAAAATAGATCATTGGTAAGCTTTTTTTTATCGTGAAGTGCTTACTGTGTAAGAGTCTTCTCCCTCACTTACCAGGTAAGATTCTCGGTATTTGCTATGCCTCTTATCGGGTAAGATTTTAGGTCTTTTTCATGTTCACCAGGAAGGTAAGTGACATCCGATATGCGCTTACAGGTAAGCGTTTGGTAAATGGCTCCTAAGTGAATCTGTGGGGGGATCTGGTATGTATATGTTAATAATTGTAACCTTCTAATATTTTTCTTAAATGTAGAAACTTTACCTTAACTATCATTGTGCTGACATGTATTGTGCTTTCATGCTTCTCTCAACCCGTTCTTGAAAATGTTATATTGTACACCAAAATCACGTCAAGTGTCAAAATTGTATCAAAACAAACCAATCAACAATATCAACATTTTCGGTCGGTACTGTCGTACCAAGAGTACAAAGTCGGTGGGTGCATGGTACAAGAAAACGATTGTTGTGCTGTTAGTAGGGGTGTAAACGAGCTGAGTCGAGTCAAGTAGCAGGTTTTTCGAGCTCAGTTCGAAAAAAATAATATCAGACTCGAGTTCCATTAATTTTTTCAAAGATGGGCTCGAGCTTGAATGTTTTTTCAATGTTAGAGCTTGATGCTCGTTTATGAGCTCGAATACAAAATCGATTAACTCGTTTATTTACTCAAGCTTGATGATTTTTATATTTTTATTATATGTCTTGTAAAGATATAAATATGTGTGGCTCGACAAAGTCTATGATCAAATGGCTCGCCTCGACTCATAAAGTTTAATCGAGCTTTCAAATGATTCGAGTCGAACATTGGTATTATGGAGCTCGACTCGTTAAGTTAAGCTAATTTTATTTTGTGTTTGAGATCGACTTGAGCTCGATATTTACTAGGCTCGAGCTCGAGTAGCTCGTTAAAAGCTCGACTTGCTTGTGTGCTGAAATATTTTTAACTATTTGCAGAACCTTTGGTTTTTACCATATTTTTATTTTTTTCATTTTCAAATCCTAACTCTAAATCCCTAACCTCTGAGCCAACTCTCGATCTGCCTCTCTCCTTACTCTACCATTGCGTATATCATGCCTTTGTGTGTTCATTTTTAACTGGTTTGCGATTTGGTATGACGACATTACCAACTTGTACTAACTGAAAACATAAGTTGGTATACACGTAAAATTGGTAGTACCTGTAGCAGATTTTCCCGCTAAAACCATGGTATTGTATCATATTTGTTCTTACATTTCAAGATATGATTACAAGCAAAATTTGTCAAGTAAATTTAAAAATATATACCCAAAATGAAAAACATGTACACATAAATCGAACGTAATTAACTTTGAAACATATATATTGAGTTAATACAGTAAGCATCAAGTTCCATTGTCGTCCAGCGGTTAGGATATCTGGCTTTCACCCAGGAGACCCGGGTTCGATTCCCGGCAATGGAATTTTTTATCTTTCTGCCACGTTTTTTTTGCAGTTTGATCACAGAAAAAACAACTTTTATAAACCTTCACATTTCCCCCCTTAACTTCCAGTTTTTATGGTTTGATCACTAAAAATAAAAAATTATACACCTTTACATTTTCGTCACTTTACTTCTAGTTTTACGACACTTTCTTATTGTAATATTGCTTGTCGACTGCAATATAAATAAATATATATATATATATATATATATATATATATAATATTGTTTATTATAACTCTGTTCATACATTACTAGAAAGGACGATTGAAAATTAAAGATGGGCTGGACCCCACCGATATTACTAAAAACATCTTTAATATATTTTCTATAAATTTTTTCTACATAAAGAAATTAAAAGTAAAATTATAGAAAAATTGTTGGAGATGTTCTTAAAATCTCTAAAATAAGTTACATTCATCTTCAATAGATTCTCTGTTAACACAAGTTATATTAATATAGCATTCTCTAATTTATCTTTCTAATATACTTTTAAAAAAATTAATATAAAATGATAAAAATTTAATGTCATTGGTGGGATTGAATAAAATAACTGTTTTTCTCTAAAGAATTCTCTAAACTTGGAAATTTTTTAAGTTTTTTTCTATTTTAGAGAAAAAAATAGCAAAATTGTCAGGGGCGGAGCCAAGAATTTACAGGAGAGGGAGCACAATATAAAAATAGAATACAAATATAAGAGCATCCACAGCAATGAAATTTCATTCCAATTGCAAATGGGCCACATTAGCGCCACATCAGCTTTGCAATTATCTTGAAATTATTCCCCACAACAATGAAATTTCACCCACTTTCTAAAGTGACACCTCATCATAAAAACTATATTTTAATCAAATAACAACAAAACTACAATTAAATACTCTTTACTATAATTTAATATGAAATATTTTATTAATTAAATAACTATAATAAAATAAAATAACTTATTTAAATAAAATAAATTAATTAAATAAAATATTTAATTTATAAAACATTAAATTAAAATACAAAGTAAAAATATTACATTAATCGTCATTTTCTTCTTCTCTAAATCTTTGCCAAATCTCTTCAATCAAATCTGATTGTAAACAATGATTCATTGACCGATTACGTATTTGTATGTGATTTTGGAGATAGTTTTCGTACTCGGGAAGTATGCTACGAGAGATTTGAGGCGTAGTTATAGTAAAATTAACATCATCGTTTATATCATCAAATTGACGAATATAAATATGA
This sequence comes from Saussurea involucrata, assembly GCA_033807775.1. Classification (NCBI taxonomy): domain Eukaryota; kingdom Viridiplantae; phylum Streptophyta; class Magnoliopsida; order Asterales; family Asteraceae; genus Saussurea; species Saussurea involucrata. The sequence continues at coordinate 36,228,954 of CM066323.1, forward strand.
TGTTCATCTTCGACGATCATGTTGTGCATGATTATACATGCTCTCATTATTTCTCCAATTATCTCTTTGCACCACATACGAGATGACCCACATATAATAGCAAAACGTGATTTGAGTACCTCAAACGCTCTCTCTACATCTTTCCTAACAGCCTCTTGTTTCTTTGCAAATGATCATGAAGTTGATGGAAATGGATCCCACAAAAATGAACGAACCACAACGGAGATTGTACGAACATCAACTTGAAAAACTTCTAAAAGAACAATGATGTATTTTTATGTGTTTAAGTTTGTATTTTTTAATATGTAATTTATTTTATTGTACTTTAATATAAATTATATTTTGCATTTTTTAATATTTGTCTTTCAAAAAAAAAATTGATATTTTTATTAACAAATAAAATTATTCATACATTTTTTTCATAAACATTCTCTACAAAACATCACAAAACATGATTTGACATAAAGCAATTTCTAATTTAGAAATTATTCCCTATAATTTCTTATACTATTCACTGCCACATCAGCAAAAAGTACTGATTTGACATTTGCAAATTACCAAAACCAATTTATAATTTAACAATCATACTCACAACCACTACAATTTCTAATTTAGCAATCCTACATGACACTTTTACAATCCAAATGAAATCCTTGTTGTGGATGCTCTAAGTTACTTTATGAATAAGGCAAAATTTTCTATATTTATCTTTAATTTGGTTTTGTGAAAGCGCCGATATGAGAAACAGGGACGGACCCAAGTTTTTTTTTTCGTAATATAGACAAAAAATAATTACAAAAAACACGATTTTTATCGATGTTTTACTAACGTTCAATACCATCCGATATGTTTTTAGCCTAATTTCACCGTTGCGAAAGGTTTTTAAAGCTTTTATGCTTGATTTCGAGGGATTTTTAAGTTTTTTTTTATCGATTTTGAAGAACTTTTTCAGTTTTTGGGTTGATTTCAAAAGTTTTTTTTGTTTTTTGGTTGATTACGAGGTACGGTTGCACCTTCTTGAACTTTTGAGAAGGGATCCGTCGTTGAATATTTTAAAACCTAACCATAGATTAATATATATATATATATATATATATATATATATATATAGAGAGAGAGAGAGAGAGAGAGAGAGAGAGGTTCAGGAAAAACCTCAAAAAATGGAAAACTAAGAAACACCCTGATGGCCTTTCATATGGACGATATGCATTTGTGCATACAAGTAAATTAAGTTATTTTTTTAAGTTTTTATGCATATGCACGTGTGCATGTTACAAATTATCTGTATGCACAGGTGCATACCGTCCAGAAGAAGGGCTACCAAAGTATTCCTTAGTTTTCCATTTATTTGAGCTTTTCTCCTGAACCTGACCCTATATATAAACAAATTTAAATGAGTGAGGGGGTGCCACTACACCTTAAAAAGAGTTGGAGAGGCTTAAAAAACAAAAGTCATTTTTTCTTTATTTTAACAAAGCTGATGCATTATCAACTAGCTTACCAATGAATGTTGATCATGTGAATTGGACGCTTCTTTCTTCCCTCATAAATCTATTAATTATTCTTTTAATGGAAAATAAAATACTAATGGGTATGTTTATATACACCAAAACTTCCGTCCCTCCAAAGATTCTTTCATAACTACCACCGCCCTCCTCCATCTTCTCCGATGGCAACTTCACTTTCCAATTCCGCCATCTTCCCTCTTCCTTCCTTTAACCCTAATCCTAACTCCACCACCCTCCTTCGCCATCCACGAACTCTCCAATTCTCCTCAAAAGCCACCTCCAAAACCCCCAACAACATCACCGACCCCGACCAACCGCCACCGGAGAAGAGGTCATTTGCGGTGGCCACCGGAGAACTGTTTCTCGGCATAGCGTCGCAGATTATCAAGAGCCGCAATGCGGTGGAACAGGGATTGAATTCGGAGGAGAAAGTTAGGATGTTTGGTGAGGAATTGGATGGTAAAAAGGAATCGTATTTTTGGAGGAGGTTGAGGAAGAAGGAGTCGGAGGAGGAGGAGGAGATTGCGGCGGTGGTGGACGATGGAGATGTGGTATGGGAGCAGAGATTGAAGGATGTGGAGGCGGAGAGAAAGAGGAAGGCGGTGACTAGCCCTGGGTTTAGCTTCTCTGCTGCTGGACTTTTGTTTCCATATCATCTTGGTGTTGCCAAACTTCTAATTGAAAAGGGCTACATTAAGGTACTACCTCAATTCCCATTTCAGATTATGTGTTATCAAATTGCTTAATATACCAAAGAAGAGATTGCTTCAAGTTTATCTATTTGCAGGTATCAATTAGGGCTCTTGTTATTGAAAAAACTTGTTTCCTAAGACAAAATTCTCTGTGATTTTGAATACATACATAGATATATACATATTCACACACACATATATAGAGGGAGGTTAAGTGAAAACCCCAAAAAATTAAAATACGAGGAACACTCTGGTAACCGTTCATCAGGACGGTATGCACATGTGCATACAAGTAATTATGCACACGTGCATAATGCGAACATGCAGAAAAACCCAAAAACAACTTCAATTACTTGTATGCACATGTGCACAACGTCCAGCTGAACAGTTGCGAGGGTGTTCCTCAGTTTTTCATCTTTTTGCGGTTTTCCCCTGAACCAGACCCTATATGTATAACTACATTATTAGCTATATGTATTACTATAGTCAACTTCTCATATATAGCTAGGTTAGGATGGTTAATTGACGAACTATGATCATTTGATTTATGAGACATAAACATGTATGTTTTTCTTGCTTGTTATCATCTTTTGATTTTCATTTGAATTCTATTTTGCTATCATATACAATATTTTCTTGTGAATAATGATAATACTTGGTTGATGAATCAGGATACAACACCCTTAGCTGGTTCATCAGCTGGTGCCATCGTATGTGCGGTGGTTGCATCAGGAGCAAGTATGGAGGAGGCCTTACAAGCTACAAAAATTTTGGCTGAAGATTGTCGAAGTAGAGGGACTGCATTTCGTCTTGGGGTATATTTCTCAACTTTGATCAGAATGACATCTTTATTTTTCTAACTTTGGATCACAACCTGTGAAAATGTTTTTATTGGCAGGCTGTCCTCAGAGATATTCTTGAACAATTTCTGCCAGATGATGTTCATATAAGATCTAATGGCAGGGTTCGAGGTGAGCATATGCAATTTCTGCCAGATGATGTTCATAAAAGAACCTTGTTATCTTTCCTGTATTCAGAATCATATGCTGCTTATTAGATCAAGCCGCCAACTAACGCTGACATGCATGTAATTGTAATAGAAATTTACAGAAAGGTCCTCCTGATCGATGCTAGTTATGATGGACTTGCTTTCTAATAAATTGTATTATGAATATAGTTGCCGTAACACAGATTCTTTGGAGGCCTAGAGGTTTACTTGTTGATCAGTTCGATTCGAAAGAGGATCTCATTAATGCCGTGATTACTTCTTCGTTTATCCCAGGGTAATATCTACTGGTCTATTTTTATGACATCATAAATGAAATTGAACACACATTTTGTGCATACTTTTATAGATGAACCAAAAATCATATTTTGTACAACAGATATCTTGCGCCAAGACCAGCAATCATATTCCGAAACCGACTGTGTATAGACGGGGGTTTGACTTTGTTTATGCCACCAACATCCGCTGCTCAAACGGTAATCTTGATTTGTTTTTCTTTGTTATTAGAATATTTTATGGGGATTGTTGTTAGATTCTTAGGAACAGTCTTGAATGTAGGGGTGCAAGTGGATTGAACATGGGTGAGAATCTGGTCATGTCCATGTCCATGTCCATCGTCATTTTCACTGGATATGGATATGGATATATCCATATTTATCAAATGCGGGTTTAGATCATATTTGAATATTTATGCATCAATGAGATTCTTTAAGACCGAATACTCATGGTGCAATTTTAGTATAAATAAGGGACTTGAAGTCAATATCGTGGGGCAAAGGATACCCCGAAAAGATAATACTTATGGAGTATTATGTATATGTATATATCGGATACACTTCTTTTATATTTAGTCTCTACTATGTGCCTGTCACAGTCACACTTCTACTCCCACTTATTTTTTTCTTTATGAGCTGTGAGCATATATATATATATATATATATATATGTGTGTGTGTGTGTGTTATTAATAGATCAAGTGGTTATTGGTAGTTAGGTTGCCTGGGCGCCAAGTTAGACTAGGGGTGTGCAGTTCCCGTACCTTGGTTATGTTTGGCTTAGTTCCTATTTAGTGTAACAAATATATTTTTTCTCAATCGAAGTTTCAAAATTTTCTTTTTTTTACTCATTTTGAGCCGTAACCAACCTATTTTATAACATTTGATAATGTGGGTGTCAAGTTTATCGTCCACTTAACCGCAACTCTTTCATAAACATTTTGTAAACGGGTATCCATGTCATTTCAAGATTAGCAGGTTACTGGTCAAAATAGGTACAAAGTATGTTACACTCGATTGAGAATAACACCTCTTCGTTGTACTAAATATGAACTAAACCAAACTTGTTACATTTCCCCCTTTTTAGAACATTACTAATAAACGGTGTAGATACATATGAGTTAATCAAATATGAATTCAAACGAATACGTGGATTTTTGGATATCCATTGGCTACCGTACTTGTTAATTGTAGCTGCATTTTGTGATTTTTTTTTTTGCATTGCAGGTCCGAGTCTGTGCTTTTCCAGCTGGCCGTTTGGGATTGGAAAACATTGGTATCAGCCCCGATTGTAATCCTGAAAATAGGGCGAGCACCAGAGAGGTAGAAAATTATTTTTTTAATATATATATGTATGTATATATGTGTACAGCAAGACTCACACAATTGTCACCTCCCAATAAGGTTGGGCCCTACTAGTAACCTGGTACTGCTGGGCCAATGATCTTTGGTAACAACATTGTCCCTGTTTTCATAGAGGAACGATTGAACTCTAGTTTGTTTAATCCAGCTTTTCAACTGGGCGTTGGAGCCAGCAGCCGATTTGATTCTTGATAACCTCTATGAGCTTGGCTACATGGATGCAGCTGTCTGGGCCGCGCTGAACCCAGTCAACGATTTGGTTCAAGAAGACAGCCCATTGGTTAGATAAATATGATTCAGGTTTCCAGCTGCAGATATCTATAACTTGATATATATATATATATATATATTAGAAATGAAACTTTTAATGCTTTCAGTGTATAGAAAAATACGAGTGGTTTGCATTTCGAATCATTGTAGTTGGCACTTGGTTTCTACACGACTAACATATTTGCAAAAAATGCAAAAACAAGACTCTGTTTAACATTCAGAAGCTAAGTATGTTGGTTTCGTGGAAATACGATGGTTTGAAATGCTTATTACGAGCTAGAAATATCATGTCGCTAGATTTTGTTTGTAAATTAGAGTTGATTAGTGAACAAGTAAGAAGGAAATGTTGTAGGAGAAAGATTTTTTATCTCACACTAGGTAATATATGTCACTGTGTAATAGATTGTGTAAAACTTGCGTATAGATAATCGTATACCTCAAATTTGTGTTGAAAAGCAATCTCGCCCCTATAACCATAGCTTTGTCGTTAATTTGATCATTTGCAGGTTGGGTTGGGTTGGGTCGGGTCGTTAATTTGATCATTTGCAACTTTAGGGGAATCCCCGGCCCCGGTGGGGGCGGGTGAACCGGGTTCCCCAACGGGGCGGGTACAATTACCATGCCTAATGGACACATCAATTTCTTCGAATATAGATGCCCAAGTCCGCTTGAAATAAAGTCTTTTAAGGATAAAGTGGAAAATCTCATCTATCTCAGGTTCAAATTCATTGTCAAAGCGTTTGTGGCAATGGAGGTTTACATGCGATGACTCCAGAGTCCTAGCCATTCGTGGTCGTTCAAAGGATTAATCACACATATTCGTGGTCAACTGGGGATTAATTGGTACGCGTAAGCTGGCTTAAAAACCCACAGTTACCCAAGAAAAAGTCCACTTGAAATTAGACGAGTCGGGCTTAGCGGGTCGTACCACCGGCGAACAACTCTACTCTATTGTATCCACATTGAAGTTGATTACAAATATACTTGACACCCCTCGTACATATGCTGTCCTCGTGGCTTTTTGAGTTAAGACTTTTACATCACTTTCAAAATTGTGATACATAGGAAAAAACATTGTTAAAAGTATTTTGAAAGGCTATTATACACATGTTATGTCTACATTCTTTTATTACAACTTATGTGTGTTATAAAGCAAAGTTGGCATCATAAATAACGTATATAAGTGATTTGGTCAGTTAAACCATCAATTTAAAATGTTCAAACCCCGAAACCAGACCAGACCAGACCGTACGATTTGGCTATTTTCCGGATTCAACCGGGCTGCCCGCTTACCACGTATCGTGATCCATCTGTTTTCTTGAACACCCCTAAAGTTTATTTTAATGTCGACTTTATGTAACATTTCGAACGAAAAAAATTTGCGAACTTATAAAGGTGATACATATCTAATCACAACAATGACACCTTTAGAAGTCATAAGACTGGTAGAGTGGGGGCTCTAAAGGGAAGCACAAACCCTTATATTGTAATCTTGTAACAAATTCAAGCAGACAAAACACCAACATACTTTTTGCCCCCTTCAAAACTTTTAAGATTTCCATTGTTCTTTCTTCATAAGCATCAAATGGGAATCCATGATCACATCTTTGTTTTCTCAGACACCACACCACATATATGAGACCCATGATGAAATTGATAAGTTACCAAAACAAACACTAGTAAAACAATTTGAGTTAAACTTTTAAGGATCTTCATGCTTTTATATGGAGACAAATTTCATTTAACAACTACAATTTGCAGCCACAGTGAATGCAAGAGTTTCTTTATAGGAAAACGGAAATAAAAAACACAATAAATGCATCTCTTATTCAGTTCTCCGATAAAGAGATTTTTAACCAAGACTAATGCAGAACTACAAGTATCAGAAAGCCATAAACGAACAACACCTAAGTCTACAATCTTACTCGAATCTTACAGATCGGGCTTCGTAAGTTCTTCAACAGAATTTTTGTACTTTGCAATCAGATCCCTATAATTGTAAAAAAAAAAAAAACATCCATCAATAGAACATAATGGCTAATCAAATATAGAAAACTCTAACATTGCAGCCCGCATACCTTCTTTGATTTAGCATTTGTTCAGCTTCTTCAACTTTCCGTTTTTGTCCCTCCACAGTCTATAAACAATCGCAGAAGACCAAATTAATGATTATTTTGGTAATATCTCAATCTCAAGTTATATATAACATACCGCAGCTTTGGTGGCAATAGACCCTGATATAGTGTTCAAGAGCTGCTGGCATTTCTCAAAGTGGCTGCTCAATTCAGTAACCTTCAAAAAGAAACGATGCAAATAATGAGAAAAATAAACAGAACAGAACCAATCTGCTAAGCTGAAAATTTGGTAGCTTTTAGGGCTTTGATTTCAAGTGGTCTCAGAAAGTGATAGATGATCAATTCAAGTAAACCGAACGAGCATACAATTATAAAAGTTGAAAAAAGCAGACGCAACACACAGAACTTCGATTTGTGTTAGATAAAAAGGGGAATTATAGGAATACAAACCAGTGTATCAAAATGCTGATCTCGAGTTCCATTCTCAATCGCATCTGCTAAATTCTCCACCAACTATGATAATAAAATTAATCTGAATTAGCCAATAATCAACATACGAACTTTAGGGTTAGGGTTTTGAACAATCAAGAAGAAGGCATACATTTTGGAGGTGAAAATGTGATGCGAGTGATTGTGAAGGCTGTGGCTGTTGCTGCTGCTGCTGCTGTTGTTGAGAAATCTGATAGCGTTGTTGCTGTTGTTGTTGTTGCTGCAGTTGAAATTGTTGTTGATGAAATTGCTGTTGCTGTTGTTGTTGTTGTTGAAATTGTTGCTGTTGCTGGAGATATAGATGATCCTGATTGGATGGTGTAGTAGGGTTGCTATGGGCGGCCATGGTTGGGATCAAATTCCAGTTTCCTCCCCCAAATTGATCCATATTCAAGTCCAAAAATTTTGCACTTCTCAAACCAGGGTGTGTGCCTTCTCTTAAAAAAAAGGAAACCAAAGTGTTGTTTGTTTTTTTAGGGATGTTGAAGTCTGAAGTTCTATTTCACTTCTCATTGATAAGAGGTGGGGCTGAAGTCTGAAATCAAAATCAAATCAATAAGACCGTCTGTTTTTGTAAACCGACAAATGTCTGAATGTATGCAATTGTCTATTTACCCCTCAAAATATTATAATGTTTGAATTTATATACATTTATACCATTCCATTGGTTTATTCACCATAATTATGAAATTTATATTTAAATTAGATAACTAGCAATTCATTTGAACCAAGAGCATATACATATAGCTGAAACATTTATACAATTCCATCAAATTGAGGGGGTCTAAGATCATAAATAGCACCTAAATTCGATGAGATGGATCTATTATGTTTCCCAATCAGTAAACGACCAGTCAACAAGGGCAAGAGCATATACATATAGGTGAAACATCTATCATGTACCAAGCGCTAGGATTGGGTTCCGGTGAGAAGTGCCAAATTTGGTGAGAAACGCGAGAAGTGGTTATCAACCGTTGGATGAGAGACGAACATTAATAAGAGCGTTTACCAAGTTCTGCACATCTGACCCGGTCAGCAGTCAGAGCGTTTACCAAGTTCTGGATCTGACCGAGATCTGACCGAGAAGCTGACTGTGATCTTACCGAGCCAGCACCAAAATCATGCTTACCCGGGTCAGATTTCGTTTCTACACACTTTGCCCTTTTTGCGATTAGGGTTTTCTACAGCCGATCGTTTTTTTTGCACAGCAAGGAGATAATATTATTAATAAGAGCTCACAATACAAACCAAAGCCACTCACCAAAACAAACAGTGGCCAATAAACCCACAAGAAAGCACCCAGTGGCTTTGGTTTGTATTTAATAAAAACCCACAAAATCATAATTTACTCAAAAATCAATATATTTTATTAAATATATATATATTTAATAAAAACCCACAAAAGTGCTCAGTGGAAGGAGAAGTCGTTAAAGTTTGCTTTTTTCTTCCCTTAAATGATTTGTAATAGAAATAATTACATTTAATTTAGAATATAATTATAAAAGAGTTAAAATGGTCATTTTTTGTCGGTAAGCACTTACCAAAAAAGACTTCGTAAACACTCTTACCCGGATAGCACTTACCGGGGACAGCACTTACCCGAGACAGCACTCTTACCCGGACAGCACTTACCCGGAAAGAGTTGGTAAACGGCCCCTAAGATGAGATGCACCAAGATAAGATGCACTGAGATGCACCGGATCAATTCCCTTTTAAACCGCAATTCATGGGAGGGTATTTGATTAAAAGTGATCAACAGTTTAAAAGTACTTCTCACCAAAAATGGCACTTCTCACACATGATCCCATGCCCCAAGTGCTAACGGCTATAAGCACATAAACTCTGTTCATACCAACAAAACTTGGAAATACCAAAAGTGGTTATAGCAAGAGAATTGAGAAAGTGATCATACTTGCAAGATCAGCAACAAAACAATGACAAAGATTTTATCCCGGATTAGTTAGGATAGGTTAAATAAAATCTATCAGAGATATAGCTGAAACATAAATTAAAGCTAGGTAAGCATGGTAGTTATTTAGTTTAAATGAAGAGGAAATTATGTCATCACCTAAATAATTATGCTGAAAAATAGAATTGAAAACAGGAACTAAGACGAACTATTGCCAGATCCATCCACTTGTATTAAGGAATGGAGTCCATTACAACAAATCAAACAAGATGATTCTGATCAACCACACCTTTAATAGTGACTTAAAAGATCTATGGGAAGCATACAATCACAAAATACTTATCAACATATTATAAAAACATCATAAGCAAAGATTTAACTCGCAAATTAAGAACTCCATATAGCACATACAACTTAACAGATATGTGCAACAACGATAATTTGCTATTACTCAAAAATCAAACTTGATTACAAAGGTTGTCTAAACTCATCAAAATTGATTCCAAGTTCAACCCAAACTTATTTTAATCCAAAACCAACCACTCAATCCATGGATTCCATACGCAAAGATTCGAATAATCAACATAGATGGGGCTTTGATCGATTTCACCTTAAAAAAACAAGAGAGAGAGATTTAAACCAAGGATTACACTCACCAAAATCGATTCCAAATCCAAATATTAATATAGTTAAATCTATCATTGAGACTCAACCAAGGAAAATATAAGTAGAAGAAAAAGGGGTTATTACCTGAGAATGAACTTCCACTTCTAAAACTGGTGAAATACTTCAATGTAACTCCCTCTCTTCCTTCCCAATCGCACGCACATACACACACCCACACCCACAAGGGTTTTCAGCTAAAAGGGCGAGACTCTTTTTAGACCTCAATTTATACTTTTGACCCCTGCACAACCAACATTTTTTCATAATTCTCCTTTTATCAAAATAAATTCATAAATAGTACCAAGGTTATTACATTATGCCCTTGACTTTAACATATACTTCGTTAGGCCGGAGGACCAAATCCAATGAAAATTTCACACCACAAGACATTCTATGTAATAAATGAAGTCTGAGGACTTTAAGTGGCGTGAAGAACGTTTCACTGGCGCTCTCCCCGGGTGTGAAGAATTTGCAATGGGCGTGAAACTTCTCCAAAAAATTAAATAACTTGTTTTTCACCTAAAACATTATACCAACTCCAAATACATACCAAGAGTTATTCTAAGGTGAAAATATAATGAATAAAACTTAAAATTATACACATCAAAAATCTGGGTGTTAAGGTCATCCACTTAATGTTTACCCGGTAGGGGTGTACGCAAGTTGGGCTGGGCGAGTTGAAAAATTCTCAACCAACCGAACATATTCAAAAGTATAACTCAACGCAACCCTTGCGGGTTGGGTTGGTTGGCATGTTAGAAATATACATAAACTTGACGAATGAAATACGATAAATAATACTTAAAATACACCCAACATAATTATTAGTTATTACAATCATCCAAATACATCTTAAAACCCTTATGTCTTAGAATTTTAATTCAAAAGTGTGAATGATAGCATCCGATTCAAATCATCAATCAAGTACGATCATGTTGGACCTATCGGACTCCAATTAGTTGTTGAACATATTCTTTGTTCGACCTTTGTTAATTCTTTCTTCAGTTTAATCCTCTCATCGCAAAACAAGCGATAAATAGGATAAAGAAGACAAAGTAAAAACCTACAAGAAACATATGAGATTTCTTTACGCAATAAAAAACAAACTTCTAACAACATCAATGCAATGAAAAATAAAATTCATGGTTCGAACTTCTAGTTTGAAACATACTCCATATGTTTATTTATATTCATGCTTCTAATTTGCAGTCAATTGTTTAAAACATATACTTCATGTGTTCATTTATGCAATGAAAACAACAACGTCGATCTAGTTGTTTCAGTGTACCCGTGCAGTCATGCTTATTGAGATGTATCCATCGACCTAGTTGAATTAACTCGGGCCTTGACCTAATTGGATTAACTTCTGGTTTTTGGGATGTAAATTGGACTAAATAAATGAATTTATTTTTTGGGCCGTAAATTAAATTAAATCTATATATCTTTATATATATAAAAGTAAGATCCAATGATAATGATGTGGCACTCTAAGATTTGAGTATTTTATATCTCATGGATGGAGAATGGTTTTTGTCTATCCCACATTGATGGAGAGATGGAAAATTGATAATTGATGTTATGTGTATGAAAGTAGGTTGAAATGTCTATGTTTCAACTCTTGGGTTGGTACCTTTTGGCTAATCCTCTAAAACGTATGTTGTTGGTTCATGTTGGCTAACTCTCCAAATCATGGGGTTGGTTTATTTTTTCCAACCCTCTTTTTGAAAAAAAAGTTAATCTATAAAGAAAAAATATCAATATCTTTATATATATAAAAGCAAAAACCAAGAAAAATGACATGACACAATGTGGATTGAGAATTCTAAAATATTGAATTGTGGTTAACTTTAACTATCCCACATTGATAGAAAGATGAAATGTTGGAACATGAAGTTGATTATAAAAGGAGAATTATGCCAACTTTTTCTACATGACTTATGATTTATTTTAATCCCTTTTGGATTAAAAAGTTAATTTTAGTTAAAATATTTATATATACAAAAGCAAAAACCAAGAAACTTATGACATGGTACAATGTGGATTGAGGACTAAAATATTGAATTGTGGTTAACATTCGCTATCCTACATTGATAGAAAGATAGAAAAACAAAAACAAAAAAAATGACATGACACAATATGGATTAAGAATTCTAAAATATTGAATTGTGGTTAACTTTGACTATCCCACATTGATAGAAAGATGAAATGTTGGAACATAAAGTTGATTATTAAAGGAGAAGTATGCCAACTTTTTCTACTTGACTTATGATTTATTTTAATCCCTTTTGAATTAAAGAGTTAATTTTAGTTACAATTATTACATATACTAAAGCAAAAACCAAGAAAGTTACGACATGGTACAATGAGGATTGAGGACTAAAATATTGAATTGTGGTTAACATTGGCTATCATACATTGATAAAAAGATGAAATGTTGGAACATGAAGTTGATTATAAAAGGAGAATTATGCCAATTTTTTTACATGACTTGTGTGTTATTTTAATCCATTTTGGATTAAAGAGTTAATTTTAGTTACAATCTTTATATATATATAAAACCAAAAATTAAGAAAAATGACATGACACAATGTGGATTGAGATTCTAAAATATGGAATTGTGGTTAACTTTAGCTATCCCACATTGATAGAAAGATGAAATGTTGGAACATGGAGTTAATTATAAAAGGAGAAGGATGCCAACTTTTTCTACATGACTTATGATTTATTTTAATCCCTTTTGGATTAAAGAGTTAATTTTAGTTACAATCTTTATATTTTTATATATATAAAAGCAAAAACCAAGAAAAATGACATGGCACAATGTGGATTGATAATTCTAAAATATTGAATTGTGGTTAACTTTGGTTATCCCACATTGATAGAAAAATGAAATGTTGGAACATTAAGTTGGTTATAAAAGGAGAAGGATGCCAACTTTTTTTACATGACTTATGATTTATTTTTATCCATTTTGGATTAAAGAGTAACTTTTAGTTACAAATTTCTTCATAATGAATGATTAAGTCCTTAAACCATTTTTGTTAATGATAAAACGCTCAAACCTAAATTTAGATTATATCACTAAGTGCATGTAAAAAACAACAACATATACCCTTCCTCGAATCTATGTTTTATTAATTGGAACAAAGTTAAGGCATACCTTAAAGCCGTCAAGGTCACTGAAACTCATGGAGATCTATACTAATCCAATGCCACAACATAGGGGGACAAATCACCACTCAAGGATCTACATCGATACAAACTAATTGAGAACGATCTACCAGTGCTAACACTGTCCGGGCATGCACTGAGAATGTTGTAAATACTTGATTTTGTCATAGTCCCAAAATACTAAAAGTGTGAATTAAGATGTCAATTTGACAATTATGACAACGGGCTAGAAACGGGCTTTAGTTTTAGGCTTGCAAATCTATTATTGTACTTGAAAAGCTATAAAACTTCTAAGTTATATAATTAAAATAATAATATGAGTATTTGGTTGTCTATGAGCATGCCTCTAAAACTGGACATACATACAAGGGAGTTTCACGTGCTTTATTTATCTAGATTGGATGCAATATTTTAAATGAATGTTATGTCCATGCTATTTTATTGATTATATAGAAAGAGGTGCAAGAGTTCGATTATGTGTTATATGTTTTGAAATGCATGAACATGTTTTTTTGCATATTGTTTGTGTATGTCAAGTTAACTCACACAGGGGGAGTAGGGACTGCCATGGAACTATACTATTTACTTGGTTAACAAAAGAACATGACTCTCTCTCTCTCTCCCTCTATATATATATATATATATATATAGCCAAATGACCGTATGGGAAGTTGAGTTAACGGTGAGAAACGTGAGAAGTGAATATGAACCCTTGATCAGCCAAAATTAGCCAACCACATTAGTATAAAGAGTAGACCAAAATAAGTCAACCCTATGAGTTTCCACAAAAGGTCTTACCTCCTGTTAAATAACCATATTATTATTCCATTTCATCATCTTCTCACCAACGTGGGATAAACAAAACACAACATGTCACGATTTGAGTAAGACTCAAATCTCATAATGATTCAAGTGGAAAATGACTAATACTTTTGAAAATAATTGAAATAAACTTATTTAATTTCATATTACAAAATTTGTGGTGCTTATAGAACTTTCTCGCCACCGCGCGAGCGCGATGCAACACACTAGCATATATTAAAGGAAAACTCACAAATGATGATGTGGCACAATGATAGAGTAGTATTCTTCTAAAAGAATTTTCTCATTGTTTTGAATTTTTTAAAATACCAATAAGTTAAAGACTTTTCTACCCTTAAATGAAAATTTTGTATTTCATCATAAGAAGGGTCATTTGGTAATTTTATTTCCAATTTAATTAACTTTAACCTCAAACTATCCAACTTCCTATTAGCATTCATTTTAATTAATTCATCTCTCCATCTATTGATATCTCAAAAACTAATTAAGTAGGATGACAATAGACATGAATTTTTTTGGGCTCCACAATGATAACAAAATTTTCCAAGTTAGATATGTCCTTAATTTTTTATGCATGAAATCATTTTTCTCTTTACATAAGTACATTTATATGATTGTTAATTGTAATTCTTATGTGCAACCTATTTCAGAATGTTTTAATAGTTATGTTGCAAAACAAACATTATAAACTAAAAGGAAAAATTAGAAAGACTAACTTTGTGTATAACCACATTAATTTACATGTATACAACCCCAATAAATGTATTGTCTTATATTAGATCTAATTAGTTGTCAATCATCAAATTGCATTTTATATTAACTTAGTATGGATCTTCTAACAATAAATGTCTGCTCCCGTCCAACACAAATATATAAATTAATGCGATAAGATATTAACATGACATAATGAAAACATAGTATGCTCAAATCATGAATTGTAGTTGAGTTTGGGTTATCCCACGTTGATAAGAAAGGAAAAATATCAAAAAATGTAGTTATGTATACGAAAGGAGGGTGATGCTTTAAAAACGGTATCAACATAAAAATATAAAGAAAGACTGAGATATTAAAATGCCACAATGAGAATCTAGCAATCTCAAATCATGAATTGTCGTTGAGCTTTGGGTTATCCAACATTGATAAGTACGGGAAATATAAATATGCAAATGAAGACTATAAAGTATTAACATGGCAAATGAGAATTTAGTATTCTCAAATTATGGTTGAATTTGGTTATCACATATTGATGAGAATGAGAAATATTATAAAATATAGTTGAATATATAAAAGGAGGGGGATGGCTTGAATATAGATTTCAATATAAATGTATATAGAAATCCTACGAAACCTTCTTGGGTTAGTCACACACTTCACATATTTTCAGTATTTCACATGACATCAACAAATGATACAAATATTGGAAAGAGGTAGGTAGGTAAAGGAGGGGGAATGCCTTCAAGATAAAAAAAAGTTGGTTGGCTAAAAATGTCACACTTGCCATCAAAATTTGGGATTAAATGGTAATTTTAAAGCTATGTGATAAAAATATTTTATTAAAAAGTAACACCTTTCACTTTCGATTGATTAAATGTTCATTAGAATCAAATCAATACAATCATGAATATAAATATAAATACATAAAAATGAATGTGAAAGAAGTGTTGGCTATAAGGTATCGAATGATATAATGAGAATTTAGTATTTTCTCAAATAATAAATTGTAGTTGAGCTTTGTTTATCCCACATTGACGATAAACTAAAATATTGGAATAGATAATTGAGTGTATGAAAGGAGGAAATATGTTTTTGAATATTGGAAGGGTATTAACCAATGTACAATGAGAATTTGGCATTCTCAGGTTTTGAGTTGATTTGTAGTATTATAATTTTTCTATATCATACTTGACATGTTTTTTAATCATCGTGCAACGCGCGATGTCAAACACTAGTTTTTTTAGTAAGCTAACATCATCAATAAATCTATATCTATATATATATAAAAACAAAAACCAAGGGTCCTGACGTGGCACCCTCCTAAGCCAGAACTCCCATCTTTCTTTTTTCTCCTTCGTCCGGGTTTTTTAGCCTCCTCCGCCCCGCCCCGCCCCAAATCCCCCTTGAAGGTTCTTTCTCTACGTCGTATCCACTTCCACTTCTGCAAATATGAACGCAACCGCCCCATCGATTTCTTCTTCTAGAACTCTTTCACGATTGACTCTGCAGGTATACCTTTTTGCTACTGCTTCTACATCGATGGGTCTGATTTTGCTACTGCTTCCCATCGATTTTGCTACTTTTATCCATCGATTTTGCTACTCTTACTACATGGATGAGTCTGATTTTGCTATGTGTTCTTTAATCTTTATGGTATCGCTACTGCTTCTACATTGATGGGTCTGATTTTGCTACTGCTTCCCATCGATTTTAATTTGCTACTTTTATCCATCGATGTTGCTACTGTTACTACATCGATGAGTCTAATTTTGCTATGTGTTCTTTAATCTTTATGTTATCGCTACTGATTCTACATCGATGGGTCTGATTTTGCTACTGCTTCCCATCGATTTTGCTACTTTTATCCATCAATTTTGCTACTGTTACTACTATCTGGTTCATGGATAACCCTAATTAGGAGTTTGCGCATATATAGAATTGAGTATGTAGTTACTAGACAAGGAGAGGGTTAAAATTGATAATTGTGTTAACATTTTATTGGGTGAAAAAGTAAAGTCTATTCTAAAGATATATATGCATTTTCTATATGGTAATTGCATTTTGAAATAATCTATATTGAAGATGAAGTATGATGGAATGCCTAAAGTAACAAAAACATCATGCATAACGTGATTATTGAAGAGAAGGAAAATGGTTCTGAAGGAATTATGGAGTCTGAAGCACTTCCACCTAGAGACATAATATGTGCGTTTAACTATAGTTGTTGCTGCCTCCATAGTCGTCACGAGCTGGTTTCATATTTCAAACATGCCCTTCGTGCGTTGTCTAAAAAGGTGGGATTTTTGTGATGGATCTTTATGGAGGTACATCATCCGAATGTGAACTTAGGATGCAAAGAAGATTTCCAAATTTCACGGTAATCACTTGAATCAATTATTTATGTTTTATTGGCCTTTTGACATTCTTTTCCAAGAAAATGTCTAAACATGGATAAAACTTAATATATTGAAAAGGTTTTTTTTCAATCTTTCATTTCCTGAAAATGGGAAGGTTGTGCTCATTTGATCTTTTGTAGCAAAACCATGGTTCTTGAGAATTTTGTTCTACTTTCATATGGAATTTCGGTTATTATGCTTCGTTTTATCATCCATACTTTGCCAGTATACGTGGGAACAAACTGGTTTTGATATCATTCAAAGGAAAACAAGGATCAGTCTGCATTTTACTCTGCAAAAGCAACAGAAGAAGAAACTTCTCCATGCATTTTCTTACAGCTGGAGACTGTAAATTTCTTTACTTTATACTTCGTGGATGTCAATACTTTTCCTTTTCGATCCAAGATTATCTTTTTGCATCTGATTAATAGTTGAATGATTTCATTGAACTATTCGTTCAAATTCAAAGGCTGATTCATAATTATGTCCAGGTGGTCGTTGCCTGAGATTAAAGACTGTATGGAAGAAGCTGGATTTGGGTCTGTCCATTTCTGGATCCGTCAAATGCCAGACAGCGAGAATATCAAAAGTATGGAAGGGTTTGGTGTAACATCCCATATCCTATATACACAACATAACACGCAATATAACACAAATAGATATAACAAACAAACTTCACTTTTCAAGTACGGTCCAGTAGTCTTTTACAAAAGAAAGAAAACATTTGAAATACAATCCTTGTACTATTTACATACATAACATTTAACATTTCAATACAACTACTAAATAAGTCAAAAGCTTCATCTTATAGTCCTTCTCACTAGCCTTCCAATTCGTACTCTATTTACTTGCCCTTACTTGATCCGCCACCTGGAATACATATTTTAAAACAAAATGAGGGTTAGACCTGATGGTCTAAGTGAGAAATCCCTGTTAGTTTGAAAACCATTTATATAACTTCATTCATATAAATCACACAACACAATTACATATATCCAATTAAGCTCATATATCATGTACCTTCCCTTCTCATTCCTCCTGGCCATATTAGTGGTAGCAAGCCAACTAATAATATACAACGCTGCACAACATCTACAGCCAAACAACGCTATACGGATTCTATAGCCAAACACACCGGTCCTAGACCCGTCCAACGTATTATAACACATTATAATACTCATGTAAATATAATACCTCACTATATTATAATTCACATATAAACACATAGTCATCAACTATTTCATTCCCAATCCACACATATACGTATTCCAGTTAAAAACGTTTTTAAAGTAAAACTCACCTGATTGCTTATCAACACGTTTCCAAGCCTTCTAAACAGGTTCAGTCTTTTACCCAGAATTCACAGGATCTGTAACACATAGATACAGATATCTCTTTACCACATAAAACACATAAGTCTTACTAAGGCTAAGAACTCTAAAGAACTCAAATCCTCAAATGTTCCCCTAAGGCGACTTAACACGGGGGTTCCGCTACCCGGCTAGCGGATGGGGTCAAGGGGCAACGCCCTTGCGGGGTCTGGGGGCAGCGCCCCTAGAAAATTTTCAGAAAACCTTAATCAGTCCTCATTCAAAAACTAGTTAAAAATAACCAAACAGCTAAAGTATCCGGACACAACAGAGTTTTCTGGACAACACCAATAATCCGGACAGCATGCCTTTTCCGGACAGCATAAGTAATCCGGACACTATCCGGAAACATACTTCATCCGGACAATCAAGAAAAGAGAACTTACCCGGAAAAGACTTGTCCGAACACCGACTAAGAACTACCCGGATACCATCAAAGAACTACCCGGAAACCTTCAACAAAACTGTCCGGACACCTTCATACTGCGTCCGGACACCTCTGTCGGTTTCAACATTTTCGACCCAGAATCAACAGAAATCACTACTGGATGTGCAATCGGTTATTTTACTCCGATAGAAACTACTTATTGGTGATTATAGACATAAAACATACAAGAAACATACCTTAATTTTACTTCCAATTGCACCAATTTGGATCCCTAGCTTTTAACTTTCTTCCTTCTTCTTTTCTCTCAAAACACACACTAACACACACTGCACATCTGATTTTTTATGAAATATCTGAATTGCTTTTAGCTAATATCTACTAACTTTTACACTTTTAACCCTATTCTATTCTTCAATGACCATAACTCCCTTTTAACTTATAAATTTACTTAACTTACCTAAAATAGAAACTTTTAGGTTAAATAATTTAACGGAATAATATTTTTAACTAACGGACTTACCCGGGGTATTACATTTGGTGCTGCTCGAGATATCAAGTACGAAGAAGTTGCAAGTTTTCAGCAGCAAGATTCATGGAATGCTTATATTGTTGGTGTTTCATAGCGATTTCTCTAGCTCAGTCTTTTCTGTGAAGTGATATTAATGGTAAAAGACAGTTTTCTTTGACAATTTAGCTGTTATGTTCTTAGTTAACATGTTGCATTGAACAACAGACCCCAAAAAATTAGTTGCAGACTTGATCTTTCTCAACCATCTTTCATCTTTTACTGAAAACTTGATCTGCTTTATGTTCTTTTGTTTTCAGAATTAACAAAATAAAGTAGCAGAGGATAATGACGATGAAGATATTAGCAAAATAAAAGCTCAATTTTATTCGGTTTGCGTGCAATTTGGTAAGCATATATCGCCATGGATTCTAACTTCATTATTGTCTACAATGGCAGAAGTATTTAATAAGCTACTATGTGGACAAATTGAGGAGTTCCAAGTTTTTTGTTGGCATTTGTAGTTGATTTGCACTAAATTGATTGTAAACCCTTAGATATTAGAGAGCTATAACTTCAAAGGTAACAACATTTAACATGGTAATTCAACTATAAGCTTTTATTCTTTACAGGGGCAAGCTTTGGAGCATTGTGTTCAAAAGTTGTTGGGCAAGGACTTAGTATAGATTAGTGGGTAAGTTATTGCATTTGTGTCCTTTTGCTATGAGCATCTTACAAGCATTTTGTATACAATTAGGAACTATTTTGTTTCTAAAAGGCATCCACAAGTTCTGATCTGGTAGCCACTGTTTTGCATTCTTTGTGGAGGAAAAAAAACATGCTATGAGCTATATTTTGATATAACTCCATTTTCAAAATTGTCATCGTTTCAGAACCAGGTTTTTGCTTTAGGGATCTGAGATCCATGGAAGAAAGTTAAGTCATCATCGAGAGCCTGTCGGCTTTTGCTGGCGACGGAAGAGAAGGAACAACAGGTCAAAACCGTGAAATACATTTTTACACTTTATTAGCCTATGTTATTTAACTTTTGTCTTCTATATTTGTGGAACTTTATACTTTTGTTTTCTCCTTTTCGATAGCATTTCTGGGTTCGTTTGCTTTGGTTTGGTTTTACTCTTACATAGATACTGGGAGTCATTGTGATTTCTGAGATGTTGCGGTAGGAAACGTTTTCTAAGAACATCTTGGCATCTTTTGAGAAGAATGGACTGCCGTGAAAAGAAGGTCATACATCCACGTTGATAGTATATACAACATTTCAATCACCATCTCTCACTCACAGACACTGATTTATGGTTGTGGGTTTTACACGAAGAACTCCGCCTTCGTTCATTTTCCCAAGAAGTAAGTCAACTCTTCCCTTTGTGATCTTAAAGATTAAATTTTTAATGCATAGATTACCGATAGTTGAAACTTGCATAAAAACTCATAAGTTTAAATATAATTGATGTTAGTGTTCAGAATTTTTGATGCTGTTAGCAATAACAATGCACTTCGAGTATGGTAATCATAATATTTATTTCCTCTCACATAACTGATTTGGTACCAAAAACACTTGACTAGCTCCGTTCATATTTGTAAAGCCCGTATCCCGGTATGTAATTTATTAGTCTTAATTATTTTCTTTTAAGTTCGAGTATTGTGGTTTCCGTAAGCGGGGTTAGTCGAGTTGGGTCAAATCGTTAAGTATCGGAATTTTTGGCTAGTTGCGAGAGGAATGTAAGTTGAGGGGCTAATTGTGTCAAAGGGCCAAAAACCCTCATTGGGTTTCGGCCCATGCAGATACATGTCGAGACCCATAAACGTTTTTTTAGTTGGTGTTGTTGTTGCCGTGAGATTGAAGCAAAGAAATAGAAAACAAAAACCCTAAGTTATCCCTTCCCTCTCTCTCGTTTTCTCTCACGTAAAACAACCCTACTTCCCTGCTGCCGTGAAACCGCCCACCACCACACCAGCGCCGCTACTGGTGTTGGCCGGAGAAAGAGAGAACAGCGCGAGAGAGAGGGGTAGAGAGAGAGAACAGCGCGAGAGAGGGAGTGGTAGAGATCGCCGGAGCCGCTGCCTTCCGCCGCTGTTGTCGCCGGAGACCACCGCCGCCACTGCTGTTCATCGGAGGTTTCGGGAGAGAGAGGAGCAGGTGCGGGTGCGTGGTATTGGAGCGAGGTAAATCGTTTTCCTTCGTCTCGTTTCCTTTTCTTTTCGTTTTTCTTCCGGCAAAACAACCACCGCGCCGCCGCCGCCGCCGTGCCCGCTGCCGGAGGTGGCAGTGGGTGGTGCCCGTGGCGGAACCCTAAAACCACCTCTGGCCGTAACCTTAAACCGCCGTAGCAAAACCCGAATCGTATAAACCGAACGCGTAAACCGTTTTATAAAGTTATCATTTTATGTGAAAAACGTCTTTTTCTGCCACTGTTTTGCGTTAGCCGTAACTCTTTACTCGTAACTCGGATTGGGGTGAAACCGGTGCCAAAAGTTCCCTTTCCGAGTCTAGTAACGTTTCTATGTTTCGTGCGAAATCCAGTTCGGAACGTAGCATAGGCCAAATCGTCGTTTTATACCGATAGCTGCTGTTTTTCACTGTTCTGCGAACCATTCTTATAAAATCCGTATTTAATTGTAGAAAAATCGTTAGGAGGTGTATAATATGTTCTTGGAACCCTAACTCTGAGCACTTTCTGGTTATGAAATTTAATTGAGGATTTTCTGGGTTTATGGAGGTCGGAACAGGTCCCGAACAGACCTGTTTGGTTAGACCGAAAAGTCGTTTTAGTGACGATTTAAGGGTGCGTCGTGTTTTAGGGTCCGGGTCTCGTGTTAATACGTTTTAACGTTCGTTTAGGTGTCGGGAAGTGATCTTGGATTTGTGGAGCTTGAATTATTGTTTGTGAGCTAGGCGCGCTTACGAGGTGAGTTCTCTCACTATATTTAATATCAGTCGTTTTACATTACTGTAGCTCGTGTGTGGTAGCCTTAATTATTTGTGATGCGGGGCTAGATAGTGGGGTGGCTAGTTAGACCTTTGTTGACATGTATACGCGGGTGGCGTTGTCATGTATACGCGGGTGGCGTAGGGACTCGGGGGCCGGTGTTTGTATACGCGGGTGGCGTAGGGACTCGGGGGCCGGTGTTTGTATACGCGGGTGGCGTAGGAACTCGGCGGGGCCAAAGATTGTATACGCGGGTGGCGTAGAATCTCGGTGGGGCCCAAGATGTTATACGCGGGTGGCGTAGGGGTAGGTATGCATGTTTATGATTTGTTCGTAGACTTGTATGCTTGTTTATGTGCAACTATCTGTTATAGGGGTAGTGTGGAATAACTGTGTTATCTATGGTGGTTGAATTCACTAAGCTTCGTGCTTACCCTTTCTCAATAAATCATTGTTTCAGGTACGAGTGGCTCCAAGGCGTGACGAGTACACACTGGCGCGCGTGAAGAGCTGATTATTATATCGTTTTATAATTATCATTTTTAAACTATTTATTCCGCTGTTTACTGTTTTTAGAGAATAATTATTCTTGGGTTGTGAACGAAACGTTTTGGGTTATTTAACGAGTTTAATTAATGAAATGTCATTTTTAAAAATTTAAATTTCTTGTAATTTTTGGGATGTTACAATATTCTTCCAACGATTTCCTTTTTCTCCCTTAATTTTGCATACTATGAATCTATGATTAAATATTAACATTATTGTGTGATCCAGACTACTTCGTATTTCACAAATTTGACTCTAAATCTGTTACAGATTTATATCCACTTCTCCTACAATTTTTATGCATATGTTGGGTGAATTTTTTGTTGTTTCTGTTTAATACAAACATAAAAAGCAATAACAACAGCTAAAGTAGAATGACCTATCAGAAAATCCTATTAGTTTCTAATGTGATTTTTTTCCCTATAGGTTGTGATTGACAAATCCAAGTGACAAACTAAAGATTCAAGGCCCCGATAACTTTCAAACAGTGAGTAATTCGTAAAGACCTCTTTGGCAAAGAAGTGACCATGCATTTTGTGCCTAGCTACACCTTTGGCCAGATCGACACAAACAATTAGTCATTTATTGAAAAAGTTCAAAAAAGAATTTGTTGGTGCAAGTGTACCACATCTCTATATATTTATATATATTTATTTTGATGATTACAAACACACCGTATTATTGTTTATCTAACAATTTAATCCAAGTGTGCAGTTGTTGAAGAACACGAAGATTTAATCTGAAGGGTTCAAAGACGGAAGTGTTTACGTCGTCATTATTGTTTATAACTAATAATGATAAACACCCTAAAATAATATACCACTTGGATATTTCTAAAAACCTTAAATAATTTATTTAAAAAAGTTTATTGAGAAGATCCAGCAGATTTGGTTGCGTCCTTGAAAGTCCTTTTTCTGACGGCGGTATACCGCGGCGGTACAGCCGGTATACCGCGGGTACACTACGGCCGGTATACCGCGGCTGTTCAGCCGGTATACCGCGGCAGGCTCGGTGTACAATTCTGATTGGTTGAAAGTTACTTTTCCTGACGGCGGTATACCGCGAGTCCCAGCCGGTATACCGCGCCTCATCTTTCCGTTGGAGCTTCCTTGGTATAAAAGAAGATGCTGGTGATAAAGACCAGACAAGAACACACAACAGTAACAACAAGCAGCAACCACACTCTCAGCTCTCTCATTTATAATATATATATTTTATAAAACTTTTTTTATATAAAATATCCAAGTGTGAGATATTATACAAGAGTGATTACCCATTGTGAGTTATACTCCTCTTGTAAGTGTTTGAATAACGGGTGTGTGATCCTGTATATCTCGATAAGCTAAAGCTTGAGAGCCGTTTACTTTGCTCTGTATTTGGTTTGTATTCTACCGTAAAGAATACATTTATTGGATCGTGTCGGGAAGTGTCTCGGTTGCTGGTTTATCACAGTTGGTGGTAAATCAGTAAATCTCCGTGTCAAGTATCTCTTACCTTTATCTCTTTATTTATTCCGCTGTGCTTTATTATATTTGTTTATATAAACTGCTTTGCATTTATATTTATTTATATAATCTCTGTGTATTTGTTTATATTTACACTCTTCTTTATTATTTGTATACTCTGATTTATTTTTACTGTTTCAGTACTGTATTTATTTATAAAAGAATTTTTGAAAGTAAAAGATTTTAAATACAACCTTTCCCCCCCCCTTAGGTTGTCCAACATTTGGTATCAGAGCAGGGCTTTCAAAAATTATCTGTTTAAATTTTTAAAGTTATTTCTTTAATTCTTTTAAATGGCTCAACAAACTAATTTTGTGTTTTCAAAACCTCCTTTGATAGATACTGAAAAGTTTGGCATTTGGGCCGAGCTATTTGAATGTCACGTGCGTGGCAAAAATCAAAAAATTTGGGATATTATAGAAAATGGGAATTTTAGACCAACCAAAGTTGAAAATGATCTTATTGTTGATAAACCCATAAAAGATTGGACTCCCGCTGAAGAATCTCATTATTGTTTAAATTTTGAAGCTAAAAATATATTATATGCTGCTTTAACCTCTGATGAAATAGAAAGAGTTTATACTTATAAAACTGCTAATCTAATCTGGCAAAGCTTGAGCGACACTCATCGTGGAAATACTCAAGTTAAAAGCTCTAAAATAAATATTCTTGTTCATGATTATGAACTATTTGAAATGTCAAAAGATGAGTCAATCGACTCAATGTTTAAACGTTTTAACCTCATTATGACTACCTTGAAGGGATTAGGTCGTACTTATCCTAATGAGGATTATGTAAGGAAAATTCTTCGAGCACTTCCTTCGGAGTGGATGGCAAAAATCACATCCTTGGAAGACTCCCGAGATCTCGCAACTATGAAGCTCGATGATCTCATCGGCAATCTTAAAGTGCACGAAATTGCACTAAGAAGAAATCAAGTCCGGGAGCAAGTCAAAAAGAAATCCATAGCTTTAAAAGTCATTGCCTCAAAGGAAGAGGAAAAGGAAGAGGAGGAAGAAGCTAGCTCATCCGATGACGAACCCGAAAAACTTGACGATTTAGTCAAGTTGGTAAGAAAACTTTCTAAACTTTTATCTAACAAAAAGTTTGCTAATAATGATAGGTTTCAAGAAAATGGAGACTACCGTCGTGGTGGTAAAAACCAAAGTCGCAACGTCCACAAAAGTGAAGACAAAAATGACGAATCTAGCGACGATGAAAAAGCCAATAAAAAGAAAGGCTTTTGCTATGTGTGTGGCGACAAGGATCACTATGCGAGTGTGTGTCCGAAACGAGCAAAACAAATCAACACACCAAAAGCTTTAGTTGGAGGCGCGTTGAGCGCAAGCATAAATGAGGCCCAAAATTTTTGTTTCATGGCCGACCATGATAATGAGGTATCTTCATCATATTCTTCTAAAAATAATTGTGATAATTATTATAGTGACGATGAAAATAATCTTGACGAATTATATAAATCATTTCATGATATGGCCGCTCTTGCAAATAGGTATAAAGATGAAATCTCTAATTTAAAAGAAACCGTATCCGCATATAAAAAGGAAATAGATGACGGTAAACAAAAATCTGCTTATGATTTAGACATTATCACTAAATTAGAAAATAAATTAAGTGAAAAAGATATTTGCAAATCTTGTGATATTTTAAATGATAAAATTGCATGTTTAGAGAAAAGAACATGTGAAAATATTTTATGTACAAAATGCGAGATTCTTGAAAATGAAATTGCATGTTTAAATGCTAAATGTAAATCGCATGAGAAAAATGACTTATTAGCAAATGCTTTTAATAGTAGCAATGATAAAGTGCTTAAAATGCTAAATATATCAAATCGTATAAATTGCCGAAAAGGCATTGGTTCAAATACGTGTATTGAAAAATGTGATTGTATGCCAATTAAAAAGGTTTTTGAAAAACCTAAATTTGTTGTTAAAAATAAAACGCAAAAACCTCCGTATGTTCCTAAAATGAATTATGTGAATTATATGTCGAGAAAATCACATGCGTTTATGTATAATAATAAGTTTGCGAATCCTAAGAAAAATGTTAATCCGCATACTTCTTTTTACGTCTATGATAAATACGATCGTAAAATTAAAATGGTTAGAAAATGGATTCCGAAAGGAATGTTTAATGTTGATAATCCCGGTGGGATGCGTTTGTGGTTTTAAACCATTTATATGGCTTTGTATGTTTGTCGTGTTTGTTTTATGTCGACAACATATTTTTTTGCAGTTTATGTTTTATACTAACTGTTAAAAGGACCCATAAGAAAAGGGTACCACGAAATATTTTCTTTGCCTTTTGTAGGTGTTTCCTGGCGAGGATACAATACGTGTTTCCTGGCGAGGATACAATACGTGTTTCCTGGCGAGGATATAATACGTGGATACCTGCCGAGGTTATAATACGTGGTTACCTGCCGAGGTTATAATACGTGGTTACCTGCCGAGGTTATAATACGTGGTTACCTGACGAGGTCATAATACGTGGTGATTTTTTTTATCACATAAAATTAACCGAAAATTGAAGCCTTAAGATCCGTTTTGGTGCAAGTGTTTCGTATTGGTTTGTATATCTTATGTCTCTATTGCTTTTTGCATTTTATTTTATCCCTCAAATTTTATAAAATCAAATTGATATCGTTATTAATTTGAGGGGGAGCGTTTTAGCTCTTTACCCATGAGTTTATGCTACCTCAATTATATGCATATTTTGAGGGGGAGCATCTCTCGAGGGGAAGCATACCGTCTTTCTTGACCCTTTTTGCTTCGACAAACGGGGGAGAGAAACCGCACATGCTCTTGCTTAGCGGTTGTGTTTGTCATCATCAAAAAGGGGGAGATTGTTGGTGCAAGTGTACCACATCTCTATATATTTATATATATTTATTTTGATGATTACAAACACACCGTATTATTGTTTATCTAACAATTTAATCCAAGTGTGCAGTTGTTGAAGAACACGAAGATTTAATCTGAAGGGTTCAAAGACGGAAGTGTTTACGTCGTCATTATTGTTTATAACTAATAATGATAAACACCCTAAAATAATATACCACTTGGATATTTCTAAAAACCTTAAATAATTTATTTAAAAAAGTTTATTGAGAAGATCCAGCAGATTTGGTTGCGTCCTTGAAAGTCCTTTTTCTGACGGCGGTATACCGCGGCGGTACAGCCGGTATACCGCGGGTACACTACGGCCGGTATACCGCGGCTGTTCAGCCGGTATACCGCGGCAGGCTCGGTGTACAATTCTGATTGGTTGAAAGTTACTTTTCCTGACGGCGGTATACCGCGAGTCCCAGCCGGTATACCGCGCCTCATCTTTCCGTTGGAGCTTCCTTGGTATAAAAGAAGATGCTGGTGATAAAGACCAGACAAGAACACACAACAGTAACAACAAGCAGCAACCACACTCTCAGCTCTCTCATTTATAATATATATATTTTATAAAACTTTTTTTTATATAAAATATCCAAGTGTGAGATATTATACAAGAGTGATTACCCATTGTGAGTTATACTCCTCTTGTAAGTGTTTGAATAACGGGTGTGTGATCCTGTATATCTCGATAAGCTAAAGCTTGAGAGCCGTTTACTTTGCTCTGTATTTGGTTTGTATTCTACCGTAAAGAATACATTTATTGGATCGTGTCGGGAAGTGTCTCGGCTGCTGGTTTATCACAGTTGGTGGTAAATCAGTAAATCTCCGTGTCAAGTATCTCTTACCTTTATCTCTTTATTTATTCCGCTGTGCTTTATTATATTTGTTTATATAAACTGCTTTGCATTTATATTTATTTATATAATCTCTGTGTATTTGTTTATATTTACACTCTTCTTTATTATTTGTATACTCTGATTTATTTTTACTGTTTCAGTACTGTATTTATTTATAAAAGAATTTTTGAAAGTAAAAGATTTTAAATACAACCTTTCCCCCCCCCCCTTAGGTTGTCCAACAGAATTATCCATTGGGTTGACCCAGTTGGGAATTACTTTAATAGAAACTTAACTTATTATTAGTTATTAGACGAGATTTTACGAAAAAATTGTTCGTAGGAGAGAACAAATCTTTTTTTTCTCACTCTTAAATTAAATTCTAATGATTCTACAAATAATTTATATAATGTGTGTTGATTATCATATTTAACAATTAACATGTATTATATAGACAATCTATATACCGTCACCTAAGTTATTCACTCTACCGCGCAACGCGCGGTTTCAACACTAGTATATATCTAAAAGCAAAATCTAAGGTTGCTTAGGTGGCACAATGAGAAGGCTCTATTCACCTTTTCCTAATTTCTCATAATTTTGAATTTTTTATAAATAAAAATCTTCTCATTAAATGAGTTTAACTTTTCATCTAACCTCTAATTATTTATTATTACATAGTATTTTTATTTACACAACATAAATACATTATCAAATATAATTTATATTTCTCTTACATTTTTTAATTTAATAAAACATTTAATTTAATAAATCCAACAACTTTTTAATTAAATATATATATAATGATTTATAATCTTTTAAATTTAATTAAAAAGTATATATATATATAATCCATCATTTTCGTGTAAATCGTGTAAACCCTAAATTTCATAGGTTTTTTTGATAATTTTTTTATGGAATTGTTTATTTAGATGAAATTGTTTCATATCATTCATTTCTTGATGAAATTGTTTTACGAAATTTGTAGTTTCATACGTGAAAACGAAAATGTATGAAACAGTTTCATAAGCCCAAAATTTCGTTACATCAGTCTCAAAACTAAGGTTGGCGGAAACAACCTATACACAACTGAGAACATTCTAGCTTCTACAAGTGGCACATGCACTGTCTCTATCTGCATCTGTACTCTATCCCGCTCTTGCTCACTTACCTGAGCCTCCTACTACTTGCTCACCTGAAAATGGTTTAGTTTTGAAAGGCGAGGGTTACACCAAAAGGTCTAGTGAATTCCCTCCAAAAACAACATATATCAAAAGTATAAAATCATTTTATACCAAAAACATTAACATTCTCCACATAAGCATCAATCATGGTACTGCACAGTGTTTGAGGATCACATAAGCTAACCGCGATCGGGGCCCAAGCAGACTCCCCTCTCGCATCGTATCGGGGCCCAAGCAGACTCCCCTCTATCCGAGTAGGAAGGAAACGAATTCCCTCCTACAAGCTCGTCACGAATGGCCAAGGGACCATCGGATCCCGAGGTACTCAAATCCCACTGTGCAGACCGACTCCACATAGCATACACATAACTCATAACAAATCACGGAATGTGAAATCTTTATAAATCATTTCTTTCAGGCTAAATAACATTTCAAACAAATCATACTTTTCATGGAATCGTTCGTAAAAGTTTATAAATAAAACATGCTCGTACATACACCATAATCAGTAAAACATTTAACTTTCATTTCCACGTAAAAAGGATTAAGGGAACTCACATGTTCTTCTCGTTTCACGACCTCTTACTTAGGCTTCCGATCTCTAGATGGGACACCTATGATTTTAGGAAACGCATATTATTAATCTAATAATTGCTACCTGTCACACCCCAAAATCCAGGGACTGTGACGGCTTAACAATCAACATATACCTCAATCAAATAGTAACTTAAAATCGAAAATCTAGCAGCGGAAGTCTTTACATCAATATCAAAAGTACTAAAATAAATAACATCCTCTAAATAAGCTTAATAAAATCAAACGAATACAGCTAAACATCGGCTAAATCTTCTCTTTTTCCTTCGAGCTCTCAGCCTTATCGAACCCTGAGATACATGCTTGGGTCAGCTTTACGCTTAGTGAGTTCATGGTTTACATAAACAGAAACTTTCATATAAAACATTTCAGATATATAAAGCAAGCTTCGAGAAAACATCATCGTCAAAAATCATGCATGCTAATAAATCATCTTGACAAAATCATACATCATGTACTATATGGGTCAACATCGTCGATAACATCAAATCTCCAAGTACAGAGGTATAACTCGTGATACATGTACTACATCTAATCCATCGACTCGGTACAGAGGTACTTCGCAACATGTACCGATCGAAACATCGTCAATATCGTCGAATCTCCAAGTACAGAGGTATAACTCGTGATACATGTACCGGATTCTATCTACCGACCGACACGGTACAGAGGTACTTCGCAACATATACCGGTCAAAACATCGTTGTGGTTTCCCACCATCTCTACCGACCCAAAAACATCATAAAAACTTTTCATGCATTTCAAATACTTCATTCATGCTTAAAAAACACATCGATCATGCACTTTCATAAAACGTCGTAAACAAATAAATCATTTGTAAAATATCTTTCATATAAGTATGTATCCCAACTTTAAAATCACATGAAACTCACCTTGGCGTGTAAGCGGTCTTGACTCGTCGACAATCCTACCTACACAATTCATAACGTAATTCTAAGTATCTTTCGCTTTGGCCAACCAACAAAATCTTAGATCGCGACATAAAGCTTAGGCCAAATCCTAAGTCGGCTCAATTGACTAAACGTTGGCTCTATCGACGGCTCACCCAACTCTTTATAAATATATATTTCCTTCAAAATATTTGCTACAAATGATATACATTTGTATATAAATGTATTTATAGAACTTTTCGGACTAAAAATAATAATTATACGTTTCAACCAATCTTTGAAAACTCATAAAAGTCGAAACGTTATTACTTTTAATCTCATAACAATCCACACTTAAATATGAATATACTTGAAATTTGATCAAATCCTTAAAATAACTTAAGAACATCTCAAAAATATTCTAATCCTTTTATCTAAAAATGCATGAATTAAAATAAACTGAGTTTTAATAATAGCAACGTGAATGAATCAAAATTGCTATTTAGCTAAATATTTTATGAATTATAAAATAAAAATAATTATCCACTTCCAAAATAATAAAAAGAAAAGGAGTTTGGCCATATGGAGCTTAAACCCATAGGCTATTGTGCATCAAACTGTTGGGAAGAAAATGTGCAAAACCCATTAAAAATAATCCTGCCCGTAACATTTGTTTCATAATCGGGGGTTGATTTGACTCGGTTTTTCATCGTTTTAGTTCGTTCTTTTTATAAAAGATTATTAATAACATTGAATACTACCGATAGATGTGAGAATTTGCATCTAAATCGGACTATACAACTAGAACTTTGAGTTTATATCGAACCGTCGATTTTAGCCGAAACCAAATAAGAGCTTTCAAGCCAGTTACACGACTCGACTTCAACACCAACAATAATACATCATATATAATAACTTAACTACGACCAGGGTTAGAAAACTACCTCAAATCGACGCTTGCTTGAATTGTCTCCCGATTCTCACTCACTATTTCTCTCTATTTTTAAAAGGCTCTATTCATGACTAACTTGGAGAACTACCCTTTTTTTAATTAATCAAACCCAACCGTGGAGAGAAAATTTCTCTTCCAACTTCCACTCCCATAAAAATGGGTTATCTCTATCCTCAATTCAAATTTTGAAATATTTTTATCTAATGTCCTTCAAAATTCAACCGTATTGCATTTTGGTCCTTTGTCCATGCCTCACTTGTAACCCATGTGATTAACAAATTCCATTTACCATATATCTATTAATTATTATTTAATAAATAGATATCTACACATTAACTCATATGCACAAATTGCATTTTAAATTAAACTGGATCACGTGGGCTTAGAGAAAATCGGTGTTTACAAAAAGAGAATTCCGGATCTCCATAGTTATATAGTTCCGGATCTTTTGGTCTTATTTGTCCATTCCGGGTCCACAAATTTCCTTTATTTCTGGTTCTTGAAAATTAGCTAAGTTCCGGATTTAATTCCAACTTCTGGATCCCATTTTATCACTTAAATTCCGGATCCAATTAACTTACCAAATTCCGGTTTCACTTTGATTCCGGTTCTCATTTATAAAAACACGTTCTGGATTCCTTTAGTTGTGGACTCCGGATATCGACGAACCAAAGCTATTCCGGATCCTTTATGGATTCTGGATCACATTCCGGTTCTTAAATAAATTCCAAGACCTCGCAAAGCCGTAGCGATACGATGCTATTTAACATAAAACTGGAGATTAATTTCCTTTTAAATCGATTACTCGGTCACTTTCCATCACACATTATTCTAACTCCATTAAAAACATCTAAATCTTCTAAACACCCTTTTTAAACTGTAAAAATAAAGAATCTCTCAATAATCCAAATCGATCATACAGAACTCTAAAATAAAGATTGGGATTAGGATTACCTGTTAAAAGTTGTTGTAGAATCAGATTTCAATACTCTTTTCTTTTTAACTTTGACGATTGCTAAACTTTCTTCTCCGATTGTTCTTGATCAATTATTTCTCTGCTCTCTCATTCTCTCAGCCGCCATTCACACACATAAGAATATGAATCAATACATGATAACCTAGGATTCTGCACTATTTTATATCTTTCAACAATTGCAAAAACCCCTCTTTATAACTTTTCTTAATTAAACTTTGGCCACCATACATTTAAGTCTTAACCAGAAATCCGGGTTATTACAACACTCCCCCCTTAAAAGAATTCCGTCCCCGGAATTCCTTAAGGGAAAAGATGAGGGTATCTGGACTCCATGTCCTCTTCTACTTCCCCAGATGCCTCTAGCCTCCTAAGAGCTGCCACTGAACTTTTACCAGTCTGATCTCCTTGATCCTTAAATTGCGGATCTGGCTGTCCACCCTCTCAACGGTTCCTCTACGTAAGTCAACCCCACCCCAAAACTGACACTTCCTAAAGGTAATGCCACTTCTGACTCAGTCAAACACCTCATTAAATTCAAAATATGGAACATTGGGTGCATTCCCTTCAGTTCTTACGGTAACTCCAACTCGTAGGCTACTGTTCCTACTCGATCAATCATGACAATAACAGATTAAATAAGGCTTCTCATGCATCTTTACTTCCTTTAAGGAGGAACTTGGCGAATTCCCCGCCTCAACACGAGATTCTTTTACCGGAATGACAGCTTGGCACAAGGCCAACCCTATACATCCCGACAAACTCACAACCCAGAGTTCCTTCATCGGATTACAAGCAATTCTAGATTGTTTCTCCCAACCAACATTCGCCTATGCAGATAACACTTCCTTTTCTCGGAACACCTCGACCACAGTTCATCAACCATCTCTCACATCCTCACTACTTCACCACTCCATACTTATACGTAACTAACAGTAGGAACCTCCAAACCCATCGTTGAAGTGTTCACCTACCCGAATTAAACTTATCCTGGAACACATCAATTCCTCACGGATTGCCACGAGTGTTCAGTCATATAAAACATAACTTCGGTTACCCTCACTCAACTAGGAGTAGTAGTCATGGTCACACAAAGCTATTCTCAATAGCTTAGTCACTGAACGGCCAATTCATTTGAACATTTATCACAACATCATCAATTCAAAACTCATCAACAGCCTTTTTCCACTTCTTTCTCGCACTTTAAAACATACACAAATCCCCTTCTTCCGTACTCTTTCCAGGAGTTCGCACACTTTCCGAAGTCAACCTACTCACATTACTCCACCCTTCCGATGTTACTACCAACATTTACTGCTTCTAACCCGCTCACTTAGTCCAACGTACTATCTTCACCTCCCCACGTTAGCGTGGAACACCGTCCATCAAACATTACTTGCCCCTCTCCTCCGGTCTTTCCACATGCTGAAAATACTTTCTCCTTCCTAATCATAACCAATTCTCCAACTATTTCCTTCTAGGATCATTCCTTCACACGCAAGAAGCGATCCGCGTTCTTTAAAGATTTAGCATCTACTACAACACATTTTCGACTAACTCATCTATCATCTTCTTTAAACTTCCAATGATTACAAAAATACACTTACTTAGCGACTCACACATCAAAACACTTGGTTTCTTATTTAGGTAACCACCTACTCCCGCTCCGACATTCTATTCCGATAACAGCCAAAACAAAACGCCAACTTACAAACCACGTGCTCCAACAACTGGATTAGCAAATCGTACACTTCATCCGAAATCTCCAAAAGATTTCCATATGATGCTTCCTCTTTCCTACCTCACATCACTACAACACTGGCTGGCACAGTTATTTTGGCAATTGCCGACACTGTTCGTCCGTACATTTCCCCCCATAAACCTCACCGCAGACCAGGCCTCTCACGGCCATTCGTATACAATTCAAGCTTTCCTTCATATTCTCCCGCATACATAATCGAGTCTATCTAGCTACTTTGTCATTCTCAAACCATTACATAGACATGGCACATTCCTACACATATCGATATAATCTACCCTTTCACTTCGTTTGTGCTAGATACCTTATCCCTCTACGGACCCTCCATACCTCTGATAACCCCACTTTTTGGCGTTATTTTCGGTCCTCAAACCAATAAGATTGGCTTGTGTTCTAGCAATAAGGCGGAACTTTATGGTTTATCGAGTGAAATGTACAGGTAATCTAAAAGGAGGCAATCATCGAGAAAAGAGGCGAAAAGAGCCAAAAGAGAGTAAAAAACGTAGCCAACGGAAGCCCATGATCCAAGCCCAAGACCCGTGCCCGAACCTGGACCCAGATCCACGAAACAAACCTATTGGTGTGGACAAAAAGACGAAGTGTGGATCGGTGTGAAATGGGCGATGATTTATTTGATGTGGTGTCATCGAAATAAAGTCATTTTCGATAAAGATAAAAGCAGATTGTGCGACAAGCTATTCGAGTTTCAAACGAAACGTTCGAATGGATCAAAGGTCGTGGTAAGAAGGTTCAAGTGGATTGGAAAAATTGGCTTACGGATCCGTCGTTGGTGGGGTAACACGGAAGACTAAGGGGTCGTGATCGGGGTCGTTCGAACGGGTATGCGGGCACTGTCATGGCAGGAAGGGTGGTGGTTTAACCCTCGTAAACGTTGCCGTCTAACCGATGTGCTGCTGCTCAATTGCTCAGCATCGTTGGCAGCCTAGTTGACCATTTGGTTGTTGGGTGAGGGGTTATTTCAATTGCTATTGTTGTTTGGATTTTGCTTCTGTAAACATGGATGTTGGGTGTTAAGCCCTTTTGGTAGTAATATAATATACCTGCTTTTCAAAAAATAAATAAATATAAACTAAAAACAATATTGTAATAGATACTTATTTATACTTATTTATTAATTCGATGGTAATGGAATGATAAGTAGACGATAACTGAATAAGTAACTTAGATGTTAATTGGATTGGATATGTTTGGATTTACCTGTCTGGTTTTGACGTACATTACCTTTCGATGTGTAAGTTTGCTTTTATGAAATGTTTATCAAGTATTTTGTCTGTCACCTTTGTTATTGATAAGTTGATCCTGTGTTTGTTCTACATTTTTTATTGGTAAAAATCATGTCCTTGTTATTTTTCCGATCAATAGCTTTACTCTTCCAAACCCAATAGTCACCCCACATTAATGTTTTGGTGTTAGCTTAATCGGCATCAAAGCTTGGGCTATTGGGATCCCCTTAAAAGTTATCGATTAGAGTCCTATAAAGTTATTAGACCATGAGTACCGCTTCATATCATACCCACTGAACTCTGATGCCACCTCAGCGCCACATCAGCTTTTCTCTTTCCTACCCTCCTTATCCTAAAGTGGAGTACCGCTTCCTATCATACCCTCTGAACCCTGATGTCACCTCAACGCCACATCAACTTTTTTAATTCTTTTATTTATACATTTAATTATTTAACAAAATAAAAATATTCATATATTTTTAATAAATAAAAATAAGATAAATAATAAAAATAAAAATTCATAACATTCATTAAAAATTTAAAAATTACAAAATACAAAACACTAAAAACTAATATTAAAAATTATGTAATTTTCTAATTCTCTCTTTCTTCGCCAAAGTAGCCCTCAAAATATCCCCCGTAAGGTGATCATGCTTGGAAGCCAAGGCCCGGGTCTTGTTGCGGTGTATCCGAACTCCTCGATCGGTTACGACGGGATGTAGGTGTGGTGTTTAAATTCATGATGGAAGAAAGTATTGAAGTTGAAAGAAATGGAAGAAAGTATTGAATTTGAGATATTTTTTGGTGTGAAAAAATGAAGGTGGTAGAGGTTAATATATATAGTGTGTATAATTTGAAAAAAAAGAGCCGTTGGTAAACGATTATATTTAAAAAAATAAAATTACGCCGGGTTCCCGAACCCACCCTTACCCACGACCATGAACCCGATGTGAACCCGTACCGTCAACCCGCCGTGATATCCGAAGGTGGTACGCACGGCCATAGGGATTTTCCTAGTCGTTCTCTAGGTTCTCAAGATAAATTAAACCGTGCATAATTTGTCCTGAACATCCATGATTTAAATAAATACTCATCGCATTGAAATGAAATGAAATGAAAGCAAGCCGTCCTTTAATTATTTTGATTGCTTACTATTGGTATATATTTTATTCGAAATGGACATACAATTTATTATTGTAACTCCATTTGTATTTATATAATCTCCGTGATGTCAAAACTATAGGTTACAATTTACATATATTTCCTTTTCAAAATAACCAAGGAATATTGTTTTACATTAAAACACTTATAAAAATTACATGTCTAAAAGTTTATACGTGTGACCTATCAAGTATCTTATTTTTATTTTTGGTAACCAAGTCCGAATCCATTCGTGCATACGTCGAGTTTTCGAGAAAACTCTCCTAAGGGCATGTTTGTTAGCAGCTTAATGAGCTTAATAGGACTCATAGCTTATTCAGTCAGCTATACATGACTGTTTGGTAGTGGCTTAATGATATAGAAAGTGACTTTTTATTAAGATTTTAGGAGGGAGCTTTATGCAGAAAGACAAGTTTTGTCCAAACCAGTCTATCCCAATTAAAAAACATGGTCCTTACATCTATGAAAACACCCTCCCAAACAAAAATCTTTCCAATCTATACATACAGATTAATCCACACAGACAACTTTATTCATACAAGACTTAATGGAAAACCAACCAAACAACCCCTAAGTCTCGTTGGTTTACAAGATTGGATTGGTTGGTTTACAAGAATGGATTGGTTTACAGAGATTTGGAATTGAATTCTATTTTTCAACTTTATACTTGATTTTAAAATTTTATTGAATTCAAAATCTGAAGATTTCATTGAAATAAACTGATCAACATACATAATTTTGAAACTATACCAACAGTAGTATTTCATGAGATTACTTAAGATTTATAATGTAATAATATTTTAAAATTTGTTAAAATTATTTGTTATATAATAATTAAAAAAAATAATTTAATTATTATTTTATGAATAATGAGAATTTAGTTAGCAATAAATCACGAAATTACAAAATAGACAAAATCAATAATACATTGAAATTGAAGGAATACTCGAATGAAAGACTTACATGTGATGATAATATGTGTGCCTTGATGATAAATCTTTGATGTTCTTCGACATATTTAGATAGCTTGTTTCCCTTATCACTTACTATAAAAAGAACAACATAAAAAACATATAAAGTCAATACAATAGCAAATAATTCAAAAATAACCAAATATGATTAATCTCTTAGCAATACAAATCTAATGAGAGAAAATGTTTTAGAGGGAGAGATTGAGAGTTAGTTTGTTGTATGACAAAAAGGTTAAAAAACTAATAACATAACCAACAAAAACCAAAACAACACTTATGCTTAAATAAGGAAAATGAATGATTAATTATAATAAATAAAGGAAAATGAATGGGTGATAACATTAAGAAAGGAAAATAAAAGGTTAACTTACATAAATTACAATAAATAGAATGGTTAACTCAAATAAATAATAAAAACAATAGTTAATACCATAAAAAAGGAAAACAAATGGTTAAGAACATAAATTGCAATAGATATGTAAAATTATTATTAAAGACCCTCATTTATAATGAAAATATAATTTAAATATGAGAATGGACAATTCTTTGATATTTTCAATATTTTAAAACATCAAAAATTGATAAGAAAATGGAGAAGACATTTTAAGTATTACATTATGTCACATCATCTTTTGATTATTTTCATTTATATAGATTTATTATGTAAATTAGCCTATATATTTATATAATAAAATTTTACTTGTAAAAGGTAATGAATGGTTCATTCATTCATTTAATGTTATATTTTATTTTGTAATAACTCAAAAATTGAAGAAAATAACAACTAATGTTTCATGCTTTCTCAAAATATCACATCATCTTTTGATGATTCACTTTATATAGATATAGATATGGATATAGATATAAATTATAATTCTAAAAATTTAATTAAAGGATGGTGGATTCATTTATTGATGTATTTATGATATGCAAATAAAAATAATTATAAAATAATAAAGAAAATTAGATGTTAAATAAAAAAATGAAAGGTAAACAATATTATATTTATTGATGTCTTTATGTTGTACAAATAAAAATAATTATAAAATAATAAAGAAAAATAGATATTAAATTAAATGAAATATTAAAGTCATTTAATGAGAAGATAGTTTTTTATTTAAAAAAAATCAAAATTAGGAGAAAATAGAAAATAGTGAAGGGAGACTTCTCATTATGCCACCTAAGCAACTCCATATCTTACTTTTAAGTATATATAGATTTTAATTAATCATTCATTTCCTATATTTAAACACAAGTGTTTTTTTTTGCTCTGTTATTGGTTTTTTTAACCTTTTGTCATACAACAAAGTACCTCACACTCTCTTCCTCTAACACATTTTCTCTCACTAGATTTGTATTGCTAAGAGATTAATCTTTGTTATCGATATTTGTTTATTGTTGAGTTGTTTGCTATTGTATTGACTTTATATGTTTTTTATATTGTCTTTTTTGTAGTAAATGACAAGGAAAACAAACTATCTAAATATGTCGAAGAACATCAAAACTTTATCTTCATGGCGCACATATTATTACATGTAAGTCTTTCATTCGAGTACTCTTTCAATTTCAATGTATTCTTGATTTTGTCTATTTTGTAATTTCTTGAGTTATTGCTACCTTAATTCTCATTTACATGCCTTTTTTCCCCAGAATTAGTCCATAATGCTAAAAGAACATAGAATATTGGTTATTTTGATATTACATTATTACTCGCAAATGACAACAAATTTTCATTTTTATATTCGATTTTTGATTTGATATATACTAATATGTTTTGAGTGTTCATTTGAAAAATCAATGTTCTACTAAAATGTAAACCGACTAATATTCTTCAAATTTGTTTTCTTGACCTCCAATTATCTTGAGTTATATTCAAATATAGATCGATTTCATTTTGTGATTTTAGTTTTTTGCTTCATACAACTTATAAGTTTCAACATCAACATTTGCTACAATTCAATGAGATTGATACCACTGTTAACAATGCATTCGAGACAATCAATTTAGAAATTGAAGTTGATGAATCACATTTAAACAAGAAAACTGAAAAACTGATTGACAATGCTATGTAATCGTATTCATGCGACTCATGCATCAATACAAATTTTGACTCAAAGTGCAAAAAAATAAGGGTTTGATGATAAAAGAGAAGAAAATATTGAACGAAAAATCAATGACTAAACGAAAAAAAAGTTGATTCTTGATAAAAGCATTTTTTAGAATCTACAGACTTCTACGTCTTTTCTTATAAAAAATTAATAATATTGATAAATATAAACACTTTATTACATTTAATCACGTGTTGTCGTATTGTTTTTTTAAAAGATGATTACAATTTTAAAAATAACCATACTATTTGTTTTTCACATAACGTTTATTTAAACTACCTACTTTAATGATAATATAGATATTTGATAATGTAATTTTATTCGATAATTGTTGATACAATTTATATAGATGTTGTTTATATTTAAATAAATATAGAAGATTTATTCTAAATCTACATGTTTTTAATTAATTTTTATGTATTGTAGTTTCTGAGTCTTGGTTATCCGATACCTTCCACTACGATATAATTTTCATCACACATTCAACACATTTCATAATTATATTAAATGAATATATTTAAAGTCAATCTTTATCTAAAATAAATTAGTGTATACGTATTTGTAGCATATTCCATATCTATGAAAATAATAAAAACAATTTTTGTCGTTTTGTTAACATAAAATTTGATAATCGCGCAACTGTCAAATACTAGTTAAACTAATAAATGAATATATTTTTTGGATTTGGTTCAAAGTGAATGTATTAAAAATTTCACTCCCATAATCCTGAAGTGGTGAAGAGTCAACGACCAAAATGATTCATGTTTCTCTCAAATTCGAGGCGTCTTCTTCGTATCTCCTGTACATTAGATTCTTGGCGTTGGATTTCTAATGCCCTCAGCTACCACACTCAGATTGAACCAAGAAAATTTGATGAAGTTTTTGATTACTTGGATCATCTTCTACGAGGATGCACCAGTTTCAGACAATGCAAACAAATACATTCCCAAATCGTGCTTTTGGGTGGCTTCTCAACCGTGTTCTTGTCGTCAAGACTCGTATCTATTTATGCAAGATTTGAGCTTCTTAGTGATGCTCGAAAAGCTTTTGAATCTGTCCCAATTGAATGCCTCTCCAACACGATCATTTGGAATTCGATGTTAAGAGCTAATATCACAAATGGCGAATCTCGAGAAACGCTTGTGGTTTATACCCGAATGAGGAATACCGGAGTTTTAGCTGATGAGTTTAGTTTCCCTTTGGTAGTGAGGGCTTGCGCTACAATGGGTCATCGGAATTCTTTTGATTCAGTTCATTGTCATGTTCTACTAACGGGATTTCAAGATAACATTCATGTTGCAAATGAACTGTTGGCTGGGTATGGTAAACTTGGGCGAATGGCTGGTGCACGCCAAGTGTTTGATAAAATGCTCGTTAGAAGCCACATTTCTTGGAATACTATGGTTTCTGCTTTCGCTTTTAATTACGATTGTGAGGGTGCTCTTGAGATGTTTAAAAGGATGAAACTTGATGGATTGGAGCCCAACCATGTGACTTGGACTTCTTTGTTGTCTAGTCATGCTAGATGCGATCGCCATTTCGAAACATTGAGATTATATAATGTTATGAGAAGTGAAAGTATCTGGCCTACTGCTGAATCGGTTTCCGTAGTTATATCTGTTTGTAACAATTCTGATGTGTTTGATAAGGGCAGGGAGCTTCATGGATATGTTGTAACTGCTGGTTTTGAAAACTATTCATTTTCTAAAAACTCTCTTTTGTGCATGTATGGTAGGCATGGAGTTTTAGAAGCTGCTAAAGATCTGTTTTCAGAGATTAAGACAAAGAGTTTAGTGAGTTGGAATGCTTTAATATCGTCATATGCTCAATCTGGTTTATGTGATGAGGCTTTCGCTACATTCTTACAGTTGGAAAAGTCAGAAAAATATCTCATGCCTAATGTTATAAGCTGGACTGCTATTATTAGTGGGTTTGCTTCAAATGGGAGATTCAAGAAATCTTTGGAACTCTTTAGGAAAATGCAGCTTGCTAAAGTGAAGGCCAATGTTGTAACTTTATCTCATCTTTTATCAGTTTGTGCAGAT
This sequence comes from Saussurea involucrata, assembly GCA_033807775.1. Classification (NCBI taxonomy): domain Eukaryota; kingdom Viridiplantae; phylum Streptophyta; class Magnoliopsida; order Asterales; family Asteraceae; genus Saussurea; species Saussurea involucrata. Next base: position 36,271,196 of record CM066323.1, read on the forward strand.
TTATCTGCACTTATTTATGGGAAGGAAATCCATGGTCATGTTATTAGAGGCTTAGTGGACCACTTTCCATCAGTTGGCAATGGGTTGGTAAATATGTATGCTAAATGTGGTAGCCTGAAAGAAGGGCATTTAGCATTTAAGAACATAAAGGGTAAAGAGTTATGCTCATGGAATACCATGATCAATGGGTATGGGATGCATGGACATGGTGAAAAGGCCTTGAAAACCTTTAAACAAATGGTAAATGACGGATATACCCCTGATGGGGTTACTTTCGTTTCGTTACTTTCTGCATGCAGTCATACAGGGCTTGTTAGTGAGGGCCGAAAGTTATTTAATAAGATGAAAACCGAGTTTGGAATTGAACCAGAAATGGAGCACTACGCTTGTATGGTTGACCTTCTTGGACGAGCTGGATTTCTTCTAGAAGCAAGTGATGTTGTGAAGAAGATGCCAATAGAACCTAATGTGTGTGTGTGGGGAGCTCTTTTGAACTCGAGTAGAATGCATAATAACAAAGATTGGGATGATGGGTTTGTTTCAAAGATACTTGGGGTTAGTTCGGGTACTGGGAATTATATGTTGGTGTCCAATATATACTCTCAAAGTGGTCGATGGGAGGAGTCTGCAAAGGTTAGAGGATCGGCTAGGGCATTGGGTTTAACGAAAACTCGTGGTCAGAGTTGGATTGAATTGAACAAAACGGTTCATATGTTCACAGCAGGGGATTTTTCGATAGGTGAGATGCAAGAAGTTCAGACACTGCTCAAGACTTTCAGTTCTCATGATAAGGCATTTGGGCTGCAAAATGCAGATAAAGAAATTTGTTTTCAATGGGATCTTTGAAAGATTCTCATGGGTCATGGCAACATCAAGAGGTAATCTACTAATCTTTAACAAAACCATACTAGCTTAGATGGTTTGGTATATGGATTTGCATTATTTTAACATGTTAATCTTTAATACCAAACAATAATCAAGATATTGATTCACTTCCATGGAAAATGTTGATTTCAAAATTGACTTGCTAACTGTGTTGCAAGGACACTTTGAATTTTATAAAACTAACTCATAAGTCATAACCAACTGATAAACATGTTTAAATACAAGATAAACATTGAGTCCTACTAATACAACAATATACTCCATAACTTTAGCCAACAGACGACTCTCTCGCTTTCTCTAAACCACATAAGTTCATAAAATAAAATCGAGAGAGACAAAATAAATATGTATTACGCTACATTGCACGAATACAGCTCTATATTATCAAAGTATTCAATACATTTAATAAAATATTATTTATTTTTACTAAACATTTAATTTCAAGGATTCTTATTAGTGATAATTAAAAAAAAATCATTTTTCTTTAATAAACAATTATTTTTAGGGAGTTCTGAAAAAAATTACTATTTCTCATCCTTTTTTTTTTCTTAAAAGCAAAAATTACATTTTAATACAATCTACTATATAATAAACCGAAGGCATGACTTGGTCACACATGCTTAACTTTATCTAGAAGGTGACATGACATTCATATTAAGCAAAAGAAAACCATCACAATTCACAAGTTAAGAATCCCCATACTTTTGCATCTTACCAAGCTCTTCCCTTATCTTTTCTCTATTCTTAAAACACACCCTATATACACATTTTCATTACATTTTCTCTATTGTTTTATATCCTTATCCACACCAATTCTTTCAATTTCAACATGTCGTTGATGCCTCGTCGTCGCGTCATCGTCAATGGGAACCAAAGAATGAGAACTTATCATTACTACTGGTGTCGACGTTGTCAAAGAACATTTAGAACCAACTCAAATAACGTGCCTGAAACTGTTTGCCCACGATGTTTAGGTATTTTTCCTGATGAGCTCGACATGCATCGTTCAAGGTTGGTACCCAACATTGTAGATATAGAACCATCTTTAGCTACACAACTAATAGAGAACTTGGCTCTTTTGTTCGAGCCACCAGAGCTACAACCACAACTTATTGGACTGCGAAATATTGATACTGAAACTGAACAACGCCCGAATTCCAATTTTATTTTCCAAGTCACGGGCTCTCAACCTTCACTTTTAGGTACCGGATCTCTTGATCATCAAAATGTAGCTTTTGAGGACGTGAATAATGTTTCCAACGAAGAAGAGAGCCCAATGCTACCAGAGACACCACTTTCAGTCATTGAAACATTGCCGCTTGTGAGTCTAACTCCATCTCATTTAGTTAACGACTCACATTGCCCTGTATGTAAAGACGAATTCGAGGTTGGGGGAGAAGCACGAGAGCTACCCTGTAAACATTTCTACCATTCTGATTGTATAATTCCGTGGTTAAGCAATCATAATACCTGCCCCGTATGTCGATATGAGATACAAGGCCTATTAAACAACGACCAAGTGCATCATGAAGACGGGTTTTCAAGACATGATTTTGGAAACTCGATCAATATGAATCGAAGCCTAGAACAATTAATCACGTCATGGCCTTTCAGAGCATTCTCAAACACGATACAACGTCGCCCTAATTTTCTTGACAACAGTAATCCGATATCTCTCATAGGTTTGTACGTATAAATCTTGAATTTCGTTTTCGTATCATTTAATTACATCTTACCTATAGTTTTATGATCTAATGTTGGTTGGTATATGATCTTTGCAGATAGAATTGGTGACACACTTGGTTCGGTTTATGAGTTCTTGCATAATTTGGTGTCGCCTTTTAGAAACAATATATATTAAAGTTGTCCCAAACACAAGATGTGTCATTAAACCAACAATAATTTGAATCTCCAATGTAAATTTCGATGTATAACAATAATTTATATTCCATTCTTATTGTTGTTGGTCTTTATAAGCACAAAAGTTTATTTTTGAGAGCATTAATAATTAATAAAAACTATAAAGAATTGTGTTGGAAATTGTAGAAATATCATTTTCTGGTGCAGGACTATTCGACAGTCTTATCCGTCGGAAATCCGTCGCTTTTTGACGTATTTTTTCGTCGAAAAACCTGTGTCTGTCTGGTGGTGTAAATAGACTTAAAAACTATAAAGAAATGTGTTGGAAAATAAATTAATATGTCTTTTTTATACTTTCTAAGGTATTACTAACTTTATTTTTTCAAATAATTATATTTTGGAATTTACAATTTTAATTCTTAAAAATAAATGAACAAAAATATTGAATGATTTTTTTAACAACAAATACATAATATAAAGCAAAACCGAGAAAACAAATCTACTTATGCGGTATGTGTCTACAATGATGTACGGCTACGATAGCCCACGTAATCACAACTTTTTGATCGAAAGTGTTGTGTATAAAATATAGAAATATCAAAGTTCTGCTTTTATTGGACGAAGAACGTGTGTGTGTATATATATATATATATATATATATATATATATACTACAAAGGGATTGAAAGTACACCAAAGAAAGTGGGAAAGTGGAGGATAACACTAAGCACTAATGTCGGTAGACAACTATGGGATAAACCACCATCAAAATATTCAACTTAGCTTGTCCTTCCTCACCAACATAACCTTGCCGCCTTATATAGGCAAAAACTTTATACTGTTTAATAAACAGTTACAACAATAATTGACATAAACAGTAAAATCCAATAATCGAAGATGACGTCAAGGATTCTTCAATAATAGAGGATGACGTATAGGATAACGCCAATAAAATTATTCGTCCAACAATTCTTCAGTATCCTAATCTTGAGCATCCTGCATAATGTCGTCTTCTTCTCCCTCTCTTGAGTTGCTTCCTTGAATCATTAGAGGAAGATTTTTTGGAGTGTCTTCATTTTTTAAAATGGCTTTAAGCATTTCTTCTAACTCCTTCTTGGAAGTGCCTTTAGATTTTAACTCTATAAGAGTTTCCAGAATGTCTTTTGGTTTTCCAAAATTCACTGAACTTGCTTCTTACATCTTTGGAGGCTCGAGACTAATAATCCCTTTAGTGGAGAATACTGATCCATCATGAAAGAACTGATATTTATCCCACCATTTTATTGCAATTCTTCTTCCTAAATGAGAAATATTATTATAACTTCCTCCGAGATTAGCAATGGATCTTGGTCCTAAAATATAATCCCGTTTAAGAATCCAAGGGACTTGATATAGGACAACAAAATATAATCCAGGACATTTACATGAAGGATTTTTAGTTTTAAATTCCTCATAAATCCTTCTAATCTTTTTTGGGAGGATAATGTAACACCCGTAATTTTGGGATAAGTACAACTTCGAATCAATGCGGAATCGATATTCTAAGGAAAAATATGAAAAATAGGATATTGGTGTAAATCCTAGATTTTATGGTTTTGTTGGATGGGGAATTCGAATACGAGTCCAGCGGTTCTTTCCGGAGCGAAAACGGAGCCATAATGAGGAAATTATGACCAAAACAGCGATTAGGAAATAAAACAAGAATTCGAGCAGAATTTAGTACACGGGGCGCGACAATGCCCAGCGACAATGACCTGGTCATTGTGGCGGTGTCATTGTCGCGGTCGGGGACAAAATGAGAACATCAAACAGAAACGGGTACACGCAGCGCGACAATGCCTAGAGACAATGACCTGGTCATTGTCGCGGTGTCAATGTCGCGGTCGGGAGCTGGAAGTGATTAAAACCATTTTAACCTCTTTCTCTTCTCATTTCATTCTCACTCTCGACTCTCTTCATCAACCTCACTTTCTCAGCCGATTTTTCCCAAGAAAACACCATCCCCTCCCCTCTCCTTCCTCTTTACTTCACCAAATCAAACCCTCTTCCTCCATTGTTGATCATCTTGGAATCTTGGAGCTTTTGTGGAGACTAGGAGCTCGTTTGTGGAAGATTTCAAAGGTTGAGGTAATCTTTCCTTACCCAATAGTTGTTATGATGGTTTGATTTCATCTTCTTTCTATCTTGTAATATTGTGGGTCGATTTTGGTGATGAATGGTTAAGAAACCTTATTTTATTCATATACAAGAACTAGGGTTTGGTAAGTTGGGGGTTTTGATGTTTTATGGTTAGGGAATAATTCCATATGGTTGGATTGTGATATTGATGGTTGGGATTTCATAAATCTAGGTTTTGGAAGTTTTGGCTTGAGGATGCAAACTTCATCAAAGGAGCTTACGTTTGGAGAAACCCTAGATTTAGCTAAATCTAGCAAGGTGAGTTCAAGTTACTTTGTGAAAACTTTGTACATGCCAAAATGAGTATTTTACAAATATGTGTGTGTTTTACTTGAAAATGTATATGGTTGAGTTATTTGGATAGTTTAATTCCTTTGAAGTATTTATCTTCATAAATGTGTATAATACCCATATTTGGGACTTTTGAACATTTGGATGGTTAGAAACCATGAATTGTCTTTAAAAGATTAATTGCTCAAAATGAGGTTTAATTGATGGGTTAATCATACTTGTGTAAATGATTTTATAAACCATTTGAGAAAATACACTTTTAGTGTTATGGGTCATTTTGAGAATGTTAAGGGTATGAGTTCTTTTGGAAAACCCTTTATGTTTAATTCCGTGTTGGGTTTTGGGTTAATAACTATTTTATGGTACGTACTATCTATTTGATATGAGATGCATTTCTATGCTAAGATGACCGCTATTATGGGTCTAATGGGTGTTTGAGCATTTTGCTCGGTTTTCGACTTTGGGATGGTCATGGGGACATTTGTCCGGTTTTAAATGACTCAATGTGGAGTCTTATTTATGGTTTGCATTTATTGCAACTTGATGCATTTTATTGCTCATTATTGATATTTACATGGTTGGGTGCTTCGGTCATTTCGGGTTGAGCATGTTTTGTAGACCGAGTTGTATTGGATCCATAGGCACGTGAGTCAATTTTATTGGATGGTCTATCTCTTTGTGCATTCGGTTGTGTGGTTGGTTGACATCGTCCCTTCACACAACAAGACACGTTTTGTCCGTCACACGATGCTGGATGGCTGGTATCAGCGAGCACTATTGGGAACGCATGGGTATATGCGTTAGGCCGTGGGGCCACTAGCGAGTAGGCAATAGGGGACACTGAAGTCCCTGAGGTGAAACTCGTCTAGACTGGATATGCAATGGGACCCCCTGTAAGTCCTTGAGGTGTAACTCTACGGGGTATGCAATAAAGGCAATTTATTTTGGTCCGAGGATTGTGATGTCTTCATGGCATGGGAACTAGGACCGGGGCTTGCGTAATCCAGTAACATCCTAAGTGACTTAACTTTGTGTGCCCGTCACTTTCGATGGAATCGGGTCTCCCCCGTCACCGAATGGTGTGGTTTGGGTATATGTTTTTATCCATAATTTCGATGACATACTTTCTTTATACGAACTGTCTTCATGGTTTATTGGCAAAATCTATACCTCATCCTATTTGGATGTTTTAAATATTGGAGTTTTGTCCACATTTATATTCATTGGGATATTTAATGTCAAAATACGTTTTGAGTAAGTTGGAATAGGAATTCATTTTAGAAAACGCTTTATACGTTGTGGGAACTTTTCTTATAGATTTTATGTGCGTTGGAAAATGAGTCGTTTGCATTCTTTCATAAACTCTTTTGGAAATCATGATTTATGTCGCAACTCCTTTCTACAAATTATATAAATCATGTTCTAAACTCTTGAACTCACTAGGCGTTAGCCTAACCTTTTTATTTGTCGGCATGTGCAATAGGTTCAGGTTGGGAATAGTTCTAGAGGCACAGCGAAAGGTCGAGTACTAGTAGTGTGCCCGAGAGGTGATTTGTTCTAGTGAAGTCTTCCGCAATTAATTTGGGATTAGCAACTTGTGTTGTGTTAAGTGACACCCGTTTAAGTTATTTTATTTGGGGGATTATAATGTTTTAAATTCTGAAGTATTTTAAGGAATGAATTGTAGAAATGATTTTAGCATGTTGGGTATTTTATTGAAGTTTTACTTAGTTGCTCGTTCCAAATTTTGAGGGTGTTACAAGTTGGTATCAGAGCATAAGTTTGAGAGATTTAGGTGTTGATTTTGGATACCTAGACTCAAACTAGTGTTTGTTTAAGTAAAAGAGAGTGAAATTCACCTTTAGGCACTTTTAAGATAGGATGTTTTGAAGTTGATGGATGTTATTAGAAATGAGAATCACGTCGAGAGTAACAAGGATAATCATGTACGGTGCGTTCATAGTGACACCTGGCCAGTGTCACGGTGGATCTACTAGTACATGTGCATATGAATTACTTTAATGTGATGATCGTTGGGGGTAGTGAAGAAGGTTCTAAGCTAGTAGTCGTTGGAATAGATGGACGATTATAGTATTAGTCACTTGGAGTGACGATAAGCATGATAATTGCTTTAAGTAGACCGTTTCGGGTCAAGATCGATGGTTGGACTAGAACCATAGGATTATTAAGCCGACTTTGATTTGAGGAAAAACCGTAAGGCTAATTGATGTATTTTCCTAACTCACCTTAAGAGGTTAAAGTATCCAGATGACAATAGTGGACCGGAGGGATTTGGAGGAATATGAGTTGAGACGTTGAATGCCGACTAGTCATGCACAAAGTTTATTTTGAAAACAAATTTCATCAACTATTTCTTGTGGTTCCAATCCTTATATAGATTGTGTTATGAATTTTGGGAAATGTTTGGCACACACACAAGATTTTGAATCGTGGTTTTAACGTGCATGAAACCATTTTATTGCGAGAGTCGCAAACTCCGCCGGGATTTGTTTTGCCTTATTCCATTATTGTTCAACATTTGTTTTGGATATAATGATAATCATATTTTATGATGTTTAAGATGTTTGGCAATAACTACGGCTTGTGACTTTAACATTGGATCTCCTCCACATATGTTAAAGTTTGGACGGAAAGTTATTTTCCATTATGTCTATGTAAAGTTATTTTGGGAATTTGTTTAATGTGAGTTGTTAAACAATGTTGTTTATATGATATTACCCTAGGAGGGGATTTTTGGGATTTTGGCGTCGCATTCATGGTTTTGCTTATAGCAATTTGGCTTTGGAAGCATGATGATTAGTGACGTTTTATTGACTTGGGGTCATTGAGTCCATTGAAGTTCATGGAGTTTTACTGTACGACGTTTTCTGTCGTGTGAGTACAATTTTACTATATGCATACTCTATTTGCTTATGTGAAAAGTTTATGAGTTATGTTGGGCATTTGGTCCCACTCGAGTTTTGTTGAGAAAAGTTAATTTTATGCCATAAGGCGACTAAGAATGGATGAGTTTGGAACTCTAGTGTCGCGTAACTTTTCTTTCAAAAGTTTGTGTTATTAAGTATTTCATTGCAAATAGTTCAATGTATGGATTGATTTATACGTGACTTAAGTGACGCATGAAAGAACGTTTTTGACGACATTTCATAATAATTTGCTTGGTGCGCCTTCGGGCAGTTAAATGTTTTATTATCATTATCATGTAAATGCGTTATATCGACTTTGGGATATGAATAGCTTGGTAACTTTTGGTTCTCTACACTTTGATAAACGAGTCGTGCATGAAAATGCTTTATTAACTCATTATATAAACGATGGCCATTTGGTCAAAATGATGTTTTGGTGTTATGGAAATCATGCATAGTTTGCAATATGTTACCTTTTGAAAACACAAAGGTGGGAGTCATTGACATTTGGTCAACTTTGATTCGAGGAACATTTTTGAAAATTGCAAACCTTTGGTTATAAAGAAATAGATATTTTCGATATTTTAACAGGTAAACTTTTAAGCATCAACGTTTTAACGTTCTATGATTCTAGTACGAAACTTTGAGCAAAATGCCTCGTTAAGAAGATTTTAGAAAAGTGTTTGTATAAACCACGGTGCGTGTAAATTCTTAGGTTTTGATCATTGATGCGCATCGTTGGTATATTTTGAGAATTGACAATAGGTTTGAAATTTTTGGTATCAACCATTTATAAGCATTATTTTCTCTTATGTTTTGAGAAAACACATTGTTGTGTGCAAGCTTTGCCTGAAACCTTTTGCTCGTGTGTCACTATATGACCCGTTGGAGAAACTTGGGAAACTGATTTAAAGAGTTTTATCTTTTGAAATCTTGGTGTGAGTAATTGGTGCATGTTATTTCATTACAAAGAAATTTCTAAGGAAATGTTACAAGCTTGCATGCCTACCCCAAATTGAGATTCCGTCATAATGTTTTAGTCGACATCTTCAAATGATGGGAGCGTATTGGTTTTGATTTTTTTTAAATCGGAACGGACACGAATCATTTTATGGTTTGACCAAAGTGCATTTATAAATCGTTCCATCGTTTTTGTAAAATAAACTGACACGCGCAGATTTTAATTGGTAAGCCTTGTTCCATGCCATTTTATGGGTGAGGGGAACTTTAGATTTAAACGCCGTTTAAACTTCTTTTGAGGTACATGTGAAAATTTAGTTGCACACCATATAAAATGGGCAGTTACTTTATGTGCATGTCATGAGTCAATCCATACTAGAACCGTGGCGGTTCATTTCAAAGAAACTGTTTATTATGCTTTTGCGTTTTGTGGGTAAATTGAACTGTAATGAAATGATTTTCAACATAATTTTCATATGTGGGACGAGCGTGTCCAGTTTTACGTAACTGCCGAACTGATAGTAGTAGTTTTGTGCGTACGGTATATTTGAGATGAAAATCTTAGTGTTGAAAATGTTTTGTGAATGGTTTTGATTAATTGGCATATTTATTGAATGACGCGCTTGAAAACCTTGAACTCGTTAGGGCCTTGGAAAGGGTATGTAACCCAGTTAAAAGTAGGTGCGTGTAGCACTTTCACGGTGGAAGATTGAGTATTCCACGCATGTTGGTATTAAGGGCCGAATGATATCGGTAGCAAGGTAAATGTATTGGTGGTAATTGGAGGGTAGACTTGCGGTAACGCATTTCGAGGTTGGTAGAACCGTTTTGATGACGACATTAATTCTGTGGAAACCCTCGGTAAACGGAACTCGTGTGTTTCGAGTTTAGTGATATAATTAGGTGTCAACCTTTGTGGCCTTGAGATCGGAAACCGTTAGTGTAAACGGGGATTGTAGCCAATTTCAAAAGAATATTGGTAATGATAGTTGGAACCTTAAGACGCTCAATTGGGATGGATGATTTTAGTGAAATAACCTTCGTATATGGTTAAAGGGTTTGTCGGTTCTATGATTGTTTTGGATGGACTTTGGAGCCTATTAGAACTCGTTGAGGTAATCGATCGTTAATGGTAGGAATGATTGGGGTTAATGATCAGGTTGGGTGCGTTAGTGAACAAACTGTGAACTGATTTAGAATTTGAAATGGAACATCTAAGGTTGGGAGACGACCGAAGTCGCCTAACTAGGAGTTATTCCAGTGGTTGGAGTGTTCTTCCAGTCATAAGTACAGTGTACTTGGAGAGGTTTTGTCGATAAGAAATGAGTCAAGGAGTTGTTTTTATAAGACTGCGTGGGGAGAATTAAATTACAGTTTGGAATCGAGGAATCATGGTTGGAGATGAGTCGGTTAGCCTTGGTTTGTAAAGGATGTGGATTTCGAGGACGAAATCATCCTAAGGTTGGGAGGATTGTAACACCCGTAATTTTGGGATAAGTACAACTTCGAATCAATGCGGAATCGATATTTTAAGGAAAAATATGAAAAATAGGATATTGGTGTAAATCCTAGATTTTATGGTTTTGTTGGATGGGGAATTCGAATACGAGTCCAACGGTTCTTTCCGGAGCGAAAACGGAGCCATAATGAGGAAGTTATGACCAAAACATCGATTAGGAAATAAAACAAGAATTCGGGCAGAATGTAGTACACGGGGCGCGACAATGCCCAGCGACAATGACCTGGTCATTGTGGCGGTGTCATTGTCGCGGTCGGGGACAAAATGAGAACATCAAACAGAAACGGGTACACGCAGCGCGACGATGCCCAACGACAATGACCTGGTCATTGTCGCGGTGTCAATGTCGCGGTCGGGAGCTGGAAGTGATTAAAACCATTTTAACCTCTTTCTCTTCTCATTTCATTCTCACTCTCGACTCTCTTCCTCAACCTCACTTTCTCAGCCGATTTTTCCCAAGAAAACACCATCCCCTCCCCTCTCCTTCCTCTTTACTTCACCAAATCAAACCCCCTTCCTCCATTGTTGATCATCTTGGAATCTTGGAGCTTTTGTGGAGACTAGGAGCTCGTTTGTGGAAGATTTCAAAGGTTGAGGTAATCTTTCCTTACCCAATAGTTGTTATGATGGTTTGATTTCATCTTCTTTCTATCTTGTAATATTGTGGGTCGATTTTGGTGATGAATGGTTAAGAAACCTTATTTTATTCATATACAAGAACTAGGGTTTGGTAAGTTGGGGGTTTTGATGTTTTATGGTTAGGGAATAATTCCATATGGTTGGATTGTGATATTGATGGTTGGGATTTCATAAATCTAGGTTTTGGAAGTTTTGGCTTGAGGATGCAAACTTCATCAAAGGAGCTTACGTTTGGAGAAACCCTAGATTTAGCTAAATCTAGCAAGGTGAGTTCAAGTTACTTTGTGAAAACTTTGTACATGCCAAAATGAGTATTTTACAAATATGTGTGTGTTTTACTTGAAAATGTATATGGTTGAGTTATTTGGATAGTTTAATTCCTTTGAAGTATTTATCTTCATAAATGTGTATAATACCCATATTTGGGACTTTTGAACATTTGGATGGTTAGAAACCATGAATTGTCTTTAAAAGATTAATTGCTCAAAATGAGGTTTAATTGACGGGTTAATCATACTTGTGTAAATGATTTTATAAACCATTTGAGAAAATACACTTTTAGTGTTATGGGTCATTTTGAGAATGTTAAGGGTATGAGTTCTTTTGGAAAACCCTTTATGTTTAATTCCGTGTTGGGTTTTGGGTTAATAACGATTTTATGGTACGTACTATCTATTTGATATGAGATGCATTTCTATGCAAAGATGACCGCTATTATGGGTCTAATGGGTGTTTGAGCATTTTGCTCGGTTTTCGACTTTGGGATGGTCATGGGGACATTTGTCCGGTTTTAAATGACTCAATGTGGAGTCTTATTTATGGTTTGCATTTATTGCAACTTGATGCATTTTATTGCTCATTATTGATATTTACATGGTTGGGTGCTTCGGTCATTTCGGGTTGAGCATGTTTTGTAGACCGAGTTGTATTGGATCCATAGGCACGTGAGTCAATTTTATTGGATGGTCTATCTCTTTGTGCATTCGGTTGTGTGGTTGGTTGACATCGTCCCTTCACACAACAAGACACGTTTTGTCCGTCACACGGTGCTGGATGGCTGGTATCAGCGAGCACTATTGGGAACGCATGGGTATATGCGTTAGGCCGTGGGGCCACTAGCGAGTAGGCAATAGGGGACACTGAAGTCCCTGAGGTGAAACTCGTCTAGACTGGATATGCAATGGGACCCCCTGTAAGTCCTTGAGGTGTAACTCTACGGGGTATGCAATAAAGGCAATTTATTTTGGTCCGAGGATTGTGATGTCTTCATGGCATGGGAACTAGGACCGGGGCTTGCGTAATCCAGTAACATCCTAAGTGACTTAACTTTGTGTGCCCGTCACTTTCGATGGAATCGGGTCTCCCCCGTCACCGAATGGTGTGGTTTTGGGTATATGTTTTTATCCATAATTTCGGTGACGTACTTTCTTTATACAAACTGTCTTCATGGTTTATTGGCAAAATCTATACCTCATCCTATTTGGATGTTTTAAATATTGGAGTTTTGTCCACATTTATATTCATTGGGATATTTAATGTCAAAATACGTTTTGAGTAAGTTGGAATAGGAATTCATTTTAGAAAACGCTTTATACGTTGTGGGAACTTTTCTTATAGATTTTATGTGCGTTGGAAAATGAGTCGTTTGCATTCTTTCATAAACTCTTTTGGAAATCATGATTTATGTCGCAACTCCTTTCTACAAATTATATAAATCATGTTCTAAACTCTTGAACTCACTAGGCGTTAGCCTAACCTTTTTATTTGTCGACATGTGCAACAGGTTCAGGTTGGGAATAGTTCTAGAGGCACAACGAAAGGTCGAGTACTAGTAGTGTGCCCGAGAGGTGATTTGTTCTAGTGAAGTCTTCCGCAATTAATTTGGGATTAGCAACTTGTGTTGTGTTAAGTGACACCCGTTTAAGTTATTTTATTTGGGGGATTATAATGTTTTAAATTCTGAAGTATTTTAAGGAATGAATTGTAGAAATGATTTTAGCATGTTGGGTATTTTATTGAAGTTTTACTTAGTTGCTCGTTCCAAATTTTGAGGGTGTTACAGATAAATTGAGTATAATCCCCAATTAGAAAACCATTTAACAAACCATGTGGGAAAATCTAGTTTAGCTATAAGACTAAACTGAATAAACCAAGTGTATTTTCTTTGCTTGTTATCATAGCAAAATGCTAGATCCCAAGCTTTTATATAATCAAAATAATTGAACAAATTTTTTGTTCTGTATTTTTCATCAATCGTAATTTCTCGAGCTTGAAATAAATCTCCATTCCACAAACTTGGTGTAATGATCCTAAGAATCTGAGCTTTAGAATAAGCCCAATCTTCTCCTGAACGAAACTGAGTAGTAAAAATTACTGATCCGGTATGATGGAGAATATTTTGATAGAATGTATAATCCTTTGGATACATAAAAGGATCTGTAAAATTTCTTTAATAGAAGGTCATAACTTCAGTAGCTGATAGATGAGCATACTTTTCTTCTATGGGTGATAACCAAGTGGTTGCAATAGGAACAAAAGGATATATATATATTCCTTCACTGAAGATGATTGTAGTGCTCTGTCATAAGCATCTTGCTCCAAACGAAGATCTCCGGGAACTGTTTTAAGTGTCTCTTCTTTTAAAACTTCCTCACTCTTGTTGATTGCAGACTTATAAGTCTGATTGGGCTTTGGTTGCCCTATTCGAGTATTACCCTGTGATGTCGATACCTTTTCCTTCTCTTTAGCCTTCTTCATTTCTGTAAAATACACGAGTTATAAAAATCAGGTAATGAATTATCTGATCCTCTAATAAACTCAATATCAAAATCAAAGACAGATAAAATAGCCTACCATCTAGCAAATATTTGTTTAGACGCTATATTTTTAACATCCTTTTGCAATATTTCTTTTGCTGATTTACAATCAATTCTTAATAAGAATTTCTGATTAATCAAATCACTTTCAAATTTTTGTATGCATAATACAATAGATAATACTTCTTTTTTGACTGTAGAGTAATTAACTCTAGGACCTCTCCAAATTCCTGAAGTGTATCTAATTAGAGTTTCTTTATTATTTATTTGTTTAAGGATACCTCCATAACCTATATCAGATGCATCCGTTTCAACAATCTTGAAAGCATCTGGATGAGCTATTGCTAAACATGGAATTTCTTTAATTCTTGCTTTTATTCTTCTTACGGCTTGAGTGTGCTCATCAGCCCATGGTGGAGGATTCTTTCTTAATCTTTCGAATAAAGGTTTAGCATCATAAGCCAAGTCTTTATAGAAATCAGATATATAATTTAAGCTACCCAAAAATCTCTGCAATTGGTTTTTTTCTTTAATTTCACCTGGAAAGTTATCCGCAAATATAATTGCTCTATCAATAGGAAGGATAGTTCCTTCTTTAATCATATGCCCAAGAAATCTAATATTAGTTTGAAATAATTTTATCTTTTTAGCTGAAACTACAAATCCAGCTTTTAAAACAATCTTTATAAAGATTTCTAGATGCTTAAAATGTTGATCAATCGATTCTGAAAAAACCAAAACATCATCAATATAAACAATTATAAAGGACGAGTAATCATTAAAAACATCGTTCATAATTTTTTGAAACTCAGATGGGGCATTTTTAAGCCCAAAAGGCATAACATTCCACTCATAATGACCAAATGGCACATTAAGGGTGCGTTTGGTATGGTGGATAGAGTGGGACAGAACATGACAGAACTGTTGGTCCTGAAGGCCTATACAAGTTTGTAGAAGGGGGGGGGGGGGGGGTGAATACAAACACACAGATTTTACTTTTCTAAATTGTTTATTGATAAATCATTAACAATTTACAGCTTGTTGCGGAAACAAGATTAAGGATAAACCTAAATCTAAACAAGTTGGAACACTAAGGTTTCTTGCACTAAGAGAGATAAGAAAATTACTAATAATAACCTATCTGAGAAAAGAGATTTGAACTTGTCCAGAGTTAGCAAGTTACTTCAAAAGAAGTGAGTTCATCTCTTTATATACTGCATGCATTTAATGCAAGTCAGTATATACTTTACACGTGTCATCAGCTGGTTGGTTGCATGTCATTGACTTTTGTTGACAACCTTAGTAGCCGTAAGGATGAATAGTGTAGTATCAGAGTGGTTGTACGATTTCAGATTTTCGGAGGTTCTTTTCTGACATTTCGTACGGAGACGTGCAAGGGTGGTTAAGACAAAAGTACTTTGTACGGAGGACTTCATGATCAGCTTTCGTTGATTCAGCGATTATCATTTTCTATTCAGCGAATGATAAAGTTCAGCGATAACTGAAGTCTTGTACTTGATACTTCACGTTGAGTGGACAAATCTGAGTCTTCGCTGATCCGCATCAGTTCATTAGGAGACTTGTCGCTGGTTCTTGAGCTTGATCTTCGACTTCAGCGTAGAACCTTTGTTGACGTGAAACTTGTCTTCAGGGATCATAAGTAAACAACTAATTTATCAGCGATCATCATAATGACTGAATAGACTCAGAGCATTAATGGTGAACAGTTTCGCTGAATGTTTAACTTAAAGAGCGAGAGTTCCTATCAGCGCTACTGGAAGATCTTAGTACTTATCAGCGATAGTGAAACTCTGATACATATTGTTTACTTACAATTTTCACTAAGTATAAGAGAGGGTCATTATCAAATCACTGAGGGTTTGGATCAACAATCTCCCCCTATTTGATTATGACATAGCAACAAAGAAAATTGCTATTTAATGAAAACATAAGGATAAAAAGAACTCATAAAATATTTGTCCCTTTTACTGTTTTCTGGGATCTTTTCAGTACTGATGGAGTAAAGTACATTCGCTGAAATCTTTCTTTAAAACTTTGAATAAGGTTACAAAGAGAAATGGAAAGATTACAAGTACGAGCGAAATAAATTACAAGTACAAAAGGATAACTGATAAAATAGATGAAAGAGGCGATTTTATCAGCTTACAGAGGTTCTTCCTTAATGAGAAGTTCATCAAGGGTCTTTTCAGTGGGGATCATCCAGTCAGGAACCGTTACGCCTCGTTTTCTTTTGTTCAGCGCTTCTTCAAAGATCAAGGGTTTTAGGTGTCGTGCCTAAATGTCTTTTCTGAAGTCACACCAGTAGATGAGATCTCTGAGCTGTTCGATTGGAGTGATTGGAAGCTCAGCGACCCGTTGAAAACATTTACGTCCGTCGTAGTCGAGAAAGAATATTCCATAAGGATTACTGATGACTTTACCAGGGACGAAAAATTCACATGGTGGCAAAGAAATGTCAAGGGCAGATAGATCAGGGTCAGGACCAAGCACTTCAGCGCGAGAGAAACCAATTCCAGTTTCATTTCGTATGACAGGACCTGAGTTTGAATCTTGACGTTTCTTCTTTGGAGAGGCCCTTTTTCTTTTCAGCTTAAGATCAGGAAGAGGAGGAATGTCCACACAAGAAGATATCAAGTCGATCTGTCTGTTTATCAGCTTTTCGAAATGATCCTTGTACTTAGATTGTGACGAATGGATAGCTAACCTCATCTCCAGCCATTCAGAGAGACCATACCTTTTTACACTGTCAGCGCGAAAGGCTTCAGATTGGCCATCTTCTCTGAAAAGTTTGATGTCAACAATAGGTACTCCGATAGAGGTTCTTCCAGAGATGAATACCTTGTTGATCTTCGCTGGACGATATCTGAAGTGAATTTTCTCTTTACACCAGATCAGGGTGGTCTGAGAAACTTCAGTTTTCTTTTCCACGATCTTCTGGGCTTCTTCCCAAAGCTTTCGTTGGATTTGAATGGGAACACGTTTCAGCTTGGGGTCTTTGACAGATTCTTGAGTAAGCTTGATGGCGTATTCTCTGTCTTTTTCTTCAGCTTCCTTTCTTTCAGCGATTAGGCGTTCAGCTCTGAGGTGTTCCTTGTATTCAGCTTTTGAGATTCTGAACTTTGGAGGAACTGAAGGAAGTTGATCACGCCTCAGAATGATTCGCTGATCCTCGAATCGCTTTATTATTTCCTCTCTTTTCTTTTGTTCCTCTTCACTTAGCTTTTGAGGAGCTAAGGAAGGTCTGCGTTTGTGAGAGAGAGTCTGTTCTTCAGGTTCATCAGTCTTAGAGATCAAATCCAAGACTGGGATTATTTCTTCAGCGGCAGCTGGTATTTTTGGTGAAGTCGCAGTTGTGGAGCCTTCAGCGATATCCTCAAACAGGGGAGAGGACTAGCTGAAACAGAGCGATCTTACCAGTAAGAACTTGGGTAGAAACAGATAGAGAAATTGTTCAAGTGTATAGGCTTGGGTAGAGGAACTGATAGTGTATGATAGAGGAGGGATGGAGTAAGAGATGTTTAATGTACCTGACAAACCGGCTTTTCAAGCAAGATCGTCAGATTGTCATCTTCAGCGACGCTTTTGCCTTTGCCTTTCTCAGCTCCAGAGGCTGAGGGCTTAGTCTTTGTCCGCTCCCCTGAAGGTTCATTTATCGAGATTCCCTTAAGAGCTTTAATCTTTGGAGCAGGTTTGACGATAAAGAAGTCATCGTCATCTTCGTCATCATCATCATCATTCTTTGGAGAAGGAGATGGTTCATCATCAGGGATGTCGACGTCTTCATCATCTTCTGCTTCAGATTCTTCAGCGTCTTCTTCGAGTTGCTCCCCCTCAGATACAGAGGCGAGCTTCTCGGTTCCCTCAGGGTTTTCATCTCCCTGAGGTCCAGCGGCTGCTTCCGCTTCAATAGTCTTCTCACCCTCTTCAGCGAAGGTGAGGTCTTCGTTCTTCTCTCCCCTGATAGATTCATCATGGGAAAGGTCTTCAGCGCTCTTGGAAGGGTTTTCAGCGCTCTTCTCCCCCTCTTTTTCATGATGACTGGGGGAGGAATGGGTAGATTCAGCAGCATGGGTAGGTTCTCTGTCTTCTTGGCCAGAGAGACCTACGCGAACTTCAATCTTATCTAATCTGTCTTCAAGGCCAGAAATAGCAGGATTGATCTTCTTCAGCTCTGTGCGATCCACCGCTGTGAAGTTTTCAGTGTCAGGGACGGGTGCAGGAGCAGGATCAGGAGTATTGGCTTTGTTCAGCAGCTGCTCGACCATTGTCTTTATCGAACTAACATCGGTCTTTACAGAGCCTAAGTCAGTTGTCAGAGTTTGGACATTTGTCTTTACATCAGACATATTTCCCTCGAGTCTTCCAACAGATGTCTTCAGCGTTGTTAGTTCGCCGGACATGGAGGAAACTGAGTTTTTGAGTGAGGTGTAGTCTGTGTAGATATCAGCGAGCACCTTAGCGAAATCGCTGAGAGTCTTATCAACTTGCTTCAAGTCATCTGTGGAAGCCTTCTTCTCCACCACCGTTGTCAGCTTTGTCAAATTTTCTCCAGCGTTGGTTACAGCTGTAGAGTTGTTGGAGATTGTGGTGGTGAGATCTGTCAGCTTTGTTTCCACGGACTTCAGAGAAGCGTTGATGTCTCCCAAATTAGGACCTGTAACACATAAGTACTTGTGAACAAAGGAAAGCTCAGAAGTTTCAGGTTTAGTTACAGTGTATATGGGTTGATTTGTACCTGCAGGAGGATTGATGAACTCGTCAAAGTTGCGGATTCCTGAAAAATGTTCCATATCTTCCTCAAAAGTTTCGTGAGGAATGGTGATCTCTGCAGGTCCTGTCTTCATCATTCTTTGAGAAGCGTCAGCGGAGGCTTCTGGAATGATGGCATCTCCAGTATTCTTTGGAGGAGAGTCCAAGTGAGTAGAGGGAGAAGCGAAGGATAAGAATTGGGTTCGGGTACTGAGTTCAGCGTTGGATTCGCTGATAATCACTTCATCAGTCTTTGGAGAGACTGAAGAAGGTTGGGTAGGTTCCAAGTTTCTAACCTCAGCGTTTAGAGACGCTGAAGCCGGGATTGAAGGGATGGTTTGAATGGGTGTGGCAGAGCGTACCACAGAACTTTCCTTCAGCTCTGCAGAATGAGCTGAGGAGTCTTCAGCAAGAGATTGCTGGGGCTGCTCCTTGGTTTTCTTGATCCTTTTGGAACCAAGTGGGATTGAAGAGTGTTTCCTTTTCTTAGAAGGAGAGGATTGTGTGGCCGGGGTATCAGCGATGGGTATAGTTGCTGAAGGAGCCACAGAAGTCGAAGAAGTAGGGTTGAGAAGAGTGAGAAGGGTAGAAAGACGTACCTCATTTTCGACAGGTTTGAAGTCGAGCACCTTAGGGCCAACCTGAGAGAGTTTCAGGTCTCCCTCTTTCGGGTAGCTGTCCTTCAGGCCATATTGAAAGATGGCGCTGATGAATCTTGGGTATGGAACCCATGCAGGTCTGTCAGCGGCAGAGTCTACTCTTTGCATCAAGTCATCATAAATGAGAGATGCCCAATCAATGTGTAGACCTTTCAGCAGAGCGTATCCCATTGCTTGCTGAGGTTGAGCGGCTTGATCAGTGGAGCCGGTCTTGGCAGTCATGCAGCTGATAAGGTGAGCGAAGATGAAGTTCATCTCGCTGGGCATTTTTGATTTCTTCAGCAGGGTCAGCTTCTTCTCAGGCTTCTTGTCTCTGCCAATTTCCCATACATAGCCCATTGCATCAAAAAATGCAATAAGAGCTTCTTTGTCAGCGTGCTTTTTGTGGTCAGGGAATGGAACAAAAGGCTTTTCTTTTGCAGCGATGGGAAAGTTTAGAGCTTTGCGAATGATGGTTGGTGTGATCTTTATTGTGACATATTCAGTATCACAGAGGATACAATCAATTGTTTTGGAGGGATCTTTGGCGGATGGTAGCTGAGAGTGTCTGGCAGAGTACCAGAACTGGGATAGCAATAGCTGACTTGCAGGAGGTGTAATTGTCAGGGCTGTTGAAATGCAGCTATTCTTAAGGAAATTTACAGCATCATCCAGATGTGTAACTTGCTTTCGAGGAGGAAACTCGAAAAGCGCAGAGAGGTTGTTTATCTTGGTCCAGTCAAGTTGATCCATAGAAAACTTAACCTGTGGAGCCATGATGATATCCACTTCTTCAGAGTCAGTGGAGAAGTTCTCAGCGGTGGCATGAGTCTTGGAAGTTGCCATTTCTCTGTATTATCAGTTCAACCAAAGATGTTAACAAATAAGAGTTATCTTAATGTGGAAAGAAATTTCCATTAAGATGTTTCGAATTTTATCCATTTTATTCAGACAAAAATGTCTTAATGAAGATTAGGGTTTTTCTTGATTTTTGACAGAAATGTAAAACCCATCGAATCTTGTTATCCAGTTTTCTATGAAGAAATTAGATTCTGGAAACGAATGAAGAACAAGTTTAAGATTTTTGCATTTAAACTTGAAGAACAACCATGAAATGGTTGTGTTCATAAAACCATGAAAGAAATGATTTCATTTTACAAAGTTCTTTTGTTTGATCTTGTTAAAACAAGTGAGAAGATCGGAAACAAGTTATACGCATTTGGTAATAAATAAGAACATATTAACCTTGATGTTTGATAAAGAAGATGATGAACAGTTCTTGAGGTTTTTGAGAGCACAAATGCAACAGAGGATTCTTTCTTGCGGAGGAAGATTTGATCGCGTAAAAAACAAATATAAACCAAGAGTTTGTTTATATAGAGATTTTAGAAAGAGAAAATCTTTGAGCGGGAAAAGATTTTCATCATGACACGGACACGTGTTTGCATTTGATTGGCGAACGAATGAAACGTGCAAACGTGTGTCAGATAGAAGAACGTGCCGGGGTTTATCCGTTGCAATGATGTCACAACTGTCCTTTCATATTCTTGGTTGTCTCTGAGGTTTTGAAAAACTCAGGGACTCTTTGAAAACATGAAGCACTGAATAGAAATATCAGTGAAGGTTTTAAAAATTTCAAAAAGTCGCTGTTAAGGAAAAGATATTCAGCGATGCAATTTATTTTGAAATCTTGCATTTACATGCGATATGTCAGAGAGAGAAAACATACCTTGATATCAGCGAATCAAGTTTATTCTGAGAGAAGATGATGAAATGGATTATCGCTGATCAATGTGAATCACTGAGGATTTTATCCTTCAAAGTTCAGCATTCCAAGCTCGCTGATGAGAAAGTTGAATCTTGTCTCATCAAGAGGTTTGGTAAACAGATCAGCTAACTGATAATCAGTTGGAATAAAATGAAGTTCTATATCACCATTCATCACATGATCTCTGATAAAATGATATCTGATTTCGATGTGTTTTGTCTTTGAGTGTAGCACTGGGTTGTTGGCTATAGCGATGGCACTTGTGCTGTCGCAATAGATTGGAATTTTGGAGAGCTGAAGATCATAGTCTAGTAGCTGATTTCTCATCCACAAGACCTGAGAGCAGCAGCTTCCAGCGGCTACATATTCAGCTTCAGCTGTGGAAGTGGACACTGAGTTTTGCTTCTTACTTGTCCAACTTACCAGCTTTCCACCCAGGAGCTGACATCCTCCTGTGGTGCTTTTCCTATCCATTTTGCAACCTGCAAAATCACTATCTGAATATGCAGTTAGATCGAATCCTGAGTCTTTGGGATACCAAAGACCTAGATTCGCCGTACCCTTAAGATATCGAAAGATTCGCTTTACAGCTTTCATATGGGATATCTTAGGTTCAGCTTGATATCGTGCGCACAAGCATGTTGCAAACATAATATCGGGTCGGCTAGCTGTAAGGTACAATAGTGAGCCGATCATCCCACGGTACAACGTGACATTGACAGGAACACCCTTTGTGTCCTTATCAAGTGTCAGCGGTGGTGCCATAGGGGTTTTCATAGCTGAACTTTCAGTTAAGTCGAATTTCTTCAGCATATCTTTAACATATTTTCCCTGATTTATAAAAGTTCATTTTCAGTTTGCTTAATCTGAAGACCAAGGAAATATGTTAGTTCACCCATCATGCTCATTTTATACTCATCTTTCATTCTATCAGCGAAACGAGTACAAAGCTCAGGGTTAGTAGAACCAAATATAATGTCATCAACATATATTTGAACTAGAATGATATGACCTTTCACTTTTCTAAAAAATAGAGTTTTGTCAATCTTACCTCGCTCAAATTTTTCAATATGGAGATAAGTGTAACGTCCCAAAAATTACAAGGAAATTTAAAATTTTTAAAACATACAATTCATTATAAAACAACCATGATTTAAATATTCACGTCTTAAATAAAATTAACGTCGTTACTTCAAACCATCAACAAAGTTTATGCAGCGGAAAATTTCATAACTAAATTCAAGGGTTCGAAAGTGAAAGTTTAATAATATTTGACACTCCGCGCTCCATGTGTGTACTGTCACGCCCGACTGCCGCCCGCACCTGAAATAACAACACATTGGGAAAGGGTAAGCTAAACGCTTAGTGAATTCAATCACGCACGTAGGTAGCAACCCCACGCATATCGC
This sequence comes from Saussurea involucrata, assembly GCA_033807775.1. Lineage (NCBI taxonomy): Eukaryota > Viridiplantae > Streptophyta > Magnoliopsida > Asterales > Asteraceae > Saussurea > Saussurea involucrata. The sequence continues at coordinate 36,293,855 of CM066323.1, forward strand.
CCCTACTCGCAAGTAGGCAACCTCACCATCATCACGAATATCAAACCACATAATGATTATTATATAAGCACGAACCTCGGTCCCACCGAGTACACAAAATACATTAATACAAGCTCAGTCCCACCGAGCCCTCGGTCCCACCGAGTAATTAATACAAGCTCAGTCCCACCGAGCCCTCGGTCCCACCGAGTAATTAATACAAGCTCAGTCCCACCGAGCCCTCGGTCCCACCGAGTAATTAATACAAGCTCAGTCCCACCGAGCCCTCGGTCCCACCGAGTAATTAATACAAGCTCAGTCCCACCGAGCCCTCGGTCCCACCGAGTAAAAATTGTTGTACTAGCTTAGTCCCACCAAGCCCTCGGTCCCACCGAGCCCCTCAGTCCCACCGAGGTGTACACATGCATATATATATTCCACATACGAATCTAATAAATCACAACCAGTTATCACATCCCATCTAATTCACGTAAGCACATAAATACACGTAATCACACGTAACACAAAATAACGACATACATGAAATTCCTAACTACGCGGTGAGAGAACTCACCTCAAGGCTAAGCAACGTGCTCACGAAACGCAACACCAACACGGAAATCTTCTTCACTTTCTCCCACCTAAATACGTATAAAAAGTCAACGGAAAGTCCCGACCCATAACACGTTTACTAGCTTTCAAACGACTAAATATTCCAGCTTTTTCTTAAAAGTTACGGGTCTGTTCGGGACCTGTTTTACCCCCTTAAAACTGATAAATACAGAAATTAAAATTCATAAATACGAAGTTCTCAGTCTTACGATTTCAGGGACGTATCGCACGCGTCCTAACGACTTTTCTATAATTTACTATAGATTTTACAAAAATGTTTCGCAGAACAGCGAACACCCGGACCTTTCAGTACAGCATGGCAACTTCGCCCTAGCTATGGTCCGAATTGGTCTTTCCACAAAACAGAGGAAACTTAATAGACTCCGAAACGAAACTTTTGGCACTGGTCCCATCCCAAACCGACATTCCAAGCAACAGTTATGCGTAAAACAAAACAGGGACAGAAAGCTGGAAGTTTTTTCGGACCAGCTGTGTAAACAGCCCCATATGGCCTAGCTACGGGCTAAATTAGATTTTCGACAAGACACGAAAAACCTTCCCAACTCAGTTTGGAAATTTTGGGCACCAATTTCACGGCAAAACGAATTACGAGTCAAAAGTTATGGCCTTCGTAAAAACAGGGCAGATTCCAGAATTTTACATAAAATGACGAATCACCAAACTTGCGGCCACTGTTTCACCTAGCTAGAGGCCAAACCAGTTTTCCGCTAAAACACGGAAAACGTGCCCGACCCCGAGCTTGAACCGTGGGTACCAATTTCGGCTCAATCGGAGTTATGACGGAAAAGTTACGCACGATTGAAGAACTGGACAGAACACTAAAAATTACATAAAAAGGCAACTATTGAATTTTTACACCATTAAGCCATGTCTTAATCAAACAGACCCGGAAACCTACAAGCTTACTGAGACAAGGGCCATGCCACGCTGGGCAGCATCCGAGCACCACCCACTGCCGCCTCCGGTGGCGGTGGTGGCTGGTGGCGGTTTACGGCGGTGCTTAGACAACAAAAGAACAACCGAAAAAGATTAAACGGAACTACCTCACCGCGTCTCCTTTCTCTTCTTTTCCGACCAAACCCGACGTCTTCTTCCTCTCTTTTTCCGGCAACCACGCGGCGGCAGCCTCCTCCCTTTCTCTTCTCCGGTCGGCGACCACCCTCCCTTTCCCTTTCGATTTTCTTCTTCCTCGTCGATCTCTCTCTCTTTCTCTTGCACTCACTTCGCCGGTGACAACAATGGGAAGGGGATGGGGAGAATGACTTGCGATTGGGGTGGTGCTACTGTGAAACCGAAGGGGAAGGGGGATAGGGCGACCCTTGGGCTGACCCCTTTCCAAACTTTGGGTGAAAGTCCCTACTAGCCCCTTAACTTATCCCTTTCCTTGCAAGAACCCAAGAGTTGTCACAATTAACCTTTTGGTCCGATTCGACTAAACCTCGTTAACTAAAATATTAACAATAATTAGAATAATTAATAAATAAAATATGTACCGGGACACGGGCTTTACAACTCTCCCCCGCTTGAATTAGACTTCGTCCCCGAAGTCTACACCCGCAAACAGCTCCGGATAGTTCTCTCGCATCTCCGCTTCAGGTTCCCAAGTCCACTCGGAACCCTTTCGGTGTCTCCATTGAACCTCCACCAAACCAACAACCTTGTTCCGCGAGGTTCTTCTGTCGACTCTGTGCAGTAACCAAACGATTCCGAACCATCTGAATTGTCTCGGTCGTCTTCAGCACGACGTCAGTACTCCCTAACACCCGATGCCCAACCTCGCCCCAGCAAACGGGCGTCCTACATTTCCTACCGTACAACCACTCGTATGGCAGCATGCCAATACTAGAGTGGTAGCTGTTGTTGTAGGAAAATTCCTCCAAGGGTAAGTACTGATCCCAACTACCTCCAAAATCAATGACGCAAGCTCGAAGCATATCCTCGAGGGTCTGAATGGTTCGCTCGCTCTGTCCGTCCGTCTGTGGATGAAAGGCCGTGCTAAAGTGCAATCGTGTACCCATCTCCGACTGGAACTTCTCCCAAAACCGAGAGGTAAAACGAGTATCCCTATCGGAGACAATCGAAACTGGCACCCCGTGCCTGGCCACGATCTCACGCACAAACACCTCCGCAAGTTTCTTCGCCGAGAAGCTCTCCCTGATGGCCAAGAAGTGTGCACTCTTGGTCAGACGGTCAACGATCACCCAAATGGCATCGTTCCCACAGGGAGTCCTCGGGAGTTTCGTTATGAAGTCCATGGTAATCTCTTCCCATTTCCAAACCGAGACCTCCAACGGTTGCAATTTCCTATGTGGTCGTTGATGTTCCGCCTTGACCTTCCGACAGGTCATACATACCTCCACACATCTAGCAACATCCTGCTTCATGCCGAGCCACCAGTAACCTCCACACAATTCTCTGTACATCTTTGTAGCTCCCGGGTGAATCGAGAACTTGGACTTATGAACTCCTCTTCAAGAAGTTCCTGCAACTTGTCGAAAAGATCGTCAATCCTTGGCAAAGGATAACGATCCTTTACCGTAAGCTTATTCAGCCTCCTTCGCTTCCCCAACTCGCGTGTCCATCACATAAGCCAAGTATCCCTGCCCACTATGCTGGAGGTACCTCTGAGCTCTCGCAGCCAAACCTATGGCCGTAGTCTGCCTAGACGAATTTCCCTGAACTAACAGTTCTCCCCCGCTTGGGGTTCGAACTCGCACTTGTTTGTGACGACAAACAATCTCCGCGTCAAACGTATCCATCCAGTCCATGCCCACAATCACACAAAGTTCCCGCATAACAATCGGGACCAGGTCTATGGGAAACCGCACTCCTGAGATCTCTAGGGTACACCCGCGAAACACGTCCGTGACCGTCAAGGTCCTAACATCAGCCACCTCGACAACAAGAGGATGACTCAATCGTCCTACAACTCGACCCAAACCCTCGCTAAAAGTGCGAGACACAAAAGAGTGAGTAGCCCCGCTATCAAACATCACAACCGCAGGCACCGAGTTAACTAGGAACGTTCCTAACGTATAACTGAACCACAAATAAATACATGACATGGAACGGAAAGACAAGAAGAAAGAAGCAAAAGGGATATACCTGTAACCACTTTAGGCGTCGCTTGCGCCTCATCCACCGTCAACTGATGAACTCTACCTTGAGCCGCTCCCGCCCCCGGCTGACCAGCTCGACCATCAGTGATGCGTAATGGGGCATTCCCAGGCGCCCTCTGTGCTCCACCCCCAATAGCTACCCCTGCGCTAGGGCAGTTGGCCCTTACATGGCCCGTCTGATTACAGTTGAAGCAAACCACTAACGGAACCTTACAATCCCGGCTGAGGTGACCGGGTTGGCCACACTTAAAACACCCCTCAACTCTCCTCACTCCGGTATCTCGGGGCTTAAACCCGCCACTCCCAGAACCCGCGCGCGTATCTGTGAACCTCGACCTTTTCGGCACTGCCGAGATGGGCGTCACTGGCTGTGCCGCCTTCCGCTTCTTAGCTTGGGTCTCCAGCTCAAGCTCCCTCCTTCGAGCGGCGTCCATCATGGCGGATAACGAAGTGTACTGTGCTGTGCTAACAAATTCTCGGATCTCCGTGCGTAGCATATCTTTATACCTTGACATCTTCATCTCTTCCGAGGCGGCATACTGAGGACAGAATAATGCCATCTCGGTAAATTTCCTGTTCATCTCTTTTACCGTCTCTGTTGTCTGGGTGAGTTCTAGGAATTCCTTAGCGATTCTATCCATCTCTACCGGCGGTACATACTCTGCACAGAAACGAGTGACAAACTCGTTCCAGGTCAAGGTAGTGCGTTCGGCAGCCGTCAATGCCGAGGCGCACCAATCCTTCGCGCCGTCACGAAGTAGATTTACTGCAAAACGGACCTTTAGGTTGTCCGGGCAGCCACTAGTCAAAAATGCGAACTCCATGTCAGATACCCATCGCATACTGGTAATCGGATCCAGGTCTCCCTTAAACTCTGGCGGGGAACAGGCGGAGAGATCCCGGTACTGGAACTCTCGGTTACGGGGATGACCCTCCGCAGGCAGTGGAATAGCTGCAATACGCTCCTCCAGTAGGATCACCACCTCCTCTCGAATAGCGGTGATGATCTCGGGGATTGCCTCCCCGATCGCGTGGGAAACCTCAGTAGCAATCAGTTCCCTAATACGCTCCTCAGTAATCCCTGTCTCGGCTCGCGACTCCGCCGCGTTGTTCCTTCTAGTATTGACCATTCTAGAAAGAGAAATTTCAGAGATATATAAGCACATATAACTCACCCTACCACGCTCATACTCCACTCCTTGACTTCCTCGTAACTCTCCCCGACTCAAGCATGGATCCTGTGCTTCAGATAGTAGGAGCTCTACTACTACCCTTCACACCTATCCTTACTCGTTTCGAGTCCTGTCCCGAGACATTCAAGTAGTCGATTACCACAAATAAACACATATAGCCAATCCATCCCGTACAAACACCTTTCCTAACTCCCTAGAAAGGTCATATCACCCACTATCCCTTGCTAACACGGAAACCCCACTAACCCTGACGAGTCGCCTCGTGAATGCACGGTCGTATACAGTGTAAAACCAGATAGACGTTCGAATAAGAGATTCTATCCTAGAACGGTTGGACTCAAACAAGAGCTGCGCAATAGAACTAAATCTAATATTCTAAGGCTATTCAGTTCCTACTGCATACAACCTAGAGTGCATTCGCTTAACAACCTATCAAAGCTAGCATGAGTTCCTATAAGCGATAAACCAGCATACGGTACCATACAGTTCACATAAGCAATCTAGCATGCATACACTACACCTGAAAGCAATAGGTACACTAAGTTCCTTACCTTCCCAGCTGGCGTCGGCTGACTGTACACACTGCGCCCACGATCACCGTTCCCAAACGGGTTTTCTCTTTTCATTTAAAACAAAGATTTTAATAAAAGAATTTAAAGATCTCTTAGCTGCAACTTGAGACCAAACACACCGAGATGTGTTTGATTCACTCAAGCCGTGCTCTGATACCAAGTTGTAACGTCCCAAAAATTACAAGGAAATTTAAAATTTTTAAAACATACAATTCATTATAAAACAACCATGATTTAAATATTCACGTCTTAAATAAAATTAACGTCGTTACTTCAAACCATCAACAAAGTTTATGCAGCGGAAAATTTCATAACTAAATTCAAGGGTTCGAAAGTGAAAGTTTAATAATATTTGACACTCCGCGCTCCATGTGTGTACTGTCACGCCCGACTGCCGCCCGCACCTGAAATAACAACACATTGGGAAAGGGTAAGCTAAACGCTTAGTGAATTCAATCACGCACGTAGGTAGCAACCCCACGCATATCGCCCCTACTCGCAAGTAGGCAACCTCACCATCATCACGAATATCAAACCACATAATGATTATTATATAAGCACGAACCTCGGTCCCACCGAGTACACAAAATACATTAATACAAGCTCAGTCCCACCGAGCCCTCGGTCCCACCGAGTAATTAATACAAGCTCAGTCCCACCGAGCCCTCGGTCCCACCGAGCCCTCGGTCCCACCGAGTAATTAATACAAGCTCAGTCCCACCGAGCCCTCGGTCCCACCGAGTAATTAATACAAGCTCAGTCCCACCGAGCCCTCGGTCCCACCGAGTAATTAATACAAGCTCAGTCCCACCGAGCCCTCGGTCCCACCGAGTAATTAATACAAGCTCAGTCCCACCGAGCCCTCGGTCCCACCGAGTAAAAATTGTTGTACTAGCTTAGTCCCACCAAGCCCTCGGTCCCACCGAGCCCCTCAGTCCCACCGAGGTGTACACATGCATATATATATTCCACATGCGAATCTAATAAATCACAACCAGTTATCACATCCCATCTAATTCACGTAAGCACATAAATACACGTAATTACACGTAACACAAAATAACGACATACATGAAATTCCTAACTACGCGGTGAGAGAACTCACCTCAAGGCTAAGCAACGTGCTCACGAAACGCAACACCAACACGGCAATCTTCTTCACTTTCTCCCACCTAAATACGTATAAAAAGTCAACGGAAAGTCCCGACCCATAACACGTTTACTAGCTTTCAAACGACTAAATATTCCAGCTTTTTCTTAAAAGTTACGGGTCTGTTCGGGACCTGTTTTACCCCCTTAAAACTGATAAATACAGAAATTAAAATTCATAAATACGAAGTTCTCAGTCTTACGATTTCAGGGACGTATCGCACGCGTCCTAACGACTTTTCTATAATTTACTATAGATTTTACAAAAATGTTTCGCAGAACAGCGAACACCCGGACCTTTCAGTACAGCATGGCAACTTCGCCCTAGCTATGGTCCGAATTGGTCTTTCCACAAAACAGAGGAAACTTAATAGACTCAGAAACGAAACTTTTGGCACCGGTCCCATCCCAAACCGACATTCCAAGCAACAGTTATGCGTAAAACAAAACAGGGACAGAAAGCTGGAAGTTTTTTCGGACCAGCTGTGTAAACAGCCCCATATGGCCTAGCTACGGGCTAAATTAGATTTTCGACAAGACACGAAAAACCTTCCCAACTCAGTTTGGAAATTTTGGGCACCAATTTCACGGCAAAACGAATTACGAGTCAAAAGTTATGGCCTTCGTAAAAACAGGGCAGATTCCAGAATTTTACATAAAATGACGAATCACCAAACTTGCGGCCACTGTTTCACCTAGCTAGAGGCCAAACCAGTTTTCCGCTAAAACACGGAAAACGTGCCCGACCCCGAGCTTGAACCGTGGGTACCAATTTCGGCTCAATCGGAGTTATGACGGAAAAGTTACGCACGATTGAAGAACTGGACAGAACACTAAAAATTACATAAAAAGGCAACTATTGAATTTTTACACCATTAAGCCATGTCTTAATCAAACAGACCCGGAAACCTACAAGCTTACTGAGACAAGGGCCATGCCACGCTGGGCAGCATCCGAGCACCACCCACTGCCGCCTCCGGTGGCGGTGGTGGCTGGTGGCGGTTTACGGCGGTGCTTAGACAACAAAAGAACAACCGAAAAAGATTAAACGGAACTACCTCACCGCGTCTCCTTTCTCTTCTTTTCCGACCAAACCCGACGTCTTCTTCCTCTCTTTTTCCGGCAACCACGCGGCGGCAGCCTCCTCCCTTTCTCTTCTCCGGTCGGCGACCACCCTCCCTTTCCCTTTCGATTTTCTTTTTCCTCGTCGATCTCTCTCTCTTTCTCTTGCACTCACTTCGCCGGTGACAACAATGGGAAGGGGATGGGGAGAATGACTTGCGATTGGGGTGGTGCTACTGTGAAACCGAAGGGGAAGGGGGATAGGGCGACCCTTGGGCTGACCCCTTTCCAAACTTTGGGTGAAAGTCCCTACTAGCCCCTTAACTTATCCCTTTCCTTGCAAGAACCCAAGAGTTGTCACAAGTAACCTTTTGGTCCGATTCGACTAAACCTCGTTAACTAAAATATTAACAATAATTAGAATAATTAATAAATAAAATATGTACCGGGACACGGGCTTTACAATAAGTGGAAAGAGTGTCATACCATGCACGTGGAGCTTGCTTCAAGCCATAGAGTGCCTTATCCAGTTTATAAACATAATCTGGATGCTTAGGATCTGAGAATCCTGGAGGTTGTTCCACATAGACTTCTTCATTCAGCTTTCCATTTAGAAACGCTGACTTAACATCCATCTGATGTACTTTGAAGTTTTTGTGTACAGCATATGCTAAGAATAGACGAATAGATTCAAGTCTTGCTACGGGAGCAAATGTTTCGTCATAATCTATGCCTTCCTCTTGTCTGTATCCCTGAGCAACAAGACGAGCTTTGTTGCGGGTTACAGTACCATGTTCGTCCAACTTGTTTCGATAGACCCATTTAGTGCCTATCACAGTTTTGTCAGTTGGTCTTCGAACAAGTTTCCAAACTTTGTTTCTTTCAAATTCAGTCAGCTCTTCTTGCATGGCGCTGACCCAGTTTGGATCTTTGAGGGCATCATCTACCTTCTTTGGTTCAGTTAGTGAAATAAAATTTACAAATAAACAAATATTACCTGCACTTCGTCGAGTCTGAATCCCAGCGTTTGGATCACCAAGAATTTGATCAATTGGGTGATTTATGGTCCATCGTTGAGCCGGAGCGTGAGATGCTGACTCAACTTGATCTTGTGAAGATGAAGCTTCAGCGACGTCGGGAGTATCAGCCAAGAGAGGAATGGATGCAGTTGTCATTATATTCACTGATTGCTGAGAGGTAGATGGAATGTCTGAGATATTTGGATCAACTGCAGGTATAGTGTTTATAGGAACAGCTGAGACCCATGATGTTTCAGCTTCACTATTCTGCATGTTTGGAATGATAGTGGGACTATCATCTTCTACTGGATGAGCATGAGGAGTGGGAATATCTTCTGAATCACCAAGATGAGAAAACATCCATTGATTCAGTTCTTCTGTATCAGCGTTCGGTTTAGAGTTCGCTGAACGGGATTCGTCAAACGTGACGTGAATAGTTTCTTCTACAGTTTGTCTTCTTCGATTGAAGACTCTGAAGGCTTTGGAAACTGAGGAGTATCCAAGAAAGATTCCATCATCAGCCTTAGGATCAAACTTTCCAAGAGCATCTCTATTGTTCAGTATAAAACACTGACAACCAAAGATGTGAAGAAAGCTGATCGAGGGCTTTCTCCCATGAAAAAGTTCATAGGCTGTTTTATTGAATCTTTTGACTATCAGCGACCTGTTTTGCGTAAAACAAGCAGTGTTGACAGCTTCTGCCCAAAACTGAGTAGGCAGGTGAGAATCGCTGAGCATTGAACGTGCAGCTTCAATAATTGTTCTATTTCTTCTTTCAGCGACTCCATTTTGTTGCGGTGTTCTCACTGACGAAAAGTTGTGAGAAATACCCTTACTCTCAAAGAAGGAATCAAGAGAACTGTTTTTGAATTCAGTCCCATGATCACTCCTTATTGAGCGAACGGTCAGATTGTTCAGGGTTTCCATCTTCCGAACAAAGGTGACGAGTTCTTCAGGGGTGTCTCTCTTAGAACGGAGAAACATTACCCAAGTGAAGCGTGAGAATTCATCAACTATGACCAGCGTATATTTCTTTCCAGCGATGGATTGTTTGTTAACAGGGCCAAACAAATCCATATGGAGTAGTTGTAGAGGAGATGACACTGAGGAAACTTGCTTTGATTTAAAGCTTGCTTTGGTCTGCTTCCCTTTTTCACACGCTGAACATAATGACTCTTTGGCGTATGAATGCTGAGGTAGACCAGTGACTAACTCTTTTGACGAAAGAGTGTTCAGTGTCTTGAAATTTAGTTGAGAGAGCCTCTTATGCCATAGCCAGTTGACATCAGATGAGGCCTTTGAGAAGAAACAAGAGTTCTCAGTGGTTGTTGAGTCCATGTTTATTACATAAACATTTTCCAAACGATAACCGCTGAGAGCTATCTTCTCCTTTTTGTCAGAGACAAAGCAGGATTCCTTAGTAAAAATTACTTTGTTATCCATGTCGCAAAGCTGACTGATGCTTAGAAGATTATGCTTCAGCCCTTCAACATATGCGACTCTTCTGAAGGAGGTTGTACCATTTGAAAGTACACCATACCCTCGGGTATGTCCTTTTCCATTTCCACCGAAAGTCACAGAGGGACCTTTCTCTTCTTTGTATTCAGCGAGCAGGCTTTTCTTACCAGTCATGTGTCTAGAGCATCCGCTATCGAGATACCAGATACCCTTCTTAACCTGCAATACAAAGGAAGATTAGTTTTTCTTAGGTACCCACTTAACCATGTATACACGTTTGTCAGTGGAAGTAGTTGGAATAGAAGGTTCAGCAGTCTTCGCAGCATTTGAAGATTCAGCTTTGTCTTTCTTCACTTTGGTTAATTTCTTAACCTCAGTGGTAGAATTCACCTTGACCTGATTTGCACCAGGGTTGGTCTTCTTTGCCTTGGGGGCAATCTTCACCTTAGCTATCTTTTCAGCTTTGGTGGTTGTGGGGCACTTACTAGCAATATGATCAGTGAGTCCACAGTGATAACATTTCCTATAGCTAAAAGTAGTTCTAGGACCATTTGAATGCTGAGCTTTTAATTTTGAATTGGAAGAGCCAGCACCAAATAAACTATTGGCTTTAGAAATGGGACGAACATTCAGTTCTTCAGATTTCTTACCAAGGACATCCACTCTGAGTCTAGGAGTAGATCGCTGAATAGATCCAGAGATCAACTTCCTTGATCCAGAGGGATGTGTCACTGAAGCTTTAGAAGCATTCAGCTTTGGTACTAAATTACCCTTCTGAGGATTTTGATAAATAACAATTCCTTTACCTTTGTCTTTAGAGACAGAGGTAGATTTTGAATAAACCATTTTCTCCTTGCCTTTTGAGGAGGTAGGAGTTTCCTTAGGGATTGGTGTAATGGACGATGAGCACTGAGAAGATGAAGTATCAGCGACTGAGGATACGAACGTTCCAAATTTAAGCATTGAACGCTCAGTGGTTGGTTTTGAAGTTTCATATTTGTAACCCAAACCACGTTTATCACTCAGTGGAATTTGAGACTTTATTATCTCAGTGATCTTTGTTGAGGAATTACACCATCCTTCAACAGTAGCTTTTTCAGCTTTTAATGCATCGATAGCTTCTGCTCGTTCGATTTTGACTAGCTGATTTAAATATACTTGATCTTTAAAATCTTCTTCAATTTTAGAAAGCTTTTCTATTTGAAGATGACAGTTTTTAAGCTTTTCAGCGAGATCAAGGTTTTGGTTTTCAACCATAGTTTTGCCGTTCATGGCTTCGTATAAACTTCTAGTCAAGAGATCGATCTTACGGAGACTATCAGCTTCATCAATATTTGCAATATTGGTAAAGAAAGAAGGTGATACCTGAATAGCAGAGGTTGAAGTGGAGGGAATGTCTGAACTTTCTTCCTCTTCTTCAATCTTGGCCATGAGACATTGATTTGCTTCATCATCTTCAGAATCAGATGATGATGCTTCTTCATCAGAAGCAGCCCAATCATAGTCAGCCATCATGCCTTTGCCTTTCTTCTTAAAGCTTTTCAGCTTCGCATATTTTTCTTTCAGCTTTGAGTATTTGTCATCTTTATTCCTTGGAACAAAGGATTTCTTTGTAAAAGCTGAGGGTCTAGAAACTTTCTTAGACCTGCACTCGTTAGCAAAATGTCCTATCTTTTCGCAGTTAAAACAAGTAGCAGTAGCCTTATCAACAAAAACTGATGATTTAGGCTTGTCAGCTATGGAAAGAGGTTTGTTCTTTCTAAACATTTTCTTCTTGGCAAATCTCCTGAACTTTTTGGTTAGGAGAGCCAAGGATTCATCATCTGAAAAATCAGAATCTGATGAACTTTCAGAGTTACTCTCTAACTCAGTGATAGTGACCGAGGGTCGCTGAGTAGAAGGTTCCTCTGAGATTAAAGCAACAGGGGTGCTTTTGGAATCTTTTACAAGATTCTTCTTAAGATGGCTTGATTGCTCATGATTCAGCAACGTGCCATATAAGGTAGCCAGGGTCATTGATCTTAGATCCTTTGACAGCTTGAGACACATGGAATAATTGTCCCAGCTTTCAGGTAAACATTCTAGAAACTTTGTCAGCACTTCAAAGTTAGAATATTCCTTACCAACAGTTTTTAGATCTATAATTAAACAATTAAAACGTTGGTGAACTTCAGAGAGAGTTTCATTCTTACCAGAAATGAAGCTTTCGTATTGTCTTACCAGGTTGATCTTTCTTGAGTCCTGGACTTCAGACGTTCCTTCATAATGAACACATATTGTGTCCCACATGGCTTTTGATGTTTTCAGATTCATGACGGAATGGTAGACTTCGTCAGGAAGAGCCATGGATAGTATGGATCTGGCTTTTGTATCTATAGCCACTTTCTTCTTATCTTCGTCAGTCCATTGATAGATTTCTTTAGGTACCAGCCTTTCTGGAATAGCAGGTCTATTCTCAGTGCCTGGAACTGCAGCATCAAATCTTACAGGGATGAATGGACCATTCTCAAGATAGTAAGGTATAGTAGGGTCTACACCTTCTAAGAAGAGTGTCATCCTATTTTTCCATAAGTTGAAGTTATCTCTGGAAAATCTAGGGGGTTTTGCAAGAGAACCATTGTCTATATAATTTGTGTTTGTATTGGTGGCCATTTTCAGATAATAGCAAGGAAGAGAAATATCTTAGATTAGATCTTGTTTATGAGATTAAACAAATCCGCTCTGATACCACTTGTTGGTCCCGAAGGCCTATACAAGTTTGTAGAAGGGGGGGGGGGGGTTGAATACAAACACACAGATTTTACTTTTCTAAATTGTTTATTGATAAATCATTAACAATTTACAGCTTGTTGCGGAAACAAGATTAAGGATAAACCTAAATCTAAACAAGTTGGAACACTAAGGTTTCTTGCACTAAGAGAGATAAGGAAATTACTAATAATAACCTATCTGAGATAAGAGATTTGAACTTGTCCAGAGTTAGCAAGTTACTTCAAAAGAAGTGAGTTCATCTCTTTATATACTGCATGCATTTAATGCAAGTCAGTATATACTTTACACGTCTCATCAGCTGGTTGGTTGCATGTCATTGACTTTTGTTGACAACCTTAGTAGCCGTAAGGATGAATAGTGTAGTATCAGAGTGGTTGTACGATTTCAGATTTTCGGAGGTTCTTTTCTGACATTTCGTACGGAGACGTGCAAGGGTGGTTAAGACAAAAGTACTTTGTACGGAGGACTTCATGATCAGCTTTCATTGATTCAGCGATTATCATTTTCTATTCAGCGAATGATAAAGTTCAGCGATAACTGAAGTCTTGTACTTGACACTTCACGTTGAGTGGACAAATCTGAGTCTTCGCTGATCTGCATCAGTTCATTAGGAGACTTGTCGCTGGTTCTTGAGCTTGATCTTCGACTTCAGCGTAGAACCTTTGTTGACGTGAAACTTGTCTTCAGGGATCATAAGTAAACAACTAATTTATCAGCGATCATCATAATGACTGAACAGACTCAGAGCATTAATGGTGAACAGTTTCGCTGAATGTTTAACTTAAAGAGCGAGAGTTCCTATCATCGGTACTGGAAGATCTTAGTACTTATCAGCGATAGTGAAACTCTGATACATATTGTTTACTTACAATTTTCACTAAGTATAAGAGAGGGTCATTATCAAATCACTGAGGGTTTGGATCAACAAGAACACACTTGTCCTATGTTTGGTGTGGTCATATGTGGGACAAACTAGAACTAAATAGAACAAGGGTGGGACAGACGTGTCCCTCCTCACCCCCCTGAACAAGATAGAACATCAACTATTTGACCAACATACCCTTAAAAAAAAAACTAGGTCGCTCCACAACTGAGTTCGTCTTCTCCAACTACTCCCATGCCCGAGTTCGTCTTCTCCGATTGCTCCCATGCCTGAGTTCGTCTTCTCCGATTGCTCCAGGTAAATCGTCTTCTCCGATTGCTCCCATGCCTGTCAAGCACGATTTCTGATTCTCGATTCCTCAATCGATTGGTTTCTCCTAAATCGATTTCTAAATCGTCTCCCTCTGTGCTAATCAATTTCTAATTCGATTTCTCCTACTGTGATTTTCTCTGCCAAATCGTCTCCTACTTCGAAAAACCCTCTACTGTGATTTTCTTGCTAATGTGATTTTCTTTGCTGTGATTTTCTTGCCAAATCGTCTCCTACATCGAAAACCCTCTGCTATGATTTTTTTGCTATTGTGATTTTCTTGTGATGAAATAACTTGATGCTGTGATTTTTTTGCTACTGTGATTTTCTTGTGATGAAACAATATGATGAAACAACTTGCTACTGTGATTTTCTTGTGACGAAACAACTTGCTACTGTGATTTTCTTGTGATGAAACAACTTGCTACCGTGATTTTTTTCTACTGTGATTTTCTTGTGATTGAACAACCTGATGAAACAACTTGGCAATTGTTGGTTATGCACAAAATCAGTACTTTTTTTTGGAGTTCAATGAAATGGTTAATAGGAGGATTCAACCAAATAGAATGTTGATATTCATTTTGATTGATTGTTTGGTAAAACAAAACACTAAACACTCACTAGGGGTAAATTGGTCATTTATCCTGTTCTGTCCAGTCCTGTTATGTCTTACCAAACGCTGAACAACTGTCCTGTCCTGTCATGTCCTGTCCTGTCTGCGTACCAAACGCACCCTAAAAGCTGTTTTATACCTATCCTTCTCGGCGATTTGAATTTGCCAATATCCAGATTTTAAATCAAATTTTGACATAATTTTGGCAGAATAAAGTCGATTTAAAAGATCCCTTTTATTAGGGATAGGATATCTAATCCATCTTAATGCCTTATTTAAAGGCTTATAATTAATAACTAATCTAGGAACACCTCGTTCCAATTCAACAGCATTTTCAACATAAAAAGCTGAACAACTCCATGGACTCTTAGAGGGCCTAATTAGACCTTTAAGTAGTAGTTCATTAATTCTTTTTTACAAATCTATAAATGCCTTGGATCCATTGCAATGTGTCTAGCCTTCGTTGGAATCCGACTTTCTTTAAAATCAGGTTCATAAGGCAATGAAACAATATGTTTCTTTCTATCCCAAAAGGCATTAGGAAGATCAGAACATAAAGTTTTCTCAATTCGAGCTTGTAATTCTTCTATTTTTTTAACCATATGAGGTAATGAAATCTTTTGTTCAATTTTCTTATAATCTGTTTCTTTAGATAAAGAGTTTAAAAAAAATCTTTTCTTGATATTAATCGTTGTAATATATCGATTTCATGAAAACGAGGTTGAATTTGAATTGTAACTCCTTGCCAAATAAAACTAGTAATCCCATTAGTGGAAAAAGTAGCAGGAGCTAGCATATGCAAAAACGGGTTTCCTAAAATAACCTCATGAGAAAGATTTTTTACCATTATAAATGGCATTTCAAGACAATAGCCTTTATTGCAAACAACAGTATTTTGTAATTTATAATTTACTAAAAGCTTATTGCCATTTGTTGCATTTAAAATTTTCGATGTTTTTGCAAAATACCTATAAGGTACCAATCCTTCATTAATGCAGTTTAAATCAACACCTGAATCAATCATAACTATAGTGGAAAATATATATTCTTTATGTACCACTATAGTTACTTCTGTATGCCATTTATGAGTAATAACTCTATCTACCATATTAACAAAATTTAAAGAAGCTATTTCTTCTTTTGTAAGAGAATTTTTATCCTTTTTATTTTTTGGTTTCTCTTCTCCTGTTGTTAAAGGTTTTAATTCAAGAGCAGAGACTCTTGTCTTTGCTTCTTTTATATCACTCTCCATAGTTGGTTTTAGGAGAACTAGCTCTTTTTTAAGAATATTTACCTCATGCCTCAAATCTCCTATACTAGCTTCATTTTGTATTGAAGGCATCTGATTAGAGGTAGAAGCTTCATTTTTAACTCTATCAATGAGTGTTGTGAGATTATAAACCTCTGGTTCTTTTTTCAAAGAAATATTACTCGAATTAGAGTGAGACTCAAGATATTTTTTAAGCATTTCTTTTGTGACCTATGGATCTGTTATTTTATCAATTAAATCTAAAAATAGATTTTCATGTTTAGTTAAACCATAAAGACCATTAGCCTTACATAAGGCTTTATAATAATCACAATTTCCATCGCAATTTTCATCATAAGATTTACTTGAATTAGTATCATCTTCTGATATCTCCTCTGTAATAACTGAAATTTTTAAATTTTTTTGTTCTGAATCTAAAATAAGATCTTTAAGAGCAGGTACTAAATTTTCATTTAAACCATCTTCAATATCAAGGCTCAAAACCTTTTTCTTACACTTATTAGCGTAGTGGCCTGCTGTTTTACATTTATAACAAATAGGTACCCTTTTTTCCTTTTTAGGAGTTTGCCTCTTTGATTTTTTATAAAAACTTTTAGTTTTAGTTTTATTTTCATTTTCAAAATACTTTTTCTTTTTAAAATATTTGTAAGATTTTCGAAATCCTTTTTTAGAAACCTTTTTAGGAGGACTTGGAGTAGATAACCCAAATTGTTCACAAAAATTTTCCAAGTGTTTGTTTACCAAACAACTTTTCTTTTTGTAATTGTTTCTGTAAATTAATTTCATTACATAAACAAAGTCCTTCTGCAATAATTTCAGAAGATAAATCACCATAAGTATAAAAGGTGGTAGGGTATAACCACATTGTGTTGTTGTCTAATACGGTTTTTAACCCTTTCAGCAAATAAGCTGGAAGGCCTGATATAAATTTTTCTTTCCAAAAATCGGCCTTACTATCTTCTCTAGACATAACTTTAACTAAGAAAACGTCTTTATACCATTTAAACTGAGATAAGTTAGCACATCTAAGATTCATCAATTGTTCTTGAGTTTTATCAAGTTGCAAAGAAGTTTTTTCTACAAAATGTTTTAACGAAGTATAAATTAGTGTATTAGCACTATCTGATTGTTCTACATTATTTTCTATTTTACTAGCTCTAATAATATGGTGTTTATCTTCGTCAGTTAAATGAAAATCCCACCAACCTTTTAGTTGGCCTGTAAAGCCTTGTATAATGGCTTTAACTATTTCTATATCATTATTACCTTTAATACGGCATGCTGTTGCATACATAATCATATAATGAAGTCTTAATAAAACTTGGTATTCGGAATGTCCATCTATATTCCATTCCACAATAGAGCCACCATAAAAAGTTGATGCTCCTAAATCATTAACCTCTTCATAAAGCGTGTCCACAGGAGTTGGCCTATGATAATAAGGTTTTCTATATTTATGATTATATTTAATTTCATTTACCTGGTAAGGTTGTTTTTGCTCATTCAAAAACATTTGCTCTAACTTTGATATTTTAGATGTTTCATCATCTTCATCTTCATCTTCATCTTCATCTGATGATGTATAACCATCCGAAGGAGCTGTTAATGGGGCCACTTCATTTTCTTTTATTCCTAGATCTTTTAATCTAGATATAATTTCTTCAATAAACTCGGGGCTATTAGCACCCTTATTTACTTTAAGGTTAATCTTTTCTGATGATAACGGTTTAAATAAAACCTTATCTGTATTTATAACTGAAGCAGTAGAATTTGTATTTTTACTACTTAAGTTAGACACAAAATCCTTATTTTCTAGATTATAATCATTTTCATTGTTTAACTTAGTTTCAATTCTAATTAATTGTTTTCCAATCAATTGAAGGGAAAGATTTGTAAAATTATTTTGTTCAACAATCGATTTCAAATCTTCACTCTTTTTATAAGGAGTGGCTGTAAGTTTTTCTTTATCTATTTCAACAGATAAACTAATTTCTGGAGGATGAACACTCTTTATAATCTTTCCTTGTTTTGAGATAAAATCTTGATAAGCAAACTCTATTTTAAGAACTTCACTAAAGTTTTCAAAATCAAGAATTTTTTTGTAGAAAATATTTTATACAAAGCCTTTAAAGCTTCAAAGAATTCAACATCTTCTCCCATTTGTTTTAAAAATCTTTTATAAAGATCAAACCATTTTTTCTGGATTTATTTACTTTTCATAAAAAACCATTTTTTTTATTTTTTTTTCGGGAGAATAAAATAATTCTTTCAAATCTCCTTCTATAGGAAATTTTTCATCTTTTTCTTCAAGAGTTAAAGTTAAAATTCCATAACTACTTCCTACTCCGATATCTGAAGGGGTAGGTGACATACGCCCTGAAGATGATGGAGGTATTTCAACCTTGTATTAGGGTTGAGTTACTCCATCTAAAGTATTTTTTAAAATAACATCTTCCTTCCGGAACGAAGAAATTGGAGAAGTGAATTTCGAGCTTCATCTTTATAAATTGAAAGAATCGAAGAAGTAGAACTTCTACTTGACATAAATTCCTCTCTATAAGAAGACTTAAGATGTGTAAAATTATCAAACTTTAATTTGACTTTTCCATCAGGTAATTCAAGAATTTCTTTTAAAACACTACTTTCCTGTTTAATGGGTTCAATAGCATCTTCTATCTCCCATTCTTCAGGAAGATTTACGTGATCCCAACTAATAGTTTTAGGAATAACAACATTACTTTTAGCAACAGCAGTTATAAACATTGTAGTTGTTCTAGATTTATCAAAATGAATCTTTTTCATATCAGGAACCACTGAGTTCATAACTTTGTAATATATCCTATAAATAAGGATAGCGTTTTGAACTCCTGGTTGCATTTTAAACCCTTGAGATTTGATATCCAAACATAAAGCATTATTTAAATAAGGATATGTTAAAGATAAAGTAAAACTGGGAAAGCACGAAAAATAAATCGGACCATCGCAAAGACTAGATTGAACAACTCCTAATAAAGAGTCACGGAATCTTCGATGTCTTTTATCTCTGACAACAATTATTGCCGATGTATTAAGACCTAATCTTGTAGCAGGTTTAACTGCTACTTGGACCATGCCAATATGAAGAAATCTATATTTTTCTTTATGTAATGCTATAAGTCTTTTAGAAAACAAATTAAAAGAATTATTTCCTTCTAATAAAGGAAGTGCTTCCTCGACAGTTTTTATAAATCAGATTTTTGCAAAAAAACTACCAGTTTTATATATATTTGAAGCGGGATAAGCCGGAATTTTCCAATCATCTAGATCTTCATGAACTATAAGTTCTTTATTTTTATTATTACATCTTAAAGTAAAAGAGCGAACTAATCTATCCGTATTAGATTCTCATCACTGTCAACGATTTACGCCAAACCTCTCTAAACCCCAATTACGGCAAAATCAGAGGACTTGCACAACTACGCGACTCCGAGTTTCAGAGAATACTTAATATGGGAAGATCAAAATTTTAATTTTATTATAAACAAAACGATAATTAAACAAGACAATTATAAAAGTAATAAATAAAATTACCTCTATCAATATGAGAAATCAATTGAGCATTAAAATAATGCTCTTGATCTTCAAGCTTAACCTCCCAAGGAGATAACAAGAACTCTATGGCTCTGATACCAAAGCTGACAGGATCTTCACGTATATATATATATATAGGGGCTTAATCAAATAAGAACTAATTCGTTTGTGGTAACTGTAAGAACCAATTTCAGCCACACATTTAAGATAATTAATGTTATTTACAAAAATAAAGTAAAGGGTAAATTAGTAAATTGAATTGAATATTTATTTTATTTTAATTTTCTAATTTTACATTTCTCTCTCTTCTTTAATTCACACGGCTCTCTCTCTCTCTCTCTTTTGTTAACCCTAAAAGTATTTTCTTATGAGATATGTGCTGCACCTTTCTTTCTTCCTCAATTCCTGCAACCACCATGATATTTTGACTCCATCACCATGGAACCCACTGAACACAACATATAGGAAAAAATAAGCAGCATGGCGACGACGACGACGTTAAAGAAAGGGGATGTGATGGAGGCGGTGAAACACCGTGGCGGCGACGGCGACGTGGCTGTGATGGAGGCCGTTAAGAAGAGAATTCAAATTCCAACCGTTATGTTAAATCGCATCTTGTCTCTCTAACACAAACACAGCAAAATCGTTCTCTGCAACTTGAGAAAAATGGTGGATGAAGAACAAAAACGGAGCACTCCAAAACAATCCGATAATGGAGAGAAAGGTGCATTATTCAGTCCTGGTTTCAGATCTGTGGCAGCCATGGCTGGTTGGGACGAAGAAGCACTGTTAATGGCTTCTCTCGTATGTTTATTGGGGGTATCACAGTGGGTATCACATTTGTTCTTGTATGTTTATTGGGGGTATCACATTTGTTCTTGTATGTTTATTGGGGGTATCACAGTGGGTATCACACTTGTTCTTGTATGTTTATTGGGGGTATCACAGTGGGTATCACATTTGTTCTTGTATGTTTATTGGGGGTATCACATTTGTTCTTGTATGTTTATTGGGGGTATCACAGTGGGTATCATATTTGTTCTTGTATGTATTCTGAGTATCACAATGGGGGTATCACAGTGATATCACATTTGTTCTTGTATGTATTCTGAGTATCACACTGGGGTATCACAATGATATCACATTTGTTCTTGTGATATCATTATCATAATCAGGAGAGAGGAGAGAGGAGAGAGGAGAGAGGAAAGAGGAGATAGGAGAGAGGAGATTTTAAAAATACCTAAAATGCCCTTTTATTTAAATTTCAAACAAAATTACCAAAATTAATAATTTTCTAATTTATAGTTTAATATGTGGCTTACATTGGTTCTTACAGTTACCACAAAATAACTAGTTCTTCCTTGAATGGCCCCATATATATGTATATGTGATTGAGTTTATATATATATGTGATTGAGTTTTTGATGGGAACCCCACTTTATGAGAATCATATGAACCATGCACAACCATCGAGCACTTTTGATCAAAGGGCAAGGATCGCATGTGTTTTCTTCCTGTGAAAGAGGGGCACGTTGGTTTTGCTTTTTCGCATTTGGGCTTGTTGGGATCGATTTTGTGAACACGTGTTAGTAACTTAGTATGTTGGGATCGATTTTGTGAACATGTGTCGGTATTTTAGGCCGCATTTATGTTAAAAGGTAAAGGTTTTATTTCCAATCTTGTCATCGTGTTATTTATTGGTACCGGTTGTAATGTTTCAGTTAAATAGAAGGGCTTAAATGAAGTGAAATCTGTTCAAGAGGGACTGATGTTGATAAGAAGCAACAGTAGAGGATACAAAGGGTCGCGCCTCATTTTCCTACAAAGATGGAGGGTAGCGGAGCATGTTTACATAAAGTTGGAGGATGCATTGTGAAACTATTAGTTCTGACTATCTAAAGTGCATTGCATCGTTCATTTGCAATAGAACTTATAATTCTGAATATATAAAGTGCATTACATAACATGCATTACTATCGGATAAGCATTCAAATTTCATAGATAAACTTGTCTTTACATCATTAATAGAGTATACTTAAACAAAATTGACAGCGGAAGTCTCTCAATCCACAGTCGAGCTCTATCTATAGTCATTATAGCCAAAACTTGGAGTCGCGCGATCTCCACAATCCTTCGTGTCATCACCCCTAGTTCTTACTAGAAGAGCCCGTAGCACGCTTACCTGAAAATGGTTTTGTTTTTGAAAAGCGAGGGTTAGACCAAAAAGGTCTAGTGAATTCCCTCCGAAAACAACATGTAAAACAACGTAAAAACCTTTATAAAAGATTTATCGTAAACCTTAACATAACATCAAGTA
The DNA here is from genome assembly GCA_033807775.1 of Saussurea involucrata. Classification (NCBI taxonomy): domain Eukaryota; kingdom Viridiplantae; phylum Streptophyta; class Magnoliopsida; order Asterales; family Asteraceae; genus Saussurea; species Saussurea involucrata. The sequence continues at coordinate 36,315,773 of CM066323.1, forward strand.
TGGTACTGCACTGTGTATTGGATCACATAAACATTCCGCGATCGGGGCCCCATCAGGTTCCCTTCTCGCCTCTTCCGGAGCCTACGCCGACTCCCCTTCCCGGAGCCTACGCAGACTCCCCTCTACTCGAAATAAGAGGAAACGAATTCCAACCTACCAGTTTGTCATACTTATCCAAGGGATCATCAGATCCCGAAGATCACTCTCTGACCCCACAGTACAGACCTACTCCACATAGCGTAACATTCTTTTCATAAAACGTGCAATTTTAAATCCTTTACATCATCATTCTCATTTCATCATATCATAATAAGCTTTCTTAAGTAAGACATGTAGTTCGTGGAAAAATATGCGTGACAGTTATAAACAGTTCATGCTCGTAAATGAAACCATAATCAGTTAAAACATTCAACACTTTACGTCGTAAAAAGGTTTAGGTAACTCACCTTTGGTTACGTAGGACGCACTTCTTAAATATCTCCAAGCTAAACCAAGCGAACGCCTAAGGGCATTAGATTTACATCAGTTTAGACGATCTGACCCTATTGTGCAGTTGACACACTTTCCGGACAACAACTCAATCCGGATACCACAACAGTCCGGATACCTCAACGTTACCGGATACCCGAACTGTCCGGATATCCCGACTCCCGGATACCCAAACTGTCCAGATCCTAGGCCATTCCGGATGCACCCTTTACCGGTCACCAACATCCGGAAACCCTCATGCGACTCTACCCGGACACAAGCATCCTATCCGGAAACTATTGAACATCAAGAATCTCCAACGTCCGGAAACCTCGACTGTCCGAAAACCAAAAGTATAAAAGTGATCATTTACCCATTTTCAGCCATTAATTTGATTTGACAAACCTAAGGGTTCATCCACCAATCCTAAACAACCACTTTATCCACTTTCTTACCATCAAATCGATTTACAAAGCCAAAAACCCTTAAAACCCACTTTTAAGAAGAATATGGTTGAAAACCCATTGAATCATCATGTTTAGACTTAAGAACCCAAACCAATTATAAAAGGAACACTATAACAACAAGGAATACGAATTACCTTACTGATTTCTTCTCTTTCTTTGATTTCTTCCCAAGAACTCTTTTCTTCTCCCTTTTCCTTTCTCTTAGCCGCCAACCCCCAAAACCCCAACAAATACTGATTTCTAAATAATGAGTTGCCCTAGGAAATTGAGCCTTTAAGTATCTTTCAAAAATTTCCATTAGGTCCCTCAAGTCCAACTTCCAATACTTAGACTTTGGCCACCAAACTTTTATATTTGCCATAGAAAACCCGGTTGTTACAACACTCCCCTCTTAAAAGAATTACGTCCCCGGAATTCCTCATTGGAAAAGATGCGGGTATCTTGACCACACCAAAACTGACACTTCCCTAAGGTAATGCCGCTTCCGACTCATTCAACACCTCAAAAAATTCGTAACATGGAACATCGGGTGTACTCTCTTCAGTTCTTACGTTGCTCTAACTCGCAGGATTCTCATGCTCTAACCAAAAAATTCGTAACATTCGATCGATCTTGACAATAGAAGATTAAATAAGGCTTCTCATGCATCTTTACTTCCTTTAAGGAGGAACTTGGCGGAATCCTCCACTATAACACAAGATTCTTTCACCAAGAAACAATCATTCACCTGACAGCTTGGCACAAGGCCAACCCTGTACATCCCGATAACTACTAATCCGAAGTTCCTTCCTCGCATTACACGCAATTCTAGATCACTCCTCCCAACCAACAATCGTCTATGCGGCTAACATTTCCCTTTCTCGGACCACCTCGACCACAGTTCGTCAACCATCTCTCATATTCTCACCACTTCCCCACTCCATACTTATACGTAACTAAGAGTAGGAACCTCCAACCCATTGCTGAAGTGTCCACCTACTCGAATTAAACTTATCCTGAAACACAACCATTCCTCGCGGATTGCCACGTTCGTTCAATCATAAAAACATAACTTCGGTTATCCTCGCCCAACTGGGAGGAGTAACCATGGTCACACCATACTATTCTCACTAGCTTAATCACTACACGACCAGTTCGTTTTAAACCTTTCTCCTAAAGTTACTAACTTACTCATTCAGTTGTCTCATCCACTTCTTTCCTGCACAAAATCATACACAAATCCCTTCCTCAATACTCTTTCCAAAAGTTCGCACACTTGTCAATGACAATCTACACAACACTGCACCTTTTGGCATTACCGTCACATTTACTACTTCCACTTTACTCACTTAATTCGACATACTATCTTCACCTCCCCACGTTAGCGTGGAGCATTGCTCACCAAACATTACTTGCCCCTCCCTCTCGACCTTTCCACATGCTGATATCACTTTCTCATTACTTACATAATCAAACAGTTGCACCAAAGTCCTAACTTAAGGCATTCAATCAAGTCGTCTTGAAACGACACCAGAGTTCGACGTCACTACACATTCTTTAATCTCCAACTTTTACTTTCTCGGACATTTCTTTAACTCATAAGCAACAACTCACACTCTTTAAGGATTTCACATCTATTCCACCCCATTTGACTAACACATCCATCATCTTCTTTAAACTTCCAATGATCCTAACATATGCTTACTTACGACTCTTACAACTAAAAAAACACTTGGTTTCTACTTCGGGTAACCACCCACCACCGCTCCAGCATTCTATCCCGAACATAATCATGCTACAACGTCAACTTACACTCTACGTGCTCCACAATCCGGTTAACCAATCGTACGCCTCATCAGAACCCCCAAAAAGTTTCTATCTGATGCTTCCTCTCTCTCTAACATCACATCACTACGACACTAGCTGGCACAATTAGCTTGACAATTACTGTCACTACACATCCGTACACTCTTTGCCCATAACATCACACTGCAGACCAGATCTCTCATGATCATTCACACGATTCGAACTTGCCTTCATATCCTCCCGAGTACAATCGAGTCTATCTCGCTACTTAGTCCTTTCCCAACTTGCTGATCTATAACTCATGAGTTCTCAATTAGCTCAAACACAAACATTCTAGCTAGCTCTTTACTAACCGAGCCTTTTCATAGACATGACACATTTCCTTACTGACTGATATAGTCTTCACTCACTCCTTTTGTGCTACACACCCTATCCTTCTATGGACCCTCCACACCTCGTAAATAGAACGCTTATTCAACAACAGCGGTCTCTCACTAACTTAGCACCCCTACAAGATGTTCTATCAACCTTTGCCCTTCTGGTTCAAGCCTTCGGCCTTAACCATCTTGCACGACTGTCGACCTCTACAACAACAGACAACCTGCAACTACCTTCTTAACCTATTCTTTAACATGGGTTCCTTACGGAATCTAATCCTTCCACCATATCATAACCAGCTTCATGATCTGTCTCCCTCTTTTCGAAACCTACTCATGTAACATCAACATTACAAGCTTACCTCGGAACTCATATTCCCACGCCATAGACATTTCATTCTTCCTCACCACACTACTCAGAACAAGTTGCTAAAACCATCACCTTGAAGGCTTCAAATCCTTCCTCCGGACACAACCGTCCCTTGACAACCGTACTTCCCGCTACCGCATAAGGGTGCAGACCCTCACACAACCGATACTATAATCCACTTCTGACTCTTCACTGTCCAAATCTCTTCTTAAACACATATATCAAACTACAACGTCCTCCCCTGATTTGACCAACCCCTCTCCGCTCTCGGAGTTCTTCCTTAGCTTAAAAGTGTAACACTCTACGACCTAGTGAGTTCATAGCCTTCATGCATGACAATGCAGTAAATAAATCATTTCGTACATTTTATCATTTTAAATAAACAACATTTGAAAACAACTTGGGTACACATGACCCCATCCCTAATATAACTTCAATGCCCTGCACAACAATTCGAGAATCGTTTGCATGCATCTTCCCGTGGACCTCAATCTTACTCAATCCGAACAAAGCTATTACGACAGTAATATATTGAATGAAAATCTTTTCATACGACACAATTTTAAAAGAAACTACCGACTCAAAGTAAACCAGTCGGTTCTCATATCCACGTTATAATACCAAAGTGTCAACACTTATTTTGATTATAAAAGTTTCGCTGGCCAACGTTTTCTTGACTTTTTGCAACAATCTAATTTATCATGAAAAGTGTGAAATATTCTGCAAACCGTTAAGCTCTAAATTTCATTGTGTGAAGTAAAAGAAATCATCCTTTCTTTAAACTTACGCTTGTACATTCTGACTCATTTTCGATCAAAATTGATATTTACATATTCACTTTAAAGCGTGAAAATTTCATGTTACATAAAAGAACTCCATGCATGAGACTCTACTTGCAATTGAAGGCTACTCACTCAAACCAAGTCAACCGTTCCACTCACGCAGCTTATCCTTGACACTTTACCTTCGACCAAAGGTCGCCCTCTCGGTCATGCAATAACTTGATGAACCTATGTTCCACATCTCACTTACTCAACCATTCCATACGATTTTTGTTTTGATCAACTATCTCGCATTCTACTCTACACGTTTTCAGTCCTCCACTACTATCTCCTTTCGTTGGTCCTGCTATTGAAAGCTCGACTAGGAAGTCAGGGCTCTATTGACACTTTCAAGATCTCGACACTGTCCTTCTTACCCTCCCAACTGATCTACTTCACGATTTCTACAACTGGGACTCTCGAGACACAGGAGTCTTACCCAAACATTCATCCTCTTCGCACCCACAAAGATCTACCTCCATACGCCTCATAACATTCTAAACAACATTTCTTCTCTACGATATACATACACACATCCCATCATAAGTGATCTCTCATGATACCTCCCCAACAAGGGGTCTCAGTCCATCCCTCAGGGATCTTGCTGATCTACTCCTCAATGTTCTCCCAGCCATAACACTTAACTGAAAGAAAACAACAATTTAACCTTTTTGCTAGACATAACACAACAAATTTGCTATAAGCAAGGTATTGTAAGCACACACATGTACCTGTAAGTTCGTAATTACACTGGCCAGGTGTAATCCCAAACTTACCTTACACGTTTGTCCTTGGCACCTTATTCCTAAGCGCATTTATAGTGATCGTTCCTAGAGGCAATCCTATGTCTCGGCTGTGTTCCTCATCTTACAGTTTAAGTTTAGGCCCGACTGGTCACCTAAATCCCTTAAACTAAGGCTCTGATACCATTTGTAACGTCCCAAATTCATAACATGCATTACTATCGGATAAGCATTCAAATTTCATAGATAAACTTGTCTTTACATCATTAATAGAGTATACTTAAACAAAATTGACAGAGGAAGTCTCTCAATCCACAGCCGAGCTCTATCTATAGTCATTATAGCCAAAACTTGGAGTCGCGCAATCTCCACAATCCTTCGTGTCATCACCCCTAGTTCTTACTAGAAGAGCCCGTAGCACGCTTACCTGAAAATGGTTTAGTTTTTGAAAAGCGAGGGTTAGACCAAAAAGGTCTAGTGAATTCCCTCCGAAAACAACATGTAAAACAACGTAAAAACCTTTATAAAAGATTTATCGTAAACCTTAACATAACATCAAGTATGGTACTGCACTGGGTATTGGATCACATAAACATTCCGCGATCGAGGCCCCATCAGGTTCCCTTCTCGCCTCTTTCGGAGCCTACGCCGACTCCCCTTCCCGGAGCCTACGCCGACTCCCCTTCCCGGAGCCTACGCAGACTCTCCTCTACTCGAAATAGGAGGAAACGAATTCCAACCTACCAGTCTGTCATACTTATCCAAGGGATCATCAGATCCCGAGGATCACTCTCTGACCCCACAGTACAGACCGACTCCACATAGCACAACATTCTTTTCATAAAACATGCAACTTTAAATCCTTTACATCATCATTCTCATTTCATCATATCATAATAAGCTTTCTTAAGTAAGACATGTAGTTCGTGGAAAAACATGCGTGACAATTATAAACAGTTCATGCTCGTAAATGAAACCATAATCAGTTAAAACATTCAACATTTTACGTCGTAAAAAGGTTTAGGGAACTCACCTTTGGTTACGTAGGACGCACTTCTTAAATATCTCCAAGCTAAACCAAGCGAACACCTAAGGGCAATAGATTTACATCAGTTTAGACGATCTGACCATACCGTGCAGTTGACACACTTTCCGGACAACAACTCAATCCGGATACCACAACAGTCCGGATACCCCAACAGTCCAGATACCTCAACGTTCTCGGATACCCGAACTGTCCGGATATCCTGACTCCCGGATACCCAAACTGTCCGGATCCTAGGCCATTCCGGACGCACCCTTTACCGGTCACCAACATCCGGAAACCCTCATACGACTCTACCCGGACACAAGTATCCTATCCGGAAACTACTGAACATCAAGAATCTCCAACGTCCGGAAACCTCGACTGTCCGAAAACCAAAAGTCTAAAAGTGATCATTTACCCATTTTCAGCCATCAATTTGATTTGACAAACCTAAGGGTTCATCCACCAATCCTAAACAACCACTTAATCCACTTTTTTACCATCAAATCGATTTACAAAGCCAAAAACCCTTAAAACCCAGTTTTAAGAAGAATATGGTTGAAAACCCATTGAATCATCATGTTTAGACTTAAGAACCCAAACCAATTAAGAAAGGAACACTATAACAACAAGGAATACGAATTACCTTACTGATTTCTTCTCTGATTCTTCTCTTTCTTTGATTTCTTCCTAAGAACTCTTTTCTTCTCCCTTTTCATTTCTCTTAGCCGCCAACCCCCAAAACCCCAACAAATACTGATTTCGAAATAATGAGTTGCCCTAGGGAATTGAGCCTTTAAGTATCTTTCAAATATTGCCATTAGGTCCCTCAAGTCCAACTTCCAATACTTAGACTTTGGCCACCAAACTTTCATATTTGGCATAGAAAACCCGGTTGTTACATTTTATATCTTGTTCAGGTGTTTGTTCTGGTCTCCGTTGTAGTGACGGCTGATCCCGCTTCTGCTGTGCTCAAATAAACTGTTATGTAAGTTTCTCTTATCTCCGCCAATTATTGCAGGCCCGTGGTAAGTTTCCTCTCTACTTGTACATTCTTTGTGTGCTTCTCTTTCCCTATCCTGCTTCTGTTTTGGTGACTAAGAGATTGGCTTGACCTACCACCATCTGAGTGGCAAGGAATCCTGCTGTTTAGTCTCTTAGTTTTCACTGTGTGTGTTTTCTTCAGATTTTTATCATGACTGGTGCAGATCCCTCCAAAGAGTCAGGGAAGCAATCTCTGATTGCTAAACTGGACTTTGGAGACCCTTTGTATCTGTATCCTAGTGATACGTCTGGTGTTTCTATTATGAGTATGAAGTTAACTGGCACTGAGAATTACAATGTTTGGTCCTGTGCTATGATACTTGCTTTAGAAACCAAAAATAAACTTGGTTTTGTGAATGGATCTGTTGTCCGACCTATTGATAATGATGTTTTGGGAAGGCAATGGGATAGATGTAATCTGTTGTTCTGTCTTGGATCCTTGGTTCTATTTCTGAGGACTTGTTTGTTAGTCAAGTTTTTTCAAAAGTGGCATCTGAAGTGTGGGATGAACTTAAGGAAACCTATGATAAGATTGATGGATCTGTCACATTTAACCTGCATCAAAAAATCAATTCTATAATTCAAAATGGTTCCCCTTTATCACAAATTCAATGCGCTTTGGAAACAATTTGATGTTCTAATAAAACTTCATGCATGCTCCTGTAATGCTGCACATGAGTTCTCTAAACATAATCGACTGTTAAAACTAATGCAATTCTTAATGGGTCTAGATGATATGTACATGCATATAAGAAGTAATATTTTAACTACAGACCCTCTTCCGTCTGTTAAAACTGCTTTTTCTCTGGTATCTAGAGAAGAGTCACACCGAGGTGTGACTCGATCCTCTACAGATACAAAAATTCAAAATTCCGTCTTTTTTAAAAAGACTTCAAATAATAAGAAACAATTTGGGAAACCCCCACTTTTGTGTAAACGTTGTGGTCTTACAGGACACACTATTGAAAGGTGTTTTAAACTAATTGGGTTTCCTAAGGATTTTTAGTTCACCAAGAATAAGTCTAATCAATTTTCTAAGACTGCTTCCAGTAATGCCAGCATTACAGAGAATTATGGCCGTGGTCAGTCTTCTCTATCATCGCTTATAGAGGATCAAATTGCAAAACTATTGTCCTTAATTGATCAGAAACAGTCTGAGGGAATCGCTAGCAATATGGCCGGTATGTTTTCAAATAATATGTCTAGTATTACTGGTTTTTTCATCAAAATTAACTAAAACTGGATGGATCATAGATTCAGGTGCTAACCAGCACATGACATCTACGGTGTCATGTTTAGATAATGTGGTTGATATTTCTGATTTAAATTTAAAGGTGACTCAACCTAATGGTGATGAAGCTATAATAAATAAAATTGGAAATCTGAAACTTAACAACCATGTCACTCTTTTTGATGTTCTGGTTATTCCGGATTTTCATGTTAATTTACTTTCTGTGCATAAAATTGCTAGAGACAGTAAAATCTTTGTAGGCTTTAATGAATTTAAATGCTTCCTCATTCAGGATTTTCCTGCAATGAAAGTTGTGGGGACTGGTAGTGAACAAGGGGGTCTTTACTTCTTTGATCAGGTTACTAAGCATGAATCTATTGTTTCTAAATGTTCAAATACTGTTACTAATAAGTCAAATTTGTCCATTCATTGTAATGTGTCTCATCAACTGTGACATAGTCGATTAGGGCATCCTGCTGATCAAGTTCTTTCTGTGTTAAAAAATAAATTGAATCTAGGAAATGATTTTGATTATGGTCCTTGTGAAATTTGTCATAAAGCTAAACAGGCCAGAGATAAATTTAAACTTAGTGAACATACTACTAAAATTCTTGGTGATTTGATACATCTTGATCTGTGGGGTCCTTATCGGGTTGCGAGTAAGGAGGGGTATATGTATTTTCTTACTATAGTTGATGACTTCACTCGCTCTATTTGGGTTTACTTATTGAAACATAAGGATGAAGTTTTTGATAATGTTGTTGCTTTTCACAGTTTACTCTTCACCCAATTTGGCAAATCTGTAAAGGTGTTTCGAAGTGATAAGGGGTCTGAGTTTGTTAATAATAGGTTAGGTGAGTTCTTAAAAGCAAATGGTATTATTCATCAAACATCTTGCATATATACTCCCCAACAAAATGGGGTAGTAGAGCGCAAGCATAGACACTTGTTGAATGTTGCTAGAGCTTTAATGTTCCAAGGAGAAGTTCCATTAAACATGTGGAGTGAGTGTATTCTCACTGCCACATATCTTATAAACAGAACTCCTTCGTTTGTTTTAAATGGAAAGTCTCCTTACGAGCTTATGTTTGGTTTTGTTCCTGTGCTTTCTCACTTAAGAAATTTTGGATGTCTCTATTTTGCAATAAAGCCTAATAATTCTGACAAGTTTTCACCTCGAGCTGAAAAGTGCGTTTTACTTGGATATTCCAATTCAAAAAAGGGATATAGACTTTACAGTCTAGATTCCAAACAAATTATAATTTCTCGCGATGTGAAATTTTATGAAACAATATTTCCTTTCAAAATGAGTGCAACCAAGCAAGCTTTAGACTCTAGTAATCTAAATACTTAAAAAAAATTTGATTCAATTTTGCTCAGACTAATGAATTCGCTTCTGGAATACCCGATGATGAAAGTATGGACAAAACTCAAAATGGGACAACTTTTAACAATTCAGAGAATAACAGTAACCCTAATCATCTGGGTGGCCTAGATAGAGCTACCGGTATAATACCTGGCAGTACTGGCAATAATAATACTTCTAACAGGGCTACCGGTATAATACCTGGCAGTACTATCAATAATAATACTTCTAACAGTGTTGCCGAACCACAAGGTTCGGGTAGTACTGATTTGGTTGCCGATTATCAGTGTCACATTGGTTTTAGTCTCTTTAGTCCCTTAAGTGTTCGACATAATGATGATCATTTGAGTTCACCTTCTGAGGGTACTTCTTCTAACCTTCATGTTACTTCTGTTAGAAAATATAATCGTACTTCAAACTTGCCTAAACACTTTACTGATTATGTTATTGAAGGAAAAGTCAAGTATGGGTTAGAAAAAAGTGGTTAACTATTCCTTTCTTAGTAAAGATCATTTTTGTTTTGTTTCCACATTAAATAAAGCAGTCGAACCTGATAATTTTTTTGAGGCATCTAAAAATCAGAATTGGGTGACTGCTATGAATGATGAAATGGAAGCTTTGTATAGGAATAGAACTTGGGTGTTAACTGAACGTAAGCCTATAGGTGTAGGTGGATTTATAAAATAAAATATAAATCCACAGGTGAAATTGAAAGATATAAGGCAAGACTAGTTGCTAAAGGGTACTCTCAAAGGGAGGGATTGGATTATGAAGAAACGTTTTCTCCTGTAGTTAAAATGGTTACTGTTTGTTACGTTATTGGTTTAGTTGTTCAATATAATTGGTCGTTATGTCAGTTAGATGTTAATAATGCATTTCTATATGGTGACTTATCTGAAGAAGTTTACATGTCTTTACCCCCTGGATACTATTCGTCAAATGACAAAAGAGTTTGCAAATTAGTTAAGTCTTTATATGGCTTAAAGCAAGCTCATAGACAATGGTATGAGAAACTGTCTTCTTGTTTAGTAGAAAATGGATTCTGTCAAGCTACAATGACTATTCTTTATTTACTAAAAGTGTTGATTCTACTTTTCTTATTCTGTTAGTTTATGTTGATGATATAATCTTAACAGGAAATTGTAAAACAGAAATAAACAAGGTAAAACAACATTTACAATCAAATTTTAAAATAAAAGATCTTGGTGAGCTAAAGTTCTTTTTAGGCATAGAAATCTTAAGATCTGAAAAGGGGATTTGTATGTCCCAACGTAAGTATTGTCTTGAACTTTTGAATGAATTTGGGTATTTGGGAGTTAAACCTATTGGTACTCCAATGGATATGAACTTAATTGTCACGGACTCTTTAGGTTCTACTTCCAAAGATCCCCTTTTAAAGGATTTGTCTGGTTTTCAAAAATTAACTGGTAAGTTGATCTATCTGTTAGCTACTAGACCAGATATAGCTTTTGTTGTTCATTGTTTAAGTCAGTTCATGCACTCTCCATGGCAATCACATTGGAAGCTTGCTCTTAGAGTTTTACGTTATCTGAAAGCATCACCAGGTAAAGGTGTGAATTTTTCTGTTTCTTCTGAATTTAAATTAAATGTTTTTGTTGACGCTGATTGGGGCAAGTGTTTATCTACAAGAAGGTATGTTACTGGATATTGCCTTTTCTTAGGCAATAGTATGATTTCATGGAAGAGCAAGAAACAGACAACTGTTTCTCGTTCTTCTGCGGAATCATAATATAGAGCAATTGCTTCTGCTCTTTGTGAGATTATATGGGTTTTGAGTGTTTTGAAGGATTTAAAATTAGTAGACTTACTGCCTGTAAATCTAAATTGTGATAACAAATCTGCAATCCAGATTGCAAACAACCCGTTTTTTTCATGAACGCACGAAACATATTGAAATCGACGTTCATCAAGTAAGGGAAAAGGTTGCTTCTGGTATGTTGAAAACTGTTAAAGTTGCTTCCACTGAAAACCCAACGGATATGTTCACAAAGTCTCTAGGAATAAATCAACATAATTATCTTTGCGATAAATTACATATGTTGGATTTATTCAGATGTCAATATTCAGGAAGAGTGTTAAAAGGTAAAGGTTTTATTTCCAATCTTGTCATCGTGTTATTTATTGGTACTGGTTGTAATGTTTCAGTTAAATAGAAGGGCTGAAATGAAGTGAAATCTGTTCAAGAGGGACTGATGTTGATAAGAAGCAATAGTAGAGGATACAAAGGGTCTTGCCTCATTTTCCTACAAAGATGGAGGGTAGCGGAGCATGTTTACATAAAGTTGGAGGATGCATTGTGAAACTATTAGTTCTGAATATATAAAGTGCATTGCTTCGTTCATTTGCAATCAGACGAGTTACATTTTCAATTTAGCTTACAATTGCTTCTCTCTTCTCTCTCTCAGTAGATTTAGGGTTTATGCTTTTCTTAGTTTAAAACTTCATTTCTATTGAAGATCTTTTGTAATAGATTAGAGAGTATTATTTCATAAATAAATTTGAAGGTTTCATTAATTTAGTATATGGAACATGACAGAAAAAAGACGGGACAAAATTCATTGTCTCATGTTTGGCGTGACATGGGATAAGACAAAAATTCACTGTCTCACGTTTGACCCGACATGAAACAGGGACACATAATGGATAAGGTGGGACATGATGGGACAAAAATGGTATTTTCTTGTTCCACAAGAATGGGTGGAACAACATGGGACAAGAGTGACAAAATTTAAAAAATTACTGATATACCCCATTTGATATATAATCCTAATATAGTATTGGTCTTAAGGATCACCACCATCCATCGTCACCGCTACCACCATCGGTGACCACCAATAGCCACCACCAACCACCGTCAGCCACCATTACCTATTCCTCCACTATAACAACCTCCTACACCACCTCCACAACCATCACTCATCGCCACCACCAAAACCATTGTCGACCACCTCCACTGACACCGATCACCGCCACCCATGATGGCCACTTCCACCTCTTCCTGCACTACAACAAGTTCCTCCACCACCTCCACAACCACCGGCCATCTCCACCTCCACCGATCACCACCACCCATTGTCGCCGCCAGCCACTATTGGCCACCTCCACTACTACAACATCTTTTGCCACTATCCATGGCATTTATCTTTATTTGTCGTGCAACCATGCCTCCATCAATTCATAAAGATCTTTCCAATTGAACCAAATATAATATTTTCTTTGCATGAATCGGATTTTTCGAACTATCATTAATTATTTCAAATTTTTCACTCAATTTCATACTATTATTTATGCATGCATTTATGTGTATGAAAAAATATGTAAAAAATTAAAAAAATCTAATTAAATTATTAAAATATATAATTCATTTGTGTCATTTATAATTATTATATAATATATAAAATCATCAAACAATTTTTAGAGAAACTTGTCTAGTTCTGTCCTTCCGGTTCTAGTCGTACGAATTACAAGACAGGCGGTTGTCTTGTCCAGTCTAGTCCAGTCCTGTCCTACCCTCTTGTCCTGTTCAATCCAGTCCAGTCCTGTCCAGTTTTGTCATGTCCCGTCTCGTCCAATCCTGTTTGCGTACCAAACTCTTTACAACCATCCCACCAAAGTTCCTTTTATTAAGAAATTGTCATCGTGTCACTCCCAACCTTCCCATCAAATATAAGAGTTGGGTTCCGACGAGAATGAAAGTTATGGTGAGAATGGTAATGTAACACCCGTATTTTAGGTGCATAAATTCTAGATTAAATATATATATATATATATATATATATATATATATATATATATATATATATATATATATATATATATGTTATCCATAGAATAATGTTTAAAAGAGTTAGGGGATTAGTTTCTGTTTGGGTGTTTAGTTAGGGAAAGAAAATCAAAAAGATTTCATCACGTTCGCAAAGTTATCTTCATTGTCGAGAAGTTTGGGCAAAAATAAAATAAAATGAGAAGTGTTGATTGAAAATTGGTTAGATGTTAAAAACAATGTTTTGGTGAAACTTGATAATAAATAAAAAAAGAGGCGATGTAGCCTAATGTTTTGCAAGGGGAAACATCCACTTATTTTTTTAAATAAAAATTCCTTTTTCTTTATAATATTAAAAGAAAATTTAATTCTTCCACCTAAACCCATTGGAAGTCGTTGAAAGGGCATCATTGAACCACACTTTTATTAATTTTCACCTACTTTCTCCTATCTCATTTCTCTCCATCTTCATCCATTTAGAAGGTGTTGATTTCTCTAATTTTAAAGCATTAAAGAGTTTGATTTCTAGAGTCCAAGGATTGTGAGTAAAAGCTTCAAGAGTTTCATCATCTTCTCCATCCATCTCCTTACCATTTTGACTACATTTTAGGGTTTTCTTAAAAACCTATTGGTGAGTTCATCTTAACCTTTTTAAACATTAAACATGTCAAATTGCTTTATTTTAGTCTCCTAAAATGTTGCTTTTGATATATTTCACATATTTATGTATTTTGGCTATTTTTTGGGTATTTTGGGAGATTTGGGGGATTTTACCCTTTTCCTAGAAAATGATGGATCTTCAAGAATGACTTATTGTAACGACCCGGTTTTCCAAACATACAACAAATAACATATATTGCATAACTTCGTTACATTCATAACAAAAGATACATAATAATTCACGTACGGTCCCATAGTCTCAAAATTATACAATACAAAACATAAGTATTTCCTAATCTTCGCCAGCTATCAACCGCATCTACACTTTGTCCTTCCCTTAGCTATTAAAAGTTCCTCGACGTGGAATACATATTTTTGAAAACAAAATGAGAGTTAGACCAAAAGGTCTAGTGAGATAATCCCTGTCAGTTTAGTAAACCTTTTGTAAAAACACATATATACCACAAGTAATTAAATACCAAGCAAGACTCGTGCACTGTGTACCTTTCCTCATTTCCCTGGCCATATTAGTTGGTTGCGAGCCAACTAATCAATTTACTCCGCTGTACTAAAATTACAGCCAACACCGTTGTCCCTCCGTACAGCCAAAACTCCACCGGTCCTAAGCCCGGTCAACGTGCTATCGTGTAGTGTAATGCTCATATAAATAAATATACATCATATTTTCATTTATAAACACGTCATCACATTCCTACCACATATTCATCTCATATATATATATATATATATATATATATATATATATATTCCAGTTTGAAAACTTTTTAAAGTAAAAACTCACCTGATTGCTTATCAAAGACCCTTCCAAGCTTTTCTCCGAGCTACCCGATCTTTTACCCAAAATTCTCATAATCTGAAACATTTTACATACAAATATCTCTTCACCAAAAGAACTCATAAGACTTACTAACAGGCTAAGAACTCTAGCCAAATCTATGTAACTCGTATCCTCAAAAATGACCAAACAGCCAATGTTTCCGGATACCAAGAACTATCCGGACGACATGAACTTTCCGGACAACAAGACCAATCCGGACAACCCAACTTCCCGGACAGCATCAATAATCTGGACGACATCCGGAAACCAAAGTAACCCGGATACCACCCGATATCTTGATTCATCCGGAAACTATAGGAAAAGAGAACTTACCGGATAATCGACTCGTCCGGATACCATCGAAAGGAACTACCAGAAACTATCAACAAGACTAGCGGACACCACCAAAAGAAACTACCGGACACATTCATATTGTGTCCGGAAACCTCTGTCGGTTTGCCTATTTTTAACCCAGAATCGACAGATTTTAATACCAGTTATGAAATCGGTGATTCTACTCCGATAGGAACTATCTACTAGCAATTACAAACATAAATTGTAAAGGAAACATACCTCAATAGCACTTTCAAGCAAACCAAGTAAATCCCTAGCCTTATTTCTTCTTCTTCTTCTTTTCTTCCCAAAACACACACACACACACACACTCACTGATTTCTAATTCTGAAAATATCTGGATACTCAAGGTGATAATATCAAAACTAATTTAACAATTAAGGCTTGAACTATCCACTAATGACCAAAACACCCCTAAACTTACAAATTACCCAAACTTACCCTAAACATCAAATTTTAAAGTTAACTAATTTTAACGTAAAGGAAATTTAAGTAACAAACTTACCTGGGGTATTACATCATCTCCCCCTTAAAAGAATTCCGTCCCGGAATTCGGTTAGGCAAAAAGATATGGGTACTTAGTTCTCACTACTACATCGAACTCAATCAAAGCCATAGAAACTAACTGAATAAACACCCCACACCCATCTATATCTCTAACATAGATAAGCAACAAAAGAACATAAATATCAATGATCATTTTGCACCGAAGTCAGATGACACCTTAGCACGTATAGGGTTTGTTAGAAATGTACCTGTAACCTCATCCGGAATTTCCTATGCTTCTTGTGTTGTCATTTAGAAGGTTCGACCCTTTGCTTTCGTTACTTCAGGCCTTTGTATCCCTCCTGGCCCTAACGGCCGTTGGTCTCACCGTCATACTACCATGTTGTGCTTTCCATTGTGGACAATCTGACTGAATATGATCAGGGGAGTTGCAGGAGAAACAAAATCGAGTTACCCAACAATCTTTAGCAATGTGACCAGTCTTCCCACACTTGTAACAACTTCGGGACTCCACATAACAGTTTCTTTGATGAACACGATTGCATCTTGAACATGGTCTTTCAACTGGTCTGAAAAGTGAACGACTATCAAACCTCGGGGATTCATACTCCTCCAAATCGTACGTTGTTTCTTCCAATTTTCTTTTCCCAAAACTTCTATCACCAGCATCCCTCCCTTTATCTCTTTCTTTTCCCAAAACTTCTATCACATTTTTCGCGGCATCTACTGCGGCTGAGAAAGTATCGGTTCCCTTAGCAATCACTAAACCTCTGATTTCCGAATTTAACCCAAAGATAAACCTTTCCATTTTGAGTGCTTCAGTAGCCACATAGTATTCTGCAAAACGGGACTTCTCTAGAAAGCGCAGTGTAATCTCGAACTGATAGCTTACCCTATTGCAAATTCATGAATTCTTCTTCCAACTGTCTTACGGCAGCTTGAGGACAGAATTGCCTTTTAAAAACACTAGCAAATTCTTCCCAGGAGAAAGTAGAATACACGTCCGGTCCCCTTGAAGTAATAAGAGCTTCCCACCAGTACAGCGCATCGGCCTTTAACATCGCGGTCCCATATAATACTCTATCTTTATCGACACATTTGCTAGTCTTAAAGATGGCTTCTATTTCCTTCAGCCACCTCATAGCCTTTACCGGATCTCTTTCTCCGGAGTAGGTTGGAGGTTTGCAGCTTAAAAACATTTTGTAATCACACTTCCTTGGCACCGGTATGACAGTAGGTGTAATGGGCATCTCGTCTTCCAGACCAGGATCTGGTATTTCAGTCTCAGTGTGACGAGTTCGGTCGAACATAGCTTGTATATTGGCTTGTAGTCTTCCCATTTCAGCCGTCAAATCGTCTCTTGTAACAAATTCTGTACCTCGCGACTGAACTCTGCCTCCTGTTCTGCCCCTACCTCGTTCTCCCCCTCTTCCCCTTGTTCCGACTGTTGGATTCGTTCTATTAGGATTTCCTCCTCCTTCTCTATTCGTATTTCGAGTACCACTTGCCATTCTGTAGATTCAGACAAGATTAATATACACATAAGCACATACCCCATATATTAAGGTATTCCGGTTCAAACATGTACTTGTAAGTTCATGATTACACTGGCCAAATGTAATTTGAAATTACCTTACATGATGTTCCTTCTACCTTTTTATATTTAACATCCCAAGGTTCTAATATATAAAGGACATCCTACTTCACATGCAGTTTAAGTCTAGGTATAGATCCGAATACCTAAATCCCTTAAACTAGGGCTCTGATACCATCTGTAATGACCCGGTTTCCCAAACATACAACAAATAACATATATTGCATAACTTCGTTACATTCATAACAAAAGATACATAATAATTCACGTACGGTCCCATAGTCTCAAAATTATACAATACAAAATATAAGTATTTCCTAATCTTCGCCAGCTATCAACCGCATCTACACTTTGTCCTTCCCTTAGCTATTAAAAGTTCCTCGACCTGGAATACATATTTTTGAAAACAAAATGAGGGTTAGACCAAAAGGTCTAGTGAGATAATCCCTGTCAGTTTAGTAAACCTTTTGTAAAAACACATATATACCACAAGTAATTAAATACCAAGCAAGACTCGTGCACTGTGTACCTTTCCTCATTTCCCTGGCCATATTAGTTGGTTGCGAGCCAACTAATCAATTTACTCCGCTGTGCTAAAATTACAGCCAACACCGCTGTCCCTCCGTACAGCCAAAACTCCACCGGTCCTAAGCCCGGTCAACGTGCTCTTGTGTAGTGTAATGCTCATATAAATAAATATACATCATATTTTCATTTATAAACACGTCATCACATTCCTACCACATATTCATCTCATATATATATATATATATATATATATATATATAGCCTTAGGTTCAATAGAGAAGTGCAAATATTTAGAGAAATAGAGAAGTAAAAAAACACGGGACCGTTCATATATGAACGTTCATATATGAACGTTCATATATAAACAGTCATATATGAACGTTCATATGAACGTTCAGATATGACTGTTATATGAACGTTCATTTATGAACGTTCATATATGACTGTTTATATATGAACGTTCATATATGAACGTTCATATATGACTGTTATATGAACGTTCATATATGAACGTTCATATATGACTGTTTATATATGAACGTTCATATATGAACGGTCCCGTGTTTTTTTACTTCTCTATTTCTCTAAATATTTGCACTTCTCTATTGAACCTTTCCCTATATATATATATATATATATATATATATATATATATTCCAATTTGAAAACTTTTTAAAGTAAAAACTCACCTGATTGCTTATCAAAGACCCTTCCAAGCTTTTCTCCGAGCTACCCGATCTTTTACCCAAAATTCTCAGAATCTGAAACATTTTACATACAAATATCTCTTCACCAAAAGAACTCATAAGACTTACTAACAGGCTAAGAACTCTAGCCAAATCTATCTAACTCTTATCCTAAAAAATGACCAAACAGCCAATGTTTCCGGATACCAAGAACTATCCGGACAACATGAACTTTCCGGACAACAAGACCAATCCGGACAACTCAACTTCCCGGACAGCATCAATAATCCGGACGACATCCAGAAACCAAAGTAACCCGGATACCACCCGGTATCATGATTCATCCGGAAACTATAGGAAAAGAGAACTTAGCGGATAATCGACTCGTCTGGATACCATCGAAAGTAACTACTGGACACCATCAACAAGACTAGCGGACACCACCAAAAGAAACTATCGGACACATTCATATTGTGTCCGGAAACCTCTGTCGGTTTGCCTATTTTTAACCCAGAATCGACAGATTTTAATACCAGTTATGAAATCGGTGATTCTACTCCGATAGGAACTATCTACTAGAAATTACAAACATAAATTGTAAAGGAAACATACCTCAATAGCACTTTCAAGCAAACCAAGTGAATCCCTAGCCTTATTTCTTCTTCTTCTTCTTTTCTTCCCAAAACACACACACACACACACACACACACACACTCACTGATTTCTAATTCTGAAAATATCTTGATACTCAAGGTGATAATATCAAAACTTATTTTACAATTAAGGCTTGAACTATCCACTAATGACCAAAACACCCCTAAACTTATAAGTTACCCAAACTTACCCTAAACATCAAATTTTAAAGTTAACTAATTTTAACGAAAAGGAAATTTAACTAACGAACTTACCCGGGGTATTACACTTATAAAAGTGTATTTAGGTACACAAATATTATTTTTACACTTAAATCTTATGAGCTATGTATATTTTATTTTGTACATTTTAAGAGAGTTTTATGTAAAATGGTTACATTTTGAAAAAAGAAGTTACTAGTACTTGGGGGATGAATAGTTTTAAGAATCTTTATAGATTTAGAGTTTGAGTTAGGGCATGTTTGGAAATGGCTTAATGAGCTTAATGGGCCTTTTAGCTTATTCGCTCAACCATTTTTGTAGTGTTTGGAAGCAGCTTAATGATTTATTGAGGAGCTTACCGAATAAGTTTTCAGGGGTTACCTTTCTACAAATAACCCCCACATTTCCCACCCATACCCCTGTGATGCACGCCTCCTTCTGTTTTATCTTATATGAAAATCCAAGATGAAGTCTACCATTCCATAATGAACCTGAAAAGTTCCAAAGACACGTGGGACACCATCTGCGTTCAGTATGAAGGTACTGAAGATGTACAAGAATCCAGGAGAATAAACCTGGTAAGACAATATGAAAGTTTCATCTGTGGTAAGAATGAAACTCTGTATGAAGTTCACCAACGTTCAATTGTTTAATTATTGATTTAAAAACTGTTGGTAAGATTTACTCTAACTCCGAGATTCTGACAAAATTCTTGGAATGTCTTCCTGAAAGTTGGGACAACTATTCCATGTGTCTTAAGCTCTCTAAGGATCTTAAATTTATGACCCTCCTACCTTATTTGGCACTATGCTCAATCATGAGCAGTCGTGTCAACTTAAGAAGAATCTTGTCAAAGATTCTAAAAGCACACTTGTTGCTTTACTCACCTCAGAGTCAGTACATGCTCAGCGATCCACTGTCACGGTCATTGAAATGGAATCTAACTCTGATGATTCATCATACGCCGATCCTTCAGAACTTGACGAATCTCTAGCACTCCTGACAAATACCTTCAGGATGTTTGCTAGAAAGAGTAACTTTAGAAGAAATAAACCTCTTTCACTCACTGACAAGCCTAAATTTACTCATGTTGATAAGGCTACTGCTACCTGCTTTAACTGTGAAAAAGTAGGACACTTTGCAAGTGAATGCAGGTCAAAGAAAATTTTCAAACCTTCTTCATCCTTCAAGAAATCCTCTAACCCAAGGGCTAGAGATGACAAGTACCAAAAGCTTAAAGAAAAGTATGCTAAGCCGAAAGCATACAAAAAGAAGGGAAAAGGTTTGATCGCTGAAGATCATGACTGGGTTGAGTCTGATGAAGAATCAGATTCAGATGAAGAAGATGAGGACAATCTCTGCCTCGTGGCAAAAATAAAAGAGGAGGAAGAACAAACTGAAATTCCCTCTACTTCTAACTCTCAGGTATCAGTCTCTTCTACCTCTACTTCAGCTATCACATAAGCTGATAGACTTCGAGCTATCGATTTGCTGACTGTCGACTTATACGATGCCATGAATGGCAAGACCAAAGATGAACAACAAAACTTAGATTTAACTGAAGAGCTTAAAAACTGTCATTTAAAAATACAAGAGCTTTCAAAAATAGAAGAAGACTTGAAAGACCACGTCTACGTAAATCAAGTCATCAGTATCGAGCGAGAACAAGCTATCGTTGAACTGAAAGCTGAAAAGGCTACTGTTGAAGGATGGTATAAATCCTCAACAAAGATCACTGAAATAATCGGTGCTCAGATCCCTCTTAGTGACAAAAATGGTCTTGGTTACAAAGCAGACGTTGAAGAGCCAACCACCGACCGTTCCATGCTAAAGTTTGGAATGTTCGTGTCATCTATCCCTGACACCTCTTCATTTCAGTTCTCTTCTTCTTCTAAAACTCCCATCCCCGAGGACAAACCTACGTTGATTTCTAAAGGTAAATAAAAAATTGTTGTTCAAAAACCTCATAAGGGTACCAATGTACCTAAGATGAAATAAGATCCATGAATTTGTTCAGCGATCTACTCCTAAAATAAGAGTGGATGTCACTGGTAAGAAATCTGAAGAACTTATAGTTCCTCCGATATCCAATGCCAAAGGTATTCTCAGTGCAGGCCCGACTCATTTAAAAATATCTAATAAGCATGCCTATGGTCCTAAAACTACTTTTAGCTATAGTAAATGTTATTAATGTGGACTTACCGATCACATTGCTAGTAAGTGCCCTACAGCCACCAAAGCTGAAAAATTAGCTAAGGTGAAGATCAATGCCCCCAAGGCAAAGAAGACCATCCCTGGTGCAAATCAGGCCAAGGTGAAAAATGCCACCAAGATTAAGAAATTAACCAAGGTGAAGATTACCATCATTAGATGCAGCAAAGATCGCTGAGCCTTCCACTTCTTCAACCACCACTGACAAGTGTAGACCCAACGTAAAATGGGTGCCCATTCCAAACTAATCTTCCTTTGTTTGCAGGTCTCGAAGGGTATCTGGTATCTTGATAGTGGATGCTCTCGACATATGACTAGAAAGAAAAACCTGCTCACTGAATACAAGGAAGAGAAAGGTCCCTCAGTGACCTTTGGTGGAAATGGAAAAGGCTATACCCAAGGGTTTGGTGTACTCTCTAATGGTACAACAACCTTCAGAAGAGTTGCATACGTTGAAGGGCTGAAGCACAATCTTCTTAGCATCAGTCAACTGTGTGACAAGGACTTCAAGGTTTGCTTCACTAAAGAAGCATGTTTCGTCACTAACAAGAAGGAGAAAGTTGCTCTCAGCTGATATCGTTTAGAAAATGTTTATGTAATAAACATGGACTCAACAACCACTGAAAACTCTTGTTTGCTCTCCAAAGCCTCTACTGATGTCAACTGGCTATGGCATAAAAGGCTTTCTCATCTTAGCTTCAAGACGTTGAATACTCTTTCTTCAAAAGAGTTAGTCACAAGTCTTCCTCAAAACTCATACGCTAAGGAATCTCTTTGTTCAGCGTGTGAAAAAGGAAAACAAACTAAAGCAAGCTTCAAGTCAAAGCAAGTTTCTTCAGTGACATCTCCTCTTCAACTTCTCCACATGGATTTGTTTGACCCTGTCAACATTCAATCCATCGCTGGAAAGAAATACACACTGGTTATTGTGGACGAATTCTATCGCTACACCTGGGTGATGTTTCTCCGTGCTAAGAGCGACACCTCAGAAGAACTTATGTCCTTTGTCAGGAAAATGGAAGTCCTGAACAATCTTACTGTTCGCTCAATAAGGAGTGATCATGGAACTGAATTCAAAAACAGTTCCCTTGATAACTTCTTTGAAAGTAAGGGTATTTCTCACAACTTTTCCTCAGTGAGAACACCACAACAAAATGGAGTCGCTGAAAGAATAAACCGAACGATCATCGAAGTTGCACGTTCAATGCTCAGCGATTCTCATCTTCTTACTCAATTCTGGGCAGAAGTTGTCAACACTGCGTGTTTTACGCAGAATAGATCATTCATCGTCAAAAGATTCAACAAGACTGCCTATGAACTTTTCCATGGAAGAAAGCCATCTATCAACTTTCTTCATTATTTTGGTTGTCAGTGCTTCATCTTAAACAACCGAGATATTCTTGGAAAGTTCGATCCCAAAGCTGACGACGGAATATTTCTTGGATATTCTTCCATATCCAAAGCCTTCAGAGTCTTCAACAAGAGAAGACAAACTGTAGAAGAAACTATTCATGTCACCTTTGATGAATCCCGTTCAGCAAACTCAAGACCCTCAGCTGATAACGAAGAACTTAATCAGTGGATGTTTTCTCATTTTGGGGATTCAGAAACAATTCCTAACCCTGACCCTCAGGTCAACACACCAACCGCTGATGATGATCCTGTCATCATTCCTAGCATGCAGATAAGTGAAGATGATTCCTCATCTTGGGTCTCAGTTGTTCCAATCAACACTATGCATGTTTCTGAACCATCATCTGATATTCCATCAACCTCTCAGCAATCAGTAAATGAAGTTTCATCTGTTCTGCCTATCGTGCCTCTATTACCTAACATCACTGAAGCTTCCTCTTCAGTGATTCCAGAAGTTCACTCTGAGTCAACGGCTCCTGCTCCTGCTCAGCGATGGACTATAAATCATGCCATAGATCAAATTCTTGGTGATCCAAATGCATGTGTTCAGACTCGACGCAGTCAGGTAACATTTGTTTATATGTTACTTTTATTTCACTAATTGAACCAAAGAAGGTTGATGATGCCCTCAAAGATCCAAACTGGGTCAGCACTATGCAAGAAGAGCTGACTGAATTCGAAATAAACAAGGTTTGGAATCTTGTTCCAAGACCATCTGACAAATCAGTGATAGGCACTAAGTGGGTCTATCGAAACAAGTTAGATGAAGATGGAACTGTAACCCGCAACAAAGCTCGTCTAGTTGCTCAAGGATACAGACAAGAGGAAGATGGATGTTAAGTCAGCATTCCTTAATGGAAGGTTGAACGAAGAAGTCTATGTCGAACAACCACCAGGATTCTCGGATCCTAATCATCCAGGTTATGTCTATAAACTGGATAACGCACTCTATGGACTGAAACAAGCTCCACGTGCATGGTATGACACTCTATCCTCTTTTCTCCTTATCGAAAAATTTGAGCGTGGTAATATCGATAACACTCTATTTTTCAGGAAAGTAAAAGGTCATATTATTCTTGTTCAAATATATGTCGATGACATTATATTTTGTTTTACTGGCCCTGAATTATGTACTCGCTTTGCAAAAAGAATGAAATCTGAATATAAGATGAGTATGATGGGTGAGCTGACTTACTTCCTTGGACTCCAAATCAAGCAATCTGATAAGGGTACTTTTATCCACCAAGGTAAGTATGTCAAAGATATGCTGAAAATTTTTGATTTAACTCACAGCTCAGCTATGAAAACCCCTATGGCACCGCCGCTGACACTTAACAAAGATCCTTCACGGAAGCCTGTTAATGTCACTGCGTATCGAGGGATGATCGACTCTCTTCTTTATCTTACAGCTAGCCGTCCTGATATTATGTACGCTACTTGTTTATGTGCACGATATCAATCTGAACCCAAAGAATCACATCTGATCGTTGTAAAGCGAATTTTCAGATTCTGAAGGGTACACCCAACCTAGGTCTTTTGTATCCCAAAGACTCAGGGTTCGATCTAACTGCCTATTCAGATAGTGACGTTGTAGGTAACAAACTGGATAGAAAAAGCACCACAGGAGGCTGTCAGCTCCTGGGTGGAAAGCTGGTGAGTTGGACAAGTAAGAAACAAAGTTCAGTGTCCACCTCTACAGATGAAGCTGAGTATATAGCCATCGGAAGCTGTTGTGCTCAGGTCTTATAGATGAAAAATCAATTGTTAGACTATGATCTTCAACTCTCCAAAATTCCAATCTATTGTGACAGCACAAGTGCCATCGCTATAGCAAATAATCCAGTGCTACACTCAAAGACAAAACACATCGAGATCAGGTATCACTTTATCAGAGATCATGTAATGAATGGTGATATAGAACTTCACTTTATCCCAACTGATTTTCAGCTAGCTGATCTTTTCACCAAACCTATGGATGAGACAAGATTTAATTTTCTCATCAGCGAGCTTGGCATGCTGAACATTGAAGAATAAATCTTCAGTGCTAACGCATTAGATCAGTGATAAAGGAAATTCTATCTCCTTATTCATCCTCTAATCTCTGAACAAAATGATTCACTGATACTAAGGTATGTTTTTCTACTCCTAAAACGCTGAAGTTTACTTCAGTATGTTGTTTTTCAAATAAATTTGGTCGCTGGTTTTTTTAATTCAGTGATCTTTTGAAAATAGAAATCCATCACTGAAATTTTATTTTTCAATGATCCTTCATCTAAATTGTCCCTGAACCATTCAGGGAGGCCATTTGAAAATGAAAAGACAAGTGTGACGTAATCAAACGGATAAACCCTAGCACGACTTTTCGTCTGACACGTTCGCCCGTTTCAATTCCTTGACCAATAAGCTTCGTGGGACGTGTCACGTGCTATGATGAGTATTTCTTCCCACTCATTACTTTCTCTCTACACTCACTATATAAACACTTCACGTTTATATTTTTACCTTTTACGCTCTCAAACTCTCCTAAAGCAAGAAATCTTCAAGCATTTTGTTTTTGGATTTTTTATATTCAAACTTGTTACTTGAATCTTCAATCTACACTCATAAAGGTTCATATCTTCTTCTCTTATATCTTTTATATATCTTGTTTTGATCCTATTTCTTGATACATTGGATCAAAACAAACGTTTTTCAAACATAAAATCATCTTCTTCATGATCTTATGGACAAAACTTGAAATACAGTTTTTCTTTTGAGTTTAAAATAAAAATCTTAAACTTAAACTTTCTTATGTTTTTCCAGAATCCCTTTCCTCAAAATGAAACTGGAAAACATGATTTTCACTAGTTTTAAACTTCTTTAAAACTAGAAAACCCATTTTTTGCACTTTCTTTCCTTAAAAAGAAACTATAAAACCCTAAAACTTCAAAAACCCTTATTTTGGATAACTATTTCCATTCTAAGACTTTTTCTTCTATATCTTTGTGTTCTAACAGAAATGGCATCTTCCAACATTCCCACTACCACTGTTGCTTCTTCCACTATGACCAGGGCTGAGAACATGAAACATGAGCTGACCATATCACCTTTGCCTCCAACAATCCCTATGCCTTGCTGGAGTTTCCCAAAAAAAACCTGCTCCTCATCTCACAGATGCAGTGAACTTTCTAAAAACATGTCTTCTTTCAACCGCTATGACCATAACACCTCCTGCTCACCGTAACTTGCTACAGCAGTTCTGGTATACTGCACACCGAACCACTGCCATCTCCTAAAAGTCAGGGAAAGAATACTCAGTAATCGCCTTCCAAACCGAACTGGGTCATGGATGCATTTACCCTGCTAGCATTCGCTCAGCGTTGAACTTTACTGGAAGCACCGGTACGAGCGAAATATGTGATTTAATCGCAGTGGGATGCAACTTGTCCACAGTGGGAAACGCAAGTGTACACTGGGCACTATGATCGTCACAACAAGTAATAGTTGGTAAAATACCATAATCGTATCCACAGGGACTGGGCAATCAAGACAATACGGTTTTCATGAGCTTCCTTTTACAAGTTTCAATTACAGAAGAAGCAATATTTTGGTTTGGTTGTCGAATGCTATTTTAACGATTTACTTAAGATTTAAAAGAAGGAATGTAAGGTTAGATTTTCCCTAGATTTTATATTAAATACCTGATCCCAAAAGTGATCCTCGTACTTGAAGTGGGCATTCTCGCTAGAAAAGCCCGGTTACAAAATACTCACACCTTTAAGTAAAAACCTCATACTCTTGGTACTTACTGTTTTGTCAATGGTAATCTCAAAATGGACCTTATCAGGCCTCAATGGAATGTGTAGAGACAAATACTCTAAGTGTTTTAAATACACAAACTAGCTTGCCTACTACTCCAGTGGGTTGAGATTAGCTCACTGTACCGACCTGACTTTCGCAAGTGTCATAAGAATTCTTTCGAATTCCCTAGCATCATCCAAGCTCGTGTCACTGCGTTCTACTCATTTCTGAGTTAAGAACTAGACTTTAGATCCTTACAAGTGATCGGCTTGTTCGCATCATTGGGTAATAATCGAGAGTGAATGACCAAAACAATAAATATTCCAAGTATAAAGATTACTCAAGCATTTTTCATAAAATCCAGGTACTTCTCCTTCCTACATCCCAAAGGATGCTTAGCCCATAATTACCGAAGTAGAGAAAACAAAAGATGAGAAGATGTATATAAGTAAACTGAAAGTGACTTTGATTAAAACCGCAGTGGGGACCGAAAGTACAACACTGCCACTAATTACTTCAAACTAACAATTACTCTAGGAATTTGAAATACAGAAAATTAAAGAACTACTGTAGTAAAGTCTAGAGCTATCAACTACACTTGACTTACACTAAATATGGTAGATGGAGATATGAATTAAATGACACCCAACACCTCTTTATATACTAAGAGGAAGAGTTGGACCAACAAAAGATGGGTAAAATCTAGAGACTAAAGACTTGAAGTAGAAGACATAAAATTCAGCTTCCATGAGTAAACCTTCCATCCACAAGTTTGTAGCTCTTTTACCCCAAGGCCTCTTCACCTTTTCCAAAAAGTGCACTTTGAGTACCATGGGTTTTAATAAACAATTTCTTTTGCCATCTCTAAGGGAACATGTTTGTACTTTTCATCCCATGCCTCTGCCATAGAGCCTTCTATTCTCCAGGAGTTTGCTTCTATGCTAAGAATTTATTTTTCTTTGTTTTCTTCTTGGCTCGTCAGTGGGATTCGGAGTGGGCACTCCGCAAGTCACGGCAGAAATTTCATGAAAAAGCAACAAAACTCCACCAAATGATTTATCAAAACTATGGTTCACTCTTTTTGCTCATTTTTAGGAATATTACCAAGAATGGGGGTTTTGAGAAGTGAAATGGCTAAAATTTGACAAAATAAAATAAAAATGAAAGGAAATAATAACTTTAAAAATAGAGTTATCACAACCTCAAACTTAAACCATTACTTGTCCCCAAGTAATAAAAAGAAATAATTTTTTTTAAAATTATGCATTTTTGAACTTTCAGAGACTTACCGACTTCTCATTCTTAGTGAATGTTGATCTCCCTCCATGGGTACTTCTTTGGGCCCCAAGACTAAAATTTCACCTTGCGCACTTGACGACATCTTTCCCTTGTTCACATTTGATCAATGGGACTTTCTTGGGTTTGAAGGGTTTGTGGCTTTGAATATTTTCCCAAGGGTTTTGTAGCAAACAACTCCAAACATTGACCGAAAATCTCGCTTTGAGATTTTTATTTCAAGAAGTGAGTGTATTTGTGTTTTGCAAGGGTAAGTACGTACACTTCAAGCTTTTATTTGGGTGTGGCTTTTTTTTGTGAGAGTGGGTATTCTGATGGTCCAGAATAGGCACACCATCGTTTTCTGAGAGTGAGCACTCTGATGGTCTAGAAAAGGCACACCATCAATCTTTTGTAGTGACACTCCGATTTTTTTTTATGTTTTTGTGTTTTTTTTTTTTGGAGGGGGGTATAGCTTACCCACCTCAAACTTAAGACTTCACAGTGTCCTCACTGTGAAAAGACTGGAAGTCCCCACCTCAAACTTAAGATCGCACAGTGTCCTCACTGTGACTTGGAAAGTGGGTTCAAGGAGGTATTTGGAGTACAAAAAGGTCGAGTTTGGAAGCAAAAATGGCCTATATCATTTCAACGTGACAAGTTGAGAATCGTACTTACAAAAGTGACCTTTTAAGTTGGAAGCCGAAAGTTGTGCACCTTGAAATGGAGGATGATCAAAAAGCATTCAAACGAGAAATATGTTAGTACCCAAAAGTACCTACTTAACAGCAGGTATGCATGCATCATTAACCAAAAATAAAGTAGTAGCAAATTGTCAAGAGCCTAGCCATAGGCAAATATCAAACAGACATAAAAGAGAAATTGTTTTTGGAGCAATCAGAGTGGGAACCAGAGTTCCGACAAACCATTTAATGAGTGGGGGTTGCGTGTGGTGAGCTATCTGCGGAGTCGCCACTGAAATCTTCATCGCTATCATTGGTAGGACAGATCCCTTCTAGAAAGTCAGGGAGTTGCGCGGCCAATTGTTGGTCAGCACCTTGTAGGATTTGGTTCATGACCGCATCTCGCTCCCTAGTGTACATCCAGAAAGATTACGTGGCCCTGTTCATATGCGTCTGTTGTGCCTCCATGGTGGTGATGCGATCAGTGAGAGCTTTCAATGCATCCAAAACAGCGACCATGGGATTGCTGGAGCTTCCTAGAGGGGGATTCGGGAGTGGGTTGCTGGCAGATCTCACTGGAACTTCTTCAGCAGTGGGATCATCATTGGGAGCAGTGATTGCTCTCCCCATCTTCTTTATGGTCACCACACTGATATTGTTGGCGAAAGTGACCCATGCATCATATGGAGCAGAAGGCACTCAAGCATCGATTAGTAAAGATGTAATGAGACAAAGGAGAGGGAGGATTACCTTCTTGCGAGTTCGTGCTTGGTAAATGGCGGACTGCATCAGCATTCCCATATTGATTGTTTTTCCCGCTAGGATGCAGTACAGAAGAGCGCACTTGTGCATCGAGAGGGTTGTATCATGAGTGGCGGGCGATAGGGAGTGGCGTAGGAATTGGAACCACACAGCGGCCTCGGTAGTGAGGGAGTTAGCGTGTAGGCACCTCCTACTGCCATCCTTATCCCAGGGCTTTCTTTCAATTGCCAGAGCTTTTAGAATGGCTTCCTCATCAGCCGGGGTCATTCTTTGCAAAAATTTATGTTAGGACCATAAATGTCCTACATATTAGAAAGATATATAAATAATTATATAGTTTAATTATAGAGTTTATTTAATTAATTGTAATAGCCTTTAATCATAAAAGGGCTTAGTTTAGGTTAATGGGTCATGGGCCGTGATGCTTAAGGCCTAAGTATATAAGGTTTGTTAACCTTTAGAATTAGGTAAGCCTTTTGTTAGACGATTCATTATTCAAGTTGAAAGCCTAATTGTTTGAGAGAGATAGTTAGGATTTTCATTCTAACACTTGTAACTATCTTGATTATTGAATATGAGAGAGATGACAAGTTGAAATCA
Organism: Saussurea involucrata; assembly: GCA_033807775.1. Classification (NCBI taxonomy): domain Eukaryota; kingdom Viridiplantae; phylum Streptophyta; class Magnoliopsida; order Asterales; family Asteraceae; genus Saussurea; species Saussurea involucrata. The sequence goes on from CM066323.1 coordinate 36,346,001, forward strand.
TTATCTGTTCTTGTTATTTCTCATTGAATCGTTGTTACCTGATCAATCTAGGACTAACGATTGGTATCAGAGCATAATCGGTGATTTGAAGATACGAAAGAAATCGAACGAAAGAAAGAAAAAGCAAGAATTTTCGTAGTTGATTTTCCTGGAAAATCACAGCCATCCGTTTCGCCTATTCCCGGAGATTGAACCGTCGGATCGTCGCAATATTTGGACAGTACCTTCGGGACATCTTGTTTCACATTCTGACCGGTTGGATTAGTCGTTCGTGGTCCAGAAGGCATCCAGAATAATTTCGTAACAGTGCAGTTTTATATCGAAGAAAATTGTTCTTCAATCGGGTTTGCAAAATTCTTTCATTGATTTAATAATTCGTTTGTTAAATCTCGATTGTTTGCTCGTTTATATCTGCTGTTAACTGCGTTTACATTAATTCTCAAAGGTTTTAATCTTTCAATTTAAAAATCAATTCTTGAGTTTTTGATGTTCTTAATTTTTTTGTGGTGGTTATTGAAAAATAGGATATATTTTGCTTAGAAATCGATTTGGGTGTGTTTGTTTTTGTGTTTTGGTCAAAATCTAACCCTACAGGAATGAAATCAAGCAACCCTATCGACAGTTGATCCGATTTTTCAATCAGCCGCTGTGTCCAGATGTTTTTCCTTGTTACCGGGTAAGTTTTCTATTTCTCACCACTATCCGGACGAATCATCCAGATTGATTTTGGTTTCCGGGTAAATTTAATCGGATACCTCAATCTTTCCGGGTACCAATTTTGTCCGGATAACACTCACTCCCCGGATAACTTATTTTCACAAGTGACCGGATATCCTGTCCGGTTGATTTTTAGTTTCCGGATAACTCATTTACACCATTTTTCCGGACGTCAATTGCTTTGAAGAAACTACTTTCCGGTTGACACAAACTGTCCGGATACTTTTATAGATTTGCGTGTGTGTGTTTGTTGCTGCCACGTTTCATCTGATTAACCACTACAAACAATCACATTGTCTTCAGCCGTACTTGTTGACTGTTTTTCGTTGACCGTCCATGGAAATTACGTCCAAGTAATTCCTTCTTATTCACCATCAATTTGTTCTATACATAGATATAATATATAGGGAAATTAATTAAAATACCCTAAGTTTGACCATCTCTTACCAAAATACCCAAAATCTCTCCCAGTTTACAAAAGTACCCAAAAAATCCGCGATGGAGCCCGCGATCGCGGGCTCCAGGCCACGTGTCACCAAGAATGCCCGCGTTGGTTCCTCAAGAATGCCCGCGGTCCAGCTTTCCCCCCTCAAGAATGCCCGCGTGTGCAGTTTTGGTCCCTGCCCGCGATTGACTCATTGACCCCCGCGATCGCGGGCTACACGTGTCACCAAAGTTTGTCCACTTTGCCCGCGTTGGTCCCTCAAGAATTCCCGCGGTACAGCTTTCCCCCCTCAAGAATACCCGCGTGTGCATTTTTGGTCCCTGCCCGCGATTGACTTTCGTTGACCTCCCGCGATCGCGGGCTCCTGTGCCACGTGTCGGCACAGGGTTAACCCTAAAATCCCTTTGACGAACCTAAACCCTAATCCCATTGTTTCTTCGGCCGCACTATATAAGGGGGGGGGGGGGACCAAGACACGGCCACTCTCCACTCTCAATTTTTTTAATCACTCTCTCAATTTTTAATCAAACTCTCTCAATTTTCTCCCACTCTCTCAATTTTCTCGTGTGGAATACGCGTTCGGGTTTTGTGAAGATGTCTCGTATTACCTCTTTGGTATGTTTTCCTTATGTTATTTGTTATTTTTTGTATGTTATTTTAAGTTAAGATATATGATTTGTAGGTTGTTATAGTGTTTATAACTTATGTTTGAATATGTTCTATGTTTAACATGATATGTATGGTTTTATGTTTGAATGTGATATTTGTATGTTATAATGTGTATGTTGTTATAGTGTGTTTTTTCATATAAAAATTGTTAAGAGTGTTTTTTTATAAAAAAATTGTTAAGAATGTGTTTTTATAAAAAAATTGTTAACAATGTGTTTTTTTTTATAAAAACACACTATTAACAATTTTTTTATAAAAACACACCCTTAACAATTTTTTTATAAAAACAGTTTTTTTATAAAAAATGTTTAATAGTGTGTTTTTATAAAAAATTGTTATAGTTTTATGGTTTTTATAATGTGTTTTTTTACAAAAAAAATTGTTAATTTTTTTTTATAAAAACAGTTTTTATAAAAAAAATGTTAAAAATGTGTTTTGTTTTATAAAAAATTGTTAAGAGTGTGTTTTTATAAAAAAAATTGTTATAGTTTTATGGTTTTATGTTTGAATGTGATATTTGTATGTTATAATGTGTATGTTGTTATAGTGTGTTTTTTCATATAAAAATTGTTAAGAGTTTTTTTATAAAAAAAATTGTTAAGAGTGTGTTTTTATAAAAAAATTGTTAACAATGTTTTTTTTATAAAAACACACTCTTAACAATTTTTTTATAAAAACACACCCTTAACAATTTTTTATAAAAACATGTTTTTTTATAAAAAAATTGTTAAGAGTGTGTTTTTATAAAAAATTGTTAAGGGTGTGTTTTTATAAAAAAAAAACAAATTTTTAACAATTTTTATATGAAAAAACACACTATAACAACATACACATTATAACATACAAATATCACATTCAAACATAAAACCATAAAACTATAACAATTTTTTTATAAAAACACACTCTTAACAATTTTTTATAAAAAACACATTTTATAAAAAAATTGTTAAATATGTGTTTTTTATAAAAAAATGTTAAGAATGACAACTTAGGTCCCTACGTTTTTAAGAATGACAACTTAGGTCCCTAAACTTTTAAGAATGCCAATTAGGTCCTAAACTTTTAAGAATGACAACTAGGGTCCCTAAACCGCACTTTATCTCTATATAACAATATGATACGTTGAAATAAAATAAACCGCACTTTATCTATATATAACACTATTATACGTTGAAATAAAATAAACCGCACTTTATCTATATATAACACTATTATACGTTGAAATAAAATAAACCGCACTTTATCTTTATATAACACTATTATACGTTGAAATAAAATACAACCGCACTTTATCTATATATAACAATATGATACGTTGAAATAAAATAAACCGCACTTTATCTATATATAACACTATTATACGTTGAAATAAAATAAACCGCACTTTATCTATATATAACACTATTATACGTTGAAATAAAATAAACCGCACTTTATCTATGTATAACACTATTATACGTTGAAATAAAATACAACCGCACTTTATCTATATATAACAATATGATACGTTGAAATAAAATAAACCGCACTTTATCTATATATAACACTATTATACGTTGAAATAAAATAAACCGCACTTTATCTATATATAACACTATTATACGTTGAAATAAAATAAACCGCACTTTATCTATATATAACACTATTATACGTTGAAATAAAATAAACCGCACTTTATCTATATATAACAATATTATACGTTGAAATAAAATAAACCGCACTTTATCTATATATAACACTATTATACGTTGAAATAAAATAAACCGCACTTTATCTATATATAACACTATTATACGTTGAAATAAAATAAACCGCACTTTATCTATGTATAACACTATTATACGTTGAAATAAAATACAACCGCACTTTATCTATATATAACAATATGATACGTTGAAATAAAATACAACCGCACTTTATCTATATATAACAATATGATACGTTGAAATAAAATAAACCGCACTTTATCTATATATAACACTATTATACGTTGAAATAAAATACAACCGCACTTTATCTATATATAACACTATTATACGTTGAAATAAAATAAACCGCAACATCTATATAAAATAAAATAAACTGCAGCATCTATATATAACACTAACTATAACATCTGTGAATGACTATGTAGAAGGATTTCTTTAACATCGACTTGACGGTAAGGTGCAAAGTTTCATACATCGAGGAATTAGGAGCGCTGTTTAGGGGATTAGGTGATCGCGCAGATACCCTTGAGACCATCTATAGAGGGACACCGTTCGGGCCATGGATGGATGTGTCTTACTCTGGTGGCGACCCTACGCTAGTACACATGTTTCTACAGTTGGAGGTCGAGGACGCCAACGCTGAGCCGGAGGAGATGCATTTTGATTTCTTCGGCTCTCAATTGCATTTTGGGCGTCGGGAGTTCTGTCTAATTACAGGACTACGTTTTGGAGAGGCTCCCCCCTTCCTCCCTTAGAAGACTGCTCCTTCGTTCCTAGGGTTTTCGGCATTTCAGCATCTCGTTTGAAGCTGAAGGCAGCCCGGGAAAAGATGAAAGAGGGCCTTAGTGCCCTAACCGACGACGATGCTGTCCGTGTATGCTTGGTGGTGATCGTGGATATGGGCTTCCTGGGCCGTGAGTATAGCCAGCATGCTTCATCGACGGTCCTTAGGGCCGTCGAGGACCTTGAGCTGTTTAACAGCTACCCGTGGGGTAGCCATATCTGGACACATTGCTACTCTAATATGCACCGAGCCATAGGCAGACGCGCCGATCGACATGCAAAGATGAATCTTTGTGGTTTTACATACGCCTTCAAGGTTAGATACGTAGTATAACAATTGTTAATAATACATACAAACTGTTTGGCTTTTCTTTTTACGTACTTGCTCTTCTTGTCTAATTCCAGATATGGATCTTGGAGATGTTTCCCGCATCAATCCGATATTTCGTCAAGCGCGACGATCGAGTACTTAGGGGAACCCGTTGGGACAAGCGTGTTACCCTAAGTAGGTCGCTTTGGATTGAGTTCTTCAAAGCGTCTAGAAATGTAAGTTCTTTTACTATGTTTACAATTTGCATACGTTAGTCCCGCTTATTAATTTCTTTTATGTTTTATCATATATTTAGCAGCCACTCTTGCCCGCCGATCGCCTTGTGCCTACTGTCGACGAGATGGGCACAGATTGGTACAGAGACAGCGTGGCCTTTATTGACGCAGAGGCGGAAAGGGCTCGACGTCCCCCTACTTCCGAAGATGAGGAAGACGACGACAGGCCCCCTTCCGGTGGATACCAGCCGCCCCCTTCCTCCTCCTACCAGCCGGCCCGTTCCTCCTCCTACCAGGCGCCCCCTTCCTCCTCCTACCAGGCGCCCCCTTCCTCCTCCTACAATCCATATCAGGCGGCCCCTTCCTACGAGCCACAGTGTGGCTCACATGAAGTCCTGTGGGACTACGTCCACGGGCCGCTAGAGACACGTGTACACTATCTGGAGGAAGTCTACAGACAGTTTAGCGCTGTCAATGTTAGTGTTTAACTTAATTTGTTGGCCACGTTTATTTAGTTTGTATATTAATATTACGTTCTAAATTTGTTTTAGTTGCCGAGTACGACACCGATCCCCGCTCCGTTCGGACAGGGGGCACAGCCGACGTTTGCCACCACATCCCATCCGTCATTCCCTGAAAATGTAAGTGACATTGAGTAACCATTATAGTTATATGTTTGTTCCTAAGTTTGTAACTCTTATAATGATCAATGTCACGTAGGCCGGGATGTCGGGGGCCGGGATGTCGGAAACGCCGTTCGCCACCACATCCTATTCTACTATCCCGGAGAGTGTAAGTGACACTGAGTAACCATTATAGTTATATGTTTGTTCCTAATTTTGTAACTATTTTAATGATCAATGTCACGCAGGCCGGGATGTCGGGGGCATACACCTCGCAGATGCCGCCGCCGTTCGCCACCACATCATATTCGACTATCCCGGAGAGTGTTAGTGACACTGAGTAACCATTATAGTTATATATCGATAATCCTAATTTTGTAACTATTTTAATGATCAATGTCACGCAGGCCGGGATGTCGGGGGCACAGCACATGCCGTCGTTCGCCACCACAGCAATCACAAACATCTTTGGCGGTTCGGCCGATGACTATTACAGGCCAGAAATGCATACTGTAAGTTATTTTGGTAGTTTTGGTTTAATTGTGAACATTTCCTAAATTGTACTTAAAACATTGAGTAACGTAATTTTCAGACGGGGTCTCCTATTATCCAGGATCACTTCTCGGAGCACTTCTCGGAGCCTGACGATGACTCGATGGATGTTGTAGATCCACCACCACAGGTGACCCCGCTCCCTCAAAAGCGGTCGCGATCAATTTCACAATGGTTTCGTTACCCGTTTGGCCAACAAGGATCTACGACACCACCGGCCGCTAAAAAACAAGCAAAGAAAGCGGGGGGAAAGAAGGGAGGAAAGAAAAAGGGAAAGGTGCCTTCACCGGAGCCTCACCCGACATCAGAAATAATGAGGATGTGCCGGACTGGTCGCCTCCCCAACTTGACATTCACCCCTTACGGGGGCATAGAAATCAACCCCTCGTTTTTTGAAACATTGCTTGCGGATGACCCTGTGAACTCTGACTTAGACGATACGGTTAGTATGAAGTTAAATTATAGTCATATATAATCAAATATATTTATATTACATGTCTAACCATCTATTTTTTATGCATAGCACGTCGATTCTTGGGTTAGCCTGTTGCAAAAACATCGTGGCGTAGACACGAGGTGGACCATCATGCACAATATGTTCTTTCAGTGTATACTGATGGACCATCAAGGTCCCGCCTCCGTGGTCGAAATATGCAATGGCTCGGAAGGGACCTCTTGGACTCTCCTAGATAAGGTATGTAAATCGTTTTACTGTTATTTTATTTAATAACATATATGACATATATTGTAATATTTCAGGTGTACATCCCCATATGCTTGCATCCCAGACATTGGCTGCTTGGAGTGTTTGAACTTGACACTATGGTCATGACCCTATATGACAGCGAAAAGGACGGTCTCTGCAAACAACAATTGACAGAGCAGATGCAATCGTTTAAAGAAAAACTATATACGTTCTTTTCATTGATAGGGGATCATAGACGTCGCGAAATGTCAAGTATCTTTCGCACAAAGATGGCCGGCCAAGTACCCCAGCAGACCGGGTTATATGCGGATTGCGGTGTATGGGTATGTCGTAATGTCCAAAAGTTGATAAATAACGAGGAGATATGGGTACCCCCTAACGAAACCGACGATGAGGCAATGGATTTCCGCCGACATATGGCGGAGTCAATTTATGCGCATTGTCTAAGTAGTTAGGTTGTTTATGTAACATTAAATAATTGTTATTTTTAGTATTAACTTATTTTGTTAAAGTATTGTGATACAGTTACCGTTTACTTCATTTGGTTTTTGCTAATTTCATCCATTTACTCAACTTTGAGTATCGATATCTCTTTCACACATACTCCATTTTGGACGCATTATATATCATTTCGAAGCTCTCATATAGGAGAACATAAACCTACTAAAAGTTAGTTATATATAACACATATATATAAATTTAAATGCGTCCAAAGTTTAGTAAAACCCATATTTCCAACACCTAGTAAGTAGGTTTATGAAACTTGCGATAATCCTAATAAATAGATTATTGGATGAACAAGCATTTATTTCTTGATTATTGGGGTATTGGTTCTTGTTGTCTGGAAGTGATTCATATGATGCAAAAATTGGTATCATGTAATGTAGAACAATATCTATATTATAGAAACTTGCATTTGATAGTACCATATAAATCTGATCTAAATTCTCATTAATTAGCTATGTTTGACTACTTAAAGACTAATTAATGAAAGACCTTTATTCAAGAGCAGACGAATATTGCAGTTACTTTTTCAGTGGAATCTTACAGGCTCTTTTCAAACGAATCTTGCAGTGAACTATTCAGACGAATCATGCAGGCAACTTTTTCAGACCATATCTGATGAAGAACATACATTTTCACGGCTATAAGTAGATGGCATGATGAAGTAGTAATTCACAACTTCCTATCTATCTTTTATACAAACACACTATCGTTTTTTTAACACAATGGATGGAGGTTCAAGATCAAGGGGGAACAGGTCGGCGAATGTGGCTGGAACTTCACGTTCGGGAGCCTACCAACCATTGAACGACGGAGCTCGCCGGAGTACCTGGAAGGTACCGGAAACAGACGAGGAGTGGACAAACTGTGGGCGAACTGCAGCCGATTTTCCATTCACGCCTGAGGAGGAAGCAGACTGGGAGATGGCATCCGACAATTACTACTTCGATAATGGCATGAGAACCCCACCAATGTATGATTTTATGCCGACGGGTCTTCGACAAAGTCAACGAATTACTCCCGCAGTGCAAAAAGCCATTGATGAGGCGAACGCCGGTATCGAAAAGGTAAAGGGTATGTGGAACCATAACAGGGGGATTCAGCAGGGGAAAATGGAGTATCTAGCGGAGAAGAAACGAGAACTGGCCATGACTAGGGCTCACGTTCGGCAGCTGCAACGAGAGATTAAGGAAGCTGAAGAGGAACTAGAAGAACTCGAATCGGACTACATGGGAATGGAGGACGTGATCAAGGAAAAGGTTAACTTGATCACAGGACTCCAGGACGCCTTCCAGTAATAGATTTTTTTTGTTTACATGCACTGTATCCGTTTCGGTTGGGAAGATGATTTGCAATACTCTGTAACTGCAAATACTTCAGCTCCAAACACACATGAATCATCATTCGCCAAATACCCATTTTCACAATTCTTAAATGAGTCCAGTGATACCAACTTGTCAAAACCCCATTTATAAACAATTCTACCTTCTCCTATTGCCATTCACGATATCTATAAACACATTCAAATAATAATAATTTAAAACGATTTAATGAATTAGTTAATATATGATTATTATGTTAATGCGATAGGAGTGTAAAAAAAAATTGAAAAAAAATAAGAGATGTACCATAAATTAAATAATTAACTATAAGAGTATGAATTTTAAATATAAAAAATATTTTTTTATGTAGTGTATAACTGTATATGATATATATTAAAATATATAAATCCAAAAAAATTCAAGATTTGGCTCATTTCGAACGTATCGAAGAGACGATTATAATGGTGTAATTTGTTAAAATTAAAACGTATTTTTTTAACGTATTTTAGTTAATAAACGATTATATGTGTTAAATGTAAAATTAAAATAATAAAAGTAAAAGGTATAAAGTAAATTTAGTAAATAAGTATAAGGGTTGAAAGTGTAACATTTTATTTTAAATTCATCAAATTGAAAGAAAGCGGGGGTGAACAGTGGGATTCTACGCGATCGCGGTTCAATTTTTCATAAATGGTCCCTGGAATTTTTCAAAAATGGTCCCTTGCAATTGAAAAGTCACAAAAAGTACCCCATCGCGGGATGAGCCCGCGATCGCGGGATTCCATTTTTCAAAAATGGTCCCTGCAAGTTTAAAAAAGTGTCAGAAATGGTCCCTGGCCCGCGATCGCGGGCTCCCATCGCGAAAAAAGGGGTATTTTTGCAAACTGGGAGAGATTTTGGGTATTTTGGTAACACTTGGTTTGACTTAGGGTATTTTAATTAATTTCCCTAATATATAACATCACATATTCACATGCATGCATAAATATCTTGAATATCAAAAGACTCATGCATACGAGAGTTGGAAGCTTCCGGTAAGTCGCGAATCCAACTTTCGTCCGGTAAGCGTGTGATTGGTAACTCCATTTATCCGGTAAATCGCAAATAACTTACACCCGGTAAGTCACAATTTTCATCCGGATCTCTTCACGTCTGGTAAGTCCATCTTTCATCGGGTAAGTTGTGGTTGATAAGTTTTTGATTGGTAAGTTCTCGAAGCTTGATTTCGTTTGGTCCTATAATAATCAGATTTTAAATTTTTGAAACGAATTTATTTTATAAATTTGTTTTTCAAATTTAATTTTTGATTTCCTTCCGCATTTTTGATTCTTCAAAATCAACCCCGATTAACGATCATATTTTTCAGGTAACAATGTCAAAGTATTGCTTCGAACCGGCTTGTAAAGACTTGGTGAAAATGCATGAAGAGAATAAGAAGCTAGCAACTGAATTTCTCTGCAAGAAAGTCAAAGAACTGGAGGAACTGAAATTGCAAAGAATTAAAAGTTCTGAGAAGCTTGCTAAATCTGAAGAAAAGGCAACAGCATTAGAGTCTGAAAACTCTGAGCTGAAAAAGAAGCTGTCTGAATTGCCATCACAAGACGAGATAAAGGCACTTGAAAAGAAAGCACATCAAAGACTTTCTGAAAAGAATATCCAACAATCAGATGATTTGTGCAACAAGTACATCAAAGAACTAAAGGAGCTGAACTCTAAAATCTGGATTAGTTCTGAGAAGCTGGCTGAAGAAGAAGAGAAAGGTAAACTCCTCAACTGTGAAAACCTTGAGCTTAAACGCAAACTAACTTCTCTTGAAAAGACTCTTGAAAAGGAAAAGGAAAGTTTTGAAAAAGAAAGACAATTGCTTAATCAAAAGCAATCTGGGCTTTCAACCAAATCTCTTGAAGAGAAGAAGAGACTTGAACTTATGTGTTTAAAACTTTCAAAACAGATCTCCGACTTTGAAAAAGTTTTGATTTCAGAAAGAGAGAAGCTTGAACTAGAATGCCAATCTTTCTCTAAAAAGAATGGAGAACTTTCTTTGAAAATATCCGATTTGGAAAACGAATTAGACGTTCTAATCAAAGAGTCTGAGAAAGGGAAAGTTGAAGGTTTTAGGGCTAAATGTTTGACAGATGATTTTGCAAAAGAGAGAAAGATTTTTCAGTCCGAGATTACTGAACTTACAAAGAGATTATCTGGATTAGCAACCGAGATTTTGAAAGAACATATGGTTAAATCTAATTTACAAAAGAAATTTGATTTAATTCTCGAAGAACGAAATGCCTTAGAAAGCAAGATCAAAGGTGGTCAACCTTCTCATGGTTCAAGTTCATTTTCTACAATTCGTTCTTCAAAGAATTTTGTCAAATCAAATGATTTTTCAAAAGATCAGATTCGACCTTCCAATCTTTTCTATAATTCTCGTGTTGACAAATCAGATAATCAATTTTTCAAGAGAGTAAAAATGGAGTGGAGAGTTAAAGGAACCACTCCTGCTCCAAAGCCATTTGTCCCTGTTAAGAGTGAAAAGAACAACACAACTTTCCACGCTAAACCTTTTGTGAAAACTGATCGAGTTTACTCTGTTAATACACTGATCAGCTTATCTACACAGAAACTGTGTTGTTCTTATTGTGAAACAAGTGAGTTTGTCAAGAAAGATCGTGCTAACTATTGGTATGGCACTTATAGTATCCCAGGTCCTCATAGGGCATTTAACCAACAAGGATCCATCAAAAGATGGATACCAAAATTTGTCTAATCGTTTTTGCAGGAATGTCATGTGCGCTCAGTTCTGAACATTCTTTTCACATGACTACATTCAAAGGTTATGCCACATTTGAGGGGGAGTACTATGAAAGGTAAGTGAACTTCAACTGAATTCAAAGACCGTGGTAATCTATTCTGGATAACTTACTTGTGTTTGTTATTCTCCAATTTTAAATTTCGTGATTGCCATGTGTCATTTTTTCTTAACTTAGTTATTTCCATGTCTCACATAATCGTTGATTTTTCGATGGAAATACACTCGTTTGAATTCCTAGTTGCTTTCTAAGTTCGCTATTTCTTGCAAAATGATTCCATTCTTATCTGAGATAATAACTGTGACTCGTTCTTCACAATTAAACTTTCTAATCATTGTCTCATTTTTGCAAAATAATGTGTTTACTGAGTCATTCTGTTTTGCGCTTGATCTTGTTTTTCTTGAAATTCCGTTATTTCAACAATGACTTCTGAATAATTCAGTTCAGAACTCGTTTTTAAATGTTACGACTTCTGATTACTTCAGATCAGAACTCGGACTTCATTTTTATGACTTCTGATCATCTCAGATCAGGACTCATTCTTTAATGTTTTGACTTCTAAACATATTAGTTTAGAACTCGTACTTCAACTGTTTTACTAAACTGTTATACTCGTTGCATGAAAGGAGTGTTAGGTATTACATTGTTTCTATGGTCAAGCCAGAACCGGAAGGACCTACCCAAGAAACACATCCTTTATAGACAACAGTGAGGGGTCTAGCTTGATAGATGAGTTTGGAAAGAAAAGAATATGGTGAGGCTGTGACAGGACTTAAAAGAATTATTGGTCCTTACCAAACCGAGTAAGTTATCCGGGTAACCACACAAGCTATTCATTATCATTCTTTGGAGATGAATATTGAAACAGACATGGACCCAGTGGGATGCAAACTGTCCACAGTGGGAAGCGCAAGTGTACACTGGGCACTATGATCGTCACAGCAAGTAATAGTTGGTAAAATACCAGAATCGTATCCACAGGGACTGGGCAATCAAGACAATACGGTTTTCATGAGCTTCCTTTTACAAGTTTCAATTACAGAAGAAGGAATATTTTGGTTTGGTTGTCGAAATGTTATTTTAACGATTTACTTAGGATTTAAAAGAAGGAATGTAGGTTAGATTTTCCCTAGATTTTATATTAAATACCTTATCCCAAAAGTGATCCTCGTACTTGAAGTGGGCATTCTCGCTAGAAAAGCCCGGTTACAAAATACTCACACCTTTAAGTAAAAACCTCATACTCTTGGTACTTACTGTTTTGTCAATGGTAATCTCAAAATGGACCTTCTCAGGCCTCGATGGAATGTGTAGAGACAAATACTCTAAGTGTTTTAAATACACAAACTAGCTTGCCTACTACTCCAGTGGGTTGAGATTAGCTCACTGTGCCGACCTCACTTTCGCAAGTGTCATAAGAATTCTTTCGAATTCCCTAGCATCATCCAAGCTCGTGTCACTGCGTTCTACTCATTTCTGAGTTAAGAACTAGACTTTAGATCCTTACAAGTGATCGTCTTGTTCGCATCATTGGGTAATAATCGAGAGTGAATGACCAAAACAAAAAAATTTCCAAGTATAAAGATTACTCAAGCATTTTTCATAAAATCCAAGTACTTCTCCTTCCTACATCCTAAAGGATGCTTAGCCCATAATTACCGAAGTAGAGAAAACAAACGATGAGAAGATGTACATAAGTAAACTGAAAGTGACTTTGATTAAAACCGCAGTGGGGACCGAAAGTACAGCACTGCCACTAATTACTTCAAACTAACAATTACTCTAGGAATTTGAAATACAAAAAATTAAAGAACTACTGCAGTAAATTCTAGAGCTATCAACTATACTTGACTTACACTAAATGTGGTAGTTGGAGATATGAATTAAATGACACCCAACACCTCTTTATATACTAAGAGGAAAAGTTGGACCAACAAAAGATGGGTAAAATCTAGAGACTAAAGACTTGAAGTAGAAGACATAAAATTCAGCTTCCATGAGTAAACCTTCCATCCACAAGTTTGTAGCTCTTTTACCCCAAGGTCTCTTCACCTTTTCCAAAAAGTGCACTTTGTGTACCATGGGTTTTAATAAACAATTCCTTTTGCCATCTCTAAGGGAACATGTTTGTACTTTTCATCCCATGCCTATGCCATAGAGCCTTCTATTCTCCAGGATTTTGCTTCCATGCTAAGAATTGATTTTTCTTTGTTTTCTTCTTGGCTCGCCAGTGGGATCCGGAGTGGGCACTCCGCAAGTCACTGCAGAAATTTCGTGAAAAAAGCAACAAAAATCCACCAATTGATTTATCAAAACTATGGTTCACTCTTTTTGCTCATTTTTAGGAATATTACCAAGAATGGGGATTTTGAGAAGTGAAATGGCTAAAATTTGACAAAATAAAATAAAGAGTGAATTACACCGGTGGTCCCTATGCTTTATCCAAAATTTGGATTTGGTCTCTAAAGTACACTATCTACGATGGTGGTCCCTAACTTTTTGATTTACTTTCACTCATGATCCTTCTATGTTAAATATAGTAGGACCATGAGTGAAAGTAAATTAAATATACGAGGACTCTGAGTGAAAGTAAATTAAATATATGAGGACCATGAATGAAAGTAAATCAAAAACTTAGGGACCACCACTGTAGATAGTGTACTTTTGGGACCAAATCCAAAATTTAGGTAAACCATAAGGACCACCGGTGTAATTCACTCTAAAATAAAAATAAAAGGAAATAGTATCAAGCACCAAGGCCAATCCCTTTGTTCCCTTCACTGATCCCAATACCCTTGAAGGTAAACAAACCCTGATCAACTTTCTTGATCAAATGAACTACCTATGGGATACAAACCGCAACAAGGAACTGGAGAAGAAGCTGACAAAAGTTCTTAAGAACAAGATGCCCTCTGAACTCAATTTCATCTTTGCACATGTCATAAGCTGCATGACAGCAAAGACTGGTTCCACTGATCAAGCTACCAAACCCCAAGTCGCTATGGCCTACGCACTTCTCAAAGGCCTACATGTTGACTATACTCGCTTCATCTTTGAAGACCTGATGGATCGGATAGAACAGCCTGAACGTTCCATCACTGTCCCTTACCCAAGTTTCATCTCTATCGTCTTGCAAATGGCTCTCGGCCCCCTATACCCTCAAAACGGCGACTACAAACTCTCACAAGTCGGCCCCAAAATCCTAGACTTCAAACCCATCGACGGCAATGTAAGTCTCTCTACTCTTCTCTCTCTTCTCCGCCCTAATTCTTCTTCTTCTGCGGCTATCCCTACAGCGATACAACCCCCCGCTGTGACCCATGCTGCAACCACTACTTCTCTGAAAAAGAGGAAACACTCTCAATCCCCACTTGGCACCCATAAGTCCAAGAAGACCTCAACGGAGCACCCTCAGCCTTCCCAGGCTCAAGACTCCACGTTGGCCTCTTCACAGGCAACGCTGGATAGTTTCGTAGTCCACTCTACCACATCTGCTACAGCCACCCCTTCCACAACCGTTCTAGAGACCACGCTCTCTGAAACTTTCATGGATGAGAACCCAACATCCTCAGTGCCTCAAAGCGCTGCGGAGGTCGTTTCCAGGGTAACCAGCGTTGAACCTGCAACCACCCCCATCTCAGCCATTACTTCTCTTTCTTTCGTCTTTCCCAACTTCAACATTCCCCAATCGGTTATGCCGTTTACACTGACGGACACAAATGCTACAATGCTGTGAGGATTGATGCAGCAGAATACTTCAGGACCTGCTGGGTCGAGTATTCCTGTCACTACCATCTCTGAGATGGAAAATGACATGGAGTATTGGACCGGTACTAAAGACATCCACCATTTCTCTAACCCAGCAGGTATCCCAAATACTTCTTCATCCCTCTCTGAACCCCAAACTCTTGAGCTTTCCTTTGCTCATAAGTTTTTATCTTTTATAGGTCCTAATTTGGGAGACATCGAGAAGTCCCTCAAATATGTCGCTGCAAGCGTGGGTTCTCTCTCCACCAATCTCAAAGCAAACACTAACGCCATCACTGATGTTGGCGATTCGCTGAAAGACGTCTCCAACAACCTTGCATACAAGGCCACAACCGCTGATATTTCCTCTCTGCAAGGGGGAGTAAAAGAATTGACTACCTCATTCACCAACAACACCACCTCTCTAGACAATCTTCAGACCTCCATCGCTGAACTCTCCACCAACTACTCCAACCTCAGCAGCGAGGTTGGAACGCTGAAGACCAGCCTCAATGGGCTTCAAGGTGAGGTAAGCAACCTCTCGACTCAAGTCGCTACCAACAATTCTTTGCTCACCAAGATCCTAGAGAGGATGGATGCTCCAACGGTCCCTGTCTCTCACTTTTCTCAGCGTGATCAAAAACTCCTGGGATGACAGCGGACTTTGTAATTTTGGCTACATCCCGCATTCCCAACCTGGAAACCAGATTGGACACAGTGGAGATGTTAATGGCCTACACCTCCAGGCACCCTGGCCAAGAAGACAGGGGTCTTGAGGTTGATGCAGCTGCTACTATTGATGTTGATGTCACTTCTACCTCCCCCCATTCGGTGGAAGAGGGGGAGAATATTGCTGAAGACTTCCCCCGAAATGTTGAGGGGGAGGAAGAAAACCAAAAGAAAGACCCTCAGGAAGGTGATAATCCTGAGGGAACCGCTGAAAGTCCCTCTCCTTCTGAGGGGGAGCGAGGCGACGACCCTCCTCATTCCCCAGTCAACATTGTGGTAATTCTGTCTGAGGATGAGGAGGAAGACGAAGAAGATGAAGAAGACGTTGACATTAATGACGATGAACCATCATCCAAGTTTTCTCCAGATGACGACGATGATGATGATATTCCACCATTCTTCTTTCATCCTGAGGTGATCAAAGCCCCTGTTCTAAAGGGGGTTTCTGTTAAAGAACCAGGGGAGGGGGCCGCTGCAAAATCTCCTAAAAAGACGCAGCATGGCAAGAATAAAGGCCTTGTTGAAGACAACTTGGCTATACTCCTCAAAAAGCCAACTTGTCAGGTATGTTATCTTTTCTTTCCATACACTTCCTCCCTCTACCCATTCTCAATTTCTACCCTACTCCTCCTAAAACCTCTAAACACTTAGCCAATTCTTTCTCTATCTCCTTCTACCTTCAAAAGATCTAACTCATGTGATATTTTTATTTCAGCTAGTCCTCTCCCCTGCTTGAGGCTACAACTGAGGTTTCTTCACCAACACCACTGCAAATAATCCCAGCGCTCAACGTTGAAGAACAAATAATCCCAGTCTCTGTTCTGGATAAGACCTTCTCTGACTCCTCAAAGGTCAGATGAAGATGAACGAAGAAGGAAAGCAGCGATGATTCAGAAGCTCGAAAGTCAGCGACTCATTCCTGCCTATCTCAGTTGTCTGACTCCAAGGGAAATCGTTGAAGCTCTCAAGGCTGAGAAGATTCTCGCTGAACAACATAAGGCTGAGCTTACTGATAAGGCCTTTGCTATTGAACTTGCTAAACGTTCGGTACAGGATCCTCAGCTGAAGAAATTTCCTCTCAGAGTCCAGCAACAATTGCTTAAAGATGCTGGTAAGAAGAAAGAAGAGAAAAGGAATGTCAGCGATAACACCCTTGCCTTGTGCAAGAAGAAACTCCACTGCAGGATGTTACCAGCAAGAATAAAACAAGTAAAACTGAGGGGGAAAACTGTGAGAGGTACTACTATCGTCGATGTCCAGATGATCAGGGAGAACGAACTGTCAAGAACCTGCTATATCTCAAAGTTGGAAAAACTTAGACTGAATGAATGGTTGGAAATTCGGGTCACAATTCAGCGATCTCGATCAAGTTACAAGTCTTGTGTTGAAAACGCTATTAACAGGCTAATCGACCAAGTCTCCTCATGAAACGTCCAAAACCAGGACCAATTTAAAACTTAAAATTTATCAGAGTTGACCATGAATTTCATTCAAACTTTTATACATAAATGGAGAATTAACTATGAGGGTTCATATACACAGTTCGAATTATCAAAACAACCTATTAATCTAATTCTGACAACTACGATTAGATTAAACTGGTTGTCTAGGCCATTCATCAAAAGCATCCTCGTGTATGCTAACTTCTCCACTTATCCCCAAAAGTTGAATACCAAAATCACTCGTCCCTCTTCTCGTTACTTCCCTGAGCTCGTACCTGGTAAGAAATTTTAATTTGAAACAATTAGGCTTACGCCTAGTGAGAACATCAAATTTCAAATTAAAACTTTATAAGCTTTGGAAACCTATGTAAACAAAGCATATAAACAAACCTAATTTGCCACCATTCTTACCGTACACATACTCATCTTGCGATGACGGGAACATACCCGATCCCATTAATATGACTAACCATCAGTAAATCATATCATTACGTTCGAGAGCCTACTACGAATCATCATAGATTCGAGGTCGTAGCTCATGTCCAAGAAATTACAATTTACTTTATGCCTATTTCTTGGAGTGGAAGTAGAGATTACAAGTTACTTTATACCTATCTCTTACCTTCCCGTAGAAATCAGGAATTACTATTTACTTTATGCCTATTCTACGATTTCTCCTTACAATACGAAATGGGAATTACAATTTACTTTATGCCTATTCCTCATTTCCACGTAAACGGGAATTAGAATTTACTTTATGCCTATTCCACGTTTTCACGTCACACTATGAAATAGGAATTACAATTTACTTTATGCATATTCCTTATTTCACATCACCTTACGAAATGGGAATTACAATTTACTTTATGCCTATTCCACATTTCAGGTTGCCTATTCCACGTTACAAATACTACTAGTGCCTATGGATCCATTACACTTACTAGCGTATATGCATAACAACATAACCGCGCAACATCTCGTATCATATTCTCAACGCTAATAATGCGGGATAACCTATCGTATCCTTATCCTCAAATGCTCCCCTTCGGCGACTTGACACGGGGGGTTCCGCTACCCGGTTAGCGGATGGGGTCAAGGGGCAACGCCCTTGCGGGGTCTGGGGCAGCGCCCCGAGAATTTTTTTAGAAAAGCTTATTCGAATAACACATCAGAAATGGTATTCTGGACTCAAAGTCCGGAACTGTCAGGAACCGTATCTAACCAAAATCGGATTTCAATACCGGGACTCACCGAATCCGGATCCCATACCGGGTCTCACTAATTCCGAATCCCATATCGGATCTCACTAAATCCGGATCCCATACCAGATCTCACTAATTCCGGAACCAATACCGGATCTCACTAAATCCGGATCCCATACCGGATCTCACTAAATTCGGATTTCCCAAGTTCCGTATCCAATACCGGGTTTCCCAAGTTCCGGATCTTGAAACCGGGACTCCGAACTGTACATCAATTTTACTTTTAAAAGCTCGTCTACGTTCAATTTATTGGTCGATTCAATCTCCATACATATTTATCAAATCATTCAGATAGTTTGCTACCAAATATCTTACTCATTTTCAACTAAAATTATTTGGAAGAAGATGAACTCACCTGGGTTACGAACTTGAATACAGATTGCAATTCCAAAGATTCACCTTCAATCTTTTCTAGCTACTGAATTGATATCCTAATTACAATAACACATAATCATCAATTTGAAAAGGATTCTGTTGGTCCCGAAAGGCCTATACAAGTTTGTAGAAGGGGGGGGGGGGTTGAATACAAACACACTATTTTACTTTTCTAAATTGTTTATTGATAAATCATTAACAATTTACAGCTTGTTGCGGAAACAAGATTAAGGATAAACCTAAATCTAAACAAGTTGGAACACTAAGGTTTCTTGCACTAAGAAAGATAAGGAGATTACTAATAAAATCCTATCTTAAGAGAGATTTGAACTTGTCCAGAGTTAGCAAGTTACTTCAAAAAGAAGTGAGTTCATCTCTTTATATACTGCATGCATTTAATGCAATTCAGTATACACTTTACACGTGTCATCAGCGGATTGGTTGCATGTCATTGACCTTTGTTGACAACCTTAGTAGCCGCATGAATGAACAGTGTAGTATCAGAGTGGTTGTACGGTTTCAGATTTTCGGAGGTTCTTTTCTGACATTTCGTACGGTGGCGTGCAAGGGAGGTTAAGACAAAAGTACTTTGTACGGAGGACTTCATGATCAGCTTTCGTTGATTCAGCGATTATCATTTACTATTCAGCGAATGATAAAGTTCAGCGATAGCTGAAGTCTTGTACTTGATACTTCACGTTGAGTGGACAAATCTGAGTCTTCGCTGATCCGCATCAGTTCATTAGGAGACTTGTCGCTGGTTCTTTGAGCTTGATCTTCGACTTCAGCGTAGAACCTTTGTTGACGTGAATCTTGTCTTCAGGGATCATAAGTAAACAACTAACTTATCAGCGATCACCATAAGGACTGAACAGACTCAGCGATATGGTGAACAGTGTTCGCTGAATGTTTAATCTAAAAGTGCGAGAGTTCCTATCAGCAGTACTGTAAGATCTTAGTACTTATCAGCGATAGTGAAACTCTGATACATATTGTTTACTTACAATTTTCACTAAGTATTTAAGATAGGGTCATTATCAAATCACTGAGGGTTTGGATCAACAATCTCCCCCTATTTGATTATGACATAGCAACAAAGAAAATTGCTATTTAATGAAAACATAAGGATAAAAAGAACTCATAAAATATTTGTCCCTTTTACTGTTTTCTGGGATCTTTTCAGTACTGATGGAGTAAAGTACATTCGCTGAAATCTTTCTTTAAATCTTTGAATCAGGTTACAATATGAATAGGAAAGATTACAAGTACAAGCGAAATAAATTACAAGTACTGAAGGATGACTGATACAATAGAGAAAGAGGTGATTGTTGTCAGCCTTCAAAGGGTTCTTCCTTAATGAGAAGTTCATCAAGGGTTGTCTTTTCAGTTGGAATCATCCAGTCAGGAACATTTTCTCCTTTATTCTTTAGCTTTAGAGCAGCTTCAAAAATCAGGGGTTTTAGGTGTCGTGCCTGAATGTCTTTTCTGAAGTCGCACCAGTAGATGAGATCTCTGAGCTGTTCGATTGGAGTGATTGGAAGCTCAGCGATCCGTTGAAAGCATTTACGTCCGTCGTAGTCAAGAAAGAATATTCCATAAGGATTACTGATGACTTTACCAGGGACGAAAAGTTCACATGGTGGCAAAGAGATGTCAAGTGCAGATAGATCAGGATCAGGACCAAGTACTTCAGCGCGAGAGAAACCAATTCCAGTTTCATTTCGTATGACAGGACCTGAGTTTGAATCTTGACGTTTCTTCTTTGGTGAGCCCCTTTTTCTTTTCGGCTTTAGATCAGGAACAGGAGGAATATCCACACAAGAAGATATCAAATCGATCTGTCTGTTTATCAGCTTTTCGAAATGATCCTTGTACTTAGATTGTGATGGTTGGATAGCTAACCTCATCTCCAGCCATTCAGAGAGACCATACCTTTTTACAGTGTCAGCACGAAAGGTTTCAGATGAGCCATCTTCTCTGAACAGTTTGATGTCAACAATAGGTACTCCGATGGAGGTTCTTCCAGAGATGAATACCTTGTTGATCTTCGCTGGACGATATCTGAAGTGGATTTTCTCTTTACACCAGATCAGGGTGGTCTGAGAAACTTCAGCTTTCTTTTCCACGATCTTCTGGGCTTGTTCCCAAAGCTTTCGTTGGATTTGAATGGGAATACGCTTCAGCTTGGGGTCTTTGACAGATTCTTGAGTGAGCTTGATGGCGTATTCTCTGTCTTTATCTTCAGCTTCCTTCCTTTCAGCGATGAGGCGTTCAGCTCTGAGATGTTCCTGGTATTCAGCTTTTGAAATTCTGAACTTAGGAGGAACTGAAGGTAGTTGATCGCGCCTTAGAATGATTCGTTGATCCTCGAATCGCTTTATCATTTCTTCTCTCCTCTTTTGATCTTCTTCACTCAGCCTTTGAGGAACTGAGGAAGGTCTGTTTCTGTGCGAGAGAGGTTGTTCTTCTGGTTCATCAGTCTCAGAGATTAAATCTAAGACTGGGATTATGTCTTCAGTGGTAGCTGGAATTATTGGTGAAGTCGCAATAGTAGATCCTTCAGCGATATCCTCAAACAGGGGAGAGGACTAGCTGAAACGCAGCGATCTTACAAATAAGAACTGGGTAGAAGAACTTGGGTAGAAAAGATAGAAAAAAATAATGTGGATGTGTATGGTGTTTGTGGAATGGATAACTGATTGTTCAGAGATGATCAGGGAAGGAAAAAATAAGTTTAGTGTACCTGACAAATCGGCTTTGCAAGCAGGATCGCCAGATTATCATCTTCAGCGATGCCTTTGTCTTTGCTTTTCTCAGCGCCAGAGGCTGAGTGCTTTGTCTTTGTTTTTGTCTTCTCCCCTGTGGATTCGGTTATCACGATCCCTTTAAGAGCTTTTCGAGGAGCATGTTTGACGACAAAGAATTCGTCATCTTCATCATCATCATCATCATCATCGTTCCTTGGAGAGGAGGATGGTTCAGCTTCAGGGATGTCGATGTCTTCGTCTTCTTCTGCTTCGGATTCCTCAGCATCTTCTTCGAGTTGCTCCCCCTCAGATACAGAGGCGAGGTTCTCGGTTCCCTCAGGGTTTTCATCTCCCTGAGGTCCAGTAATCAGATCTTCATTACCCTCTCCCCTGATAGATTCATCATGGGAAAGGTCTTCAGCGCTCTTATTTTGATCTTCAGCGTTCTTCTCTTGTTCAGCGCTCTTCTCCCCCTCTTTCTCATGATGGGCGGGGGAGGAATGGGTAGACTCAGCATTGGTGTTGTCTCTGTCTTCTGGGCCAGAGATTTTCACACAACCTTCAAGCTTAGTTATTCTGTCTTCTAGGCCAGAAATAGCAGGCGTGATTTTCTTCAGCTCTTGGCGATCCTCTGCGGTGAATGAGTCCAAAATGGGTGTAGGGGCCGGAGCAGGAGCTGGATTGTTTGCCTTGTTCACCAGCGTCTCGATCATTGTCTTGACAGAACTAAGGTCGGTCTTCACTGAGCCCAAGTCGGTCTTGACCACTGACATATCACCTTCGAGTGTACCAACCGATTTCTTCAGCGTTGTAACCTCGCTGGAAACGGTGGAAACTGACGATTTGAGGTTGGTGTAGTCAGTGTAGATGTCGGAGAGCACTTTGGCAAAGTCGGCGAGAGTTTTATCAAGGTCTTTGATGTCATCAGAGGAGGCCTTCTTTTCCACCACAGCAGTCAGCTTCGTCAGATTCTCTCCAGCGTTTGTTACAGCTGTAGAGTTATTTGATAGACCGGTGGTGAGATCTGTAAGTTTCATCTCCATGGACTTCAGAGACTGGTTGATGTCTCCCAAATAAGGACCTGTAACATATAAGTACTTGTGAACAAAGGAAAGCTCAGAAGTTTCAGGTTTAGTTACAGTGTTTAAGGTGGGATCTGTACCTGCAGGAGCGTTGACGAACTCATCAAAGTTTCGAGTCCCTCCATAGTGTTCCATATCTCCCTCAAAAGTTCCGTGGGGGATGGAGATCTCTGCAGGTCCTTTCTTCGTCATTCGCTGAGAAGCTTCAACGGCTTCTTGAATGATGGCATCTCCAGTTTTAACTGGAGGAGTGTCCAAAGAAATAGAGGGAGGATCGAAGGATAAGAATTGGGGTTGGGTTTCAAGTTCAGCGTTGGATTCGCTGAGAAATACTTCATCAGTCTTTTGAGAGACTGAAGAAGGTTGGGTAGATTCCAAAGTTCTAACCTCGGCGTTTAAAGACGCTGAAGTAGGTTTAGAAGGGATGGCTTGAATTGGTGTGGCAGAGCGTACCACGGAACTTTCCTTCAGCTCTTCAGAATAAGCTGAGGAGTCTTCAACATGGAATTGCTGGGGTTGCTCCTTGGTTTTCTTGATCCTTTTGGAATCAAGAGGGGTAAGAGATTGTTTCCTTTTCTTAGAAGGAATGGATTTTGTGGCCTGGGAATCAGCGAGGGGTATTGTCGCTGAAGGAGCCACAGAAAGCGGAGAATTAAGTAGAGTGAGAAGGGTAGAGAGACGTACCTCGTTGGCGACAGGCTTGAAGTCGAAAACTTTAGGGCCAATCTGAGAGAGTTTCAGATCACCCTCTTCAGGATAGCTGTCCTTCAGGCCATATTGAAAGATGGCGCTGATGAATCGTGGGTAAGGAACCCATGCTGGTCGGTCAGCGGCAGAATCAACACGTTGAATGAGGTCTTCATAGATGATGGAGGCCCAGTCAATGTTGAGACCTTTCAGCAGTGCGTAACCCATGGCCTGCTGAGGTTGAGCGGCTTGATCAGAAGATCCGGATTTCGCTGTCATGCAGCTGATCAGGTGAGCGAAGATGAAGTTCATCTCGCTGGGCATCTTGGATTTCTTTATCAGCGTCAGCTTCTTCTCAGGTAGCTTGTCTCTTCCAGTCTCCCAGATGTAACCCATCGCATCAAGGAAAGCAATGATTTCTTCCCTGTCAGCGTGCTTCTTGTGGTCAGGTAATGGAATGAAAGGATTTTCTGAGGTAGCGTTATGGAATTTCAGAGCTTTGCGGATTATTGCGGGGGTTATCTTGATGGTGCCATACTCAGTATCGCTGAGTATGCAGTCGATGGTTTTAGATGGATCTTTGGCGGAGGGTAGGTCGGTGTGTCTGGCAGAGTACCAGAATTGGGATAATAGACGCTGACTGGCAGGAGGTGTGATTGTCAGTGCTGTGTAGATGGGGCTATTCTTCAAAAGATTTACAGCGTCGTCTAGATGGGATACCTGCTTCCGAGGAGGAAACTCGAGAAGCGCTGAGAGGTTGTTTGCCTTTGTCCAGTCTAGTTGATCCAGCTCAAACTTAACCTGAGGAGCTTTGGTGATTTCCAGTTCCTCAGAATCAGCGGAGATGGACTCAGCGGTAACATTCAGCTTTGAAGTTGCCATTTCACTGTATTATCAGTTCAACCAAAGATGTTAACAAATAAGAATTATCTTAATGTGGAAAGAA
Source organism: Saussurea involucrata (assembly GCA_033807775.1). Lineage (NCBI taxonomy): Eukaryota > Viridiplantae > Streptophyta > Magnoliopsida > Asterales > Asteraceae > Saussurea > Saussurea involucrata. Next base: position 36,370,401 of record CM066323.1, read on the forward strand.
AATTTCCATTAAGATTTTTCGAATTTTGTCCATTTCATTCAGACAAAAAAGTCTTAATGAAGATTAGGGTTATTCTTGTTTTTAAAAAAAAAACGAATATAACACCCATAAGCCTTGTATTCCAGTTTCTTAATAAAAATGGATACGAAAGAAGAACAAGTTTAAGATTTTAGATTTAAAACTTGAAGAACAACCATGAAATGGTTGTGTTTATAAAACCATGAAAGAAAATGATTTTATTTTTGAGTTCTTTTGTTTGATCTTGTGTAAAACAATGATAAGATCGAAAACAAGTTATTCGCATTTGATAATAGATAAGAACATATTAACCTTGAGTTTGATGAAGAAGATGATGAACAGTTCTTGAAGATTGAGAGCACAAAATGCAACAGTGTTCTTTTCTTGCGGAGAAAGATTGATTCGCGTAAAAGACAAATATAAACTTTGAGAGTGTTTATATAGGAAGAGAGTAGAGAGAGAAAAACTTGAGCGGGAAAGTTTTTCATCATGACACGGACACGTGTTTGCATTTGATTGGATAGACAACGAAACGTGCAAACGTGTGTCAGAAAAAGAGCGTGCCTGGTGTTATCCGTTGCAATGACGTCACAACTGTCCTTTCACATTCTTTCGTTGTCTCTGAGGTTTTGAAAGAAAAACTCAGGGACTCTTTGGAAAATATGAAGCACTGAATAGAAATATCAGTGAGGGTTTTAAGAAATTTCAAAATATCGCTGTTAAGGAAGAGATATTCAGCGATGTAAGAATTTGAAATCTTGCATTTTCATGCGTTTTGTCAGAGAGAGAAAACATACCTTGATATCAGTTTAACCAAATTTATTCAGAGAGAAGATGATGAAATGGATTGTACAAGTTTATTTTATCCGAGAGCCTATACAAGAATGTATAAACGTATCGCTGATTAAATGTGAACCGCTGAAGATTTATCCTTCAAAGTTCAGCATTCCAAGCTCGCTGATGAGAAAGTTGAATCTTGTCTCATCAAGAGGTTTGGTAAACAAATCAGCTAACTGATAATCAGTTGGGATAAAATGAAGTTCTATATCACCATTCATCACATGATCTCTGATAAAATGATATCTGATTTCTATGTGTTTTGTCTTTGAGTGTAGCACTGGATTGTTCGCTATAGCGATGGCACTTGTGCTGTCGCAATAGATTGGAATTTTGGAGAGCTGAAGATCATAGTCTAGTAGTTGATTTCTCATCCACAAGACTTGAGAACAGCAGCTTCCAGCGGCTACATACTCAGCTTCAGCTGTGGAAGTGGACACTGAGTTTTGCTTCTTACTTGTCCAACTTACCAGCTTTCCACCCAGGAGCTGACATCCTCCTGTGGTGCTTTTCCTATCCATTTTGCAACCTGCAAAATCACTGTCTGAATAGGCGGTTAGATCGAATCCTGAATCTTTGGGATACCAAAGACCTAGATTCGCTGTACCCTTAAGATATCGAAAGATTCGCTTTACAGCTTTCATATGGGATATCTTAGGTTCAGCTTGATATCGTGCGCACAGACATGTTGCAAACATAATATCGGGTCGGCTAGCTGTAAGATACAGTAGTGAGCCGATCATTCCACGGTACAGCGTGACATTGACAGGAACACCCTTTGTGTCCTTATCAAGTATCAGCGGTGGTGCCATAGGGGTTTTCATAGCTGAACTTTCAGTTAAGTCGAATTTCTTCAGCATATCTTTAACATACTTTCCCTGATTTATAAAAGTTCCTTTTTCAGTTTGCTTAATCTGAAGACCAAGGAAATATGTTAGTTCACCCATCATACTCATTTTATACTCATCTTTCATTCTATCAGCGAAACGAGTACAAAGCTCAGGGTTAGTAGAACCAAATATAATGTCATCAACATATATTTGAACTAAAATGATATGACCTTTTATTTTTCTAAAAAACAAAGTTTTGTCAATCTTACCTCTCTCAAATTTTTCAAGGTGGAGATAAGTAGAAAGAGTGTCATACCATGCACGAGGAGCTTGCTTCAAGCCATAAAGTGCCTTATCCAGCTTATAAACATAACCTGGACGCTTAGGATCTGAGAATCCTGGAGGTTGTTCCACATAAACTTCTTCATTCAGCTTTCCATTTAGAAACGCTGACTTAACATCCATTTGATGTACAGTGAAGTTTTTGTGTACTGCATATGCTAAGAAAAGACGAATAGATTCAAGTCTTGCTACTGGAGCAAAGGTTTCGTCATAATCTATGCCTTCCTCTTGTCTGTATCCCTGAGCAACAAGACGAGCTTTGTTGCGAGTTACAGTACCATGTTCGTCCAACTTGTTTCGATAGACCCACTTAGTGCCTATCACTGTTTTGTCAGTTGGTCTTCGAACAAGTTTCCAAACTTTGTTTCTTTCGAATTCAGTCAGCTCTTCTTGCATAGCGCTGACCCAGTTTGGATCTCTGAGGGCATCATCTATTTTCTTTGGTTCAGTTAGAGAAATAAAGTTAACAAATAAACAAATATTACCTGCACTTCTACGAGTCTGAATACCAGCGTTGGGATCACCAAGAATTTGATCGATTGGGTGATTTACAGTCCATCGCTGAGCCGGAGCATGCGTCGCTGACTCAGTCTGAACTGGAGAAACTGAAGATGAGGCTTCAGCTACTTCTGGATTATCAGCTAAGAGAGGAATGCTTGCATTTGTCACTTCATTAACTGATTGCTGAGAAATAGATGGAATTTCTGAGACATTTGGATCAACTGCGGGTATAGTGTTTATAGGAACAGCTGAGACCCAAGATGTTTCAGCTTCACTATTCTGCATATTGGGAATGATAGTAGGACCATCATTTTCAGTTGTATGAGCATGAGTAGTGGGAACATCTTCTGAATCACCAAGATGAGAAAACATCCATTGATTCAGTTCTTCTGTATCAGCGTTCGGTTTAGAGTTCGCTGAACGGGATTCGTCAAACGTGACGTGAATAGTTTCTTCTACAGTTTGTCTTCTTCGGTTGAAGACTCTGAAAGCTTTGGAAACTGAGGAGTATCCAAGAAAGATTCCATCATCAGCTTTAGGATCAAATTTTCCAAGGGCATCTCTGTTGTTCAGTATGTAACACTGACAACCAAAGATGTGAAGAAAGCTGATTGAGGGCTTTCTCCCATGAAAAAGTTCATAGGCTGTCTTTTTTAATCTTTTGACTATCAGCGACCTGTTTTGCGTGAAACAAGTCGTGTTGACAGCTTCTGCCCAAAACTGAGTAGGCAGGTGAGAATCGCTGAGCATTGAACGTGCAGCTTCAATAATTGTTCTATTTCTTCTTTCAGCGACTCCGTTTTGTTGTGGTGTTCTCACTGACGAAAAGTTGTGAGAAATACCCTTGCTCTCAAGGAAGGAATCAAGAGAACTGTTTTTGAATTCAGTTCCATGATCACTCCTTATTGAGCGAACAGTCAAATTGTTCAGAGTTTCCATCTTCCGAACAAAGGTGATGAGTTCTTCAGGGGTGTCACTCTTAGAACGGAGAAACATTACCCATGTGTAACGAGAGAATTCATCAACTATGACCAGCGTATATTTCTTTCCAGCGATGGATTGTTTGTTAACGGGGCCAAACAAATCCATATGGAGTAGTTGAAGAGGAGATGACACTGAGGAAACTTGCTTTGACTTAAAGCTTGCCTTGGTCTGCTTCCCTTTTTCACACGCTGAACATAAGGATTCTTTGGCGTATGAATGTTGAGGTAGACCAGTGACTAACTCTTTGGATGAAAGAGTATTCAGTGTCTTGAAGTTGAGATGTGAGAGCCTCTTGTGCCATAGCCAGTTGACATCAGAAGATGCCTTTGAGAAGAAACAGGAGTTTTCAGTGGTTGTTGAGTCCATGTTTATAACGTAAACATTTTCCAAACGATAACCGCTGAGAGCTATCTTCTCCTTTTTGTCAGAGACAAAGCAGGATTCCTTAGTGAAAATCACTTTGTTATCCATGTCGCAAAGCTGACTGATGCTCAGAAGATTATGCTTCAGCCCTTCAACATATGCGACTCTTCTGAAGGATGTTGTACCATTTGAAAGTACACCATACCCTCGGGTGTGTCCTTTTCCATTTCCACCGAAAGTCATAGAGGGACCCTTCTCTTCCTTGTATTCAGCGAGCAGGCTTTTCTTTCCAGTCATGTGTCTAGAGCATCCGCTATCGAGATACCAGATACCCTTCTTAACCTGCAATACAAAGGAAGATTAGTTTTGCTTGGGTACCCACTTCGCCATGTATACGCGTTTGTCAGTGGAAGAGGTTGGAATGGGTTCAGCAGTCTTCGCAGCATTTGAAGATTCAGCTTTGTCTTTCTTCACTTTGGTCAATTTCTTGACCTCAGAGGTAGGAGTCACCTTGACCTGAATTGCAACTGGTTTGGTCTTCTTGGGTGCTATCTTCACCTTAGCTATCTTATCAGCTTTGGTGGCTGTGGGACACTTACTTGCAATATGATCGGTAAGTCCACAGTGATAACATTTCCTATAACTAAAATTAGTTCTAGGACCACTTGAGTGCTGAGCTTTTAATTTGGAATTAGAAGTGCCAGCACCAAGTACACTATTGGTATTTGAAATAGGACGAACATTCAGTTCTTCAGATTTCTTACCAAGGACATCTACTCTGAGTCTAGGAGTAGGTCGCTGAACTGATCCAGAGGTCTGATTTCTAGAACCAGATGAATGAATCACTAAGGCTTTAGAAGCATTCAGCTTAGGTACTAATGTACCCTTCTGAGGATTTTGATAAATAACAATTCCTTTACCTTTGTCTTTAGAGACAGAGGTAGGTTTTGAATAAACCATTTTCTCCTTACCTTTTGAGGTAGGAGTTTCCTCAGGGATTGGTGTAACCGACGAGGAGTAGAGTACTGAGATGAAGAAGTGTCAGCTATTGAGGATACGAACGTTCCAAATTTAAGCATTGAACGTTCAGTGGTTGGTATTGGAGTATCATATTTATAACCCAGACCACGTTTATCACTCAGAGGAATCTGAGCCTTAATTATCTCAGTGATCTTTGTTGAAGAATTACACCATCCTTCAACAGTAGCTTGTTCAGCTTTTAATGCAGCGATAGCTTCCGCTCGTTCGATTTTGACTAGCTGATTTAAATGGACTTGATCTTTAAAATCTTCTTCAAATTTAGAAAGCTTTTCTATTTGAAGGTGGCAGTTTTTAAGCTTTTCAGCGAGATCAAGATTTTGGTTTTCAACCACAGCTTTGCCGTTCATGGCTTCGTATAAACTTCTAGTCAGCAGTTCGATTTTACGGAGACTATCAGCTTCATCAATATTTACAATATTGGTAAAGAAGGAAGGTGATACCTGAATGGCAGATGTTGAAGTGGAGGGAATGTCTGAACTTTCTTCCTCTTCTTCAATCTTGGCCATGAGACATTGATTTGCTTCATTATCTTCAGAATCAGATGATGAGGCTTCTTCATCAGAAGCAGCCCAATCATAGTCAGCCATCAGGCCTTTTCCTTTCTTCTTAAAGCTTTTCAGCTTTGCATACTTCTCCTTCAGCTTTGAGTATTTGTCGTCTTTATTCCTTGGAACAAAGGATTTCTTTGTAAAAGCTGAAGGTCTCATGATTTTCTTTGACCTGCACTCGTTAGCGAAATGACCTGTCTTTTCGCAGTTGAAACAAGTAGCAGTAGCCTTATCAACAAAAGCTGATGACTTAGGCTTGTCAGCTATAGAAAGAGTTTTGTTCTTTCTAAACATTTTCTTCTTGGCGAATCTCCTGAACTTTTTAGTTAGGAGAGCCAAGGATTCATCATCATCTGAAGAATCAGAATCTGATGACCTTTCAGAGTTACTTTCTAACTCAGTGATAGTGACCACGGGTCGCTGAGTAGAAGGTTCCTCTGAGATTAAAGCAACAGGGGTGCTTTTGGAATCTTTTACAAGATTCTTCTTAAGATGGCTAGATTGCTCATGATTCAGCAATGTGCCATATAAGGTAGCAAGTGTCATTGATCTTAGATCTTTCGACAGCTTGAGACACATGGAATAATTGTCCCAGCTTTCAGGTAAACATTCTAAAAACTTTGTCAGCACTTCAAAGTTAGAATATTCCTTACCAACCGTTTTTAGATCTATAATTAAGCAATTAAAACGTTGATGTACTTCAGAGAGAGTTTCATTCTTACCAGAGATGAAGCTTTCGTATTGTCTTACCAGGTTGATCTTTCTTGAATCCTGGACTTCAGACGTTCCTTCATACTGAACACATATTGTGTCCCACATGACTTTTGAGGATTTCAGGTTCATGACGGAATGGTAGACTTCGTCAGGAAGGGCCATGGATAGTATGGATCTGGCTTTTGTATCTATAGCCACTTTCTTCTTGTCTTCATCGGTCCAATGATGGATTTCCTTTGGAATCAGCCTTTCTGGAATAGCAGCTCTAGTTGCAGTGGCTGGAACTGCAGGATCAATTGTTACAGGGATGTGTGGGCCGTTTTCCAGATAGTAAGGTATAGTAGGGTCTACACCTTCTAAGAAGAGTGTCATCCTATTTTTCCATAAGTTGAAGTTATCTCTGGAAAATCTAGGGGGTTTTGCAAGAGAACCATTGTCTATATAGTGAGTGTTTGTGTTTGTGTTGGCCATTTTCAGATAATAGCTAGGAAGAGAAATATCTTAGATTAGATCTTGTTTATGAGATTAAACAAATCCGCTCTGATACCACGTGTTGGTCCCGAAAGGCCTATACAAGTTTGTAGAAGGGGGGGGGGGGGGGGGGGTTGAATACAAACACACTATTTTACTTTTCTAAATTGTTTATTGATAAATCATTAACAATTTACAGCTTGTTGCGGAAACAAGATTAAGGATAAACCTAAATCTAAACAAGTTGGAACACTAAGGTTTCTTGCACTAAGAAAGATAAGGAGATTACTAATAAAATCCTATCTTAAGAGAGATTTGAACTTGTCCAGAGTTAGCAAGTTACTTCAAAAAGAAGTGAGTTCATCTCTTTATATACTGCATGCATTTAATGCAATTCAGTATACACTTTACACGTGTCATCAGCGGATTGGTTGCATGTCATTGACCTTTGTTGACAACCTTAGTAGCCGCATGAATGAACAGTGTAGTATCAGAGTGGTTGTACGGTTTCAGATTTTCGGAGGTTCTTTTCTGACATTTCGTACGGTGGCGTGCAAGGGAGGTTAAGACAAAAGTACTTTGTACGGAGGACTTCATGATCAGCTTTCGTTGATTCAGCGATTATCATTTACTATTCAGCGAATGATAAAGTTCAGCGATAGCTGAAGTCTTGTACTTGATACTTCACGTTGAGTGGACAAATCTGAGTCTTCGCTGATCCGCATCAGTTCATTAGGAGACTTGTCGCTGGTTCTTTGAGCTTGATCTTCGACTTCAGCGTAGAACCTTTGTTGACGTGAATCTTGTCTTCAGGGATCATAAGTAAACAACTAACTTATCAGCGATCACCATAAGGACTGAACAGACTCAGCGATATGGTGAACAGTGTTCGCTGAATGTTTAATCTAAAAGTGCGAGAGTTCCTATCAGCAGTACTGTAAGATCTTAGTACTTATCAGCGATAGTGAAACTCTGATACATATTGTTTACTTACAATTTTCACTAAGTATTTAAGATAGGGTCATTATCAAATCACTGAGGGTTTGGATCAACAGATTCATCGAACACACCATGAATTCCTTACCAAATGAAATTAGCTTGCTTACTTCTTCTTCTCTCCCTGTTTCTTTCTTCTGGAACAGACTTCACCACAAGGAAATTGAGATAAATCTCAATTCCTCAGCCGACTCAGAGGTTTATACCTCAATTCCATTAAATTACCAATTACCCCTTAATTATAGCCAATTAACAAAACTAACCTCAAAGTTTCACCATTTCACAAAATAGGTATTAAACTTTGACCAAATATACATTTAACCCTTCAACATATAAATCGTACATTTAGTCTAAATCTTAGGATAAATTACAATTCGACCCCATTCATATTAAATAAAATATAATGGAAAATTCGAGATGTTACACCTCAGTTGTTGATCTGCCCATTCCAGCCATCAAACCAAAACGAACCGCTCCGAAGAAAAAGCCTCTGCCATCTGCAGGCCCTGCTATACGGAACGAGACTGGTATTGACTTTTCTCATGAAGTTGTACTTGGTCCAGATGCTGATCTTTCAGGACTAGACATCTCTCTGCCTCCTGTTGAAGATTTTGAAGATGGAAAGGTAGTCAGTAATCCTTATGGCGTATTCTTTCTTGACTACTATGGTCGCCAATGCTTTCAAATAATATCTGAGTTACCCATCGCTCCTATCGAACAACTCATAGATCTTTTGTATTGGTGTGATCGCTCATTCCTTGGAAGATTCATCAAGCCCCAGATCTACCATGAAGCCAAACGAAGACAAGATCAGGGAGTAACGATCCCTGGTTGGATGATTCCAAAGACTGACACCCTTGGTGAACTTCTCTTCAAGGGAGAACCTGAATAGCTGATAGAATCACCTTTTGTATTCTTCTATTTTATCAGCTTGTAACTTCTTGTACTTGTAATTATTTTTCACTGTACTTGTAATTTTTTCAACGTCCCTTGTAATCTTGTATTTACGAAGTATTGAAAAATTTCAGTGAAGTACTTTACTCCATCAGTACTAGAAAAGATCCCTGAAAACAGTAAATGGGACACGTATTTATGAGTCCTTTTTATCCTTATGTTTTTAACTTAGCAATTTTCTTTTATTGCTATGTCATCATCAAACAGGGGGGGATTGTTGGTCCAAACCCTTCAGTGATTTGATAATGACTCTTAAAACTACTTAGTGAAAATTGTAAGTAAACAATATGAATCAGTGTTTCACCATCTAAGAAAATATACTAAGTCTGTTTAGTATCGTTGATGGAAAACACATGCTTTAATTTATACTTCAGCAATGCATGTACATCAGTGAGCCCTGAGCATGTTCAGCCTCACTGATGATCGCTGAAAGTTCATCTTGTAATTGTTTGCTTATGATCCCTGAAGACAAGACTCGCGACAACTGAGTTCAAAGCTGAAATCGAAGACCAAGCTGAAGAACGAGTGACTAAGTCTACTAGTGACCTGATGCGGATATCAGCGAAGACAAGACGTCCATTTCACGCGAAGTTTCAAGTAGAAGACTTCAGCGAGAGATGAACTTTATCATTCGCTGATAAAGGTACATTCAGCATTCGCTGATCATGAAGCTTATTCTACAAGTTACTTTTGTCTTATCTCCTTGCACGCCTCGTACGATTTGTCAGAAGGACATCCCTTGTCCAGGATCGTACAAACCACTCTACAACTACACTGTTCATCATGCGACCAAAAGGGATGTTTGCTAAAGTCAAATTCAGGCAACCAACCAGACGCTGCCACATGTAAAGTTGTACTGACTTGCATTAAATGCATGCAGTATAAACAGGAAACCCTACTTCATTTTGAAGAAGCGGCTTCCTTCGCTGAAATACTTTGTGCAAGAAAACTCTCTAGTTTTCTTATCCTCTCTCTTTTCTTAGTGCAAGATATATGTGTGTTTCTAATAGTTTGTTTAGATTAGGTTTTTAACTTGATCTTATTCCGCAACAAACTGTAAATTGTTTGATATATATCAATAAATAATTTTAAAGATAAAAATATGTGTTTGTATTCAACCCCCCCCCCTACAAACTTGTATAACCCTTCGGGACCAACATGTTCTTTGGGGCCTGGAGCTGAAAAATGGGGGGTTTTGTCCTAAACTTAATCTTTTAGATCATGGGGTGTAAAATTCTTTGCTGGTTGAAGGAGGATAGAAGTGATAGAGGTGCTGATACTGCTTGGAAGTGTTCAAAAAGTTGGTGGGTGAATTCTGATGAGAGAAATGAAAGAGAGAGAAATAATCTGCTTTTGAGATCCTATGGGGTGGGTTCCTTTTGGGGGTGCTTTGGACAATTCATTGGAAACACATGGGTACTTATGGGGGGTGAGAATTTGTTTCTCCTTTTGATTTGTATTTCTTGCAGGTACTGGTGTCGTTCCTGTAATGGCATTTGGGAAGGGGTGTTTTCTGTTGGGATGATGATATAAGGAGGGAAGGGGTAGAGGAGATAAGCATCTTGAATTTGCTTTGGAGTGATAAGGAGGCTCATTTGGAGGTTCGAATGGTTGTTAAGGGGCATTTTCCCTTTGTGCATAGTAGTAATTGGATTGGTGAGGTTGTGGATGTGAATAGGGAGGGGAGTATAGAATTTTTCCTTGGTGTCACTAAGACTTTTAGGGGACAACTTTTTGGTTCTCTTTTAGTCTTAGTTTCTTTTCATAGGAATTGGTATTTTGTGAGGCTGGATAGTATTTTTGAGGGGCATGTTTATACTATTTTTGGCTCCCTCATGTTACTATATCTTTTTTGGGATGTGAATGCAGAGTCTGGTGGCTTGACAGGATCTGGATGCTTGGTGGAGTTCCCTGGGAATGATTGGCCCTGGGATGTGATTCATTTCTGCTCATGGGTGTTATACTTGGTTTTATTGTGGGTGTGTGTGTTATTGCCCTCCCCCCTTCTTTGGTCTCTTGGTAATACATGGGGGTGGCTGGTCATTGATCCTGCCTCCTTGTTATTGCCTGTTCCATGCTTTCTTAGCAAAGTGATGCATAAATCATTGATCACTAATCTGATCTATGCATTTACTTATATGGAACTTTCTGTGTTTTCTAGGTATGCACCCTGGTTTTTATTCTTTGGCTGAGTTATAAGGTGGTCTGGTACTTGGGTTTTTCCTTATTGGCCCAACCTTTGCTTCTTATCTCTTTTTTTTATCTGATTACTTTGGTTTCTAATTTCTTCTGGTTAGATGGTGGTATCGGTTCATTGGCCTCTTGTCAGAAAATGTATAATTTTTTGGTTACTCTTGTGCTAAGGAGTAACATGTGGTATAAGGGAGCTTAATTAAGAATGAGGACAGTTTATGGGTTTGCTTGAAGATTTTGTCCCCTCATGATTTGTTGCCTTGGATGGAGTGGAGTGGTGGGCTTAATGGATTAAACGCTGCTGATAGGGATGTGCTTTACAATTTTGGTGTTGTAAGAGCTTTGTCTACAACTTAGGTTTGGCCTCTTTTTCTTAATATTCATAAACTTTCCTTCTAGCCGTGACATCCACCCTTGGGTAGTCAATTTTTGATCCTTTTCTCCTTTCTTGGTCTCAAGACTCATACCTTTAGAAAATTAACCTTGTTAATCCTTTCCTTACAACTTTGGGGCATTTTTTGGGATACTTACTGGACTAGTTAATTTTTGATAGGATTTACATTGATTCTGAGCAAAAATGATGAAGGGGATGATACGAACAGGAAGGGGATTTTTTATCTTTGGATTACGTGGGTGGATTCTAATGTGGATGAACTTCAGTCTTCGTTTTGGGCTATTAATAATTGGGTCTGCTTGGAAGATTTGGATTGGGAGTGGTTATTTTTTTATTTGACCTCTTCCTTGGGCAGAAATGATTGTTGGAATGTGAATTACCCGCTGGTCTGCTGGGCTTCTCATTCTTGGAAGTGGGCCACTTGGACGAAGTTTGTTCCTGGGCCTTTTGAGGATCATCTTTGGTTGTCCCTGAATTGCCTTTGGGTTGATGCCACTGTAGGTTGTGATTTGAAGATGATGAAGTTGAAGATTAATTTGGACCAGCCTATGGTGTATTTTGGGCTTTGGATTTTTGGTAGTTGAGTTTGACTTTGGATTCCTTGTTTAGTTTTTAGAGTAATAATTCTTTAGCTCCTTCCCAAACATATCCTTAACATGCATTTTGTATCCCTTGGGGAATGCCCCTCGTAAGTTGTCCTTTTTATTGCTTTTTTGAATAAATTTTTCCTAGGGTTTCGTCCCTTTTCCCAAAAAAGAGTCCAGATCTCTTCTTACCTTCTCATATTAACTCTTCATCTCACACGATCCTTCGTCTCAAATACAAAATGTATATATATAAGGAGGTTCAGATGAGAACATCGACCAAATAAGAGAACACGAAAGAGGCCAAATCACGTACAAAATCACATGTGATTTTACATGTACAGGCGATGTGGCCGCGATCTCGTGAATCACGTGTGATTCAACCGTTTTCTTAATTGGCTATTGTTTATGTATGAATATCTCTCTCTCTCTCTCTATATATATATATATAGGCATGAGATCATGTTAGAAGTGTCATTTTTTGTGAGAATTACTTTTAAACCGTGATCATTTTTAATCAAATACCATCACATGAATTGCGGCTTAAAAGGAAATTGATCTGGTACATCTCGATGCACCTCACCCTAATGTTCGTCTATTTCTCATCCAACAATTGATAACCACTTCTCACCAAATTAGACACTTCTGACCGAAACCCAACCATATATATATGTACATGTGTATATATAGGGTAGGTTTGAGGAAAAACCTAAAAAGGGAAGTATTGTGTATATGAAGGGAAATAAAGGTTCATGTTTTTCTGTGACCACTATCCCAGACTAAAAAATCACCAGTAAACTCTATTGCAACATGAGTGACCTACAATGGCATATGCCACCACTTCATGGTTTTGTGGTTACATTCCTAAAATGTGCCACCATATTAATGTTTAGTTAGTGTAAACAAATTGAAAGAAACGATAATAAAAAGCACCACATTAAGTTGAGTTTCATGTAATAAGAATAATGAGGCATTTGCATCTCATTTCTCCACTGGCTTTGGCTTCCTTAACTAACAACAGAATTGTGATCTTCATTTTTAGCTCAAAAACAACCAACTTAACTTGCAGCCTTTTCTTTCTTAACATTTAAAGAACGATTCCCTTCGAGAAACATTCCCATTTCTGTCTTTATAACATGGAAAAGCGGCCTGCCACTGTTTGGCTTTGACCTGCGCCTTTTTCTGGTTCATGTACAATGTGTGTGTGTGTGTGTATCAGTGTGTGTGTATGGCTGAGTTATGAAGCTCCAAAAGATCCCAACAGTTTCTACGATACTTTTAGCAAAACTGTAATTCGGCGAATCTGCATAAAGTTTGGAGTGTCGTGAGTGTACAGAAGAAGAATAGAGGCCAGGTTATGTGATTCAAAGAACCAGTTGCTGAAGCTGCAAAAACACAAGGAAAAAAACATTAGAATCCATCAAATTATACACAAGTCACAACTCAAATCTATATCTATACTTGTTTATGTGTCTAGGGGCAGGTTCAAAATGAAAACCATAAATAATTTGAGAGCCAGGAAACTAACTATTATGAACATTCATAATGAATAATTGCGATACATATTCATGATGAATATCATTAATAACGGATATACATGATATTCATGATGAATAATATTCATGGATATTAACATCATAGCACCGTAAGTTTCGAGATGAAGATTCCTATTTTAGGAAACACCCACAACCATAAATTACTTGAAATAAATAGCGCAAGAAAGATCAAAAGAAGTAACTTACAAGACAAGGATGGTGAGACCGAAACTGGTGGAGCCACTGAACCGTTCTGATCCCCTTCTTCTTGGCCAGGATGCGAACCATAGGACACAGCCGGTAAAGGAGGATAATCTGGGGGCATTTCTGACCTTGGATACACGCGTGGCGGACTAATAGCACGCCGAGGTGCAGAAGGAAGAGAATTTGGGACAGGAACATTCATTGGTGGGGCGGCATGCAAGCTATGGGACCCGCCACAAGAACGGTCCAGTGGGGCATTTGGAACAGGAGGTAAAGATTGATGATGCCCATACTGGGGGCTTGGTGAAGAAAAAACCGGAGATGGCGAAATAGAGGGCTGTGCATAATCGTTCAGCACTGGAGATGGAGCTGGAGAAGGGGAAGGTGCATCGAGGGTATGATAGAGGTAAGAAGATAAACTGATTTCCTTAACTTTACCAAAAACAGAGTGATCGAGGCCAAGATTTCTTGCAGGCGGCGATCCTGTTATTGTTTGGGCCAATTGCTTTAATCTTAGCGGCACAAGGTTCCCTAGGTTCGACACAATTGATGCCTGGACTGTAACCGGGGGGTCTCTTGTTGAACCCACTTTGTTTGTTACTTGCATATATACACTCTGGGAACACAAATATAAAATAAAAAAACAGATTAACGTAGTTTTGGGACAACAAAAGTTGGTCCAAACCTATGTTGCAAGGATATTGGTGTGTGGATTACCAAACCAAAATTATTTAGAACTCATACATTTCATATTACACACACACATATATATATATACATGTTGAGGGAGGTTCAGGGGAAAACCTCAAAAAAATGGAAAACCTGACCCTATATATATATATATATATAAAATTGGGAGGTTCAAAGAAGGCTAAATATTGTGAGAAGGCAAGAAGGGAAGGTAGCATGATACACACTGGGCTTCATGGGTCTAAACTTCTGGAAAATTTTGAAGTAAAATTTATGCAATTTAGCCTATAAATCAAGAAATTGCATATCTGGATTACCTATATAAATCAAGAAATTGCAAACAAACACACCAACTGATAACGCCAAATAAATTGAAAGTCGGGAAAAAGTTGTACCTCATAAGGCATTAGGTGCAATCCTGTTTTTAGCTGTTCCTTCAACTCAACAAAGTTTTCTTCGATTTCACGCAGAGAATTAGGGAGGGTAAAATTGAAGAGGGATTGTGGTAGCATCCAAAAGGATGCAGATTGCTTAGGGATAGCTGTGATCCCACCAGGGAACTTGAGAATCTCAAACGAAGATGGCCGTCCGAAAATGGATGTTGTCAATGTCAAGTTGGAACGTTGGTTGAACAGCTCAATTAAAGATGATCTTATCACACTTAAAGATACGGAATTTATTGACGAGTTCATGGGATCAGAAAGAACGCCAAACACCACGTGGGTCCAGATAGATGCACTTGCTTTGTGCATAGATAAGATAGCAACCTGTAAATCATAGGGAACGTTTAGGATCATCTTCCTTCATAGGTTCAGAGGAAAACCCCAAAACAATGAAAAACTGGGGAACACCCTGGTAACCGTTCATTTAGACGGTATGCACATGTGCATACAAGTAATTGAAGCTGTTTTTTGGTTTTTATGCACATGTGCATATGCACGTGTGCATGCTACAAATTACTTGTATTCACATGTGCATATAGTCCAGATGAATGGTTACCATTCCCCAGTTTTTCATTTTTTTGTGGTTTTTCCCTGAACTTGGCCCTGTAGTTATAATGCATATCAGGATGGAAAATATGGATAACTTATATCAGCAAACCTTTGTGTAAGGAACGCCGATTTCTGCGTAAATATCATATTCTAGTCTCGTGATTTGAGGAAGAAGATAGGAAACAGGCTTTTGTAGTTTGAAATATGCCTGTATCGTGGCTGAAATAACATTGGTATATATATTATTAGATACAGCTTAGAACTTGTATCTCCATAAGCAGTAACATTTAGCAGGACCAAATTTACTTATAACCCTTTTATTTGACATATTTCATTTCTGCGTTTCTGAACTTTATAAGCAATATTTACATCATTTGCATGGTTCTTTTTATAGCACTTCACAGAAAATCTACACAACTCTACACTTTTTTATGAACTTATCATCACAATTGTCCAATGGGTGTTGTCCAATACATGTTTTCCATCAAAGTTTAGCATAAGTGGTCAAAGTTTTTAAAATTATATATCGGAAGACATTCTTTTTAGATGTTCGACAACAAAATCAATTTCAGTTTGTATGTAAGTTTTCAATTCTATTTATGTGAGAACCCACCAAATTGTGAGATCTCTGAGAACCTGTGCTATTTCATATGAATTTTTTTTTTCATCAAAGACTAGGATTTAGAATATTGATGAACATATATTTGCTTCACAGCCTGTAACTTTTTCGCATGTTTGTGAAACAAAAAATACCCTTAAAAAAAGTTTCACATTGTGAACAAAATACATATAAAACAAACACATTGTGAAACAAATATACGTTAATCAATAAATTAAATACTAGCCTTAGATGAAAAAAAATCATGTGAAACAATACCTTAAGGTAAAAGTTTTCAAGGATCTCATAGTATATTACTGAATTTATTTAAAATTTTGGGAGAAGTAGATCCAATCTCCAGATGATTACAGAAACTTAATGATCAGCAGAATCATATAAGTCCAAAATTACTGTTTGAATATCAACATCCAACAATCATATATAAAGTAACACCTGTCAAATGGGCTCATTTGAGCAGAATAACGTGTGTTTTAAAACTACTGTCTCAAAATCAACATCCTAAATCAAACAGCAGATCATTGCAAATCACTGTAAGTCTGTAATCCGAATTAAAGTATAGCATATGATCAATCAGCCACAAAATAAACCCTAATATTTCAAATTAACACAATTAAGCAAACATACATACCACTGTGCTTGATTGAAGCTTTTGCATCAAATCCATATTGTCTGTGGTGCAAATGAAGGATGGAAAAAACAGCTGTGAGGAGAAGGGCAACGCTGAGAAGCAAAACAAAAACGCACTTGAAACTAAACAATCGAGAAATTCTGGAGAAACACATCGAACATCGAACAAACAATAAAGATCCATGGTGATTATGCTCTTGTTGGTGGTGAATTGGTAATTGGGGTTCGGATTTCCCCATTTGCAAAGCATCTGTGCACTATCTCTCTCTCTCTCTTCTTGGTTGCAACTCAATTATCAGTCTTTTTCCCTCTAAAATAAGGAGAATTGATTGAATTTGAAGCTGTGTAAGATGATGAGAGACTAACCACAATTGTATTTGTTGATGCTACACATTCTCTCTCTCTCTCTCTAGCTTTCTCTCTCTATATCTCTCTGTGTAGGTTTGGCACAACTGTAACTAGCACTGAGGAGGAAGCATCTGATTTGTACCACTACAACTATTTTCTTCATTTTTTTATTTCTTTTCAAATTCTCCTTCCATGTGGTAGTGTAAATTGAGAATTACAAAAACTGTCCCTCATTTTACAGTTTAATTCAAATTTTGACCTTAATCTTTTTATAGGATTTCCTTTAATTTTGGTTCATTTATTATATCTTTTAATTTATTTATATCGATTATTTATATCTTTTTATTTTTTACTATATTAAAAAAGAATTTAGGCTAAATTTTTAAAAACTATTTTTTATGCATTAAAGGTGTGTTTGGTATGTAGAACAAGGTGGAACATGACAGAACATGACAAGTTTGTCCCATGTTTATGATGACCACAAGTGGGACACACTAGAACTAGCTAGAACAAGTCTGGGACACGGTTGTCCCTCTACCCCTGGAACAAGAGAGAACAGGCCTGATGGACCAACATACCCTTTAAAAAAAACCTAAACAATGGTGTCGCCTGAGACCTGAGATCGCCGCCTTCAATTAAAGCTCCACGTCTTAAAATCGTGTAACTAACTGCAGATAAACATAATAAATACTAGATAAACACTGAAATATCTAAATTTTGAAAAGAAAAAAAAAACTTTTCACATAAGTAACTGATAAGCGCAAGAAAAATTTGAGATAAAACACCTTATTTTTATTAAAGTATATTATCTCTTTAATAAATACATTTTTATTTTAAATCTAAATTATAATATAACTTAAATCAATTAATCAAACTAGGAAATGGGAATTTGATGAGCTTTATATATCTATTTTTTTTAAACCGTAAAATAAAATTGAGAAAGACATCAACAGAACAATGTGTAAATCATGATTGAAAATTCGAGTTTTAGGTTCTAAAATCGTACTGTATTATGTGGGTTCACTTCTTGTTTTCATTAAAGCAAAGGTTGATTAGACTTGTTTTTAAAATATTAGACTATTGGTGAAGTATTTAAAATACTCTTGATGATAATGATGTATTGAAGGAAATTGAATACCAAATTGAGTGGACTGCCCTCGGATGTCCGATACCGCCGGGGAGGCGTGTGTGCGTTGTGTTCGTGGTAGTTGATCGAAAGGGTCGATACCGCTATGCCTTCCAGAAAGAAAAATTTAAATTGCTAAAAGAGGATTGTAAAAATGTGGAAAGAGTATGAGGATGTAAATGTAAGATTGGTGAAATATTAAGGGGTGAAAATGTAAAAAGAATGATGATTTGGCTACCGAACGTTGAGGAGAAGCAAAGGCGAAAGGGAAATATTGAGTGGAATGGATTGGTGGAGAAAAAAGGGGGTACTTTTGTGACAAAAAGAAAAGATAAAGGGCAAAAAGGGAAAGAAGTGATTGTTGTTCTTATCCCTTTTTTTATGATATATTCCCTCTACAAATACGAATAAATACATAAATACGTACCTAAAACCTGTATCCCATGTGTTCGTAGTCTATACACGTGTGTGTGTATATATATATATACATATGGGAAATTGACCAAAATAACCATTTCATCAACCCATCTTCAACTTTTAACCATCTAACTTAACTTTTTACAAAAATAACCAAGATCCCGCAAGACAACTTTTACTTGCGGTGTCAGCTTTTTCAGACAAAAATTGTGATTTTACGTTTCGCTTGAGGGACGCAAACTTGCGGTTTCTATGCTATCGGCTTACGGTGTACTTAAATGGCTTGCGGTCTTCTTTATCCCTTACACGTGTCTCTTTTTGGCAAAACCTCAACACTTGCGGTGGCTTGCGGTGATGAACGGTGGCTTGCGGTTTTGTCGTTTTTTTTAAAAAATTGTATTTTTTTGGAGTGTGTCAGAAAAAGTCTGACACCGCAAGTTGCGGTGTCAGACTTGCGGGATCTTAGTTATTTTTGTAAAAAGTTAAGTTGGGTGGTTAAAAGTTGAAGATGAGTGGGTGAAATGGTTATTTTGGTCAATTTCCCCATATACACATATATATATATATATATAGAGAGAGAGAGAGAGAGAGAGAGAGGTTCTTTTGATATATATATATATATATATATATATATATATAATTAACTAGCATGTCACGTGTCGTCTTCTGGTAAGCCGACTTCAGTATTTTCCAGCTTAAACATGTATCTGGACGTAGTTTACATTATAAGTTCAATTAACACACTCACATTCACTCCTCCTTAAATCTCTTCTTAATTCAATTTGTTAATTTATATGTTACATTTACTACCCTTCTAATTAGGTATGTAGTTTACTTTTAATCCCTTACTTTTTTATTTTTCATTTTAGACTCTTATCATATAAACATAAATAATGTATATGAACTAAAATGCATTAAAAACATTTCTATTTTTTATAAATTATACCATTGTAATCGCGTCGTCAATACCTTCGAAATGAGCCCAATACTGAATATTTTTGGATTTAATTATATTATTAAATATCATAAATATATACGAATTAATGTGTCGTGATTAGTATGAGATTTAGTATGAGATTTGATACAAATAATCACTATCATAAGATATTTAATTACTTGGAAAAAAAAGATATCACTTATCAACTGACTTTTGAATTATGAGTTCGAACATTTTTCAAAAATATAAATATGCAAATATTTTAGTATAGTATATTTAATTATTTATACTTTCTTAATCAATGATTATTTAGACTTTAGATTTGAGATACTTTGCGTCTTTCATCTAGACGGTATGCACTTGTTCATACATGTAATTTATAACATGCACACGTGCATATATGCACAAATGCATGATGCACTTGTGCATAAAACCAAAAAAACAACTTAACTTACTTGTATGCACAAGTGCATACCGTGTAGATGAAGGGTTATTAAGGTGTTATTCAATTTTTCATTTTTTTGAGGTTTTCTCTTGAACCTCTCTCTCTATATATATATATATATGTACAAAATTAACGATCTAATACCTACGAAGGTGAATTTATTTATCGACATATTTTAGTAATTCATCATATTAAAATAGGCTCAAACTCAAAACATCTAACTTCTAGTTATCTTGTATGATAAATTTGACTATTTACGTAAACCAATCAAGACAAAATAATTTGGATAATGAGTGAACTAAATTTAAGGGTCGTTTACCAAATGCTTACCCAGGTAAGCGTTTATCAAGCCAAATTACCTACCGAATTAATATGGCAAGGACCAAAAATCGTACCCGGTAAGAGCGAATGCAAGGACCGAGAGTCTTATCCGGTAAGTGTGGACGACGACTCTTACCACGGTTAGCGCTTACCGGATGAATTGTTGCATACAAAACCGATTTGGTGGACTAAAATCTTAGTCGGTAAGAATGCGACAGTGTCAAATTTACTGGTAAACGTTTACCCGGATAAGCATTTGATAAACGGCCCCTTAGTGGTTGTTTGGTTGGTTTCTATCAAATCATGTATGGATAGAGTTGTTTGTATGGATTAATCTGTCTGTATATATAGATTAAGAACGTTTTTGTTGGAGGTTTTCTTTAAGGAGCTTGTTTTTTTATTGGGAGGGGCAAGTTTGGAAAAGAAATTGACTTTCAAACAGTCAATGTATAGCTGATCGAATAAGTTATGAGTCTCATTAAGATGCTAACAAACATGCCCTTAATTTAGACCAATAAATCCGAAGAATATCAGGATTGGACCAATATTTCTTTTTAAGTTTCAAACTTATAAAGACTTTTTGTGTTCATATTTTTCATATTAAAACAAACTCGTATTTGTGTTACGTTCATGTTCCAAAACCAAACCGATTTAAATCGATTCGAGTTTTTATTTTTGATTATCGATCCAATTTTGCTTCGATTCGATGTGGTCCGGTTGGTATGAATCTAGCATTTAGATTAGAATCCATATTATTCCCTGTACTTGAGCTTCACTCAAGATGTTAGTGTGAGTTTAATCATAAACAATTTAAAGTAGTGTTTTTGAAGATTTGTTTAAATATTCTTAATGCTTTTTATCCAACTTGATTACATTACACAATTGACACTCAATACCATTATTATAGAATTATAATAAACCATACTTTTTAGCTCATTAATGTTTCTAATATTGGACCTACCTCATAATTTCAGTAGCAAAACTAAAAGATTTTGGTTTAAGATCAATGAGACAATGCTTAAATGTTCTTCAATTTAACTTTTATTTTGAGACTTGTTAACTTATTCTTGGACCAAAATTTTTATTAAGTCAAATTCAAGCAATTATATATATATATATATATATATATATAGAGAGAGAGAGAGAGTAAGGTTCAAACGAGAAAACTAAATATTTAAGAAACACGAAAACAACAAATCATGTATAAAATCACATGTGATTTTACATCAACGGTAAAAAGACGGGGGCGTAGGCGACTTTGGCAGCTCGCGTGAATCATATATGATTTTGTACATTAACAACCGTCGTCGTGTTTTATTAAATAGTTAGCATTCTCGTTTGAACTCACATTTCTCTCTCTCTCTCTATATATATATATATATATATATATATATATATTAAAAGAAGATATGGATATGCCCAAAAAGCATGGGAGATGGGCCAACCACTACGAGGTTGATTGTACATTTGCTATATGTTGGTTGGGTTTGTTGAGCTATTACCTTAAAATTAATGTTATATTCTCCAAGTTTATTTGGTAGGGTTAGGGAGATAAATTTTTGTTTGCCTTGTAAATGAGTCATAATGTTTATAAAAAACAAGTATCACGGTAAACAACCAATAATCAAATACATGCCTTTTGGTTAAAAGATTACAACAAACATGAATGTTATAGTTTTCTTGAAACCTTGATATATACTCCATTACTCATCTTTCACATACTGTTTTGATTATTTCATCTGCATTAATTTTAATTTTTGTGTTAGAATATATAATAGATTTGTTATTAACTAAGAAAACCCCTATTTTTTGAAAACAATTGTCAACTATACGAGATGACCCGAATTATATCTATATTTAATATTTCAAGACTATCTTTTTCTTTTTTCCATACATTATTGACTCATTTTTATTTAATATTGAGTGCATGAATATTAGGTACTCTCTTATCTCTAGAATAAAAATAAGATCTTAAACTGTAACCAACATGGACTTTTGATTTTAAAATTGATGGCTCTAAAAAAGTTTGTTTCAGCTCTAAAAGTTTAAAATAGTGATGAAAACCATTAACATCGGGTGACACGTGGAAACTCAATTGATTTATGTTGATTTACTTAAAGTGTAACCCTGAATGGTCAACATAGTGACCTCAAATGATTCAATCTATATATTAAAGATATATCATAATATGTCTTTGATGGTAGAACACATTGACGATCTTACTTAAAAATGATATGATATATAATATTAATTTAAGAATAATTATTGATTGATCTTGCACTGGGAATGCAAGGAAAAACGCTTTTATATAAATTAATATATTTTAAATTCAATGTTATATTTGATAATATAAACAATATATTAAAAAAACGGAGTTATCGAGTGCCATTTTAACATCTCAATCAGGACCTATTAAATGTTAGGAACGGGTCTCTATATATCGGAACACTTTTAGTAAATTTGTCAAACAAACCTTTTGTCAATAGTTTCCGTTTTTAGTTACTTTTTATTTTTCAATTATATACAAACTAGTAATTACTCATTAATTGTTATCGGTTAGTCTGAATACTCATTTATATAAAAAAATAAAAAATGTGTGATTGTATAGGGGTTTTATAATAGACATATACTTGGTAGTTTTATGATTAGGAAAAAAATATTAATAAAATACTATTTTAATTTTTTCTAATAAATCAATTTAAAAGATTTTAAGTATTTGAATATATGCTTTGGATTAGAGGTGTCCAAAAATCGGGTTCGGGCCGGGTCGGGGGACAAACCGGTTCCACGCAGTAACCGTGAGAACCGGGTCAGGTGAGAACCGGGTCGGGTCGGGCCGGGTTTGAACCGAAATCCCTTGACCCGTTTAATGGTATGTAGAACCGGTTTTCATAAAACCGGGCCGGGCCGGGCCAAGAACCGGTTCGGAGTTGGGTCTGCGATTTTTTTGTTTTTTAACTGCTTTCTTTGTATAATAATTAATTACTAAACTTTAACAAAGAAAAATTGGATTGGAATCATTGGATAAGTAAAATACACTTTAAAAATACGTTTTATTTATAATATATATCACTAAAATACACTTTTACGTTTTATAATTTATATATAATTTTAAATTACAAACTTACAAGTTACAATACATAAATTCTAGAGAATTGTATGCGTTTTTTGCGAGAAACGAATATAACGAGAGCCGAGAAATGAGAATTGTAAGCGTTTTTTGCGCTTTGTAAGCAATTGTAAGGTGGTGATCACTCCATAACACCCCTAGTATTTATATGGGGTTGGAGGGGGTATTTTTGGGTGAAAAAACGGTCAAAAATGGGTTCCCAACGGTCACAAACGGCTATATAACGGCTATAATTTTTTTTAAAAAGGCCGGGTCGGGCCGAGAAATTCTTAAATACACGAACCGGTCCCGGCTCTCGGGCTTGAAACCGGTTCTTGGCCGGTTTCGTGTCGGGTCAGGCCGTCGGGTCGATTCGGTTCGGGTCAGTTTGGCCACCTCTACTTTGGATGACTGTCGACATGTTTAAATAAACGAATATTACAATAATTTTCAAAATTGTCTTAAAACAAATGCAACATGGTCAAATCCATTTGACTACTAACGTATTTATAAAAATATTGGTTGACTGTCGACATATTTAAATAAACGAATATTACAATAGTTTTTAAAATTCTGTCTTAAAACAAATGCAACACGATCAAATCCATTTGACTAGTAACGTATTTATAAAAATATAAGATTAATTCATTATTCGTATCGATCAATTATTCAGTTTCCCATCTTTATTTCCATTTAATAAACTAAAAATTTGGGTTTTCATTTGTCTCTTAAATTGATAGGAAAAGGGTGTAGTGGAAAATAAATAAAATTTATTCCATATTCTTCTCTAAATAAATTTTTTTTTAATTATTTGTTGCATCCATGTGAATGTGAATTTATGTGATCATAAATGAAAGACCATTATTGATGATTGTGGGCAACTACTCATTATATATGGTAGAGTTGCAAGATAGGAAGTTATTATCTATAGTATATTATAATTAAAAATAACCCTAAAGCTTCAGTTATTTTATGTTAATTATTTAAAACCTTTTAAAAACAACTAATAAAGCTTTATGTACTGCTTTTAATGTTAATTACTTGATTAATACTTATCTCTAACAGCATTCAAATCCTTAAATCGTGGACTCTTATTAATTAATCCTTATCTCTAACCACTTTCAAATCATCAAATCATGATCTTCTTAAAAAGCGTCATTCTTTAAACAAATTTATAAAAAAAAACTTTGATCGTTTTTCAAAAGCACACATTAAAATAAATTAGAACATTAAAATCAAGATATATCGCACTGCATTGCACGAGTAGACTTCTAGTATGTTATAAATGGATTAATAAATCTACAGGTTGTGTAATAAAATGAATCAAATACCATACAGATAAATGATAAGAAGATTTAGATGGTTTGTTTAATAGAATTTACCTCTAACCACAAGATTTTTTTTATCTATAGTTGATGAAATCAAACAAAAGTTTACACACCATTCGGTTAACATCGATCTAAACCAATCCATTATATATATGATCCAAGAGGCGGGTTCAAACGAGGAGCGCATCAATTTAAGAGAACGTGAGGAGCACTCCCATGCTTCTGATCACATGTGATCAACAACTGCTAAAAAATCGGAACAAATCAAAAATTCGCGCAAGATGTGGCGCGAGGCGTGGCGCGAGGTGGTAAGTCGCGGATCATTAATGATTCACAACTGTTAATCATATGTGATTCATAA
Organism: Saussurea involucrata; assembly: GCA_033807775.1. Taxonomy (NCBI): domain Eukaryota; kingdom Viridiplantae; phylum Streptophyta; class Magnoliopsida; order Asterales; family Asteraceae; genus Saussurea; species Saussurea involucrata. The sequence continues at coordinate 36,395,230 of CM066323.1, forward strand.
CTGTCAATTGCTCCTCCAGATCAGTTGTGAATCACATGTGATCCACAACTACCAATCACATGTGATTCATAACTGTCAATTGCTCCTCACGTTCTCACGTTTTGGTGCGCTCCTCGTTTGAACCTTCCTCTATGATCCAATATGTCAACTATAAAACAAACTTGACATCCATATCATTAATAACTAAAATATATATTATATACCAATTAAATTGAATATAACGTATTAAAAATTAAACATTTTATTATATCAATCGAGTATTAATTTTTTTTCTTATCATTATCTATACTATATTATAAAGCATTTGAGGAAATTCTTAAAAACAAATTTGTATACATCAAATATTGTTTGTTGATATATATTACTTAAAATTTAAGATGACAAGTAAATAATGCAATAAACCACAAGGCTTGTGGCATACTGGTTAAGGTTTGTGTGGATGTGACTAGTAACCCATCTACCCCAAGTTTGAATCCAGACGCTTCCAACTTGTGGCCACTGGGGATAAACTCAGGGATGCACGCTTTAGCAGCTGGGGCAATTGCCTCACCTTGCCGGGATTAGTCGGGGCAATGTCCTCGGATACCCTTCAAAAAAAAGTAAATAATGCAATAATACAACTTTTTAATTCATAACTAATTGATAAACATAAGCAAATACAAAATAAACATCACATTTTAAATATAGAAAATAAACTATATTCAAGATAATTATTGAATTTTAATCGAATACTTAATTATTGCTTTATAAAAAATATTATAATATTAAACTTAAAATAAATTACATCATTAATAAACCCAAATTAAATAAAATAATTAAATTAAACGGATTTATAAAAGAATTATCACTTTTTCAAAACAACACAAAACCGTACTATAAAATTGATAAAAACAAAAAATAGAATGAAACATTAATATTGAGATGTATCATACTGTGCAAGGGCGGATGTAACTGGTTGGTAGTGGGGGGAACTAGGGGTGAGCAAACGGTCGGGTTGGTCGGATCGGAGCCTAAACCCCATTACCCGATCGGATTTCGGGGTGAGGTTAGAGCACCCGAAACCCGTCCATCTTCTAAATCGAATATCGGATATCGGTCAGGTCGAGGTCGGGTTCGGATCGGTTCGGGTGATCGGGTTGTGGACTGAAACTGGAGTTCTGGACTGAAAACAAATCGGTGATTTAGTAAAGAAATCTGGAGTTCTAGACTGAAAACAAATCGGTGATTTAGTGTATGCCTCAAGCCCTCAACAGATGAAGTATAATAATCCCAACAATAAGAATATAAGATCGAAAATTCCAAGTTTCCAACAATAAAGTTTTCAACAGATGAAGAAATGAAATCGTACCAGCAAGCAGCAAAGCAAGACAACGGTGGTGGTGGTAGCAAGACAGCGATGGGCGGTGGCCGACCGACGATGGCCAATCCCGTTAAAGGCTCTCCTGTGGGTGGCGACTGCCGACTAGCCGGCGGCGATGGAGTTCTCCTTCTCCGTTCTCCCGTCTCCACCTTAGGCTCAGTCACAAATCGATTTGGGATTTTGGGTGGGAATCGATTTAGGTTAGAAAATGTTATTTATATTTTGGGTGGGAATCGATTTAGGACTGAAACTGGATTTGGAAATTGGAAATGTTATTTATATTTTAATTTTATAATTTTTTTAAATAAATCGGATATTCAGACGGGTCGGGTGGGTAAAATCCAAACCCAACCCGATCCTACTTTACCTGTATAAAATTTCGGGTTCGGGGCAATCGGTTATCGGGTCTTCGGGTGTCGGTTTTTTGTCACAATTTCGGGTCGGGTCGGGGCAATCGGGTTTTCCGGGTTTTGCTCACCCCTAGGGGGAGCCCCCATGAAAAAGAAAAAAATGAACTTTTTAGGGTAAAAAATCGTTTTTTTAGTTTTATACCTTAATGTCTGGTAGTAATTTTTCGTCCGGGACTCCATAAACCAAAAAAAGCGTCTCGAAATCAACCAAAAAACCAAAATTAACTCTTGAGATCAACAAAAAAAACCAAAAAAAGTCCCTCGAAATCGACAAAAAAAATTAAAAATCTCTTAAAATCAACCAAAAAAACTTTAAAAAGCCCTTAAAACGTTGGGTTTAGGCTAAAAATACATAGGACAACTTGTAATAACCGGAATCTTATTGTAAAGGAAGTGGATGTTTAGTGGAATTTTGGTGGAAACTCAAGTTCAAAGGTCTAAGTGCAAATAAAAGAAATGGGCCATCTTGCAATAAAGGAAAGTAATAAAAGACCCAAAAACCCCTATTTTAGTGAAAATGGAGGCTGGAGAGAGGGCAGAGAGATTTTTGAAGATTGATCAGAGTGCAATTGGAAGGAAATCGAGAATGGAGCTACATTAGAGGTGGTTTGTGCATCATTTTCATTCAAGGTAAACTCTTCACCTCTATCTCTTATTATGGAACTTTGATGGGATTTAGTTTGTTGGGTTTTGGTGATTGATGAGAACTTGGATGTCCCTTTAAAAACATTTATAAATAGACCAAGACGCAGGTATATATCTCAATCTATTATCGTCTCAAAACAAGTAATAGTGGTACAAAGTACCGGATATCGAACCCACATGGAAGCGTGGAAAAGTTTCTCTTTAAAAGTCTTGTTCGTAAAAGTGAGTTTCAGATGGCGACTTCGAAAACAATATTTTGGAGGTTTGGTTAACAACTAATGACAGAAATCAGTTATAAAAATAAGCACAGGGTATAAAGATCCGTTGGGATGATATTAATAATTAAATATAACGATGAGACTGCATTCCTTGGTTATCTCAAGTGTCGACTATTTTATGATACAACGTACCGGGTGTCAATTGGTGAATTATGATACACCATAAAATATAACATTGATTTAAATAACCTTGGACAATCATGCAGTACGCGACACCTCTCAATTTAATTATCAGTCTCGGTCCCAACTCACTTTATACCCCGAACTAGGACGCTTAGCCCATCATCGTTCGGTTTCTAATTATAAAGGATGAGTAAATTTGGAAAGCAAATAATGGAGATGAACAATACATAAATAGCAATAAAAGTACGTAACTTGTTATGCAAGTAAAACGGATTAATCTAATGAGAAGTTAACGACAACGTGAAAATTAGGTGGAAAATCTTGTTTTAAATGTAAAACTTAAAATGGAAGGAACCCCTAAGTGAACCACCACCGGTTACGTTTGGAATAAATTCCAAACGTTAAGCTATGGATTTGGTTACTTAAAAAGCCCGGAAATTACTTAACTAAAATGAGATTAACGACGAGAGTTTAAAATGATTAACTAAATAAAGCATTGAATTATAACATCTACTTAGCAACAAGTAACAAACCAAACCGTGAGTTTTAAGGAGATAGAGATTAGTAACAATTAACTAACTAAACCGTGAGTTTTAAGGGAGGAGAAAAGCGCTAGCAACAAGTAACTAAAAACCGTGAGTAATGAAACAAAATGAGATTAATAGCAAGTAAAGGAAATTGATGGCAGCGAGATTTTAAGGAAAGAGAATCGTAAGCAAGTAAAGTAATAACGATAACGACAAGATTATAAGTAAGCAACACAAAGGGTTAGTAACGAGATTAAAGGTAACAAAATGAGATTGAAATATAAGTAAATACGTAACCAACTAATTAACGAACGGAAAGTATCGATAACGTAACGGAGCCGAACTAAGATTGAACCCGATTGGTTCAACCCGTGAGCAAGAGCTACGGTTTTAGAAACCGGCTCTAAGCTCACTAGCTACAAACTACAACTAAGTGACTAAAAGTATCAAGTGGTTCCAAGTGATGTTGTTTTAGGTTACATAGCATGCATATATATAGCAAGACCAATACTTGGAGAAGGAGATAACTCATGGGTCATACCCATGGATCAAGAGATCCATGGGCCGAGAGTAGTATAAGGGCCGAAAGTGTAAGCCCACTCCACAAAAGAATTAGTCATCGGCCCATGCAAAAAATGTTTTTAAGCAATCCAAGTCTTCGGTCCACAAAGGGTGTTCGACCGGCACAATAAATACACAAAAATCAGTCCAAGTTTGAGATTATCCGCAAAAGAAAAGCCCGGTCTTCAAAAGTTGGAGTCTTCGGTTTCGTCCCAAAAGTTTGTTCTCCGCAATCTTCTTAAATGTAGAGCTCCAAAAGACCGTCTTTTCGCAACCTAAAATACATAAAGTGTAAAATAAGCGTTTTTGGACTATTTTCATGCGATTTCATATGTTTTTGGCCAACTTTATACCCAAGGGCACAAATTATTTATTTTACGTAAATGCTTCTAAAATTAATTAAACTTGACTCAATGGGATAACAAAATGGCTCAAAAATTGGAATTATATAGCTAAAATAGGGTTAAATAAATAACCCTATCACAACCGCAAATTCGAATTGTTGCTTGTCCTCAAGCAACTTTATTAAAAACACAATTTTTGAGCGCGCAACAATGTTGTGTAAATATGGAAAGTAAAGATTTTACGAAATTCTCAAGAATCCCATATGCATGCATTTGTATCAACACAACGAAATTGCTACTAACTTTTGCTTAGTTGAGAAAAAATAGCCTTTCATAACCCAATGTTCCTCAACCCACTCTTTGAAACACATCAACCATAAGCTAGTCAAACAACTAATTGCCTAATTGGAAAAAAAATTGCACATGACTTAAATGGTTCGGCAATTGCCTTTGCACCACTTTCTACGTATGGCAATATTTGCCATCTTCTCATTTTGAGGAATTTAATTCGGACACATTGGTCCTCTAAGTGTCTTTGACACTTGACATGTATGCACGTAAAACATTTGTAGAGCTTTGCTCTTTTTCAGTGTGTATGTGTTTTCACGTTTTGTGCATTTTTGAATTTGTGTGTGTGTGTGGGTATGCGTGGAGATATGTGCAAAATGATATGGTATGAATAATAACCATATCTCCTCCCCAAAACTTTGAAGGGTTCAATGTCCTCATTGAACATTGAGAGAATCAAACCAATTTTTGGTAAGATGTGTGTATCAGTGTATGGTGTGCGCAAAAAATCTTTTCCCAACAAAAATTGGTGAAAGCAAAGAGTTACAAGGCTAGTTCTAGTGATGTGTGAAAAGAATGAAATAAAGAAAGCAAAGAAATTATTTGAGGCTATGGAACAACTAAATAAAAAGAGAAACAATTTTGCATGTGATACGTGTGCATGATTGCATGAAAATTGTAAAAAATAAAACCTTCCACAAATGGCACAAAAGAATTCCCAGACTCTACAATTAAAACTAATACTAGACATGAAATTTAAAGCAAAAAAATAACAAGGGGTGATAAGAAGAAACCAGGCCTACTCGGAGTGAGTAGGGTGCTGCCCAACAGGCTGCCACAATAGGTGTATCGAGAATGGTGGTAGTGTCTTCAGAATGTCGGGGTGTTCTTTGCTCTAAATCATCCGCGTGGCATCATCCTTCACTTTCTCGTATGCCAACCACGCGGTTCTTTCCTCTCTGTCGTCTCTTCTCCATCTCTACAAAGTGTCCCAGTGGTCCTCAGGAATGCCAGTGATCTGTGCGGTCATAAATTGTCGTTGCTATCTTAGTGTCGCCCTAATTTCCTTTTTAAAGGAGCGAAGGGTTGCCTCTAAGGAAGCCAAACTATCATTCTCGCTCTTCGGTTGGAAGTACGTGTTGTTACGTAGCAACCGTTCAACGTTCATTTTATCCATGACCAACTTATCTTTCGATAAGTGGTCAGTGGATAAAGTGGGTACCTTGGCGCACTCCATGAGGGAGTGTATTATGGTGGGATGTGGTAGGCGTGCATTAGCCCTATCAGCACCTCCAAGTATGTTGTTGGAGATGAGCCGACCGACGTCGAATTTATGACCCTCCATAATACAATATAAGATGAAAACTCTAACCATGCATAAGCTAGTGTCATGTGAGGTAGGAAACAATGTGTGTCGCAGAAAATAAAACCAAACATTAGCTTCTGGTTTTAGGCAGTGAGTGCGCAAAACACGTGAGTTTCCTTGAAAAATACCAACTTGACCCTTCATGGGCAATCCGTTTTAGGACTGCCTCCAAGTCAGCTTCTGTAGCATGGTTAGAAAGTCTCCAAAATTCAGATTTGTACGGAGGTGGCACCAATCCCAAAACACTGTTAATATGATCAGCAGAATAACAAACTGGGGTTTTCCGTACGGTGACTTCTATCCCATTTGTAACTGAAAGTTCGGCATAGAATTCACGTACCCAATTTAAATTATAAGGCTTAGGGATGCTGCAAAGCAATTCCCATCCCAGTTTAGTTATAGTGTGCTGAAAGTGCGGGTGTGCAAGCAATATACGATGATGAAAACCTTTAGGAGATTGACCAAGTTTAGTTGCAAAAGATTTGTGTCTAATAAAAGCTTCATGACAACTAAACATACGCATGTGAGTAATACGAAGATTAGAGATGTTACCCACTTTTTGTTTACCCTTTCCTTTAGCTGAGGCAGATTGTGGGAGTACCACGGTGTGTTCACCATCATCCGAATCGTCATTAGCATCACCAATTTCTTCATTTTCACTTTCAGTTTCCATCTCCTTGTTGCCACCTTCAAATTTCCTTTTCTTCACCGGAGCAGTTTGGCTAACAGCCACTGCCTTACACCTTCGGGTATACTGAATTGGGGGTTTAGGTTGGTTGATGAGTGTGGTGTGAGTAAGAGTGGGAGTAGTTAGTGGTGGGGCAATAGAAATAGGGGTAGGTGATGAGGTGGATTCGATGGCAGTGGGGTGTGTGGGAGTAGGTGGGGCAGTGGTGGCTACGGTGGTCGTGTGTGGTGGTGCTACAGTGGTTCTTGGAGAAGTGACCGAGGGTGTGGGAGCAATGTGACGGTGATCGATGGGGACCGTAGTAGGTGCAATCGGTGGGTATTCGAGATTCAATCTCGGCTGTCGCCGGACCGGGCGGAACGCCGACGGTCGGTACAAAATCGGGTCACCATTCGGGTCTAATACGACCGCAAATGCAAATGGTGGGGATGTGATCCTAGATGATCGGGGTTGAGAACTCTGAGACCCATACCTGGCAATCGGAAATCCTGGTGGTGGTGGCGATGCGGCGGCACGTTGATTTTCCAGCAGATATCTCTGGACATCGGGTGGCGCTCGGTGAAACTGTGGAGGTAAGTCACCGAGTCCAAGAAAATCGCGAGTGATCACATTGGGATGATTGAGGGGTGAGTTTGGTGATCGAGGTGCACCAGGGGTCAAACCGAAAGGGTAGGTGGTATTAGGGTTTTGATTCTCCATGTGGGTGAAATGTTAGGGTTTTGATCGCAGTAATGTCGAGGACGATGGTGGTCTTCGAAGGTATCGTAGGTGAGTGATGGTCAATGGTGAAGAAATAGCACAGAGGATTGATGTCGGAGATCGAAACCTCTGTCGATGTGCGGTGGAATGATCGGAGGTCGTAGGCGGGGGTTTTGGGTTTCCATTTGCAGGCGTGGCTTGGGGATATAAGGAGGAAGACGAAGAGGAAGATGGCCTTGTCTTGGGAACAGAAAGATGATGGCAGGTCTAGTAGGTGACAGTGACAGTAGTCAGCGCCGACGTCCGACGATGACGTGGTCGGCGTGAGTGATCGAGAGAGACGAGTGCAGAGAGATGGAGAGTTTGTTTATTTAAGTACGATGAAGTACCCTTCTCTGCACTGTTCAAATTCTAGATACTGATATAAGATAAACACTGTACTGACTAAATCTACCAAATCCAATTTTAGTTAAAATCAAACCGGTTTAGTTTACCCTACCATTACATAATTCAGTTTTAAAACTCAAATTGGGTTGCGCCAAAAATTAAGAATTGTTTGGACATAGATATGGGCCGAAAATTACTCCAAGTATATGGATATTGGGCCGAAACTATCATCTCCAAATAAAACATAATTGGGCCACGGTAAAATGGATCGTAAATCGAATTTTTATCGGGAACGTTTAATCTCGCGTGATCATTTTACCGTTTATGTCTGAATTACACTTCTTTCTAATACCCAATAAAACCATTTATAAAAATTTGGCCATGGGCCGAAATTTTTTAATTACTTCGTTAAAGTTGGTTTCATCATTCTTCCCTTCTTGAAATCATCCTATCCTATTTTTGTTCTTTTCCGTTTTCTTTAAAATAGAAATTTTGACACACAGGGAAGCGTGGAAAAGTTTCTCTTTAAAAGTCTTGTTCGTAAAAGCGAGTTTCAGATGGCGACTTCGAAAATAATATTTTGGAGGTTTGGTTAACAAGTAATGACAGAAATCGGTTATAAAAAGAAGCACAGAGTATAAAGATCCGTTGGGATGATATTAATAATTAAATATAACGATGAGACTGCATTCCTTGGTTATCTCAAGTGTCGACTATTTTATGATACAACGTACCGGGTGTCAATTGGTCAATTGTGATACACCATAAAATATAACATTGATTTAAATAACCTTGGACAATCATGCAGTACGCGACACCTCTCAATTTAATTATCAGTCTCGGTCCCAACTTCAGTTTATACCCCGAACTAGGACGCTTAGCCCATCATCGTTCGGTTTCTAATTATAAAGGATGAGTAAATTTGGAAAGCAAATAATGGAGATGAACAATACATAAATAGCAATAAAAGTATGTAACTTGTTATGCAAGTAAAACGGATTAATCTAATGAGAAGTTAACGACAACGTGAAAATTAGGTGGAAAATCTTGTTTTAAATGTAAAACTTAAAATGGAAGGAACCCCTAAGTGAACCACCACCGGTTACGTTTGGAATAAATTCCAAACGTTAAGCTATGGATTTGGTTACTTAAAAAGCCCGGAAATTACTTGACTAAAATGAGATTAACGACGAGAGTTTAAAATGATTAACGAAATAAAGCATTGAATTATAACATCTACTTAGCAACAAGTAACAAACCAAACCGTGAGTTTTAAGGAGATAGAGATTAGTAACAATTAACTAACTAAACCGTGAGTTTTAAGGGAGGAGAAAAGCGTTAGCAACAAGTAACTAAAAACCGTGAGTAATGAAACAAATAGAGATTAATAGCAAGTAAAGGAAATTGATGGCAGCAAGATTTTAAGGAAAGAGAATCGTAAGCAAGTAAAGTAATAACGATAACGACAAGATTATAAGAAAATAGCACAAAGGGTTAGTAACAAGATTAAAGGTAACAAAATGAGATTGAAATATAAGTAAATATGTAACCAACTAATTAATGAACGGAAAATATTGATAACGTAACGGAGCCGAACTAAGATTGAACCCGATTGGTTCAACCCGTGAGCAAGATCTACGGTTTTAGAAATCGGCTCTAAGCTCACTAGCTACAAACTACAACTAAGTGACTAAAAGTATCAAGTGGTTCCAAGTGATGTTGTTTTAGGTTACATAGCATGCATATATATAGCAAGACCAATACTTGGAGAAGGAGATAACTCATGGGTGTGATCCCACACTGACAAGTAATAAGAGTAAATACACAAGATATATGAATCAAAGAAGTACACCTCTATATATGAAAGATGAACTTGCAGCTTACAACTTCACAGAAGGTTGAGAGGTTTACAAAGTGGAAGGAGGCTGCGAAGATAGAGGCGTGTGTATTTCGTGTATCTCTGACCTAAAAATACAGATAGTATACTATATATACTATTCAAAGTTTGACAACATGTCACATTAGGTCCCTCACCTATAATACTACATGGTACAAGATAATGTAACATTAACAATCTCCCCCTTTGTACCAATGTAGAGCCATAAGCTTTAGACATTCATTGGAACCACTTGTGTCTTCCGAAGCCCGAAAATCAACTCGAATCTTCTTAGTGCGTTCCGGTAGTCTACTCGATATTTGACGGCATCCATTACTTCCTTTATCAACGCCTTTTGTTTCTTTGACAGCTTCTCTTCTCCTTTAGCATCCAATCGTAATCTGCTCACTAGATGAATCTGAATCATCCTGAAAGTTCCGTCGCTGAATTTATTTGCATCAGTGACTCTCATGAATTTCTTTTCTGAGGCTGAGTCAATGAACACAACTCCAAGATCTGGTTTGCTCAGCACGGTGTAAGCTTGAACACTCTGAATATCTGCCAGATCTAGATTCGGAGGTCTGATGTTGACTCGTTCTTGACGCGCTTCCAAGGCCATTTGAAAATCCTTAAGATATGAAAACTTCAGGATGTTCTTCATGTACCTCTTCAGACTTTGATAAGCATCTGACCATTCTCCCTTCTTTTTAGGATCTTGAGACAGGATTTCATACAAGTTGCAAACGTCATTGAGCTGTAGTTTCTGAAAATCTGCCTCATTAAAGACTAGTTCTGAATCATCTGATCTCTGAACGGTAAACACTGGGTACCAAACCTTTGAAAGCTTTCGCGATTCTATCTTCAGTACTCTTCTGATCGGTTTGTCAGACTTTATTGCATTGGCGTTCAGAGATTCATATCTCATGAAATAGAGATATTCAGTTATGTGCTTTTCTGGCCAGTCTTCAATCCCGTAGACTTTTTCCCAAGTGATTGGCTGCATGACCCTTACAAACATATTGCTTCGTAAGATTTCCTGAAAGGGAGTCATAATTCTGACTCGTAGGCCAGTCGCCACAAATCCTGGTTCATTCTGGATAATGTCTTGGAGAAGTCTGATTTCTGCTTGAAGCGTTGGATCTCTGAGATGTTCAGCAGGTTGTAGGTTGATAACGATCGGAGCTTGCGGTTGAATTACTTGAGTTTGAGCTGGAGTTTCTGAAGTATCTGCTTGTTGAATAGAAGATCCTGGAGCTTCAGTCTCTGAATCTAGAGCAGCCATCATAGTATCAGAAGAATCAAACACATTTGCAATTTCTTGTTTGATCTGCACCGTTGTTCGTTCGGGCTCTTCATCTGAATCTATGATTATAAAGTCTGTCGTCCATTCATCTTCTGTTCTATTGTCACTAGCCGAAGGCTTTTCAACCCCAGCTATGACATCAACTAGAATATCGAGATTCTCTGAGTCAGTGGCTCCTTTACTTGTATCCTCGGACGCTTTACCGGATGTTGTCTCAGTTTCTTTCTCTACTGCAGTGCTCTCAGAAGCAGCAACTGTACTTGTTCCAACACCTGTACCTGTACCTGTACTCTCCCCCTCATGGTGATCTGGATCATCCTGATCATCATGTCTTCTTTTCTGAGCGGTTTCAGCTTGAACACCACAAGCCAGTTCGACTACTTCGACCCTTTTGACAATCGAATGAAAGCCAGCCAAAAAGGAATCTGCCATGTTGGAGATTGAGTTATTTAGCTGCTCAAATTGGGGAACAAGCAGTGGATTGGTGGTTGATGAAGCTTGAGGCGGTGGTGGAGGTGGAGGTGCGGTTCGTTGACGAAGCAAGCTAATAAGATCGACATCCTCGCCTGGTCTTGGATCGTGTTTGGCAAGAAGTCGTGCAAGCAGCTCTGACTTGAGTAGATCTTCAGGAGCAAGATTTAACGGGATCGATGTTGGATCTTGTTCAACGGGTTCTGCTCTAGTCGGTTGAGGTTCAGATGTAGATGATTCAGCCGGTCCTTTACCTTTCACCGCTCTGATTACATCATCACGTAATTTCTGAAACTCTGCTTTCATTTTATCAGTATGAGCCTGATATGTGTTGTCGATTGATCTGACGAAATACTTTAGTAGAGTAAGTGGCACGAATCTATTCGGAGGAGGGCCAACCAAACTAAACGCTCGTTCTAGATCAGTATTTATGGGACTATCACCCAGACCACTTAGGTTACTGGTTGAAGTAGCGGTTGAAGCAACCGTACTGCCTGTGTTCAAAGCTGGCATAGTGTTAGCAATGACAGGACTTCCACCCGATCCTCGTGACGCACCAACAAAGGGTGGCACTCTGGGTGTTCCGGTTGGGGCACGAAAGCTCCCAACATGGTGTTGTTCAAATAGCGGTGACCTAGGAAAAGAAGTTGTTCCAAAAGGCGCTAGACTCGATGTGCTCTGAAATGAAGTCGGTGGCCGGGGCAGGGGCCTACCTGTTTCAATACCAGCGAACACCGAATGTGTTGCCGATAGACTTTGTGCATATTCCCCTGTGCTGAATGAAACACCGACCTGTTGAGAGACCGATGAGTGGCTTGGTGGGGGTGTGCACTGCATGGTTGGGCGGACCATGGCTGTTTCAATGCTCAACGGCGACGAACGCACGTTGGCAGAAGATGTGGTTGCCCGGCTTGGATCGGTTTGGGAAGAGTCGGTAGTTATAACTTTTTCCGACTCTTTCACAATTTCGCTCATTTCTTTTCTCCCTCTTACCTCACTACTAAACACGTTTTCTTCATCTACGTCTACTTCTTCTTGTATAAGTGTATTACCAACAGCAGCAACTGTATAAGTAACCATAGGTTCTGGTTGACTAGATGAACCTGCACCAGGTGTTTCAACGCGAGGCCTTTTTCTTGTTTGCCTTGGTAACAAGTTTGCTTCTTGATCTGAGTCATATTCATAATCACCAAAAGCAACAAGAGGACTGAATGGTTCTGTTCTTTGGCTTGAAGAAGATGTTGCTTGACCGCCAGAGCGTGAAGATGTAGCACGACCAGTACTTCGAGTCCTACCCCCCACTCTCTTTCTTGTTGTTCTTCTCATCACTCGTTGTTCAGGAACCTCTTGTTCCTGAACCCCCTCGACAATAGGACCCTCACCACCTACTGGGTTTGCATCTTGGGCAGGTCCAGCCGGATTTGGCTGGTCCATTAATGCGTTTTGCTCCCTATACTGAATCACTACCCAACTATCCTGGTCGGCATAATTTAGTACCTCTGGTCGAATAACGGCGGTATGCACGAATGGTTCATGTGCTGGCGGTACAAGGCGGTGCATCCAGCTTGCTGGTCCTCGCTCAGCTTCCTCTCTTCTTGGGATTTCCGGTCGGTCTTGCATAGCCTGATGAATCAGGATTTGGAAGAACCGTTGAAATGGCACAAAGTTGCGTCTCATTTTGGGTTTGAGCTGATCTGCAACAATTTCCACCATTTCATTCCAGATAAGGACAGCATAGTCTATATTGCGGTTGAAGGCGAATGCATGAAACATCTTTAGGATCGCTAGATTCGTCTTATCTAGGCCAGTATGCTTAGATGTCATGCAGCGATTGAGGATTGAGCATAGGGTGTACCACACCGGCGGTAGATGTTGTCTTCTGAATTGTGATGAACCGGTGAGTACGGGGACTCTTGGGTCTTGATATCCAAGGCTGCGGATATCAGTGAATAATTCTTCAGAAACAGCTGGATCTTCGAAGTTGTCGCGTCTTGGAAGTTCGAGAGCACGACGTAAGCCTTGTAGTGTGATCCTTACTTCGAAATGGTCTATATTAGCATTGAATCGCTGTGGTCGAGCCGTAGGATTGAATCGGAGTGTGTGCCAAAATTGTTGTAAATAAATGGCAGGCACTCTCTCGACCCTTGTCAGTGCAGTGCGAATTGGATGACCACGGATGATCTCTAGAATTATCCGGTGAGAGAAGTTGCTTTCAAGATCCAGGTGATGATTATTTTCACGGATTGCTAGAAAGCTGGCCTTTGGCATGATTTCTTCATCCGGGTCAAAGGCATTGACGGACGGATGTGAAGAGCGTTGCGAGGCGATGATGGTGTTGTCATCGGATGCATATTCAGCAGGTTGTTCAGCCATCTGTAAGGTATTTTAACATGTTAGAACAGATTTAAGCAATTCAAACAGAAAGGTATTTTTCTTGAAAAAAAATCCCAAAAACAAAAAAAAAATTCACAAGGCCTTGAAACCTCGCAATACAAGATTGCGAGGCTCGCAGTCAATAGATATAGAAGATTGCGAGGATCGCAGTCTTGAGGAGTATGTGTTGCGAGGGGTTTGAATGTCAGAGGATTGCGAGGTTTATGAACCTCAACAGTAAAACTCATGTGATTTTCCAGATTTTCGAAATTAGCATGTATAGATGTTAAAATTGATACTAGCATGCTCGGTTTTGGTTCGTGAGTAAACCTTAATCATCTAAAACATCTAACAAGCACCAATCGATTGAATTTTTTGCATGTAACAGTGACCGACCCTAAAACCCCTTAAACCCTAGATGCAAAATCGATTAAATCAGGAGTTTTAACGGATGAAATGTAATAAGAATCGAGAATACATACCTCTTAATCGAATGTAGTCGATTACACGGAATAGAATCAACAAATAAAACACCTTTGGTCGAATCGCAATGATCAGAATGAGAGAAAAACGAGGGTTTCAAATGGAGAGGTTTTTGAAATAATGACCAAGTCAAAGTTCGCAATGTATAAACCAATTTGAAATCCGTGACACGTGTCACTTCCTGATTTTCCCAAAATTAAAAAAAACGGATCGCAATACAAAATCCAAAACCTCGCAATATAAGGTTGCGAGGGGATCTTTGGATCGCAATTAACTAATGCGAGGGAATCTTTGGATCGCAATAGGAGACTGCGATGGAAAGATTCCATCGCAATGAACTATTGCGAGGAAATTGCGAGGAATTTTGACACTTTGACATTTTTTTTTTGATCTTTTTCCAAATTTTAGCCCACTGGAAGATGTCCAACTTCCAATTGTTTATTTAAACTAGGTAATATCCAAGACTATTTTTCACTCCCCCTTAAGTGATGCATAAGGGTTTGTAAAAAATACAAGTTAGAAACACTTACCTTGTTATCTTCAAGCAGTAAGTATTTGGAAATACCTTTTACTTACTCTGTCATGTATGCACACTCCCCCTCTTTTTGTGCATACTCCAATTCCTGTACTCTCCCTGAGACTATGAACAAGTCTTTTGCACACATAGATATCATCACAATTGTATCGTTATGATAAAATAAACTTTGAAACACAACAAATACATGAAATTGAAATATCTTATGTTGATAATAGAATGTGATGAAAATATGAGTGTATCAATTTAGATAGATTTATCTAGATTGAAAGATACATATTTCCATCCATTAAATGATCAAATTAGATATTACACTTTCATGTTCAACATGCCAAGCTTGGATATTAAGAAATTAAAGCGTTTTTCATCCAAGGCTTTTGTAAACAAATCGACAAGTTGATGCTCTGTTGGAACAAAATATAATTCAACCGTACCTTTTTCCACATAGTCTTTTATGAAGTCTTTTTCCACATAGTCAAGTATGTAGACATGATCTGGATAATCTGTGTCCACAAAACCCTCTGGTTGAGAAACGTATACTTCTTCTTTCAAAACGCCGTTCAAGAATGCTGTCTTCACGTCCATTTGATAAACAGTGAAGTTTCTGTAGGCAGCGTATGAAAGAAATATCCGTATTGCTTCTAAGCGAGCAACCGGTGCGTATGTCTCATCATAGTCTATTCCCTCCTGTTGCCTGTACCCTTTCGCTACAAGGAGTGCTTTGTTCCTTATCACAATCCCTTCACTGTCTTTCTTGTTCTTCAGGATCCATTTTGTACCAATGACCGTTTTACCCTTTGGTCTAGGAACAAGTCTCCATACTTTTAGAGCTTCAAATGAGTTCAGCTCATCTTGCATGGCAATTATCCAATCTGGATCTTCTAAGGCATGTTGAACAGATGTAGGTTCAACTTGACTAAGAAAGAGCGCAAATAGGACCTCGTTTGCCGTTGCCGATCTTGTTTTGACTGGTTCGTTGACTTGACCAAAGATAGGAGAGTACTGATCATTTCCAAATTTGACTCTCCCTCCATCTCTTTCTACAAAGTTTCTCAAGAGTTCCTTTCTTCCAGTCATGTGCTTTGAGCAACCAGAATCCAAGTACCACACACGACGGAGCTGCAAAAAGGAATTTAAACAGTTTTAGGTACCCATTGCCAATTGGGTCCTTTTGGGTTAGGAGTCTTTGTAGTTCTAGGTAGCCATTTCAAATTGGCAATGCTCTTTCTATTTCCATTGTTAGAGTAATTAGGTGTATACAACCAACAGTTATAGTCAGATTTGCCAATAAAATCATCCACACCACATGAAGCACAACAGATTTTATCATGAGACAAGTTAATCAGTTGTTGCATTGTATAAATCTTGCAAGGTGTTACAAGTTTTCTATAGTCAACAGCATGATTAATTACATTCAAAACCAACTTGTCCTTCTTGAAATTTAAAACATTTAAAGGAACTTTGGATGATTTGATCTTTGTCACTTCTTGTGTGGATGCTTTTATCTTCCACTCAAGTTTCTTGTTTGTTCTTAAATTACGATCTGAAACATCAGACAAAGAAGAGTTGTGAGATTTTGAATATAGAGTTTGAGTAGATTTAGCATGCTTCTTCTGTTTTGGTTTTCTTTTCTTTTTCTGAAATGATTGTTTTGATTTAGATTTAGAATAGTAACCATTGACAGAAATTTTCTCTGAAGACTTGGAAGATTCCCCTTCCAAAATGATCTTTTTAGGTTCCTCTTCTTTTATCAAAAAATCAGTGTGATCTGGAAGTTTTGCACTGAAGTCAAATAGAACAGGCAATTCATTTTCAACTTTGCCTTTGCCTTTACCAACATCCATACTATCAATATCAGAATCACTTTCTGATGAAGCATATAAGAAACCATAAGACTTAGGATAATGAAATTCATTAAATTCTAATGAAGCATGTTTAACAGATTTTTCCTTTAAATTCCAAAAATACTTAACCATGAGATGTTGGTTTACTAAGAAAATCATCTATTTCTTTTTCTTGGTCATCTATTTTACAACCCTTCAAAACAGTTGTTCCCATGAAAGCTTTGCATGAAGAAAGATCTGAATCAGAAGAATGTGTTACGTTTGAAACCTTTTCATCAGATATTTCCTCAAGTTTTCTTTTCATATCAATTAAGTTTTCTAAAAGAACTGTGATCACAACTTCCTTTTCAATCTCAAAAACAAGTCTGTCGACATCTCGAATGTCTTCAATCTTGCTTTCGGATATTTTTTGTGAGAAAACGGTATTTTTAGATACAAGAGATTCTTTTTCGAACTTAAGTTTCTCTCTTTCTTTCCCTATTAGTTGTCTTTCAAGAAAAAGCGTTTTCTGAAAAGTAAATAGTTGATCTGAAAGATCCAAACATCTAAGTTCTAGAGATTTCTTTTCTTCAAAGCTTTCAGGTTCATCATTTATGCTATATGACAAAACAGTAAAGATAACTTCTTTTTCAATATAAAAAAGAAGTTGATCTTCGTTTCTGATTTCTTCAACATTAAAAATTATATTCCTTTCGAGCTCCATGAGTTTTTGTTCAAGAACCATTGGTGGAAAATACCTTTTTCCTTCCAAAACAGATTTTTCAGGATTATCCTTTTGAGTATTTTCTTTTTCCTCTGGTTCTTTAACAATATAACTCTCAAAATAATCATTTGGTAAGGTTTTTTCATTATCTAATGCCTTGGCATTCTCTGGACCATACCAAAAAGGAAGTTGCATTCTAACAGTGATTTTTCTTTTTGTTTCTTCCTCAGCCTTTTGTTCTTCCTCATGAAGTTGTTTGATTTGATAGCAAGGATGTGTAACAGGCATAAACCATTCAAATTCATACTGAGTGGGAGTTTTAGTTATGGCATTCCTTAGGTACTGAGGATTGTCATATCCAATACCCCACTTTGCGTTATAGTATCTGAATTTGTTTGGCTTATTCATTTGAATTGTTTGTTCTGTTTGACCTGCTTTGTACAGTTTATTTTCCAGATCTTTGATATTTTCACTCAGCTCTTCATTTATTTCTTTATAAGCATGTAAAAGACTTTCAAACTCGCTATTCTTTATTTCTGAACTCATTAATTTTTCCGATAGTTCAGATACTCTATCTTGAAAGTACGCATGACCAATATCGAATTCAGTCTTTTTCTTTTTCAATTCAGTAATTTGACTGTCTTGTTCTATTAGTCTTTCCTTTTGAGTTGAAATTATTTCATTAGCAATGTTCTCATCAGCTTTTAATTCTTCTAACCTTTGTGTTAAGCATGCTTGTTTAGAAATAAATTGATTATAGAAATCGAAATATACCTGTTCTGAAGTAGACTCTGCTCCTTCATCATCGGCTTCTTTGGTCATGAAGCACATCTTTGTTTGAGCAGTAGTCTCATTATTAGCTTCATCATCAGAATGATCAAGCCAGTAATCCTCTTCTACCTTTAGTGCAATACCCGATTGCTTCTTTTCAGCAAGCAACAACTTGTTTTTGTAGTAATTGGTATCTTTCACTATCTGCTTCCAGCACTCCTTCGCGAAATGACCAGGTTTCCCACAGTTATAACAAGTCTGTGGTTCTTCCTTTTTCTCAAAAATCTTTTTCTCCTCTGGCCTCTTGTAATCATTTGGCCGTCTATACTCAGTAGGCCTTTTGTACTCTTCCGGCCTCCTGTATTCTGCTCTTTTGCTTGATTCAACATGCGCCCTATGCTCAAAGTTCTTTGAGCCCGACGCATACCTCTGATTATTAGAACCAGGACTTTTCCCAAATTTTCTCTGAAAAGAACTGGTAAGCAGAGCCAGAGAATCCTTCATTCTCTCTATTTCTTCTATCCCACTTGCTTCCTCCATTTCTCCTTCAGACTGGTTCTCCTCATCCTGGGAGTATCCTCTGCTTGAAATCAACGCAAGTGGATCTTGCTCTTCATCCTTCATCCCTCTTTTATCTTCATTCTTCACTTTCCTATTCTTCTTCACTTTCTTCGCTTCAGCATCATCTTCATCCTGCTTCAACGTTTCAAACATCTGTTGTAGAGGTAATTCTGATAGCTTAGCATTCTGCTTCATTCGGTGAGCGTACTTCTTCCATTCTGGTTGAAGAACGGTCAGGAATTTTACGTTGTGCTCAATAACCTTCCTCTCTATTTTGAATCTGCTTAGCTCATTCAATATTGTGGTGAAACGTACATAAGCAGAGTCAAGAGTCTCTCCTTCTTTCTGTTTGAAGCATTCGTATGAGTTGATGATGGTTGAGATTTTCATTTGATTCTCTACTTCAGATCCTTGAAATAACTTTATCAGTTCATCAAACATGGCTTTACCAGATTGATTTTTGCTGTCTACCCTCCGATAGACATTATCGGTCAAGGCCTGAATAATTAGAGATTTCGCCATTTTATCTCCTTGGTACAATTTCTTCTGTTCAACAGAGTAGTGAATCGGTAGAACAGTAACAATATCTGGAATTGGATCACCATCAATAGCAATCCCTCTTCTTGTTATAGGCTTCATTGGTCCATTATCTAGAGAATTGATAATGAATTCTCCGTTCTCTTGTCTATCTACCCAGTCTAGGAATCTGTCTTTCCAAATTTTGAATTCTGATGTAAAGAGAACCGGAGGTTTGTCTTTGGAACCAATGGATAGCACATCTCTTGTAGTCATTTAATTACTTGTCTGATCGTTTTATCTCTTGTTCAGTAGCTTTCTTTTTCAACAATCTCTTTCTGTCTCTGCCTTTGTATGGGTTGCGAGGCTACTGTTTGCGATGCAACAAAAAGTCTCAACAATCTGTTGCGAGGCAAACAAAGTATCGCAATGAAATAGGATCGTAGTGAACAATTGCGATGGAAACTAAGTCTCGCAGTCAACAATTGCGAGGCAAACACCAAACCAACAAATCGCAATAAAAGATTGCGAGGCAAGAAACAGATCGCAATTGAAAATTGCGAGGATCGCAGTCCGAAGATCCTGAAAGTTGCGAAGCTCGCAGTCCAGAATTTTAGAAAGTTGCGAGGGATTTGAATCTTGCGAGGGATATGATGATTTTTAAGCAGATGTTCAAATGAACTAAAAAATGCTTGAAATTTTGAACGAGTGTTCCTGGGTAATTTCTGGGCACTTTTATAACCTTGTGTTTTGTCTAAAAACCAACCTAACCTTGATTTGATGAGCAAAACAGTGAGTTTTACTCTAAAAAAAGACTTCGAAAAGATGCACGTATTGAATTTAATTTCCTGGTGATATGCGGAATTAAATACACAGGAAATTTCTATTTTCACTTCTTGATCGATTCCAACCACTAGAAGAACTCCAGAGACCAAAATCAACCAAAAAATTGAACTTTAAGAATACAGTTACGTACAACTTTTAAGAACAAATCTGAACAAAATGATATGAAGCTCTGATACCAATTGTGATCCCACACTGACAAGTAATAAGAGTAAATACACAAGATATATGAATCAAAGAAGTACACCTCTATATATGAAAGATGAACTTGCAGCTTACAACTTCACAGAAGGTTGAGAGGTTTACAAAGTGGAAGGAGGCTGCGAAGATAGAGGCGTGTGTATTTCGTGTATCTCTGACCTAAAAATACAGATAGTATACTATATATACTATTCAAAGTTTGACAACATGTCACATTAGGTCCCTCAACTATAATACTACATGGTACAAGATAATGTAACATTAACAATGGGTCATACCCATGGATCAAGAGATCCATGGGCCGAGAGTAGTATAAGGGCCGAAAGTGTAAGCCCACTCCACAAAAGAATTAGTCATCGGCCCATGCAGAAAATGTTTTTAAGCAATCCAAGTCTTCGGTCCACAAAGGGTGTTCGACCGGCCCAATAAATACACAAAAATCGGTTCATGTTTGAGATTGTCCGCAAAAGCAAAGCCCGGTCTTCAAAAGTTGGAGTCTTCGGTTTCGTCCCAAAAGTTTGCTATCCGCAATCTTCTTAAATGTAGAGCTCCAAAAGACCGTCTTTTCGCAACCTAAAATACATAAAGTGTAAAATAAGCGTTTTAGGACGATTTTCATGCGATTTCATATGTTTTTGGCCAACTTTATACCCAAGGGCACAAATTGTTTATTTTACGTAAATGCTTCTAAAATTAATTAAACTTGACTCAATGGGATAACAAATTGGCTCAAAAATTGGAATTATATAGCTAAAATAGGGTTAAATAAATAACCCTATCAGTGATGAAAATGGGGAAATCGTTTGTTCTCCTTGGGCTTAGGGGTTAAATGTTGGGTTATAATGATTAGTAAATGATAAGGAATGTTAGAGCACTAGACCCCAACGATTTATGAGGTTAAAATCGTTTATTAATGGGGGAAAAGTTTGGATCTGAGGTTCCTATAATTGCACTGCACTGTGCGATGGCTTGGGAAGTTCTGGGTCCGGATTTGGGGATGTCCCAGATGGAAATCCGGGTATGTTTGTGAAATCCGGGGAGTACCGGGAGGCCAGACCCGGGAGTCGGGAAGGCCATATCCGGACAATGGGTTTTCCGGTCGGGAATGTCCGGACAGTGGGTTTTCCGGTCGAGAATGTCCGGAAGTGGGTAGTCCGGACGTTGAAACCATCCTTTTGGGTTCGATTAGCTCAGCGATGCTAGGGAAGTGTTTAGATTTGTCGTTTAGTGGTAACCGTGAGGGCTAATCGGGTGACTTATCACTCTCGCTTCCATTTTAAACCGTAGGTGCGCAATTTCAGGATTTGAGGCAAAGTGAGAAGATTTAAGCAATGGCAGCAGGTGAGTCTTTCTAACTGAAAATGTGTTGAGTTATGTATTACTTAAAACGCATGAGATATGATGAAACTGCACGTTTTATCCTTTATATGAAACTGCATGTTTTACTATGTTTGAGAAAGTTAAGATATTATGTGTAACATCTCAGGTCCATAAAATATGATTATATTGAAAATTAGGGGCTGAAGTGTGAAATGTGAAAACTTCAAGGATGGATGAACAAATTTAGGAGAATAAAACCCTCCTAAAACCCTTATTCCTGATTTCATACATATTGTGGAGGCTTGAGAGAAATCAGAGAGAAAGAGGCTTGATTCTTCATTAGAGCTTGGTGCAAGGAGGAATCAAGGCTAGAAACTTCATCTTCTTCAAGGTAAATCTTCTCTAATGTTCATCTTCTTGTTTGGTTTGGTGAGATATGTGATTGGGACTCCTTTGAGTAACCCGTTTTGATGATTTAACTCATTCTTTTGGAGTGTTAGATGGTGTTCTTGATTGGTATATAGTTGGTTTTTACTTTGATTTTGAACAAGAACCACCATTGATGGTGTATATTTTCAAGACTTCTTCATTTCTTTGATTTGGAAAGATAGGTTTTTAAAAGATGGATTTTGAATGGTTTTCGTTGGGTTAAATGATGTTTGGATGTTTGGATATTGTGGGGAAAGGTTTATAACATCGATTACCTCAAGTTGGAGGCTTAATATCGATTTGGGATGAGTTGGGAGTGAGAAAGAGGAGTTTTCGGCTGAAAAATGGGTGCAAAGACTCGGCGCGGGTCTACCCACGCGGGCATCCATGCCAGAGTCTGTCCGGTGCTCTGCGTGGGTCTTGGCGCAGGTGTATCCACGCCAAGCCCTGTCGCGCGTTTTCGGCTCTTATTTCGCGTACTGTTTAAGGCTAGGATTGTGGCATCATCTAAGGGTTGTCTTGGGGTTTATTAGGTATGTTTTGGGATGTAATTAGATGGTTTAACACCACTTTTATGACGTCTAATTCAGGTGTTCGGTTTGAGCTAAAGTGAGTTTCGGAGCGTGTGTCGTTTTGCTAAAGCTCAGGTGAGTTCCCTTAACTCTTTTGTGCAAATGAAGTGTTTTGCTAAAGTTTTCGTAACTGAATTTGGTATTGATCATGATGGTATGATTAGACATTTCTGAAAAGCTTTGTTATTACATGATGTGGAAATGTTTATTAATGCATGCACGTTGTTTACATGTTCTGTACGAAGTGGTACATTGATTTGGTGTCGGGTTGCACAGTGGGATTAGTGTACCTTGGGATTGTCTACATCCCTTGGGAGTTTAGTTATGGTGTGTGCCATGAATTCGTTTCTTGTGCACACGGGACTGGCATCTACTGGGGGGCCATGGGGATCTACTGGAGGCCCCGATTGCGGACGTTACGATGAGGTGATGGGTGGCTATGAACACTGTGCAAATACCCAAGCGTGATGTTTATTTGTTGAAATGACTTTGATGTGCCTTTATGGCGGTTTTTCATATTGCTATACGTGGTTTGTTAAACTGTTTTCGAGAGGGAATTCACTAGACCTCATGGTCTAACCCTCGCTTTTCCAAAACTAAAACCATTTTCAGGTAAGAGTTTTGTTTGGGGTTTCATCTAAAGAAGATGGAAAGGGGTGACACTGTAGAAGAGGTATAGTCTAGTGGAGGCTTGTAGTTCACCGTCGGGCTTCCTGTAACATCTCAGTTGTGAAGGTGTTTATCCGCTGCGTACCTAGAGTTGAAATCGATGTATTTGTGTATTTTTGAGTCCGTTTTTGGTTGTAATGTTATGAATTATATTTTATGGATTTTGGGTTGTTACAAATGGTATCAGAGTCATAGTTTAAGGGATTTAGGTGACCGGATGGTCCTAAACTTAAACTGTGGAGTAAGGGAGACACAACTGAGATATAGGAAGCCAATAGGAAAGACCTTAATCGTAGAGAATCTAAACAATGGTAGTGAGGACCCTCATATAAGGTAAATTCAAAATCGCATATGACCAATGTTATTATGAATTTACAGGTGCATGTGTGTACTCAACCTCTATTGTTGGGATGAGTGGTGAGTGTGACAGTATGTAGAAAGTTCTAACCTAACAATTGGTAGCAAAGGGTTGATGTGTCATGGGAGATCGCTTATGATGTGATGTTTATACTTTCTAGAAGAAGTGTTGTTCGGAATGTTAATGAGCTGGCTAGGGGTTGTAATTTCTTGGGTTCAAAAAGGATGAATGACAGATTAAGGGTAAACTCTCAGTTTCTAGTGAGTCCCTATTTTTGGTATTGAGGTGTCGATCAGTTGGGGATATGAAGTGAGGATTATGTTGGAATCTTGAAGGCTTCGATTTAAGATATGGTGAAGGAATCGAGCACTTGACTCTTTAGTCAAGCCGTTTAGTGGCAAGGTATTGAAGGAAAGATATCAATGTTGGATTGAAGTATGCGTAAGAGTAGAAGGCGAGGTAATTGGTCAATTTGGAAACCGTGTAGAGTGGTCGAACAGGTGGGTTGTGATGCACCGGTATAACAAGTTGTTGTAAGGGTGAGAAAGCGACCGTTGGTCAAAGTAGAGTCTCAATGATAAGTTGTTGTGAGTACAACGGTTGACCTTGTTAAGAGTGAATAGCCTTCAATTGCACATTGAGTTTCATGCATTATGTCATTAAAAGAATTACCTGAGTTCTTTCACGTTAAAAGCATATACGTGCATAATGAATTTCTTATTTTGGAAACAAGTCGATGTGTGCAAGCACGAGTTTAAAGAAAAAGACAAACTTGTTTACGTTGCACGATAAAATTTGAACTTAGTGATTTGTGAATTATTTCACCTTTTTTCTATGTTGAGAGAATCTTCGTTGCGAAATCATGGAAACGTTTAATTGCAAAGTTTTTATAACCAAAATGAGTATTGACATGCTATTATCATATAAATGAGTGTGGGGGTCGACTGACACACTTTGCGTAAATGATTTCGTTCAGAACTTTTCTAGTCGTATTGGAAAGGTTTCATTGGATACATTTTGTTGTGCCGACGTCGATTTGGTTGGACAAGGTTGTGAATTATCATGGGGTTGCATGTGAGCGATCCTTGAGGTCGTTGTGTTTTACTCTTCAACTTGAGTGGTGTTGTGTCATGCATACTCAAGCTTGTTTAGTGATATCATATTTATTGAATTTTCAAATGTGCAAAATGATTTCAATCGTTGTGTCGTCGTCATGCATGAAGGCTATGAACTCGCTAGGTCGTGACGTATATTACAATTAAGGATAAGGAAAGGCTCCGAGAGTTGAATTGCCGGTTGAGTAGGATATGGTCGAGTTGTGACCTCCGTGTTTCCGTTAGAGGAGGATGGTGAATATCGGGAGCCTCAAGCAATGGACTTGAAAATGTTAGTATGATTATAGTTTAGACTCTTGTTTGGTTATTTGAGAATAGTTATGTTCGGGGTGAAGTTCGAATTTGTTGGGATGCTTCTTATAGTGGCATGTTAATGAGTAGTGTTGCGGTACCTTGGTGAAATGTTATCGGCTTTGAGTCTGAGTATTGAGGTGGTCTTGTAATTAGATTTTGCGCTAAGAAAGTGTTGTGTTTTCCTCAAGTGAGGACGGTGGGGTAAAAAGTTGGTTATGATGCGTTGGATGAAGTGAGTTCCGTTGGGAATCCTGGTTGTCGGGGAAATTATGGAAACATCATCATGTTGTCTATTGATATTGAGGTCAGCGATTGTTAATATTATCCCAAGTTGAAGGCCTTGTCTGGAGATTGAAACTTGAGAAGTAACCCTGTTTATGCCATGGAGGGTGTGTTCCAGTTAATGCAGTGTGAGACTGACACGTTGTCACATGTGTGCGTGACTTCAGTGTGCCATTTACATGCGTAGTTCTTGCGTTTGACAGTTTAAATGTTTCAAAGTTGAGAATTGTTTATAAATGCTTATAGACTGTTTAAAATGTTTTATGTGGCTCGAATGTGTGTTTCTAGAGGAAACTCACTAGACCTCATGGTCTAACCTTCGTTTTTCAAAAACTAAACCATTTTTAGGTAATCGCTTAGTAGAAGGCTCTAGTAAGGGCAAGGAGAAGGCGTGAGCGTGAAGTACTGTACTAGAAGGAAGTCATTATATTTAGTATGCCAAGCTTAGTACTTTAGAAATCTCAGTTGTGTAATAGGTTGTTTCTGCAAACCTTATCTTGTGTTGATTGTTACAACTGGTGTTTGGGGGCCATTTTATTCTTATATGATTGTTTATGTTATATTTCTGGATCTGGGTTATTACACAATTTTACGGGCATTTAAGCTACCTTAAAAAAACTCCAACTAGGAAAAATCTTGGATCCACCGTTGTGCACAAATACACTTCTAATTTTAAATATGAAGTAAAATATTTTAATATATATATATTCTGTAACGACTTATCTTCAATCGGGCTGACATGGCGGACAACACGACTGGACCAGTAACCCTGGCCCAGACCCGGACCCGAGTGGTCACTACGGGTAGGCATCTGATATTCCCGTACCATTCATTGAGGATCGATGTGGCCCACGCTTTCACCTTTCTCTTTCTGTTTTGTGTTCCATTCCAATTCCACCGAGTTTTATCAAAAACCTCGTCATCCTCCCGTCACTCATATCCAGCCGGTCACGATTATTTTCAAATTTCCCACTCAATCTCATCATGTCTCAGGTAAATCCTTTTCATTCCAGCTAATTTTTTGTTAATGCTACCACATTTCCATGATCACGTCACCGTTGGATCCGATTTTATTCCTAATTATTTTTAGGAACTTCTGGTTGGTTGATTCATTCATTTTCATGATTGTTTCTGTATTCGTGAATATTGATTTATCGAAAGTGAATCGACATTTGTTCCAGTTATGCGTTGTTTATGATTGTAATTTGTGTTTTTTTTTGTTCGATAGGTGA
This sequence comes from Saussurea involucrata, assembly GCA_033807775.1. Lineage (NCBI taxonomy): Eukaryota > Viridiplantae > Streptophyta > Magnoliopsida > Asterales > Asteraceae > Saussurea > Saussurea involucrata. The sequence goes on from CM066323.1 coordinate 36,421,657, forward strand.
ATGAGAAAGATCCGTTGATCACCGGTATGTTTTTCTTAATGTTCTGTTTGATTTGTGATTGAATGTGGTTATTATTAGTTTAGGGATGATTATAGAAGATTGATTGATGGTTAAGTTAAGCCAGCTAGAATTATCAAATTGTTTAAGCCTTTGATAGGATGCTGAAATCATTGCAATGGAATATATTAATTTTCTTTTTTTGGTTTGTTTGTTGGCATCATTGCAATGGAATATATAATTTTTTTTTGCTTTAATATCAGGTTTTACTCATATAGAATATGTAAAAATTGCTATTATTTTGAAGCAGATTAGTTTATATAATGTACACTTGAGGTAGGCTTCATCAATAGTTTTGATCTTATTTTATCGTTATATCTAGAAGCATCTGATTGGAATTTGGTTTTTAAGTTTAACCGAGCAACCTATTTTTCATGGGGCGTAGAATATCTGATCACATCGAGAGTTTGTTGTAGAGTATCTGGTTTGCAATAATGAAGATTTGCAGATTAGAGTTGCGGTCTTTTCTCTTAGACAGTTAGGCGTTGTTTGTTTTTCAGAAAATAGCTCTTATTAGTCTCTTATGTTTGATTCGTTAAGAGGTAGAGTCATGCAAATTGTTTGTTTTTTTCCAAATTTTCAAAGCCACTTATGTCTTATAGTTCTCTTATCTGGTAAGAGGTAAACCAACCTCTTATTTGCCTCTTATTGTTCTCAATAAATTAACCTTAATAGATCATTTCTCTCAATCAATTCACTTGGATTATAATAAAACTCAATTTACTATAATTAGGTGACTTTCAAATTTAAGTTTATATAATTTAAATATATTATTATCGATTAAACGTATTCGTTTAAATGAATGCTAATTTTATAAGTTAGATGTAAATTTCGTAATGATGATGCATAAATATGTGAAATTGTATAAATTTTATATATATATATATATAAATTCAACACTATAGTATCTAATGGGTCAAATACATAATTAAACAAATGTAGACATTTATAGCTTACAAAAACAGACAGTCTTATTGATTCAGATTTCAGACATCAGCACCACCTCTTATCAATCAGAAGTGAAACAAAACTTCAGAATTCAGCACCTCTTAAAAACAAACGCCACCTTAGACTTTTAATTCAAGAATGTTGTTCCCTGCTAATAGTTTCTTACATACATATATATGTTTATTTATCAGATGAGAAGGCTGATTCAGCTGTGAAGAAAACTTCCTCTGAATCAAGCTCCTCAGATGTGCAATCCGGAAAACTACCCGCAATGTCATCTGCGCCAGGGGCTGGATTTCCTGCAAGTCCTTTCGACTTCTCATCAATGGCTAGCCTACTTAATGTATTCTACTTCCTTTCTTTCCTGCATAATTTGTTTTTTATTTTAAAATACATGGTTATATTCTTGTATTTTTTAAACAGGACCCAAGTGTGAAAGAATTAGCTGAACAAATAGCAAAAGATCCTTCATTCAACCAGATGGCAGCACAACTCCAGAAGACTTTTCAAGGTCCCGAAGTGGGTCCCCCCCAGTTTGATACGCACCAGTATTATTCCACCATGCAGCAGGTTATGCAAAACCCGCAATTCATGACCATGGCTGAGCGCCTTGGTAATGCCTTGATGCAGGTATTTAGTTACTTGCACATGTTTTATGATGGTGTTCTTTCCATGTAATATGGTGGAATTGACGATAAAAAATGTGTATATGTGATAGGATCCATCAATGTCTCATATGCTTCAGAATTTATCTAATCCAGCTCAAAAAGATCAGCTTGAGGAACGAATGGCACGTATCAAGGAAGATCCGTCCTTGAAACCTATTTTAGAAGAGATACAATCTGGAGGTCCAACTGCAATGATGAGGTCATTAATCTTGATTATCATGATTTCATATACAAACATAGGGGAAAGTTCATTACCGTGAGAACCAACTATTCATAATAAATATACATACCATTCATCATCAAATATCATGCATTTTCATTATTCATGAATGGTTGATTTTTGTGATTCTCAAATGAACCTGCCCCTACAAATATATTGTAGTTAATTCTATTTGGTACGTAACAAATTAGGTACTGGAATGATAAAGAAGTTCTACAAAAGTTGGGTGAAGCAATGGGTGTTGCAGTCCCGGGAGATGCAGCCTCTTTAGCCGGATATTCAGGTGTAGACGAGGGTGAAGGAGTAAATGAGGATGAATCTGTCGTTCATCATACTGCTAGTGTTGGTGATGTGGAGGTACTTTAGTTTTCTCTATATGTTTATGGTTCAGATGATCTTTTTACATAAATGAAGGAAACCCTAAATTAAAAGATGGAATCATAACTAAACCCTAAATCCATCGGGTATGAAGCGAAATGCTGCGTTTCTATTTCTAAAACTAATTAATTTTCTTGTTTTATGAATTAATTAGAATTTGAAGAAAGCATTAGAGGCCAATTCTGATAAAGATGAAGAGGATTCAGAGGGGAGGACTGCTTTACATTTTGCATGTGGATATGGAGAGGTAGGATTGATATGCACACGGTTTTAGAAAAAATGTGTAATTATTACAGTTTTCATTTAACTAAGGGGCCGTTTACCAAACGCTTACCCGCGTAAGCGCTTACCAAGTCACATTACCGTACCAGATGAATATGGCAAAGACCAAGAATCTTACCCGGTAAGAGCGAAGGCAAGGTCCGAGAGTTTTACCTTTACCTGGTAAGTGATGACGAAGACTCTTACCACGGTAAGCGCTTACCAGTTAAACTGTTGCATACAATACCATTTTGATGAACTAAAATTTTACCCGGTAAGTAATCGATAATGTTGAATTTTGCCAGTAAGCACTTACTAGGTAAACAACCCCTAAATTAGGATTTTACCGGTAATAATAGGAGTATTGAATTTCTCCGTCTCATAATTAAGTGTAGAATTAGAAAGTAGACATTTCTTAAAGGTGGATACTTATTTTGGGAAGGAGGGTATATAGAGGGTCAAGTCAGGGGAAAACCGCAAAAAAATGAAAAACCGAGGAACACCCTAGTAGCCAATCGTTTGTACGGTATTCACATGCACATGTGCATACAAGTAATATGTAAGTGATTTTTCCGGGACGCACATGTGCATAGAAACCAAGAAACATCTTCGATTACTTGTATGTACATGTGTATACAGTATAGATGAACGGTTATAAAAGTGCTCCTCAATTTATCAAATTTTGGGGGTTTTCCTCTTAATATATCAATGTGGGTCCATAAGTTTCGGGCTTTTTTGTGTTTTTTGTTGTTGTTGTTGAAGGGTAGTTTAAGTATTTGACAAATGGTAAAACTACGCGTGTTATTACTACTATAAACGATCAGTAATGCATTTTATGTGATATAAAGGTGAAATGTGCTCAAATCCTTGTGGAGGCTGGAGCGAAAGTTGATGCTTTAGATAAGAACAAGAACACAGCTCTTCATTACGCAGCTGGTTATGGCAGGAAAGACTGTGTGGCCCTTCTGCTCGAAAATGGTGCAGCCGTGTAAGCTTATTTATTTATGATCACTCTTCTTAATCCAACCTACATTTTTGTCATTTGTTTCGAGTTATGATTTTGAGTTCCTGCTGCAGTACTCTTCAGAACATGGATGGCAAGACGCCGATTGACGTGGCCAAACTCAACGACCAAAATGATGTACTGAAGCTCCTCGAGAAGGATGCATTCCTATGAGTTTTGCGGATGAGTTTTGTTGGTTGATCGATGCTTAAGTGATCGTTTTTATATTATGTTTGTGTTGGACCAATTGGTTTAACGACTACAATTGTTTTATTCAAATTCTTGTTTTGTGCTTCTTTTTTAACAAAGTTGCATTTGTGTATATAAGGTCAACAATGTTTTAATGAAACCATTTTAGTATATAAGTGATCGACCTTCGAAAATCAGATTTAATGAAACCATTTTAGGTTAATCCAAACTCTGACTTGACTCGTTAGTATGTCGAGTCAAGTGTTGACCGAGTCAATATCGAGTAGCTCATGAGTTTGACTTGTATCTTCTACCCCCCACCCCCAAACGTACACCCCTCCCAATGCAATGGAGGTCGCCAACGCCAGACAAATATGTTTTCCAAAGCTTTTTCTCCCCTTTTATCCAAATAGTTGGGTCCGTTCATGGTCACGGAAGTCTTTTTGCATGGAGCAATTGAGTTGCAAGGAAAGAATGGAGTCTGCCCGAAAACGAGTTCACTCTGTCGGAATGACTTTGGTTTGTGTTAGAAAGATCTCAATCGTGATGACTTACTAATATAGAAAGTAGCTTATTTAGTAAGCTTTTAGGAGGGGTTATGTAGAAAGCTAAGGGGCCGTTTGGTTCGCAACATTCAAATGAATTCACTGGAATTGGAAATTTGGAATGACAAATTCCATTAACCAAATTCCTTAGTGATGTTTGGTTCGCGGAATGAATAGATTGGATTCTATCAGATTCCACCGAATTCCACGATTGCGGGATTTAATCATTCCTTAGCATATGTGAATGATTTGAATTTCATTTCGTGGCAAACGTAATATAATTTGTTTTAGAAAGACAAAAATAACCTTTGCATCTAATTTAACCACAACCCCCGGCCCACCCTCACCACTCCCGCCAACATGTTTGCCACCACCACCACCATCAGTTAATATTATCATCACTGCCACCCACCATCCCCACCCATATCATCACCACCATGCCACTTTTTTTTGCCGTTATAATCACCATCCATCCCCACCCTGCCCTGTTGCCACCCCCACCTTGTCTTAGTGCCGACCTTCCACCCTGCCAACCACCTCCTGCCGCCACCCTCACCCAGTCGTGCCCCTGGCCCCTTACCCCACTCCTACCTCAACACTCCCCTGCCTTCCCCACCTTGACCACCCACCCTACCCTTGCCTACCCCACCTGCACCCACGCCCCTACCCTCGCCCCCATCCTTGCCACACACCATGTAACACCCTCGAATTGGAAAAGAGCAACTAAATAAAATTTTCGATAATACATCCAAGATAATAGGATTTCTCCCTACAAACCAATACGAGAAATACCTCAAACAATTATAATCCAAGTCTTATTACAAAGGCTAAGTTCACATCGGGTGTTACTTAACTCAAGTACAAAATGCTATTCCCAAAAATCAATGCGGAAGACTTCACTTAACCAATTCACCTCTCGGGCACACTACTAGCACTCGACCTTTCGCAGTGTCACTAGAACTACTCCCAACCTGAACCTGTTGCACATGCCGACAAATAAAAAGGTTAGGCTAACGCCTAGTGAGTTCAAGAGTTTATAGCAAGATTTAAATAATTCTTTAAATGAAAGTTTGCGACATGGATTATGATTTCCAAAAGAGTTTATGAGAAGAATGTAAACGACTCATTTTCCAACGCACCCAAAACCTATGAGAAAGGTTCCCAAAATGTATAAAGCGTTTTCCAAAATGAATTCCAATCCCAATTCACTCAAAACGTGAATAAATCTATATTATGCGAAACCTTCAAATACGGTTGATGACATAATACTCAATCCATAAATCATGGAAGAACAATCCATATAAAAGTAATACTTCACCGAAAACATGATACGAACCAACACTCACGCGAACGTAAAATGTAATGAAGTCCAAATACCATAGATATGGAAATGACCTGCTTCATTCAAACTTTAATATACATGGAGGGAAATCCAATATTAAAGTCATCAATTGCAGTCAATCGCACAAGACCAACGATGATAAAAACAAGGACATTATAATATCCAAAGTAATGTTGGCCGACGACGGGGGAGACCCGTATCTATTGAGAGTGGAGGAACACAAAAGTATGCCACTCATACAATGTTAATCGTATGACACTTCACGACATAAAAGCCCAAGTGTCCCTACGACTCCTTTCAAGACACACCCAAAGAGACGGCCGACCTTAGCGGAATATTAACATGAATACCAAGCACAAGCGGGGTTACAACCATGGCATTGCCCCGACATGGCGAAGGTCATAGACGTCCGTCAATCATGACAGCTCAACCGGACTCAGCCCTCCTAGTGTACCATTGAAAAGTAAAGGTCATAAAACATGGGGCCCGGTCAAATCCCGCAACACCCAGTAGACCATCAAATAAAGACCGACTTACGTGCCTAGAGGTGGGTTCAAACGAGGAGCGTACCTATTTACGAGAAACGCGAGGAGCGCCTTCCATGTACTGGATCACATGTGATTCACAGTACAAAATCACATGTGATCCGCGCGGCAAACCGCGCGACTTGCAAACCGTGGGCCAAACCGCGTGGGTCCAGAATTTTAATCACATATGATTTTGTATGTGAATCAGATGTGATCAAGTACATGGAAGGCGCTCCTCGCGTTTCTCGTAAATAGTTAGCGTTCTCGTTTGAACCTTTCTCTACGTGCCTATGGATCCAATGCAACACAGTCTACAATTACATGCCCATCCCGGAATGACTAAAGCACCCGAGCATGTAAATATCAACATTATGCAATAAAATGCAACAAGTTGTAATAAATGCAAACCATAAATAAGACTCCACATTGAGCCATCAAAACCGGACAAGATATCCCCCAAAGACTCCATTAAAGTCAAAACTCATTAGACCAATAATTAACGGTCCTCAAAATATAAAATGCATTTATGCATCGCTTAGGTATACATATACCACAAAATCATCATTAACCCAAAACTCGTCACGGGTTAGAACAAAGGTTTTCCCCAAATGGACTCATACCCTTATAATTCTCAAAATGACTCATGACACTAAAATGTGTATTTTCCCAAATGCTTTATAAAATCAATTACACCAATATGATTAAACCATTTAATAAACTCCATTTGAGCAATAAATCATTTAAGAACATATTTATGATTTCTACACATCAAAATATCCAAAAATCCCAAATAGGGGTGTTTTACAAACTTTATAAAGGTAAACACTTCAAAAGGGCACACTTACCAAATAACTCAACAATTGATAATTTTAAGTAAAACACACAAATACTTGGAAAATAACATTTTTGGCATGTACAACGTTTTCACAAATCAACTTGAACTCACCTTGCTAGATTTAGGCTAAATCTAGATTTTCCTCAAACGTAAGCTCCTTTGAAGAAACTTGAATCTTCAAGCCAAATCTTCCAAAAACCTAGATCCATAAGTTTCCAACCATAAATATTTACATCCAACCATAAAGAATCATTCCCCAAACACTTTTACATCAAGATCTCAACTTATACTAAAACCCTAATTTTCATAGATGAAGAAGGAGACTGTTACCTTAACCAAGCATAACCAAAATCACCCAATAATACCCCAAAATGGAAAAGAAGGTGAAAACAACAACAATCTAGCTTTTGGTAGAGAGAGAGATTACCTTCATCACTTGAATCCTCAAAGCAAGGCTCCTAATCTCCCACAAAAGCTTCAAGCTTCCATATCTTCAACAATAGTGGAAATGGGTTTGATTTGAGTGGAGAAGATGAAGAAGAGGAGGAAGGATTTAGGGTTTTCTTGGAGAAGAAATCGGTTTAGAGAGAGAGAGAGAGAGCTGAGTTGTGGTTTGGAAATGAAGTGAGGGAAGAGAGAGGGAAAATTCTTAAAAGGAAACCAAAATATCTCACCAGGCCTTACGCGGACGTCCGACTAGCCACCATGCGGACGTCCGGCCTGATCAGATCCGAACCCAACCATTTTCTGTTGCTTCCGCGGACGACCTGCGGGCGTCCGGCCTCGTCCCCATGCGGACGTCCGCAAGCCCAAAAATCGCATTTTTCTTAAAATTTTGGGGTGTTACACACCACCCTTTATGCCCCCATCGTCCTCCCCCCAAACAAAGATGGAGGTTCCAATTATATTAAAAATTCCATTCCAATTCCATCCAACCAAACGCAATAAAAGTGCTGGTCAAATTCCATTCCAATTCCTTCAAAGTCAAATTTCTTTGATGGATTCGAATTCCACAAAATCCATTCTTCAAACCAACCGCCTCCAAAGGTGATGTTTGGTTCGTCGGAATCCGACGTAATTTAAAGGAATTGGAATGGTCATTTTCTTTGACCAAATTCCATTTTTGCGTTTGGTTCATCTTTTGAGTTTTCTTAAGGAATTCGAATTCCACAAATGGTGGAATATAAATTCGTTAGGTTCTAGCAAGGAATTTTAATTCCTTTCTATTATATTTCTATGAAAAAATTATTATACTCTTTATATTACTCAATTTCCATTATATACCACCACGATGGATGTCACCACCGTGTTTCCTGCCTCCACCACCACAACCTGTTGTCGCCAAAGCCACCACCTGTCGCAGTCGATGCCGCCACCACCTGTCGTCGCCACAACCACCACCTATCGTTGCTTTCGCCACCACCCGTCATCGCCGACGTCAACACTACCCGTTACCGCTGCGGCTACCACCACCCCGCGTCGCCACCAACACACCACTAGTCGTCACTTCCATCACCACTTGTCATTGTAGGCGTTGCCACCACCATCGTCGGCACCATCGTTATTGCCACCGCCATAATTATCACCACTACCACAGTAAGTCGTTACTGCCACCACCACCCTCGTCATTGCCGCCACCATAGTTATCACCACCACCCCCCATCATCATCGCTACCACCACCACTTGCCGCCAACACCACTTGTCGTCACTACTGTTGACGTGTAACCAAGGTTCTAAATGACGTGAGGCGTGGCGTGGCGGTAAGGCCAAGCCTCAAGCCTTAGGAGCCACGACGAGGCCAAGACGTTTATCAAGGCGTGACTTATGGCGACAAATCTCTATATCATATATAAAAAACTTATGTTTTGTACTATTACTCGACGAGTTAATGATAACAAACAACTTAAATTAGGTTATATATACAAAACTAGCAAATAAGACGTTAAAAACGTAAAGAAAAAACAAATATCGCATTACAAAAGACAACTCATTAGGCATGGCGTGCCACAGGCATACCGTGACGTGAGACACAAGCCTTGAGCCACAACGTGCCATGGCGGCTGTCGCGGCGAGCCTTTTAGAACAGTGCGTGTAACACCCTAAAATTTTGGGAAAATTTAAACCTGGAATAGTTGCGGAAATAAACGGAAATGAATAAACAAATCGCCCAAAACGGGGAATAGTTGTACGACGTCTACATTACCAATTTAAAGCAAATGGAATAAACCCAACAACCTACTAATCTAAGTTATCAAGACTAGATTACAATCAGGTGTTGCTTTATCACTTCTCAAAATAAAAGTATTCATGGTCCAACATGTGCGCCTAATAATACTCCAAAAATGCTATACACTCTTCATGACCCTCCGCTCATCCCCGAGGAGTCCCACCGCTAGGATGACCTGACAACACGTCAATCCAAGAAAGTGTTAGAATAAAGCCTAGCGAGGATTCAACAATAATTGTTAGTTATAATAGTTTTAACTATGAATATATTGAATAAGAAAATTGTAACCTTGGGTAGAAGTTTTACTCCATTACGAATACCTCTTGAGTAGGCGGAGAGTCCGCCTCAAAACACATGGGTGAGTACACTTATAACTCACATAATATGTAAGTGAAAACACTAATATTATCATACATACATTGGATGCCGAACTCAATGGTAGCTGGAAAACGTGTACCAAAAATATGGGCACAAATGTTCCCACAGTGGGGGCGCAAGTATACACCAACACTGGGATCGCTAAAAGTAATAAAGTGGTAAAAGTACCGAGTATCGTATCCACAGGGATTGGATTTCAAAGTTCCGAGTCCTAAGTCGACAATACACTGATTTCAATGAGAGAAGAAGAAAATATTTTTTTGTGAGTGAGTTTTGGGTTTTTAACAACAAAAAAACTAAATAAGTAAATAAAATGGGTATGGGTGTAAGTTTTCCTTAAGATGTTCGTAGTGACGAAATGGTTAGTCACTTTGTATTACGGAATGTCTATAAAAAGCCCGATCTCTCGAAAGTGGATTTTTATAGACCGGTCCTACAAAATGCCCATAAAGTCACCATTATTGTCGACTCTTAATCTTGCCGATTTAACTAAGTATGACTCAAAAATCAAAGTTCAACCAGTATGGAGATTTACACCCAAATCTCTTTGTGATATAAATCTCGACCGAAGTTCGAACCTTAGTAAATCATGCAGAACCCGTATCTCTACGTGGTTATCAAAGACTTTCTCAAATCTTTGTGCATCACTTAAGCCGTATTTTGGATCCGCCCCTCTCGAGGTCTAAGATCTAATATTAACACTTCAAGGTGATCAACTGTAACACCCTAAAATCAGGGCAAATTTAAATCTGAGTTAAAAGGGTTTACATAACTAATATCCATAAATAAACATTCTTAACAAGTGAAAATAGTGACTAGAGTCAATTTACATCAAACTTGTCACCACTGTATATTCTCCACTCATCCCATTTCTCCCCTGAGCGCGTACCTGGTAAGAAAATATAATTTGAAACAATTAGGCTAACGCCTAGTGAGAACATTCGGTTTCAAAGTAATTCTTTTAAAATCAATGTAAACAAGGCATAACAAACCTGGTTTACTCTCATTCTTACCATACTCGTACTCGTCTCATAATAACAGATACATACCTGATCCCATGAGTATGACTATCATTCAGAAAGTCATAACATCATATTCGAGAGTCTACTATGAATCATCACGAATTCTAGTTCATCGATCAAGCCTAAGGACTTACTTTCAATCACCATACTTTCTTCTTGGAATGGGGCAGATATAACACTTATATATTGCCTATTTTAATCTGCCGAAATGCAAAAGAAACAACACTTACACTTCGTCTAATTCATGTTTCCACATCTCCAATCCGAATAGCAACTATACTTTGCCTATTCACTATAGTTAACATGAATAACAATTATACTTTGCATATTCCCTCATTTCTATATGAATAGTAATTCTATTTTACCTATTCAATTATTCAACATGAATAGCAATTCTACTTTGCCTATTCAATCATTCAACATGAATAGCAATTCTACTTTGCCTATTCAATCATTCAACATGAATAGCAATTCTACTTTGCCTATTCAATCATTCAACATGAATAGCAATTCTACTTTGCCTATTCATTACATTCCAATATAAACAGGAATAGCAATTATACTTTGCCTATCCTACGTTATCAAATAAAACTAGTATCTATGGATCCATTACACTTATTCGTACTCGTGCAAGTTATTGCTTAAAATGGATTTCTCATATCATTCAGTATAAGCAAATCACATTTTTACCACATAGATTCCTCATATCATTCAGTATGAGCAAATCTCCTTTATAGATCTCTCATATTATTCAGTATGAGCAAATCTTAATTAATATGTCAATTTCTCATAACATAAGTCTAACACTCAATATCTTCACTCACGGGTCCTTGATATAAATTTATATACACAATTGCCCATTAGAACAAATAGTTAAAACTCGTATAATCGTCCATCCAAAATTCATTCTGGAAATATCTCTTTATAAAATATACCTTACCGTAATTTAAATACGTTATAAAAGGGTAAGGTAAGAATGAACTCACCTGATAGCAAAATGTCCTTCTTCCTTTACTCTTAATAGTTGTAAAGATTTTCGTCTCCAAACTTCACAAAGTCTGAAATAACTCAAATACATAATGTACTTGTATTAATCTACTGATTAGGACTCTTGGAAATCCTAAATAACCAAAATCTCGTCATTTATCGCAACCTACTACTTGCGACATCACGATTATCGCAACCCATTGTTGCGATATCCCTCTTATCACAACCAACTGTTGCGACATAATTCTTATCGCAACCAACTGGTTGCGATACACTCACTTTATCGCAACTCACTATTGTGACAATCATCTTTGTCGCAACTTTCATCTTTATCGCAACTAACTAACGTTCATCTTTGTCTCAACTAACAGAAAACGTATTTAAGTCAAAACTGATACTTTTAAGCCATGCATGAACCTATAATTTTACAGATATGCATAAAACTACCAGTATAAGAGACTTATAAACCCAAATATTCCATATCTTTCCAAAATATTGAAACTCAATTCTAAACCCATAAAATTCATCTCTATATGCACATAAACATAATTTATATATAGAAACATACCTTATTCTCCCAAAGTAATCCTCAACCCACTGCTGAATTCAATCTTCTTTTCCTCTTCTTTCTTTCCTTTTTTTTACCGTGAACACACACACACAAATAGCCAAAAGTGTTCCAAAAATGTAACTCATCCTCTCTTTTAATCAAAGAGAGGCGGTGGGTTAGGTGGGTTTCCCACTTGAACAACTTCACCCCCATACTTTCATCAATTGACAACTTTAACCCTCCAACTTATAAATTAAAATTAAAATTTACCCCTTAATCTAATAACTCCGAAAAACAATTAACGAAACTTATTCGGGGTTAAACTCTAAGATTAATCTATCAAATAATTATACTCAAATTATTCAATAAACTAAACATAATACTTTATATGAAAATCGAGATGTTACATCAGCTTATATGCGTTGAGTTTAAGTCCCGACTCAAGTGACCAAGCTTAAGATCTAGCAACGATGACAACACCCATGTGTTGCCTACTAGTCTCAAGTTCGACTCACACCCACACCCAAAGGGGTGGTTAGCTCAAAATAAAAGTAAAAGACATAATAAAAGAAAGAAATACGAAGTAACTACTTTCATAAAGTTAAATATGAGAAATGAAATACAGAATTAAAATACATAATTTAAAGTACTACACCTTAAGCCAAAGGCTTGATGTGTTTGTTGGAAAGTAAAATCTAGAGGAAATGAAAACTTCTAAAGAAGAGAAATATATGGATGGTGTCCTTTGCTCTTTCCTTTCATCTTCTATTTATAGAGCCTTCATCCAATCATTACACAATCCATATGTGGCTGCAATTTCTCAGAGAATATGTGACTCTCCATCTTCCTCATTTCCCATTTGCACAAGTTGGAAGAATTTTGGGCGGTGGGTTTGAGAGTGTGCCCGTAGTAGGCCCTCCATGCCCACAGAGTCCAACAGTGACATTGTTAACCCAAAATGATATGTTTACTCTAAAAATATCCTCAACAACTCCAAATGAATAATAAAAGGAAGAAACACAAACAAATAAAAAGGAAACACCACTAAAATGGAAGAAAAACACACACAAACGGAATGTAAATAATGCTCAAAATGAGAGTTATCATACCCCCAAACTTAACTTGTTACTTGTCCCCAAGTAACTAAAAGACACAAATAAAAACAAATGAAGATACAAAATACATAAGAAGACTAAGTATCACAAATAGGACCTTCAATTTTACTCTTTTTTTCTTTTCTTTTTCTTTTGCATCTCAAATCCCTTTAACTAAAAGCATCCATAGTTTTTCCTAAATTTTCCACTCTATTCCTTTTTTTTATTGCATTTTGATTTCCATAGGCTAAGCTATAATTCACCCATCTTATGATAATTGACTTTGCAAACTTAGATCCACAGGACTTTGGAGGGTTGGTGTTTAAGGCTTCTCACTATCCTTACATTTTTCATCTTCCCCCAAACTTGTCCTTTTGGGTTACATCAAAGAAAAATATTTCAAACTATGTATTTGATGTGTTTTGCCCAACTTATTTATCCTTCCAATTTTTCGAAGGATTTAGCTCTTTTATGTTTCAACACCTGAGTTTCCTCCTCCAAACTTAAAATACTCAATATTTTCACTGTGGAGGGAGTAATAAGACTCAAAGGCTCGGGTGAGGCAACAACGGAAAAGTGTATCGACCAAGTGTTTAGAAAAAGGCCCATGTCATTTCTAGAATTTCAAAGTTTAATCAATATGGATACCGGGGAATTGGTTGCTTAGTTCTAGAAATCTGCTAGTGGTGGAAAGATTATTCAAATTATAAAACTTCAAGTCTAAGGATATAAGATGTATGAGATTTTCTTTTTTGTTTTTTTTTTCTTTTTGATCCCAAAAATTCTTGATACTAGTCGAAAATGAACAGACTCAAATCACACACACAAAAGTGTAAAATAAAAGACACAAAATTGAAGTTGAGAGTAAGAAGATAAGTTTGCATCAAGGTTATGTAGGATGTGGTTCACCACCCCACATGTGCATCTTCAAAAAGTGGAGTGGGTTCAAGATAATAGACACCTCCACCATACCAAAGCGTTTTCCAACAAGTCCATCACCCAAAGAACACGATCTAGGCAAAATTCCCGAGCTCTTGATCACACAAATCCTCCCAACAGGCCATGACATGATCCCGGTAACAGCATTGTGATCACAAAAAGAAGGCTGCACAAAATGAGCAAAAATCATTATGTTAGGAATTTTAGCATCTAGAAGCACCTCTTTACTGTTAGGAAGTAAAGAAGGCTTGCTCATGTGCTTATAATTTGCCTCTAAAATCTCTAATTCTTTCTCAACATCACTCTCATCCTTACCAACACTTTTTGATTTTTCATTATCACTTGGTAAGGAACCTTGACTTTGATTTTTCAACGTGTCGACTAGTTGTCCCATCTTAGTGTTTAAGGCTTCAAAAGAGTATGTCAATTTTCCCAAAAATGTTGTAAAATTTTCTGTTAAGCTTGGGGAAAAGTTTCAAAAGAGTGAGACGGTTCGGCTTGTTCAAAAACATTCCCGGGTGGGTTGTTGGAAACAAAGGACGTGAATCCATGGTAAGGTTCACTCCCTTAAAAATCACAAAAATAATCAAAATTCGCCTCCCATGATTGGTCGAATGTATTTATAAACGTGTCATTCCAATCTTGACAGGGAGGTGAAAATGAAGTGTAGGTGCTATCGTCTTGAATATTTTCCAAAACATTAGGATGTTGTTCCCATGAATAGTCTAAAGTATTAAAATACGGGGCATCCCAACTAAAGCCATCCATTACGGTGAAAGAAAAATCAATGAAACTCAACTTATAACTCAAGGAACTCTGGAAATACGCCAATCCCTGGCAACGACGCCAAAAACTTGGTAGTTGGAAAACGTGTACCAAAAAATGTGGGCACAAATGTTCCCACAGTGTGGGCGCAAGTATACAACAACACTGGGATCGCTAAAAGTAATAAAGTGGTAAAAGTACCGAGTATCGTATCCACAGGGATTGGATTTCAAAGTTCTGAGTCCTAAGTCGACAATACACTGATTTCAATCAGAGAAGAAGATTTTTTTTTGTGAGTGAGTTTTGGGTTTTTAACAACAAAAAAACTAAATAAGTAAATAAAATAGGTATGGGTGTAAGTTTTCCTTGAGATGTTCGTAGTGACGAAATGGTTTGTCACTTTGTATTACGGAATGCCTATAAAAAGCCCGATCTTTCGAAAGTGGATTTTTATAGACCGGTCCTACAAAATGCCCATAAAGTCACCATTATTGTCGACTCTTAATCTTGCCGATTTAACTAAGTATGACTCAAAAATTAAAGTTCAATCAGTATGGAGATTTACACCCAAATCTCTTTGTGATATAAATCTCGACCGAAGTTCGAACCTTAGTAAATCATGCAGAACCCGTATCTCTACGTGGTTATCAAAGACTTTCTCAAATCTTTTTGCATCACTTAAGCCGTATTTCGGATCCGCCCCTCTCGAGGTCTAAGATCTAATATTAACACTTCAAGGTGATCATCTTATCTGCGTTGAGTTTAAGTCCCGACTCAAGTGACCAAGCTTAAGATCTAGCAACGATGGCAACACCCAAGTGTCGCCTACTAGTCTCAAGTTCGACTCACACCCACACCTAAAGGGGTGGTTAGCTCAAAATAAAAGTAAAAGACATAATAAAAGAAAGAAATAAGAAGTAACTACTTTCATAAAGTTAAATACGAGAAATGAAATACATAATTAAAATACAGAATTTAAAGTACTACACCTTAAGCCAAAGGCTTGAGGTGTTTGTTGGAAAGCAAAATCTAGAGGAAATGAAAACTTCTAAAGAAGAGAATATATGGATGGTGTCCTTTGCTCTTTCCTTTCATCTTCTATTTATAGAGCCTTCATGCAATCATTACACAATCCATATGTGGCTGCAATTTCTCAGAGAATATGTGACTCTCCATCTTCCTCATTTCCCATTTGCACAAGTTGGAAGAATTTTGGGCGGTGGGTTTGAGAGTGTGCCCGTAGTGGGCCCTCCATGCCCACAGATTCCAACAGTGATATTGTTAACCCAAAATAATGTGTTTACTCTAAAAATATCCTCAACAACTCCAAATGAATAATAAAAGGAAGAAACACAAACAAATAAAAAGGAAACACCACTAAAATGGAAGAAAAACACACACAAACGGAATGTAAATAACGCTCAAAATGAGAGTTATCATACCCCCAAACTTAACTTGTTACTTGTCCCCAAGTAACTAAAAGACACAAATAAAAACAAATGAAGATACAAAATACCTAAGAAGACTAAGTATCACAAATAGGACCTTCAATTTTACTCTTTTTTTCTTTTCTTTTTCTTTTGCATCTCAAATCCCTTTAACTAAAAGCATCCATAGTTTTTCCTAATTTTTCCACTTTATTCCTTTTTTTATTGCATTTTGATTTCCATAGGCTAAGCTATAATTCACCCATCTTATGATAATTGACTTTGCAAACTTACATCCACAGGACTTTGGAGGGTTGGTGTTTAAGGCTTCTCACTATCCTTACATTTTTCATCTTCCCCCAAACTTGTCCTTTTGGGTTACATCAAAGAAAAATATTTCAAACTATGTATTTGATGTGTTTTGCCCAACTTGTTTACCTCAACGTGTCAAACTCAGCTATTTGTATTTTTTTTATTTATCCTTCCAATTTTTCTAAGGATTTAGCTCTTTTATGTTTCAACACCTGAGTTTCCTCCTCCAAACTTAAAATACTCAATATTTTCACTGTGGAGGGAGTAATAAGACTCAAAGGCTCGGGTAAGGCAACAACGGAAAAGTGTATCGACCAAGTGTTTAGAAAAAGGCCCATGTCATTTCTAGAATTTCAAAGTTTAATCAATATGGATACCGGGGAATTGGTTGCTTAGTTCTAGAAATCTGCTAGTGGTGGAAAGATTATTCAAATTATAAAACTTCAAGTCTAAGGATATAAGATGTATGAGATTTTTTTTGATTTGTTTTTCTTTTTGATCCCAAAAATTCTTGATACTAGTCGAAAATGAACAGACTCAAATCACACACACAAAAGTGTAAAATAAAAGACACAAAATTGAAGTTGAGAGTAAGAAGATAAGTTTGCATCAAGGTTATGTAGGACGTGGTTCACCACCCCACATGTGCATCTTCAAAAAGTGGAGTGGGTTCAAGATAATAGACACCTCCACCATACCAAAGCTTTTTCCAACAAGTCCAGCACCCAAAGAACACAATCTAGGCAAAATTCCCGAGCTCTTGATCACACAAATCCTCCAAACAGGCCATGACATGATCCCGGTAAGAGCATTGTGATCACAAAAAGAAGGTTGCACAAAATGAGCAAAAATCATTATGTTAGGAATTTTAGCATCTAGAAGCACCTCTTTACTATTAGGAAGTAAAGAAGGCTTGCTCATGTGCTTATAATTTGCCTCTAAAATCTCTAATTCTTTCTCAACATCACTCTCATCCTTACCAACACTTTTTGATTTTTCATTATCACTTGGTAAGGAACCTTGACTTTGATTTTTCAACGCGTCGACTAGTTGTCCCATCTTAGTGTTTAAGGCTTCAAAAGAGTATGTGAAATTTCCCAAAAATGTTATAAAATTTTCTGTTAAGCTTGGGGAAAAGTTTCAAAAGAGTGAGACGGTTCGGCTTGTTCAAAAACATTCCCGGGTGGGTTGTTGGAAACAAAGGACGTGAATCCATGGTGAGGTTCACACCCTTGAAAATAACAAAAATAATCAAAATTCCCCTCCCATGATTGGTCGAATGTATTTATAAACGTGTCATTCCAATCTTGACAGGGAGGTGAAAATGAAGTGTAGATGCTATCATCTTGAATATTTTCCAAAACATTAGGATGTTGTTCCCATGAATAGTCGAAAGTATGAAAATACGGGGCATCCCAACTAAAGCCATCCATTACGGTGAAAGAAAAAATCAATGAAAACTCAACTTATAACTCAAGGAACTCTGGAAATACGTCAATCCCTGGCAACAGCGCAAAAAACTTGGTAGCTGGAAAACGTGTACCAAAAAATGTGGACACAAATGTTCCCACAGTGTGGGCGCAAGTATACAACAACACTGGGATCGCTACAAGTAATAAAGTGGTAAAAGTACCGAGTATCGTATCCACAGGGATTGGATTTCAAAGTTCTGAGTCCTAAGTCGACAATACACTGATTTCAATGAGAGAAGAAGAAAATATTTTTTTGTGAGTGAGTTTTGGGTTTTTAACAACAAAAAAACTAAATAAGTAAATAAAATGGGTATGGGTATAAGTTTTCCATGAGATGTTCGTAGTGACGAAATGGTTAGTCACTTTGTATTACGGAATGTCTATAAAAAGCCCGATCTCTCAAAAGTGGATTTTTATAGACCGGTCCTACAAAATGCCCATAAAGTCACCATTATTGCCGACTCTTAATCTTGCCGATTTAACTAAGTATGACTCAAAAATCAAAGTTCAATCAGTATGGAGATTTACACCCAAATCTCTTTGTGATATAAATCTCGACCGAAGTTCGAACCTTAGTAAATCATGCAGAACCCGTCTCTCTACGTGGTTATCAAATCTTTGTGCATCATTTAAGCCGTATTTCGGATCCGCCCCTCTCGAGGTCTAAGATCTAATATTAACACTTCAAGGTGATCAGCTTATCTGCGTTGAGTTTAAGTCCCGACTCAAGTGACCAAGCTTAAGATCTAGCAACGATGGAAACACCCAAGTGTTGGTCCTAAAGGGGTTATACAAGTTTATAGAAGGGGGGGGGGGTTGAATACAAACACACGATTTTTACTTTTCTAAGTTGTTTATTGATATGTATCAAACAATTTACAACTTGTTGCGGAATCAAGATTAAGGAATAAACCTAATCTAAACAAGTTAAGAGAATCATTAAGATTTTTGCACTAGAAATAAGATAGAGAGGAGATAAGAATACTAAGGATAATATTTTAACACACAGAATAGTAATAAGAAGGAAATGGCCGAGCACTTCATTTCTGAAGTAGAGTTTCCTTTATATACTGCATGCATTTAATGCACAACAGTATCACTTTACACGTGGCAGCAGCTGGTTGGTTACATGGTTTGACTTTAGTAGGCAACCTAGTAGCCGCATGATAAACAGTGTAGAATCAGAGTTGGTTGTACGATTCTGGACAAAAAGGATGTCCGTTCTAACATCTCGTACGGAGGCGTTCAAGGGGGTAAGACAAAAGTAACTTGTAGAGGAAACTTCATGATCAGCGTTCGCTGAATAGTTCTTTATCAGCGAGTGATAAAGTTCAGCGTTCGCTGAAGTCTTCTACTTGAAACTTCACGTTGAGTGGACATGTCTTGGCTTCACTGATATCCGCATCAGTTCATTAGTAGACTTGTCGCTGGTTCTTTGGCTTGATCTTCGACTTCAGCGTAGAACATAGTTGACGTGAAACTTGTCTTCAAGAATCATAAGTAAACAACTAAAACTATCAGCGATCATCAGTGAGGCTGAACAGGCTCAGGGCTCACTGATGTACAGTTTCGCTGAATGTAAATAAATAACTTGAGTTTCCTATCAGCGGTACTGAAACAGACTTAGTACTTATCAGCGATAGTGAAACACTTATACATAATGTTTACTTACAATTTTCTTTAAGTGATTCTTAGAGAGTCATTATCAAATCATTGAGGGTTTGGATCAACAATCTCCCCCTATTTGATTATGACATAGCAACAAAAGAAAATTGCTAAGTATGAAAACATAAGGATAAAAAGGACTCATAAAATATTTGTCCAATTTACTGTTTTCAGGGATCTTTTAAGTACTGATGGAGTAAAGTACATTCGCTGAAATTTTTCTTTAAACTTCGTATAAGTTACAGAGGGAAGTGGAAAAATTACAAGTACAACAAATAAAATTTACAAGTACAAAAGATATAAACTGATAAAGATAGAAGAATTACAAGGAATCCTATCAGCTATACAGGTTCATCCTTAACGAGAAGTTCATCAAGGGATTTTGTGGTAGGGATCATCCAATCAGGGACTTTTTCTCCAAGTTCCCGTCTGTGCTTTGCTTCTTTGAAGATCAGGGGCTTCATGAAGTATCCGAGAAGATCATCTCTGAAACCACACCAATAGATGGGTAGCTCAGAGATGCGTTGAAAGCATTCTCGTCCATCGTAGTCTCTGAAGAAGATACCATAGGGATCGCTTAAGACTTTTCTAGGGATGAAGCGTTCACCAGGGGCAGGGAGATGTCGAGAGTTGAGAGATCAGGTTCAGGACCAAGAACTTCAGCGTGTGAAAAACCAATTCCGGTTTCACTTCGGATAGGAGGACCTGAGTCTGAAGGAGTTATCTTTTTCTTTGCAGGGATCCTTCTTCGTTGAACTTGAGCAGGATGAGGAGGAGGAATGTCCACAACAGATGTAACCAAGTCGATATGTTTATTTAAAACTTTCTCGACATGGACCTTAAAGGTTGAGCGTGATCGCTGAATGGCTATTCGCATCTCCAACCACTCAGAGAAACCGTACATGCTGATCGATGAAGCGTAGATGGTTTCCTTATTACCATTTTCTCTGAATATGTCGACATCAACCACTGGAACGTTTATTGACATCCTTCCCATGATGTTCACCTTGTTGATTCTGGAAACCCGATATCGATAGTTCAGTCTTTCTTTGCACCATTCATGGGTAGAGTCAGATATCTTGGTCTTCTTCTCGACGATCTTTTTGGCGTCCTTCCACAATTGACGTTGAACATCGATGGGAGTCTTCTTCAGTGCAGGATCTTCCACCGATCGTTGGACGAGCTCGATAGCATACGCTTTATCTCTTTCTTCAGCTCTTCTTCGATCGTCGAGTTGTTTTTCAGCTTTGAAGTGTTCAGTGACTTCCTTTCTTGTTATTTTGAAACGAGGGTCAGGAACGGTTCGCTGATCTTCAAGCTATTTGATCATTGCTTCTCTCCTTTTCAGTTCTTCTACACTTAGCGTTTGAGGAGCCAAGGAAGGTCTTTTGTTGTGAGAGAGCAATTCTTCTTTAGGTTCATCAGTCTCAGCGAAGTCTAAGACTGGGATTATTTCTTCAGCGCTAGGAGCTGGATTTATTGTTGATGTAGCTGGAGGAACTTCAGCTGGATCCTCAAGCAGGGGAGAGGACTAGCTGAAACACATCGATCGTTTAAGTAAGATCATTTGGGAAAAGAGAGAAAGAAAAGAGAGGGGTTTAAGTGTATAGAGGTTTTATGGAGAGGAGAACTGAGGTTGAGAAGGGATGGAGGAGGGATGCAGTGTAAGGGAAGAAAAAATATTGTACCTGACAAACTGGCTTTTGTAGCAGAATAGTCAGATTGTCTTCTGCAGCGATGCCTTTGTTTTTGCCCTTGTCGGCTTCAGTCGCTGCAGGTTTTTTCTTTGTCCCCTCCCCTGATGGTTCGTTGAAGACTACCCCTTTTTGAGCAGGGATCCTTCTGGGCTGGAAGGAGTAATCGATATCTTCATCATCATCATCTTTGGGGGATGATGATGGTTCATCATCAGCGATATCGAGGTCTTCTTCGTCTTCTTCTTCTTCTTCAGCTTCTTCCTCGTCATCAACACACGGGTCTAGGACTTCAACATCATTGTCCTCATCGAGTTGCTCCCCCTCAGATTCAGAGGGAGGTTTCTCAGTTCCCTCAGGGTTTTCATCTCCCTGAGGTTTATCAGCATCTCCAGAAAAAATACCCTCCCCCTCAGAGTTATGGGGAAGATCTTCTTGATTTATCTCTCCCTCTTCCACATGACGGTTGGGGGAGGTAGCAGGAATATCAGCAGCAACAGCATCAGTATGCTTTGGGTCACTGTCTTCTAGGCCAGTGATCCCAACACATGTTTCAACCCTTGCTATTCTGTCTTTAAGGCCAGAAATAGCATGGCTGATTCTTTCAAGAGTCTCCCGATCTACCTAAGTGAAATGTGAGGGAGCACATGTTGCAGCATTCAGGCGATCAAGGATTTGCTACAGGAGATTTGTTGCAGTGCTTACGTCCGTCTTCAAGGAAGACACCTCTCCCTGAAGATCTCCAACCACTGTCTTCAATGATGTGACTTCATTGGACAGGGTGGTGAAGTTGGTGGAGAGAGTGTTGTTGGTGGTGTTCAGGGTGTTGATGGAGGTGGAGTTGTCAGCGAGAGCCTGAGCAACGTTGGAAAGACTTCCTTCCACCTTATCCAGATCAGCGTTGGACGCTTTGTCTTTCACCTCAGTGGTGAGTGTCTTGAGAGCCTCTCCAGCGTTTGTAACCGCTGAAGAGTTTGAGGAGAGAGTGGTGGTGAGAGATTCCACCTTTGTAGTCAGATCCTTGAGCGAGTTGTTGATGTCGCCCAAATTAGGACCTGTAGAAGATAAAAACTTATGAACAAATGAAAGCTCAGAAGTTGGGGATTTTGAGAGAGGAGTGTTTAAGGTGTTGTGTATACCTGCGGGATGGTTGACGAAGTCATCGAAGTTTCAAAAACCTGAAAATGTTTCCATGTCGGCTTCCAGAGAGCCTTGACGCATAGAGGTGCCCGCATGTCCTGTGTTTTGATCCATCATCCTCTGTAGAGCTTCAGCAGATGTATCGCTGAGGATGATGTTTGTTGTAGATAGGGGGAATAGAGGTGGAGTGACCAAAGAAATAGAGGGAGGGGTAAGAGTTGAGAAGAGGGATTAGGAGGCAGGTTCAGCGTTGGATCCGCTGAGAATTACTTCCACAGTACTTGGAGGTACCTAGGGAGGTAGGTTCTGTTCCAGGACAACCTCAGCGTTTAGAGATGCTGAAGTGGGTATGGAAGGGGTGGATTCAGCAACTGTGGCAGAGCATACCACTGAACTTTCCAATGGCTCTTGTGCAGAAAGAGTCGTGGAGTCTTCAGCCTGGGAAGGCTTGGGGGTTGCTCCTTGGTCTTCTTGGGCTTTGGAGCGCCAAGAGTGGTTGAGGATTGTTTTCTCTTTCGAGAAGGAGTGGATGTTGCAGCCTAGGTGCCAGCGGTTGGGATTACCGTGGAGGTAGTCGCAGAAGTAGAAGAAGTGGGAGGTCTGAGAAGAGATAAGAAAGTAGAAAGACGTACCTCGTTTGGCATGGGAGAGTAGTCGAGAACCTTGGTGCCAACCTGTTAGCTTCAATCTTCCTAATCATAGAAGTATTTAGAAGTAGTGAAAAATAGGCTAAGTGAAGAAAAGCATCTTACAGAGGCTCTGCCGACATTACCAAGAAATCAAGGTCAAGAAGCTACAGAAGCAGCAGAGGCTTCCTACAGAACCTCTTCTGTACTCAAAAAGGACCCAAGACTCGGAAACAAAGGTGAAGACTGCTCCACAGAGGACCAGACCACAGAACCTCTGTAACTCATTACAGAGCCTCTGTGGTCCTCACTGAGACTTGAATATATTTATAATATCTTGCTACTGTTACAGGACCCGTTCATCAACTTGCATGGTAGCATGCCCTGTCCAACATCGACGTGTCAAACTCTGATTGGACTCAGTAGGGCTTAGTACATATTAGACGTCTGCTGCATTGAATGCAATACAGCACGTCTGACTGTTCATGCCATCCTTGCAACTGTTCACGACATCCGTTCTACTATTCATACGTACCTTTTGAATAGTAGCATATGCTTTATGGTCCCCTTAAGAGTAGTATATAAGGAAGACTCATGTTGAGTTCTTCCTTACACTTACACACATAAAAACACACTTCAATCGAACATCAAGAACACAAAAGCTTATTCACCTTAAAAGTCATATCTGTTTTAACGCTTTTCTTACTCACGGTTCACAAACCTGTTCTTGATATATATATTCAGTAAACTTTGAGATATAATATTCTGTTCACTGTTTATTTATGTTTTGTTCTAAATCTATCAAACTTATCTGTTAGTTCTTCAAATACGCTTCCGCATCATAAATTAACTTGAACTAATAGATCTGATAATCTTGTTTAAAGCAAAACGGGAACCAACAATTGGTATCAGAGCAAAGCTTGATTTTCAATATCAAGTGATCCTCGTTTTACAACTTTTATTTGATAGATTATTTTCTTTCTCTTCATCACCATATTTCTGGATATTAGTTGTACCCAGAAAACCTTCCAGATCTTCATACTTAGAAATCCTCCATCAGATTATCCTTTCCTCAAAATGACAAATACAAATAACTTTTTCACTGCTGGCTCACTAACCAAACCTCCTACTCTTCTTAGAGATGAGTATCCTCAATGGAAGATAAGAATGGTTCATTTCTTTGAGGGTACTGAAAAAACTCTCAAACAATATCTTTACAATCTTCCTCCAGTTCCGATGATAACTATGCCACGTGTACCAGCTACTGCTGAATCTGCTAAAATCCCTGAACATAAAAAACCTAAGCCAAGAGAAGAATGGTCAAATGAAGATAAGGCAGAAGATGAAGTTGCACAGAAAACAAAAAGAATATTGATCATGGCAATTCCCAACGAACTTTTTCAATCCTTAGATGCATGCGAAACAGCTCACGATCTCTGGAAAGAATTAGAAAGACAATTGGAAGGGGGTGCTAAAACTCAGAAGAACCGAAGGGCACAATACATAAATGAATATCATGCTTTCAGAGCCTCTGCAACAGAATCTCTGCAAACAACATACGACCGGTTCAACTCTCTCATAAACAAATGCAAAAAGTCTGGTATTCACAGAACCACGGAAGAAAATAATGTCATGTTTCTAAAGAGCCTGAACGATGAGTGGCTTCAGTTGTCTATGTCTTTACAAACAAATCAAGATCTAGACTCCTGGACACTCTCTGATCTCTATGGAACACTTGCTGCACAAGAGCCTCAAATAGCTCAAGCTAAAACACTAACCATTGTGCCATATGCATTGGTTAGTAAATCTACAGAGGCTGCAGACAGACCAAGAAATGAGAGATCTACAGAGGAGAAAAAGAAGGAGAAAAAGAAGATGGTAATGGTTGATAGTGAAGAAGACGAGCTGATAGAGGAAGAGATAACTCTTGCGTCATTAGCTAAATCAATGGCTCTATTGACAAGAGAGTTTAGAAATAACCAAAGGAATTCTGGTAGAAGAGATGACGGAAGAAGAGAAGAATCAAGTGACCGACAGAGGTCAGACTACAGAAATGATGACCTATAGAGGTCGAGCGACAGAAGCTACAGAGGAAATGATCGACAGAGATCAGATGACAAGATAGGCCACACACAAGAATGCTACAAATGTGGTAAACCCGGTCATTACGCAAACGAATGCCGAACAGAGAAAGGTGGAGACCTACAGAAGTCTGACGACCGAACTGGAAACATCACCCAAGGTTGTTTCAATTGCGGCAAGCCAGGTCATTTCGCAAAAGAATGCAGAAGTAGACCAAATCGCCCACAGAAGGACTCAACTTTTTACAAAAAGAAGGCCGAGTATTACGCACAAAAATCTCTAATGGCGAACAAAGGGCATTCTGAGGCAAACAAAGAAGACTTCGAATCAGACTCTACCTCTGATGATGAATTTCCCACAAATGCCCTGTTCTGTGGCATGGCAGAAGTTGACTCCGGCACTGACAATGAGGTATCCATTTCAAACTCTGCCTCAAGTACTAATTCTGTAGATGATGATTTATTTAAACTTAACATTGAACTGAAAGAGATAATTGAAAGCATTCAGAAAAAGCTGACCTTTAATGAGAGAGAAGTAAGGCTTCTCACTCAAGAAAAAGCCAAAATCTTTGAAGAAAAAGGAAAAGTCGAAAAATATTGGAGCAAAAATATAGATCCTTTAAAGAGGCAAATTTCTGATTTAACCTATGCTTTAAAAATCAAAACAAAAGAACTTTCAGTTTCAAGAAGTGAAACTACAGACATAAGAGCTCTCAAAGAATACTTTCAAAAAGAAAGAGAGGTACTTTGGCAAGATCTTTTAAGAAGAGAAGTTTTAATTAAAAACTATAAAGATGCACAGAAGGTATATGAAAAGGTAAACTCTCAAATAGAAAGACGAGGTATAGGGTACAGTGATATTACCTTAGGAGTTGAAAATAAACGACTAAAACCTCTGTCCTCTCTATTTGTTTTGGGAAAAACTAACAAACCAAACTTTCCAAACTTACTCTCTGTAAGTAAAAGGGTTAAAATCTCTGCAGAACCTCACTTGAGGAAACATACAAAGATGATCAATGTGTGGTTTGAAAACACAGATTCATCATCTTCAACCTCTGTCAATAGAGGAATCAAACCAAAGAAATATCTGAAAACACAAGATCAGATTGGTATCTTTAAGTTTGGTAAACCAGAGACTCAAACACAGGTCGCTTTTGTCTGTATGATAAATGTCGAAAAAAAATTGTCAGCAGAAGCTCCTGAGTTTAAACCCATCTTTTCAGAAGAAAAACTTGAAGAATCTATTGAAAAAGAAATTTTGGAAGTTTTGAAATCAAATGTTTTAGAAAATCTCTGTACATCTTCTATAGATCAAAAACTCGCTGAAGAGATCTCATCAGAAACCTCTGCCATCTATGAAAGTTTTTCTACAGAGGAAGAAAGCTCGTATGATACATGCTCAGAAAATCCAGCCTCTGTCGAAAGAAATGACTCAACCTCTGCATATGAGGACGATTCATCCTCTGACGACTCAGAGACTGATTTCAAATCAGGGATAATTTACTGTGACACAGAGGATGTCAAATTCTCCTCTGAAGTTCTTAACAGAACAATTTCTCCAAAAGAGAAAATCACAGAGATACCTATCCATCCAGATTTTCTCAAAATGTGTATACAAGTCAAAACCTCTACAGAGCTTGAAAATCTAAAAAAGGCCTCTGAAAATCCAAAAAGCTTAAAATTTTCAAAACCTTTAAGGAAAATCAAAGAGAATCCCACTTGGAAACAAAAGGGAAAATGGCCTGAAGCTAACAAATATTTTTCCTCTGTGACAGTGAAGAAAGATGTTCACCACAGAAGAGAGTCACAGAAGGCAGGAACTAAACAAGACTTTTGCAAACAACATTCTAGTATTCATAGATCTTCTTGTAATAGGAAATCTAATGTAAAGAAAGAGTGTAATGTCTCTGTGGCTCAGTTCAAAGAATTCAATGAAAAGTTCAAACAAATCACATCTCATATTCAATACTGTCATTGTTTTGATCTTATGTTTAAATTGAATAAACACTTCTCAAGTCCAGATTGCTTTCTCACCACTGAAATTCGAAAGTCAGAACCAAAAGAGAAACAATCTGATTCTTCTAAAGATAAAATGTATTTCAAGAATGCTAAGGCAAACTTGAAAAATTCTAACAATATTGGACCCATGTGGATATGGGTACCTAAATCTCTGTGATTGTCTTACAGAAGCAACATGTGCCAATTTGGTATCTTGACTCCGGATGCTCAAGGCACATGACTGGCAACAGAAGATTACTATCCACATACAAAGAAACACACGATGGTGGATCTGTAACTTTTGGAGACAACATGAAGGGACACATCAAAGGCTATGGAGTCATACAGAAAGAAAATGTCTCTGTATACAAAGTTGCATATGTGAATGGCCTCAAACACAACCTACTAAGCGTAAGTCAACTCTGTGATACAGGATTCGATGTGTTATTCAAAAGAACTTTCTGCTCTCTACAGAGTGAAAACACAGGAATGGAACTTCTGCGAGCTGAAAGAAGAGGTGATCTATACCTAATGAATTTTACTTCAAAATCCAAGGACAAAGTTTGCCTAGTAGCCTGCAAAAGTGAAGAAGCTTGGTTATGGCACAACAGGTTCTGTCACTTAAACTTTCACACCTTGGATAAACTAGTAAAACTCAATCTAGTTAAAGGTTTGCCAAATGTTAAATTCAATAGGGATCATTTGTGTTCGGCCTGTGAAATGGGAAAAAACAGAAAGGCTTCCCACAAAGGCAAAACAGACGTGTCTTGCACTAGGCCTCTGTACATGCTTCATGTCGACCGCTGCGGTCCCATTGCCATACAGAGCCTAGGTGGCAAGAAATACATACTTGTCCTAATTGATGAGTATTCACGTTTCACATGGGTTGAATTTGTTAGAAAGAAATCTGATGTTCCAAATGTATTGATAAATCTAATGAAAAGAATCCAAGTTCTTTATGATTGCAGAATACAGAAGTTAAGAAGTGACAACGGCACAGAATTTAAAAACTGTGTCATTGAAGCATATCTTTCTACAGAAGGAATATCACAGAACTTCTCTGCCGCTCGCACTCCACAACAGAACGGTGTTGTCGAAAGAAAGAATCGAACACTTGTAGAAGCCGCAAGAACTATGCTGTCAGCATGCGGATTATCAATGAACTTTTGGGCAGAAGCAATTTCTACTGCGTGTTATACTCAGAATCGTTCAACCGTTGTGAAAAGACACCTCAAGACGCCTTACGAATTGATTAACAAAAGGCGGCCAAACATCAAATTTTTCCATGTATTTGGATGCAAATGCTTTGTCTTAAACGACAGAGATTCAAGAGGAAAGTTTGATGTAAAAGCTGATGAAGGCAAATTCATTGGATACTCTGCCACTTCCAAAGCCTACAGAACATTCCTTACAAAGTCTCACAAGATTGTAGAAAGCATCAATGTTTCTTTTGATGATTCATTCCAAATGACTTCTGAGCAAATCAGTTCAGAACTCGGAACTAAAGGAAAATCCTCTGACATCTCAAGAACAAAAGAAGATTTGGATCTTCTATTTTTGGAAATGTTCCACAATGACATTGATCCTTCTGTTGGAACCATTAGAGTTTCTGAAGAACCATCCTCTGTCGGACAAAATCCTACAGGTATGACTCTAACTGGTCCAAATAATGCTTCATCTTCTTCTATAAATACTACAGATGCAATTGCCGAAGCAGAAGAAAGTGCAGAAGATGAAACATCAAGAAAAATGACCACAGAAGCTGCACAAACCACAGAAGAACCAATTACAGAGGAAATCGAGGACCAAGACTATACATCCTCAGAGGAACAAACTCCACCACCACTCACACCAATCATTCCACAAACGGTAGAATCATCTACCAAGGCACGAAGAACGACAGAGGCTACACAAGAAGAAACACAAGAAGCCTCTGAAGAAAGTTTGGATGACATTGATGATCATTTTCCACGCACAACTCAATGGACAAAAATTCATCCGCAAAGTCAAATAATTGGAGAACCTTCTGACTCAGTAAAAACAAGGTCTGCCACTGCTAATTTTTGTTTCTTTACAAATTTTATTAGTGTGATAGAATCAAAGAAGATTTCTGAAGCCCTAGATGACCCAAACTGGATAGACGCCATGCAAGAAGAACTTCTACAATTTGAGCGTAACAGAGTCTGGACTTTAGTACCTCTGCCAAGAGGGAAACAGGCCATTGGGACTAAATGGGTCTACAGAAACAAGAAGGATGAAGATGGAGTGGTCATCAGAAACAAAGCAAGATTAGTAGCAAAAGGATATAGACAAGAAGAAGGCATAGACTACGATGAGACTTTTGCCCCTGTCGCACGGCTCGAAGCAATAAGAATATTCTTAGCCTTCGCAGCCCACAGAGGTTTTAAAGTCTATCAGATGGACGTAAAATCAGCTTTTCTAAACGGTGAAATCCAAGAAGAGGTTTACGTAAATCAGCCACCAGGTTTTGAAAGCTCAAAGTTCCCAAGGCATGTATACTACCTTGAAAAGGCTATATACGGACTAAAACAGGATCCAAGAGCGTGGTACGAACGACTTTCCACCTTTCTTCTAGAAAATGGCTACAACAGAGGTACAACAGATACTGCATTATTTTATAAACGCAGAAATAGTGAGATAATGCTTGTACAAATATATGTAGATGACATAATTTTTGGGTCTACAAATTCAGAAGAGTGCAAATTTTTTGAAAAACTCATGCAGAGTGAGTTTGAAATGAGTATGATGGGAGAATTAACATTCTTCCTCGGACTTCAAGTCAAACAATCTTCAGAGGGAATTTTTATAAATCAAGCGAAATATGTCTCTGACATACTTTTAAAATATAATCTCTCTGATACCTCTGCTATGAAGACTCCAATGGCCACTGGAAATAAGTTATTCTTAGATCCAAATGGTATTTCTGTAGAATGTACTCTCTACAGAGGTATGATTGGATCTCTGTTATACTTAACAGCAAGCAGACCTGACATTATGCATGCCACATGTCTTTGTGCACGTTATCAAGCTAATCCAAAGAAATCACATTATGATGCTGTAAAGAGAATCTTTAGATACCTGAAGGGGACCAACAATCTTGGTCTCTGGTATCCACAAAACTCTGGTTTTAGTCTTAAAGCTTATACAGATTCAGACTATGGAGGATGCATGCTCGACAGAAAGAGTACCTCTGGGAGTTGTCAATTCCTAGGTGGTAAACTAGTCAGTTGGACCTCAAAGAAGAAGAATTGTGTCTCCACATCCACTGCAGAAGCTGAATACGTTGCTGCTGCTAGCTGTTGTTCTCAGGTTCTATGGATGAAGACTCAGCTAAAAGACTACGACCACATCCTATTCAAAATACCCATCTTCTGTGATTCCAAAAGTGTCATTGCTATCTCTGCCAACCCTGTGCAACACTCAAAAACCAAGCATATCGATATAAGGTACCATTTCTTGAAACATCATGTTGAATACGGTACAATCGAAATGCATTTCGTGCCCACAGAATATCAACTCGCTGACTTATTCACCAAAGCACTAGACGAGAAAAGATTCAACTTCTTGGTGGGTAAGTTAGGAATGATTAACATGGTGTGAAAATCCTCTATAAGTATAGCTTTATCTTCTGTAAATAAGTATAAATATCTATTATTACTTAAGTTATTGCTTTGATAAATTTATTTATGTATAATTTTTTTTGTTGTGTGCAAAAATAATTCTTGGTTACAGAGCTTCTATGGGTCCGCTCAGATCTTCTGATAACCCTTAAAGAACCTCTGGTAAACATGATCTATGCTCAATACAAATCTTACCATTCTTTGAACCAAGCATAGATCAAGGGGGAGCAAAAGGAAAATTCTTAATCTACAGAAGTGATTAGATCAAGGGGGAGCAAAAGGGACCCTGAAATGATCTACAGAGGTAAATCTTTCAAAGGAAAGCCAAAGAAGAATGTCGATAATTCTCCATCGACAGAAGTAAGACAAAACTACCGAGAACAGAAGAACCAAAAGGTATGTCTCTCGCACAAAAGGTTTTTGGAAAACAGTTTTCTAGGACAAGAATTGTCAAATATGTCCTAAATATACTATGAATAACATTTCAAAAATCAAAAGTTCAAAAGGTTTAACAAAATTCGAAATAGGAGAAATTTAAGGTCATAGAGCTTCTGCTGAGCTCAACAGAGGTTCTGCAGGAAATATGCTCTGTGATCACAAATTAACCCTCTGTCGATCTTTTGGAATGTTATTTCGGAAACCGAAAACACACACCATGACCTTCTCGAACAAAACGTTTTTCAAAACAGTTTTCTCGGACACCAACTTTCAAATATATCCGAAAAACATCTCTTAAACCAGATCAAAAATTGGATGATAAGAAAATCTAATAGAATTTTAGTTATGAGATTTTTTCCTCATAGAGCTTCTGCTGGCCCTCACAGAGCTTCTGTAAGTTCCAACAGAGCCACAAAACCTCTGTGAGTCAAATTTCTTAACAAAATCCTATTGATCCTTTCAAATGTCTTTACAAACGTTTTCGTTCAAAGAAGAACCTACAGAGTCATGATAACAATGAGATATATGAGAAGAGGTTAAAAATCAAGATTTTCAAAATCACAGAGCTTCTGTAAAACACAAAAGTTCTGCCATTTTGTTCTCTGGGCATTTTTGTAGTAATAACGGTTACTTTTACTGAGAGTAAAACTCATGTGGCTAAAAACAACCTCACGCGCCTAGCATTAATGGGCCGCGCACGATGTCCTGTCATATTCTGACAAGGCCTATGTGTCCCATTTTCATTGGGCGTACATGGAACGTTTTTATTTGGAAAGTTGAACCCGCCGCTCAAACTCGAGTACGGATTCCAAATGTTAATCCATTTCCATATATTTTACTCTTTCGATTTCTACCGTTTTATCCTCCTATAAAAACCAAGCTTACCCTCTCATAAAACCTTTTACAAACTCTTATCTTCTTCTCCGGCGAAACCCTGCAAAAGCTTGCAAAAACCTTGCTCTTAAAATCAAATGGCTTCATCTTCTAAAGCTATCTCCCAAGAACTCTCTCCGGCGAACTCACCGGAACACTCACCTGCCCATTCTGAACATTCAGAAAACCCCAACCTTGCAAGAACTATTGAACAACAAGATTCCGGGGACTCAGCAGAATTTGCTCCGACGACACACTTGCAAAACTTCATAGCAAAAGATCACTTCGAAACCATACTTCCTATCAAATCAAACAACTGCTATTTGGTCCCCTCACCCACTACTTTCGGCGAAGCCCATGCTATTCTTCTGAACATAATGGAAAATCACATCCTCTTCCCTCTACTCTCAAGAACCCCAAACAAAATTCCAGTCCGTTATCTGAACCAATTTTGGCAAAGCTGCCGATTTGATAAAGACGATTCTCTTATCAAAGGGTACATTTCAAGACCTGATAAATCTGAGCATCTTGAAATCAAGTTCAACAGAACAATGTTCTCACTTGAATTCAACCTACCAACAAGGGGTCTTCTGGGATTAAAGAGTTATGCAGAGCAACCAACAGACGAAGAGCTCTGTCGCTTCGTGGAAATGCTTGGGTACAACACCCAACTACGAAAGAGAAATGACTTCCGCAGAGGAAGATTGCCACCTCTGTGGAACACTTTGTTCTCTATTCTTAACAGGTGCCTGACAGGGAAAATAGGGAGTATTGACCAAAGCTCACGTCAAATCTTGAGCATCATGTATGGGGTTTACTATGATCTTCCACTAGATTATGCGACCATAATGATGCAAGAGATCATAAACACCATCGACAGAAAGAACAACACGAAAAGGCTCAAAGAGAACGATCCCAACTTTCTACCACCTCTGCAATTCCAAAGAATATTGGGAGTACTGTTCGAACCTCTACTGCTAATCCAAAACTGGCCAATGGAAGGACCAACCCCCAAACAGTTCCCGATGAACAACCCCCAAACAGTTCCCGATGAACAAGAATACCCCCACTGATCATACCGATGGCTACTCACACTGCAGACCTCTGTCAAAGAAGCTTCTGCGCTACGCATCGAATAAATCCCTTAAGAAAGAGTATATACGCGATCATAGAACTCCTAAACCGAGTCCTATGACACCCCCGCGTTTAGGTGTCCCCCTAGGAACAATGATAGCAAAACCTCTTTCCACTGAAGAAGAAAAGGATCAGAAGTTAGCAAAGCACATGGCTATTCAACTCAGCTTTATAGCCAAACGTGCAGAACTTATGGGAAAGAAGTCTTCATCAAGAACCTCTGCATCTACTCCAAAAGCTAAGAAGAGAAAAACTGCAGAAGGCACCTCAACAAGCGCTGCAGAAGATCAACCTTCACCTTCTCATGTCACAGAAATTGGCTCCTCTGCTCCTCCCTCTTCCCCAAAAATGAAGAAGAAAAGAAGATCGAAATCAACAGAGGAAGGGGCACCAAAACCTAAGAGAAGAAAAACCAAAAAGAAGCATGGTAAATCACTTGAAAAGTTGGTCACCATTGCAGAAGAGGAAACTGCTGAAGAAGAAGTTGCAGAAGAAGAAATGGCTACAGAAGAGTATCAATCACCCTATCAATCTCCAGATAGATTTGCTCACCAAGGAGACCTGAACGACTTCTTACAGAACCCTGACATTGCCAACACCCTAAATACAGCAGGGTGGACGACACAACCTCTCGACCACCACACTCCAGAAGAACAAGACTTCTTCATTTCTGGCATTGACACTCATCTGCAAGAAGATGACACAACACCCAAAGATCAACCAGCCAACACCCCTGTTATTTTACAAAACCCTTTCATTCAAGGATTGGACGTCCACAAAAGAAGTCCAAACCCAGCTTCAGAAGAAATAGAACAAACAGAAGCTGAGTGGAATAGAGGTGAAATTACAGAGGCTTCTGAGAAAATGATGGAAGAAGAAAAAGAAAAAGGGGCCGAAGTTGTACAAAAAGAGGGATTTGCAACAACAGAGACAGCAATAGAAATCTCACAGGTGGATTCAGATGAAGAAGAAGCTGTCTGGATACGTAAAGGTCTCTATCATCCACATGTCATGAGATTATACGGATCTCATCAAATGTATGACTTTTTACGACCAGAGCAAGAAACTTCAACAGAACCTAGGGAAGAAGCACCAAGCCGAAGGATAGCTACAGGGGATGAAATGATAGACAATGATGTAGTGCTTGGATGCTTAACAGAGGAAGAAGCAAGAAAAGATGCCTGGATAAATAGAGGCACACAACCAAAACCAACTCCCAGTGCAACCCACATTTCTAACTCCGCAGGTCTAGCTGCAGAAGGAGTTATTGAAAAAGAGCAGCACAGCTCGATCCTAACCCAACCCATCCAGCCAGAGGTTACTCTTTCAACCTCTGTGCCCACAGAAACCGGGGAATCCATTCCTAGGGAGTCTCCTCAAAGAGACTCACCTATTGTTCGTGATCAATCGCCCCAGATCACCCTAGAACACCCTACAGAGGAATTCGTTTCCTCTGCCACGCACACATTAGGACCAAAACTTCTTTCAGAGAGAAGTAGTGAGCACAGAGACGAAGAGACTCTAGACAAGTCTCCTAGTCAACAGAAGGACATTCCAATACCCACCTCTGAAGTGGATTTGGACACTGTTCTTCACAGAACTTCTATAGAGATCGAAACTCAGGTTTCTTCTCGAGGATCAGAAGGAAATCCTTCCACCCCCATCGTACAAACAAGGGTGAACGAAGGTGTCCCAGGAACAGGGACTCACTCTGGAGACGAATGTGTTCCTCCAGAGGTTACACAAGGAACACAAGTATCAAGGGATGAGTTCCAAACCCTTGTCACCTCTGTGAACCAAACAATGAAAGAGTTGCAAAGCTCTTTCAAATCCTTTACAGAGACAACATCTACGGCTATCCTGAATCTGAACACCAAAATGGACAATCTGTCCACAGAGGTAAAAACCGCCATCTCAGAGATGAAGTCTTCTGCCGAAACTACTGCCAAAGCTACAGCGACTTCTGCCGCTCAAGAATTTGGAACAACTGCAACTTCTGCGTTCAAGGACTCTGTCAAAAACTTCCTTGAACAAATGAATACGCAATCCATCAGAGCAGAGGGCATTACTCCTGCAGATCTACAGAATGCCTTAAAACAAGTACAAGCAGAGGCAATACGCAACACGACAATGATGCAGCCAAAAGACTATATGACCAGAGCACAGCTTACAGAGCTCGGACAGAACGTCATTAACCAGGTCACAGAAGTCATTGTCTCCTTCACAACTGCAAATGCCAACTATGTCAAGGATTTCAGAAAGAGTGTCGGCAGAATGCGTTTCAAAACAGAAGCAGAGCTTGCGACATTGATTGGCCTCTGCGATGATGTCTGTGAAAAGTTGATGGCAGCAGGAGCTGAATTACCGAAGAAGCCCAACACTTCTTGCAGAGCAGAGGGTACTTCTGATAAAAGTCAGGATGATTCTGATGATGACCAACCTGGTCCATCAGATAATCCTGAGGGGGAGAATCTAAGAGAGAAAGCTACGAGCAGAGGAATACAAAGTCCACCAATCGCAGCAGAACCAATCAGCCAAGCCCCTCCAGAACAAACCCAACAACAACAAACCCAAAAGACCACAGAGACAACACCCATCTCTGTGGAATCATCTCCTGACGAAACCAAAATTCCAGAAGCAGATCAGCAAACCACAGAGGCAACAACTGCCCCTGAGGTAATCATTTTGGAAGAAACAGATGAAGAAACCATAGAGAAAACACCCACCTCTGTGGAAACACCCCAAACCATACCGAGAAGAAAGTCGATTGCCACCAAACCAAAAAGAGCAATGACCTCTGCTTCTGACGTTCTGAAAAGGATGCACACAACAATGAGTGATCGTATGGCGCAGAGAGAAGAAGAAAGGCACAGGTTCACCTTAGCTTTCAGAATGGCAAAAAGATTCGATGTCAATACTTCATCAACAGAAACGGAGCTCACAGAAGAAGTCAACAAACAACCTCCAACAGAGGTTACAGAGCAACTCAAGCCAACAGAACCATCGCCACAAAAGTCCTCTAAATCACAAATGTCAAAACCCACAGAGGCAATCCCCATCAAGCCTACAGAAGTGCCAACCTCCAAACCTACAGAAGCAACAGCCTCTGCCCTGCCAAAAGGAAAAGACAAGGGCAAAGGAATACTGACAGAAGAGCCTAAGAAGAAAACATTGCCAAAGCCAACAGAGAAACTAATGAAGAGTGCGTTTGATGCCTTTCAAACCCCAAAGCCTGAAGAAGTTGACTGGGCATATGGATTGAAACCTCTGTCAGACATTCCTCTAACTGGTAGAGCTGCAGAAGTTGTTCAAGAAATGGAGAGTCTCAGAAGACGAGTACCACAACCTGGTCCAACACATGAAGAGATGGAAGAAGTGGTCTACAAATACCTCTATAAACAATCCTTTCAGACCAATCATCCAACAGATCATGTGACAGATCCAAGGATCAGAGAAGAATTTGAGAACATCTTCACAAGGACAAAGCCAAGAACCAAAGCAGATGTCTTCTCATTCCACAAGATCAAAAAGGTAATCTTCTGCAAATTCTCCTTTACAAGAACCTATCCAAAGGTCAGGTACAATCTCTACAAAGTCAGAAGAGAAGACAATTCAGAAACTACCTTCGCTGATGCTGATTTAAGAAATATCAATCCTTATGATCTACCTGACCTTCTGCAATGGACAAAGGACAACTACAACACAGAGGCAAACACCAGAGCCTATCAAGTGTTGAGAAAAGCGATGAGGGAAAAGCTTCTGCTCTACAGCATGATAGATTTCCAGCTGGGAAAGGATCTTGGTCTCAAGCATCTGGATTTACGACCACCAGGGGATCGCTGCCCACCGGACGCCGTACCTAACTCAATCATCACAGAACCACGGTTTGGGTTAGTGTTTCAAAACCCTCAAGGCGAAACTAAACTATTTGTATGCATGGACTGTCAGAAGTACGCAACAAGTACTCTGAACAAGTTCAGAGCAAGCCTTGTGAAATACAGAGGTACACAGAAAATGGATAAAGATGCTGCAGATACTATCATCAGAGAGATTGACGCAACAATCCACCTAAGAGAACTCTGTATCAGCTTCTACAAAGAGATCAGAAGAGTCGGAAGAGACAACAGAAGCTACAACGATTTCAAAGATGCCAAAATCTGATTCTCAGACCTCCAATCTCTGCAAACAAAGTTAAAGTTTATCTTTCATTGTACTCAAATGTAAAATGCCTCTGGCATATTTCTAAATGAAAGAAATTTCGAGGTATTGTTTAACCTCTGTCTTATCTAACTTAGCCTAACTTAACTCAAGTTCAAATTTTTATTTTTCACTACTTAGGGGGAGATTGTTAGCTTCAATCTTCCTAATCATAGAAGTATTTAGAAGTAGTGAAAAATAGGCTAAGTGAAGAAAAGCATCTTACAGAGGCTCTGCCGACATTACCAAGAAATCAAGGTCAAGAAGCTACAGAAGCAGCAGAGGCTTCCTACAGAACCTCTTCTGTACTCAAAAAGGACCCAAGACTCGGAAACAAAGGTGAAGACTGCTCCACAGAGGACCAGACCACAGAACCTCTGTAACTCATTACAGAGCCTCTGTGGTCCTCACTGAGACTTGAAGATATTTATAATATCTTGCTACTGTTACAGGACCCGTTCATCAACTTGCATGGTAGCATGCCCTGTCCAACATCGACGTGTCAAACTCTGATTGGACTCAGTAGGGCTTAGTACATATTAGACGTCTGCTGCATTAAATGCAATACAACACGTCTGACTGTTCATGCCATCCTTGCAACTGTTCACGACATCCGTTCTACTATTCATACGTACCTTTTGAATAGTAGCATATGCTTTATGGTCCCCTTAAGAGTAGTATATAAGGAAGACTCATGTTGAGTTCTTCCTTACACTTACACACATAAAAACACACTTCAATCGAACATCAAGAACACAAAAGCTTATTCACCTTAAAAGTCATATCTGTTTTAAAGCTTTTCTTACTCACGGTTCACAAACCTGTTCTTGATATATATATTCAGTAAACTTTGAGATATAATATTTTGTTCACTGTTTATTTATGTTTTGTTCTAAATCTATCAAACTTATCTGTTAGTTCTTCAAATACGCTTCCGCATCATAAATTAACTTGAACTAATAGATCTGATAATCTTGTTTAAAGCAAAACGGGAACCAACACAACCTGTGAGAGTTTCAGGTCGGCCACCGTTGGGTATTTGTCCTCGAGCCCTTGTATGAAGAGAGCGCTGAGAAACCGGGGATATGGAACAGTCTTTGGTCTCTTTGTTTCGTCGACTCTCAGCATCATGTCGTCGAAGATAATTTTGGCCTAATCGATGTGTAGGCCCTTCAACAGTGTGTACCCCATTGCCTGCTGGGGTTTGGAGGCTTGGTCAGTAGAACCAACCTTAGCTGTCATGCAGCTTATCAGATGAGCGAAGATGAAGTTCATCTCGCTGGCCATTTTGGATTTCTTGATCATGGTAAGCTTCTTCTCAGGGAGGTCGTATCTCCATGTTTCCCATACATACTTCATTGCATCAAAGAATGCAATGATGGCTTCTCTGTCAGCGGGGTTCTTAGGATTTGGCAGAGGGACGAATCGTTTTTCTTTGGTACTACTAGGTAGGTTTAGGGCACACCTGATAGCGCCAGGGGTGATCTTTGAGGTACCATGTTCGGTGTCAAAGAGAATGACATCGATCTTTTTGTTAGGGTCTTTGGAGGAGGTTATCTGAGCTCTTCTGGCAGTATACCAGAACTGAGCTAATAGGTTCCTGTGAGCAGGAGGTGTCACAGTCAGGGCCGTCGAAAGAGGACAGGTCTGGAGGATAACAACAGCTTCGTTCAGGTGTGTGATCTTCTTCTTTGGAGGAAAGTTGAAGAGAGCATAGGGATTGTTTCCTTGGAAGTTGACTTGCTCGAGTTTAAAGTTGACTTGAGGAGCTTTGACAAGCTCAGTGCTTTCCGAAGAAGTAGGAGATTGAGTAGTGGGAGCTTCAGAGGATGCCATTTCTGTTCATAAAGTATAAGTTTGAAGAATATGAAAGAAGTTCTTAAAATGGATAAAAGTCCAAAATAAGGGTTTTTTAATTACCATTTAGAGAAAGAAATGGAAATATAGGTTTTTCTAGTTTTGAACAAAAATACAAAACATAGTGAATGACTTGTTTTCCAGTTTCCTTTTAAGGAAGGGATTCTGGAAAAACATATGAAAAGGCAAGTTTAAGATTTTTAGTTTAAACTTGAAGAACAATCTGAGAAACAGATTGCATTCATAAAATCATGAAGAGAAATGATTTCATTTTGAAAAAGTTCTTTTGTTTGATCTTTTGAAACCAAGAATAAGATCAAAAACAAGTTATTGTATAGGAAAATAAGAATATTAACCTTTGATGTTGAAGAAGATGAAGATGAACAGTTTCTGGAAGTAGTTCAAATGCAATAGTTGTTCTTGCTTGAGAGAGATAAGTTCGCGTAAAAGGTAAAAATATAAACGCAATGGGTTTATATAGTGAGAGTAGAGAGAGAAAAACTATGAGCGGGAAAGTTTTCATGATGACACGGACACGTCCCTTGAATTTGATTGGTCAAGGAAACGAAACGGGCGAACGTGTCAGAGAAAAGCGTGCCATGGTTTATCCGTTGTGATGACGTCACAAACGTCCTTTCATATTTTAAGGTGTTTCTGAGGGTTTTGAAAACTCAGGGACATTTTTAAAACATGAAGCACTGATTAGAAATATCAGTGTGATTTAAGAATTTCAAAAGAACCACTGAAAGGAAGAGATATTCAGCGATGCAATTTGTTTTGAAATCTTTGCATTCTTAGGCGAACGTCAGCGAGCAAGAGAGAACATACCTTGATATCAGCGAATCAATTTTGTTCAGAGAGTAGATGATCAATAGGGTTATACAAGTTCATTTATATCACTGATCAAATGTGAACCACTGAAGATTTTACTCTTCTAAGTTCAGCATTCCAAGCTCGCTGATGAGAAAGTTGAATCTTGTCTCATCAAGAGGTTTGGAGAATAGATCAGCTAACTGAAAGTCAGTTGGAATAAAATGAAGTTCTATATCACCATTCATCACATGATCTCTGATAAAATGATACCTGATCTCGATGTGTTTGGTCTTTGAGTGTAGCACTGGATTGTTGGCTATAGCGATGGCACTAGTGCTGTCGCAATAGATTGGAATTTTGGAGAGCTAAAGGTCATAGTCCAGTAGTTGATTTCTCATCCACAAGACCTGAGAACAACAGCTTCCAGCGACTACGTACTCAGCTTCAGCGGTTGACGTGGACACTGAGTTTTGCTTTTTACTTGTCCAACTCACCAGCTTTCCACCCAGGAGCTGATAGCCTCCTGTGGTGCTTTTCCTATCCAATTTGCATCCTGCAAAATCACTATCTGAATAGGCGATTAGATCAAATCCTGAGTCTTTGGGATACCAAAGACCTAGGTTAGGAGTACCCTTAAGGTAACGAAAGATTTGCTTTACAGCGATCAAATGAGATTCCTTAGGTTCAGCTTGATATCGTGCACACAAACAGGTTGCATACATAATATCAGGTCGGCTAGCTGTAAGATACAGAAGAGAGCCGATCATCCCACGGTACGCTGTGACATTAACAGTTTTCCAGAAGGATCCTTGTTTAGTGTCAGCAGCGGTGCCATAGGGGTTTTCATAGCTGAGCTCTGAGTTAAATCAAATTTCTTCAGCATATCTTTAACATATTTTCCTTGGTGAATGAAAGTTCCTTTTTCACTCTGCTTGATTTGAAGACCAAGGAAATATGTTAGCTCACCCATCATACTCATTTTATATTTATCTTTCATTCCTTCAGCAAAACGAGTACATAGGTCAGGGTTAGTGGAACCAAATATAATATCATCGACATATATTTGAACAAGAATAATATGACCTTTTACTTTCCTGAAAAATAGAGTTTTATCGATTTTACCTCGCTCAAATTTTCAATATGGAGATAAGAAGAAAGAGTGTCATACCATGCACGAGGAGCTTGCTTTAAGCCATAAAGTGCCTTATCCAATTTATAAACATAACCTGGATGCTTAGGATCTGAGAATCCTGGAGGTTGTTCCACGTAAACTTCTTCGTTCAGCTTTCCATTGAGGAACGCTGATTTAACATCCATTTGATAAACCTTGAAGTCTTTGTGTACAGCGTAAGCTAAGAATAGACGAATAGTTTCTAGTTTTGCCATTGTGGCGAGTGTTTCGTCGTAATCTATACCTTCCTCTTGTCTGTATCCCTGAGCAATAAGACGAGCCTTGTTGTGGGTTACAGTTCCATGTTCATCCAACTTGTTTCGATAGACATATTTAGTGCCTATCACTGACTTGTCAGATGGCCTGGGAACGAGCTTCCAAACTTTGTTTCTTTCGAATTCTGTCAGCTTTTTCTTGCATAGCGCTGACCCAGTTTGGATCTCTGAGGGCATCATCTGTTTTCTTTGGTTCAATCAGAGAAATAAAGTGAACAAATAAACAAATGTTACCTGCACTTCATCGAGTCTTAATACCAGCGTTTGGATCACCAAGAATTTGATCAATAGGGTGATTGATAGTCCATCGCTGAGCAGGAGCATGAGTCGCTGACTCAATCTGAACTTCTGGAGGAGCTGAAGATGAGGCTTCAACAACTTCTGGTATATCAGCCAAGAGAGGAAGCGGTTCAGATGTCATTTCATTCACTGATTGCTGACAAGTAGATTGTATATATGAGATAGAAGGTTCAGAAGCAGGCATAGTGTTGAGAGGAACAACTGAGATCCATGA
This sequence comes from Saussurea involucrata, assembly GCA_033807775.1. NCBI lineage: Eukaryota > Viridiplantae > Streptophyta > Magnoliopsida > Asterales > Asteraceae > Saussurea > Saussurea involucrata. The sequence goes on from CM066323.1 coordinate 36,463,921, forward strand.
GGATTCAGCTTCACTTGTCTGCATGCTTGGGATGATAATAGGATCATCATCTTCAGCGGTATGAGTATGAGATGGAGGAGTGGGAGCATCTTCAGAATCACCAAGATGAGAGAACATCCATTGATTCAGTTCTTCAGTATCAGTAGAAGGTCTAGAGTTCACTGAACGGGATTCGTCAAAAGTGACTGATAATGTCGTTTTCCGACATTATTTTGATCCCGAAGTCGTTCTGTTTGTTGTAAGTTCCCGAGTAAAAATAGTAGAATTTAATGGTTTCTATGAGAAAGTATAGGTTTTTATTAATAATTGATGTTGGAAGAGTTTTGGAGCAATCGGAGCAAGTCTACAACAGTCCAGTGCAAAAAGGAGAAAAATCAGATTTTTGGACCAAACAGTGCTCTGCGCGCCTCTGAGCGCGCCTCCAAACGCGCAGGCTTATTTTTGTAAAACATTCCAGTGCTCTGCGCGCCTCTGAGCGCGCCTCCAAATGCGCCCACAAACGCGCCAAAGCCCTGATACGTTTTTAAAGCCTTTTTCTGCTAGGGTTGAGGGGGAATCAATCAGTTACGTTTGGAGACTCTCTTGGGGCGATTTTGGGAGATAGAAGACGATTTTTGAAGAGAAGAAGAGGGCTAAAAACATCAAGATACGAGAATCAAAAGGCGAATCGAGTTCATTCATCGAAGGATTAAGCTTTTCAGGGAGTTTTAGATTTCATTTCTTTTAGAACCAACATGTTTACTTTCGTTTTTATTATTTCTTTTCTGAGTTGTGAAACCCCCAATATGAACTAATCCGTTCATGTTGGGGGGTTGGTTTGAATCATGGTTGGATGATTATTTAGCTTTACAGTAGATACGATCGATTTGATTCTTAGGGATGAAACATGTGGGATTGTTCTTAATGCTTGTAATAGTCCGATCAACTATTATTTGATTTAATGAATCTTTTAACGTTTGAGAAAAGTTTTGAGGTTTATCTAATCCTTCATGTCTTAGTCGAATTTGAGATAGAAATATGATAATTCGTACTTTGTGGGTTTTTAATCATTGTTTGTTCAATTACCTTTGTTGAGATCGAATGATGATACAAAATGTTGAATGAATGTTGCTATAGCTTGATAGAGTATAGTGATGGATTGTGATTATACCAGTCATCTTGGAGTTATGTCAATCGTGTCAAATCTGTGAGTTAAGTAATTGTTTACCTGAGGAATCCAACCCTCCAACTCCTTCTCTTAGCTAAATTAATTAAAGTTTTTAATCGTGTTTCGATATTCAACAACCCAAATCAATTTGCGTTAGTCTAATTAATAGTCTATACAGTCATTGTGGTACTTTACACCTGGTTCCTTTGGTTCGATACTCGTACTGTTAAAGTACTATTACTTGATTCGACCCGTACACTTGCGGTATATTTAGGGGGGTGTAAACCCGCCTATCAAATTTTTGGCGCCGTTGCATATGTTGAAAGGAAGAGAAGGGTCCCTCTGTGACTTTCGGTGGAAATGGAAAAGGACATACCCGAGGGTATGGTGTACTTTCAAATGGTACAACATCCTTCAGAAGAGTCGCATATGTTGAAGGGCTGAAGCATAATCTTCTAAGCATCAGCCAGCTTTGCGACATGGATAACAAAGTGATTTTCACTAAGGAATCCTGCTTTGTCTCTGACAAAAAGGAGAAGATAGCTCTCAGCGGTTATCGTTTGGAAAATGTTTACGTTATAAACATGGACTCAACAACCACTGAGAACTCCTGTTTCTTCTCAAAAGCATCTTCTGATGTTAACTGGCTATGGCACAAAAGGCTCTCACATCTCAACTTCAAGACACTGAATACTCTTTCATCCAAAGAGTTAGTCACTGGTCTACCTCAACATTCATACGCCAAAGAGTCCTTATGTTCAGCGTGTGAAAAAGGGAAGCAGACCAAGGCAAGCTTTAAGTCAAAGCAAGTTTCCTCAGTGTCATCTCCTCTACAACTACTCCATATGGATTTGTTTGGCCCCGTTAACAAACAATCCATCGCTGGAAAGAAATATACGCTGGTCATAGTTGATGAATTCTCTCGTTACACATGGGTAATGTTTCTCCGTTCTAAGAGTGACACCCCTGAAGAACTCATCACCTTTGTTCGGAAGATGGAAACTCTGAACAATATGACTGTTCGCTCAATAAGGAGTGATCATGGAACTGAATTCAAAAACAGTTCTCTTGATTCCTTCCTTGAGAGCAAGGGTATTTCTCACAACTTTTCGTCAGTGAGAACACCACAACAAAACGGAGTCGCTGAAAGAAGAAATAGAACAATTATTGAAGCTGCACGTTCAATGCTCAGCGATTCTCACCTGCCTACTCAGTTTTGGGCAGAAGCTGTCAACACTGCTTGTTTTACGCAAAACAGGTCGCTGATAGTTAAAAGATTCAAAAAGACAGCCTATGAACTCTTTCATGGGAGAAAGCCTTCAATCAGCTTTCTTCACATCTTTGGATGTCAGTGTTTCATACTGAACAACAGAGATGCCCTTGGAAAGTTTGATCCTAAGGCTGATGATGGAATCTTTCTTGGATACTCCTCAGTTTCCAAAGCCTTCAGAGTCTTCAACCGAAGAAGACAAACTGTAGAAGAAACTATTCACGTCACGTTTGACGAATCCCGTTCAGCGAACTCTAAACCGAACGCTGATACAGAAGAACTGAATCAATGGATGTTTTCTCATCTTGGTGATTCAGAAGATGTTCCCACTCCTCATGCTCACACAGTAGAAAATGATGGTCCTTCTATCATTCCAAATATGCAAAATAGTGAAGCTGAAACATTTTGGGTCTCAGCTGTTCCTATAAACACTATACCTGCAGTTGATCCAAATGTCTCAGAAATTCCATCTATTTCTCAGCAATCAGTGAATGAAGTGGCAAACGCAAACATTCCTCTCTTAGCTGATAATCCAGAAGTAGCTGAAGCCTCATCTTCAGTTTCTCCAGTTCAGACTGAGTCAGCGACGCATGCTCCGGCTCAGCGATGGACTGTAAATCACCCAATCGATCAAATTCATGGTGATCCCAACGCTGGTATTCAGACTCGTAGAAGTGCAGGTAATATTTGTTTATTTGTCAACTTTATTTCTCTAACTGAACCAAAGAAAATAGATGATGCCCTCAGAGATCCAAACTGGGTCAGCGCTATGCAAGAAGAGCTGACTGAATTCGAAAGAAACAAAGTTTGGAAACTTGTTCGTAGACCAACTGACAAAACGGTGATAGGCACTAAATGGGTCTATCGAAACAAGTTAGACGAACATGGTACTGTAACTCGCAACAAAGCTCGTCTTGTTGCTCAGGGATACAGACAAGAGGAAGGCATAGATTATGACGAAACTTTTGCTCCAGTAGCAAGACTTAAATCTATTCGTCTTTTCTTAGCATATGTTGTACACAAAAACTTCACTGTACATCAGATGGATGTTAAGTCAGCGTTTCTAAATGGAAAGCTGAATGAAGAAGTATATGTGGAACAACCTCCAGGATTCTCAGATCCTAAGCGTCCAGGTTATGTTTATAAACTGGACAAGGCACTTTATGGCTTAAAGCAAGCTCCACGTGCATGGTATGATACTCTCTCTACTTATCTCCATATTGAAAAATTTGAGCGAGGTAAGATTGACAAAACTTTGTTTTTTAGAAAAGTAAAAGGTCATATCATTTTAGTTCAAATATATGTTGATGACATTATATTTGGTTCTACTAACCCTGAGCTTTGTACTCGTTTCGCTGATAGAATGAAAGATGAGTATAAAATGAGTATGATGGGTGAACTAACATATTTCCTTGGTCTTCAGATTAAGCAAACTGAAAAAGGAACTTTTATAAATCAGGGAAAGTATGTTAAAGATATGCTGAAGAAATTCGACTTAACTGAAAGTTCAGCTATGAAAACCCCTATGGCACCACCGCTGATACTTGATAAGGACACAAAGGGTGTTCCTGTCAATGTCACGTTGTACCGTGGGATGATCGGCTCACTATTGTATCTTACAGCTAGACGACCCGATATTATGTTTGCAACATGTCTGTGTGCATGATATCAAGCTGAACCTAAGATATCCCATATGAAAGCTGTAAAGCGAATCTTTCGATATCTTAAGGGTACAGCGAATCTAGGTCTTTGGTATCCCAAAGACTCAGGATTCGATCTAACCGCCTATTCAGACAGTGATTTTGCAGGTTGCAAAATGGATAGGTAAAGCACCACAGGAGGATGTCAGCTCCTGGGTGGAAAGCTGGTAAGTTGGACAAGTAAGAAGCAAAACTCAGTGTCCACTTCCACAGCTGAAGCTGAGTATGTAGCCGCTGGAAGCTGCTGTTCTCAAGTCTTGTGGATGAGAAATCAGCTACTAGACTATGATCTTCAGCTCTCCAAAATTCCAATCTATTGCGACAGCACAAGTGCCATCGCTATAGCAAACAATCCAGTGCTACACTCAAAGACAAAACACATAGAAATCAGATATCATTTTATCAGAGATCATGTGATGAATGGTGATATAGAACTTCATTTTATCCCAACTGATTATCAGTTAGCTGATTTGTTTACCAAACCTCTTGATGAGACAAGATTCAACTTTCTCATCAGCGAGCTTGGAATGCTGAACTTTGAAGGATAAAATCTTCAGCGGTTCACATTTATCAGCGATACGTTTATACATTCTTGTATAGACTTCGGGATAAAATCAACTTTTATAATCCATTTCATCATCTTCTCTCTGAATAAACTTGGTTAAACTGATATCCAGGTATGTTTTCTCTCTCTGACAATCGCATGTAAATGCAAGATTTCAAAATAAATTGCATCGCTGAATATCTCTTCCTTAACAGCGATATTTTGAAAATTCCTTAAACCTTCACTGATATTTCTATTCAGTGCTTCATGTTTTTCAAAAGAGTCCCTGAGTTTTTCAAAACCTCAGAGACATCCTAAAAGAATGTGAAAGGACAGTTGTGACGTCATTGCAACGGATAACACTCGGCACGATTTCTTTCTGACACACGTTTGCACGTTTTGTTCAAACTTCCAATCAAATGCAAACACGTGTCCGTGTCATGATGAAAACCTTTTCCCGCTCAAGGTTTTCTATCTCTAAAAATCCCTATATAAACAACTCTTGGTTTATATTTGTCTTTTACGCGAACAATCTTTCTCCGCAAGAAAAGAATTCTCTGTTGCATTTGTGCTCTCAAAAACCTCAAGAACTGTTCATCATCTTCTTCATCAAAACTTCAAGGTTAATATGTTCTTATTTTTTATCAAATGCGTATAACTTGTTTTCGATCTTCTCTTTGTTTTAACAAGATCAAACAAAAGAACCTTTTTTAAAATAAAATCATTTCTTTCATGGTTTTATGAACACAACCATTTCATGGTTGTTCTTCAAGTTTTAAATCTAAATCTTAAACTTGTTCTTCATTCGTATCCATTTTTCTTTTAGAAATTGGAATACAAGATTTTATGGGTTTTACTTTTCTTTTAAAATCAAGAAAAACCCTAATCTTCATTAAGACATTTTTTTGTCTGAATGAAATGGACAAGATTCGAAAAATCTTAACGGAAATTTCTTTCCACATTAAGATAATTATTATCTGTTAACATCTTTGGTTGAACTGATAATACAGTGATATGGCATCTTCAAAGCTGAATGTTACCGCTGAATCCATCTCCACTGACTCTGAGGAAATGGAAATCTTCAAAGCCCCCCAGGTGAAGTTCGAGCTGGATCAACTCGATTGGACTAAGGCCAACAACCTCTCAGCTCTTCTCGAGTTTCCTCCTCGGAAGCAAGTATCACATCTGGACGATGCTGTAAGTTTTCTGAAGAACAGCCCCATCTACACAGCCCTGACCATAACACCTCCTGCCAGTCAGCGGCTCTTATCCCAGTTTTGGTACTCTGCCAGACACACTGAGCTACCTTCTGCCAAAGATCCATCCAAAACCATAGACTGCATACTCAGCGATACTGAGTATGGCACCATCAAAATCACACCCGCAATTATCCGCAAAGCCCTAAACTTCCCAAATGCCTCCAAAGAAAAACCCTTCATTCCATTCCCTGACCACAAAAAGCATGCTGACAGAGAAGCAATCATTGCTTTCCTTGACGCAATGGGTTATATCTGGGATATTGGAAGGGACAAGAAGCCTGAGAAGAAACTGACGCTGATAAAGAAATCCAAAATGCCCAGCGAGATGAATTTCATCTTCGCTCACCTGATCAGCTGCATGACAGCGAAATCCGGATCTTCTGATCAAGCCGCCCAACCTCAGCAGTCCATGGGATACGCACTGCTGAAAGGTCTAAATATTGACTGGGCCTCCATTATTTATGAAGACCTGATTCAACGTGTCGATTCTGCCACTGACAGACCAGCATGGGTTCCTTACCCACGATTCATCAGCGCCATCTTTCAATATGGCCTGAAGGACAACTATCCTGAAGAGGGTGATCTGAAACTTTCTCAGATTGGCCCTAAGGTTCTCGACTTCAAGCCTGTCGCCAATGAGGTACGTCTCTCTACTCTTCTCTCTCTTCTAAATTCTCCGCTTTCTGTGGCTCCTTCAGCGACAATACCAATCGCTGATACCCCGGCCACAACATCCTCTCCTTATAAGAAAAGGAAACCCTCACACACCCAACTTGATTCCAAAAGGATCAAGAAAACCAAGGAGCAACCCCAGCAATTCCATGCTGAAGACTCCTCAGCTCGTTCTGAAGAGCTGAAGGAAAGTTCCGTGGTACGCTCTGCCACACCCGTGCAAGCCATCCCTCCAATCCAGACTTCAGCGTCTCCAAACGCTGAGGTTAGAAACTTAGAAACTACCCAACCTCCCTCAGTCTCTCAAAAGACTGATGAAGTGATTGTCAGCGATTCCAACGCTGAACTCAGAACCCGAACCCCAATCTTAACCTTCGCTTCTCCCTCCACTCACTTGGACACTCCTCCAGCAAACACTGGAGATGCCATCATTCCAGAAGCCGCCGCTGATGCTTCTCAACAAATGATGAAGAAAGGACCTGCAGAGTTCACCATACCTCACCGTACTTTCGAAGAGGATATGGAACACTATTCAGGAACTTGCAACTTCGACGAGTTCATCAATCCTCCTGCAGGTACTAATCCCACCTTAAACACTGTAACTAAACCTGAAACTTCTGAGCTTTCCTTTGTTCACAAGTACTTATATGTTACAGGTCCTAATTTGGGAGACATCAACGCCTCGCTGAAGTCCGTGGAAACAAAGCTGTCCAGTCTCACCACCACACTCTCCAACAACTCAACAGCTGTAACAAACGCTGGAGAGAACTTGACAAAGCTGACAACGGTGGTGGAGAAGAAAGCTTCCACTGAAGACATCAAGAGTCTTGATAAGACGCTCAGCGATTTTGCCAAGGTGCTCTGTGACATCTACACTGACTACACAAGCCTCAAAACATCAGTTTCGACCATGTCCAGCGAAGTAACAACGCTGAAGACATCGGTTGAAAAACTCGAGGGTGATATGTCAGAGGTCAAGACTGACTTAGGCTCTGTAAAGACCGACGTTAGCTCTATGAAGACGATGATCGAGACACTGGTAAACAAGGCAAATAGTCCAGCTCCTGCTCCTGCCCCTGTCCCTATTCTGGAATCTTTCACAGAGGAGGATCGCACAGAGCTGAGGAAAATCACGCCTGCTATCTTTGGCCTAGAAGACAGAATAACAAAGCTTGAAGGTTGTGTGAAAATCTCTGGCCCAGAAGACAGAGATAACACCAATGCTGAGTCTGCCCATTCCTCCCCCAGTCATCATGAAAAAGAGGGGGAGAAGAGCGCTGAACATTCCAAGGAGAAAAGCGCTGAAGATCTGAACAACAAAAGCGCTGAAGACCTTTCCCATGATGAATCTATCAGGGGAGAGAGGAATGAAGATCTGACCACTGGACCTCAGGGAGATGAAAACCCTGAGGGAACCGAGAAGCTCGCCTCTGTATCTGAGGGGGAGCAACTCGAAGAAGATGCTGAGAATTCCGAAGCAGAAGAAGATGAAGACATTGACATCCCTGACGACAAACCATCCTTCTCTCCAATAAAGGATGATGATGATGATGAAGATGACGATGATTTCTTTATCGTCAAACCTGCCCCAAGGATCAAAGATCTTAAAGGAATCTCAATAAAAGAACCATCAGGGGAGAAGACAAAGACAAAGCCCTCAGCCTCTGGCGCTGAGAAAAGCAAAGACAAAGGCCTCGCTGAAGATGAAAATCTAGCGATTCTCTTTGAAAAGCCGGTTTGTCAGGTAAACTAAAACTTTACTTTTTCCTTCCCTGAACTTCTCAATAGCTCACTAAGTTCTCCAAACCTATATACACATCCACATTATTTTTCTATCTTTTCTACCCAAGTTCTTCTACCCAATTCTTATCTGTAAGATCGCTGCTTTTCAGCTAGTCCTCTCCCCTGTTTGAGGATGTCACTGAAGGTTCTACTATTGCGACTTCACAAATAAAGCCAGCTGCTGCTGATGAAATAATCCCAGTCTTGGACTTGATCTCTGAGACTGATGAACCAGAAGAACAACCTCTCTCGCGCAATAAGAGACCTTCCTCAGTTCCTCAAAAGCTGAGTGAAGAGGATCAAAAGAGAAGAGAAGAAATAATAAAGCGATTCGAGGATCAGCGAATCATTCTAAGGCCTGATCAACTGCCTTCAGTTCCTCCTAAGTTCAGAATTTCAAAAGCTGAATATCAGGACCACCTTAGAGCTGAACGCCTCATTGCTGAAAGAAAGGAAGCTGAAGAGAAAGACAGAGAATACGCCATCAAGCTCACTCAAGAATCTGTCAAAGACCCCAAGCTGAAGCGTGTTCCCATTCAAATCCAACGAAAGCTGTGGGAAGAAGCCCAGAAGATCGTGGAAAAGAAAACTGAAGTTTCTCAGACCACCTTGATCTGGTGTAAAGAGAAAATTCACTTCAGATATCGTCCAGCGAAGATCAACAAGGTATTCATCTCTGGAAGAACATCTATCGGAGTACCTATTGTTGACATCAAACTGTTCAGAGAAGATGGCACATCTGAAACCTTTCGTGCTGACACTGTAAAAAGGTATGGTCTATCTGAATGGCTGGAGATGAGGTTAGCTATCCAACCATCACAATCAAAGTACAAGAATCATTTCGAAAAGCTGATAAACAGACAGATCGACTTGATATCTTCATGTGTGGATATTCCTCATGTTCCTGATCTAAAGCCGAAAAGAAAAAGAGGTTCTCCAAGGAAGAAACGTCAAGATTCAAATTCAGGACCTGTCATACGAAATGAAACTGGAATTGGTTTCTCTCGCGCTGAAGTACTTGGTCATGATCCTGATCTATCTGCCCTTGACATCTCTCTGCCACCATGTGAACTTTTCGTCCCTGGTAAAGTCATCAGTAATCCTTATGGAATATTCTTTCTTGACTACGACGGACGAAAATGCTTTCAACGGATCGCTGAGCTCCCAATCACTCCAATCGAACAACTCAGAGATCTTATCTACTGGTGTGACTTCAGAAAGGACATTCAGGCACGACACCTAAAACCCTTGATCTTTCAAGAAGCGCTGAAGAAAAGAAAACAAGGTGTAACGGTTCCTGACTGGATGATTCCCACTGAAGAGACGACCCTTGATGAACTTCTCATTAAGGAAGAACCTTTTGAAAACTGATATAATCTCCTTTTTCTCTATTGTATCAGTTATCCTTCTGTACTTGTAATTTATTTCGCTTGTACTTGTAATCTTTCTGTTCTTCATTGTAACCTGATTCAAAGATTTAAAGAAAGATTTCAGCGAACGTACTTTACTCCATCAGTACTGAAAAGATCCCAGAAAACAGTAAAAGGGACAAATATTTTATGAGTTCTTTTTATCCTTATGTTTTCATTAAATAGCAATTTTCTTTGTTGCTATGTCATAATCAAATAGGGGGAGATTGTTGATCCAAACCCTCAGTGATTTGATAATGACCCTCTCTTAAATACTTAGTGAAAATTGTATGTAAACAATATGTATCAGAGTTTCACTATCGCTGATAAGTACTAAGATCTTACAGTACCGCTGATAGGAACTCTCGCTCTTTAAATTAAACATTCAGCGAACACTGTTCACCATAATGCGCTGAGTCTGTTCAGTCCTTATGGTGATCGCTGATAAGTTAGTTGTTTACTTATAATCCCTGAAGACAAGTTTCACGTCAACAAAGGTTCTACGCTGAAGTCGAAGATCAAGCTCAAGAACCAGCGACAAGTCTACTAATGAACTGATGCGGATCAGCGAAGACTCAGATTTGTCCACTCAACGTGAAGTATCAAGTACAAGACTTCAGCTATCGCTGAACTTTATCATTCGCTGAATAGTAAATGATAATCGCTGAATCAACGAAAGCTGATCATGAAGTCCTCCGTACAAAGTACTTTTGTCTTAACCTCCCTTGCACGCCACCGTACGAAATGTCAGAAAAGAACCTCCGAAAATCTGAGATCGTACAACCACTCTGATACTACACTGTTCATTCATGCGGCTACTAAGGTTGTCAACAAAGGTCAATGACATGCAACCAATCCGCTGATGACACGTGTAAAGCGTATACTGAATTGCATTAAATGCATGCAGTATATAAAGAGATGAACTCACTTCATTTGAAGTAACTTGCTAACTCTGGACAATTTCAAATCTCTCTCAAGATAGGATTTTATTAGTAATCTCCATATCTTTCTTAGTGCAAGAAACCTTAGTGTTCCAACTTGTTTAGATTTAGGTTTATCCTTAATCTTGTTTCCGCAACAAGCTGTAAATTGTTAATGATTTATCAATAAACAATTTAGAAAAGTAAAATGGCGTGTTTGTATTCAACCCCCCCCCCCCCTTCTACAAACTTGTATAGGCCTTTCGGGACCAACAGACACCCTGTCTTTATTTTATTATAATCTGCTTTGAAGGTTCATATATTTTTGGGTTTTGAGATTCTATATTCTCTGTTTCAGGTTACCCCTTGGTTTATGCCAAGAAGGAGACTATTTCGGGAATTAGTACCGATTGACCCGGAGATAGAACGGACTGCCAGAGACCTGAGACGACAAGCACGAGACAGAATGGCTGAAAACGTCCACGTTCACGATGATTGGGAAGAGGGGATGTCCATGAACAATGGTCCTCCATTGAACAATGTTCAACCACCTCCTAATGCAAATGCGAACAATCAGAACGTCAACAACGGGATCAATCAGAATCTCAATCATAACGCCAACAATAATGTCAATCACGGTGTTGGCAACAACTACAATGTTAATCATGGCGTCCATGACAACGTCAACAATGGTGTTAACAATGGGATCAATTATAATCTCAATCAACCACCACCGCCACCACAAAGGGTACCAATGAGGATTTTCGCCAACCCGAACATGGGCGCTGCACAACGAGGACCATATGCACCTCCGATAGCTGCTAATAATTTTGAAATCAAGCTTGGTACCATCCAATTGGTGCAGTCGAACATGTTTGGAGGTGCAGCGACTGAAGACCCCCATGCACACTTGCGCGCATTTGAAAAGATTTTCAATACTTTTAAGGTGAATGGGGCTGATCAAGACTCGATCAAGATACGGTTGTTCCCATTTTCATTGAGGGATCGAGCCACTACTTGGGAAGAGAATATACCACCGGGGTCAATTCGAACTTGGAACGACATGGTTACAGCTTTTCTCAACAAGTTCTTTCCACCGGGGCGAACGGCTCAACTGTTATCCGACATCACGCATTTTTCGCAATGGGATCAAGAGTCGTTGTACGAAGCATGGGAAAGATATAAAGCAATGCTCAAGAAGTGTCCACATCATGGGTTACAAGAATGGATGATTATCCAAACATTCTATGTGGGATTGAATCCTCAGTTTAAGAATAATCTCACAGCTGCTGCAGGTGGAGCCTTAATGAACAAGTCCTATGAGGAAGCGGTCGAATTGATAGAAAATCTAGCAGAACATCGCTATTCCACTCCAAGATCTGCTGTTAGAAAAGTTGCAAGCGTGCAAGAAACAGAAGAATTGAAGGCTATAAAGGCACAGTTGACTGCGTTGACTAATCAAATGAGAGGAGCGACTATGCAACCGAATGTTCAGAATTCTCAAGACTATCAATCGCCGGAACAAGTCCAGTTCGTTCAGAATCAAAATAATCGGCCGAGGAATGACCCATTCTCTAACACCTATAACGAGGGATGGAAGCGACATCCTAACTTTTCTTGGAGTCAACCTCAGCAAGGCCCGACTAAAGAAACAATGGGACAACAGCAACAGCAGCAGCAGTATGGTAACAATTCTAACTCTTCAACTTCTTTTCAGTCTAACAACGTTTATCGTCCCCCAGGTTACAATCAGAGGAGAAATGAAGAGGGGAAATCATCAGAAAAGAAGACAGGTTTAGAAGACATGATGATGAAATTCATGTCAAAGATGGAAGGTGCGGTTGAAGGATTGACAAGTACAGTGGGTAATGTGAAGGCGACAACTGACCAAAATACTGCCTCAATCAGAATGCTAGAAAGACAAGTCGGACAAATAGCTGAAGCACTACAATCCCGGACTCAAGGTCAATTCCCTAGTCAGACTGAACGAATACCAAGAGAGGAGTGCAAGGCTATTTATCTGAGAAGTGGAAAGGAGTTGATTATAGACCCTACCCGAGAACCTTTAACTGATGACACTAAAGCTAAAGGTACTGAAATGGGTCCCATCAAGGTAGACGAGGAGATAGAGAGTGAAATGTCAAAGAATATAGATAAGGGGAAGGAAGCCGGTGAAGAAGGTATGACGAAGGAAAACCCGGAGGATGGAGAAAAGAAGAAGAAGCAACCACCAGTCAACCCGTATGTGCCACCGCTACCATTTTCGAATCGGCTGAAGGCACATAAGGATGAGGAACAATTCCAGAAATTTCTTGACATTTTCAAGAAATTACACATCAATATTCCATTTGCGGAGGCACTGGCAAAAATGCCAAGTTATCTCAAGTTCATGAAAGATATATTGTCCAAGAAGAGAAAGATCGAGGGGCATGCCACGGTTGCACTTACTGAAGAGTGCAGTGCTATCATTCAGCACAAGCTTCCCCCGAAGCTTAAGGATCCAGGGAGTTTTACTATCCCCGTTCAAATAGAAAAATCTAATTTCAGTAAGTCATTATGTGATCTTGGTGCAAGTGTTAATTTAATGCCTTTATCCATTTTCAGGAAACTGGGCTTGAGGGAAGTAAAGCCAACAAACATGACACTTCAACTTGCAGATAGATCGGTGAAGTACCCTTATGGAATCGTGGAAGATGTTTTGGTAAAGGTTGGAAGATTTTATTTTCCAGTTGATTTTGTAGTTCTAGATGTGGAGGAAGATGTTGAGATACCGTTAATCTTGGGAAGACCATTCTTAGCCACAAGCAAGGATTTGATCGACATGGAGGAAGGCGAGATGACTTTGAGAGTTGGTGGTGAGAGGGAAGTGTTCAAGATGTTCGAGAAGATAAGAGATATAGGCAAAGGGAAATTTGGTGAGCAAGAAAGGCCGAAGGAGTGATCGGAAAGAAAGTCGTGCCACGACATAAAATACGGCGCTGGGTGGGAGGCAACCCACCATAGGTTAAATCTTAATTTTTATTTTGGTCAGTTTCTTATTTTTTTGTGCTTTCTTTTGTTTTGTGTGTTGTTTTGTGTTTTGTGTGTTCGTGTTTAGTTTTTGATCTTTGATAGCAATCCCGATATGACCAAGAGCAAGGCAGGAGAAGGAAGGGCAGAAATATGTGAACAGTGATCCGCGTGTGCATCCTGAAGGTTTTCTACACAACACCTCTTTGCAAACCTCGGTTTCACCAAGGTTTGGGGTCCCTGTTTTCACTTGAACTTTATCGTTTTATGATTCCTTGTGAGAAAACAAACCTAATCTAGAGATTAGGTTTGGGGTGGTATAATTACTGTTAGTTGTACTGTATCGCTATTTCGTGATTTTATTTCGTGTGCTATTTGTTTCCATTGGGGACAATGGTGATTTCTGGTTTGGGGTGATTTGTCGAGTCTATCATTGGTAGATCTCAGTGGATTGAATAATCACCCTGTTTATAGTGAGGAATGGGCGACCAGTTGAGCATGATTTAGTGTGAGAGTTCGAAGACACTGATTTTGGGGAAAGGATTTAGAAGGGATAATATAGCACGAGGGTGGATCTAGGCGACTGCACACATTAGAGACATTAGTGGACACCACCCGTGAGTTTGTTGAGCCATACACGTGCTAACTTCGATTCTGAGAGACTACACACTACTCGATACACTTTTCATTAGTCCTTTGATCGTTGTTGTAGCTGATCTCGCTATAACTTGCATCCATTATCAAAGACATCCATAGGAATAGAAGTGAAGCTTCTGCCTATCTTTGTGAACTAACCATGTGAGGACTCATCAAGCTTATTGGTTGCTACTAATTCCACTGCTTTTCACTACTCAAGATTCTCAAATAAAAACCCGTTGTAACCCCCTCAGTTAAAAAAAAACGCAAACCCAGTAAATCAGTCATAAAGGGTTTTGCCTACAAAAAAAGAGCTAAATAAAACTGAGGGGTCAGTTTAAAGAATTTGAGTGAAGTGTTAGGAAGCCCGAACGAAAGAAAGAATGGGAGGATCATCAAATAGCATCATAAATCCTTTGACCTCCACCCAGAAGCAGCAACCATACCCAATTAAATATATGAATTCAGCATGGAGAGTTTGTAAGGAGTGGCGAAGCAACGTTTCTATGTCCTAGTCTTGATAATGGATTCCTTCTGAGATCAATTTGTGTACAACTGTGCGTTATTGTTTAATTGTTGTTCATGCATGCTTTGTGAATTCTTGTACCCAACTTCTGAAAGCATGACAACATTTGTGAAACCTAGGGCTCAAGCGAAGAGAGAGAACCGTGAGGTAGGGTCAAGGCGAAATCCTCTCTGTGCGTGTTTAGTCTAGGTGCACTTAAGTGTAGTGTGGTCCCTGATAAATCCAGTTCCCAAGGTTTTGCTGTTTAGATTCCATAGCTAGGTCTGCTCACTGTTCGTCCATCTCACAGGTAATTCATGGTGGTTTTTGAGTTGACTAGAGATCGCAATTGATATTCTCGACAACACGAAATTGCGATTGTTTGGATTGTGGTTGAATGCTTATTTGTGTCGCTATTTTGCTTGGGGACAAGCAACGCTCGGTTTGGGGTTGTTGATAATGTCGTTTTCCGACATTATTTTGATCTCGAAGTCGTTTTGTTTGTTGTAAGTTCCCGAGTAAAAATAGTAGAATTTAATGGTTTCTATGAGAAAGTACAGGTTTTTATTAATAATTGATGTTGGAAGAGTTTTGGAGCAATCGGAGCAAGTCTACAACAGTCCAGTGCAAAAAGGAGAAAAATCAGATTTTTGGACCAAACAGTGCTCTGCGCGCCTCTGAGCGCGCCTCCAAACGCGCCCACAAACGCGCAGGCTTATTTTTGTAAAACATTCCAGTGCTCTGCGCGCCTCTGAGCGCGCCTCCAAACGCGCCCACAAACGCGCCAAAGCCCTGATACGTTTTTAAAGCCTTTTTCTGCTAGGTTGAGGGGGAATCAATCAGTTACGTTTGGAGACTCTCTTGGGGCGATTTTGGGAGATAGAAGACGATTTTTGAAGAGAAGAAGAGGGCTAAAAACATCAAGATACGAGAATCAAAAGGCGAATCGAGTTCATTCATCGAAGGATTAAGCTTTTCAGGGAGTTTTAGATTTCATTTCTTTTAGAACCAACATGTTTACTTTCGTTTTTATTATTTCTTTTCTGAGTTGTGAAACCCCCAATATGAACTAATCCGTTCATGTTGGGGGGTTGGTTTGAATCATGGTTGGATGATTATTTAGCTTTACAGTAGATACGATCGATTTGATTCTTAGGGATGAAACATGTGGGATTGTTCTTAATGCTTGTAATAGTCCGATCAACTATTATTTGATTTAATGAATCTTTTAACGTTTGAGAAAAGTTTTGAGGTTTATCTAATCCTTCATGTCTTAGTCGAATTTGAGATAGAAATATGATAATTCGTACTTTGTGGGTTTTTAATCATTGTTTGTTCAATTACCTTTGTTGAGATCGAATGATGATACAAAATGTTGAATGAATGTTGCTATAGCTTGATAGAGTATAGTGATGGATTGTGATTATACCAGTCAACTTGGAGTTATGTCAATCGTGTCAAATCTGTGAGTTAAGTAATTGTTTACCTGAGGAATCCAACCCTCCAACTCCTTCTCTTAGCTAAATTAATTAAAGTTTTTAATCGTGTATCGATATTCAACAACCCAAATCAATTTGCGTTAGTCTAATTAATAGTCTATACAGTCATTGTGGTACTTTAAACCTGGTTCCTTTGGTTCGATACTCGTACTGTTAAAGTACTATTACTTGATTCGACCCGTACACTTGCGGTAGATTTAAGGGGGTGTAAACCCGCCTATCAGTGACGTGGATTGTTTCTTCTACAGTTTGTCTTCTTCGATTGAAGACTCTGAAGGCTTTGGAGACGGAAGAATATCCAAGAAAGATTCCATCGTCAGCTTTAGGATCAAACTTTCCAAGGGCATCTCTGTTGTTCAGTATGAAACACTGACATCCAAAGATGTGAAGAAAACTAATTGAAGGCTTTCTCCCATGGAAAAGTTCATAGGCTGTCTTGTTGAATCTTTTGACAATCAGCGACCTGTTTTGAGTAAAACAAGCAGTGTTGACAGCTTCTGCCCAAAACTGAGTAGGTAGATGAGAATCGCTGAGCATTGAACGTGCAACCTCGATGATAGTTCGATTTCTTCTTTTAGCGACTCCATTTTGTTGAGGTGTTCTCACCGAGGAAAAGTTATGAGAAATACCCTTACTTTCAAAGAAGGAATCAAGGGAACTGTTTTTGAATTCAGTCGCATGATCACTCCTTATTGAGCGAACGGTCATGTTGTTCAGGACTTCCATTTTCCTGACAAAAGTGATGAGTTCTTCAGGGGTGTCACTCTTAGAACGGGAAAACATTACCCAAGTATAGCGAGAAAATTCATCAACTATGACCAATGTATATTTCTTTCCAGCGATGGATTGTTTGTTAACAGGGCCAAACAAATCCATATGGAGAAGTTGTAGAGGAGATGACACTGAGGAAACTTGCTTAGATTTGAAACTAGTTTTTGTTTGTTTCCCTTTCTCACACGCTGAACATAGAGATTCCTTAGCGCATGAGTGTTGAGGTAGACCAGTAACCAACTCTTTAGAAGAAAGAGTATTCAGTGTCTTGAAGTTGAGATGAGAGAGCCTCTTATGCCATAACCAGTTGACATCAGATGAGGCTTTTGAGAAGAAACAGGAGTTCTCAGTGGTTGTAGAGTCCATGTTTATGACGTAAACATTTTCCATACAGTATCCGCTGAGAGCTATCTTCTCCTTTTTGTCAGTGACACAGCAGGATTCCTTAGTGAAAATCACTTTGTTATCCTTGTCACACAGCTGACCGATGCTAAGAAGATTGTGCTTCAGTCCTTCAACATATGCGACTCTTCTGAAGGTTGTTGTACCATTAGAGAGTACACCAAACCCTCGGGTATAGCCTTTTCCGTTTCCACCGAAAGTCACTGAGGGACCCTTCTCTTCCTTGTATTCAGTGAGCAGGTTTTTCTTTCCAGTCATATGTCTAGAGCATCCGCTATCAAGATACCAGATATCCTTCTTAACCTGCAAACAAAGGAAGATTAGTTTGACTTGGGCACCCATTTCACCATGGGCCCACACTTGCCAGTGGTGGTAGAAGAAGTGGAAGGTTCAGCAATCTTCGCAGCATTAGAAGATTCAGCTTCAGAACTAGTCTTCACTTTGGTTAATTTCTTAACCTCAGTGGTAGGTTTCACCTTAACCTGATTTGCACCAGGATTGGTCTTCATTGCCTTGGGGGCATTGATCTTCACCTTAGCTAACTTTTCAGCTTTGGTGGCTGTGGGGCACTTACTAGCAATGTGATCGGTAAGTCCACAGTGATAACATTTCCTATAGCTAAAAGTAGCTTTAGGACCATTTGCATGCTTAGCCGAGATTTTTAAATGAGCAGGGCCAACACCAAGTATACCCTTGGCATTGGAAATGGGAGGAACAATCAGTTCTTCAGATTTCTTACCAATTACATCCACTCTGAGTCTAGGAGTAGATCGCTGAATAAATCCAGGGATCTTGTTCTTAGAAGTAGAGGGATAAGTCACTGAAGTTTTAGAAGCATTCAGCTTAGGTACAAAGGTACCCTTCTGAGGTTTTTGGTTGAAAACTTTTTCTTTACCTTTACTTTTAGAGTTTAAGGTAGGTTTTTCCTCAGGCATGGGGTTTTTAGAAGAGGACCACTGAGATGAGGAGGTGTCAGGGACTGAGGATACGGACATTCCAAATTTGAGCATGGAACAGTCAGTGATTGGTTCTAGAGTATCAGCTTTAAAACCAAGTCCACTTTTACCACTCAGGGGTATCTGAGACCTTACAATCTCAGCGATTGTTGTTGAGGATTTACACCATCCTTCAACAGTAGCTTTTTCAGCTCTTAATGCGGCGATAGCTTCTCCACGCTCGATTTTGACTATTTGATTTATATGAACTTGATCTTTTAAATCTTCTTCAATTTTAGAAAGCTTTTCTAATTGAAGGTGACAGTTTCTAAGCTGTTCAACTAGATCAAGATTTTGTTTTTCAGCTATGGTCTTGCCATTCATGGCATCATATAAATTTACAGTCAGAAGATCGATTTTCTGAAGACTATCAGCTTCATTAATATCTGAAATATTAGTAAAGAAAGAAGTTGATACCTTAGAGGTTGAAGTTGAAGTAGAGGGAATGTCAGAATTTTCTTCCTCTTCTTCAATTTTTTCCATGAGGCAGAGATTGGCCTCATCATTATCTTCAGAGTCAGATGATTCTTCAGTGTCAGAGGCAGCCCAGTCAAAGTCAGCGACCAAGCCTTTGCCTTTCTTCTTAAAGCTTTTCAGCTTTGAATAATTTTCTTTCAGCTTCTTGTACTTGTCATCTCTAGCCCTGGGGTTAGAGGATTTCTTGGAGAAGGAAGCTGAGGGTTTAAAGACTTTCTTGGACCTGCACTCACAAGCAAAGTGACCGATCTTTTCACAGTTATAGCAAGTAGTTGTAGCCTTATCAACATGGGTTGACGATCTTGGCTTGTTAGTGAGTGCGAGAGGTTTGTTTCTTCTGAAGTTACTCTTTCTGGAGAGTCTCCTGAATGTATTATTCAGGAGTGCCAGAGATTCATCAAGATCTAAAGGATCAGCGTCTGATGAGCCTTCAGAGTTAGTTTCCAACTCAGTGATAGTGATGGTTGATCGCTGATGTGGAAGGTGACTCTGAGAGTAAAGCAACATGTGTGCTTTTGGAGTCTTTCACAAGATTCTTCTTAAGATGACACGACTGCTCATGATTGAGCATAGTGCCATATAAGGTAGAGAGGGTCATAGATTTTAGATCCTTTGATAGCTTGAGACACATTGAATAACTGTCCCAACTTTCAGGTAGACATTCTAGAAACTTTGTCAGGATCTCAAAGTTAGAATATTCCTTACCAACGGTTTTTAGGTCAATAATTAAACAGCTAAACCATTGATGTACTTCAGAGAGAGTTTCATTCTTACTTCAAATGAAGCTTTCGTACTGTCTTACCAGGTTGATTTTTCTTGAGTTTTGGACTTCAGAAGTACCTTCATATTGAACACGATTGTGTCCCACATGGCTTTGGAGGTTTTCAGGTTCATGACGTAATGGTAGACTTCGTCAGGAAGAGACATAGAAAGGATGGATTTGGCTTTAGTGTCGATAGCCACCTTCTTCTTGTCTTCATCAGTCCATGTATGAGGTTCCCTGGGAATGATTCTTTCAGGGATGGCAGCTCTAGTAGCAGTGCCTGGAACTTCAGGATCAATTCTGACAGGAACATATGGACCATTCTCGATGTAATAAGGCATAGTAGGGTCTACACCTTCCAAGAAGAGCATCATCCTATTTTTCCATAGATTAAAGTTATCTCTAGAAAATCTAGGGGGTTTTGCAAGAGAACCATTGTCGATATAGTTTGTTGTGGTGTTAGCCATGTTTAGAAAATAGCAAGGAAGAGAAAAGAATAGTATAAGCAAGATCTTGGTTATAGGATTAAACAATCTGCTCTGATACCACTTGTTGGTCCCAAAGGGGTTATACAAGTTTGTAGAAGGGGGGGGGGTTGAATACAAACACACAATTTTTACTTTTCTAAATTGTTTATTGCTATGTATCAAACAATTTACAACTTGTTGCAGAATCAAGATTAAGGAATAAACCTAATCTAAACAAGTTAAGAGAATCACTAAGATTTCTTGCACTAGAAATAAGATAGAAAGGAGATAAGAATACTAAGGATAATATTCTAACACACAGAATAGTAATAAGAAGGAAATGGTCGAGCACTTCATTTCTGAAGTAGAGTTTCCTTTATATACTGCATGCATTTAATGCACAACAGTATCACTTTACATGTGGCAGCAGCTGGTTGGTTGCATGGTTTGACTTTAGTAGACAACCTAGTAGCCGCATGATGAACAATGTAGAATCAGAGTTGGTTGTACGATTCTGGACAAAAAGGATGTCCGTTCTGACATCTCGTACGGAGGCGTGCAAGGGGGTAAGACAAAAGTAACTTGTAGAGGAAACTTCATGATCAGCGTTCGCTGAATAGTTCTTTATCAGCGAGTGATAAAGTTCAGCGTTCGCTGAAGTCTTCTACTTGAAACTTCACGTTGAGTGGATAGGTCTTGGCTTCGCTGATATCCGCATCAGTTCATTAGTAGACTTGTCGCTAGTTCTTTGGCTTGACCTTCGACTTCAGCGTAGAACATAGTTGACGTGAAACTTGTCTTCAGGAATCATAAGTAAACAACTAAAACTATCAGCGATCATCAGTGAGGCTGAACAGGCTCAGGGCTCACTGATGTACAGTTTCGCTGAATGTAAATAAATTACTTGAGTTTCCTATCAGCGGTACTGAAACAGACTTAGTACTTATCAGCGATAGTGAAACACTTATACATAATGTTTACTTACAGTTTTCACTAAGTGATTCTTAGAGAGTCATTATCAAATCATTGAGGGTTTGGATCAACACCAAGTGTCGCCTACTAGTCTCAAGTTCGACTCACACCCACACCCAAAGGGGTGGTTAGCTCAAAATAAAAGTAAAAGACATAATAAAAGAAAGAAATACAAAGTAACTACTTTCATAAAGTTAAAATACGAGAAATGAAATACAGAATTAAAATACATAATTTAAAGTACTACACCTTAAGCCAAAGGCTTGAGGTGTTTGTTGGAAAGCAAAATCTAGAGGAAATGAAAACTTCTAAAGAAGAGAAATATATGGATGGTGTCCTTTGCTCTTTCCTTTCATCTTCTATTTATAGAGCCTTCATGCAATCATTACACAATCCATATGTGGCTGCAATTCTCAGAGAATATGTGGCTCTCCATCTTCCTCATTTCCCATTTGCACAAGTTGGAAGAATTTTGGGCAGTGGGTTTGAGAGTGTGCCCGTAGTGGGCCCTCCATGCCCACAGAGTCCAACAGTGACATGGTTAACCCAAAATGATGTGTTTACTCAAAAAAATCCTCAACAACTTCGAATGAAAATAAAATAATAAAAGGAAGAAACACAAACAAATTAAAAAGAAACACCACTACAATGGAAGAAAAAACACACAAAGAGAATGTAAATAACTCTCAAAATGAGAGTTATCATACCCCCAAACTTAACTTGTTACTTGTCCCCAAGTAACTAAAAGACACAAATAAAAAAAATGAAGATACAAAATACATAAGAAGACTAAGTATCACAAATAGGACCTTTAATTTTACTCTTTTTTTCTTTTCTTTTTCTTTTGCATCTCAACTCCCTTTAACTAAAAGCATCCATAGTTTTTCCTAATTTTTCCACTCTATTCCTTTTTTTATTGCATTTTGATTTCCATAGGCTAAGCTATAATTCACCCATCTTATGATAATTGACTTTGCAAACTTAGATCCACATGACTTTGGAGGGTTGGTGTTTAAGGCTTCTCACTATCCTTACATTTTTCATCTTCCCCCAAACTTGTCTTTTTGGGTTACATCAAAGAAAAATATTTCAAACTATGTGTTTAAGGCTTGAGGTGTTTGTTGGAAAGCAAAATCTAGAGGAAATGAAAACTTCTAAAGAAGATAAATATATGGATGGTGTCTGTTAGCTTCAATCTTCCTAATCATAGAAGTATTTAGAAGTAGTGAAAAATAGGCTAAGTGAAGAAAGCCTCTTACAGAGGCTCTGTCGAACTTACCGAGAGATCAAGGTCGAGAAGCTACAGAAGCTAAAGAGGCGTCCTACAGAAGCTCTGCAATACGCGCAAAGAAGACCAAAGACTCGGAATCCGGTGAAGACTGCTCTACAAAGGACCAAACCGCAGAACCTCTGTGACACTTCACAGAGCCTCTGCGGTCTTCAACAAAGACTTCAAAGATATTTATAATATCTTGCTACTGTTCCTGGACCTGTTCATCAACTTTCATGGCAACGTACCCTGTCCAACTTCAACGTGTCAAACTCTGAGTGGACTCAATAGGGCTTAGTACATAATAGACATCTGCTGCATTAAATGCAATACAGCACATCCAACTGTTCATTCCATCCTTCCAACTATTCATACCGTCCGTTCTGAATAGTAGCTTATGCTTTATGGTCCCCTTAGAGTAGTATATAAGGAAGACTCATGTTGAGTTCTTCCTAAATCAAGAATCGAGAATTAAGAGAGAAAAACTTCAAGAACACATAGCTTATATACTTTGAGAGTCATATATGTTTTAAAGCTTTGCTTACTCACTGTTCTTAAATCTGTTCTTGATATATATATATATTCAGTAAACTTTGAGATATTATTTCATGTTCACTGTTTATTTATATTGTGTTCTAAATCTATCAAACATATCTGTTAGTTCTTCAATACGCTTCCGCATCATACTTAAACTTGAACTAATAGATCTGATAATCTTGTTTAAACAAAACGGAACCAACAATTGGTATCAGAGCGAAGCTTGATTTTCAATATCAAGTGATCCTCGTTTGACAACATTATTGATAGATTTCATTCTGTTAAAAAGGTTTATGTTTTCCTATTACTCTTCGACTCATTCTGATAGAAACCATTTTACCAGGTTAGAACACCATTAAACAATTCTGGATATCAGTTTTTTTTACCCAGAAATCCTTCCAGATCTTCATATATACTTTCTGAAACCCCTGAAAAGCTCTTAAAATGACAAATACCAATAACTTTTTCACTGCTGGCTCATTAACCAAACCTCCTACTCTCCTTCGAGATGAGTATCCTCAATGGAAGATAAGAATGGTTCATTTCTTTGAGGGTACCGAAAAAAATCTAGTACAATATCTTTACAACCTTCCTCCTGTTCCCATGATAGTAGTACCACGAGTACCAGCTACTGCTGAATCTCCTGAAATCCCTGAACATCAAAAACCGAAGCCAAAAGAAGAATGGTCAAATGAAGATAAGGCAGAAGATGAAGTTGCACAGAAAACAAAAAGAATCTTGATAATGGCTATCCCCAACGAACTTTTTCAATCCTTAGATGCATGCGAAACTGCGCACGATCTTTGGAAAGAATTAGAAAGACAGTTGGAAGGGGGTTCTAAAACACAGAAGAACCGAAGGGCACATTACATAAATGAATATCATGCATTCAGAGCCTCTGCAACAGAATCTCTGCAAACGATGTACGACAGGTTCAACTCTCTCATAAACAAATGCAGAAAGTCTGGCCTTCACAGAACCTCAGAAGAAAATAACGTCATGTTTCTAAAGAGCCTGAATGATGAGTGGCTTCAATTGTCTATGTCTTTACAAACAAACCAAGATCTAGACTCATGGACACTCTCTGATCTCTATGGAACACTAGCTGCACAAGAGCCTCAAATAGCACAGGCTAAAACAATAACCATTGCACCATACACATTGGTTAGTAAATCAACAGAGGCTACAGAAAGACCGAGAAATGAGAGAGCAACAGAGGAGAAGAAGAAGGAGAAGAAGAAAATGGTGATGGTTGATAGCGAAGAAGACGAACTGATAGAGGAAGAAATAACTCTTGCGTCATTAGCTAAATCATTGGCTCTATTGACAAGAGAGTTCAAAGGTAACCAAAGAAATTTTGGAAATGACAGATATAGCAGAGACAACCAGAGAGATAGAAGAGATGATGGAAGAAGAGAAAAATCAAGTGACCGACAGAGGTCAGACTACAGAAGTGACCGACAGAGGTTGAGCGACAGAAACTACAGAGGAAATGACCGACAGAGGTCAGATGACAAGGTAGGCCACACACAAGAATGCTACAAATGTGGTAAGCCTGGTCATTACGCAAACGAATGCCGAACAGAGAAAGGTGGAGATCAACAGAAGTCCGACGATCGAACTGGAAACACCTCTCAAGGTTGTTTCAACTGCGGCAAGCCATGCCATTTCGCAAAAGAATGCAGAAGTAGACAAAATCGCCCACAGAAGGACTCAGCTTTTTACAAAAAGAAGGCTGAAAATTATGCGCAAAAATCCCTAATGGTGAACAAAGGGCATTCTGAAGCAAACAAAGAGGACTTCGAGTCAGACTCTACCTCTGATGATGAATTCACCACCAATGCCCTGTTCTGTGGCATGGCAGAAGTCGACTCCGACACTGACAATGAGGTATCCATTTCAAACTCTACCTCTTGTACTAAATCTGTAGATAATGATTCAATTAAACTTAACATTGAACTGATTGAACTAAAAGAAATAAATGAAAGCATTCAGAAAAGACTCACCTTTAATGAGATAGAAGTAAGACTTCTCACTCAAGAAAAAGCCAAAATTTTTGAAGAAAAGGAAAGAGTAGAAAAATATTGGAGGAATAATACAAATCCTTTAAAGAGGCAAATTTCTGAATTAACCTCTGCTTTAAAAATCAAAACAAAAGAGATTTCAGTTTCTAGGAGTGAAACAACTGACATAAGAGCTCTCAAAGAATACTTTCAAAAAGAGAGAGAGGTACTTTGGCAAGATCTACTCAGAAGAGAAGTTTTACTTAAAAACTATAAAGATGCACAGAAGGTGTATGAGAAAGTAAACTCACAAATAGGAAGACGAGGAATAGGGTACGATGATATTACTCTAGGTGTTGAAGGCAAAAGACTTAAACCTCTGTCTTCTCTGTTTGTGATAGAAAAAACAAATAAACCAAATTTTCCAAACTTACTCTCTGTAAGTAAAAGGGTTAAAATCTCTGCAGAACCTCACTTGAGGAAACATACGAAGATGATCAATGTGTGGTTTGAAAACACAGATTCATCATCTTCAACCTCTGTCAATAGAGGAATCAAACCAAAGAAATATCTGAAAACACAAGATCAGATTGGTATCTTTAAGTTTGGTAAACCAGAGACTCAAACACATGTAGCTTTTGTCTGTATGATAAATGTCGAAAAGAAATTATCTGCAAAAGCTCCTAAGTTTAAACCCATCTTTTCAGAAGAAAAACTTAAAGAATCAATTGAAAAAGAAATTTTGGAAGTTTTGAAATCAAATGTTTTAGAAAATCTCTGTACATCTTCTATAGATCAAATTCTCGTTGAACAGATCTCATCAGAAACCTCTGCTATCTATGAAAGTTATTTTACAGAGGAAGAAAGCTCGTACGATACATGCTCAGAAAATCCAGCCTCTGTCGAAAGAGATGACTCAACCTCTGTATATGAGGACGATTCATCCTCTGACGACTCAGAGACTGATTCTAAATCAGGGATAATTCACTGTGACACAGAGGATGTTAAGTTCTCCTCTAAAGTTCTTAACAGAACAATTTCTCCAAAAGAGAAAATCACAGAGATACCTATCTGTCCAGATTTTCTCAAAATGTGTATACAAGTCAAAACCTCTACAGAGCTTGATAATCTGAAAAAGGCCTCTAAAAATCCTAAAAGCTCAAAATTTTCAAAACCTTTAAAGCAAATTAAAGAGAATCCCACTTGGCAACAAAAGGGAAAAAGGCCTGAAGCTAACAAATATTTTTCCTCTGTGACAGTGAAGAAATATGTTCACCACAGAAGAGACTCACAGAAGGCACGAACTAAACAAGACTTTTGCAAACAACATTCTAGTATTCATAGATCTTCTTGTAATAGGAAATCTAATGTTAAGAAAGAATGTAATGCCTCTGTGGTTCAGTTCAATAGATTCAATGAAAAGTTCAAACAAATCACGTCTCACATTAAATACTGTCATTGCTTTGATCTTATGTTCAAATTGAATAATCACTTCTCAAGTCCAGATTGCTTACTCTCCACTAAAATTCAAACTCCAAAGTCAGAACCTAGAGAGAAACAATCTGATTTTTCTACAAAAGATAAAATGTATTTCAAGAATGCAAAGGCAAACTTGAAAAATTCTAACAATATTGGACCCATATGGATATGGGTACCTAAGTCTCTATGATTGTCTTACAGAAGCGGTTTGTGCCAATTTGGTATCTTGACTCCGGATGCTCAAGGAACATGACTGGCGACAGAAGTTTACTATCCACGTACAAAGAAACACACGATGGTGGATCTGTAACTTTTGGAGACGACAAGAAGGGACATATCAAAGGCTATGGAGTCATACAGAAGGAAAACGTCTCTGTATACAAAGTTGCATATGTGAATGGCCTTAAACACAACCTACTCAGTGTAAGTCAACTCTGTGATACAGGATTCGATGTGTTATTCAAAAGAACTTTCTGCTCTCTGCAAATTGAAGACACAGGAATGGAACTTCTGCGAGCCGAAAGAAAAGGTGATCTGTATCTGATGAATTTTTGTTCAAAAACCAAGGACAAAGTTTGCCTTGTAGCTTGCGAAAGTAAAGAAGCCTGGTTATGGCATAACAGGTTCTGTCACTTGAAATTTCACACATTAGATAAACTGGTAAAGCTTGATCTAGTTAAAGGTTTGCCTAATGTTAAATTTAATAAGGATCACTTGTGTTCTGCCTGTGAAATGGGAAAACTCAGAAGAGCTTCCCACAGAGGCAAAACAGATGTGTCTTGCACTAGACCTCTGTACATGCTTCATGTTGACCTCTGCGGTCCCATTGCCATACAGAGCCTAGGTGGCAAGAAATACATACTTGTCTTAATTGATGAGTATTCGCGTTTCACATGGGTTGAATTTATTCGAAAGAAATCGGATGTTCCAATCATCTTGATTAATCTAATGAAAAGAATCCAAGTTCTTTATGAATGCAGAATACAGAAGTTAAGAAGTGACAATGGCACATAATTTAAAAACTCTGTCATTGAAGCCTATCTTTCTACAGAAAGAATATCACAGAACTTCTCTGCAGCACGTACTCCACAGCAGAACGGCGTAGTCGAAAGGAAGAATCGAACGCTCGTGGAGGCAGCAAGAGCTACGCTATCAGCATGCGGATTACCAATGAACTTTTGGGCAGAAGCGATTTCTATCGCATGTTATACACAGAATCGTTCAACCATTGTGAAAAGACACCTCAAGACTCCTTACGAATTAATCAACAAAAGGCGGCCAAACATCAAAAAATTTCATGTGTTCGGATGTAAATGCTTTGTTTTAAACGACAGAGATTCAAGAGGAAAGTTTGAGGTAAAAGCTGACGAAGGCAAATTCATTGGATACTCTGCCACTTCTAAAGCCTACAGAGCATTCCTTACAAGATCTCGCAAAATCGTAGAAAGTATCAATGTTTATTTTGATGACTCATTCCAAATGACTTTTGAGCAAATCAGTTCAGAACTCGAACTTAAAAGGGAAACCTCTGACATCTCGCAAACGAAAGAAGACTTAAATCTTCTATTTTTAGAGATGTTCCACGATGACATTGATCCTTCTGTTAGAACCATCAGAGTTTCTGAAGAACCATCCTCTGTCGGACAAAATCCTACATGTATGACTCTAACTGGTCCAAATAATGCTTCATCTTCTTCTGTAAATACTACAGATGCAAATGCCGAAGAAGAATATGCAAAGGATGAAACATCAAGAAAAACGACCACAGAAGCTGCTGAAAAACAAACTCCACAATCCAAAGAAGAACCAATAACAGAGGAAATTGAGGACCAAGACTATACGTCCTCAGAGGAACAAACTTCACCACCACTCATACCAATCATTCCACAAATGGTAGAATCAACTACCATGGCAAGAAGAACGACAGAGGCTACACAAGAAGAGGATCCACAAGAAGCTTCTGAAGAAAGGTTCGATGACATTGATGACCATCTTCCACGCACCACTCAGTGGACAAAAAGCCATCCTCCAAGCCAAATAATTGGAGAACCTTCTGACTCAGTAAAAACCAGGTCTGCCACTGCTAATTTTTGTTTCTTTACAAATTTTATTAGTGTGATAGAACCAAAGAAGATTTCTGAAGCCCTAGATGACCCAAACTGGGTAGACGCCATGCAAGAAGAACTTCTGCAGTTTGAGCGTAACAGAGTATGGACTTTAGTACCTCTGCCACGAGGGAAACAGGCCATTGGGACTAAGTGGGTCTACAGAAATAAGAAGGATGAAGATGGAGTGGTCATCAGAAACAAAGCACGATTGGTGGCCAAGGGTTATAGACAAGAATAAGGCATAGATTACGATGAGACTTTTGCTCCTGTTGCACGGCTCGAAGCAATAAGAATATTCTTAGCCTTCGCAGCTCACAGAGGTTTTAAAGTCTATCAGATGGACGTAAAATAAGCTTTTCTCAACGGTGAAATCCAAGAAGAGGTTTACGTAAATCAGCCACCAGGATTTGAAAGCTCAAAATTCCCAAGGCATGTATACTACCTTGAAAAGGCTCTGTACGGACTGAAACAGGCTCCAAGAGCATGGTACGAACGACTTTCTACCTTTCTTCTAGTAAATGGCTACAACAGAGGTACAACAGATACTACCCTATTCTATAAACGTAAAAACAGTGAAATAATGCTTGTACAAATCTATGTGGACGACATAATTTTTGGGTCTACTAATACAGAAGAGTGCAAAAGTTTTGAAAAACTCATGCAGAGTGAGTTTGAAATGAGTATGATGGGAGAATTAACATTCTTCCTCGGACTCCAAGTCAAACAAACATCAGAGGGAATTTTTATAAATCAGGCCAAATATGTCTCTGACATTCTTTCCAAGTATAGCCTCTCTGATACCTCTGCAATGAAAACTCCAATGGCCACTGGAAATAAGTTATCCTTAGATCCATATGGCATCTCTGTAGAATGCACTCTCTACAGAGGCATGATTGGATCTCTGTTATACTTAACTGCAAGCAGACCTGAAATTATGCATTCCACATGTCTTTGTGCACGTTATCAAGCTAATCCTAAGAAATCACATTATGATGCTGTTAAAAGAATTTTTAGATACCTAGAGGGGACCAAAAATCTTGGTCTCTGGTATCCACAGAACTCTGGCTTTTGTCTTAAAGCTTATACAGATTCAGACTATGGAGGATGCATGCTCGACAGAAAGAGTACCTCTGGGAGTTGTCAATTCCTAGGTGGTAAGCTAGTCAGTTGGACCTCCAAAAAGCAGAACTGTGTATCAACATCTACGGCAGAAGCTGAATACGTTGCTGCTGCTATCTGTTGTTCTCAGGTTCTATGGATGAAGACTCAGCTAAAAGACTACGACCACATTCTATTCAAAATACCCATCTTCTGTGATTCCAAAAGTGCCATTGCCATCTCTGCCAATCCTGTGCAACATTCCAAAACCAAGCATATCGATATAAGGTACCACTTCTTGAAACATCATGTTGAACACGGTACAATCGAGATGCATTTCGTGCCAACAGAATATCAACTTGCAGACTTATTCACCAAAGCCTTAGACGAGAAAAGATTTAATTTCTTGGTGGGTAAGTTAGGAATGATTAATATGATGTGAAAATCCTCTGTAAGTATAGCTTTATCTCTCTGTAAATAAGTATATATTTCTATTTTACTTAACTTATTGCTTTGATTGATTTATTTCTGTATGTAAATTCTCAATCTTAAATAATTCTTGATATCACAGAGCTTCTGTAAGTCTGCTCAGAACCACTGACGACCTCCACAGAACCTCTGGAAAAACAAGACCTATGTTCTATGCAAAACTTATCAATTTTTGATCCAAGCATAGGTCAAGGGGGAGCAAAAGGAAATTACTTGATCTACAGAGGTGATTAGATCAAGGGGGAGCAAAAAGGGACCCTGAAATTATCTAAAGAGGTAAAACTTTCAAGGAGAAGCCAAAGAAGAGCGTCGATGAATCTATATCGACAGAAGTCAGACATCACTGCCGAGAAAAGAAGAACCAAAAAGGTATGTCTCTCGTACAAAAGGTTGTTGAAAATAGTTTTCTGGGACACAGATTGTCAAATATGTCCTAAATATACTGTGGATAACATTTCAAAAATCAAAAGATCAAAAAGTTTCATAAAATTTGAGTTATCAGAAATTTGAGGTCATAGAGCCTCTACCAGAAATATGCTCTGAGATCACAAATTAACCCTCTATCGATCTTTTGGAATGTTATCTCGGAAACCGAATACATACACCATGACCTTCACAAACAAAACTTTTTCCATAACAGTTTTCTCGGACACCAACTTTCAAATATGTCCGAAAAACATCTCTTAAAACAGATCAAGAATTGGATGATCAGAAAATTTAATAGAATTTTTGTTATGAGATTTTTTCCCTCATAGAGCTTCTGCTGGCCCTCACAGAACTTCTGCAAGTTCCTACAGAGCCACAAAACCTCTGCGAGTAAAAATTCTTAACTAAAAATTCTATTGATCCTCTCCAGTGCCTTTGCAAACGTTTTGGTTAAAGAAGAACCCACAGAAGTCATGATAACAATAAGATATATGAGAAAGGGATAAACATCAAGATTTTCAAAATCACAGAGCTTCTGTAAACCACATAAGCTCTGTCAATCTGTTACTTGGGCATTTCTGTAGTAATAACGGTTACTTTTACTGAGAGTGAATCTCATGTGGCTAAGAACAACCCCACGCGCCTAGCATTAATGGGCCCCGCACGACATCCTGTCATCCTCTGACATGGCCTACGTGTCCCATTTTTATTGGGCGTACATAGAACGTTTTCTGTGGAAAGTTGAACCCACCGTTCTAACTTGAGTACGGATTCCAAATTTTAATCCATTGCCATATATTTTACTCTTTCGAATTCTACCGTTTTACCCTTCTATAAAAACCAAGCTTACCCTCTCATAAACTTTTTACAAACCCTCATTCTTCTCCGGCGAAACCCTGCAAAAACTTGCAAGTATCTTATTCTCATTACCAATGGCTTCATCTTCTCAAGCTATCTCCCCTGCACACTCTCCGGCGAACTCACCAGAACATTCACCTGCTCATTCTGAACATTCAGAAAACCCCCACCTTGCCAAAAGTATTGAACTAGAAGATTCCGGCGATTCAGCAGAATTTGCTCCGACCACACATCTTCAAAACTTCATAGCAAAGGATCATTTCGAAAAGGTACTACCAATCAAATCCAACAATTGCTATTTGGTCCCCTCACCCACTGCTTTCGGCGAAGCCCATGCCATCCTTCTAAACATAATGGAAAATCATATCCTCTTCCCTCTACTCTCAAGAACCCCAAACAAAATTCCAGTTAGATATTTGAACCAGTTTTGGCAAAGTTGCCGATTTGATAAAGATGATTCTCTTATCAAAGGGTACATTTCAAGACCTGACAAATCTGAACATCTGGAAATCAAGTTCAATAGAACAATGTTCTCACTTGAATTCAACCTACCAACAAGGGGTCTTCTTGGATTGAAGGAATATGCAGAGCAACCAACAGACGAAGAGATCTGTCGTTTCGTAGAAATGCTTGGGTACAACACCCAACTGAGGAAGAGAAATGACTTTCGCTGAGGCAGATTACCACCTCTGTGGAACACCTTGTTCTCAATTCTTAACAGATGCCTGACAGGAAAGATAGG
This sequence comes from Saussurea involucrata, assembly GCA_033807775.1. Classification (NCBI taxonomy): domain Eukaryota; kingdom Viridiplantae; phylum Streptophyta; class Magnoliopsida; order Asterales; family Asteraceae; genus Saussurea; species Saussurea involucrata. The sequence continues at coordinate 36,496,130 of CM066323.1, forward strand.
CAGTATTGACCAGAGCTCACATCAGATATTAACCATCATGTATGGGGTTTACTATGATCTCCCACTGGATTACGCGACCATAATGATGCAAGAGATCATCAACACCATCGACAGAAAGAACAACGCCAGAAGGGTCAAAAAGAACGATCCTAACTTTCTACCACCTCTGCAATTCCAAAGAATACTGGGAGTTTTGTTCGAACCTCTGTTGCTGATACAGAACTGGTCAATGGAAGGGCCAATTCCCAAACAGTTCCCAATGAACCAAAATACCCCCACTGATCATGTAGATGGCTACACACACTACAGACCTTTGTCAAAGAACCTTCTGAGGTATGCCACGAATAAAACCCTTAAGAAAGAGTACATACGCGATCATAGAACTCCAAAACCGAGTCCTATGACACCCCTGCGTTTAGGTGTCCCCCTAGGAACAATGGTTGCAGAACCTCTTTCCACTCAAGAAGAAAAAGATCACAAACTAGCAAAACACATGGCTATTCAACTTAGCTTCTTAGCCAAACGTGCAGAGCTCATAGGAAAGAAGTCCTCTTCGAAATCTTCTACCTCTACTCCAAAATCAAAGAAGAGGAAAACTGAAGAAGGTACCTCCACAAGCGCTGCAGAAGATCAACCTTCACCTCCTCATGCCACAGAAATTGGCTCCACTGCTCCTCCCTCTTCTCCAAAACAGAAGAAAAGAAAATCGAAAACCACAGAGGAAGGGGCACCAAAACCTAAGAGGAGGAAAACCAAAAAGAAGCATGGGAAATCACTTGAAAATTTGGTTACCATAGAAGAAGAAGCAATCGCAGAAGAAAGAATTGCAGAAGAAGAAGATGCAGAAATAGAAATGACAGAAGAGGGATATCAATCACCCTATCAATCCCCAGATCGATTTGCTCACCAAAGAAACTTAAACGATTTCCTACAGAACCCTGACATTGCCCACACTCTAAATACAGCAGGGTGGACGGCACAACCACTCGACCACCACTCCCCAGAAGAACAATACTTCTCTATTTCTGGCATTGACACACATCTGCAAGAAGATGATCAAACACCCAGAGATCAATCAGCTGAGACACCTATTATTCTACAGAACCCCTTCATTCAACAAGGATTGGACGTCCACAGAAGGAGTCCAAGCCCAGCTTCAGAAGAAATAGAATAAACAGAAGCTCAGTGGAATAGAGATGAAGTGACAGAGGCTTTAGAGAAAATAAAAGAAAAAGGAAAAGAGGCCGAAGTTGTACAAGAAGATGGATTTGAAACAAGGGAGACAAGAATGGAGGTCTCAGAGGTAGATTCAGATGAAGAAGAAGCTGTCTGGATACGAAAAGGTCTCTATCATCCACATGTCATGAGATTATACGGCTCTCATCAAATGTACGACTTCTTAGGCACAGAGCAAGGAACTTCAACAGAAGCTAGGGAAGAAGCACCAAGCCATCGGAAAGCTACAGAAACTGAAATGGTAGAAAATGATGTAGTGCTTGGATGCTTAACAGAGGAAGAAACAAGAAAAGATGCCTGGATTAATAGAGGCACACAACCAAAACCAACTCCCAGTGCAACCCACACATCTAACTCCGCAGGTCTAGCTGCAGAAGGAGTTATTGAAAAAGAGCAGCACAACTCGATCCAAACCCAACCCATCCAGCCAGAAGTCATTCTTTCGACTTCTGCGCCCACAGAAACAGGGGAATCCATTCCTAGGGAGTCTCCTCAAAGAGACTCACCTATTGTTCGTGATCAATCGCCCCAGATCACACTAGAACACCCTACAGAGGAATTCGTTTCCTCTGCCACGCACGAAATAGGGCCAACCCTTCTTTCAGAGAGAAGTAGTAAGCACAACGACGAAGAGACTCTAGACAAGTCTCCGAGTCAACAGAAGGATAATCTAGTACCCACCTTTGAAGTGGATCTAGACAATGTCATTCACAGAACTTCTGTAGAGTCTGAAGCACTAGATGCTTCTGCTCGAAGATCAGATGGAAACCCTTCACCCCCATCGTACAAACAAGGGTGAACGAAGGTGTCCCAGGAGCAGGGACTCACTCTGGAGACGAATGTGTTCCTCCAGAGGTTACATCAGGGACACAAGTATCAAGGGATGAGTTCCAAACCCTTGTCACCTCTGTGAACCAAACCATGAAAGAGTTGCAAAGCTCTTTCACATCTTTTGCAGAGAAAACATCAACGGCCTTGCTAAATCTGAACACCAAAATGGACAATCTGTCCACAGAGGTGAAAACGGCCATCACAGAGATGAAATCTTCTGCTCAAACAACTGCCACAACTACAGCCACTTCTGCTGCTAAAGATTTTGGAAAAGCTGCAACATCTGCATTCAAGGAATCAGTCAAACATTTCCTTGAACAAATGAACAAGCAATCCAACAAATCACAGAGCATCACCCCTGCAGAACTACAGAAGGCTCTGCAAAACGTTCAAGAAGAGGCAATACGCAACACTACAATGATGCAGCCAAAAGATTACATGACCAGAGCACAGCTGACAGAGCTCGGGCAGAATGTCATAAACCAGGTCACAGAAGTCATTGTCTCCTTCACTACTGCAAATGCCAACTACGTCAAAGAATTCAGAAAAAGTGTCGGCAGAATGCGCTTCAACACAGAAGCAGAGCTTGCAACTCTAATCGGCCTCTGTGATGATGTATGTGCAAAATTGATGGCCGCAGGAGCAGAACTACCAAAGAAACCCAAAGCTTCCTGCAGAGCAGAGGGTACTTCTGATAAGAGTCAGGATGACTCTGATGATGACCATCCTGGTCCATCAGATCATCCTGAGGGGGAGAATATATGGGAGAAAGCTACGACCAGAGGACTACAAGCTCCACCAATCGCAGCAAAACCAATCAGCCAAGCCCCTCCAGAACAAATCCAAGATCAAAAGACCACAGAGACAACACCCATCTCTGTGGAATCAACTTCTGAAGAAACCAATATTCCAGAAGCTGATCAGCAAACCACAGAGGCAACAACCACCCCTGTGGTAATCAACTTGGAAGAAAGACCTTCAACAGAATCAACAGAAAAACCCCAAACCATACCAAGAAGAAAGTCGATTGCCACCAAACCAAAAAGAGCAACGACCTCTGCTTCTTCTATTCTGAGAAAGATGCACAATACAATGACTGAACGAATGGCGCAGAGAGAAGAAGAAAGGCACAAGTTCACATTAGCTTTCAAAATGGCAAGAAAATTCGATATCCAACCTTCACCAACAAAAACCGAGCTTACAGAAGAAGTCAGCAAAGAACCTCCAACAGAGGTTACAGAGCAAAGAAAGCCAACAGAACCAACGCCACAAAAGTCCTCTCAAACACAAGTGTCAAAACCTACAGAGGCAACCCCCATCATTCCAACAGAAGCACCAACAACCAAACCCACAGAAGCAACGGGTTCTGCACCTCCAAAAGCCAAAGACAAGGGAAAGGCAAAAATGACAGAAGAGCCAAAGAAAAAGAAATCAGTACCCAATCCTACAGAAAAACTGATGAAAAGCTCCTTTGATGCCTTTCAAACTCCAAAGCCTGAAGAAGAGGACTGGGCATATGGATTGAAGCCTCTATCAGACATTCCTCTATCAGGAAGAGCTGCAGAAGTTGTTCAACAGATGGAGAGTCTCAGAAGACGAGTACCACCACATGGTCCAACATACGAAGAAATGGAAGAAGTGGTGTACAAATATCTCTACAAACAACCCTTCAGAACCTCCATCCAACAGACCAAATCACAAAACCGAACATCAGAGAAGAATTTGAGAACATCTTTAGCAGAACAAAGCCAAGAACCAAAGCAGAAGTCTTCTCAATTCATAAAATCAAAAAGGTAATCTTCTGCAGATTCTCCTTCACAAGAACCTATCCAAGAGTCAGGTACAATCTTTACAGAGTCAAAAGGGTAAACAATTCAGAAACCACCTTCGCTGATGCTGACATAAGGAATCTGAATCCCTATGATCTACCTGAACTTCTGCAATGGACAAAGGACAACTACAACACAGAGCCAAACACCAGAGCCTATCAAGTGTTGAGAAAAGCAATGAGGGAAAAGCTTCTGATCTACAGTATGATAGATTTTCAACTGGGAAATGATCTTGGTCTCAAACATCTGAATTTACGACCACCAGAGGATCGCTGCCCACTCGACGCCGTGCCCAACTCAATCATTACAGAACCAAGATTCGGGTTAGTATTTCAAAACCCACAAAGCGAAGTCAAACTGTTTGTGTGTATGGACTGTCAGAAGTACGCAACTAGTACTCTGAACAAGTTCAGAGCAAGCCTTGTAAAATACAGAGGTACAGAGAAAATGAATAGAGATGCTGCAGATACTTTCATCAGAGAGATTGATGCCACAATCCGCCTAAGAGAACTCTGCATCAGTTTCTACAAAGAGATCAGAAGAATCGGAAGAGACAACAGAAGCTACAACGATTTCAAAGATGCCAAAATCTGATTCTCAAACCTCAAATCTCTGCAAACCAAGTCAAAGTCTATCTTTCATTGTACTCAAATGTAAAATGCCTCTGGCATATTTCTGAATGAAAGAACTTTCGAGGTATTGTTTAACCTCTGTCTTATCTAACTTAGCCTAACTAAACTCAAGTTCAATTTTTTATTTTTCACTACTTAGGGGGAGATTGTTAGCTTCAATTTTCCTAATCATAGAAGTATTTAGAAGTAGTGAAAAATAGGCTAAGTGAAGAAAGCCTCTTACAGAGGCTCTGCCGAACTTACCGAGAGATCAAGGTCGAGAAGCTACAGAAGCTAAAGAGGCGTCCTACAGAAGCTCTGTAATACGCGCAAAGAAGACCAAAGACTCGGAATCCGGTGAAGACTGCTCTACAAAGGACCAAACCGCAGAGCCTCTGCGGTCTTCAACAAAACTTCAAAGATATTTATAATATCTTGCTACTGTTCCTGGACCTGTTCATCAACTTGCATGGCAACGTACCCTGTCCAACTTCAACGTGTCAAACTCTGAGTGGACTCAATAGGGCTTAGTACATAATAGACGTCTGCTGCATTAAATGCAATACATCACATCCAACTGTTCATTCCATCCTTCCAACTATTCATACCGTCCGTTCTGAATAGTAGCTTATGCTTTATGGTCCCCTTAGAGTAGTATATAAGGAAGACTCATGTTGAGTTCTTCCTAAATCAAGAATCGAGAATTAAGAGAGAAAAACTTCAAGAACACATAGCTTATATACTTTGAGAGTCATATCTGTTTTAAAGCTTTGCTTACTCAATGTTCTTAAATCTGTTCTTGATATATATATATTCAGTAAACTTTGAGATATTATTTCCTGTTCACTGTTTATTTATATTGTGTTCTAAATCTATCAAACATATCTGTTAGTTCTTCAATACGCTTCCGCATCATACTTAAACTTGAACTAATAGATCTGATAATCTTGTTTAAACAAAACGGGAACCAACAGTGTCCTTTGCTCTTTCCTTTCATCTTCTATTTATAGAGCCTTCATGCAATCATTACACAATCCATATGTGGCTGCAATTTCTTAGAGAATATGTGGCTCTCCATCTTCCTCATTTCCCACTTGCACAAGTTGGAAGAAATTTGGGCGGTGGGTTTGAGAGTGTGCCCGCAGTGGGCACTCCATGCCCACAGAGTTCAACAGTGACATTGTTAACCCAAAATGATGTGTTTACTCTAAAAATATCCTCAACAACTCCAAATGAATAATAAAAGGAAGAAACACAAACAAATAAAAAGGAAACACCACTAAAATGGAAGAAAAACACACACAAACGGAATGTAAATAACGCTCAAAATGAGAGCTATCACTCGGCTACTTAAAACGTATGCTCGGGAATATCCAAGAAAACAACTAGCACGTGGGAATTACACCTTACTGTTCATGAGACAATGCCCGACCATATAGGTCCACATCTTACTTATCATGAAACCCGATGCATATTCCGTGCTACAATGTGGAAAACTAATGTTCCATCATTGAACATATAGACTCTAGTGTCTATGGATCCATTACACTCAAACTACATAAACATAAAGTTTCCACCCATGACAATACCCATTGCATGATAAACTTAGATCAATAATCATCCATATCAATCATAGGTTCTCTTTCAAATCCATGTAACTAATACAAATTAACACAATCCATGTAACTCCATTGTTGTTTAAATAATCATTTTGGACTCCATTTCAATTCATAAAAGAGTTATTTACTCATAAACATTATCAAAACAACAAGTATTTTAAAAACCCTAATTTTGACCCATAATGTCAAAGGTCATAGAATTTGAGGAAATGCATATTTTATAAGTGAAATCCATAAATATACCAAGTATCATCAACCTCTTGATTTACAAAGTCTTCCTTTCAAAATAAGATCTTAAAATCCCAAAAACCTTTGTAGGTCAACTTGACCAAACTAAGAACTAACTCATATAGAAGCATTTAAGAGATTAAAAGTATACATTTAACATGTAAGTACTTGGATAGTGAGACAAAACTCACCTTGGGATTAAGGTTCAAAACCCTAATTTTGAGTAGAGGAGATGGAGAAGTCTTGGATTCTTCACACTTAGCTTAAATATGGCCTAGAATCAACCATAAATGTCTAAGAATTGGCGGTTGAGAGAAATTAATGGTGGAAGAGGTTGGGAGTGAAGTCTTACCCTTTTCTCTTGAGAAAATCGACTCAATAGTGCTCCCAAAACTGATTCCAAAAGACCTAAAATCGTCACTTTCTATTTATAGCAGTTGTGCGGGCCGCGATAGTGACACTGGTCACTATCTCCGGGCATAGTCGCACAAAACACCCCCAACTCGCGGTACGTTTCGTGCGCGAGTGACACCGCGATAGTGCCATGGGCACTATCGCCCAGTCTGTGCCGAGCCTCACTTACTTCCTTTTTCAGTCCTTAATCCAAATCCAATTAAACCCAACCTTAAGATTGTTCGATGCCATCACAATAATACATACAATAACATTAGAGACATTTTAAGTATCGAATTTTCGAGGTGTTACATGACGCCACCACCACCAGCCGTTGTTGGCACCACCACCACCCGTCATCACTGCCTTCACCATATGTCGTCGTCGTTGCTGCCACAACCACCCACTATTTACGTCACCACCATCGTCCCCGTCACCACCACCACCACCTCCATCCCATCGCCAATATAATATTCAATGATCCAAACACGCAGATTCAATTTTTTTAACAAATTCAATTCCTACTAACCAAACACATGATCAAACTTGATTAAATTCTATTCCAATTGTTTTGACAAATTCCAATTTCGATAGATTTTATTTAGTGAACCAAACCTCACCTAAGTTTTTTTCAATCTGTATTTTCCAATCTATGAAAAAAACGGTCTCAAACAAAAACTTTTGTAATTTAGGAGGACAAAATTGCAAATATGCCAACAATCATGGTTTCTCTGCGGTGCTCTTTGTCTTTCTTTTCATAACTGTGCCACGGAATTGGAATCCATAGCTGCAAATCTCTCATAACATCAGCCAACAGGATTCATAGATTGTTTCTGAATCTGCTGATTGTTTCTGTTGCTCATGTTTTGGCTAAGATTGGAGCTTTGATAAACAAACGCAAACCGTGTTTACCCTAACTTTCTGTGTTCTAGGGTTCAAACTCTTCGCGCAACGTTAGATACTCATCTTACCGATCATCGTCAAAAGGTAAATATCTTCTTCTGATTCTGCAGAAATATGTAAAATTTATGTGAACTGGCTGAAATTTCAATCTAGTTACAGCAAAAAAACGATTGGATAAAATTTGGAAATTTTAGGTTTTTCAGGGGATATAATGTTGTTAATTTGTTTGTGTTGTAGATAATAATAATCTGTGGAGGAGGAATGCCTCGAGATAGGGAATTATCTCGGTCTCCGTCCTATAAACGGCGTAGGTATTCACGGTCACCGTCGCCGGTGGTGCACAGGTATAACAGCCGCAGAGATAGAAGTCGAAGAGATCGAAGCAGTCAATCTCCTTATTCTTATAGCAGGTGATTGATAACCGATTACGCTTAGGTTCATTTTTGTTCACTTGATTCTTTTAGCTAGCAAGGGTAACCTCTGAATCGTTAAGAGGCTAATCTTAATGGTTCTAGAACCCTCTGAATGGTTTTGTATCTTGGTCTTTCCTTAACCATTCAGCACCCTAATTTCATTCTTAACAATTACCAGACAACCGTATTTTCACTTTGCATATATAGTCTCTTAATCATTCTGACCACTTAATCATCCTGCACGAAACCATTCAGCAACCGCCAAACAGCCCCTTAACACGATGTTACTGTGATAATCTGTCCTGTTTTTTTTCTTTCTGCATCACACACTTTGCTTGGTGCTTATGAGTAATTTTGATTTTGAACAATTCCACCAAATGGGATATGATCTTATACTTTGAAAATGCCATGTAGAAGAATATTGGGAAGGGCATATTAAATGCAAAATAAGTGAAATATACCTTCTTTTTTAACTCAAAATTTAAGTGAGCTGGTGATGGAGCTGATTCGCGATATATTCTTGCTCGATTGTGACATTTAGCAGTTTCTTGTGATAAAAGATGGAGCTCACAGTTTATACTTAGCAATATAAGAGGTAACTGTATATTGCTTTTGTATTTATCGTGCTAGAAATGGTGGGATATTATTATGGTGCTTTATGATCTTATCTCTAGCTTTAAGCATTGGGTTGCTCATATATCATTATCTTTACAGGCGGAGAAGCCGCTCCATATCTCCACGTCGCCACCGCCGTAGAAGCCGTTCACCAACTCCTAGACGACGCAGAAGTCGCTCTTCAACTCCAAGGCGTCATAAACGGCAAAAAAGCAGGAGCTCCTCGTTGTCTCCTATTGCCAAATCTCCCACTATTGGATCCATAGAGTGCAAAATTGCTGGTGAAAAATCGAAAAAAGAAGGGGAGGATGAAAGGAAAAGGTATTTCAGTTTCTAGAAATCATTGTTTCATAATTGCTTCCTCAATTTCTTGATCTTCCTAGTGTAATTATGTAAAATATTTTTCTTGATTTCTTGATTGTTATTGTGCTTCATATTTTTAACATATCAGAATATGCACAACAAATATCTTTGAGCATCTTAATAGACTGGTCATGCAAGATTTGTCTTCTTTCTTTAGAGTTCCATAACAAAATAGCATACAGAAATTTTCGTTAAATCCTAAACAAGGACAATAAAGATGTGGAAATTGTCAATGTTAGAATAACCCCAACACAACATTATTGTCTGTATTATTGGAAAGTAAAAAATTGTCAGTTTGCAGATATGTATGCAAATGTAAATGTAAATGTAAAGATAAAGTTTTATAGCAATGAGCTTTAAAACTGCGAAAGGTTACTTGACATTTTTCTCCACAGGCTATTGTGAAGGAAGATACTTCTGCTATAGTTCAACTTGTTATATTTGATGATCAATTGGGTGCCTCGTTTTGAAACTGATTTGTTTGGATCAGGAACTCGTTAGAGGTATGCTTTATAAGCATATATAGTGCTCTTATCTACATGAAGGTCAGTTTGTCACCTGTTAGAAAGTATAAAAAAAGAGACACAAATTGAGGATGGATTTTGTTATTGAAAAAATAAAAAATAAATATCGGTTTTTAACTGTTCTGGCTTCCAAAGACAAAGGCATTTTGGTTTGTGGTTAGTGATCATTTCCTGTTTAACTTTCTTTTTTTTATTTATCAGGCGTCAGCACGAAGCCGAACTGAAGTTACTGGAGGAAGAAACTGCAAAAAGAGTGGAGGCGGCGATAAGGAAGAAAGTTGAAGAAAGATTGGGATCTGAAGAGATCAGGCTGGATATTCAGAGGCAACTGGAGGAGGGGAGGAAGAGAGTTCTTATTGATGTGGTGGCTCAACTTGAGAAAGAGAAGGAAGCTGCCGTTATTGAGGCTAGACGAAAAGAGGCAAGCTTACTTATTTTCCCATGAACTTTTTCACAAATAAAGGGATGGTTTTTGATGCGGGCTCATAAGTGTATATATATATATATATGTGTGTGTATGTTTAGGAACAAGCTCGAAGAGAGAAAGAAGAGCTAGAAAGGCTGGTTGAACAAAACCGAAAGAGAATTGAAGAAGCTCAGAGGAGGGAAGCATTGGAGCAGCAACGAAGGGAGGAAGAGCGTTACAGAGAACTAGAAGAGCTCCAACGACAAAAAGAAGAAGCTCTACGTAGAAAAAAGCAACAAGAGGAAGAAGAGCGCGCAAAACAGCAGAAATTGCTAGGCAAGAACAAATCCCGACCCAAGTTATCTTTCGCTTTAGGTTCAAAATGATGTTCATGTTCATGTTCACAACCTTACAACGACACCATTTCCATTTTTACCATTTTTACTTTCAACTATATCACGATTGGCTCTTACGTGCCCTTTTGTATTTCCGACATGTTTGTGACACAAAAATGATTTTGATGAACGCGAGTTTTCTGGCTCGCTTTATGTTCTTTTGGTGTCATCATCTAGATTTCATGGCAATTTTGACACACATCGTCTTGCTTTGAGGTCAACCCAAGAAACCAAGAAAGGTCGAATCTTACCTTATCCGGAAATGAAATTGCAGCAGCTTTTGCTCAGTGTGTTGTCCTCCTTTTTTTTGTTATCTATGAGCCTATGATAGTAAATAGTATGTATAATAGTAATAGTAAATTCTACGTTCCTTGGTTCAGGTCTTTCCTCTTCCTCAGTTTCCATCAGGGCTTTGGCCCCCTTTTTGAAAGGACTCGATCTAAATGTCAAACCAAAAATAGGTTTTTTCTCTATTGTAAAATGGAGGAGGACCGACGAAAGGGAACAACTCTTAGTACAAGAAGACGGGTATTGATCAGGAAAATGGGTTGACACCCATTCTTCCTGGTCACGTGGCGGTTCCTCCGGTAACCGATCTTAGGAGCTCTCCTCTGAAAAACAAATTGCGAGAGCAATGCGCATGTCGGGCGAAAGACTGATGGCTCCATATAGGATACACACTAGATAGTAGATACCATATAGAGGAGAGAAGAGAAAAAGTTGTTTTAGGGCGGATAACACCAAGTTATAAAGTCTAAAAAAAAATACTTCTTGCGTTTGCTATATTAGGCCCGTTGGACCAAGAAACTAGTCCCAGTCCATGCCTACAAATGATTACCTCTAGTGCATTCCTTAGAGAAGTTTGTTTGGTATGAAGATATTAACAACCTTGCATCCGATCGATAATTGTGACAACAAGAAGCGGAGCTATATTTAATGATTTGATTGATTGTTGGGTTCATATGGTCATATTAGTTCCGATGAGAAGTCTAATCAACCGATAACACCTTATGCCATAACGCACTCCATAATCGCATGTATGTAAATGACTCCTTTTTAGTATAGTTCGTAATTCTGTAATTGATAAATATCTTATTAAATGGGAAAATAGTTAGTTGGGTCTAAATGTATCTGTATACCATGATTTAACAAAAATGCAATCGAGTAAAGTGATAAAAGTAGAAACAAATTTTCCAACAACCATGAATTCGATCACGCCCAGCGCAAATGATAGCAAAAGTCGACCACCATCATTTGAGTTGTGTTGAAGAACTAGGTTAGGGTTGGTTCTGAGTGTTGCTTCAGAACGAAGTTGTCGCGTAGGGGCCGCCCGTCGAGGGGGGGGGGGGGGGTGGAGGAGGAGGGGGATGGGGATGGGGCCGACGAAGGGGTAAGGAGAGCATGATCTTTTTTTTTGGAAAATAATAAAGTATTAACTAAAAAGTTAAAGAAAATGTAAAAATGAGCAAAAACCCCTGAGCCAATAGACTTTTAGCGGTATAGCTAGTCTCACAAGTGTAACAAAATTGCAAAATGACAATAACTAACAACAGGTCCGTTTTTGACATTTTATAGGTTATGTACGAGATGTAAAATGGACCCTTGATAATTAAGAAATTATTTTCAATGTATTGTTTATATCATCAAAAATAATATTGAATTCAAGAAATACTAATAAATCATATAAAACCGTTTTCCCCGACATTCGTAGCGCGAGATCAATCAATAATTATTTCTAGATTAATATTATCTATCATATCATTTTTACATAACATCGTCAATTCGTTCCGCCATCAAAGACATCTTATGATATACCTTTAATATAAGGATTAAGTACTCTTAATCTTGAATAAGGAACTATTGACGAACTCTCTTTCTTTTTTATACTATATCTTGAAGTAGCAGAGTGACGAGTTAGGATAAGAAATTAGGTAATTGTTAGTCACAACCATTTCTTAACTTCAAGTTGGATGCTCCTTGATGACTACCATAAAGATCAAGCATTGGGCCAGATATAGGTGGCACGAAATCATAAATAAGCTCTACCAAGGATTGCGAAGCCTTTGTTACTTAATATTTCATGCACTCAATATTAGATAATAAGAAGTTAATAATGTACGAAAAAAGAAGAAGATAGTTTTGAAATCTTAAATATAGATATAAGTTGGGCGTCTCATATAGTTGGTAATTGTTTTCAAAAGTTAGGAATTGTCTTAGGCCATCAGTACCCCATCCCTCTATCTTTCAAAGATTCCAGCTCCACATCAGCGCCACATCAGCTTTTCTCAATCCCTCACTCAATCCCTAAACACCCTTACCCCATTCCCTCAAACCATTTTGCCACCTCATTTATTTTAATTCTTTTATTTATACATTTAATTATTTAACAAAATAAAAATATTTATATATTTTTTAATAAATAAAAATAAGATAAATAATAAAAATAAAAATTCATACCATTCATTAAAAATAAAAATTACAAAATACAAAACACTATCAATTATGAAATTTTTGAATTTGCTCTTTTCTCGCTAAAGTAACCCTCAAAGCGTTTCCCGTAAGGTGATCATGCGGGGTCATGAAAAACTCGAAGTCTTTCTCAAATCGGTTTGAGCGTTCGATTTCGAGTTCTTGTTCCAACCTATGTCGTTCGAGTTTTGAGCGTTCGATTTCGAGATCGAGTTTTTTCATTTTGTATTCCATTGTATCATCAATCTTGTCGTTGAACGTCGTCAACAACTGAGTAACACTTTCGTCCGTATTCGTCCCGGACGTATTACTCGTTGATGTTTTTTTTGCCTTGTTTCTCCCGATGGGTCGTTGAATTTGCTCGTCATCGTCATCATCGGAAGGTTGGGTACGTTTTGAACCCCGCGATGAAGTTGTCGTCATCGTTGGAACGGCTCCCCATTTTGGACATTTTTTAGGACGTCCCAAGCTTGTTCGTGAGTGAAAGCAACTTTATGGTGTGCTAGATACCGTTCGTGTGCCGTTCGGGATATATCGGCCTCACTCATCCCGCTTGATCTATTATTGAGCAAGTTGTTGTAGATGCCGCCAAACCAATTAATTCTTTTATTGAGGTCGTTGAACTTGCTATTGAGTTGATGGGTTGATCTATAACCTGGTTCACGACCCAAGCGAGTAAAGAACACATGCCCGATTCGGGCCAAAAAACTTCCTACATTTATGTAAAATTATGTATAAGAATAATAATAATAATAATAATAATAATAATAATAATAATAATAATAATAACAATAAAAATAATTACCACCGCTTTGTGCGTTACCGATAACGGGGTCCTCCGAAACGTCAACCCACGCCGACACTAACGCGAGTTCCTCGCCTTTACTCCACGTTTGTTTGGCGGCTTTCGTTGGTCTCAGATTTGATGGTTCCGGGTTAGATTGTTGTGTCGGGATAGATTGTGGTGTGTTCGGGGTAGAAGGTTGGGTTTCCGGAACAATGTCGTCGTCGAGATTGATTGCGGGTGAAGGAAGATTGTAGTTGGCCGGAGTAAAACCTTGTTCAATCAAATCGGGACGTGTAAATTGGTAAGGAAATTGTTGGTGAAATTGTTGGGGAAATTGTTGAGGATATTGTGGCGGATTTTGTTGCGACCATTGTGGCGGAATTTGTTGCGACCATTGCGGACGATAACCTTGTTGTGTAAACGCTTGAAAACCAAGCTCTTGATCTTCTTGCGATTGTGGTGTATTCGGTCGGTTACGACGGGATGTAGGTGTTCTGTTTGGATTCATGATGAGAGAGGTGTGAAAAATAAGAGGTTGAGAGAATTTGAGAGAGTTTGAGAGGTGTGAAAAATAAGAGGTTGAGAGAATTTGAGAGAGTTTGAGAGGTGTGAAAAATAAGAGGTTGAGAGAATTTTAGAGAGTTTGAGAGGTGTGAGAAATAAGAGGTTGAGAGAATTTTAGAGAGTTTGAGAGGTGTGAAAAATAAGAGGTTGAGAGAATTTTAGAGAGTTTGAGAGGTGTGAGAAATAAGAGGTTGAGGGTTAAATATATAGTGAGATTAAATTGAGAAAAAAATTTATTTATTTTTGTTTAAAAAGAGCCGTTCAACGGCATTATTTTTAAAAATTAAATAAATTTTTTTTTTAATAAAGCTTCGGGATGAATCGGGATCCCATCCCCGGAATCCATCCCGCCCCGCCAACCCCGCAAGGGCCGTAGCCCATCCCGCAGCATCCCGCAGCCATCCCGAGCCCCATCCCGAATGGGGTACGGATGACCTTAGTTAATAACAATAAATCTACTATATTCTAATAGACAAAGAGAATTCAGGGGCATGAAATAATCAAAAGAGTATGTGGAAGCTGAATAAAGGAGTATATATCAAGGTTTCTAGGCAAAATTACTACTAGATAAGAAAACTTATTATTTAAGTAGCCAACGCATTCCTTTACATTTTTTTTCAAGAAAATCAAAATTCTGTCGATTTTTCGCAGAGAAATCGAAGGTTGAAGTTTGAATTCGAAAACCTCCATTTATTGACGACTGGAGGTAAAATGCCCAACCAGATTTCGATTTCTGTATATGATAAGCTCCATTTTTAAGTTATCTATCGAACCTTAGTAGCCTTATGTCTCAGATTTTGCGTTTTTATACTGATTTTAAAAACGTGGCTGCCGGCGACAACTCTTGCATCAGGTTAGTGGACCGGATCTAGGTCGGACCTGGTGCCGTGGTGCGGGTCCAAATCTGATGGATGTTGGTCCCATAGACATCCGATTTATTTATTTGCGCTATGTACTTAATAATAAAGATATCAGATTTATTTTAATTGGGCTATTTAATATACTAGCTTGGGCTTAGATTTATTTGAAGTTAAATTTTGAACTTTTGATTTATTTAAGAAGCCTAATTAAAGAAGATTATGTAATTTACTTAATATATTAATTTAATTGTTTTTGAATTAATATATTGAACTTTTTAACAAATCTCTGACTAATTTATTAAATTATTTATGCTTAAATAATTTAATAGTCGTTTAAAGCGTCACTTGGGTTAGAAATTTTTAGGAAACTTTAATTTGGAGAGATTTAATATTAACTTATTTATTCTGTAATAAATAATTTAATAATCGCATATAAGGTGTCGTTTTAAGATTTATAAATTTAAGACATTTTAAGTCAGAATGGATGATTCTGTAGTTATTAAAAGGATAAATCGACGTTAAGGGTCGTTATCAAGCGTAATGCTTAGAGGCTTATTAAATTATCATGATGATTTGTAATAAGATTAAAACATCGTAATTTGAGTTAATTAATTATTGGGATGCTTTAATCTGGAGATATTGATCTATAAGATCATAAAACAATTATTTGGACGTCTTAGGCGTCATCGAGTTTTAGACTTGGGTTTTGACTAAAGTTAGTCGAGGTTGAGCGAGTTGACCGATGGTTGACTTTTACCTCATTTTGTCCCACAATGATTTTAACGATAAGATCAAATGGAGATATTTGAGATATTAAGAGACTCGATTTTGGGACTTTAGGTCGGGTCGAGTTTGACTATAGTTGAATATTGTTGACTTTTGGAGCAATTAATCCCATTAATGAGATATTATGGTGTGAAATGTGTAGGTTTTCAGCCAAAAGCTATCAATAAGCGATCTACACGGACAAGTGAGTCTTCACGAGACTTACGTTGGGATGCATACCTACGTACAAACTTATTTTGACCATTATATGATTTATATGGTGATGTGTACGTATGCATGATATTTAAGTTTTTATACATGATACAATATATTTTCATGTGTGTTATTTATGATCAATTACATGCCATGTGTTTATTTTGTTTTCAAATAACTCTAGCATGCTATTTCAGTCGCAAGTTTTATGATAAGTTTTAATGGGTGGACAATTGACCAGTAAGTCACACGACAAGTGGCACGACCCGGAATGGGTGTCCAGGTACTGATTGGACAACCAAGGGAATGCCAGTGGAAAAACGACCCATACCCGACGAGATAGTTTAACGGGTGGGCATTTGATTAGTTAGCCACACGACAAGTGGCACGACCCGTAATGGGTGTCCAGACAGGTGCAACTCAGACAACCCAGGGAATGCTAGTGACAAAATGACCCATATCCGACGAGACAGTTTATGAGGTCTCTCTTTTCTTTTAGTGTTGAATGTTTTCAGAAAATGCATACTATTTGATACAAAGTTTACAGATTGACATGTATGATGTGAAATGATTTTTATAAGCTGACTATAGTATGCACTTTAGAGGTATAAGATTTCAGGTTGGATAAGGGAAAATGACACACATAGAGACTTGCCTAACCCCTTTAAGTTCAATATTCATGTTCAAACATCTATAATAGATAAAATTGTAACGGACGCAGGTATGGGATGAGTTAACATTAAGTTACATATTTATTGTTTTAAAGTCTTCCGCTGTAAACGGTCTAAAGTTTTAATTTAGCCATAATTTTAGAGAAATTGTTATAGATACATAAAATTTCTCATATTAAAAATATGGATGTTACATTTATATTATCGTATTTCAGTCGATTAGAAAACATTTGCAACAAGTGTATAAGATTTTATTTATAAAAATTAATTATATTACGTTGGAAAAAGTTGGAAGTTCTTATAATTCAAATATTGGTAAAAAATATATTTGATTTAACTTAAGAAAAAACTATTTATACATCAAAAACTTTAATCTACCGATTTTATTAAAATTCGTAAAATGAAAGAATTATTTAAAGTAACACCTCGAAATTTCCATAATTATTGTACATTTATTTTGGGAGAACGTTTAAAATAATGGGAAAGTGTTATTTTAAACGAAATGTCGAAAGGGTTGAAAGTGTATTTGGTCAAGTTTTAAGTAAATTCGTGAATTGGGAAACTTCAGGGTAGTTTTTGTAAGTTGTGAATAGTTTGGTGTATAAAAATGGGAAGTCGGTGAGAAATTGAGATTATCTCAATTTCTTGTTTTGAAGTCGGTTGAAAGGTAGAGAAGGAAACGATTTATAAGATTGCTTTCGGTAAGGAATTCAATCAATTTCTCCAAGTTAGTTTTTTGAGAATTGGTAATCACAATTAATCTGCTTTCGTTAGGTATCTGATTTGTGTTGGTGAAAGAGAAATTGAAATTTGGATTTCTGATTTTGGTTCCATCGACTTCGAATTCTACAGGTGAGTTCATCTCAGTTTTTGAAATTATTGAAATTGAAATTGGATGATTTACATGATTTTAAATTGTCTAAGTGTTTTAGAAATACTGTAGTGGTATGTATTCGATTGAGAATTGAATTACAGTGGGTTTTGAGATGATAATCGATGTGCAGGTCGAAGATATCGGGTAAGTTCTTAGTATCCGGTAAACTGATATTTGATAGTGTCCGGATAAATGTTTAATACTGAAAGTATCCGACAAGCAATTTATTCCTGATAGTACCCGGTAAAATCTTAGTTCCCGGATAGTTAGTTTTTCGGATGTTACCCGGATTACCTTGGTTTGCGGATGTCACCGGATTACTTGTGCTTTCCGGATACCAGTTCCGGATTGTTCCCGGATTCCGGTAGTTTCCGGATATGAGTTTCAGACACATAATCCAAATAGTTTTTCGGTAGTGTCCGGTAACTAATGGGTTCCCGGTAAGTATTGATTTCCGGTAACTTTTAACAGGGAATGTTTTGATTATTTGGATTTCAATCCTAGCAGTATGAACATACTTATAACTCGATTTTAAGTATGATATGATTTGACGTATGATTTGGTTTGATACACACGCATGCTAGGAAGTGTAATGGATCCATATGCACTAGCATTATTTGATAAACGTGGAATAGGTGTGGCGCTTAATCGTAATTCCCGTTGATTTGAAATGAGGAATAGGTCAGGCTCTTAATGGTAATTCTCATTTCGTATTGTGACGTGAAATCGTGGAATAAGCAGGGCGCTTAATTGTAATTCCCGATTTCTATTGGAAAATAAGGGATATGCATGACTAAGAAATAGGCATGTCGCTTAATTGTAATTTCTTGGACATGAGCTGTAATCTCGAATCCGTGGTGATTCGTAGTGGAGCTCTTGAACATGATGTTATGATTTACTTAGTGTTTGTCATACTCATGGAATCGGGTATGATTCCCGTCATCGAAAGATGTTATGTGTACGGTAATAAAGTTTGCGATCAGGTTAATTTATATGCTTTGTTTACAAATTTGGTTTTCAAAGTTTATAAAGGTTTTGATTTTAAACTGGATGTTCTCACTAGACGTAAGCATAATGTTTCCAAATTAAATTTTCTTACCAGGTACTGGCTCGGGAAGGAATGTGAAGTGAATGAGCGGATAATGATTTTTAAAGTCATAGCTTTTGGAGGTGAAATGGAGGGATTAGATTATAACGAAAATGTTTTGGAAGATCACCTAGACAACCCTTATAATCTGATCTTATTATCATGGATTAGATTAGTAGGTTGTTTTGATATTTTAGTTGTAAATATGAATCTCCGTTACTAATAGTCTAATACTCCTTTGCTGTATAAAAGTTTTGGAAGATATCGTAGTATTTTGATAAATTTAAGGTTTAAATTTATTGTGTTTTTAGGGTGTTTGATTTAAGATTCACAACCAAATTCAGTAACTAAATTTTTTTTCCACTATATTTAAATCAAGAGATAAAGGAACCATATATTTTTAATTTGAACCATAAATACTTGTAGGTACCTCAAACATCGGTACAAACCTACTACTCACGATTCCTAAGTACTCAATATTATGATCGGGTACCGGTACTTGTGTACGAAAGGCTGCCCACAAAAGTGTATAATATATATATATATATAAACATAATAACAAGTAAAAATAAAAACATTTTTAGCATTTGAAATAGAGTTGAAAACTTAAAATCATCTAATTAATATCATAAAGAAATTTAAAAGAATGTGCAAAAGTCAAGATATTGAATAAAAAGTGAAAAACAACCACTATATTTATATCATATACTCTCTTCATTCCAAATATAATAGTCGAGTTTCTATCTTAAATTGTCCAAAAAGTACAATTAATTCCTTTTATTTTTAAGAAATTTGTAATTTAACACTCATTTTAAAGATATATTAACAAATTAATCATTTATGGATTTTTATAAGTGTTTTCAATTTTGGTTACCTTCAAAACAAACACTACAAAAATTGACCCTGTCAGTGACGGACAATTCCGTTGCTGACCTGTCACTGAAAGTATATTCCGTCGCTAATCCGTCACTGAAAGTCTGTTTGAAAAGGTGATGGGTGATACTATCAACGACGGACCAACAACGGAACTCAACGATGTAACACCCGGATTTTTGGGGTAAGTATAACTTCAAGTTTTATAGGTGATTTCACATTAAATTGGTCTTTTGGAAGTGTTATGAGTGCTGGTTGGATTGGATATCACTTTTGGAAAAGAATCAATTTTTGGTCGGAAAAATGATCTGCTCGCACCCACGTAGCCATTTGCTCGCACCCGTGAGATTTTTCTAAATCATGGCAGCAGCTATGCTCGCGCCCGTGAGATTTGTGCATCCCCTTTTAAATCCGATTTTTCTTCCTTTTCCTTCATTTGTTTGTTCACCAACCCTTCTCCCCTATATTTCAAATCAGCCTAAACCCTCCCATTTCACCAAATCGATTCCTTCAAGAGCATCAAAGAGCTTGGCAACTAGAGATTCAAGTCTTGTGGGTTGAAACTCAAGATCTCTATCTTCTTCATCTCTCTTCACCATTGTTGACCTAGTTGGGGTTTTCTCTAAAACAAGTTGTAAGCTCATCCTAACCTATCTAAACCTTCTTTATTGCTAAAATCTTTCATTATCAACTTCTTAGAACATTTATTTTGAGGTATCATCCATGTTTCGAAGTTTTGACCAATTTTGTGTATTTTGGATGATTGGAGGATTTGACTATCGTATGTTATGAATCTGAGTTTAGGGTTACTTTTGGTGCATCTATAGACTTTGGTTGTGACCCAGATAAAGTTTCAAGAGGTGGGTGTTGACGGATCTAAGGTCTTCACCAAAGGAAGCTCAAGATTTGGGGTAAAACCTTAATTTAGCCTAAATCTAGCAACGTGAGTTAAAGATGATTTGTGAAAACGTTGTACATGCAAAAATGTCCATTTTCAAGTGTTTATGTGTTTTTCATGAAAATTATCTATGGTTGAGTCATTTGGTGAATTTTTACTATTTGAAGTGTTTAACCTTGAAAATCTTATAAAGCACCCACAATGGGATTTTTGGGTAATTTGGTATTTATATCACAAAGAAAAGTGTTTTGAAGTTTATTGTATAAATGGGGGTCTTTGGTAAAAATGCACTTTAGTGTTGTTGGAAAAATGTCTAATTATTATTATGGGTCATTGGGAAAATATATATGGCTGTGAATTGTGTGGAAAATGATTTGATCAAATAAATGATGAGATTTTGGATTTATCATATCTTGGAGGTATGTGTTTGCATATATGATACTTAGATGCATTTTATTGTATTAGTGATCTTTATTGTTGGTGAATTGTATTGTTGAGCCTTTGGCTCGTATTTGACTTAAGTGAGTTTTGGGGACTTTGGTCCAATGTAAATTACTATGTCGAGTTTTGACATTATATGCATTTGAGTCATATTCATTATTTAATTACATGTGTTAAAGATGTTGGACATTCTTTTGGGAGTCATGTAATTGTTGAACTATAATGCATCGGATGCATATGCATATGAGTTGGTCTTATTTATAGGGTCGAATGGGTATTGCGGGGTTGGACTCCGGGACCCATGTCTTATGACCTTAAACTTTCCAAGTGGTCACTAGGAGGGTCGAGTCTAGAGTGCTGCCTTGGAGGTAAGTACTAGGACCTTCGCTGCTGGGGTAATGCCTTGGAGGTAGTCCCTGTAGATCCCAGTTTAACAAGTAACAATGATTCGTAAACGATATTTTTTATTGAATGAATGTAGAGAGCGTTTTACATATGAATGATAGTCAATCTCTCTAACACCTAATGCGCCTCTCTAACCTTAAACTCTAGAAAATAACACTTTAAATACCAAGGGATTAATGCTTAAAGCCCAAGCCCATTAACTAACTAAAGCCCAATAATCAATATAAGGCTTTTACAATTATAAACGAATAAACCTATTATTTTATTTATATCACTTTCTATTTTATAGGATATTTATGGTCCTAACAATCTCCCCCTAAAGTTATATAAAGAAAAATATGGTCTTGAAATCTTCAGGTCTTGATCTCCTCTCTTTCTTGAATCTTTGAAAAACTTTGGTGTTGCTTGTCTTCATGTTAATCACGCCCCCTTGAATAAAGCTCTTGGTCTTCATAGTTTCAACTTTGTAACTAGATTCAATATACGATAACCTCGACTTAATGCACTAAAAGCAACTTTCAACTGTAGAAACACAACACAACGGATCAACACACAAGAAAGATAATGTGTGAGTTACGTGTCATTCCACAATGCATCTTCAGTTTAAAAGTAAAGAATCTGTCTTTGAACCACGAGTTGAATTGGCTTTGAAAGACATCAGAACTTGTCGAACCAATATACTCGAAGGAGGAATTAACTTGTAGCGAACACCATTTGATAAGGGATGAAAAAATTGATCACTTGTAAACAACTTGAACTATTTTCTGAATTGATCAAATAACAGTTACTCCCCCCAGCTTTTGCTAACTCCCCCAGCTTTTGCTAACTCCCCCTCAACTTGATATTCGGTGTCTTCGAATCTCTATCATTTCTCCTCCTCATGATGAGTAGGTACATTATGAGCATCATGTAAGATGAACTGATGAGTAGCAAATTATCAGATTAAACGTTTTAGGAACCAAGATGGGGTAAATATCTAACACAAAAACACAATAGTAACTGTTATCACAACAATTAAAATAATTGTGTGGCCTATGTTCAGAGTTGCATGGGGTATCTCTGATAGGACTTCCAGTTATCACTGAAATAAAATCTTAAAATTACTTCTCAAACTGTTCCAGCAATATCACGAAGATATGCAAATGGAATCACAAAGATTCGTGCATGTGTGAAAGAAATTAAATCATGTGTATATGGCTCAAAAATTGATTTAACTTGGGACGCAAATTAAAATCAATAGACTCAATGATTA
The DNA here is from genome assembly GCA_033807775.1 of Saussurea involucrata. Classification (NCBI taxonomy): domain Eukaryota; kingdom Viridiplantae; phylum Streptophyta; class Magnoliopsida; order Asterales; family Asteraceae; genus Saussurea; species Saussurea involucrata. The sequence continues at coordinate 36,518,655 of CM066323.1, forward strand.
GGAAATGAAGTTCGGGGGTCGGAGCTGATGTCTTCCTTTCTCAATATCTAAGACCTCCAAGTGAGGAATAGATAGATTATGTGCTAAACATCCGTGAATATATGAAACAAGCATCTTTTGTGAGATACTTGAGTGGCTAGGTGGGGTGACACAAGTCATCGACACTGGGTCCATGTCTGTTTCAATATTCATCTCCAAAGAATGAGGATGAATAGATTGTGTGGTTACCCGGATAACTGACTCGGTTTGGTAAGGACCAATATATTCTTTTAAGTCCTGTCACATCGTCATTAAATTCTTTTCACTCCAAACTTATCTATTAAGCTAGACCCCTCACTCTTGTCTATAATTGGATGTGTTTCTTGGGTAGGTCCTTCCGGTTCTGGATAGACCATAGAAACAATATAAGTCCTAACACTCATTTCATGTATCAAATAAATCAGTTAAGTAAACAGTGAAGTACGAGTTCTAAACTGAAATGTTTAGATGTCAAAACATTTATGAACGAGTCTTGCTCTGAGATGATCAGAAGTCATACTTGTTGAAATAACAGAATTTCAATAAACAAGATCAAGCGTTTAACAGAATGACTCAGTAAGCTCAATATGTGCAATAAATGAATCAACGATTAGAAACATTAATTGTGAAGAACAAATCACAGTTAATATTACAGATGAGAGTTGAATCATTAAACTGAACTGAAGTAATATGAGAACAAATTGGAATTCAAGCGGGTGTATTTCCATCGGAAAATCAACAAAATATATGAGATCTAGAAATAACTAAATCAAGAAAATATAACACGTGGTAATTCAGGAGTGTAAGATGGGAGAAAAAAACACAAGTAAGTTTTACAGAATAAATTACCACGGTCTTTGAATTCACTAAAAAATCATGTATATGTCAATCACTTGATACTCCCCCTCAAAAGTGGCATAAACTTTGAGCGTAGTCATGTGAAAAGAATATTCTAAGCTAAATGCACATGACATTCCTTCAAAACAAATCAAAATGATTTTGGTCTCCATGCTTTGATGGATCCTTAACGGTTAGATGCCTTGTTAGAATGAGAACCGGGGATACTATAAGTATCATACCACTTATTAACATACATTAGATGCACAAAGTAACTCTTTCCACAATGAGTGGAACAGATCTTTACTCGGTATAGACTGATCAACTTAGCTATAAGGTAAACATGAGCAGGTGAACCAGTCTTGGAAATAAATGACTTTGTATCAACTACAGAAGAATTATGAGACTTGTTTCCATCAATGACTTCTGTAGTTGATTTATTTCTCCAAACCATTTTTACTTTTCTAAAAACATGATTATCTAAAGAATCATTAAACTCAATGTCAGAAGAACTGGAGTAGTAAGATTTTTTTTTCTAGAGTTCCCGGTCTTTCGGTGTTTTTGTGAACGTCTTTTAGATTTTGATTTTGAAACCTTCTTCACAGAAGCCTTTTGAGGGACAGATGTAGAACATTCACCCTTGTAAAAATTTACCGGTTAACTTCTTTTATCGAGAAATTGAACATGACTATACAGATTAGGCGCGAAGTCAAACTTAGCAAACTTATCATTTGAACACACCGTGGATTTCATGAAAGCGAAGAACTCGAGTTCTTCATCAGATTTGACATTATCATCATTTGGAGTTGAGGAACTGATTGGACTTCGTCTTTGCATGGAATCGGCAGCAAAAGGATTTTCAAAATCAGAGTATAAATTCCTTTTGCAAAAGTCTGTTTGAGGTTCTTTTCCTTTATTAGAAATAATTTGTGATGAATCACCCAACAAAGCTTTGAAGGAAGAAGTATTTGAGGGTGTAGAGGAAGGTTCAGACAGATTAACTTTCTCCTCGTTGAGCTTATCAAGCTTCTCTTGGAGCTCAGCTTTGCTGAGTTGCTCTTTCATCATATTTGTCGCCAAGGCAGACAGTTGAGAGGTGAGCCTATTAATCTCTGTGTGAAGGTATTCCTTTTCCTCCCTAGATACGGATTCCACTTGTTTGGAATTGGAACACTCAATCTTGGATAGTAATTCTTGCCTTTCCTTTTGAAAATTTATCCATTCTTGTTCAAATAAGTCCTCTAGCTGAACTATTTTCTTTTCTAAGATAAGATGTGGAACATAGCGTTTAAACTTGTCCCGTTCTTCCTTAGATTCAACAGTTTGGTCCTTAATTTTAGCAGAGGATGCATTGGTCTTGACATTAGAATAGCTGTCAAAGTAGTCATTTGAAAGATATTCAGATTTCTTGTTATTACACTTTGTCTTGTAAGAGGTATTAAGAGTTTCATATGCAAAATGCATTTGCATTTTAACAGTATTTTTCCTCTTTAATTCCTCCAGTTCCTTATCCTTTTCATCAATTAGTTCAGTCCATCTGATTTTGTATTGGAGATATGTCTTATCGAGGCCTAGGAAATTGAATTCGTATAACGTAGGTACTGAAACACCCTAAAATCACAATAAATTTAAACCTTAAATTTATCAAAGTATATATAACAACATCTGCCACTACGAATCACCACGAATTCTAGATCATTGCTCATGTCCAAGAAATTACAATTAGAGCCATGCCTATTTCTTGGAGTGGAAGTAGGGATGACAATTAAGAGCCATGCCTATCCCTTATCTTCCCATAGAATCGGGAATTACAATTAAGCGCCCTGCCTATTCCACGATTTCACATCACAATACGAAATGGGAATTACCATTAGCGCCCGACCTATTCCTCATTTCCAAGTCAACGGGAATTACGATTAAGCGACACGGCTATTCCTCGTTTTATCAATCAATCACAATACTAAATGAGAATTACCATTAAGCGCCTGACCTATTCCTCATTTATCAAATAATACTAGTGCCTATGGATCCATTACACTTCATAGCATATGTGTGTATCAATTGAAAACACATATGAACTCGTATCATACTCGCAGTCGAGTTATAATTATGTCCGCACTGTTAAAATCAAAATATGTTTCGTATTCATAAACATTTGAACAGTACAACCTTGCACAGAAATATACAAGAAAACTTGTCCGGTAAACTAATCCGAAACCAATTCCAGATACATATCCGGAACCATCCGGAATCCCAACAATCCGGTAACATCCGGAAAAAGTATCCGGACTCCAAGTCCGGTACCATCCAAGAACTGCATCCGGTAAACCAATCCGGAATCAATCCGAAAAACCTTCCGGAATCATATCCGGACATTCAAAACGGAACTTAATCCAAAAAACGATCCGGAAAATCAATTCCGGTACTATCCGGAAAATTCAACTTCCGGATTTGTTCGGTGGTTCATACGATTTCTACCCAGTATTCAAATAACCCTATAAATATACTTCATAGAGATATCAATAAGCTTAATAAGCCATTTCAATTCACAGATAAGTTTTATTAAAACAAAACAGGTAGATGAACTCACCTGAGTTCAAATATCGGAAACAGTAACCAAATCAATTGCCTCCAATCTTTCACGTCAACAACCAGTACCTAATCGTAAATCAACTTGACTTGATTATTAATCCCTAAGAGATTGAATTGAAGAAGATGATCGATTTCTTACCGTACGAAAGATGTTATCGAAATCTCTCTGCTTGAAGCGACTTCACCAAAATTGGAATTGAGATAAACTTCAATTTCAACCGACCTTGAGGTTTTATATCTCAACTTTCACAATTGACAAAACTAACCTCAAGGTTTCATAATTCACAAATAGCTTAAAATACTTTGGCCAAATACACTTTGACCCTTCGGCAATAAGTTTAAAATAACATCCCCTAATATTTAAACGTTCTCCCAAAAATGTACAATCATTATGGAAATTTCGAGGTGTTACAGGTACCTCGGATAAGATTCTTTTCAAATAGTGAGGGTTGTCATACCCTATTCCTACTCAACATTAAAATACTTGAAATCTCTTGGTTTGTTCAGATGAATGGTTTGGTCGGTTTGGCCACGCCTGAAAAACTTTAGTTCTAGATCCTTTATCTTCTCAAGAAGTTCTTTATTTTCAATTTGAACCGAAGAACACTGATAGATAATCTCAGTTCTCTCGTTCTCATTGAGCATTTCAGTTAGTTCAGATAGTTTAGTCTTTAACTCTTCAGATTCTTTAGAAATTGCATTGTACTTTACCTTTAAATTGTCAATTATGCATAAGCGACCAACATTTTCTATCCTAAGATTGTCAATGACCTCATGCTGAACGTCAACCTTGTCACTTAATTCGGAAACTAGATGTGACTTTTCTTTAATGGTTAGCTTATAAGAATCTAGTTGTTTACAGCAAACTACATTTGACCGTATAAGGCTTGATGAATAGGAGCACATACCTAACAAGATCCTTCAAATGTGGATGAATAAGACATTGTTACTTGAACAAAATGATCGTGAGACAATTCAAAATATGATCCAAAACTCAGACAGTATCCCATAATACCCAATTGTCCCCCTTCAGCGACTTAGCACGGGGGTTGCGCTAAGCAGAATCCGGGAATCAGGACCCAGATAAGTGAAGTCCGAATAGGAATCCGGGTTGTAGGAAAACCGGGTTATGAGAAATCCGGGTTATGAGAAATTCGGGTTATGAGAAATCCAGATGGGGTAAATCCGGGTGAGGTGCAAGAAAACCGGAAGACAAGTAAGAAACCAGGAATAGGTTTCGGATTAGGAAATCCGATACACTAGTCCGATAGAAACAACCCGGTATAAGCAATCCGGATTAGAGTAATTCGGTAGACTGGATCCGGATAAAACGTAGAAAAACTTACCCGGGATTGTCGAAGAACACGGTTTGGATAATGCTATCTGCGATGAACACAGATCTGGGTCTACTTTTTCTTTGAAGATTTTGGTTCCTGAGGATTGTGAAAACAAACAGAGACACAAAAAACACAAAAACCCAAATCGATTTTGACCTAAAAAACACTCTTTTGATGAAAAATACGCAAATTTTGATGAACACAGGCAAAACTCAAAAAATTCGATTTTTAACAAATACTGCTTCAAATGTTCGAATTAGATTATGAAACTTTGCTAGGCTCTATTTAACACTTAAAGAAACGGAATGGATCAATTAGAATTCAATAACTTTGCAAAAATCAAAAACTCAGAAACTCAATAATTTACCAGCGCCGTTTTTAGAAACTTGAATAACACAGTGAATACCTTCAATCAATCAGTTGTCTCTCTGCTCTGATACCACGTGTAGATCCCAGTTTAACAAGTAACAATGATTCATAAACAATAATCTTTATTGAATGAATGTAGAGAGCGCTTTACATATTAATGATAATCAATCTCTCTAACATCTAATGAGCCTCTCTAACCCTAAACTCTAGAAAATAACACTTTAAATACCAAGGGATTAATGCTTAAAGCCCAAACCCATTAAGTCACTAAAGCCTAATAAACAATATAAGGCTTTTACAATTATAAACGAATAAGCCTATTATTTTCTTTATATCACTTTCTATTTTATAGGACATTTATGGTCCTAACAGTCCCACAGTGTGTCGAGCCTTGTGGTGGATGAAGTCCTGGGGACGGACACTAAGGTCGACTGTCTCTTGAGGTGATGCTTGTCGAGGAATCGTAGGAACACTTGGACATATAGTCACGAAGTGTTATACGATTAACATTGTACGGGCAGTATACTTACGTGTTCCCTCCACCCTCAATGGATACAGATCTCCCCCGTTGTCGTCAAATATTATATTGAATGTTGTGATATGCATATTTTATTACTGTATGAGCCTTGTGCTAGTAATTGCAAGTATTGACTTTAATATTGGAACCCCTCCACGTATATTAAGGTTTGCTTGAATGATTACTCCCATGCTTGGGTATTTGGGCTTTATTTCTATTTACGCTTTGCGTGGGTTGTTGAGTCGGTCACATGCTTTCGGGAACATATTATATTTATATGGATTGTTTTCCATGTTTTATGGGCAGTGTATTATGCCTCATCTGTGATTGGATGTTTCGAATAATCAAGTTTTATTCAAGTCTACTTTATTTGGAAATTTCATATTCATTCATGTTTAAGTGAGTTTTGGATTTGAGTCTATTATTGAGAAATTCTTTATGTTGGAGATTTTGGCACGGGATTTGTGTGTGTTGGAAAATGGGTTGTTTGCATATTTAAATATAATCTTTTTTGGGGAAATCATGATTTGAGCTGTACTCCTTTCGTTTAACGACCTATTTTAATCATGATGAAAACTCTTGAACTCACTAGACGTTAGACCTAACCTTTTTATTTGTCGGCATGTGCAACAAGTTTCGGTTGGGAAATAGTTCTAGTGACACTGTGGAGAGTGGAGAGCTGGTTGTATGCTCAAGAAGTAAGTGACTTGGTGAAGTCTTCTGCATTTTGGGAATAACAACTTTGTATTGGGTTTAGTAACACCTGACCTTTTGTAGTCTTGGTGTATGACTTAGGCCATGGAACGTTGAAGTTATTATGTTTTTATTATTGAGGCATTTACAAGGATGGTTTGTAGAAGAGATTTTATCCTTATTTGATTATTCTATCGAAGTTTTTGTTTAGTTGTTCTTTTCAATTTCGAGGGTGTTACAAGCGACGTATCAGGGACGGAGTATATCAGCGAAGAATTACTGTTCGTCGCTAATCCGTCACTAATTAGTGACAAATTGTGTTCTTGGTCGTTCCGTTGCTGATCTGTCACTAATTAGTGACGGAATTTTCCATGACTAATTAATGACGTAATTTTCAATCACCGATTTTCGTCACTAATACCTCTTTTTCTAGTAGTGAAATTTCAAATATATAGTTTTCGGTAGCTAAAATTTTCATTTATCTAGATGTTAGAGCATCATGAGTGAGGTATTTGACATAGTTTTTGAGAAGGTTATTACAAAAACTTCTACTATGAACGTAAGTTCTTTGGGCTAACACAAAGCCACAACTTTCTAGCAAAACCCCAAATCCTTATATATACAAGAATCCAACTTCGGTTATTGTTCCATTATTGTTTTTGATCATTTTATTATGTTTAGTTTTAATAAATATAAAACACATAATTGTAAATTATATATATATTTAAACTAAATTAAAACGCGTGAATTAATGATTTGTAATGGAGAAATAAAAGTGGATGAGAAGAGTCGTTGTGTGGAGGAACCGGAAAGGGTCGAAAGAGAAATTAGTCAAAGTTATGGACTAATTACGAAATCTAAAACTTCAGGTTAGATTTTTGTCTATGGTTGAAAATTGCTTTGAATATTAACATGAGTCGGCTGAATGGGTTGAAAAATATCTCAGATTCTTTGTTTTGAAGTCGGTTAAGGGTGCAGAAGAGAAAGAAAAGTCTAATCTAGTTCATGGTAAGAAATCTGATTTTCCCCTTCAATCGATTGTTTAAGATAGATATTCATGAGCCAATCCCTCTTTTGAAATAGGTTATTGAACTGTTAGAAATGCAAATTTGGAATCAAAATTTCTATTTGAAGTTGAATTCTGTCTAGGTGAGTTCATTCACCCAAATAAATTGCTAAACATTTATATCATAAATGTTTGAATGATTTGAGTTCATAAATGCATTGTAAATTTTAGTTGCTTGTGTAAAAGGTTAAAATTGAATCAAGTGTGAATGAATTGAGAACTCGACGTACGTACAGTAAGTTTTCCGGAATTTGAAGAATTGTTTTCCGGTAAGTTTTCCGGAATTGATTTGTTTTCCGATAAATTCCGGAATTAATATGTTTTCCGGTAAGTTGTCCGGAATTATATGTTTTCCGGAATTGATTGGTTTTCCGATAATTTCCGGTAAATAATTAATTTTCCGGTAACAATTGAATTCTCCGGTAAATTGATTTTTCCGGATAAAGCATTTTCCGGTAAACACCGGATAGGTGGGATTTTCCGATACCAAATTGAGTTATGTAAATATTCATAAGGTATGGGACCCACCAACCACTATATAACTATTTTGGAAACCTCCATAATTTTAAAGACATTTTATATCTAGTTTAGTTTTGTTAAATAAATTTACAAGCCAATTCTCCTAAATGATTTAGATTTCGTTTTATGAGTTAAACATTTAATTAAATGTATCCTTTAAACAATGATTTTAGGATGGTAACATTGCAATAATTAAGAAAATACATGAAGGAAATTTTCTTGACTTGACACGTTATTTATCGCTAAACAGCTTAAATACATTAAGGTTACAAGAAAAGTTATTTACGTTTATTTGTGTATATATATGTGTTAATAAGTGTAATGGATCCATAGACACTAGTATTTGATAAACGTGGAATAGGCGTGGACTAATCGTAATTCCCGTTGGATTGAAATGAGGAATAGGCGTGGACTAATCGTAATTCCCATTTCGTATTGAGACGTGAAATCGTGGGATAGGCGTGGACTAATCGTAATTCCCGATTTCTATTGGAAGCTAAAAGATAGGCATGGCTTAATTGTAATCTCTACTTCCACACCAAGAAATAGGCATGGCTTAATTATAATTTCTTGGACATGAGCAATGATCTAGAATCCGTGGTGATTCGTAGTGGGCTCTTGAACACGATGTTATGACTTACTCAGTGTTTGTCATACTCATGTAATCGGGTATAATTCCCGTCATCGAAAGATGTTATGTGTACGGTAAGAAATATTGAGAACCGGTTAAATTATATACTTTGCTTATAAATTGGGTTTCAAGCTTACAATGTTTTAATTTGAAAACTGGATGTTCTCACTAGGCGTAAGCCTAATCTTTTCAAATTAAATTTTCTTACCAGGTACTAACTCAGGGAAGAATAAGCAGGGATGAGTGTGGAGAAGTTCCAGAGTTTTACTTTTGGGAGCTATGTTTGGAGAAGTTAGTAGAACATCGATTTTTGGAGATATTATAGACAACCAACATAATCTAATGTTATTGGTTATAATTTAGATTAGTTGGTTTTTATGATATGTCAGTTGTAATTAGACCTTGTCACTGATTCTCCGTTTATGAATGAAACGTTTGGAAGAATGTTGTAAGTTATTATGATAAATTTAAGGTTTAAATTTATTGTGAAATTTTGGGTGTTTCAGTTTGGTATCAGAGATGTAGTTTAAGTGAACTAGGTATGATCATGAGATACCTAGACTTAAGCTGAGATGAATTAAGTTATGATTTGTGAGATATGGGTAGAAGTACTAAGACGTGATAATCTTAGAGTCGACGAAAATACGTGAATTAAGAACTATGATGATGGTAACGAGGATTCTTATGTATAGTATGTTCATAATTTTAATTAGCTACTGTTATTATGAATATATTGTTACGTAAACATACTTGTTTTTAAATTGTTATGGTGATTAATGAATGTTAAAGTATGTTTCCTGTGTTCGAGTATGTATAGCCATTTCTTATGGTTATTCTTATGTGCTGCGGCAGATTACGATGGTGAATACACCAAACAGATCTTCTACTTCTTTAGAAGATAGAGTGGCAAACGAAGCTGCTGAGAGTCCACCAAGGCCACCTATCTTGGGACGAGGAGGAAGTCAAACACAACGAACAAATGTCGGTACTTCCAATCCTGTGACAACGAAATCTACGATGGAGTCCCGTATGATGGAAAACATGATGCGGATTATGAATACTGCATTGACTCAGCAACAGGAGATGTTCATGAAATTGTTGAATGATAGAAGCGCCGAGTCACAAAGACCGGAGTCGGGTACCGGTACTGTAAACCCTCCTGTGAATCCGATGAAAAACGTAAATAGAAGGATGGAGAAAGTTTGTTCATACTAGACGTTTTGAGTTGCAAGCCACCGTAATTTGCTGGTTCTGATAATCCAAATGCATGTGTGAACTGGATTAGAGATATGGAGCAGGCATTTAGAGCTTGTGAGTGTGACAAAGAGTCAAAGGTTAGATTTGGATCCCAAATGTTACGCGGAAATGCCTTGACTTTGTGGAACATTGTGACATCAACGATGACGGCTCCAGTTTTAGCATCTATGACATGGGAGTTGTTTAAACAGAAGATTCTAGAAGAGTATTGCAATGAGAACGAAATGGATCGGATCGAAGAAGAATTCCGAACGCTTAAGAAAGGAAACTTATCAGTAAGTGAGTATACTCGAATCTTCTTGGAGAAGTTGAATTTAGTGGGACACGTGGTTCCAACTGAAAAAGAAAAGATTAAAACTTGAAGGGTTTGCCGGCGGACATGATGTCCATAATTCGGAATTCTAAAGCCTTGACACTAAGGGAAATGATCGAGGAAGCTAAGATAATCGAGGAAGTTTATGCCAGAGATAAGGATGAAAAGACACAAGTGGGGGAGAAACGAAAATGGGAAGGTCAATCGGAATCTTCTCATAAATCCAAACCGTTTGGCAAGAATATTCGTTTTGAACCTCGACGAGAACCGAACTGGTGCCAGAAATGCAGAAACAAACATTTTGGTCTGTGTCTTGTGACCATACCGGAATGTTACAAGTGTGGTAAAAGTGGGCATACTTTGAGTAACTGTCCTATCCAAGGACCGACATGTTTCGAATGTAAACAACTTGGTCACTACCGAAGGGACTATCTGAAATTGAAGAAGAGTGGGAATCAAGATAGGAAGCCGAATACTCCAAAGCCAACGGGTAGGGCGTTTCATATGACGACTGATGAAGCAAAAGAATCGAGGGATGTGGTTTCTGGTACATTCCTTATTAACTTAATACCTGCACGTGTATTATTTGATTGTGGTGCCAACCTGTCTTTTATATCGAAATTATTTTACCAAAAGTTAGCTATGCCTGTCACTACCTTAGAAGATGCCTTAATAGCTGAAATAGCTAACGGGGGTCAAGTCTTAGTTCGAGAAAGACCCGAGGGTTGCATAATTATGATAAAAGGAGTGAAATTTCCAATTGATCTGATTTTAATGGAGATTGGGGGGGGGGGGGGGGGGGGTATAGTCATTGGTATGGATTGGTTGACGATCAATCAAGAAGAAATCCTTTGTGCCAAGAAATTAATACGGATCCCTATGCTCGAAAACGAAGCTGTATTCATCTATGGGGAAAAGAGAAAAGGGGAAATTCCATTGATTTCTATTGCCAAAGCACGTAAGTGTCTGGTAAAAGGATGTTCATCCTATCTAGCATATGTTCTATATGCTAAAGCAGAAAAGAAGCGAGTGGAAGACATAAGGGTGGTACGTGAATTTCCAGATGTGTTCCCTGATGATCTTCCAGACTTACTGCCAGAACGACAGTTAGAGTTCCGAATTGATCTTGTTCCCGGAGCGGCACCGATAGCACGTGCACTGTACCGTTTAGCACCGGCTGAAAGGAAAGAGATAATATCTCAACTACAAGAACTGCTCGAAAAGGGATTTGTTAGGCCAAGTTCTTCACCTTGGGGAGCTCCAGTGTTATTTGTTAAGAAAAAGGATGGCACTATGAGAATGTGCATCGATTATAAGGAGTTGAATAAGGTGACCATTAAGAATAAGTATCCGCTTCCAAGGATTGATGACTTAGGGGGTGTTTGGGAGTGCTTATATTTTTGATTTATTTGCTTATAGCTTCTCCCCACCGCAAATAAACAGTTTGGAGTGTTTGGATAGAAAAAATCAAAAGTGCTTATTTGCTTCTCCTCACCACAAATAAGTTGTTTTTGATAAGTCAATCCATACCTACTTATTTACTTCTCCTTATTTCCTTATCTATCCAAATTACCTTTTTACCCTCAATTTTTAACAAACACTTTTTAAAAACTGCTTTTCCTCACCACATAAGCAAATAAGCATAAGTTAAAAATATAAGCACTCCCAAACACCCCCTTACTCGATCAACTCCAAGGTGCAGGATGCTTCTCTAAGATTGATTTGAGGTCGGGGTATCACCAAGTAAGGGTAAGAGATGAAGATATACCCAAGACGACGTTCAGAACAAGGTATGTGCATTATGAATTTCTTGTGATGCCTTTTGGTTTGACAAACGCTCCTGCGGTATTCATGGATTTGATGAATAGGGTGCGTCGACCATTCTTAGACAAGTCAGTCATCGTTTTTATTGATGACATACTTGTTTATTCAAAGAATGAAGCCGATCACGAATGTCACCTTCGTGAAGTATTACATGTTTTGAGAAAGGAGAAATTGTACGCGAAATTCTCTAAATGTGAATTTTGGTTAAAAGAGGTACAATTCCTCGGTCATGTGATTACTTCGGAAGGAGTTAAAGTGGATCCGGCAAAGATAAAAGCAATGACGAATTGGGAAACACCAAAGAACGTATCAGAGATACTGAGTTTCTTGGGTCTGGCAGGTTATTACCAGAGATTTATAAAAGATTTCCCAAAGATCGCTTCTGCCTTGACCATTCTGACTCGGAAGAATGTAAAGTTTGTATGGACTGAAAAGCAAGAGTCAGCCTTTAGAACATTACAAAAGAAGTTATGTGAAGCTCCTATTCTTGCACTACCGGAAGGAACAGAAGAATTAGCCGTTTATAGTGATGCGTCGAAAATGGGTTTAGGGTGTGTGTTGATGCATTGTGGCAAGGTGATTGCTTACGCATCAAGACAACTCAAGGAGCATGAAAAGAATTACCCTACCCATGATTTAGAACTGGCAGCAGTCGTATTTGCTTTGAAATTGTGGCGGCATTATCTATATGGGACTAAATGCACTATTTTAACTGATCATAAGAGTTTGAAGCATGTCTTTGATCAGAAAAGGTTAAACATGAGGCAACGGCGTTGGCTAGAGCTACTTAAGAATTACGATTGTGAATTGCATTACCATCCTGGTAAAGCAAATGTGGTGGCTGATGCCTTAAGTAGAAAGGAATACAGTGGATGCTTGAAAACGACTAACGCCAGGATTGATGTAACGTCGAGTCTGATTGAAAGAATCAAAGTTGCACAAGCGGAAGCGTTATTAGAAGAAAATCTGAAAGAAGAAGTCATGGTTAAGCAACGTCTCCAACTGACTGAAGATATTCGCAGAATAAAATTATTTCAAGGCCGTATTTTGGTGCCAAAGATTGAGGGAAACCGGGAGTTACTTCTTGAAGACGCCCATAAGTTTAAATATTCTAGACATCCTGGGAGTACTAAGATGTATAGAGATCTGAAACTACACAATTGATGGCCAGCTATGAAGTTAGATGTGGCACAATGTGTAGAGAAATGTGTGACATGTTCATTGGTAAAGGCTAAACATCAACGACCTTATGGGAGCCTACAATCTTTGGAGATTCCTGAATGGAAGTGGGATAAGATTACCATGGACTTTGTGACTAAGTTACCAAGGACGTTGAAGGGTAACGATACTATTTGGGTAATCGTAGATCGTTTAACCAAAAGTGCTCATTTCTTGGCAATGAAAAAAGCCTCGCCGATTGATAAGCTAGCCAAGTTATATATTGATGAAGTAGTGTCAAGACATGGTATACCCGTGTCTATAGTTTCTGACCGTGACAGCCAATTTACTTCAAGATTTTGGCAGTCACTACAAGAAGAATTAGGCACAAGAGTAAATTTGAGCACTGCCTATCATCCACAAACGGACGGGCAAAGTGAAAGAACCATTCAGACTTTGGAAGATATGTTCAGGTTCTGTGTGATTGATTTTGGAGGTAACTGGGATACGCATTTAGCTTTAGTGGAGTTTGCGTACAATAACAGTTACCATTTCAGTATCGGGAGAGCACCTTTTGAAGCCTTATATGGACAAAAATGTAGAACTCCAGTGTGTTGGTTGGAAGCTGGAGAAAAACAGTTTGCTGGTCCTGAAATTGTGCAACAAACGATGACAAAGTAAAGGAAATTCGGAAACATATGAAGGCGGCTCAAGATAGACAAAAGAGTTACGCCGATCCGAAAAGAAGGCCGAAAGAATTCCAAGTTGGGGAGCGTGTGATGCTTAAGGTATCCCCGTGGAAATGTGTGATAAGATTTGGAAAACGTGCAAAAGCTGAGTCCTCGTTTTCTAGGGCCATTTACTATAACTAAGAGAGTAGGACTTCAAGCATATTAGTTGGATCTTCCAACTGAATTGGAAGGAATCCATAATACCTTTCATGTCTGCTACCTTCGGAAATGCTTAGCCGAAGAAGAAAATGTTATACCACTTTCTGAAATAAAAGTGGATGAGAAAAGTCGTTGTGTGGAGGAACCGGAAGCAATTCTAGATAGAACGACTAAGAAGTTACGACATAAGGAAGTGATTATGGTGAAAGTACAATGGAAACATCACAGATGTGCTAATGTGACGTGGGAAGCTGAAGAGGATATGAAGAATAGATATCCTCATCTATTTACCTAACTTTGATTTCGGGGACGAAATCATTTTCAAGTTGGGGAGATTTGTAACACCTCGAATTCCATTATGTAATGTTTTGATAAAAAAGGGTCGAAAGAGAAATTAGTCAAAGTTATGGACTAATTACGAAATCTAAAACTTCAGGGTAGATTTTGTCTATGGTTGAAAATTGCTTTGAATATTAACATGAGTCGGCTGAATGGGTTGAAAAATATCTCAGATTCTTTGTTTTGAAGTCGGTTAAGGGTGCAGAAGAGAAAGAAAAGTCTAATCTAGTTTCTAGTAAGAAGTCTGATTTTCCCCTTCAATCGATTGTTTAAGATAGATGTTCATGAGCCAATCCCTCTTTTGAAATAGGTTATTGAACTGTTGGAAAGGCAAATTTGGAATCAAAATTTCTAATTGAAGCCGACTTCTGTCCAGGTGAGTTCATTCACCCAAATAAATTGCTAAACATTTATATCATAAATGTTTGAATGATTTGAGTTCATAAATGTATTGTAAATTTTAGTTGCTTGTGTAAAAGATTAAAATTGAATCAAGTGTGGATGAATTGAGAACTCGACGTACGTACAGTAAGTTTTCCGGAATTTGAATTGTTTTTCGGTAAGTTTTCCGGAATTGAATTGCTTTCCGGTAAGTTTTCCAGAATTGATTTGTTTTCCGGTAAATTCCGGAATTAATATGTTTTCCGGTAAGTTGTCCGGAATTATATGTTTTCCGGAATTGATTGGTTTTCCGATAATTTCCGGTAAATAATTAATTTTCCGGTAAGAAATGAATTCTCCGGTAAATTGATTTTTCCGGATAAAGCATTTTCCGTTAAACACCGCATAGGTGGGATTTTCCGATACCAAATTGAGTTATGTAAATATTTATAAGGTATGGAACCCACCAACCACTATATATCTATTTTGGAAACCTCCATAATTTTAAAGACATTTTATATCTAGTTTAGTTTTGTTAAACAAATGTACAAGCCAATTCTCCTAAATGATTATAACTCAGATTTAGTTTTATGAGTTAAACATTTAAATTAAATGTATCCTTTAAACAATGATTTTAGGATGGTAACTTTGCAATAATTAAGAAAATACATGAAGGAAAATTTCTTGACTTGACACGTTATTTATCGCTAAACTGCTTAAATACATTAAGGTTACAAGAAAAGTTAATTACGTTTATTTGTGTATATATGTGTTAATAAGTGTAATGGATCCATAGACACTAGTATTTGATAAACGTGGAATAGGCGTGGACTAATCGTAATTCCCGTTGGATTGAAATGAGGAATAGGCGTGGACTAATCGTAATTCCCATTTCGTATTGAGACGTGAAATCGTGTGATAGGCGTGGACTAATCGTAATTCCCGATTTCTATTGGAAGCTAAAAGATAGGCATGACTTATTTGTAATCTCTACTTCCACACCAAGAAATAAGCATGGCTTAATTGTAATTTCTTGGACATGAGCAATGATCTAGAACCCGTGGTGATTCGTAGTGGGCTCTTGAACATGATGTTATGACTTACTCAATGTTTGTCATACTCATGGAATCGGGTATAATTCCCGTCATCGAAAGATGTTATGTGTACGGTAAGAAATATTGAGAACCGGTTAAATTATATACTTTGCTTATAATTAGGTTTTCAAGCTTACAATGTTTTAATTTGAAAACTGGATATTCTCACTAGGCGTAAGCCTAATCTTTTCAAATTAAATTTTCTTACCAGGTACTAGCTCAGGGAAGAATAAGCAGAGATGAGCGTGGAGAAGTTCTAGAGTTTTACTTTTGGGAGCTATGTTTGGAGAAGTTAGTAGAACATCGATTTTTGGAGATATTATAGACAACCCGCATAATCTAATGTTATTGGTTATAATTTAGATTAGTTGGTTGTTTATGATATGTCAGTTGTAATTAGACCTTGTCACTGATTCTCCGTTTATGAATGAAACGTTTGGAAGAATGTTGTAAGTTATTATGATAAATTCAAGGTTTAAATTTATTGTGAAATTTTGGGTGTTTCATGAAATAAATCATAAATTTCATAAAATATGCTATTTCACCTATTAAAATTAGGGTTGTAAACGAATCGAACGTTCAACGAACCGTTTGTGAATCGTCCGGCGGGAAGTTCGTTTATGTTCGTTTATTTAATAAATGAACGAACACGAACAAGTTTTTTTTGTTCGTTTAGTTAAACGGACGAATATGAACAAAGGTCCCGTTCGTTCATTTATGTTCGTTTATATTTGTTCGTTTACGTTCGTTAGTGTTCGTTAATGGTCATTTACATATAATAATCATAAGGTAATACTTGCATTTTTCAAAAAATGGATAAAGGAAATAATGAATATGAACTGATGTTGTGTGTGTTGGCGGAAAGAGCAGAGCAAGGAAGATATGATGTATGCGAAAGAAAAGATAATTCTAATTAACCAGGAAGGGAAGGGGCCTTAAATAGGCAACAGAAAGATAACTCCTATTCTAAACAGAACTCCTATAATTTCAAAATAAAGATAAACACTAGACTAAATAAGATAAGGACTAATAATAGGATAAAGACTTCATCTTAACAATAGAGACCTATTTTGAATCAATCTTCAACACCCTCCCTTGATTCAAAACTGGTAATGAACAGGCGGTTCCTCATTTCCACAAACTTCGCTGGCGGGAGAGCTTTAGTGAGTATATCGGCTAACTGATTGCTGGTCTTGCAAACTTCCATACTGATTTCTTCCTTCGTAACCAGTTCTCGAATAAAGTGGTGTTTGATTTCAATGTGTTTTGTTCTACCGTGCATAACCGGATTTTTTGTTAATGCCACTGCAGACACATTGTCACAGAAAATTGGAGTGGCTTGAGTTTGCTCTTGATTCAGATCCACAAGGAGTCTCCTTAACCAGATGGCTTGGCACGCAGCAGCTGTAGCTGCTATGTATTCAGCCTCGGTGGATGATAAGGCCACGGTCGCTTGTTTCTTCGAGCTCCAAGTGATGGCTCCGGATCCTAACATAAAAATGCTTCCGCTGGTACTTTTTCTGTCATCATGAGAGCCTGCCCAATCGCTATCTGTGTTTCCAGTTAAGATGAACTTCTCATTTTTCTTATACCATATCCCTAGATCTTTGGTGCCAGCTACATATCTGAGAACCCTTTTTGCTGCTCCAAAGTGTTGTTTGGTTGGACTGTGCATGAATCTTGAAAGGAGACCAACAGCAAACGACAGATCTGGTCTTGTATGAGTGAGATAAATGAGTTTACCTACCAGGCTTCTGTACTTCCCTGCTTCTGCCATTCCAGTGCCATCTTCAGCTATTAAGTTTTCATTCACATTCATTGGCGTTGATGTAGAGTTGCAGCTCAACATGCCAAATTGCTTTAGGAGATCACTGGCATATTTTTGTTGGGACAGGAATATGCCATTTGTGGTTTGCCTTACTTCTAAACCAAGGAAGTAGTTAAGTTTTCCCATGTCGGTCATCTCGAACATGTCTGTCATGTCTTTCCTGAATTATTCGATAAGCAATGCAGAAGACCCTGTATAGATCATATCATCTACATATAAGCAAACCAACATAACATCAGCTATACCTTGTCTCTTTATGTATAGAGTAGGCTCGTTTAGACTCCGTGAAAACCCCTTTTTGTGGAAGAACTCATCGATCTTGCTGTACCAGGCTCTAGGAGCCTGTTTTAGACCATACAGGGCTTTTTTCAACTTGTAAACCATGTTTTCTTTCCCTTCAATGATGAAGCCTTTTGGTTGTTATACGTAGACTTCCTCTTTCAAATCGCCATTGAGGAAGGCAGACTTGACGTCAAACTGAAACAACGTCCATTGCAGTTGTGCAGCGAGTGCAAGAATCATTCTTACCGTTTCAAAACGAGCCACCGGAGAGAAGGTTTCCTCAAAATCAACTCCATGTTCCTGTGCGTATCCGCGAGCCACTAATCTGGCTTTATGCTTCTGGATGCTCCCATCAGAGTGGTATTTAGTCTTAAATATCCACTTTAGACTAATTGCTTTCTTGTCTCTTGGAAGATCAGTGAGTTCCCATGTTCCATTTCTTTCTATGGCATTGAGTTCTTCATTCATGGCTGTCCTCCAGACTTCACTTTCCATGGCTGTCTCCACTTGTGTTGGGTCTGCTGCAAACATAGCAAATGAGCATTCGTCTTCTGCTTCGATTGAAAATTTTTTCTTGGGAATCTGGCCGCGTTGACTTCTGCGCAGTTGAGGAGTTTCGGGCTCACTTTCGGGTGAGCTTGGTTGAGAGGGTTGTGATTCAGTGCTGCCGCTTGTTGCATCATGTGGTATGTTACTTGATGAATCATCTTTTTCTTCACTTGTTGTTTCTTCCTGATCTTCATCAAGGCTTGTATCAGGAATTGAGCAATGACTTGTGTTGGCTTCCTCAAATTTTAGTTGTTCGTCAAATTGCACATCTCTGCTCACTACAATTTTTCTTGACTCTGGATCATATAACCTGTATGCTTTGGAATTGGAGCAGTAGCCTACAAACACATACCTTTTTGTTTTCGATTCAAATTTATGTCTATGAGTTGTAACTAACGCATAGCATAAGGAACCAAAAATTCGAAGGTGATTAACTGATGGTTTAAAGTCATGCCAAGCCTCAAACGGCGTCTTGTTCCACACGGCTTTTGTAGGAGAGAGGTTGATCAAGTAGATTGCAGTTGCAGTCGCTTCTGCCCAGAAAGTATCAGCCATATCTTTTGCTTTTATCATTGATCTTGCCATTTCAACAATCGTTCTGTTCTTACGTTCAGCTATACCATTTTGTTCTGGGGTATAGGGAGCTGTGAGATCTCTCTTAATTCCTTCTTCTTCGCAAAACTTGTTGAATTCCGAAGAACAAAATTCTCCCCCTCTATCAGTTCTCAAAATCTTTATTTTTTCATTGCTTTGATTTTCTACCAAAGCTTTGAATTTTTTGAAACACTCGAATGTTTCAGACTTGTGAGTAAGGAAGTACACCCAACTCATTCTTGAGAAATCATCGATGAAAAGCAAGAAATACTTACTGCCGGCTAGTGATTCAGTCTTCATTGGTCCACACACATCTGCATACACTAGCCCCAACTTCCTTTCTGCTCTTTGAGACTGGCCGACGGGGAATGATCTTCTGGTTTGCTTTCCCATAGCACACCCTCTGCATATGTGCTCCAAGTCTTTTATTGCAGGTAAGCCTTTTACCATATTTTTGGTTGCAAGTAATTGCAGTCCTTTAATGTTCAGATGTCCGTACCGTAGGTGCCATACTTCAGACTCACTTACTTGGCTGCTTATGAGTCCATAATCCTCTTTACAAGAGAAGTTTACAGGAAACATCTTGTTTTCTGTCATATTAGCCTTCAAGAGTATCTCGCCCGAATTGTTTTTTCTCAACAATACATGTATAGTCATCAAATACGACACGATAACCAGATTCTAGGAGTTGTCCCACGCTTATTAAGTTATGAGCCAGACCTGGTGCATAACTCACATTCTTGATCAACTTTTCTCTTCCATCGATTTTTACAACAACTTCTCCCTTTCCTTTGATCTGTATTTGCTTATCATCTCCTAATCTGACTTGAGATTTTTGTGATTGATCCAGCCTTTGAAACTTTGCCTCATCTCCGGTTAGATGGACTGAACACCCACTGTCAATATACCAAATATTTTTATGTGCACTTTGAGATATTTCACGGGTCATGAACAAGTAATCTTCTGCTTCCTCTTGAATGTAGTGTGCTTCTTTATCTTTGTTCCAACAGTCTTCAGACTTGTGTCCAAACTTGTGGCACTTGATTGTACTTGTTCTACCACGACCTCGTCCTCTGAAATATCCTCGGCCTCTGCCTCTGTTATATGAGAACCTAGTTTGTTCTCCTTGTACTTGGAATGCTTGATCTTCCTCCTTTGCAGTGTTTCGGTTGATCCTTACTTCATACGTTTGTAACGACCCCATGAGCTCATCTACTGAATAGGAGGTTAGGTCTTTAGACTCTTCAATGGCTGCAACTACGTGGTCAAATTTGGAAGTCAGGCTCCTCAAAATCTTTCCAACGACAGTTTTATCGGCAATGTTATCGCCGTATGTCCTCATTTGGCTTACAGTAGAAGAGATTCTTGCAAGATACTCTTGTACCGTCTCGTTGTTTTTCATACTTACAGATTCAAAATCTCTTCTGAGAAATTGTAATTTCACACTGATTACTCTTGCAGACCCTTGGTACTCGGTTTTGAGGATACTCCATGCTTCATGCGCTGAGGTGGCTGTTGCAATCCTTGAGAATATGCTTTCATCTACAGCCTGTTGGATGAGAAACAACGCTTTTGCATCCTTCTTCAGAAGTTCCTTCTTTTCCGTCTCATCTTGATCTGCTTCGACCACGCCATGATCAACTAGCTCCCACAGTTCTTGCGATTTGAAGAGGGTCATCATCTTGACACTCCAGAACTCATAGGACTGTCATTTGAAGACCGGAATGTGAGGTTGAGAGATACCTACTGCTGAGTTGTTGGATGCCATCTTTCTGCTCAGAAAATACGAACACAGAACCCTTGTTACAACCTGGCTCTGATACCACAATGTTGGCGGAAAGAGCAGAGCAAGGAAGATATGATGTATGCGAAAGAAAAGATAATTCTAATTAACCAGGAAGGGAAGGGGCCTTAAATAGGCAACAGAAAGATAACTCCTATTCTAAACAGAACTCCTATAATTTCAAAATAAAGATAAACACTAGACTAAATAAGATAAGGACTAATAATAGGCTAAAGACTTCATCTTAACAATAGAGACCTATTTTGAATCAATCTTCAACAGTGTGTGGGTAGAATTATTTATATATTGATTGCCTCCTTTAATTTTCATTGAAGTTCCGATGTGGGATAATGTGTGCATTATGTTAGAAACTGAAACTCTCAATTTTGCTTAAGGTTTCATCCCACATCGGTGGGATAAACCATCTAAAAGCCTTGGCATCAAGTATAAATATGCCTCCTCCCTTCTTCTACTCTCCCATTCCATGTGTGGCTTAGCCCTTTGGCTTGAGCTTGTTAGTTTGAGTCTAGTAAAAAATTTAACTGGAGTACCTATGAAAGTGGGTGCACCATTAGTTAGCCCTTTCCCTTGAGCCCTTGGGCTTAAGTCTAAGTAAAATTTTTATGCAGCACCCTATGAAAGTCGGTGCACTGTTTGTTTGTTCAAGTATGTTCGTTTAGGTTCGTTCGTTTAACATTTAAACGAACGACCATAAACAAACACGAACAAACCTATTTTTTAAACGAACGAACACGAACACCAAACGAACAAACCTATTTTTTAAACGAACGAACACGAACATCAAAATGTTTGTTCGCTTATTGTTCGTGTTCGTTCGTTTGTTCGGTTAAGCTAAACAAACGAACATGAACCCTTGTTCGGGTTCGTTTGGTTCGTTTACGGCCCTAATTAAAATCCACACACAATGTTCATGTATATTTTAATTCACCACGTGAAATCAAACTTTCCAAACCCATTCACCTCCTGAATTGCTTCACATCATTCATGATTCAAATTTCAAAGTTAATTACAAATATTTTTGTTACAAGAATATTGCCAAGTTGATTTTAAATCTGACATCATAACCCTCTTCTGTGAGCCCTAATTTCTAGAACAACTTTCGACGATTAAACAGGAAGCTTCCACAATACTCCAAGAACGAGTCAAAGTAGAAAGCGTCGTACGTCGCCTGAGCATACTCACTGTATTTTATTATCTCTCTACGAACTGTCAGACGCAATGGATTTAGATGGTTCTCCTAATCGGAACTGCCATGGATGTCTCACCAAATTCTCGATATGTCTTCCTTCGTCGACATCGTCGACGTCTTTAGCTTCTTCTCCGCCTGAGCAACAGCGTCCGATTCATCACATTGGACAAAATTTCTCAACGACGACTTCTCGATGTACAGATTCAAAAGGTTCGAGATGGATTTCGCTAGGCGCATTGACTTATTTGGCCTTTTATTACCTTCGTTAATCAAAACATCATTGAAATAAGCAGTCACATGGCGGTGGCTTTGGTTTTTGTTGGCGGACGAGAACCGTTGGTAAAGGTGGTTGACAAATTCACGGTGGCGGCAACCACGTGAACCAGTTGGCAACAAATCTGAAAAGTTGATGTTAAATCGCCTCTCTTACTTTTAGTACCCAATATGCCCCTTCTCTTTTAACTTCAATACATAATAAATCATAAACTTCTAATTTATTTCAAAGTTGCATTGTCTTTAATGTCCATTTAAAATCAATTAATGGCTTAAATCGGTTTTTACGGTTCTCAACCTATTTTTTGTTCTCATTTGATTACCGTCCTATATATATATGAGATGAGATCGAGAGAGAACCTTAAAAAATAAAAGAACCGAAGAACTCACATGAACTGTTAGATTAGGATGATCCAACGGATGAAATCAGAATGGTGGTTATAACCACTTTATTCAAAATATAAAAACATTTCCTCCTAATTTTTAAAATCTAAAATCAACGAAAACAACAAAAATTGGAGCGAAACAAATTACACCAAAAAAATGATTACGTTATTATCTTTAATTTGACATTCATTTTGATATACTTTTTCATCCGTTTTGTATTGGTTCTCCGGTTCTTTTATTTTTAAAGGTTCTTCCTTGATCTTTTCTCTCATATATATATATATATATATATATATATATATATATATGTAACACCCTGAAACTCACAATGAATTTAAACCTTACATTTATCAGAGTTTCACCATCACAGTTTCATACTTACAAAATTTTATTATAACAACCAATTAATATAATCCCGGATCGACATACTTTTCCAAAAGCATAACTCTGGCACTCCTCGACACTCATCCTTTTGAATCCCTTCTCGTGCTAGCACCCGGTAAGAAAAATTTAATTTGAAAAGATTAGGCTTACGCCAAGTGAGAACATCAAATTTTCAAATTAATATATTTATAAGCTTTGAAAATCAAAACTGTAAACAAAGCGTATAAAGTAACCTGATCCCAACTTTCTTACCGAACCCCTAACATTTTTCAATCACGGGAATCATACCTGATTCCATGAGTATGACAACACTAAATATGTCATAGTATCATATTCGCGAGCGCCACTACGAATCACCACGGATTCTAGTTTATAGATCATGTCCAAGAACTTACAATTAATCGTCATGCCTTTTTTTTGGAATGGAAGCAAAATAGCAATTTAAATATTGCCTATTTCTAATCCACCGAAAGCAAACGGAGACAAAAATTATATTTTGTCTATTTCACGTTTCCACGTCTCAATTATACTTTGCCTATTCCCTACAGTCAATACGAATAGCAATTATACTTTGCCTATTCCATTATTTCAACATGAATAACAATTCTACTTTGCCTATTCAATCATTTCAACATGAATAGCAATTCTACCTTGCCTATTCAATCATTTCAACATGAATAGCAATTCTACTTTGCCTATTCAATCATTTCAACATGAATAACAATTCTACTTTGCTTATTCAATCATTTCAACATGAATAGCAATTTTACTTTTCCTATTCAATCATTTCAACATGAATAGCAATTCTACTTTGCCTATTCAATCATTTCAACATGAATAACATTTCTACTTTGCCTATTCAATCATATTCTCAAAGCTAAGAATCCCAAATAATCTATCATACCCTTATTCTCATTTTTACATCTTCGGCGACTTAGCACGGGGGTTCCACTACCCGGTTAGCGGATGGGGTCAAGGGGCAACGCCCGTGCGGGGTCTGGAGGCAGCGCTCCTAGATTTTTTTTAGAAAAGCTTAACCAGATAACACATCCATAAATCAATCCGAAAATCATATCCGGAAAGTCCCTTATCCGGAACCCAAATCCGAAACTATCCGGAAAACTCATAAATACCCGGAATATCAGAAGTATCCGGACATCAGAAGTGACCGGACATCAGAGGTTTCCTGTCATAACCAGGTATTTTTATCTAAATTAAAATCGAAATTTTATAAATCTTTATTATAGTATTTGAGGAATTAGAAGTTAAAGGGGTAAGTTTTGCCAAATAAGAAGAGTTAGGGTTTATTTAGTATTTTTGAAAATATCTCATTGCCATCACCGCCTTATTCACTTCTGTTTGAGGAGGTGTCCTCTTCTTAGACTTAATTAACAATTTAGAAGTAAAAGTGTGTATGTGTGAGTTATTTTCGGCAGAGAGAGAGAGAGAAAGGAATTTAAGGAGAAACTAGAAGAAGTGAAAGCTACTGATTTGCTGCTGGGTTTTGTTACATCGACTGAAGAATCAAAGGTAAGAATCTATACAAATTTCCCTCTTTTATGAGAATTAGGTTTCTTTTGAACTTTGAAGTGGGTTTAGGTAATTTTAGATGAATTGGTGAATTTTAGTTACAATTTAGGATGTTAAATGGAGTTTAGAACGATTCTGTGCAATCTGGGTAAAAGTTGGATTTCCTGAAAATGAACTGAACTTTTCTGAAAAAGACGATGAACAGTGTTCTTGCGAAAAGTAGGAATTCGCAAGCCTTGGTTGCGAAAAGTTCACTTTTCGCAAGCAGCTAAAGCGCATAGTTAAGTTTTCGTATCTGTTGGTTACGAAAAGTAGGGAACTCGCAACCGTGGTTTGCGAGAAGTGAGGTTTTCGCATCTGTTGGTTGCGAAAAGTAGGGAACTCGCAACCGTGGTTTGCGAGAAGTGAGGTTTTCGCATCTGTTGGTTGCGAAAAGTGAGGAACTCGCAACTGTAGGTTGCGAAAAGTAAACTTTTCGTAATAGTGGGTTGCGAAAAGTTGGGTTTTCCTGTTTATGTGTTAAAGAGTATGTATACTTTAATTTGTTTCTGATACTAAGGATCTGGGTTAAAAGATAATCTAATTTGAGGAAAGTTTGAAGGACCTTGCTTAAAAGATCAGGTGAGTTCTATTTTAAAGAGTATTTTACTGGAATACAATATGTGATTAATGAATTGTGATAAGTGTATGAATATGTCATACGTGAGTGATTATAATGGGATATTATAATTACGTGAGTATTATATGAAAATATAATACGTGGCCGGGCTTTGGACCGGTGTGATAAATTGGCTCGCAACCAATTGATTTGGCCATTGGTGGAGGGATAAGGTGGAATGAGACAGGTATGATGAATAATTGTTAATTGGTATTATCTTACGTGTGTGGTATTTGTATTTATATAAATAGTGTTTTATATAAATGAGTTTTGAATGAATTACAAATGTCAGGGATTTACTCACTAGACCCTTAGGTCTAACCCTCATTTTCTGTTTTAAAAATTATGTATTCCAGGTGGTGATTCCAGTAAGAACAAGTAATTAGAATACTTGTTGGCTAGCTTTGGAGAAGATTATCATCATGATGCTACGGATGCTTTTGTAGTTATAATTTTGTTATCACTATGTAATTCAAAGTGGATCAAGTTGTAATGAATTTTTATGTTCAGACTTTAGATGGGACCAAATGTGAATGATGAAGTAATTTGTTGTAAATATGTTATGGAATGTATGTTATATGTATGTTTCGTTTTGCGGGATGTTACAGATGGTATCAGAGCCCTAGTTTAAGGGATTTAGGTATTAGTATCTGTACCTAGACTTAAACTGCATGTGAAGTAGGATGTCCCTATTATTTTTAGAACCTGGGGATGCTAAGTATAAAAGGTGGAAGGAACATCATGTAAGGTAATTTCAAATTACACCAGGCCAGTGTAATTATGATTTTACAGGTGCATGTTTGAACTGGAATACCTTGTTATATAGGGTATGTGCTTATGTGTATATTAACTTTGTTTGAATCTACAGAATGGCAAGTGGCACTAGACAAAGGAATCAAAGAGGAGGAAGGAATTCGGGTGGAGGGAATCCACCAATAGGAACATGGGGAAGAGGAGGAGATCGTGGTAGAGGCAGTACCGGAAGGGGAACTGGGGGCCGAACTGGAGGAAGAACACAACCACAGGGCACAGAGTTTGTTACACGGGACGATTTGATGGCAGAAATGGGAAGGTTACAAGATAACATACAAGCTATGTTTGAACATAATCGCCACAATGAAACTGAAAGATCAAATCCGGAACACGAAGTTGAAATACCACTTACCTCTACTATCTTACCGATGATGAAAAGGTGTGACTATAAAATGTTTCTTAGTTGTAAGCCCCCTACATACTCAGGAGACCGAGATCCAGTAAAGGCGATGAGGTGGCTGAAAGAAATAGAGGCCATCTTCAAGACGTGTAAGTGTGCTGAAGAAGACAAAGTGCTTTATGGAGCTGCGATGCTGAAAGGGGATGCTCTGTATTGGTGGGAGGCTCATATAGAATCAAGAGGAACGGATGTTTACACTACTTTTGCATGGGAGGAATTTGTGTTAGCTTTCACAACGCACTTCTGCCCACAAGCTGTTGTCAGACAGTTAGAAGAAGAATTCATGAATCTACAACAAGGAAATCTGTCGGTTAGAGATTATACTGCACGATTTTTGGAGAAGTCTCGTTTTGCAGGATATTATGTTGCTACAGAAAAGATGAAAATGGAGAGGTTTATTTATGGGTTAAATTCAGAAGTTCGAAGATTGGTGACTGCAACAAGGCCAGATACTTTTACAGCTGCGGTGGATGCTGCCGAGAATGTGGAAAGAGATAATAAAAGGGATGCCGGTGATAAGAGCTTGGGGAAAAGGAAATGGGAAGGACCGCCACAGGATCCAAAGAGGTCTAGATTCCAGAGGTTTGATAACCGTCCGTCGTTCCGACCAGCGGAAAGACCATGTCCGAGATGTAATCGCTACCATCAGGGAAATTGTCAAGTGGAATCGGGGGTTTGTTTTAAGTGTGGGAAAACCGGTCATGTTGTTAAAGATTGTCGATCAACGCGGTTTTGCTTTTTGTGCAACTCTCCGGATCACCTCCAATCTGATTGTCCGCGAGGTAGAATACAATAAGGGGGTACATCCGGGAAGCCAGCCATTACTAGACCAGTGGTTCCAAGAATAGAACCGCCCAGAACGAGGGGTCGTACATTTCAAATGACAGCGAAAGAGGCGGAGGAAACTCCAGATGTGGTCACAGGTACATTTTTCATAAACTCCACGCGTGCTAAAGTGTTATTTGATTCTGGTGCAAACCGATCTTTTGTGTCTCCATCTTTTGCTGCTCACATGCATTTAGAGCCTAAAATGTTAAAACATGCCTTATTAGTAGATACTGCAAATGATAAGCAAGTGGAAGTTAAAGAGATTTATGATTGCTGTATGATAGACATAGAGGGGTGTGGAGTACCGATACAACTGTTCCCAATAGCCTTGATTGAATTTGATGTGGTAGTAGGAATGGATTGGCTAGCTGAGAATCAGGCCAACATAGTTTGTGATAAGAAAATAATCCATGTCGTTTTACCCGATAAGAGATCAGTAGTAATTTATGGAGATCGAAAGAATCATCAGTCCAGTCTTATATCTATGGTAAAAGCCCGTAAATGTGTTAATAAGGGTTGCTCTAGCTATCTAGCCTATGTGATAGATAGTAGGCCTGAAAAGTGTAAGCTGGAAGATATTTCCATTGTTAGTGAATACCCAAAGGTTTTTCCTGAAGACTTGAATAGTCTTCCTCCTGTTAGGCAAGTAGAATTTGGAATAGACCTGGTACCTGGAGCCGATCCCATCGCTCGTGCGCCGTACAGATTAGCACCACCAGAAATGAAAGAAATGATGTCACAGCTTCAAGATTTATCTGATAAGGGTTTCATCAGACCCAGCTCATCGCCATGGGGTGCACCAGTTTTATTTGTGAAGAAGAAAGACGGTTCAATGAGAATGTGTATCGATTATCGGGAGTTGAACAAGCGCACGATCAAGAACAAGTATCCACTTCCAAGAATTGATGATCTTTTCGATCAATTAGTTGGAGCTTGTTACTTCTCCAAGATTGATCTCAGATCAGGCTACCATCAGTTGAAGGTTAAGGAAGAGGATGTTTTAAAGACTGCATTTCGCACAAGATACGGCCACTACGAATTTTTGGTAATGCCTTTCGGATTGACGAACGCTCCAGCCGCTTTCATGGATCTAATGAATCGGGTATGTAAGCCTTATCTCGATAAATTTGTCATTGTGTTTATCGATGATATACTTATTTATTCCCGATCCAAAGAGGATCATGCGAAACATCTTCGTTTGATTTTGGAGTTGTTGAAGAAAGAAAACTTGTACGCTAAGTTCTCTAAATGTGAATTTTGGTTGCGGGAAATTCAGTTTTTGGGGCATGTAGTTTCAGAAAAGGGTATACAAGTTGATCCAGCAAAAGTGGAAGCAATTGAAAATTGGGAACCGCCGAAGACGGCAACCGAAGTACGTAGTTTTCTGGGTTTAGCTGGATATTACCGGAAATTTATAAAAGACTTTTCTCGAATCACGACACCATTAACCAAGCCGACTCGGAAGAATTTAAAGTTTGAATGGAAGGCAGAACAGGACGAGGCATTCAGAATATTGAAGGAGAAACTCTGCAGCGCGCCGATATTAGCATTGCCAGAAGGTTCAGTTGATTTTGTGGTCTACAGTGATGCTTCTAAGCTGGGTTTGGGTTGTGTACTTATGCAACGTGGAAAGGTGATTTTTTATGCTTCTCGTCAACTGAAGGATCATGAAAGACAATATCCTACTCATGATATGGAACTAGCAGCAGTTGTTTTTGCCTTGAAGATTTGGAGACATTATCTTTATGGTTCTAAATGTCAAATTTTCACTGACCATAAGAGTCTCCAACATCTTTTTGATCAGAAGGAACTGAATATGAGGCAAAGAAGGTGGTTGGAATTGGTAAATGATTATGATTGTGAAATCCTTTATCACCCCGGGAAGGCGAACGTGGTGGCAGATGCGCTAAGTCGTCAAGAAAGGAGTGGAACAATAAAAGCAATATCTCTTCGAGCTGAACTGCTTCCAAATATTTTTGACGAATTATTGAAATGCCAAATAGATGCTTATCAAGAAGAAAGTTTGAAGTCAGAACGGTTGGTTGGGATATCAGCACTGCTTGGGAAAGATGACCGTGGGTTGTTGTGTATGGGAAACAGAATTTGGGTACCTCGTTTGGGTGGACTACGGGATCGTGTACTACAGGAAGCTCATCAATCTCGATTTTCGATTCATCCGGGTACAAATAAAATGTATAGAGATTTGAAACAATTCTATTGGTGGCCGGGAATGAAGAGAAGTGTTGCTAAGTATGTGGAAGATTGTACTACCTGCAAGAAAGTGAAGATTGAACATCAGAAACCATTTGGTCAGTTACAACGACTAGATATACCAATGTGGAAATGGGATCAGATCACTATTGATTTCATTACCAAGTTGCCAAGAACTTCAAAGGGATTCGATTCTATTTGGGTGATTGTGGATAGGTTGACAAAGTCTGCTCATTTCTTGCGGATAAAAGAAACTGATTCTTTGGAACGTTTAGCTAAATTGTATATTAATGAAATAGTAACTCGACATGGAGTTCCAATCTCGATTAATTCCGATCGAGATAGTCGATTTACTTCTAGATTTTGGAAAAGTTTTCAAAAAGAGATGGGAACGCAAATAAAGTTGAGTACATCATATCATCCTCAGACTGACGGACAGAGTGAAAGAACAATTCAGACTTTAGAAGATATGCTCCGGGCTTGTATAGTTGATTTTGGGGGATCGTGGGATAAACATTTGCCTTTGATAGAATTCGCCTACAACAACAGTTATCATTCTAGCATCCAAGCGGCACCGTTTGAAGTATTGTATGGTAGAAAATGCAGAACGCCTCTATGTTGGAATGAAGTGGGGGAGAAGCAATTAGCAGGGCTAGAAATAGTACAGTTAACAGCAGATAAGATTACTCAGATTCGGGATAGATTGAGAACAGCTCAAGACAGACAGAAAAGCTATGCTGATCGACGTCGGAAACCGTTAGAGTTTCAGGTTGGGGATTTTGTAATGTTGAAAGTATCGCCCTGGAAAGGAGTCATACGTTTTGGGAAGCAAGGTAAACTCAGTCCGAGGTATATTGGTCCGTTTGCAATTACTGAAAGGATTGGGGAAGTGGCTTACCGATTAGATTTACCTCCAGAATTAAGCAGGATTCACAACGCGTTCCATGTATCGAGTTTTAGGAAATGTTTGGTGACATCAGACCAGGCAGTCTCTCTACCAGATATCCAGGTTGATGAAAAGCTGAACTATGTGGAGGAACCGGAAGCTATAGTTGATCACAAAGTCAAAGTATTGAGGAACAAAGAAATCAGACAGGTAAAGGTTCAGTGGAAACATCATCGAGGTCAGGATGCGACATGGGAATCAGAGTCGGAGATGAGAGCCAAATACCCTCATCTGTTCTCTTAACTGAATTCCGGGACGGAATTCTTTAAGGGGGAGATGTTGTAATAACCAGGTATTTTTATCTAAATTAAAATCGAAATTTTATAAATCTTTATTATAGTATTTGAGGAATTAGAAGTTAAAGGGGTAAGTTTTGCCAAATAAGAAGAGTTAGGGTTTATTTAGTATTTTTGAAAATATCTCATTGCCATCACCGCCTTATTCACTTCTGTTTGAGGAGGTGTCCTCTTCTTAGACTTAATTAACAATTTAGAAGTAAAAGTGTGTATGTGTGAGTTATTTTCGGCAGAGAGAGAGAGAAAGGAATTTAAGGAGAAACTAGAAGAAGTGAAAGCTACTGATTTGCTGCTGGGTTTTGTTACATCGACTGAAGAATCAAAGGTAAGAATCTATACAAATTTCCCTCTTTTATGAGAATTAGGTTTCTTTTGAACTTTGAAGTGGGTTTAGGTAATTTTAGATGAATTGGTGAATTTTAGTTACAATTTAGGATGTTAAATGGAGTTTAGAACGATTCTGTGCAATCTGGGTAAAAGTTGGATTTCCTGAAAATGAACTGAACTTTTCTGAAAAAGACGATGAACAGTGTTCTTGCGAAAAGTAGGAATTCGCAAGCCTTGGTTGCGAAAAGTCCACTTTTCGCAAGCAGCTAAAGCGCATAGTTAAGTTTTCGTATCTGTTGGTTACGAAAAGTAGGGAACTCGCAACCGTGGTTTGCGAGAAGTGAGGTTTTCGCATCTGTTGGTTGCGAAAAGTAGGGAACTCGCAATCGTGGTTTGCGAGAAGTGAGGTTTTCGCATCTGTTGGTTGCGAAAAGTGAGGAACTCGCAACTGTAGGTTGCGAAAAGTAAACTTTTCGTAATAGTGGGTTGCGAAAAGTTGGGTTTTCCTGTTTATGTGTTAAAGAGTATGTATACTTTAATTTGTTTCTGATACTAAGGATCTGGGTTAAAAGATAATCTAATTTGAGGAAAGTTTGAAGGACCTTGCTTAAAAGATCAGGTGAGTTCTATTTTAAAGAGTATTTTACTGGAATACAATATGTGATTAATGAATTGTGATAAGTGTATGAATATGTCATACGTGAGTGATTATAATGGGATATTATAATTACGTGAGTATTATATGAAAATATAATACGTGGCCGGGCTTTGGACCGGTGTGATAAATTGGCTCGCAACCAATTGATTTGGCCATTGGTGGAGGGATAAGGTGGAATGAGACAGGTATGATGAATAATTGTTAATTGGTATTATCTTACGTGTGTGGTATTTGTATTTATATAAATAGTGTTTTATATAAATGAGTTTTGAATGAATTACAAATGTCAGGGATTTACTCACTAGACCCTTAGGTCTAACCCTCATTTTCTGTTTTAAAAATTATGTATTCCAGGTGGTGATTCCAGTAAGAACAAGTAATTAGAATACTTGTTGGCTAGCTTTGGAGAAGATTATCATCATGATGCTACGGATGCTTTTGTAGTTATAATTTTGTTATCACTATGTAATTCAAAGTGGATCAAGTTGTAATGAATTTTTATGTTCAGACTTTAGATGGGACCAAATGTGAATGATGAAGTAATTTGTTGTAAATATGTTATGGAATGTATGTTATATGTATGTTTCGTTTTGCGGGATGTTACATTTCCGGACACCACAACTATCCGGACATCACAACTTACCGGACACTAAACCTATCCGAACATCATAACTTACCGGACACTAAGCCTATTCGGATGTTACCGGAAACATATACAATCCGGATGACATCCGAAAACCAAAGTAATCCGGATACCATCCGATAACTAGTTATTCGGAAACGCAGATACTTACCGGATATTTTCACTATCGGACACCACTGAAATGGTATTACCGGACACTATCAAAACGTCCGGTAACTTCGACCTGCACACCAAAATTCCAACCCGGACCGCTATTTGTTCCACCCAGCATATTTTACACATATCCATTCAGCCCCAATACAGTTAATACTAGCATCTTACTGCTTAATTTGAAAGAAAACATCGATTTAGAGAGAAGGATGAACTCACCTGGGATTTAGAATTCGAATACAAGCTGCGACCCAATTCACCCAGCACTTCAAATTAGAATCTGATTCAAAACTTAATAGGAAACCAAACTTTACTCATTCCATCACTCTTAATCACTTAGAATCAAAATAGAACATCAATTTCTTACCAACACAAAGAGGTTAGACTTCCTGTGCTTCAACCGACTTCCATGGAACAAGTGAGATAAATCTCAATAACTCGGCCGACTCAACCATTTTATACACACTCAACTATCAACTAATGACCGAATAAACCCTGAAGTTTCATAATTCCACAAATAGATTCAAACTTAAGTCAATTACACTTTGACCCTTCGACACTAAATCATACACTTTGAATCCTTCAATATCAAAATACAATATAACTTTGATCATGGAAATTCGGGGTGTTACGATATATATATATATATATATATATATATATATATATGTGTGTGTGTGTGTGTGTGTGTGTATATATATATATATAGAGAGAGAGAGAGGTGGGTTCAAACGAGAACGCTAACTATTTAAGAAAACATGAGAACGACCGCCCATGTACAAAATCATACATGATTCACGTACAAAATCGTATATGATTCACGCGACTTGCCCCGCGACTTTTAAGTCATGGTCTAAGTCACTCGTGTCCAGTTTTTTGTTGTTAGTGTAAAATCACATATGATTTTGTACATGAGTGGTCGTTCTCATGTTTTCTTATATTGTTAGCGTTCTCGTTTGATATTTACTCTCTCTCTCTCTCTCTCTATATATATATATATATATATACGAATGTGAGAAGTGTAAGAAATGATTTGGATGCAACCTGATCGTGGCCGTAGATCTAAATAATGAACCGATGATAATGAAGCGATGGCAAAACTGTAATTTCATTTGAAATTAAGGGCACGATGGGCATATTGAAACTTATGAAAGGGAGTATTAGGTATTAAACAACAATATTTCATATATGAAAACTCATCGTATTCGAAAACTAAGGGTGCGTTTGGTTTACGAGAATGGATTGGATTTGGATTTCAAATCCATTTCAATCCCACGTTTCCATAGAATTTGGAATTGGAGGGTTTTGAAATCCTTGGATTTTTTGTTGAAATCCCATGTCTGGTGGATTTTGAAATCTTTTGGTGAAGGCTGGGATTTGAAATCCAATCTGGACTGGATTTCATGAATAGAATTTAGCTGTTTTTTTACTTCCCATGTTTGATGATGATGACGAGGGAGAGCACATGAGGCATGTTTGTGAAGCATGTGGGGTTTATTGAAATCCAATCCATTCCCATAAACCAAACGCACCCTAAGAGATTTACATTGAGAAATCTGATCCCGTATTCGACAAAAAACAACGACGAAGATTGTTTCACGGAAATTGAAGAAGATGATAGGTTAATGTGAGATTGTTCTGTGAAACAACACTACAAAAAAGATTTCAAACCAATTAATCATAAAATATTTTATATTCATTATATTATTCATGGAGTTTTCATATATGAAGATTTACAACCGTATTGATACGTGTAACACTACTTAAAAACTAGGGAAATTAACACAAATAGCCAAACCCAACATCAGTATTGAGAAAATAGTCATTTTCTCTCCGACTTTATTAAAATAGCCATGGGTCCGCACTCTGATCCGACCCGGTCCAGTGCGGACCGCAATGGGACCCCTAAAAGAAAAAAAACCCCTTGAAAACGGGTTGTCTGCACTCCGGTGCGCACCGCACTTGGTTAAACGCATCTGGGCCGTTCATCTGACCGCTCCGCATCCGCAATTGCGAGTGCGGACCAGGTCCGCAATTGCGAGGAGGACCCATGGCTATTTTGGTAAAGTCGGAGAGAAAATGACCATTTTCTCAATACTGATGTTGGGTTTGGCTATTTGAGTCAATTTCCCTAAAAACTAACCGCGTTCTTGATAGGCAATCAATAGAACACCAACGGGATGAACAGTCCTGCAAGTGGTTGCTTAGAGCATCCACAACAATGAAATTTCATTCCAATTGCAAATGAGCCACATCAGCGCCACATCAGCTTTGCAATTATCTTGAAATTATCTCTCACAACAATGAAATTTCACCCACTTTCTAAAGTGATACCTCATCATAAAAAACTATATTTTAATCAAATAACAACAAAACTACAATTAAATACTCTTTACTATAATTTAATATGAAATATTTTATTAATTAAATAACTATAATAAAATAAAATAAATTAATTAAATAAAATATTTAATTTATAAAACATTAAATTAAAATACAAAGTAAAAATATTACATTAATCGTCATTTTCTTCTTCTCTAAATCTTTGCCAAATCTCTTCAATCAAATATGATTGTAAACAATGATTCGTTGACCGATTACGTAGTTGTATGTGATTTTGGAGATAGTTTTCGTACTCGGGAAGTATGCTACGAGAGATTTGAGGCGTAGTTATAGTAAAATTAACTTCATCGTTTATATTATCAAATTGAGAACATAAATATGACGTTCATCTTCGACGATCATGTTGTGCATGATTATACATGCTCTCATTATTTCTCCAATTGTCTCTTTGCACCACATACGAGAAAACCTCGAAGGATAAAGGTAAAAAAGTCATTTTTCATCAAGTTCTACCGAAAACGAACAAGTGACAATGTTAGAACGCCTGAATATTGAAAAAGAAAAAATTCAGGTGATGAGAGAATTCCACACATCATTTGTGGAAACAGAAAAAACGTAAGAAAAAACGGGAAAATCGGAAAATGATCATGAAGTTGATGGAAATGGATCCCACAACAATGAGCGAACCACAACGGAGATTGCACGAACATCAACTTGAAGAACTTCTAAAAAAACAATGATGTATTTTTATGTGCTAAGTTTGTATTTTTTTTAATATGTATTTTTTTTATTGTACTTTAATACAAATTATATTTTGCATTTTTTAATATTTTCCTTTCAAAAAAAATTAATATTTTTATTAACAAATAAAATTATTCATACATTTTTTCATAAATATTCTCTTCAAAACATCACAAAACATGATTTGACATAAAACAATTTCTAATTTAGAAACTATTCTCTATAATTTCTTATAATATTCACTGCCACATCAGCAAAAAGTACTGATTTGACATTTACAAATTACCAAAACCAATTTCTAATTTAGCAATCATACTCACAACCACTACAATTTCTAATTGGTTTTTCTATCCCTACCCCCTGCAACTTTGTATACCCTCTCCCCCTCACATCCCTTAATTTTTTAATTTAAAGTTACACTTTACACCCTTAGACTTGTTTATTTTATTTACTTTATATCTTTTAGTTTTCTATTTACCATTTTACACTTTCATTATATTAACACATATAACCGTAGATTAACTAAAATACGTTAAATTTTTTAATTTTAACAAGTTACACCATTATAATCGTCTCGTCGATACCTTCGAAATGAGCCCAATATTGAATATTTTTTGATTTAATTATATTATTATATGTCATACGTTTACGTTATTTTTTTACTTAATTATATTATTATTCGTCGATACCTTTTTTTTGATTTAATTATATTATTTCGAAATGAACCAAATATTAACTAAAATACGTTAAAAAAATACGTTTTATTCCAACAAATTCCAACTCTGATTATTCATTTAAATCAATATACCCACGAGTACAAGTACGCTCTATGTATTCTTCATACAAATCTAATTTACGTTTGTATGGAACAATCCATGTACTTGCATCTTGAAGTCGATAACGTGTCCAATGGTGTACGAGTGTGGGCATTGGATATTCTCCGTTTAATACCACTTTTATGTAATGATTACCATTAACATGCACTATTGCAATTGACACGTGTTGGGATGATAATTGTATATATAATAATTGTACACAATATTCAAAACACTTAAATTTTTTAAACTTAAGAACTTCTAAGAAAATAAACATAAAAACTTATAATATAACAAGAAGTCTACTCACGCAATGCAACGCGATATATCTCAATTTTAATGTCCGTTCGATAATCATAAGTTGTTTTAATAAGCAATCCCAAATACTATTTAAAATGCAAAATGGTAAATTTTAACATTTTTAGAGAGAAAATACTTCACAAGATAAATATGTTACTTATAAAAAATATAACAATTTTATTTTCATGCTAAAAAATATTAAGATTTTGTTCTAAATATTTATGTAGTATATATGATATATAATAAAATAATTAAATCAAAAAATATTCAATATTGGGCTCATTTCGAACGTATCGAAAAGACGATTATAATGGTGTAATTTGTTAAAATTAAAACGTATTTTTAACGTATTTTAGCTAATATACGATTTTATATGTTAATATGATGAAGGTATAAAATGAAAATTAGAAAAATAAAAGGTATAAAGTAAACTAATTAAATAATTTAAGAGGTATAAAATGTAAATGTTTAAAATGTAAATGTGTTTGTGTGGTGGCCGACATGTTTGTGAGAGGAGACATTATTGGTAGGTGGTTGCAAGGGTATACATTTTTGCAGAGGGTAGGAATAGTAACCCCTTTCTAATTTAGCAATCCTACACACTTTTGCAATCCTAATGAAATTCTTGTTGTAGATGCTCTTATTACCAGAAACTTCAACATTATTTGATACGTACATCATTGTCACACTCGCATTCTATCAGAAACTCAGAAAACACATGCATCACTATCATTGGCCATTGCAGAAAAAACGAATTCATAGTCCATAACAAAAACCAATACAAATAAACAATGAAAAACTATAACTTGATTTTCAAAAAAAATTATGAAGACCTTTTATAGCCTCATTGCAATAAATGCATTCTTTCAACTTTAACACGTGTTTTCATCGAATTGCAATTTTTTTTCACAAGACTTCAATCCGAGGGTTTTATGAATCCGATGAGTGAATGAATTTTCTTTAAGCATTCATCGGATTAAAAATCTTATTTCTTGGCAAATCCGATATGTGACGTAATATCGGATTAAACTTATTTTTGTGGACAAAGAATACAAATTTCTTTCTAAGTGATTGTACGCCGGATGTCTATATGTATATATATTTATATACAAATCCGATGATTGAGACTATCATATACTAATCATTGACTAAATTAAAAAAACAACAACATTTAAATCCATCCTAAAATAATTGTCATCCTTATTAACTTATCCTTTATGGTTACACACTTACACTTACGACCGCTTCCTTCACTCGACTTCTTCAATAGACTAATAATTATTTACACTAGTAGCATTTGTTTCGGTACCGAAACCGGAACTGGAGATTCTGGGACCGGTTCCGGTTCCTTCATTCTAGGAACCTCCGGTTTCGGTATCGGTTCCATGAATTTTGGTCGAGTACCCGCCTTTGCTTACCCCTATGTGATATATACAAATATTCATATAGTCGATCATATGTGATACATAATATATCATATGTTAAACGAAGTTAATCACATGTGATTCAATACGTGGATTTGAAAAAATTAGAGAAAAATTGGTGAAAAAGATAATGAATTAATTGTGGATATCACATGTGATTTATTGATAAAAATTAAGATTTTTTATTATCAAATGTTTATCTAAAAAAATTATATAAAACTTGATAAAAATTAAAAAAACAATTAAAATTAAAAAATAAATAAATTTAAAAGATATAATTAGATTTTTAAGGATTTATCCCACTACAAGACATATTGGCTTTTCCGACGGACAAATCCGTCGGAAATCCGTCGAAAATCGTCATCACCGGCGGATTTCCGACGGATAAAGCTGTCGAATAATCCCTCGCCAGAAAATGATATTTCCGATGGATCTGAAATTTCCGATGGATATATCCGTCGGAAATCCGTCGATAATTTTTCCTATTTTCTAAACTCCATACACTTAATCAGATTTTGTTAATCTAAAAAATTAACTTTCCGACGAACTTTTAATATATTTATATAATTTGATTATTAAAACAGTTTTCATACAAATATGGAAAAAATCGAAAAACATTTCTGACGGAATATTCCGTTGGAAATTATTATTATTTTATTAATAAATATAAAAATAATTTGTCTTTTTTAATTTGAAAAAAAAATCCGACGGATATTCCGCCAGAAATCGGTCGGAAACTATCATTATATTAAAAAAATTAAAATTTTAAAAAAAATTAAAATTTTAAAATCATGTAAATGTTTAAAAACTGCTAAAAACTGGAAAGCAAATACCATAGGTTAATTAAAAACTGGAATTCCACATTTGTTCTTATGAACAGTTTATTGTATCTAATAGAAGGGATGGTAAGGATATTGGATGATTTTAATCGAATTCGATACTTAACTCTGTCGGTTAGGATATTGCCGAAAATCAGGCCTGAAAAAACAGAATTTCAAATGTCAAAAATTATAAAATTAAGACTATTCAAAATTTAGCATCACTGTAGTTATTAGAAAATCAACTTAGTTGATTAGATTCATGCTTTCACCTTGTGATTATAGCATTGGGCACTTCTTGATACATTTTTGCACCAATGGTGAATCTTCATCTACAAGCATCCAACAATTAGAACCAAAAACTTACATCCCAATATAAGGCTACAAATGTAAGCCATACAATAAAAATGTCAAGAGAATGTGTTTCTTGTGAATAACCTAGCTAGTAAATTAGTCATGTTTGTCAGCGAATAAGCTAGCTGATAAGTTTGATACTAATGTAAAATGACCTAAAAAGACAAGTTAAATTGACTATAAGAGGCTTAACAAAAAGAAAAAAGTGAAAAAAAACCCTGGTGATTAAATAAAAACCATCTCAAGTAGCTTTCAAAAAGTAAGCTTGTAAGTTAACTTACAGCTTATGAAACATGCTTTTTCAATAAGCTCTAAAAATAAGCTATCTTATAGTTGCCAAACATGGCCTAAGCATAAAGCACAAACCTTTTGCGTAGTAGGGCCGATGAATGTGGAACTTTGACCTTAACGTCCTGCATATTATATATAAAAATGGTTTACTCAAACATAATATCATATCCGTTTATTAGAAGTAAAAGAGCAGGACATCCAAAAAGCTCACCGAAGCTAGGAAAACTCTGGCCGCTGCTAGAAAATCTTCGGTTTTATATAGACTCTATCTTGGTTCACATCCTTGCTGAAGCACGATTATCAGGAGAATGAGGCTGCAATGTGTAAAGGAAGAACACATTTGTGAGTTCCAGATTCGTGCAACGAACAATACATAAATCAATATATGAAGAACATGTCAGTATGATTTCAACTGGTCATCCAATTCACTTTCAATATGCAGAGAGTTTACAATAAAGCTTAGGAAAGTAAAAAATGACAACTAGCCTAAAACTAAGGCTAAACAATACATTTTATATGTTGGGCCCGTGGTAACAAGTTCACGGCCCGTTCACAATAAAGGCTCAAAATAAAGAATAACAAAACAGCCCTTGAACTTCTATTCAACCAATATTTGACCCTAACAATCTCCCCCTTTGAATTGAAGTTCGAGTTCGCGCCAGTTCTCGACATATCTCTTTCGGAGCGCAAAGTGTATCTCGAACGTTCTGATGGCTTGGCGGTAGTCGATGCGTTCTTCAATCACTTCTAAGGCTTTTCGAGCGGTTGTCTCATTAAGATTGGGAACATACGAGAGCCTTCGATTTTCGGATTTGAAAGTGATGATTTTACTAAGAGCATTTTGGACTTTGAAGAGCGTACCATCGCAGAATCTATCGACCTGGTTGAAGCGAAGAAACCTCTTTTCGTTCTGATCGTTGAGGTATACAATCCCAAATTCTGGTTCTAGAAGCAGTGCGTTCTCGGGATACATCTTCAGTTCAGGCGCTTTCAGATTCGACTTTATCAAGTTTACCTTCTTTGCTCTGTTCTCGATTGCCATTTGAAAGTCTGTGAGGTATGACATCATTATAGTGCGGACTAGAAATCGATGAACAGCCTCGAGCGCTTTAGTCACATGAAGAGGTCGGATGGTTCTAGTTTGGAGGTCTTTCAGTTTAGCAAGTAAGTCGAACGGTAGGAGGTTCTTAAAGTCAGCTTCAGAAATTTTCCATTCATTACCGTCTTCGCGACGGACGGTGAAAACTGGAAACATGACTCTAAGGATTCGGTTGGTTTGGACGTTGAGCACTTCGGTGATCTTGTGCTTGGTTCGGACTTGGCTAACTGGCAGACACCGCTTCATGGCTTTTATGTACTGATCTTGGTATTCCGCATCAAAGTGAGAAATCCCAAGACAGAAGGTTGGTTCGATGGGGCGTAACCTGTGGACGTATAGCTTCTTTAGAGATTCCTCCAGGTGAGGAATAAATATCATGATCTTCTCCCATCGGATTTGTTGCTGAGGAGGAGGAAGATCAGAAGCAGTCGGTTGTTGAGGAGACGTCAGATTTGCAGCAGTTGAAGTTTCGGGTCTCGTAGAAGTTTCGGTGGCTTGAGCAGTGTGAACGGGTGTACCATATAGGTTTTGCAACAGAAACTGGTCATAGTCTACATTGTCGTCTTCATCAGTAGGGAAGATCAGGTTTACCTGGAGATTTACAGCACTGGCGGCTTTTTCATACCATGCATTTTCGGTCTCCAGGTCGATCTCGGAATCTGGATCAATCAGGTTGAGTGCAGGCCTATCTGATGCTGAATGTGTGACCAATTCCTGTGAATCTCCCTCGGGCTTTTTAACCGTTGGGTCTTCGTCGTCTGCGATGTCCATGTCTATTTCCATCTCAGCGAGGCTCAACTGGGCTTCAGGTTCGTCTTCGGTTGTAGTTGCCACAGTTGATGGTTCCGGTTGAACCGTTGTAGTAGTTTCAGTGAGGATCTGGGCGGACTCGGTTTTTTCCATGGAGACGACTCTCTCGGATAGCGTTTTGAGCGCTTGTTGAACATCCTTGAGAGTCGTGTCAAGCTGATCCATTCTGGTGGTGATGGATGATGAAGGAGCAGATACCTGTGATCGTAGAACTGAGATCAGGTCTGCTTCGATAGAGGCATCGGTTTCGGATTGCTGGATCAGCTGAGCTAAGAGCATAGTCTTCAAGGTGTCCACCGAATAGGTTGGTTGAACTGGATTCGGTGGATGTGTTGGTGCGGTTTCAGTTTCGACTACTTTCTCCTTACCTTTGATCAGGCTTTTAATTTTGTCGAGCTCGGTGGTGAGGCGCTGCTCCATTGCCTCGCGGACAGCCTTGAGGGTGCTGTCCAGAGACCCCTGTGACACAAAGTCGGGTAAGGTAACACCGGGATCACTTAGATTACCCGTTGAGGCATCTACCTAAGAGGTAGAGCCACCTACTTTCACGGTTGGCGATGATGTGGCCGTGGTAGGATTTCCTTCCGATCCTCGCGTTCTGCTTAAATGCGGAGACACTACGAAAGTTCCGATCGGGTCACGAAGAGCCTCGATTTGTGGAATCTCATCTTGTGTCCTAGCCGAAGAATGTTCAATAACAAGTAGCTCTAGACTCGATGGTGCTTTGAAAGAAGGCGAGACCCGGGGTTGCTGGTCTCTTGTTTCAATACCAATACTCTCCGAGTGAGAGATCGGTAGAAGTTGTGCTAATTCCTCGTGCGAAATTGAAACACCCGTCTTTTGAGAGACGGATGAGTGGCTTTGGAGGTTGTGCAATTGCACCGCTGGGTCCATGGCGGCTTCTTCAATACCCCGTCCCAATAGATGAGACGGGATAGCATATGTGGCTACCCGGATGACACTGGTTTGGGGTCGCTCAGAAGCCTCTTTATCTTTACGGCTTAATCTTTCTTGGTTCGCTTAGTTCGCCATGAACTAGTGAAGATAAAGCTGTTTAAAGATTATCTGAGCTTCAAAGTTCAAAGCGGTCAAAGTTAAAGTTTTGAAGATCATGTACTGAAGACTGCTGCTATATTTTTTAAATCTTGAATCCAAAGGGGGAGAATGTTAGAGCATTATTGTATTCAAGATTTATTGTAAAGTCTTGTAATGGTCAAACATTGTAAAGTCAAAGATAAAAGTCAAAGTCATGTAAAGTCAAAGTAGTTTAGATTTAAAGCTTTGTAATCCTAGGTATAAATAGGATTAGTTAGCTTAAGTCTAAAGGAAGTGATTAGTGAGAGTTCATAATTGTAATATCTTGTTAGAGAGTTTCTAGAGAGAGAATCTAGAGAGAGAAAGCTTGGAATTCCTATGTAATATCTAGATTCTTGAATATCAATGGATGATTTGATGATTACCTAATAGATCTGGTGTTTACACTCTTCTCTCCTTGTATCTCCCGTATCAGGCTGGGTAGTAGGGATGAGTGGGGGTGTAGGTGAGTCAGATGGGATTCCTTCGGTAAAATCTGGGTTTGGTCCGATACGGGTAGGGATTAAGGATGCCCGTATAGAACGGTCCGTATCGGATTCGGTAGAGTATGATGCTACATCCTCCACCTGTCTAGACGGTGAAGGGGGGGGGGGTCAGAGATGTATGTTTCCGTGTCACGGTGGAGCATTGGGCGTTCGGTTTCAGTGACGACCTGGACCTCGTGTAGTCTACTTGACGGTCCTGCGTCGGTCGTGGTACAGGTGATGGGAATTGGTTGTTGGCTCGATCCGGCTTGGGTAGTACCGGCTCGCGGATCCAATGCACCGCCCACGCCTGTTGCCCTCCCACGTACTCTCAACGCACCCCGCCCGGGAGCCCCTGCTGCCCGGGCCCTTCCTCCTCTTGTCCTATGACCCTCACGTCGCTCGGGTCTATCTCCCTGGGGAGGTCCCTCCGGCGCTGGCTGGACCATGGGATTCCCTAACTCTCGCCTATATTCTACTACACTCGGTGCAGTGGGGTCTGCGTGACCCAGTAAATGTTCAGGTATAGGCATGGATGGGGTATCAGATGGGTTACGAATCACCAAGTATTGTTGATTTTGATGAGGACATACCGGATGGTTGATTCGTCGTGGGATCAGAGGGTTCGCATCCATATGTTGTCGAACGGCTAGAGCAAAGAACCGCGGAAATGGAAGGAACTTCTTTTTGGTACCGCCGGTCTGTCTGATGGCTAGCACCATTTCACGCCAAATGACCGCTGCGTAGTCTATGTGCCGATTGTAAACAACCGCGTGAAATAAACGTAGGAAGTCTACGGTGCATTGGTCTATCCCCTTCCATCGGGAGGATAGTCATCGGTTTAGGATGGAGAATAGAGTGTACCAGACCGGGGCGAT
This sequence comes from Saussurea involucrata, assembly GCA_033807775.1. Classification (NCBI taxonomy): domain Eukaryota; kingdom Viridiplantae; phylum Streptophyta; class Magnoliopsida; order Asterales; family Asteraceae; genus Saussurea; species Saussurea involucrata. The sequence continues at coordinate 36,562,672 of CM066323.1, forward strand.
GTGTTTGCGGATGAATGCGGACGGGCGGTCGAGGTCGTGGCGATATCCAAGTGCACGAATTTCAGCACAGAGTGTGACATCGTCGATGGTTGGTGTGTATGCGTTATGGCCTCCGGCATTCGGTTCCGGAAGGGACAGTAATCGGCGGAAGGACTCCAGTGTGAGAGTGAACGGATGGTGATCGATGTTGGCAGTGATGGTCTGGACGTTGTTGACAGTGACCACCCTCGCCGTGTACCATACTTGATGGACATATATGAGCGGTACGTTAGTTGTCGCGGTCGGTGCACGGCGAAGCGGGTGGCCGGGCAAAATATCAACAACCACTCGGTGATCGGGTCGGAATGCGGCAGCATCAAGGTGGTGGTTGTTTGGATTGATCTCAATTTCCTGATCCACGGGAACCAGGGCATTGTCGGCCTTGTCGTCTATGACATCCTCAGGAGGAGGGATGTTTTGTTGTGGTTTCTCTTGTTGTTCCGCCATGTATAATACCTGAAAAGTATAGTGTTAGATTGTGGACCGGATAACATCACTTTCAAAGTGTACCTTAGCATTTGAATGGCTCAATCAGCGGTTGATTGAGGACTGGATGTAAAAGCAGGACATTGGGATTGCCAATGTGAGAAAAATGCAAAGATATTGGACTCGAGCAGTGTCCGGATAACCAGGGTATCCAGACAAGCAAAACTGACCTGACGGATAGGGGTTACCGGGTAACATGGAGGTTACCGGGTACAGTATGGTTACCGGATCAAGAAGGTTACCAGATCAAGGGGGTTACCGGATTGATATGACATACCGGGTTTATAAAGGTTATCGGATGTCGAACTTACCGGATACGAGAGTATCCGGACGACATGTGTTACCGGGGATCAAGGTGTCCGGATCATATAAAAGTAGTAACTTACCGGGTGTCTTGGATGATACCGGATAACTTGCTAGTTACCAGGTAACATGAATGTTACCGGGTAACTAGGGTTTCCGGGTATGCGACTGTGGGACTCAAATCAACCCACAACATGTACCAACAAGAAATCTACACGGTGTAGATTGTTCTATAGGAAATATAAGCCACAGACCAAGAGATATAGCATCCAAATCGAACCGAATGCGAATCGATGCACGAAAAGGGGTTTTGGAAACCCGTGTCGGTCATTGTACCGATTGAATCAACATCGATGCGTGAATGTGTGCATGTTATAGTGATCGAAAATCATTCACGAGTAGTAGAGAAGGGTTACCTGTGAGTACGGATTCTGAAAACGGGGATCTGATCGAAAAGCACGAGTGACCGAGTGGGAGAGGTCGAGAGAGTTTTAAGGAGGGTTTAAGGAGTTTCCGGGTGAGTATGAAACAAATGAAGGTTCCCGGATTCTTCATTATATAGGGGGATACTTCCCGGGTTGATGCCCGGTAACTTACTCTGACCGGTAAGTTCACCCGGTAACCATAGTTACCGGGTCACTTACCGGGTAAGTGTCCGGATCCTTGAAAACGTTTGAAATTGGATCCGTTCGTAAGAAATTTTCCCGCTCCCCCTCGACCTTTGCATGGGGATTACCCTGCTCCCCTCGGAACAAGAATGGGATTACTTGGGAGACGTCGACACACGAAAAACCTTTGACACTTTTAAGAAAAAAAATGTGTGACGCTCCCCCTCAAATGATGAACACAATGATTTTGCTCCCTCTCAGAATGTGCATGATGCGTGATGTGAAGTGCACTCGGGAGTGTCCTTACACAAAAAAACTTTTCTGGCAGTAAAAGAAAAACGTGTGTGACACTCCCCCTCAATAGTGGAATAACTTACCTGATAGCTGGTGATGCTCCCCCTGAACACATGAACACTTGTGAAAGCACAGATATAAAACCAATCAAGCTAGACGACAGTATGAAATAAAAGAAACACATGTAGAAAGAAAGTAAACAAACGAAATCTACCTAATAAATACAGAGACTCAACCTACTGTGTAACTGATACAAGTAGGGCTGTAAACGAACCGAACGAACACGAACGGAGGTCTGTTCATGTTCGTTCGTTTAAGTTAACCGAACAAACAAACGAACATGAACAGTAAACGAACATATTTTTTTGTGTTCGTGTTCGTTCGTTTAGAAATCAGGTGTGTTCGTGTTCGTTCATGTTCGTTCTCTTAAGAGTTAAACGAACATAAACGAACGAACACAAACGAACGAACATAAACGAACAGACTAAATGAACATAAACGAACATAAACGAACAAGCTAAACGAACATAAACGAACAGCCCTAAATGAACATAAACGAACATAAACGAACAGCCCTAAATGAACATAAACGAACGAACATAAACGAACAACCCTAAATGAACATAAACGAACAACCCTAAATGAACATAAACGAACGAACATAAACGAACAGCCCTAAACGAACATAAACGAACAAGCCTAAACTAACATAAACTAACACCATTAGTTGTCATTCCGTTAACTATTTACACACCAATTATCCATAGTTTAAACGTACAAAAAACAATCACCATTCATCAACCATTTTGAACAAAAAAAACATCATCAATTTGTCTATCTTCATTACACGACTACACGAGGAAAACGTAACAAAAACGTCATCTATCTTCATATCATCAATTTCCTACAAAAAAACAAACAAAATAATTATTAGTAATTGACTTATTGTAAACAAAAGTATTAGAATCGATCATATTAAGAAATTACCTTGGTAACAAAAACGCCATCTATTTTCAATCCTCATGGAAGATGAACATATATCATATCATCAATTTCCTACAAAAAAACAAACAAAATAATTATTAGTAATTGACTTATTGTAAAAAAAAAAGTATTAGAATGAGCATATCAATCAGCTCCGCAAATGAGCATATCTACCATCTTCGTTCTATCCATCTGTATGACTGTATCCATTTGAAAATAGCAAGCGCCAAGCGATACCCAGGGACGGAGCCAGTAATTTACATGAGGGGGAGCACCAATGATGAATCACAAGTTTTTTTTCTATTGATCAAGTATTTATCCATAACTGTTAAATTTAACTAAAATTAGTATAGAACAATTGCATTGACATTTTGAAACATCAAACACGTAACTAAAGACAATATGTAACTACAGCAAAGAAAAGTAATAAGATTGGTGAGTCCCCACATTTCATTTTTATACTACCAGTGCAAACCCATATTGTATCTTCTTGACTTGTTCCAATCCAAGAGTACAATCAAAATGGACAAAAAGGTGCTTTAATTTAGCAACTTTTAGCATTTGCCAATCTGGATGTGAGACCTTTTGCCCCAAATTTCTATAGCCCATTTGTATCATTCCAAATTACAATTGAAATTGTCTTACTCCCTTTGTAGCCATTGATCATTCACAAATCATAGAGATAGAGCAAGTATAAGTATAATTTTCTGGCCAAATGCCCAAATTCATCATATTTTGCTTTTATTTGGTATTGCGTTTATCAATATGACAATAAAAAAAAAGTTTAAGTTTCTAAATGAAAACACAAAATCAAAATCTTAAGAACTCACATACCAATTTCAAATTTTTTTAGAACTCAAAATATAAACCCAAATTTTAAACCCTAAAATGGAACTTCCTAAAATGGAACTTCCTAAAATGTCTTATTCTTCTATTTTAGCAAACAAAAACCAAGATAAGGAATTAAGGATTAGAAACAAATCAAACAATCAGCAATGGTTTGTAGCTTTATGTAATCATACTATTAATGGTTTACTAATAAAAAAAAGCTCATAAAGTCAGAGAAAGATACAAAAACATAAAAACATTCTAAACATTTTTACCCAAACGAGAAGGAGAAGAACTCAAGAAGCTGTCTGTGCGAGTATGCGACTGTGCCCTGTGGTCGCCGGCGGTGAGGAACAACCAGCAGACCCGGTGGGCGGTCAGCGGTGGCTGCTGCGGTGCTGCCTGCTCGTGGGCTATTGTTTGAAAATGACATTAACAAGCAACAAGAGCAGATGCAAATAATTAGCTAAGAAGGTTAGAAGAAGGTAGAAGATGAAGATTGAAGAGTGTGAAATGATCGAACCTATATGAAGCGACAATTTAGGTTTTCTTCGGTCTTCAAGGTTCACTTGTCTTCTTTTAGTTTGCAGACCAAATTCCACAGGACGAAAATTGGGGGAAGAGGTCGGCTGATAAAGTGATAAGTAACCTATTCTTTGTTACTTGTTAGTTTGTTGGGTATTAGGGTTGTCAAACAAAAAGCCCAAATCAGTTAAGGTCCACATGACTTAGGGGTGTAAAATTAAGAAGGCCCAGCATTTATATATTTTTTTTTATTTTAATTATACATATAAATATTTATATATAAATGTTATAATATAAAATATAAACGAACGTAAACGAACGAACATAAACGAACGCAAACGAACGTAAACGAACATAAATGAACGAACGTAAACGAACATAAATAAACGAACGTTCACGAACGTAAATGAACGAACGGGACCTTTGTTCATGTTCGTTCGTTTAACTAAACGAACAAAAAAAACGTGTTCATGTTCGTTCATTTAATAAATGAACGAACATAAATGAACTTCCCGCCGAACGGTTCACGAACGGTTCGCTGAACGTTCGGTTCGTTTACAGCCCTAGATACAAGTAGAAGACAAATGCAAGAAAGTGTATGCTCAATCATCAGGAGAGTAAACAACAGATGATGAGTAGACAGTTTCTCGTAGCTGTATGGAACTTGTATCGGGCACACAAACAGATCAAGTCTTCAGATTTAGCATACCTAACTTGGACACTAGGGTATTTAAACGTTTTTCGTCCAAGGGTTTTGTAAACAGGTCTGCTAACTGATGTTCTGTATTTACAAAGTAGAGTTCGACTGTACCTCTTTTAACGTGATCCTTAATGAAATGGTACCGAACGTCTATGTGCTTTGTCATCGTATGCTGGACCGGATTGCTTGATATTGCAATGGCGCTCTTCGAGTCGCAGTAGATGGGCACCTTGACGTAAGTAAAGCCGTAGTCCTTGAGTTGAGTCCGCATCCAAATCACCTGAGAACAACAGCTCACGGCAACCACATATTCCGCCTCGGCAGTCAATGTGGAGACGCACTGCTGCTTCTTGGATGCCCAACTCACCAAGCTATCGCCCAAGAACTGCACATGCCCCGATGTGCTCTTCCGATCCATCATGCTGCCCACGTGGTCCGCATCAGAATAGGCAGACAGCTCAAAACCTGTCTCTTTCGGGTACCATAAGCCAAGATCAGCAGTACCGCGTAAATAACGAAAAATACGTTTGACAGCGATTAAGTGAGACTCTTTTGGTTTTGATTGAAACCGGGCGCATAGAAAGGTTGAAAACATGATGTCCGGTCTACTTGCGGTTAGATACATCAAAGAACCGATCATTCCCTGGTACGTTTTGGTGTCCACATCCTTTCCGTTAGGATCGACGTGTAACTTTATACCGGGTGCAATGGGAGTTTTCATCGGTGAGGACTGTTCCATCTGGAATTTCTTAAGAATATCCCGAATGTACTTAGCCTGGTTTATGAAAATTCCGGTCGACAGTTGTTTAACTTGAAGACCGAGAAAGCAATTCATCTCACAAAGCATACTCATTTTGAAAAATTGTCCCATTAACTTGGCAAAGTTCTTAGCATACTGAGGATTAGTAGAACCGAAGATTATGTCATCTACATACACTTGTACTAGAACAATATGACCTTTTTCGCTTTTGATAAAAAGAGTGGAATCGATTTTACCTCGTGTGAATTCTGATTTTATCAAAAACTTCGTTAGAGTAACATACCAGGCCCGTGGAGCTTGCTTCAATCCGTAGAGCGCCTTGTCTAGTATATAGACATGATCAGGCTTCTTCTCGTCCACGAACCCGTCCGGTTGCGACACGTACACTTCTTCCTTGAGATCGCCGTTAAGGAATGCGGTCTTCACATCCATTTGGAAGACCGTGAAGTTCTTGTGCGCGGCGTATGCAAGGAACATACGTATAGCTTCTATTATCGCCACCAGAGCGTATGTCTCGTCGTAGTCAATCCCTTCTTGTTGATAGTGTCCCTTAGCCACGAGACGCGCCTTGTTACGGACTACGATGTCGTCCTCGTCCTTCTTGTTCTTGAAGATCCGCTTGGTTCCGATCACCGTCTTGTGGGTTGGACGTGGGACAAGTCACAATACCTTGAGAGCCTCGAATTGGTTGAGCTCCTCTTGCATGGCTATGACCCAGTCCGGATCTTCGAGTGCTTCGCGTACAGTGGTAGGCTCGATCTTACTCAAGAAACCGGAGAAGAGGCAGAAATTGGCTGACGCGCCTCGCGTTTGGACAAGAGTGGAGGGATCACCGATGATTTGGTGCAGGGGATGAGCTTCCGTCCATTTGGTGGTGTGTGGAAGCGGCTGCTGAGTGGAATGTGAGGCGTCTGGATCCACGTAGTTACCGGATGGAAGGTCTTGTACCGCTTCAAGTGTAGCCAGTTGGTTTCTCGGAGGAGATGGGGGAGTATTCGTCGAAGGTTGAACAATATCTGATTCCGAGGAATTTAGAGGCTGATTGTTGATAGTAGCAGATGACGAATCTTGTGGAGCGAACTTCGGGTTTATTACTGGTTCCTCCGGGGGTAGTAGTATCAGATGAAGTTGATGATGACGGTTGAGATGTCTCCACAGTAATAGAAGTCGTGCTTGTCGAAGGCGGCGGACCGGATAGATTCGCCGAATCCTCGATGCGAGCAGCTTCAAGTCGTGGTTGTGCTAAGACACGAGGGGTAGAAACGTTAAGTATGCCATCATAAAAATATTGGAACAGTAAATCTAAATATGAAATATCAGCATTCGATGAAGATGCATGATTCGGATTTACTGTCGCTTGTGCAGATCCCGAACGTGGAAGTTCGAAAGCTAGCACGCCAGTTAAACCGGGTTTTGAACTGTTGTGTTCAGAAGCCAAATCTACGGCTTCATCGAACGTCACGTTTACACTCTCAGTAACGGTTTTAGTCCGTTTGTTGCAAACGTGATACGCCTTAGCCTGCATGGAGTATCCTATAAATACTCCCTCATCCGCCTTCGGGCTGAATTTTCCGAGATCGTCTTTGTCATGCAGGACGTAGCACGTGCATCCGAACGCATGGAAATACTTGATGTTCGGAACGCGGTTGTTCATGATCTCGTAGGCGTCTTGTTGAACCGCTTGTTAAGAATGGAGCGGTTTTGCGTGTAACAAGCTGTAGACACCGCTTCGGCCCAGAGAAATAATGGCAGTTTAGATTGGGACAGCATCGTGCGAGCGGCTTCGACGAGTGTACGGTTGCGTCTTTCCACTACTCCGTTTTGTTGAGGATTGCGTGTGGCCGAGAAGGTTTGCGAGATACCGACTGAAGTCAGGTAGTCGTTCACCGTTTGATTCTTGAATTCCGTCTCGTTGTCGGTCCTGATAGTCTGAACTTGACTTTGAAGATTCAGTTGGATGGTCTTCAAATGATTGATGATCAGCTCCGGAGTTTCGTCTTTCGTGCGAAGGAACATGACCCAAGTGTAGCGTGAGAAGTCATCCACCATCACCAGGACATACTTGCGCTTGTTGATGCTCTGAACGCGCATCGGGCCACACAAATCCATATGGATAAGTTCGAGGGACCGGGACGTGCTCGGAGCTGCCTTCAGCTTGTGCGTCGTTCGCTTTATCTTTCCCATTTCACATGCCCCGCAGAGTCGATCCTTCACGAATTGAAGATCGGGCATGCCTTTTACGTGTCCACCCAACACCAATTTGTTGATACTCTTGAAGTTCAGGTGCGATAGACGTCGATGCCAAATCCAAACTTGTTCGGAATTAGCCTTTGACATTAGGCAGACTGGATTATCGGTCTTCAGGGCTGCGAGGTCGATGGTGTAGAGGTTGGTCTTTCGCGTTCCAACCAGTAGCTCCGTTCCGTCGTCATTGAGGATTCTACACCTTTTGGCTTTGAATCGGACCTTGAGATCTTTGTCGCAGAATTGGCCGATACTGAACAGATTGTGTCCCAATCCCGCGACATGTGATACCTTCTTGATAGTGATCTTGTCTTGGACAATGTCGCCGTAGCCAAAAATCGGCGCCTTGTCATTGTTCCCGGATCTCACGTCTCCGCCATATTGTTCCTTGTAGTTCGTGAGAAGCTCCCTCCTTCCGGTCATGTGCTTGGAGCATCCAGAGTCTAAGTACCACACATGACCGTCCTGCAAAATGAGATTAGCGGACTTTAGGTACCCATATTTGCATGGGTCCTGGAGGGTTAGGTTTTACACCTTTTTGAGGAACTTGCTTCGAAACAGGTTGCCTCTTGGGTGTAGGTTTTACACCTTTTGGAGGAGCTTGTTTTGAAATAGGTGTCCTCTTAGGTGTAGGTTTAACCTCAGTGGGGGGAACCCGGTTTGAAACGAGTTTCCTTTGTTGCTTTGGGCTAACCTCTGATTGGGAACCCCGTTGTGTATGGTGTTTTGTTTTGTTTTTACGGGGTTTTCTTTTTGGTGTATGATTATATATATGATATGACCCAAACCAATCATTATTATTAATATCATCAAAGTCATTGCAACCACAATTAGAACAAGACAAACAATCATGCGATAATTGAATCAATTTCTGAATGGAATAAAGTTTAATTGGAAAATTAACATCGCGTTTAACAAAATCATTCCTATGATTCCAAGCACAATCGTTTTTGTTCATTCTAGGGTAAAAAACAATATTGAAAGACTTTGATGCAACATCCTCGACAGATTCCTTGGCTAGCCACTTTTGGTTATCCTTTTTAGCGCGACCGTTTTAATCTGAAACAACATGGACAACATGGTCAGTGACTTTTGAGGAAGCAATATTTTTGGTAGGCAATCGCTCGGTCTTTGGCCTTGGCTGTGATTGTTTTTGAGAAACATGCTTCGTTTTAGAAATCATAATCACAGCCGGGGTCTTTGTTTTAGAACAATCACCCTTTATAAAATTGACTGATCGATTAACTACTGGTGACAGAAAATCAGAATGACCTGGAAGAGGTTTGTCGAAGGGGAACGACTCAAACTCTTCATCAGAATTGCCTCGGAGTTCATGAATTCTGAAAAATCGACATCCGGAATTACAAGACTTGGATCGGTCGAGGAAGGCGAGGAACACTTTGTGTCAGTGTGCTTTGGGGAATTTGGTGCGGAAGCTAAGAAAATATCAGAGTTCAAATTCCTTACAACACTCTTATCTTGAGTTTCTTGACCGTCTTGTGTACAAAAGATTTTTCCAATGAAAGCTTTACACGAAGACGTATCAGATGAATTGGAGGAAGTTTCGGGTGAAATCTGCTTATCAGACTGGAGTTGGTCAATCTGCTCTTGGAGTTGACCATTTCTTGCATGCTCCTTCATCGCATCTGTTGCCAAGGCAGCCAGGTTTGATGTGAGCTTAGTGATTTCACACAGAAGGATTTCTTGTCCTTCATCCAACACAACTTCGGTTTTGACGGATTTTAAATTCTCAAGTTCCGTGATTAGCACTTGCTTTTTCTTTTGAAAAACTGACCTTTCTTTCTCGAGTGACTCCTCCAACTCGACTATTTTTGCTTCCAAGATGAGAGGGGGAGCATAGAGTTTGAACTCATCCGTCTCAGTCTTGGTTTCAGTTGCTTGGACCTCATCCTTCTTAGAGGAATCCTTGGTCGTTAAAACCTTATAGCAATCGAAGTAGTCATTCGAGAGGTACTTCTTTTGATTTTTCTCATAATAATAATTTAAAGGCTCATAACAAAAAGGAAGTTGCATTTTAGACGTGTGTGTGCGCTTGTATTCCTCAGTTTCCTCTTCCTTTTTGGGTTCCAGAGGACCAGTCCATTTTATCGCATATTCCGGATATATTTTGTCTATTCCAAAACAACCAAAATCATAAAGTATAGGTCTTTTGGATATACCCTTTTTCAAATAGTGTGGGTTATCGTATCCGATTCCCCATTCCTTGTTAAAATAAGTGAACTTCTTGGGTTTGTTCATATGGATGGTCTGATCAGTTTGACCTCTCTTGTGGAGTTTTGTTTCAAGATCAAGTATTTTAGCGACAAACTCCTTGTGCTGAATTTGAAGAGCAGAACATTGATAAACAATTTCTGTTTTTTCATTCACACACTGATCAAACTGTGACTGAAGTTCAGATAATTTGGCCCTTAAGTCCTTAGGTGCTATTGAAAGATTTTTGCAATTTTCTTTTAAGTTAGCATTTTTGGACTTATATTTCTCAGTTATTCGCGTTTGAACATCTAGCTTTTCAGATAGTGATCTAATTTCAAGCAGTTGTTCGTTAGAGGTAGCCTTGAAGGAATCTATCCGTTCAGCAAGAGATTGCATTTGATTAAAGAAATCTTAAGGAGTAGATTCATATACCTGACTTGACTTTGCCTTTTCTTCATCAGCAAGAGAGTGGTATCCCATGAAAGCATCAGCACCATCAGACTCGCTTTCATCATCAGAAGGACCCAACCAGTAGTCGTCTTCCACAAACAGAGCTTCTCCTGCTTCTTTCTGTTCTGCCAGAGCGAGCTTAGCCTTGTAATAATGAGCATTCTTTACAACAGGCCTTCGACAGTCTTTGGCAAAATGACCAAGCTTCCCGCAGTTATAACAAGTCACTGGTTCATCTTTCTTCTTGCGGTCATCTTTCTCTGTCTTCTCTTTCTTTTCAGACTGATCGGGCTCATCGGCTTTCTTCTTTCCTTCGTATTTGTCCTGATAATCATGGCGCTTGTTGGAGGAGGTGGAGTAGCGCTGATTATTGGACGTCGGCTTCTTATAGAACTTCTGTTGTAGGAAGGACTTTGAGAGCAGATCCATTGCTTTCTTAATGGCAGATAATTCAGGATCAGAATCACTGTCTTCCTTTTCTTCAGGTTCTAACTCTGATTCGCTTTGCTTTTGGGCACGTTTGGAGTGACGGCCAGACGATTTCCCTCGTTTAGAGGACATAAGAGCTAAAGGATCAGCAGCTGGCTTGGATGCAGCCTTCTTCTCGTTCAGAATTTCCATGACCTCATCTTCATCTTGAAGAAGCATCTCATAGAGCTCGTGGATGCCGACTTTCTCCATTAAGTGGTTGTGCTTGACGTGGGATGCGAATACTTTCCACTCAGGCAGGAGGTTGTTGAGGAATTTAAGAGCGTTCTCCGTGTTAGAATGAGTGATCTGGTTCTCGTGGAGCTCGTTGAGAAGAAGACAAAAACGTTCATAGGTTTGAGAGAGGGATTCGCCGGTGCGTTGCTTAAACCCATCGAACTTGGTTATGGAGCTGTTGATCTTCAATTGATTCCCTACTTTGCTCCCGCGCATCATCTTCTCCACCTGATCCCACATGCCCTTTGCTGTCTCTTTGTAGCTGTCGATGGCAGTGTAGATCGTGTTGGGTAGAGCCTAAAGAAGATACCTCTTAGCATGCTTTTCTCCCTCAAGCATGCCTCTTTCATTGTCAGTCATGTCGGTGAGTGTCTTTTTCACGATACGACGTTCACCACCTTCTTCAGCTGGTGGAAGGGTCTTCATTGGTTCAGGAATTGGCCCGTCTCGTAGAGCTTGCCAGATATACTCGAAGTTGTCCTTCGACTCTATGAAGATTATAAATCTGTCCCGCCGCTGGCTGTACTCACCTTGGTAGAGGCAAGGTGGTTTGGAATCTGTGCCGATAGCAAGAGCATCGCGTGAAGACATCTTCAGTTGCATTGGAGTGATCGTCAGACGATTTTTTTGATTTAAAGTGATAACCTAATGCAAGGCACTAAGAGTGAAGTTCTAACTGTTGGTCCCAAAGGGCTATACAAGTTTGTAGAAGGGGGGGGGGGGTTGAATACAAACACACGTTTTTACTTTTCTAAATTGTTTATTGATAAATCAAGACAGTTTACAACTTGTTGCGGAACAAGATTAAGGATAAACCTAATCTAAACAAGTCTTGAGAAACACTAAGTTTTTTGCACTAGAAAGAGTTAAAGAAATTACGAATAATAACTTAACAATAAGAAATAAGAAGATGGTCCGAGCACACTTCAAAACTGAAGTAAGGTTCTTCTTATATACTGTATGCATTTAATGCATGGCAGTATGGCTTTACACGTGGCAACAGCTGAGTGGTTGCATGTCATTGATCTTTGTAGACAACCTTAGTAGCCGCATAGTGCACAGTGTAGAATCAGAGTTGTTGTACGATTACAAACAAAAGGGATGTCCGTTCTGACAGTTCGTACGGAGACGTGCAAGGGAGGTAAGACAATAGTAACATACAGGGAGACTTCATGATCAGCTTTCGTTGAGTCAGATCTTTATCAGCGAATGATAAAGTTCAGCGATTGCTGAAGCCTTCTACTTGATACTTCACGTTGAATGGACAGGTCTTGCTTTGCTGATATCCGCATCAGTTCATGAGTAGACTTGTCGCTGGTTCTTGAGCTTGATCTTCGACTTCAGCGTAGAACTTTGGTTGACGTGAAACTTGTCTTCAGGGATCATAAGTAAACAACTAACTTATCAGCGATCATGTCATAGACTGAACAAGCTCAGAGCTATATGATGATGAACAGTGTTCGCTGAATATCTAATCTAAAGAGTGAGAGTTCCTATCAGCGGTATTGTAAAGTCTTAGTACTTATCAGCGATAGTGAAACTCTGATACATATTGTTTACTTACAATTTTCACTAAGTGTTTAAGAGAGGGTCATTATCAAATCACTGAGGGTTTGGATCAACAATCTCCCCCTATTTGATTATGACATAGCAACAGAGAAAATTGCTATTTAATGAAAACATAAGGATAAAAAGAACTCATAAAATATTTGTCCCTTTTACTGTTTTCTGGTATCTTTTCAGTACTGATGGAGTAAAGTACATTCACTGAAATTTTTCTTTAAACTTTGTAAAGATTACATAGGGAAGTGGAAAAATTACAAGTACAGCAAATAAAATTACAAGTACAAAAGATGTAGACAGATAAGGATAGAAAGAATTACAAGGCGATCCTATCCGTCAAAAGGTTCTTCCTTGATGAGAAGTTCATCGAGGGTCTTTGATGTGGGAATCATCCAGCCAGGGACATTTACTCCTTGATTCTTTTTGTTCAGAGCTTCTTCAAAAATCAAGGGCTTCAGGTGTCTAGCTTTAATGTCGTGTCTGACTTCACACCAGTATATAAGATCTCTGAGTTGTTCGCTGGGAGTGATTGGAAGCTCAGAGATGCGTTGAAAGTGATGATTTCCTTGGTAGTCTAGAAATAATATACCATAAGGATCACTTACAACTTTGCCAGGAATGAAAGTTTCTCCAGGTGGTAGGGAGGTGTCAAGCGCTGAGAGATCAGCATCAGGGCCAAGAACTTCAGCACGAGAGAAACCAATACCTGTTTCATTCCGTATAGGAGGACCTGAGTCTGAAACTTTCTTTTCCTTTGCAGAGACTCTTCTTTGTTGAGGAGAAAGAAGAGTGGAAGGAGGAATATACACAACAGAAGAAACGAAGTCGATCTGAGTATTTAAAATTTTCTCGATATGGCTCTTGAACTTTAAGCGCGATCCCTGAATGGCTAATTTCACTTCCAACCATTCAGAGAAACCAAACTTCTCTAAATTAGTAGCATAGGAGGTTTGCTTGGTTTTGTCTTCTCTGAATACATCAATTTCAACAATAGGAACGTCAACGAACAGTCTTCCTCTGATGTTTACTTTGATGATTTTGGATGGTCGAGATCGATAATTCAGCATTTCTTTACACCATTTCAAAGTCGTATCAGATACTTTCGTCTTTTCTTCGACGATCCTTTAGGCATCATCCCATAGCTGACGTTGGACATCAATGGGAGTTCTTTTTAGCGCGGGGTCTTTCACCGATTGTTGGACAAGCTGGATGGCGAGTTCTCTGTCTTTTTCTTCAGCTTCCCTTCTTTCAGCGATTAACCTTTCAGCTCTGAGGTGATCCTGGTATTCCTTTTGTGAAAGTCTGAACTTTGGAGGAATAGAAGGAAGTTGATCACGCTTCAGGATGATTCGCTGATCTTCGAATCTCTTGATCATTGCATCTCTCTTTTCTTGATCCTCTTCACTCGGCTTTTGAGGAGCCAAGGAAGGTCTGTTTTGGTGAGAGAGCATATGTTCTTCAGGTTCATCAGTCTCAGTGGTTAAATCCAAGACTGGGATTATTTCTTCAGCTCTTGTGGCTGGGATTATTCCTGGTGTAGTCGAAGGAGCTTCAGCGGGATCCTCAAACAGGGGAGAGGACTAGCTGAAACACAGCGATCGTTTAAGTAAGCAGAGTTGGGGAAGAAAGAGATAGAGAAAATAATGTGGTTAAGTGTATAGAGGTTTTATGGATAGAAGGATTGAGATTGAGAAGGGATAGAGGAGGGATGCAGTGTAAGGGAATAGGAGGTAGTGTACCTGACAAACTGGCTTTTGAAGAAAGATCATCAGATTGTCTTCTGCAGCAAGGCCTTTGTTTTTGCCTTTGTCAGCTTCAGACGCTGCAGGCTTTGTCTTGGTCCGCTCCCCTGAAGGTTCGTTTATCAAAACCCCTTTGAGAATTGTAGTCTTCTGAACAGGCTTGACGATAAAGGAGTCATCATCATCATCATCATCATCATCATCCTTTGGAGAAGAAGATGGTTCATCATCAGAGATGTCGACAGCTTCATCTTCTTCAGCTTCGTCTTCATCAGATTCAACTTGTTCAGCGTAGGGTGAGGTTACATCAGCAGCAGCTTCAATGTTTTGCTCTTCGAGTTTCTCCCCCTCAGATACAGAGGAAGGTTTCTCGGTTCCCTCAGGGTTTTCAACTCCCTGAGGTTTTGAAGAAGTAGCATCAGCTTCAGTCTCAATACCCTCCCACTCAGCATGGGGAAGGTCTTCTTTATTTTTCTTCTCCCCTTCATCATTATGGGGAAGGTCTTCTTTAGGCTTTTCCCCCTCTTCCAAATCATGGTTGGGGGAGGTAACGGACTTTTCAGCAGCAGCAGCAGCAATAGGATTACTGTCTTCTTGGCCAATAATTATTATGCAGTTTTCAATCGCTGCTACTCTGTCTTCTAGGCCAGTAATAGCAGGACTGATCTTTTTAAGATAATCTCGATCGGCCTGAGTGAAATGAGAAGTTGGGGTGTTCAGGCGATCGAGCACTTTCTGAACAATCTCTTTGACCGCAGAGCCTTCAGTCTTGATCGTGGAAACTTCACTCTTAAGAGAACCAACCTCTGTCTTCAATGATGTGACTTCATTGGATAGAGAGGTGAAGTTTGTTGAGAGAGTGGTTATGGCGGTTGAGTTTTCAGCGAGGGTTGTAGCAAATTTAGCAATGCTACCATCCACCTTCTCCAGATCAGCTTTGGAGGCTTTCTTTTCGACCTCAGTGGTCAAAGTCTTCAAGTTCTCTCCAGCGTTTGTAACCGCTGAAGAGTTGGCAGTTAGAGTTTTGTTGAAAGACTCCATCTTTGTTTCCAGGGCCGTCAGGGAGGTGTTGATATCCCCCAAATTAGGACCTGAAAAAGTTATAAACTTATGAACAGAGGAAAGCTCAGAAGTTTGGGGTTGAGAGGGAGAAGTGTGTGGGATTTTGTGTATACCTGCAGGCGGGTTGGCGAAGTTGTCGAAACCTCGATGTCCTGAAAAAGTTTCGTAGTCGTCTTCAATATTTCCTAGACGACTGGAAGTACCTGCAGGTCCTGTGGTGTGTCCTATCATCCTCTGAAAATGTTCAGCAGTAGTGTCGCTGAGGATGACGGTTGTTGAGGAGAATAGAGGAATAGATTGAGTGACCAAAGAAGAGGTGAGAGGAATGGAGGATGAGAATGATGGTTGGGTGCGGGGTTCAGCGTTGGATCCGCTGAGAATCACTTCAGTCTGTAGAGAGGCTGAAGGAGGTGGGTTCATTTCCATGTTTATAACTTCAGCGTTTAGAGACGCTGAAGCTGGGATGGAAGGGGTGATTTATTCAGCTGTGGCAGAGCGTACCACTGAACTTTCCATCAGCTCTTCAAGATGAGCTGAGGAGTCTTCAGCATGTAAATGCTGGGGGGTTGCTCCTTGGTTTTCTTGATTCTTTTGGAACCAAGTTGGGTAGTAGATTGTTTCCTTTTTCTAGAAGGAGTGGAGGTTGCAGCTGGGGTATCAGCGGTGGGGATTTCCACTAAATGAGCCGCAGAAGTAGAAGAAGGAGGATTGAGAATATATAAGAGAGTAGAGAGACGTACCCAGTTTGGCAGGGGCTTGAAGTCGAGCACCTTAGGGCTAACCTGAGAGAGTTTCAGGTCTCCTACTTTTGGGTAGTTATCCTTAAGGCCGGTTTGGAAGATGGCGCTGAGGAATCTTGGGTATGGAACCCATGATGGTCTATCAGCAAAATCTACTCTGAGCGCAAGATCGTCGTAAATTATCGAGGCCCAGTCAACATGGAGACCCTTCAGCAATGCATAGCCCATGGCTTGCTGAGGTTGAGCAGCTTGATCAGAGGAGCCACTCTTCACTGTCATGCAGCTTATCAGGTGTGCGTAGATGAAGTTCATCTCGCTGGGCATCTTTGACTTCTTGATTGCAGTCAGTTTCTTCTCGGCTTTTTCATCTCTCCCTTGATCCCAAACGTACTTCATTGCATCAAACAATGCAATGAGTGTTTCTCTATCAGCATGTCTCTTGGGATTAGGAAAAGGAACAAATGGTTTATCTTTGGTGGCAACAGGGAGATTCAGTGCTTTTCGAATGATAGCAGGGTTGATTTTGATGGTGCCAAAATCAGTGTCACAGAGGATGACATCAAGTAGTTTGGTAGGGTCTTTGGATGATGGTAGTTGAGTGTGTCTGGCGATATACCAAAATTGAGATAATAGTAACTGATGAGCAGGGGGTGTTATGGTCAAGGCTGTAGAGAGGCAACATGTTTTCAGAAAATTCACAGCGTTGTCTAGATGTTTGACTTGTTTTTTCGGAGGAAAATCGAACAGCGCATGGAGGTTGTTTGATTTTGTAAAAGAGATATCCTCAAGTTTGAACTTGACCTGAAGAGCCTTGGTGATTTCAAGTTCCTCAACAGCAGTAGTGTTCTCAGCAGTTGGAATACCAGTAGAAGGAGCAACCATTTCTGGTTCGTCAAAGAAGAAGATGAACAGTTTCTGGAAATTTTGAGAGCTCAAAATGCAACAGTAAATCTTTTTCTTGCTTGGAGGAAAAGTTTTTCGCGTAAAGAGAAAAATATAAACCCAAAATGGTTTATATAGAGAGAGTAGAGAGAGAGAAAATCTTTAGCGGGAAAAGATTTTCATCATGACACAGACACGTGTTTGCATTTGATTGGAAGGTAAACGAAACGTGCAATCGTGTGTCAGAAAAAGAACGTGCCAGGGCTTATCCGTTGCGATGACGTCACAACTGTCCTTTCATATTTTAGGATGTCTTTGAGGTTTTGAAAGCTCAGGGACAATTTTGAAAATATGAAGCACTGAATAGAAATATCAGTGTTGGTTTAAGAAATTTCAAAGTATCGCTGTTAAGGAACAGATATTCAGCGATGCAATTTGTTTTGAAATCTTACATTCACATGCGAACGTCAGCGAGTAAGAGAGAAAACATACCTTGACATCAGCGAATCAATTATGTTCAGAGAGAGAATGATAGAATGGGTTATACAAGTTGATTTTATCCTATCGTTGATCAAATGTGAAGCGCTGAAGATTTTACTCTTCAAAGTTCAGCATTCCAAGCTCGCTGATGAGAAAGTTGAATCTTGTCTCATCAAGAGGTTTGGTGAACAGATCAGCTAACTGATAGTCAGTTGGGATAAAATGAAGTTCTATATCACCATTCATCACATGATCTCTGATAAAATGATACCTGATTTCGATGTGTTTTGTCTTTGAGTGTAGCACTGGATTGTTGGCTATAGCGATGGCACTTATGCTGTCGCAATAGATTGGAATTTTCGAGAGCTGAAGGTCATAGTCTAGTAGTTGATTTCTCATCCACAAGACCTAAGAACATCAGCTTCCAGCGGCTACATACTCAGCTTCAGCAGTTGAGGTGGACACTGAGTTTTGCTTTTTTACTTGTCCAACTCACCAGCTTTCCACCCAGGAGCTGACAGCCTCCTGTGGTGCTTTTCCTATCCAATTTGCAACATGCAAAATCACTATCTGAATAGGCGATTAGATCAAACCCTGAGTCTTTGGGATACCAAAGACCTAGGTTCATAGTACCCTTAAGGTAACGAAAGATTCGCTTTACAGCGATCATATGAGATTCCTTAGGTTCAGCTTAATATCGTGCACACAAACAGGTTGTGTACATAATATCGGGTCGGGTAGCTGTAAGATACAAGAGTGAGCCGATCATCCCACGGTACAACGTGACATTAACAGGTATTCCATTTGAATCCTTGTCTAGTGTCAGCGGTGGTGTCATAGGGGTTTTCATAGCTGAACTCTGAGTTAAATCGAATTTCTTCAGCATATCTTTAACATACTTTCCCTGATTAATGAAAGTTCCTTTTTCATTTTGCTTTATCTGAAGACCAAGGAAATATGTTAGCTCACCCATCATGCTCATTTTATACTTTTCTTTCATTCTATCAGCGAAACGAGTACAAAGGTCAGGGTTAGTAGAACCAAATATAATGTCATTAACATATATCTGAACAAGAATAATATGACCTTTTACTTTCCTGAAGAATAGAGTCTTATCGATTTTACCACGCTCAAATTGTTCAATATGGAGATAAGTAGAGAGAGTGTCAAACCATGCATGAGGAGCTTGCTTAAAGCCATAAAGTGCCTTATCCAGTTTATAAACATAACCTGGACGCTTAGGATCTGAGAATCCTGGAGGTTGTTCCACATAGACTTCTTCATTCAGCTTTCCATTTAGAAACGCTGACTTAACATCCATCTGATACACTTTGAAGTCTTTGTGTACAGCGTATGCTAAGAATAGACGAATAGATTCTAGTCTTGCTACTGGAGCAAATGTTTCGTCGTAATCTATGCCTTCCTCTTGTCTGTATCCCTGAGCAACAAGACGAGCCTTGTTGCGGGTTATAGTTCCATGTTCGTCCAACTTGTTTCGATAGACCCATTTAGTGCCTATCACTGTTTTGTCAGTTGGTCTTCGAACAAGTTTCCAAACTTTGTTTCTTTCGAATTCAGTCAGCTCTTCTTGCATGGCGCTGACCCAGTTTGGATCTTTGAGGGCATCATCTATTTTCTTTGGTTCAATCAGAGAAGTAAAGTTAACAAATAAACAAATATTACCTGCACTTCGTCGAGTCTGAACACCAGCGTTTGGATCACCAAGAATTTGATCAATTGGGTGATTTACAGTCCATCGCTGAGCAGGAGCATAAGTCGCTGACTCAAATTGAACTGGAGGAGCTGAATATGAAGCTTCAGCAACTTCTGGAATATCAGTCAAGAGAGGAGTAGGTGCAGATGTCATCTCATTTACTGATTGGTGAGAAGTAGATGGAATGTTTGAGACATTTCGTCCAGAAGCAGGTATAGTGTTTAAAGGAACTACTGAGACCCATGATGTTTCAGCTTCACTATTCTGCATGTTTGGGATGATAGTAGGACTATCATCTTCAACTGTATGAGTATGAGGAGTGGGAATATCTTCTGAATCACCAAGATGAGAAAACATCCATTGATTTAGTTCTTCAGTATTAGAAGAAGGTCAAGAATTCGCTGAACGGGATTCGTCAAAAGTGACGTGAATAGTTTCTTCAACAGTTTGTCTTCTTCGATTGAAGACTCTGAAGGCTTTGGAGATTGAAGAATATCTAAGAAAGATTCCATCATCAGCCTTAGGATCAAACTTTCCAAGGGCATCTCTGTTGTTCAGTATGAAACACTGACATCCAAAGATGTGAAGAAAGCTAATTGAAGGGTTTCTCCCATGAAAAAGTTCACAGGCTGTTTTATTAAATCTTTTGACTATCAGCGACCTGTTTTGCGTAAAACAAGCGGCGTTGACAGCTTCTGCCCAAAACTGAGTAGGCAGGTGAGAATCGCTGAGCATTGAACGTGCAACTTCAATAATAGTTCTATTTCTTCTTTCAGCGACTCCATTTTGTTGCGGTGTTCTCACTGAAGAAAAGTTGTGAGAAATACCCTTACTCTCAAAGAAGGAATCAAGAGAACTATTTTTGAATTCAGTCCCATGATCACTACTTATTGAGCGAACGGTCAAGTTGTTCAGGGTTTCCATTTTCCGAACAAAGGTGATGAGTTCTTCAGGGGTGTCACTCTTAGAACGGAGAAACATAACCCATGTATATCGAGAGAATTCATCAACTATGACCAGTGTATATTTCTTTCCAGCGATGGATTGTTTGTTAACAGGGCCAAACAAATCCATATGGAGAAGTTGTAGAGGAGATGATACTGAGGAAACTTGCTTTGACTTAAAGGTTGCTTTGGTCTGCTTGCCTTTCTCACACGCTGAACATAAGGATTCTTTGGCGTATGAGTGCTGAGGTAGACCAATGACTAACTCTTTTGAAGAAAGAGTGTTCAGTGTCTTGAAGTTTAAATGAGAAAAAACAGGAGTTCTCAGTGGTTGTTGAGTCCATGTTTATTACATAAACATTTTCCAAACGATAACCGCTGAGAGCTATCTTCTCCTTTTTGTCAGCGACAAAGCAGGATTCCTTAGTAAAGATTACTTTGTTATCCTAGTCGCAAAGCTGACTGATGCTTAGAAGATTATGCTTCAGCCCTTCAACATATGCGACTCTTCTGAAGGTTGTACCATTAGATAGTACACCAAACCCTCGGGTATGTCCTTTTCCATTTCCACCGAAAGTTACAGAGGGACCCTTCTCTTCTTTGTACTCAGTGAGCAGGTTCTTCATACCAGTCATGTGTCTAGAGCATCCGCTATCGAGATACCAGATACCCTTCTTAACCTGCATTACAAAGGAAGATTAGTTTTTCTTGGGTACCCACTTAACCATGTGTACACACTTGTCAGTGGGGGTAGAAGAAGAGGTGGAAGGTTCAGTAGTCTTCGCAGCATTTGAAGATTCAGCTTTGTCAGTCTTCACCTTGGTTAATTTCTTAACCTCAGTGGTCTTCTTTGCCTTGGGGTCAATGATCTTCACCTTAGCTATCTTTTCAGCTTGGATGGTTGTGGGGCACTTACTAGCAATATGATTTGTAAGTCCACAATGATAACATTTCCTATAACCAAAAGTAGTTCTAGGACCATTTGCATGCTGAGGTTTTGATTTTGAATTAGAAGGACCAGCACCAAGTAAGCTATTGGTTTTTGAAATGGGAGGAACATTTAGTTCTTCGGATTTCTTACTAATGATTTCCACTTTGATTCTAGGAGTAGATCGCTGAATAGATCCACGCTGAATAAATCCAGAGATCTTATTCTTTGAATCAGAGGGATAAGTCACTGAAGCTTTAGAAGCGTTCAACTTTGGTACAGAGGTACCCTTCTGAGGATTTTGGTTAAAAGCAATTCCTTTACCTTTGTTTTTAAAGACTGAGGTAGGTTTTGGATAAATAACTTTTTCTTTACCTTTAGAAGTTAAGGTAGAGATTTCCTCAGGGATAGGCGGTTTAGAAGAGGAACACTGAGAAGATGAAGTATCAGCGACTGAGGATACGAAAGTTCCAAATAAGAGCATGGAACGATCAGTGGTTGGTTCTAGAGTATCATCTTTGTAACCAAGACCACGTTTATCACTCAGGGGAATATGAGACTTAATTATCTCAGTGATCTTTGTTGAGGAATTATACCATCCATCAACAATAGCTTTTTCAGCTTTTAATGCAGCGATAACTTCTTCGCGCTCGATTTTGACTAGCTGATTTAGGTGAACTTGATCTTTAAAATCTTTTTCAATTTTAGAAAGATTTTCTATTTGAAGGTGACAATTTTTAAGCTGTTCAGCGAGATCAAGGTTTTGATTTTCAACTACAGTTTTGCCATTCATGGCTTCATATAAACTTCTAGTCAAGAGATCGATCTTTCGAAGACTATCAGCTTCATCAATATTTGCAATATTGGTAAAGAAGGAAGGTGATACCTGAGTTGCAGAGGTTGAAGTAGAGGGAATGTCAGAATTGTCTTCCTCATCTTCAAGTTTGGCCATGAGACATAGATTGGCTTCATCATCATATTCAGAGTCAGATGATTCTTCTTCGTCAGAGGCAGCCCAATCATAGTCAGCCATGAGGCCTTTGCCTTTCTTCTTAAAGGTTTTCAGCTTTGCATACCTTTCTTTCAGCTTTTTATATTTTTCTTCTCTATTCCTGGGAATAAAGTTTTTCTTGGGAAAAGCTGAGGGTCTAGAGACTTTCCTTGACCTGCACTCGCTAGCAAAATGTCCTATCTTTTCACAGTTATAGCAAGTAGCAGTAGCCTTATCAACAGAGGTTGATGATCTTGGCTTGTCAGTAATAGCAAGAGGTTTATTCTTCTTGAAATTACTCTTTCTAGCAAATCTCCTGAACTTATTAGCCAGGAATGCCAGAGTTTCATCATTATCTGAAACGTCAGAGTCTGATGATCTTTCAGAGTTAGTTTCCAACTCAGTGACAGTGATAGTCGATCGCTGACTGGAAGGTGACTTTGAGATTAAAGCAACAGGGGTGCTTTTGGAATCATTTACAAGATTCTTCTTAAGATGACTCGATTGCTCATGATTCAGCATCATGCCATATAAGGTAGAAAGGGTCATTGATTTTAGATCCTTTGACAGCTTGAGACACATAGAATAACTGTCCCAGCTTTCAGGTAAACATTCTAAGAACTTTTTCAGTACTTCAAAGTTAGAATATTCCTTACCAACAGTTTTTAGATTTATTATTAAGCAGTTAAAACGTTGGTGTACTTTAGAGAGAGTTTCATTCTTACCACAAATGAAGGTTTCATACTGTCTTACCAGGTTGATCTTTCGAGAGTCCTGGACTTCAGAAGTACCTTCATACTGAACACAGATTGTGTCCCACATAGCTTTTGAGGTTTTCAGGTTCATGACGGAATGGTAGACTTCGTCAGGAAGAGCCATGGAGAGTATGGATATGGCTTTGGTGTCGATAGCCACTTTCTTCTTATCTTCATCAGTCCACATATGAATTTCCTTAGGAATCAACCTTTCTGGAATAGCAGGTCTATTCTTAGCAGCTGGAACTGCAGCATCAATTCTTACAGGAATATATGGGCCGTTTTCAAGATAATAAGGCATAGTAGGGTCTACACCTTCTAAGAATAGAATCATCCTATTTTTCCATAGATTAAAATTATCTCTGGAGAATCTAGGGGGTTTTGCAAGAGAACCGTTGTCAATATAGTTTGTGTTTGTGTTGGTAGCCATTTTAAGAAATAGCTAGGAAGAGAAATCTTAGTATAGATCAGATCTTGTTTATGAGATTAAACAAATCTGCTCTGATACCACTTGTTGGTCCCGAAGGGCTATACAAGTTTGTAGAAGGGGGGGGGGGGTTGAATACAAACACACGTTTTTACTTTTCTAAATTGTTTATTGATAAATCAAGACAATTTACAACTTGTTGCGGAACAAGATTAAGGATAAACCTAATCTAAACAAGTCTTGAGAAACACTAAGTTTCTTGCACTAGAAAGAGTTAAAGAAATTACGAATAATAACTTAACAATAAGAAATAAGAAGATGGTCCGAGCACACTTCAAAACTGAAGTAAGGTTCTTCTTATATACTGTATGCATTTAATGCATGGCAGTATGGCTTTACACGTGGCAGCAGCTGAGTGGTTGCATGTCATTGATCTTTGTAGACAACCTTAGTAGCCGCATGGTGCACAGTGTAGAATCAGAGTTGTTGTACGATTACAGACAAAAGGGATGTCCGTTCTGTCAGTTCGTACGGAGACGTGCAAGGGAGGTAAGACAATAGTAACATACAGGGAGACTTCATGATCAGCTTTCGTTGAGTCAGATCTTTATCAGCGAATGATAAAGTTCAGCGATTGCTGAAGTCTTCTACTTGATACTTCACGTTGAATGTACAGGTCTTGCTTTGCTGATATCCGCATCAGTTCATGAGTAGACTTGTCGCTGGTTCTTGAGCTTGATCTTCGACTTCAGCGTAGAACTTTAGTTGACGTAAAACTTGTCTTCAGGGATCATAAGTAAACAACTAACTTATCAGCAATCATCTCATAGACTGAACAGTCTCAGAGCTATATGATGATGAACAGTGTTCGCTGAATATCTAATCTAAAGAGTGAGAGTTCCTATCAGCGGTACTGTAAAGTCTTAGTACTTATCAGCGTTAGTGAAACTCTGATACATATTGTTTACTTACAATTTTCACTAAGTGTTTAAGAGAGGGTCATTATCAAATCACTGAGGGTTTGGATCAACACTAACGCAGGTTCTACGAGTGAGTTATACTAGAAACAGGTAAGAAATGACCAAACAGAGCTTACCGGATAGGAATCCGGATGAAAGCCATCTGATCTGGAGGTGTCCGGATCAGATTATGAGACACAGGTAACTTTGCAGAAGGTTACCGGATGATCTTGAGTTACCAGGTAACAGAGGTTACCAGGTGATACAAGATACCGGATAGATTAAAATTGAGCAAAGAAATGAGACTTACTTGGTGGAAGTGCTTACCGGATGAAAGAGCTTACCGGGTGTAGGTAGTTACCGGATGTGGCAACTGAAATCAAAGGTTACCGATAACAAAGAAACACAAATAATAACCTTACCGGATGAGATGACTTACCGGATTGAAACGTGTATACCGGATGGAAAAATACTTTCCGGATAAGGTTACTGAATGCGAGGGCTTACCTGTATCTAGGACTTACTGGAAGATATGTCCGGTAAGTACTGAGATAGTCGGTAAGTTATGAGATTATCCGGTAACTATTGGTTTAGGGAATACCCGGTAACAAGAGGGAATAAGGACTTACCCGGTAACAACTATATGAACCTGGTAACCACGGTTGTGGTACCCGGTAACTGTTAATGCCAAAAATCGCACTAAATTGTCGTATGCCGAAAATTGTATAAAAAATACGATTTAAGGTTTGGTTTCGGACCTTATCAACTAAAGATTGAACCATAGAAATAAACAAAAAAGATAACGAAGAAAATGCAGACGAAACACGAGATTTTGATGACGCAGGAAAAACCTCAACGAGGAAAAAAACCTGCGGACGACAGTAGATGTCGTCGCAGCACTATGGTCGCCAATCAGGGGCGATGTCCTTGGTGTTCCGGGTGCCGATCGTACAGAGATTACAATACAAATGAAGGAAAAGACTTCGAAATGTAAAGTACAAGTGTATGGAATGTAAAACAAGTATATGTCGTGTGTGAAAACAATGTGTAAAACTGTTGGTCGAGAGCGAAAGTCGTGCATCGAGTGCAGTTCTTCGAGTGAGAGCCTTTCGCTTGTAGTGTTCTTCTGAGCTCGGATGTTTAGCTTCTGTGTTTGATGTTCTCTGATACTTTGGTGTTGATCAGGTGTCTTGAACTGATGATTGAGCTGGGATTTTATAGTCTTCGGATGACTTTAATTGAATCATTAAGATCTTTGATGATTGTTGTAACGGTCGTCGTCTTCAATGTGAGTTTAGATGCTCATAACTGATTTCGTCGGTTATAGCCATTTGTCCATTAATAACTTTGACTCCTGCATTAAACACTTGAACAAACATAACAGTTGTTAACGCGTTAGTCGGTCGAGGTCGCATGGTTTTATGCGACGGTCGTGTGGAACGGGCGACGTCGAGGTCGATTGTCGTGATGAACTCTCGAATTACCTTTTAGAAGGGATGGCGGAGGTTCTTTGGGTCTTCTTCGGGACCTTATCTTAATACAAGGTATAGCTCATGACATACGTCTTACCTTCTCTGGTCGCGGTCGAGACCTGTGAAATTTTTCCCAAACAGTAACTGCGGCTGTGGTTTCTAATTCGATTGGAAATCGATTAGGGTTGCTCAAAATCATTTCTGAAAGATTAGAAGCTCGACCAAACACAAAAATAACAATACCCAAATCGATTTTGAAGCAAAAACAACAAGTTTTGATGGTAAACATTCGATTTTTAGCAAGAACAGAGATAAAACTTGAAAATTTTGATTTTGCTAATAACACAATCAAACAGTCGAATTAAGGTGTGTAAACTTGCAGATTTGCATATAATGATGATACTAACCAAGTATGATATACGAAATCAATCAATTTTGTCAGAATCAAAATATGAGATTTTCAAGAATCACTTTGAATCGTTTCGTCCGTCTGCTCTGATAACAATTGTGAGTTCCAGATTCGTGCAACGAACAATACAGAAATCAATATATGAAGAACAGGTCGGTATGATTTCAACTGGTCATCCAATTCACTTTCAATATGCAGAGAGTTTACAATAAAGCTTAGGAAAGTAAAAAATGACAACTAGCCTAAAACTCAGGCTAAACAATACATTTATATGATGGGCCCGTGGTAACAAGCCCACGGCCCGTTCACAATAAAGGCTCAAAATAAAGAATAACAAAACAACCCTTGAACTTCTATTCAACCAATATTTGACCCTAACAATATTTACATAAATCTGAACATGCTATATTTCAACAAGGTTATTTGCCTAACATTTCATCAAAATAACATAAGTCAATAAACAAAAAGCAATACATCTCGCTTTTGCTACTAGCAGCTCCAATTTTGTGACATCGATTATGTAGTCGGCAAGAATTCTGTGGCGGATACGATTTCTGTAACACCCTAAAATAGGGGTGAACAAAAACTTTCATAAAACGAAAGAGTGGTATAATATAAATGAGCCATCCCAAAAGGGGAATATCAAGTACATTGGCAAGGTTACAAATGTGCATAAAGATTAGATTACAACAACCAACTAATCTAGTTCCAAAAGGAGGTAAGATTACAAAAGGGGTTGTCACATCTATTCGTATAAGTCTTCTATGGTTAGCGACCAAAAGTATCCCCACGTCTCACACGCTCCGTCTACTCTTTCTTGAAACTAGCACCACTAGAACCTGAGATCCAAGTCAACATTCAAACAAGTGTCAAGACAAAGCTTGGTGAGTAATTCCAATTAAAACACATAATAATGATAACATAATCCAGTAAGATTCATCATGGAGTTTTCCACAAGTGTATTTTGAAGTCAATGGGGGAGACCCATAACACCAAGAAGTTCCACCCAAAGAGTCGAGATACCTTAGTGTCATTGTTAATGCCAAAAATCGCACAAAAGTACAACTTAAGGTCGATGTGGACATTTAACAACTAAAGAAACGTATCTCAAGCCAAATAACACAATTGCAAGGAAAAAGTAAATAAGATGAGAGATTTGGTGACGCGGAAAACCCCAAAACGAGGGAAAAACCGCGGTCGACTCTGAGAGAGTCGAGAGTGCACTATGGTCACCAAACAGGGGCGATGTCCTTGTGTTTCGGGTGTCGATCGTACAGAGATTGCAATACAAATGAAGGAAAGACTTCGAAATGTAAAGTAACAAGTGTTTCGAATGTAAAAACAATGTGCGTCGTGTGTTTAAACTGTATGTCGTGCGCTGATGTCATGCGTCGCGAGCGATTCTTCTGAGAGCGATTTCTGTGCTTCAAGTGTTCTTTCGAGTTCAAGTGTTTGTGTCTGTTGTTCGATGTCTCTTGAACTGAGGATTGAGCTTGGAATTTATAGTCTCTGGGCGCTTTAATTGGCTCATTAAATACTTCGATAACTGTCGTAATGGACGTCGTTTTTAGTGCTGTTAATGGCTGGTCTTGTAACCGCTGCCGATATTAAATGCGCTTTGATGATTGGCAGCTCCAATTTTGTGACATCGATTATGTAGTCGGCAAGAATTCTGTGGCGGATACGATTTCTGTAACACCCTAAAATAGGGGTGAACAAAAACTTTTATAAAACGAAAGAGCGGTATAATATAAATGTGCAATCCCAAAAGGGGAATATCAAGTACATTGGCAAGGTTACAAATGTGCATAAAGATTAGATTACAACAACCAACTAATCTAGTTCCAAAAGGAGGTAAGATTACAAAAGGGGTTGTCACATCTATTCGTATAAGTCTTCTATGGTGAGCGACCAAAAGTATCCCCACGTCTCACACGCTCCGTCTACTCTTTCTTGAAACTAGCACCACTAGAACCTGAGATCCAAGTCAACATTCAAACAAGTGTCAAGACAAAGCTTGGTGAGTAATTCCAATTAAAACACATAATAATGATAACATAATCCAGTAAGATTCATCATGGAGTTTTCCACAAGTGTATTTTGAAGTCAATGGGGGAGACCCATAACACCAAGAAGTTCCACCCAAAGAGTCGAGATACCTTAGTGTCATTGTTAATGCCAAAAATCGCACAAAAGTACAACTTAAGGTCGATGTGGACATTTAACAACTAAAGAAACGTATCTCAAGCCAAATAACACAATTGCAAGGAAAAAGTAAATAAGATGAGAGATTTGGTGACGCGGAAAACCCCAAAACGAGGGAAAAAACCGCGGTCGACTCTGAGAGAGTCGAGAGTGCACTATGGTCACCAAACAGGGGCGATGTCCTTGTGTTTCGGGTGTCGATCGTACAGAGATTGCAATACAAATGAAGGAAAGACTTCGAAATGTAAAGTAACAAGTGTTTCGAATGTAAAAACAATGTGCGTCGTGTGTTTAAACTGTATGTCGTGCGCTGATGTCATGCGTCGCGAGCGATTCTTCTGAGAGCGATTTCTGTGCTTCAAGTGTTCTTTCGAGTTCAAGTGTTTGTGTCTGTTGTTCGATGTCCCTTGAACTGAGGATTGAGCTTGGAATTTATAGTCTCTGGGCGCTTTAATTGGCTCATTAAATACTTCGATAACTGTCGTAATGGACGTCGTTTTTAGTGCTGTTAATGGCTGGTCTTGTAACCGCTGCCGATATTAAATGCGCTTTGATGATTGGCAGCTCCAATTTTGTGACATCGATTATGTAGTCGGCAAGAATTCTGTGGCGGATACGATTTCTGTAACACCCTAAAATAGGGGTGAACAAAAACTTTCATAAAACGAAAGAGCGGTATAATATAAATGAGCCATCCCAAAAGGGGAATATCAAGTACATTGGCAAGGTTACAAATGTGCATAAAGATTAGATTACAACAACCAACTAATCTAGTTCCAAAAGGAGGTAAGATTACAAAAGGGGTTGTCACATCTATTCGTATAAGTCTTCTATGGTTAGCGACCAAAAGTATCCCCACGTCTCACACGCTCCGTCTACTCTTTCTTGAAACTAGCACCACTAGAACCTGAGATCCAAGTCAACATTCAAACAAGTGTCAAGACAAAGCTTGGTGAGTAATTCCAATTAAAACACATAATAATGATAACATAATCCAGTAAGATTCATCATGGAGTTTTCCACAAGTGTATTTTGAAGTCAATGGGGGAGACCCATAACACCAAGAAGTTCCACCCAAAGAGTCGAGATACCTTAGTGTCATTGTTAATGCCAAAAATCGCACAAAAGTACAACTTAAGGTCGATGTGGACATTTAACAACTAAAGAAACGTATCTCAAGCCAAATAACACAATTGCAAGGAAAAAGTAAATAAGATGAGAGATTTGGTGACGCGGAAAACCCCAAAACGAGGGAAAAAAACGCGGTCGACTCTGAGAGAGTCGAGAGTGCACTATGGTCACCAAACAGGGGCGATGTTCTTGTGTTTCGGGTGTCGATCGTACAGAGATTGCAATACAAATGAAGGAAAGACTTCGAAATGTAAAGTAACAAGTGTTTCGAATGTAAAAACAATGTGCGTCGTGTGTTTAAACTGTATGTCGTGCGCTGATGTCATGCGTCGCGAGCGATTCTTCTGAGAGCGATTTCTGTGCTTCAAGTGTTCTTTCGAGTTCAAGTGTTTGTGTCTGTTGTTCGATGTCCCTTGAACTGAGGATTGAGCTTGGAATTTATAGTCTCTGGGCGCTTTAATTGGCTCATTAAATACTTCGATAACTGTCGTAATGGACGTCGTTTTTAGTGCTGTTAATGGCTGGTCTTGTAACCGCTGCCGATATTAAATGCGCTTTGATGATTGGCAGCTCCAATTTTGTGACATCGATTATGTAGTCGGCAAGAATTCTGTGGCGGATACGATTTCTGTAACACCCTAAAATAGGGGTGAACAAAAACTTTCATAAAACGAAAGAGCGGTATAATATAAATGAGCCATCCCAAAAGGGGAATATCAAGTACATTGGCAAGGTTACAAATGTGCATAAAGATTAGATTACAACAACCAACTAATCTAGTTCCAAAAGGAGGTAAGATTACAAAAGGGGTTGTCACATCTATTCGTATAAGTCTTCTATGGTTAGCGACCAAAAGTATCCCCACGTCTCACACGCTCCGTCTACTCTTTCTTGAAACTAGCACCACTAGAACCTGAGATCCAAGTCAACATTCAAACAAGTGTCAAGACAAAGCTTGGTGAGTAATTCCAATTAAAACACATAATAATGATAACATAATCCAGTAAGATTCATCATGGAGTTTTCCACAAGTGTATTTTGAAGTCAATGGGGGAGACCCATAACACCAAGAAGTTCCACCCAAAGAGTCGAGATACCTTAGTGTCATTGTTAATGCCAAAAATCGCACAAAAGTACAACTTAAGGTCGATGTGGACATTTAACAACTAAAGAAACGTATCTCAAGCCAAATAACACAATTGCAAGGAAAAAGTAAATAAGATGAGAGATTTGGTGACACGGAAAACCCCAAAACGAGGGAAAAAACCGCGGTCGACTCTGAGAGAGTCGAGAGTGCACTATGGTCACCAAACAGGGGCGATGTCCTTGTGTTTCGGGTGTCGATCGTACAGAGATTGCACTACAAATGAAGGAAAGACTTCGAAATGTAAAGTAACAAGTGTTTCGAATGTAAAAACAATGTGCGTCGTGTGTTTAAACTGTATGTCGTGCGCTGATGTCATGCGTCGAGAGCGATTCTTCTGAGAGCGATTTCTGTGCTTCAAGTGTTCTTTCGAGTTCAAGTGTTTGTGTCTGTTGTTCGATGTCCCTTGAACTGAGGATTGAGCTTGGAATTTATAGTCTCTGGGCGCTTTAATTGGCTCATTAAATACTTCGATAACTGTCGTAATGGACGTCGTTTTTAGTGCTGTTAATGGCTGGTCTTGTAACCGCTGCCGATATTAAATGCGCTTTGATGATTGGCTTTGTAACCGCTGTCGAGTCTTTAATGTCATTAAGAGCTCGACCTGCATTAATGAACAAAAGAAACGGTTGTCGACCATTGATAGTTAGTGAAATCGTAAGACCGTCTTAAGTTCAGGACGTCGGTCTTACGGAGCATACGTCCGTCACCGAAATACAAGACCATGTATATGACTGTAAATATCTTGTAAGACCTTATCTTAGTATAGGAATGGTCTTATAAAAATGTCGTGAGACTAGGATAAAAATGTCGTAAGACCACTAGGTCGTAAGACCAAGATGATGATGTCGTAGGACCAGAGCGATATAAGATCGACGACAGGAGACTGTCGACGTAAGACCAACGAGTCGTAACTGGCGACACGTAACTGGAGACATAAGACTAGTGACATGCGGCTAGTGACGTAAGACTAACGATGTGCGACGTGTGACACATGATGTGCGACACGTGACGTGCGATCATTAGATGTAAGATACTGTCTTGAATGACTATTGACGCAAGATGTCTTTTAATAATCAACTATCGTATGTCGGGGATAAGGCAATAATGGGTATTACCTTCATCGATCGGGGGTATGACCTTTGTAGATATTAGGGTAATCAAGGTCCACGGGTCATGTCGAGGGAATTTCCCAAGTCGGTCGAGGGTGTGATTTTTTACCCAAACAGTTAGCCCCCCGAGATTTGAATTTCAAAGCCATTTGAATTTCAGATCTCGTACCAAAGTAAAATGTGTTTATACGGAGACGTGTCACTTTTGCTAAGAAAATTGACTTGGTTAGCTAAAATCGTGAGTCCAGTCGATGGTGTTTAAGTAAGTTGCGACGATCGAATGATGACTTTTAATGCGCAAGATACTTGTGGTGTTCATCTGACGGTCGTAAGACGACCTTAAAACGTAAGGAACCGACGGTGATCGTAAGACGATCTTTATCAAAATGAGACGTATGGGTCGGGAGTTAATCGTAAGACGATTGGTCCGAAATAAATCTTGGTGGCGATCATAAGATGATCGAACCAAGATAAAATTTAAGGATCTTGTGATACAGTCGTTAAAGACTTATGTTCTGGCGTTCCGAGCCGATACGATCATTATAGACTTTTGATCTGGCGTTCCGAGCCGATACTGTCGTTATAGACGTTTGATCTGGTGTTCCAAGCCGATACAGTCGTTAGAGACCTAAGATCTGGCTCTTACAGCCGATACGGTCGTTAGAGACCTAAGATCTGGCGTTTACAGCCGATACGGTCGTTAGAGACCAATGATCTGGCGTTCCGAGTCGACACGGTCGTTAGAGACCTAAGATCTGGCGCTTACAGCCGATACGGTCATTAGAGACCTAAGATCTGGCGCTTACAGCCGATACGGTCGTTAGAGACCTATGTTACGTTGTGTAAGTTTTGCTTTAGCGATAATCGGTAAAAAAATTTACCTTTCTATTGATCCTGAGTATTATGTCGACTCATACATGTCATGGACAAATGTAATGTCAACTGTAAAAATTCATTAAGTACAAAAAAATGAACAAGAAGTCGTGCGACTTGGGCATCCATTGTAATACAACGATTAGAACGTAAGTCATAAGACTTTTTGAATCGTATAAGCAAACATAAGAGCATGCAATCAAAGCATTCATTCAGAACATGAAATTTTTCTAAGTTAAAGAACTTAGCTTGTGGGGTCGCTAGACCTTACGATCGTGTGATTTGATCATACGATGAACTTGAATCATGTGTTCCTGTAGTTATACAATCGAGTCATCTAATAAAACTGATTGTTTATACCGTACGATTTTACTGAAGTCGTATGATAGACTTAGTAACTTATGTCGTGCGATCCTGCGATAAAGCAATGTCAGAGGTTGGTCGTTGGCTTTTCAGATGCGTTGCATTCCAGCTGCGTGGGATATTTCGACCGTCGAGGGTTTGGAGCCGATAGGCACCTTTACCCACGACTTCTGAGATACGATAAGGACCTTCCCACTTGGTGGAAAGTTTACCTGCATTAATCTCTTGAGTGCTTTGGAAAACTCGTTGGAGGACGTAATCGCCTTCTTGAAAGACTCTTGCTTGTGATTATACGGTTAATCTTGCGACTTGCCTTTATTGGCAATCATGAGATTAAAATATGCGAGTCGTACTTATTGGCGACTTTTGCGTTTTGACATGTGTCTTACCATGACTGGTGATTGTGAGATTCAATGTACAAGTCATCTTTATTGACGACATATGTCATGACTAGCGATCGTGCGAGTCGCTTTTATTGGCGACCAACAATTTTTAACCTACGTTTGTCGTGACTGACGATCATAAGAAAATGTAAGTCATCTTTTACTGAGGACTATAAACTGCGACCTGCGTTTGCCTTGACTGGCGATTGTAAGATTTAAAATATAAGTCGCCTCTTATCGACGATTACAAATTGCAACCTGCGTTTGCCATGACTGGCGATCATAAAAACGTAAGTCGTCTTTTACCGACGATTATATATTATAGACCTGTGTTTTTAAGTCGTAGAGACTTTGGTTTCTCACAATGTAAATCGTAAGACCGGTATTCATATGATCTTGCGAGCCTGTAATGTAAAATCGGGGGTGGTCGTTGGTTTTGACCAATGATCTTTTGATGCTTGAATCAACGATCATATATTAGATCAAAATGATTAAACGAGGAGAATATACTTAGAGTATATATATAGAGTTGTTATAAGTGGGACGTCACAGTTACCATAACATGGAGTCGATAAGCGCCTTTTTTCGAGGACTTTTGAAATCAAATGTGGTCTTTTTCAGTTTGTGAAGGGTGTTTCGAGCCCCCGAGTCCCTTGGATGATGCGATACATGCGATACTTTGATGAAGCATTTTTTTTATCAGGGCTTGAATCTGGCTTCGAGCCGTATTCGATTCCGATTGAAGTTGAATCAGGGGTCTTGACAATTTTCCGTATACCTGAAAAAACTTTACAAAATCGTTAAAGCGATGCGTGTGTTGGCTTGAGATTTCCTCTAGATGGGGTCCCACGGATGGCGCCAAACTGTTAATGCCAAAAATCGCACAAAAGTACAACTTAAGGTCGATGTGGACATTTAACAACTAAAGAAACGTATCTCAAGCCAAATAACACAATTGCGAGGAAAAAGTAATTAAGACGAGAGATTTGGTGACGCGGAAAACCCCAAAACGAGGGAAAAAACCACGGTCGACTCTGAGAGAGTCGAGAGTGCACTATGGTCACCAAACAGGGGCGATGTCCTTGTGTTTCGGGTGTCGATCGTACAGAGATTGCAATACAAATGAAGGAAAGACTTCGAAATGTAAAGTAACAAGTGTTTCGAATGTAAAAACAATGTGCGTCGTGTGTTTAAACTGTATGTCGTGCGCTGATGTCATGCGTCGAGAGCGATTCTTCTGAGAGCGATTTCTGTGCTTCAAGTGTTCTTTCAAGTTCGAGTGTTTGTGTCTGTTGTTCGATGTCCCTTGAACTGAGGATTGAGCTTGGAATTTATAGTCTCCGGGCGCTTTAATTGGCTAATTAAATACTTCGATAACTGTCGTAACGGACGTCGTTTTTAGTGCTGTTAATGGCTGGTCTTGTAACCGTTGCCGATATTAAATGCGCTTTGATGATTGGCTTTGTAACCGCTGTCGAGTCTTTAATGTCATTAAGAGCTCGACCGTTATTGACCGTTGTACTGTTTGGGCAAAAAATCACGTCGTACGACCACGACCAGAGCAGGTAAATCGCACATCATAAGTAACATCTTGTATTAAGATAAGATCCCGTCAAAGACCATAAAGACCTCTGTCATCCACTGTAAAAGGTGAGTCGAGATATCCTAGCGACGCTCGACCATAATGTCGTACGTCCTGCATGATCAACGCATAAGGACTTGCGACCTTAACCAGACTAACGTTCACTTAACCGTTATGTTTAAGTGTTTAATGCAGGAGTCAAAGTCATTAAAGAGCAACAGATATAACCGACGCAACCATCAACGATCGATAGCTGTAATGGACAAAGATCATCATGGATAATCACTCCGGCGACCGTTTCCAGCCGTTGTAGCCGTTGATTGAATCATTAATGGAGCTAATTAATGACGTGAAGACTATAAAAGACAAGCTAAAGCCTCATTTCAAGGGACATCGATTAACATCCAATACACTTCAGCGAACATCATCATACAGCAGGGGAAATCACCCAAACTCATAGCAAAGAACATTCAAACTCTGGAGATTGAGTACTGAAAGCCAGAATCCTACAGCGAACTCAAGAACACTCGAAGGAAAAGCTCAAGTATCAGTCTCGACGCACGACATCGGCCTTCGACAGATAGTTCACACTTTGTATTCACACACGACAAACACTTTTAATCATCGTACAACCGACGTACAACCGACGCCAGTACCAAGGACGTCGCCCCTGATTGGCGACCATAGTGCAGCGCCGACATCCCTTGTCGTCCGCAGGTTTTTTCTTCGATTGAGGTTTTTCCTGCGTCATCAAATCCCTTGTCTCATTTATTTTTATCTTCGTCGCACGTCTCGTTGAAATATCATTTCTTTAGTTGATTAAGTCCACATCGACCTTAAGTTGTCCATTTGGTGCGATTTTTGGCATTAACAGTTTGGCACCATCCGTGGGACCTCATCTAGAGAAAATCCTCGACGAACGTGCACCCTACTAATAGTTTCTTGGAGTTTCTTCTATTTTCTGTTGCAGGAAAATGGCAACCTCTGGAAATCCGTAGCAAGCCGTCGCTCAGATGTATCAGGAGCTCGAAGTCGCCAGGAATCAGCTCAATGCAATGGCGGAGAAAAATCGCAGAGCAGCTGAGGAGATCGCACGGTTAAGAAATCCTCTTGGGCCTCAAAATGGTCCTAGGCCGTTCGTGCAGAACCCAGTTCCAAGACCGTTCGACCAGAATGGCCCTAGACCATTTGTCCCGAATCCAGGTTCATCCGCGCAGAATCAGCATCCAGGCCCGTTCATGCAGAATCAACAGCCAGGGACGTTCAACCCAAATCCTCAGTTTAGGACAGTTCGTCCTCAGCATATAAGGCCACCACCCGTGAATAATGGGTCGCAGCCTTTCCAGCAAGGGTCGCAGCCTTTCCAGCAAGGGTCGCAACCATTTCAGCAGCCATTTCATAATGGACCCCAAGGTGGATCGCAGCCTCTCCAGCAAGGATCGCAGCCGTTTCAGAATGGACCGCAGCAATTCCACTATGGGCCGCAGCCGTATTTCGTCCCATTCAACGGGGACACCAATGGTTCATCACATGGTAATGGCACTAGCCCAGGGGCCAATCCCTCGACAGGGGCAAATCCCGATCTTAACGATCCCGTCGCTCAGCGTTTGATGATGTTAGAAGACCAAAATGAGCGCGTCATGTCCTTGCTCGCCAAGTTGCCTGGGGCAGCCGTGCCTGTCGACGTCGAGCCTCGCTCGGGATATCAGGCGTTGCCTTTCATCGACGAGATTGCCACCGTCGAGGTCCCAAAGAAGTATAACATTCCTGCCTTCACTCCCAAGTATTCGGGTGTGACCGATCCAACTGAGCACGTCGCGCAATATAAGCAGCTCATGTGGACGATCTCGATCCCATTTATGTACCAGGAAGTATGCATGTGTAAGAGTTTTGGAGCAACCCTCACTGGTCCTGCTCTCCAATGGTTGATCAATCTCAAACCCAAATCCATCGGGTCGTTTGCTGAGTTGGTTAATCAATTCTCCCAGCAATTCACCAGCAGTCGTAAGATG
This sequence comes from Saussurea involucrata, assembly GCA_033807775.1. Classification (NCBI taxonomy): domain Eukaryota; kingdom Viridiplantae; phylum Streptophyta; class Magnoliopsida; order Asterales; family Asteraceae; genus Saussurea; species Saussurea involucrata. The sequence continues at coordinate 36,599,685 of CM066323.1, forward strand.
GAGAAGCAGACCAGCGACCTATATTACATCGTGCAGAAAACCAATGAGTCTATTCGAAGTTATTTTAATAGATTCAATGCCGAAATGATCAGCATCCGCAATTGCGACGTCAAAACCGCGATCGAAGCCTATAAGCGTGGTCTGGACGATAGTTTGGGTCTATACACCGACCTGACCAAATATCCCCCGGAGAATTTCGAAGACGTCCGAGCACGAACCTTAGCATATATGAGGGTGGAAGATGATGCCGCCTTTCGTCGCAAGCACACTGACGACAAGAAGTCACTAGGCGTCAGAAAGCCAGAGTTCAAGACAAAGGCTGTTTCTAGAGTAGAGCCAGCGCGCCAAATTTCAAATGTTCGTTTCAAGACGAAAGCAGAGGCCAAGACCGCGGCTAAGTTCATTCAGTACCCCAAGATATCCTCTTACGGATTCAAAGGATCCACAAAGGACCTAGTCGAAGCTCTGAAAAGTTCCCAAGCTACCATTCGATGGCCAAAGAAGTCCGACCTGGACTATGCTAATAAAGACAAATCAAAGTGGTGTGACTTCCATGCCGATCATGGTCATGCGATGGACGACTGTATCGCATTGAAGAAGGAACTAGCATATCATTTTTCGAAAGGAAATCTCAAAGATGTCATTGACAACGTCGCTGTTCCAGCTAATAGCCATCGACCGTCAACTCCCGAGCATGCAAAAGTTATTAATTGAAATTCCCTACGCCATGGGGAATCCAGGAGATCAAAGAGAAAATAAACTGAAGTCGTAAGGTCAAGCTCTCGACAGGTTCATTTTTCTATCCCTAAATTAACAATATCTTTTCCACAGGGATAAATCTACTATGGTGCCTCGTCGCACGACAACATAGTCAACCGCAGGACAATATTTCTCCGTGTCATTCTGTCATTTAAAATCTATCTTTTCCTCCCAAAAAGAGTACGGTAATAAATGACAGGGGGCAAATAGAGAGAGTCTGAAATGGTACGTTCTCTAACTCTTTCTCATACGATTTTTTCTCGCAAAACATTTACTGACTTAAGCATCGGAGGGTCGTTGGTTAGCCAACGACAAACCCCCGACATTATTTTATCGCAGAATCGCACGACAGATTATCGCAGAGTCGCACGACAGTAATCATTAAGTCTACTATATAACTTTAATATCGCAAGGTCGAACGACATAAAGAATCAGGTCTCTAACTTGATTATTTCTCCACAGGGGCATACGATACAAACTCGCTGTACGATCTGGTCGTACGATCACAGAGTCTAAACGAATTTACCCCTAAGTTTCTTAACTGAATGGATGCTTTAATCGCGTGTTTTTATATTTGTTTCACGTTCTTGTCATCGTATTACAATGAATGCCTTAGTCGCATGATTTCATGTTCGACCTCATAATTAAACATGGTTTGGATAAAGCATAAGCAAAAGTTGCGTTCATTATATAAGCCATCGTATACATAATCGACCACTGACGGTCGAGCAACATGAACAAACAAATACATTTTTTCTAAGGTTGTGGAGGAGCATCGATCACGACCTTGTCTGATACCTCATCTTGAAAACCCTCATCAACCGCCTCCTCTTCGACCTCCCTCTGGTCATCCAAGTCGAGATCTCTCTCGGTCCCGACTTTCTCATAAAAGAGACGCAGCTCATCTGACACTGAAGCCAAAGGATCCTTACCCTGCAGGTGACGTCACATAATTGCCGCACGCGCAGTAAGTCGAGCATAACAAAGGAAAGACTTATTTTCGTCCTTCAACTCATCAGACTCCTTCTGCAAACTTATCACCTTAGCCTTGATTCCCTCGACTTCCTTCCTCTTCGCGGTTACGGATTCCTTCATCCCTTCCAGCTTCTCTCTCTGGTCGCGCATCAAAGTCAGGGACTCCTTCAAACGCGAGTTTATCTCGTCTCTTGTATGACTAAGGGCATCCAATTCGTCCAGAGCATGGTCAAGGCGCGCTGACATCGCTTCTTCATGTTCCAAAGCAGCTTTCTCTTTAGCTAACGCTGCATCTTCATCTTTGGTAACAGAAGCCGTTGAAACCTCTATATTCGTCATTTCGGCATGCAATGCCAAGGAAGCTTGGAACGCCTGAAGAATCATAATATGAGCAGCATTAGTAAACAACAACAACGACAACGACAACGACAAACGACAAGTCTTGAAAGAAAGGCTTACCAAGAACAAGAGTCCAGCTGTATGGAACTCTTTCTTCTCGAAAGAAAACCCGTCAAAACGCTCCCTGAAAGACGGAAGCAAATATTTTTCCAAATGGGGGAACAAATTCGTCTCGTCCAAGACATTGTCGTCCAGAAAACCCGACGACAACGTAAAGTTGACCGTCGTTTCCCCCAAAGGTCCCTTCTGCGCGTCTTTGCCCCTGTCGGCCGATGAAGGGCCGGATAGGACGACGGGAGACATCATCGCCAGTTGCACAGTATCCACAGATTCCACATCGGTCGCAACCGACGCCTTCGCCTTCCTGGATAAGGCAACCCTCGATGGGTTACCCGTCTTCAAAGACGGTTCCCTCAGAACGGACACCTTTGTCCTCTTTAAGAGGCCCGACCCGGCTGTCGGAACCTCTTTTCTCTTCAGGTGTAACACCCCGCATACCACGACACAATATTGTCCGCTTTGCCCCACTGGCTCACGGCTTTGTTGTTGGCGACCTGGCAAGGACTTCGCAAGGACTTCCCAGGAGGTCACCCATCCTGGAACTACTCCCACCCAAGCACGCTTAACCACAGAGTTCCCAAGGAACCCGCATGCTTGTGGCCCCAAAACGCGTTGTGTCTGGTAAGGCCAAGGTTTAGTAATATACCCAGCATCTCTCCTGTCCACGGCCAATGTGGGATATGCCTAAGGTGTTACACACACCCCCCCTTAGGGACTCATCGTCCTCGATGAGGTTTGCCCCACCATCCCGAACGGCACAGGAGTGGCTCTAATACCATTTGTAACACCCCGCTTACCACGACACAATATTGTCCGTTTTGCCCCACTGGCTCACGACTTTGTTCTTGGCGACCTGGCAAGGACTTCGCAAGGACTTCCCAGGAGGTCACCCATCCTGGTACTACTCCCACCCAAGCACGCTTAACCACAGAGTTCCCAAGGAACCCGCATGCTTGTGGCCCCAAAACGCGTTGTGTCTGGTAAGGCCAAGGTTTACTAATATACCCAGCATCTCTCCTGTCCACGGCTGATGTGGGATATGCCTAAGGTGTTACATCAGGACTCCCGACCTAGTTGTCGAAACGTCCTTCTCCCTCGCCTCGCGAGCTGCTTCGACTTGGGCCATCTTCCTAGCAACAGAAGATGTCGCCTGTGCTTGAGATTCACCTTAACGGTAAAAGAAAGAAGTTAGACGATTCAGAACAGAGAAAGACCAGGTCAAGCGAAAAGAAGACAAAAGGATACTTACTAATTATCTCTACCTCTGGTTCTTCGCTCTTCTCTTCCTCCTCAGTCTTCTTAGAGTCTTCCTCTTCTTCTTTCTCCTCTCGACCCATCCTCATTCTGTCGCTCAAGAAAATGATGTCATCGTCCTCGTCTATCAAATGACGCGTGACATACGACCGGTCTTCGGTACTAAATTCCAAGAACTTTTCGACCTTAGCCCGAGAAGCATCATCCGGCTTTACCTTCTCGAAATCAATATCTACGCACAAAAAAGAAGATTAGTCGAAGAAACAATCGAGCAACAGAATAACATGAAAACGTACAGTCAAAAGCTCACCTGTCATATTCCAACCCTCCCTAATCCAGTCACTATCAGTGTCCAGCATCGACGCCCATACGAATACATGCCTCTTCTTCCATCCACGATCATTGACCGCAGTATTTAAAACCAGGGTACGATCACCCTTGAACCTTGAAAACAAGCTGTAGCGACGGTACTGGTCATTCTTGACCTTATACGCCGTCAGAAGGTCCCTCACATTCATCGGTGGATTCCAGTTGGAGGTAAGTCGTTCGATGATCAAGATAACTCGCCAGAACTGGGGCATCAGTTGCCCCGACGAAAGATCAAATTCACACATAAATTCTTTGACTAAAGGCGAATATGGCCAGTGAAAGCCTATTTTGAACGGGTATTCGTATATAACAATGTACCCCTCGGTACACATCTCCGGTCGAATATTACTGGCTTTACTCACAGTAACCTCCGCAGGGATTTTTGCCAAAACCCTAAAGTCGTCTAGGGCGTCTTGATCCCGGATAGTGCTCCTAGGCTCCATCGACATCGCTAAGCCCGTCAACAAGATTTGACGCTCAGAAAAACCCCAAATATCCCAGTTTTTTCTAGGCTTTCTAGCAATAGACTTGCGACGCATACGCAAACTGGAAGGTCGTATCTTATATGATCTCATAAAAACTTAAATTAGGTCAAAGAACCCTGACAAGTTTTAATCGAACGGAAATCTCCAAGAAAAGATCCATCGTAATCTTTATTTATGTAGTCGATTATGTCAAGTCGAATTCCCGGATAACCGCTGCGCGTCCCCGTCCTTTCGTATGACCGCAGGGATCGACGACACCTGTCCTCGACAGCTGGTAAGCATCATCATGTGTCAGTATGACATCACGACCTCGTTTCCTTTTCAACTTCTCGTTCAGTTAGAAACGAACCAGTCTGGCTCCAAGGTAACCAAGGTAATTTCCATCACTTGTCATATTTTCGACTGACAAAATTGAAAACTCAGATTTGCTATCCTTCTTTCAAATTTTGGGGGCAAACTGTTTGGGCAAAAAATCACGTCGTACGACCACGACCAGAGCAGGTAAATCGCACGTCATAAGTAACATCTTGTATTAAGATAAGATCCCGTCAAAGACCATAAAGACCTCTGTCGTCCACTGTAAAAGGTGAGTCGAGATATCCTAGCGACGCTCGACCATAATGTCGTACGTCCTGCATGATCAACGCATAAGGACTTGCGACCTTAACCAGACTAACGTTCACTTAACCGTTATGTTTAAGTGTTTAATGCAGAGTCAAAGTCATTAAAGAGCAATGGATATAACCGAAGCAACCATCAACGATCGATAGCTGTAACGGACAAAGATCATCATGGATAATCACTCCGGCGACCGTTTCCAGCCGTTGTAGCCGTTGATTGAATCATTAATGGAGCTAATTAATGACGTGAAGACTATAAAAGACAAGCTAAAGCCTCATTTCAAGGGACATCGATTAACATCCAATACACTTCAGCGAACATCATCATACAGCAGGGAAAATCACCCAAACTCATAGCAAAGAACATTCAAACTTTGGAGATTGAGTACTGAAAGCCAGAATCCTACAGCGAACTCAAGAACACTCGAAGGAAAAGCTCAAGTATCAGTCTCGACGCACGACATCAGCCTTCGACAGATAGTTCACACTTTGTATTCACACACGACAAACACTTGTTTTCACATTTAAACACTTGTACTTTACATTTCGAAGTATTTCCTTCATTTGTATTGTAATCATCGTACAACCGACGCCAATACCAAGGACGTCGCCCCTGATTGGCGACCATAGTGCAGCGACGACATCCCTTGTCGTCCGCATGTTTTTTCCTCGATTGAGGTTTTTCCTGCGTCATCAAATCCCTTGTCTCATTTATTTTTATCTTCGTCGCACGTCTCGTCGAAAGATCCTTTCTTTAGTTGATTAAGTCCACATCGACCTTAAGTTGTCCCTTTGGTGCGATTTTTGGCATTAACATGTACCATAATGGCTTGTAGACTTGCATTAATGAACAAAAGAAACGGCTGTCGACCATTGATAGTTAGTGAAATCGTAAGACCGTCTTAAGTTCAGGACGTCGGTCTTACGGAGCATACGTCCGTCATCGAAATACAAGACCATGTATATGACTGTAAATATCTTGTAAGACCTTATCTTAGTATAGGAATGGTCTTATAAAAATGTCGTGAGACTAGGATAAAAATGTCGTAAGACCACTAGGTCGTAAGACCAAGATGATGATGTCATAGGACCAGAGCGATATAAGATCGACGATAGGAGACTGTTGACGTAAGACCAACGAGTCGTAACTGGCGACATAACACTAGTGACATGCGGCTAGTGACGTAAGACTAACGATGTACGACGTGCGACACATGATGTGCGACAGGTGACGTGCGATCATTAGATGTAAGATACTGTCTTGAATGACTATTGACGCAAGATGTCTTTTAATAATCAACTATCGTATGTCGAGGATAAGGCAATAATGGGTATTACCTTCATCGATCGGGGGTATGACCTTTGTAGATATTAGGGTAATCAAGGTCCACGGGTCATGTCGAGGGAATTTCCCAAGTCGGTCGAGGGTGTGATTTTTTACCCAAACAGTCATCCCCATAAAAGCGACACCAAAGGCCCGGCATACCGGGGATACAACGAAGGCATTGCCCCATAGTGACGAGGGTCTAGGCACATACCCGAAAGGTGGTGCCCAAGACTATGTCCTCCTAGTGAACACTTAACCTGATTCATTCAAAGCCCAAATAGCCATATATAATATCCACATGCTCAATAAATGCAAGGGATTCAAGTCCATGGTGCATAACTCACCATCTAGTAATACATGTACCATATATATATATATGTGAATGTGCATAAACCATGTGAGGTCATATATACTCAATGAGCCACATAGCCCAATAGCTTAATCATTAAGACATGCTTAAAACCCAATAAAGTAACTTATATTATTTATGTATAAAACCTCCAATTTACCAAAACCACACATAAAGTATTGACACATACAGTCCAACAATACTTCTATAACCCATGAACATTCTCATTAAGCCAACTACTTCACACATCCCAAAACTTAGGGTTTTCAACAAGATGATGAGATAAGCAAGATAACAAGAAAATAACCATGGATCTAGTGTAAGGAAAGTTAGAACACTCACTATCTAGGTTTTTAGACCAAAACCTAGGAAATGGATGAAAAACCCTTGAGGTGGAGGAACGCAAGATGCTAAACCCTTGGGAGGACCTTCAATAAGTGTTCCCAAATACTCCAAGATGAACAATAGATACAACTCTAACCTTGTGAAAGGTTTAATGGTGAGAGGATGGATTGGGATGTGAAAATCGCACCTTAGAGGAGAGAAAACAAGTTGGGAGCAATATTGGTAAAGTGTGGGAGGAAAAGTGGGAAAAGGGGAGGATAAGGGAAAAATTCGTCAGACAGGTCGCGGACGTCCGCCAAGTGACCATGCGGACGTCCGGCCTTCCTTTGGTCAGAACTCTCCCAAAAGTTGTTGTTGCTTCCGCGGATGATCCGCGGACGTCCACCATTCCACGGACGTCCGACATTAAGCCATGCGGACGTCCGCATTCCCCAAATTCATTGTTCCAACTAACTTAAGTTATGACTAACACATGCAATAACTATCAGATTCAAAGGGTGCAGATAGCAACTAATTGTACATAGGATAAGCATCAAACTTAAGCAAGGATCCAATAAAAGGGTATAAGATGGTGTTAGCACTTAAGTTACCTACCGTGCGGAATCCGGGGTGTTACAATCCTCCCCACCTTGAGAGGATTTCGTCCCCGAAATCGAGCCCTACACAAAACGGTTGGGATAACGTTTCCTCATATCCTCCTTGGACTCCCACGATGATGTTTCCATTGAACCTTCACCATCGTCACTTCCTTATGACGAAGTTTCTTCGTCTTTGATTCGAGTATAGCCTCCAGCTCTTCGATACAACGATTTCCATTGTCCACCCGGATCTCTGTCAATGGGATCACGTCCTCCTTCTCGGCCAAACACTTCCGAAGGTAGCACACGTGGAATGTGGGATGAATTCCATCCATCTCCGGCGGTAGATCTAGTTAATATGCTTGCAAACCGACTTTCTCCAAGATGGAGAAGGGCCCAAGGAAACGTGGACTAAGTTTCCCTCGCTTTCCGAACTGGATAATGCCTTTCCATGGAGATACCTTCAACATCACCCGACCTGCCACTTGAAATTCGATTGGCCGATTTTCTTGTCTGCGTAGCTCTTTTGTCGGTCTTGTGCCGCCTTCAAACGCTCCCGAATTTCCTTTACTTTGTCCATGGTTTCTTGCACAATTTCCGGTCCCGCAAATTGCTTCTCCCCCGCTTCAAGCCAACGGACGGGAGTTCTACATCTACGACCATACAAGGCTTCAAACGGTGAGGCCTTAAGACTCGAGTGATAACTGTTGTTGTACGCGAATTCCACCAAAGGTAAATGTGTGTCCCAACTTCCACCAAAATCTAAGACGTACGATCGAAGCATGTCTTCGAGGGTTTGGATCGTTCGTTCGCTTTGTCCATCCGTTTGAGGATGGTAGGCCGTACATAGCTTCACCTACGTTCCCAATTCTCTTTGAAAGCTAGCCCAAAAATTGGAAGTAAATCGACTATCTCTATCGGACACAATGGACAATGGTACTCCGTGCCTCGACACTATCTCATTGATGTAAAGTCTTGCTAGCTTATCTAACGGTAACGTCTCCCTCATTGCCAATAAGTGTGCGCTTGTTTGGGTAAAATTTCACCAGTCTCGACCACGACCAGAAAAGGGAAAACATTTATTACACTTTTTTATGATGAGATAAAAACATAAACATTTTATCGTCTAACCAAAGTTTAAATCGAAAGTTACTCACGACACTCGACCGTCGTAACATATCTTACGACCTCGACCGACTAACGTATGACGACTGTTATGATTTCTAGGTTTAATACAGGATCAACACCATTAATGACCAACGGACATAACCGACAAGGTTAATTACGAACATTAATCCCAGCAGCCGTTACGACCGTTACTCTTACATTCATGAGGGTCATTCAAAGCTGCGAAGACTGTAAATACAAAGATCCTAGCCTCATTTGCGGACATCTGATTTGAAGAACAAGAACCACACAGCGGAAACACTTGAAGCAAAAACTCTCTCTCTCGAGCAGACGACGCACGACACATAGACCCTACGCACGACGCATTCATGTTTTACATTCGACACATCTGTTTACTTTACATTTAAAGTCTTTGTTTCACTTGTATTATAACCATTGTACTCTCGACATCCGAAACATAAGAACATCGCCCCTGTTTGGCGACCATAGTGCAGCGACGACCGTCATAGTCATCCGCGGGTTTTTTCCTCGTTGAGGTTTTTCCCGCGTCACCAAAATCTTTCGTCTCATTTACATTTTTTGTCTTAGTTGCACTACTTTGTCGAACGATTTCTATCTTTAGTTGTTAAGCTCCACAATCAACCTTAAGTTATCCTTTTGAACGATTTTTGGCATTAACAGTTTGGCGCCCACCGTGGGGCCCCATCTAGAGAAAATCTTCGACAAACGTGCGTCTTACTAACGATTTCTTGGAGTTTCCTCTTTTCTTTGTTTCAGGAAAACGGCAGGTCATGGAAACCAAGAGCAAATCATAGCCCAGATGCATTGGGAGTTGGAAATGCGCGCCATCAGATCGATGCCCTTGCTGAGCAAAGTTGAAGGGCAGCTGAGGAAATCGCGCGGCTGAGGAATCCATTCGGACCACAGAACGGTCCAAGACCATTCGTTCAGAATCCAGGTCCAGGACCGTTCGGTCAGAACCCAGGATCCGCTCCCTTCGGTCAGAATCCAGGATCCGCTCCCTTCATCCAGAATCCAGGTTCGGGTCCATTCGTGCAGAATCCAGGACCAGGACCGTTCGGTCAGAGTCAGCAGCAAGATCCATTCATGCAGAACCAGCAGCAGGGGTCGTTCATCCCAAATCCCCAGTTCAGGTCGATTCCTCCTCAACATTTGAGGCCACCACCCCTGCACAATGGGTCTCAGCCGTATTTCGTCCCTTTCAACGGGGACGCCAATGGTTCATCGTACAAAAACGGCACCAGTTCGGGAGTTAACCCTCCAGCAGATGCGAATTCCGATCCTAACGACCCCGTCGCTCAGCGGTTGAAGATGTTGGAAGATCAGAATGAGCGTGTCCTATCTTTGCTCGCTAAGTTACCGGGGGCAGCCGTGCCCGTCGACGTCGAGCCTCGTTTGGGGTATCAGGCGTCGCCTTTCGTTGACACGATCGCGACAGTCGACGTCCCGAAGAAATATAATATCCCCGCTTTCACGCCCAAGTATTCGGGGGTAACCGATCCAACGGAGCACATCGCAGTATAAGCAGCTAATGTGGACGGTCTCAATCCCGCATATGTACCAGGAAGTTTGCATGTGCAAGAGTTTCAGGGCGACCCTCACGGGTCCTGCCCTTCAATGGTTGATTAATCTCAAACCCAAATCCATCGGGTCGTTCGCTGAGTTAGTCAACCAGTTCTCCCAACAACTCGCCAGTAGTCGCAAGATGGAGAAGCAGACCAGCGACTTGTATTATGTCGTGCAGAAGACCGGTGAATCCATCCGGAGTTATTTCAACAGGTTCAACACAGAGATGATCATTGTCCATAACTGCGACGTCAAGACCGCGATCGAAGCCTACAAATGTGGTCTAGACGACAGTTCGGGTCTGTACACCGATCTGACCAAATACCCCCCCAGAGAATTTCGAAGATGTCCGAGCAAGAACCCTAGCTTATATGAGGGTGGAAGACGACGCTGCTTTTCGTCGAAAGCACACTGACGATACGAGGTCGCTAATTGTAAAGAAACCAGAGTTTAAAACGAAGGCAGTATCCAAGTCGGAGCCTACACGACAAATCTCGAACGTCCGGTTCAAGACGACGGCGGAGTTCAAGACTGCGACCAAATTTCCTTAGTATCCTAAGATATCCTCCTACGGATTCAAAGGAACTACTAAGGACTTGGTCGAGGCCCTGAAGACCGTCCAGGCGACCATCCGGTGGCCGAAGAAGTCCGACAAAGATGACAGTAAGAAAGATAAGTCAAAGTGGTGCGACTTCCATGTCGACCACGGCCATGTGACAGACGACTGCATAGCTCTCAAAAAGGAGCTAGCATATCACGTCCGGAAGGGCAACCTCAAAGATATCATCGACAACGTCATTACTCCAGCAAACGACGTTCGACCGCTGACTTCCGAGCCTGCAAAGGTCGTCAACTGCATAACTGGTGGTTCCGACATGTGCGGTTTGACGTATTCTGTAGCCAAACGTCACGCCAGCCAAGCACCTGACGATTGACCTACCCCTCGTTCATCAAGGCCCAAAGGAGATCTGGAGTTAGAATCCATGAAGATCACATTCGACCAAGACGACCTCGGCGATTCGTATCAAAAACACCATGGCGGGTTGATCATTCAACTCACAATTGGTAATTGTTTAACACGACGCCTCTTGGTCGACAGAGGCAGTTCAACGAACGTCATCTTCTTTGATACCACAAGGCCATGGAAATCGATCGATCGGAAATCACCCGACGCTCGACAACCTTGGTCGGTTTCAATGGAGACGCGACGAATACCTTTGGAGAGATCACCCTGCATGTCTATGCCAGAGGAATCAACAAGTGGACAAAGTTCAACGTCATCGGTTGCTCGTCGGCCTATAACATCATCTTAGGTCGACCGTGGATCCATGACATGAAAGCCGTTCCCTCGACGTATCATCAGACCATGAAATTCCCTACGTCGTGGGGAGTCCAGGAGATCAAAAGTGAGGCGAAAGTCGCCCGTGACTGCTATAAGACGACCCTGAAGCCTTAGAAGCGGGCCATCTAGCAATTACAGGTCCATGATGCTCCTGGGACAGCCGACGACTATCGCCTGGAGGAAGTCGTCCTGGACAAGAGCAAGCCTGACCAGAAAGTCTTTATAGGTTCGTCTATCGATCCCTGCCTTAAAGAAAAACTAATAACCTTTTTGCAGGAACACACCGACTGCTTTGCATGGTCGCACGAAGACATGGTCGGCATAGACCCCAGCGTCGTTTCCCACAAGCTCAATGTCGACCCGTCATTTAAGCCTATCAAACAAAAGCGACAGAGATTTGTTCCTGAAAGGAATAAGGTGATAAATGATGAGGTCGACAACCTCCTCAAGACAGGGAAAATCCGAGAAGTGAAGTACCCCGACTGGCTTGCCACCGTCGTAGTCGTTCAGAAGAAAAATGGCAAATGGAGGGTCTGCATCGATTTCACAAATCTCAACAAAGCTTGTCAGAAAGACCCATTTCCATTGCCACATATCGATGCCATGGTCGACGCGACAGCAGGACACGAATTATTGACATTCATGGATGCTTATTCTGAATACAATCAAATCCTGGTGCACGTCGATAACCAGGAGAAAACTGCATTCATGATGGATCGAGGTATTTATTGTTATAAAGTTATGTCGTTCGGTTTAAAAAATGCAGGTTCTATCTACCAGCGTCTGGTGAATAAAATGTTCAAAGACCATCTTGGCGACACGATGGAGGTGTATATCGACGACATGCTCGTCAAGTCGAAGCAAGCAGTCGACCACGTCGAGCATTTAAGGCAGTCGTTCGACATCCTACGAAAGTATAGCATGAAGCTCAACCCGACGAAGTGTTCCTTTGGTGTCAGTGCCGGGAAATTTCTGGGCTATATGGTCACTCGTCGAGGAATCGAGGCCAATCCCGACCAGATCAAAGCCATCGTCGAGATCAAATCTCCAAGAAATTTCAAAGAAGTCCAAAGGCTCACTGGCCGGGTAGCAGCCCTGAACAGGTTTATCTGTCGATCCTTAAATAGATGTCATTTATTTTATAACGTCCTCAGGAAGAATAAAGGCTTCAACTAGACCGACGATCATGAGCTAGCATTGCAAAAACTGAAGGAGTACATGACGTCGCCACCTTTGTTATCAAAGCCTCACGACCATGAGGTATTGCAGCTATATTTGGATGTTAGTCCTAATGCAGTAAGTGCCGTCCTGACACGAGAAGATGAAAAGCAGCAACTGCCGATCTACTATGTAAGTAAATCTCTCTTGGACGCCGAAACCAGGTATTCCTCTATGGAAAAATTGCTCTTGTCGCTAGTTACAGCCGCAAAGAAATTGCGACACTATTTTGAATCGCATCCTATTAATGTCGTGACTAACTGTTGGGTCACTTAAGATTTGAAGATGACCTTAGTCTCTCATTTTTAAACAGTTCATACTTAGAATAATTTTTAGGTTCTTTACAAGCAGTTTAATTGTATAAAAATGTTCGGTGAAGTCGAAGATCAACCGAAGAAACAAAGTAGAAGTATATATTCAAAGCGGATTGAAGATAGACTTCTCAACCAAAGATTAAGCGGCTACTTGAGACTTCCTAAGGTCTTAGGCCAGTACACTTGAAGAGCAAGGATAATCCTGAAGACATGATCGGCAGGATCACTTGAAGATGTTGAAGACATGATCGACAGGATCACTTGAAGATGTTGAAGACATGATCGACAGAGAATTCCTTAAGAAAGAAATCTTGAAGATATCTTTGAAGAGATCCTAGGCCAACAGTTTACAACAGGTATATTCCACTTTATCTGCAAAATATATTTGGGATATCTTGCAATGACAGAGACATAATCCGAGGATTAGAAAAAGGTTCTTTGGATTTCTTATCTTCTTCAAGAAAGTTCAACTTCAACAAGCAGGTCAACGCTTCAAGACAAATGTGCAAAGACAAAAGTACATCTCAGTACTTTTCAGAAGACCTGCTTCCTTCTTGCCTTCCAAGCTCTGCTTGACAAGTGTCCATGCATTTAATGCATGAGGCACTATATAAAGAGATCATCTTCAACCTTGCAAAAATAACCAAATTACAGACTCTCCAAGCTCTCAAGTGCTGGCATTTCTCTCCTCTCTCAAAAGTTCATTGTTTGTACTAAGTGTTTTACAATTGTTCTTATTCTCTGTGTGTCTGTGTGTAAGATTGTTTGAACTGATTTATCTGTTTTGTTCCGCAATAATCAATAGTTTCTGTGTGTAATTCTTATTTGAAGTTTTTCAATAAAAGAATTAAATTAAGTGAAAATTTTGTGTATTGTATTCAACCCCCCCCCCCCTCCCCCCTTCTACAATACTTGTTACCATTGCTACTCAATAGCTAGGACCAACAAGTGGTATCAGAGCATATATCTCAGCAGTTACGACATCAACTTCAAACCCAGGACAGCGATTAAGTCACAAGCTTTGGCGGATTTTATCGCTGATTTCAGTCCTGAACTGGAAAAAGAAGCAGAACTCGAAGTGTCTACTGTGGCGACTCACGACGACGTACCCTGGACTCTACATGTCGATGGTTCATCCAACACTAGGGGTTCAGGACTAGGCGTCGTCTTAAAGTCGCCACAGGGGGGCAAGATGGTGTATTCTGTGCGATGCGACTTCAAAACCACCAACAACGAAGCCGAGTACGAAGCCCTGATCGTGGGAATGAATATGGCCCACAACTCGGGGGCAACCGCGCTACATGTCAAAAACGATTCTCTTCTGGTCGTGAACCAGATGAATGGAGAATTTATGGCCAAAGATTCAAAGATGACAGCGTACCTAAAGGTAGCAAAGGAAAAATCAGAAAAGTTTAAATCATTTTTTATTGAACAGATTCCAAGGGACCAGAATACCCAAGCTGACGCTTTAGCAAACCTTGGGTCTGCATTAGTCGAACCAATATTCGACAGTATTCCCATGATCCACCTGGCAACATCGTCCATCGAAAATGACGATGTCGTCCAGATCGAAGTCCAAGAAGATGATTGGTCGTGCGACATCAGAAATTTCCTTATGCACGACCAACTCCCAGAAAACAAGATGGAAGCTCGGAAAGTCAGGTTCAAGGCATCCAGGTATGTCGTGATCGGAGATAGACTCTATCGACGATCATCGACAGGCTTAAACCTGAGGTGCGTCATCAGCAAGAGTCAAGTTCAGAAGATCCTTCAAGAAATGCACGATGGGGAGTGTGGCAATCACTCAGGAGGTCGCAGTTTGGCCAATCGTATCTCTCGACAAGGGTATTTTTGGCCAACAATACGACAAGACGACATTAGGTATGTCCACAACTGTGATCCCTGTCAACGACATTCAGGTACGTCTCATAAACCTTCTGAACCTTTACATTCAACATTAATCCCATGGCCCTTCATGAGATGGGGGATGGATATTGTCGGTAAGTTACCACCTGCCCCCGGGCAAAAGGTATTCCTTCTCGTACTTACGGATTATTTTTCTAAATGGGTAGAAGCAGCTGCCTTTTCCCAAGTTCGGGACAAGGAAGTCATCTCTTTTATCCATACTAACATCATATGCAGGTTTGGGATTCCATCCGAAATTGTCTGCGACAATGGATCCCAATTCATAAGCAACAGGACTCGACAGTTCTGTGAAGACCGCAATATCAAGCTAACGACCTCTACACCCAGGTATCCCCAGGCAAATGGACTTGCTGAGTCGAGCAATAAGACCATTATTGCTTCGATCAAGAAAAGATTAAAAGCTGGAAAGGGAAAGTGGGTCGAAGAACTCCCTTCGGTCTTGTGGGCGAATCGCACGACGCCTCGCACGTCCACAAGACAAACTCCTTTCTCTTTGGTCTATGGTTGTGAAGTAGTTTTACCGGTCGAGGTCCAACTCCCAACCTCAAGGCATACTTCCATCGACCACAACCTGGTTGCTTTAAGTTATGACCTCGACGCCCTTGAAGAACTTAGAGAATCAACACTGATCAGAATGGCATCGCAGAAGTAAGCGGTCGAGCGACATTTCAACAAGAATGTCAAAGCTAAAGTTTTCAAGAAGGCGACTACGTCCTCCGACGAGTGTTCCAGAGCACTCAAGAGCTCAATGCAGGTAAGCTTTCCACCAAGTGGGAAGGTCCCTATCGCATCTCAGAAGTCGTGGGTAAAGGTGCCTATCGGCTCCAAACCCTCGACAATCGAGATGTCCCACGTAGCTGGAATGCAACACATTTGAAAAGGTATTTCTTCTAAGTCTTTTTCCTTCTTTCATACGATTTTTTATTTATCACGACGATTACTGACTTAAGCATCGGAGGGTCGTTGGTTAGCCAACGACCAACCTCTGACATTGTTTTATCGCAGGATCGCACGACATAAGTTACTAAGTCTATTATACGACTTCAGTAAACTTCCGCAGGAACGCACGACTCAAGTTCGTCCCACGATTTAATTGTGCTATCATAAGGTCCAACGACCTCACGATCTAAGTTTTTAACTTAGAAATTTTTTCAAGATTTGAATGAATGCTTTAATCGCACATACTTATGTTTGTTTTACACGATTTAAAGGTACAAAGATCTTACGACTTGTGTTTTGATCAATGTATTACGAGGGATGCCTATGTCGCACGTCTTATGTACATTTTTACACGATGTATGTTTACTTAGTAAATATCACAATCGATATTGTATTTACTTCCAAAATGTATGAAATAAAGTAATGCATAAGTTCAAAAGAAACATATTTTTCATTCATCAAACAGTCGGTTACATCCAAATGACTCGACCACCAACGGTCGAGCGATAAAAACAAAACTAAAATTTTTTCTAAGGCTGAGGAGGATCGACAGCTGCGTCCTTGCCAGAGGCCTCACCCTTTGAGCCCTCGTCCACCTCCTCGTCGTCGTATGAGTCGAGGTCCCTTTCAGTCCCGACAGTCGACAAGAAGAACGCCAGCTCATCCGACGCAGAGGCAAGGGGGTCCTTGCCCGACAGGTGTTGTCGCATGATCGCCGCCCGCGCGGTCCGTCGAGCAAGAGCGAAGACGGACGTCGCCTCGTCCTTAAGCTCCTTCACCTCCCCTTCCAGCTTCGCCACCTTGGACTTGGAATCTTCAGCTTCTTTTTCACTTGCAGCTAAAGACTTCTTAGTCTTGTCTAGCTCAGCCCTCTGTTCGGCGATCAAGGACAAGGACTGCTTCAGACGATAGTTCGCCTCGTCCCTTGCACGACTGACGGCCTCTGATTCATTTTGGGCGTCGTCGAGCCGAATGGACATGTCCTCGACACGCGCCAGAGCGGCCTTCTCCCTATCCAACGCCGCATTCTCTCTCGAGAGAGCGGAGGACACCAGACCTCTTATTTTTGCCGTTTCGGAGTGCAGAGCGAGGGAGGACTGGAACGCCTGAGAAACACAAACGACATAAGTTAATAAACACTCAACAAAGTTATAAACATCGAAAAAAGACAATTCTTTAAAAAAAATACCTACCATGAACGCGAGTCCCGCGACGTGGGATCCCGTCTCTTCGACGTCGACCCCCTGACAGCGCTCCTTGAAAGAAGGGAGCTGGTATTTCCCCAGATGGGGGAAAAGCTTCGTCCCGTCCAGGACATTGTCAGCCATGAAGTCTGACGGCAACGTAAAGTTGACCGTCATGACCTCAGCCTCTCCCGTCGCATGCCCTTTGCCCTTGTCGGCCGACGAAGGGGTCGACATGGCAGACGGCGACATCGTCGTTTTCGCCGGAGGCGCAGAACTCAACGGCGTCGCATCGATCGCACCAGAAGACGTCCTCGTCTTCTCAGCTGATGCGACCGACACCTTCGTCTTCTCGGGGGTAACGACTATCGACGAGTCGCTTACCTTCGAAGACGGTTCCCTCGGGATCGACATCCTCGTCTTCTTTAAAACCCCCGACCCGGTGGTCGAGGTCCCTTTCCTCTTTTCTCTCACCTTACGAGCCATTTCAGCTTAGACCGCCCTCTTGGCCATCACAGACGACGACTTAACATTGGATTCCCCTGGAAAAAAACAAAGAGAAAAGAGCGTTATAAGACAGATATAGAGATCGGGGTCGAGCAGAAAAAAGTGAGGTACACTTACCGGTCATCTCCTCTTATTCTTCTCTCGATTCCTCTTTTTCCTCTTCCTCTGTCTCCTCCTCTTCCTCTCGTCTCTCCTCTCGATTATCGCCCAAGTAGACCACGTCGTCGTCCTCGTCCACAAGATGCCACGTAACGAACGACCGATCGTCGACGCTGTATTCTAAAAACCTATTGATCTTGATTTTGGAGTCTTCGTTGGACTTCACGTCTTCGAACTTAATGTCTATCAAACAGATGCAAAAGAGAAGGTAAGTAAAATGTATACGAGTCAAATATACCACAGGAGGCTCGACAAAAGTTAAAAAACTCACCCACCATGTTCCATCTAGACCTAATCCAGTCACTATCAGGGTCCAGCGTCGACACACGCACGAATGCGTACCTGGTCTTCCATTTGCGGTCGTTGACCGCAGTTTTTAGAACCAAGGTACGATCGCCCTTGTGCTTTGAGAACAGACTGTAGTGACGGTACCCGTCCATCTTGACCTGATAAGCCATCAAGAGGTCGTTCACATTCATGGGTTTGGCCCAGTCCCTTGTAAGTCGCTCGACGACTTGGATAACACGCCAGAATTGGGGCGTTAACTGCCCCGGCAAAAGGTCGAATTCGCACATAAATGCCTTGGCCAGAGGCGAATAGGGCCACTCAAAACCTATCTTAAAAGGGTATTCATATATCACGAAGTGCCCGTCGGGACACATCTCCGAACGGACCTGACCGGCCCTACTCAGTGAAATCCCCGCAGGGATTTTCGCTAATTTTCTAAGGTCATCTAGATCGTCTTGATCTCTAATGGTGCTCGCTGGTTCGGTCGACATGGCTAGACCAGTTAACCAGATTTTAATATCAAACAGGGCGAAAAGATCCCAATATCTTCTAGGTTTTCTAGCGATGGACTTACGACGCATAAAAAGGATGACAAGTCGTACCTTATATAGGCGCTCTAATCCTCAAGAACTCTAGAAATCAACTTAAGATTTTTTCAGGATTTGGAAAGGATTCGGTGAAAGATGTCAAGAAATCAGGGAGAGGAATATCGCTCTAAAGGTTTCTGAAATCGTAAAACCGAAAAGATCCACCGAAGCCCTCTATTTATGCAATCGATCGTGTCAGATCGAGTCGATCGATGATCGACACGTGTCCATGTCTTTTCGTATGCACACTCGGATCGACGACACCTGGCATTTACAGCTGTTAAGCATGATCGCACGTCAGCATGACGTCACGATCTTATTGCCTACTCAACTTCCATAGTTCAAATCGAACCGATTCAGTTTCCAAACCAACGACTTTCGACACGTGTCACGACCCCAGACGTCCTACTAACAAAAATTTAAAATTTTGAAATTTGAAATTTGCCACTCTATTTTTAAATTTTGGGGACAAACTGTTTGGGTAAAATTTCACCCGTCTCGACCACGACCAGAAAAGGGAAAACATTTATTACACTTTTTTATGATGAGATAAAAACATAAACATTTTATCGTCTGACCAAAGTTTAAATCGAAAGTTACTCACGACACTCGACCGTCGTAACATATCTTACGACCTCGACCGACTAACGTATGACGATTGTTATGATTTCTATGTTTAATGCAGGATCAACACCATTAATGGCCAACGGACATAACCGACAAGGTTAATTACGAGCATTAATCCCAGCAGCCGTTACGACCGTTACTCTTACATTCATGAGGGTCATTCAAAGCTGCGAAGACTATAAATACAAAGATCCTAGCCTAATTTGCGGACATCTGATTTGAAGAACAAGAACCACACAGCGGAAACACTTGAAACAAAAACTCTCTCTCTCGAGCAGACGACGCACGACACATAGACCCTAAGCACGACGCACTCATTTTTTACATTCGACACATCTGTTTACTTTACATTTAAAGTCTTTCTTTCACTTGTACTGTAACCATTGTACTCTCGACATCTGAAACATAAGGACATCGCCCCTGTTTGGCGACCATAGTGCAGCGACGACCGTCATAGTCGTCCGCGGGTTTTTTCCTCGTTGAGGTTTTTCCCGCGTCACTAAAATCTTTCGTCTCATTTATATTTTTTGTCTTAGTCGCACTGCTTTGTCGAACGATTTCAATCTTTAGTTGTTAAGCTCCACAATCAACCTTAAGTTATCCTTTTGGACGATTTTTGGCATTAACAGCGCTCTTAGTCAAACGGTCCACAATCACCCAAATGGTGTCATGACCCCGCAAGGTCTTTGGTAGATTTGTCACGAAGTCCATGGTGACATTGTCCCATTTCCATTCCGGAATCTTCAAAGATTGTAGACTTCCGTATGGCTTTTGATGTTGTGCTTTGACCCGGAGACATGTCACACAAGATTCCACGCATTTAGCCACGTCGAGCTTCATTACCGACCACCAATAATTTAACTTCAAGTCCCTATACATCTTCGTACTCCCGGCATGTATAAAATAACAAGACTTGTGGGCTTCCTCAAGAAGTAGTTCACGATTACCGCCGATCTTCGGCACCCAAATCCGGCCTTAGAAGAGCTTAAGGCCGCGACTATCCTCCGTTAGTAGTTCCCGTTGCTTTATCATAGTTTCGGCCTTGAGGTTTTCTTCCCGGAGTGCCTCCAATTGACTTGCCTTGATGCTTTCTATCAAACCTTATATCACGTCTATTCAGTTGAAGTTTAGCTTAGTACCACCCCCGTGATCCTTTCGGCTTAAGGCATCCGCCACCACGTTCACAATCATAATCCTTCAAAAGTTCGAGCCACCTCCGTTGCCGCATGTTTAGTTCCTTTTGGTCGAAGATATATTTGAGGCTCTTGTGATCGGTGTAAAGGGTGCACTTCGTTCCGTACAAATAGTGTCGCCACAACTTTAAGGCAAAGACCACATCCGCCAACTCTAAATCATGAGTCGGGTAATTCTTCTCGTGGTCCTTTAGTTGTCGTAAAGTCTTCCGATCCTTTGGGTAAGGATAATATTGGTGCTTCACACAATTTCTTTTTGAGTGTTTCGAAAGCTTGCTCTTGAGCGGTTGTCCACACAAATTTTACGTTCTTCCTTTTCAAATAAGTAAGCGGTGTAGCAATCTTTAAGAAGTCTTGAATGAACCGTCGGTAGTAACCGGCTAGACCCAAGAAGCTTCGGATTTCCGTTGGATTCGTGGGCGACTTCCAATTTGTCATGGCTTCAACCTTTGTCGGGTCAACCTTCACCCCGTCTTGGGACACCACATGTCCCAAGAATTGGACTTCCCGTAACCAAAACTCGCATTTGGAGAATTTAGCATATAATCTTTCCTTTCGAAGAACCTCCAACACCGCTCGTAAATGTTGACTATGCTCGGCCTCATCTCTAGAGTAGATCAAGATGTCGTCGATGAAGACTATCACCGACTTATCCAAGAACGGACGGCACACACGGTTCATTAGGTCCATAAACACGGCCGATGTGTTTGTCAAACCGAATGGCATCACCAAAAACTGATAATTCCCATACCGCGTCCAAAAGGCCGTCTTCGGGATGTCGCTCTCTTTCACTTTCACTTGGTGGTATCCGGACCTCAAATCGATTTTGGAGAAACAACTCGCCCCTTTAAAGTTGGTCAAAGAGATCGTCAATATGAGGAACTGGGTACTTATTCTTTACCGTCACCTTGTTCAGTTCCCGATAATCAATGCGCATCCGCATCGATCCATCCTTCTTTTTCACGAATAAAACCGGAGCTCCCTAAGGCGACGAGCTCGGCCGAATAAACCCCTTCTCTAACAGTTCTTGTAATTGCGACATCATTTCTTGCATCTCGGTTGGAGCCAATCGGTACGGAGCACGTGCAATCGGAGCCGCTCCCGGAGTGAGGTCGATATGAAATTCCACTTGTTGATCCGGTGGTAACTCGGGTAAATCCTCCGGAAAAACATCCGGGTAGTCACATACCACACGCACATCCTGCAACTTCTTCTTCTCTAACTTCGCGTCTATGATGTAGGCTAAATATGACGAGTACCCTTTGGCAATAAATTTTCGAGCCTTTAACGAAGAGATCAACGAAGTGGTCTTTTTTCCTTCTCTCCCCATACACTGTCACTACCTTCCCATACGACGTTGGTATTCGGATCATCTTTTGCGCACACAAGATTTTGGCTCTATTTTCGGTCAACCAATCCATACCCATAACCACATCAAAACCCCCGATCGCCATGGGCAACAGATTTGCCTCAAAAGTTTCCCCATCTATTTCTAGGATACACTTACTAAAACATTCACGGACCAAGACTTGCTCCCCATTAGCTACCTCGACTATTAGGGCATCCGGGAGGGTACTAATCGGAATAGAAAATTGCTTGCAAAAAGAAGTAGAGACAAAAGAAAGATTCGCCCCCGAATCAAACAATATACGAGAAGGCAAGGAGTTTATGAGAAACGTACCCGTCACAACGTCGACGGTCTCCCTCGCCTCCGCGGCGGTCATCTGAAAAGCTCGGCTTGGCGCCCTCGGTGGATCCTCCTTCCTGTTCGGCACCCCACTTGATGCAACACGGTTCCCTCCTGACAACTTCGGGCAGTCCCTCTTGATATGTCCCGGTTCTCGGCACTGGAAGCAAACCGGCCCCCATATAGGGCAATCTCGGACAACATGGTCTCTCTTCCCGCACTTAGCACATTCGGTCGGGTTGTGACGTGGCCTAGAGTTGCACGGGCCACTATGATTGCTTTTACACTTATGGCACCACCTCACCTCACGCCGAGGATCACCGTTTCTCCCCCATTAAACGATCTAGACTGTCGAGCGGGTCTGCTCGACCCTTCCCATTTTCTCTTTTCACCCACAACTGCGTTCTCTGCAATCCCTTTTGCATAGACGGACTCCATCAATTTTGCCTCCTTTATCATATCCCTCAAGGTAACCACTTTAGAGTTGCAGACCATGGCCATCATGTCCGCCGGTAGCCCTTTGAGGTATGCTTTAACCCTTTCCTTTTCAGTCGGGGCCACATGCCCCACCAAATTGAGCTTTTCCATAAATAGACGAGTGTACTCTCTCACAGTCGAGTCCCCTTTCTTGAGTGATCGGAACTCCTCCTCGATCTGGTCCATTTCTTGCTCATTGCAGTACTCCTCCAAAACCTTCTTCTTGAACGTCTCCTATTTCATCTTGGCCAAAACTGAGGCCTCCAGAGTGGATGTGAAGATGTTCCACCATGTGAGGGTCGCACCCCTCAACATTTGAGAACCAAACTTCACCTTTTGGCTCTCCCCACAATCACAAGCCCGGAAGGCCTGCTCAATCTCTCGGATCCAGTTCATACAAGCCACTGGATCATCGGAACCCGCAAACTTGGGTGGCTTACAGCAGAGAAACATCTTGTAGGAGCAACCTTTTTCTATCCTCTCTCCCTCGGTGACCACACGGTCATCGGTGTCTACAACATGTACAATCCCACCTGAGCCATGCAGGGCATTTTCTGCAACCGCTTCATTCCTTCGGTGACTGCATCACGGTCCTCTAACAGTTTTAGGAGCCTTTCATCCCGTTTGTCCATGGCAGAGTTCATCATCTGTAGAAAACTTGCCATCATGACGGATTGTGGGTCGGCGTCTTCCAAAACCGGCTCCTCCAATGCGATGTCGTTCTGAGGAACATGGTCGATGATGCCTCTTAACATTTGTGGAATCGGAGGAGTAGGGGAATTACCTCCCGCATTTGGTTGAGTTGGGTTCTCCCGCACCGTAACACTGTTTTCTTGACCTGCTTCGCGATTCGCCACATGGCTCCTCGTGTTTACCATGGTAGCTGCCACACATGTTAAACACCATACCGATTAATTCTTTAAAAGATTAACGGTGGGTAACGTACTACTACAATCATTAAGCATTATAATAACAAATTCAAGCATGCTCACGTATGAATATATTCACCATAACACGGGCCCTATGAGATTTTGAATATATCACACATAAGAATTCTCTTCATCATCACTACAAATTTTAACAATCGCAATTCCGTTGATCCTATACTCTCCCCACCTATGGTTTCTACCCATAGTCACGGAATTTCATAAGGGTAATTCAGTTTAAGTCTAGGTTCACTAAAGTCATCACCTAGTTCACTTAAACCAACGCTCTGATACCAACTTGTAACACCCTAAAATAGGGGTGAACAAAAACTTTCATAATACGAAAGAGCGGTATAATATAAATGAGCCATCCCAAAAAGGGGAATATCAAGTACATTGGCAAGGTTACAATTGTGCATAAAGATTAGATTACAACAACCAACTAATCTAGTTCCAAAAGGAGGTAAGATTACAAAAGGGGTTGTCACATCTATTCGTATAAGGGGTTGTTTACCAAAATTTTCATTAAGTCCTGTATGGATAAATGTGTCTGTCTGGTTAAAAATTTCTGTATGGATAAATTGTTGTTGTTGTTTACTTTTTTATCTGAATCAACAGTCTGAATAGCAGAAATGACCGATTTACCCCAGAGTATGAATTATAAGCTGTTTTTTATATTTTGTTTATTTTTTAAGCCAAATTATATATCTGAAACACAAAATTATTTAATCATCAAAATATAAATTCATAAATTCATTGATATAATCCAAAAATCAAAACATAAATTCATAAAGTTCTTAAAAATCCAAGTTCAAACACAAAGTAGCCAAGATCAAATACAAACACTTCAAAATTAAACATTGTTAACCAAAGTATTTGCAATTCTATCACGCAAAGTAGCCATATATTGAGTGCTATTAGTACCCCATTGAGATATATCCAGTTCTTCTTCTCCACTTCCTTCGACTTCTTCTTCGTTGTTATATATGCTATCCTCGTTGCAGTCCATAAACAATTGGTCTTGAATATTATATTTTCTAATAAAATTGTGTATGGCAAAGCAAGCAATTACCACATTTCTTTGTGTTATGAATGGAAAAGGAGCCATCTCCTTTAGGATTGGAAATCTCGCTTTCAAAACACCGTAAGCACGTTCAATAACATTCCCGAGTTGGGCATGTGCATGATTAAACCTTTCTTCTTTAGTCAAAGCACGTCGACATCGAAAATCCGCTAACCAATATCTTGTGTTACGATATGGAGCCAAAAATCCACGAGCATTGGCGTACGCAGCATCACAAAGATAATATTTATCTGAAAAACCACTCACATCAAACGTATAATAAACAAATAAAAAGCAATATTAATGTTAGGGTCATTTATTGTTGAATTTAAGTTCAAGGGTCTGTATTGTAATTCTTTAAATTGCGCCTAGTTAGTGAACGGGCCGTGGGCTTGTTAACCATGGGCCCGCCATATATAAAGTGCATTAGCCATAGAAAATATGCGAGTCGTCTTTATTGCTTTTCTATTCTGTATTGTAAAACTCTCTGATTGAAAGCATTATATGGATGGCCAGTTGAAATCCTAAACATCTATGTTATTATCTATTGATTTCAGTGTTCGTTGCACGGATCTGGAACTCTCAATTGGTATAAGAGCAGACGGACAAAATCGATTCAAAGTGCTCATATTGAATTCTAGTAAGTTTTATCTTTTTCACGTATGTGTTCTTGATAGAATTTCAATTCCTTGATTCTGATAAAATTGATCGATTTCGTTTATTGGGTTTTGTTAGTATCATTGCTATTAGTGATTCTGCAAATTTTCATACTCTAATTCGATCGTTTGAGTGTTTTTTTTAAGCAAATCAAAGTTCAAAAGTTTTGAGTGTGTTCTTGAGAAAAATCATATTTTTAGCAATCAAAACTTGTTGTTTTTGCTTCAAAATCGATTTGGGTAGTGTTATTTTTGTGTTTGGTAGTGTTCCTAATCTTTCAGGAACGATTTTGAGCAACCCTAGTCGATTCCCTATCGATTGGAAAAGTCCAACCGCTGTTTCCGGGTAAACCAGTCGTTCTTTCCGGATACTTGCAGCGGTTTCCGGACGTTTGTGTTATATCTTTCCGGGTACGTTCATCTTTCCGGGTAAGTCCTTTAAACTCCAATCTTTCCGGGTACTTTGTTCCGGAAACCCAAAGTTTCCGGTAAAGCATTTTATCCGGACAACTCTAGGTATCCGGTAATCATTTTCATCCGGAAACTCATCCTACCCGGTAAGTATCTCATCCGGTAAGTGTTTTATCCGGAAACTCTTTTCATCCGGTAAGTTCTGTGTTTGAGTTTTTCATTCGAAAACTAATTTCACCCGGTATCCTTCATATCCGGTCACTCAGACTTGTCCAGACACCTTCAGTTCCGGTAAGTTATTCGGTAACTCTTTCACCCGGTAAGCTCAGTTTTCCGGATTCCTTATCCGGAAACCACCCGGACACATAATCCGGGACCCCCGTGCTAAGTCGCAGGAGGGGGACATTTAAGTATCCTTGATATGTTGGAATAATCATGATTTGTATTTGATAGATAATAAGATGACAAGAAAACATACCCGATGATCCTGAGGATCCAGTGAAAGCATTAAACATATTTGCCATTGATTGTCGGGTTCCCAGAACGAGGTGATCGTATTATGATGGGATGATGATCGATCGAGAGAGACGATCTCAGGGGAGGCACACGGCTGATTGTTGATTAGCAGTAAAATGATTGGGGTTAAATGTATGATTAGGGTACTCTATATATAATAAGAGTATTTACACTTTTAACCCTTGGTGTTTATTATGTGCCATATAATTCCCCATAGTTCCAATCACCTAATGGGAAACCCTATAGTATGTCAATAATAGTAAATACGCCCATCATATATTTACCAGACATAGGGATTTCAGTTATTGTCAATTATCATATCAGGAATGATAAACGATCAGTGACGGTCACTTTTAAGGTGGTTCCAACATGATACTGTTCCACTTTGAATCGAGCCAACGTCTAACGATCACATTAGTGCAACCATCAAAGATGTCTCGAGATGCTTATGCCATAAGCAAGCACACCACGCCTCCAGCTCTTGGAGAATCTTGTCAGGTATGTCTACCAACCCATAATGCTTTTGTTGATAAAATTCAATTGCTTGGTCAAAAGGTAGAGTCATATATGTTTTCCTCGAATGAACAACTACTTGAAATTAACTCGTTAAAAGTAAAGTTAGATGCTCAAACAAAGATAACTGAAAAGCTTAAATCTGACAACACCTACCTAAAGGAAAAGTGTGCTAATCTTTCGATAGCACCAAAAGATCTTCGAGCTAAGATATCTGATCTGACCTTAAAGCTTGATCAGTGTTTGAATGAGAAAGCGAAAATTGTTTATCAATGCTCTGCTCTTCAAATTCAACACAATGAGTTTGTCGCTAAAATACTCGATCTTGAAACAAAACTCCACAAAAGAGGTCAAACTGATCAGACCATCCATATGAATAAACCCAAGGAGTTCACTTATTTTAATAAGGAATGAGGAATCGGATATGATAACGCTCATTATTTGAAAAAGGGTATTTACACAACTCCGACTCTGTATGATTTTGGTTGTTTTGGATTAGATAAAAAATACCCAGAATATGCGATTCAATGGACTGGTCCTCTTGAACCTGAAAAGGAAGAGGAAACTGAGGAATACAAGCGCACACACACATCACATATGCAACTTCCGTTTTGTTATGAACCTTTAAACTATTCCTATCAGAAAAATAAGAAGTACCTCTCGAATGACTACTTCGACTGCTACAAGGTTGCAACGCCCAAGGAATCCTCCAAAAAGGATGAGGTCAAAGCAACAACAACCAAGACTGAGACGGACGAGTACAAGCTCTATGTTCCCCCTTTCATCTTGGAAGCAAAGATAGTCGAGTTGGAGGAGTCACTTGAGAAAGAAAGGTCTGTTTTCCAAAACGAAAAGAAAGCGCTAATTCAGGAACTTGAGAATCTTAAATCAGTCAAAACCGAAGCTGTGTCGGATGAAGGACAGGAAATCCTTCGGTGTGAAATCAATAAGCTAACATCAAAACTGGCTGCCTTGGCAACAGATGCGATGAAGGAGCATACGAGAAATGGTCAGCTCCAAGAGCAGATTGACCAACTCCAATCTGAAAAGCAGAATTCACCCGAACTTTCCTCAAGCTCATCTGATACGTCTTCGTGTAAAGCTTTCATAAGCAAAACCTCTTCTACACAAGACGATAAAGATTCTCAAGACGAGAGTGTTTTAAGGAATTTGAACTCTGATTTTTTTCCTAGCCTCCGCACCAAATTCCCCAAAGCACACTGACACTAAGTGTTCCTCACTTCCCTCGACCAATCCTAGTCCATCGATTCCGATTATCAATTTTTCCAAAGTCATGAATTCCGAAGGTAATTCTGATGGAGAGTTTGAGTCGTTCCCCTTCGATAAACCTCTTCCGAGTCATACTGACTTTTTATCACCAGTAGTCAATCGACCGGTCAATTTTCTAAAGGGTGCATGTTGTAATACAAAGGCCCCAGATGTGATTAAGATTTCCAAATCTAAACCTGTTTCTCAAAACCAATCACAGCCGAGGCAAAAGACCGAGCGATTGCCTATCAAAAATCCTGTTTCTTCAAAAGTCACTGACCATGCTGTCAATGTGGGTTCAGATAAAACCGGCCAGCCTAAACAAGATAAACCAAAGAGGCCAGCTAGGGAATCTATTGAGAAAGAAGCGTCGAAGTCATTTAACACTGTTTTTTACCCTAGAATGAACAAAAACGATTGTGCTTGGAATCATAGGACTGATTTTGTTAAAAGGGATGTTAATTTTCCGATGAAAATTTACTCCATTCAGCAATTGATTCAATTATCGCATGATTGTTTGTGTTGTTCTAGTTGTGGTTGGAATGACTTTGATGATATTAATAATAATGATTGGTTTGGGTCATATCACATATATAATCATACACCAAAACGCAAACCCCGTAAAAACAAAAAGAAACACTATAATCAACGGGGTTTCCAATCAGAGGTTAAACCACAGCAGGAGAGAAAACCCATTCCAAAACGGGCTTCCCCTACTGCGGTTAAACCTACACCTAAGAGGCAACCTGCTCCAAAACAAGCTCCTCCAAAAGGTGTAAATTCTACACCCAGGAGGAATACTGTCTTAAAGCAGGTTCCTCCGAAAGGTGTCAAATCTAACCCTCCCGGAACCAGGCAAATATGGGTACCGAAGGTCCACTAATCTTGTTTTGCAGGACGGTCATGTGTAGTACTTAGACTCTGGATGCTCCAAGCACATGACCGGAAGGAGGGAGCTACTCACAAACTACCTGGAACCATCAAGAGGAGAGTGTTCATGTGTTCAGGGGGAGCATGAACCGGTATCAGGTAAGTTTACTCTACTGTTGAGGGGGAGTGTCACACACGTTTTTTTAACTGTAAGAAAAGTTTTGTGTGTGTGTGTGTGTGGGCATTCCCGAGTGCACTTAACTCCGTGCACATTTTGAGGGGGAGCACTACCTTTGGTGTTCATCATTTGAGGGGGAGCGTCACATTTTTTTTCTTAAAAGTCTAAAAGTTTTTTTATGTCGACGTCTCCTACGTAATCACATTCCTGTTCTGAGGGGAGCAAGGATATGCCTATGCATCAGTCAAGGGGGAGCAAAGTATTTTTCCCATGGTCCAGCCAGCGCCGAAGGGACCTCCCCAGGGACTTAGACCCGAGCGACGTGAGGGTCCTAGGACAAGAGGAGGAAGGAGAGCGGAGGGGGACTTAGTTGAAAACAAAAGGTGAGACTGAGTGAAGTCAGGTCGACAAAGAATCAAGAAAGATTAAGCCGTAAAGATAACGAGGCTTCTGAGCGACCCCAACCGAGTGTAATCCGGGTAGCCACGTCTGCTATCCCGTCTAATCCGTTGGGACAGGATATTGAAGAAGCCTCCGTGGACCCAGCAGAGCAATTGCACAACCCCCTTATCCACTCATCCGTCTCTCAAAAGACGGATGTTTCAGTTTCTCACGGGGATCAAGCACAACTTCCACCGGTCTCTCACTCGGAGAGTGCTGGTGTTGAAATAAGAGACCAGCAACCCCCGGTCTCGCCTTCTTTCAGTGCACGATTAAGTCTAGAGCCAATTGATATTATACATTCTTCGGCTAGGACACATGATGAGGAACACCAAATCGATGCTCTTCGTGACTCGATCGGAATGTCTGTGGTGTCTTCATCAGGCGGAACACGAGGATCGGACGGAAATCCTACCACAGCTACCACTTTGCCAACTGTGAACGTAGGTGGCTCTGCCTTTGCGGTAGATGCTTCAACGGGTAATCTAAGTGATCCCAGAGTTAAATTTCCCGACTTTGTGTCACAAGGGTCCCTGGACAGCACCCTCAAGGCTGTCCGCGAAGCAATGGAGCAGCACCTAACCGTCGAGCTCGACAAAATAAAGAGCTTAATCAAAGGTAAAGACAAGGTCATCCAAACTGAAACTGCACCTACACCTCCACCGGCTCCTGTTCAACCTATCTATTCGGTGGACACCCTAAAGACGATGCTTCTCGCCCAACTGCTCCAACAATCCGACACCGCCGCCTCTACCGAAGCAGACCTGCTATCCGTTCTGAAATCCCAGGTCACTGCTCCTTCATCATCCATTACCATTCGATTGGATACCCTTGACTCGACTCTTAAGGACTTCAAACAAGCGCTCACAACGCTGTCCGAGAGAGTCCGTTCACTCGAAGATACATGCAAGAGTCAAGCAGCCGGTCTGAAACGCAAGCACGATGACCAGGATGATCCTGATCACCGTGAGGGAGAGAAAAGACTAAGACCAATCGAGACCGCCCCGATCATTGCTGAAACGACAACAGTGGTTCAACAGGAACCCTCAACTACGGCAACAACATCAGAAGCACTCAAAGCCGAGTTACCTTTAGCCGAGATGGTATTTGACATGGATATCTTGGCTGATGAAGACCCGACGGTTGAAAAGCTTGAGGGGACAGAACAGGAACTGGTTACTTTTGACACATCAGTTGAGACTAGAATCAACCTGATTGATCCAAACTGCGAGACCAACCCAGAAACTGAAGATGCATGGTATGAAAAAGCTGCCAGTGCCGCAAATTT
The DNA here is from genome assembly GCA_033807775.1 of Saussurea involucrata. Taxonomy (NCBI): domain Eukaryota; kingdom Viridiplantae; phylum Streptophyta; class Magnoliopsida; order Asterales; family Asteraceae; genus Saussurea; species Saussurea involucrata. The sequence goes on from CM066323.1 coordinate 36,630,499, forward strand.
CCAGGTTAATTTGGTCTTCCCTACTGATGAAGATGACAACGTAGACTACGACCAGTTTCTGCTCCAGAATTTATATGGTACCCCCATTCACTCTGCTCAACCCGCTGAAACTTCAACAAGACCTGAAACTACAACTGTCAATATTCCGACATCTCCTCAGCAACCGACAGCTTCTAATCTCCCACCTCCTCAACAGCAACAAATCCGTTGGGAGAAGATCACGATATTTATTCCTCACCTGGAGGAATCCCTGAAGAAGTTGTTCGTTCACAAGCTACGCCCAAGCGAGCCGACCTTCTGCCTTGGTATTTACAGTTATAACCCCGAATACCAACGCCGGTACGTAAGTGCAATGAAGCGGTGTCTACCAATTAGCCAAGTACGAACCAAGCATCAGATCACAGAAGTGCTCAACATCGTGTCAGGCCGAATTATGAAAGTTGTTTATCCTGTATTCACCGTCAGACGCGAAGATGGGAATGAATGGAGATTTTCTGAAGGTGACTTCCAGCACCTCCGACCGTTCGACTTCTACGCTATTCTGAAAGACGTTCGCTCAAGAACTCTCCGACCGCTTCCAGTTACAAAGGCGCTCGAAGTTGTTCGTCGATTCCTGGTCCGTACTATTATGATGTCATATCTCACGGACTTCCAAATGGCAATCGAGAACAGGGCAAAGAAGGTAAATCTGATAAAGCCGGATCTGCAAGCTCTTGAATTGAAGATGTATCCCGAGAACGCTCTGCTTCTAGAACCTGAATTTGGGATTGTCTACTTCAACGAACAGAAAGAGAAAAGATTTATGCGTTTCAGTCAGGTAGACAGATTATGCGATGGCACGCTCTTCAAAGTTCAAGATGCTCTTCGAAAGATCATATCTCATGAGTCTGAAACTCGAAGGCTTTCGTATGTTCCACTTCCAGAAGAAACAACTGCTCGGAAAGCCATGGAAATGGTTGAAGAACGCATCGACTATCGTTGTGCTATCAGAATGTTCGAGGTACACTTCGCGCTACGAAAAATATATGTTGCAAACTGGCACCAACTCGAACTTCAATTCAAAGGGGGAGATTGTTAGGGTCATTTATTGTTGAATTAAAGTTCAAGGTCTGTATTGTAATTCTTTAAACTGAGCCTAGTTAGTGAACGGGCCGTGGGCTTGTTAACCACGGGCCCGCCATATATAAAGTGCATTAGCCTTAGAAAATAGGCGAGTCGTCTTTATTTCTTTTCTATTCTGTATTGTAAAACTCTCTGATTGAAAGCATTATATGGATGACCAGTTGAAATTCTAAACATCTCTGTTATTATCTATTGATTTCATTGTTCGTTGCACGGATCTGGAACTCTCAATTAAAATACAAAGGGTCATCCTTTTCCCACCCAAGCCCATCTAATTTCTTTAGGCATGCCTCATACGGAACAACCTCGGGATTCCCATATCTTTAGGACATATTATCTAAAAAGGCAATAAGCTTTTCATCAAGGTCCGAGGTAGGTTTTGTGCTCTTTTTGCCTTTTGGTTTCACCATCGGAGCACGGGATGAACATGGTGTTGATGACACCGGGGCTTTATCACTTGATGACACCGGAACTTTATCACTTGATATGTTGATCTCTTCATCAACGACCACAAAAGGCTCGGTGGTTGGTAACGGGTCTTTTGATGACGGACCATGACCTCCGATACCCGTGGACATACCACCCTCAAATAGACGTGCACACAACTCGGGATATGGAAGACTTGTAGTTCTCAAAGATTCAACATACCTATTTGTCTGTGTTAAAAAAAATCTATAAATATACAAATAAAATGAACAAAAATTGAAATAAAACAAAATCTAAAGTTAGAAAATGAACTCCATCTCCAACTCCCGCTCTTCTTGCATCAAGTTAAAAGTGTTCGTAGAAGGATCATAAACATTGCCGGTTTTATTTTTCAACTTCAACCAAGCTCCATACTTTCCTTTCAAGTAATCGAAATGGTTCCGCATTTGTTTTCGGTCAACAACAAAATTATGCGTGGTTTTTAACGTATCGGCGACATTCTTCCACGAAAGCGCCTTCAAACTACTACCCTCTTTTCCATTTAGTCCCACCTCTAAAATACACGCTTCTAGGAAAGTTTTCACAACATTGTGATCTTTCCAACTTATCCTAACACGCTTTTGTTGGTGTGACTCGCCGGTTTGTTCCATACCTAAAAGAACATATAATCACACCATTTTGAGCAGAAAAAAACACATAAATCAATAGCATCAATATGTTTATTTTTTTAAATAGCATACAAAATCAACTGCAAAAATCACACTAGAAGAATCAATATGTTACTTTTTTAAAATAGCATACAATCATAGCAACATCAAGTTGGAATAAAGAACCTGTTACTAGAAGAAAGGGAAAAACTCTTGGAATCAGCAGCAAAAAAAACGAGAAGAAAGGGGAAAATCATGTTGGAATCAGCAGCAACTCATGTTGGAACAACAACTCTCGTCGGCGACAAATCATGGGTGGATAGACCACCAAAGAAAGGGAAAAAAAGAAGAAAAAAGGGGAGAAATGTACCTTCGTCGGAGAAGAAGAGCCATTGCGCCGTCACCGGATAATACAGCAGCAGCCGTCGCCGGAGAATACAGCAGCAGCCGTCGTCGGAGAGTTATGGAGTGGGAGAGACTAAAGAGAGTGGAGGCGATAGAATTTTTTAGGAATGTAGGGTTTATCACAAAGAAGCCGTTCTTTTTTCTATAAGGGTAGGATGGTCATTTTTCGTCTTAATGGGGACAACACCCATAAACTTACTGTGCGAATAAGCCAGTTGCTGTCCCATTAAGTCGTAAGTAAACACCCAATATTGTCTGCGCGAATAAGCCATTTTCTCCAATAAGCCCAATAAGCCATAAGTAAACACACCCTAAGTCTTCTATGGTTAGCGACCAAAAGTATCCCCACGGCTCACACGCTCCGTCTACTCTTTCTTGGAAACAACACCACTAGAACCTGATGTTGGTCCCGAAAGGCCTAAACAAGTTTGTAGAAGGGGGGGGGGGTTGAATACAAACACACTATTTTACTTTTCTAAATTGTTTATTGATAAATCATTAACAATTTACAGCTTGTTGCGGAAACAAGATTAAGGATAAACCTAAATCTAAACAAGTTGGAACACTGAGGTTTTCTTGCACTAAGAAAGATAAGGAGATTACTAATAAAATCCTATCTTGAGAGATTTGAACTTGTCCAGAGTTAGCAAGTTACTTCAAATGAAGTGAGTTCATCTCTTTATATACTGCATGCATTTAATGCAATTCAGTATACACTTTACACGTGTCATCAGCGGATTGGTTGCATGTCATTGACCTTTGTTGACAACCTTAGTAGCCGCATGAATGAACAGTGTAGTATCAGAGTGGTTGTACGATTTCAGATTTTCGGAGGTTCTTTTCTGACATTTCGTACGGTGGCGTGCAAGGGAGGTTAAGACAAAAGTACTTTGTACGGAGGACTTCATGATCAGCTTTCGTTGATTCAGCGATTATCATTTACTATTCAGCGAATGATAAAGTTCAGCGATAGCTGAAGTCTTGTACTTGATACTTCACGTTGAGTGGACAAATCTGAGTCTTCGCTGATCCGCATCAGTTCATTAGGAGACTTGTCGCTGGTTCTTGAGCTTGATCTTCGACTTCAGCGTAGAACCTTTGTTGACGTGAATCTTGTCTTCAGGGATCATAAGTAAACAACTAACTTATCAGCGATCACCATAAGGACTGAACAGACTCAGCGATATGGTGAACAGTGTTCGCTGAATGTTTAATCTAAAAGTGCGAGAGTTCCTATCAGCAATACTGTAAGATCTTAGTACTTATCAGCGATAGTGAAACTCTGATACATATTGTTTACTTACAATTTTCACTAAGTATTTAAGATAGGGTCATTATCAAATCACTGAGGGTTTGGATCAACAATCTCCCCCTATTTGATTATGACATAGCAACAAAGAAAATTGCTAACCTCATCTCCAGCCATTCAGAGAGACCATACCTTTTTACAGTGTCAGCACGAAAGGTTTCAGATGAGCCATCTTCTCTGAACAGTTTGATGTCAACAATAGGTACTCCGATGGAGGTTCTTCCAGAGATGAATACCTTGTTGATCTTCGCTGGACGATATCTGAAGTGGATTTTCTCTTTACACCAGATCAGGGTGGTCTGAGAAACTTCAGCTTTCTTTTCCACGATCTTCTGGGCTTGTTCCCAAAGCTTTCGTTGGATTTGAATGGGAATACGCTTCAGCTTGGGGTCTTTGACAGATTCTTGAGTGAGCTTGATGGCGTATTCTCTGTCTTTATCTTCAGCTTCCTTCCTTTCAGCGATGAGGCGTTCAGCTCTGAGATGATCCTGGTATTCAGCTTTTGAAATTCTGAACTTAGGAGGAACTGAAGGTAGTTGATCGCGCCTTAGGATGATTCGCTGATCCTCGAATCGCTTTATCATTTCTTCTCTCCTCTTTTGATCTTCTTCACTCAGCTTTTGAGAAACTGAGGAAGGTCTGTTTCTGTGCGAGAGAGGTTGTTCTTCTGATTCATCAGTCTCAGAGATTAAATCTAAGACTGGGATTATGTCTTCAGCGGTAGCTGGAATTATTGGTGAAGTCGCAATAGAAGATCTTTCAGCGATATCCTCAAACAGGGGAGAGGACTAGCTGAAACGCAGCGATCTTACAAATAAGAACTGGGTAGAAGAACTTGGGTAGAAAAGATAGAAAAAAATGTGGATGTGTATGGTGTTTGTGGAATGGATAACTGATTGTTCAGAGATGATCAGGGAAGGAAAAATAAGTTTAGTGTACCTGACAAATCGGCTTTGCAAGTAGGATCGCCAGATTATCATCTTCAGCGATGCCTTTGTCTTTGCTTTTCTCAGCGCCAGAGGCTGAGTGCTTTGTCTTTGTTTTTGTCTTCTCCCCTGTGGATTCGGTTATCACGATCCCTTTAAGAGCTTTTCGAGGAGCATGTTTGACGACAAAGAATTCTTCATCTTCATCATCATCATCATCATCGTTCCTTGGAGAGGAGGATGGTTCAGCTTCAGGGATGTCGATGTCTTCGTCTTCTTCTGCTTCGGATTCCTCAGCATCTTCTTCGAGTTGCTCCCCCTCAGATACAGAGGCGAGGTTCTCGGTTCCCTCAGGGTTTTCATCTCCCTGAGGTCCAGTAATCAGATCTTCATTACCCTCTCCCCTGATAGATTCATCATGGGAAAGGTCTTCAGCGCTCTTATTTTGATCTTCAGCGCTCTTCTCCTGTTCAGCGCTCTTCTCCCCCTCTTTCTCATGATGGGCGGGGGAGGAATGGGTAGATTCAGCATTGGTGTTGTCTCTGTCTTCTGGGCCAGAGACTTTCACACAACCTTCAAGCTTAGCTATTCTGTCTTCTAGGCCAGAAATAGCAGGCGTGATTTTCTTCAGCTCTTGGCGATCCTCTGCGGTGAATGAGTCCAAAATAGGTGCAGGGGCCGGAGCAGGAGCTGGATTGTTTGCCTTGTTCACCAGCGTCTCGATCATTGTCTTGACAGAACTAAGGTCGGTCTTCACTGAGCCCAAGTCGGTCTTGACCACTGACATATCACCTTCGAGTGTACCAACCGATTTCTTCAGCGTTGTAACCTCGCTGGAAACGGTGGAAACTGACGATTTGAGGTTGGTGTAGTCAGTGTAGATGTCGGAGAGCACTTTGGCAAAGTCGGCGAGAGTTTTATCAAGGTCTTTGATGTCATCAGAGGAGGCCTTCTTTTCCACCATAGTAGTCAGCTTCGTCAGATTCTCTCCAGCGTTTGTTACAGTTGTAGAGTTATTTGATAGACCGGTGGTGAGATCTGTAAGTTTCATCTCCATGGACTTCAGAGACTGGTTGATGTCTCCCAAATAAGGACCTGTAACATATAAGTACTTGTGAACAAAGGAAAGCTCAGAAGTTTCAGGTTTAGTTACAGTGTTTAAGGTGGGATCTGTACCTGCAGGAGCGTTGACGAACTCATCAAAGTTTCGAGTCCCTCCATAGTGTTCCATATCTCCCTCAAAAGTTCCGTGAGGGATGGAGATCTCTGCAGGTCCTTTCTTCGTCATTCGCTGAGAAGCTTCAACGGCTTCTTGTATGATGGCATCTCCAGCTTTAACTGGAGGAGTGTCCAAAGAAGTAGAGGGATGATCGAAGGATAAGAATTGGGGTTGGGTTGCAAGTTCAGCGTTGGATTCGCTGAGAAGTACTTCATCAGTCTTTTGAGAGACTGAAGAAGGTAGGGTAGATTCCAAAGTTCTAACCTCAGCGTGTAGGGACGCTGAAGTAGGTTTAGAAGGGATGGCTTGAATTGGTGTGGCAGAGCGTACCACGGAACATTCCTTCAGCTTTTCAGAATGAGCTGAGGAGTCTTCAGCATGGAATTGCTGGGGTAGCTCCTTGGTTTTCTTGATCCTTTTGGAATCAAGAGGGGTAAGAGATTGTTTCTTTTTCTTAGAAGGAATGGATTTTGTGGCCTGGGAATCAGCGAGGGGTATTGTCGCTGAAGGAGCCACAGAAAGCGGAGAATTAAGTAGAGTGAGAAGGGTAGAGAGACGTACCTCGTTGGCGACAGGCTTGAAGTCGAGAACTTTAGGGCCAATCTGAGAGAGTTTCAGATCACCCTCTTCAGGATAGCTGTCCTTCAGGCCATATTGAAAGATGGCGCTGATGAATCGTGGGTAAGGAACCCATGCTGGTCGGTCAGCGGCAGAATCAACACGTTGAATGAGGTCTTCATAGATGATGGAGGCCCAGTCAATGTTGAGACCTTTCAGCAGTGCGTAACCCATGGCCTGCTGAGGTTGAGCGGCTTGATCAGAAGATCCGGATTTCGCTGTCATGCAGCTGATCAGGTGAGCGAAGATGAAGTTCATCTCGCTGGGCATCTTGGATTTCTTTATCAGCGTCAGCTTCTTCTCAGGTAGCTTGTCTCTTCCAGTCTCCCAGATGTAACCCATCGCATCAAGGAAAGCAATGATTTCTTCCCTGTCAGCGTGCTTCTTGTGGTCAGGAAATGGAATGAAAGGATTTTCTGAGGTAGCGTTAGGGAATTTCAGAGCTTTGCGGATTATTGCGGGGGTTATCTTGATGGTGCCATACTCAGTATCGCTGAGTATGCAGTCGATGGTTTTAGATGGATCTTTGGCGGAGGGTAGGTCGGTGTGTCTGGCAGAGTACCAGAATTGGGATAATAGACGCTGACTGGCAGGAGGTGTGATTGTCAGTGCTGTGTAGATGGGGCTATTCTTCAAAAAATTTACAGCGTCGTCTAGATGGGATACCTGCTTCCGAGGAGGAAACTCGAGAAGCGCTGAGAGGTTGTTTGCCTTTGTCCAGTCTAGTTGATCCAGCTCAAACTTAACCTGAGGAGCTTTGGTGATTTACAGTTCCTCAGAATCAGCGGAGATGGACTCAGCGGTAACATTCAGCTTTGAAGTTGCCATTTCACTGTATTATCAGTTCAACCAAAGATGTTAACAAATAAGAAATATCTTAATGTGGAAAGAAAATTTCCATTAAGATTTTTCGAATTTTGTCCATTTCATTCAGACAAAAAAGTCTTAATGAAGATTAGGGTTTTTCTTGTTTAAAAAAAAACGAATATAACACCTATAAGCCTTGTATTCCAGTTTTTAAAAAAATGGATACGAAAGAAGAACAAGTTTAAGATTTTAGATTTAAAACTTGAAGAACAACCATGAAATGGTTGTGTTTATAAAACCATGAAAGAAAATGATTTTATTTTTGAGTTCTTTTGTTTGATCTTGTGTAAAACAATGATAAGATCGAAAACAAGTTATTCGCATTTGATAATAGATAAGAACATAATAACCTTGAGTTTGATGAAGAAGATGATGAACAGTTCTTGAAGATTGAGAGCACAAAATGCAACAGTGTTCTTTTCTTGCGGAGAAAGATTGATTCGCGTAAAAGACAAATATAAACTTTGAGAGTGTTTATATAGGAAGAGAGTAGAGAGAGAAAAGCTTGAGCGGGAAAGTTTTTCATCATGACACGGACACGTGTTTGCATTTGATTGGATAGACAACGAAACGTGCAAACGTGTGTCAGAAAAAGAGCGTGCCTGGTGTTATCCGTTGCAATGACGTCACAACTGTCCTTTCACATTCTTTCGTTGTCTCTGAGGTTTTGAAAGAAAAACTCAGGGACTCTTTGGAAAATATGAAGCACTGAATAGAAATATCAGTGAGGGTTTTAAGAAATTTCAAAATATCGCTGTTAAGGAAGAGATATTCAGCGATGAAAGAATTTGAAATCTTGCATTTTCATGCGTTTTGTCAGAGAAAACATACCTTGATATCAGTTTAACCCAATTTATTCAGAGAGAAGATGATGAAATGGATTGTACAAGTTTATTTTATCCAGAGCCTATACAAGAATGTATAAACGTATCGCTGATTAAATGTGAACCGCTGAAGATTTATCCTTCAAAGTTCAGCATTCCAAGCTCGCTAATGAGAAAGTTGAATCTTGTCTCATCAAGAGGTTTGGTAAACAAATCAGCTAACTGATAATCAGTTGGGATAAAATGAAGTTCTATATCACCATTCATCACATGATCTCTGATAAAATGATATCTGATTTCTATGTGTTTTGTCTTTGAGTGTAGCACTGGATTGTTTGCTATAGCGATGGCACTTGTGCTGTCGCAATAGATTGGAATTTTGGAGAGCTGAAGATCATAGTCTAGTAGTTGATTTCTCATCCACAAGACTTGAGAACAGCAGCTTCCAGCGGCTACATACTCAGCTTCAGCTGTGGAAGTGGACACTGAGTTTTGCTTCTTACTTGTCCAACTTACCAGCTTTCCACCCAGGAGCTGACATCCTCCTGTGGTGCTTTTCCTATCCATTTTGCAACCTGCAAAATCACTGTTTGAATAGGCGGTTAGATCGAATCCTGAATCTTTGGGATACCAAAGACCTAGATTCGCTGTACCCTTAAGATATCGAAAGATTCGCTTTACAGCTTTCATATGAGATATCTTAGGTTCAGCTTGATATCGTGCGCACAGACATGTTGCAAACATAATATCGGGTCGGCTAGCTGTAAGATACAGTAGTGAGCCGATCATCCCACGGTACAGCGTGACATTGGCAGGAACACCCTTTGTGTCCTTATCAAGTATCAGCGGTGGTGCCATAGGGGTTTTCATAGCTGAACTTTCAGTTAAGTCGAATTTCTTCAGCATATCTTTAACATACTTTCCCTGATTTATAAAAGTTCCTTTTTCAGTTTGCTTAATCTGAAGACCAAGGAAATATGTTAGTTCACCCATCATACTCATTTTATACTCATCTTTCATTCTATCAGCGAAACGAGTACAAAGCTCAGGGTTAGTAGAACCAAATATAATGTCATCAACATATATTTGAACTAAAATGATATGACCTTTTATTTTTCTAAAAAACAAAGTTTTGTCAATCTTACCTCTCTCAAATTTTTCAAGGTGGAGATAAGTAGAAAGAGTGTCATACCATGCACGAGGAGCTTGCTTCAAGCCATAAAGTGCCTTATCCAGCTTATAAACATAACCTGGACGCTTAGGATCTGAGAATCCTGGAGGTTGTTCCACATAAACTTCTTCATTCAGCTTTCCATTTAGAAACGCTGACTTAACATCCATTTGATGTACAGTGAAGTTTTTGTGTACAGCATATGCTAAGAAAAGACGAATAGATTCAAGTCTTGCTACTGGAGCAAAGGTTTCGTCATAATCTATACCTTCCTCTTGTCTGTATCCCTGAGCAACAAGACGAGCTTTGTTGCGAGTTACAGTACCATGTTCGTCCAACTTGTTTCGATAGACCCACTTAGTGCCTATCACTGTTTTGTCAGTTGGTCTCCGAAAAAGTTTCCAAACTTTGTTTCTTTCGAATTCAGTCAGCTCTTCTTGCATAGCGCTGACCCAGTTTGGATCTCTAAGGGCATCATCTATTTTCTTTGGTTCAGTTAGAGAAATAAAGTTAACAAATAAACAAATATTACCTGCACTTCTACGAGTCTGAATACCAGCGTTGGGATCACCAAGAATTTGATCGATTGGGTGATTTACAGTCCATCGCTGAGCCGGAGCATGCGTCGCTGACTCAGTCTGAACTGGAGAAACTGAAGATGAGGCTTCAGCTACTTCTGGATTATCAGCTAAGAGAGGAATGCTTGCATTTGTCACTTCATTCACTGATTGCTGAGAAATAGATGGAATTTCTGAGACATTTGGATCAACTGCGGGTATAGTGTTTATAGGAACAGCTGAGACCCAAGATGTTTCAGCTTCACTATTCTGCATATTGGGAATGATAGTAGGACCATCATTTTCAGTTGTATGAGTATGAGTAGTGGGAACATCTTCTGAATCACAAAGATGAGAAAACATCCATTGATTCAGTTCTTCTGTATCAGCGTTCGGTTTAGAGTTCGCTGAACGGGATTCGTCAAACGTGACGTGAATAGTTTCTTCTACAGTTTGTCTTCTTCGATTGAAGACTCTGAAGGCTTTGGAAACTGAGGAGTATCCAAGAAAGATTCCATCATCAGCCTTAGGATCAAACTTTCCAAGGGCATCTCTGTTGTTCAGTATGAAACACTGACAACCAAAGATGTGAAGAAAGCTGATTGAAGGCTTTCTCCCATGAAAAAGTTCATAGGCTGTCTTTTTGAATCTTTTGACTATCAGCGACCTGTTTTGCGTAAAACAAGCCGTGTTGACAGCTTCTGCCCAAAACTGAGTAGGCAGGTGAGAATCGCTGAGCATTGAACGTGCAGCTTCAATAATTGTTCTATTTCTTCTTTCAGCGACTCCGTTTTGTTGTGGTGTTCTCACTGACGAAAAGTTGTGAGAAATACCCTTGCTCTCAAGGAAGGAATCAAGAGAACTGTTTTTGAATTCAGTTCCATGATCACTCCTTATTGAGCGAACAGTCATATTGTTCAGAGTTTCCATCTTCCGAACAAAGGTGATGAGTTCTTCAGGTGTGTCACTCTTAGAACGGAGAAACATTACCCATGTGTAACGAGAGAATTCATCAGCTATGACCAGCGTATATTTCTTTCCAGCGATGGATTGTTTGTTAACGGGGCCAAACAAATCCATATGGAGTAGTTGAAGAGGAGATGACACTGAGGAAACTTGCTTGGACTTAAAGCTTGCCTTGGTCTGCTTCCCTTTTTCACACGCTGAACATAAGGATTCTTTGGCGTATGAATGTTGAGGTAGACCAGTGACTAACTCTTTGGATGAAAGAGTATTCAGTGTCTTGAAGTTGAGATGTGAGAGCCTCTTGTGCCATAGCCAGTTGACATCAGAAGATGCCTTTGAGAAGAAACAGGAGTTCTCAGTGGTTGTTGAGTCCATGTTTATAACGTAAACATTTTCCAAACGATAACCGTTGAGAGCTATCTTCTCCTTTTTGTCAGAGACAAAGCAGGATTCCTTAGTGAAAATCACTTTGTTATCCATGTCGCAAAGCTGACTGATGCTTAGAAGATTATTCTTCAGCCCTTCAACATATGCGACTCTTCTGAAGGATGTTGTACCATTTGAAAGTACACCATACCCTCGGGTGTGTCCTTTTCCATTTCCACCGAAAGTCACAGAGGGACCCTTCTCTTCCTTGTATTCAGCGAGCAGGCTTTTCTTTCCAGTCATGTGTCTAGAGCATCCGCTATCGAGATACCAGATACCCTTCTTAACCTGCAATACAAAGGAAAATTAGTTTTGCTTGGGTACCCACTTCGCCATGTATACTTGTTTGTCAGTGGAAGAGGTTGGAATGGGTTCAGCAGTCTTCGCAGCATTTGAAGATTCAGCTTTGTCCTTCTTCACTTTAGTCAATTTCTTGACCTCAGAGGTAGGAGTCACCTTGACCTGACTTGCAACTGGTTTGGTCTTCTTGGGTGCTATCTTCACCTTAGCTATCTTATCAGCTTTGGTGGCTGTGGGACACTTACTTGCAATATGATCGGTAAGTCCACAGTGATAACATTTCCTATAACTAAAATTAGTTCTAGGACCACTTGAGTGCTGAGCTTTTAATTTGGAATTAGAAGTGCCAGCACCAAGTACACTATTGGTTTTTGAAATAGGACGAACATTCAGTTCTTCAGATTTCTTACCAAGGACATCTACTCTGAGTCTAGGAGTAGGTCGCTGAACTGATCCAGAGGTCTGATTTCTAGAACCAGATGAATGAATCACTAAGGCTTTGGAAGCATTCAGCTTAGGTACTAAAGTACCCTTCTGAGGATTTTGATAAATTACAATTCCTTTACCTTTATCTTTAGAGACAGAGGTAGGTTTTGAATAAACCATTTTCTCCTTACCTTTTGAGGTAGGAGTTTCCTCAGGGATTGGTGTAATCGAAGAGGAGTACTGAGATGAAGAAGTGTCAGCTATTGAGGATACGAACGTTCCAAATTTAAGCATTGAACGTTCAGTGGTTGGTATTGGAGTATCATATTTATAACCCAGACCACGTTTATCACTCAGAGGAATCTGAGCCTTAATTATCTCAGTGATCTTTGTTGAAGAATTACACCATCCTTCAACAGTAGCTTGTTCAGCTTTTAATGCAGCGATAGCTTCCGCTCGTTCGATTTTGACTAGCTGATTTAAATGGACTTGATCTTTAAAATCTTCTTCAAATTTAGAAAGCTTTTCTATTTGAAGGTGGCAATTTTTAAGCTTTTCAGCGAGATCAAGATTTTGGTTTTCAACCACAGCTTTGCCGTTCATGGCTTCGTATAAACTTCTAGTCAGTAGTTCGATTTTACGGAGACTATCAGCTTCATCAATATTTACAATATTGGTAAAGAAGGAAGGTGATACCTGAATGGCAGATGTTGAAGTGGAGGGAATGTCTGAACTTTCTTCCTCTTCTTCAATCTTGGCCATGAGACATTGATTTGCTTCATCATCTTCAGAATCAGATGATGAGGCTTCTTCATCAGAAGCAGCCCAATCATAGTCAGCCATCAGGCCTTTTCCCTTCTTCTTAAAGCTTTTCAGCTTTGCATACTTCTCCTTCAGCTTTAAGTATTTGTCGTCTTTATTCCTTGGAACAAAGGATTTCTTTGTAAAAGCTGAAGGTCTCATGATTTTCTTTGACCTGCACTCGTTAGCGAAATGACCTGTCTTTTCGCAGTTAAAACAAGCAGCAGTAGCCTTATCAACAAAAGCTGATGACTTAGGCTTTTCAGCTATAGAAAGAGTTTTGTTCTTTCTAAACATTTTCTTCTTGGCGAATCTTCTGAACTTTTTAGTTAGGAGAGCCAAGGATTCATCATCTGAAGAATCAGAATCTGATGACCTTTCAGAGTTACTTTCTAACTCAGTGATAGTGACCACGGGTCGCTGAGCAGAAGGTTCCTCTGAGATTAAAGCAACAGGGGTGCTTTTGGAATCTTTTACAAGATTCTTCTTAAGATGGCTAGATTGCTCATGATTCAGCAATGTGCCATATAAGGTAGCAAGTGTCATTGATCTTAGATCTTTCGACAGCTTGAGACACATGGAATAATTGTCCCAGCTTTCAGGTAAACATTCTAAAAACTTTGTCAGAACTTCAAAGTTAGAATATTCCTTACCAACCGTTTTTAGATCTATAATTAAGCAATTAAAACGTTGATGTACTTCAGAGAGAGTTTCATTCTTACCAGAGATGAAGCTTTCGTATTGTCTTACCAGGTTGATCTTTCTTGAATCCTGGACTTCAGACGTTCCTTCATACTGAACACATATTGTGTCCCACATGGCTTTTGAGGATTTCAGGTTCATGACGGAATGGTAGACTTCGTTAGGAAGGGCCATGGATAGTATGGATCTGGCTTTTGTATCTATAGCCACTTTCTTCTTGTCTTCATCGGTCCAATGATGGATTTCCTTTGGAATCAGCCTTTCTGGAATAGCAGCCCTAGTTGCAGTGGCTGGAACTGCAGGATCAATTGTTACAGGGATGTGTGGGCCGTTTTCAAGATAGTAAGGTATAGTAGGGTCTACACCTTCTAAGAAGAGTGTCATCCTATTTTTCCATAAGTTGAAGTTATCTCTGGAAAATCTAGGGAGTTTTGCAAGAGAACCATTGTCAATATAGTGAGTGTTTGTGTTTGAGTTGGCCATTTTCAGATAATAGCAAGGAAGAGAAATATCTTAGATTAGATCTTGTTTATGAGATTAAACAAATCCGCTCTGATACCACTTGTTGGTCCCGAAAGGCCTAAACAAGTTTGTAGAAGGGGGGGGGGGGGTTGAATACAAACACACTATTTTACTTTTCTAAATTGTTTATTGATAAATCATTAACAATTTACAGCTTGTTGCGGAAACAAGATTAAGGATAAACCTAAATCTAAACAAGTTGGAACACTGAGGTTTTCTTGCACTAAGAAAGATAAGGAGATTACTAATAAAATCCTATCTTGAGAGATTTGAACTTGTCCAGAGTTAGCAAGTTACTTCAAATGAAGTGAGTTCATCTCTTTATATACTGCATGCATTTAATGCAATTCAGTATACACTTTACACGTGTCATCAGCGGATTGGTTGCATGTCATTGACCTTTGTTGACAACCTTAGTAGCCGCATGAATGAACAGTGTAGTATCAGAGTGGTTGTACGATTTCAGATTTTCGGAGGTTCTTTTCTGACATTTCGTACGGTGGCGTGCAAGGGAGGTTAAGACAAAAGTACTTTGTACGGAGGACTTCATGATCATCTTTCGTTGATTCAGCGATTATCATTTACTATTCAGCGAATGATAAAGTTCAGCGATAGCTGAAGTCTTGTACTTGATACTTCACGTTGAGTGGACAAATCTGAGTCTTCGCAGATCCGCATCAGTTCATTAGGAGACTTGTCGCTGGTTCTTGAGCTTGATCTTCGACTTCAGCATAGAACCTTTGTTGACGTGAGTCTTGTCTTCAGGGATCATAAGTAAACAACTAACTTATCAGCGATCACCATAAGGACTGAACAGACTCAGCGATATGGTGAACAGTGTTCGCTGAATGTTTAATCTAAAAGTCCGAGAGTTCCTATCAGCAATACTGTAAGATCTTAGTACTTATCAGCGGTAGTGAAACTCTGATACATATTGTTTACTTACAATTTTCACTAAGTATTTAAGATAGGGTCATTATCAAATCACTGAGGGTTTGGATCAACACCTGAGATCCAAGTTAACATTCAAACAAGTGTCAAGACAAGGCTTGGTGAGTAATTCCAATTAAAACACATAATAATGATAACCTAATCCAGTAAGATTCATCATGGAGTTTTCCACAAGTGTATTTTGAAGTCAATGGGGGAGACCCATAACACCAAGAAGTTCCACCCAAAGAGTCGAAATACCTTAGTGTCATCCGCATAAAAGCGACACCAAAGGCCCGACACACCGGGGATACAACGAAGGCATTGCCCCATAGTGGCGAGGGTCTAGGCACATACCCGAAAGGTGGTGCCCAATACTATGTCCTCCTAGTGAACACTTAACCTGATTCATTCAAAGCCCAAATAGCCATATATAATATCCAAATGCTCAATAAATGCAAGGGCTTAAAGTCCATGGTGCATAACTCACCATCTAGTAATACATGTTGTAACATCTCGAATTTTCATTATATTATATTTAATATGAATGAGATATTTTGTAATTTGAGTTAAGATTTGGATCACTTTGCAAGTTTATAACTCATGTTGGGTTAAAAACATGAGAAACCAAAGTTGGAGCTAGCTATTATTGATAATTTGAAAATAAGAAGGTGTGTTTGGTAATTAGTTGAAAGTGTGTATGGATAAGGGGGATGAAGCTGAGAAATATCTCAGTTGTTTTGTGCTGAGGTCGATTGAGAAAAAGAGAGAAAGGATAGAGAGAAAGAAAAGAGGAAAGGAGGAGAAAATCAAGATTTGATCTTCAAATTTGGTAAGAATTCATTATGAGTTCAAACAAAACTTGTTTTAGATATATGATTGTAAACGAATTTATTGTTGGATAGGTTCCAGAATCATTATCAGCAAATTGGATTTAGATTTGTGCAGTAAAGTGGGTTTTGTCTTTAAGGTGAGTTCATTCTCTACTTTGATCTAAATCCTTGTTTTCTGTTAAATTAAACATTAAGACATGTGCATAAACTTTATTGGGGCTGAATGAAAGTGTCGAAACAAGCTGAATAGAACAGATATGGATTTAGAATGTAAAAATAGGTTGCAGGTCGTAGTTTCCGGATAAAAGAAAAGTATCCGGAAACCTCTGTTTGAAGGTTTCCGGACAAGACAAAGTTATCCGGTAAGTTTTATTTATTTTGTAGTTTCTGGATGAATTAGATACTGGATGGTATCCGGATTATCTTGGTTTCCGGATGTTGTCCGGAAAGTTATGTTTTCTGGAAAGTTTTGTTGTCCGGACTGTTTATGTTTCAAGTAAGTATCCGGATGGGATTAGTATGTCCGATAAGTGTGGGTATCCGGGAAGTTATGTTATTCGGATTGTTTGGGGGTGTCCGGAAACTATTGGGTCTGATCATTTTAAGTACCCGATAACTTGAGCTTTACTTAACTTCTGAACAGAGTAAGATGGAAGAATTGAAATATAATTCTAGTAGCTTGAACATAATTATTATCGAATAATAATGTGTTAGGTTTGAAGGATGCTTTAGTTTGATACTAAGAAAATGTGTAGTATGTGTAATGGATCCATAGGCACTGTTATGTATTTTAACGAGGAATAGGCATAAAGCAATTTGTAATTGCCGTCGACCTGAAATGAGGAATATGCATAAAGTAGATTGTAATTCCCATTTCGTAAAGGTGTTATGAAATGAGAAATAGACATAAAGGAAATTGTAATTTCTATTTCATAGTTTAGAAATCGAGGAATAGGCATAAAGTAAATTGTAATTCCTGATTTCTAGGGGAAGATCAGAGGTAGGCATAAAGTAACTTGTAATCTCTACTTCTGGGCCAAGAAATAGGCATAAAGCAATTTGTAATTTCTTGGATAAGAGCAATAGTCTAGAATCTATAAGGATTCGTAGTAGGCTCTTGATTTTGATAATATGACTTACTAACTGTTAGTCATACTCATGGAATCGGGCAGGATCATGTCGTTGAGGTGAGCATATGTATGGTAAGAATGGTGGAGGACAGGTTTGTTTATATGTATTATATATTTTCAAACTGTTAACGTCTTTAATTTGAAATTGGATGTTCTCACTACGCGTAAGCCTAATCTTTCAAATTAAAATTTCTTACCAGGTACAGGCTCAGGGAAGTAAATGGGATGTGGGTCGAGAGCTTTTGATGTATCCAACTTAAGAGATAAGCGGAGGAGTTAGCTAAAGCATGGAGGCTTTTGATGGATTGTTTAGATAACTTAGTTAATCTAATTGTAGTGGACATGATTAGATTAATAAGTTATTGGGAGAATTCCATGTTGTAATTATGAAACCTCATAGTTAATTCTCCTCTTATATAAAAGTTTGGATGTTATTTTTTCATAACTGGTTTCAATTGAGGTTTAAATTAGCCCTGATTTTTAGGGTGTTACAATATGGTATCAGAGCATTAGTTTAAGTGAACTAGGTATGCTAAGTGAGATACCTAGACTTAAGCTGTGATGGACTAAGTTATGATTCGTGAGATGGGTAGTAGTGCTAAGACGGGATAGTCTTAGAGTCGACGGAAATACGTGAAATTAGTACTATAACGATGGTAACGAGGATTCTTATGTATAGTATGTTCGCAATTTCAATTAGCTACTGTCATTATGGATATATTGTTACATAAGTATATTTGTTCTAAATTGTTACAGTGACTAATGATCGGTAAAGTACGTTTCGTAATATCTGGATTTGTGTAACCATTTCTTATGGTTATTCTTTTGTGTTATACCAGAACGATGGTGAATACGCCGCCATTGTCCCCTATTTCTTCAATGGATAGGTCCATGATTGATTGGACAAGAGAAAAGCGACCTGAAATAGGTGAAACTCATGAGAGTCCGCCAAGGATACCTTCTATAGGAGGTACGGACAGCCAGGTACATCGAACAGGTACCGGTACTGCTGATCAAGAAACACCAGATTCAACAATGGAGTCTCGTATGATGAACAACATGATGAGAATGATGAACACGGCAATGGAAAAACAGGCAGAAATGTTTATGAAAGTACTGAATGATCGAAGTACGGAGCTACGTCGAACGGGAACTGATACTGGGGTAATAAATCCAGTTAGTAACCCTGGATCAGAGGCGGAAAGGAGAGCTGAAAGAATCTGTTCATACAAAACATTCCTAAGTTGTAAACCGCCAGAGTTTAAAGGAACGGATAATCCAGTAGCTTGTATGAACTGGATCAGGGAAATGGAATAAGCTTTCCGAGCTTGTGAATGCGATGAGAAGTCAAAGGTTAGATTTGCATCTCAAATGCTAAGAGGTAATGCGCTGACATGGTGGAACGTTGTGACGGCTACAATCTCTGCTCCAGTCTTGATTGCCATGACTTGGGAGTCATTCAAGAAAAAGATTCTGGAAGAATACTGCAATGAAAACGAGATGGATAGAATTGAGGAAGAATTTCGGAATCTGAAGAAAGGTACTTCATCTGTTAGGAAGTATACAGATCTTTCATGGAGAAGCTGAACTTAGTGGGGCACGTGGCTCCGACTGAGAAAGACAAAGTTAAAGCTTATTTGAAAGGTTTGCCAGCAGATATGATGTCAAGGGTGCGGAGTTCAAAAGCTTCAACGTTGAGAGAGACGATTGAAGAAGCAAAAGTTATAGAGGAAGTGTATGCGAAGGATAAAGAAGAAAAGACACACGTGGGAGAAAAACGAAAGTGGGAAGGCAGGTCGGAGTCTTCTCAGAAATTTAAATCGATTGGAAAAAACATTCGTTATGAAACGCGTAGGGAACCAAGTTGGTGTTCGAAATGTCGAAATAAACATTTTGGTCAGTGTCGGATAGTCGGGAATGAATGCTTCAAATGCAAGAAGCCTGGGCATATAGCGGCTAATTGTTCTATTCAAGGACCGATCTGTTTTGAGTGTAAACAGTCCGGACACATCCGGAGAGATTGTCCGAAGTTAAAGAAAGGCGGAGATCAAGGGAAGAAACCAGATGTTCCCAAACCAACAGGTAGGGCCTTTCATATGACAGATGATGAGGCCAAGGAATCGAAAGACATCGTTTCGGGTACATTCTTTGTTAATTCTATTCATGCGCGTATTTTATTCGACTGTGGTGCATATTTATCATTTGTGTCCAAGTCATTCTTTCACAAGCTAGCTATGCCTGTCACTACTTTGGAAGATGCCTTAGTAGTTGAAGTAGCTAACGGAGGTCAAGTCTTGGTTCGCGAAAGACTTGAGGGTTGTTTGATTTCGGTAGGGGAAACCAAAGTTCCGATCGACTTATTGTTGATGAAAATTGGAGGATTCGATGTGATTGTGGGTATGGACTGGCTGACAGTCAACCAGGCAGAGATATTATGTGCAAAGAAATTAATCAGGATTCCGATGGCTGATAAGGATGATGTATTCATCTTTGGAGAAAAGTAAAAAGGGGAAGTTCCGTTAATTTCTATTGCAAAAGCGCGTAAGTGTTTAATGAAAGGATGTTCATCCTATCTGGCGTATGTTTTAGATGTAAAGTCAGAAAAGAAACAAGTGGAATATATCAAGGTGGTACGTGAATTCCCGGACGTATTTCCTGATGATCTTCCAGGCCTACCGACTGAACGACGGGTAGAGTTTTGTATTGACCTTATCCCTGGATCGGCACCAATAGCGCGTGCACCGTATCGCTTAGCGCCGGCCGAAATGAAAGAGATGATGACTCAACTTCAAGAATTGTTGGATAAAGGTTTTGTTAGACCGAGTTCTTCACCTTGGGGAGCTCTGGGGTTGTTTGTTAAGAAAAAGGATGTCACTATGAGAATGTGCATCGATTACCGTGAGCTGAATAAGGTGACGATTAAGAACAAGTATCCGCTTCCTAGGATTGATGACATGTTCGATCAACTCCAAGGTGCGGGATGTTTTTCCAAGATTGATTTGAGGTCGGGGTACCATCAAGTTCGAGTAAGAAATGAAGATATTCCGAAGACAGCGTTCCGAACGAGGTACGGGCATTATGAATTCCTTGTAATGCCATTTGGGTTGACAAATGCTCCAGCTGTGTTCATGGATCTGATGAACAGGGTATGCCGACCATTTTTAGACAAGTTTGTCATTGTATTCATTGATGATATACTTGTTTATTCAAAGACTGAAGCAGATCACGAACGTCATTTATGTGAAGTCTTAGAAGTGTTGAGAAGAGAGAAATTGTACGCGAAGTTTTCGAAGTGTGAATTCTGGTTAAAAGAAGTACAATTTCTAGGTCATGTGATCACTTCGGAGGGAGTCAAAGTAGACCCAGCCAAGATAGAAGCTATGACGAATTGGGAGACACCAAGAAGTGTGTCTGATATAAGAAGTTTCTTAGGCTTAGCCGGTTACTACCGTTGGTTTATTAAAGACTTCTCAAAGATTGCTTCTGCTTTGACTTTACTGACCCGAAAGAATGTGAAGTTTGTTTAGACGGAGAAACAAGAATCAGCTTTCAGAACTTTACGTCAAAAGTTATGTGAAGCTCCTATTCTTGCCTTACCAGAAGGAACAAAAGATTTGGTGGTCTATAGTGATGCTTCAAAGATGGGTCTAGGATGTGTATTGATGCAACGTGGCAAAGTGATTGCTTATGCATCAAGGCAACTTAAAGAGCATGAGAAGAATTATCCTACGCACGATTTGGAATTAGCAGCAGTCGTATTTGCTTTGAAGCTGTGGAGGCATTATTTGTATGGAACGAAGTGTACTCTTTATACTGATCACAAAAGCTTGCAACATGTCTTTGATCAGAAAGAGTTGAACATGAGACAACGGCGCTGGTTAGAGTTACTTAAGGATTACGATTGTGAATTGCATTACCATCATGGTAAAGCAAATGTCGTAGCTGATGCTTTAAGTAGAAAAGAGTATAGTGGGTGTTTGAAATCGACTAACGCTAGAATTGACATGACGTCAAGTTTGATGGAAAAGATAAAGGAGGCACAAGTGGAAGCCTTACGAGAAGAAAATCTGAAAGAAGAAGTGATGAGCAAGCAACATCTTCAATTGATTGAAGATAGCCGGGGAAATTAGGTTGTTTCAAGGCCGTGTTTGGGTACCAAAGATTGGAGGAAATCGAGAGTTGATTCTCGAAGACGCCCATAGATCTAAGTATTCTATACATCTTGGGAGTACTAAGATGTATAGGGACTTGAAGCTACATTATTGGTGGCCAGCTAAGAAAGTAGATGTGGCCCGAATAGTAGAGAAGTGTAGGACATATTCTTTGGTAAAAGCGGAACATCAGAAGCCTTACGGAAGTTTTCAGTCTTTGGAAATTCCGGAATGGAAATGAGAGAAGATTACTATGGATTTCGTGAAGAAGTTACCAAAGACGCAAAAAGGTAACGACACTATATGGGTAATCGTGGACCGATTGACTAAGAGTGCTCATTTTCTGGCTATGAAAGAAGCGTCACCAATAGATAAATTGGCGAAGCTATATATTGATGAAATGGTGTCAAGACATGGTATACCGGTGTCTATAGTGTCAGATCATGATAGTCGGTTTACCTCGAGGTTTTGGCAGTCACTACAAGAAGAATTGGGTACGAAAGTTAATTTGAGCACTGCATATCATCCACAAACTGATGGGAAAAGTGAAAGAACCATTCAAACTTTGGAAGACATGCTCAGATCGTGTGTATTGGATTTTGGAGGTAACTGGGATGCGCATTTACCTTTAGTGGAATTTGCGTATAACAATAGTTACCATTCCAGTATTGGAAGAGCACCTTTCGAAGCCTTGTGTGGCCGAAAATGTAGAACTCCGGTGTGTTGGTTAGAAGCCGGAGAGACACAGTTTGTTGGTCCGGAACTGGTACAACAAACAGCTGACAAGGTGAAAGAAATTCGTCAGCATATGAAAAGAATTATGTTGATCCGAAAAGAAGACCGAAAGAATTCCAAGTTGGGGAGCGTGTAATGCTTAAGGTATCCCCATTGAAAGGTGTGATAAGGTTTGGCAAACGTGGGAAGTTAAGTCCTCGTTTTCTAGGACCATTCGCTATAACTAAGCGAGTGGGATTACAAGCTTACCAGTTGGATCTTCCACCTGAATTGGAAGGCATCCACAATACTTTCCATGTTTGTTACCTTAGGAAATGTTTGACCGAAGAGGATGATGTGATTCCACTTACTGATGTAAGATTGGACGAGAAGAGCCGCTGTGTGGAAGAGCCAGAGGCAATTTTGGAAAGATTGGTTAGAAAATTACGAAATAATAAGGAAGTTGTAATGTTAAAGGTACAATGGAAGCATCATCGAGGTGCTAATGTGACTTTAGAGTCGGAAGAGGATATGAAGACTAGATATCCTCAATTGTTTACCTAGCTTTGATTTCGGGGACGAAATCATTTTCAAGTTGGGGAGTATTGTAACATCTCGAATTTTCATTATATTATATTTAATATAAATGAGATATTTTGTAATTTGAGTTAAGATTTGGATCACTTTGCAAGTTTATAACTCATGTTGGGTTAAAAACATGAGAAACCAAAGTTGGAGCTATTATTGATAATTTGAAAATAAGAAGGTGTGTTTGGTAATTAGTTGAAAGTGTGTATGGATAAGGGGGCTGAAGCTGAGAAATATCTCAGTTGTTTTGTGCTGAGGCCGGTTGAGAAAAAGAGAGAAAGGATAGAGAGAAAGAAAAGAGGAAAGGAGAAGAAAATCAAGATTTGATCTTCAAATTTGGTAAGAATTCATTATGAGTTCAAACAAAACTTGTTTTAGATATATGATTGTAAACTAATCTGTTGTTGGATAGGTTCCAGAATCATTATCAGCAAATTGGATTTAGATTTGTGCAGTAAAGTGGGTTTTGTCTTTAAGGTGAGTTCATTCTCTACTTTGATCTAAATCCTTGTTTTCTGTTAAATTAAACATTAAGACATGTGCATAAACTTTATTGGGGCTGAATGAAAGTGTCGAAACAAGCTGAATAGAACATATATGGATTTAGAATGTAAAAATAGGTTGCAGGTCGTAGTTTCCGGATAAAAGAAAAGTATCCGGAAACCTCTGTTTGAAGGTTTCCGGACAAGACAAAGTTATCCGGTAAGTTTTATTTATTTTGTAGTTTCCGGATGAATTAGATACCGGATGTTATCCGGATTATCTTGGTTTCCGGATGTTGTCCAGAAAGTTATGTTTTCCGGAAAGTTTTGTTGTCCGGACTGTTTATGTTTCAAGTAAGTATTCGGATGGGATTAGTATATCCGGTAAGTGTGGGTATCCGGGAAGTTATGTTATCCGGATTGTTTGGGGGTGTCCGGAAACTATTGGGTCTGATCATTTTAAGTACCCGATAACTTGAGCTTTACTTAACTTCTGAACAGAGTAAGATGGAAGAATTGAAATATAATTCTAGTAGCTTGAACATAATTATTATCGAATAATAATGTGTTAGGTTTGAAGGATGCTTTAGTTTGATACTAAGAAAGTGTGTAGTATGTGTAATGGATCCATAGGCACTGTTATGTATTGTAACGACGAATAGGCATAAAGCAATTTGTAATTCCAGTCGACCTGAAATGAGGAATATGCATAAAGTAGATTGTAATTCCCATTTCGTAAAGGTGTTATGAAATGAGAAATAGACATAAAGGAAATTGTAATTTCTATTTCATAGTTTAGAAATCGAGGAATAGGCATAAAGTAAATTGTAATTCCTGATTTCTAGGGGAAGATCAGAGGTAGGCATAAAGTAACTTGTAATCTCTACTTCCGGGCCAAGAAATAGGCATAAAGCAATTTGTAATTTCTTGGATAAGAGCAATAGTCTAGAATCTATAAGTATTCGTAGTAGGCTCTTGATTTTGATAATATGACTTACTAACTGTTAGTCATACTCATGGAATCGGGCAGGATCATGTCGTTGAGGTGAGCATATGTATGGTAAGAATGGTGGAGGACAGGTTTGTTTATATGTATTAGATATTTTCAAACTGTTAACGTCTTTAATTTGAAATTGGATGTTCTCACAAGGCGTAAGCCTAATCTTTCAAATTAAAATTTCTTACCAGGTACAGGCTCAGGGAAGTAAATGGGATGTGGGTCGAGAGCTTTTGATGTATCCAACTTAAGAGATAAGCGGAGGAGTTAGCTAAAGCATGGAGGCTTTTGATGGATTGTTTAGATAACTTAGTTAATCTAATTGTAGTGGACATGATTAGATTAATAAATTATTGGGAGAATTCCATGTTGTAATTATGAAACCTCATAGTTAATTCTCCTCTTATATAAAAGTTTGGATGTTATTTTGTAATAACTGGTTTCAATTGAGGTTTAAATTAGCCCTGATTTTTAGGGTGTTACACATGTACCATATATATATGAATGTGCATAAACCATGTGAGGTCATATATACTCAATGAGCCACATAGCCCAATAGCTTAATCATTAAGACATGCTTAAAACCCAATAAAGTAACTTATATTATTTATGTATAAAACCTCCAATTTACCAAAACCACACATAAAGTATTGACACATACAGTCCAACAATACTTCTATAACCCATGAACATTCTCATAAAGCCAACTACTTCACACATCCCAAAAATTAGGGTTTTCAACAAGAGGATGAGATAAGCAAGATAACAAGTAAATAACCATGGATCTAGTGTAAGGAAAGTTAGAACACTCACTATCTAGGTTTTTAGACCAAAACCTAGGAAATGGATGAAAAACCCTTGAGGTGGAGGAACGCAAGATGCTAAACCCTTGGGAGGACCTTCAATAAGTGTTCCCAAATACTCTAAGATGAACAAAAGATACAACTCTAACCTTATGAAAGGTTTAATGGTGAGAGGATGGATTGGGAGGTGAAAATCGCACCTTAGAGGAGAGAAAACAAGTTGGGAGCAATATTGGTAAAGTGTGGGAGGAAAAGTGGGAAAAGGGGAGGATAAGGGAAAAATTCGTCAGACAGGTCGCGGACGTCCGCCAAGTGACCATGCGGACGTCCGGCCTTCCTTTGGCCATAACTCTCCCAAAAGTTGTTGTTACTTCCGCGGATGATCCACGGACGTCCACCATTCCACGGGCGTCCCGCATTAAGCCACGCGGACGTCCGCATTCCCCAAATTCGTTGTTACAACTAACTTAAGTTATGACTAACACATGCAATAACTATCAGATTCAAAGGGTGCAGATAGCAACTAATTGTACATAGGATAAGCATCAAACTTAAGCGAGGATCCAATAAAAGGGTATAAGATGGTGTTAGCACTTAAGTTACCTACCGTGCGGAATCCAGGGTGTTACAATTTCCGTCACAAATCCGTCACAAACATTTTTGAGAATATATAATTTCTTTTTTTTTAAACTTCAGTGGCAGATTTGTGACGAATTTCCGACAGATTAACACTTTTGTTGACTTTTCTTGGTTCTGTCGGAAATCCGTCGAAAATTCGTCGGAAACGTCCGTCGGAAAAGGTCATTTGTTTAGTAGTGTCCGATTCAAAATGATAATTATGCTAATTTCTGAAATTGTTTTTTATTTTCTATTTATGATATTTTTTAGTTAATAGATTATATGGTCCATATTCCTTCTCACATTCACATATGGTTATGAACACATTTTTATAAACCCTTATGGACACATTTTTATGAAGACATCATGGTTATGAACACATTCTTATGAACACCATTGAACGTCATTTATTAATGCACTTCAAATTAATATGGTGAGCTAGTTGACTGTGTTTTCGGAACATTTTAGTATTTCACATATGAACCTAAAATATGTTCACTTTGATTAACTGTTCTTGTTAAAATTAACATAATTATTCTAGAATCTTGAAATATGATGATATGATTATGATCCATATTTCTTAAAAACATGCAAATTAACTTATACGGAAAAAATTGTAACATCTCGCATCCCTCCCTCCCTCCCCCTCTCTCTCTCTCTCTCTCTCTCTCTCTCTCTCTCTCTCTATATATATATATATATATATATATATATATATATATATATATAGAGGCGGGTTCAAATGAAAACTCATTTTCAATTGTGAACATGAGGACAACTCACAACCATTGATCAAGATTTGGAAAATTAATCAATGGTTAAAACTTAATGAAACCAATTGAGAAGTAATTAGGGACAAATCTGGAAATTTAAATTAGCGCCTACCATCTTTGACTTTTTATTTTCTTTTTTAATTAAAATTTTTTTACCCCCTTAAAGTTTAAAATAAATTATCTTAAAAATTACTAATATTTTAATCAAACAAAATACATCAAAAAAACGAGGATTTCGTGCTCTTCGATATGTCATCCATCTAGATATAGTTTTTTCTTCATTTTAACTGTTTTTACGTGAAATGCTATGTATGTGTTATATTCAGTATGAATATGTATGCACGTTTCTTGGTGTCCATATTTAGTATGAATAACAAAGGGAAACGTTCATTCACTATTCATGACGAATAACACAGTATTCTAATACAACATTCAGGATGAATAATACACGAATTCCTGATTCATGTATTATTAAACATGAATCGTGTATTATTCACCTTGAATGTTGTATTATTCATCCCGAATGATACATTATTCATGATGAATAATATATGAATGACCCGTGAAGGTGTGAACACATGACGCACTCTCTTTTGTTTTCCGATTCACAATCGAAACTTGGTTTTATTCTTTATGAATATGTATGCACATCTCCAAGTGTCCACATTCAGTATGAATAACAAAGGTGAACGTTCATTCACTATTCATGATGAATAATACAATATTCAGGATGAATAATACAGTATTCAGGATGAATTATATAACATTCAGGATGAATAATAAACGAATTCATAAATCGTGTATTATTCACCCTAAATGATGTATTATTCATACTAAATGTGGACATCATATATTATTCATCATGAATAATACAACATTCAAGGTGAATAATACACGGTTTATGTTTAATAATACATGAATTGGGAATTCGTGTATTATTCATCCTGAATGTTGTATTATTCATTTTGAATACTGTGTTATTCGTCATGAATAGTGAATGAACGTTCTTCTTTGTTATTCATATTGAATATGGACACCATGAAACGTGCATACATATTCATGCTGATTATAACACATACATAGCATTTCACGTAAAAACAATTAAAATGAAGAAAAAACTATATCGAGATGGATGTCATATCGAAGAACACGAAATTCTCGTTTTTTGATGTAATTTGTTTGATTAAAATATTAGTAATTTATAAGATAATTTATTTTAAACTTTAAGGGGGGTAAAAGTTTTTAATTAAAAAAGAAAATAAAAAGTCAAACATGGTAGGCGTGTATTTAAATTATCTTCCCATTTTATCCCTAATCACCTTAATTAATAATTTCAATTAAAAACTTTATTTAATATGGGACATTGGATCAATAGAGATGGAAGGGCTAAGATTCGTCCTCATTATCACAATTGAAAATGAGTTTTTATTTGAACTTTCCTCTCTCTCTCTCTCTCTATATATATATATATATAAATATATATATATATATATATATATATATGTTATATATATGATATGACATGAGATTTATAATACAAACCATTTAGGCATTGTTTGGCAAAAAAAAAAAAAGCTAGCTTATTTTTGAGGTACATGTTTGGATGACCATAAACTAGCTTTTTGAAAAGCTACTTGAAGTAGCTTATGAGTAGCTTTTTGTAAATATTCCAATTATACCCTCATTAATATTAATTATTATTTATTAACTATTTTTTTAATATGTCTTTTTTGGTCATTTAAATGCTTATAAGCTACTTTTTGTCAAACGTGATTTTTTTATCAGCTAGCTTATCAGTCAACAGATAGCTTATCAGCTATCAGCTAGCTTATAAGTCATAAGCTAGCTTATCAGCTAGTTTGCCAAACATAGCCTTAATTTCTTATAAGTCATACAAACCAATTATAACTATCTATATAGCTTAATCAATGTTTAATTTAATAAATATTTCGATTGTTTTACTGATATAAATTCAAGATTGTAATTCACAAAGTATGTCATTTTCCATAAGTTTCTTAATTATAATAAAGAGTAAACTACACTTTTGGTCCCTGTGGTTTAGTGTTTATAACACATTTGGTCCCTATAGTTTAAAAATTACACTTTAGCCACTGTGGTATGCCATTCGGTCCGGATTTGGTCCCTCTGACCAACGTCCGTCCAATGTCAGACGTTAGGGGCAACCATGTGAGTTACACATGAGGGTAAATCAGTCTTTTTACCTCACAGGGACCAAATTCGGACGTTTACTCAAACCCACCCCACCCCACCCCACCCCTACTCTCTTTCTCTCTCCTATCTTCTTCTTCCCCAACTCACTCCCTCCACCACCACCACCCACAAACCTATGCTCGGAAAAATTAAACCTATGCTCGGAAAAGATACGGGTCAACTTTCACCCACTGCCCACAAACGTATGCTCAGAAAAATTAAACCCTAGAAATAAATCATCACAGCCTCGATTGAAAATAAAAGCAAAGAGATGGATCGAAAGCAGTACCGAAAGCAATATTTGATGAACAAAACGTTGCCTACAAACCTTGCCCACAAACCTATGCTCGGAAAAATTAAATGCAGAAATAAATCATCACAGCCTCGATTGAAAATAAAAGCAAAGAGTGGATCGAAAGCAGTACCGAAAGCGATTTGATGAACAAAACGTTGGTTGTTCAGATGATGATGCTTATCCATTTCTTTTTCTAGACAAATTTTGCACACCAAAACCCAAGTTCCTCAAGGTAATGGTATAAGGGTTTTGATGTGCAAAATTGTCTAAAAAAGAAGAGTAAGATGGTTATGGTATAAGGGTTTTCATCGGTTGCATTTGGGTCATCAAGGAAGGGGTTATGATCGTCGGAGGTGGGTTGTGACCACCGGAGAAGAAAAGGAGAGCGGAGGCGGTGGGTGAGGGTTTGAGACACAGACACATACGTGTGTATATGTATATATATATATATATATATATATATATATATATATATATATATATATATATATATATATATATATATATATATAGAGAGAGAGAGAGAGAGAGAGAGTAAACTACACTTTTGGTCCCTGTGGTTTAGTGTTTATCTTAGCCTTTGGTGGTGGTGGTGGAGAGTGGTGGTGGTGGTGGAGGGAGTGAGTTGGGGAAGAAGAAGATAGGAGAGAGAAAGAGAGTAGGGGTGGGGTGGGGTGGGTTTGAGTAAACGTCCGGATTTGGTCCCTGTGAGGTAAAAAGACTGATTTACCCTCATGTGTAACTCACATGGTTGCCCCTAACGTCTGACATTGGACGGACGTTGGTCAGAGGGACCAAATCCGGACCGAATGGCATACCACAGTGGCTAAAGTGTAATTTTTAAACTATAGGGACCAAATGTGTTATAAACACTAAACCACAGGGACCAAAAGTGTAGTTTACTCTATAATAAATGAATCACAATTATTATTTTTAACTATTTTAACTGTTTCCCAAAATAAAATAAACTCTCTTTAAATACATTTATGTATAATAAAAAAAGTTATATAATTATTTACAAAATAAAAAAATAAAAAAATAAAAAGATAAGATTTGTATTAAAAACCTACAAATATATTGAGATTTTCGTCTATAAAAAAGTAAAAATGAATTTAAAGTTTTTAATAAAAAAAGGAAAATTTGAAATTGAAATTCTATTTGGGTAGGAAATGGGTTGTCCATCATTAAGACATCATTGGGCTATCAATATCGAGGGGCCCACAATAAGTCAACCTTCACGTTCTTCAACGTTGTCTTTTGCTGCTGTCCAAATTCTGCATTTATTTGTATCACGTGCTCACTGTTCTTTATCACCACCTTCTTGTCAGGGTTACTTACGTCATCTCATTCAAATAATTATTAAAAATATATATTCTACCATAACTTTGAATTAAAAAAAGAAAAATATGGTATTTTCCAAAAGAAATATTTTAATAGAAAATATTTTCCTAATAAACTCTAACTTTT
This sequence comes from Saussurea involucrata, assembly GCA_033807775.1. NCBI lineage: Eukaryota > Viridiplantae > Streptophyta > Magnoliopsida > Asterales > Asteraceae > Saussurea > Saussurea involucrata. The sequence continues at coordinate 36,660,725 of CM066323.1, forward strand.
GATTGAAATATATAATAACTAAAAGAATTTAAAAACTTAAAGTACTTTTATTTATTTATTTAATATATTAAGGAAAGTAAAATGAAAACTCAATTTTCATTGTATACATAAAGATTGATCTCGATCTTTGATCTCTATTTGATTCAATAACTCATATTAAATAGATTTTAATTAAAAAAATTAATTAAGTTGATTAGAGGTAAAAAAATAAAAAAACAATCTCATGTCTATCATAATTGACTTTTTATTTTCTTTTTTAATTGAAAACTTTTACACCTTTAAAGTTTAAAATAAATTATATTAAAAATTACTAATATTTTAATCAAACAAATTACATTAAAAAAACATGAATTTCGTGCTCTTCGATATGACAACCAATCTCGATATAGTTTTTTGTTTTAAGCGTTTTTTACGTGAAATGCTATATATGTGATATTCATTATGAATATTTTTGTACGTTCAAGTGTGTAAGTCCGTAAGTCGACAACACCTTCTTCAACACTTTTTTCAACGTCGTAAGGTATCACGTTCTTCGTCACCATAACCCAACACCCATCGAGACTGATCGAGAACCCATCGAAATGAACTCAACCACACACACACACACACACACACACATATATATATATATATATATATATATATATATAGGGTTAGGTTCATTTGTTAACCTTATTTTTTGTGTTAACTTTGTTAACTTCAATCAACCAATAAAAAGTCATTTTACATGGTGGTTACAAATATGTATCCAACCATTAAATAGGGGTATGAATGGAAATCCATTATATTTGTATTATGACATTCATTTATTGAGGGAGTTACAAATATCAAATCTTTCTTAATTCTAGCTATATTATCAATTCTTAAAGTTTTTGTAAGTTTTTAGTATCAAATTAGTATATGAATCCATATTGTTGTATGATGAATTACGGTGTTTTTAACAATGTTGAGGAGAGTTTTCATGTGTGAGTTTATAGTTCATGTAAACAAATTTATCAGATCTTCATGTAATCTGGTTGTATGGGTTAATAGTTCATGTGTGTTCATATGCGAATAAATTGTTCATGTGAGTTCATTTGTTACATGAATGTTAACCAAAAGGACTCTTGTATGTGTGTATATGATCATGTATGAACTTGAAGTTGAACATTTATGAACAATTTGATTATGATTTATGAACATGTGTTGAACAAATTTATCATATTTTCATCTAATCTTTTATCAGATCTTCATGTAATCTGGTCGTATGAGTTAATAGTTCATGTGTGTTCATATGTGGATAAATTGAACATTTGAACATGTGTTGTTCATCATGAACCAATATGTTAACATTAAATGAAGTCATTAAATATTACACATGGTCCAATTTCCACAAATACCCCTAGCACTGATGTTTATATTATTAAATATTACACTTGGGCCAATTTATAATTAATACGGTGATTACTTTTGATCCCATCCGTCAGTTTTAACATCAATGGCTAAGATTTTGGTTAACAAAGTTAGCATGAAATATAGGGTTAACAAATGAACTCAACCCTATATATATATATATATAGCCATAGGTTCAATAGAGAAGTCCAAATATTTAGAGAAATAGAGAAGTGATCTTGACCATTCATTCGTTCAAGATCGGTTATAATTGGTCAAAAGTTGCGGCTTTGACCGGTCAAAAGTTGCGGCTTTGACTAGTCAAAAGTTGCGGTTGTTCCAAAAATAGAAGGGCAATTTCGTAACTTTTACAAAAAACACGGGCTGAGTTCATATATGAATCTGTGTGATTCACATATGAACTATACGTTCATATATGAACCTTTGTAATTCACATATGAACTCTTTATAACTAATTCATATATGAATCTTGTGATTCATATATGAACCTTTGTGTTTCATAGATAAACTAATTAACTGTAGGTTCATATATGAATCAGTTGAACCAATTAACTGATTCATATATAAATCTTTGTGTTTATATATGAACCTTTGTAATTTACATATAAACTTTTTTTAACTAATTCATATATGAACCTTTGTGATTTATATATGAATTTTTTTTAACTAATTCTCATATGAACAAATTAACTGATTCATATATGAATCACAAAGATTCATATATGAACACAAAGGTTCATATATGAATCACACAAATTCATATATGAACATGTCCCGCGTATTTTTTACGAAACTACCCCTTTATCTTGTGCAGACCACGCGCAGACCACGCGAGGAATTATCCTCTGCTTCTCGGTCAAAGCCGCCGATCTTGACCGAATGCATGGTCAAGATCACTTCTCTATTTCTCTAAATATTTGGACTTCTCTATTGAACATTTCCCTATATATATATATATATATATATATATATATATATATATATATATATATATATATATATATACTACATATATAAGCATTTACATCAAATGTCTTAAAGACAAATTTTAAAGCACAATGTACCACACTTTAAAGCATCAAATTCAAAAAACTCTTAAAGACAACTTGAAAAGCTTAATGTACAACTCTTTTAAGCTAGGGTCTTTAAACCCATACCAAAGAGAACAGTTCACTCACTTACCTTACCTTACCTTACCTTCCCTTCTCAGTCCAGCCATACCACAAGCCATTCACATTTCACGCCTGGTTTGGGAAGCTTTCACACGCCAAAGACACTGTTTTCTTCCCCCATGGTACAACCGTACTTCAACTGCCATACCTTCGGTACTTCATCTTCTTCTTGTACGCCAAGTTGCGTATAAATCAAGAGTATGGGTTCAGAGAAAATTCACTTCTCCATGTCGTGTCCGGTTTTGTTCGCGTAGGATTTCAAATTGAGGGTTTACACTGTTCCCCTGTTTTGTATTATCCAGGAAGCCAATAACAGGTACTTCCTTCTTGATATCTTTTAGGTTTTCTAATCTCAATAGTTGATGCCCCAAATCGATACATTAGGTCTAAATGTTTCCAGTATTGAGTTACTTTTAGTTTCTTGGATGTGATGCGTCTCTGATTTTGGAATATGAAAGCTTAAATCATTTTATTAAGCTGTGGACGTGCTTGCTGTTGAAGAACCATTCAATTTGGTCAAAACATATTTGTTAATGCAATTCCTAAGTCTGCAACTCCTTTGAAATTAGTTATTTGCTGAAATATGAATCACTATTTTGATTGTGCATTTGTATAATGATTCTTGGAGGATGTGCTTAATGCTTGTAGGGTAAAGTTTTGTTGATCAAAACTGATTTCTTCCCGTAAATTTAAAGTAACGCAATTGGGTAAGGGGAACCCTTGTATTCTAATATTGTCATTCATTGATAATTAGGAATGCATTGCTTCTGTTATGATCACCCATATTATCCTCTTCCAAAACCCCACTTTTTTGTCTTTCGTTGAAGAATCCCCCAACAAAACCTTGAACATACATTTTTTTGGGCAGATTGTTGGATAATAGACAGGGAGAGCTTGGTTTTGTTAGATTTAATTTTGAACAAATATTATTGAGGTTAATTTTTGGTCTAACAATTAAGCTTAGACGAAGTTGGAGAAATAAAAAAAGAAAAAGAAACAGGTATACAGCATGGCAAGAAACAAGGTTAATTGCTAATCATGTTTGACAAATTATTGCTAAGGTAAGAGCAATTGCAACCTGGATTGCAAAAAAAAAAAACAAGTTCTAAGCTAAGAAAATAGAAAAGGGAAAAGCAAAACCACCTTTCATATTATTGAATGATGAACTACCTTTTACCTGGCAAAAGCAAAATCACCATTTACAATTGATGCATGCCTTTAACTCCCTACTTTTCATGTGGTTAACATGAATTCTTTGGTTTTCAGGTAGATGATTTGATTTTATTCGAGAAACGAAAATCGATCCAAGAAAGGTTGTATTTTATACCATTAACCTTCATTATATATGATCTTTGTATGTTTTCTATCTATTTTGATGTTTTTTTGGATTTTGATTGGGACTGATTTGGTATCTAGATACCTTGGAGATATAAGGTGAATTTTATTTTTTTCATCTCAGAATTGGTGGGATAAGGCTGGGAGCAGATGGTGGCTATCTCATCAGTTGCTGTTTTGATTCCTTATCTCTGTTTTGTTAGTTACAATTCAGTTATGAAGTGTGCTTATTGGATTGTTTCTGTCCATCTATTGTTTTGGAGTTCCTGTTGCAATTGGTTATCTTTTTATTCAAACTATGTATCCTCGTATTACTTAATGCATTAATTAATAATAGTAACTATATTATATAATTCTTTTCTACTTCTGCTTGTTCTTGTGGTTTGGTTGTTTTGCAGGCACAACAACATTCGATAATGTTTCAGTTGGATTCTCATCATCACTCGAATCCTCTTCATCTGAACTATGACAAGGAACAAGAGTGTTACCCGGTAAGTGCTTATTGGGTCACTTTACCTTATTGAATGAACATGACAAGAAATGAACATGATAATGTGCTTATATATTATAATAGGCATTTATTGCTACTAATGTTCAATAAATATACATTTACTTTATAACTAATTCTTTTATGATGACTTGTATTAATTTCTCATTTTTCATTTTTGGGCAAAAGGTCGATTACACACAATTCCGAACGACCTCAACGGGAACCCACATATGTGGAGACATTTTATAGCTGACTCAGCAGCCAAGGCTAGCAGAGGGTTCAAAACTTGATTTTGCACGATTCGAACCTGCTGTGTATTTGTGCAATATAGCTACAAGTCGAAGGGATTTTCATTTTCAGTTTACAATATAATTTCACATTTTGCTCTCCCGGTGCATTGCACGGGCACACTGCTAGTATATATATATATATATACATATGTATTTTTCATTTCACTAGTTGAATCAAAATTTATTTTTCATATGTAATCTTGTCACAAGGTGAACACGAACATGTGTGTAATAATATCTTAAATCATATATTTTGATGAAAAAATCATGTAATTTTTTATATATTGGTTCTTACGGGTTCGTAACATATTTGTGGTTCTCATTTAGTTATCGTCTTATATATATATGTATAACATATTAAAGTTGTTTAAGTATAACTTAAAATATTATAAACATTTATTGATTAATACAAAATAGAGAAAACTCATGTACCAAAATCACACATACTGTAATAACCAGGTACGTTGTTGGTTTATTTAATTTTTATTATTTTAGTTAAAGTGGGTTTGGGGTTAGTTTTATAAGTTAAGTTTCGTTAAGTGTTTTATGGAGTTATAAATTAAGGGGCAAGCTTTAATTTTATTATAAAAGTTAGAGGGTGTTGGTCCCGAAAGGCCTAAACAAGTTTGTAGAAAGGGGGGGGGGGTTGAATACAAACACACTATTTTACTTTTCTAAATTGTTTATTGATAAATCATTAACAATTTACAGCTTGTTGCGGAAACAAGATTAAGGATAAACCTAAATCTAAACAAGTTGGAACACTGAGGTTTTCTTGCACTAAGAAAGATAAGGAGATTACTAATAAAATCCTATCTTGAGAGATTTGAACTTGTCCAGAGTTAGCAAGTTACTTCAAATGAAGTGAGTTCATCTCTTTATATACTGCATGCATTTAATGCAATTCAGTATACACTTTACACGTGTCATCAGCGGATTGGTTGCATGTCATTGACCTTTGTTGACAACCTTAGTAGCCGCATGAATGAACAGTGTAGTATCAGAGTGGTTGTACGATTTCAGATTTTCGGAGGTTCTTTTCTGACATTTCGTACGGTGGCGTGCAAGGGAGGTTAAGACAAAAGTACTATGTACGGAGGACTTCATGATCAGCTTTCGTTGATTCAGCGATTATCATTTACTATTCAGCGAATGATAAAGTTCAGCGATAGCTGAAGTCTTGTACTTGATACTTCACGTTGAGTGGACAAATCTGAGTCTTCGCTGATCCGCATCAGTTCATTAGGAGACTTGTCGCTGGTTCTTGAGCTTGATCTTCGACTTCAGCGTAGAACCTTTGTTGACGTGAATCTTGTCTTCAGGGATCATAAGTAAACAACTAACTTATCAGCGATCACCATAAGGACTGAACAGACTCAGCGATATGGTGAACAGTGTTCGCTGAATGTTTAATCTAAAAGTGCGAGAGTTCCTATCAGCAATACTGTAAGATCTTAGTACTTATCAGCGATAGTGAAACTCTGATACATATTGTTTACTTACAATTTTCACTAAGTATTTAAGATAGGGTCATTATCAAATCACTGAGGGTTTGGATCAACAATCTCCCCCTATTTGATTATGACATAGCAACAAAGAAAATTTCTATATAATGAAAACATAAGGATAAAAAGAACTCATAAAATATTTGTCCCTTTTACTGTTTTCTGGGATCTTTTCAGTACTGATGGAGTAAAGTACATTCGCTGAAATCTTTCTTTAAATCTTTGAATCAGGTTACAATATGAATAAGAAAGATTACAAGTACAAGCGAAATAAATTACAAGTACTGAAGGATGACTGATACAATAGAGAAAGTGGTGATTGTTGTCAGCCTTCAAAGGGTTCTTCCTTAATGAGAAGTTCATCAAGGGTTGTCTTTTCAGTTGGAATCATCCAGTCAGGAACCTTTTCTCCTTTATTCTTTAGCTTCAGAGCAGCTTCAAAAATCAAGGGTTTTAGGTGTCGTGCCTGAATGTCTTTTCTGAAGTCGCACCAGTAGATGAGATCTCTGAGCTGTTCGATTGGAGTGATTGGAAGCTCAGCGATCCGTTGAAAGCATTTACGTCCGTCGTAGTCAAGAAAGAATATTCCATAAGGATTACTGATGACTTTACCAGGGACGAAAAGTTCACATGGTGGTAAAGAGATGTCAAGGGCAGATAGATCAGGATCAGGACCAAGTACTTCAGCGCGAGAGAAACCAATTCCAGTTTCATTTCGTATGACAGGACCTGAGTTTGAATCTTGACGTTTCTTCTTTGGTGAGCCCCTTTTTCTTTTCGGCTTTAGATCAGGAACAGGAGGAATATCCACACAAGAAGATATCAAATCGATCTGTCTGTTTATCAGTTTTTCGAAATGATCCTTGTACTTAGATTTTGATGGTTGGATAGCTAACCTCATCTCCAGCCATTCAGAGAGACCATACCTTTTTACAGTGTCAGCACGAAAGGTTTCAGATGAGCCATCTTCTCTGAACAGTTTGATGTCAACAATAGGTACTCCGATGGAGGTTCTTCCAGAGATGAATACCTTGTTGATCTTCGCTGGACGATATCTGAAGTGGATTTTCTCTTTACACCAGATCAGGGTGGTCTGAGAAACTTCAGCTTTCTTTTCCACGATCTTCTGGGCTTGTTCCCAAAGCTTTCGTTGGATTTGAATGGGAATACGCTTCAGCTTGGGGTCTTTGACAGATTCTTGAGTGAGCTTGATGGCGTATTCTCTGTCTTTATCTTCAGCTTCCTTCCTTTCAGCGATGAGGCGTTCAGCTCTGAGATGATCCTGGTATTCAGCTTTTGAAATTCTGAACTTAGGAGGAACTGAAGGTAGTTGATCGCGCCTTAGGATGATTCGCTGATCCTCGAATCGCTTTATCATTTCTTCTCTCCTCTTTTGATCTTCTTCACTCAGCTTTTGAGAAACTGAGGAAGGTCTGTTTCTGTGCGAGAGAGGTTGTTCTTCTGATTCATCAGTCTCAGAGATTAAATCTAAGACTGGGATTATGTCTTCAGCGGTAGCTGGAATCATTGGTGAAGTCGCAATAGAAGATCTTTCAGCGATATCCTCAAACAGGGGAGAGGACTAGCTGAAACGCAGCGATCTTACAAATAAGAACTGGGTAGAAGAACTTGGGTAGAAAAGATAGAAAAAAATGTGGATGTTTATGGTGTTTGTGGAATGGATAACTGATTGTTCAGAGATGATCAGGGAAGGAAAAATAAGTTTAGTGTACCTGACAAATCGGCTTTGCAAGTAGGATCGCCAGATTATCATCTTCAGCGATGCCTTTGTCTTTGCTTTTCTCAGCGCCAGAGGCTGAGTGCTTTGTCTTTGTTTTTGTCTTCTCCCATGTGGATTCGGTTATCACGATCCCTTTAAGAGCTTTTCGAGGAGCATGTTTGACGAAAAAGAATTTGTCATCTTCATCATCATCATCATCATCGTTCCTTGGAGAGGAGGATGGTTCAGCTTCAGGGATGTCGATGTCTTCGTCTTCTTCTGCTTCGGATTCCTCAGCATCTTCTTCGAGTTGCTCCCCCTCAGATACAGAGGCGAGGTTCTCGGTTCCCTCAGGGTTTTCATCTCCCTGAGGTCCAGTAATCAGATCTTCATTACCCGCTCCCCTGATAGATTCATCATGGGAAAGGTCTTCAGCGCTCTTATTTTGATCTTCAGCGCTCTTCTCCTGTTCAGCGCTCTTCTCCCCCTCTTTCTCATGATGGGCGGGGGAGGAATGGGTAGATTCAGCATTGGTGTTGTCTCTGTCTTCTGGGCCAGAGACTTTCACACAACCTTCAAGCTTAGCTATTCTGTCTTCTAGGCCAGAAATAGCAGGCGTGATTTTCTTCAGCTCTTGGCGATCCTCTGCGGTGAATGAGTCCAAAATAGGTGCAGGGGCCGGAGCAGGAGCTGGATTGTTTGCCTTGTTCACCAGAGTCTCGATCATTGTCTTGACAGAACTAAGGTCGGTCTTCACTGAGCCCAAGTCGGTCTTGACCACTGACATATCACCTTCGAGTGTACCAACCGATTTCTTCAGCGTTGTAACCTCGCTGGAAACGGTGGAAACTGACGATTTGAGGTTGGTGTAGTCAGTGTAGATGTCGGAGAGCACTTTGGCAAAGTCGGCGAGAGTTTTATCAAGGTCTTTGATGTCATCAGAGGAGGCCTTCTTTTCCACCACAGTAGTCAGCTTCGTCAGATTCTCTCCAGCGTTTGTTACAGCTGTAGAGTTATTTGATAGACCGGTGGTGAGATCTGTAAGTTTCATCTCCATGGACTTCAGAGACTGGTTGATGTCTCCCAAATAAGGACCTGTAACATATAAGTACTTGTGAACAAAGGAAAGCTCAGAAGTTTCAGGTTTAGTTACAGTGTTTAAGGTGGGATCTGTACCTGCAGGAGCGTTGACGAACTCATCAAAGTTTCGAGTCCCTCCATAGTGTTCCATATCTCCCTCAAAAGTTCCGTGAGGGATGGAGATCTCTGCAGGTCCTTTCTTCGTCATTCGCTGAGAAGCTTCAACGGCTTCTTGTATGATGGCATCTCCAGCTTTAACTGGAGGAGTGTCCAAAGAAGTAGAGGGATGATCGAAGGATAAGAATTGGGGTTGGGTTGCAAGTTCAGCGTTGGATTCGCTGAGAAGTACTTCATCAGTCTTTTGAGAGACTGAAGAAGGTAGGGTAGATTCCAAAGTTCTAACCTCAGCGTGTAGGGACGCTGAAGTAGGTTTATAAGGGATGGCTTGAATTGGTGTGGCAGAGCGTACCACGGAACATTCCTTCAGCTTTTCAGAATGAGCTGAGGAGTCTTCAGCATGGAATTGCTGGGGTAGCTCCTTGGTTTTCTTGATCCTTTTGGAATCAAGAGGGGTAAGAGATTGTTTCCTTTTCTTAGAAGGAATGGATTTTGTGGCCTGGGAATCAGCGAGGGGTATTGTCGCTGAAGGAGCCACAGAAAGCGGAGAATTAAGTAGAGTGAGAAGGGTAGAGAGACGTACCTCGTTGGCGACAGGCTTGAAGTCGAGAACTTTAGGGCCAATCTGAGAGAGTTTCAGATCACCCTCTTCAGGATAGCTGTCCTTCAGGCCATATTGAAAGATGGCGCTGATGAATCGTGGGTAAGGAACCCATGCTGGTCGGTCAGCGGCAGAATCAACACGTTGAATGAGGTCTTCATAGATGATGGAGGCCCAGTCAATGTTGAGACCTTTCAGCAGTGCGTAACCCATGGCCTGCTGAGGTTGAGCGGCTTGATCAGAAGATCCGAATTTCGCTGTCATGCAGCTGATCAGGTGAGCGAAGATGAAGTTCATCTCGCTGGGCATCTTGGATTTCTTTATCAGCGTCAGCTTCTTCTCAGGTAGCTTGTCTCTTCCAGTCTCCCAGATGTAACCCATCGCATCAAGGAAAGCAATGATTTCTTCCCTGTCAGCGTGCTTCTTGTGGTCAGGAAATGGAATGAAAGGATTTTCTGATGTAGCGTTAGGGAATTTCAGAGCTTTGCGGATTATTGCGGGGGTTATCTTGATGGTGCCATACTCAGTATCGCTGAGTATGCAGTCGATGGTTTTAGATGGATCTTTGGCGGAGGGTAGGTCGGTGTGTCTAGCAGAGTACCAGAATTGGGATAATAGACGCTGACTGGCAGGAGGTGTGATTGTCAGTGCTGTGTAGATGGGGCTATTCTTCAAAAAATTTACAGCGTCGTCTAGATGGGATACCTGCTTCCGAGGAGGAAACTCGAGAAGCGCTGAGAGGTTGTTTGCCTTTGTCCAGTCTAGTTGATCCAGCTCAAACTTAACCTGAGGAGCTTTGGTGATTTCCAGTTCCTCAGAATCAGCGGAGATGGACTCAGCGGTAACATTCAGCTTTGAAGTTGCCATTTCACTGTATTATCAGTTCAACCAAAGATGTTAACAAATAAGAAATATCTTAATGTGGAAAGAAAATTTCCATTAAGATTTTTCGAATTTTGTCCATTTCATTCAGACAAAAAAGTCTTAATGAAGATTAGGGTTTTTCTTGTTTTAAAAAAAACGAATATAACACCTATAAGCCTTGTATTCCAGTTTTTAAAAAAAATGGATACGAAAGAAGAACAAGTTTAAGATTTTAGATTTAAAACTTGAAGAACAACCATGAAATGGTTGTGTTTATAAAACCATGAAAGAAAATGATTTTATTTTTGAGTTCTTTTGTTTGATCTTGTGTAAAACAATGATAAGATCGAAAACAAGTTATTCGCATTTGATAATAGATAAGAACATAATAACCTTGAGTTTGATGAAGAAGATGATGAACAGTTCTTGAAGATTGAGAGCACAAAATGCAACAGTGTTCTTTTCTTGCGGAGAAAGATTGATTCGCGTAAAAGACAAATATAAACTTTGAGAGTGTTTATATAGGAAGAGAGTAGAGAGAGAAAAACTTGAGCGGGAAAGTTTTTCATCATGACACGGACACGTGTTTGCATTTGATTGGATAGACAACGAAACGTGCAAACGTGTGTCAGAAAAAGAGCGTGCCTGGTGTTATCCGTTGCAATGACGTCACAACTGTCCTTTCACATTCTTTCGTTGTCTCTGAGGTTTTGAAAGAAAAACTCAGGGACTCTTTGGAAAATATGAAGCACTGAATAGAAATATCAGTGAGGGTTTTAAGAAATTTCAAAATATCGCTGTTAAGGAAGAGATATTCAGCGATGAAAGAATTTGAAATCTTGCATTTTCATGCGTTTTGTCAGAGAAAACATACCTTGATATCAATTTAACCCAATTTATTCAGAGAGAAGATGATGAAATGGATTGTACAAGTTTATTTTATCCAGAGCCTATACAAGAATGTATAAACGTATCGCTGATTAAATGTGAACCGCTGAAGATTTATCCTTCAAAGTTCAGCATTCCAAGCTCGCTAATGAGAAAGTTGAATCTTGTCTCATCAAGAGGTTTGGTAAACAAATCAGCTAACTGATAATCAGTTGGGATAAAATGAAGTTCTATATCACCATTCATCACATGATCTCTGATAAAATGATATCTGATTTCTATGTGTTTTGTCTTTGAGTGTAGCACTGGATTGTTTGCTATAGCGATGGCACTTGTGCTGTCGCAATAGATTGGAATTTTGGAGAGCTGAAGATCATAGTCTAGTAGTTGATTTCTCATCCACAAGACTTGAGAACAGCAGCTTCCAGCGGCTACATACTCAGCTTCAGCTGTGGAAGTGGACACTGAGTTTTGCTTCTTACTTGTCCAACTTACCAGCTTTCCACCCAGGAGCTGACATCCTCCTGTGGTGCTTTTCCTATCCATTTTGCCACCTGCAAAATCACTGTCTGAATAGGCGGTTAGATCGAATCCTGAATCTTTGGGATACCAAAGACCTAGATTCGCTGTACCCTTAAGATATCGAAATATTCGCTTTACAGCTTTCATATGAGATATCTTAGGTTCAGCTTGATATCGTGCGCACAGACATGTTGCAAACATAATATCGGGTCGGCTAGCTGTAAGATACAGTAGTGAGCCGATCATCCCACGGTACAGCGTGACATTGACAGGAACACCCTTTGTGTCCTTATCAAGTATCAGCGGTGGTGCCATAGGGGTTTTCATAGCTGAACTTTCAGTTAAGTCGAATTTCTTCAGCATATCTTTAACATACTTTCCCTGATTTATAAAAGTTCCTTTTTCAGTTTGCTTAATCTGAAGACCAAGGAAATATGTTAGTTCACCCATCATACTCATTTTATACTCATCTTTCATTCTATCAGCGAAACGAGTACAAAGCTCAGGGTTAGTAGAACCAAATATAATGTCATCAACATATATTTGAACTAAAATGATATGACCTTTTATTTTTCTAAAAAACAAAGTTTTGTCAATCTTACCTCTCTCAAATTTTTCAAGGTGGAGATAAGTAGAAAGAGTGTCATACCATGCACGAGGAGCTTGCTTCAAGCCATAAAGTGCCTTATCCAGCTTATAAACATAACCTGGACGCTTAGGATCTGAGAATCCTGGAGGTTGTTCCACATAAACTTCTTCATTCAGCTTTCCATTTAGAAACGCTGACTTAACATCCATTTGATGTACAGTGAAGTTTTTGTGTACAGCATATGCTAAGAAAAGACGAATAGATTCAAGTCTTGCTACTGGAGCAAAGGTTTCGTCATAATCTATACCTTCCTCTTGTCTGTATCCCTGAGCAACAAGACGAGCTTTGTTGCGAGTTACAGTACCATGTTCGTCCAACTTGTTTCGATAGACCCACTTAGTGCCTATCACTGTTTTGTCAGTTGGTCTCCGAACAAGTTTCCAAACTTTGTTTCTTTCGAATTCAGTCAGCTCTTCTTGCATAGCGCTGACCCAGTTTGGATCTCTGAGGGCATCATCTATTTTCTTTGGTTCAGTTAGAGAAATAAAGTTAACAAATAAACAAATATTACCTGCACTTCTACGAGTCTGAATACCAGCGTTGGGATCACCAAGAATTTGATCGATTGGGTGATTTACAGTCCATCGCTGAGCCGGAGCATGCGTCGCTGACTCAGTCTGAACTGGAGAAACTGAAGATGAGGCTTCAGCTACTTCTGGATTATCAGCTAAGAGAGGAATGCTTGCATTTGTCACTTCATTCACTGATTGCTGAGAAATAGATGGAATTTTTGAGACATTTGGATCAACTGCGGGTATAGTGTTTATAGGAACAACTGAGACCCAAGATGTTTCAGCTTCACTATTCTGCATATTGGGAATGATAGTAGGACCATCATTTTCAGTTGTATGAGTATGAGTAGTGGGAACATCTTCTGAATCACAAAGATGAGAGAACATCCATTGATTCAGTTCTTCTGTATCAGCGTTCGGTTTAGAGTTCGCTGAACGGGATTCGTCAAACGTGACGTGAATAGTTTCTTCTACAGTTTGTCTTCTTCGATTGAAGACTCTGAAGGCTTTGGAAACTGAGGAGTATCCAAGAAAGATTCCATCATCAGCCTTAGGATCAAACTTTCCAAGGGCATCTCTGTTGTTCAGTATGAAACACTGACAACCAAAGATGTGAAGAAAGCTGATTGAAGGCTTTCTCCCATGAAAAAGTTCATAGGCTGTCTTTTTGAATCTTTTGACTATCAGCGACCTGTTTTGCGTAAAACAAGCCGTGTTGACAGCTTCTGCCCAAAACTGAGTAGGCAGGTGAGAATCGCTGAGCATTGAACGTGCAGCTTCAATAATTGTTCTATTTCTTCTTTCAGCGACTCCGTTTTGTTGTGGTGTTCTCACTGACGAAAAGTTGTGAGAAATACCCTTGCTCTCAAGGAAGGAATCAAGAGAACTGTTTTTGAATTCAGTCCCATGATCACTCCTTATTGAGCGAACAGTCATATTGTTCAGAGTTTCCATCTTCCGAACAAAGGTGATGAGTTCTTCAGGGGTGTCACTCTTAGAACGGAGAAACATTACCCATGTGTAACGAGAGAATTCATCAACTATGACCAGCGTATATTTCTTTCCAGCGATGGATTGTTTGTTAACGGGGCCAAACAAATCCATATGGAGTAGTTGAAGAGGAGATGACACTGAGGAAACTTGCTTGGACTTAAAGCTTGCCTTGGTCTGCTTCCCTTTTTCACACGCTGAACATAAGGATTCTTTGGCGTATGAATGTTGAGGTAGACCAGTGACTAACTCTTTGGATGAAAGAGTATTCAGTGTCTTGAAGTTGAGATGTGAGAGCCTCTTGTGCCATAGCCAGTTGACATCAGAAGATGCCTTTGAGAAGAAACAGGAGTTCTCAGTGGTTGTTGAGTCCATGTTTATAACGTAAACATTTTCCAAACGATAACCGCTGAGAGCTATCTTCTCCTTTTTGTCAGAGACAAAGCAGGATTCCTTAGTGAAAATCACTTTGTTATTCATGTCGCAAAGCTGACTGATGCTCAGAAGATTATGCTTCAGCCCTTCAACATATGCGACTCTTCTGAAGGATGTTGTACCATTTGAAAGTACACCATACCCTCGGGTGTGTCCTTTTCCATTTCCACCGAAAGTCACAGAGGGACCCTTCTCTTCCTTGTATTCAGCGAGCAGGCTTTTCTTTCCAGTCATGTGTCTAGAGCATCCGCTATCGAGATACCAGATACCCTTCTTAACCTGAATGGCAGATGTTGAAGTGGAGGGAATGTCTGAACTTTCTTCCTCTTCTTCAATCTTGGCCATGAGACATTGATTTGCTTCATCATCTTCAGAATCAGATGATGAGGCTTCTTCATCAGAAGCAGCCCAATCATAGTCAGCCATCAGGCCTTTTCCCTTCTTCTTAAAGCTTTTCAGCTTTGCATACTTCTCCTTCAGCTTTAAGTATTTGTCGTCTTTATTCCTTGGAACAAAGGATTTCTTTGTAAAAGCTGAAGGTCTCATGATTTTCTTTGACCTGCACTCGTTAGCGAAATGACCTGTCTTTTCGCAGTTAAAACAAGTAGCAGTAGCCTTATCAACAAAAGCTGATGACTTAGGCTTGTCAGCTATAGAAAGAGTTTTGTTCTTTCTAAACATTTTCTTCTTGGCGAATCTTCTGAACTTTTTAGTTAGGAGAGCCAAGGATTCATCATCTGAAGAATCAGAATCTGATGACCTTTCAGAGTTACTTTCTAACTCAGTGATAGTGACCACGGGTCGCTGAGTAGAAGGTTCCTCTGAGATTAAAGCAACAGGGGTGCTTTTGGAATCTTTTACAAGATTCTTCTTAAGATGGCTAGATTGCTCATGATTCAGCAGTGTGCCATATAAGGTAGCAAGTGTCATTGATCTTAGATCTTTCGACAGCTTGAGACACATGGAATAATTGTCCCAGCTTACAGGTAAACATTCTAAAAACTTTGTCAGAACTTCAAAGTTAGAATATTCCTTACCAACCGTTTTTAGATCTATAATTAAGCAATTAAAACGTTGATGTACTTCAGAGAGAGTTTCATTCTTACCAGAGATGAAGCTTTCGTATTGTCTTACCAGGTTGATCTTTCTTGAATCCTGGACTTCAGACGTTCCTTCATACTGAACACATATTGTGTCCCACATGGCTTTTGAGGATTTCAGGTTCATGACGGAATGGTAGACTTCGTCAGGAAGGGCCATGGATAGTATGGATCTGGCTTTTGTATCTATAGCCACTTTCTTCTTGTCTTCATCGGTCCAATGATGGATTTCCTTTGGAATCAGCCTTTCTGGAATAGCAGCCCTAGTTGCAGTGGCTGGAACTGCAGGATCAATTGTTACAGGGATGTGTGGGCCGTTTTCAAGATAGTAAGGTATAGTAGGGTCTACACCTTCTAAGAAGAGTGTCATCCTATTTTTCCATAAGTTGAAGTTATCTCTGGAAAATCTAGGGGGTTTTGCAAGAGAACCATTGTCAATATAGTGAGTGTTTGTGTTTGAGTTGGCCATTTTCAGATAATAGCAAGGAAGAGAAATATCTTAGATTAGATATTGTTTATGAGATTAAACAAATCCGCTCTGATACCACTTGTTGGTCCCGAAAGGCCTAAACAAGTTTGTAGAAAGGGGGGGGGGGTTGAATACAAACACACTATTTTACTTTTCTAAATTGTTTATTGATAAATCATTAACAATTTACAGCTTGTTGCGGAAACAAGATTAAGGATAAACCTAAATCTAAACAAGTTGGAACACTGAGGTTTTCTTGCACTAAGAAAGATAAGGAGATTACTAATAAAATCCTATCTTGAGAGATTTGAACTTGTCCAGAGTTAGCAAGTTACTTCAAATGAAGTGAGTTCATCTCTTTATATACTGCATGCATTTAATGCAATTCAGTATACACTTTACACGTGTCATCAGCGGATTGGTTGCATGTCATTGACCTTTGTTGACAACCTTAGTAGCCGCATGAATGAACAGTGTAGTATCAGAGTGGTTGTACGATTTCAGATTTTCGGAGGTTCTTTTCTGACATTTCGTACGGTGGCGTGCAAGGGAGGTTAAGACAAAAGTACTTTGTACGGAGGACTTCATGATCAGCTTTCGTTGATTCAGCGATTATCATTTACTATTCAGCGAATGATAAAGTTCAGCGATAGCTGAAGTCTTGTACTTGATACTTCACGTTGAGTGGACAAATTCGAGTCTTCGCTGATCCGCATCAGTTCATTAGGAGACTTGTCGCTGGTTCTTGAGCTTGATCTTCGACTTCAGCGTAGAACCTTTGTTGACGTGAATCTTGTCTTCAGGGATCATAAGTAAACAACTAACTTATCAGCGATCACCATAAGGACTGAACAGACTCAGCGATATGGTGAACAGTGTTCGCTGAATGTTTAATCTAAAAGTGCGAGAGTTCCTATCAGCAATACTGTAAGATCTTAGTACTTATCAGCGATAGTGAAACTCTGATACATATTGTTTACTTACAATTTTCACTAAGTATTTAAGATAGGGTCATTATCAAATCACTGAGGGTTTGGATCAACAGAGGGTATGTTTGCCATTTATTAGAATTTTGGGGTTTGTTTGGTAAATGTGATTAAACACATCACCACAAACCGCCCCATTTCTTCATTTGAAGAATGAGGTGTCTCTCATTTAGACAACCAAAGTTTAAAAAGTGTGTGTGTGTGAGTTTTGTTCACGGCAAGAGAGAGAAGAGAGAAAAAGAGATAGGACCTTAAGAGAAAGAAGAAGAGCAGATTCTGATGCAAATTAAGGATTCAAACTGATATAATCAAGGGTGTTGTTTGATTTAAAGTTGATTGTGCAAGAGAAGTGG
The DNA here is from genome assembly GCA_033807775.1 of Saussurea involucrata. Lineage (NCBI taxonomy): Eukaryota > Viridiplantae > Streptophyta > Magnoliopsida > Asterales > Asteraceae > Saussurea > Saussurea involucrata. The sequence continues at coordinate 36,678,195 of CM066323.1, forward strand.
GTTTTATCTCCATAAGGTGAGTTCATTCTACTTTTCTTATGAAAATTGTTTTAAGCATAAAATTGATGTTTGGAATAGGTTAGAAAACTCATTTACAAAGCACTGGTATATTTGGTTTGAAAGAAATGGGTTTCAATCGATATCTGGGTAGGAATTTTAGTGAACAGATCGAGGTTTCCGGACGAATTTGATAGTGTCCGGTAGTTCCTCTTTGATAGTGTCCGGTAGTTGGAGTATCCATAAACCCTTGTGCTAAGGTATCCGGACGAGTCAAATATCCGGTAAGTTTCTATTTTCTATAGTTTCCGATTGAAATTAGATACCGGATGGTGTCCGGATTGCTTTGGTTTCTGGATGTCATCCGGATTGATTATGTTGTCCGGAAAGTATGTTGTCCGGATAGTTCATGGTGTCCGGAAACTTTGGTTGTCCGGTCACTTTTGAGATTCCAGATACTTTTGAGTATCCGGTAACTTTGGGTTTTGTCGACTCTTGAATAGAGTATGAATGAGGACTGGAAATACTGTGGACTCGACTTAAGTTCGGGTTTGGGGGAAACATTTGAGGATAAGAGTTAGATAGATTTATCTAGAGTTCTTAGTCTTCTAGTAAGTCATATGGGTTCGATTGGTAAAGAGATAATTGTATTTAAATTGTTTCAGATTCTGTGAATTCTGGGTGAAAGATCGAATCATTTTGGGAAAACCTTGGAGGCGTTTTGATAAGCAAACATGTGAGTTTTACTTTAAACCATTTTCAAACTGGAATACATATATTGATTGAGAATGTGATATATAGTGTGATTATGTGCTTATATTTGAAATATAATATATTGAGATGTATATTGTATTTATATGAGCATTACACTACACGAGTGCACGTTGGCCGGACTTAGGACCGGTGGAGTTTGGCTGTACGGAGGGACAGCGGAGTTGGTTGTATATTAGTGCAGCGGAGTAAAATGATTAGTTGGCTTGCAACCAACTAATATGGCCATGAGAAAGAATTGTACACAATGTATATGAGTCACGATTGGTATTCAAATATGTGTTGTATATATTATGTATTTTGCAAATGATTATACGCTAACAGGGATTTTCTCACTTAGACCAATAGGTCTAACCCTCATTTTGTTTTAAAAATATGTATTCCAGGTCGTGGATCAAGTAAGAGCAAGTGAAAATGGTAAACTGTGAATAACTTTTGGAAGACTTATGTTTTGAAGATCATGAAGTATTTTGTATTTATAACTTTGTTATTAGTTATAATGTAAATTAAGTAGCAAAAAGTTAGTAATGAAATACTTATTATGGTTGTAAAGACTAAGGGACCGTACAAGTTATATGATGTATCTTTTGTTATGAAACAATGTTATGCAATATATGTTATTTGATGTATGTTTGGGAACCGGGTCGTTACACATACATCAAGTAATAAATAAAAAAATGGGTTGTATTTTATGAAACATAATAAATATCTTCAGAAAAACAAAATGAAATGATTCTAAGGACTCGGACCAATTTTATTGAATCGATTGCCTTAACTAGTATTTAACTGAATACACCATTATTGGTGTTACTTTTTTTTTGAAAGGCAGAAAATTTATATAGAATATTACCAACCAACATGTACAAGGTTCCACAAAACACATAAAAGATCAGTCCACAAAGGACACCACCGAGGCCAAAACTCAGCCCAGAAATTTACAGCAAAACTCAAAAAGGGAAATTTTAAACCGCTCATTACGAAACCCGATAGCTTGTTGCAGCGTATTCGGTAAGGAAACTGCAACCTGTTTGCGAGGAGTAAACGGTGTGCCCCCCTTCACCCAACTAGAAGCAGCAACCTATCTGCGAGCTAACGAACCCATACGAACCTATATCTTCCCGATCATAGAACATTTGACGGATTAGTGAGCCAATTTTTCCAATCCAACGGGAAACTTTTACTCCTACTTTTGAACCACTCGAACACTCTTCTTTAAAACTCAAAGAACTTATCGCCTATTTTGATAACATTACTATCCCTACCCCCAAACATTTCTATACCCTACGAGCCCCATGATACTCTCTCTCTCTCTCTCTCTCTCTCTCTCTCTCTCTCACTCTCACACACACACATAATAATTATAATTTCATTTCATATCCCTATAATTATTTAATTAGTTTACTTTATACCTTTTATTCTTCTAGTTTTCATTTACACCTTCATCATATTAACACATATAATCGTATATTAGCTAAAATACGTTAAAAAATACGTTTTAATTTTAACAAGTTACACCATTATAATCGTCTCTTTGATACATTCGAAATGAACCCAATATTGAATATTTTTTTATTTAATTATTCTATTATATATCATATATACTACATAAAAATATTTTTTATATTTACAATTCATACCCTTATAGTTAATTATTTAATTTATGGTACATCTCTTACTTTTTCAATTTTCGTTTTACACTTTTATCACATTAACATGATAATCATATATTAACTAAAATATGTTAAAAAATACGTTTTAACATATCACATTAACATACCTAATTACGTTAAAATACCTTAAGGAATTCGATATATATATATATATATATATATATATATATATATATATATATATATATATATATATAGGAGGGATCATGAGAAAACCATTACTAATTTGCAAATTTTACCAACCTCAACTAACCAATCAGATTTTTTTAGCCTTTTAATTTTAATTTAATGATAAAGGGTAATTCAGTCTTTTGCATTCAACCTGTTTAATTATAGAAACTGAATTAATTATAATTAACTATTATATTAGATTCTTAATCAAATTAAATCCACGCCATTTCAAACCTTTCTTTCTCATTTATTCAAAGTATCCACCCATTTTACACATATTCTTCATTGTGTTTTCCGTCTCCAAAACCATCTCCTTAATTCAATCTTCATCTTCATCTCCATCTTCATCTTCCATGGATGATTCCGATGAACCCACAAACAAGAAGATCAAACTCATCGACAACCAGCAACCTGATGAAATCTTGATCAACAATGGCTTCCAGATGTTACCCAGAGATGTGCTCCTCGATGTTCTTACCAGGCTCCTCATATCGTCACTCATTCAATTCCGGTTCGTATCCCGTTCTTGCCACGCCTTTTCGCACGAACCTGAACTGCCGCGCCTCCACCACCCACGGCGGAGAACTCCGACCCCATCCTGGTGGCATCATCATCTAGGTTCATCATATCAGCTGAGTTTTTCATCACCATGTTCATCATCATCATATCTGAGTTTTCATCACCATGTTCATCATATCTGAGTTTTCATCACCATGTTCATCATATCTGAGTTTTCATCACCATCATCGCCATCATCTGGGTTCATCATATCTGAGTTTTCATCACCATCATCATAATCAGCTGGGTTCATCGCCATCATCTGGGTTCATCGACATCATCATAATCAGCTGGGTTCATCACCATACACACATATCAGTTTCACTACTTTCATTACGGTGATTTCACTATACACACATATCAGTTTCACTACGGTGTATTTCACTATAACCACTTATCAGTTTATATGCATCACTTTCATTATCAGTTTATGTATTTCTATCAAGATTATTATTTGATTTTTCACTAATAATACAAAGTATAAGCTCTTATCAGTTTCATTACGGTGCTTTCACTATAACAACTTATCAGTTTCATTATGGTGCTTTCACTATAACCTCTTATCAGTTTCATTACGGTACTTTCACTATAACAACTTATCAGTTTATATGCACCAGTTTACTTATGGTGATTCACTATAACCACCTAGCAATGTGAGATCATTATATGCATAAACACATATCAGTTTCATTACGGTGCTTTCACCATAAACACATATCAGTTTCACTATGGTGCAATTACTATGGTGCAAAAGTTACAATTTTCATGTTTTACCCATTCATATCCATGATCAAGAAATGCAAATTAGAAATTTTTGATACCAAATATCAAATTTACACAGAAAGCAGGTAGGTCTACCCAAGAAATCACCATCAAATTTCAACATCAAGTAACTTGGTAAACATAAGATCATACAAAGAATGTAACTGAAAATCTAGATGAAACTAAAAATTATGAACATTTACATTACATACCTCTTTTGATCACCCACTAACCAGATTCAAACTAAAAATGATCGAACAGGTGGTGTGCGTATTTCAAAACCCTTTAGCCCCACCACTCTCTTCCAATTCATCACCACATTTTTTCTCAGCCATGGATAAACAGTAGTTGGCAATTTCTCTAAACTTAGGAACACTTCTCAAATCAACCTTAGTTCCATCTTTTAGAGTGATGATTACATCACCCCATTCACCGATAAATCTTGGAACAACTTGAACATCTTTGACAACTTTATATGAAAAATCACTCCTGTCCTGACCCGTTAACCCGGATATGACAGTGACCCGCAAGTTTGTGAATCGGTATCGCAAGAAAAACCCTCTGAGAACTGCGGCTAGATCATGATCTCCTTCTCCAGAATAATCGCTCGATTTGGTTGCTGTTGTTTCATCGATATTTTGCTGGAATGGCGCTATGGTCCGTATATTGAATATGTATACTTAGTTTCCTTTATTAACCTGGTTGTATAAATTACTCATCTACCCTTTTTTATTTTTTTGGTTAATAAAATTCATTTATTAAATTTCATTATTACCATATTTACATTAATCTAATCTAAGCCATTGATTATCTTAATCTATGGTGATAAGGTGGGTTTCATAGTTTGCAACTTAATTGTGGTTTGCAAATGAAACCACCTCTATATATATATATATCGAACGTTTTAATAATTTGATTTGAAATAAATCCCGAGTTTATTTCATCCATACATCACACAAATACAAGATGTATTGGGCGATGAAATTGTGGATTTCGAGCCATATCTACTTGTTTGGGTGGTCATGAAGACGCATGGGACAATATGCGCAAAGAGTTAATGGTTGAACTAACTGAGTATCAACAATATTACTCTTATGTGATTGGCAACGAGTGCTAAGAATTTACGAAGCGTTGAATTTTTTCCAGAATGACGTCTTTGCACCAGCTACGCATTGGATCGTTATGCCTGAAATGAGAATTCTAACTTGAGAGTTCCAGTTTGATCAGGTAACAATAAATCAATGAGCAATAACACGAACAATTGATGATTTCAACTTGTCATCCCTCTCATATTCATGATTCAAGATAGTTACAAAGGTTTGAATGAATATCTCAACTATCTCTCTCTAAAACAATTAAGCTCTAATGACTCTCTAGGAATGGCTAATCAATCTTTATCAATTGCTAACCTAAAACTAAGGTTAAACATAACCTTATATACTAAGGCTTTATGCACAAAGGCCCGTGGCCCATCAAGCTAATCTAAGCCCATTTATGATTAAAGGCTATTACAAAAGGATTAATTAAACTAATTAAGTTCTATATAATTATTTATATATCTTTCTAATATGTAGGGCATTTAGGGTCCTAACAATCTCCCCCTAAAGATAAATAAATAAAAATCGGTCTTGAAACCTTCAAGTCTTGATCTTTTCTTCCTTTTGAATCTTTGAAATGCAATGATGTTGCATGTTTTCATGTCTTTTCAGCGCTCCCCCTTGAATCAGTGCTCTCCCTTGAATAAAGCTCTTGAATTTGATTTCAGCTTTAACAGAACTTGTAGAACCAATATGCTCGATGGAGGAAATAGTTTGAAGCGAACACCACTTGATAAACGATGAGAAGAATTGATTACTTGTAAGCACTTTGATCACATATATGCATTTTGAATATCTTGGATCTCGGAACAGATCAAATAACAGAACGGTTACTCCCCCTTTGCTTTTGCATGGGGACTTCTTTACTCCCCCTCGGCTTTACTCCCCCTCGACTTTTGCTAACTCCCCCTCAACTTGATATTCAGTGTCTTTGAATCTGTACCCTTTCTCCCCTTCATGATGAGTAGGAGCATCCGGAGCATCATGCACGTTCAAAGACAATAGTAACGAGTAGCAAAAAAATCCAGATAAAATCCAGGAAGTAACCAGAATGGGGTAATCATCTAACACAGAAACACATAGTAACTGTTATCACAACCATTTAAAAAATTGAGTGGCCTATGTTCAGAGTTGGCAATGAGGTATCTCTGATAGGACTTCCAGTTATCACTGAAGAAAATTTAAAAAATTTAACTTCTCAAACTGTTCCGGCAATATCATGAAGATATGCAGGAAAATAAATTCTATCTGTTTGGCTCAAAATATTGATTTAACTCGGGACGCAAGTTAAAATTCAATAGACACAGTGAATAGAATATGAAGTTCGGAGACCGGAGCTGATGTCTTCCTTTTTCAATATCTAAGACCTCCGAGTGAGAAATAGATAGATTATGTGCTAATTCTCCGTGAATATATGAAACAAGTATCTGTTGTGAGATACTTGAGTGGCTAGGTGGGGTGACATGAGTTATCGACACTGGGTCCATGTCTGTTTCAATATTCATCTTTAAAGAACAAGAATGAATAGATTGTGTGGTTACCCGGATAACTGACTCGGTTTGGTAAGGACCAACAATTCTTTTAAGTTCTGTCACATCCTAACCATATTCTTTTTACTCCGAACTCATCTATCAATCTAGACCCCTCACTGTTGTCTATAAGGGATGTGTTTCTTGGGTAGGTCCTTCCGGTTCTGGATAGACCATAGAAACGATGTATTTCCTAACACTCCTAGCATGCATCGAGTAGAACAGTGAAGTAAACAATGAAGTACGAGTTCTAAACTAAGGTGTTTAGAAGTCAATGCATTTAAGAACGAGTCCTGATCTTAGGTGATCAGAAGTCATAAAAATGAAGTGCGAGTTCTGATCTGAGATAATCAGATGTCATTACATTTGAAATAACGGAATTTCAATAAACAAGATCAAGCGCAAAACAGAATGACTAGGTAAGCACAGTGTTTGCAAGAAAGAGACAATGATTAGAAAGTTTAATTGTGAAGAACAAGTCACAATTAATATATCAGATAAGAATTGAATCATTGATGTGAAATGATGAACTATGAACACAAAGTGGAATTCAAAACCGAGTGTATTTCCATCGAAAAATCAACAAATATGTGAGACATGGAAATAACTAAGTCAATAAAATATGACACGTGGCAATCATGGAGTTAAAATTGGAGAATAACAAACACAAGTAAGTTATCCAGAATGAATTACCACGGTCTTTGAATTCAGTTGAAGTTAACTTACCTTTCATGAAATGGTACTCCCCCTCAAAATTGGCATAACCTTTGATTGCAGTCATGTGATGTGAATAATAGGAATTAAAGACGCACATGACATTCCTGCAAAACAGATTACATAGATTTTGGTATCCATCTTTTGATGGATCCTTGTTGGTTAGATGCCCTATGATAATGAGGACCGGGGATACTGTAAGAACCATACCAATAAGAAGAATATTTTCGATCAACAAACTCATTTGAACCACAATAAGAACAACACAGCTTCTGTGTAGATAAGCTGATCAGTTTATTAACGGAGTAAACACGATCAGTTTTGACAAAAGGTTTAGCGTGGAAAGCTTTGTTGTTCTTGTCACTCTTAACAGGGACGAATGACTCTGGAGCAGGAGAAGATCCTTTAACTCTCCAAACCATGTTTACTGTCTTGAAAATTTGATTATCTTTCTTATCAACCCGAGAAGTATAGAAAAGATTGGAAGGTCGAATTTGATCTTTTGAAAATTCATTTGATTTGACAAAATTCTTTGAAGAACGATTTGTAGAAATTGAACTTGAAGCATAAGAAGATTTAACACCTTTGTACTTGTTTTCTTCAAGTTTCTTGACCTTAACGAATAAAACATCTCGTTCTTTGAGAATTAAATTAAATTTCTTTTGTAAACCAGATTTAACCATTTGTTCTTTCAAATTCTCGGTTGCTAATCCAGATAATCTCTTTGTAAGTTTGGAAATCTCAGTTTGAAAAATCTTTCTTTCGATTGCAAAATCATCTTTCAAACATTTAGCCCTAAAACCTTCAACTTTCTTATTCTCAGACTCTTTGATTAGAACGTCTAATTCGTTTTCCAAATCAGATATTTTCAAAGAAAGTTCTCCATTCCTTTTAGAGAAAGATTTGCGTTCTAATTCAAACTTCTCTCTTTCTGAAATCAAAACTTTTTCAAAGTCGGAGATCTGTTTTGAAAGTTTTAAACACATAAGCTCAAGTCTCTTCTTTTCTTCAAGAGATTTGGTTGAAAAACCAGATTGCTTTTGAGTAAGCAATTGTCTTTCTTTTGTAAAACTTTCTTTCTCCTTTTCAAAAATCTTTTCAAGAGTAGTTAGTTTACTTTTAAGCTCAAGGTTTTCACGGTTCAGGAGTTTACCTTTCTCTTCTTCTTTAGCCAGCTTCTCAGAACTATTCCAGATTTGAGATTTCAGTTCCTTGATGTACTTGTTGCACAAGTCATCTGATCGCTTGATGTTCTTTTCATGTAGCTTTGCTGGCTCTTTCTCAGTCTCCTTGATATCACCTCGTGATGATAAATCAGACAACTTCTTTTTCAGCTCAGTGTTTTCAGATTCTTATGCTGTTGCCTTTTCTTCAGATTTGACAAGCTTCTCAGAACTTTCAATTGTTTGCATTTTCAGTTCCTGCAGTTCTTTGACTTTCTTGGTGATAAATTCACCTGCTTGCTTCTTATTGTATTCATGCATTCTTTCACTTGCTTGACAATCCCGATTGAAGCAATACCTTGTCATTGTTACCTGAACAATTATGATCGTTAATCGGTGTTATTTTGAAGAAAATTTTGCGGAAGAAAAATCAAAAATTAAATCATAAAGACAAATTTATAAAATAAATTCGCTTTAAAATCTGATTATTATAGGACCAAACGAAATCAAGCTTCGAGTACTTACCAATCAACACTTATTAACCATAACTTACCGGATGAATGAGGAACTTACCGGTCGTGAAGAAACCCGGATGAATTGAGATTCCGGAAATAATTAGCCAAACTCAAGGTACCCGGAAGAATGTACTTACCGGACGAGGAGTGCTTACCGGAAAGAGATGGATTCCGGATAAAGTTCACTTACCGTATCAAAACTGAAGTGAACTTACCAGATGAAATGAGATTCTTGCAAAAAATAGGACAACTTACCGGATGCGATGTATAATGAAATTGATAAAAGAAAAAAGAAATTAACTCAAAAAGAAAACTCATGCAGCGATGTCTTATGAAAGAAAAAAATTAACTCTTGCATGTAATAAATATAGACATGTATGTATGTATGCTTCGATGGATGGTCAAACAATTGTGAAATATGAAGTCAACAAACGTGTGTTGTGGAAGAGATGCAAAAAGGTTACCGGGTGCAAAGAGTTTCATCCGGAAAGTGCATGTGTGTGGTTACCGGACAAAACAAATCACCCGGAAAGTAGAAAGCTTCCGGTAACTTGGAACAAAAAGTTATCCGGAAAGCTAAACTTTCATTCGGGAACCAAAGAAAATTCACCCGGTAACTTATTATTACCCGGAAAGTGAATGAAATCAGAAAAACTTACCCGGTAACTGCGGCTGGTTGGAAAAAATTCAGATCAGGATCGATAGGGTTGCTTGATTTTACTCCTGTATGGTTAGATTTTGACCAAAAGCACAAAAACAAACACACCCAAATCGATTTCTAAGCAAAATATATCTTATTTTCCAATAATCACCACAAAAACTTGAAGAACACCAAAAACTCAAGATTTGATTTTTAACTTGAAAAATTAATATCTTTGAGTCCTTGTAAACGCAGATAAAGACTAGATTAAAGCAATTAAACAATCGAGATATAACAGAAAAATATTTAATCGATGAAAGAACTTAGCAAACCCGATTGAAGAACGATTTAACCCAAGAAAAAACTGCACTGTTTCGAAAATAATCTGGAAGCCTTCTGGACCTCAAACGATTAATCCAACTGTTCAGAATGTAAAACGGAATGTCGTGAAGCTACTGTCCAAAAATCGTGACGATCTGACGGTTCAATCTCCGGGAATAAGCGAAACGGACTGCTGCGTTTTCCAGAAAAATTGAATACGAAAATTCTTTGTTTTCTTGCTTTCGTTCGATTTCTTTCGTCTCTTCAAATCACCGATTCTGCTCTGATACCAATTGAGAGTTCCAGTTTGATCAGGTAACAATAAATCAATGAGCAATAACACGAACAATTGATGATTTCAACTTGTCATCCCTCTCATATTCATGATTCAAGATAGTTACAAAGGTTTGAATGAATATCTCAACTATCTCTGTCTAAAACAATTAGGCTCTAATGACTCTCTAGGAATGGCTAATCAATCGCTATCAATTGCTAACCTAAAACTAAGGTTAAACATAACCTTATATACTAAGGCTTTATGCACAAAGGCCCGTGGCCCATCAAGCTAATCTAAGCCCATTTATGATTAAAGGCTATTACAAAAGGATTAATTAAACTAATTAAGTTCTATATAATTATTTATATATCTTTATAATATGTAGGACATTTAGGGTCCTAACATAACTGCTTCAAGGTTCAATGTCATACTACATGTTCTCAATATGGCAGGTAGTGTGACATACTTACCATTCAGGACACACCCGCCGTTATCATCCCAACACGTGTCAATTGCAATAGTGCATGTTAATGGTAATCATTACATAAAAGTGGTATTAAACGGAGAATACCCAATGCCCATACTCATACACCATTGGACACGTTATCAACTTCAAGATGCAAGTACATGGATTGTCCCATACAAACGTAGATTAGATGTGTATGAAGAATATATAGAGCGTACTTGTACTTGTGGATATATTGATTTAAATGAATAAAGAATACGTCATAACATATCATATTAACATACATAATCAATACGTATTATTGGATTTAATTATTTTATTATATATCAACAACGTACAATATATGACATATAATAATATAATTAAATCAAAAAAATATTCAATCTTGGGATCATTTCGAAGGTATCGACGAAAAGATTATAATGGTGTAACTTGTTAAACTTAAAAAGTATTTTTTTAACGTAGTTTAGTTAATATACGATTATATGTGTTAATATAATGAAAATGTAAAATGATAAATAGAAAACTAAAAGTTATAAAGTAAATTAACTAAATAAGTATAAAGTGTTAAATATAACTTTAAAATAAAAAAAATAAAAAAAGGGTTATGAATTCAATTTATCTCTCGTCTCCAAAAGTGTATGTATATATAACATTCAGACGCGTACGTAATTCAGTTGACAAGACAAATAGATCGACTTTGATTATATATGTGTGTGTGTGTGCGTTTAATATGTTCGTAGTTGCAATTTCAGAAAAAAGAAATCAATTAAGTAATATCTTGTACAAGTTGATCGTTTTTTGATAACCGTCTTGCTTTTATTTTGAGAATATTCAAAAAAGATATTTTAATGTTATAAAATAAGGGGCCGTTTACAAAACACTTACCTGGGTAAGTGCTTACCAAGTCACATTAACTTACCGGATGAATATGGCAAGGACTAAGAATTTTACCCAGTAAGAGCGGAAGAAATGACCGAGAGTCGAAAGCAAGGACCGAGAGATTTACCCGTTAAGTGAGTGCGACGGCTCTTACCACAGTTAGCGCTTACCGGCTAAATTGTTGTATACGATGTCATTTTTGTGGACTAAAATCTTATCCGAGAAGTAACTGATAATGCTGAATTTTACCGGTAAACACTTACTCGGGTAAGTGATTAGGTAAACGGCCCCTAAAAGTTATTACTAAAAACACTAACTCTGTAAATAATTGATTACCTACCAATCGGCTCGTTGGCTAGAAGCCGTTAACGAATAATATGCAAATCAACGATATGATGTTCGTGGAAATTACCCAAGGTGCTAGCTTTACATAGTAGGTGCAAATGGACTTAACTAAAACCAAAAGGAAACGTCGAATAATATGAGACAAGATTAGTAAAATGCCTTAACTCAAAAGTAGTGCATGCATGATGCATAGATTATAAAAATATAATTTCCCCGTATTTTGAGAATTGAATCTTTTAGAATTGTCATTGTATGACTTAGAGCTACATGTCAAAATGACATTCTCTTGTATATACAACTCAATCACAAGTTGTTAAGGTGTATATCAAGTATTATATAACTCATTGTTTATATGGGTTAAATTGTGCGTCGAGATAGTGGTACCTATAATTGGACCAGGTCTGGAAAATATATAATTTTGTACATAATTTGGTAGATCAATTCATAGGGGTGGTATTTTTTGCAAACCACTCCATTGTTAGAAACTATGTAAACCACTTAATCATCATTCATTTACATCATCTACGACCCAAATTGAAGCGGTGGCATTTTGTATAATTTGTGGCAATTCATGAATTATTTTCATAACAAAAAAAGGCACAAAAGGGTATATTGGGTATAACTAAAGTCAATATTCTTTCTCTCTCTCTCTCTCTCTCCTACGATTAACCCTAGAAGTTCAGGAGCAGGTTCCATGGGTTTCCTCTTCTTCAAAAATCAGGAGTAGGTTCCACGACCACACCGCCGACGACCTTACCGCCGGCGACCACCATTGCAGTCGACTCCACAGATCACCGGCGCCACCATTCTGCACTCTCCCTCTCGATTGCAATCACAGCCGCACCCACCACCATCCCGTCTCCTCTCGATTTCTTCGTCACAGCAAGAAACGACACCGGCAGCCCTGCACATTCAGCCGCCGACAACCACCCCTCCACTACCGTCGCTTTCCAACATTCAGCCGTCGGCAACCACCCCTCCACTCCGTCGATTTCACAGACCCACAATCATTTTCTTGATTGTGTTCCACACGATGTCAATCAGACCATCTGATTTTATCTTCTTGTTTCTGAGTTGATGATTTTTGGTTTCATGTTTCTAGGTTCATGATTTTGGTCTTTTTCTGGGTTTTGTCTTCATGATTCTGGGTTCATGATTTTATATGGTTTCATGTTTCTGGGTTCATGGTTTTATATGGATTCATGATTCTGGGTTCATGATTTTATGGATTCATGTTCCTGGGTTCATAATTTTATTTTGCTTCATGTTTCTGGGTTCATGAATTTATATGGCTTTATATTTCTGGGTTTGACTTCTTCTTGAACACCATGGATTCATGATTTTTGTATTCATGATTTTTGTATCCATTTTTGTTTCTTAACCCAGAAAACTTTCGAATAATCTGCAGAAGCAAGAACACGGAAAAAACAAAAAATAAATACATAAAATAATGATTATGATTATTAGTATAAGATATTCACAAATCACTTGAATTTAGGTAACTGCCATGTTTACACGATTCTGGAAATATTAATTAAAAAACAGAAAATATATATTTACTAAAATACCCCTACGACTTAATATTAATTAATAATTAATTTAATTAAATTTGGTGAAATGATTGGTTAAGAAGTGGTTTGCATAGTTTTCTAACAATGGAGTGGTTTGCAAAAGAAACCTCCCCTCAATTCATATACCTCAAGACGAGCGGGGTAAGTTTGTCATTTTAGTCTTGTATGTTGATGGTATTCTTGTATATAATAATAATAATTAAGATATCTTGTTTGAGACAAACTGGAAATCTATATGTTGAACTCGTATCATATTAGAAGATTTGATGACTAGAAAATTGTGTAATAAATACTTAGCCAATTAGGTTAATTGAAGAATGTGTCATTTAGAGACACTTTAGATGATAGATACCAGCTGATAAATATGTATTACTTGATAGAACATTTGTCGTTGAACAACTGAAAAACAACTCTACGTACCAACATATGATCTGATAAAATAGGAGCTGACAAGTGATGCAAATCATTTTAGATCAATATGCAAATTCTGAATATTTGAAAGATATCTGAATATTTGAAAGATATCATATGGAAGCCTACCACCTGATCTACCAAAGCTCACTAGTGTCAGATGTTCCCGACCAACAGATGAAGCCTTGGACAGATGCATTGAGTCATCGGTCGAAGATCTCAATATTTGACGGTCCAACAACTCAATGATCAACATCCGACGATGTACTAATTGAGGGGTCGGGAAAATAAACTATTCTATGGGGTTTCAAGGTAACCAGGGAGATGCTCGAAAGTCCGACCAGTTGAAAGCAACAGGGCGTGTATTTCAAAAGACTACGGAAGTGTCCGAGAGAACATCAGATGTGGTGACAAGTAACTTATGGTAAATTACGTATATGCTAAAGTGTTAATTGATTCTGATGTAAATCGTTCTTATGTTTCTCTCTCTTTTATTGGGTATTAACATATAAAGCCTAAGTCTTTGAGTTATAATTTAGTATTTGAAATTGCTAGTTATAATCATATTTCAGTTAGTGAGGTATTAGATGACTGTTGTATAGATGTAAATGAATGTGTGGTGTTGATACAATTGTCCCCGATGATTTTGAAAGGCTTTGATGTTATAGTTTGGATAGATCGGTTAGCAAGAAATCAGGCCAATATCGTTTGTCATAAAAAGATGATTTGTATTGACTTACCTGGTAAGAAAGAGACCGATTGTGATTTACGGTGAACGTAGAGACCGACAGACCAATTAGATTTCTATATTAAAATCCCGTAAATGTGTAAGGAAAAAGGTGTCAGAGTTTCTTGGCTTATGTCATTCTTCATGTAGATGGTTACTTTATGACCAAATAAATAAAGGGTTTATGAACCTTCAAATGACATGAATCCATTCATAAATAAGATCATAACATTTGAGCTCTAAATAATGTATAAATTAAGCAAGGTGACTTATTTGTCATTTCCAGGATACTACATCATTTGGTAAATAAATTGAAAGAAATCCCCAAATTTCCAAAAATCAACTAAATGGATAAAAATAATCAAGTAGAGAAAATTCACCAAAAACAACATTCACATGCCAAATATCTACTTAAGTAACATGTTAAAGAACCCCATACTTCATTTTTTAAAAGAGTGAAAATCCCCAAATTTAATCTCCCAAAATATCCAAAATTGATTAAAATCGACAAGTATGTAAATACATAAAAAGGAATGTTTATGAGACTAAAATATAACATTTTGACATGTATACAAGTTTAGAAAATGTTAGAATGAACTCATAATAATAGGTTTTGAAGAAAACCCGGAACCTAGAAAAATGGTGAGAAGGTTGAGATCTTAAAGCTTGGAACTCTAGTCTTAGATTCCTAAGATTCCTTGAAATTGTTGGAAATGTGATTTAAATGCCACAAAAAAGTAGTTACTGGGTGGAGAATGATAAAAATTAAAGAAGAAATGAGGTATGTGAGAAGATGGATGATAAAACCCTAAAATTGGCCTTATAACCGCGCATGTGTGTTTCAGTTCTAGAGACCTTCTCAAATAGTATCTTACGCGGTTTTTCCCAATGAGTTGGGGTCGCGGGGAAAGTCGTGTGAAGTAGTTTTTCGTCCGATTCCGATCTTTTTTTTGGTTTTTCTTGCATAGGTTTTTACAAACATTTCCACTAAACAAAAGGTTCAATATATGCCATTTATAAACAAATTCGATAAAATTTCAAGGTATTCCGGGGTGTTACAATCATCCCAACCTTGAACTGATTTTGTCCTCGAAATCACAAGCTAAGAAAAAAATATGAGGGTAACACCATCGCATATATTTTTCTACTTCCCATGTCACATTAGAGCCTCGAGGATGGTTCTATTGAACTTTCACCATAAATATCTCCTTATGGCGTAGCATATTGGATTCCTTTCTAGAATCACTGTCGGCTCTTTAATGCAACAATTATTCTCTTCCCACGAACCTCCAAGACGGGAATCACACTTTCCTCTTCCGCTAAACACTTTTGTAGGCAGCACACATGAAAGGTGTTGTGAATCCTAACCATCTCGGGTGGCAACTCTAATTTGTAGGCATGGAGTCCCACTTTACTCAAATTAGTGAATGACCTAAGGAAATGAGGGTTGAGCTTCACAGGCCTCCCAAAGCGTATAATATCTTTTCAAGGGGACACTTTTGGCATTACTCGGTTGGCCACTTGAAAACCTATCGGTCTTTTCTTCTTGTTGGTGTAGCTCTTTTTTCGATCTTGAGTCGTCTTCAAACGTTCACGGACACTCCTTACATTATTGGTCGTTTCTTGCATAATATCGGGATCGACAAACTGCTTCTCACCTACTTCAAGCCAACATACAAGAGTCCCACATTTTTGGCCATACAAGGTTTCCAATGTTGACATTTCGTTACTATAATGGAAACCGTTGATATAAAAAACTCCACAAGAGGTAGGTGAGAGTCCCATGTCCTGCCAACATCAATGACACATGATCTGCGCATATCTTCGAGAGTTTGGATGGTCCTTTTAGTGTGACTATCTGTTTGAGGTTGGTAAGTCGTACTCAACTTCACCCTTGTACCAACTCTTTTGCAAGCCATCCCAGAAACTTGAAGTGAGACGACTGTCTTAATCAGAAGCAATATATAGAGCACGTGCCTCGAGACGACTTCATCAATATACTTCTTGGAAAGCTTATCCTCTAGCAGGGTTTCTCGCATCACCAATAAGTGAGCACTCTTCGTCAATCGGTCCACCAGCACCCATATCGTATCGTGATCCCTCAAAGGCTTCGACATTTTGGTCACGACATCCATGGTCGTATGTTCTCACTTACATTCTAGAACCCCTAATGATTGAACGCTCTCGTATGGTCGTTGGTGTTTCACTTTCCCTTGCAGACACATCGTACATCATTCTACTAAATTAGCCACATCTAGCTTCATGAGAAGCAACAAATAATGCGACTACAAGTCCAAATATATATTTGTGCTTCCCTGTTAATGGGTATTGGGACTTGTGAACATATTCCATTAATAGTTCTCGGTTGCCCCCGACCTTGGGAACCTTAATGCACCCTCGAAAAAGCTTCACACCTCGACCATCTTTCGATAACAAAAGGTGTTGCTTCATCATCCTTTTACTCTTGAGAATTTATTCTCATAATGCTTTGGATAGAGATACTATGATCTTTTCTATAGGGTTCGACGATAAATAATTTTCTGAAAGCGTGGTCCGAACGATATCGTTGCATTCTTTCGAAACCAAAGAATCAACCACTACAATCGCCTTACGTAGATGATAGATCAACTCGAATACATAATCATTTGAGTAGTTATAACTACCGTCTCTATCTCATGTACAACTTCTTTTTGTCGAAGACATTCTTCAAACCCTTATGGTTGGTAAAATCGTAAACTTGGCATCTTAGAGATAGTGTCACCCTAAATTGAATACGAACATCGCAGCTGTCAACTCAAAAGTTGCCCTTAGATGATTTGACACACATTTTTCTCCTTTTGTAACAGTTTCAAGACTTCCCAGGGATGTTATTCCTAATCTAACTTGTCTATGGAATACGTGAGTATGTCGTTGGTGAATACGATTGCCGACTTGGCAAGGGATGGTCGACACACCTGATTCATCATGTTCACAAACACTAAATGGCATTATAAGAATTCGTAATGGCCATGACGCGTGCTAAAGGTTGTCTTTGGGATGTTATCACCCTTCACCTTCACATGATGATTCCACAAGCGAAGATTGATTTTCGAGAAGCAACCCACCCATTAAAATAGTTCGAACATATCATTGATCCTAGGGAGTTGATATTTATCATTCATAGTTTCTTTGTTCCATCCTCGATAATCGATGCATGTTCTCCCGATGCCATTCTTCTCTTCTAACTTGAAATTAAACACATATGTCAAGTATGAGTAAAATCCTTTAAACATGCACTTTTGCGTTTTCTCCATTGAGATGGAATATTTTCCTTTCCTTCTCTCCTCGATGATAGGCACAACACCACCGCCAGTCAATAGTCATCGACAATAGATTGACTCGAAACTTCTTCCTCATGATTTTTAGGACACAATCCCTCAAAGTTTCACGAATCAATATCTGACTACCATATGCTACTTCCACTAATAATGCATCCTCTTAGATACTAAAATGCATAAACAAATCTTGACAAAAGGAATTCGACATAAAAGGAACAATTTGTACCAAAGTCATATAGGATACAAACATGCACAAAGTTAACAAGAAACGTACTTGAACCACATTTGATGATGCCTTGGCTCCATCGACAGTCATCTGAAATGCTCGCCCTTGAACCCTAGGAGGGTTCGCTTTCCTTCCCTGACTTTCGCCCGTCATCAGCTTCTGACAATCATTTCTGAAGTGGACTGGTTCCTTACACTCGAAGCAGGTTATCCCTTCACTAGGCCATCCCTCATAGCATGGTCGGGCTTCCATCCCATACTTATATTAGTTTTTTGGACTCGAGTTGCAATGGTCGTAATGCTTTCTCCACCAGTTCGAACACTATCTAACTTCTTGCCAAGAATCAACCCCACAGTTGTTGAAATATCTCGTCCAACCATCTAACTCTCTTGCTTTCCTTGGGAAAGGTCGCCCTCCATCAGTTGGGCTTCTTCCATTGCTTCAGAACGGGTAGTTACTTTAGCATTTCAGACCATAGACTTCATTTCAGCTGGTAAGCCCTTATGATAGTCTTTAATTTTAGTCTTATCATTTGTAGCCAAATGGTCCACCAAGTCCAACTTCTCCATAATCTGAATAGGGTACTCACCTATGGAGTTGTTCCCTTTCTTCAATGCCTAAAATTTTTCTTTTATTTGGTCTAATGTCATTTCATTGCAATATTGGTCAATTACCTTCTTTTTAAAACATCTCAAATGAGCAATAGGATCATCGTAGCTTCAAGGGCAAAGCTTGTGACATTCCTTCATCTCAATGCCTTGCCCCATAACATTTGAGACACAAACTTGACTTTCTGGTTTTCATGGAATTAGACTCGATCGCTTTCTCAATCTCTTGGATCCAGTTCATGCATACAATGGGCTCAGTAGTTCCCGATAAATCAAGTGGCTTGTTGTACAAGAAGGTATTGTACGTACAACCTTTCTCTCCCCGCCTCACACCAGTCACGGCATGCTTCTCAGTGCCAATAGCATTAGCGGTGCCACTGGAACCTACGACGACAATTTCAGCGACCGCCTTGGGTCTCCGTTACTAGTGTTTCAGTCCTTTAGCAACAAGACAAACATCTCCCTTTGGAGTTCCATCATCGACTCCATCGTTTTCATTACACTTGCCAATTACTTAATTGTAGGATTCACTTATTGAACTACTAGAAAGGTGAAGGCTAATTCAACCCTAGGTACATGCTTTAATCCCCCGCTCAACAATCAGAAACGGTGGGGGTATTGTTGGATCCCACAGTTTGATTTGAAGTCGTCACACTCGTCTCTTGGTCGTCTTCTTGAATCGAATGTCTACTCCACATATTCACAATTTAAGGCTGTCATACATGACAATGAACACATAAAATTAAAAGCTAAAACAAGATTAACAGTTGACACGTACTATTACATTCGTCAACCGTTATAATAATAACAAGGTCAATTATGCTCACGTAATAATAAATTCATAATAGCATTGACCACATGAAAATTTGAATATAGTACAAATAAGAATTCTTGCCACCATCATCACAACTCTTAACTTAAGCATTTATGTTGACTCTATAGCTTTCCTATCTTAAGGGTTCTACCCACATCTCACATACTGTCACTTAAAATCTCAACTTAAGTCTAGACATCTTAAGTTTATACCTCGTTCACTTAAACTAGAGCACTGATACCAACTTGTAATACCCCTAAAATAGGTGTAAATTTAAGCCAAAAAATTATAAACGGAACAAGTACATAAATACAAAAATCACAATAAAAGGGAATTGTAAAGTGTGTACATCATAAAAGATTGATGATATATAATAACCTACTAATCTAAACCAACACTGCGTGAATATTAACATCAGATGTCACTACGATCACCAAAAGAACACTATCCGAATGTGTCACCAAATAACCCCAAAGGTAATATCTCCAAAAGTGGCTTAATCGAAAATCATCGCTCCACTCAAGCATTAGTGGTTCTGCCACCAGGAAATCCTTATATACATGTCCTTTTAAGAAAAAAAATGTTAGTTTAAAGTCTAATAAGATCAAACAATTTGTAAATGAAGTTAATAAACATGAAACCGGAAAGATAAAGATTTGTCAAAATCCAATAACCCAACATTTTGTTTATGAAGACTATAAAGTTATCAACGCATCTTACGACGTCGAGGGAGGCCAATTTCCCTAAATTATGGCTGAACACAAAGTAGGCCACACATCTAAGATACTAAGCCCCTCTATGGAACATTGGTCATCAAGTTAAACCACCCACTGTCTATAGCTTAACACCCCCCCCCCCCCCCTTGATGAACCTAGATATGCTCATTCGCTATAAATAAATCATTACGGATCATACGGTCATCAACTTTAACCACCCACGATCTATAGCTTGAGTCCCCTGCTATGGATCACATGGTCATCAAGTTCAACCATCCATGGTATATAGCTTGAGTTCCCCGGTGATTATATCTATTTCTAGATACAACAAGGGAATAGCTATCCCATCTTAAACTTATAAATCGACTCATCTGCCTATGAATCCATTGCATTATAGTCTAACATTCAGAAGTAGTCTAAATGTTTCAACCCACATCATACATATAAATTTTCATGCTCATCAAGTGCCCAAAAGGGAGAAATCCCTATTATATCTACAACCCACAAATATGCTTAAAATCCAATAGTGTAATTTCCCCCAAGAGCTTTATGTTCCAAAACCATTTATCATGTAGATGGTTACTTTATGACCAAATAAATAAGGGGTTTATGAATCTCCAAATGACAATACATGCGAGCTCCAAATAACTTATAAATTAAACAAGGTGATTCATTTCTCATTTGAAGATATATACCATATCTTAAGAGTTTTACCCACATCTCACACGCTGTCACTTAAAATCTCAGCTTAAGTCTAGACATCTTAAGTTCATACCTAGTTCACTTAAACTAGAGTACTAATACCAACTTTTAATACCCCTAAAATAGGTGTAAATTTAAACCAGAAAAATATAAACGGAACAAGTACATAAATACTAAAATCGCCATAAAAGGGTGTACATCCCAAAAGATGGATGCTATACAATAACCTACTAATCTAAACCAACAGTACGTGAATATTAACATCAGATGTCACTACGTTCACCAAAAGAACACTATCTGAATGTAATAATCGGGTTTGTTTTGTAGATAGGTGAAGTTAGTGGGGGTGGTGTGAAGAGTGAAAGTTGAGGGACTTGAATGCAATTAGTAGGGATTAGGGTTAAAACCCCTTAAACCCTCATTCTCTCCTTATCATAAAAAGATGTGGCTAGGTGTTTATGTGTGTGTGAAGAAGGAGCTTGTTGAATTGGGAAAGAGGGCCTGGAATTAGAAAGCTTGTAGTGTGAAATCTTCATCTACAACAAGGTAATTTCATTCCTCTAACCTCTTTTAAATTTGTGAAGGTTTGAGTTTCTGTTTTGGGAGAAATTGTGTTGTTATCGATAATCCAGTGTTGGGATTGGGGTTTCCCGTGTGATTCAACAATTGATCGGTGTGGGAATGATTAAAGGTTGTTGGTTTAAGCATTTAAAGGGCTTAAACTCAATCTCTATGGTTTAATGTCGGGTTTGGTGAGTTTTACTTTGATTCTGATGCGTCACTATGTTTCCGGAAATCGCCAGTATCCGGATAAGGTCTCCGGGTAAGTGTGTCCGGGTGGAGTTCAGGGTAAGCATCCGGATAGAGGATGTCCGGGTAATGTTTCCGGGTGAACATCCGGAAAGGAGGCGTCCGGAGTAGTTTTCCGTATTAGTTGTCCGAAAGTAGTTGTCCGGAAGTGGTTGTCCGGAGGTGGTTGTCCGGGAGCATCCGGATGGGACCGAATTAGTGGTGCCCGGAAAACCCACTATTTTAGGACTGTGTTGGGAATCCTTTGGGATCCTTTTGGTGTGACGAGTAGAGGGTGCCTTAAGGAAGTCGGGAAGTGTCTCGGGAGGTGTGATAGCCAACTTTGTGAGATATATGAATGGGTCGGGAAGTGTCTCGGGAAGTGTCTCGGGGAGTGCCTGAAGGTGCACTATTTATACTATGGTATGCATGGGTCGGGACTAGGGGTGGTTTATTATGATGCCATATGGGGAGTGTGTCCCATACGAAATATATGAACATGTTTCATATAACTACTAAGGGCGGGTGTGTGCCCTAACACGTTGTCACAAGTGTGTTCGTGACTAAAGTGTGGATTATCAACATGCGGGTGGTTGTTTAAAACTGATAAGGGCGTAATTGTTCATAATTCCTTATAAACTCTTTTATTGGACATGTGTGGTGTGATATTGATATCTTGAGGGATCTCACTAGACCTCGTGGTCTAACCCTCGCTTTTCAAAATGTAAAACCCCTTTTCTGGCAAGCAGGTAGTCGAGGGCTCGAGTAAGGTTAAGGGCAGGATGTGAGCTGGAGCTTACGTCTAGTGGAACTAGAATACTTTCCTTTTTAATACTTTAGATACATTTATCAGCTGTAATTAAGGTTATTTTCCGCGAACCTTAGTTTTGTAATCTCAAATGTAAGGCTTATGTTGGGCCATTGGCGTTTATATTTAAAGTAGTGGTTCTTGGCGTGTTTGTTTGGTGTGGGTTGTTACAGGTAATATCTCCAAAAGTGACTTAATCGAAAATCATCGCCCCACTCAAGCATTAGTGGTTCTGCCACCAGGAAATCCTTATATACATGAATTTTTAAAAAGAAAGTAGTTTAAAGTCAAGTAAGATCAAACAACTTGTAAACGAAGTTAATAAATATTAAACCGGAAAGATAAAGATTTATCAAAATCCAATAGCCCAACATTTTGTTTATAAAGACTATAAAGTTATCAACGCATCTTACGATGTCGAGGGAGACCAATTTTCCCTAAATTATGGCTGAACACAAAGTAGGCCACACATCTAAGATACTAAGCCCCTCTATGGAACCTTGGTCATCAAGTTCAACCACTCACTGTCTATAGCTTACCCCCCCCCCCTAATGAACTTAGATATGCTCATTTGCTATAAATAAATCATCACGGATCATACGATCATTAACTACAACCACCCACGATCTATAGCATGAGTCCCCTGCTATGGTTCACATGGTCATCAAGTTCAACCATCCATGGTCTATAGCTTGAGTTCCTCGGTGATTATATTTATTTCTAGCTATAACAAGGGAATAATTATCCCATCTTAAAATCATAAATCCAGTCATCTGCCTATGAATCCATTGCATTATAGTCTAACATTCAGAAGTAGTATAAATGTGTCAACTCACACCATACATATAAATTTTCATGCTCATCAAGTGCCCAAAAGGGAGAAATCCCTATTTTATCAACAACCCACAAATATGCTTAAAATCCAATAGTGTAATTACCCCAAGAGCTTTATGTTCCAAAACCATTGTTAATGTAGATGGTTATTTTATGACCAAATAAATAAGGGGTTTATGAATCTCCAAATGACAATACATGTGATCTCCAAATAACTTATAAATTAAACAAGGTGATTCATTTCTCATTTGAAGATATATACCATATCATTTAGTGAATAAAATGGGTGAAATCCCCAAAATTTCCAAAGATCAACTAAATGGATAAAAATAAACTAAATGTATAAAAACCATCAAGTAGAGAAAGTGCACCAAAATAACATTCAAATTCCAAAGATATACTTTAGTAACAAGTTTAAAAGGTCCACACTTAAAAGGGGTAAAACCCCCAAATCTCTCAAAATGATCATAATCTACAAATATATAAAATACATAAAAATGTTTACGAGACTAATATATAATATTTGACATGTATAAAAGTTTAGAAAATGTTAGAGTGAATACTAGATTTTGTAAAAAATATAAAACATAGAAAAAATGATGAGAAAGATGAGATCTTGAAGCTTGAAACTCTAGACTTGGATCCCTAGCTTGGATGATGATAAGCTTCCTTGAAATTGTTGGAAATGTGCTTCAAACGTCAGAAACCGTAGTTAGTGAGTGGATAATGAAGAGGATTGAAGAAAGAATCAGGTAGGTGAGAAAATGGATTAAAACCCCTAAAATCGACCCTATATGTGCGCAAGTGTGCTCCACGCGACCTGGCCCACGACCTAAGATTGTGGCGCAGGTCACCCGCTTTCCAAGGGTCTTCACAAACAGTAGCTTACGCGTTACTTCCACGACTTGGGGTCGCAGGGCAAGCGCATAGAGTGGTTTTTTGCCTGATTCTGACTTTTTTTGTTATATCATGTGTAGGTTTACCAAAACATTTCCACTAAACAAAAGGTTCAATAAAGGCCATTTTATAAATAAAAAATGCGATGAATTTTCAAGGTAAACATAATCCAAAAATCCCGATTGTTACATGATATATTTGTTCATAATTATTGTAATATTGTAATAATATTATATTGAGTATCGGCTTAATTTGGTGGATGAGAATTTCAACTCTCATGTCCAATCAACATCCAAGTTGTCAAATAATTACCTATCTAAACCATGTAGATGAATAGTCATTATGTAGTATAAATACCCCCTTTATGTAAATGTAAAAAAACACATCAATATACTTGCATAAGTATTTCATACTCTTCAAGTATCTCTCATTCTTTCTCTATAAATCTCTTAATCTATTGCTAATCTAGTGGTAATCTTAGTTAATTCATAACATGTTATCAGCACGAGAGCTCTAATCAAGGTATGTATTTCCTTAATCCTATATGTTAAGAAGGTAAAACACCAAAATAAACAATATGAAAGTTGATGACTTCTTATTATATACATTATGTCTACTAACATTTCTATTATGACTACTAACATTTCTAACTTTTATTTATGCATATACTAATCTTATTTATGCTTTCATGCTTATACTAACTTTTATTTATGCATACTTAAATTGTTGTCATACTAATCTTTAAACATTTATTTATACGTATATTTATTCTCTTGCTAATTTATCTAAGCATACTAACATTTATTTACATTTCTTATTATATATTACTAATTACATCTTATATCTACCATCACTGATATTATAATCTTTATTGATTTTATGTATTAATTATCATTTTTATTTACAAAATCATCTCCAACGACTATATATATAACCGTAATAAACATCTCCAACGGCTACATTTTACACTATACATTAACCATTAAACTCTTTCTCAACACACTTAACTCTATTTTTGCAAGTTCATATAATCAAGAATATTTTTCCGAAGATGTTTCATCCCCTCCTAATTCTCATCATTCATGTCAGTAATCTTCCACCTGATGAGTTTTATTTTTTCTTAAGCATGTTTGTACTTTTGGTTCTTCCACTTCTTTGTATTTCAATATTTATCGACATAAATGGATTCTAATTTTTCTTCGTTATTTGATAGTTACAATATGTCGAACCTTACAAAGATTGAGTTTCTGGCCCTTGATGTAAATGTGATAGTCCCAAAAATGATCAAACATCATGAAATTCCATATGAATTCTAGAGAGAGAGTAGAGAGAGAAAGCTTAGATCGTATTCATGTCGGCTCTGTATTACAATATGATAATTATGTCCAAAAGCTTACAATGAAAGTCTAAACAAAGCCTTATATACCCTAAGACTTATTAAGGAAATAAGCTAGCTTTGACTTTCTACACTTGACTAAATACATTGACTTTGACTTTATCAAGAATATTAAATCTTGAAGACATATTTAAACCTAACAATCTCCCCCTTGGATTCAAGATTTAAACATTTGAGAACGGCAGTCTTTGGCTTGGCTTGTCAAAGTCAAATTGTCACAAAATCTTCAGACGGGGATCTGACGGAGATTTTCTTTCTTTGAAATGGAGAGCTTGATTTTTCACACAAGGCATTTTGATACAGATTAGCACAAATTTAAGAAAAAGAGATCACAAGATGATCAATCGATTTTTCTTAAATTCTTGAAGAATTCTCCTCCTGTTCTTTCTTTGACTTGAGAAATTCTTGCTTCAGTAATGGTATTCACAATGTAGCACAAGTTTAAGAAAAAGAGATCACAGGATGATCAATTGATTTTTCTTAAACCCTTGAAGAAGAATTCTCCCCCTTTTACTATCTTGAGACGGAATCTTCTTGAAAGCTCTTTGACATGAAATTGAAATAAACATTTCTCCCCCTTTTTGATGAAAGTGAGCATCATGATCATCGAAAACCTTCTTCAATTTCAATCGCGTCTCTGATTATCACTAACAATCTCCTCCTTAAAGAATAACCTTGCTCCCACTCAAAATAAGAATTCTGGAGCATGTTGTATTCTCCCCCTGAAAATATGCATATATTTCATTAATGAACAGTATTTGAAATTTTAGCACAGATTTAAAAGAATTGATACAAGGAAGATAAAATTCATTGAACTACACTTTATAACTACTAATATTTGATCATTTGAAAAACTGTACAAAAGAAATCCAACTTAATGAAATTTAACAGATTTTTCAATCAAATGAAATCAAATGCATGTGTTTGGATTCAAATACAAGACATCATTGCATATCAAGTTAAAAAAATGTTCAGTTTCAACCCCTTTATTAAATCTATTTGGTGTGCTAGCATGCGAAATATGATTAGCAACAAACATATGCAATTCTAAAACATATCAGAATACTCTGCTCTACTCACACTATTTGTCCAAAATCAGAATTTTCACAAATTTACAGGTTTATCGCGACTTTGTATTTTCCCCAAGTTTCACGAGATGTGTGCTCATTGGCATCTTTTCTTTTGTGCTCATTGGCATCTTTTGATTTTGTCATCATTGACATCTTTTGATTTTGTGCTCATTGGCATCTTTTAATCAAAAAGTTTAGTAAGAATAAGATACACCGTTAAACATGGCTTTCTATCTGGTTCTATAGCAGGATTTGGGTCAGCGGATCTCAGACCAATTGGCCTTAGGTGCTAGGTGACGAGCACCCCTTAGAACTTACTTTCCCAACCCAGAAAGGCCACATCGATATATCTTAAACCCATTTGTACCAGTAAAACATGACTTTCTATCTGGTTCTATAGCAGGATTTAGGTCAGCCGATCCCAGACCAGTTGGTCTTAGGGACTAGGTGTCGAGCACCCCTTAGGACTTACTCTCCCAAACCAGAAAGGCCACAGGTACAAACTTTCAAACTAAATGATTTTTATTTGTAAATTTGATGCATCTCAATCACTTGGTTCTAAAACGTAGTGCTTCCCCCATATTTTCGTTTCCATCCATCATTCTGACATTTAGGCCTTTCTGAGCATTATATTCTATATAAGTTCAGATTTCTATTTTTTCGAGCATTCATCATAATTTCATTCATGTTTTGCCGACCTTTCGATTTATTTCATAGGTGAAAGTTGAAACAAATGTAACTCAGATAATACAAAAATACTTGTAAAATCATCTTTTAGCACACATTTAATTCATTGAATGAAAATTGAAAATTTCATCTCATTGAATTAAATTTGTAAAGGTTCAAATTTTCAAAGCAGTAGAAACAAAGTATAATACAATGTTACCTTTTACCACTTGTTCCTTGAAATAGAAAGATGTGACGGTGAAGGATATCACCTGAGAAGTATGATCATGCGGTAAAAGATTTAACCTGATAAGTACGAGTTCTAAACTGATTTGTTTAGAAGTCTTAGCCATTGAAGTACGGGTCCTGAACTGATTTGTCCAGAAGCCATTGTCGTTGAAGCACGGGTCCTGAACTGATGTATTCAGAAACCAATTACGTTAAATGCACAGATACATCTTCTTCCGAGAGTTCAACGCTTTGCTTCTAAATCTGCAAAAACAGATTAAGTAGATTTTGGTACCCAACGCGTCTTGGGTCCTGACTTGTTAAGCGGAGCTCTATAGGAAGGAAAATGATAAGTGCCATACCAAAATTGCGCATCATTATTTTTAACAAAATCATTAGTTCCACAATAAGAACATCAAATATTCTTTTGTGCAGACCTGATTAAATTATTTGTGGAATATAATGAACCAAGTTTAGCAAAAGATTTACCTTTCAGGTTAGTGTTCTTGTTAGGAACAGATGATTTTGGTACATCTTTTTGAGGAATCGTACCTTTCACTCTCCATTGCATGTTAACTTTCTTATATGAAGGAAGATCGGCAGATTGATACTTGGAAGAATTATCCACTGAATGATCATAGAAGAGATTAGAAGGTCGAATCGGACTTTCTGAATAGCTTTTGGATTTGTTAAATGACTTCACTTTTTAAGCTAAGTCATTCCGTTCTTTGGTCACAAAATCAAGCTTCTTCAGAATATCACACTTAACCCTCTTTTCTATCATGATATCAGTTGATAACACAGCCAAATTCCTTGTCAGCTTACGTATTTCTTGCTGAAATATCTTCCGTTCAACAGAAAATTCATCTTTAACGCTCCTAGCTTGAAATTCAGCTTTCTTTCTCTTTTCTAGCTCTTGTCTTTCTTCATCTAATTCCTTGGGATCAAACTTGGATGTAATAAACCAAACCAAGAAGATGTTAAACTCCGCATTTGATATGAAAGATATGGGAGTTGTTGATGTTATCCTTGGTATAAAGATTAAAAAGGATCCAAATGGTTACATCCTTACCCAATCTCACTATGTTGAGAAGGTGTTGCGAAAGTTTGGTCATTATGATGACAAACCGGTTGTGACTCCATTCGATCCTTCAAGTCAATTGAAGAAGAATCTAGGAGATAGTGTTGCTCAGTTGGAATACACTCAAGTTCTTGGAAGCTTGATGTATATCATGAACTGTACACGACCGGATATAGCGTATTGTGTGAGTAGACTTAGTCGGTACTCACATAACCCGGGAAAAGACCATTGGTATGCACTAGTAAGGGTGCTTCGATATTTGAAATACACAATGGGTTATGGGTTACATTATACAAAATACCCTCCCGTTCTAGAAGGGTATTGTGATGCTAATTGGATTTCCAACCATTCGGAGAGTAAGTCCACAAGTGGATATGTATTCACACTTGGTGGAGCAGCGATATCTTGGAAATCTTCCAAACAAACTATGAATACCAGATCAACTATGGAAGCAGAATTTGTCGCATTAGACAAAGCCGCTGAAGAAGCCGAATGGCTAAAAAGCTTCCTAGAGGGTATTCCATTGTGGCCAAAACCGGTGACTGCTATTGGTATCCATTGTGATAGTATGGCCGCTTTCACAAGAGCGAAGAATCAGATCTACAATGGAAAGTCCCGACACATATGAAGGCGCCACAACACTATAAAGGACTTGCTGAAAAATGGAATCATTTCCATTGACTATGTAAAGTCAAAGGAGAACATTGCCGATCCTTTAACAAAGGGCCCAAGTAGAGAGCAAGTATCCTTCACATCGAGGGGAATGGGCTTAAAGCCAACACAATGAGTTTCCTCGGCGGCAACCTAACCTAGCAAAATTGGAGATCCCATGGTCTAGGTTCAATAGGCAAACTAGTCGGGGACAACTCAAGAAGCAATTAAACAAAGGTATGCCTATTCCTATGATGTTTTCCTTTGTTTTCCGTTGATGATATAGGGTTGAATGTTACATTCTTAATAATGCTGATAGCTATTATGGTGGTATACAACGGAGTATTCTTGATCAGTATTACCTATGTGAGATTGATGTGGGGTCGCATCTTTGAAGACGGATATGGCTACGTCTTCTAAAATTCTCATGAAGAAAGGATTGTTCACGACCGAAATGAACACAACGGTAAGAGTCAACTATGCATAAACATGAAATGTGTGATATCCATTGCCTTGACTTACTACAAAACGTGGTTAGTTCAAGACTCTTCGTCACTACCCACAAAGTAGGTCCGATGAATACTCACTAAGAACGGTTCAAGTCACCTAGACACCTTTTTCTGATGCACTTCATGTTTATTTCCTGAATAAGAACAATAAATACTTTGAGAATATCTTATTTTCTATTCAAATGTGGGGTATTGTTAGAATTTGAATAGAAAATGTGGTGTATTGTTGGGATAATCTCAATCATACCTCAAGTACTAGATATGTAAAGAGGGAAAAGATGAAAAGGTGTGGCCTTTCATATGAAAAGGTGTGGCCTTTCATATGAAAAGGTGTGGCCTTTCATATGAAAAGGTGTGGCCTTTCATATGAAAAGGTGTGGCCTTTCATATGAAAAGGTGTGACCTTTCATCCTCCAACCGCCATAACCGAACAATTACAATGGTTCATTGGCACCGGTTGATCTAGTATAAATAGGAAGCATATGTGGCAGATTTGAAAACACACACAAAATTCAGATTCTCTCATATTCTCTCCTTGTTCTTCATTGTTCTTCAAGAAGGAAACATAGTTTGATTCGTCGGGTTCGAGAGTTCGATTCTTGAACGGGTTGTTGTATCCTCTAGATAGACGTCCAATCGATACGGTATGTGGGACGAATTTCTGTCTAAGGACACTGCTTGGTAGGCCTCAATCCAAATAACGATCTTCTTCAACTTCGTGATCAAGAAAGTCGAGTTAGTATTTTATCTTGAACTTTTGATTATGTATTTTCATTGATATGTAAATTTCGGATATATATATATATATAAATAATTCAGTATTTCCATTTGATTCAATATTGTGTGTTACGAATTTCAATTCGTGTATATAAGTTCTAACATACCCGAACAATAATTATTATCGACTCTCTTTATGAACCCTAGTTTATAAAAGTTACTGTTATTTTTTTTCAAGCAATAACAGATCTTATTTCAAGACTGTAGGTGCTATCTCTCGATCTACACCCAGGGTTTTAAAATACATTAAGTTAAACTAATCCGGGCAGAAAGTGATTCGTATATCTCTACCCGAATCTTCTTTCCGACACTTGATTACTTGATCTAGCTTTTAATCAATTTTCTCAAACTTAATCAAAAACCGTAAAAGTCAATTGGAGGTGATCAAACTACAATTGATAATGAAAAGCTGAATTCAAATGCTTCATAGATTAAATCAATAAAAAACAATCATTCGGTTACACGTCATCCATCATAAAATCCATAGTTGTTCCAACCCCCAACATTTAAAGATTAGTTCATGATGGGGTGGATAAAAATACTAGAAAAAAAGGTATAAAGTGGTATGTGAAATCATGGTAATCCTGATAACTGTGAAGAATGTACGATGAATCCCTTCTCTCTCGGCTCTGATCCACTTCGTGTGGTGAACTGTCTTCAATCAATCCTCTCTCGTGGCTCCAAAGTATGTGAAAATGCTCTGAAAATCGCCCCTCCGCAGCCTACCGTCGCACGTGTCATGATAATGACCTAATTCCGGAAAAGCCAAACTATAACACTGAAACAGGGAGTTACGCGGCTTGTCCCGCAGCTTGCAAACCGCGTGGAAAGCCGCGCAGTTTGCTGAGGTGTTTGGGTCAGATTCTGGGTCGGGTTTGGTTCGCGGATCTCGGGCTTGGTTCTTGGGCTTCGGTTGGGCTTCGTTTTGGACTCTCTTTTGGCTCTTTTCGCTTCTTTTCTTGATGCTCGTCTTCTTTCGGATAACCTGCATATTTCACTGGATAAACCGTAAAACCACGCCTTTTTGCTTCAACACAAGCCAATCTCGTTGGTTTGAGTACCGAAAATAACGCTAAAAAGTGGCGTTATCAACAACCCCAAACCGAGCGTTGCTTGTCCTCAACCAAAATAGCGATAAAATAGAATAAAAGCATGTATCCGTGAAAATACAAATAACAGCACAACTCTCAATCGGTACCACGTTATGCACTGGTGAGTTCCTACACTCGTGAAATGCTTATCTCACTCTCGCCTCATTCTTATTCTGTTTGATCTATGGCCTTCCATTGTGAGTTGAATTCGTGACTGCTCCGATTCCATTAAGGTCGTTCTAGGTCCAAACATACTAGGGAAAACATTTCGCCTCGACCCTACCTCACGGAATACTCTCATTTGACTCGAACCTAGGTTGTCGCGCATGTTGTCATGTATAAGGAAGTTATCTACAAGAATACTCAATAATTACATGACAACTCTAATGAAAGACCCACAAATGTCCAAAAAGGTTGATCTTAGAAGGGAATCAAGTAGCAAGACAGGGACTATCGGTAAAGGTGGTCGTATACCTTAATCACATTTTCCAAAAGGTCATCCAGGTCTTTACAAGGGTTGTAATGGGGCTAGGGTTATGGCTAAGAAACAAAGGGTAAAAAGGATCAAAAATCCTCGGCGTGTCAATCATTAGCAGTTCTGAACTTTCTTGCTTCACATTCTATCACTTGGCCCTCTTTGTCACCACTGGAGTCGCTTTGACTCTCTTATTTAACTGCTGTAATTACTATCTAACTAACTGTATTTATTTTGCTCTTTTTTTTGGGGGGGCATCATTGGCCCTCTTTATTTAATTGGGGCTGCATTGGCCCTCTTTTCTAGCTCTTGGGTTATACTGACCCAATCTATTTTCATGGTTGGCCTATCATTTTTCTTTTCTGATCTATATTCTGCTATTCATTACTGCTTCTGATTGACGCACTTTCGGATAAGGGTTGGCTAAAGTTTCTGGCTAAGGTTTCATGGTGGGGTTAGAAACGAACAAGGTGAGTGTTTGGCTGCAAAGATGGGTTATGGTTACACACATAATGGTTCGAAAGGAACGATAGCTAAAAATGGTTAAACATACACACATTTCCTGGAATCATCTCTTAAGGTCCACACGATATGGTCTACTATACCCTTACCCAATATCCCGATGGCCGTCTTTGCTACTCAATGCGATATTATAGCGAGATCATTCTATAATCACGACAAGGAATTTGAAAAAGTGTATAAGAATTTCGTGTTTAAATCCCTCGATATGAAATACGTATTTTAGGCTCAAATCTCGCTATTGGGTGGTCTCCACTAATGTCCCTAGTCATGTATTTTCCCGGTCCTTCCTTAATGGTCACGTCACTTATCACAAGATTCTCCCCACAATGGTCGGTCTCAATCATCCAAAATAACAAATTTAGCTAAAATGATCTAACATTCCGAAGTGTGGGACATCAACGTGCATACACGGGGGCCCGATTGGCAACCCCAAACCTTACCCACACATTGTCCCCAATGTGCAGGCAAGTGGTACAAAGTGCAGATACATATTGTGTGTTGTTATTACAGTCATCCAACAGAAACAAAGAAAACAGTACAGTACATCATCAAGAACAATCAAAACAAGAGAGCATGAAAACAAACCCATCTACCGGCGGGATGATGATGAAGCACCCCCGTCTCGCCGTCCTCTCACTCTCCTCCTTCCTTCGGGTTGCGCTGGTGGTGCCTGTGGTGCTGGTGGAGCTGGAAAGCCGGCTTGGGTGAGACGCGCGTCAAACCCATCCATGCGTAATGTCATGTTTTGGAAGTGACGATCCATCCGCTCATCCGATCGTCTCCTCTCGTGCGTCATCTGATCCATAAATCGGCGCATATAAGGGGGCGTGTAACCGCCGTGCACCGTTGCCTCCGCTGGTGGTGCCTCCGGGTCGAAGTCGGGGTCATTGTCCGAGGCACTCTCGGACGACATATGGACTGGTCCGGCAAGACGCCGCCTCTGAAAATATGGGTCTACTCGCCTCCTCTCCTCTAACTTTCCCGCCGCCGTAATCTGGTGCCTATACTGGGTCTTGTAGAAATCCTTTTTGGATGCAGTGAGGCGTCTGATCGGGACACCTGCTTCCCTATAGAAATGTGTTATCAAGCAAGGAAATGGTAAAATACCGTCAAGGGTCATACCTGCGTCCAAAATCTCCATCCATATAATGTGCCCGATATCCATCGGGAGGTTGTTGTTCAATGAATAGAGGACTTCCGCCACTTGGCTGTCGGCGGTGGTGTTGTGAGTCGAAGGCTTTAGAGAGGCCTTGACAAACAGCATGCGAAAGGCTATGTCTGTATGCATCTCGCTTTTCAAGATATTCTGGTGCGTATTGTTCCACCCAGCATGTCCATTCCGCCTTAGAGAGGCGGCGATAATCGGACTCAGCTGCTCTCGGAATGCCGGGTGAGGAGATAAGCCATAAGTGGCACTAAGGTCGGACCGACGGGGTGCGCGGAAGTATGCATCGATGTCGGCCGGAGATATCCGGACTTCCCTGTCGCCCATCTTGACCACGCATCGGTCGTGGTATACCGCTGGGATCATGCACGCATAAAAATTTATAACAGTTGCAATGCAATACATTTGGGGGGTTCGGATGAATCCCTCCCAAGACTGTTGCCGTATGATCTCCGGCACTCTGGAACCAGCCGGTAGGTCCGTAATCTTGACACCGCGCTCCCCGAAAGGGTAGCATTCGTTCAACCTCATCTTCTCTTTTCGCTCGTCCTTATCGGGGTTTTCTCGGTCGAACATTCGCCTCTGATTGCTTGGATGGATCCTCTCGTAATCCGGAAAGGATAGGTGGGTGCTCTGGTGGGTCCTCATATCTGCACAATAAAAGAATAAACTCGAATGAGTTATCTCGCTCATAGCCACCCTAAACCTCGGTAAAACCGAGGTTTGCAAAGGGTCAAATGTGAGTGTGTGAATGTTGAGAAGTAAGGTACCCCAAACCTAAGTGAAACTACGTTTATTGCATCTCTTTTTCTCTACGTATACGTACAGTTGAAACTCACAAATTCCATTTATGCATATTACCAATAAAATACTGTTTAGCTCATGCATCCTAACCTACAGCCACGTAACCACATAATTTCCTAGTGCATACATCTAAAAATCCATCAACAGTTTGCACTGTGGACAATAAATCGAACCCCAAACCTAAGTGAAACTTAGGTTTGGATATGCTTACACTAAAAGACAAAACCCACAAAATTGACGTGGGGACTTCATGTTGCCAAGAAATCCCTTACGTGACAGTTATGCACAAAAATTGGAAAGATTTCCCAGAACCACAGATCCTACCATTTCCCCCCTTTTGCTTCCCAAAAATTTCCCATTATATATATTAAGCACATAGATCCTCACAAAGCAGATACATACCCACTTGCATATAAGTTCAAAATCACAATCTTAGCATACAAGTAGAATGTATTCACAATCAGAACGAAATATCTGCAATAGTGCCTCATACTTGTGAGAATTCAAAATCATGGGAAGATACACATATGAGCATTTGGAAACAAGAGATGAAGGAAAAAGGGGTATACTTACACCATATCATCACAATTGAAGACCAAACAGAGATAAAAGGGAGTTACATACCTTGGTCTTGAAGAAAATTGAAGCACAAAACTAAAAATGGGAGAAGAGAGCTTCTTAAAATCCATGGTACTCTTGATAGAAATGGAGAGAATTCGTGAGAGATAGTTGTGATGAAAGAGAGAGTGCAGGGAAAATGAAGAAGAGAGAGGAAGAAATGAATTGAAAGGACAAAAAGCAAAAGGAAACTGCACAAAGGACAAAAGGCAAACCCTAATCGAATCAGGACACGCGCGGTTTACCACGCGGTATGTAAGCCGCGGGTAAAGCCGCGTAACGCTCTGTTTGGAAAACACCTCAGAGAGGCCCGCGGTTTGTTACCCGGTTTGGAAACCGCGGGATAAGCCGCGTATCCCACTGTTCCAAAACCCATCCAGAGAGCCCCGCGGCTTATCACGTGGTTTGAAAGCCGCGGGGTATACCGCGGGCGACACTGTTCACCATTTTTTATTTTTTATTTTTTTATAAATAAAAACACGCTAAAACTCAAATTTAAAAAGAAAACAAACCTCGGTGGGTTGCCTCCCACCCAGCGCCTTGGTTTCGGTCGTGGCTCGACCTTCCTTCTGATTACTCCTTCGGTTCATCCAAATACATGGCTTCAGATGCCATCGTCTCTCCTCCATAATACAGCTTCACTCGCTGGCCGTTCACTTTGAAGGTCGACCCGTCTTTTCCTTGTAGCTCAACTGTTCCATACGGGTATACCTCCTTGACGGTGAACGGACCAGACCACTTAGACTTCAACTTTTCTGGAAATAAACGAAGACGTGAGTTAAAAAGTAAAACACTCATTCCAGGAATAATTACCTTTTCACGGAGTCGCTGGTCATGGAATCTTTTGGTCCGCTCCTTGTAGATTAACGCGTTCTCGAATGCGTCCAGCCGGAGTTCCTCTAATTCACACATCTGTAACAATCTCTTTTTCCCGGTTGCATCTAACTCCATATTCAGCTTCTTTATAGCCCAAAACGCTCTACACTCGAGTTCCACTGGTAGATGGCATGACTTGCCATACACTAGATGATAGGGAGTGGTACCAAGAGGGGTTTTAAACGCCGTCCTATACGCCCATAATGCATCATCTAACTTCAACGACCAATCTTTTCGGGATGAATTCACTGTCTTTTCCAGAATTTGCTTCAGTTCCCGATTGGACACTTCCGCAAGGCCATTGGCTTGTGGGTGATATGGTGTAGTGATTTTGTGCTTCACCGAGCACTTCTTTAGCACTGCATCTAGATACCGATTACAGAAGTGACTCCCATCATCGCTGATCAGTGCTCTCAGAACTCCAAACCTCGCGAAGATATTCTTCCGTAGGAAATTAATCACTACTTTAGAATCGTTTGTAGGAGTCGCGATCGCTTCTACCTACTTAGACACGTAGTCTACTGCTACCAAGATATACTCATTCCGATACGAGTTCGGGAACGGTCCCATAAAGTCTATGCCCCACACGTCGAAGAGTTCGACTTCCATGAAGATTTGTAGTGGCATCTCATCCCTCTTAGTTATATTTCCCGTTCTTTGACACCGATCACACTTGGATATGAACTCACGGGTCTCTTTGAACATGGACGGCCAAAAGTGTAACGTCCCTTAATCCCAACATACAAGTTTCATATAATTCACCACAAATAACATAACATAATACAAATACGGTCCCTTAAATTCTACAATTAGGTCATTCAGTACAAACTTTTCGAATAAAGTAAAATACATAACAACTACTAATTATAACTGAAATCTTCATAATCATTCAACATCCACAAAAGCTAACATGATAAATCCTATCATTGTCTCTCGTTTGCTCCATGACATGGAATACATATTTTAAAACAAAATGAGGGTTAGACCTTGAGGTCTAGTGAGAAAAACCCCTGTTAGTTAAAGAAAACATTTGCATATAATTCACGTAAGAATACCAAATAGGACTCATGTATCATGTATCTTTCCATCTCTATCTCTTTTCTTTTCCTTGGCCATATTAATTGGTAGCAAGCCAATTAATTAATTTACACCGCTGTACTAAATACAGCCAACACCACTGTCCCTTTGTACAGCCAACTTTCACCGGTCCTAAGCCCGGCCAAGTAGTACTCATACAATGTAATATTCATATAAACACTATATGCACCATATTACATTAAATCACATATATGTATTCCATTTGAAAATATTTCAAATAAAAACTCACCTTGTTTTTATCACAAAAACCCTTCCAAGATAACTCACGTACGTCAATCTTTCACCAAATCTGAAATCAGATAAAATACCAAATATCTCTTTTAATACTTAAACTTACAAAATTCCCAACTGAAATCGCAATGAACAGTACCAAGTCGCAATCTCCTATGGCGATTCCACTTTGAAGTCGCAACCCCTTATTGCGATTCCACCCTGGAGTCGCAACCTATTATTGCGATTCCACCCTAGAGTCGCAACCAACTACTGCAATTCCACCTTGGAGTCGCAACCAACTACTGCGATTCCACCTTGGAGTCGCAACCAACTACTGCGATTCCAAACTCGAATCGCAATCAACTACTGCGATTTCAAGCCAAGTCGCAAACGACCATTGCGACTTCAATGCCAAGTCGCAACCAACTGTTGCGACTTCGTTGAATGTCGCAGTCGTCTATTGCGGCTTCGATGAATGTCTCAGTCTACTGTTTCATCCTAAAACCCAGATTTTGCAGTTTTAAGCTATACATGTTTATGTAACTTTGCAGATATGTTTTATACTACCATTAGAACACTATTCCCAACCCAGAATTATCATATCTTTCTAAAATAACATAACCCACTTCTAAAGCTTATCTTGCAACCTCAAGAACTCTTTAATGGATTAAAACACAAATAAGGTATGGATTGTTTACCTTGATTACTTCAGATTGTTAGTAGCAATTCCAGCAGCAAACTTCTTAATTCTTCATTCTTCTTTCCTTTTAGCCTTTCTCTCGATCTCTCTCTCTCTCTCTCTCAACCGAATACACTTACACACACATACACCTTGAATAATATCTTCTAAGTAACTAACAAGAGGACACCTCCTCTACAAGAGGTGGAAGTGGCGGTGGTGGGAGAGAGTTTGTGAAAAGAGACAAAACAAACCTCAAGTTTAGCTTATTTGACAAAACATACCCCTAAACTTCCATTACTAAATTAAAACTTACCCTTTAGTTTTTAACTCCTAAAATACTAATATAATAACTTATAAATTCCTTAATTAAAATTAGATAAAATACCTGGTTATTACAACATCTCCCCCTTAAAAGAATTCCGTCCCGGAATTCGATCAAACTAAAAGGTAAGAATACTTATGATTACTACTTCGAACTTCATCAAAACTATAGAAACTAACTGAATAGACACTCCGCCTCTATCTATACCTCTAACACCAATAAGTAACAAAAGCACAAAATACCAAGAACCACTTCGTATCGAGGTCATATAACACTTTAGCACGTATAGAGTTTATAGAAATATACCTGTAACCTCATCAGGATTTTCTTCTACCTCTTGTTCCGTCATCTGAAAAACACGGCCTTGAACTCTCGGTGCTCCAGACCCTTGTACCTTTCCCGATTCAACTTCCGTTAATCTCGCTGTTGTACTACCCTGGCGTGCTTTCCACTGTGGACATTCTGACTGAATATGATCAGGGGAATTGCAAACAAAACAGAATCGATTTGCGCGACAATTCTTAGCGATATGTCCTATCCTTCCACACTTGTAACAACTTCTAGAATCAACATAACAATTTCCTTGATGTATGCGGTTGCATTTTAGACATAGTTTTTCATTTTCTCTAAAAGGTATGCGACTATCGAACCTTTGAATTTCGTATTCCGTTGAATCATGCGTCATTTCTTCCGACTTTCTCTTCCCAGCACTCTTATCCCCAACATCCCTCTTATTGTCTCGCTCCACATTTTCCGCAGCATTTACCGCTTCTGAAAAGGTATTAGGTCTCGCTGCAGTCACTAACTTTCTAATATCTGAGTTCAATCCGAATACATACCTTTCCATCTTCATCTTTTCTGTGGCAACATAATACTCCCCAAAACGCGACTTTTCTAAGAAACGGGCAGTGTAGTCTCTTACTGACACATTTCCTTGTTGTAGGCTCATGAATTCCTCTTCCAACTGTCTAACTGCGGCTTGCGGACAAAATTGTTCTTTAAATGCTCTCGAGAATTCGGCCCAAGTAAAAGTTGAATATACATCAGGTCCTTCAGAGTCAATAAGGGCCTCCCACCAATACAAGGCGTCCGCTTTCAACATTGTTGTTCCATATAACACTTTATCTTCTTCCGCGCATTTACTGGTCTTAAATACATCTTCAACCTCCTTCAGCCATCGCATTTCTTTTACTGGATCTCTGTCCCCTCCATAAGTGGGTGGTTTACAGCTTAAAAACATTTTATAATCACACTTTCTTGGTACTAATGTGACAATAGGTGCGATAGGCACTTCGTTTTCAAGGGTAGGGTCTGGTATTGCTGTTTCCGTATGCTGAGTCTGGTTAAACATGGCTTGAATATTTGCCTGAAGTCTTCCCATTTCAACCGCTAGATCGTCTCTCGTAACAAACTCCGTGCCTCGCCCTGGTACACTGCCCCCTGTCCTACCTCTGCCTCTTTCTCCCCCTCTCCCCCTTCCTCCGGCTGTTTGTCTCGTTCCACTTGCCATTCTGTTGATTCAAACAAGGTTAATATACACATAAGCACATACCCCATATAATAAAGTATTCTGGTTCAAACATGTACCTGTAAGATCATAATTACACTGGCCAGGTGTAATCTGAAATTACCTTACATGATGTTCCTTCTACCTTTTTATATTTATCATCCCAAGGTTCTAAAATAACAAGGACCTCCTACTTCGCATGCAGTTTAAGTCTAGGTACAGATACTAATACCTAAATCTCTTAAACTAAGGCTCTGATACCATTTGTAACGTCCCTTAATCCCAACATACAAGTTTCATATAATTCACCACAAATAACATAACATAATACAAATACGGTCCCTTAAATTCTACAATTAGGTCTTTCAGTACAAACTTTTCGAATAAAGTAAAATACATAACAACTACTAATTATAACTGAAATCTTCATAATCATTCAACATCCACAAAAGCTAACATGATAAATCCTATCATTGTCTCTCGTTTGCTCCATGACCTGGAATACATATTTTAAAACAAAATGAGGGTTAGACCTTGAGGTCTAGTGAGAAAAACCCCTGTTAGTTAAATAAAACATTTGCACATAATTCACGTAAGAATACCAAATAGGACTCATGCATCATGTATCTTTCCATCTCTATCTCTTTTCTTTTCCTTGGCCATATTAATTGGTAGCAAGTCAATTAATTAATTTACACCGCTGTACTAAATACAACCAACACCACTGTCCCTTTGTACAGCCAACTTTCACCGGTCCTAAGCCTGGCCAACTAGTACTCATACAATGTAATATTCATATAAACACTATATGCACCATATTACATTAAATCACATATATGTATTCCATTTGAAAACATTTCAAATAAAAACTCACCTTGTTTTTATCACAAAAACCCTTCCAAGATAACTCATGTACGTCAATCTTTCACCAAATCTGAAATCAGATAAAATACCAAATATCTCTTTTAATACTTAAACTTACAAAATTCCCAACTGAAATCGCAATGAACAGTACCAAGTCGCAATCTCCTATGGAGATTCCACTTTGAAGTCGCAACCCCTTATTGCGATTCCACCCTGGAGTCGCAACCTATTATTGCGATTCCACCCTGGAGTCGCAACCAACTACTGCGATTCCACCTTGGAGTCGCAACCAACTACTGCGATTCCACCTTGGAGTCGCAACCAACTACTGCGATTCCAAACTCGAATCGCAATCAACTACTGCGATTTCAAGCCAAGTCGCAAACGACCATTGCGACTTCAATGCCAAGTCGCAACCAACTGTTGCGACTTCGTTGAATGTCGCAGTCGTCTATTGCGACTTCGATGAATGTCTCAGTCTACTGTTTCATCCTAAAACCCAGATTTTGCAGTTTTAAGCTATACATGTTTATGTAACTTTGCAGATATGTTTTATACTACCATTGGAACACTATTCCCAACCCAGAATTATCATATCTTTCTAAAATAACATAACCCACTTCTAAAGCTTATCTTGCAACCTCAAGAACTCTTTAATGGATTAAAACACAAATAAGGTATGGATTGTTTACCTTGATTACTTCAGATTGTTAGTAGCAATTCCAGCAGCAAACTTCTTAATTCTTCCTTCTTCTTTCCTTTTAGCCTTTCTCTCGATCTCTCTCTCTCTCTCAACCGAATACACTTACACACACATACACCTTGAATAATATCTTCTAAGTAACTAACAAGAGGACACCTCCTCTATAAGAGGTGGAAGTGGCGGTGGTGGGAGAGAGTTTGTGAAAAGAGACAAAACAAACCTCAAGTTTAGCTTATTTGACAAAACATACCCCTAAACTTCCATTATTAAATTAAAACTTACCCTTTAGTTTTTAACTCCTAAAATACTAATATAAAAACTTATAAATTCCTTAATTAAAATTAGATAAAATACCTGGTTATTACAAAAAGAAACCTGACTGAAGAATCTTTGCCACTGTTCTATCAATGCTAAAGTGGCCCCCACATTCCAATGTGTGACAATGGTTCAAAATGTCGG
The DNA here is from genome assembly GCA_033807775.1 of Saussurea involucrata. Taxonomy (NCBI): domain Eukaryota; kingdom Viridiplantae; phylum Streptophyta; class Magnoliopsida; order Asterales; family Asteraceae; genus Saussurea; species Saussurea involucrata. Next base: position 36,720,270 of record CM066323.1, read on the forward strand.
CCTTCTCTTCCTCCGGGACACATCTCCGGATCATACCGTCGGCACATGACTTATACAAGTACGGCTCGTCCCAATAGTACCTCTTGGCCTCAGAGAGAAATCTCTTCCTTTGGTGGGAGTTCATCTGATAAGGCACTACGCCTCCCACCAAGTAATTCACCATGTCCGCGAACCAGGGCTCGGAATGACTAACCTTGAAGAGTTGCTCATCCGGAAATGAATTGTTGATGATGGTCTAATCCTTCCTTTGTTCCTCACCTCCCTCGAGTCTCGAGAGGTGGTCCGCCACAGTGTTCTCCGACCCCTTCTTATCCGGAATTTCCAAGTCGAACTCTTGAAGCAAAAGTACCCATCGGATGAGTCTCGGTTTGGCATCCTTCTTGGCCATTAGATGCCTTAAAGCGTAATGATCGGTGTAGACAATTACCTTGGCCCCTACTAGATATGACCGGAACTTTTCGCAAGCATAAACAACCGCTAACAGTTCCTTCTTGGTAGTCGCGTAGTTGAGCTGAGCATCATCCAAAGTCTTACTCGCATAGTAGATCACATGCATCCGCTTATCTTTCTTTTGACCTAATACCGCTCTAACAGCGGTGTCATTCGCATCGCACATCAAAATAAATGGCAAACTCCAATCGGGAGCTGTGAGAATCGGTGCGGATATCAACTCCTTCTTTAACCTGTCAAAAGCAGATATACAATCATCAGTGAAATCAAATTTAGCATCTTTAAGCAATAAAGAACATAAAGGTTTAGTAATATTAGAAAAATCCTTAATAAACCACCGGTAAAACCCGGCATGCCCCAAGAAGCTTCGGACTCCCTTGACGGAGTTCGGGTAAGGAAGATTCTCAATCACCGCCACTTTTGCCTTATCCACTTCAATCCCAGCCTTTGACACCTTATGACCAAGTACGATCCCTTCGGTCACCATGAAGTGACACTTCTCCCAATTCAAAACAAGACTTGTCTCTTTGCATCTTTGTAATACGGCTTCTAGGTGTTCCAAACACGTGTCAAAAGATGGTCCAAACACCGAAACGTCATCCATGAAGATCTCTATGGTCCGCTCTACCATATCCGAGAATATTTCCATCATGCATCGTTGGAAGGTGGCCGGAGCATTGCACAAACCGAATGGCATACGACGGTATGCAAATGTTCCGTACGGACAAGTAAAGGTTGTCTTGTCTTGGTCCTCGGGTGCAATAGGAATCTGGTTATACCCGGAATAACCATCTAGAAAACAGTAGTATTCATGCCCGGATAACCGCTCCAACCTCTGATCAATGAACGGAAGAGGGAAGTGATCTTTCTTTGTCGCGTCATTCAGCTTTCGGTAGTCAATACATACCCTCCAATCGGTAACTGTTCGGGACGGAATCAGCTCATTATTGTTGTTTCGGACAACTGTTATTCCTCCCTTCTTTGGTACTACTTGGACCGGGCTCACCCACGGGCTATCCGGAACTGGATAGATAATTCCAGCATCAAGGAGTTTTAGAACCTCCTTTCGGACCACTTCTTTCATATTCGGGTTGAACCGACGTTGATGTTGAACTACCGGTCGATGCCCTTCTTCCAAATTGATGTGGTGTGAACAAAAAGTTGGACTCAAGCCTTTGAGGTCGGCTATCGTCCATCCAATCGCAGCTTGGTGTTCTCTCAATACTCGAAGTAACTTCTCTTTATTCTCGGAACTCAGTTTGGACGAGATAATCACCGGAAGCGTGTCTTTTTCTCCCAAATATGCATACTCGAGATGATCGGGCAGCGCTTTAAGCTCAAGCTTTGGTGGTGTCTTCTATGAAGGTTCGGACTTGGGAATCGGTTCTCCCAAATCTTCAATGACCGGTCTTCTCGGGCCTTTTTATGATGGCAATGTATTTAAATGCATCACACTCTCGCTTTCCGGGTCGGTATCGGTACCCATCAAGACATTGTTCAATTGGTCATCGGAAACTTGCATGCCACACGTTTCTTTAATCAATGAGTCTATCACATCTACCCGGTAACATTCATTTGGTCTCATGCCTTGCTTTGCTGCCCGGAAAACATTGAATACAGCTTCTTCGTCACCCACTCTCAAGGTGAGCTTTCCCCCTTTCACGTCAATCAGTGCTCCTCCCGTGGCTAAAAACGGTCGACCCATAATCAATGGTATCTCTTTATCCTCATCCATGTCAAGGATCACGAAGTCGATTGGAAGATAAAACTTGTCCACCTTGACCAACACATCTTCAATGACACCATACGGGTACTTGATGGATCTGTCGGCAAGCTGCAATGTCACATTGGTCGGTTGCACCTCTCCAAGTCCGAGTTTCCTGAAAATAGACAAAGGCATTAAGTTAATACTCACTCCAAGATCACACAAAGCCTTACTAAATTTAGAATTGCCTATATTAACAGGGATAGTAAAACTCCTTGGATCCTTAAGCTTCGGGGGAAGCTTATGCTGGATGATCGCGCTGCACTCCTCAGTAAGTGCAACTGTCGTATGCTCCTCAATCTTCCTTTTGTTAGAAAGGATATCTTTTAAAAACTTCACATACGAGGGCATTTGTGCCAAAGCATCTGCAAAAGGGATGTTAATATGCAATTTCTTAAAAACTTCAAGAAATTTAGAATAGTTAAGATCCTCCCTATGGGCTTTAAGCCTATTTGGATATGGCACTTTCGGAACTGCCGGCTTGGCCGGTGTTTGCTTTGGCATGGTTGGCGGCGCTTGCTTCTTCTCTTCACTCTTTGAGTTCTCTTTAATTACAACCTCTTCGTCAGCCTCTAACTCATCCATATCTACCATCTCGAAATCTTCCCCTTTGGACTCGGTTTCCTTTGATGCCGGCTCTCGTGTCGGTTTCCCATTCAGCTCCTTGCCACTCCTCAGATGAATGGCCTTGCAATCTTCCCGGTTTTTCCTTTCGGTTTGACTCGGAAAGGTTCCGGGAGCTCGGTTTTGTAGGGCTTCAGAAATCTGCCCCACTTGCCTTTCAAGGATCTTTATGGATGTCGTGTTCTGATCAATAGCCTCCTTGACCGTGTTGACTGTACCGGCTAATCCCTCAACCGTGCTGTCCATTTTAGACATGAATTTCATCATCATGTCTTCTAGCCCCGACTTCTTCTCTCCGGATTGTCCTTCATCGTATTTCCGTTGGTTGTAACCTGGAGGACAATAAACATTGTTAGTATTAGAGGAATTAGAAAAGTTGGAGTTATTACCGTATTGCTGCTGCTGTTGTTGGGCCATGGGTTGCTTCCCTTGCGGTTGACTCCATGAGAAATTTGGGTGCTTCTTCCAACCCTCATTGTATGTGTTTGAGAATGGATCGTTCCGTGGCCGGTTCTGATTTTTCATAAATTGAACTTGCTCCGGCTCGTTCATGGGTGGTGCCATATCCGGCATACCCTCATCCATCATAAATGTTGATTGAAGAGAAGACCCCTTCATCTGACTCGTGAGTGCGTTCAGTTGAGCCTTTATGGCTTTCAGCTCGTCATTCTCTTGCACACTTGCAACCCTTCTAACTGTTGACCTTGGAGTAGAGAAACTATGCTCGGCCAGATTATCGATCAGCTCACATGCTTCCTCATAAGACATATCCATTAGGGCTCCACCCGCTGCAGCTGTGATGTCATTTTTGAACTGCGGGTGAAGTCCACTGAAGAATGTTTGGATTATGACCCAACCTTGTAACCCATGATGAGGGCATTTCTTGATCATCTCCTTGTACCTCTCCCAAGCTTTCATACAACGTCTCTTGATCCCATTGAGCAAAATGGGTGATTTCAGCCATAAGTTGTGCAGTTCTGCTTGGTGGAAAGAATTTCTGGAGAAAAGCAGCTTTCAGCTGTGCCCAGGTGGTGATCGAGTCTGGTTGGATACTTTCAGTCCAAGTTATGGCTCTGCCTTTGAGTGAAAAGCTGAAAAGTCTCAGCTTGACGGCAGCCTCGTTCACCCCATTGATCTTGAATGTATTACAAATCCGCTCAAATGCGAAGATGTGCATGAGGATCTTCTGATGGGCCTCTTCCATACTGGTTCTGCTGTACCATCACGATGGTACTCGGTTTGATCTCGAAATAGTTCGCCCCAGTAGTGGGCGCTTGAATGCCTATGCGTGCGGCTGCCACGTTCGGATCGACAAACGATCGCATAGGGCGTCTCTCGGGAGGTGGTGGTGGATTATTACGAGGTCTCTCGTTGACAGGTATCTCGTCGCCAATTTCGATCTTGATATGTTTTTTTGCTTTTGCTTCTTTGCGTAATCTACGGGCGGTTCTTTCAATCTCTGGATCGATCGGTTCGATTTTCTCCCCACGGGTTTTCCTTGGCATAAACCAATTAGTACCTGAAACGGAGAATAAACAAAATTAGCAATCCAAAAACTGAAAGTGATGAAATAAAATAACAAAAAAATAAAATAAAAATGTTCAATGTAATAGCGCTTATAGCTGGTAGTGCTATCAGTTGCAACTAGTTCCCCGGCAACGGCGCAAAAAACTTGATAGGCGGGTTAACACCCCCTAAATCTAACCGCAAGTGTACGGGTCGAAGTCAAGTAATAGTACTGAAAGTACGAGTATCGAACACAGGGAACTAGGAACTAAGTATCACAATGACTACAATTGCTATTAACAGAGCGATCGATATTTTGAGTTGTGGTTTATAACTTGATTTAAAAACTAAATAAGAACTAAATACTATTAGAATCGCTTGACAGAAGGTTTTGAAAGAACTTTGGTAGAGAAAAGGTTAAGGGTTGGACTTCCTATGGAAATACTACTAATGAACGAATACTCGAACAATAATTATTATCGACTCTCTCTATGAACCTTAGTTTATAAAAGTTACTGTTATTCTTTTTCAAGCAATAACAGATCTTATTTCAAGACTGTAGGTGCTATCTCTCGATCTACACCCAGGGTTTTAAAATACATTAAGTTAAACTAATCCGGGCAGAAAGTGATTCGTATATCTCTACCCGAATCTTCTTTCCGGCACTTGATTACTTGATCTAGCTTTTAATCAATTTTCTCAAACTTAATCAAAAACCGTAAAAGTCAATTGGAGCTGATCAAACTACAATTGATAATGAAAAGCTGAATTCAAATGCTTCATAGATTAAATCAATAAAAAAACAATCATTCGGTTACACGTCATCCATCATAAAATCCATAGTTGTTCCAACCCCCAACATTTAAAGATTAGTTCATGATGGGGTGGATAAAAACACTAGAAAAAAGGTATAAAGTGGTATGTGAAATCATGGTAATCGTGATAACTGTGAAGAATGTACGATGAATCCCTTCTCTCTCGGCTCTGATCCACTTCGCATGGTGAACTGTCTTCAATCAATCCCTCTCGTGGCTCCAAAGTATGTGAAAATGCTCTGAAAATCGCCCCTCCATAGCCTACCGTCGCACGTGTCGTGATAATGACCTAATTCCGGAAAAGCCAAACTATAACACTGAAACAGGGAGTTACGCGGCTTGTCCCGCGGCTTGCAAACCGCATGGAAAGCCGCGCGGTTTGTTGAGGTGTTTGGGTCAGATTCTGGGTCGGGTTTGGTTCGCGGATCTCGGGCTTGGTTCTTGGGCTTTGGTTGGGCTTCGTTTTGGACTCTCTTTTGGCTCTTTTTCGCTTCTTTTCTTGATGCTCGTCTTCTTTCGGATAACCTGCACATTTCACTGGATAAACCGTAAAACCACGCCTTTTTGCTTCAACACAAGCCAATCTCATTGGTTTGAGTACCAAAAATAACGCTAAAAAGTGGCGTTATCAATGAGCATTACACTACACGAGTGCACCATGGCCGAACAGAGGGCCGGTGGAGTATTAGCTGTACAGAGGGACAGCGGAGTTGGCTGTATGTAAGTGCAACGGAGTAAATTGATTAGTTGGTTCGCAACCAACTAATATTGCCATGGGAATGAGTGTACACAGTGCATACGAGTCATGCTTGGTATTTAATTACTTGTTGTATATATATGTTTTTACAAAGGTTTACTAAACTGGCAGGGATTATCTCACTTAGACTGTTTGGTCTAACCCTCATTTTGTTTTCAAAAATATATATTCCAGGTAAAGGAACGTTTAAAGGCAAGGATAAGGTGTAAGATGCTTTGAAGGCTGTTTTAATTCCGAAGTTTTCTTGAATCGTTTTGCAAGGATAGTATTGTAATATTAGCAAAAAGTTTGTACTGAATATGTATTGTATAGTGTTGAGACTAAGGGACCGAATGTGTTATAATATGCATCTTCTGTTGTGATTATTTGGCATGTAATGTATGTTGGGATGGGTCGTTACAAAATCCCCTCCTTCATCCTCACCGTCTCCTACATCGCTGATGCACTCTCACCGATCTAATCCCTCTCATACTTCCTGTGAAGACAGTTCCTCATCCTCTCCATCTCCCTCACCCACCCGCATAATTTTCATTGATCCCCTATCTGATCAACCATCCTAATCCACCATTCCTGATACAAGGACACTTCCCCACACTCCATTATCCCCATCTACACATAGTTTCCATCTTCCTGATGTTAATACCGGCACATCCTCTGCTCCCCCATCCAGGTTACCCTCGGCTCTTATTACCGAGATTCAGGAAAGTGATGGTGGGTACTCAGTTTGAGGCATTCAAGCAAGCCTCATTGACTCTCATTTCTCATACTGTCGATTGTGTTCGAGTGTTGGAGGATCAGGCTCGTCATCCTTCATTTGAAGCTTAACTTCAGAATCTGTTACGGCCTCTCACCGACTCTATGGGAACTATTGGCCGAAAATTGGAGGATTTGACCACCTCCAATTCCAATTTGGCTATCTCCTTGGGGGCACTGAAAGCATCTACTGATGCCAAAGACACCGAGCTCCGACGACTTCGTGAGAGGGACTCTCAACAACAGTCTCTCAACTCTGACATTTTGGCTTCTCTTAAGTCCCTCCACCAAAAGATTGACTTCCTCAACAATAATTTGGATTGGGACTTAGATCTTGGGGATTTCTCGTTTGATAATGTTGACAGGGATCGGCTTCAGCAGATTCATCGGCGGCTGGATCGTATATCTGATCATTTGGGTATCTCGTCTCCGCCTGATGCTGAGGGGGAGAAAGGCTCACCAAAGGCTCCCCGAATTCCTTCGGTGACACATGTTGGCAGCAACAGACCTCCGCCTGACACTGACACATCATCCATCCGATTCTCCACTAGACCCAAAACCACCGAAATACCTGTTGAGCCTTCAAAGTTTGTGGACACTCTTGATCAGACTCCAAAATCAGTGGCCTCTCCTATCCCAACGGCTGTTGCTCCCACTTCTCCAAAATCGGTGGCCACTCCCATCCCATCGGCAGTTGCTACCACCGAAAAATCGGTGGCCACCCCTCTTGTTACTTCGGTGGAGGGAATCGGCGGATCAGTTCAGGGGGAGAAAATTGGTCCGGCCGATGGCCCGAAAGACAAAGGTAAAGGTATTCTTTTTGTTGAGGATGAGACGCTAGAAGAAAAGAAGATGAAAGAATTGGCTAAGTGTGGAGCTCGCCCATTTGATGTTGAGTCTTTGAGACTTAAACCTCCTTCCCAAGGAGTTGTCTCTGATTTGGGTCTATCTCCTCAAGAAATTGAGGAAGCTCTTCTCGCTCAGAAGCTTTGGATGCTGGCAAAGCTTTATATCTCAAAGTTTCCAAAGAAGAAGCTGCCAAAGCCAAGACTTCTGATCCTATAAAAGCCCAAAAGTCGGAGTTGGGTTTACTTGAAGAATCGGTGAAAAGGGCTGAAGAAGAAAAAGAGAGAGAAATCGGTTGGTACAAGAAATCCATGTCCTACCGAACTGATCGATCACCGATTTCTTGTATCAAGATTGCAACTTCCAAAATCACTCCTTCTGACATTCGTCTCATCATAGAGAGAGAAGATGGGTCATCCAGAAGCATCATGGATTTTCATCTTAAGCAATTCGCCCTCTCCGAATGGCTTGAAATTTCAAAGTTTCTTGTCAAATGTGCAAACCCAAAGAAAGATATATTCATCAAATATATCGATGGGTTGATGGATCGCATGAAAGAGATCAAGAAGTAGCACAATATTGTCCTCTCCTCTGAAGAACGTGCCCATGTTCAAACCTTGAAGGAAGATGTGAGACTTTCTGTTACTAAGACAAAAATGGTAAGGGATATTGTCTTCAAGGACATGGCTGCCAAAGGAAAGATCCCTTATGTTGATAATCTTGACTTAAGCATCCCAACCTCGGTAACATATCCTTACACCACATTATATCTTTCACCCATTACAGGTATGTTCTTCAATGATGCTCTCGGTCGCCGACGTTTCTTCCGTTTTTCACAGATTCATATTGCTGACATATTCTTCTTGGATGGTATTCTCAATCTCATGCCTTACATTTAAGAATCACAGCCACACTTCCAAAACAACGCCACCGAAATCAAACGCATACATCAAAAACCAAGGAAGTGACATGGATGTTAGTTATCTCAAGAACTTGTAATTTTCATCCTTTGAGATACTAGTCTTCATAATAAATACAAGTACTTTCTTTTGTTAACTTAGATTCTATTTGAATTTCATTTCCTTGTTGCACATTATTTTATTCTTTTGTAAATGTTGGATATACTTAACAAATCCATAAAAGACAAAACTGATCAAAAAGAACAAAAAGAATGGTTTATGTGAAAAGAACCCAAAAAGAGTAAAAAGGGTTAAAATGCATTTTATGTTCAGTTACTCTAAACTTTTCTAAGTATGAAGCTCAAATTCAAATAGGGGGAGATTGTTGGGTCACCAAAGATTTGAAATTGACCCACCGATTTTACCCTTAAAATCTTACTTTGAATATTTTACTTTGGTTCTTTGTAATAACTTAAACAAGACTACAAAAACTCGGTGAAGTCGAAGATCAACCGAAATCAAGCTTGAAGAAATTCTCAATGTGGAAGTGAAGACTTTCTTCTCAACAAAAAGACTAAGTTATAGTCCACCGAAATTCCTAATGAAAATCGGTGGACTCTCGACCGAAACTCCCCTCTACTTGGGCCAAACTTGTCACCGATGGAATACTCAAATCAGTGAGAAAGTGGCCGAAAGTCTTATACATTTCGGTCAAGCATCTCACCGATGTTAAGGCTCAAATCGGTGAGATCCCACTTTTGGAAGACAACATGAGAAGATCATTTATTGTGGGAGAATATCTAATGTCAAGAAAAGTGACTATTTATCGTTTTCCCAATTTCAGATAAAGTCTCAATCAAGCATGGTTGTTCTTCTTGGTACTGAGAAAAGGTATGATAACGACTTGTCAACTTTTCAGAGTCAACTCCTATACTCAAATCTCCAGATGACAAGTGTCCTAAGCATTAATGCTTCATGCACTATATAAAGAGGATGAAGCTCTCCATGCAAGGTTGCGCATTCTGAAGGATTTTCTCAGTGCAAGAATACTCTCACTTCCATTTGAACTTTATAGCTTTGAATCTTAGTGTGTTAAAAGTTGTTTTATTTTCAGTTTGTTTTGTGAAGATTGTTAGAATAGTTTACCTGTTCTTTCCGCAACAATCTATAGTTTCTGTGTGTAATTCTTAGTTGAAAGTTTTCAATAAAAGAATTAATTAAGTAAAATTTGTGTATTGTATTCAACTCCCCCCCCCCCCCCCCCCTCTTCTACAATACTTGTTATAGCCATCTGGAACTAACAAGAATTAGTTAAAAAAAAGTTCATATATGAATTACAAATGTTCATATATGAATTACAAAGGTTCATATATGAATCAGTTAATTGGTTCAACTGATTCATATATGAACCTACAGTTAATTAGTTTCATATATGAAACACAAAGGTTCATATATGAATCGGTTAATTGGTTCACTGATTCATATATAAACCTACAGTTAATTAGTTTCATATATGAAACACAAAGGTTCATATATGAATTAGTTAAAAAGAGTTCGTATGTGAATTACATTGGTTCATATATGAACATATAGTTCATATGTGAATCACACAGGTTCATATATGAACTCGTTCCGTGTTTTTGTAAAAGTTATGAAATTGTCCTTCTATTTTTGGAACAGCCGCAACTTTTCACCAGTCAAAGCCGCAACTTTTGACCAATTAAAACCGATCTTGACCGAATAAATGGTCAAGATTACTTCTCAACTTCTCATATATTTAGCACTTCTAATTTGAACTTGTGGCTATATATATATATATATATATATATATATATATATATAGGACGGTAATCAAATGAGAACCGAAAAAAGATTAAAAACTGTGAGGACTAATCTAAGCCTTAAATAGGTTTTAATCTTATGGTTTAAATTAAATGTTGATTTTAAACAAAAATGGGTATAATGGTCATTTTGATAACAAATATAATAATATTTTATTTTTTAAAATTATACGGTTCCCAAATTGAACTCTCTCCTGTATATAATATCATAATTCCTAATTCAGATTCCATAATTCCCGCTCTAGGTTAACGTACTCATCGTCTCATCCCAATCCTCAACTCTTTGTTCTTCAAGTTCGATGGAATCGACAGAGTTTAATCTCGTTGATCGAAATAGGGATGAAGAACTACTTCTCGATCTTATTAATAACGATTTGAAGGATCAAATGGTTGAAACAGGTTTTTTTTCTCCTTTGTTTTATCGACTTTATAACTGATCGTTTTATTCAGATTTTTATTTATGTGATTGTTATGATTTTATAACTTATCGTTTGAAAGATCAAATGTTCTGTGAATGTTTTGTTTTCAATTCCAGTAATGTGTGTTGTTGTTGAACACAATGTAAGTGTTATGTAAGTTTCATGTGGTGAAACATCATATATTTCCTTTATAAATCCTAAAATTGAGTTATTATACGTTTAATCTGTTACGTTTTAAAATTTGATATTAGATTTATTCCATTAGTTGTTACATTTTAGATTGTTCATATTATAATAGTAGAGTTTCATATGGTGAAACATGATGTATTGCTAATATAAATCCTAAAATTGAGTTTATTACTTCATATAAGTTTACTCTAATCCAGTTCACTATTTGATTTATTTTATGTTTAAATGAGTTGTTTCACGTTTAATTGAGTCAACTTAATAGATTTTCATATTATATAACTTTATTCGATTAGTTATTTCTTGTTTAATTGTTCATATTATAATACTAGAGTTTCATATGGTGAAACATGATGTATTGTTGATATAAACTATCAAATTGAGTTCTGATACATTTAATCTTATCTATTTCCCTATTTGATTTTATTTATGTTTGATTGATTTGTTTTATGTTTAAATGAGATGTACGTTTAATTGAGTCAAATTATATCAATAGAGTTTCACTTGGTGAAACTTCATATATTTCATATTGTGACAATAGAGTTTCATATTGTTAATCATTACTTATGCTTTTATAAGTGATCATATGTTGTTTGTGTTTCACTATGTGATTGTATATATTTTCAGAACATGGAAGTCATCTGGCTGAGGAATTGTATTCTAGTTATATTTTGGAAGCTCCAGATGGAACTAAAAGTTGGATTCCTATTGTAAATCAATCATTGAAACCTACTATTCGGTCTTGTTTTGACACACTGGAACAAGTTGTAATGATGTATAGGAATTATGCTGACAAAGTTGGATATGATGTTCGGTTATCGGCAGAAAAAATGAACAAGTTTGGGGTTGTTCAAGTAAGGTACGTAGTATGCAGTAAGAATGGACAACCACCAATGAAGTCTTATAACTCTCTTGATGTTGCTCATGGTAAAAGAGAATTTCGAAATTCTAATGTGAAGAGAACTGGGTGTAAAGATGGTGTTCGTTTTCGTTTGTTGAAGGGGAGAGGAATATATGAGTTGGTGCAGCTGAGAGGGCATCTGTTAAAAGCTCAAGAAACAAGAGAATGTGCAAAAGTTGCGGAAAGCTTGTGAACCATGACTCGCACAATTGTCCAAACAAAGTAGTTGCTTAGATCAAGAATCAAGAGAGATGTGCAAAAGTTGCTGAAAGTTTTGTGACTCATGACTGGCATAACTGTTTTGAACAAAGTAGTTTGATTTTTGATTGTTTTCTTTTAGATTCTACCGGATACAATATTGAACTTGTTGGATACATTGAAGTGTTTACTGTGCATAATAAAGTTGCTTGTGATTTCTAATATTGAGTTGTATGAATTACCATATATTCATCTCACATTACTAAATTTGTCAGTTTCATATTGTGAAATATCATATATTTCATTTATAAATCCTAAAATTGGGTTATTATACATTTAATCTGTTGTGTTTTAGAATTTGATTTTAGATTTATTTGATTAGTTGTTTCATGTTTAATTTAAACATTGTTCATATTATAATAGTAGAGTTTCATATGGTGAAACATGATATATTGATGATATAAACATGATGTTTAATTGTTCATGATAATAGAGCTTCATATGGTGAAACATGATTGATGATAAAAATCCTAAAATGTGTTTTAGAATTTAGTTATTCCAGCAGCCATCGTTATCCCAAATAGAAAACAAGCTTAAAATTGTCTAATATAATAAAAATCCGACAAATTTTTTAATGTGAATGAATTTTAGAAGCAATAACAACCTTTGACTCGATTTAAGACCAAGGAATGCTCGAAAACACTAAAAAAAATATACTCATTATTCAAAATATATGAAGTTTCACCAACTGAAAAGTTTTATATAACTTTAAAATACATGAAGTTTCACCAACTGAAAAGTTTTATATAACTTTAAAATACATGAAGTTTCACTAACTGAAAAGTTTTATATAACTTTAAAATACATGACGTTTCACCAACTGAAAAGTTTTATAACTTTAAAATCTTTCATTTGCTTCATATATAACTTCATGTATAACAATCAAAAAATCCAAAGGTATAAAGGAACATCATATTAACAACAACTAATCATTTACGGTAGATTTCATCACATGGAAAATGTTCAAAAGGTTTAACAAAAAAGCCATGTTCAAGCAAAAGACCTAATATCGACAACGTTTTATCAAAAGCTAACAAAACATATTAGTTTCTACCCATATCACAACATGTTTTCCAAAACAACCAATATCATCATTTGTTAGTCTTCAATCCAACCGTCCTTCTTGCGTGAGCAATTTCACAAAGTTTGATCTTTTCTCCTTCACTTAAAGCATGAAACGTCTCGCTTTGCTCTATGACTTTCACACGGTGATTGTTGATATCTGATAGCAATATCTTTGTAGCATAATTCCTCCTCAAATTGTACAATTGATTTGTTTGTCGCGTACACTCCTTGTACAATCCAGATTAATTTCCATCTATGAGCTGGTTCTCCCATATATGTTTCCATATGGTGCATAAGAAACACTCCACCTTCATTTCCCTTAGTCTTTGTACATCATCGCACTGAGAGTTGTTCAAGGACTGCTTTTGTTATTTCATTACATGAAGGATGATGAACGGCGTGAAGATGTCTTGACATTAGGTGTTGCTACAAATCCAAAAAACATATAACATTATTATAAAAAGAAAATTCATATTAAATTAATGAGATAGAAGTAGTGCACATACCACATTACTAGGAACAATTCCATATATATTTTCTACTTCATCATCATATGCACGGTTGTTTATAATGACAACAACAAGGTTCTTGAGGTTGAAAACCATCAGATAGTAATTAATTTCACACACGATTGGGAAAAAACACCTATAATGAATAATTAGTAATTATTATGATTTTAGTGATACGGAAAGTATAATATTCTGAAACAGATATTTAACTTAGTTATATGGTTAATAATTCGATAAAGAACATAAACATACCAAATCAACGTTCCACATTGGAACATTCAATAAAGAAACAGATAAACACCTATAATGAATAATTAGTGATTATTGAGCTGTGTCTTTGGCTTGAACACTATGCATTTGCTCACCAGTATTGTTCCTTGTGAAAAATCACATTTCATTTACCATTCTAATGAATTTTAGAATGCGAGGAAACGTAGAGGATGTTATATATCTTGAAACAACAAATAGAAACAGTAAATGTCATGCATCAAGTAATCCACCTATTTTAGCCCATGCAACTTTTGTGATAATTATTAGTTATATGCATTTCCTCAAATATTATTTATGCATTACGTAATTGACTTAATAATGTTCAACAAACTTTGATGTTGGCAATCAACTAAATACACTTGATGTTTGCACTTAACAGTGAATTAATACCTTCTCATTGTGTTACAAATATGTGATGGTAATCATTAATAGAGGGTTTTTTTATGTTGATGTAAACTACTTCAATTCAATTCTTGTATTTTGTGGCAGAGGTAAAGTTTCTGATCAGAGTGTTTCACAATATGAATCTGATCAGAGTGTTTCACCATATGAATCTGATCAGAGTGTTTCACCTTATGAAACAAAACTAGAGTATTTCACCATATAAATCTGATCAGAGTGTTTCACGATATGAATCTGATCAGAGTGTTTCACCATATGAACCTGATCAGAGTGTTTCACCATATGAATCTGATCAGAGTGTTAAGTCAATCAAACATCGGAGTTAATCTAACATTAAAGTGGCATATGTGCGTCAAACAGAGGAGCAACGCGATGGACAATAAGAGATAGAAGATAGCACCTATTCCAAATCACACTCTAAAAATACCTTTTTTAGACATCGCACTTTGTTTCTTCGCATTATGGATGTCGTCTTCAGGATTGCTAGATGTATTTGTTTTCTCTACCAACATCTCGTTCTTTCTACCAACTGTATATCAAGAAACCAATTTCAAATCGTAATAAACCCTAAATTTTAAGGATTTGAGTGAAGATTTCAAATCGTAATAAAACCCTAAATTGTAAAGGTTTAAGGATTTGAGTGAAATAGTCGTTTACCTTTGATTCTTATCTTCGGCAAAGCAAGATTTTTGTTGTCTTTTGCCATTATCGATTCTGCATCAATCGCACGGAGATGTAACTGATCAGAGATGAAAGTGATGAATCTGGTTAAAGAAATCTTTCACCAACTGATCAGAGATGAAAGTGATAAATCTGGTTAAAGAAATCGTATGAATGAGGAAAAAATTATGTTCTTATTAATGTTTATTTGAAGTCCGTGTGTTTTATTTATTTGAATTTGTTAAGTGAATCACTATTATACCCCTCAAAATTCATTACAAATTGACAATAATACCCTTATTTTTTCCCTTTATTACAAATGGCTTTTTTTCTTTAATGACCATTGATTAAAATTAATCAATGCATTAGATTAGTCCTTAAGTTCCTAACCTTTTTTTGGTCCTCACTACATTTAACCCCTATATATATATATATATATATACTATCTTATAAAGCATATAGACTAAAAGTCTTAAAGTCTTAAATCTTTTTTTATTTAAAAATTAATTATATTCCTTTTCTTCCTATATTTAAGCATGTTGATTCTGTTTTTTCTATTATTATTTTTAATAAAACTAAAAATTAATTGTTGTAGTTATCTTTTTCTATCTCTCTAACAACTTAAACTCAAATCTTTTTTTATTTAAAAAATTAATTAAATTCCTTTTCTTCCTTTATTTAAGCCTGAAAAATATATAATTATTTTGAAAAAAATTATGATTATTCATGTTAGAGAAAAATATATTAAAATTAAAAATCCAACAAACAGATTATTAAATCATTTATGAAACTTGAAAATTTCGAAAAACGATTTATGAAACATAAAAATCTTGAAGTTTTTGAAAAAATAATTTATAAAACTCAAACAAACAGTTTATGAACATGAAAAAAATCGAAAAAACGGTTTATAGAAGTTAAAAAAATTCATATAATACACTATAATTTAATAAAAATAATTAATGTTATTACATGAATATAAAAATAATTAATTACGATCACATGATATATTTACAAAAGTCTTAAAGTCTTAAATCTTTTTTTATTTAAAAAATTAATTATATTCCTTTTCTTCCTTTATTTAAGCATGCTGATTCTGCCTTTTCTATTATTATTTTTAATAAAACTGAAAATTAATTGTTGTAGTTATCTTTTCCTATCTCTCTAACAACTTAAACTCAAATCTTTTTTTATTTAAAAAATTAATTAAACTCCTTTTCTTCCTTTTCCCCTCTCTCTCACATGGATCATTTCCCCCAATCTCTCTGAACTCTAAACTTATCTCTAATCTCAAACTCCCCAGATTCACTCAGTTAATGCTTATCCCAAACTATGGTTCAGATTAAATCGTTCATCCTCTACCCATATATAAGTGGTTCAGATTAAATCGTTCATCCTTTACTTCGACATCTCAGGTTTTACTTCGACATCTCAGGTAATCCATGAACTGATTTTTATCTGTGTTTCGGTTTTGTTGTAGATTGGTAATCCATGAGAATAACTTAGGTTTTCATTCAACAATCGATTGTGTTGCTCATCATTCTTCGCTCCTGTATACACATGAGATCCTCTATCCGGTGATTCTGGTTCCCATTCACAGCTTCATCTATGTTGTTTTCAATAAAAAAAATTGGTTTCCAAGTTTCCGATCGATGTTTTGGTTTCCAACCGATTTGATACCACACGTTAGTTTTTTATTGCAATTGATTATTTTGTATATCACTCGATTTCTTGTATATCACTCGATTTCTTGTATAGCAATCGGTAACACAGTCTCATCTCTTTGCTATTTGTTCCAGGTTTTATAGTTGCAATCGAGTACCGCATTTTCATCTTTGCTATTTGCTATTTGTTTCAGTTGCAATCTGGTGATTTCCGATTTTCCGTTCCCATTCAGGTCTGTTTTTCCAATCAATTTTTTGGTTTCTATCTTCACTTCATTGCTTACTTTTGTTTTCTTTGAAATAGGTTTTATGTTTGCCTTTACATTTCAATCGAGTACCACAGTTTCATCTATGTGGTACCACATGAAGATTTACGGTCAGGGTTTTTGAAGGTGCATGTCATTCTCTCTCTCTCTCTCTCTCTCTCTTTTAATCATATTGTCATATCTCATATAAATTCGAGGTGCATGACATTTTCTTATTTGGTTGATTTTGAATTTTAAGGATTGTGGAGAAGGGATATGTGATCAACTCAAAGAATGTTTCAGGCGATTCTGATTTTTGAGTATCCAGCAGTATACTCCTTGGTATAAGTTCCCATTTTCTAAAGTTTTATTTGGATTCATTATTTTCTTAAGTTTCGTTTGTTCATATACTATAAATATTTTAACTTGCTCAAGTAAAAAGCTTCTTATTTGGCACATCACAAGGAGGGAGTTTGCTTACCCAACCCCCTTGAAGTGGTCATATTGGATCTTTGGGAACCATCACAAACATCCGCCTATAAGATGTCTCATATAGTCCATCATGTGTTTATGGATTAGGCAAAAACAGGACCTAGAGATTAGGTAAGATGATCTATCTCATCAACAAATTTATGGGTTTTGATCATTTCAGATTACTTGATTGATGATTGGATTAATTTTATAAAGACTTTTAAGAAAAATTCGTGGTTATAATTTGAAGATTCTTTGAGAGGGCTTCATTGAGTTCATTCATCAGAAGAAGTATAGTTTGTTCCGTTCTAACTTCTAATTTGCAGTTTAGTTTCTACATAATTACTTTTGAAAATGGGAAATTAGGTTTATATGATGTGTTTTTTTTACACTTTGAGCAAGTGATATTGTGAGTTTTATGGGTTTTCTTTTTCAATTTTGATGTTGATTTAATGAAAGGGAATAGAGGAGTATGCCATTACCAACAATGCATCTAGGAGAAATAACAACGGTATTCTAGGTTGCAGATACGTCTGATGAGTTTTTAAGGTAAGATCTTTAACATTGTATTTTGCTATTGTATTTCAAGTATTTTTTCTTTTTGTGATGGGCGTGCTTTAAATCCTTGAGCACCATTTTCTGCAGATACTTGAACACCATTTTTTGAAGTGTAGAACTCCATTTCCATATCCACTGTGTGGAAGAACCAGTGAAGTACTAGCCCCATAGCTTGAGGTACAAGGCTAAAGAAAGATTATGCATTGTGAGAGTAGATGCATTATGTAATTTCTCTAATACATGGTTTTTTCCGACATTTTTTTTAAACCTTTATGTAATGGTACGGTTAACAATATTGAACGTACTTGAATTTCTACAGGTATTCCACATATAAATTCATGGTAAAAACAATTTCTTCATGTTTTGCGGTTCGTGTTTAATTGTTCAACTTCAATCCTACTTTTGTTGAATCGATTGAGTTATACTTTTGTGGTGAAACCAGTGTTCTTGATACCAAAAGCTTGAATTCTCTTTTCTATTGTTATTAACTAACATTACATTTGAATTCTTAATCTATTGTTTAAATTTTGTTTTATGCACAAATTACAACAACAGAAAATAGGATGTCTTTAAGCAGATTAGTTTAATCTCTCTCTCACACACACACACACATATTGTAAAGAGTTGTTATTATTGTTATTTCTTTATGTTTCTATATGCTTCATTGTTGTTATTTCTCTTTCTGTTCATTTTATTCATGTTATTTCTCTTCCTGTGTAAGAAACATGGATTGTGAGCTTAGTTTAATGGATTTATTTAACGGCTTAGTGTATATATCTAATGGAAGTGGAATAGTGAATGGACTTCCAAACTCAAATAGTGGTGGGTTCGATAAGTAAGTTTCTTTTCTCTTAACACTTAATAGTTTATATATATATATATATATAAACTATATATATATATGGCTTGCTGGATACTGCATGTCTGCACAAGAAATTACAGGGGCCAAGGTTTGATGTAGCTATGTAGGAAATGCGGGAAATATAGCCCACAGTCAAATTAAAGGGCCATTTATCAAATGCTTACTCGATAACTTCTTACCAAGGATCTTACCCGGTAAGAGCTAAGGCAGGACTAAGAGTCCTACCATGGTTAACGCTTACCGGTGTCGCATATGATACCGTTTTGGTGGACTAAAATCTTACCCGGTTACCGGTAAGTGCTTACCCGAGTAAGCGTTTGGTAAACGGCCCTTAAGTCACAAAAGCTATATAATCCTTTATTTTTGTTGTGTAGGATATATTGGGTTTGTTTTGTTTATTATGAATGACTTCATATAAGTCTTGGTTGATTCAGGGAGTCGTTGCCAAAGAAATGGGCGATGAGGTTACGTGTGGTCTTACATCTAGCCGAAGCTCTTGAATATTGTACAAGTAAAGGCCACGCTCTTTATCACGATCTCAATGCTTACAGAATTTTGTTCAATTTGTTAAAAAAAATAAGTTCAATTTATTTCCCATATTTTAAATTTGGATGTCGATATTCATGCATTAGAATTCTTGCAGGAAGGTAATCCTATACTTTCGTGTTTTGGTCTAATGAAGAATAGTCGAGATGGGAAAACCTATGGCACGAATCTTGCATTTACTCCTCCTGAGTATTTGAGAACCGGTACATTCTTATTCTAATAATTTTTCGAAAGGAAGATGCATTTTGAGGGAGATGTGCATATGTATGCATGATGTACAAGATCAAAATTAGCAAAGCGCAAACAGAGGGAGCAGGAGTCATGACATGGAGCGTTGTGGAAATTTTAGAGGAGGAACCAAGGAAGTCTATAGCATTAAGGTTGAGGAAGTCTACTTATAGGTATTTTATGTCAAAAGTAAATTGAAAAGGTTTTTTATGTCATTAGTATGTTTGATAGGTTTTTTAAGTCAATAGTCTGTTAAGTACATCTGTGTTAGGCTTCCTCTAGCTGAGTTGGTCATATAATCGGTTTTGCTTAGTAATCAACATCCCATGAAGATTACTTGAATGACCTGTAACATTTTTAACATTTATTTTGTGGATATTTTACAATGATACCGTCGTGTTCTTTGTATGATTAGAGCTTTATTATTATTTTGTTTCAAGTAATCTATACAAATTGTCAAGAGTACATCAATTAGTGCATTTCATACATCAATTAGCGCATTTCATATAATGAAGCGTTATTCTTTATCCTTGATTTGATAATACCAAACACAAAGTTGTTGGAATCGACTATTATTTTCAACCCGCCACTTCGACCCCTATCACTTAACTTTCTATATAAATTAGATACGTAAATGTAAAAATTTTACTTCCCGCTGCATTGTGCGGGTACTCAGCTAGTATATATATATATATATATATATATATATATATATATGGAGGTTTAAACGAAAATGACATCAGAATAAAAAAACGCGAAAATAGATTTGAACCTAACACTTCATCCAATCTAATGGTTGGGATTAAATTGCCAAAATTAGGTTAACAAGGACATTAAAGTAATTTACATTTTAAAAGTTATCTAATTAATTTTTTGAATCTCTTAAATATTCCAATTTATGCTTAATTAGATTTATCTATTATTCAATGCATAGATTTTGCACGATTTTTCATGCTTTCCTATAAACTATTTTCAATATTTTTTTCTTGATCAACATTTGATAAAATTATTTTTCATATTTTTTTAAACATCACATGTAATACTACAAATAACTTTTTCATAATTTTTTTGAATCCACGTATCATATGTGATCTAGGCATGTGAATGGGGTAAGGATGGGACGGGGATCTCAATCCCCGTTCCCACATTTTCATCCCCGTCCTCATCTCCATCTCCATCTTCATTCTCGCCGGGAAATATGATCACATTCTTATCCTCATCCCAAATGGGAAAACGATGAATTCTTTTTTCATTTATGTAAGTTGTTTTAAAATAAATATGTGAGATACAATATATGTTTAAATTTCATATATTTTCAATAAACCTAAAATCGAAAGGATTAAATTTAATACAAAAAAAATTACAACATATCATATAATAATTAATAACTATTCAACCTATTATACCAAATTATAAAGATACCAAATTATATAAAATAGTCAATATAAAATCTCATATGGATACAAAAAAAACTAGGAAAAACAAAAGATATAAAAGAGCCGTTGGTGATTTGCGAGGTTTGTCAGTAATCCGTCGATGAATTGCAAAGGATCATCGACAATCACGTTGGGAATTTATTTAAGGGAAATTAATTAAAATACCCTAAGTCAAACCAAGTGTTACCAAAATGCCCTAAATCTCTCCCAGTTTGTCAAAATGCCCTTTTTTCCCACGATGGGAGCCCGCGATCGCGGGCTCAGGGACCATTTCTGACACTTTTTTAAACTTGCAGGGACCATTTTTGAAAAATTCAATCCCGCCGCGGTGGTTTTATTTTTGTGACTTTTCAATTGCAAGGGACCATTTTTGAAAAATTCCAGGGACCATTTTTGAAAATTTGAACCGCGTTTGACTCCGCGTTGACCCCGCGGTCGACCAAATTTTATTTTTAAATTAAAATGTTACACTTTCAACCCCTATACTTATTTACTAAATTACTTTATACTTTTTACTTTCATAATTTAATTTTACATTTAACACATATAATCGTTTATTAACTAAAATACGTTAAAAAAATACGTTTTAATTTTAACAAGTTACACCATTGTAATCGTCTCTTCGATACGTTCGGTTTATACGATTCGGGTTCCGCTACGGCGGTTTATGGTTACGGCCAGAGGTGGTTTTAGGGTTCCGCCACGGGCACCACCCACTGCCACCTCCGGCAGCGGGGCACGGCGGCGGCGGCGATGGCGTCGCGGTGGTTGTTTCGCCGGAAAAAGAAAAGAAAAGGAAACGAGACGAAGGAAACGACTTACCTCGCTGCAACACCGCACACCCGCACCTGCTCCCCTCTCTCTCGAAATCTCCGACGAACAATAGTGGTGGCGGTGGTTTTCCGGCGACAACAGCGGCGAACGGCAGCGATTCCGGCGACCTCTCTCTACCACCCTCTCTCGCGCTGCTCTCTCTCTCTCTACCTCTCTCTCGCGCGCTGTTCTCTCTCTCTCCGGCCAACACCAGCAGCGGCGCTGGTGTGGTGGTGGTGGGGGGGGGGGTTTCACGGCAGCAGCAAACAACACAAGAAGAGGAAGATGTTAGGGTTGGAGTGTGGTTTACGAGAGAAGAAAACGAGAAGGAGAAATAGGGGTTTCGGTCCCCCTTTTGCATGGGCCGAACCCATACTCACTTTTGTCTAAGTCCATGAATGGCCCCTCAACAATCCAACATCTTACCTTAACCCAACTAATTTAAGAATTAACAATGAAGGCTAACGGTGCTACTCTCGCTAAACGTAAATATTACAAAATACAAGCAGTTATAAAAACTGAGCAGAAGAAAAATAATTTAACGAACCATACCAGGACATGGGCTTTACAACTCTCCCCCGCTTGAATTAGACTTCGTCCTCGAAGTCTACGCCTGCAAACAGCTCCGGGTAGTTCTCCCGCATATCATTCTCGGGTTCCCAAGTCCACTCGGACCCCTTTCGGTGTTGCCACTGGGCTTTCACTAACTGGAATCTAAATTTCTCACACCGTCTTAAAAATTTCTCGAATACATTTCTTACCAACAAAACTCCTTCAAGAACACTGAAATTATGATCAGAAGAACACTCCAACAACTGGAATCATTCCTAGTCAAACGACTTTGGTTGTCTCCCAACCTTAGATATTCTATACATCCCGATTCAATTTCAAGCTCTAACCCTCCTAAAGTTGCTCACCAATATACCTTACAGGATACTCGGATCCGATTATTCCTACCATTAACCATCGATTATCTCCTACGAGTTCTAATAGACTCCCAAAACTTAGTTAACATGAATCATCAAACCCATAAACTTATAATCACCCACGAAGGCCATTCCACCATAACCATTCATCACAAGTAGCATCACAGGGTTACTACTACCATCAACATAATTTCCTTAAAATCGGCTACAATTCTCCAATTACACTAAGGTGTTTGGCCTTAAGCCCAAAATTCGACGCCCTAATATACTACTCACTTCAAAAAGGTTACTGCGCATTTATTCTCTTAATTACAAAGGGCATCATTCCCTTAACTGACACTATTCGGTCTACACTAACAACACGTGTGGAATACCTAATCTTCCACCGTCTACTTATCTTCCTCGCCCGCCATAGGGAACCTAGTTACACTGTAACAAGATACGCCTTAACGCCTGCCTCCCAGGTACGTCTCAAGGCCCGGCACATCGGAACTACCTCTCCGGTAAGTGCCCAAGACTATATCCTCCTAGTGCCTACTGGAAAGTCAAGGTCATAACACATGAATACCGGGGTCTCACCCCGAGATACCCAACCGACCATTACCAACGACTACTAAATTATAACCTTCGACACTACCCCAACGATCATCCCATCAAAGCAAACAAGTACACACCTGTACTAGTAGGTTTACTATAGTCGTTCCTCCTTGTGATGGCTATTCTGGGTAGATATTACAACGAGTTATTAGCACATAATAATTCACACTAACAACGCTCACGCTCAACTCCTTGGATTCCTCGTGACTTTCCCCGACTCGAGCATTGATCCTGTGTTTCCGATAGTAGGAGCTCTACTACTACCTTCCACACCTATCATCACTCGTTCCGAGTTCCATCCGACGGGTCCAAGTAGTTTCTCGCCGATAAGTACACACATATGCCCGCACCGGCATATGTACACACTCTTCCTAGCTCCCTAGAAATTCCACCCAACCCCACTACCCTTGCTATGACGAAATCCCCACTAGTCATGACGAGTCGCCTCGCGAATGCACAGTCGCACACAGTGTAAAACCAGATAGTCATTCGAATATAAGATTCTATCCTACAACGGTTGGACTCAAACAAGAGCTGCGCAATAGAACTAAATCCGACATTCTAAGGCTATTTGGTTCCTACCGCATACAACCTATAGTGCATTCACTTAACAACTTATCAGGGCTAGCATGAACTCCTATTAGCAAACAACAAACATGCAGTACAGTGTAATAAGCACCAAGCAATCCAGCACACATACTCCTATGTTCTAGAAAGCAATCTAGCATACATACTCATATATAAACACTCTTCCCAGCTCACTAGGAATTTCATCTCATCCCACTACCCTTGCTACCACAGAATCCCTATTAGCCATAACGAGTTGCCTCACGAATACCCAGTCGCATGCAGCGTGAATCAAATAGACATTCGAATACAAAATTCTATCCTAGAACGGTTGGACTCAAACAAGAGCTGCGCAATAGAACTAAATCAAATATTCTAAGGCTATATGATTCTTACTGCATACAACCTATAGGGCCTCCATTTAACAACCTACTATGACTAGCATTGATTCCTACTAGCAAGCAATCATCATACAACATAGTGTCAACAACAGGCAATCTAGCATGCATACCCTATGCCTAGAAAGCAATACAACACTAAGCAATGTACCTTTCCCCCTTGGCTCCGGCTGACTGTACACACTGCGCCCTCGATCACCGTTCCTCAAACGGATTTTTCCTTCTTTTTATTTCCCAAAAACTTTAAAGAAAATTTTATAGCCGCAAACTTGAGATCAAACAAACCGAAATGCGTTTGATTCACTCAAGCCGTGCTCTGATACCAAGTTGTAACATCCCAAAAATTACAAGAAAATTTAAATTGTTAAAAATGACATTTCATTAATTAAACTCGTTAAATAACCCAAAACGTTTCGTTTGCAACCCAAGAATAATTATTCTCTAAAAACAGTAAACAGCGGAATAAATAGTTTAAAAATGATAATTATAAAACGATATAATAATCAGCTCTTCACGCGCGCCAATATGTACACGTCACGCCTTGGAGCCACTCGTACCTGAAACAATGATTTATTGGGAAAGGGTAAGCACGAAGCTTAGTGAATTCAACCACCATCGATAACACCGTTATTCCACACTACCCCTATAACAGATAGTTGCACATAAACAAGCATACAAGTCTACGAACAAATCATAAACATGCATACCTACCCCTACGCCACCCGCGTATAACATCTTGGGCCCCACCGAGATTCTACGCCACCCGCGTATACAATCTTCGGCCCCGCCGAGTTCCTACGCCATCCGCGTATACAAACACCGGCCCCCGAGTCCCTACGCCACCCGCGTATACAAACATCGGCCCCCGAGTCCCTACGCCACCCGCGTATACAAACACCGGCCCCCGAGTCCCTACGCCACCCGCGTATACATGACAACGCCACCCGCGTATACATGTCAACAAAGGTCTAACTAGCCACCCCACTATCTAGCCCCGCATCACAAATAATTAAGGCTACCACACACGAGCTACAGTAATGTAAAATGACTGATATTAAATATAGTGAGAGAACTCACCTCGTAAGCGCGTCTAGCTCACAATTAATAATTCAAGCTCCACAAATCCAAGATCACTTCCCGACACCTAGACGAACGTTAAAAAGTATTAACACGAGACCCGGACCCTAAAATACGACGCACGCTTAAACCGTCCCTTAAACGACTTTTCGGTCTAACCAAACAGGTCTGTTCGGGACCTGATCCGACCTCTTTAAACCCAGAAAATCCTCGATTAAATTTCATAACCAGAAAGTGCTCAGAGTTAGGGTTCCAAAGACATATTATACACCTCCTAACTATTTTTCTACAATTAAATACGGATTTTATAAGAATGGTTCGCAGAACAGTGAAAAAAACAGCAGCTATCGGTATAAAACGACGATTTGGCCTATGCTACGTTCCGAACTGGATTTCGCACGAAACACAGAAAAGTTACTAGACTCGGAAAGGGAACTTTTGGAACCGGTTTCACCCCAATCCGAGTTACGAGTAAAGTGTTACGGCTAACGCAAAACAGTGGCAGAAAAGGACGTTTTCACATAAAATGATAACTTTATAAAACGGTTTACGCGTTCGGTTTATACGATTCGGGTTCCGCTACGGCGGTTTAAGGTTACGGCCAGAGGTGGTTTTAGGGTTCCGCCACGGGCACCACCCACTGCCACCTCCGGCAGCGGGGCACGGCGGCGGCGGCGATGGCGT
The DNA here is from genome assembly GCA_033807775.1 of Saussurea involucrata. NCBI lineage: Eukaryota > Viridiplantae > Streptophyta > Magnoliopsida > Asterales > Asteraceae > Saussurea > Saussurea involucrata. The sequence goes on from CM066323.1 coordinate 36,746,265, forward strand.
CGTGGTGGTTGTTTTGCCGGAAAAAGAAAAGAAAAGGAAACGAGACGAAGGAAACGACTTACCTCGCTGCAACACCGCACACCCGCACCTGCTCCCCTCTCTCTCGAAATCTCCGACGAACAATAGTGGTGGCGTGGGTTTTCCGGCGACAACAGCGGCGAACGGCAGCGATTCCGGCGACCTCTCTCTACCACCCTCTCTCTCTCTACCTCTCTCTCTCTCGCGCTGCTCTCTCTCTCTCTACCTCTCTCTCTCGCGTTGTTCTCTCTCTCTCTCCGGCCAACACCAGCAGCGGCGCTGGTGTGGTGGGGGGGGGGGGGGGGGGGGTTCACGGCAGCAGCAAACAACACAAGAAGAGGAAGATGTTAGGGTTGGAGTGTGGTTTACGAGAGAAGAAAACGAGAAGGAGAAATAGGGGTTTCGGTCCCCCTTTTGCATGGGCCGAACCCATACTCACTTTTGTCTAAGTCCATGAATGGCCCCTCAACAATCCAACATCTTACCTTAACCCAACTAATTTAAGAATTAACAATGAAGGCTAACGGTGCTACTCTCGCTAAACGTAAATATTACAAAATACAAGCAGTTATAAAAACTGAGCAGAAGAAAAATAATTTAACGAACCATACCAGGACATGGGCTTTACACCCATCCAGTTAAGTCCCGTCCAGTTCCGTCCCGTCCCATCTAGTATGCGTACCAAACGCTACCTAAGAGTATCATAAATTAAATAATTAACTATAAGCGTATGAATTTTAAATATAAAAAATATTTTTTATGTAGTGTATATGATATATTAAAATATATAAATTCAAAAAAAATTCAAGATTGAGCTCATTTCGAACGTATCGAAGAGACAATTATAATGGTGTAACTTGTTAAAATTAAAACGTATTTTTTAACGTATTTTTGTTGATAAACGATTATATGTGTTAAATGTAAAATTTAAATTATGAAAGTAAAAGGTATAAAGTAAAATAAGTAAATAAGTATAGGGGTTGAAAGTGTAAATTTCAATTCGAAATTGTGATTTTGATTTGATATTTACACTTTCAACCCCTATACTTATTTACTAATTTTACTTTATACCTTTTACTTTCATAATTTAATTTTACATTTAACACATATAATCGTTTATTAACTAAAATACGTTAAAAAATACGTTTTAATTTTAACAAGTTACACCATTATAATTGTCTTTTCGATACGTTCGAAACGAGTCCAATCTTGAATTTTTTTGATTTATATATTTTAATATATATCATATATAGTACATCAAATTATTTTTAATATTTACAATTTATACCTTTATAGTTAATTATTTAATTTATGGTACTCTTATAGTTAATGCGATAGGAGTGTAAAACAAAATTGAGAATACGTTAAAAAAATGAATTTTCGCATGTAAAAAATATTTTTATGTAGTGTATATGATATATATTAAAATATATAAATCCAAAAAAATTCAAGATTGGACTCATTTCGAACGTATCGAAGAGACGATTATAATAATGTAACTTGTTAAAATTAAAACGTATTTTTTTAACGTGTTTTTAGTTAATAAATGATTATATATGTTAAATGTAAAATTAAATTTATGAAAGTAAATTTAGTAAATAAGTATAGGGGGTGAAAGTATAAAATTTCAATTTAAAATCACAAAATCGTATGAAATTGGTCCACCGCGGGCTCCTCTCCCCGTGATCGCGGGTAATTAAATTACCAAAATGCCACTGCCCGCGATCGCGGGCTCCCATCGCGGGAAAAAAGGGCATTTTGGCAAACTGGGAGAGATTTAAAGCATTTTGGTAACACTTGGTCAAAATGCATTTTGGGAAAAAAAGGCATTTTGGCAAACTGGGAGAGATTTATAACCGTCGGAAATATATAATTTCACCGATGAGTTTAAAATTATTTTTATTTTATTTTATTTAATTAAATTAAATTTCACGTGACTGTTAGAGATCCGTCACAAATCACGAACGGTTACATGAAATTTTATTTAAAAAAATTAAAAAATAAAATAATTTTAAGACCGTGAGTGTTCCGTCGGAAATGTTAAAATTCCCCGAAGGATTACCGATATATATTTTGTTTGTTGGAAAAGCTTCACACATTCAAATGGTCGTCGGTGATCTGCTGGAATTACCGATGGCTATAATCCATCGATAATTTTGTCGGCGAAAGTCAGCTTTGTGTTGGTGAAATATGTATATAAACTTATTGCCAAATTTATGTAATACTTTTAATCTACTTTCTTCATGGTGCATTAATTTAATAAGTCCAGAATTATTGGCTTCTAGGTTTTAATTAACATTAATTAATGACACGTTTTCACCATTTTTTCAATTTTGTTAATATGCGTCTTTTGCCTTTTGCCTTAATTAGTTTACTTTCAAGTTTCTAACAATTTAGTTTGAAATTATTATTTTTACTTATTATACTATTTCGAATATAAGAGTATGTTTGTTAGCAGTTTATTGAACTTATTCAGTCAGCTATAAATAATTGTTTGGTAGTGACTTTATGATATAAAAAATGACTTATTCAATAAGCTTTTAGAGAGAAACTTTATACATAAAACCTAGTTTTTTTTCCTGCACCTGCTCATCACAGTTGAAAAACGTGCTCCTTAATTCTTATTTATAATGAAAAAATAATCCCAAATAAAAACTTTCTCACTCTATACCAACAATTAATTTACACAAATATATTTATTCATACAGGAATTAATGAAAAATTAAGCAAATAACCCGTAAGTGTTATAGTATGTACGTTTGTTCACCATCAAATCTTTTTTCTAAGTAGGGATCAACACAAACCATTGAAATTCTTATTCTATACATTGGGAAAATCCATTTTGTTTTTAAAATACTACAAAAAGCGAAAAAAAAACTAGTGAATTGAGGGAAATTCGTTAGTTGTTTGTTAAAGCTTCATTTATTCAACGATCAAGTTAGATGAAAATATACGGCTTGATATATTCTACTGAGAAGTATGATTTAAACATGATATATACAAACAATTAATCTGTTAGTCCCATTAAACAAGGCAACGATTCATATATTGTAGAGATTGGTAACAAGAAGATAGATAAGGATAAATGGTGTATTATTGATGAAGAACACCTAGCGAGAGAATGGATCTCTCTCTAGTTTACACACACTACACCATATGGAGGCTACATTGCAATGACACTTACTTAACCCTAATTACACACACTTATCAATATATACCCCCTTGTTACATAGTTAAGCCCAAACCCTTATAACAAAATCCAAGCTCATATTACAATTAATACCCCTTTACAAAACTATCTTATAACTAGGACATTTTGTGTCCTAACATAATCTATATTAAAAAGAAGAGATGCCGCTTTCTTTAAGAACCCATGCACACTTTAATTTATTTTAAATCAAATGTGGAACTTGTTGGGTAAAATGTACTAATTAAAGATGTTAGTCATGAGGAAGGATGGTTTTTAAAGAAAATGATACAATTGTTGTTGCATTAAAATATATCTTATAAGCATGAAAAGGCAGTTAAAGTTGAATTTTAAGTCGTATCACTTTTTAAGCTATATGTACAACTCTCACAGAAACCCCCCCTCTCCCACGTTCCTCTTAAAATCAAACAATTTTCAATTTATAAGTTACACTTTATATCCTTAGAATTAGTTATCCAATTTACTTTTTAACCCCTTAGTTTTCATTTTTTATTTTACACCCTTATCATATTAACATAAATAATCGTATATGAACAAGAATGCATTAAAAAAATACATTTCTTCTTTTACAAATTACACAATTGTAATCATCTCGTCAATACCTTCGAAATAAGTCTAATATTGAATATTTTTGGATTTAATTATATTATTAAATATCATGAACATGTACAAATTAATTTGTTTTATATCTCTTACATTATTCATTTTCATTTTACACTATTATAATATTAAGTTACACTTTATACCCTTAGAATTAGTTATCCAATTTACTTTTAATCCTTTATTTTTTCATTTTTGATTTTACACATTTATTAACATAAATAATTGTATATGAACAAGAATGCATTAAAAAATACATATATTTTTTTACAAATTATACCATTGTAATTGTCTCGTCAATACCTTCAAAATGAGCCCAATATTGAATATTTTTGAATTTAATCATATTATTAAATATCATGAACATGTATGAATTACTTTGTTTATATCCCTTACATTATTAATTTTCATTTACACCATTATAATATTAAAAATACATAATCATCGTTTAACTAAAACATATTAATAAATTCATTTTTTTACAAATTATAATATTGCAATATTCTCGTCAATAATTTCAAAATAAATTTATTATTGAATTTTTTTTAACTTAATAATGTTGTGAAATACGTATCAAGATTTTTCAAAAATGACGCACTGAGATTTTTTTTAAATTCGTACATTTTACGTTATTATCTATATTTATCTATTATACTCTTTTAAAAATAATTCCATTTACGTTCATTCTTGAATTTTTAAGAAATACAAATCTCAATACATCATGTACAAGTTTAAAAGTTTTAAAACCTCCAACGTTCAACATGATAATTAAAAATAAAATTATTTTTTATTTTTAAATTACATTTTATACTATTATACTTAGTTATTTAATTTACTTTATATATCTTCTTCTTTCATTTTTCATTTTACATCCTTATCATATCAACATACATAAACTAAAATACATAACCACAAGGCTTGTGGCGTACTGGTTAAGGCTTGTAGGGGATGTGGCTAGTAACCCATCTATCCCAAGTTCGAATTCAGGCGCTTCCAACTTGTGGCCACTAAGGATAAACTCAGGGCTGCACGCTTTAGCAGCTGGGGCAATTGCCTCAACTTGCCGGGATTAGTCGGGGCAATGTCCTCGGATACCCTTTAAAAAAACTAAAATACATATATGTTTTTCTTTTTTTTTATAAATTATATCATTATAACAATTCATCAAAACCTTCAAAATGAGCACAAATGTTATGGGTTTGAAGACCCCACTATCGAACGAATATTTTTCAAATTTTTTGACCAATTTAATTTTATACATCCGATATGCGATTTAAAGCGAATAAATATGAACATGAAATAAAATTATTTTTTTCGAATTCTTGGCTTTAGATTCAAAATATAATTCGCGCCGCATCGCGCGCGGGTACGTATCTAGTATATATATATATATATATATATAATAAAGATAGTGTAGTTAGTAGGCGGTTTGATTGAGGATGGCGAGTTAGAGAGAAATTAATTTAATGTTTGGTGTGTCATGTCGTCAAACAAAATGAGGTGTCTACGTGATTCAAGACATCACCCATTATTTATCTACCTCCCCCAACTACTCTCTCTCTCTCTCTCTCCTCTCTCTCTTCTCTCCTCTATATAGCTCAAGTGTGGGCTTTAGGGTTTTACATCTTCCTCCTCCTCCATCCATCATATCTCTCTATCTTTCTTTCTTTCTCTCTCTCTCTCTCTCTCTCTATATATATATATATATATATAGCACTAACAAGATGGTGGTAGGAGATGATGGGAAACATAAGAGAAAAGCAGTGGTTTGTGGGGGATGTTGGCTGGCTCGATGCATTCACTAATTACAGGAGAAAATTGATTTCTCTCACTAAAATTTCTTCAGAAAAGGTGACGGCATCGGACCAGGCTTCATTCCTCTCAAACCGCTTTGCTAATTCATCCATCCTCATGTTTTTATTATAATATATATGTTCTCTATGTATATTATGCTGCTTATTTTATGTTCTTGATTTGTTAATGGCTTCGTTTTTGTTATCAAGATTTTCTTTCTTGCTGTATAAAAATTAATTACCTAGCTTAGGTCTATGAAAATATATAATACTGGGTGTTCCATGAAATTAACCCAGAAAAATTCTTAAGGTGATGCACAATCATTTCCTAATCACCAAGGCTAATGTGTCAGCAGTTCTTGGCCAACCAAATTAACCAATCAAGGTAGGGTTTTCAAGATTCAAACCCTAGCTAAATCCATGATTCTTTTTGAGCATCCTAAAATGGTGTATTAGAAGTTGGTATTTTTTGAAAAAAAATTACATTAATTAAGTCCAACATATACCAATCTATATTAAAAATTTTGTTAGTAACTATATTATTAAATATTCAATACATGTAATAAAACAATATCTCTCTCCTAAATCTTTATTTTCAATATCTCTTATCTATATAAAATAACTAAAATATTATTTCTCTATTATATGGAGTTTTAGAGATTTATCCAAATTTAGAGATTTTCAATTACCTCTTTTCTTATCTTATTTTAACATAGTTATTGACAAGGTTCTAAATGACGTGAGGCGTGGCGTGGCGGCGAGGCCAAGCCTCAAGCCTTAGGAGCCACGGCGAAGCCATGCATGGCGTTTTCAAGGCGTGACTTATGGCGTCAAATTTATAATTCGTATATAATATTATGTATAAAAATATATGTTTTGTAGTGTTACTCAATGAGTCAATAGTAATAAGCAAGTTAAATTGTGTTATATACTAAAAAGCTTGCAAATAAGACATTAAAAACGTAAATAAAAAATAAATATCGCATTACGAAAACTGCTCATTAGGTCATGGCGTGCCATGGGCTTAACGTGGCGTGAGACACAAGGCTTAGTGCCATGGCGCGCCATGGCGACTGTGTGACGAGTTTTTTAGAACAATGGTTATTGGAGCAGAAAGGAAATTGTTAAATCTAAAAAATATCTAGTTTAACATGGTTGTTGAGGATACTCTTATGATATTTGAAAAAATCTATCATAGTGTTATGCATCTTGATACTTAAGATTTAAATATATTTGGAATATATGCTTAGGTTACCCTGCAGATGGACTCTAATTAGTCTCACAAATTAACCCTATTAATTCAGCAGCCTTAATTTAATTATCAATGTTCTTTGATCGATTTCAATCATGCGAGCCTCATCCTCACATGAACAAACTTCATCTTTCTCACCATCGTTTAACAATGAGTCTAATAAACTTAATTAACTATATAGTACCAACTTAATTACAAACATGTAGAGCCACCAAGCTAGATGCCAAATCATTTGGACATGATTTGTAAATCAAGATTCTTTCTTCACCACAAAACTCTCTCTCTCTCTCTCTCTCTCTCTCTCTATATATATATATATATATATATATATATATATATATATATATGTATAGAGAGAGAGAGGGGGGGTTCAGGGGAAAAAACATTATAAAATAGAAAACTGGATAACACTTTGGTGACCCTTCATCTAGACGATATGCATTATGTTGTTTTTTGGTTTTTATGCACAAGTGCATATGCACGTGTGCATGTTACAAATTATTTGTACGCACAATTGCATAAGATTTTTCCATGAACCTGACTATATATATATATATATACATATATATATGATGAATTTAATTAAAATGATTTTTAATTCGTAGCTCATTTTGCTCTGCACAGCCTTGTAGAATCTCAATCCAATACAAAATGCCTTACCAACATACTCAAGATATTCAACATATTTCAAAATCAACGGTGATTAACATAATCAAGATATTCAACATACTTTAAAATCAACGATGATTAACATAATCAAGATATTCAACTTTTCTACCTTGGTGAGAGAACCAAGCGTTAGATGACATCTAACAAACTTATAAAATATACAGGAAAAATTCTTAAGAAACACCAATTTGATGGATAATTTATTTGTACAGTACCATAACAATGAGAAAACCAAACATTAAATATATTCAAAATCAACAATGATTAACATACTCAAGATATTCAATACATTCAAAATCAACATTGATTAACATATCCAACGAAAAACTCACCATATTAAACATATTTGAAATCAACAGTGATTAACATACTTAATATAGACTATTATTTTTATTATTTTGGTTTTTTAAAGAAAGTTGGTGTGCATTCTTTACTTGAGGAAGCATATCGAAAGCTGAATTCTGGTTGGTGCTTATGAATTTATGTGTGTGTTAAAGCTTAAACACGCCAACATGATGTTGGTGGTCGTGGTGGTGGTATCATGGACTCTTGTTTCTTACATATAGTCGTTTATTATTCTGAACATTTATAACCTGAGGATGGTCAAGATCAACCCTCCCCCACCTGCAAGACTAGGTACTCTTGCTGGATTTCTCGATTCATTGAAGTGATATATATAGCATAAGTTAATCATTTAACCAATCAACAAACAAACGGTGTTTTAACTACTCAACTTTGATGGCATCAAGGAAAGATTTTTTTTTTGACATTTTTCATCAATTTTGACTTTTGACGCACCTTTGACCGCTCTCATGTTTTAAAGGAGCTTGTATTTCCCAACAAAATTATTTGAAAGCATATGTCTTATGTTTCATCATAAAAACCCATTAAGATTTAGCAATCAAAATAATGACAATTATCAATCATGTTTCAAAAGGGTTTCAGATATAAACAGAATGACAACTCAAAGGCAAATTGACAATCAACAATCAACAATCAACAGTGATTAAAACTATAATTTTAAAAAGCATGAAGATCATCAATCAACAGTGATTAAAAACGTTTTTTGATTATTGCCTCAAAAAATAAACCTAAAACAGAGTTTTGATTTCTCACCAGCTTGAAGCACATCATTGTTGTGTTTTACTTGGTTCCTTCTTCCACCTATCGATTTTTCATCAGCGTTAACGTCAAGAGGTGTCTCATCCGTATTTTTGAATCTTCAATTTGGTTTATTAGCAAATCTAGGGCTTTTTCAAATACGTTACACAACATCAATCACGATTGTTCTTAGTAAATTAGGGTTTTCAAGAATCAAAAGAATGAAGAAACAGAAATGTGACATACCTTGACGAGTCATTGAAAGAAATCAATTTCGTGAGGATTGTATTATCAATCAAAGAATATATACAAATTACAAGCTAGGAGTTAGGCAGAATTATGCTAACTGATTCCCTGAACGTAAGGGATAAATATTGACTAACCTAAAAGGCTAACTAACAGCTAGTACTATGGTAAGTATACATTGACTAAGATATATACAATAAATATGATAAATATAGAATATATGCTAAATATATTCTAACACATCCCCTCAGTCGAAGCGGGAGGTTCTCGTATGCTTAGACTGTCCCGGAAATCATTAAATAAAATGTGCGAAAGCCCTTTTGTAAAAATATCAGCAATTTGGTAACGGGACGGCACATGAAGCACACGTACTTCGCCACGAGCCACTTTCTCACGAACGAAGTGAATATCCATCTCAATGTGTTTAGTGCGTTGATGTTGAACTGGATTGCCGGATAAGTATATCGCACTCACATTGTCACAGTAAACTAGAGTAGCCTTTGGAATGGGACAATGCAACTCTAGAAGCAGGTTTCTGATCCAACAGGAATCAGAAACGACATTGGCAACACCCCTGTATTCTGCCTCTACACTACTGCGAGAGAGAGTAGGTTGTCACTTGGAAGACCAAGAGACCAGATTATCCCCAAGAAAAACACAATATCTAGAAGTTGAACGACGGGTGTTAGGACACCCACCCCAATCAGCATCTGTATAAGAGATAAGTCGGTCAACGGAGGAGTTGTACAAATTAATGCAAACCATGGGATAAAGTACCCTGAAGGTAGCGTAAGATACGCTTGAGAGCACTCATATGCTCATTAGTCGGAGCATGCATATGAAGACAAATTTGCTGCATGGCATAAGATATATCAGACCGGGTGAAAGTAAGATATTGAAGAGCACCTGCAAGACTACGGTACTTAGTCGGATCATCAAAAGGAGCATCTTTGGTGGCACTAAGCTTGGACTTAGTGTCAACAGGAGTGGGACATGAACTGCAGTTAGACATGCCGACACGTTCAATAATTTTTGCAGCATATTGTTTCTGAGATAAAAATAGACCATGGGCATGACGTGTAACGGCAATACCCAAAAAATAACTCAAAGGACCTAGGTCCTTCATAGCAAACTCCGAACCCAAGAGAGCCATAAAATACTTACGAAGACGATCAGATGAGGCCGTAAGTATAATGTCATCCACATATAACAGAATATAAGCAATATCAGAACCATTTCTGTAAATGAACAAAGAGCGATCCGACTTACTGTGAGAGAACCCAATGGTGGCAACAAAATCAGCAAATTGTTGGTACCAAGCACGAGGATCCTGCTTTAATCCATATAAAGATTTCTTCAAGAGGCAAACATGATTCGGATAATCTTTGTTATGAAAACCCATGGGTTGATGCATATATACTGTTTCATTGAGATGACCATGTAAGAAAGCATTCTTGACATCCATTTGATGAATGGGCCAAGATTTAGAAAGAGCGATGCTGAGAACCGCTCTAATGGTGGCCGGTTTAACCACGAGGCTAAACGTCTCATCACAATCAACACCCTGCTGTTGGGTTTTCCCATCACCTACAAGACGAGCTTTATAACGCTCAAAGGAACCGTCAGATTTATGTTTATGACGAAAAATCCACATAGACCGAATAACATTCACATTAGGCGGCCTTGGCACTAATTCCCAAGTCTTATTGTCAATTAAAGCATTAAATTCATCCAACATTGCACTTTTCCAATTTTGATCACGGAGCGCACTAACAAGATTTTTTGGGATAGGAGAAATATCTGTAGTGTGGGTGATGTGAAGATTGGAGGAGTATTTTGGATTTGGTTTAAAAATACCATTGACAGATCGGGTAGTCATGCGGTGTAACATGAGGTTAGTGGGTCTAGGTGGAGTATTAGTGACGGTTAAATGTGGCGTGGAATCAGTTTGATGACTGGAAGAGGTAGAAAATGGGGCAGCATGTTGGACTGGGCTGGTTGAGGCAGGAGAGTCCAAGGGAGCAGGAGAGTTGGGTATGGGCTGCTGGCCCAGACGAGAAATAGGAGGGGAGGTAGACCGAGAGTGGTCAGTTGGGGTAGAAAACCGGACTGGGCCCGTGTGAGACTGCGGCCCAGTTGAGGCTAGAGAGGGCGAAATGGGTTGTGGCGTTGGATTATGCTGTGGAACTTGTGGAGTTTGATTTTGAGGAATTAAATTCATTATTGAAGGAACAGAATTTTCACTCAAACAATCATAATCTGCTGGAGTAGTTTTATGAAGTTTAGAAAAGGGAAATTCATTTTCAACAAAACGCACATGACGACAAATTATGATTTTACCACTAGACATGTCATAGCATTTAGAGCCACGATGGTTGGGAGCCGGACCAAGATACGCACAAGGGGTCGACCTTTCTTGCAATTTATGAATAGTAGTAGAGGGGAATAAGGGGAAACATAAACATCCAAACACACGCAAATCCGAATACGAAGGATTACTTTGGTAAAGGATTTGGGCTGGTGAAAAGTAATCTAATACTTTAGAAGGTAGGATATTTAGTAGATAGGTAGCCATGGGGAGAGCATGATGCCAAAAAGAGAGTGGCATAGATGCATGGGAGAGAATAGTTCGGATGATATTATTTATGGATTTTATGTGTCTTTCGGCCTTTCCGTTTTGAGGGAAAGTATGAGGACAAGAAAGACGAAAAAGCATGCCATGTTGATCAAAAACTGCTCAAGGGTGCCATTAATATATTCCGTTCCATTGTCACACTGAAATGTTTTTATATTACGTTCAAATTGTGTTTTGACGAAAGCATGGAAAGATAAGAACAATTGTTTGACCTGTGATTTTTTCGCAATTGGAAATGTCCACAAAAATTTGCTATAGTCATCAAGAAAAAGAACATAATAACGGTGTCCGAAATAACCGGCAACATGAGAAGTCCAAAGATCACTATGAATAATATCAAACGGTAGGAAAGTGTAAGACAAAGAATCGTAAAAAGGAAATTTAGCATGTTTCCCAAGAGGACAAGTAGAGCAAAAACTTTTACAAGCCTTATTACAATCAATAAACTTATTACTACGAAGAGAACTAATAATAGCATCGCCAGGATGACCTAAACGATTGTTCCAAAGATCATGAGATAGAGTAGTAAAAGATGAATGGTTGTTTGATGAAGTGTCTTGAGAATTTGAGAAGAGTGGATATAAGTCCCCAACACTATCACATCTCATTAGTCTGTTCCCCGTCTGTAAGTCATTAACAGAAAAACCAAATGGGTCAAAAAAAATAGAAACCATATTGTCTGTTGTAAATTTACGAACCGAAATCAGATTTTTAATGAGTTTGGGAGCATGTAACACAATGTTAAGGGTAAACGGTGGATGAGGAGGAGGTAAATTAGTGCTACCGTGACCAATAACTGGAATTAAATGTCCACTACCAACAACAATGTTATGATGCTTATTGCTTGAATTGAAATAAGAAGAGAGAATACATGCATCCGCTGTCATGTGAGGTGTCGCATCGGTATCCATGTAGTAGTTCCCATCGGGTTGAGAGAACGATAAAGCATGCATAGTGGCCTCAATGTCAGTCGGCATGTAACTGGCAGTAGAGGGAGCAGAAGGTGGAACCATGGCGTTGAATGCTTGTGGTCTGGGCCCAAGAACACCAGGCCCAACAGATGGCCTTTGGGCCGAATAAGTTGGCCTTGGCTGCCAAGAGGAGGCTGGAAATGGGCTGCCACTGTGGCCACTGAGGTGGGGCCTGCTGACGTGGCTGCTGCCACTGCCACTATGCTTGCTGATTGGACGGCTGACTGGACTGGCTGCTGGACCCACTATATTGACCAGACACTTTTCCTTTCCCTTTATTTGTATTGTTGTTTCGCCCTTTATTATTGTTGTTGTTGCGTCTAGGAGAAGAAGAATCGGTGCTTGTTGCTGCAACCATGGCGGCACTATTGCGGGTCCCGGAGCCACCGGACTCACGAGCAGTACGAGCGTTAATAGTACGCTCCGCCATCTTCAATCTTGAGCGACAACTCTCAAAAGACGATAACGGCTCTTGGTTTTGGATAAAATCCACGGTACCACTAAAAGCTTCCGGCAGGGAGCCGGTGAGCCGTAATACCAGCCTGCTATTCGACACCGGGGCATCGACATCAGTGAGTCTATCCGCAAGGGATTGAAGGTAATTCCAGTAGGCGTTAATGGACCTGTATGCCTCAAACGCTGCATTTGTGAAGTCTTCTTCAAGATGGGTAGCTCAAGAAGCTTTATTATCTTGGAATAAAGCTTCCAAGCGTTTCCATGCCGCCTCGGCTGTGTCATCGCGTTTGAGGATGGCATAGAGAAGATCTTTAGAGATGGTGTCGTATATCCATTGAAGAACGACGACATTAAGGTGTTTCCACAACGCGAGATCTGCGGATTTCGCTTTCTCGTAGGCAGCCTTGGCTGTCTCCTCCGTTGGTGGAACTAAGTGATCGTAGAGATCGTGAACCCTAGCAAGATTAGTGAATAGGGCAGCCCACGAATGATACATACTCTGCTCATTGTCCAATTCGACATGAACTAAGGACTTCACATTGGTTATGGTGAGGACAGGATGAAATTTCTGGGATTTGGCCATGAAGATGAAGAAGAAGAGATGAGAATGTGGGAGAAGAAGAACGGCTAGGGTTCGATAAAGAATGTGATCGAAACCGTATCTGATACCATGAAGGAAATCAATTTCGTGAGGATTGTATTATCAATCAAAGAATATATACAAATTACAAGCTAGGAGTTAGGCAGAAAATATGCTAACTGATTCCCTGAACGTAAGGGATAAATATTGACCAACCTAAAAGGCTAACTAACAACTAGTACTATGGTAAGTATACATTGACTAAAGATATATACAATAAATATGATAAATATAGAATATATGCTAAATATATTCTAACAGTCATCGTTTCTTCAAGAGGTTCGAACGAGAAGTTATTGTCCACTTCTTGTTTCGATTAGGGTTTTTTCAAATCTCAGTAATCTTCTTCATCGACAGCAGTCCTTTCTCTCTCTCCTTCTTGCTTTCTTGAACGAGACACCCACCGTATGAGAGAAACAGGAAACGATTTTATTTGATTCTGATAATAATCACATCGGTGATATTCGCCTGCCAATATCACTTCCGGTTATGCTTTTCTTTTTCTTCCAATTTTACCCTTATAATAATATGTCCTTGTATGTAAAATTGTTTAGTATTGTTCCTAATTACAGAATATGCCATTCCGTTTTCTAACCCTTGATCTCATTCAATCAATGGATGAGATTTATCCCTTTATTCTTTTAACTAGGTTCTATTCTCGTTTTAACGAGTCTGATAGAGGAGGTATCAAGTTCCTCTTACAAGACAACTTTTGTTCCCTTCCATTCTATATATATATATAGCCTTAGGTTCAATAGAGAAGTACAAATATTTAGAGAAATAGAGAAGTAAAAAAACACGGGACCGTTCATATATGAACGTTCATATATAAACAGTCATATATGAACGTTCATATGAACGTTCAGATATGACTGTTATATGAACGTTCATTTATGAACGTTCATATATGACTGTTTATATATGAACGTTCATATATGAACGGTCCCGTGTTTTTTTACTTCTCTATTTCTTTAAATATTTGCACTTCTCTATTGAACCTTTTCCTATATATATATATATGTATATAAAAGATTGGTGAAACTTAAAAGAAAAAACATTCTTCTTTGAATTAAGTAAGTTTGATTATTATATTTTTATTTATCAGAAGTATGATGAAGAGTTAAATTAATTAATGCTATTGAACTTGTTAACAACATACCTAGCTATGGTTATCCCTGCACTATTTTGACTCTGACCAACCTTTTTGTTTATCTACTATTCATTTACCCTCCCACAAATTCCAAAACTCCATTGACCATCTTGATTTTTGGAATTTGCATAAAAGGCCTACAACTTTTTATTTCTCTTCTTGATTCCCTCAATTTCATTTTCATTTATTAATTTGACGCCTTTGACTTCAATTCTTTCAAAAAGCATGTTTGCAAACTCATGTTCTCATGCTCAAATCTCTCTTTTCTTTTTTCCCTTTTTTGCACATATACAATCAAATTAAAGATATATATATATATATATATATATATATATATAGGGGTGTAATCAAATGAGAACTAATTTGTTTGTGAAAACTGTGAGAACCGGTTTCAGCTACAAAAAATAGGGGTAGATGGTTAAAAAGAAAAAGATAAATAATCAAGATAATTAAATAAAATAAAATGAATGGTTGAAACTGGTTCTTACAGTTCTCAAGTTCTCCCATGAATGACCCCCAAAAAATCATCATTTTATTATCTTTAATTTGACATACATTTTGATATATTTTTTCATACGTTTTTTCATGGTTCTTCGGTTCTTTCTTTTTCCAAGGTTCTCCCTTGATCCTTACCCTATATATATATATATATATATATATATATATATATATATATATATATATATATATATATATATATATAAACTTTAGTATTTTTCAACTGTATTATTTTTGTTGAATTATCCTTTTTACTATTTGGATTTATGTATATCGACTAAGAATAGGCTTAACGTACACTCCTCTTGCAAAAAAGATTGTTGCTCATTCTTATTCATCTAGCGATTTGTTTCCTAATTCTTGATTAATTATATAAAAGCCAAGAATAACATCAAACATTTAACGTGGCAATCGGTCAGTGGCGGAGCTAGAATTTTGGTCTAGGAGGAGCAACAATTATAAATAAAGCAAGTATTAATTTTATTTTTTGAAAATAGCAAGCAAAAGTAACGATCGTATATTGTTGAAACACCAAATTATACAGTTTTAATAGTGACCTCGATGAGTTTTCATTTTCTAAAACTTATTTGTGATGTCTTTATTATCTATCTTAATGAAAACATCGTTTTTAATATAAGAAGTCAATCCATCGTTCATCAATTCTATTGTGCAACCTATTATTCACAACGTTCATAGTTAAAAATGCTATATCGACGAGAGGAGCTCTGCTTAAAGTTGGGAATTTGGAAGACTTTTTTTTCTTGGTTGCGACTTTAAACAAATTCACATGGATGGTCTATGCTGTAGTGGTGTACCCATTTAAAAAAATTTAGCCCATGAATTATTAGTATTAAGTTAATGGACCCAAAGAGGGATTTAAATAGAAGTAAATTCAGCCCATGAATTCTTAAGTATTAACAAATAAGTATAACAAATTTTTTTCATATGTTGAGGGTTAGCAGTTGCTAACCCTTGTTACAAGGTAGCTCTGCCCCTGCAGTCGGTGCCTTAAACGACATTAGACGGTAATTAAATGATATCATGAAAATTAATCTCACTACAACAAAATTTAGTTTATAGGACGTCTAAAATAAATAAGCGTTCTAATAGACTGTTTTATAGGACATTAATTTCTAGGACTAAACAAAAAACGGTCATATCTAAAAGTGTTACAACAAGTCTATAGGACTTTTTTTAGCGTCGTAACAAAGTTTTTAGGGCTAAGTTTATAGGACGCTTTTGAGAAGTGTCCTATAAATCCATCATTTTATAGGACACTTGTATTTATAAAACATTTTTTCAAATAATGTCCTATAAAATAGTTAATATGACGTTTATTTGAAAAATGTTCTAAAAAAGTTTTTACGACGCTCAAAAGCGTCCTATAGACTTTTTGTAATACTTTTATATAACACTTTTTTGTTTGGTCCTATAAACTTTGTTCCTATAAAATATTCTATTAAAACGCTTATTTATTTTAGGCGTTCTATAAACTTCATTCTATTGAAGTTTCTTATGAATCCAATATTTTTTCTATTGCTTTTTCTGGAATTAAAGTGTGGAGCCATAACTGAGCACATAATTGTAAAGTTGTGTGATTGTAAAATGGCCAAAGTGATTGACTTTGCATTAAAATGGGGTATCTTTTGGCAATAATGAATTGGATAGATACATGCACAATTTGGAGGAACATGTAGCTTTATTTGCATCATTTTTATTAGTTTCTATATGGGATCATTATTTTATATACTGTATTGTTGCTACACAGAAATAGGGAAATTAATTAAAATACCCTAAGTTTGACCATGTTTTACTGAAATACCCAAAATCTCTCCCACTTTGCAAAAATACCCAAAAAATCCGCGATGGGAGCCCGCGATCGCGGGCCAGGGACCTTTCTGACACTTTTTTAAACTTGCAGGGACCATTTTTGAAAAATGGAATCCCGCGATCGCGGGCTCATCCCGCGATGGGGTTATTTTTGTGACTTTTCAATTGCAAGGGACCATTTTTGAAAAATTCCAGGGACCATTTATGAAAATTTTGATATTTTTTTCACTGTTCACCTCCATTTTTACGAATTTAAAATGAAATGTTACACTTTCAACCCCTATACTTATTTACTAAATTTACTTTATACCTTTTACTTTCATTATTTTAATTTTACATTTAACACATATAATCGTTTATTAACTAAAATACGTTAAAAAATACGTTTTAATTTTAACAAATTACACCATTATAATCGTCTCTTCGATACGTTCGAAATGAGCCAAATCTTGAATTTTTTTGGATTTATATATTTTAATATATATCATATACAGTTATACACTACATAAAAAAAATATTTTTTATATTTAAAATTCATACTCTTATAGTTAATTGTTTAATTTATGGTACATCTCTTATTTTTTTTCAATTTTGTTTTACACTCATATCGCATTAACATAATAATCATATATTAACTAATTCATTAAATCGTTTTAAATTATTATTATTTGAATGTGTTTATAGATTTCGTCTGAAAAAGTTGTCTGCATGATTCCACTGAAAAAGTAACTGCAATATTCGTCTGCTCTTGAATAAAAGTCTTTCATTAGGCAGAAAATTAGTCTTTAAGTAGTCAAACATAGCTAATTAATGAAAATTTAGATAAGATTTATATGGTACTATCAAATGCAAGTTTCTATAATATAGATATTGTTCTACATTACATGATACCAATTTTTGCATCATATGAATCACTTCCAGACAACAAGAACCAATACCCCAATAATCAAGAAATAAATGCTTGTTCATCCAATAATCTCTGTATTAGGATTATCGCAAGTTTCATAAACCTACTTACTAGGTGTTGGAAATATGGGTTTTACTAAACTTTGGACGCATTTAAATTTATATATATGTGTTATATATAACTAACTTTTAGTAGGTTTATGTTATTCTATATGAGATCTTCGAAATGATATATAATGCGTCCAAAATAGAGTATGTGTGAAAGAGATATCGATACTCAAAGTTGAGTAAATTGATGAAATTAGCAAAAAACCAAATGAAGTAAACAGTAAGTCAATCACAATACTTTAACAAAATAAGTTAATACTAAAAATAACAATTATTTAATGTTACATAAACAACCTAACGTGGCCCTATTTGACAATGTTCATAAATGGACTCCGCCATATGTATGCGGAAATCTTTGGCAACAACCTCGGCCTCGTCAGGGTGTACCCATACCTCATTTTTATTTATCAACATTTGGACATTACGGCATACCCAGACACCGCAATCTGCAGTTATCCCGGCCTGCTGGGGTGCATTCTTGGCGAACTTATAGCGAAAGGCACCTGTCATTTCGCGACGTCTAACATCCTTGACCCGACAAAAGAAGTCATTCAGCACAGCTTTAAACTTTGTTATTTGCTCTTCCAATTGCTGTCTGAAGAGACTGGCACTGTCGCTATCATATATGGTCATGGTCATAGCGTCAAGTTCAAACACTCCAAGCAGCCAATGTTGGGGATTAAGGCATATAGGGATGTACACCTGAAAATATTACAATATTAGACAACTTAGTTAGCAACAAAACATCTCCTGTAATTAGACAGAACTCACGACGCCCAAAATGCAATTGAGAGCCGAAGAAATCAAAAAGCATCTCCTCCGGCTCAGCGTTGGCGTCCTCGACCTCCAACTGTAGAAACATGTGTACTAGCGTAGGGTCGCCACCAGAGTAAGACACATCCATCCATGGCCCGAACGGTGTCCCTCTATAGATGGTCTCAAGGGTATCCGCGCGATCACCTAATCCCCTAAAGAGCGCTCCTAATTCCTCGATGTAGGAAACTTTGCACCTTACCGTCAAGTCGATGTTAAAGAAATCCTTCTACATAGTCATTCACAGATGTTATAGTTAGTGTTATATATAGATGTTGCGGTTTATTTTATTTTATATAGATGTTGCGGTTTATTTTATTTCAACGTATCATATTGTTATATATAGATAAAGTGCGGTGGTATTTTATTTCAACGTATCATATTGTTATATATAGATAAAGTGCGGTTTATTTTATTTCAACGTATCATATTGTTATACATAGATAAAGTGCGGTGGTATTTTATTTCAACGTATCATATTGTTATATATAGATAAAGTGCGGTTTATTTTATTTCAACGTATCATATTGTTATATATAGATAAAGTGCGGTGGTATTTTATTTCAACGTATCATATTGTTATATATAGATAAAGTGCGGTTTATTTTATTTCAACGTATCATATTGTTATATATAGATAAAGTGCGGTTTATTTTATTTCAACGTATAATAGTGTTACATATAGATAAAGTGCGGTTTATTTTATTTCAACGTATCATATTGTTATATATAGATAAAGTGCGGTTTATTTTATTTCAACGTATCATATTGTTATATATAGATAAAGTGCGGTGGTATTTTATTTCAACGTATCATATTGTTATATATAGATAAAGTGCGGTTTATTTTATTTCAATTTTTTTTTATAAAAAAACACATTATAAAAACCATAAAACTATAACATTTTTTTATAAAAACACACTCTTAACAATTTTATATGAAAAACACACTATAACAACATACACATTATAACATACAAATATCACATTCAAACATAAAACCATAAAACTATAACAATTTTTTTATAAAAACACACTCTTAACAATTTTTTATAAAAAAACATATTTTTAACAATTTTTTATAAAAACGGTTTTTGTAAAAAAAATTAACAATTTTTTTATAAAAAAACACATTATAAAAACCATAAAACTATAACAATTTTTTATAAAAACACACTCTTAACAATTTTTTATAAAAACACGTTGTTTTTATAAAAAATTGTTAAGGGTATGTTTTTATAAAAAAATTGTTAAGAGTGTGTTTTTATAAAAAAAAAAACATTGTTAACAATTTTTTTTATAAAAACTCACTCTTAACATTTTTTTTATAAAAGAACACTCTTAACAATTTTTTTATGAAAAAACACACTATAACAACATACACATTATAACATACAAATATCACATTCAAACATAAAACCATACATATCATGTTAAACATACAACATATTCAAACATAAGTTATAAACACTATAACAACCTACAAATCATATATCTTAACTTAAAATAACATACAAAAAATAACAAAAAACATAAGGAAAACATACCACAGAGGTAATACGAGACATCTTCACAAAACCCGAACGCGTATTCCACACGACAAAATTGAGAGAGTGGGAGAAAATTGAGAGAGTTTGATTAAAAATTGAGAGAGTGATTAAAAAAATGAGAGTGCCGTTTTTTGGTCCCCCCCCTTATATAGTGCGGCCGAAGAAAAATTTGGGTTTGGTTCGTCAAACAGACTTTAGGGTTAACCCTGTGCCGACACGTGGCACTATTGCCCGCGATCGCAGGGGGGTCAAAGAAAGTCAAACGCGGGCAGGGACCAAAACTGCACACGCGGGCATTCTTGAGGGGGGAAAGCTGGACCGCGGGCATTCTTGAGGGACCAACGCGGGCAAAGTGGGCAAACTTTGGACACGTGTAGCCCGCGATCGCGGGGGTCAACGAGAGTCAAACGCGGGCAGGGACCAAAACTGCACACGCGGGCATTCTTGAGGGTGGAAAGCTGGACCGCGGGCATTCTTGAGGGACCAACGCGGGCAAAGTGGGCAAACTTTGGTGACACGTGGCCTGGAGCCCGCGATCGCGGACTCTATCGCGGATGTTTGGGGTATTTTTGTAACATGGGAGAGATTTGGGGTATTTCAGTAACACTTGGTTTGACTTAGGGTATTTTAATTAATTTCCCACATAAATATATAAAACAATGGTTACACATCATAATCATAGATATAATGCTCATAATGCATGATTATACGTAAGTATATATGTAATCAGTTTTAAGCTTGTAAACATACATACGACGTCATACATGTATGTATGTGTATATATATATATATATATGGTATGTATACCAAAAGAATTTTATGAATTAATTGTGAAATTCGTGAGATCCCAATAGAAAAAGGACTATCCACTACAAAACAAAGCCTAATTTCCGACGGATAATTCCGTCGGAAAATCCTTCTGTATGAACGATTTTGTCAAAAATCAGCTGTCGCAAATAAATTGGCAGGAAAAGTGGAAAACCATTTTCTGACGGATCTCCGACGGAATTTAGCGATGGATCACCTATGGATGACCCTACCGACGGAGGACACCACCGATGGATTTGTGATATCACCATATGTGAAAACCACTGACGAACAATTTATGTTGGTGATTTAAGAAGGATCAACGATGGCAATTAGTGGTGACGATTATTCATTCCGTCGGGTAATCTGTCAAGAAATAAAATATCACCAATAAAGTACCGGCAGAATATATAATGAATTAATTTTTAAAATTTCAGAACAGTGATAAAAGTCTTTCGACGATCCATCGGTGAAGGCATCATCAAGAATGTTTGTTCAAGGGAAATTCACCAACGGATCATCGACGAATTTAGATATTACCGATGAAATACGTATTACAGTTATGTTCGTTGCACAAAGCCCCCAAAAATGTACCAACAAAACCAATCCTTTGAGGTAATTAATATTATTTTTGTAAATTAAATATTATTTTTTTAAATTAAATAATAGGGTAATTTAGTAATATACTTTTTCACAACTCGTTAGAACATTTATTAAATTTATCTTTCCATTATTCAAGAAAACACATTAAATTACTCTATTTTTTAAGAAGTCTATTAAATTAAATTTTATTTTCTCGTTGTATTATTGATGTTCTTCAAAATTATCATAACGTTATTTGTGTGTTTTTATGTTTTGAATTAGGATTTATTGGGATGCGAAAGTATGTTTGTAACATCTTAGACCAACCATACTAGATATTGTTCGTTTTGTCTACACCTAGACTCGCCGTTTTAAAACACGTCTGGTAAAAAAGGTTATATAAGACAACATTTGTTCCCCTCCCCAATAAATGTGAGATCTTACAATCCACCACCCCCCCAACATTTTATGCATTCTTCATTTTAGTTTAAAATTATATTTTTTGTCGTGTTTAATCGTTTGCATGCAGGTTTTTATTTGATTTTTAGTTAATTTTCGTTTAATCATCGTTGGGGATATTACTTTGTATTTTGTGGGTTTTTCGGGGTTTGAAAAATACTTACGTTGAAAGCATGGACATGGATGACGATGAATTTAAATATTTGATCGATTTTTATATGGTGGGGCAAATTCAAGAAGAATGACAAAATTAGATCAAGTTTGAAATAAATGAAAGCATGAGGGTAGATCTTGCATGGAGACCTTCTTTATTCATAATTAATCCCCATTTACAAAATACCAAAATATTTTCCTTTTTTTTCAACCACTTTGAGCCTAAACACTTGCCCTTTTGTTAAACACCATACACACCTAAACCACCCAAAAATGCACATATAGTGACACAGCGGGGGTTTGCGGAAGGATCAACAAGCGTCTAAACTCTTTGATAAACGTGATTACGAACCGTAAAACACGAAGAATTAGAGAATCCACTCTAAAAGAAACAAACTTTATTAATCAATAATCTACTTAACAAAAGAACCCTAATACCCTATTTATAATCTAAACTAGGGAAACAATAAATACTAAACTATTAAAGATAAATAAAAAACTTAATACTTAATCCTAATCTAATATAACTAAAAGATAATAACTATTAATTAAATAATGGAAATTAGAATCAACTAAGGAATATGGAATCAAAAGGTGGTCACGCGAGGAACTTCCAATTGGGACGGCTGGAGTGTGGCGCTAGTATGGCGCTAGCCAACTAGCGGGATGATGGGCGCCAAACTTCAAAACAGAAGTTGGCGCTACTTGAGCGCTACCCAGCTGGCGCCGTCGCTGGTGTCGGCGGCTGCCTTGCGTTTCTGCTTTCCTCTTCGTCGCTCGATCTGACTCTCGATCTTTTGTCGCTACTTCCTCTATATTTGGTGCTTTATATTTGCTCTTTATCCCACGCCAAATTCCGAGTCTCTTTCGAGCTCGTTTTTCTTTTCGAGTTCGTTTATTATTATTTATAAAACCCTTAATTATCTCTCGAATCCTTCGAATCCCCCCTGTATCATATAGTTCCCTTTTCCGAAATTGGAAATGAGTTGAAGCATTTAGTATAAGTAGTATACACAAGCATAACTTGTGGGTTGGTAGAACTCCATAAACGGGCATGGCTTGTAGGTTCGTAAAACAAAACAATAAAAAAAGCAAAAAGAAAAGTCAAAAAGAAAAATGCAAGAAAAAAATGCATTATGTAGTTAGTTTTAAAAGAAATAAGTCGAGATCCGTTGGAAATTGTAGGAAGAAATTATTTAGACTTGAGAATTGTTTTCAAACACGCCAATAATGCATTTCATATTTCTCGATTGGGTAGGCGTTGAGTGTATACACATCCTAAACACACTTGAATGATTTGAGCGAAACTGCGAGTTTCCATCCATAACATGCATAAAACCAAAAAACAACTTCAATTACTTATATGCAAATGTACATACCATTTAGATTAACGGTTACCACGGTGTTACTCGTTTTTTCATATTTTTAGGATTTTCCCCTGACCCTCTCTCTCTCTCTCTCTATATATATATATATATATATAGAGAGAGAGAGAGAGAGAGACTTCGTAAAATGCAAACCTTACAAGCCATAGTGTGCATATGTGAACAATGTGCATATATGCAAGAATATACATATAATGTACATACATTCATATCAGATAATGTATATATGCATCTCAGATTATGCATATATGCATATTGTTTTGTAAGGGATGCAACAAATACATGGTTTGTATTTGATTTGTATCATATATATATATATATATATATATATATATATATATATATATATATATAGGGCTGTAAACGAACCGAACGTTCAGCGAACCGTTCGTGAACTATTAGGCTGGAAGTTCGTTTATGTTCGTTTATTTAATAAATGAACGAACATGAACACGATTTTTTGTTCGTTTAGTTAAATGAACGAACATGAACAATGGTCTCGTTCGTTCATTTATGTTCGTGAACGTTCGTTCATTTATGTTCCTTAATGTTCGTTCGTTTATGTTCATTTATGTTCATTTATGTTCGTTTATGCTTGTTTATACATAAACATATTTATATAATATGAAATTAATGTGTAAAATCATCAAGTTAATTGATCTTTTAGAATTTATTTTTCATACCTCCTAAGTTAACCCGGTTTTTCATTTTGTTAAGATATTTTTTACGAACAAAATGATGAGTATGGTGGTTTTTTTGTTCATTTGGGTTCGTTCGTTTATGTTCATTTAAGTTCGTTCGTTTATGTTCATTTAAAGTCGTTCGTTTACGTTCGTTTATGTTCATTTAAATTCGTTCGTTTATGTTCATTTAAATTTGTTCGTTTACGTTCGTTTAACTCTTAATGAACGAACATAAACGAACACGAACAAACAAAAATTCTTAACGAACGAACATGAACACAAACAATCTCGTTCATTTACCGTTCGTGTTCGTTCGTTTGTTCGGTTAAGTTAAACGAACGAACATGAACAAGCCTCCGTTCGTGTTCGTTCGGTTCATTTACAGCCCTATATATATAACATTATTCATTTAAGGGCGTTAGTTGAACCAAAGTGTATTCAAAAAATAATTCAATAAATGGTACCTATTCAGTGTAGTTTCCTTTTCATGAAGCATGCAATTAAATGTGCAAGTGTGTGTGAGCATTCAATGAACCAACTGAAGCTCATCAAGCCTTTTATTTTATTGATTTGTATTTATTAAAACGCATTTTCTTTCCCAAAAATATCCGTTTGAGTATTTATTCAATAGTATTATTTTCCCAAGGAACTATCATAACGTAATAATTACAAAGTGAATGTTAAGTTGTATTAAATAAATCCAGATGTTTATATATCCAAATATATTTTGATTCAAAAACAATAAAATAATTATTCCAGGACACCAAAACTGTTTTAATTGACTTAATAGGACCATTAAACTATACAAGACTGATAATTATACATTTACTATTAAAAAAATATTATAATATATAGGCTGATGATACAAGACTATACGATCAAAGTTATTAATATCTTCTTAAGTTATATTATAACATGATGACTCAAAATGTGAAATAACCCAGATCCAGAAATATAAGATAAACAATCATATAAGAATATATTGCCAAAATGGCCCCTAAACACCAGCTGTAACAACCAGTACAAGATAAGGTTTGCGGAAACAACCTATTACACAACCGAGATTTCTAAAGTACTAAGTTTGGCATACTAAATATAATGACTTCCTTCTAGTCCAGAACTTCACGCTCACACCTTATCCTTGCCCTTACTAGAGCTTTCTACTAAGCGCTTACCTGAAAATGATTTAGTTTTTTTGAAAAGCGAGGGTTAGACCATGAGGTCTAGTGAGTTCCCTCTAGAAAAAACACACATCCGAGCCACATATAACATTTTAAACAGTTTATAAACATTTATAAACAATTCTCAACTTTAAAACATTTAAACTTTCAAGGGGAAAACTACGCATGTAAATGACACACTGAAGTCACGCACACTTGTGACAACGTGTCAGTCTCACATTGCCTTAACTGGAACACCCCCTCCATGGCATAAACGGGACACCCCCCGGTATGAGCACTGGCGGGACAACCCCCCCCCCCACTTAGCCAAAACATGCCCATTTCCAAATGTATGCATACATAATATCTTAACTTTCTCAAACATAGTAAAACATGCAGTTTCATCATATCTCATGTGTTTTAAGTAATACATAAGTCAACACACTTTCAGTTAGAAAGACTCACCTGCTGCCATTGCTTAAATCTTCTCATTTACGATTCACGTCTTTAAATGGATCACCTACGATAAATAACGAGAGCGATAAATCACCCGATAAAACCTTGAGACTGGCTCTCATCTCTTACTTAAGACTCCATCTTAACTCATCTCGCAGATCACTCGACTTCTCACAAAAATGGAACCAACAGAACCCGAAAACCGATTTCCGGATATCTCATCCGGAAACCTTACCTTTGGAAAATTGTGTTCGGATTTCTCCTCACGTCCGGATAACATTGTCCGGATACCCCTTTTTCGGATACGAATGTCCGGTTTTCCACAGTTCGGTTATCACGTCCGGATTCCGGATACGCACGTCCGGTTTCCTCACCCGGAACTCCCTTATCCACATTCTCATTTCAACATATAACGTACCCGGATACTAGGCTCGGGATACGACCTGCATCTGGATACAATCGCATCCGGATTGTGGCCCCTCTTTTAGGGTACCGACGAGTACCCGGAAAATCGCATTGTGCGATTGAGAAGATTCCCTTGACAAGATTAGACCCAACCCCAAAAGATTTAAACCTTCCAAAACAATAGGTTTGTAAGTAAAACACCTCCATTTTTTTAACTAGACAATCATAATCCCTTTTCCAACAAAACTCACCAATTATTATCCTCATAAGCTCTACAACTTATTAAGCATGAATATCAATCAAACATCAATGATAAGAGATATAGATTAGGGTTTACCTTGAATGAAAATGATGCACAAACCACCTCCAATGTAGCTCCATGCTCGATCTCCTTCCAATTGCACTCTGATCAATCTTCATAAATCTCCCCGCTCTCTCTCCAGCCTCCATTTTCACTAACAAGATGAAAACAGGGTTTTTAGGGTCTTTTATTACTTTCCTTTATTGCAAGATGGCCCCTTTATTTTATTTGCACTTAGACCCTTGAACTTGAGTTTCCATTAAAATTCCACTAAACATCCACTTCCTTTACAATAAGATTCCGGTTATTACAATACCCCCCCCCCCCTCAAAAGAATTGCGTCCTCGGAATTCCATCATCGAACAATCTTGGTATTTGGACCTCATGTCCGCTTCTATCTCCCAAGTTGCTTCCGGTTATTTGGTTACAATGCCACGGTACTCCCACAAGGTCAAACCCCTTGGTCATCAACTCCTTGACTCTATGGTCAACTGCTTATCGCTTTCATTTCTTGTCGAGTTATCGTCATTCCAACTTCTAGCAATTTCTCTCTATAATAGAGGCGTGAAACACATTATGAACTCTCCAAAGTCTCATCAAGCACAACCAGATCATACACTATCCCTCCAACTCTTTCCATAATTTTCGACGAATCCAAAGAAAACGTGGCCCAATTCCACCTTTCACTCAAACACCGCATTCTATGGGGACGTCTTCCGCATCAACTGTCCCCTCCTCAAACTCAAGGCTCAGAAGTCTTATTCTTTTGAACCAAGTCAACTTAGCTCCACTCAGCTGCCCGAACCATTCAGATTAAAATCATAGTCGTACCCGAACCTTCGGCAACGTCCCTCAATTAATCACCATTTCTTATGACAGATCACCTCGTATGACATACTTGCAACCTCTCTGATTGACTATACCATCTGTAACATCTCAGGCCAATCGTACCAAAAAATGCCCGTTTCGTCCACACCTGGACTCACAGTTTTAAAAACGCGTCTAATCATGGTTTTCTCGAACAACTCCATTTACTTAAAAGAAGGAACTTTTCTTAATTTCCATGCCACAGTAACGTGAATCCTTTACCAAAAACTAACTACTCAACTTGCCAACTTGGCACTAGGTCAACCTTGAATATCCCGATAAACTCACAGTCAAGAGTTCCCTCATCGGATAACATGCAATTCTAGATTACTTCCCCAATACGACTTACGTCTAACGCAAATAGTATTTTTTTCCCGAATTACGTTGACTACGACTCATTAATGTTAACAAAATATACACACGCTCCCACTATGTCAGCATCCCACACTTATCCATAGCTAAAAGTAGAAAACCTTCACAATCCATCATATGAAGTATCTTCCAATCCACGCTGAACCAATCCTGAAGACACGTTCAAATTCTCACTGAATCCAACAATCGTCTACATGAAATAGATTCAAGTTTCACCCTCTCAACATAAGGAGTGAATATGCTCACGCAAAACTATTTCCAATGGGCTTAACACTGACCGGTAAGCTCACTTGGAACCTTCCCACGACCATGCCAGGCCTATTCCAACGGTCCTCCATTCCGAGCACCACTTTCCACTACCTTTCCCAATATCTTCTCGAAAACATCATCCATGCCTCCAAAGAATGGCTCACCAGTAGGTGCACGCTTTTGACCAATCACATGAGTTAGCTTTCCACGACCCTCGAACCATGACATATACAACTCCTCTTTTCATACTCTCACTAGAGTTCAGGTACTCGTTACTGACAATAACAATCTGTAAACATTGCTTCACAATTTCGGTGTCACTAACCAAACTTCACAATTCCAGTTTACTCATTTATTTCCACATACCTTCTCTACCACCTCCGGCTAGTATGGAACATTGCCTACTCTATTTTCCGACCACACCAAACGCGCTGATAGAACATATACATGGCTATGCCTAACCAAACTGTTTCACCACCACTCTCACTCGAGAAATTCAACTACGTCATCCCGAAATAACACCCAGAGTTCGAAGCCACCACACACTTCTTATTCCCCAAACTGTTACCTTCTCATAGAATCCCTTCGTACACAAGGAACAATTCACATTCCTTAAAGATTCTGTATCTACTACACCACATCGTAAACTAACCAATCTAACATCTTCATCAATCTCTCAATGATCCCAAAATATACTCACTCCACGACTCATGCAACCAAAAAACACCTGGTTCCTCTTTTAGGTAACCACCAACTACTGTGCCACCCTTTTATTCCGAAAAATAGCCATATCATAACGCCAACTTACAATCCATGCGTCCCAACAACATGCTTAACACTTTTTATAACTCATCCGAAATCTCCGAAAAGGGGTTCCATCTATGCTTATCCTCCTTTAACAACACATTACCATATCGCTGGCTTGTACATCTACATTGGCAAACGATGCCACTAACTTATCCACACATTCTCCACCCACAACATCACACCGCAGACCAGGTTGTCACGGTCATTTGTACACATAACCAATCTTGCCTTCATATTCACCTGCATATAAATAACCAAGTCTATCTCACGACTTTGTCTTTCTCGAATCTAGATGAACCACAACTCACAATTTCCCAATTTACTCAAAAATATTTGTTCCTCGTTGGTTCATTGCGATCTCCAAGAAACCATTCCAAATGACAAGGTATATTCCCTTACAGATCGATATAATCAATGCACCCACTTCGGTTGTGCTAAATACCTCATCCTTTTACGAACCGCCTAAACCTCGTAGGGAAAACACTCATCCAGTTAGCAATATTCCACAATCATAACGCCCACACGAGGTGGTCCAACGTCATGCAAGATACATCTTTCCTGAACGACCTCCTACGTCTACACACACCAGGGTGATTTTTTCAAATTTCAACCTCTTGACAATGCCTTCAACTTCATACATCTTAAACAGTTGTTGACTTCAACATCAATAGACGACATCATGATGCTTCCATAACCTTCTCTACAACAAGGGTTCCTAAAAGAACCTAATTCTTGCAACATATGATAATCAACTTTATACCCCGCCGTCCTCACTTAAAGAAAATCCGAGACTTACTTGGTGCGAGGTCAAAATTACAAGAGTACCCCCAAGTTCTCAGGCTCAACATCGACAATATTTCATCAATGCATTTCAACGCTACATAAAACGAGTTACTAAAATCAATACATTGACGACTTCAATTCCTTCCCCCGAACATAATCGTCCACCGACAACCGCATCTCAAGTTACCGAACAATAGTATAAACTACCATAATACAAACAATACCTGTTGGTCCCGAAGGGTTATAAAAGTTTGTAGAAGGGGGGGTTGAATACAAACACACGATTTTTACTTTCTAAATTTTTTATTGATAAATCTTAAAACAATTTACAACTTGTTGCGGAACAAGATTAAGGATAAACCTAATCTAAACAAGTTAAGAACACTAAGTTTCTTGCACTAGAAATAAGATAGAAAGGAGATAAGAATATTACGAATAATATTCTAACATTAAGAGAGAAAGAAGAAGATGGCCGAACACTTCAATTTTGAAGTAGGGTTCTTCTTTATATACTGCATGCATTTAATGCATGGCCGTGTTACTTTACACGTGGCAGCAGCTGAGTGGTTGCATGTTTTGACCTTTGTAGACAACCTTAGTAGCCGCATGGTGCACAGTGTAGAATCAGAGTTTGTTGTACGATTCTAGACAGAAGGGAGGTCCGTTCTGACATTTCGTACGGAGACGTGCAAGGGGATAGACAAAAGTAACTTGTAGAGTAGACCTCATGATCAGTGTTCGTTGAACAGTTCTTTATCAGCGAGTGATAAAGCTCAGCGATTGCTGAAGTCTTCTACTTGATACTTCACGTTGAGTGGACAGGTCTTGCTTCGCTGATATCCGCATCAGTTCATTAGTAGACTTGTCGCTGGTTCTTGGGCTTGATCTTCGACTTCAGCGTAGAACCTATGTTGACGTGAGACTTGTCTTCAGGAATCATAAGTAAACAACTATAACTTATCAGCGATCATCACAGAGACTGAACAGGCTCAGAGCTACTGGATGAACAATGTTCGCTGAATGTCTAATCTAAAGAGCGAGAGTTCCTATCAGCGGTACTGTAAAGTCCTAGTACTTATCAGCGATAGTGAAACTCTAATTAATATTGTTTTCTTACAATTTTCACTAAGTGTTTAAGAGAGAGTCATTATCAAATCACTGAGGGTTTGGATCAACAATCTCCCCCTATTTGATTATGACATAGCAACAAAGAAAATTGCTAAGTATGAAAACATAAGGATAAAAAGAACTCATAAAATATTTGTCCCTTTTACTGTTTTATGGGATCTTTTAAGTACTGATGGAGTAAAGTACATTCGTTGAAAATTTTCTTTTAACTTCGTATAAGGTTACAAAGGGAAGTGGAAAAATTACAAGTATAGCAAATAAACTTACAAGTACAAAAGAGGTAAGCTGATAAAGATAGAAAGATTACAAGGAAATCCTATCAGCCTTCAAAAGGTTCTTCCTTAATGAGAAGTTCATCAAGGGTCTTTGTTGTAGGGATCATCCAGTCATGGACAGTTTCTCCCTGATTTCTTCTTTCTTGTGCTTCTTTGAAGATCAGGGGCTTGAGATATCGTGCCTGAAGATCGCGTCTGAATTCACACCAATAGATGAGATCCCTGAGCTGTTCAATAGGAGTGATGGGAAGCTCAGAGACACGTTGAAAACGTTGTCCTTCATCGTAGTCGAGAAAGAAGATACCATAAGGATTGCTTATGACTTTACCAGGGACGAAACGTTCACCAGGTGGCAGAGAGGTATCCAACGCTGAGAGATCAGGATCAGGACCAAGTACTTCAGCACGTGAAAAACCAATACCTGTTTCGTTCCGGATAGGAGGACCTGAATTTGATGGTTTGGACTTTTTCTTTGCAGAGGCCCTTCTTCGTTGAGTCGCAAGAGGAGGAGGAGGAATATCCACAGCAGAAGAAACCAAGTCGATCTGAGAATTTATGATTTTCTCGACATGGCTCTTATATTGTGAGCTAGATCGCTGAATGGCTATTCGCATCTCCACCCATTCAGAGAAACCGTACTTCTTGATCGTAGCAGCGTAGATGTTTTCCTTGGTACCGTTTTCTCTGAATAGATCGACCTTAACAACTGGAACATCTATGGCCGTTTTTCCTTTGATGATCACCTTGTGAATTCTGGCAGCCCGATATCGATAGTGCAGTCTTTCTTTGCACCATTCCAAGGTAGAATCAGATACCTTGGTCTTTTCTTCAACAATCTTCTGGGCGTCTTCCCATAACTGACGTTGGACTTCGATGGGAGTTCTTTCAGTTTGGGGTCATTCACCGATTCTTGGGCAAGCTGGATGGCGAGGGCCTTATCTTTTTCTTCAGCTTCCTTCTTTTCGGCGAGTAATCTTTTGGCTCTAAGATGATCAACGAACTCTTTCTTTGATAACCTGAACTTTGTGGGAACAGGGACTTTGGAGCGAGGGAGGATGATTCGCTGATCCTCGAACTTCTTGATCATTTCTTCTCTCCTTTTCTGATCCTATTCACTTAGCTTTTGAGGAGCTAAGGAAGGTCTGTTTTTGTGAGAGAGAAGTTGTTCTTCAGGTTCATCGGTCTCAGTGATTAAATCCAAGACCGGGATTATTTCTTCAGCACTTATGGCTGGGATTATTGTTGGTGCAGTAGTGGGGACTTCAGCTGGATCCTCAAGCAGGGGAGAGGACTGGCTGAAAAGCAGCGATTGTTTAAGTAAGAAGAGTTGGGGAAGAAAGAGATAAAGAAAAGAATATGGTCAAGTGTATAGAGGTTTTATGGAGAGGAGAATTGAGATTGAGAAGGGGTAGATGAGGGATGCAGAGTAAGGGAAGAGAAGATATTGTACCTGACAAACTGGCTTTATCTGAAGGATGGCCAGATTTCCTTCTGCAGCAAGGCCTTTGTTTTTTCCTTTGTCAGCTTCAGACGCTGCAGGCTTTGTCTTGGTCGTCTCCCCTGATGGTTCTTTTATTGAAATCCCTTTTAGAGCAGGGACCTTATTGGGCTGAACGAAGAAGAAATCATCATCATCATCATCGTTTTTATGGGATGATGATGGTTCTTCGTCAGAGATGTTGATAGCTTCATCGTCTTCAGCTTCTTCTTCAGACTCGACATCATCAGCGTAAGGTTCGGTTACGTTAGCGGCAGCTTCAGTTTCTTCATCGAGTTGCTCCCCCTCAAGAGCAGAGGGAGTTTTCTCGGTTTCCTCAAGGTTTTCAACTCCCTGAGATAGTTCAGCAGCTGCAGTAGTAGAACTCGTCTCCCCCTCAGCTAGGGGAAGGTCTTCAAGAGTTTTCTTCTCCCCCTCAACATTATGGGGAAGGTCTTGATCCTTCTCCCCCTCTTCCACATGATGGATGGGGGAGGATATAATATTCTCAGCATCAGCAGCAGCATGCATTAGGTCCCTGTCTTCCAGGCCAGAGATCCCAACACAGGTTTCAATCTTGCTTAATCTGTCTTCTAGGATAGATATAGTAGGAGTGAGTCTTTGAAGATCTTCTCGATCCACCTGAGTAAAGTGCGAAGGAGCACAAGTGGCAGCATTCAGGCGGTCGAGGACTTGCTGCAGTAGATTGGTGGCAGCGCTGACATCGGTCCTTAAAAAGGACACTTCTCCCTTAAGATCTCCAAACTCTGTCTTCAATGATGTTACTTCATTGGACAGAGAGGTGAAGTTTTTAGAGAGAGTGTTGTTGGTAGTGGAGTGGTCAGCAAGAGTAGTAGCCAATTGGGCAATGTTAATTTCCACCTTCTCCAGATCAGCACTGGAGGCCTTCTTTCCGACCTCAGCAGTCAGCGATTTGAGGTTCTCTCCAGCGTTTGTAACCGTTGAAGAATTTGCTGAGAGCGTTGTGGTGAGGGATTCCACCTTTGTTTCCAGGGCCTTCAAGGCGGTATTGATATCCCCCAAATTAGGATCTGAAACAGTTATTAACTTATAAACAGAGGAAGCTCAGAAGTTTGGGGTTTTGAGAGAGGAGTAGGTTGAGTTATGTGTATACCTGCAGGCGGGTTGGCGAAGTTGTCGAAACCTTGTAACCCTGAATGGTATTCCATGTCGCCTTCGAGAGTGCCTTGGCGCATGGAGGTGCCTGCAGATCCTAAGTTTGTTTCCATCATCGCATGTAGAGTATCAGCAGTTGAATCATGAACGATGACGTTGGTTCCTGAGAACGGTGGGAAAATTTGTGGAGTGTCCAAAGAAAGAGTGGGAGGAGTGAAGGATGAGAAGATTGGTTGTGTGCGGAGTTCAGCGTTGGATCCGCTGAGAATCACTTCAGTCTGTAGAGAGGCTGAAGGAGGTGGGTTCAATTCCAAGTTTATAACATCAGCGTTTAGAGACGCTGAGGTTGGGATGGAAGGGGTGGCTTGAGCAGCTGTGGCAGAGCATACCACAAAACTATCCAGCGACTCTTGTATAAGATGAGTCGTGGAGTCTTCAGCCGTTGATGGCTTGGAGGGTTGCTCCTTGGTTTTCTTGATCCTTTTGGAATCAAGTTGGGAAGATGAGTGTTTCCTTTTACGAGAAGGAGTGGAGGGTGCAGCCTGGGTATCAGCGGTTGGGATTACCACTAAAGTAGCCGCAGAAGTAGAAGAAGGAGGATTAAGAAAAGATAAGAGTGCAGAGAGACGTACCTCGTTTGGCAGGGGCTTGAAATCTAGAACTTTAGTGCCAACCTGAGAGAGTCTCAGGTCTCCTACCTTTGGGTATTCATCCCCAAGTCCATGTTGAAAGACGGCGCTGATAAACCTTGGATATGGAACGCAAGTTGGTCTTTCAGCCATGTTCACCCTGAACATCAAGTCATCGTAGATGATTGACGCCCAATCAATGTGGAGTCCCTTCAGCAGAGCATATCCCATGGCCTGTTGGGGTTGGGATGCTTGGTCAGTTGACCCGACTTTAGCTGTTAGATAGCTAATCAGATGAGCGTAGATGAAATTCATCTCGCTGGGCATCATCGACTTCTTGATGGCAGTTAGCTTTTTGTCAGGGTTTTTGTCTCTCCCTGTGTCCCATGCGTAACCCATTGCATCAAAGAATGCAATCAGGGTTGCTCTATCAGTAGGGTTCTTTTTGGGATCTGGTAGAGGGACAAAACGATTTTCCCTGGTACTGGCTGGAAGTTTTAGAGCACGTCTGATATGGTTGGGGGTGATCTTGGAAGTACCATGGTCTGTATCACAGAGAATGACATCGACCATTTTCTTTGGGTCTTTGGGTGAAGGAACCTGAGCACGTCTGGCAAAATACCAGAACTGAGCTAGTAGAGAACGATGAGCAAGGGGTGCAATGGTGAGAGCGTATGAAATGGGGCAATTTTTAAGAAAGTTCACAGCATTATCAAGATGTGTGACAGGTTTGTTTTCAGGGAAGTCGAATAGAGCATAAGGATTATTATGTTGATAAGTAACCTTCTTCAGATCGAACTTAACATGAGGAGCCTTTGGGATTCAGTGACCTCAGCAGCAGTGGAGGTCTTATCAGCAGGAGATTCAGTAGTAGATGCCATTTCTGTCAATCACATATAAACATGAAGAAGAGATAAAGAACAATGTCTTATTGTGGAAAGATTTTCCAAATAAGATGTTGTTGATTTTTGTCCATTTCATTCAGACCAAAGATGTCTTAATGAAGATTAGGGTTTTTCTT
The DNA here is from genome assembly GCA_033807775.1 of Saussurea involucrata. Classification (NCBI taxonomy): domain Eukaryota; kingdom Viridiplantae; phylum Streptophyta; class Magnoliopsida; order Asterales; family Asteraceae; genus Saussurea; species Saussurea involucrata. The sequence goes on from CM066323.1 coordinate 36,781,844, forward strand.
TGTTTTGAAAAAGAAATACAAAACATGGAGAATATGTGTTTTCCAGTTTCTATTTGAAGAAGAGATTCTGGAAAAACATATGAATAACAAGTTTAAGAGTTTTGTTTCAAACTTGAAGAACAACCATGAAGGTTGTGTTCATAAAATCATGAATAGAAAATGATTTTATTTTAAAAAAAGGTTTCTTTTGTTTGATCTGTTAATAACAAGAATAAGTTCAAAAACAAGTTAATAAGAGGTAAATAATAAAAATATCAATCTTTCGAAGTTTGAAGAAGATGAACAGTTCTTGAAACAAGAGTTCGAGATGCAACAGTAAATCTTTTCTTGAAGAAGAAATTGTTCGCGTAAAGGAAAAATATAAACTTGAAAGTGTTTATATAGTGAGAGAAGAGAGAGAGAGAAACTAGAGCGGGAAAGTTTTTCATCATGACACGGACACGTGTTTGCATTTGATTGGATGAGAAAACGAAACGTGCAACGTGTGTCAGAAAAAGAACGTGCCAGGGTTTATCCGTTTGATTACGTCACAAACGTCCTTTCACATTTTAGAATGTGTCTGAGGTTTTTGAAATACTCAGGGACATTTTGAAAACATGAAGCACTGAATAGAAATATCAGTGTTGGTTTTAGAAATTTCAAAGTATTGCTGATAAGGAAGAGATATTCAGCGATATAATTTGTTTTGAAATCTTGCATTCATTTGCAAACGTCAGCGAGTAAAGAGAGATCATACCTTAACATCAGCGAATCAAGTTTGTTCAGAGAGAAAATGATAGAATGGGTTATATAAGTTGGTTTTATCCTTTTGCTGATCAAATGTGAACCGTTGAAGATTTTATTCTTCAAAGTTCAGCATTCCAAGCTCGCTGATGAGAAAGTTAAATCTTGTCTCATCAAGAGGTTTGGTGAAAAGATCAGCTAACTGAAAATCAGTTGGGATAAAGTGAAGTTCTATGTCACCATTCATCACATGATCTCTGATAAAATGATACCTGATTTCGATGTGTTTGGTCTTTGAGTGTAGCACTGGATTGTTGGCTATAGCGATGGCACTTGTGCTGTCGCAATAGATTGGAATTTTCGAGAGCTGAAGGTCATAGTCCAGTAGTTGATTTCTCATCCATAAGACCTGAGAACAACAGCTTCCAGCAGCTACGTACTCAGCTTCAGCGGTGGAGGTGGACACTGAGTTTTGCTTTTTACTTGTCCAACTCACCAGCTTTCCACCTAGGAGCTGACATCCTCCTGTGGTGCTTTTCCTATCCATCTTGCAACCTGCAAAATCACTATCTGAATAGGCGATTAGATCAAACCATGAGTCTTTGGGATACCAAAGACCTAGGTTAGGAGTACCCTTAAGGTAACGAAAGATTCGCTTTACAGCGATCAATGAGATTCCTTAGGTTCAGCTTGATATCGTGCACACAAACAAGTTGCGTACATAATATCAGGTCGGCTAGCTGTAAGATACAGAAGAGAGTCGATCATCCCACGCTACGTCGTGACATTAACAGGTATTCCAGAGGGATCCTTGTTTAGTGTCAGCGGTGGTGCCATAGGGGTTTTCATAGCTGAACTCTGAGTTAAATCAAATTTCTTCAGCATATCTTTAACATACTTTCCCTGATTAATGAAAGTTCCTTTTTCATTTTGTTTTATCTGAAGACCAAGGAAATATGTTAGCTCACCCATCATACTCATTTTATACTCTGCTTTCATCCTTTCAGAGAAACGAGTACAAAGGTTAGGGTTAGTAGAACCAAATATAATGTCATCAACATATATCTGAACAAGAATAATATAACCTTTTACTTTCCTGAAAAATAGAGTCTTATCGATTTTACCACGCTCAAATTTTTCAATATGGAGATAAGTAGAGAGAGTGTCATACCATGCACGAGGAGCTTGTTTTAAGCCATAAAGTGCCTTATCCAGTTTATAAACATAACCCGGATGCTTAGGATCTGAGAATCCTGGAGGTTGTTCCACGTAGACTTCTTCATTCAGTTTTCCATTTAGGAACGCTGACTTCACATCCATTTGATAAACTTTGAAGTCTTTGTGTACAGCGTAAACTAAGAATAGACGAATGGCTTCTAGTCTTGCCACTGGAGCAAAGGTTTCGTCGTAATTTATACCTTCCTTTTGTCTGTATCCCTGAGCAACGGGTCGAGCCTTGTTGCGGGTTACAGTTCCATGTTCATTCAACTTGTTTCGATAGACCCATTTAGTGCCTATGACTGACTTGTCAGATGGACGAGGAACAAGCTTCCAAACCTTGTTTCTTTCAAATTCAGTCAGCTCTTCTTGCATAGCGCTGGCCCAGTTCGGATCTTGGAGGGCATCATATGTTTTCTTTGGTTCAATCAGAGAAATAAAGTTAACAAATAAGCAAATATTTCCTGCACTTCGTCGAGTCTGAACACCAGCGTTTGGATCACCAAGAATTTGATCAATAGGGTGATTTATTGTCCATCGCTGAGCCGGAGCATGAGTCGCTGACTCAACCTGAACTTGAGGGGCTGAAGATGAGGCTTCAGCAACTTCTGGTATATCAGCCAATAGAGGACGAGGTTCATATATTATTTCATTCACTAATTGCTGAGAAGTAGATGGAATGTCTGAGACATTTGGTTCAGAAGCAGGCATAGTGTTTAGAGGAACAATTGAGACCCATGATGTTTCAGCTTCACTATTCTGCATGTTTGGAATGATAGTAGGACCATCATCTTCAACGGGATGAGTATGAGGAGTGGGAATGTCTTCTGAATCACCAAGATGAGAAAACATCGATTGATTCAGTTCTTCAGTATCAACAGAAGGTCTAGAATTCGCTGAACGGGATTCGTCAAAGGTGACGTGAATCGTTTCTTCTATAGTCTGTCTTCTACGATTGAAGACCCTGAAGGCTTTGGAGATTGAAGAATATCCAAGAAAGATTCCATCATCAGCTTTAGGATCAAACTTTCCAAGGGCATCTCTGTTGTTCAGTATGAAACACTGACATCCAAAGATGTGAAGAAAGCTAATTGAAGGCTTTCTCCCATGAAAAGGTTCATAGGCTGTCTTTTTTAATCTTTTGACTATCAGCGACCTGTTTTGCGTAAAAAAGCAGTGTTGACAGATTCTGCCCAAAACTGAGTAGGCAGGTGAGAATCGCTGAGCATTGAACGTGCAGCTTCAATGATAGTTCTATTTCTTCTTTCAGCGACTCCGTTTTGCTGTGGTGTTCTCACTAAAGAGAAGTTGTGAGAAATACCCTTACTCTCAAAGAAGGAATTAAGAGAACTGTTTTTGAATTCAGTCCCATGATCACTTCTTATTGAGCGAACGGTCATATTGTTCAGGACTTCCATTTTCCTGACAAAGGTGATGAGTTCTTCAGGGGTGTCACTCTTAGAACGGAGAAACATTACCCAGGTATAGCGAGAGAATTCATCAACTATGACCACTGTATATTTCTTTCCAGCGATGGATTGTTTGTTAACAGGGCCAAACAAATCCATATGGAGGAGTTGTAGAGGAGATGACACTGAGGAGACTTGCTTTGACTTGAAGCTTGCTTTGGTCTGTTTGCCCTTCTCACACGCTGAACATAAGGACTCTTTGGCGTATGAGTGTTGAGGTAGACCAGTAACCAACTCTTTAGAAGATAGAGTATTCAGTGTCTTGAAGTTTAGATGAGAGAGCCTCTTATGCCATAGCCAGTTGACATCAGATGAGGCTTTTGAGAAGAAACAGGGGTTCTCAGTGGTTGTTGAGTCCATGTTTATTACATAAACATTTTCCAAACGATAACCGCTGAGAGCTATCTTCTCCTTTTTGTCAGCGACAAAGCAGGATTCCTTAGTAAAGATTACTTTGTTATACATGTCGCAAAGCTGACTGATGCTTAGAAGATTATGCTTTAGCCCTTCAACATATGCGACTCTTCTGAAGGTTGTTGTACCATTAGAGAGTACACCAAACCCTCGGGTATGTCCTTTTCCGTTTCCACCGAAAGTCACAGAGGGACCCTTCTATTCCTTATACTCAGTGAGCAGGTTCTTCTTACCAGTCATATGTCTAGAGCATCCGCTATCGAGATACCAGATACCCTTCTTAACCTGCAAACAAAGGAAGATTAGTTTGACTTGGGCACCCATTTCATCATGTGTACACACTTGTCAGTGGAGGTAGATGGAATGGAAGGTTCAACAGTCTTCGCAGCATTTGAAGATTCAGCTTTGTCAGTCTTCACTTTGGTTAATTTCTTAACCTCAGTGGTCTTCTTTGCCTTGGGGGCAATAATCCTCACCTTAGCTATCTTTTCAGCTTTGGTGGCTGTAGGGCACTTACTAGCAATATGATTTGTAAGTCCACAGTGATAACATTTCCTATAACTAAAAGTAGTTCTAGGACTATTTGCATGCTTAGCCGTTAGTTTTAAATGAGCAGGGCTAGCACAAAGTATACCTTTGGCATTGGAAATGAGAGGAACTATCGCTGAATAAATCCAGGGATCTTGTTCTTAGAAGTAGAGGGATAAGTCACTGAAGCTTTAGAAGCATTCAGTTTAGGTACAAAGGTACCCTTATGAGGTTTTTGGTTAAAAGCAATTCCTTTACCTTTTTCTTTAGAGACTGAGGTAGGTTTTGGATAAACAATTTTCTCTTTACCTTTAGAAGTTAGGGTAGAGATTTTCTCAGGGATGGGAGGTTTTGAAGAGGAACACTGAGAAGAGAAAGTGTCAGGGATAGAGGATACGAACATTCCAAACTTAAGCATGGAACGGTCAGTGGTTGGTTCTAGAGTTTCATCTTTGTAACCAAGACCACGTTTATCACTCAGGGGAATCTGAGACTTAATAATCTCAGTGATCGTTGTTGAGGATTTATACCATCCATCAACAGTAGCTTTTTCAGCTTTTAATGCAGCGATAGCTTCTTCGCGCTCGATTTTGACTAGCTGATTTATATGAACTTGATCTTTAAAATCTTCTTCAATTTTAGAAAGCTTTTCTATTTAAAGGTGACAGTTTTTAAGCTGTTCAGCGAGATCAAGGTTTTGATTTTCAATAACAGTTTTGCCATTCATGGCTTCATATAAACTTCTGGTCAGCAGATCGATTTTTCGAAGACTATCAGCTTCATCAATATTTAAAATATTGGTAAAGAAGGAAGGTGATACCTTAGTAGCAGAGGTTGAAGTAGAGGGAATGTCAGACTTTTCTTCTTCATCTTCAAGTTTGGCCTTGAGACGGAGATTGGCTTTATCATCATCTTCAGAGTAAGATGATTCTTCTTCGTCAGAGGCAGCCCAATCATAGTCAGCCATCAGGCCTTTGCCTTTCTTCTTAAAGGTTTTCAGCTTTGAATACCTTTCTTTCAGCTTTTTGTATTTTTCATCTCTAGTCCTGGGAGTAAAGTTTTTCTTGGGAAAAGCTGAGGATCTAGAGACTTTCTTTGACCTGCACTCGCTAGCAAAATGTCCTATCTTTTCACAGTTATAGCAAGTAGCAGTAGCCTTATCAAAAGGAGTTGATGATCATGGCTTATCAGTAATAGCAAGAGGTTTGTTCTTTCTAAAATTTTTCTTATTGGCGAATCTCCTGAATTTATTAGAAAGGAGAGCCATGGATTCATCAAGATCTGAAGAGTCAGGATCTGATGAGCATTCAGAGCTAGTCTCCAACTCAGTGATAGTGATAGTAGATCGCTGAGTGGTAGGTGACTCTGAGATTAAAGCAACAGGGGTGCTTTTGGAATCTTTTACAAGATTCTTCTTAAGATGACTCGATTGCTCATGATTAAGCATCGTGCCATATAAGGTAGAAAGAGTCATGGATTTTAGATCCTTTGACAGCTTGAGACACATTGAATAACTGTCCCAGCTTTCAGGTAGACATTCTAAGAACTTTGTCAGTACTTCAAAGTTAGAATATTCTTTACCAACAGTTTTTAGATCTACTATTAAGCAGTTAAAACGTTGGTGTACTTCAGAGAGAGATTCATTCTTACCAAAAATGAAGCTTTCGTACTGTCTTACCAGGTTGATCTTACGTGAGTCCTGGACTTCAGACGTACCTTCATACTGAACACAGATTGTGTCCCACATGGCTTTGGTGGTTTTCAGGTTCATGACGGAATGGTAGACTTCGTCAGGAAGAGCCATGGAAAGAATGGATTTGGCTTTGGTGTCGATAGCCACTTTCTTCTTATCTTCATCAGTCCACATATGAATTTCCTTAGGAACCAACCTTTCTGGAATAGCAGCTCTATTCTCAGTGGCTAGAACTTCAGGATCAATTCTAACAGGAATATATGGGCCGTTTTCAAGATAATAAGGCATAGTAGGGTCACACCTTCTAAGAAGAGAATCATCCTATTTTTCCACAGATTAAAGTTATCTCTGGAGAATCTAGGGGGTTTTGCAAGAGAACCGTTGTCAATATAGTTAGTGTTGGTAGCCATTTTAAGAAATAACAATGAAGAAGAGATTAGTATAGATAAGATCTTGTTTATGAGATTAAACAAATCTGCTCTGATACCACTTGTTGGTCCTGAAGGGTTATACAAGTTTGTAGAAGGGGGGGGGGGTTGAATACAAACACACGATTTTTACTTTCTAAATTGTTTATTGATAAATCTTAAAACAATTTACAACTTGTTGCAGAACAAGATTAAGGATAAACCTAATCTAAACAAGTTAAGAACACTAAGTTTCTTGCACTAGAAATAAGATAGAAAGGAGATAAGAATATTACGAATAATATTCTAACACTAAGAGAGAAAGAAGAAGATGGTCGAGCACTTCAATTTTGAAGTAGGGTTCTTCTTTATATACTGCATGCATTTAATGCATGACAGTGTTACATTACACGTGGCAGCAGCTGAGTGGTTGCATGTTTTGACCTTTGTAGACAACCTTAGTAGCCGCATGGTGCACAATGTAGAATCAGAGTTTGTTGTACGATTCTAGACAAAAGGGAGGTCCGTTCTGACATTTCGTACGGAGACGTGCAAGGGGATAGAGAAAAGTAACTTGTATAGTAGACCTCATGATCAGTGTTCGTTGAACAGTTCTTTATCAGTGAGTGATAAAGCTCAGCGATTGCTGAAGTCTTCTACTTGATACTTCACGTTGAGTGGGCAGGTCTTGCTTCGCTGATATCCGCATCAGTTCATTAGTAGACTTGTCGCTGGTTCTTGGGCTTGATCTTCGACTTCAGCGTAGAACCTATGTTGACGTGAGACTTGTCTTCAGGAATCATAAGTAAACAACTATAACTTATCAGCGATCATCACAGAGACTGAACAGGCTCAGAGCTACTGGATGAACAGTGTTCGCTGAATGTCTAATCTAAAGAGCGAGAGTTCCTATCAGCGGTACTGTAAAGTCCTAGTACTTATCAACGATAGTGAAACTCTAATACATATTTTTTACTTACAATTTTCACTAAGTGTTTAAGAGAGAGTCATTATCAAATCACTGAGGGTTTGGATCAACAATACCAAAGTCTATTTCTGACATTTCCACTATTCACCTCTCTTCCTTAATAAGAATACCAAGATCACAAATCATCTGCCACCGGATTGACCGACACATCTCTACCCTCGGAACCCTTCCTTATCTTTAAATGCAATAATCTCCACGACCTAGTGAGTTCATAGCCTTCATGTACGACGACACGGCAATTTAAATCATTTCACACATTTGAACATTCAAAAAGTACAACACTTGAAAACAACTTGAGTACACATGACCCAACATTCTCATAACTTCAATGGCATGCACAACGATCTCGAGAATCGTTCGCACGTAACTTTTCGGTAAAACATAACCTTAACCAACCAAAACGATGTCGTTACATCAGAAACATATTGAATGAAACCTTTCCTATATGACTAGAAATGTTCTGAACGAAATCACTTACACGAAGTAAATCAGTCGGCTCCCACAATCATATATACGACGATATCAACGTGTCAATACTCATTTTGGTTATATAAGATTTGCAGTCAAACGTTTTCATGATTTTCGCAACGAAGATTATCTCAACATGAAAGAGGGCAATATAATTCGCAATTCACTAAGTTCAATAATTTTATTGTGCAACGTAAATAGGTTTGTCTTTTTCTTTAAACACACGCTTGCACACGTCGACTTATTTCCAAAACAAGAAATTCGTTATTTACACATCTACTTTTAATCTTGAAAGAGCTCATGTAACACATTTAAAGACACAATGCATGAAACTCAACTTGCAATTGAAGGCTATTCACGCTAACAAGGTCAACCATTGTACCCACACAACTATCATTGGCACTCTACTTTTGACCAACAGTCACTCTCTCGTCCTTGCAACAACTTGCTGTACAGGTGTTTCATAGCCTACCTGTTTGACCACCCCCACACAGTTATCGTCTTTAACAATGATATACAATTCATACGGTTTCAATCTTTGACCCCTACAGGTCGATAAACCACCAATTTTCTTCACATTCTGCCCTTCAAATAATTCAATCCAATATCGATATCTTCTCTCCAACATCCTTGCCACTCTACCGTTGATTGGAGAGTCACAGGCTCACTTCCTTCACCCGATCTTTGTGTTAAAGTTTTCAAAACCCTAAGCCAGTCCTCTTCTCCTGTCCGAAATAATCGTCACATCAACTCCAAGAATGGGGACTCACTAGAAACTATGAGTTTACCCTTAATCAGTCATTCATCACCTTCGAACCCAAGAAGTTCTACCTCTAGACGACTCGCAACATTCCGAACAACACTTCTTCTAGAAGATATAAACATTATATCATATGCGATTGAAACACCCTAAAATCATAGTAACTTTAAACCTTGAATTTATCAAGTATTCTACAACATCTTCTAAACTTTTCATATATAAATGAAGAATTAGTTACGAAGATTCATATATACAACTGATCAAACAAAAACAACCTACTAATCTAATCCTTAACATTAAGATCAGATTATACGGGTTGTCTAGGCAATCTCCCAAAACATCTTCGTTTATACTAACTTCTCCATCACGCTTCCAAAAATATAACTTTGATATCCCTTGTCACTTATCCCTTCCCGAGCTAGTACCTGGTAAGAAAATTTAATTTGAAAAGATTAGGATTACGCCTAATGAGAACATCCATTTTTCAAGTCAAAACCTTTATAAGCTTTGAAAACCAAATTTGTAAACAAAGCATATACATTAACCTGATCACAACCTTTCTTACCATACACATAACATCTTTCGATGACAGAAATCATACCCGATTCCATGAGTATGACAAACACAAAGTAGGTCATAGTATCATGTTCAAGAGCGCCACTACGAATCACCACAGATTCTAGATCATTGCTCATGTCCAAGAAATTACAATTAGCGCCATGCCTATTTCTTGGAGTGGAAGTAGGGATTACAATAAAGAGCCATGCTTATCCCTTATCTTCCCATAGAAATCGGGAATTACAATTAAGCGCCCTGCCTATTCCACGATTTCACATCACAATACGAAATGGGAATTACCATTAGCGTCCGGCCTATTCCTCATTTCCATGTCAACGCCACGCCTATTCCTCGTTTATCAATCACAATACTAAATGGAAATTACCATTAAGCGCCCGACCTATTCCTCATTTATCAAATAATACTATTGCCTATGGATCCATTACACTTCCTAGCATATGTGTCTATTAATTCAAAACACATATCAACTCGTATCATACTCGCAGTCGGATTATAATTATGTTCGTACTGTTAATAATCAAAATATGTTTCGTATTCATAAAACATTTGAACAGTACAACCTTACAAAGAAATATACAAGAAAACTTGCCCGGTAAAGTAATCTGAAACCAAGTTCGGAAAACATATTCGGAACCATCCGGAATCCCAACAATCCGGTAACATCCGGAAAAAGTATCCAGACTCCAAGTCCGGAACCATCCGGAAACCGCATCCGGTAATCAATCCGGGATCAATCCAGAAAACCATATGGAATCCGGAACTATCCGGAATCATATCCGGACATTCAATCCGGAACTTAATCCGGAAAACGATCCGGAAAAGTTATCCGGATATCAATTCCGGTACTATCCGGAAAAATCAACTTCCGGATTTGTTCGGTGGTTCATACGATTTCTACCCAGTATTCAAATAACCATTTCAATCCATTTCATAGAGATATCAATAAGCTTAATAAGTCATTTCAATTCACAGATAAGTTTTATTAAAGCAAAACAGGTAGATGAACTCACCTGCAACTCGACACGGTGTCGGATTTGATTCACCAAACTCAAACTTCAGTCCTATTTACCAAATACTAAATCATTAACCAAATTCCAACACCAATTTGAGTTGATAAGAGGTTGAATTCAGAAACAGTTAAAAACTCACCGAAAAATCAAAACTTCGGTCTTTCGTTCTATCCTTCTAATGGAAACCGACTTCTCAGGAAATGGAAATTGAGATAATCTCAATTTCCACCGCCTCTCCATTTAAATAGATTCAACTTTCATCAATTGACGCAACTAACCCCAAAGTTTTTGCAATTCACAATTTACTTAAAGACTTTGGCCAATTACACTTTTGACCCTTCTATATCGAAATATAACATAACTTTCAAATTATCATTCTTCATAATAACATACTTTAATCATGGAAATTCAAGGTGTTACAGCGATCTCTCATGATACCTCAACCCTTTGCTATCATTGCAAGGTCAGAACTCACTACGTACTTCCACGCCCATCGATCTTCTCAAAAAGAGCAATAGAGCACACTCATGTACCTGTAAATTCGCGATTACATTAGCCAGATGTAATTTCAAATTTACCTTACATGGCGGTCCTCACTACCCCATCATTAGCGCTCTTATAGTGATCTTTCCTAAAAGCATCATATATCCTCAGTTGTGTTCCCCTCTACCCCCACAGTTTAAGTTTAGGCCCATCCGGTCACATAAATCCCTTAAACTATGGCTCTGATATCAACTGCAATAACCCAGATCCAGAAATATAACATAAAGAATCATATAAGAATATCTTGCCAAAATGGCCCCCAAACACCAGCTGTAACAACCAGTACAAGCTAAGGTTTGCGGAAACAACCTATTACACATCTGAGATTTCTAATGTACTAAGTTTGGCATACTAAATATTATGTACATGGTCTAGTCCAGAACTTCACGCTCACGCCTTCTCATTGCCCTTACTAGAGCTATCTACTAAGCGCTTACTTGAAAATGGTTTAGTTTTTGAAAAGCGAGGGTTAGACCATGAGGTCTAGTGAGTTCCCTCTAGAAAGACACATCCGAGCCACATATAACATTTTAAACACTTTATAAGCATTTACAAACAATTCTCAACTATAAAACATTTAAATTTTCAAACGCAAGAACTACGCATGTGAATGGCACACTGAAGTCACGCACACCTGTGACAACGTGTCAGGCTCACATTGCCTTAACTGAAACACCCTTCCATGGAATAAATGGGACACTCCCCCCCCCCCCCCCCCCCGGTATGAGCACTGGCCGGACACCCCCCCCCCCCGACTTAGCCAAAACATGCCCATTTCTAAATGTATGCATACATAATATCTTAACTTTCTCAAACATAGGAAAACATGCAGTTTCATATAAAGGATAAAACATGCAGTTTCATCATATCTCATGCATTTTTAAGTAATACATAAGTCAACACACTTTCAGTTAGAAAGACTCAACTGCTGCCATTGCTTAAATCTTCTCATTTACGCGTCGAGTCTTTAAATGGATCACCTACGATAAATAATGAGAGCGATAAATCACCCGATCAAACCTTGAGACTGACTCTCATCTCTTACTTAAGACTCCTTCATAACTCATCTTGCAGATCACTCGACTTCTCACAAAAATGGAACCAACAGAACCCGAAAACCGATTTCCGGATATCTCATCCGGAAACCTTACCTCCGGAAAACTGTGTCCGGATTTCTCCTCTCGTCCGGATAACATTGTCTAGATACCCCTTTTCCGGATACGAATATCCGGTTTTCCACAGTTCGGTTATCACGTCCGGATTCCGGATACGCATGTCCAGTTTTCTCATCCGGAACTCCCTTATCCGCATTCTCATTTCAACATATAACATACCCGGATACTAGGCTCAGGATACGACCCGCATCCGGATACAATCACATCTGGATTGTGGCCCCTCTTTCAGGATACCAACGATTACCCGAAAAATCGCATTGTGCGATTGAGAAGACTCCCTTGACAAGATTAGACCCAACCCTAAAAGATTTAAACCTTCCAAAACAATAGGTTTTTAAGTTAAACACCTCAATTTTGTTAACTAGACAGTCATAATCGCTTTTCCAACAAAACTCACCAATTATTATCCTCATAAGATCTACAACTTATTATGCATGAATATCCATCAAACATCAATGATAAGAGATAAAGATTAGGGTTTACCTTGAATGAAAATGATGCACAAACCACCTCCAATGTAGCTCCATTCTCGATCTCCTTCCAATTACACTCTGATAAATCTTCAAAAATCTCTCTGTTCTCTCTCCAGCCTCTATTTTCACTAACAAGATGAAAATAGGGTTTTTAGGGTCTTTTGTTACTTTCCTTTATTGCAAGATGACCCATTTCTTTTATTTGCACTTAGACCCTTGAACTTGAGTTTCCATAAAAAATCCACTACACATCCACTTCATTTAGAATAAGATTCCGGTTATTACAAAATGTACTTCTATTTTATTGTAATTTGGAAATACGACTGAGTTAAATACTTCAATTTTGTATTTAAAAGAGTGTATATATTGGTATGTATGAGAACATTTTTTATTTATATTATGTTATTATGCTTTAAAACATGATATAAAGTTATAAACACCATAATATACTAAGCATAAAGTAGAAATAACAGTTTTACAATAATACAAAAATGAATATGTAGAGAGAGAGGGGGAGAAAATAATGTGGTTAAATGACAAAATAAAAGAGATGGAATAATTTTTAGTGAAGGGCAGAATGAGTCTAAATGTAACGAAGTTTGGTTTAGTTCGTATTTAATGTAACGAAGTTTATTTTTTCTCAATTAATATAACAAACTTCTATTTTTTTTCTTTTTTTCCTATTTTATACATATTTTACCTACTAAACAAGACACAAGTTACTAACTTACATGTCATCAATGTTTATTGACATTTTTTTCTTAATTTTAAATCAACCTAATTTTAGTCATTTCATTACTTTGTCCTCTTTTATAAGTTTCTTTTAATGTATCATTATTTAATGCATTTATGTAAAAACATTTTATGCATGTTTTCTTCTTCTTCTATTATTATTATTATTATTATTTTATAGAAGTATGTTATATACTAAAAGAGTGAAAAACCCTAGGGATTTCTCAAAATCTCTCAGGAATCAGTGTGTGTGTGGCTAGGTGCGATTGTGGGTTCAAATCAAGGAGACCAAATCAATTCAGAGTTCTTCATTTGGGTGTGTGGAATCATCAATTCAAGGTAACCATCATTCCTTTGATTATTATTTTAGTATAGTGATCCAGAGTCTAAATGTTGAGATTTGTAGTTGCTATCCTCTGGTAAGAATGGTAAGAATAGAAATAGAGTGGTATTTTCTAAATAAATGTTATAAGGAATTGGACGGTTTAGTTCACTAATCGGCTGGTAATAGTGACTCCTTGAACCTGGTAGATTATCTTTAAATTTAGGGCTGTATAGATTGGTTAATTTAATCGGTTGAGATTTTTGTAGTTCCTTGAGAAAAACCCAAGAGTCGGAACTGGTTGAGGAGAGTCCGGAATCCTTAGGATCCGGAATGTGAGTATATGAAAGGATCCAAAATATTTTTATAAAGGAGATTCGGTATTTTGTTACAAAAGAAAAGATCCGGAATTTAATTTTAACGTGATCCAGAACTGTTGGGCAGATCCGGAGTTGGGTAAAGTCTTGTGATCCGGAACCTATTAAATGTGAACCGAGATCCGAAAATTTCTTGGATCTGGAACATTCAAAACAAAAACCGGAAATTGTAGTCCTTGGGTCGTGATCCGAAAATCCTTTAGTGGATCCGGAATTCGCATTTAAATCGGATTTAGTTTTAAGGGCCCGATATTTAAATGAAATTATGGATCCGGAAGTGCCATATGATCCGGAGTAGACCATGATCCGGAACTTGATGAGTGGATCGAGACAAACCGAAATTTATGAGTTTGGATTAATTAAAATATGGACCCGGACTTTAGTGTGGTATTGGGCTTCGGTATTATTAAAGAATCTGAAGTTTATTAGTTTGGACCAGAATTGATTATTTTAGATGGGCCGTAAGATTTGGAAGTTAGCTGGGTTAAACATAGTGAGTCCAAAAATTTATTTAATTATAGACCCGGTGTTTGGGCTTGATGTTAGATCCGGTATTTAATTTAAAATCGGAATTTGAATAAATAGTGGATCCGGAGTGTAAATTAAGATCCGGAAATTTAGTGGTTGGGCCGATTGTATCCGGAACCTGGATATCTTCGACCTAGACTTTTCTAGTTAGTAAAATTCAGTAATATCTTGTGTGTCTTACCCGGTGCGTGTGATGGGTTAAATTTGTAGGTGCGTGTAGAGATGATCGGTGCGAGTATGAACTTCTTAGCAGGACGCCAGGTGAGTCTTTCTAAACCTAAATTTTATACAAGTGTGTTTAATGGTTATTATCAAACTGTGCGCTTTTCAACTGTGTTTATTTCAAACAAAGAATAAGTGGGTGGCATGGTTATTATCTAACAGTGTGCTTTTCAATTGCTTCTATTTCAAAGCAAAGATTAATTGTGTGATTTGTATGTGTGATTTGTATGTGTGATTTGTATGTGTGTGACCATGCTCTGGCTTTGGTGTGAAATGGGGGTGTGTCCCATAATAATTATATATATGAATTTGTTTCATATATGGGCGGTGTGTGCCCTATTGCGCTGTCACGGTGTGTGTGATTATAGCGTGTGTGTGTGTCTTATTGCGTTGTCACGGTTTGTGTGACGATAGCGTATGCCAGTAGCATGTGTCAATGTGTGCATATCATCTTAGTGTGCTTGTTATGATTGGTATAAATGCTTTCATAACTGATTTTATAAACTGAGATATTTTGGTGTGACTTAGTGTGGAGGGAACTCACTAGACCTCATGGTCTAACCCTCGCTTTTCAAAACTAAAACCTTTTCAGGTAAGCAGGTAGCCGAGAGCATGTTTAGAGGTTTGGCAAGACGTGGGTCGGAGCTTGCGTTTAGAAGGAGTAGAAGAAATTCCTTTTTATGTCTAGTTAGATTTCTCAGCTGTATTTAGGGTTATTTCCGCGAACCCTGTGTTGTAAATATAGATAGTGTGACCATGTTGAGCCGTTTATAGCGTTATGAATTAAAGAGGTAGCTCCTAGCTTGTATGTTTAGTTTTGGGTTGTTACAAATGGTATCAGAGCCAGGTTTAAGGGATTTAGGTGACCGGATGGGCCTAAACGTAAACTGTGGAGTAGGAGGACACATCTGAGATATAGGAAGCCTTTAGGGAAGACCTTAATCACTAAGAATTTAGGACGAAGGTAGTGAGGACTCTCATGTAAGGTAAATTCAAATCACATCTGGCCAATGTCATTATGAATTTACAGGTGCATGGGTGTGCTTGATTACCGTTGTTCTGATTTTGGTAGTGTGTGGAGTGTGGTGGATTGAGTGTGAAGAATAATAGTAGTGTGTGGAGTGTGGTGATTAATGTGTGGAAAGTAACAATAGTGTGTGAAGTCTTAACCTTATCTCGAAGGCAACGGTTTAGTGTGTTGTGAAGATTATTGATGAGGCGATTGATGACACTATCTAGAAGGTGTAGTGTTTGAATGTGTGGGGTGAGTGCCCGTGTGAAGTACAATCTTTAAGGTTCTTAAGGAAAATAATTGGTTGGAGGTGAGCTCCTAATCCTTGATGAGTCTTTATTCTAGAGGTTCCCGATGTCGGTAAATTGAGATCTTGAGAGTTTCAACTCAAGGATCGGTTAGTAGAGATGTGCTTTCTTACACTCTAGTCAGTGAAAGAGGGGCAAGAGTGGTTGAGAAATGATAGATGTAAGGATTGCTAATACTAGTGTTGGTTAACCTATCTAGGGTTGAGGTGAAGCCGTATATTTTACAAATTAGTGGTCAGGTGGTAACTGTGGGATTGGAACATCCAAGCTTGTAGATAAGTACTGGTACCGATGATTGTTTCAAATGTAAGGAACTTGATGGTTGGTTGGAAGTAGGATGCCGGCGTGGATTTGCTGTAACTGCAAACGATTGACCTTGCTTGAGCGAATAGCCTTCAATGTAAAGTGAATCATGCATTGCGTTTTCAAACAAGCTACATAAGTCCTTCATGTCAAAATGTGTGAGCGTGTGTGTGTGTGCCTTGTAAACTTCTGGTTTTGAAAATGAGTTGGCGTGTGCAAGTGTGTGCTTGAAGGAAAAGATAAACTTATTTACGTGGTGTGATGAATTTCGAAAGTGGAGAAATAGTGAAATATTTCACTTCTTTTATGAGCGAGTTAAACTTTGTTGTGTAAATCATAACAATATTTGATCGCATGGTTTCATGGGTGAAAACGATATGAACCCGTTGCGGACATATCAGCGAATGTGAGGGTCGGTCGACTAGCCCAGTGTGGGTGATTTTGCTGAGTCTTAAAATTTTTCACGAAGAGAGTTTCAGTGAATGCACTTACAATTGATGGACAAGGTTGCGTGTGAGCGATCCTTGAGATCGGTGTGTGTGTGTGTGTGGTTGTTCTTTATGGAGGTTTCATATCATGCATATCAAACTTTGTTTTGTGGGATATTTCGAGTGTGTAAAATGATTTAAATCATTGTGTTGTCATGCATGAAAGCTATGAACTCGCTAGGTAGTAAGAGATATCGCGCTTAAGAATGTGTAAGTTCCGAGGATGGAAAATGCAGTTGAGACGTCGTTGGTCGAGTCGTGATCTTGGTGTTACATATAAGGGAAGGCGGCGTCTAACTGTAGTCTCAGTCTTTGACTTTAGAAATACTTGTGTGATGGTAGTCTTTGCTCTTGTTTGGTAAGTTGACGTGTAGCTGACGGCGGGGGAGCGTTCCGGGTGATTTCGGAGTAGGCAAAATACTTCGAAAGGTAGCGTTGTGGTAAGAGCGTGTGAATTGATTGTTATCAATGGGTTGTGGTCAGTATAATTTATGTGAGAAAGTGATATCTGCCTTAGACGTATTTTGTGTTGGGAAGGTGATCGTAGGATTGTGTGTAATCTGTTGAAGAGAATCTTAACTGTGGGTTTAAGGCGAAATTCAAGATTTATCTTGGGACCAGTTAGCGAATTGAGCGTCGTCATTTATTAAGTGTAACGACCCGGTATCTCAAACATGCGTCAAATAACATATATTGCATAACATCGTTACATAACAAAAGATACATCATAGATCACATAAGGTCCCTTCAGTCTCAAAACTATAAAATACATATTTGAGTATCCACTATCCGCTAATAACTTACAATACATTTCGTAATACTATTCAAACAAAACGATACATAAGAACTTCCTATTCATCATCAGTCATCTAAAAGCATCATACACTTTATCCTTGCCTTTATACCTTCCTTGACCTGGAATACATATTTTTGAAAACAAAATGAGGGTTAGACCAAACGGTCTAGTGAGATAATCCCTGTCAGTTTAGTAATCCTTTTGTAAAACACAAATAAACAACAACTATTTAAATACCAAGCAAGACTCGTGCATTGTGTACATCTCCTCATTCCCATGGCCATATTAATTGGTTGCGAGCCAACTAATAAATTTACTCCGCTGTACTAAAATACATCCAACACTGATGTCCCTCCGTACAGCCAATACTCCGCCGGTCCTAAGTCCGGCCAACGTGCTCTCGTGTAGTGTAATGCTCATATAAATACAATATACATCTCAATATATTATATTACAAACATAAGCACATAGTCACATTATCTATCACATTCCCACTCAGTATATGTATTCCAGTTTGAAAACGTTTTACAGTAAAACTCACCTGTTTGCTTATCCACACGCTTCCAAGCCTTCCCAAACAGATTCAGTCTTTCACCCCGAATTCACAGAATCTGAAATAAGTTAAATACAAATATCTCCTTACCAATTGAACACATAAGACAAACTAGTAGGTTACGAACTCTAGATAAATCTATCTGACTCTTATCCTCAAAAGTGACCAAACAGCTAAAGTTTTCGGATACTACAGAACTATCCGGACAACATAACTTTCCGGACAACACAAACAATCCGGACAACCCAACTTCCCGGACAGCTTAAACAATCCGGACATCATCCGAACACCAAGGTAATCCGGATGCCATCCGGTATCTAATTCATCCGAAAACCATCGAAAGGGACTACCAGACACTATCAACAAGACTACCGGACACCACCATAAATCGTCCGGAAACCTCTGTCGGTTTATCCCATTTCTACCCAGAATCGACAGAATTTACTACCATGCATGAAATCGGTGATTCTACTCGGATAGAAACTATCTACTAGCAATTACAAACATAATATGTAAAGGAACATACCTCAGAATCACTTTTAAGTACACCAATTTGAAGCTTTAACCTTAAGACACTTTCTTCTTCTTCTTTTGGTCTCAAAACACACACACACACACACACACTTTAATCTGATATTTTTGATTTCTGAAAATATCTGGAGCTAAAAGGGATAATATCAACTATATTTACCATTTTAAACCTTGAACTAATCACTAATGACAAAAACATCTTTAACTTATAAATTAACCCAAACTTACCCTAAACATCAAATTCTAAGTTAACTAATTTTAACGGGAAGGGAAATTTAACGAACGAACTTACCCGGGGTATTACATTATCTCCCCCTTAAAAGAATTCCGTCTCAGAATTCGGTTAAGCGAAAAGGTATGAATACTTATCACTACTACTTCGAACTCAATCAAAGCCATTGAAACTAACTGAATAGACACCCCACGCCCATCTATATCTCTAACACAGATAAGCAACAAAAGAACGGAAATACCAATGACCATTTTGCACCGAAGTCAGATAACACCTTAGCACGTATAGAGTTTGTTAGAATTGTACCTGTAACCTCATCCGGAATTTCCTCTACTTCTTGTGCTGTCATTTGGAAGACTCGACCCTTTGCTTTCGGAACTTCAGGCCTTTGTATCCCTCATGGCCTAACACCCGTTGGTCTCACCGTCATACTACCCTGCTGTGCTTTCCATTGTGGACAATGTGACTGAATATGATCAGGGGAGTTGCAAGAGAAACAGAATCGAGTTACCTGACAGTCTTTAGCAATGTGACCAATCTTTCCACACTTGTAACAAATTCGGGAATCCACATAACAGTTTCCTTGATGAACACGGTTGCATTTTGGACATGGTCTTTCAGCTGGTCTGAAAGGTAAACGACTATCAAACCTCAGGGATTCGTACTCCTTCAAATCATACGTCATTTCTTCTAATTTTCTTTTCCCAAAACTTCTATCACTAGCATCCCTCCCTTTATCTCTTTCTACATTCTCGGCGGCATCTACAGCGGCTGAGAAAGTATCGGTTCCCTTAGCAATCACTAAACCTCTAATTTTTGAATTTAACCCAAAGATAAACCTTTCCATTTTGAGTGCTTCTGTAGCCACATAGTATTCTGCAAAACAGGACTTCTCTAGAAAGCGCGCAGTGTAATCCCGAACTGATAGCTTATCCTGTTGCAAATTTATGAATTCTTCTTCCAACTGTCTTACGGCAGCTTGAGGACAGAACTGCCTTTTAAAAGCGCTAGCAAATTCTTCCCAGGAGAAAGTAGAATACACGTCCGGTCCTCTTGAAATAATAAGAGCTTCCCACCAGTATAGCGCATCGGCCTTTAACATCGCGGTCCCATATAGTACTCTATCTTCATCGGAACATTTGCTGGTCTTAAAGATGGCTTCTATTTCTTTCAGCCACCTCATAGCGTGTACCGGATCTCTTTCTCCGGAGTAGGTTGGAGGTTTGCAGCTTAAGAACATCTTGTAATCACACTTCCTTGGCAACGGTATGACAGTAGGTGTCATGGGCATCTCGTTTTCCAAACTAGGATCTGGTATTTCAGTTTCAGTATGACGAGTTCGGTCGAACATAGCTTGTATATTTGCTTGCAGTCTTCCCATTTCAGCCGTCAAGTCGTTTCTTGTAACAAATTCATTACCTCGCGACTGAACTCTGCCTCCAGTTCTGCCCCTGCCTCGTTCTCCCCCTCTTCCCCTTGTCCCGACTGTTGGATTAGTTCTACTAGGGTTTCCTTCTTCCTCCCTATTTGTACGTCGAGTACCACTTGCCATTCTGTAGATTTCAACAAGGTTAATATAGACGTAAGCACATACCCCATATAATAAGGTATTCCAGTCCAAACATGTACTTGTAAGTTCACAATTACACTGGCCAGGTGTAATATGAAATTACCTTACATGATGTTCCTTCTACCCTTTATATTTAGCATCCCAAGGTTCTAAAATAATAGGGACATCCTACTTCACATGCAGTTTAAGTCTAGGTATGGATCCGAATACCTAAATCCCTTAAACTAGGGCTCTGATACCATCTGTAACAACCCGGTATCTCAAACATGCGTCAAATAACATATATTGCATAACATCGTTACATAACAAAAGATACATCATAGATCACATAAGGTCCCTTCAGTCTCAAAACTATAAAATACATATTTGAGTATCCACTATCCGCTAATAACTTACAATACATTTCGTAATACTATTCAAACAAAACGATACATAAGAACTTCCTATTCATCATCAGTCATCCAAAAGCATCTTACACTTTATCCTTGCCTTTATACCTTCCTTGACCTGGAATACATATTTTTGAAAACAAAATGAGGGTTAGACCAAACGGTCTAGTGAGATAATCCCTATCAGTTTAGTAATCCTTTTGTAAAACAACAACTATTTAAATACCAAGCAAGACTCGTGCATTGTGTACATCTCCTCATTCCCATGGCCAAATTTACTCCGCTGTACTAAAATACAGCCAACACCGCTGTCCCTCCGTACAGCCAATACTCCGCCGGTCCTAAGCCCGACCAACGTGCTCTCGTGTAGTGTAATGCTCATATAAATACAATATACATCTCAATATATTATATTTCAAACATAAGCACATAGTCACATTATCTATCACATTCCCACTCAGTATATGTATTCCAGTTTGAAAACGTTTTACAATAAAACTCACCTGTTTGCTTATCCACACGCTTCCAAGCCTTCCCAAACAGATTCAGTCTTTCACCCAGAATTCACAGAATCTGAAATAAGTTAAATACAAATATCTCCTTACCAATTGAACACATAAGGCAAACTAGTAGGTTACGAACTCTAGATAAATCTATCTAACTCTTATCCTCAAAAGTGACCAAACAGCTAAAGTTTCCGGATACTACAGAACTATTCGGACAACATGACTTTCCGGACAACACAAACAATCCGGACAACCCAACTTCCCGGACAGCATAAACAATCCGGACATCATCCGAACACCAAGGTAATCCGGATGCCATCCGGTATCTAATTCATCCAGAAACCATCGAAAGGGACTACCGGACACTATCAATAAGACTACCGGACACCACCATAAATTGTATGGAAACCTCTGTCGGTTTATCCCATTTCTACCCAGAATCGACAGAATTTACTACCAGGCATGAAATCGGTGATTCTACTCCGATAGAAACTATATACTAGCAATTACAAACATAATATGTAAAAGAACATACCTCAGAATCACTTTTACGTACACCAATTTGAAGCTTTAACCTTAAGGCACTTTCTTCTTCTTTTGGTCTCAAAACACACACACACTTTAATCTGATATTTTTGATTTCTGAAAATATCTGGAGCTAAAAGGGATAATATCAACTATATTTACCATTTTAAACCTTGAACTAATCACTAATGACAAAAACATCTTTAACTTATAAATTAACCCAAACTTACCCTAAACATCAAATTCTAAGTTAACTAATTTTAACGGGAAGGGAAATTTAACTAACGAACTTACCCGGGGTATTACATCATCTCCCCCTTAAAAGAATTCCGTCCCGGAATTCGGTTAAGAGAAAAGGTATGAATACTTATCACTACTACTTCGAACTCAATCAAAGCCAAAGAAACTAACTGAATAGACACCCCACGCCCATCTATATCTCTAACACATATAAGCAACAAAAGAACGGAAATACCAATGACCATTTTGCACCGAAGTCAGATAACACCTTAGCACGTATAGAGTTTGTTAGAATTGTACCTGTAACCTCATCCGGAATTTCCTCTGCTTCTTGTGCTGTCATTTGGAAGACTCGACCCTTTGCTTTCGGTACTTCAGGCCTTTGTATCCCTCCTGGCTTAACACCCGTTGGTCTCACCGTCATACTACCCTGCTGTGCTTTCCATTGTGGACAATTTGACTGAATATGATCAGGGGAGTTGCAAGAGAAACAGAATCGAGTTACCTGACAGTCTTTAGCAATGTGACCAGTCTTTCCACACTTGTAACAAATTTGGGAATCCACATAACAGTTTCCTTGATGAACACGGTTGCATTTTGGACATGGTCTTTCAGCTGGTCTGAAAGGTAAACGACTATCAAACCTCGGGGATTCGTACTCCTTCAAATCATACGTCATTTCTTCTAATTTTCTTTTCCCAAAACTTCTATCACTAGCATCCCTCCCTTTATCTCTTTCTACATTCTCGGCGGCATCTACAGCGGCTGAGAAACTATCGGTTCCCTTAGCAATCACTAAATCTCTAATTTCTGAATTTAACCCAAAGATAAACCTTTCCATTTTGAGTGCTTCTGTAGCCACATAGTATTCTGCAAAACGGGACTTCTCTAGAAAGCACGCAGTGTAATCCCAAGCTGATAGCTTACCCTGTTGCAAATTCATGAATTCTTCTTCCAACTGTCTTACGGCAGCTTGAGGACAGAACTGCCTTTTAAAAGCGCTAGCAAATTCTTCCCAGGAGAAAGTAGAATACACGTCCGGTCCTCTTGAAGTAATAAGAGCTTCCCACCAGTATAGCGCATCGGCCTTTAACATCGCGGTCCCATATAGTACTCTATCTTCATCGGCACATTTGTTGGTCTTAAAGATGGCTTCTATTTCTTTCAGCCACCTCATAGCCTTTACCGGATCTCTTTCTCCGGAGTAGGTTGGAGGTTTGCAGCTTAAGAACATCTTGTAATCACACTTCCTTGGCACCGGTATGACAGTAGGTGTAATGGGCATCTCGTCTTCCAAACTAGGATATGGTATTTCAGTTTCAGTATGACGAGTTCGGTCGAACATAGCTTGTATATTTGCTTGCAGTCTTCCCATTTCAGCCGTCAAGTCGTTTCTTGTAACAAATTCATTACCTCGCGACTGAATCTGCCACCAGTTCTGCTCCTGCCTCGTTCTCCCCCTCTTCCCCTTGTCCCGACTATTGGATTAGTTCTACTAGGGTTTCCTTCTTCCTCCCTATTTGTACGTCGAGTACCACTTGCCATTCTGTAGATTTCAACAAGGTTAATATACACGTAAGCACATAACCCATATAATAAGGTATTCCAGTCCAAACATGTACCTGTAAGTTCACAATTACACTGGCCAGGTGTAATATGAAATTACCTTACATGATGTTCCTTCTACCCTTTATATTTAGCATCCCAAGGTTCTAAAATAATAGGGACATCCTACTTCACATGCAGTTTAAGTCTAGGTATGGATCCGAATACCTAAATCCCTTAAACTAGGGCTCTGATACCATCTGTAACAACCCGGTATCTCAAACATGCGTCAAATAACATATATTGCATAACATCGTTACATAACAAAAGATACATCATAGATCACATAAGGTCCCTTCAGTCTCAAAACTATAAAATACATATTTGAGTATCCACTATCCGCTAATAACTTACAATACATTTCGTAATACTATTCAAACAAAACGATACATAAGAACTTCCTATTCATCATCAGTCATCCAAAAGCATCCTACACTTTATCCTTGCCTTTATACCTTCCTTGACCTGGAATACATATTTTTTAAAACAAAATGAGGGTTAGACCAAACGGTCTAGTGAGATAATCCTTGTCAGTTTAGTAATCCTTTTGTAAAACACAAATAA
Source organism: Saussurea involucrata (assembly GCA_033807775.1). Lineage (NCBI taxonomy): Eukaryota > Viridiplantae > Streptophyta > Magnoliopsida > Asterales > Asteraceae > Saussurea > Saussurea involucrata. The sequence goes on from CM066323.1 coordinate 36,806,095, forward strand.
ACAACAACTATTTAAATACCAAGCAAGACTCGTGCATTGTGTACATCTCCTCATTCCCATGGCCATATTAATTGGTTGCGAGCCAACTAATAAATTTACTCCGCTGTACTAAAATACAGCCAACACCGCTGTCCCTCCGTACAGCCAATACTCCGCCGGTCCTAAGCCCGGCCAACGTGCTCTCGTGTAGTGCAATGCTCATATAAATACAATATACATCTCAATATATTATATTTCAAACATAAGCACATAGTCACATTATCTATCACATTCCCACTCAGTATATGTATTCCAATTTGAAAACGTTTTACAGTAAAACTCACCTGTTTGCTTATCCATACGCTTCCAAGCCTTCCCAAACAGATTCAGTCTTTCACCCAGAATTCACAGAATCTGAAATAAGTTAAATACAAATATCTCCTTACCAATTGAACACATAAGACAAACTAGTAGGTTACGAACTCTAGATAAATCTATCTGACTCTTATCCTCAAAAGTGACCAAACAGCTAAAGTTTCCGGATACTACAGAACTATCCGGACAACATGACCTTTCGGACAACACAAACAATCCGGACATCATCCGGACACCAAGGTAATCTGGATGCCATCCGGTATCTAATTCATCCGAAAATCATCGAAAGGGACTACCAGACACTATCAACAAGACTACCGGACACCACCATAAATCGTCCGGAAACCTCTGTCGGTTTATCCCATTTCTACCCAGAATCGACAAAATTTACTACCAGGCATGAAATCGGTAATTCTACTTCGATAGAAACTATCTACTAGCAATTACAAACATAATATGTAAAGGAACATACCTCAGAATCACTTTTAAGTACACCAATTTCAAGCTTTAACCTTAAGACACTTTCTTCTTCTTCTTTTGGTCTCAAAACACACACACACACACACACACTTTAATCTGGTATTTTTTATTTCTGAAAATATTCGGAGCTAAAAGGGATAATATCAACTATATTTACCATTTTAAACCTTAAACTAATCACTAATGACAAAAACATCTTTAACTTATAAATTAACCCAAACTTACCCTAAACATCAAATTCTAAGTTAACTAATTTTAACGGGAAGGGAAATTTAACTAACGAACTTACCCGGGGTATTACATTTAGAGATTCATGTTGTTGTGACATTAACTTCGGTAGAATCCGTTCATTTAAGAAGGTGAATTTGTGCGTGAAACCCTTAACGTGACGCGTTTTAGAACCGTGAGTCTAGATGTGTGGATGATATTGGTACGGTTGGCCTGAGGCGTTTTCTTTATATTGCGAAAAAAAATTGGGTTAAAAGTCGTAGATAACTGTAAGTGTGTTAATTCGTTGGTATTGTTGAAGGGTTTTGCATAGTGGGAGCTTATTCGACATCCCACGTATCGAATCTTAGGAGATGCTTGACCAAGGAAGGCGTAGTCGTATTGTTAGAAGGCACTCGTGTGGGCGAAACTTAGATTATGTGGAGGAACCGTTGGCGATTATAGATCGCAAGGTTAGAGAGCTGACGAACCGTTTTCCTCGATTGTTCGAAGATGGAATTCCGGGGACGGAATTCTTTTGAGGGGAGGATGATGTAATAACCGTGTTTTTGTCTTAATTAAATATGAGTTTAGGGTGTAAAGTGTGAAAAAGGGAAAGTTGAGTGTGCTTGTGGAAAAGTTTAAAAGAGTTAAAAACCCTAGGGATTTCTCAAAAACTCTCAGGAATCAGTGTGTGTGCGGCTAGGTGCGATTGTGGGTGCAAATCAAGGAGACCAAATCAATTCAGAGTTCTTCATTTGGGTGTGTGGGAATCATCAATTCACGGTAACCATCATTCCTTTGATTATTATTTTAGTATAGTGATCAAGAGTCTAAATGTTGAGATTTGTAGTTGCTATCCTCTGGTAAGAATGGTAAGAATAGAAATAGAGTGGTATTTTCTAAATAAATGTTATAAGGAATTGGACGGTTTAGTTCACTAATCGGCTGGTAATAGTGACTCCTTGAACCTGGTAGATTATCTTTAAATTTATGGCTGTATAGATTGGTTAATTTAATCGGTTGAGATTTTTGTAGTTCCTTGAGAAAAAACCCAAGAGTCGGAACTGGTTGAGGAGAGTCCAGAATACTTAGGATCCGAAATGTGAATATATGAAAGGATCCAGAATATTTTTATAAAGGAGATCCGGTATTTTGTTACAAAAGAAAAGATCCGGAATTTAATTTTAACGTGATCCGGAACTGTTGGGCTGATCCGGAGTTGGGCTAAGTCTTGTGATCCAAAACTTATTAAATGTGAACCGAGATCCGGAAATTTCTTGGATCTGGAACATTCAAAACAAGAACCGGAAATTGTAGTCCTTGGGCCGTGATCCGGAAATCCTTTAGTGGATCCGGAAATCGCCTTTAAATCGGATTTAGTTTTAAGGGCCCGATATTTAAATGAAATTATGGATCCGAAAGTGCCATATGATCCGGAGTGGACCATGATCCGGAACTTGATGAGTGGATCTAGACAAACCGAAATTTGTAAATTGGGCTTAATTAAAATATAGACCCGGACTTTAGTGTGGTATTGGGCTTCAGTATTATTAAAGAATCCGAAGTTTATTAGTTTGGATCAGAATTGAATATTTTAGATGGGCCGTAAGATTTGGAAGTTAGTTGGGTTAAACAAAGTGAGTCCGGAAATTTATTTAATTATAGACCCGGTGTTTGGGCTTGATGTTAGATCCGGTATTTAATTTAAAATCGGAATTTGAATAAATTGTGGATCCGGAGTGTAAATTAAGATCCGGAAATTTAGTGGTTGGGCCGATTGTATCCGGAACCTGGATATCTTCGACCGAGACTTTTCTAGTTAGTAAAATTCAGTAAGATCCTGTGTGTCTTACCCGGTACGTGTGATGGGTTAAATTTGTAGGTGCATGTAGAGATGATCGGTGCAAGTAGGAACTTCTAAGCAGGACGCCAGGTGAGTCTTTCTAAACCTAAATTTTATACAAGTGTGTTTAATGGTTATTATCAAACTGTGCGCTTTTCAACTGTGTTTATTTCAAACAAAGAATAAGTGGGTGGCATGGTTATTATCTAACAGTGTGCTTTTCAACTGCTTCTATTTCAAAGCAAAGATTAATTGTGTGATTTATATGTGTGATCTATATGTGTGTGACCATGCTCTGGCTTTGGTGTGAAATGGGGGTGTGTCCCATAATAATTATATATATGAATTTGTTTCATATATGGGCGGTGTGTGCCCTATTGCGCTGTCACGGTGTGTGTGACTATAGCGTGTGTGTACCTTATTGCGCTGTCACGGTGTGTGTGACTATAGCGTATGCCAGTAGCATGTGTCAATGTGTGCATATCATCTTAGTGTGCTTGTTATGATTGGTATAAATGCTTTCATAACTGATTTTATAAACTGAGATATTTTGGTGTGACATGGTGTGGAGGGAACTCACTAGACCTCATGGTCTAACCCTCGTTTTTCAAAACTAAAACCTTTTCAGGTAAGCAGGTAGCCGAGAGCACGTTTAGAGGTTTGGCAAGACGTGGGTCGGAGCTTGCGTTTAGAAGGAGTAGAAGAACTTCCTTTTTATGTCTAGTTAGATTTCTCAGCCGTATTTAGGGTTATTTCCGCGAACCCTGTGTTGTAAATCTGGATAGTGTGACCATGTTGAGCCATTTATGGCGTTATGAATTAAAGAGGTAGCTCCTAGCTTGTATGTTTAGTTTTGGGTTGTTACAATACACAAAGCGTAAAGATTAATTTAATGAAAAAAATAAAAATTGTAACAACCCACAGCAAAAGACAAACCATCACACTGAAATATCATAAGCATAGAATAAAAAAGCCAAAACGGCCTTCATCATATTCAAGTCTTGCAAAATACTAAATTCAACGGTTGGCGGGAACAACCGGATTTACAACTGAGAATATCTTAAAATAACACTATTCGGACAACTAGCAAAAATCTACGCATCCACACTCCTGTTAGGACCATAAATGTCCTACATATTAGAAAAATATATAAATATTTATATAGAGCGTAATTAGTTTAATTATAGAGGTTAATTATTGTAAAAGCCTTAATTATTGTTAATTGGGCTTAGCTTTGTGTTTAATGGGCTTGGGCCTTGTTATCTAAGGCCTAGGTATATAAGGTTAGTGTTAACCTTGAATTAGGTTAACGATTCATTAGAGAGATTAGAGAGCTTATTGTTTAGAATCGTTCTTTTACTTTGATTGTAATATTCTCTTGACACTTTGAATGAATACGAGAGGGATGACGAGTTGAAATCATCAGTTGTTCGTTTTCATATCCATTGATTATATTGTTACCTGTCAAACTAGGACTAACAATTGGTATCAGAGCAGACGGACAGTATTGATTCAAAGTGCTCACATTGAATTCTGGTAAGTTTTCTAGTTTTCACGTCTGTGTTCTTGATTGCATATCAAAATTCTGATTCTGGTAAAATTGATCGATTTCATTTATTGGGTATTGTTAGTATTGTTGCTAATAGTGTTTCTGCAAATTTTCATATCCTAATTCGATCATTTGAATGGTATTTAAGCAAATCAAAGTTCAAAAGTTTTGAGTGTGTTCTTCACTAAAAATCGAATTTTTACCATCAAAACTTGTTGTTTTTGCTTCAAAATCGATTGGGTTAGTGTTATTTTTGTGTTTGGTAGTGTTTCTAATATTTCAGGAACATTTTTGAGCAACCCTAGTCGATTCCCAATCGATTGGAAACCCACAACCGCAGTTCCCGGACAAACCCAGCCGCACCTTCCGGACAGTTACAATACTCTCCGGACGTTTGTGTTATTCTTTTCCGGGTACGTCTTCTTTCCGGGTAAGTCCTCTAATTTCAATCTTACCGGGTATATTTGTTCCGGAAACCCAAAGTTTCCGGTAATCCATTTTACCCGGACAACTCGAAGTTTCCGGTTAAATTGATTCTTCCCGGACACTCTATCTTCCGGAAAGCGCATCATCCGGAAACTCATTCTACCCGGTAAGTATATCATCCGAAAACCCTTTTCATCCGGTAAGTTCCGTGTTTGAGTTTTTCATTTAGAAACTAATTTCACCCGGTATCCTTCGTATCCGGTCACTCAGACTTGTCCGGACACCTTCAGTTCCGGTAAGTTATTCGGTAACTCTTTCACCCGGTAAGCTTAGTTTTCCGGATTCCTTATCCGGAAACCACCCGGACACATAATCCGGGAGCTGTTTTGAACTCTCATTTTTCAAAATTTTCTAGGAGGGGGACATTTAAGTATCCTTGATACTGTTCCACTTTGAATCAAACCAACGTCTGACGATCACATTAGTGCAACCATCAAAGATGTCTCGAGATGCTTATGCCATAAGCAATCACACCACGCCTCCAGCTCTTGGAGAATCTTGTCAGGTATGTCTACCAACCCATAATGCGTTAGTTGATAAAATTCAATTGCTTGGTCAAAAGGTAGAGTCCCATATGTTTTCTTCGAATGAACAACTTCTTGAAATTAACTCGTTAAAAGCAAAGTTAGATGTTCAAACTAAGATAACAGAAAAGCTTAAATCTGACAACACCTACCTAAAGGAAAAGTGTGCTAATCTTTCGATAGCACCATAAGATCTTCGAGCTAAGATATCTGATCTGACCTTAAAGCTTGATCAGTGTTTGAATGAGAAAGCAGAAGTTGTTTATCAATGTTCCGCTCTCCAAATTCAACACAAGGAATTTGTAGCTAAAATTCTTGATCTTGAAACCAAACTTCATAGGAGAGGTCAATCTGATCAGACCATTCATATGAATAAACCCAAGGAGTTCACTTATTTTAATAAGGAGTGGGGAATCGGATATGATAACCCACACTACTTGAAAAAGGGTTTTTACAACACACCTACTCTGTATGATTTTGGCTGTCTGGGACTAGACAAAAAGTATCCGGAATATGCGATTAGATGGACTGGTCCTCTTGAACCTGAAAAGGAGGAGGAAACCGAGGAATATAAGCGCACACACAAACGAGGAATACAACTTCCGTTTGTTATGAACCTTTGAACTATTCCTATCAAAAGAACAAAAAGTATCTCTCAAATAACTACTTCGACCCATACAAGGTTGCTACGCCCAAGGATTCCTCCAAAAAGGATGAGGTCCAAGTAACCGCAACCAAGACTGAGACGGACGAGTTTAAACTCCATGTCCCTCCTCTCATTTTGGAAGCAAATATTGTCGAGCTGGAGGAGTCACTGGAGAAAGAAAGGTTTGTTTTTCAAAACGAAAAGAAAGCGCTAATTCAGGAACTTGAGAAACTCAAAACTGAGAAAACCGAAGTTGTGTCAAATGAAGAAAAGGAAACTCTTCAGTGTGAAATCAATAAGCTCTCATCGAAACTGTCTGACATGACAAGAGAAACGATGAAGGAGCACATAAGAAATGGTCAACTCCAAGTGCAGATTGACATACTCCAAAATGTAACACAGATTTCACCTGAACTTTCCTCAAACTCATCTGACACATCCTCATGTAAAGCTTTCATAGGAAATATCTCTTCACAAGAAAGTAAAGTTTCTCAAGATGAGTGTGTTAAAAGGAATTTAAACTCTGATTTTTCAAACGCTTCCGCACCGAATTCCCCAAAGCACACTGACACTAAGTGTTCCTCGCCTTCCTCACTTGATCCAAGTCCTGTAATTCCGGAAGTCGACTTTTCTGAATATATGAACTCTGAAGGTAATTCTGATGGAGAGTTTGAGTCGTTCCCTTTCGACAAACCTCTTCCGAGCCATACAGATTTTCTATCACCAGTAGTCAATCGACCGGTCAACTTTCTAAATGGTACTTGTTCTAACACAAAGGCCCCAGCTGTGATTAAGATTGCCAAATCTAAACCTGTTTCTCAAAACCAATCACAGCCGAGGCAAAAGATCGAGCGATTGCCTATCAAAAATCATGTTTCTTCAAAAGTCACTGACCATGCTGTCAATGTGGGTTTAGATAAAACCGGCCAGCCTAAACAAGATAAACCAAAGTGGCCAGCTAGGGAATCTATTGAGAAAGAAGCGTCGAAGTCATTAAACACTGTTTTTTACCCTAGAATGAACAAAAACGATTGTGCTTGGAATCATAGGACTAATTTTGTTAAAAGGGATGTTAATTTCCCGATGAAAATTTACTCCATTCAGCAATTGATTCAATTATCGCACGATTGTTTGTGTTGTTCTAGTTGTGGTTGGAATGAATTTGATGATATTAATAATAATGATTGGTTTGGGTCATATCACATATATAATCATACACCCAAACGCAAACCCCGTAAAAACAAAAAGAAACACTATAATCAACGGGGTTCCTAATCAGAGGTTAAACCACAGCAAGAGAGAAAACCCATTCCAAAATGGGCTGCCCCTACTGCGGTTAAACCTACACCTAAGAGGCAACCTGCTCCAAAACAAGCTCCTCCAAAAGGTGTAAATTCTACACCCAGGAGGAATACTGTCTCAAAGCGGGTTCCTCCGAAAGATGTCAAATCTAACCCTCACGGACCCAGGCAAATATGGGTACCGAAGGTCCGCTAATCTCGTTTTGCAGGACGGTCATGTGTAGTAATTAGACTCTGGATGCTCCAAGCACATGACCGGAAGGAGGGAGCTACTCAAAAACTACCTGGAACCATCTGGAGGAGAGTGTTCATGTGTTCAGGGGGAGCATGAACCGGTATCAGGTTTACTCTACTGTTGAGGGGGAGAGTCACACACGTTTTTTTTAACTGTCAGAAAAGTTTTTTTTGTTTATGTGTGTGGGCATTCCCGAGTGCATTTAACTCCGTGCACATTTTGAGGGGGAGCACTACCATTGGTGTTCATCATTTGAGGGGGAGAGTCACATTATTTTCTTAAAAGTCTAAAAGCTTTTTTTATTATGTCGACGTCTCCTACGTAATCACATTCCTGTTCCGAGGGGGAGCAAGGATATGACTATGCATCAGTCAAGGGGGAGCAAAGTATTTTTCCCATGGTCCAGCCAGCGCCAGAGGGACCTCCCCAGGGACTTAGACCCGAGCGACATGAGGGTCCTAGGACAAGAGGCTGAGTGAAGTCAGGTCGACAAAGAATCAAGAAAGATTAAGCCGTAAAGATAACGAGGCTTTTGAGCGACCCCAACCGAGTGTAATCCGGGTAGCCACATCTGCTATCCCGTCTCATCCATTGGGACGGGGTATTGAAGGAGCCTCCGTGGACCCATCGGAGCAATTTCAGAACCCCCTTATCCACTCATCCGTCTCTCAAAAGACGGATGTTTCAGTTTCTCACGGGGATCAAGCACAACTTCCACCGTTCTCTCACTCGGAGAGTATTGGTGTTGAAATAAGAGACCAGCAACCCCCGGTCTCGACTTCATTTCGTGCACCATTGAGTCTAGAGCCATTTGAAATTTAACATTCTTCGGCTAGGAGACATGATGAGGAACACCAAATCGAGACTCTTCGTGACTCGATCGGAACGTCTGTAGTGTCTCCGTCAGGCGGAACACGAGGATCGGACGGAAATCCTACCACAGCTACCACTTTGCCAACTGTGAACGTAGGTGGCTCTGCCTCTGCGGTAGATGCTTCAACGGATAATCTAAGTGATCCCGGAGTTAAATTGCCCGACTTTGTGTCACCAGGGTCCCTGGACAGCACCCTTAAGGTTGTCCGCGAGGCAATGGAGCAGCACGTCGCAACCGAGCTCAACAAAATTAAGAGCTTAATCAAAGGAAAAGAGAAGATCGTCGACGCTGAAACCGCACCTACACCTCCACCGGCCCCTGCTCAGCCTACATATTCGGTGGATACCGTCAAGACGATGCTTTTAGCCCAACTGCTCCAACAATCTGAAACCGACGCCTCAACCGAAGCAGACCTGCTATCCGTTCTGAGATCACAGGTCACTGCTCATTCATTGTCCATTACCACTCGATTGGATACCATTGACTCGACTCTCAAGGACTTCCAACAAGCGATGACAACGCTGTCCGAGAGAGTCCGTTCACTCGAAGATACCTGCAAGAGTCAAGCTGGCGGTCTAAAGCTCAAGCACGATGACCAAGATGATCCTGATCACCGTGAGGGGGAGAAAAGACTAAAACCTACCGAGACCGCCCCTATCCTCACCGAATCGATAACTGTGGTTCAACTGGAACCATCAACTGCGGCAACAACAATCGACGCCGAACCTGAAGCCGAGTTGCCTCTAACCGAGATGGTAATAGATATGGATATTTCAGACGATGAACACCCGGCGGTTGAAAAGCCTGAGGGTTTAACACAGGAACTGGTTAATTTTGACTCATCAGATATGCCGATACTGGATATGATTGATCCAGACTGCGAGACCAACCCGGAGACCGAAGATGCATGGTATGAAAAAGCCGCCAGTGCCGCAAATCTCCAGGTTAATTTGGTTTTCCCTACTGATGAAGATGACAATATTGATTATGATCAGTTCCTGCACCAGAATGTTTATGGAACCCCCGTTCACTCTGCTCAACCCGCTGAAACTTCAACAAGACCCGAGACCACAACTGCCGATATTCCGATATCTCCTCTGCAACCGACAGCTTCAGATCTCCCCCCTCCTCAACAGTAACAAATCCGTTGGGAGAAGATCCCGATATTTATTCCTCATCTGTAGGAATCCCTGAAGAAGTTGTTTGTTCACAAGCTACGCCCGATCGATCCGACCTTCTGCCTTGGTATTTACAACTTCAACCCCGAATACCAACGCCGGTACATCAGCGCAATGAAGCGGTGTCTTCCAGTCAGCCAAGTCAGAACCAAGCATAAGATCACCGAGGTACTCAACATCCATTCAAGCCGCATTATGAAAATCGTTTATCCTGTATTCACTGTCCGACGTGAAGATGGGAATGAATGGAAATTTTCCGAAGCCGACTTCCAGCACTGTAATACCCCGGGTAAATCCGTTAGTTAAAAATCTAATTCCGTTAAGTTTAGTTAACTTTATAATTGATGTTTAGGGTAAGATTGGGTAAATTTATAAGTTTAAGGGTATTTGATCATTAGTGGATAGTTAAAGGTTTAAATGGTAAATATGGAATGGATATTATCCCTTAGGATATTTAGATATTTCAATTCAGCAGAATTCATCCAGATCTGTAGGTGTGTGTGTTGAGAGCAAAAGAAGAAGAAAAAGAAAGGGGAAAGGTTACGGCTTCAAATTTGATCCATTGGAAGTGTTTGAGGTATGTTTTCTTTACATATTATGTGTATAATTGATAGCTGAATGTTTCTATCGAAGTAGAATAGTTAGAATTACATCTGGTAATGAATCAGCTAATTTCTGGGTGAAAAATGGGTAAACCGACAGTGGTGTCCGGATAAAGTAGAAGGTGTCCGGGTAGTTTTGTTGATGGTGTCCGGATGACTTTCTGAAGGTGTCCGGACAGGGTTTTATCCGGGTAAGTTCCTCTTTTCTTATGTTTTCCAGATGAAATGAGATACCGGATAGTGTCCGGGTTACTTTGGTATCCGGATGTCGTCCGGATGGTTGTGGTGTCCGGAAAAGTCAAGTTGTCCGGATACTTTGAGGTTTCCGGATAACTTGGCTGTTTGGGTAATTTTGAGGATAAGAGTTATGTAGATATATCTAGAGTCCATAACCTGCTAGTAAGTCTTATACATAAGTTGGTAAGGAGATATTTGTATGTAAATGGTTTCAGATTCTGAGAATTTTGGATAAAGGATCGGATAGCTCGGAGAAAGGTTTGGAAGCATATTGTAAGCATTCAGGTGAGTTTTGCTTTAAAACGTTTTTGAACTGGGATACATATATATATGTGTATATATATATATATATATGAGATGATTATGTGGTAGGAATATGATTATGTGTATATAAATGACAATATGATGTAATGAGATATATATTGTATTTATATAAGCTTTGCACTACACGAGTGCACTTGTTGCCGGGTTCCGGTGTGCGGACCGGTGAGTAGTCGGGTTCCGGTGTGCGGACCGACGGGTAGCCGGGTTCCGGTGAGCGGACCGGTTGTTGATTTATTAGTTGGCTTGCTACCAACTAATATGGCCATTTGTGGAGGAATAAGGTGAATGAGATGTACACGATGCACGAGTCTGGATTGGTATTTAAATACGTGTGGTATGTTTTTATTTTACGAAAGAATTACCAAAGGTTTATCTAAACTATTTTGATACAAAGGATTTACATAAAAGGTTTTATAATGATTTTGGAAAGGACCAGGATTAACTCACTAGACCCGTTTGGTCTAACCCTCATTTTGTTTTCAAAAATATGTTTTCCAGGTTAAGGATCGGCAGGAGAGGATGAAGTGTAGGAAGCTTTTGATGGATGTTGATTAGGAAGCTTTTATATATTTTGTAATGTCAAGACTAATGAGACCGTACTTGGTTTGTTATGTAACTTTTGTTGTAAATCAATGATATGTATGCATGTTATGTATTATGATGTATGTTATGGGATTTGGGTTGTTACAAGCACCTCCGACCGTTCGACTTCCTGGCAATTCTGAAAGACCTTCGTACAAGAACCATCTGACCGCTACCTGTCACAAAGGCGCTCGAAGCTGTTCGTCGATTCCTGGTCCGTACTATTATGATGTCATATCTCACGGATTTCCAAATGGCAATCGAGAACAGGGCAAAGAAGGTAAATCTGATAAAGCCGAATCTGAAAGCTCCTGAGTTGAAGATGTATTCCGAGAACGCTCTGCTTCTACAACCGGAATTTGGTATTGTTTTCATCAACGATCAGAATGAGAAGAAATTTATGCGCTTCAGTCAGGTAGACAGATTCTGCGACGGCACGCTCTTCAAAGTACAAAATGCTCTTCGCAAAATCATTTCCTATGAATCAGAAAATCAGAAGGTTTCGTATGTTCCTAACTCGAATGAGATAACTGCACGAAACACTTTAGAAGTGATTGAAGAACGCATCGACTATCGTCGTGCTATCAGAATGTTCGAGGTACACTTTGTGCTCCGTAAAAGATACGTCTACAACTGGCGAGAACTAGAGCGCGAACTCGAACTTCAAATCAAAGGGGGAGATTGTTAGGGTCAATTTATGTTGATTTAAAGTTCAAGGGTCTGTATTGCAATTCTTTAATTTGAGCTTTGTTAGTGAACGGGCCGTGGGCTTGTTAACCACAGGCTCGTTATATATAATGTGCATTAGCCTTAGAAAATAGGCTAGTTGTCTCTTTTGCTTTCCTACTTCGTATTGTAATTATCTCTGATTGAAAGCTAATAGGGATGACCAGTTGAAATCACAAACTCTATTGTTTTACATATATTGATTTCATTGCTCGTTGCACGGATCTGGAACTAACAATTGGTATCAGAGCAGAATCAGTGATTTGAAGATACGAAAGAAATCGAACGAAAGCAAGAAAAAACGAAAATTCGTATTGAATTTTCTGGAAAAACGCAGCGAGCCGTTTTGCCTATTCCTGGAGATTGAACCGTCGGATCGTCACGATTTTTGGACAGTAGTTTCACGACATTCCGTTTCACATTCTGAACGGTTGGATTGATCGTTTAAAGTCCAGAAGGCACCCAGAATAATTTCGTAACAGTGCAGTTTTTTTATTGAAGAAAATCGTTCTTCAATCGGGTTTGCAAAGCTTTTTCATTGATTTAATAATTCGTTTGTTAGATCTCGATTGTTTACTCGTATTTATCTGCTGTTTTTCTGTGCTTATATCGATTCCCAAAAGGTTTTAATCTTTCAATTGAAAAATCAATTCTTGAATCTTTTGGTGTTCTTAAGTTATTGAGGTGGTTATTGAAAAATATGATATATTCTGCTTAGAAATCGATTTGGGTGTGTTTGTTTTTGTGTTTTTGATCAAAATCTAACCCTACAGGAGTGAAATCAAGCAACCCTATCGAACCCTGATCCGAATTACAACACCAGCCGCAATGTCCGGATAAAACATCAAGTTTCCGGGTAAGTTACAATTTCTCATCCTACTGTCTGGATGGTTATATTTTCCGGATGCATAAAGTGTCCGCATGATTAAAATTGTTTTTACTTTCCGAACATAAAGTGTCCGCATGATCAAAACTTTCCGGACAAATTGATGAGCCGTAATACTTGACCAAAGTATTGTTTGTTTGACCATTTTTTTCCAATCTTTGTTGTTGCATGCCATTTATACACCTACGCATCCATTCTTGCCATCATTATTAGTGTAGTAATTTTTTTTTGTTGCATGTTTTTCATCTCATAACTCATGCATATACATTGTTAGCATCATCATCCTATTCACATCACATATCCAGTAAGTTTGGTTTTGTGTGGAAATTTAGTTTTCACCCGGTAAGTCTAAACTCATTCGGTATCCTATCCGGATTTCTTCTCTTTCCGGTAAGTCCCTCATCACCCGGTAAGTTTACCTCAATTTTCATCCGGTAAGCATTCACACCCGGTAAGTGTTCTTTTATCCGGAAAGTTCATTCGTTAAGCTTTACATTCGCGAATGCTTACCCGGTAAGATCAGTTCACACGGTCACCGCATCCGGTAACTACATTTGCCTGAAACTCCATCCGTCCGGTAAGTTCCTCTTCATCCGGTAAGTGTGTTCATCCGGTAAGCATCTCATAACCCGGTAAGGTTAAATTTTGTTGCTTTATTGTCCGGTAAGCTATTTCTCATCCGGTAATTGCTATTTTTCACTTGATTTTAACTTTATCCGGGAACCAATTTTGTCTGGAAAATACATCTCATCCGGTAAGTCTCAACTTAATTGTCCGGTAAGTTGTGTTTAATAAGTTGTGATTGGTAATTTCTGATCGGTACCCGAGTTACCGCACGTCTCGTGAGTGAGAATTTTTAACGAAAATTGCGATTTTTCTTAAACGATCGATTTGCAATGTTTTGTGACGCTTGAGATATTTACGACGATCTGCTATTATTAGCGACTATTATCATTTTATGTGATTTTAGTTGTCGTTCTTGATCTAACTTGGTTTGTTTATCTTGCAGATTTCACTCTCGAAGAGTGATCTCGTTCGTTCGAATTCGATAATAGTCAGATCTTAAATCTTGGAAACGAATTTATTTTTAGATTTGTTTTTCTGATTTAATTTTTAATTTCCTTCCGCATTTTTGATTCTTCAAAATAACACCGATTAACGATCATAATTTTTCAGGTAACAATGTCGTCGTATTGCCTTAATTTTGAGTGTTTAGAATTTCAAAGGCTATATCGAAAGAATATGAAGCCACAAGAGGAATTCTGCAGCAAGTTAAACGAAAACATAAACTGCAAATATCTGAAAGTTCTGATAAACTTGCTAAATATGAAGAAAAGGCAACGATCTTAGAGGCAGAAAACACTGAGCTGAAAAAGAAGCTATCTGTTCTATCATCACGAGATGATATCCGGAAGACTGAGAAAGAGCAAGAAAAACGATATGAAAAGGATGTCAAGCAAGCAGATGACTTGATCAGCAAGTATGTCAAAGAATTGAAGGAACTAAAATCTCAAATCTGGAATAGTTCTGAGAAGCTTGCTGAAGAAGAAGAGAAAGGTAAACTCCTGAACTGTGAAAACCTTGAGCTTAAAAGTAAACTAACTACTCTTGAAAAGGTTTTTGAAAAGGAGAAAGAAAATTTTGCAAAGGAAAAGCAAATGTTTATAAAGCAATCTGATTCTTCAAACAAATCTCTTGATGAGAAGAAGAGTCTTGAGCTTAGATGTCTAAAGCTTTCAACACAAATCTCCGACTTTGAAAAAGTATTGATTTTAGAAAGAGAAAAGTTTGAAACTGAACGCAAATCGTTTTCTAAAAAGAATGGCGAACTTTCTTTAAAAATAACTGAGTTGGAGAAAGAATTAGGCGTTCTAATCAAAGAGTCTGAAAAGATGAAAGTTGAAGGTTTTAGAGCAAAATGTTTAAAAGATGATTTTTCAAAAGAGAGAAAGATTTTTCAGTCCGAGATTTCTAAACTTACACAGAGTTTATCTGGATTAGCATCCGAGACTTTGAAGAAACAAATGGTTAAATCTGATTCAAAGAATTTTGTCAAATCAAATGATTTTTCAAGAGATCAGATTCGACCTTCCAATCTTTTCTATACTTCTCGTGTTGATAATAACGATAATCCATCTTTCAATAAAGTAAACATGGTTTGGAGAGTTAAAGGATCCGCTCCTGTTCCAAAGTCATTCGTCTCTGTTAAAACTGACAAGAACAACACAACTTTCCACGCTAAACCTTTTGTGAAAACTGATCGTGTTCATTCTGTTAATAAACTGATCAGCTTATCTACACAGAAGTTGTGTTGCGCTTATTGTGGAACAAGTGACTTTGTGAAGAAAGACCATGCTAACTATTGGTATGGTACTTATAGTTTCCCAGGTCCTCATAAGGCATCTAACCAACAAGGATCCATCAAAAGATGGATACCAAAATCTGTCTAATCTGTTTTGCAGGAATGTCATGTGCATTTAAATTAGAAGATTCTTTTCACATGACGAACATTCAAAGGTTATGCCAATTTTGAGGGGGAGTACTATTTTATAAAAGGTAAGTGAACTTCAACTGCATTCAAAGACCGTGGTAATTCATTCTGAATAACTAACATGTGTTTGTTATTCTCCAATTTTAACTTACATGATTACCACGTGTCATTTTTCTTGACATAGTTATTTCCATGTCTCATATATTTGTTGATTTTTCGATGGAAATACACTCGTTTGAATTCCTAGTTGTGTTTCAAGTTCGCTATTTCTTGCAAATGATTCCATTCTTATCTGATATAATAATTGTGACTTGTTCTTCACAATTAAACTTTCTGATCATTATCTCATTTTTGCAAATACTGTGCTTACTGAGTCATTCTGTTTTTGCGCTTGATTTTGTTTCTTGAAATTCTGGAAATTTCAAAAACGACTTTTGATCATCTCAGATCAGGACTCGTTCTTAAATGCAATGACTTCTAAACACCTCAGATTAGAACTCGTATTTCACTGTTTACTTAAATGTTCTACTCGTTGCATGAAATGAGTGTTAGGAATCACATTGTTTCTATGGTCTATTCAGAACCGGAAGGACCTACCCAAGAAACACATCCCTTATAGACATCAGTGAAGGGTCTAGATGATAGATGAGTTTGGAGAGAAAATAATAAATGGTGAGGCTGTGACAGGACTTAAAAGAATTATTGGTCCTTACCAAACCGAGTCAGTTATCCGGGTAACCACATAATCTATTCATTCTCATTCTTTGGAGATGAGTATTGAAACAGACATGGACCCAGTGTCGATAACTCGTGTCACCCCACCCAACCACTCAAGTATCTCCTAACAGATGCTTGTTTCATATATTCACGGAGATTTAGCACATAATCTATCTATTCCTCACTCGGAGGTCTTAGATATTGAAAAAGGAAGACAACAGCTCCGGTCTCCGAACTTCATATTCTAATCACTGTGTCAATTGATTTTAACTTGCGTCCCAAGTTAAATCAATTTTTAATCCAAATCGATATAGTTTGATTCTTTCACACATGCACGAGTCTTTGTGATTCCATTTGCATATCTTCGTGATATTGCCGGAACAGTTTGAGAAGTAATTTTTAAATTTTACTTCAGTGATAACTGGAAGTCCTATCAGATATACCCCATTGCCAACTCTGAACATAGGCCACACAATTTTTTAAATTGTTGTGATAACAGTTACTAATGTGTTTCTGTGTTAGATTTTTACCCCGTTCTGGTTTCTTAATGTTTTGATCTGGTTCGTTTGCTACTCGTTACTATTGTCTTTGAACGTGCATGATGCTCTGGATTCTCCCACTCATCATGAGGGGGAGAAAGAGTACAGATTCAAAGACACCAAATATCAAGTTGAGGGGGAGTTAGCAAAAGCCGAGGGGGAGTAAAGAAGTCCCCATGCAAAAGCCGAGGGGGAGTAACTGTTGACCGACCGTTTTTTTTTCTGAATGATTGATCTGTTCCGAGATCCAAAGAGCTCAAAGTGCATACAAGTGATCAACTCTTCTCATCGTTTATAAAGTGGTGTTCGCTTAAAATTATTTTCTCCATCAAGCATACTGGTTCTACAAGTTCTTTTAAAGCTGAAAGCAAATTCAAGAGCTTTATTCAAGGGGGAGCGCTGAAATGACATGAAGACAAGCAACATCATTGCATTTCAATGATTCAAGAAGGAAGAGAAGATCAAGACCTGAAGGTTTCAAGACCGATTTTTATTTATATATCTTTAGGGGGAGATTGTTAGGACCATAAATGTCCTACATATTAGAAAGATATATAAATATTTATATAGAGCGTAATTAGTTTAATTATAGAGGTTAATTATTGTAAAAGCCTTAATTATTGTTAATTGGGCTTAGCTTTGTGTTTAATGGGCTTGGGCCTTGTTGTCTAAGGCCTTGGTATATAAGGTTAGTGTTAGTGTTAACCTTGAATTAGGTTAACGATTCATTAGAGAGATTAGAGAGCTTATTGTTTAGAATCGTTCTTTTACTTTGATTGTAATATTCTCTTGACACTTTGAATGAATACGAGAGGGATGACGAGTTGAAATCATCAGTTCTTCGTGTTCATAGCCATTGATTATATTGTTACCTGTCAAACTGGGACTAACAACTCCTTTATGTCGGGCCTCGAACTCACATCTTGCCCTTACCTTTGTCTACCTGCTTGTCTGAAAAGGTTTTATTTAAGAAAGCGAGGGTTAGACCATGAGGTCTAGTGAGTTCCCTCAATTACATGTCCACGATACAAATAACACAATTCATAAAGAAATTTATAAGGAATTATAAACATCACACCTTTATCATGATATCAGGGGAGGACCTACCCTTCCTCCGGGGGGTCCCGTGCACCCGCTCACTTGTTTGCCGTAAGGGAAAAAATGTAGATCGTTTGACAGTGCACCCGCTTAATTTTTAAAGTGCTCTTAAGTATTTTTAAATTGGATACCAAACCAAAATGAGCTTCCAGTGAGATGGTTTGTGTCAACTTAATTTGAGTTTCTAGTTTCAAGAGGTTTGGGGTTCTATTCCTACTCTTGACACTTATGTTTTTAATTTTTGTTAAAACTAGAGAAAGCTCATAACTTCTCTCCATAAATTACATTTAATACACATTAAATACTCTGTTAATATAATTTAATTTGATCATTAACTATCTCCAGAATTTTAAAATTTTCATTTTTTAGTTATTGATTTGATTATTATTACATGAAAGTATATATGCATAGTTAATTTTGATTTGCAAAACATCCAAAAATTTATTCTCGAAATCAACCAAAGAATCAAAATTTTATTTTGAAATCAATAAAAAAAAACCAAAAAATTATCTCGAATCGACACAAAAAAACCAAAAAATTTAATTGAAATCGACAAAAAACTTAAAAAATCCCTCGAAATCAACCAAAAGATTGGAAAAAATATCTCGAAATCAACTAAAAACTTAAAAATCCCCTACGGCTAAAACACATCGACAACAATTTCTTAGACTTTTCGTTTGTGCACCCGCTCACTTAAAATCCTGGGTCCGCCACTGCATGATATGCACACAAACGATACATGCTGACGGCCCACGCTATGGTCACACACACTCGTGACAGCGTGTTAGGGCACACACCCACCCTTGATAATTTATATGAAACAAATTCATATATATATATATATATATATAAATGTTCTCTATGGACTATGGGACAACCCCCCCCCCCCCCCCCCCCCATATACACACGATAAGCCATCGCATGCCCACCCTCAAGTAATCACACCTTTAAAATCACACCAATATGCATGTTTAACGGCATTAAGTAAAATATGCAGTTTAAACAAGTATTTGCGTACATAAACACACTAGGTAAAATCTTTGGTTAGAAGGACTCAAATGGTGTCCACGCTAATTTCTCTTTCGACTAAAATCACCACACTAGAACCGCACACCTAAAATTTCAAATCTCACAAAAGAGAGTGAGGAGTCGCTCCTACAATCTTCTCAAATAAATTCTAAATCTCACGAAGTATCTCCCAAGTCTCACTTTCAAGAGAGAGCCCATAAACACCCAAAAGCAGTTTCCGGACTTAAGAGTCCGGATCCTAGTTACCGGATAACCCGGTTTTCCGGATATCGCCGCTTTTCGGAGACGTGTCCGGATTCCACTTCTAAGTTTGGGTAAACCATTGTCCGGATCCATCCGGACTCCTAGTAACTTCCGGACACCGGCCCGACTTCCGACTGAAAATTCTAACTATCCACATAACTTAAACTTTCGGATAGTTTGACTTACGCTGACAGGTCCGGATTCCGACATATCCGGATTACACCCCCTTTCCGGACAATTTCCTTCCGGGAACTCAATCATCCGGACAACTTAGTCCGAATACTTCTGTTCGGACCTCGAATTTCCGGGTAAGTACAGATTTTATCAAAATTCATCATAATCTCACTAATCATAACAATAGTCCAATAGAAGTTGGATTTGAGTCATCAAAGGATAACTCTGACATCCCTAACCAATTTCTTGCCCGGATTAAGCCATCATGTCACAAGTAGACTACCTCTTAATCTTTTAGGTTATCGATGACAGTAAATCCCAATCAACTCCTAGAAGTTATCATCAATAAAGAGATCAAAGAAGAGAAATGCCACCTTGGAGAAAAGATTGAGATGCACCTCCTTTGGTTCCCGTTTCCAAGCTCTCACTTCCAAAATCGATGCAGGGTTTCTTCACAATCGTGTGCGCACGCACGCACACACACACACACACACACAGTAGACGCTTTCTGTCTTTGATGAGAATGGATGAATTTTAGGGTTTTTGACCCCTTTTATACCTTCCCACTACTCCACCAAACTTTTCTTTTTCTCACTATTACCACTAAACTCTATATTTTTATTAACCAAATTAAGTGGACCGGGTTATTACAAAAACAAACTACCTTACTTAAGACCATCAACCCTATCCTTTATATACCTTTCCTACTAAAGAAAAGAAAAAACATAACATGATGGTCATTGCCTCAAACTAGTTAATCATCATATATGCAAATTTCACAGAGAGTGGACAACAAACTCGTGTGGCGTGAAATCCTTGCTTGGTCAATAGTATTTTGCAGGAGAATATAGCTTCAGGTTACCAACTTGGCTCGTGTACAAGCATGCAAATCGCTCCACCTACATCACATAAAATAAAATAAAAACAAACCCAACAGGCTCACCCATAACATTGTGATGCTCACAACTTTTCACTTCTGGCGCGCCATGCTCCAATGGGCGTTTTTTGAAAGACGTTATTTCATCTTTTTTTACTTCATAATCTTTTAGCTTTTAGTGTATAACATATTTCTATATAATCATATATCACAATAATAATAATAATAATAATAATAATAATAATAATAATAATAATTGTAATAATAAAAGAGGGCAAAGTTGTAAAGTGAGTTAAATTAGGTTGATTTGGGAAAAAAATTACATGTCAATAAACATTGGTGACATATAGGCTAGTAACTTGTTTAGTAGGTAAAATATGTATAAAATAGGAAAAAAAAAGTTTGTTATATTAATTGAGAATTAATGAACTTTATTACATTAAATAGGAACTAAACTAACCTTCATTACAATTAGATGCATTTTGCACTTAAGTGAAAATTGTCCAACGAAATTATACAAAAAAAAATATTTAACAAACTAATTAATAAGTTAGCTAGTTGTTGCTTAAAAAACAAATTAATAATTTAATTACGTTTGAAAATATAAAATGACAATAAAAACATGTTAAAAAATTAGTCATTTTAATATCTTAAAACATAAATAAAACATAACTAAAACAAATTACTAATATGACAATTAATATGAATTAGATGGTAACAAAATTAAATAATTCAATATGTAATTTTTAGTATTTCATTGAATATGTATAATTAAATACTAACGTTAGAAGAAAAATTACATTAATTGATAACTTTAAACAACCATAATGTATAATATGAGAAAATACAAAGTTTCTCAACCTTAAATACATTACAAAACAAATTATTTGTACTCATAAAAATATTCACGGAAATTTTCATCCATAATTACCACAAATCACCTAGAAATACCAATGATTGGATAGAATCTAAAGTTTTTCAAGAAATACCAATGATTGTGTAACAACTCGATTTCCTAGTAAGTCCTGAAAGCTTAGTGGTCAATGTGGAAATAAAAGAAGTTGTAACTAAGGGGCCTATTTGCAAATTTAAAGGAGTATAAAAGGGGTGCTGATTTCTAGGTTTTCACTCACTGTTCATATTATTTTTGAGTGATTGGCGGCTTAGGAGGAAAGAGCAAAAGAGAAGGAATCAGTTTGGCAAATCGTGAGGAGAAACTTGTTTCTGGTAAGAAATCATTTTCTTTTGGGTAAATTCCTGTTTAGTAGATGAGTGTGTGAATCTATCTTTGTTATTTCTTCAAATTAAACTGAGAAATGTTCTATTGGAATTTTGTTGGATTAAGGGGTAGTTTGAAGCCTGATTATGTAAGAATATGTGATATAGACTCATTAACTGGAATGTTTAGGGAGGATTGAATGCTAGAAACATTTTGAAATCGATGTATGTTAGAAAGCTGCGAGTGCGAGACTTAGAAAAACCAAACTTGGCGCAAACCAAGCTTTGGCGCAAACCAAACTTGACGCAAACCTAGCTTGGCACAAACCGTTTTAGTTTGATTGGTCCGACATCCATTTGTTTGCTTTGGGCCGGTTTTATTTTTAAGAAAATCTGGTGTGGGTTTTGGTGAGTAATCCGAAGTTAACACAAGGACTAGACACGTGGACTGCTATTTTTATTTATTAGCAATTTGGGTCGATGGTGCTAATGGGAAGTTGGACCGGAAATCCTTTCTTTATTTTGGGGTTGACATACATAAATTTCTTAAGGGACCGAATACATTAATGAATATGGTTTCGGTATGTTAATTAAATTGGGATTCAATTTATGTCTTGGGCCGTGAGCCCAGTGGTTAGTTGAATTGGATTAGTTGTTTTAGTTTAATGGATTAACCTCATTTTAGACCAAGCCAATTGAAATAGCTAGTGGACCGAATTATACAAATTTAATTTGGGTTTCGAGATGGTTTTTAATTCAAGATCCGGTAGAATACTTTTTGGGGTAATCATCTTGGATGGGATTTTATTTTGAGACCGAGACTTAGGATTCGGTGATTTATCCGGCTGGGACTTTTCAGATAGTAAAGCTTATTTTGAGACCGTGTGCTTTTCAATCACTTTTATTGAAAAACGAAAAGAAGTGTGTGGTGTGGTTTTTATGTAACAGTGTGCTTTACAACTGCTTTTATTTCAAGGCAAGGTATAAATGTGTGATTTATCGGTGTGGCTTATATGTGTGATTTAAATGTGTTTGACCATGCTCTGGCTTTTGTGCGATATGGGGGTGTGCCCCATGATTAACATATTTATATATATGAATTCGTTTCATATATGGGCGGTATGTGCCCGATTACGCTGTCACGGTGTGTGTGACATGGGCGGTGTGTGCCCGATTGCGCTGTCACGGTGTGCCTATAAAGTTTGTGCGCTTGTTATGATTTATGCAAATGTTTTCATAACTGTATTTATAATCTGAAATATTTTGGTGTGACTTGGTGTGGAGGGAACACACTAGACCTCATGGTCTAACCCTCGCTTTTCAAAACAAAAACCTTTTCAGGTAAGCAGGTAGCCGAGGGCAAGTTTAGCAGTTTGGCAGGACGTGAGCCAGAGCTTGCGGTTAGAAGGAGTAGAAGAACTTTCTTTTTATGTCATGTTAGAAATCTCAGCTGTATTTAGGGTTATTTCCGCGAACCTTTTTGTTGTAAAGCTGGATAGTGTTAATGTGTGGAGCCATTTAGGGCGTTTTGGATTAAAGAAGTAGCTCGTAGCTTGTATTCTTGGTTTTGGGATGTTACAAATGGTATCAGAGCCCTAGTTTAAGGGATTTAGGTGACCGGATGGGCCTAAACTTAAACTGTGGAGTAGATGGACACAACTGAGATATAGGAAGCCTTTAGGGAAGACCTCAATCACTGATAAATTAGGACGAAGGTAGTGAGGACTCTCACGTAAGGTAAATTCAATTCACATATGGCCAATGTCATTATGAATTTACAGGAGCGTGGGTGTGCTTGAGTACCGTTGTGCTGATTTTGTTAGTGTGTGGAGTATGGTGGCTTGAGTGTAAAGAATAATAGTAGTATGTGGAGCGTGATGATAAATGTGTGGAGTGCTAACCTGGTTGTGATATCAACGGTGTAGCGTGTTGTGTAGCTTATATCTTGTGTGAGTGAGGACGCTATCTAGAAAGTGTAATGTTTGAATATGTGGTGTAAGTGCCGAGTGAAGGAGAATCTTTAGGGTTCCTCAAGGAGATAATAGATTGGAGGTGAGCTCCTAAGTTCTGATGAGTCTTTAGCCTGGGAGTTTCCGATGTCAGTGAACGGAGATCTTGAGAGTTTTGACTCAAGGATCGGTTGGTCGAGATGTGCTCTCTTACTCTCTAGTTAGAGGAAGAGTGCTGAGGGTAGTTGAGGAATGATAGATGTATGGATCGGTAATACTAGTGTTGATTAACCAATCTGGAGTCGAGGTGAAGCCGTACATTGTACGCAGTAGTAGGCAGGTGGTAACTGTGAGGATTAAACCTCTAGTGTGTGGGGAGGTGTGGATAAGTAGATGGTCGCTCATACTTAGTAAGCATGCAAGGCACAATGATGAGAAATTGATGTGAGGGAAAGTGGTGAATTAGTGTTGGCATAGGAAGAGCGTAAATGGAGATCGTTGCTCGGGAATTGTTCATAGGTGGTTCCAAATGTGGCAAGAATGTGTGTGGTGATGTATGGGTGTCTAAGTGGCATGTGGATTGTATCCGAGAATAAAGGAATAGGGTAACAGTTGATGGCTAGCTAACAGGAAATTGTGTGCTCTTGGGTGAGTTGGTTAGAGTGTCGTAGAAGATGCGAAATCTTTGAAATTGATGAGCTAATCCTTGTGTGTAGAGGGAATGCAAACGAGTGAGTTAGTATCGTTTGAGAAATAAGAAGTGTGTGGTAGCTTCGAGCTTGGAGTGTGACTCCAAATTTACTCGGTTGAATTTCTCGTATTAGAGATGGCGAAACTGTTGGTTAGGCATAGTAACCGTTAAAATCTTGTGTGTACGTGATTGGTTAAAGAGTTGAGGAAAGCTAGCTAGTGTGATTGGTCAAGAGTGTGTACCTTCTAGGGAGTCGTTCCTTGGAAGCGTGTTTTAAGTATGAGAAGTATAGGTAAGGAAATGATTGAAGGTAGCACTCAGGGTGAAGGACTATTAGACTTGGTGATGGTATGAGAGTGACATTGTGGTATAAGCGTGTGACTTGTTGCTATTGTCGGATTGTGGACAATGTAATTAATGTGAGAAAGTGGTAACTGCCTCAGATGTACTTGGTGTTAGGGAAGTAATTGTAGATCGTAAGGTTAGGAAGCTGAGGACCCGTTTCCTCGATTGTTTAAAAGATGGAATTCCGGGGACGGAATTCTTTTAAGGGGGGAGTGTTGTAACAACTCGATTTCCTAGTAAGTCCTGAAAGCTTAGTGGTCATTGTGGAAATAAAAGAAGTTGTAACTAAGGGGCCTATTTGAAAATTTAAAGGAGTATAAAAGGGGTGCTGATTTCTAGGTTTTCACTAACTGTTCATATTATTTTTGGGTGATTGGCGGCTGAGGAGGAAAGAGCAAAAGAGAAGGAATCAGTTTGGCAAATCGTGAGGAGAAACTTGTTTCTGGTAAGAAATCATTTTCTTTTGGGTAAATTCCTGTTTAGTGGATGAGTGTGTGAATCTATCTTTGTTATTTCTTCAAATTAAACTGAGAAATGTTCTATTGGAATTTTGTTGGATTAAGGGGTAGTTTGAAGCCTGATTATGTAAGAATATGTGATATAGACTCATTAACTGGAATGTTTAGGGAGGATTGAATGCTAGAAACATTTTGAAATCGATGTATGTTCGAAAGCTGCAAGTGCGAGACTTAGAAAAACCAAACTTGGCGCAAACCAAGCTTTGGCGCAAACCAAACTTGGCGCAAACCTAGCTTGGCACAAACCGTTTTAGTTTGATTGGACCGACATCCATTTGTTTGCTTTGGGCCGGTTTTATTTTTAAGAAAATCTGGTGTGGGTTTTGGTGAGTAATCCGAAGTTAACACAAGGACTAGACACGTGGACTGCTATTTTTATTTATTAGCAATTTGGGTCGGTGGTGCTAATGGGAAGTTGGACCGGAAATCCTTTCTTTATTTTGGGGTAGACATACATAAATTTCTTAAGGGACCGAATACATTAATGAATATGGTTTCGGTATGTTAATTAAATTGGGATTCAATTTATGTCTTGGGACGTGAGCCCAGTGGTTAGTTGAATTGGATTAGTTGTTTTAGTTTAATGGATTAACCTCATTTTAGACCAAGCCAATTGAAATAGCTAGTGGATCGAATTATACAAATTTAATTTGGGTTCCGAGATGGTTTTTAATTCAAGATCCGGTAGAATACTTTTTGGGGTAATCATCTTGGATGGGATTTTATTTTGAGACAGAGACTTAGGATTCGGTGATTTATCCGGCTGGGACTTTTCAGATAGTAAAGCTTAGTAAGAATCATATGTGTCTTACCCAGTATGTGTGATGGGTTTAATTGTAGGTGTGTGGGTAGAGATGATCGGTGCTGGTAAGAACTTCTAAGCTGGACGCCAGGTGAGTCTTTCTAAACCTAAATTTTTATACGAGTGTGTGGTTGATAATTATTGTTAAAGGTGGGTTGCTCAAATGCTTTTATTACGAACTGAAGATTTAGTGTGTGGCACGGTTATTATTTAACCGTGTGCTTTTCAATCACTTTTATTGAAAAACGAAAAGAAGTGTGTGGTGTGGTTTTTATGTAACAGTGTGCTTTACAACTGCTTTTATTTCAAGGCAAGGTATAAATGTGTGATTTATCGGTGTGGCTTATATGTGTGATTTAAATGTGTGTGACCATGCTCTGGCTTTTGTGCGATATGGGAGTGTGTCCCATGATTAACATATTTATATATATGAATTCGTTTTATATATGGGCGGTATGTGCCCGATTACGCTGTCACGGTGTGTGTGACATGGGCGGTGTGTGCCCGATTGCGCTGTCACGGTGTGTGTGACTTTAGCGCGTGTCAGTAGCATGTGTCAATGTGTGCCTATAAAGTTTGTGCGCTTGTTATGATTTATGCAAATGTTTTCATAACTATATTTATAATCTGAAATATTTTGGTGTGACTTGGTGTGGAGGGAACACACTAGACCTTATGGTCTAACCCTCGCTTTTCAAAACTAAAACCTTTTCGGGTAAGAAGGTAGTCGAGGGCAAGTTTAGCAGTTTGGCAGGACGTGAGCCAGAGCTTGCGGTTAGAAGGAGTAGAAGAACTTTCTTTTTATGTCATGTTAGAAATCTCAGCTGTATTTAGGGTTATTTCCGCGAACCCTTTTGTTGTAAAGCTGGATAGTGTTAATGTGTGGAGCCGTTTAGGGCGTTTTGGATTAAAGAAGTAGCTCGTAGCTTGCATTCATGGTTTTGGGATGTTACAGATTGGATAGAATCTAATGTTTTTCAAGAAAATACCAATGGGTCATCCAGAGAATCCCTAAGTAATTTGTCACCGATTTGATTTACATACCAACAATTTACCCACCAACTTATGTGACGACAGACCAGAGACGGACTTAGAAGAAACTTTTTCATACGGTAGCATCATATTTTTTAAACGGTTTTTATCGACATGTGTATTTTTTTTACCAACGTTCAATATCGACCGATATGTTTTTAGCCAAATTTCGGTGTTTTGAGGGATTTTTAAAGTTTTTGACTTGATTTCAAGTTTTTTTTAACGATTTTGAGAAACTTTTTCAGTATATTTGGTTGATTTCGGAAGACTTTTTCGGTATATTTGGTTTATTTCAGGAGTTTTTTCGGTTTTTTTGGTTGATTTCAATGGTTTTTTGGTTGATTACGAGGTACGGTTGCACTTCCAAAATAATTCGGTAGCACCTCCTAAAACGATACGGTTGCACCTTTCACGAAACCAAAAAAATTTACCTTTCGCTGGAGAAATGATACGGTGGCACGTGCCACCATGTGCCCTTATAAAGGTCCGTCCATGCGATAGACGAATCATACTTTAACGACAAATTTCCTAGAAAAATTGTCGTAGGAAAAAGTCTTTCGTTTAGTATTGATATATTAGTTAATCAACAATCCTTAAAAAATGAATGATAATAATGAATTTCAATTTGTTATTAAAATCACTTATCATACTTTTATTACTCAATTAACATATTATATATTAACAAGAAATCGTAATCCACATGAATAAAAATAACAATTTTATATTTTATGATAACATTATTATATAATATTTGAACAAATTTTTAGAGCTTATTAAATAAAATTATTCAACACAAAACTGCATTATGAATATATTATTATATTCATTATTATATTGTAAATTATATATTATAAATTCTGATTAAGCAAAATAGAAATACATAAACCTTAAAATCGAAGAACCTTTTCGTAAATATGAATATATTAAAAAAAATCAGTTGTTTATCAATGGATTTTTTAATCTTAGTTGACTTTTCGATACTTAGGGCAGGGACGGACCCCATGAGGGGCACGTGGTGGCACGTGCCACCGTAAGAATTTTCCGACGAAGGGTAAAAAAAATTGTTTTTGTAAAGGTGTCACCATATCGATTTCGGAGGTGCTACCGTATTCATTTGAAAACTACAAAGGATGCACCTAAACTGGAAAAAATGCTCAAATCTTATACCCATTCAACCAAAAAAAACGAAAAAATCTTTTGAAATCAACAAAAAATGCCGAAAAAATCTCTCGAAATTGATTAAAAAAACTTAAAAATACCCGAAATCAAGCAAAAAACGTTAAAAATCTCTCAAAACGCCGAAATTTGGCTAAAACACACATCAAACGATATTGAACGTTGATAAAAAGATGAAAGACACTTCTATAAAACCGTATGAAAAAATATGGTGCCACCGTATGAAAAATTGTCTAGGTCCGTCCCTGCTTAGGGGTGTTTGGGATTGCTTATTAAAAATTATGTTTTTATGTAAAAATGCTTATTAACTTATACGGTGTGAAACTAGAGTTTTATAAAAAGTGTTTGGATTAGCTTATGGTGATACCAAAACGTAATAAGCTAATAAGTTGTTACTTAAAGAGTGTTTGAGATTGCTTATACATGTAAAATAACTAAAAAGTTGATAAGTTATTTTAAATAAGTCAATAAATTAGAATGAAATAACTTAACAAAAACTCCTTATCACCGATGTCAAACCATTATAAGCAGTTTTATTTTTTAACCATCCAAACACTAAAAACTGCTTATTATCGGTACCATACCGAAATAAACTAATAAGCAATCCCAAACACCCCCTTAAAATTAACAATTACCCACAAAATTTGTTACTTAAAAGAAATTTATAAGTATTTGAATTTAATTTTTTTTAACTATTATAAGGAGACATGACTAAATTCCATATGACACATAAAGAAGGCCTGATTTCTCAACTGTTTGATTTCTATTTCACCATGACACATCAAATCAAAATAATAAATGCACCAATGTCTATATTGTAATATTAGATTTTTAGCATCATTTAAATTTATGATTTTAGTTTTACTTTTAGAGTAATTCATCAAAATGCCCTAAGTTCACCAACCTTTTTACCCATTTGCCCCATCTCCCTCCCAATTTATCCAAATACCCTGAAAATCCGTAGGCTAACCCGTGGCCCACGGATTTTGGGTCAAAAATCTTGCCCACAGGTTTTTCTCAAGGTCCACGGACTTTTCGTCCTCGGCCCACGGACTTTTTGTCCTCGTTCCACGGATTTTTTTCATTCCCACGGAATTTTTTTTCATGCCCACGGATTTTCAAGGTATTTTGGTAAATTGGGAGAGAAATAGGGCAAATGGGTAAAAGAGTTGGTGAACTTAGGCCATTTTGATTAATTACTGTTACTTTTATATATATTTTTTAAATGAAAGAACTCATTTTATGAAAAATGACCCCCAACCCATAACAAGAATTGATAATATTCACTGAAATCAAACCAAAATCTTATAATTCTATAAAAGAGTAATATTAAATAAAATTTCTTTCAAAATAAACTTTTAAAAATAAAATAAATTTTATTTTAATGTAGATTTCCATGAATGATCCAATTGTTGTGTTAGAAAGTCCAAGGGGGGAGGGGACCAGCAAGACATAAACTTTGAGCCCTAGGAAAGGGGCACCTTGACCATAAAAAATTTCAGCCCTGGAAAAGGGTACCCTAAAAACAAACCTACATAGTGCCATCACAATCATCCCCAAATCATGGACCCATCATTTGCACTCAATTACACATCACAATTATTTCATTGTTGGATGATTTCTAGCTTCATAAATCTAAAAGTTTGGGGTTTAAATTTATCTGAAAGGTCGTCCTTACCTCGGAAAGTAAGAGATTTGTTTGATTTACATTTACAAGACGGTAAATTTGGGCAAAAGGAATAGTTGAATCTAATGTTGTACCTTTACGACAAAAAACATAAGGATGAATTACTACAAGAAAACATGGATTCGCCGTTGGATTTTATTGACACTACAACAAGTATGATATATTGTGATGACAAAAGTCGTCACTAAAGATTAACACTTCGTCGCTGTAGCTTTCTGTGA
The DNA here is from genome assembly GCA_033807775.1 of Saussurea involucrata. NCBI lineage: Eukaryota > Viridiplantae > Streptophyta > Magnoliopsida > Asterales > Asteraceae > Saussurea > Saussurea involucrata. The sequence continues at coordinate 36,835,939 of CM066323.1, forward strand.
TGGGCTGATGGCTATCGTTGTTGTAGAGTTTGTCCCTGTTCTTCCGTGGCTATAGGCTTCTATGGCGATGAAAAATCGTAGCTCAAAACTAAAAATTAAAAATTACATTATTTATCTACCGGAACAGACTGGAAAAAAGTTATACAAACATGTTACATCTCCACCCTCATAGAACAAAATGGAACAAGATGAAACAGACTTATGTTTTATCAATATAACCTCAAAATAAAATTTTAATTTTCTTCTAAAACATCAAATACGCCTTCTATTTTATATTTTATTCATTTTTTAAATTTTATTTATTGTATTTTATACTATTTAAATTTTCACTTCACTTTCCACAAAATATTGTTTTTATGTGCTTTCTATGTTTTGATTAATTTATGTAAATTATTAAATACTAATAGTAAAAAAAATATAGAAAGAGTTAGAAAATACAAATTCAAAACTACACATTTTTTTTTAATTTTGGTGTTGCTTTAATTGTCATAAAGATTTTTTTTTCATAATTTTTTTGTAATAAAATTTACTTATTTCATTATAATTTGACAAATTACATAATTAATCAAAATATATAAACAATTTATTAGGAGTAAATTGGTCATGTTATCTGTCCAGTTCTGTCCAACTCTTAATTACCAAAAGATGAACATCTGTTCTGTCATGTTCTGTTCTGTCATGTTCCGTCATATCTTGTTCCGTCTGCATACCAAACACACCCTGAATATTGATGGAGGTTTTATTTAAGGATGTTAAATAATTAAATATATAGAATATATATGATATGTTATTTCATATTGATTCTCTCATTTAATTTTTTTTAGATTTAATTCCTTTTATAAGATCAATTTGAATTATTTCTATGATTATTTGAAATTAGTTAAACTAAATTAGTTAATTAGCTAATTAATTTAAACGTAAAAACAATATTAAACATGTTTTGATACGATTGAAAATTCATGTATTAGATTAATTTAAATTAGTCAAATTATCTAAAAATTTAAAGTATTCTTTTTCAATTACATGCGAAAAAATATTTCATATTTCATATATGAATAGAATATTTGAATTTGCTAAATATAAATCAATAGATTTCGGTTTATATTAACTTTTTCCTAACTTTATATGTTATTAGTTTATAAGATTAAGTTCACTAGAAAACAAACCAACATAAGTAATACTTAGGTCCCTTAAACGAAAATTGAGGCAATGTCTTTCCTAATCATAACCTATGAGGCATTGGGAATATAGGAGATAGTTTATGCCAAAACAGGGTGTCTCCTCATTGAACTTAGGCTAATACGGGTAATATATACAAGGGAATTATAGTCTTGATTTGGTTGCACTCAACAAAATCATCAAAAGATGAAGTTTTGGATTTTTAGACATAGTAATAGGTTGACATAAGATGTAACTTATTAACTAAGAATTATAAATGTTACAATTAAGTAAAGAATTTACTTACCTTGCCACGATAATAAAGTTTGTAAGGAAATGCCAAAGTATGCTTAAAATTTTGTGAAACAAGTTCTTGGAATCATTTTATTCATAAGGGACATACTATCTTGAATAAAATGTACATTAACTTTTGTTTATTTATGTTTAATTATCATAAGCTTTTGTATGACAACATGATTTAAATTTTGCAAAAAAAATAGTTTGTGGATATCATGTCTAACAATCAAATAATCATCGTTCTCTTCTTGCGAAGGACAAGTTGAATGGAACTAACTTCCTTGATTAGGAAAGGAATCTGAGAATTATTCTCATATCCGAAGGAAGAGAAGATGTCCTTGAGACCCCTATCCCTACTTTAAGTGACACAACATCTGATGCTGAAAAAGCTGCTGAGAAACTATAAGAGATAAGTCAGTCATTGTGACCTGCCTTATGCTAGCTTCCATGGAATCAAAACTCCAAAAGAGGTTTGAAAGGGTGGATGATTATAGCATCATTCGTACCTTTAAAAGTATGTTTAAGGATCAAACGACGGTGGAAAGGTATGAGACTCATAAGGCAATTCTTGAGTGTTATCTCGAGAACGGTAAGTCGTTTCGGTCCTCATGTATTCAATATGATTGGATATTTTGAAAATATGGAAAGGCTTGGATTTCCGTATGGTCAAGAATTGGCCACTGATATCATTTTACACTCTCTGCATGATGGTTTTTCTCAGTTCCGGCTAAATTTTAATATGAATGGAGACAGTGGCGGAGCCAAGATTTTGGTCTAGGAGGAGCAACAATTATAAATAAAGCAAGTATTAATTTTATTTTTTGAAAATAGCAAGCAAAAGTAACGATCGTATATTGTTGAAACACCAAATTATACAGTTTTAATAGTGACCTCGATGAGTTTTCATTTTCTAAAACTTATTTGTGATGTCTTTATTATCTATCTTAATGAAAACATCGTTTTTAATATAAGAAGTCAATCCATCGTTCATCCATTGATCATCCATTCTATTGTGCAACCTATTATTCACAACGTTCATAGTTAAAAATGCTATATCGACGAGAGGAGCTCTGCTTAAAGTTGGGAATTTGGAAGACTTTCTTTTTCTTGGTTGCGACTTTAAACAAATTCACATGGATGGTCTATGCTGTAGTGGTGTACCCATTTTAAAAAATTTAGCCCATGAATTATTAGTATTAAGTTAATGGACCCAAAGAGGGATTTAAATAGAAGTAAATTCAGCCCATGAATTCTTAAGTATTAACAAATAAGTATAATAATTTTTTTCATAAGTTGAGGGTTAGCAGTTGCTAACCCTTGTTACAAGGTAGCTCCGCCCCTGAATGGAGATTAAAAAACACTTGAAGAGTTGCATAGGATGCTTAAAACTGCTGAGAAAAATATTTTGTTACACCAAAGAAGGAAGTTCTCATGGTTAATAAAGGAAAGAGGTTCAAGAAAGAGGCCACTAGAAAGGAAAAGACTCGTTTGTTAGGGAAGGGCAAAGCAGTTGCTCATCTTAGGGCACAACCTTCTAAAAAGGTTAGAGTAGATGCTGACAGCGATTGTTTCTATTGCAATACAAAGTGACATTGGGAAAGAAACTGCCCAAAATACCTGGAAGACAAGAAAAATGGAACCGTGATAGGTTCCACTTCAGGTATATATGTGTTAGCTCCAATATTCTGAAATATTAGAAGTATTGAAAAATGGCCAAGTACAGAAGAACTTCCACAGAAGCTCTGCTGAGTGCAACAGAAGCTCTGCCGGGCATCTCAGAAGAATCAAAGGAAGTTTGATCAAGAGTGATCAAAGACCGAGGAAACTACAGAAGGACGCTTTCAGAAGACCAAGACCGCAGAACCTCTGTTACCAATAACAGAGCCTCTGCGGACAACATCAGAAGACAAGGAACCAAGAAGACTTCTCAGAGGACCGAGCCTCAGAACCTCTGCCACCCTTGACAGAAGCTCTGCAGAAGTAAACAACCAAAGACTCGGAATCCGGTGAAGACTACTTTACAGAGGAACCAGACCGCAGAACCTCTGTAACACATTACAGAGCCTTTATGGTCCTCAAAAGACTAGGAAGATATTTATAATATCTTTCTACTGTTCCAAGACCTGTTCATCAACTTGCATGGAAAAGTACTGTCAAAACACGTGTCAAGCTCTGAGTGGACTCAATAGGGCATGGTACAAAATAGACGTCTGCGCCATTTAATGCATTTACCAAAAGTACATCTGCTCCATTAAATGCGCATGGCTCAAACAACTGCTCACACCATCCAGTTCACTATTCATGCCGTAAAAGGAACAGTGACCTACTTCATAGTCTTCTAAGAGTAGTATAAAAGGAAGACTCATGTTGAGTTCTTCCTAACACACAACAACACACAAAAACAGAAAAACAAGAACACTTCAATCAAACATCAAGAACACATAGCTTATGCACATTTAGAGTCATATCTGTTTAAAGCTTTGCATACTCACTGTTCTTAAATCTGTTCTTGATATATATATTCAGTAAACTTTGAGATATTATTTCCTGTTCACTGTTTATTTATATTGTGTTCTAAATCTATCAAACATATCTGTTAGTTCTTCAAATACGCTTCCGCATCAAACCTTAAACCTGAACTAATAGATCTGATAATCTTGTTTAAAGCAAAACGGGAACCAACAATTGGTATCAGAGCAAAGCTTGGTTTTCAATATCAAGTGATCCTCGTTTAGACAAGATTCTTGATAGAAACTGTCTGTTCTTAACCTATTCTTCATTCCTTCAAACAAATTCTGTTTTACTGCCATTTTTGATTTATTCGATCTGGTAACATCCAAGAAACTGTTTCTTTCGTTAAAAACTTCATTCAATATGTCAAGACTAAAATTTAGTGCTGATGCTGATTTTCATTATTATTTCAAACTCAGCACAAATTTTAAGAAAATAATTCCTACTCTTGAGAAAGAATTAGAGGAAAGAAACAAGAGTATTCTTATTGACTCAGACAACATTGCCAAGCTTGAAGAATCAGGTAAACTCCTAAACTGTGAAAATCTTGAACTGAAAAAGAAACTATCTGAGTCAGAAGAGCTTGGTAAAAAGGAGAAAGAGAAGTTTGAGGAAGTTAAGACTGTTTTTAAAGAAGAGAAGAAAATCCTTGAGCTTAAGTGTCTAAACTTTTCTAAACTGATTTCCAACTTTGAAAAACTTATAATCAGTGAAAATGAAAAGTTTGGAAAAGAGAAAACTCTTCTTGAGACAAAAAATATGGAACTTTCTTTCAAAATCTCAAAATTACAGAAATCTCTTGAAAAGAGAGGAAAGCGCAGGATTTTGAAAGAAAAGAGTCTGAAAAGGTGAAGAGAGAAGGATTTCAAACAAAGTGTTTGAAAGACAAGTTTAAGAAGGAAAGAAAGGTCTTTAAAGCTGAAATGTCAAATTTAACAAAGAGACTATCCGATTTGTCAAACAAGATTATGTTGGAGAAGAGGTATAAATCAGATCTTCTAAGAAAATTTGATTTAAACCTTAAAGAAAAAGATGTTTTAGCTAAAAGGCTTAAAGACCTTGTCTTAGAAAACTCTTGTGCTAAAAATTCAAATAATCTTGTTTACAAAAAGATGAAAATGGTTTGGAAAGTCAAAAACTCTATTCCTGACAAAAATGCTCCAAAACCATTTGTTTCTACAAAGCCTTCATCTTTTCATTCATATAAATGCTTTGATCTTCTGCTTCAATTAAGAAACCTTTTCTCTAAATCTTTCTGTGTACAAAATGGGTCATTTCAAAAGAAAAATCCAAAGACCCAAAATGAGAAAGGTCATAGAAAGAAAATTGGCAAACCAACAGAGATTGGCAAACCAGAGGACCTAAAGACAGCTCCAAATCCTAACAAAAAAGGACCCATTTGGATATGGATACCAAAAGTTCTTTGATATGTCTTGCAGGAAAAAGAACTTCTGATCATTACAGATCAGGACTCGCTCTTCAAAGGAGAAAAGGACTTCTAAACACATCAGTTTAGGACTCGCACTTTAGTGAAAAAGACTCTTAAACAAATCAGTTTAAGACTCGAGCTTCATCAGAAAATGACTTCTGACCATTACAGATCAGGACTCACTCTTCAGCAAACAATGGACTCCTTAATACTTCTATTAAGGACTCAGGCTTCAAAGTTCACTATGACTCTTAAACACTTTGTTTAAGACTCATCCTTCAAAGGTTCTATACTTCACAGAACCTCTGTGAAATTGCTCAGAGCCTATGACAATCTCCACAGAACCTCTGAAGAGGTTGATCATTCAAGGGGGAGCCAAAGGAGGATTATGATCAACAAGAGTCTCTGTCGTCCAAACTAGACACTCTAAAAAAGGTTGTTAGATCAAGGGGGAGCGAAAAAGGAGACCTTGCTGAATCTACAGAGATTTATAAGTCAAGGGGAAGCTAAGAATACGACAGAAGAGATCACATTCGTCGATCAAGAAGAAAAATAGGTTGGTATCTCGCACTCAAACAATGCCACAGAAGTCATAAGCCACAGAGTTCTTTCAACCAAAGAACCTCTGTAGATCACTCAAATCATTCAAATGACTTCTGCTGCACAAAATCTTTGAGATTTACAATTTTCTAGGACACCAACTTTCAAATAAGTCCTAAATACATTGTTAAAACTGATCAAAAACTTGGATGATTAAAAATGTTTATAAATTATTAGTTATTAGAAATTTCCTGTCGTAGAGCCTCTGCTGGCTCTGGCAGAGGTCCAAAAACCTCTGTAGGATAATTTCTCTCTACTAAAAATTTATTGATCCTCTCCGTGTTTTTCAAACGATTTTCATTAAAGATACAATCTAAAGAGATAAACGTTTTTCAAAATCACAGAGCTTCTGTACCCACAGAGCTTCTGTACCCACAGAGCTTCTGTAAAGATTTCCACTTGGGAATTTCTGTATCTGTAACGGTAACTTTTCTGTGGTGAAAATTTAAAACCCACGCGTTTTTCATTTAATGTGGCCGCCCACGACGTCTCGTCGTCACTGACATTGATGACGTGTCAAGTTTTCATTGACGTACATATCACGTCGTCCTAGAAACTTGCACCACGCCGAATGAACTCGAGTGTGGACCTCAAATTTTATTAACTTTCTCACATTTTCACCGTTCCGAATTCTATCCGTTACCACAGTATAAAACCCAAGTTAAAATCACTTTCAAAACTTTACTATTCTCTCATCTTCTCCGGCGAACTTGCTTATTTCTTTCTGAAAATCTAGAACTTTCAAACCTACAAATGGCTTCCAGTTCCAAATCTGCTCACGTTTCACCAACGAACTCTCCGACATCCTCTCCAGTGCATTCTGAGCACTCCCACAACCCACACATCGCCGCCGATGCCGACAAATATGACTCCGGCGACGAGGCATCCTTCGTACCCACTACCCACCTGCAACAATTTTTCTCAAATGACCATTTCGAGCAAACCCTTCCCATTAAATCGAACAACTGTTATCTTGTTCCTTCTCCTACGGCATTTGGCAAAGAACATGCCATCCTACTAAACATCCTAGAGAACCACTTTCTTTACCCTCTTCTGAGCAAAACCGTTGAACAAATACCAGTACGTTACCTACATCAGTTTTGGCAATCTTGCCGTTATGACGCTGACACCGATTTGATCAGAGGCTACATTTCTAAACCTGACCAAAGTAAGAGCCTTGAACTGATGTTCAATCGCACCATGTTCTCATTAGAATTTGGCCTTCCAACAAGAGGACTCATGGGAATCAAAAAGTATGCACCCCAACCAACAAATGAAGAACTTATCGACTTTCTGCACATGTTAGGGTACAACAAACAGTTGAAAAAGAGGAACGATTTCCGCAGAGCAAGACTACCCCCTGTGTGGAATACCTTATTCTCCATCCTAAATCGTTGCCTCACGGGCAAAATCGGAAGCATCGATCAAAGCTCACCTCAAATTCTCTCAATCATGTATGGTGTGTATTATGATCTACCCTTAGATTATGCCACCATAATGATGCAAGAGATCATCAACACCATCGATCGCAAAATCGCCTCCCAGAAAGCCAAAATGTCTGATCACAACTGGTTACCCTCTCTACAGTTCCAGCGAATCCTCAGTGTACTTTTCGAACCCCTACTCCTTATCCAAAAATGGCCAATGGACGGTCTCAAACCTAAGCAATTTCCTATGTCCAAGAACACCCCTACAGAACATGAGGATGGCTACCCACACATCAGGCCACTATCAAAGGTAATGTTAGGTTATGCTAGTGATGAAGAACTAGTTAGTGAGTACACACGCGTTTACAGAACCCCTGAACCCAGTTCTGTAACACCCCCGCGTATAGGAATGCCCATAGGAGGAAATGTAGTAGAGAAACTTACAAAAGAAGAATGGAAGATAAAATTGGCTAAACACAAGGCCAACCAGAAGAACTTCATAGATATAAGGAAAGACCTCTACTCTTCAAAGAGGAAGTCTTCTGAGGGATCTAAAGAGAAGAAGAAGAAAAAGGGAAAGAAAACCAAGACCCCTACAGAGGAACAACTTGCCTCTGCTTCTGCTATCCAACAAACTCCTGCAGAACCATCTTCTCCACCCACTGAACATCCCTCAGAACCCTCATCTCCACCACAAATCCAAGGTCCCTCTGCCCCTCCCTCTTCCAAAAGAAAAAGAAAGTCAAAATCTACAGAGGAGGGAGCACCAAAACCAAAGAAGAGGAAATCAAAGAATAAGAAACCATCTTCTCCTCTGCAATCAATTTCAGAGGGAATCGAAGAAGAACAACCTAAATCACAACCTCAACCTTCACCTCTGCAAACCCAAATAATTACAGAGGGTCGTGATACACTTCTGCCAAGACAAGAGACTGCAGAAGAAGAGGTACAAATAGGTTTAGAGGATAGGGTAGAAACGTCTGGAGGAAAACAAAATGAAAAAGAAAAAGATGCCGAAGTTGCAGAAGGCACACATCCCTCAACCCCTCCCAGTGCAACCCACACATCTGACACCGCAGGTCTAGCTGCAGAAGGTGTCATTGAAAAAGAGCAGCACAGCTCGAACCTCACCCAACCCATCCAGCCATAGGTTACTCTTTCAACCTCTGTGCCCACAGAAGCCGGGGAATCCATTCCTAGGGAGTCTCCTCAGAGAGACTCACCTATAGTTCGTGATCCATTGCCCCAGATCACACTAGAACACCCTACAGAGGAATTCGTTTCCTCTGACATGCACAATATAGGGCCAAAACTTCTTTCAGAGAGAAGTAGAGAGCACCATGACGAAGAGACTCTAGACAAGTCTCCAAGTAAACAGAAGAATATTCCGATACCCACCTCTGGAGTGGATTTGGACAATATTCTTCACAGAACTTCTGTAGAGACTGAAACTCAGGTTTCTTCTCGAGGATCAGATGGAAATCCTTCCACCCCCAACGTACAAACAAGGGTGAACGAAGGTGTCCCAGGAACAGGGACTCACTCTGGAGAAGGAGTTGTTCCTCCAGAGGTTACCCAAGAGGAACATGTTACGAAGGATGAGTTCCAAGCCTTTGTAACCTCTGTAACTCAAACATTGAATGAGTTGCAAAGCTCATTCACGTCTTTTACAGAGTCAACTTCAGGCGCGCTTACAGGATTAAATACCAAAGTGAATACCTTATCCACAGAGGTTAAAGCAACCCTTGCAGAAATGAAGTCAACTACAGAAACTTCTGCTGCTGCTGCCATCGCCTCTGCCACTAACATTGCCAAAACAACCGCTGCAGAGTTCGAGAAAAGTGCGACCAAAGCCTTCAAAACTTCGATCGCAATCTACTTTGAAACAATGAAGAAAAATGCAGCAAGGCAAGCAGCTCAAGACACCTGCAGAACAGAAGTTACTGCTAAAAGAAGGCAGGATGATCCTGATGATGGAGCATCTGGTCATCCTGAGGGGGAGAAAACAAAGGAAACTACAGAGGCTGCTTCTGCAAAAACTACAGAGAAATCAGCAGAACCCTCTACAACAGAAACCCAGAAGGGAAAACAACAGAGGCAAAACACCTTTATCTCACCAAAGGATGCACCAACCACAGAACCTAAGGTAATCAATCTTGCATCCTCATCCTCATAACAAACTCCACCCTCACCCAAAGAACCAACACCAACCTCACAACCCGAAGTATCAAAATCTTCAGAGGCAACAACCAAAACATCAGAGCATACAACCCCAAAACCCACAGAACCTCCAACTGTCAAATCAACAGAGGTTCCACCCACACAAATCCAAAACCCAATATCTGAAACCTCAAAGCCAAAAGATAAAGGAAAGGGAATAATGACAGAAGAAGAGCCAAAGAAGAAGATGCCAGTTGCTACAGAGAAATTGATGAAAGGTGCATTTAATGCCTTCGTCACTCCTAAACCCGAAGAGGAAGACTGGGCATTCAACTTGAATCCTCTGTCAGAAAACCCATCCCTGAATCCCACAGCTAAGGTAACAGAAGGTAGAGTAGCAGACATCACTCGAAAGATGGATGAGCTAAGGAGACCAATTCCAAGATCTACTTCAACCATTGAACAAATGGAAGAACAAGTCTACAGTTATCTCTACAGACAGCACTTCCAGAGCGATCTGCCAGCCCATGTCCGAGATCAGAAGCTAAGAGAGGAATTCGATGCAATCTTCACCTCTACAAAGTCAAAACCAGTCAATCAAGTTTACTCCATTCACAAAATAAAGAAGGTAATCTATTGCAAATACTCCAAAATGAGAACCTATCCTCATACGGTGTATACCATCTGGAAAGTCAAAAGGTCTGACAGATCAGAAAATCAATTCTCTGATGCTGATATCCGAAACCTCAATCCCTATGACTTACCTGACCTTCTGCAATGGACGAAAGACAACTTCAATGACGACTGCCACAAAAGGTCTTATCGAGTTCTCAGAAAGGTGATGCGTGAAAAGCTCCTAATCTACAGCATGCTCGACATTCAACTAGCCATCGATCTGGGCATAACTACTCTAAGTATCAGACCACCAGAGGATTTCTGCCCACCCAATGCCATACCCAATTCAATCATCAAAACTCCAAGGTACGGGTTAGTATTCAAGAATCCTACTGATCAACTGAAACTGTTTGTGACAATGGACTGTCAGAAGTACACAACCCATACTCTGAACATGTTCAGAAAGATACTAGAGGAGAATAAAGCAACAGAGCTTATGAACGAAGAATCTGCTCTGATGATGATCAAAGAGATTGATGCTACACTCGGCTTACGAAATCTCTGTCACAAATTCTATGAAGAACTCAAGGAAGTAGGAAAAGAAAACAGAAAGTTCGACGACTTCCCAAATGCAAAAATCTGAGTCTCTTCAAAGAATCTCTGTCAACGTTTATTTCTGTGTACTCAAATGTAAATGCCTCTGGCATAAATTTCAAATGAAAGAAATAATCTTCTGAGGTATTGTTTAACCTCTTCTTTACTTAGGTTAAAATGCATAAATTCAACCTTTTATTTTTCAATACTTAGGGGGAGATTGTTAGCTCCAATATTCTGAAATATTAGAAGTATTGAAAAATGGCCAAGTACAGAAGAACTTCCACAGAAGCTCTGCTGAGTGCAACAGAAGCTCTGACGGGCATCTCAGAAGAATCAAAGGAAGTTTGATCAAGAGTGATCAAAGACCGAGGAAACTACAGAAGGACGCTTTCAGAAGACCAAGACCGCAGAACCTCTGTTACCAATAACAGAGCCTCTGCGGACAACATCAGAAGACAAGGAACCAAGAAGACTTCTCAGAGGACCGAGCCTCAGAACCTCTGCCACCCTTGACAGAAGCTCTGCAGAAGTAAACAACCAAAGACTCGGAATCCGGTGAAGACTACTTTACAGAGGAACCAGACCGCAGAACCTCTGTAACACATTACAGAGCCTTTATGGTCCTCAAAAGACTAGGAAGATATTTATAATATCTTTCTACTGTTCCAAGACCTGTTCATCAACTTGCATGGAAAAGTACTGTCAAAACACGTGTCAAGCTCTGAGTGGACTCAATAGGGCATGGTACAAAATAGACGTCTGCGCCATTTAATGCATTTACCAAAAGTACATCTGCTCCATTAAATGCGCATGGCTCAAACAACTGCTCACACCATCCAGTTCACTATTCATGCCGTAAAAGGAACAGTGACCTACTTCATAGTCTTCTAAGAGTAGTATAAAAGGAAGACTCATGTTGAGTTCTTCCTAACACACAACAACACACAAAAACAGAAAAACAAGAACACTTCAATCAAACATCAAGAACACATAGCTTATGCACATTTAGAGTCATATCTGTTTAAAGCTTTGCATACTCACTGTTCTTAAATCTGTTCTTGATATATATATTCAGTAAACTTTGAGATATTATTTCCTGTTCACTGTTTATTTATATTGTGTTCTAAATCTATCAAACATATCTGTTAGTTCTTCAAATACGCTTCCGCATCAAACCTTAAACCTGAACTAATAGATCTGATAATCTTGTTTAAAGCAAAACGGGAACCAACAATATGTAATAGATATTCTTGCAACAAACACTACTTCTTGGGTATTTGATATCGGGTGTGGTTCTCAGATTATTTCGAATGTGCAGGGGCTAAAAAAAGTAGGAGCTTGGCTAAAGGAGAGGTAGACATGCGCATTGGAAATGGTGCAAAAGTTGCGGCACTCGCCATAGGAGATTATAGTCTATCTTTACCTTCTGGTTTAATTTTAAAATTTAATTATTATTATTTCTTTCATGCAATCACCAAAAGCATTATTCCAGCTTCAGTTTTGGATTTTGAAGGTTTTGCATTTATTCTAAAGAATAATTGTTGTTCTATTTATAATAATGATGTATTTATGTCAATCCTAAATTGTTGAATGGGTTTATTGTTGGAATATGCTCGTGTCATAATATATAATTATATGGCTAGATACACATGGGCATATAGGGTCACACACAATACACTGAGATAACATTTAACATATAATGTAATTATTGTATTTACATTATATTAATAGTCTAAGTAACATGGGGTAATTAAATGGGCACAAATCATTAATAGTGGATTAATGGGTTTGTATTGGATTTAAGTTAATAGCTAGCCTATTAACTTAATTAATTCAAGGCCCATGAAGATTTACTAGGGAGAACCTTTAAGAGGCCCAAGGTAGCTTTAGGGTTCATTAATAAATAGAAATGTTAATGACCTAATTAAGCTAACCTAATTTTTCCTCTCCTCTCTCTAAAATCGGCGCCCCACCCTTAGCCCTCTCTTGGGTTTTTCCACTTTGATCTTCTAGCTTCGTTCTTGATTAATTGAAGCTACAAGATCCGTTACTAAGGAGGACTAGCATCCGGTGGTGATCAAGGAGATGTAGTGTGGACTACTCTAGAGGCATTCTCTATTGAATGCTTGGTTTCAAAAGAGCACACAAGTAGATCCCGATTGGTGTACAAATCACGCTACAAAGGTATATCGTTATTTGTATTTCTAGTTTAATTATATTGGCAATACGTTGATCCTTTTGGTGATTATTCCGCTGCGTTATTATATATGTTTATTTTGTGTTTCTTTTCATAATCACCAACAGTGGTATCAGAGCCATCGTATGTGCCATATGATTAACTTGTATATGTAAAATTGGCTAAAACTAAAGTCTTTTTTTTTCTGAAAATTTCGACCATCGTTGGGTCTAAAATAATGTATTTTAAGATCCTATAGCCACAAGTTACATATACTAATCGTAGATTAATTATTGTAGTTTTTCTTCGTTTTCGTTGGCTTGTTTTTTTTACTTATTGTAAGTGTTTTAGATCCATGGTAAAACATGCATTTTTATCATGGACCAAGCCAACAATCTTAATGATATTGTATTATTATGTTGATGTGCAAAACCGATGAAAACCTTGACCGTTTGTGTGCTTTGTTTAATTATTTGTCGAGTTTTTGGGTTGTAATAGTTTAGGCAATTTTTTTTCTTGATTTAGTTGTAGATAAATGTATTTTATCAAATATTGTAACCATTGCTCGGAATCGAATGGCGACAAGTTAGAGACGAGAAGCATTTTTCGGAGCTGCTGGACAGCCGGCGCGAAAAATGGATTTCCCGGAGTTTGGCACATTGGATTAGGCTGATTCTTGTTGCTGGAGTTCCATAAGACGTAGGGGCACATTTTTGCAGAAGGATGTTTCGATTGGGGAAGACTCCTTCCATGTCGTTTCGGACCCCGAAGCTGCTGCGTTTTTCCAGACAGTTTTGTGTTCGAATGTTCTTGTGGGTTCTACTTGCTCTTGATAGTCTTGGAGCAAGTGGGAGCTCAAAAAGGGTTTATGTTGGCCCGTCCTTAGTTGCCCTCTTGGTCCGTGTGATGACTCACGAGATCAAGCATAGGTGTTCATCGGTTGAGGTTTTGCACATTTTGGTTGTGTGTTGATTTTCTTTTATGTTGCATTGTTATCTATGTCTTTGATATTATAACTTGCAAATGGGATTTTCAAACATAAAATTAAACACATACCACTTTTAAAACTAAATCTAAAGATTTAGTTAATATAAGTTTAAATTGGATTTGAAACTTAAATCTATTGTTTTATATAAAAACGCTTAAAAGAGTTTTATCGGTTATTTAATTTATGTAATGTCCAAGCTAATTAATATCTCATATAGGTTATATATTAAATGGACATCTCGACACACATAAAATAAAACAAATTAGAATCCAAGTTAAGAAATGTTTTTAACTTATGCTACGAATGAAGAATGCATGCTTCTTTCGTACATTTTTTTTGACACGTTTTATCAAAATACTATACCCGTCACAATTTTAAGTCATGCCGTCCAATTAGCTTGAAATCCCTCGCCATTACCTTTTGCCTATGCGTGAGACCTAGGTTGAATTGTAATCCCGAGGTGATTATTGTCTATGCGTGAGACCTAGATCTATTTTCACATGATTTCAAATTGGATGACTTAATCGAGTTAAGCAGGTGAGACCTTAACCCGAGGCAAGGATGGGACTAAACATGCCAGCTTGACACTAGTAGCTCGGCCACTAGATGCCATGGGTCCCATAAGGATCTAAGAATTGCACTTGTAATGCAATTGGTAAACGTCACCTACCTATTGAATCTATCATTGCTAGCAGATCAACTGATGTGATGATAGAATCTCAATGAGGATCTTAACCTTTTTCGTAAATTAATTGTTTTAAAAGTAAAACTTGGGTAGTTAATTTAAAAAAAAGGATTAATTATTGAAATTACTAATTTTGAACTTTGTATGTCTATAGATGTCAACAACAAATCAAACCCTAAGCAACTCAACTATCAGGTCAGTTCTTGAAAAAGAGAAACTGGCAGGAATCAACTTTATCGACTGGTATCGAAATCTGAGGATCGTCCTCAGAGCTGAAAATAAGTTGATCCATCTGGAAGAGGCCTTACCTGAGGCACCTCCTGCCACTGCTTCTGCTGCAGTTCGCACAGCCTACACCCGTAGGTTTAACGAACAACAAGAAGTAGCTGCTCTCATGCTGGTGAGCATGACCCCCGAGATCCAAAAGAACATGGAGGAACTCACAGCATTTGAGATGTTACGAGAGTTGAAAACTATGTTTCAACAACAGGCAGAACATGAACTGTTTGAAACAGTCAAAGCATTCCACGCTTGTAAACAGGAGGATGGCCAGTCAGTTAGCTCTTACGTCTTGAAGATGAAAGGCTATCTTGACCGTATGGAGCGTCTTGGTTACCCCATGCCACAAGTTCTTGGAGTGAGCTTGATTCTTACCTCACTATCCAAGGACTATGACCAGTTTGTTATGAACTATAACATGCATAGCATGGGGAAGACTATCTCTGAACTGCATGCTATGCTGAAGCTTGCAGAGCAAGGGATGCCAAAGAAAGCTCCTGCTGTTCTAGCAATCAGGGAAGGAAAAATCCATAAATCCAAACCGCAAGCACATGGCAAGGGTCGTGGCAAGGGTAAACATGTTTATAAACCTAAACCTAAGATCCCCCCACCTGCTAAAAAGGAGCACCCTGCAAAGGACGCCACCTGCCATCACTGTGGAGTGATAGGCCACTGGAAGAGGAACTGTCCTACTTACCTGGCAGAGTTGAAGAAGAACAAAGCTACCCTGGCTAGCACATCAGGTATCTTCACTATAGAACTCTATGCTTTCCCTAGTAAATCCTGGGTTTATGATACCGGTTGTGGAACTCACATTTGTAATAATGTGCAGGGACTAAGGGGAAGTAGAAAGCTAAACGACGGAGCTTTGGACCTGTACGTAGGCAATGGAATGCGTGCAGCTGTTAAAGCTATAGGGAGCTTTGATCTTATCCTCCCTAATGGATTGATTCTTGTTTTAGACAATTGTCATTATGCACCTACTATTACTAGGGGTATTGTTTCGCTTTCTCGTTTGAAGAAAAATGGTTTTATCCATGTTTTTACGGATTATGGCATTTCGGTTTCTAAGGATAATATATTTTATTTTAATGCTATTCCTCGTGATGATATTTTTGAAATTGACATGGATAATCTTGTTTCAAACGATAGTGTCAGGATCGAATCTTAACAAGACTAATAATACTTAGAACTCAGAATTAAAGAATCTGCGGAATAGAACTTTAATTCACACAATCAAAGAACAATATATCAGAAAACACACAGCTGTTTGTATTCACTAATTCAACTCACAAGCTTACAACCAAACCTCAATCTTGATGAACATGCTCAATCAAGACGACTTCTACTTTTCTAGAAATAGGGTTCTAAACCTTGAGGTTAATTCTCTCTAAAACAAAACGTATTCTGAAACTCTCGTATCGAATAGCTATCTATCACAATCTATTTATACAAAATAATTACAAGATAACTATCAAAACAAAATTGATCTTCAGAATATTCTTTCACGCTTATCTTCAATCATTCCATCTTTATCTCCAACATTTTCGCATTCCAAACTTATGATCACAAGCAGCATTAACATCTTTATGCACGAGCAGTATTAACTTCATTCAGCATGAGCAGTACTAATATTCTCCAGCAGCATTAATTCATTCCAGCAGCATTAACTTGACTCAGCAGTACTAACCTTGCTTCAGCAGTATTAATCTTGACAAGCAGTACTAACTTCACTCTAGCAGTATTAATTATGCCCTGTCAGTATTAAAGTTGTTCTGGCAGTACTATCCATACTTGGCAAATCTTCAGTTCCCAACAATCTCCCCCTAACTTGACTTTTCAGGTTGAGAAGTCAAGTTCTTCAGATGATGCTTCCAAAACTTAATCATGATCGCATAAATCAGGATTCAAACCCAAACTTTGATTGATAATCCTTCTCACCAAGTATCTTCCCATTTCAGAATCCTTGTTGCAAGCCAACTTAGCATGTAGCATTCCATTCAACCTTTTCATGCTGTGCTTGTATACAACATCCACCAAATAATACTCATGATATGTATGGTCAAGTGTTATGACATACACACCACAGTTTTCAATAAGCATCCAGTTGGTAACAGCTTGAAATTGCCTTTCTGTCAAATACTTAACTGCTTCTGTATTGAACATTAGACACAAGTATTCAAGTACCATTTTGGTGATGGACATTCCATTCTCAGTCAGCATATTTCCATACAGCTTCATTCCAACCTTGTACATCTCCTCTACGTCAGATCTAGAGCATATTCTGATAAGTCTTCCCCATGTAGAACAGACTTCAAACTTCCCATCTGCTCTTTTGATTCTAATGTACTCCTTTCTCTGCTCTATCAATGTGTCCCAGAAGATGATCTCAGGAGCCATAGAAGCTAATGATTTAACTTTGATTGGACTAGTATCAACCACAGTAATATACATATCATATTGAGCATTTGTTTTTGATTGTACATTGCTTGGTTGACCTGATGGAGTTGCCACTTCTTCTTCAGCAACTTTTTGATCAGCTTTCTCTTTTACAACTTCCTCCTTAGCTTCTTCTACAATGGGTTCCACCCTAGGCTTCTTTACAACTTTCTTCTTTGAAGCTATATACTTTGTTCTTGGTCTTTTGTTTGACACCATCTTGGTTCTTTTGAGTGATTTAACAGCTTCAGGAATGGTTTCAGCTGTTTCCTTTGTTTCTGCTGCTTCAGGGATGGTTTCTGCTGCTTCAGGGATGGTTTCTGCTGCCTAATGTTTTTCAGCAACATTAACCATTTCTGCTGCTTGAATGGTTTCTGCTGCTTTTTGACTAGCAGCATTAACCATTTCTGCTGCTCTATCTGTTACTGCTTCTTTTACTATCTTTGATACTGCTGCTTCAACACTATTCTTCACAATCTCAAATACCTCTACTTCAATCTCAGATTTAGTTATTGTAGATACAGATACTGTTTCCTTCTCACTTTCAGATACTGCTGCATCAACAAGACTCTTCATAATTTCAGCTACTGCTGCTTCAATCTCAGATACTGCAGCATTAACTGTTTCTACTGCTTTTTCTGTGGTTTCTGCTGCTTTAAACTCAGATACTACTTCTTCTCATTTTCTGCAGTTTCAGTTACTGCTGCTTTCTCACTTTCTGCTTCCTTTGCAACTTCTGCAACCTGCTCAGCCTCCCCCTCAACCTTATGCTCATTCTCCCCCTCAACCTTTGCATCCTCCATGTTTAGTTCAGTTTCTAACTCCCCCTTTTTGGAAGCATCAGTGGTTGATCTTCTCCTTTTCAGAACATACTGAGCTTTCTTCCTTCTTTGCAGCAGCTTGGTGATCATCTTCTTATTCTTCTCTATCTTGGTGTGTTGATAAAGAACCACCTTCTTAAGCTCATCAATCTCCTTCTGCTGATTCATGACATCAATGTTGATGTTGGCAATGGTTTCCATCAATTCCTCATAAGTATATCTATCCTCACCTGGTTTAGAAGTGTTTACCTCCCTTACAGGATCATTGGAAGTTTTAGTAGGTGTCTCTTGCCTAGCAAAAGCACAACCTACTCCCATGGTTTCTTGGCGCCTGGGTCCTCTGAATGTTTTCACATTCTGAGTTGCCGTGGGGAAGGTCTTAGTGATGTTACCACTGTCCTTCTCTTTGCTAGCAGAAGTAGTGGCAGCCTTGCAGCCCACATGCTCATCCTTCTCCTTAGAGAGCACCTTCTTGGGGTTGGGAGACACCCCTGTGGTTACCCTTTTGATATTCTCTATTGGAGAATGCTCCAATAGAGGGCTTGTAGGCTTTGGGCTATTAGGAGATACACCAAGGGAAGGAACCTTGTGTACCTTTCTTCTTTCAAACTTCTTGGTGATTTTGGGAGTGGGTCTTAAAAGAATGGACTGTGGGATTTCTTTGGTGATGGAAGGTTGGGATTGGCCATCAGTGGGTGTGTCTAATGGGGGCCTTGACCCTGATGCCATACCTTCAGTGGTGTGGGACACAACCATCATTGTAGAGAACAATTGTGTGTCAACTCCTTCCGAGTCCCTAGGAATTCTTCTCATATTTGAGAAAACCTTCCCTTTAGGGGGTTTTGGCACATATACCTCAGCAGACTGAGGTAAATCCGTCAATTCATGGTTAATTACTTCTTGGACAAACCTGGGATACATGTAAAAGCTCTTTTTGGATTCTAGGTTTGCCATAAGATCATTAAAAATCATTGCTGAAAAATTGATCTTTCTGGCAGTGGCTAAGGAGACCAAGGCATAAGCAATGGTACTGCTAAACTCACTCCATCCAGTTGTTTTCTTTGAAATACAGTGCATAAGAGTATGAACAAGAAATCGCCATTGGGTGAAAAACTTTGACTTGTAGAATTTAAAAAATCCAATGGGACCTTCATACCCCATTCTTGGTAAGGTCGAGAAAAGTTCATCATTAGAGAGATAGGTTATACCTGAGGCATCATCTAAGTGAAGAATGATGCGAATAACCTCCTCTGTGACCTTCAAGGGTTTGTCACAAACCCTTGTTCGAATGATTTTCTGCCCATCTTCGAATATAACAGTGGCATTCTCCCAAAATTGCTTTTGATGCTCGATATATATGGTTGGGCACACTGTTAGGGCATGAGAGATGTGTGTGGACTTGAGAAAATCCACAATATCATGAAATCCTGCGGCCTGCTTTGGCTTCTGAAGCATCGCAATCTCATTGTGCTCATCGACAAACTCCATTGTCGTCATTCTTCCTGAGGATTTGGATAGAAAACACAGAGATTCTAGGGAGAAAAGGTTAGAACGAGAGAGAGATAAATTGAATGCAAAGAGACGTTATGAACTTTGGCGGGCTGAAAGAGTATTTATAGCAGTACTAGCCCTGATTTTCTTTAAAAGCAGTATTAACGACTTAGCAGTAGTAACGACTAAGCAGTATTAACTGCAAGGCAGTATTAACTACACAGCAGTATTAACTACACAAGCAGTATTAACTACTAAGCAGTATTAACAACAAAGCAGTATTAACTACACATGCAGTATTAACTACTAAGCAGTATTAACTACAAAGCAGTATTAACTACACATGCAGTATTAACTACTAAGCAGTATTAACTACAAAGCAGTATTAACTACAAAGCAGTATTAACTACAAAGCAGTATTAACTGCTAAGCAGTATTAACTACAAAGCAGTATTAACTACACATTGGCAGTAGAAAATATGTACTAGCAGTAGTAACTCTGCACTGGCAGTAGTAACTATACTTACACTTTGCAGCACTTGTCAATCTGAGTCATACTGAGGTTCTGAGAAAACTAGTTAGTAACACCAAATATACAAAGAAATACATGTATAAAAATCATGAATTTATTCAAGGTTGATCAAGCCCACACTTGCTACCAAGAAAGTGAATCTACCCACATCAAAAGCTTTTGTGAATAGATCTGCAAACTGGTCATTGGTATGAACTTTAGCAACTTGAATCAATTTCTTTTCATTACAGTCTCTAATAAAGTGATACCTGATCTCTATGTGCTTTGTTTTTGAGTGCTTGACAGGATTGTTAACAATGCTAATGGCACTATTGTTGTCAATGAAGATTGGAGTGTGAAGAAATGTTACCCCATAGTCCAACATCTGATTCTGAATCCATAACACCTGAGAACAGCAACTTGCAGCAGCTATATACTCAGCTTCTGTTGTAGATAAGGACACTGTGGTTTGTTTCTTACACTGCCATGATACAAGTCTTGCACCCAAAAACTGACATCCACCTGAAGTAGACTTCCTATCCATGTTAGCTCCACCTAAGTCACTGTCTGAGTATGCAAGCAAGTCAAATGAAGATTCATAAGGATACCAAAGACCTAATCTAGGTTGCCCTCTTAGGTATCTAAAAATTCTTTTGACTGCATGAAGGTGTGATTGCTTAGGTGTAACCTGAAATCTGGCACAAACACATACTGGAAACATAATGTCTGGTCTAGAGGCTGTGAGATACATGAGTGATCCAATCATAGATCTGTAATGATGGACATCCACATCCTCCCCCTCAAGATCTGCAGTGATCTGTTTGTGTGTCTCCATTGGTGTGCTTGCTGGCTTTGAGTCTGTTAAACCATACTTGTCCAGGATGTCTTTCACATATTTGGATTGGCTTATGAAAATCCCATCTTTCCTCTATTTCACCTGAAGCCCAAGGAAGAAAGTAAGTTCTCCCATGGAACTCATCTTGAAGCTCTTGTGCATTAACTCTTCAAACTCTTTACACATATGATCATTTGTGGATCCAAAGATGATGTCATCCACATAGATCTGAACAAGTAGTATGTCTTTCTTTCTCCTCTTAATGAACAAGGTCTTGTCAATGACTCCTCTTTCAAAGTCATTTTCCAAGAGATAGGTAGACAGGGTGTCATACCATGCTCTTGGGGCTTGATGTAAACCATAAAGTGCCTTTTTCAACTTGTACACTCTGTCAGGGTGCAATGGATTCTCAAATCCAGGGGGTTGACAGACATATACTTCTTCATCAATACTTCCATACAGAAAAGCACTTTTTACATCCATTTGGTAGACCTTGAACTTCATGTATGAGGCATAGGCTAGAAATAGCCTAATTGCTTCAATCCTTGCCACTAGAGCAAAGACTTCCTCATAGTCTATGCCCTCTTCCTGAGTATACTCTTGTGCAACCATCCTTTCTTTGTTTCTGATCACAATTCCTCTGTCATCCTTCTTGTTTCTGAAAATCCACTTGGTGCCAATTGCTCTATGACCTTTTGGAAGGTCCACCAAGTCCCAAACATCCTGTAATTTAAACTGTAGCAGCTCCTCTTGCATTGCTTCTATCCAACTTGGATCTTTCATAGCATCATAAGCCTTTTTGGGCTCAATTTGGGATAGAAAGCAAGTAAGTACAGTATTAACTGTATTCTGCTGATCTTGTAGCTCTTGAAGTCTGCTTTGATTCCTAGTCATCATGGGAGAAGCAATGTCTCCTATAACCATCTCAGGAGGATGATTTTTCTGAGTTCTTGATGGATGACCAGATTCCTCTTGTAAGTTCACATCCAGATTTGACTCATTTAAGTCTGGATTTTCTTCAGCTTTTTCAGTCACTTCAGACTCTCTTGAAGTCTGATTTTCCTCTATTCTTCTCTCTTCTTCATTCTGAATGGGTTCAGCTTCCTATTCTGGTTCACAGAAGTCAACAGGATCAATGGTAGGGAGTGGAAATATCACAGACTGAATACTGTTATCTGATGGTGGTGCATCCCTTTGTCCTGCATTTACATCACTACTGAAACCCAAAGAATTAGTGAGTGAATCAATGTCAAATAGCCAATCAGGACCTGAACCAATAGGATTTGGTGTGTTCTCATTGCATTTGACATTGTCACTTTCTTCAATTATTCTATAAGAGGTATTAAACACTCTGTAAGCCTTACTCTGAGATGAGTAACCAACAAGAAAGCCATCATCTGCTTTGCTATCAAACTTACCTAAGTGAGATTTGGTATTGAGAATTGTACAAGGACACCCAAATGGTTTGAAAAATCCAATAAATGGTTTCTTTTTCAGAAAAAGCTCATAAGGTGTCTTGTTTTTTGGCTTTATGACCAAAACTCTGTTTTGAACATAACAAGCAGTATTAACTGCTTCTGCCCAAAAAGTAGTGGGTAATTTTGAATCAGCTAACAGAGATCTAGCAGCCTCAATTAGTGTCCTATTCCTTCTCTCAGCAACACCATTCTGTTGTGGAGTCCTAGGAGCACTGTATTGTCTCTCAATTCCTTTTTCCTCACAAAAGGTGTTTAGATCAAAGTTTTTAAATTCAGTCCCATTATCTGATCTAATGACTTTCACTTTTTGATTTGATTGGTTTTCAATTCTAAGAATAAAAGATTTGATCAGTCCACTTGTCTCATCTTTAGTTCTCAGAAAATATACCCAAGTAAATCTAGAGTAATCATCAACAATAACTAAACAGTATGACTTATTGCCAATGCTCATGACATTTGTAGGGCCAAACAGATCCATATGCAACAACTGAAGAGGATTTGAGATAGTGTTTATCTCTTTGGACTTATGAGAAGTTTTGTGTTGTTTGCCTTTGAGACATGCAACACAATGATCATCACATGAATAGACTTTTGATGGTAAACCCCTAACAAGATTATTTTTAACAAGTTTATTCATTGTTTTAAAATTCATGTGACACATCCTTCTGTGCCAAAGTGATGATTAATCTATTGAAGCTTTTGATACCAAACAATTTAGAGATGAATCAGATGAAACACTTTCTAAATCTAAACAATACACATTATCCTTTCTAGGAGTTCTCAATAGTATCATGTTTTCATCAACTACTTTGAATCCAGGAGCAAGAATAATGCATTCAGAATCAGTAAATAATATACTATGTTTCTTGTCACAGACTTGTGATACACTTAACAGGTTGTATCTCAATTGCTCAACATAGTAAACATCCTCAAATGTCATCTTACCTTTTGACACATCATCTTTACCACTTATCTTACCTCCTGCAGGATTATTTCCAAAAGCAACATGTCCTCCATCAATTCTTTTGAAATTCTTGAGGCAGGCCATGTTACCTGTCATGTGCCTGGAGCAACCACTATCAACATGCCAGATGCTCTTCCCCTTGAGCTGTTGGTTGCCCTGCACATCAGATAAATCAGTTAGTTTTTATTGGGAACCCAAGCCAAAGTGGTCTTGGGTCTCCCTTGCTCATCAAAGTACTTGCACTGGGTTTTGATGAGATTTTCAAACTTAGGTACTGTAGTACTGGAGTACTTTGTCAATATGATTGGTCTAGCAGCACAAAAACTAGAAGCAGTATTAACCTTAGAAGAAGTACTAACAGTGTTAGCAGCACTAACACTGCTAGCAGCAGTATTGTTCTTAGAAGAGGTACTAACAGAGTTAGCAGCACTAACACTGCTAGCAGCAGCATTCTCTTTAAAAGAAGTACTAACAGTGTTAGCAGCACTAACACTGCTAGCAGCAGTATTGGCAGTAGTATTGCTTCTAGCAGCACTATCCTTGTCAGCAGTACTATCTGAGGTAGCAGTACTAACATTAGTGCTTTTGGGGACCCACATATTGACACATTCCTTTTCAGTCTGTTTTCTCATGTGGCTTTTGGATTCAGCTTGTTTCTTAGCCACATTATTCCTTGCAGGCTTCCTATAACCAGAAGATTTTTGAAAACTTCTTTGAAAACTTTTCTTTTGGTTAATAGGATTGAAATAACAGTGTTTGGCAAGATGATTCAATTTGCCACAAATAAAACAAGGTTTTGGTCTGTTAATCCTTTGCAGATCAACTCCTTGCTTTTGTGCCCACTGGTTATTCCAATTTCTTTGATTTCCCCTCTTTTTATCATGTTTTTGGGGCGTATTCTCTTGAGATTTCTTGCAAGAACAATGTTCACAAGTATTAGAGTTCACAACAGTGGTCTGTGTATAATGAACTCCCTTTCCCTTTCCAGTCCTTTTCATCTCATTGTTCTTAACACATGGACTTACACATTCCTCACCAGATCCTTCTTTTTCAGTCTTATCATCAACAACTACTTCATCTAATGGATCTACTTCAGTGGCTCCTTCAGGTAAGTCCTTCCTATCCTTGGTTTCTAATAGGTCTGACTTAGGAGGGATGTGCGTGTTGTTGTAGGGAGGGGGTGTGGCATTGTACCCTAGGCCTGGTTTCAACTTACTATGGATTTAAGAGTTGATTATGTTGTCCATGACTTTAGAGGCACAATTAAACTTTTCTACATCAAGTTTAACTTTCTCAAGCTCTCCTTTTAGTTTCTCACACTCTTCCCTGGATTCTCTAAGCTGGAACTCTAGACCATCCTTTTCCCATTTCCAGTAGTTTGTATCATAGGAGTGTTGAAGTTCATTGGCTTGAAAAGCCCTAATCTGTTCTTCAAACTTCTCAACAATTACTACATAGTCTTTTCTGTCCTTTTCTAATCTCTTAAGGTCATCACACATTCCCTGATTGTGATCTCTATACCTTTTCACAGTGTCTATACAAGCTTGAGTACAGAGATTAGATTTTACCTCAGTGGGAAGATCTGAAACTTCAGCCATAAGTGCTTGATTTTGGATGGCCTCTTCTGCTTGATCACTCCAATCAAATCCCATTCCTTGTTGAGAGACAAGATCTTGAATAGAGTTTCTGTTTTGATTGGAGCTTCCAGCCTGAGTTTGTTGATGGCTGTTGTGAGATGTTCCACCTCTGCATTCCCTGGCAAAGTGTCCCATCTTGTGACACTTGTAGCATTCAACTTTGGACTTGTCAAATCCAGCACCATCTTCTCTTCTTTGGGAAAAGTTGTTTCTCCCTGTCCTCTTTATGAATTTCTTCACCCTCATAGACAGCATAGCCATCTGCCACTTGATATCCATCTCTTCAAGATCATCAGCATTAATTTGTTCTAAGTCATCATTAATCAATGAGGAATTAACATGACTAGAAAAGAAGGCTTCTAGT
This sequence comes from Saussurea involucrata, assembly GCA_033807775.1. Classification (NCBI taxonomy): domain Eukaryota; kingdom Viridiplantae; phylum Streptophyta; class Magnoliopsida; order Asterales; family Asteraceae; genus Saussurea; species Saussurea involucrata. The sequence goes on from CM066323.1 coordinate 36,861,401, forward strand.
ACTGAATCATTGGTCTTTTCCTGATTGACTCCTCTAGCAGCACTAACTGATTCAGGGTTAGCAGTAGAATCAAGTGATGCTGAAAGGAGTGCAGCATTATGTACATATCCAGAGGGCTTCTTTTTGGCTTCAACCTCTGCTTCAAAGACTCTAAGATCATTGTAAAGATCATCAAGCTCTTTATCTTCCAATTGGTCATTCTGTCTGAAGGACACAGTATACATTGTCCACTCTTCACCTAATGATCTTAAGAACTTACTGTTAACATCATCAGCCTCCATCTTGACTCCTACTGTGGCCAATTCTCCAATCAGCTTATTAAATCTATCAAAAGTTTGAGTCATAGACTCATTCTTAGTAGAAGTAAAGTTTTCATACTGCTGCTTGAGAATTGCCTTCTGATTCCTCTTGGTGCTTTTGGTGCCAGTGAATCTCTTTTCCAATGCATTCTACAGAGTCTGAGCATCAGTGCAGTGATGAAATTGATGCTGATATTCATTGGGGATAGCCAAAAGCAGAGTGCTTAAGGCCTCCATCTCTATTTGTCTGACTTTTCTCTCTGCATCAGTCTTTGGAGGAGGTCTTTTGCCATCTGGTCCAATTCTTCCTTCAGCACATGGACCATTCTCTATGATATCCCAGATGGAATAATCAGTAAGCAGAATATACTGCTTGATTCTAATTTTCCACATGTCAAACTCATTGGGTCTGAGCATGGGAACCTTAGAAACAAGAGTACTGTTTGATTCAATAGAATTGTCCATAATAATTGTAGAATTCTAAGAAACACAAGCTCTGATACCACTTGTCAGGATCGAATCTTAACAAGACTAATAATACTTAGAACTCAGAATTAAAGAATCTGCGGAATAGAACTTTAATTCACACAATCAAAGAACAATATATCAGAAAACACACAGCTGTTTGTATTCACTAATTCAACTCACAAGCTTACAACCAAACCTCAATCTTGATGAACAGGCTCAATCAAGACGACTTCTACTTCTCTAGAAATAGGGTTCTAAACCTTGAGGTTAATTCTCTCTAAAACAAAACGTATTCTGAAACTCTCGTATCGAATAGCTATCTATCACAATCTATTTATACAAAATAATTACAAGATAACTATCAAAACAAAATTGATCTTCAGAATATTCTTTCACGCTTATCTTCAATCATTCCATCTTTATCTCCAACATTTTCGCATTCCAAACTTATGATCACAAGCAGCATTAACATCTTTATGCACGAGCAGTATTAACTTCATTCAGCATGAGCAGTACTAATATTCTCCAGCAGCATTAATTCATTCCAGCAGCATTAACTTGACTCAGCAGTACTAACCTTGCTTCAGCAGTATTAATCTTGACAAGCAGTACTAACTTCACTCTAGCAGTATTAATTATGCCCTGGCAGTATTAAAGTTGTTCTGGCAGTACTATCCATACTTAGCAAATCTTCAGTTCCCAACAGATAGTTCTATATACACGTGTAGCACTAAGAAATCCAAACGTAATTTGGATTCAACTTACCTATGGCACTGCCGTCTTTGCCACATAAGCAAGAAACGCATTATAAAGCTGCAACACGATGGGCTTCTAAAGTCATCCGATGATGAGTCGTTTGATAAATGCCTCTCTTGCATATCTGGGAAAATGACAAGAAAACCTTTCTCCCATGTAGGTGAAAGAGCCAAAGATCTTCTTGGACTCATATATACTGATGTATATGGGCCATTTAGAACTGTGTCTAGGGAAGGTGCTAACTACTTCATCACTTTCACTGATGATTTCAGTCGCTATGGTTATGTTTACTTGATTAAACATAAACATGAAGCCTTTGAAACGTTCAAAGCCTTTCAAAGTGAAGTAGAAAATCAACTCGGCAAGACTATTAAGGCTCTCCGATCTGATCGAGGAGGAGAGTATATGAGTCAAGAGTTTTTAGACCATCTGACTAAGTGTGGGATTGTCTCACAATTAACTCCTCCATACACTCCACAACATAATGGTGTATCTGAAAGGAGAAATCGAACTTTGCTAGACATGGTTCGATCCATGATGAGTCTAACTACTTTGCCACTGTCCTTTTGGGGTTGTGCTCTAGAGTCTGCTGCTCGCATACTCAATATGGTTCCGACAAAGAAGGTTGATAAGACACCATATGAAATATGGCACGGGAAAGTCCCTAATCTGTCTTACTTGAAGGTCTGGGGTTGTGAGGCTCTCGTCAAACGAGACACACCGAACAAACTTGAGCCTAGATCTATCAAGTGTATCTTCGTAGGGTACCCAAAGAAAACAATGGGTTACTATTTCTACTACCCACCCGAAAACAAAATATTTGTTGCTCGGTATGCTGAGTTTCTTGAGAACAGTCTCATTTTACAAGAAGCAAGTGGGAGCACAGTAGACCTTGACGAGATTCAAAGCGAAGATGCGCAACCTCCTGGTGACACTAGCGAACATCACGCTGAGGTTGAACATACAGATGTTGAACCACAGAATGATGTAATTCCCATTCGTAGATCTGCAAGGACACCTCGAGCACCTAAACGATATAGTTATTATATCGATGCTGAGGAGCAGAATTTTGGGGATCATGGTGAACCCTCTAACTATCAAGCTGCATTGTTGGATCTAGAATCCGATAAATGGCTTGAAGCTATGAATGCTGAAATGCAATCCATGAAAGACAATCAAGTCTGGAACTTGGTTGATCTTCCTCTGAACAGCAAGACTGTCGGAAGCAAGTGGATCTTCAAGAAGAAGACCGACATGGATGGCAATGTACACACCTATAAAGCTCGTCTAGTAGCAAAGGGTTACACTCAAACCTACGGGGTTGACTATGAAGAAACCTTCTCGCCTGTTGCTGACGTTAAAGTTATTAGGATTCTTATAGCCATAACAGCGTACCATGACAATGAGATTTGGAAAATGGATGTCAAAACCGCTTTCTTGAACGGTCACCTTGATGAAGATGTTTACATGGTGCAACCTGAGGGTTTTGTGAATCCGAAACATCCCGAGAAAGTATGCAAGCTTCAAAGATCCATTTATGGACTGAAGCAAGCATCCAGAAGTTGGAATAAAAGGTTCGATGAGGAAATCAAAACGTATGGTTTCACTCAAAACCTTGATGAGCCATGTGTATATATGAGAGATAGTGGGAGCATCGTCGTTTTTCTAATCTTATATGTTGATGACATATTGCTCATGGGGAACAACGTTCCAATGCTACAAGATGTCAAATCCTGGCTTGGAAAATGTTTTGCCATGAAAGATTTAGGCGAAGCGGCGTACATCCTAGGAATCAAGATCTATCGAGATCTATCGAAGCGATTAATTGGTTTAAGTCAAAGTGCGTACATTGACAAAATTCTAAAACGGTTTAGAATGGATGCTTCCAAACGTGGAAGTCTTCCAATGCAACACAATGTAAACTTGAGTAAGACTCAGGGACCCTCCACACCTGATGAGGTGAAGCAGATGAAGGGAATCCTCTATGCTTCGGCTGTGGGATCCATCATGTATGCAGTGAGGTGCACTAGACCTGATGTAGCATTCTCTCAGAACCTTACGAGTAGATACCAACAGAATCCAGGAGAAAGTCACTGGACTGCTGTTAAGAACATACTGAAGTATCTTCGAAATACCAAAGATATGTTCCTTGTTTATGGGGGTGATATAGAAAGAGAGCTCAATGTTACTTGCTACACTGATGCTAGTTTCGAAACAGATCGAGATGATTCTCGATCTCAGACTGGCTACGTTTTCATCATGAACGGAGGCGTTGTTGACTGGAAGAGTGCTAAGCAAAGCACTATTGCGATGTCTTCTACAGAAGCTGAATACATAGCTGCTTCCGAAGCTGCAATGGAGGCTGTTTGGATACGGAAATTCATTTATGGGCTTGGCGTTGTCCCCAGTAATGAAAGACCCATGGATATGTACTGCGATAATTCTGGTGCCATTATCATAGCCAACGAACCTGGAGTTCAAAAGGGCGCCAAACACTTTTGCCGGAAGGCTCACTACATTCCAGAGGCTATCGAGATGGGTGATATTCGTCTTCTCAAAGTTCACACAGATGACAACTTAGCTGATCCTTTTACGAAGCCAATGTCTTGTACCAAACATATCGAGCATGCTAGGAACATTGGACTTCGACCAGCTAGTAGTCTCATGTAGATCTGTTTTTAGTAATTGAATAATTGGAACGTTGAACAGTTTTTATTTTCACAATGAATTGATGTACCTGGTATGCTCGTTTTCATTTATATCAACTGTGTTCTATATTTGCATGTTTAATCCATGAATAAATTATTTGTTCAAAATTGTCCATTGTCAGTTGATGATACGGGAGTATCATCGAATTAAGGAAAATGTGAGCGTATTGGTGATATTCATTAGTGAATGAATATTAATGATGATGCCACCAAACTCACATGTTGTTCATTGGTGATGAACATTGGACTGACCCAACCTACGAGAGTTCACTGCATGGATCGGCGTCACCAGTGAATCTCGCAAATGGTTATGGCACTCGTCCTTAGACTTGAGATGCAAGCAGGTTTTGTATGGGTGGAATGTCGGTCTTTGATATGGTTAAACGCTGTCCTGAATAAGGCTACTATAAAAATCATCTTCAGGAGTGACATGAAGCACATGACAGGCACGTGGAGTTAGATACTACTGGGCCCCTCGATGAATTGAATAGATGTTTGTACGGCCGTACCCAAATGTAATTAAGATGATGCTTGATTAATTTGGTAATCTACTTCAACAAACAGATCGAGAAACAGAATCGTTGAATAATTAGAATGACATATGATCCATGTCTAGTATCCAACAAGGTATCTGTAACAAAGGGATGACTGATTTAATAAACCATTTAAAATGAGACGTTTAAAGAAACTAGCCTCATGTGTCTCTAGGGGCATTGGCGTGTTGCTAGACGCTAACCTTTGCTTGTATAATTACTTGTTATTATGACGTGTGCAAGTGGGAGCTGTTGGAATATGCTCGTGTCATAATATATAATTATATGGCTAGATACACATGGGCCTATAGGGTCACACACAATACACTGAGATACCATTTAATAAATAATGTAATTATTGTATTTACATTATATTAATAGCCTAAGTAACATGGGGTAATTAAATGGGCACAAATCATTAATAGTGGATTAATGAGTTTGTATTGGATTTAAGTTAATAGCTAGCCTATTAACTTAATTAATTCAAGGCCCATGAAGATTTACTAGGGAGAACCTTTAAGAGGCCCAAGGTAGCTTTAGGGTTCATTAATAAATAGAAATGTTAATGACCTAATTAAGCTAACCTAATTTTTCCTCTCATCTCTCTAAAATTGGCGCCCCACCCTTAGCCCTCTCTTGGGTTTTTCCACTTTGATCTTCTAGCTTCGTTCTTGATTAATTGAAGCTACAAGATCCGTTACTAAGGAGGACTAGCATCCGGTGGTGATCAAGGAGGTGTAGTGTGGACTACTCTAGAGGCATTCTCCATTGAATGCTTGGTTTCAAAAGAGCACACAAGTAGACCCCGATTGGTGTACAAATCACGCTACAAAGGTATATCGTTATTTGTATTTCTAGTTTAATTATATTGGCAATACGTTGATCCTTTTGGTGATTATTCCGTTGCGTTATTATATATGTTTATTTTGTGTTTCTTTTCATAATCACCAACATTTATATGCTATATTTACAAACCCATGTATACAACATAAATAGTAAAAGGCAAAAATCAAATGACTTGAACACGACCATGTAACACCCCGATCTTTGGAAGGTATTGATCTTTTAAGATAAATATGAAAAATATGATTTTGGATTGAATCCTAGATTTTATGGTCTTGTTGGATGGGGAATTCATATACAAATCCAACAGGCCTTTCCGGAGCGAAAACGGAGCTAAAACGAAGAAGTTATGACCAAAGCAGTGATCGAGCAATAAATCGGGAAACCGGGGTCAGGTGGACGTCCGCATTAAGTGGAAGTCCGTGTGTGCTTCCGTGGAAGCAGCAGAAGATTCTCCTGATACAAGTGGACGTTCGCATAAGGCTCCAAGTTGACGTCCGCATCGTGTCTGACGAGTTTTCACCCTTTTTCACCTTCAACTTTTCCCTCAAATCTCCCCTACCTTTTATATATCATATCAGATCAGATCCCACTCCTTTCAAATACCCATTTGTAAGTCATCTTCACTTCCTAAACCTTTATTTTTAGTAAACCTAGAAGTGATTTTTTGGTGAATGCAAGTTGTGGTGAACGTAGTATTCTCTTTTCTTCCACATAAGAGATTAGGGTTTTTGTATAAGTTGAGATCTTGATGTAAAATGTTTGGAGAACGATTCTAAGTGTTTGGGGGTGATTATTTATGGTTGGAAACTTGTGGATCTAGCTTTTTGGAAGTTTTGGCTTGAAGATTCAAGTTTCTTCAAAGGAGCTCAAATTGGGGAAAAACTAGATTTAGCCTAAATCTAGCAAGGTGAGTTCAAGTTGATTTGTGAAAACGTTGTACATGCCGAAATGTTCATTTTAAAGTGTTTTAAGTGTTTTACATGAAAATATGCATTGTTGGGTTATTTGAATGATTTTGATTACTTGGAGTATTTGATTTTATAAATCTCACAAAACACCCACCTTTGGGATTTTTGGGTAACTTGACAAAATTTGTATTAATTGAAGTGTTTGATAATTATTGTATAATCGAAGAATATTTTTTAAAAATGCACTTATGGTGTTTTGTTAAAAATATGCATAATTTTATGTGGTGGTATGTTTTAAAGTATGAACGTGTGGGTCATTGGGTTTTTGGTTATTTCCGGCCTTGTGAACAGTTTAGATGTTGTAAACCCTTCGGTTTGAGAAAAGACGTATTTTGGGTATTTTGATGGATGAACCTTAAGTATTGTTATTTTTAAATGGTTTATCTTACGTTTGTGATAACGCCATTTTTGCCGTTATTTTAGCAACACTTTCCGTGTTAAACTGCTTGAATTCCAAACAAACGAAGCGTATTTCACGGTTTATTCATGAGTTCAGGAATCCATGTTTAGAGAATAAACGAAGAATTTGGTTCGAAAGGAGCTAATTATAGACGAGAATGAAGCATCCGACAAGTTGATGGAAAAGCGAGGTCGTACGAGTCAAATCTTGGGTTATAGCTCGGAGAAATGCGTCAAAAAGACTCAAAAGGTGTCACCGAGACTTGTCAAGTTGGGTCGTCAAGCTAATGAAGAGTCTCCAATTTTGCAAAACAGCGCTCCCCGAGACTTGCACCGAGAGTTTGAGAGTTAAAATCTCGGTGTTACTACCAACAGTCTGAAATCTGGAAAACAGTGCTCACCGAGAGTTTGAGATTTAAAACTCTCAGTGTAACTACCGACGACGGGCTAATACGTTTTAAGCCCTTTTTCACCTAGGGTTTAATGCATTCTTCATCATATCGACTAGACAGAGGCAAGGGACGATTTTGGGGAAACTTAGGTCGATTCCCCATAGATTTTGAAGCCGATTAATGCAACGAAATCGTCGGGGAACGCCAGATTAACGAATATCAATTCCTTGTTCATGAGTATTGCGATTTAACAAAAAGGGACTTTGTTCATACATTGATTTCTTGTTCAAAAGACCATGTTTACTTTGCTTTTCCTCCTTATTGCTTTGTGTTTTAACACCCCCAACATGAACTAATCTTTAGATTGTTGGGGGTTGGATGAACTTTGGTTTGTAAGCATATGAACATGAAACCTTGTGATTCTTATCAATTTTTCTAATCAATGAAGCATATGAATTTGGTTTTAATGCTTTTGTGAGTTTGATCACCTTGCAAATTGATTTAGTTGTTAGGAATCCGATTCGAGCGAACGATTCTATAACTTGGCTTGAATTTGTATGCCTAGGGTGAGAAATTGGATAGAGATATACCAAGTAAACCTTAGTACTTGTTTTTACAATATTGTTCTTAATGAATTTCTGAACTCCTAGGTTGAGATAGAGATATAAAACCTATGTTTTCTAGAAATAACTTTGTTGTTGCTCGAGAGAGAATTATAATTATTTACGTGATTGTGTATTCATTTGATTGGTTTAGTCTGATAATTATCATAAGTAGAGTGTTCTTTGTGAAACCATTGGGATTCCAACCCTCAACTACTTTTCTCCCGAAAAATCCAAATATGTTCTTTGCTTTTGCTCTAAAGTTTATTTCTTTGATTTAGTTATTAATCAATCATCAACAATTCACCTTAAGGACCGTACAGTTAATAGTGAAAATAGTAATTGTGATACTCAGTTCCTAGTTCTCTTGGTTCGATACTCGTACTTCTAAGTACATATTACTTGATTCGACTCGTACACTTGCAATTAGATTAGGAGGGTGTAAACCCGCCTCTCAATTTGTAAATCTTTGGGTATAAATGAAATTTGATATGCACTTTGGAAAATGACGTGTCTTAAATTAAGAGTTGTGTTGAGTAATTCGAGTCTCTGGGGTATATTTCACACAAACGTGGATTACATACGTTTTAATGCATTATTCGGTTTTCATGAGTGGTTAATTGATTTTGGTTGAGCTTATGGCTCGGTTTGTGACTTAAACGAGTCTTGAGGACATTTGTCCAGATTTTAACATTTGAATATGGAGCTTTGGTCGTCAGTTGAATTTATTGCATTTTATTTGAAAAGTACGTGTTTTGAGTGCGTGTGTCGTTAAAGTGGAGTCGTGCACTTTTAGATCGTAATGCATTAGATCCATAGGCATATGAGTCGGTCATATCTTTATAAGTGTAGAGTCTTGGTATTCTCACTTTGGTATGTATGCCATTTTGGCATTTTATGTCCTGGCGTTGTGGAGAGGAACCGTATTGGGTTGTACTCCGGGAGTTTGGGTTTATTTTTAATGTTCCAACACTTGTGCACGAGGGCTGAACATCTTGGGTTATCAAGTAAGGAGTCGAGACTCCAATTCTTGAATGTTGGGAACAACAGGCAATGGAGGATACGGTGGTGTCACCCGTTGCTGGGTTGGGGACTTGAGGTGTAGCTTAGCTAGCAGGCAATAAAGTCCGACTCGAGTTGGAGCTTATTAAAGAAGACAATAGAGTCACGATCTGAAGTGTAGTTCAATAACATAGTTATGCGGCTCAACTTCGTGTTCCGGCACATACTAAGGAATCGGGTCTCCCCCGTCACCGAAAGGTGTTGTTAGGGTATTTATTTTATCCATGTTTTCGGTGACGCATTATATTTATATTGATTGGTTTCCATATTTTATGGGCAGTAATTTATGCCTCATCCGCGTTTGGGATGTTTTGAATAATAACGATTTATTCACGATTTTATAATTTTGGAAATCAATTACTATTTCACATTTCAAGAGGGTTTTGGGTTGAGTCCATTTTGAGAATCGTTTTATATTAGACCTTTCGTTACGGGATTTGTGTGCGTTGGAAAATGGATGATTTGCATATAAAGCAAATCTTTTGAACTCATGATTTAAATTGCACGTCTCTCGTCTTACAAATTATATAACCATGATAAAAACTCTTGAACTCACTAGGCGTTAGCCTAACCCTTTTTATTTGTCGGCATGTGCAACAAGTTCCGGTTGGGAAATAGTATTAGTGACACTATGAAGAGTTGAGAGCTAGATGTGTGCTCAAGAAGTGAATAGCTTGGTGAAGTCTTCTGCATATTGGGAATAACAACTTTGTATTTGTTTTGAGTAACACCCGACCTTATGTAGTCTTGTTGATGACATAAGATTAATGAAGCTTGAGGTTAATTTCATGTTTTAAAAATTGAAGTATTTCCAAGGATGGATTCGTAATAAAGGATTTTATCCCTTATTTGATTATTTTTATCGAAGTTTTATTTAGTTGCTCTTTCCAAATTTGAGGGTGTTACAGACCTATCTATGGCATTGTCGTTAGGGTCACATAAGCTTGGAACGCATCAAGAAGCTCCAAAAGGATGGATTATGAATCATTTGATGATGTGAATCTTGTTTAATGGGAAAAATGATAGGATCACCTTTTTCTAGACAAGGTGAACGAGCTAGTGATTATTTGGGCCTTATACACATAGATGTATGTGGACCAATGAGCACAGAAGCCCGAGGTAGGTTTAGATACTTCATCACCTTCACATATGATTTAAGTAGATATATATAATGAAGCACAAATCTGAATCATTTGAAAAGTTCAAAGAATTCCAGAAAGAAGTACAAAATCAACTTGCAAGAGAATCAAAGCATTAAGATCTGGTCGTGGTGGTGAGTATTTGTGCCAAAATTTTGATAATCATCTAAAGGAATGTGGAATTGTTTCACAGCTTACTCCACCAGGAACTCCACAATTGAATGGTGTATCCAAAATGAGGAAATAAACACTACTTGATATGGTTCGATCGATGATGAGTTTTGGCGATCTTCCAATATTTTTCTGGGGACATGTTCTAACTACTGCTGCCTGCACACTAAATAGGACTCCGTCTAAGGATGTTGAAAAGACTTCATACGAGTTATGGGCTGGAAAAGTTCCAAAACTGTCTTTTCTTAAAATTTGTGGTTGTGAAGCTTATGTATAATGTTTACTCTCAGACAAGGTCGCACCTAAATCAGATAAATGATTTTTCATAGGGTATCCTAAGGAAACAAAAGGATATCATTGCTACAATCCATATGAGCGCAAAGTGTTTGTTGCTCGGGATAGTGTCTTTCTGGAAAAGGAATTTATTTCCAAAAAGACAAGTGAGAGAAATATTCATCTCGAAGAAATTCGAGAAGAAGTTCAAGAAGAGTAACAAATGAACATAGATCAACCAATGTTGGAAACACCCGGTTGGGGTGATATGACCCTTCAGAGGGAAGCTATGTCCACACTGGAAGGAGATCAAATCAATGATCATCCACTTCCCGATGAAGCAACACAAACTGTTGTGGATATTTCTGTTGTCGAAGAAGCACCACAAACTGTTGTGGAAGTTCCTGCTGTTCAGCCTACACGTAGATCTAAAAGGCCTAAAATCCCATCAAAGAGATTTGTTGATTTCATATTAATTGGGAATTTGGAAATTTTGCTTTTAGAAAGCAAAGAATCTATTACTTACAAGCAAGCTATGACGATTCCAGACTCCAGAAAATGGCATGATGTCATGACATATGAAATGGAATCCATGTCCGAAAATCAACTATGAGATTTGGCAAATGGATGTCAAAACCACCTTTTTAAATGGCTATTTAAAAGAAGATGTGTACATGACACAACCAGAAGGTTTTGAGGATCCATAAAATCCTAGGAAAGTATGCAAGCTTAAGAAGTCCATTATGGGCTAAAACAAGCATCCAGGAGTTGGAATCTCCGACTTGATAAACCTATCAAAGGGTTTGATTTCATCAGATGTCAAGAAGAGGCTTGTACTTCCAAGAAGTTTAGTGAGAGTAAGGTAGTTTTCTTGGTCTTATATGTAGATGACATACTACTAATTGGAAATGACATTCCTATGCTAGAGTCTATCAAAGAATGGCTAGGTAAATGTTTTTTCAATGAAAGACTTAGGAGAAGCAAAATACATTTTGGGTATTAAGATCCACATAGATAGATCCAAAAGGCTTATTGGCTAAGTCAGGGAATCTTATAGATATGATCCTTGATAGGTTAATATGAGGGAATCAAAGAAAGGATTCTTACCCATGCAACATGGTATACATCTTAGCAAGAAACAATGTCCAACTACACTAGTGAAACTAGAAAAGATGAGTAGGGTTCATTATGCATCAGCGATAGGATCCATTTTGTACGACATGATTTGTACTCGCCCTAATGTTGCATATGCTTAAAGTATGTGTAGCAGATTCCAATCCAATCCATGAGAAGCACACTGGAATGCAGCTAATAACATCTTAAAGTACTTAAGAAGAACTAGAGATGAATATTTGGTGTATGGAGGAGATGATGAATTAGTTGTTAAAGGTTATATTGATGCAAGCTTCCAAATAGATAGAGATGACTTTCGATCTCAATCGGGATTCGTCTTTATGTTGAAGGGAGGAGCAGTGAGCTGGAAGATTTCAAAGCAAAGCACAATGGTTGATTCTACAATAGAAGCTGAGTGCATTGCTGAAGTAGAGGCTGCGAAGGAGGTTATTTAGATTAAGAAGTTTGTTACTGAACTTGGAGTTATTCCTAATTGGGATAAAGCGATTGACATATTTTGTGATAACAATGTTGCAATCGCGTAATCAAAGGAATCAAGTTCAAAACCTAGATCCAGACACGTACTTGGGAAATTTCATGTCATTTGTGATTATGTCGAGAGAGGAAATGTGAAAGTTTGCAAAGTTCATACGGATGATAACATAGCAGATCCATTGACTAAGCCTTTACCTGGGCCCAAGCATGAATGTCACACTAGGGCCAAGAGAATCAAACACATTGGAGAATGACTTTGAGATTGTTTTTTTAAAACTATGGAGATTGTCTTTCATACATGTTAAACAATTTGTCATGTTTTGATTTAAAATAAAGTTTCGTCGTTATTTAATTGTTGTTTAGAATTAAATAAAATGTTCAAATTAATTTATAATTATCAAATAGGATCATCATAAAAGTTTTGATGAATGAAACCCTATTAAATGAACTGTAAATATAAATTATGGATTGCCTCTAGTCTAAGTCATTAAATTGGACATAAACGACTATCTAAAAGACCATATTATAAGTTGATTGATTGCGCCTAGTTTCATGGGCTATAGAGACATGGAAATGTCTAATCATTTACATGGATGTATATTATGAATATATATTAGGCAAGACCTACCTGACTTTTTTTAAATAATTAATTAATTTATGGTTAACTATTTTTGTGGATTCGTTAGACATGAGTATAATATTTTCACACACAGTGATTGGTATATCTTTGACATTGTTAAATGTCATGCCGTAAAAGGGGGTTATAAAGGCAATGTTCAGGATTGCTAAAAATTGAGTGGGAGTTATAGTTATACAATAATGAAGATGTCCTCCTATAAAAGTAGGAATAGTGTCTTAGGCCTCTTGAAGAGTGAGAACTGAAAATGCATGATCGTGCTTAAATGGATTCAAACTCAAACTTCGAGAAATAATTTGAGCATCAATATGGATCACATAAGATGTCATCATATTATCAAATTAGACACTAAGTGACAAAGGAATTTTATATGGCACACTTGCTCAAGGCCAAGTGGGATATTTAAGGAATATGTCCTTAATCAAGATGACAATCACCAAACATAGAATGAGATTAATAATGGAGATTAAATAATCCGATTAAGTTACATGTTCATAATGTTTTGCTAGAAACCAATTATGATATATGGGCCAATTTATATTGGGTCATTACTAATATAATCAGGTCCTATAAGGTAGACACAATAGAATAATGAATAAGATCAAATGACACGGGCCCATAGTGGGCTTGAGGTGTTAGGAGTTAAAAGGGCTTTTAGGATTTATTTAATTTAGGTAACTAGTGTATTATAATGGTTGTAAATACACTTGATTACCAAAGGAATTAAATACACACCAATTCTTTTCATTGTTATTGAGAAGAAAGAATCCCTAATTCTCACCATATAGTTGCCACCCACCCTAGCTAGACAAGAAGTTCATCTTCTTGTCCCGTTCTAGCAAACGTAGCAAGACGATCTTGGTTCGTTCTCGTGTGGACCATGTAGAGGAATCACGCTTGAGGTTCTTTCTCCAAAACAGTTCGTAATCTCGCATCTAAGGTACATTGCTTATTACTTAAGATTCAAAGTTAACGCATGCACAATTGCACATGTTTTGGTTGGTTGTCAAAAGGAAACCGTTTTCTGAAATTCCGTTTTTTGCATCCAAATTAAACAGTTATGATTTACATCATTTTTACACTATATCAATTTATTATATATTGCAAAGTTGGTCAATCAAGAGAGAAAGCCCACTCTATATCTTGGAAATGTCACATATATGTTTTGCCATTAGTAATCACATGCACTTCCACAACAAAAATAATAATGATATAAAACGGGTAAAATACTAGATTTAATTCAAAATAATCTTATTTAAATCATGAATGCTGCATTAATCTGTCTTTGCCAAAAAAAACTAATTGCTATTTATTTTTCTACAACTATAACAAAGCTTTTCTTCCCTTTGACTTTAGCCTTGTAGATTGTTGCCAACCTTCCCCCATAATTGTAAGTTTTCAAGATGACATCAACTAGAACTATACATGTCAAAGACTATGTCGGCTCTAGATCGATCCTAGTTACGTCCTAAAATTAACTTGCGAGTAATAAGTTTGTCCAGGTACAAAACCATACGGAACGGCGTGGTACGCAACGACTGCTTCGTTGTTTCGAGAGATGAGTCTGAACGAAAATGGACCACGGAACGATGGGTCAATGTGCGCAGTCCAAACCGCACCCCATGTATTCAACATCCATCTAAAGTGGTGTGAGCCAAACGGTGCAATCTCAACTGAGTTAAGACCGCCATCTCCTTCGCAAAACTCGATGGCCATCGCAAACCAATACGGGTTCGTCATTGCATCAATCTTGAATGCAATAGTTGTACTACCATAGTTGCATGCCACCCTACTCATATATACACCAAATTGAAAATGTAAAACATCAAAATTGATCAAATGTGTGATATTGTAAAAATCATATTACACTACAACAAAATGTTTTTATTGGATGTTAAATATGTTTAAATACATTAAAGAGACTTGAATTTATACAATCATATTATGTTTCAGTTAAAGATAATTACAATAAATTGGATAGAATTTTTTTTTACATTGGTAGATCTATAGGTTAGAGCATCTCCAACAGATTCCTTAAAATTTCTTCAAAATTGAGAACAAAAAGAAAAAATCTCCAAAAAAATTACATTCATCTCCGGAGATTCCCCATTTTGGAGAAATAAACATTGATTATAATATTAAAATATTCAATTCATCTATTAAAATATTATTTCGCTCTCTAAAATTTTATTTTCAAAGTTTTCTATAGGTCCTCTCACTTTGTAATCATTTTTTGAGTGATCTCCATATTTGGAGGAAAAAACCTTCTCTCTTCAACTTTCTCCATTTCGAGGATAGTTTTAGGGAAAACTGTTGGACCAAAATACTAGTCCAAAATCTCTATTTTCTCCATTTTCCTCATTTTAGAGAAGTTGTTGGAGATGGTCTTAGGTTGTGAGGTCGGTTGCCCCCATAAATTTCCTTTTAAAGCTTAACAAGTTATTAAATATACTTTAAAATAAAGTTTCATATTAATATTCTTATATTATATTATTTTAAAAATTGTATCATATAAAAGCAAGTAATTTAAAAGAATATATGTGTTCATATGAAACTTCAGTTCATTATGATACATATTTAACGTTGTTATATATAACCATTTATATCGTAATATTAATTATAAGTTTTTTGCATATACCTTCGATATTGAACATCTACTTGACCAAGATTGCGTAGATTATCAGCTTGTCCTGGACTCGACATTGCACCAAAAGCGAAGCCACTTAAATCGAAAGCGAAGGGAATCCTGTTGCACAATCCCGGGCACTCGTCGGTTATGGTGATAGTAACAGGATTCCTCGAGCAAAATGGCTCTCGAGTGCATAATACCTGATTCAATTCATTAACCGCGATTTAACCATTTAATATGTCGATTATTAGAATGAAATAATTAGTTGGAAAGTAATCAACTGTAACTTTCTAATTAAATAGAGTACCTGATAACAAGTCCCACAGCCTTTGCCTTGGAGAAATAAGTTTGCATTACCTGCTGCTATCATGGCTGAGAATGGATGTTTTTGCACATCATTAGCCCATCCACAAGCTCCTCCTGCATGTACATGTCATCCAAAAATGGAGTTTGTATATGTAGTCTCCCTTGATACCATTCATGCATGAACTTTATTGAATCTCAGGATCAAGATATATACATGCATGTATATATAGAGACACATATATATATATGTGTATATATAATATATAAGGGAGGTTAAGGGGAAAACCTCAAAACAATGAAAAACTAAGGAACACCCTAGTAACCATTAATCTGGACGGTATGCACTTGTGCATACAAGTAAATTAAGTTGTTTTTTTGTTTTTATGTACATGTGCATTATGCATTTGTGCATGTTACAAATTACTTGTATGCACAAGTGCATACGTCCAAATGAAGAGCTATCAAGGTGTTCCTCAGTTTCCCTTTTTTGAGGTTTTTCCCTGAATCTGACATGACCTTATATAATATATAGAGAGAGGAAGGTTCAAACGAGAACGCTAACTATTTAAGAAAACAACAAATCATGTGCAAAATCACATGTGATTTTACATTAACTGCAAAGACTTGACACACGCGACTTTGGCCGCCACTTAAAGTGGCGGGAAAAGTTGTGTAATCATATATGATTTTGTACATAATGGTTGTTTTCTTGTTTTCTTAAATAGTTAGCATTCTCGTATGAACCCACCTCTCTCTCTCTCTCTCTCTCTATATATATATATATATATAGGGTCAGGTTCAGGAGAAAACCTCAAAAAAAAACAGAAAACTAAGAAACACTTTGGTAGCCCTCCATCTGGAAGGTAATTTGTAACATACACGCGTGCATATAAGCACAAATGCATGATGCACTTGTGTATAAAACCAAAAAAACAACTTAACTTACTTGTATGCACAAGTGCATACCGTGTAGATGAAAGACGATTAGGGTGTTCTTCAGTTTTTCATTTTTTTAAGGTTTTCCCGTGAACCTCTCTCTATATATATATATATATATATATATATATATTATATGTAGATATGTGCGTATGTGTAATAATGTAGGTTATAAGATAAGTAGATTTATTCTTACCACTTCCAGCACCAAGTGGATCTCCATACCATGTTGCTAAAGCTGGGAAAAAACCAGGCACAACACTGGTTTTATTACTGAGCTCATGTTCAGAACATGAATAATATCCATTTACAGATAGACACATGATCAAAACCAACATCAACAAACATCTTTCAAAAATTAACCCCATTTTTACTTCCTTCAATTCCAAGATTATTATTATTATTTTATTATATTAAAAAAATTATTAATTTTATAAAGAAGATAAAAAAAAATAGAACTAATTATATGGTCTTAACATTTGGACACAACATTTCATCAAATCTTGATGGTTATTTTCTTGATCAAAAAACCATCCAGTGAGTACATACGTATATAAGTGCGTATGTATATATATATATATATATACGTATATGACTCGATTGATTCAGTAAAGTATATAGAAAACAGTAGCTAGAGGATTGATAATGGTTTCAAGAATGAATAGAATTGAAAACAAAATATAAGAACAAACCAAGAAGCATGCATGAAAGATGAGTGTAATATTGATGTTGTGCGTTTTAGTGAAGGTGAGCTTAATTTCTAGTGTGAAAGATGGAAATCGGAGTGGTGTGGCCTAATTTGTGGATGTGTTTCGAGTCAAACCTGCATCCAGTTGACTTGTTCGATTGATGTTACTCCACATTTTTCACTCAGATGTAAAATAACCAACTACAATGAAGGAGGATCAAGAATATTTTCGGAACCTGTTGTTTGTTTTCTAACATAAAATACGATATTTTATAATTTTTAATTAATATTTTGCCAAAGTGTAGATTATTCGCCTAATATTTTGCCTATGTTACTATATATTTATGTATTTAGAGTAAACGATATTCAATTCTGGTCCCTATGCTTTTTGGATTTTTTTGATTTTCGTCCCTACAGTTTTGCCATTGTGGTTTTGCAAAAACATTCGGATTCGGTTCCCCCTTAATTTGACGGACGCTATCCTATTGTTTCTTTTTTTGGTTTTTTTCTCTAAGGTACATAATAACTCGTTATGGCGTGATATGGAGTCAAAACTTGACTTTGCCGTCATGCTAACCCATGTGGTTCCGCTCTAAAGCTTAGCTTGCATTATAACGTGTTATGATGCGTTACGACGACACATTATTTTGTATGGTGTATGGTTTTTAATATACAACTTAAGGATAAATGATAATTATGTGACCTAAAAATTAAATAAACGTATAAAAAGGAAACTTAAAAACTAAAACCCTAAATAGGTAAATATTTACTCGATTTCCCGTATAGGAGGAGTCAACATGAATTCTTTGAAAACTGAAGAAAGTAATGAGTAGAGATTCAAGAGATTTAATCTCAATTTTACACTCTTGATATCGCTTTTTATAAGGTTTATATATTTGGTATCAACGGTTCTTTTTTCCTTTTTAGTTTTATTACTTTATATGAATTTAATTTGTTCAACAGTATCATTAATATATTAACACACTAAAGTGTGTGTGTGTGAGTGTGTGTGAGTGAGAGAGAGAGAGAGAGAGAGAGAGAGAGAGAGAGAGAGAGAGAGAGAGAGAGAGAGAGAGAGAGAGAGAGAGAGAGAGAGAGAGAGAGAGAGAGAGAGAGAGAGAGAGAGAGAGAGAGAGAGAGAGAGAGAGAGAGAGAGAGAGAGAGAGAGAGAGAGAGAGAGAGAGGTGATTAATCATTTGCTAATCAATTAATTGGTATCAACTTTAGATACTCATTTTAGTTATTCATTTTTTAAATGAATGGTTATGGTTAAATTGTAGATTATTAATTAATGAAGGGGAAAATGAATTAAATAAAATTAAATGAAGGGTCAATATTGCAATTTATTTTTAGAAGTTAAATTAGGTTAGTTTTGGAATTAAATTATTTTCCTTTATCTCTTCATTTTCGGTTTTAATTTTTTTTTCTATTCCTTTTCCAAAAATTCAACCAAAGTTTATAGTTGAAACTAGTGGTGGCCAAATCGACCCGACAGGCTAAACCGACCCGAAACCGGTCAAGAACCGGTTCTGGCCTGACCC
The DNA here is from genome assembly GCA_033807775.1 of Saussurea involucrata. NCBI lineage: Eukaryota > Viridiplantae > Streptophyta > Magnoliopsida > Asterales > Asteraceae > Saussurea > Saussurea involucrata. Next base: position 36,880,362 of record CM066323.1, read on the forward strand.
GGTCAGAAACCGGTTTCAAGCCCGAGAGCCGGGACCGGTTCGCATATTTAGTAATTTTCTCGGCCCGACCCGGGACCAGTTCGGGAACCGGTTCTTGGCCCGACCCGACCCGGCCCGAAATTATTTAAAAAAAACTAGCCGTTTTTTCTAGCCGTTTTTTACCGTTTGGACTCCTTTTGTGACCGTTTTTTGGCTCAAAAATACCCCCTCCAACCCCATATAAATACTAGGGATGTTATGGAGTGATTCACCACTTACAATTGCTTACAAAACGCAAAAAACGCTTACAATTCTCATTTCTCGGCTCTCGCTATATTCGTTTCTCGCAAAAAACGCATACAATTCTCATTTCTCGGCTCTCGCTATATTCGTTTCTCGCAAAAAACGCATACAATTCTCTAGTCTCTAGTCTCTACTATCAAAAAAATGGCCGAACAAAATTACACCGTTGTTGCCGAGCATTCACGAAAAGCACCGGTTTGGGAGAATTTCAACTTGGTGAGGTTTTCCGACGGTACAAAAAAAGCGCAATGCAAACGGTGTGGAGATTTCCTTAAACCCGAGTCAAATAGCACGTTAAAGCGGCACTTCGAAGAGAGATGCAAGAGGTTGAAATCGGGTGACGATCCAAGTCAACCCATACTTGACAATTCCGGTCAAGTATGGTCGTATAATGATGATATCGCCCGACAAATGCAAATGAAATGTGTCATTCAAATGGGGTTGCCGTTCGGACATTTCGACAATCCTCGCATTACGAACATGATCAAACAAGGGTTCCAACCACGCTACAATGGTGCGGTAAGTCGTCAAACTCTTCTGCGTGATGCTTTAAAACTTTGGAATACGACTAAAAAAAATATGCGAGAAATGTTTTTAAACTTACCCAACAAAGTTTCTTTAACTTGTGATATATGGAGCGCACCATTCGGATTGCCACAATCTTATATATGCATAACGGCACATTGGATTGTGCCGGGATCGTGGCAATTATGCAAACGTGTAATCACGTTTGAGCAGTTTGGTTCGCCACATTCGGGTGAGCGTCAATTTACTATAATTATGAAATGTCTTCAATATTATAATTTAAAAAATAAAGTTATTAGTATTTCGTTTGATAATGCTAGTAATAATACGGCATGCGTACAAAAATTACGTTTGGCTTTATCCCCTATTTTAGAGGGAAAATTATTTCATACACGTTATTGCGCACACATAATAAACTTAGCCGTTCAAGACGGCTTAAGTTGCCTTAGTGAGCCTTTAACTAAGTTTAGGCTTATGTTACGCCGGATTTTCACAAGAAATAAAAAAATGCAAAACGCATATAGAGAATATTGCAATCAAGTCGGTTTTAAAGCTTTGGGACCGGCGCACGATATGCCGGTTCGATGGAATTCGACTTGGAAAATGATGGATAATTTAATAAGACAACAACAATATATTCAAGCATTTTATAACGTTCATTACCCGGATAACACGATAACTGAGGATGATTGGGCAATGCTTTATGGCTTTCACGATATTTTGGGCGATTTCAAAACTGCAACAACTATGTTATCCGGTGTTTATTATCCAACGAGCCATTTACTTTTAAATCAAATATATATTTTGGCAAGTAAAATTGCTCAATACGAAACGGATTTGTACTTACACGACATGGTGAAACCAATAAAAGCAAAATTGGTAAAATATTTTAAAGAGATCCCCTTCACTTTTCTTTGTGCCGCGGCATTAAACCCGTATTTAAATGTTACGGGTGTCGAAGTTTTAATACATTCAATATGTTGCTCGTTTGGTTTGGATTCTACAAGTAATTCTTTTTCAAGGAACCGCATACTCCAATTTAATAATGATTTTCATCAATTATTTGAGATTTATAGAGTTAATTATGGGGGAGGAAGCCAACCAACCCCTCAAATGTTTTCACCGGGTTCTAGTAGCAGTCGTGGCCGAAACCGACAAGACTTAATGTCAACTTTAATGCAATCAGTTGCCGTGGAATCTACTAAAAAGCTAGATATGATGGGGATAATTTGGGTGAATTCAATCAATACACACGTACTAATTTTATAACGGCATCCTCCACAACCGTCTTAGATGTTGAATCACTAGATTTATTAGAATGGTGGAAACATAAACAACCGAGTTTCCCGATTATGGCGACTATTGCACTTGATATACTAACAATCCAAGCTAGTATCGTAGCTTCAGAGTCGGCTTTTTCTCTTAGTGGCAGGATCATATCGACGAGTCGGACAAGATTAACCCCGCAATCGGTGGAGTGTTGCATATGTCTGAAGGATTACTTGGATGGAGAAAACCGCATTCAAAATCAAACGAACCTGGAGAATGATCTCGACGGCGTGGAAGAAAACTTAGCCGAAAACGAAGCCGATGAAAATCTAAGTACGCCGGGAACCGTCCGACAATTCTGATGTTAGTAGTGTCGGTGACGTCTCCCGATACGACGATGATGAAGAACTAGACACCGACCACCTTGACGATCAGACGGCTATTACACGACTGCAGAAGTACAATACTCTTGAATATTACAATCCAGATCAGAATCCATACTATGCTCCATACAATCCATTCAATTACAATCCATACGGATGGGGTTATGGGGGTGGGAGTTCGGGAGCGGGAGGTGGGAGTTCGGGAGCGGGACCTTTGGGTGTTTAGAATTTATGTATTGTAACTTGTAAGTTTGTAAGTTAAAATTATATATAAATTATAAAACGTAAAAGTGTATTTTAGTGATATATATTATAAATAAAACGTATTTTTGAAGTGTATTTTACTGATCCAATGATTGCAATCCAATTTTTTACTTGTTAAAGTTTAGTAATTAATTATTATACAAAGAAATTAGTTAAAAAAACAAAATAAATCGCAGGCCCGATTTAGAACCGGTTCTTGACCCGGCCCGGCCCGGTTTTATATGAACCGGTTTTATATAACATTAAACGGGCCAGGGGTTTACGGGTTAAACCCGGCCCGACCCGACCCGGTTCTCTCTTGACCCGGTTCTCATGGTTACTGTTTAGAACCGGTTTGTTCCCCGACCCGGCCCGAACCCGATTTTTGACCACCACTAGTTGAAACCATAAAATGAACATTAACGTAGTTTATAGGTAAAACAATGTTTTTTGTTTAAAGTTTATAATGTTGTTTCGTATATGAACTTTGATTGTACCAATTTTTTTACTAAAGTAAATGAGATAGTTAAGGAAATTTAAACAAAGTTCATAGGTGAAACAAACAAAGATTTTTTTAAAATTCATAGACGAAACAATGATTTTTTTAAGTTCATCACGGTTTTGTTCGAAATGGTAAGTGCAAGAGATAATTAGGAAATATGATAATTAAGGAATGCGGCATCAATATATGAGAAAAATGAAAATACCATGTTTAACACAGTTTGTACTGATTATGCGGTTAATAAAAGAACATTTCTCTCTCTCTCTCTCTCTCTCTCTCTATATATATATATATATATATATATATATATGTGTGTGTGTGTGTGTGTGTGTGCGCGCGCACGCCGGGAGGGGTGTATGTATGTGTGTTTATGCCTCTTTAGGCCACACCTTAAAAAAGGCTCTGGCTACGTCGTAACCCGCAAGACTTGAGACTTGACGTTTGTTGTCACATCATTCAGAACCTTGCTAAGGTATTGTAATAACCGGGTCTATTTGTAAATAAATGAAGATTTTGGGCTTGGGGATAAACCACCTTAAGTGAAGGGGCCTTTGTGTAAAGTTTGAAAGAAGGGTTCAAATCCCCAAAACCCTACTCTATTTTCTCATTCTCAGTGGTTTGCGGTTATGCTTTGTGTGTGAAGGAAGGAAGGATCTCCGATTTTGGAAGGAGAGCTTGGGTGAGAAGGAGCTTTGATTGTGGATTCAGCATCTCCATCAAGGTATTTGCACTTCCCTAACCTCTTGCTAGATTTGAAGGAATTTATGTAAGTGTTTAGAGATTTTGTGGGAACTGATAACCCATTTGGGATAAGGGTTTTTTTTGCAATCTTTCTATCAAACCTGTGTGAGGAAGGTAAAGGCCTGTTGTATTATCGGATTCTAAGGACCCAACTATGTTACTTTCGAGTTATTGAGAAGATTTGAGAGTTTTACCAGTATTGGGTTCGACTTCGTATCTGGATTCGCCACTGTCCGGATAAGTGTCTGGGTAAGTGTCCGGGAGGTGGTGTCCGGATAAGTGTCCGGGAAGTGGTGTCCGGGAAGTATCCGGGAAGGGGTTCCGGATGTGCACAGTCTGTCTTTTCGGGTAGTTCCTTAGTAGCTAGTATGACAGGGGTAGAATGACTTATCTCTTATGTAATGATTGGAAATGTAGGTGCGGTGTAAGAGTAAGTGAGAAGTTAGATGAACGCCAGGTGAGTTTTTCTAAACCGAAGTTTGACGATACTTGATTTGATTACTTGTTCATTTATACATTGGACTGTGTGTTTGTACGTGGTATAATTATGTATGTTAAAGAGGTGATTTTATGATTGTTATGGGGAGTGTGTCCCATACGAAATCATTGACTAGATTCCGTCTAGTTTCTAAGGGCGGGTGTGTGCCCTAACACTATGTCACAGGTGTGAACGTGACCAAGCATGGAACATCGGTATACGTGTGTTTTGTCTTAACTGTCAAGGGTATAATTTTTTACTACTTCTTGTGAACTCTTTTAAAATGTTATGTGTGTTGTGAATGTTGTTATTTGAGGGATCTCACTAGACCTTGTGGTCTAACCCTCGTTTTTCAAACTAAAACCCCTTTTCAGGTAGGCATGCGTTAGAGGGATCTTCCCGAGGAAAGGAGAAGATGTGAGCTGGAGCGTGCTTGTAACATCCCCAACCCACCGTACACGATATTGTCCGCTTTGCGCATACCCTCTGCATAATAGCATACCGGTACCGCTCATGGTTTTGTTCCTACCCGCACAGGCATACGCGGGACGCACCCAGACCGCACCCAGTGACAGGCAAAAGGCCTCATGCAAGGAAGGTATCCATCCACCCTTATAAGGAGGACTTCGTTCTCCCTCCTAGCCGATGTGGGATCTCACAATCCACCCAACCATGTAGGATCAACGTCCTCGCTGACACATCGATCTGGTGACCGGCTCTGATACCATTCTGTAACATCCTCAGCCCACCGTATACGATATTGTCTGCTTTGCGCATACCCTCTGCATAACAGCATACTGGTACCGCTCACGGTTTTGTTCCTGCGCACACAGGCATATGCGGGACGCACCCAGATGGCATCCAGTGACAGGCAAAAGGCCTCATGCAAGGAAGGTATCCATCCACCCTTATAAGGAGGACTTCGTTCCCCCTCCTAGCCGATGTGGGATCTCACAGTGCTTTAGTGGAACTAGTGGACTTCCCCTTTATTTTGTTTCTTGTTAGATACATTCTCAGCTGTAATTAGGGTTTATTCCGCGAACCTAAGTTTTGAAATTTTGGTATTGTGACTGTGTGGGCCATTTTGGCAGTTGGTATTAAATTGCTAAATTTATGTTTGGATTCTTTTGAGGGTGGGTTGTTACAGTTGGTATCAGAGCGCTAGTTTAAGAGATTTAAGTGACCGGACGGGCCTAAACTTAAACTGTGGGAGTTAGTAAGTACAGCTGAGAAAGTAGGAAGGCCTAGGGAGACCTCACCAGGGACATGAATAATAGGGTGGTGAGAACTATCATGTAAGGTAAGTTCAAAGTTACACCTGGCCAGTGTAATTGTGAATTTACATGTGCATGACTGTGCTTATTTTGCCTTGTTATTTTGGGATTGTTGCCTTAAGATGTTTTATCGTGTGATGTTTCAGTAATCCATAATGTCAGAAAGAAGTTTGAGAAGTAGGTATGTACCAGTCGTGGGAACAGTACCGACTGGGGGAGAAATCCGCGTTGAAGAAATTCTGGAGGACGGACCGGTGAACCCTCCGAAGCAGACGGCCACCCACGGGAGGGGCGGAGGCTGTGGGAGGGGTCGGGGAAGGGCACCCCGACGAGCGGCCACCCAGGCAGGAGAAACTGGAGTGGTGACTCGAGGTGGGAAGAAGGTGACGACTGTCCGTCGGGCTAAGAGTGTAGGAGCACCTGAGGTGCGCGAGTCGTCCCAGCACGAGAGTACCGCTTCTGTGGGAGAGGAAGCCAGTCAAAAAGCCAGAGGAGAAATTATAACCAGGCTTTCGTGACTGAGGAAAAGTTCACTGCTGAGATAGGCAAGCTGCAAGAAACACTACAAGCATTGCTGAAGCATCGAACTGGATCTGCATCGGATGGGCAGACTACGAGTGGGAATGCGACGAAGACGGAAGCGTCTAGCTTACCTCCAACTGAAGTGGTAGATCACTCTCAGGTGACCCCGTTTGTGGCAGGGGAATCAAGGGCAGTGAAAGGGTGTACTTTTAAAACCTTCGCGTCATGCAAGCCTCCATCTTTCAGTGGGGAGCGAACCCGGTTTTGGCTATGAGATAGGTCCGTGAGATGGAACGGGCTTTCGACACGAGCAAGTGTGCTGAGGGGGATAAAGTATTGTTTGCTATGTCTATGCTGAAGGCAGATGCCATCTTCTGGTGGGATGTCGAGACGGGTGGTAAGGGTTCAGAGGTAGCAAAGACGACTACTTGGGAAACGTTCACTAGGAGGTTCAAGGCTCAGTTTTACCCGTTGGCGGCAGTAAAGAAGTTGGAAGAGGAGTTTATGGGACTTGAGCAAGGGTCAATGACAGTACAGGAGTACACCTCTAAGTTCATCGAGAAGGCACGATTCGCGGAGGTATATGTACCTATTGAGGAAAGGTGTATCGAGCGGTATATCTTGGGGCTAAAAAGCAGTGTGAGAGAGCTTGTGTAGAACCGTGGCCCCGTGACCTTTCAGGCGGTGGTCGACGTCGCAGAATTAACTGAGAAGGAGAAGAATCGGCAAATGTCGGAGAGGATTGTGGATAAGAGAAAATGGGAAGGACCGACTCGAGATGTGAAAAGGTCTAAGGTCTCTAAGCCCGAGTTACGGGTGAGACCGAGGTTCGGTGAGAGGCCATGTGGGAAGTGTAACAAAGTGCATCGAAAAGAGTGTTCCTTTGAACTTGATGGCTGTTTCAAGTGTGTGTTTCAAGTGTGGAAAGTTGGGACACATAGCACGGGAGTGTCCAAACCTGAGGGCTTGCTATTTGTGTGGTTCTCCAGATCATATCAAACTTGAATGCCCGCAGTTGAGGAAGGGATCTTCGGTTGGTTTTGGTGGGGGTCAAGGAGGAAGGGGTGGAGAAAGGAACGTGGAGCCAGCTCGAGTGAAAGCTAGAGCTTTTCATATATCGGCGGAGGAGGCGGTTGAGGTGCAGGATGTGGTGACAGGTACCTTTCTTGTTAAATCAAATTTTGCTAAAGTGTTATTTGACTCGGGTGCAAATCGTTCGTTTGTATCGTCGATCTTTACTCGGTGTATGCATGTTAAACCTAAGCGGTTAGAGTGTCGTGTTGAGGTAGAAATTGCGGATGATAGGCGGGTCTTGGTGGGGGAGGTGTATGAGGGATGTAGTATTGAAGTAGAGGGTCACTCTTTTCCCTTGCGATTGTACCCAATGGGTATGGGAGAGTTTGACATCGTCGTGGGGATGGTTTGGTTGGCTAGTAATAGTGCTAGCATCGTGTGCAATAAGAAGATGATCCGTATTGCTTTGTTTGATAAGTCTGAAGTGGTAATCTATGGAGATAGACGTGAGCGTAAGTCCTTCCTTATCTCGGTGATGAAGGCGAGGCATTGTTTAGAGAAGGGGTGTCAGGGGTTTCTAGTGTATGTGTTAGACGCTAAGAAAGAAGGAAGGAGTAGAAGATGTTCCTGTGGTGAGTGAGTTTTTGAAGGTATTTCCGGATGACTTGACGGGTTTACCCCCGGATCGTCAAGTAGAGTTTAGGATCGATTTGATGCCTGGAGCGGCACCAATAGCGCGTGCGCCGTACCGGTTGGCACCGGCGGAGATGAAGGAAATGATGACGTAGTTGCAGGAGTTGTTGGACAAGGGATTCATACGCTCTAGTTCGTCACCCTGGGAGCGTCGGTACTGGTTGTCAATAAGAAAGATGGGTCTATGCGGATGTGCATAGATTATCCCGAGAGTTCATTCAAGACTTTTCTTGTATAGCCACGCCTTTGACCACTTTGACCAAGAAGAGTGCCAAGTTCGAGTGGACGGAAGCCCAGGAAGCAGCTTTCTGTAATTTGAAAGACAAATTGAGTAGCGCTCTGATTTTATCCTTGCCTAGCGGGACAGAAGGATTCGTAATCTACAGTGATACATCGAAGTTGGGGCTATCGTGTGTACTGATGCAGGGTGGGAAGGTGATCGCTTATGCATCCCGCCAATTGAAGGAGCACGAGAAAAATTACCCTACTCACGATATGGAGTTAGCGGCGGTGGTTTTTGCACTAAAGATATGGAGACACTATCTTTATGGAATTAAGTGTCAGATATAATCCGATCATAAAAGCCTTAAACACTTGTTCGATCAGAAGGAGCTGAATATGAGACAACAACGATTGGTGGAATTGTTAAGTGATTATGATTGTGAGATCCTTTACCATCCGGGTAAAGTGAACGTCGTGGCTGACGCTTTGAGTCGGAAGGAAAGAAGGGAGGCAACTAAAGTGGTGGCATTTCGAGTCGATGTAACTTCTAGTCTCCTAGAGGAAATTAAGAAGTTTCAAGATGAAGCTCTTGTAGAAGAGAGATGGAAAAGCGAGAGGATCGTCACTTATGTGGCATCCTTGAAGTGTAATGCGAGTGGTGTGAAATGTTTGGGGAACCGAGTGTGGGTTCCTAAAGTGGGAGGTTTGCGAGATCGTATCTTGGAGGAGGCGCATAAATTGCGATATTCGGTACATGATAAGTGCTCAATTTTGAGTACTTAAGCACTTCCTTTTTAGTCTTTTAGATAGAATTTTGCACTTTAAAATCCCAATTTGAGTCATTTATTACTTCTTTTCTATTTTATTAGGTTGGAGCTAAGGTTTGTGGTTTACTTGTGATGAATGGCTAATTTTGGTACCATTTTGGAAATCCTTCTTGAACACAGGTCATGCTGTAGCATTACCGGAGCATGGATCTGATACTTTTGGAAGAGGATGAATTGGAAAATGATTAAGTTGGAGTGGAAGATGTGTTTTTGTTGTCCAATGATCCTTCCAAGTGTCCAGCTGATTGTAATTCTTAGTTGTAATGTAATGGTCCTATGTACTTCTTAGTTAGAAACCTTAAACTAGTAGTTCTATCTTAATTAACTAGTTGCTACATTTACACTTTTGGTCCCTCTTTTTTACTATAAATAGAGGGCCTTGGGTTCCTTATTAGACACACCTTGGAGCTGATTTTAAATCAGCTCCACTTTCTCTCCAACTCCTCTCTATAATTCTAATTAATGTTCTAATGTTCTAATGTTCTTGTTCTTCATGTTCTTCATTTAAGGCTTTTCCTTTGCTTTCTTTAAATTCATCTTGCATCTTTAGCTTTCTCATTTACTTTACGTCTTTAATTTTAAGCACTTTAATTTAGCATTTTACATTCTTGTACTTACATTTCATCCTTCAATCTTGTCATTTACTTCCTTGCATTTTTATTTACTTGTCATTTTTAATTATAGTCATTTACTTTTCAAGTACCATTTTCATTCCAAGCATCATGTTTACTTTCATAGTTTCTTGCATTTACTTTACTTTATTTATTGTCATGAGTAGCCAATCATATTAGCATGGGTGTGAGGCAAATGGTGATATGTTAACTAAAAGAAAGTAGACATTTTTGTGGCAATAATGACGTTTTATTATTCCAACCCAAGTTCTATCAAGATAATACAATCCCTTGACAAATTGATCACTTTGATAGTGTTAAAGCTAGTGTCATGGACCTAGAGATAGGCCATTGAATAACACGTCAATTTGGATGACATATGGGGTAATATCGAGAGAGTTACTTGCAACGAGAGTTGTTACTTTTGTTTTCCAAAATGATTCATTCTTGATAAGTTGTCACTTTTTCAAAGGGTTAAAATGGAGTAGACTTAGAGATAAGCTACTTAGGAATACATAAACTTGGGAGGTACGGGGGTTATATCGAGAGTGTAACTTTTAACAATGAGAATTTGTTTCGCTGTATATTTTGAGAACTCCATTCCATCATTCCTTTACCTTAGGTTCTGCTCAGAGATGAGATTGCTTACTGCTACTGGAATCATGGGATGGTGAGATTCCGAGAGGAACGTGTCTCAAAATAGATAATAAAACTAGTTGTTGTCACTTTTATGCTGCCACATTCCTGTAGCATCCATTGTTGCAGCAGTTATGTAGCATTAGTCTGCTGGATTTTGGTTTAACGTATCATCACAAGTCTTACACCCTTGCTTCGCTTTTATTACTGTTTATTTCAATCTGTGATAATCATCAAATCAACCAACCAATCAAAGATATTTTCTTCCAAATCATCCTCTGAAATCATTTCTTTCATCATACTTTAATAGCAATTTTAACTCCAATCTCTGTGGGACGATAATCGGTATTTTTCCACTTTATTACTTGATAGACGACATAGTTCACGTAAGTATACTTGCTTATGGTTCTATTAGCACACGTCTATAGGTGTATTCCATGCACTCATCAAGTTTTTGGCGCCGTTGCCGAGGATAGGCGTAAATCTATAGTTGTTTTGAAATTGAGTCTTGAGAAGCTAATTTTTCTACCATCTTTGTTGCTTGTCACATGTCTCCATGTGTGTACAAGTAACAAATCTTTGAGTATATCGTTCTATAAAGATGGATTCCATGGGACATTCATTTAGGCCGTATGAAACTGTTTTCTGTGACTACTGTGGCGGAACTCATTTCTCATATAGTTGTCATTCGAACCCCGAATCCAGTTATTTCATGGGCGATAGTAATTGGGATACCTCACACTTCAATGGTTACACTCAATCATGGGAGGATTATCCTAATTTGTTTTTAAATGGTCAAGATCAGGGCACTTTCACATCACCAATATCTCCCTGCCAAGATTGGAATAACACTTATTCAAATACCTTTGACCAATCTTGGGAGGAACAAGTTGATTTTTCTAGAAATTTTTAAGGGGATGATTTTAGCAACTCATCTTTACCACCTAGGCCCCCTTTAGAACAAGTTGAAAACCTAGAATCTCTTAAATCTTTAATGAATGATTTCTTACAGAACATACAAGGATCAGTTTCCAACATCACAACTTATGTTGAAGAGATCAATAGACAAATCCAAATTCCTATTCCAAGTGAGATTGAAAATTTTGAGCGTGTTGGCAAGGATGAGGATGAGGTCAATACTTTGGAAAATAGTCAAGAGATAGAGAGTTCTGAGGAAGCACCTGAGCATTTAAGCAACCCCTCTTTACTTCAAAATAGTGAAGAGGTGCAACAAAATGCCAAGATTGTCATTAACCCATGCTTTGAATTTGTGCAGAAAGAATATATTGTTGCAGATGCTTCAACATTCCTGCAGCAAAGCTGTGCAGAAAATCTTCAAGTTGTTTTTGAAAAGGGATGTGATGATCAATCCAAGGATGCAGGAGGCTTCAGAAAATCAGGTTTTGTTGGCAGTGAGGTGATGTGGAAAACTCTTTGTGGGATGACCTATCCCCCCATTTATGCCATCAAAATCTTGTGCCATGATCAAGCAGTAAAGCGAGTGGTAAGAAACGTATACAAGCATAAGTGGAAAGAGAAACACCGAGGTGAGCTGGTGAGGACCGTTTGGGTTGAGGATCATACTGATGTGCTCCAGCAAATTCCACCATTCTTCAAGAAGTTTACAACAAAAGGTTCATCAACTGAAAAAGAAAAATACCTTGATAAAAGGAGGAAGTGCAGAGTCTTATGCCACAACATTCATTCCAACCACTTGGTCCATAGCCTACTCCCATTGAGTAGGGCAGGTTTAATCAAATCCTTTAGCTCTAACCTTCTGTTTGTTTTTATTTATTTGAGTCTGGGATTAGTTTTTGCACTTTTAGGTTTATTTTTCTTGCATTAGGGTCATGTTTAGCCAATGTTGACATGTGTACATATCCCAAATAATTCCCACAAGTCTAATCTCGTTTTTAGAGTAATTCATGCTAGAACTAGCTTCACAAATTGCTTGGGACACAATTTGGTCCACATTCATCCTAAATCACAGAAATGATCTATGTTTATACACCTTTTCTACATTTTTAGCCACTTGATATTTTTGTCAAGCACTTCTTTCTTCCATCACAATGAGGACATTGTAAGATCTTTAGTTTGGGGTGGGGGTGCCTAAAATAGGCAAAAGTATATTGGCAAGAGCAAAATCTCCATAAATATTAGAAAATTGCCACAGGCAAGTGGTCTAAAACACCAAAAATACCCCATAGGGGTAGGTGTATGCATTCAACAGAAAAAGTACCAAAAAAATGCAAAATTTGAAAAAAAAATTCAATGTTGATACATGGGGTGTGAAAAGGCTGGGTGAGGAAAATATTTGCCAAAGAGAGAAACCCATACACCAAAAGCTTTAGTAATCTGTGATGATGAATGTGTGACCACAATTAAGAGAATGTGATGCTAGCATATGGTTCATAATTGCACTTAGAATGAGATCTTTGGCGACTTTAGATTTATAAAATGTTATGCTATGCATTTTTTATATTGTCAACTTCATGAAGTGCACTTAATGCCTTTCTCTTGCAAAATTATACAAACTTGAGTCTTTTCTTTTGTCTTTTTATTGCTTGGGGACAAGCAAAGTTCTTAGTTTGAGGTGGTGATAAGTGCTCAATTTTGAGTACTTAAGCACTTCTTTTTTAGTCTTTTAGATAGATTTTGCACTTTAAAATCCCAATTTGAGTCATTTATTACTTCTTTTCTATTTTATTAGGTTGGAGCTAAGGTTTGTGGTTTACTTGTGATGAATGGCTAATTTTGGTACCATTTTGGAAATCCTTCTTGAACACAGGTCATGCTGCAGCATTACCGGAGCATGGATCTGATACTTTTGGAAGAGGATGAATTGGAAAATGATTAAGTTGGAGTGGAAGATGTGTTTTTGTTGTCCAATGGTCCTTCCAAGTGTCCAGCTGATTGTACTTCTTAGTTGTAATGTAATGGTCCTATGTACTTCTTAGTTAGAAACCTTAAACTAGTAGTTCTATCTTAATTAACTAGTTGCTACATTTACACTTCTGGTCCCTCTTTTGTACTATAAATAGAGGGCCTTGGGTTCCTTATTAGACACACCTTGGAGCTGATTTTAAACCAGCTCCACTTTCTCTCCAACTCCTCTCTATAATTCTAATTAATGTTCTAATGTTCTTGTTCTTCATGTTCTTCATTTAAGGCATTTCCTTTGCTTTCTTTAAATTCATCTTGCATCTGTAGCTTTCCCATTTACTTTACGTCTTTAATTTTAAGCATTTTACATTCTTGTACTTACATTTCATCCTTCAATCTTGTCATTTACTTCCTTGCATTTTTATTTACTTGTCATTTTTAATTATAGTCATTTACTTTTCAAGTACCATTTTCATTCCAAGCATCATGTTTACTTTCATAGTTTCTTGCATTTACTTTACTTTATTTATTGTCATGAGTAGCTAATCATATTAGCATGGGTGTGAGGCAAATGGTGATATGTTAACTAAAAGAAAGTAGACATTTTTGTGGCAATAATGACGTTTTATTATTCCAACCCAAGTTCTATCAAGATAATACAATCCCTTGACAAATTGATCACTTTGATAGTGTTAAAGCTAGTGTCATGGACCTAGAGATAGGTGTTGCGACTTTTCTCCACACCCTTATAAAAAGAATGTTTTTCGTTTATAATAAATAAACCAAGACACAATTATACATCTCAATTTATTATCGTCTTAAAACAAGTAATAATGGTACAAAAGTACCGAATATCGATCCCACAGGAAAGCGTGGAAAAGTTTCTCTTTTAAAAGTCCAGTTCGTAAAAGCGAGTTTCAGATGGCGAATTTGAAAACAATATGTTGGTGGTTTTGTTAACAACTAATGACAGAAATCAGTTATAAAAAGAAGCACAGGGTATAAAGATCCGTTGGGATGATAGTAATAGTCAAATATGAAGATGAGACGGCATTCCTTAGTTATCTCAAGTGTCGACTATTTTATGATACAACGTACCGAGTGTCAATTGGTCAATTGTGATACACCATAAAACATAACATTGATTTAAATAACTTTGGACAATTATGCAGTACGATACACCTCTCTATTTAATTATTCGTCTCAATCCCAACTTCACTTTATACCCCGAACTAGGACGCTTAGCCCATCATCGTTCGGTTTCTAATTATAAATGATGTATTAAATGAAAAATAAATAATGGAGATGGACAATACACAAACAAACTACAATACTTATTGTTAAAAGTACGTAACTTGTCGTGCAACTAACCGACCCTCAAAAAAATCTAATTATAAATCTAGAAAAACCGTTTGAAGATAAAAATAAGATGCGTGAACTGAGAAGTTAACGACAGCTTTAAATCACAAGGAAAATCTTGTTTTAAATGTGGAAATCCAAAACGATAATGTCTCGTAAGTGCAACGGAATTCTTCGTACCAAAACTTCTATAATTCCAATAATTATATTCAACCGTGAACCAATCTAGTTGAGAACCTGAAAGTATTAGTCGGACTTCCGGTGAATAATAATTAATGGAATCATATTGGAGTTGATATTAAGGAACCCAAAAACGTTAAGTGATAGATGATAGTGAAACGTGCAATTAACGATTTTTCTTTATAACGAATCTCTTTCAATTCTATAGACTATACTCAACCGTGAACCAATCTAGTTGGGGATCCGAAAATATTAGTCGGACTTCCGGAGAGTGATAGTTACGGAATCGTTGTTGGAACGTATACAAATTGGGTCGTAGTTTTACGTTAAAAACCGAGATTATACCAACATAAACAGCTCGATGGAAGCTGCTGCATCCAGTCGAACACAATCACACACAGTTACAGAAAGATGATGAAATAGTAGAAGAACACCAAACCAGAAATATAGATTATCTAACGAAGAACATCATTGGTTGAACCGAAAAGGATCAAACCGAAAGGTGCAGCTACGGTTTATGAAACCGAATGCTGTGGAGATACTAACACTACTTATCTAATTGGATCAACAACTAATTTGAAGATGCTGCATATCACAGCCGGCTATGTCTTTATATAGCATGATTGTGGCTTGAAGAAGAAGAAATGATCCATGGATCTGGTAAGATCTATGGGCCTTTCTTGTCTATGGGCCAACTTAACAATTCAAACCAAAAACCCAAGTGTTGTTTGTCTAGATACAATGTGGAACCGGCCCATTACTTAGCCGGCCCAATTCGGTTGTAGCCGAACCCAACAAAAAAGTGTTTATAATTCCGAATAGTTATGTGCAAAGCCTAAGAAGAGAATCCGTCCACAAAATGTTCAAAATCCGCAGCTTGTTATGTATTATACTGCGATCATCAAAACTGGATTCTTCACGGCTAAATCATCAAACCTGAAATGCACATACATAATTTAGCTTTTTGTTGCATTTTTCTTAATTTTGTACGAAAACGGTAAAGTTTATTTTCTGCTTGAAATTGCTAGGAAACATTACTAAATGACTCAATGGGGAACGGAAATGAGCTCAAAAATTGGAATTAAACGCTTAAAATAGGGTTAATAAATAACCCTATCACAACCGCAAATTCGAACTGTTGCTTGCCCCCAAGCAACTTTATTAAGAATGCAAATTTTTGAGCTACTTTATTTGAGTATCAAGAACTAGTATTTTTCCATAATCACTATACCTACAAACACACTATTTCCATTATGTTCACTTCATGCGATTTGATAGCCATCCATAAAATAAATGTTCAACATCTCACATCAAAAATTATCAACCATAAGCTAGCCAACTAATTCCTTGATTAATAAGAATCCATTTATTGCAACCATGAGGGGCTCATGCATTTGGCTTTTTCATTTATTTTCTTGCATGCCTTTTCCAACATGTTTATGGCACAATTTTTCTGCCGTCTTTTGTTAGTAAGGCTTGAAATGAGACACATTGGTCTCTTTGGTGTCTTTGACACTTTTCTGAATGCATTGAAAATTTTGCCGAAGCTATGGTTCGTTTATGAAAATTTTCAAATTTGGTGCATTTTCGACTTTTGGAACACTTGATGCAAAGAGATGTAAGTGTTCATGAGATGATATGGATGATCATGCAATGTTTACCATATCATCCCCCTCCCAAAACTTTGAAGGGTTCAATGTCCTCATTTGAACATTAGGTGTATAAGCATTGTGTTTGCATGGAGAAAGGTGGTGAATATGAATGTTGCATGGATTCTAACAAAAGTTGGGGAATCAATGAATCACAAGGCTAGTTCTAGTAATACAAAAATGGAAGAATTGAAACCGGTTATTTTATTCAGGCTATCAATACAAATAATGAACAAATGAAATCAAGTGTGAATTGTGTGTAAAGTGATATGAAGAAAATAACAGTTGCTCAACATTCAACAATCCCAGACTCGATTACCTAACATGCATAAAACGAAAGACTCTTATTCTAAAGCAATAAAGGATTTGGTAGAACACGAAACCTGTCCTACTCATGGGGAGTAGGCTGCTGCCCGACAGGTTTCCACAGTAAGTCCAAAGGGAATGGGGGAAGATCTTTCACCATTTCAAGGTGTTCTTTCATCCACATCGCACGCTGCAAATCATCTTTCATCTTTTCATATTGAAACCATCGCTCCACACGCCTTACCATCTCATTCATCATTCCTCTCATCTCACCATTCTCATCGGAAATCTGTTGAGTCAATTGTCTAACCTGTTTAGTTATCAGAACCCTGTGTTCTTTAAGGGTTGCCTTGATGTCACCTTTTAGCAAACGGATGCTTGTTTCTAAAGAAACAAACCCATCACCATTTGGTTCGGGTTTGAAAATTGTGTTATTTCGCATCAACCTATCCACATTGGTTTTGTCTAAAAACATTTTCTCCGTTGAAAATTCATCCGTGGGTAGGGTGATGACGTTTGCTTGTTCCATCAATGCATGTATAATTGTTGGGTATGACATACGTGCATTAGATCGTTCAATACCCCCAATGATTATATCATAAATGAATCGACCAACATTAAACTTTAGTTCGGACATAATGCAATAAAGGATAAACACCCTTGTCATGCAAAGGGATGCATCATGAGAAGTAGGAAATAACGTGTGCCTAAGAAAATAAAACCACACATTTGCCTCGGGTTTGAGACAATGGGTACGTAGAAAACGTGTATTTCCTTTGAACTCCCATTCGGATCCATCGTGAGCAATAACATTCAAAATATTTTCCATGTCCTCATCAGATGCACAATCAATCAGTCTCTGAAATTCAGAATACCGGGGTGGCTTAAGTCCCAAAACTTGATTTATGGTCGTGGCCGAAAAATCAATAGTGGTTTGTCGGACTTTGATTTCTACATCGTTTGTGACAGCAAGTTCGGTGTAGAAATCTCTCACCCAGTCCAGATTGAACTTGGTATTCATTTCACATAACTTTTCCCATCCAAATTTTGTGATTGTGTACCCAAATTTAGGGTGTGCAAGAAGTGCACTTACGTGGAACGATTTGGGTGTGTGACAAATTTTTGAACTAAAGTTAGCATGTTGTAAGAAAGCTTCATGACAACTAAACCTATCAGATTTAGATAAAAATGTATTAGGTGAGATACACACTTTTGTTTTACCCTTGTCCACCACAGTTGGTGGAGTGATCTGTTGGGTCTCCTCCAGCTCCTCGATTCTTACGGTGTTCTCGTCTCTGTGTTCTTTTAGAGCATCCCTTTCTTCCTCATTGATCCTTCTCTTTTTACCTCCTCAGTGTGAGCTTCGACCACGCCCTTGAATCGCCTTTTGTATTGAACAGGTGCAGCTTGGGGTTGTTGTGGGTTCAGATTATTCGATGGTTGAGGGTTCAAGGTGGTCGGATTAGGGTTTCGTCGGTGATCATAGGGTACCGATGTAGATGAAGTAGGGGGATAGAGGGGGTTTGGTCTGGTCGAGTGAACAGTACGAAAGGCAGAGTGGGGGTTTGGAACAGCCTCACCTCGAGAGTTCAGAATGATCACTCGTAGGATTGTATGAGACCCGATAGAAAGAGGGTTTTGTTGTTGTTGCCTCAGAGGAGGAAATCCAGGTGGAGGTGATACAGGCCTTCGAAATGTTAGTGGACCATGATTAAAGTGATGAAGGAGGTCTCTGGAAGAGATGAACGTACGATCGAAAACTCTGGTGATCATCTGACGACTTTCCGGTGACTCTTGAAAAATAGAGTTTAGGTTAGGTGCTACCAAGTTGCTGGACATGGCGTTGAACGAAGGGTTCCCAAAACTAGATCGAGCTTGGTTTTGCTGCTGATGCATCACCAACGAGTCAGCGACAGAGGCGAGAGTGAGAAGGGAAGAGGGAGGGTTATTTTGCTGAGGGGTGTTTGGGAATTGTCCAAAATTCATGTTTCGGTTCATGATTTGAGGTAAAATCGAGCAAGAATGGGTGGAAGACGAAGAGCCGATGACTGTTCGGTTTTTGTGAGCATCGCCATCGTCTCCGTCGATCTCTTTTATACTCGAAAGAAGATGCCATCAAGTACACGTTTGGATTTTGGAGCAGAAAACTGATGTGTATAGTGATTTGGTGTCAGATTGGAAGCTACAATTGCCGGTGCTGGTGATGTGTTCAGGCGTCATGGGGAAGAGGAGGGAAATGAGGTTTTGTTTGGTTAAGGTTGAAACAGGAAAACAACAAAACCAGCTATTGTACTTCTCAAATCTTATTTGAACTAGATTAAAACCTTTCAATTTTCATCTAGTTCGGTCAATCCGATTTGGTCCAAATTGAACTATAATAAAATCTGATTTTTTAATTTCATCACTCTTAAAAAACCATAATTTTTAGGATGAAAAAATTACTCACTTTTGGGCCTAGAGTTAGCCCAAAGATTGTGGGGATAAAAATATCGAGTGTAACCAAATAATTGCATTGGGCCAGTCGTTTGTTTATTAAGACAGATCGGCGGATCCGAGCCCATTTGGTTAGGAATTTCTATTTTTATCAAGTGAGTAAAAATTAGCGTTTTGCTCAGACTATTCCTCAGAATCAGAGTTTTAAACAAAGTACCCTTATCACCAGCTCTTAATGAATTTTTGGCTAAGAGCCGAAAATTATCATTTCCTCCTTATGATATTTCAATCACCAAAACTGACCTATGTAGATCCTTCCCAAAACTTTTTAAATAAACTTGAAATATTTTTGGTTGTTCTTTTCTTTTTATACAGTAAAATAAATTCATGTTTTATTTTTTTTCTTTTTTTAATAGATATTTACAATTCCTTGGATTAAAATCCAAGACCTTACCACAGTGGTTAATCTAGGAGATGAACAACCTCGACAGGTTGTTGTGTCAGTGCAGAGGGCTCGATAAAAGGTTTTACCCTTTGTCCGTTTACCTTGAAAGTGGTTCCCTTCTCTGGATCAATTAATTCAACAACACCATAGGGAAAATGTAATAACCAGGTATTTTATCTAAATTTAATTTGGTTTATTTATAAGTAGTATTTTAATTTAATATTATGAAGTTAGAAGTTAAAGGGTAAGTTATAATTTTAATATGGAAGTATAGGGGTGCATTTTGCCATATAGGAGAAGTTGAGGATTAAATTGGTCTTATTACTAAAACTAGTCACTACCTCCACCGCCTTTAGCATACCAAATAGGAGATGAAGTCTTCTTTTAGCCAAAAACAAGAAATATCCTAGTGTAGTGTGTGTTTTTCGGTTTAGAAGGAGAGAGAGGAAGAGATCGAAGGAAGCTAAGGAAGAAGAAGTATCTGATTTATTGCAGCTGAGTTTGAGATTCATTTCATCTGAAACAACAAGGTATTAATCCATTCAAGTCTTTATTTTTATGTATAATAGGTTTTACATGAACTTTAGAGGTGGGTTATGCTATTTTTAGAAAGGTATATGAATTCTGGGTTTGGAATAGTGTTCTAATGGTAGTATAAAACATATCTGCAAAGTTACATAAGCATGCATAGATTAAAACTGCAAAAATCTGGATTTTAGGATGAAACAGTAAACTGAGATATTCATCGAAGTCGCAGTAGGTTAATATTCATCGAAGTCGCAGTAGGTTAATATTCATCGAAGTCGCAATGGACGACTGCGACATTCATCGGAGTCGCAATGGTTGTTTGCGACTTGGGTATGAAGTCGCAATGGTCGTTTGCGACTTGGCTTGGAATCGCAGTAGTTGATTGCGATTCGAGTTTGGGATCGCAGTAGTTGATTGCGACTCCAGGGTGGAATCGCAGTAGTTGATTGCGACTCCAGGGTGGAATCGCAATATTGGGTTGCGACTTCAGAGTGAAATCGCAATAGGAGATTGCGACTTGGTACTGTTCATTGCGACTTGAGTTGAGAATTTTGTAAGTTTAAGTATTAAAAGAGATATTTGGTATTTTATCTGATTTCAGATTTGGTGAAAGATCGACGTACGTGAGTTATCTTGGAAGAGTTTTTGTGATAAAAACAAGGTGAGTTTTTATTTGAAATGTTTTCAAATGGAATACATATATGTGATTTAATGTAATATGGTGCATATAGTATTTATATGAATATTACATTGTATGAGTACTAGTTGGCCGGGCTTAGGACCGGTGAAAGTTGGCTGTACAAAGGGACAGTGGTGTTGCCTGTATTTAGTACAGCGGTGTAAATTAATTAATTGGCTTGCTACCAATTAATATGGCCAAGGAAAAGAAAAGAGATAGAGATGGAAAGATACATGATGCATGAGTCATATTTGGTATTCTTACGTGAATTATGTGCAAATGTTTTCTTTTACTAACGGGGATTTTTCTCACTAGACCTCAAGGTCTAACCCTCATTTTTGTTTTAAAATATGTATTCCAGGTCATGGAGCAAACAAGAGACAATGATAGGATTTATCATGTTAGCTTTTGTGGATGTTGAATGATTATGAAGATTTCAGTTATAATTAGTAGTTGTTATGTATTTTACTTTATTCGGAAAAGTTTGTACTGAAAGACCTAATTGTAGAATTTAAGGGACCATATTTGGATTATGATATGTTATTTTGTGATGAATTATATGAAACTTGTATGTTGGGATTAAGGGATGTTACAAATGGTATCAGAGCCCTAGTTTAAGGGATTTAGGTATTTGTACCCGTACCTAGACTTAAACTGCATGTGAAGTAGGATGTCCTTGATATATTAGAACCTTGGAATGCTAAGTATAAAAGGTAGAAGGAACATCATGTAAGGTAATTTCAGATTACATATGGCCAGTGTAATTGTGATCTTACAGGTGCATGTTTGGACTGGAATACCTTATTATAAGGGGTATGTGCTTATGTGTATATTAACTCTATAAAAATCAACAGAGTGGCAGATCGGACTCGATGTATGGATAGAGGCGAAGACAGGTATATTTCTATACCCTCTATACGTGCTAAAGTGTATTATATGACTTCGGTGTAAAATGATTATTGGTACTTTTGTGCTTTTGTTACTTATTGGTGTTAGAGGTATAGATAGAGGCGGAGTGTCTATTCAGTTAGTTTCTATAGTTTTGATGAAGTTCGAAGTAGTAATCATAAGTATTCTTACCTTTTAGTTTGATCGAATTCCGGGACGGAATTCTTTTAAGGGGGAGATGTTGTAATAACCAGGTATTTTATCTAAATTTAATTTGGTTTATTTATAAGTAGTATTTTAATTTAATATTATGAAGTTAGAAGTTAAAGGGTAAGTTATAATTTTAATATGGAAGTATAGGGGTGCATTTTGCCATATAGGAGAAGTTGAGGATTAAATTGGTCTTATTACTAAAACTAGTCACTACCTCCACCGCCTTTAGCATACCAAATAGGAGATGAAGTCTTCTTTTAGCCAAAAACAAGAAATATCCTAGTGTAGTGTGTGTTTTTCGGTTTAGAAGGAGAGAGAGGAAGAGATCGAAGGAAGCTAAGGAAGAAGAAGTATCTGATTTATTGCAGCTGAGTTTGAGATTCATTTCATCTGAAACAACAAGGTATTAATCCATTCAAGTCTTTATTTTTATGTATAATAGGTTTTACATGAACTTTAGAGGTGGGTTATGCTATTTTTAGAAAGGTATATGAATTCTGGGTTTGGAATAGTGTTCTAATGGTAGTATAAAACATATCTGCAAAGTTACATAAGCATGCATAGATTAAAACTGCAAAAATCTGGATTTTAGGATGAAACAGTAAACTGAGATATTCATCGAAGTCGCAGTAGGTTAATATTCATCGAAGTCGCAATGGACGACTGCGACATTCATCGGAGTCGCAATGGTTGTTTGCGACTTGGGTATGAAGTCGCAATGGTCGTTTGCGACTTGGCTTGGAATCGCAGTAGTTGATTGCGATTCGAGTTTGGGATCGCAGTAGTTGATTGCGACTCCAGGGTGGAATCGCAGTAGTTGATTGCGACTCCAGGGTGGAATCGCAATATTGGGTTGCGACTTCAGAGTGAAATCGCAATAGGAGATTGCGACTTGGTACTGTTCATTGCGACTTGAGTTGAGAATTTTGTAAGTTTAAGTATTAAAAGAGATATTTGGTATTTTATCTGATTTCAGATTTGGTGAAAGATCGACGTACGTGAGTTATCTTGGAAGAGTTTTTGTGATAAAAACAAGGTGAGTTTTTATTTGAAATGTTTTCAAATGGAATACATATATGTGATTTAATGTAATATGGTGCATATAGTATTTATATGAATATTACATTGTATGAGTACTAGTTGGCCGGGCTTAGGACCGGTGAAAGTTGGTTGTACAAAGGGACAGTGGTGTTGCATGTATTTAGTACAGCGGTGTAAATTAATTAATTGGCTTGCTACCAATTAATATGGCCAAGGAAAAGAAAAGAGATAGAGATGGAAAGATACATGATGCATGAGTCATATTTGGTATTCTTACGTGAATTATGTGCAAATGTTTTCTTTTACTAACGGGGATTTTTCTCACTAGACCTCAAGGTCTAACCCTCATTTTTGTTTTAAAATATGTATTCCAGGTCATGGAGCAAACAAGAGACAATGATAGGATTTATCATGTTAGCTTTTGTGGATGTTGAATGATTATGAAGATTTCAGTTATAATTAGTAGTTGTTATGTATTTTACTTTATTCGGAAAAGTTTGTACTGAAAGACCTAATTGTAGAATTTAAGGGACCATATTTGGATTATGATATGTTATTTTGTGATGAATTATATGAAACTTGTATGTTGGGATTAAGGGATGTTACAGAAAAACTTTTGCAATCTGATATGGTCCCATCCACCTAGCATTTAGCTTACCTGGAAACAACCTGAGTCTAGAGTTGAAAAGTAGGACTTGTTGTCCTTCAAAGAACTCTTTTTGAACAATTTTTTTGTCATGCCATTTTTTTGTGTTTTCCTTGTAAAGTTTGGAATTTTCATAGGAAAAGTTCCTATGCTCTTCGAGTTCACATAATTGAAAAGTTTTTTTTCTTCCGGCATCGTCTACACTCATGTTAAGTTCCTTAATGGCCCAATAGGCCTTGTGTTCTAGTTCAACGGGTAAATGGCAGGCTTTTCCAAAAACCAACTTATAAAGAGACATTCCAATAGGGGTTTTGTAAGCAGTCCGGTAAGCCCATAGGGCATCGTCCAATTTGGAGGCCCAATCTTTTTTGTGTGGCTTGACTACCTTAGCTAAAATTCCTTTTATTTCCCTATTGGATAATTCAGCCAAACCATTGGTTTGTGGGTGGTAAGCAGTTGCCACCCTGTGTTGAATGTTGTATTTTTCCAAAACTTCCTCTAATAAGTTGTTTATGAAATGAGTGCCCTTATCACTGATCAAGGCACGTGGTGTACCAAATCGAGTGAAAATGTGCTTTGTGAGAAATTTGACAACTGTCTTAGCATCATTGGAGTGGCATGCCATAGCCTCTACCCATTTGGACACATAATCTACAGCTGCCAAGATGTAGGCACAATTGTTGGACAATGGAAAAGGTCCCATGAAATCAATGCCCCAGACATCAAATAATTCTACTTCTAAAATTCCATTTAAGGGCATCTCATTTCGTTGAGAGATATTTCCACTTCTCTGACACTCATTACAACTTTTCGCAAAGTTGTGAGCGTCATTGTTTAGGGTAGGCCAGTAAAATCCTGATTGTAAGACTTTAGCAGCCGTCCTATGTCCACCAAAATGACCTCCACATGGACCTGTATGGCAATGATGTAAAATAGATGTCACTTCTTCCTTTTGGATGCACCTTCTTATTACCTGATCTGCACAAATTTTAAACAAATATGGATCATCCCACAGAAACTTTTTAGAATAAAAAATGAGCTTCTTTCTTTGATGTTTGTTAAGTTCCTTGGGAATGATCCCACAAGCAATATAATTAACAATATCTGCAAACCAAGGTAATGCAGTATGTTGTACAGCTAAAATTCTTTCATCTGGAAAAACCTCACAGATATCACTTGTGTGTTCTTTGGTGTCTTGTTTTTCCAGTCTTGACAAGTGGTCAGCTACCTGATTATTTATACCCTTTCTATCAACAATCTCCAAATCAAATTCTTGTAATAACAAGACCCACCTGATTAACCTAGGTTTTGCATCTTTCTTAGAAATGAGATACTTGATGGCAGCATGGTCAGTGTGCACAGTTACTTTGGCACCCATCAAGTATGATCTGAATTTTTCAAAAGCAAAGACTACGTCTAATAGTTCTTTTTCATTGGTGGTGTAATTAATTTGAGATTCATTAAGGGTTTTACTGGCATAGTAAATGGAGTGAAAAACTTTATTCTTCCTTTGGCCTAGAACAGCTCCTACGGCCCAATCACTAGCATCACTCATAATTTCAAAAGGCAAGGACCAATCAGGTGCCACTATTATGGGATCAGTGACCAATGCTTCTTTTAAGATTTTAAAAGCCTTTTTACATTCTTCATCAAAATTGAAAGCATGGTCAAGCTGTAATAGTGTATACAAAGGTTTAGATATTTTGGAAAAATCTTTGATAAACCTTCGGTAAAAACCTGCATGGCCTAAAAAACTTCTGATCCCTTTTACATTGGTTGGTTCAGGTAGATTTGCAATCACTTCCAATTTTGCCTTATCAACCTCAATACCTCTACTAGAAATGAGATGTCCCAATACAATGCCCTCCTTGACCATAAAGTGACATTTTCCCAATTTAAAACCAAATCAGTTTCCTCACACCTTTTAAGGCTTTTCTCAAGGTTTTCTAAACACAGATCGTATGATGTACCATACACAGAAAAATCATCCATGAAGACTTCCATGGACCGTTCAAGCATGTCTGAAAAGATCGACATCATACATCTTTGGAAAGTGGCAGGAGCATTACAAAGTCCAAAAGGCATTCTTCTGAAAGCAAAAGTACCATAAGGGCAAGTGAAAGTGGTTTTCTCTTGGTCTTCTGGTGCAATGGCAACTTGGTTATAACCTGAATAACCATCTAAGAAACAATAAAATTCCTTTCCCGCTAGTCTGTCCAACATTTGGTCTATAAAGGGTAATGGAAAATGATCTTTTTGTGTAGCTTAGTTAAGCTTCCGATAATCCATACATATCCTCCAACCTGACACGACTCTAGTGGGTATCAGTTCATTTTTCTCATTAGTTATTACAGTTACTCCGCCTTTCTTGGTACACACTGCACAGGACTGACACATGTACTACTAGCAATAGGATAAATTATGCCAGCATCAAGCCATTTTAAAATCTCTTTTTCACAACCTCTTTCATCATTGGATTAAGTCTTCTTTGAGGTTCAACAGAGGTGAAATCTTTATTTTCTAAAATGATTTTATGTTGACAAATAGTAGGGCTTATACCTTTTAAATCAGCTATGGTCCATCCTATGGCTTTAGTGTGTTGTTTTAACATACTAACCAACGTTTCCTCTTGATCAGCTTCTAATGAGGATGAGATAATGACTGACAACTTTCCTGATTCTCCTAGAAAGGCATATTTCAAATGTGAGGGAAGTTGTTTAAGCTCTAAATCTGGAGCACATTCTAAGGAAGGCACAAGGGTTTTCCTATCCTTATTCTCTAAAACTTCAACAGCAGAGGTGACCTGTATGTTTTCTAAGTCCTTGTCCTCAAACTCTGCGTCATCCTTCTCACTATCAGATCTTCAATTCCCTTTATTTCCTCTAAACTTTGGTCTTGACACCAAGATTCAATCAGGCCTAATGTAGAGCATTCCTCTCTTTCTTCTGGATATTTAAGGGAGTCCAACACATTAAAAGTCACCTGCTGGTCTTGAACTCTCATGGTGAGTTCACCTTTTTGGACATCAATCAGAGTTCTACCTGTAGCCAAGAAAGGTCTTCCTAAGATAATAGGAATGTCTTTATCTGCTTCAAAGTCTAAGATGATAAAATCTGCAGAAAAAATGAACTTATCAACCTGAACAAGGACATCTTCAATCTTACCCTTAGGCCAAGCTATTGACTTATCTGCTAACAAGAGTGAAACAGTTGTGGGTCTAGCTTCACCTATGCCTAAAGTATTAAAAACAGATAAAGGCATAAGGTTTACGCTGGCACCTAAGTCACATAGGGCTTGTCCTACTTCTTTTCCTCCTATGGAACATGGGATATTAAAACTTCCAGGATCTTTCATTTTTGGAGGGATTTTGTTTGACAACATAGCACTACAACCTTCCGTCAGAGCTACAGTCTCATACTCATTCAACTTTTTCTTTTTGCTTAGAATGTCTTTCAAAAACTTTGCATAGGTTGGCATTTGTTCAATGGCTTCCACCAGCGGTATGTTAATATGCAACTGGTTAAAAACGTCTAAAAACTTTTTGAATTGCAATTCTTCTTTCTCATTCTTAATCCTTTGGGGATAGGGAATGTAAAGAGGAATTGTTGTAGGAGGTATAGTCTGTAGAAGAGTAGGTGATGCTGTTGTAGGTAGGGTTTTGTCTTTCTTATCATCACTAGGCATTTTGGGACTGCCACAAGCTTGTGGCACATCCTTTACAGGTTGTTCTTTGATTTGATCATTCTTGGGTTTGTTTGGGATTAACAGTGGGAACATTGGGACTACAGGGGAGTCATTGGGCCCAACAGTGTTTTCTGGCCCAATAGCTCCATTGGACTGAGTAGAATCTGAAACTGTATTTTTCTTTTCTGGCTCTGCTTTGTTTGTTTTTATTAAATCTTTTTGTTTATTTTCTGGTAAATCCTTACCACTCCTCAAAGTTACAGCTTTTACATGCTCCTTTCTGATCCTCGGTGGTACTTCAGTATCACTAGGCAAAGCACTTGGGGGTCGTTTTCTCATTTCCAGTGCTATTTGACCCATTTGGGTTTCCATATTCTTAATGGATGCCTGAGTTTGAGACATGAACCCCTTCATCATTGCTTCCAAAGAAGTAGATGACTTGGCATGATGGTTTGACTTTTGATAAAAAGCATGTTGGTTATTTTGAGAATTTGCGTGCTGATTATTTTGAGGTCTATGCTGAAATTGCTGGTTCTGACCTTGCAACTTAGGTGGGGTCGGATTTAAAGATGGACTGTGCCATGAAAAATTCGGATGGTTTCTCCACTCAGGGTTATAAGTCTGAGAAAAGGGACCTCCTTTATTATTGTTGTTATTATTATTATTATTATTATTATTATTATTATTATTATTATTATGACCGACGTAGTTGATACGTTCAGGATTTCCAGGACAATGCTCAAAATTATGGCCATCACCACAATATGTGCACTGGATAGACTGGACAGTAGGAGGAGGTGCAACAGGATTGAGTGTCACAGCATTGAGGTTTTTGATCAAAGATGCCATGTCACTTAACTGTGTAGATATTAATGCGTAAGCATCGGGATCTTGTACTCCTGTTGTCCTTCTAGCTGGTAATGCACGTGGATCAGCCCACTGACCATTGTTGTTAGAAATTCTTTCAAGGATGTCGTATCCTTCATTGTAGGTACAAGATGTGAAAGCTCTGTTTGCAGTAGCATCGAGCATTTGTTTTGCAGTAATATTTAAACCACTGTAAAACGTCTCTAACTGTATGCAATACGGAATGCCATGATGAGGGCATTTTCTCAAAAGCTCCTTGTACCTATCCCATGCATCAGGAACTGCCTCGTCGTCCATTTGTTTGAACGTACAAATTGCATTTCTGGACTTAGCATTCCTTGTGGGTGGAAAATATTTTTTTAGAAATTTCTCAGCCATTTGGGCCCATGTAATTATAGAGTCTGGCTTCAAAGAGTTATACCAAGATCTAGCACTATCTCTTAATGAGTATGGAAAAAGTTTTAATTTTAGTGCATCATCTTCAACTCCCGGAAGCTTAAAAGAATCTGTAATTTTCATGAAAGACCGTAAGTGAGAATGAGGATCTTTTGTTGCCATACCAGCGTATTGACCGTTGGTTTGTAACATATGAAACATTATTGGTTTTAATTCAAAGTGGTGTGTTTGCAAAGTTGGTTTTAGAATTCTTGAATGTAACTGAGTTAAAACAGGAACTGCGTAAGACATAATACCACCATCCTTAGAATTTGCCAACCGAAAAATGTTTTGTTCCTCATCATCAATGTTATTTACTGGTCGGTTTTCTGGAATTTCATTATTAATAGGTCGCCCATCAGGATTGACAAAAGGGGGAGCTTCCTCATAATCCGACATAGACTCACTATCAGACATCTCAGAAGTGTTTAAGACTTGGTTAGCTCTTTGAATCCTTCTTTGTTGTATAAAAGTTCGTTCAATATCGGGATCAAATTGGAATAGTTCACCGTGAGGCAACCTTGGCATACACTGTTCTTTTCTCTTTTTTTCTTTTTTTTGGTTTTTCAAATAGGTGGTAGAAAAACTTGCTTTTAAAAACTTTACTTTGAGTAAAAGAAAAACTTCTAGCGTGCTTCCCCGGCAACGGCGCCAAAAACTTGTTGCGACTTTTCTCCACACCCTTATAAAAAGAATGTTTTTCGTTTATAATAAATAAACCAAGACGCAAGTATACATCTTAATTTATTATCGTCTTAAAACAAGTAATAATGGTACAAAAGTACCGAATATCGATCCCACAGGGAAGCGTGGAAAAGTTTCTCTTTTAAAAGTCCAGTTCGTAAAAGCGAGTTTCATATGGAGAATTTGAAAACAATATGTTGGTGGTTTTGTTAACAACTAATGACAGAAATCAGTTATAAAAAGAAGCACATGGTATAAAGATCCGTTGGGATGATAGTAATAGTCAAATATGAAGATGAGACGACATTCCTTAGTTATCTCAAGTGTCGACTATTTTATGATACAACGTACCGAGTGTCAATTGGTCAATTGTGATACACCATAAAACATAACATTGATTTAAATAACTTTGGACAATCCTGCAGTACGATACACCTCTCTATTTAATTATTCGTCTCAATCCCAACTTCACTTTATACCTCGAACTAGGACGTTTAGCCCATCATCGTTCGGTTTCTAATTATAAATGATGTATTAAATGAAAAATAAATAATGGAGATGGACAATACACAAACTACAATACTTATTGTTAAAAGTACGTAACGTGTCGTGCAAGTAACCGACCCTCAAAAAAATCTAATTATAAATCTAGAAAAACTGTTTGAAGATAAAAATAAGATGCGTGAACTGAGAAGTTAACGACAGCTTTAAATCACAAGGAAAATCTTGTTTTAAATGTGGAAATCCAAAACGATAATGTCTCGTAAGTGCAACGAAATTCTTCGAACCAAAACTTCTATAATTCCAATAGTTAGATTCAACCGTGAACCAATCTAGTTGGGAACCCAAAAGTATTAGTCGGACTTCCAGTGAATAATAATTAATGGAATCGTATTGGAGTTGATATTAAGGAACCCAAAAACGTTAAATGATAGATGATAGTGAAACGTGCAATTAACGACTTTTCTTTATAACGAACCTCTTTCAATTCTATGGACTATACTCAACCGTAAACCAATCTAGTTGGGGATCCGAAAATATTAGTCGGACTTCCGGTGAGTGATAGTTACGGAATCGTTGTTGGAACGTATACAAATTGGGTCGTAGACATAAACAGCTCGATGGAAGCTGTTGCATCCAGTCGAACACAATCACACACAGTTACAGAAAGATGATGAAATAGTAGAAGAACACCAAACCAGAAATATAGATTATCTAACGAAGAACATCATTGGTTGAACCGAAAAGGATCAAACCGAAAGGTGCAGCTACGGTTTATGAAACTGAATGTTGTGGAGATACTAACACTACTTATCTAATTGGATCAACAACTAATTTGAAGATGCTGCATATCACAGCCGGCTATGTCTTTATATAGCATGATTGTGGCTTGAAGAAGAAGAAAGGATCCATGGATCTGATCCATAGATCGGGTAAGATCCATGGGCCTTTCTTGTCTATGGGCCAACTTAACAATTCAAACCAAAAACCCAAGTGTTGTTTGTCTAGATACAATGTGGAACCGGCCCATTACTTAGCCGGCCCAATTCGGTTGTAGCCGAACCCAACAAAAAAGTGTTTATAATTCCGAGTAGTTATGTGCAAAGCCCAAGAAGAGAACCCGTCCATAAAATGTTCAAAATCTGCAGCTTGTTATGTATTATACTGCGATCATCAAAACTGGATTCTTCACGGCTAAATCATCAAACCTGAAATGCACATACATAATTTAGCTTTTTGTTGCATTTTTCTTAATTTTGTACGAAAACGGTAAAGTTTATTTTCTGCTTGAAATTGCTAGGAAACATTACTAAATGACTCAATGGGGAACGAAAATGAGCTCAAAAATTGGAATTAAACGCTTAAAATAGGGTTAATAAATAACCCTATCAATAGGCCATTGAATAGCACGTCAATTTGGATGACATAAGGGGTAATATCGAGAGAGTTACTTGCAACGAGAGTTGTTACTTTTGTTTTCCAAAATGATTAATTCTTGATAAGTTGTCACTTTTTCAAAGGGTTAAAATGGAGTAGACTTAGAGATAAGCTACTTAGGAATACATAAACTTGGGAGGTACGGGGGTTATATCGAGAGAGTAACTTTTAACAAAGAGAATTTGTTTCGCCGTATATTTTGAGAACTCCATTCCATCATTCCTTTACCTTTGGTTCTGCTCAGAGATGAGATTGCTTACTGCTACTGGAATCATGGGATGGTGAGAGTTCGAGAGGAACGTGTCTCAAAATAGATAATAAAACTAGTTGTTGTCACTTTTATGCTGCCACATTCCTGTAGCATCCATTGCTGCAGCAGTTATGTAGCATTAGTCTGCTGGATTTTGGTTTAACATATCATCACAAGTCTTACACCCTTGCTTCGCTTTTATTACTGTTTATTTCAATCTGTGATAATCATCAAATCAACCAACCAAAAATATTTTCTTCAAATTCGCCATCTGGAATTAGTTTTTCATCTCGAGATCTTGCAACTTAAGATACCTATCCCTGTGGAATACGATACTTGGTTCTTACCATTTTATTACTTGAAAGACGACATTAGATCTCATTGTATACTTGCTTTGAGGTTTAATTAGCACACGTCTGTAGGTGTATTCAAAGCACTCATCAGTACACCCGGGAACCAATAAGATATACAGAGACCTGAGGAAAATATATTGGTGGTCGGGGTTGAAGAAGGACATTGCTTATTTTGTTGAGCGGTGTATGACCTGTTTGAAAGTCAAGGCGGAGCATCAAAGACCTTATGGGTAAATGCAACCTCTAGATATACCAGTGTGGAAGTGGGACAGTATCACGATGGACTTTTTCATGAAGCTACAGGACCCCGAAGGGGTATGCTGCCATCTGGGTGATAGTAGATCGTCTCACCAAGTCGGCTCACTTTTTATCTATTTGGGATAATGACTCGTTAGAGAAGTTGGCGAGGTTGTACGTCAATGAAATAGTGACCAGACATGGGGTGCCATCGTCCATAGTCTCTGATCGAGACAGTTGTTTCACGTCATCTTTCTGGAAGAGCCTTTAAAGAGAGTTAGGTACACAACTTTTGATGAGTACCGCATACCATCCTCAGACTGATGGGCATATTGAGAGAACTATTCAGACATTAGAAGATATGTTGCGTGCTTGTATGATAGACTTTAAGGGATCGTGGGAGTCTAATTTGTCGTTGATCGAATTCTCGTATAACAATAGTTATCACGCCAGTCTTCAAGCAACACCGTATGAGGCATTTAATGGGCGTAAGTGTAGAACGCCTCTGTGTTGGAATGAAGTGGGGGAGAAGCAGTTGGCAGGACCGGAAATCATGCAGTTGACTGCCGATAAGATTATTGTGATTAGAGAGAAGTTGAGGGTGGCTCAGGACCGCCAAAAGATTTATGCGAATAAGAGAAGGAAACTGATTGAATTCATGGTGGGGGATAAAGTGATGTTTAAGGTGTCGCCATGGAAAGGCATCGTGCGATTTGGAAAGAAAGGGAAGCTAAGTACTAGGTATGTCGGGTCGTTTGCCATCACAGAACGTGTGGGCGAGGTGGCATACAAGTTGGAATTGCCTGAGGAACTTCGGAGAGTTCATTCGACCTTCCATGTGTCGAATCTGAGGAAGTGTCTAGCCGAAGAAAGCATGGCAATACCGTTAGAAGACATTTGTGTGGAAGAAAAATTAAATTATGTTGAAGAGCCATTGGCGATCGTAGATCGCAAGGTCAGAAAGTTGAGAAATAAAGAAATCTCGCTGGTGAAAGTTCAGTGGCGCTTCCATAAGAGGCAAGAAGCGACTTGGGAAGTGGAATCGGATATGAGAACTCGTTTCCCTCAATTGTTGCGGGGACAGAATTCTTTTGAGGGGAGGATCCTGTAATAACCGGGTCTATTTGTAAATAAATGGAGATTTTGGGCTTGAGGATAAACCACCTTAAGTGAAGGGGCCTTTGTGTAAAGTGTGAAAGAAGGGTTCAAATCCCCAAAACCCTACTCTATTTTCTCATTCTCAGTGGTTTGCGACTAAGCTTTGTGTGTAAAGGAAGGAAGGATCGCCGATTTTGGAAGGAGAGCTTGGGTGAGGAGGAGCTTTGATTGTGGATTCAGCATCTTCATCAAGGTATTTGCACTTCCCTAACCTCTTGCTAGATTTGAAGGAATTTATGTAAGTGTTTAGAGATTTTTTGTGGGAACTGATAACCCATTTGGGATAAGGGTTTTCTTTTGCAATCTTTCTATCAAACCTGTGTGAGGAAGGTAAAGGACAGTTGTATTATCAGATTCTAAGGACCCAACTATGTTACTTTCGAGTTATTGAGAAGATTTGAGAGTTTTACCAGTATTGGGTTCGACTTCGTATTTGGATTCGCCACTGTCCGGATAAGTGTCCGGGTAAGTGTCCGGGAAGTGGTGTCCGGATAAGTGTCCGGTAGGTGGTGTCCGAGAGGTGGTGTCCGGGAAGTGGTGTCCTGGAGGTGGTGTCTGGGAAGTGGTGTCCGGATAAGTGTCCGGGAAGTGGTCCGGGAAGGGGTTCCGGATGTACACAGTCTGTCTTTCGGGTAGTTCCTTAGTAGCTAGTATGACAGGGGTAGAATGACTTATCTCTTGTGTAATGATTGGAAATGTAGGTGCGGTGTAAGAGTAAGCGAGAAGTTAGCTGAACGCCAGGTGAGTTTTTCTAAACCGAAGTTTGACGATACTTGATTTGATTACTTGTTCATTTATACATTGAATTGTGTGTTTGTACGTGGTATAATTATGTATGTTAAGAGGTGATTTTATGATTGTTATGGGGAGTGTGTCCCATACGGAATCATTGACTAGATTCCGTCTAGTTTTTTAGGGCGGGTGTGTGCCCTAACACTATGTCACAGGTGTGAATGTGACCAAGCGTGGAACATCGGTATACGTGTGTTTTGTCTTAACTGTTAAGGGTACAATTGTTTACTACT
Source organism: Saussurea involucrata (assembly GCA_033807775.1). Lineage (NCBI taxonomy): Eukaryota > Viridiplantae > Streptophyta > Magnoliopsida > Asterales > Asteraceae > Saussurea > Saussurea involucrata. The sequence continues at coordinate 36,914,465 of CM066323.1, forward strand.
TCCTGTGAACTCTTTTAAAATGTTATGTATGTTGTGAATATTGTTATTTGAGGGATCTCACTAGACCTTGTGGTCTAACCCTCGCTTTTCAAATTAAAACCCCTTTTCAGGTAGGCAGGCGTTAGAGGGTTCTTCTCGAGGAAAGGAGAAATGTAAGCTGGAGCGTGCTTTAGTGGAACTAGAGGACTTCCCCTTTATTTTGTTTCTTGTTAGATACATTCTCAGCTGTAATTAGGGTTTATTCCGCGAACCCAAGTTTTGAAATTTTGGTATTGTGACTGTGTGGGCCATTTTGGCAGTTGGTATTAAATTATTAAATTTATGTTTGGATTCTTTTGAGGGTGGGTTGTTACAGGTATAGAGTATATATGATACGTAGATAAAATTGTACCTGACAGTACAACAAAACAATACAAAACAATGCTGGACTAGACAAAACTATACAATATTGGAGTGGACTGATAGGTAGGTTTACACCCCCTAATATAAATGTAAGTGTATGATGTCAAATAAAGTAATGTGTATGAAAGTACGAGTATCGAACCAAGACAACTAGAGCATGAGTATCACAATGACTACACTCACGATTAACGATGTAATACCTCTAAATTTAGAAAATAACAAACAATTTAAAACTTCCAAAATTCGTTAAATAAAACAACTTTAATAACAAATTTTTTAAAGTTTACAAAGGAATGAAGACACGAATACGTATCAGAGTTCTAAATGGTACTATCTAATTCTCAAACAGAATTAGAACAAGTTGGGTGTTACTAAAATCATCGAATACGCAATCTTCCAAAGCCAAATGACGCCTCTAAAGCTATTCTATCGGATCCTCTACAAAACTCTAAGCTCAGATCCCACTAAGACCTTATTTACATGTCGTTAAGGAGAAGTTTTAGGCTTAATGCTTGGTGAGCTAAATCAGTTTCATGTTTTATATAGGACCTACACATGTTTGAACTATAAACTTAAGTTATATAAAAGTGTTTCTTTTGATTTAAGTCATAATTAATGTAATATCATAATTTTATTTTCAAGAACTTGCTAACTAAATGGCAGTAACCCAAATTAATTCTAAATGTCTAAATCCCTATATTTAAATCTAAATCATAAAACAAGAATTCAAGAAACCAACACCATACAAAATCAAATGTTCATACTAAGAAACTAATTCAAGAAATCATGGATATGGTATTGAAATTAAACTTTTAAGTATAATATTGAGACTAAAAATTAGAAATATAAAAAAATAATGAAAAAAGAAATAACATTGAAACATTGAAGTGTACTAAAGTGTACTAAAAACTTGAAATGAAAATAGGATGGAGATTTAAGGACCTGAATTGATTAGTGTAGTAAAGTGCAAGGATCAAGTAAAAACTTAAATAAAATATCCAAGTAATCTTGAGGTTGGGCTTTTAACCGACTCAAAAGCACATGGGCCAAGCCCTCATAAACATTCGCCACAATAAAATTATACTAAAAAACACCAAATCACTTAAATTAAACCACTAGAACTATATACTAAAACACCTTAAATCGTATCACTAGAACTATATACTAAAACCAAGGTTCTAAATAGCATGAGGCATGGTGTGGCGGTGAAACCAAGCCTCAAGCCTTAGGAGCCACGGCGAGCCCACGACGTTATCAAGGCGTGACTTATGGCGGCAAATGTCTGTATCATATATAATATTATATATAAAAACATATGTTTTATATATACTATTACTCGATGATTCAATAATAATAAACAAGTTAAATTAGGTTATATATTAAAAACTAAGAAATAGAACATTAAAACGTAAAGAAAAATCAAATATCGCGTCACAGAAGACCGCACATTAGGCCATGGCGTGCCACAGGCATAACGTGGTGTGAGACACAAGCCTTAAGCCACGGCGCGTCATGTCGGCTGTTGCGACGAGCCTTTTAGAACAATGACCAAAACACCAAACCACTTAACACAATAAAGTCCTATCTTTCAGTTTTATACCCCTCCTCATCTACAATATTTTCTACTTCTTTAATTAAATCGGTTATTCAATTTCTACATCTCTAAAATTTGATATCATAGCCACAAGGGTTGTGATGTACCGGTTAAGACCTTGGGGATGTGGTGGAATATCCCATATGTCCAGAGTTCTAATCCAGGCGTACACAACAATTGTGGTCACTGAGGTTTAGTCGGGGTTGATGTCTTACGGTCATAATTTGTCAAGGGATTAGTCTAGGCATAGCCTAGGACAACTTATAAAAAAAATCTGATATCATGTTTCTGAAAATGTCCAAGTTGCATGTTATTTTTATCATTTGTACAAACTTAAACGAAGCCAAGCGCATCTAGTGTAGTGGTATCATAGTACCCTCCCACGGTACTGACCGGGGTTCGATTCCCCGGATGCGCATTAATTATGTTTTATTTTTTCAACAACTTTTCTTTTTCATCCTTCAATACAAATTTGGGGGTTTTCTTGTACCATATTTTTCATCCAGTTTACAGGTTTTGTTTGTGATTGGAGACCTTGCTTACCTACTGTTTTTTTCAATGAAATGGAGGAATTTAACCTCTCAAAACTCAATCTTGATGGCCCTTTTACACCCACTACGTTTCCAATCCGTCTCTTCGCCATCATCAACTTCATACGCACCCATTTTCCAGTTCTTAACTGGCTTAAACCTCCTCAAATTAGGCCAACAAACCCACGCCCATTTGATTCTTCGTGGAATTAATCCCAACTCTTTTCTCGGCGCAAAGATGGTTGCAATGTACGCTAGCTCAGGTGATATCGACTCCGCCATTGTTTTATTTGATTCCATTCGTCAAACCGCGTCTACCCTTTTGTATAATTCGATTATTAGAGCGTGTACGCTGTACGGTTTTTCGGGAAGAAGTGTTGGGATTTATTTGGAGATGGATTCGAATGGGGTTCGTGGTGATTACTTTACGTTTCCTTTTGTGTTGAAGAGTTGTGCGGATTTGTGTGATGTTGGGTTTGGTAGATGTGTTCATGGGAAGAGTTTGAGGAGTGGGTTGGAGTTTGATTTTTATGTGGGGGCTTCTTTGATTGATTTTTATGTTAAATGTGGTGAACTGGGTGATGCACGGAAACTGTTCGATGAAATGCCTCAGAGAGATGTTGCGTCTTGGAACTCGTTGATTGGTGGGCACTTGAAAAACGGAATGGTGCGTGTTGCTGAAGATTTGTTTTCGAGAATGTCGAATAAGAATATTGTATCGTGGACGACGATGATTTCTGGGTACACGCAAAACGGGTTAGCGGATCGCGCTTTTGAGTTGTTTGATGAAATGACAAATGATTTTTCAAACGTGAAACCGAACTGGGTGACGGTAATGAGCATTCTCCCTGCGTGTGCTCAATCGTCGGGACTTGACCGTGGTCGAAAGATTCATAATTACGCTACTACCCTCGGCCTTGACTCAAACACATCCATTCAAACCGCACTCGCTGCTATGTACGCTAAATGCGGGTCCCTCTCAGAGGCCCGCATTTGCTTCGAAAAAATCCCACCAAATAAAAAAAACTTGGTTTCCTGGAACACGATGATCAGCGCGTATGCTTCTCACGGCTACGGAATCCAATCTGTTTCAACTTTCAACGAAATGATACGAACCCGTGTCCAGCCCGATGCAATCACGTTCACTGGACTCTTATCGGGCTGCAGCCATTCGGGTCTTGTTGATATCGGACTAAACCATTTCAACTCCATGAGAACAGAATATAACATCGAACCAACCCACGAACATTACGCTTGTATCGTCGATCTTTTGGGGCGAGCGGGACGATTAAACGAAGCATACGAACTCACCTCAAAAATGCCAATGCCACCGGGGGCGAGCATATGGGGCGCATTATTATCCGCTAGCAAAAACCATAGAAATCTCAAGATCGCAGAAATATCCGCTAAAAATTTATTCGTTTTGGAACCCGAAAATAGCGGTAACTACGTGGTTCTTTCGAACATGTACGCGGAAGCCGGGATGTGGGTCCAAGTGAAAAAGCTACGAGATTTGTTAAAGACTCGAGGTGTAAAGAAAAACCCGGGTTATAGTTGGATTGAAATGGATGGTAAGTTGCATATGTTTTTGGGAGGGGATACTTTTCATTCGATTTCGAATGAAATTTACCAGTTTTTGGCAACGTTGCAGGAGAAGATGAAAATGTTAGGTTATGTAGCGGAAACGAATTATGCGTTGCATGATGTTAGTGAAGAGGAAAGGGAAGAGAGTCTAGGGGGTCATAGTGAAAAATTGGCAGTGGGTTTTGGGATTATTTGTACGAGTCCGGGTACGGTTATTCGGGTGACGAAGAATCTTCGGATTTGTGGGGATTGTCATACGGTGATGAAGTTTGTTTCAAGAATTTATGAACGGGAGATTATTGTGAGAGATGTGAACCGGTTCCATCATTTTAGAGATGGGTTGTGTTCGTGTGGTGATTACTGGTAGAGATGTATAAAATGATCGTAAACGCTTGATTTAATTTAATTTGAACAAAGAGTTTTATAACGGCTAGTTTTGTATAACTTTGATCCATGAAATTTGAATTCATTATTCTCATTGAAAATTAAAAAAATAATAATAATAAATATATAATATAAGTGTTATGTCAAGATGGAAAATAAAAAAAATAATATTTTTTTTATTTTCGTGAGTAAAAAAAGAATAAAAAAGTTATGGGGTGAGAGAGGCTCGAACTCTCGACCTCAGGATTACTCAGAAAGCTATGAGACCTACGCGCTAGCCAACTGCGCCACCACCCCTTTCGATGTTTCTATTCAAGAATAACGTTTATTATAAACGTATGAACAAATATTAAGGAGTAAACTACACTTTTGGTCCCTTAGGTTTAGTGTTTATAACACATTTGGTCCCTACAATTTTAAAATTACACTTTAGCCACTGCAATTTGCTATTTGGTCCGGATTTGGTTCCTCGTCGTTAAATCCGTTAAAAAATCTCGTTAAATGAGGGGTATTTTAGTGTTTTTCCACCTTTTTTGTATTTTTCTGTTAAAAAAATAAAATATTCTATATATCATATTATATTATACATATACATATATACATATATATATATATATATATATATATATATATATATATATATATATATATATATATATATATATATATATATATATATATATATATATACAGTATTATCTTCTCCGACAACCACAACACATATACAACACACACATACATATTTATATACAAACACACTGCACACACCCACATACCCACACAATGCACACACACACACATATATATATATATATACACACTACACATATACAACACACACACACACACACACATATATATATATATATATATATACAGGAGATGACTGCCGGAGATGGTGATTGGAGCAGGTGAGGGTACCTGAGAAGACCGTCGGAGATGTGACGATCCCTATGTCGTGTCCGTATGTATGTATATGTTTGCAGTGTGTGTTGTATGTGGCTTCCATCACCTTTCGACCATATCTAACCTGTGGTATCGTTCCTGTAGAAGCCCCTCATCTCCTCCCCCCTCATTGTTTAATTTTCTTCTTCTTCACTCCCCCCATCTCCTTCGTCAATCACTCATAATGACAAATTACAACTCAGGAAATATAATAAGAGGTGGAAACCATGGCTTCTATTGTTGCTTTTCCAAATCTCTACTAGGGCTCAGGATGAGGCTAAGAACACCCTACCCAAGGAGGTCGACACCAGTAACGGCATCTTCTTATTATACACCTTTGATTCACAGCAGAAGGAATATCCCCGCCATCGCACAGATCGGGACTTTCAAGTCTCAGTTAAGCGTCATCAATGTCGGCACCACCGAGCTCAAATCATGGCACAATCCTAGGATTTCAAGTCTCAATTAACTTCCAGATCTGTATGCTCGTCGAAAACGAGAAAGGGGAGCGGGATGGGGAGGGTTGTAGACTGCCTGACGTTGTGGTGTGGTTGCCGGAGGACGATGCCGGAGAGATATGCCGGAGCAGGATGGGGAGGACTGGCATGTGTCATGTGCGTATGTATATAGGCATATATATATATATATAATATTAATTTAAATTAGACAGGATTACAATTTGGTCCCTATAGTTTTAAAAGAATGGTTAAACTTCTCCCTGTAAAAGAAAAAGACAAAAATACCCCTACCCTTAACTGGGTTTTTAAACGGACTTAACGATGAGGGACCAAATCCGGACCAAATAGCAAATTACAGTGGCTAAAGTGTAATTTTTAAATTGTAGGGACTAAATGTGTTATAAACACTAAACCTCGGGGACCAAAAGTGTAGTTTACTCAATATTAAGATTTTGTGTTTCTTTTGAAAACATCATAAAAATAATTCCATGTTACGATTAAAACTTAGGTGGGAATGATTAAAAAAATAAAGACATAATATTTATTTTTTACAAATGTTTTCAGCAATAAAATCTTATATCTTTAGCTTTTGCTAATTGGAAATATTTTGTCAATTAATTTTGCATTATTTTTATGTTTACATACAAATTAGAAATATTTGGTATTAGAGACGGGAGCCGGACTGGCTCCCAAGGGGGTGGATTGTAAGATCTCACATTGGTTGGGGAGGGGAACAAAGGTTGCCTTATAAGAGGGACTTGATACCTCCCCTAATAGACGCATTTTAAAACCGTGAGTCTAGGTGTATGGACAAAGCGAACAATATCTGGTACGGTTGGCCTGGGATGTTACTGTAACACCCCAAAAAAATTGAAAAACTGGATTTTGGACTTGCGAACGTCCGCATGGGCGCAAGGCCGGACTTCCGCGTCAGCGCAGAAGACTGCGAGTCGTCCGTGGAAGCAACAGAGAAAAGTGGGGGTTCGGGCAGGTCAAGGCCGAACGTCCGCATGGGCTTCTAGCCGGACGTCTGTGATGTGTCTGATGAGATATTTTGGTTTTCTTTTAAGACCTTTCTCTCTCTCTTCCCTCATTTCATTTCCAACCCACAACTCAGTTTCTCTCTCTCTCTCTAAACCGATTTTCTCTCAAGAAAACCCTAAATCCTTCATCCTCTTCTTCATCTTCTCCACTCAAATCAAACCCATTTCCACCATTGATGAAGATATGGAAGCTTGAAGCTTTTGTGGGAGATTAGAAGCCTTGCTTTGAGGATTCAAGTGGTGAAGGTAATCTCTCTCTCTCTCTCTACCAAAAGCTAGATTGTTGTTGTTTTCACATTCTCTTCCATTTTAGGGTATTATTGGGTGATTTTGGTTGTGCTTGATTGAGGTGATCTTCTCCTTCTTTATCTATGAAATTAGGGTTTTAGTATAAGTTGGGATTTTGATGTAAAATGCTTGGGGAATGGTTCTACATGTTTGGATCTGAGTATTTATGGTTGAAAACGTTTGGATCTAGGTTTTTGGAAGATTTGGCTGGAAGATTCAAGCTTCTTCAAAGGAGCTTACGTTTGGGGAAAATCTAGATTTAGCCTAAATCTAGGAAGGTGAGTTCAAGTGATTTGTGAAAACGTTGTACATGCCAAAAATGTTATTTTCCAAGTATTTGTGTGTTTTACTTATAATTATCAACTGTTGAGTTATTTGGTGAGTTTGACTCTTTTAAGTGCTTAATTTTATAAAGATTGTAAAACACCCATATTTGGGATTTTGGGATATTTTGATGTGTAGAAATCATAAATATGTCCTTAAATGATTTATTGCTCAACTAGAGCTTATTCAATGGTTTAATCATGTGGGTATAATTGATTTTATAAATCATTTGAAAAAATGCACATTTTCGCGTCATGAGTCGTTTTGGGAATTATAAGAGCATGAGTCCATTTTGGGTTAATGATGATTTTGTGGTATACGTTTACCTAAACGACGTTTAAATGCATTTCATATTTTGATGACCGTTATTTATGGGTCTAATGGGTTTTGAGCATTTTGCTCGGTTTTGACTTTAAGGAAGTCTTGGGGACATTTTGTCCGGTTTTGATGGCTCAATGTGGAGTCTTGTTTATGGTTTGCATTTATTGCAACATATTGCATATTATTGCACATTATTGATATTTACATGCTCGGGTGCTTTAGTCATTCCGGGATGGGCTTGTTATGGTAGACTGTGTTGCATTGGATCCATAGGCACGTAAGTCAGTCTTTATTTTATGGTCTACTGGGTGTTGCGGGATTTGACCGGGCCCCGTGTTTTATGACCTTTACTTTTCAAGGGTACACAGTACACTATGAGGGCTGAGTCTGGTTGAGCTGTCAGGTATGATTGACGGGCGTTTATGACCTTCGCCATGTCGGGCCAATGCCATGGTTGTATCCCCACTTGTGCCGAGCCTTTGGTGGTATTCATGTTAATATTCCGCTAAGGTCAGTTGTCTCTTTGGGTGTGTCTTGAAAGGAGTCGTATGGGACACTTGGGCTTTTATGTCGTGAAGTGTCGTACGATTAACATTGTATGAGTGGCATGCTTTTGTGTTCCTCCACTCTCAATGGATACGGGTCTCCCCCGTCATCGGTCAACATTAATTGGGATATTATAATACCTTTGTTTTATTATCGTTGGTCTTGTGCGATTTACTGCAATTGATGACTTGAATATTAGATTTCCCTCCATGTATATTAAAGTTTGAATGAAGCAGGTCATTTCCATATTTATGGCATTTGGACTTCATTACATTTTACGTTCGCGTGAGTATTAGTTCGTATCATGTTTTGGTGAAGTATTATATTTATATGGATTGTTCTTCCATGATTTATGGGTTGAGTATTAAGTCATCAACCGTATATGAAGGTTTCGCGTAATATAAATTTATTCACGTTTTGAGTGAGTTAGGATTGGAATTCATTTTGGAAAACGCTTTATACATTTTGGGAACTTTTCTCATAGATTTTGTGTGCGTTGGAAAATGAGTCGTTTACATCCTTTTATAAACTCTTTTGGAAATCATAATTTATGTCGCAAACTTTCATTCAACGATTTATTTAAATCATGTTATAAATTCTTGAACTCACTAGGCGTTAACCTAACCTTTTTATTTGTCGGCATGTGCAACATGTTCAGGTTGGGAGTAGTTCTAGTGACACTGCGAAAGGTCGAGTGCTAGTAGTGTGCTCGAGAGGTGAATTGGTTAAGTGAAGTCTTCCGCATTGATTTTTGGGAATAGCATTTTGTACTTGAGTTAAGTAACACCCGTTCTGAACATAGCCTTGTAATAAGACTTGAGTTATAAATTGCCTGAGGTATCTCTCGTATTGGTTTATAGGGAGATATTCTTTTATTTCGGATGTATTATCAAAAAAATTATTTAGTTGCTCTTTTCCAATTCGAGGGTGTTACAAGTTGGTATCAGAGCATAAGTTTGAGAGAATTAGGTGTTGATTTTGGATACCTAGACTCAAACTAGCATTCTTTTAAGTAAATGAGAGTGAAATTTCACCATTAAGCACATTAAGATAGGATATTTTGAGGTCGATGGAGTCGTTAGAAACGAGAATCACGTCAAGAGTAGCAAGGATAATCATATACGGTACGTTCATAATTACACTTGGCCAGTGTTATGGTGAACTTACTAGTTACATGTGCATATTTGAACTACTTTAATGCGATGACCGTTGGGGTAGTGAAGAAGTTTCTAAGCGAGTAGTCGTTGGAATAGATGGACGATTTTAGCATTAGTCATTTAGAGTGACAATAAGCATGATAATTGTATTAAGTGGACCATTTCGGGTCGAAGTTGATGGTTGGATTAGAACCATAGGCTTATTGAATCGACCTTACTTCGAGGAGAAGCTGTAAAGTGAATCGATGAACTTTCAATTTGTTTTAAGATGTTTGAGCATCCGGATGACAATAGTGGACTGGAGGAACTTAGAGGAGTGTGGTTTGAGACGTTGAGTGCCGACTAAATTCATGCACAATTTTTTTTAAAAAATAAATTGCATCAATTATTTCTTGTGTTTCAAATCCTTATGTGGATTGTGTTACAAAATCTCGGAAAACGTTTAGCACACACAAGATTTTAAATCATGGTTTTGAACATGCATGAAATTATTTTATTGCGGGAGTTGCAAACTTTGTCGGGACTTGCTTTATTTTGTTGTTGTCCAACGTTACTATCGGATACAGTGATATCCATATTTTAATGTTGTTTAAGGTGTTGGACAGTAACTACGACTTATGACTTTAACATTGGGTCTCCTCCACATATGTTAAGGTTTGGACGGAAAGTTATCTTCCATTATGTCTATGTCAAGCTTTAATAGAGAGTTTATTTAATGTGAGTTCTGTTGAACAATGTTGTTTATATGGTATTACAACAAAAAGGGAATTTTCGGAATTTTGACATTTGAAGTCATGATTTTTTTGCTTTATGCAAATTGATTTATGGAGACGAAAGGTTTGGCGTCATTTAGTTGATTTGAGTCCATTGAGCCCATTGAGATTTATGGAGTTTTGTTTTACGACGTATTGTGTCGCGTGAGTGCAATTTCATAATGTGCATACTCCATTTATTATGAGGGAATTTATGAGTTATATTGGGCATTTTGCCTCATGCGGGTTTTGTTGAGAAATATTATTTTATACCGAAAGGCGACCAAAAAGAATGTTTTTGGAACTTTGGTGTCGCATATTTTCTCTTTTGAAGATCCGTGTTAAGCACATTTCGTTGCAACTCGTTCAATGTACGGATTGATTTATACGTGGCGTGAGTAATGCATTAAAAAACATGCTGATAGTATTTCTTAACGATTTGCTTTATGCGCTTTCGGTTAATTGATTATTTTATTATCCTTTCATGCAAATGCATGGTATCGATCTAGGGGTGTGCATAACTTGGTAGTCACTAATCCTCGACACTTTGATAAATGAATCGTGAATGAAAATGTTTTATTAATTTATTGCATAAGTGGAGGTCATTTGGTCAAAGTATGTTTTAGTGTTGTGGGGATCATACATGGTTTACGATACGGTACATTTTGAAAACACGAATGTATGAGTCGTTGACATTTGGTCAAATTTGGCTTGATGAACATCTTGGAAAATTGTAAACCTTTTTGGTTTAGTTTTGAGAAAACACATTAAGGTGTGTGAGTCTTATCAAAGAGGTTTTGCTAATATGTCATTATATTACCAAATGAGAAAATTTTGAAATTGATTTAAAGAATTTCATCTTTTGAAATTTCGTATGAACCATCCGATGCAAGTTATTTCATTTCAAGAAAACTACTAGGAAAGTGTTACAAGTTTGCATGCATACTCCAATTTGAGATTTCCTCATGATGTTTTAGTCGATATCTTCGAATGATGAAAACGTATTGTTTTTTGCCTTTAAACTTGGAACTGACACAAATCATTTTATGTTTTAACCATAGTATATTTATGAATCGTTTCACCGTTTTTGTGAAAGAAACCAACGCGTGCAAACTTTGTGGGTGAACTTGTTTTCATGACATTTTATGGCTAAAGTAGGAATTTTGGAATCGGATGTCGTTTAAACTTCTTTTTGGAGTACGTACAAATCTTCTTGTTGCACACTACTTAAAGTAGGAAATTACCTTACGTGCATGACATAAATCAATCCATGCTAGAACCGTAGCGGTTCATTTCAAAGAGTTGTTTAGTATGCTTTTGCATTTTGTTAATAACCTAAATCACGATGAAATGGTTTTCAATATGATTTTCATATGTGGGACGAGCATGTCCATTTTTGCGCAACTACTGAATAGATAGTAGTAGCTTTTATGCGTACGATTAATTTGATATGAAAACCTTTGTGTTGAAAATTTCTATAAAAGTTTTCGATTAGCATATTTGTTAAGTACTTCACTAGAAAAACCTTGAACTCATTAGAACCTTGGAAATGTTAAGTAACCCCGGTTAAAAGTAAGTGTGTGTAGAACTTCGATAGTGGAAGACTGGGTATTTTAACGCGTGTTGGTAGCGTAGGCCAAGTAGTGCTGTTTGTAGAGTCGACGTATTTTGTAACTGGAAGGTTAGACTCGTGGTATTTCCTGCTAAGGTTGGTGGTAACCGTCTTGTTGGCAACTTTGTTTTGGGTCTTGGTCAATTTTTGCATAAAGGACGTGTAGGACCTTATGGACACCATACTGATAACCTTGGTTTTGTGGGAATGCTCGGCGAATGGAACTCGTGTGTGGAGTTCTGTTAGAGTTCAAAACTTGGTGGTATGACTAGGTGTCAACTTTTGGGTTCGAGGTCAAGAACCGCTAGTGTATTTGGAGTGTTGTAGTCCAATCTTAAGGGACGATCGTATCGCTTGTAGCGATTTTAAGAAGTTTAGATTGTGATAAGTGGATTTAGTAGAATGACTTTCCTTGAGTGGTAAAGGAATTTTCCGATTTAATGATTAATATTTGGACAGATTATTGGAGTTGTATAATCGAAGGGTCAGTGACGACCACAGGTTTTGGAGTCTATTAGGGCTCATTAGAATTAAACGACAGTTAGCAGTGGGAGCAATTGGGTTTGGAGAGAAAATTTAAGAACATGTGGATGTGGATTGGTTGGGAGTTCGAATCTGCCATTGGGGAAGTATGGAACACCTAAGGTTGGGAGACAACCGAAGTCGTCTGGTTGGGAGTTACTCCAGTAGATGGAGCGTTCACCCGGACATAAGTACAATGTACCTGAGAGGACATTGTTGGTAAGGGTTTGCTTGAGGTTTGTCATAGCCGTCTGCGTGGGGGAATTTAGATTCCAGTTGAAAGCCAATGGAACATGGTCGGCGTTGAGTTGGTTAGCCTATGGTTGTAAAGGATCTAGATTTCAAGGACGAAATCATTCTAAGGTTGGGAGGATTGTAACACCCAAAAAAATTGGAAACTGGATTTTTGACTTGCGGACGTCCGCATCAGCGCGGAAATCCGCGGGTCATCTGCGAAAGCAACAGAGAAAAGTGGGGGTTCGGGCAGGTCAAGGTCGGACGTCCGCGATGTGTCTGATGAGATATTTTGGTTTCCTTTTAAGACCTTTCTCTCTCTCTTCCCTCATTTCATTTCCAACCCACAACTCAGTTTCTCTCTCTCTAAACCGATTTTCTCTCAAGAAAACCCTAAATCCTTCCTCCTCTTCTTCATCTTCTCCACTCAAATCAAACCCATTTCCACCATTGATGAAGATATGGAAGCTTGAAGCTTTTGTGGGAGATTAGAAGTCTTGCTTTGGGGATTCAAGTGGTGAAGGTAATCTCTCTCTCTAATAAAGCTAGATTGTTGTTGTTTTCACTTTCTCTTCCATTTTGGGGTATTATTGGGTGATTTTGGTTGTGCTTGATTGAGGTGATCTTCTCTTTCTTTATCTATGAAATTAGGGTTTTAGTCTAAGTTGGGATTTTGATGTAAAATGCTTGGGGAATGGTTCTACATGTTTGGATCTGAGTATTTATGGTTGGAAACGTTTGGATCTAGGTTTTGGAAAATTTGGCTGGAAGATTCAAGCTTCTTTAAAGGAGCTTACGTTTGGGGAAAATCTAGATTTAGCCTAAATCTAGGAAGGTGAGTTCAAGTGATTTGTGAAAACGTTGTACATGCCAAAAATGTTATTTTCCAAGTATTTGTGTGTTTTACTTATAATTATCAACTGTTGAGTTATTTGGTAAGTTTGACTCTTTTAAGTGCTTAATTTTATAAAGATTGTAAAACACCCATATTTGGGATTTTGGGATATTTTGATGTGTAGAAATCATAAATATGTCCTTAAATGATTTATTGCTCAACTAGAGATTATTCAATGGTTTAATCATGTGGGTATGATTAATTTTATAAACCATTTGGGAAAATGCACATTTTCGCGTCATGAGTCGTTTTGGGAATTATAAGAGCATGAGTCCATTTTGGGTCAATGATGATTTTGTGGTATACGTTTACCTAAACGACGTTTAAATGCATTTCATATTTTGAGGACCGTTATTTATGGGTCTAATGGGTTTTGAGCATTTTGCTCGGTTTTGACTTTAAGGAAGTCTTGGGGACATTTTGTCTGGTTTTGATGGCTCAATGTGGAGTCTTGTTTATGGTTTGCATTTATTGCAACATATTGCATATTATTGCACATTACTGATATTTACATGCTCAGGTGCTTTAGTCATTCCGGGATGGGCATGTTATGGTAGACTGTGTTGCATTGGATCCACATGCTCGTAAGTCAGTCTTTATTTGATGGTCTACTGGTGTTGCGGGATTTGACCGGGCCCCATGTTTTATGACCTTTACTTTTCAAGGGTACACTAGGAGGGATGAGTCCGGTTGAGCTGTCAGGTATGATTGACGGGCGTTTATGACCTTCGCCATGTCGGAGCAATGCCATGGTTGTATCCTTGCGTGTGCCGAGCCTTTGGTGGTATTCATGTAAATATTCCGCTAAGGTCAGTTGTCTCTTTGGGTGTGTCTTGAAAGGAGTCGTATGGGACACTTGGGCTTTTATGTCATGAAGTGTCGTACGATTAACATTGTATGAGTGGCATGCTTTTGTGTTCCTCCACTCTTAGTGGATACGGGTCTCCCCTGTCGTCGGCCAACATTAATTGGGATATTATAAGGCCTTTGTTTTATTATCGTTGGTCTTGTGCGATTGACTGCAATTGATGACTTTAATATTAGATTTCCCTCCATGTATATTAAAGTTTGAATGAAGCAGGTCATTTCCATGTTTATGGCATTTGAACTTCATTACATTTTACGTTCGCGTGAGTATTAGTTCGTATCATGTTTTGGTGAAGTATTATATTTATATGGATTGTTCTTCCATGATTTATGGGTTGAGTATTAAGTCATCAATCGTATATGAAGGTTTCGCGTAATATAAATTTATTCACGTTTTGAGTGAGTTAGGATTGGAATTCATTTTGGAAAACGCTTTATACATTTTGGGAATTTTTCTCATAGATTTTGTGTGCGTTGGAAAATGAGTCGTTTACATCCTTTCATAAACTCTTTTGGAAATCATAATTTATGTCGCAAACTTTCATTCAACGATTTATATAAATCATGTTATAAACTCTTGAACTCACTAGGCGTTAGCCTTTATTTGTCGGCATGTGCAACAGGTTCAGCTTGGGAGTAGTTCTAGTGACACTGCGAAAGGTCGAGTGCTAGTAGTGTGCTCGAGAGGTGAATTGGTTAAGTGAAGTCTTCCATATTGATTTTTGGGAATAGCATTTTGTACTTGAGTTAAGTAACACCCGATATGAACATAACCTTGTAATAAGACTTGAGTTATAAATTGCCTGAGGTATCTCTCGTATTGGTTTATAGGGAGATATTCCATTATTTTGGATGTATTATCGAAAATTTTATTTAGTTTCTCTTTCCCAATTCGAGGGTGTTACAAGTTGGTATTAGAGCATAAGTTTGAGAAAATTAGGTGTTTATTTTGGATACCTAGACTCAAACTAGCGTTCTTTTAAGTAAATGAGAGTGAAATTTCACCATTAAGCACATTAAGATAGGATATTTTGAGGTCGATGGAGTCGTTAGAAACGAGAATCGCGTCAAGAGTAGCAAGGAGGTCCTTGCTAACGGACCACTGGAGACCCCGAGGCAAGCTGCCGCTCAGGGAAGAGGTCAAGGTCGCGGTAGGGGACGGAGGAGGACGCCCCGCCGAGCCGCCACTCACGTGGAAGGAGCCATCGGGGAAAGTCCAACCCGAAGGACAACTCGGGTGAGCCACAGGGCAAGGAGTGTGGAGATCCCGGTTGATCGGGAAATGTCTCAGCAAGAGAGTTCGGCCACTGTGAGAGTGCGTAACCAACCAAGGGGGTGTGGTCGGGTCGTGTGTCTGCTTTTGTGACACGAGAAAACCTTGCTACTGAGCTAGGGAAGATCCAAGAAACAATGCAGGCCCTCCTTGCCAAGCAGGATCAGTCGGCAACAGGGAGCAAAGAGGCAAGCGAGAACCAAGAGAGCGCGGAATTGTCAAGCCCGCTGGTAACCGGTACTGGGGGTCACTCCCTGTCGACTCAGTTAGTGGTGAATGAGTCTGCAACAAAGGATGCAATTACAAGGTGTTCGCTTCGTGCAAACCTCCTACTTTCAAGGGAGAGTGTGATCCAGTGTTGGCAATGAAGTGGATCCAGGAGATGGAGTTGGTTTTTGACACTTACAAGTGTGCGAATGGAGATAGGGTAATGTTTGCCCTATCCATGCTAAAGTCTGATGCGGTGTATTAGTGGGATGCTGAGACGGGTGGTAAGGGGTCGTCAATGGCTAAAGAGATGGCCTGGGAAACTTTTGTGGGAAAGTTCAGAGCTCAGTTTTGCCCGCTTGCGGCAATGAAAAAGTTAGAAGAGGAGTTCTTGGGTTTGGAGCAGGGAGAAATGACAGTGCGGGAATATAGTTCTAAGTTTATTGAGAAGTCCCGCTTTGCTAACTGTATGTGCCAATGGAGGAGCGACGGGTGGAACGATACATTTATGGGCTGAAGTAGCATTAGGGAGTTGGTCTTGACAAGGAATCCCGCTACTTTTCAAGCGACCATCAATGCGGCTGAGTTGACCGAGAAGGAAAAGAACCGTCAGGTATCAGAAAGGGGTGGAGAGAAGAGGAAATGGGATGGACCGAGGAATGATACGAGGAAGGGAAAAACTTTTCGGCCGAAGAACCGCAGAACTCGGGGTGTATTCAACAAGCCTTGTGAGAAGTGTCGTCGGGTGCACCGGGGAGAATGTATGGCGGACTCCAGGTCGTGTTACCGGTGTGGGTTGCCCGGTCATTTATCGAGATACTGTCCTAGTGGGAAATCGTGCTTTCAGTGTGGGTCAACTGGTCATATGTGGTACGATTGTCCGCAGTTGAAGAAAGGGGGATCGACACAGTTGGGTGAACGTCAGGGGAGTAAAGGGAGCGACAAGGGTGCGGAGCTGGCGCGTTCGAAGGGACGTGCATTCCACATGTCAGCAAAGGGGGCAGAAGAAGTTCCTGATGTTGTGACAGGTACCTTTCCGATAAACTTTTTGTGTGCCAAGGTATTATTTGATTCAGGAGCGAATCTTTCTTTTGTGTCGCATGCTTTTGTGAAGTGCTTGGGGGTGAAACCTAGGCGATTGGAGAGAGCATTAGAAGTCGAAACCGCCGATGATAATCGAGTGTTTATTAGAGAAGTGGTAGAGGATTGTGTTAAAGACATAGAGGGAAGTCCAGTGCACATGCGGTTGTACCCCATGGCGATAGGAGAGTTTGATTTGGTGTTAGGTATGGATTGGCTAGCTAAGAACAATGCTAGTATCGTTTGTAATAAGAAGCTAGTTCGGGTACGGCTACCCGACCGAGGTTCTGTAGTCATATATGGGAACCGGCGAGATAGGAGGACTAGCCTTATTTTGATGCTTGAGGAAAGGTTATCGAGGATTCTTAGCCTATGTAGTAGATGCTAAGAAAGAGAAGCGTGGTGTGGAGGACGTGAGGGTAGTAAGTGAATACCCGGAGGTATTCCCGGAGGATTTAACGAGTCTACCCCCGGATCGTCATATCGAGTTCAACATTGATTTGGTGCTTCGAGCTACACCAATAGCATGCGCACCTTATAGGTTAGCGCCTTCTGATATGAAAGAAATGATGGCGCAATTGCAGGAATTGTTAGATAAGGGATTCATTAGGCCAAGTACCTCACCGTGGGGAGCGCCAATGCTATTCGTGAAGAAAAAGGACGGGACTATGCGGATGTGCATAGATTACAGTGATCTCAACAAGGTTACGATAAAGAACAAGTATCCGATACCAAGAATTGATGACCTATTCGATCAGTTGCAAGGTGCTAGTTATTTCTCGAAGATAGACTTGAGGTCGGGTTACCACCAACTCAAGGTAAAGGACGAGGACATACCGAAAACCGCGTTCAGAACTAGGTATGGGCATTTCGAGTTTCTGGTGATACCATTCAGGCTAACCAACGCGCCCGCAACTTTTATGGATCTGATGAATAGGGCGTGCCAGCCTTATTTGGACAAGTTTGTAATCGTGTTTATAGACGACATCTTAGTATTTTCGAGATCCGAGAAGGAGCACGAGGATCATCTCCGGACTATTTTGGAGTTGTTGAAACAAGAGAAGCTCTACGCAAAATTCTCTAAGTGCGAGTTTTGGCTGAGAGAAGTGCAATTCCTAGGGCATGTGGTATCTAGGAACGGGATAATGGTGGATCCATCTAAGATAGAAGCTATCCGAGATTGGGAGCAACCTAAGAATCCGTCAGAAATTCAAAGTTTCCTCGGATTGGCGGGATACTACCAGAAGTTTATCAAGGACTTTTCGCGTATCGCCACTCCGTTGACTTCTTTAACCAAGAAGAGCGTTAAGTTTTTCTGGACAGAGCGTTTCGGAGATTGAAGGATATGCTGAGTAGTGCACCGATATTGTCCTTCCCCGATGGTTCGGACAATTTTGTGGTTTTCTGCGATGCATCGAAGTTGGGTTTGGGGTGTGTTCTAATGCAGCGCGAAAAGGTGATCGCGTATGCCTCCCGGCAACTGAAGGACCACGAGACGCGATACCCCACTCATGATTTGGAACTGGCGGCCGTCGTCTTCACCTTGAAGATTTGGAGGCATTATCTTTATGGAACGAAATGTCAAATCTTCACGGATCACAAGGGCCTTTGTCATCTCTTTGATCAAAAGGACTTAAATATGTGCCAAAGAAGGTGGATTGAGTTGTTGACAGACTATGATTGCAAGATCGAGTATCACCCGGGGAAAGCCAATGTGGTAGCCGACGCCCTGAGTCGGAAATGAATGATGCTCCAAGGATTGTGGCCATGAGAGCCGACGTGACGTTTAATTTATTGGTCGAGATAAAGAGATGTCAAGTTGGCGCGCTAATAACGGGGAATCTTAAGAAAGAAAGGATGGTAGGGCAAACAACCTCTTTAGTAGAGGACAGTCGAGGGGTGAAGTGTTTCGACGGGAGGATTTGGGTTCCGAGGCTCAGAGAGCTTAGGAATGTGATTTTGGAAGAAGCGCACAAGTCAAAGTATTATATTCATCCAGGAACTAATAAGATGTACGGGGATCTACGCCAAGACTATTGGTGGCATGGCATGAAGAAAGACATAACACATTTTGTGGAAAGATGTATGACAATGTTCACGGGTAAAGATTGAACATCAATGACCATATGGGAAACTTCAGTCTTTAGAAATTCCGATGTGGAAGTGGGATCAGATTACGATGGACTTCGTAACCCACCTGCCTAGGACCCCAAAGGGTTATGATGCGATATGGGTGATCGTGGATCTTACGAAGTTGGCGCATTTCTTTCCTATAAAGGAATCTTACTCATTGGAACGTTTAGCAAAGTTGTACATAGATGAGGTTGTAACCCGTCATGGTGTACCGTCGTCAATAGTGTTAGATCAGGATAGCAGGTTCACCTCTGCATTTTGGAGAAGCTTTCAGAGAGAAATGGGGTCGCAAATCAAGATGAGTACCGCGTATCATCCTCAGACCGACAGTCAGAGTGAGAGGACGATCCAGACCTTGGAGGATATGTTGAGAGCATGTGCCCTAGATTTTCAAGGCTCGTGGGAGAATCATTTGCCATTGATCGAGTTCGCTTACAACAACAGTTATCATGCGGGCATCAAGGCAGCACCTTAGGAGGTGCTCTACGGAAGAAAATGTTGAACACCTCTGTGTTGGAATGAGGTCGGAGAAAGACAGTTAGCTGGACCAGAGATTGTACAAATAACATCGGACAAGATAGTCCAAGTGCGAGAAAGATTTAAGGTCGCTCGCGACCGACGGAAGAGTTATGCAGATAAGAGACGGAAGGACATAGTATTCCAAGTCGGTGATAACGTGTTGTTAAAGGTATCTCTATGGAAGGGAGTTGTATGTTTTGGGAAGCGGGGAAAGCTAAGCCCGCGCTACATCGGGCCGTTTGACTTCAGGGGCGTAGCCAGAATTCACTTATAGGGGGCTTGAAGATTTAAAAGTTCATTTGTCGATCAAAGTTATTCAAATATAAAGTTAATATGAGATATGTGATTAATGTTGGTTTTCGTGAGACTTATGAGAGTTTGACAGAAAATTGTGATTTGTGCAGATAAACAAAAAAAACTATGAATAGTATTGCCTTTGTTTGTGAATTGGTATAACGGAGTGTTTGTGAATTGGTATAACGGAGATTATATTTATATTAGTGTGTTAGGACATTTTCAACCCATTACTAAAACATATTCTTATCGTTAAGTGAACCATTACTTTCACTAATTTATAAGCATATCATAAATGACGTCAATATATATGTATATATATATATGCGTGTGTGTATGTGTGATAGGGAGAAAAACAGACCTGAACAAAAAATAACATCATGAAATCTATAGTCCAAAAAGTAATAATATAAAAGTCTTGATTTATATATTTTAAATTTTTTGTTAATTTAGTTTATTTTGATTTTTGATGTAATATATTTTTTAGAAATAAAAGAATTTAATTAATGAAAATAGAGAATAAAAAACTAAAATAACTAAGAATCTAAAATATAACATATAGAAGATTGACACTTTTAGAAAAGAAACTGTAACTAATAAAAACAGAAAATAGAAAAGACTAAAAGTTAAATAAGATTTAAAATATTAAATATAAAAATGACACTTAAATAAAATAATGAAAAAATGTGGGGCAAAGAGGACAGTGTGACTCGAACAGCAGATCACTTGTGTAAAATCAAGTTGCTCAAACCACCTGAGCTACACCGATCTATGGTTATATTTTCCTATTATATGCTATTAAAGTGGAACAGTTAGGGGGGGCTTGGCACCAGTCAGTCCCCCTACTGTCTACGCCACTGCAGTTTGTAATCACGGAACGAATAGGGGAAGTGGCGTATTGGTTGGACCTGCCCGAAGAGCTGCATGGCATTCACAATGCGTTCCACGTTTCTAATTTGAGGAAGTGTCTAGCAGACGTGGATAAAGCCGTGCCACTGAAGGATGTAAGAGTAGACGAGAAACTAAATTTCGTAGAGGAGCCCGAAGCCATTTCGGATCGTAAAATGAAGAAGTTGAGGAATAAGGAGATCAACCTTGTAAAAATCCAGTGGCGATTTCACAAGGGTCAAGAAGCTACCTGGGAGTTGGAGTCCGAGATGAGGGCTAGGTACCCGCATCTTTTCGACCAAGGAATTCCGGGGACGGAATTCTTTTAAGGGGGGTGTTGTAACAACCGTGTTGTAAGTGTAAAAATTAGTAAACTGGTGGTCATGTGTAAAAAGGGAAAAAGTGGAGGAAGGGCCAAAGTGCAATTTCTGGAAAGTATAAAAAGAGAACAAATCCCTAGGTTACCACATTGATTCCATTTTCTTGAGTTTGCGGCTGAGAAACGGGAAGAAGGAGAAAGAAGTGAAATCGAGAAAGATCGGCTAAGAGGTTTCCATTTGAAGGTAAATCACGATTATCTCTCTTTCCCTCCTTGTATTCGATTTCTACAATGTTTAGATCTTGCAAATATGGGTGAACACCATAACTTCACTGTGATATCTTGTATATTGAGTTTTATGAAGTTTGGTGGGTTTGGACAGATTAGAGGCCAAAGAGGGGGGGGGGGGGTGTGGATGGATGTTCTAAGTTGGGAATATGAATCTAATCATGTATTTAATTAAGCATTGGGGCTAAATCGCATTTTAGGCTCGATTTAGGAGTTCTGAGGGTTTTACAGTTCGTGTTTCCGGAAGTCGCACTCTCCGGAAATGGCATCCGGACTAGTAGTGTTTTCCGGAAGTGTCCGGATTGAGGATTCCGGATATCGGAGTCCGGAAGTGTCCGGATTGAGGATTCTGGATATCGGAGTCCGAAAGTATCCGGATTGAGGATTTCGGATATCGAATTCCAGAAGTGTCCGGATTGAGGATTTCGGATATCGGAGTCCAGAAGTGTCCGGATTCAGGGTTCCGGATAGTCTTCTTTTCCGGGTATGTTATTGATTGAAGTGTGTGGTATGCCTTAGGTGTGGGTTTGGCTCGGTTATTCGTAAGGGAGGCGCGCGGTTAGGAAAATCATACCGAACAGGTGAGTTCCCTTGCACTCTTTTCCAAATGTGATAATTCGTGGAATTTACTGTTTATTACTGAATAAGGTGTTATTTCAAGTACGAATTACTTACAAACTTTTATAAATACATCGCATGAAAGTATGTTTATATATGTGCCTATTTCGCATGATATGAACCGTATGTTGAAGTTGCATTTAGTGCTGATTTATGGTTAGCTTTGCTTATATGCTATGTGGGATCGATGTACCTCGGGATCCGAGGATCCCTTGGGAGCTTGTTATGGACCGGTAGGATGGAATTCGTTGCACAGTGGGATCGATGTACCTCGGGATCCGAGGATCTCTTGGGAGCTTGTTATGGACCGGTAGGATGGAATTCGTTTCCTTCCTGTCCGAATAAAAATGGGAGTCTGCTTGGGCCCCGATATGAGGTGAGAGGGGAGTCTGCTTGGGCCTTGATCGTGGTTCTGGATTGTGCAATCCTTGAACACTGTGCAAATACCCATGTACGGAGTTTATGTTGAGTTCCATGATCTTTACAGTATTGATTATGCATGCTTGCAAACTGTTTTCTGAGGGAATTCACTGGACCGTTTGGTCTAACCCTCGCTTTTCCAAAACTAAACCTTTTTCAGGGAAGCATTCTAGTGGTGCTTCAGGTAAGGGTAAGGAGATACTGTGAAGACTTAAGCGGGAGGCAAGTTCGGATCAAGCAACTTAGTAAAACTTAGTACTTTGCTAGTTAGAAGTTCTCAGCTGTGGAAGGATGTTTTCGCTGCCAATTTTGTTATTCAGATCCTGTAATATTTAAATATTAGAAACTTCGCTTGTAATTGGGATTAAATTTTATTTCGTTTGCATGTTGACTTTTTGGTTGTTACAATATTCTCTAAAGTTTATTATGAAAATGGTTATAAATAGATTAAGAAAGGGTTGGGTTCCAGTAAGAAGTTGAAGTTAACGTGAGAATCGTGAGAAGTGGTTATCAACGGTGGATGAGAAATAAATGCACATTAAGATGAGATGCACCGATATAAGATGCACTGAGATGCACCAGATCAATTCTCTTATAAGAAATTCATGGAAGCGCATTTGAGTAAAAGAGATCAACGGTTCAGATCAATTTCTCACATTTCTCACATTTAGGGTTGTAAACGAACCGAACGAACACGAACGGAGGCTTGTTCATGTTCGTTCGTTTAACTTAACCGAACAAACGAACGAACGCGAACGGTAAACGAACAAGATTTTTTGTGTTCATGTTCGTTCGTTAAGAATTTTTGTTTGTTCGCGTTCGTTTATGTTCGTTCATTAAGTGTTAAACGGACGAACTTAAATGAACATAAACAAACGAACTTAAACGAACATAAACGAACATAAACGAACGACTTTATATGAACGTAAACGAACGACTTTAAATGAACATAAACGAACGAACCCAAATGAAAAAAAAACAACCACCATACTCATCATTTCGTTCGTAAAAAATACTTTAACAAAATGAAAAACCGGGTTAACTTAGGAGGTATAAAAATATATTCTAAAAGATCAATTTACTTGATGATTATACATATTAATTTCATATTATATAAATATGTTTATATATATAAACATGCATAAATGAACATAAACGAACATAAACGAACGAACATTAACGAACATAAATGAACTAACGTTCACGAACATAAATGAACAAACGAGACCATTGTTCATATTCGTTCATTTAACTAAACGAACAAAAAAACGTGTTCATGTTTGTTCATTTATTAAATAAACGAACTTCCCGCCGAACGGTTCACGAACGGTTCGTTGAACGTTCGATTCGTTTACAACCCTACTCACATTAACCTTAATCTCATACGATCCTTTGCCAATTAAGAAATAGTTACAAATATCCAAATTACAAAAATATATTACCGCTTTGTAATTTTGAAACATATAAACAACTTAAAAATATCATAACGCTCCAAGTTACGGTTGAAAGTTATGGTCTTATGAAGTTTAATACAATATGGTTTTAATTGGTTTAAAAGAGATTATAAAGTGGTTAGGAAAATCTATATTACGAAATTTATGAGCCTTTAAAGGATGGGAATAAATTAAACAACTTCAAAACAAATATTATCTCGATCTGAATAAAAGTATTATGGCTCACGAAGTTTACTGAAAAAGGTTACAAAAATATAACAACATGGTTATGAAGATCTAGATTACGATATTTTACTAACCTGTAGATTGTGAAAGAATAAGCAACTTAAAATCTCTTGATCTAAGTTACAAGTCAAAACATGTGCATATCAATCCATTATGGAAGGTAGTGACATTGGTGCAAAAACGAGATGGTTGAAAGAACTAACCACAAAATAACTTACCATAGTGCCTTTCTTTCGAAAGTAAACCATGTTGAATTGTGGCCACAATTACTAACTTTTGGTTTGCCAACTTAATTAGGCAGATCTAGAAAGTCTTAGTTCCACCGATATGACACATATCTCTATAACACACCAAGTCGACTGATATACAAAACCTTGGTGAAAGTTATTCAAAAACTCATATCTCTATGTGATTGTTGAAGATATTCTCAAACATCTTTGAATCACTCAAGGTGTATTTAGAATTCACCAATTTTTGGGTCAAAGATCTAATATTAACACATATAAGTAACCCGACTTGTCCGTTTTAAGTTAAAGCTTCAACTTAAGCGATCAAACCGAAAAGTTAGCAAAAATGGTAACACTCAAGTATTACATACTACTTCTTAGGTTTCGCTTACACCCGCACCCAATAGAGTTTTTATCTCATGCCTAAAATAGAAGACATAATGAAAGAGAAGAAATACTCAAAGATAAATTGCATTAAAAGATGAAAAACTACAATGTCGCCACAATGTTGAGTGTTGGATAGTAAAATGCTTGAAAATAAAATACTTTAAGCTTCTAACCAAAAGATACACAAGAAATACAATGTAAATGCTTGTAGGCTTGTAGCTAATATTTTAAAGTCTACGATTATACCCCCCAAGTCGTTCATGAGAGAGAGAGAGAGAGAGGTGTTTGGAATTGCTTATTAAAACAACTTATGCTTATTTTCAAAAGTACTTATCAACTTATGCTTATTTTTAAAAGTGTAGTGCTTATCAACTTATAGGGGTAATAAAGTAATTTGGTTGAATAAGTAAATAAACAGTTTTAAATAAGTTTGGGTGTAGTACCTTATAAAAAACAACTTATTTGCGGTGCGGAAAAATCATAAACATTTTTTCTTTTTTTCAATCCAAACACTAGATATAACTTATTTGCGATGTGGAAAAGCCATAAGCAAATAAGTCAAAAAAATAACCAATCCCAAACACCCCCAGAAAGGGATCTCCCATAGTTGGCTCTATCATTCTTTTGTTTTGAACCTCTTTATCTTTCTTCTTTTCTTCCATTAATGCCCATATTTGACTTCTTATCAAGACCAACCTTCAGTTTCATCATCTTGGCAACCAAATTGTTGCACAATATTTGTAGTTGTCGTCACCGCTGTGGTGACACTTGTGCCCACAATGACGGTCCAATCAACCAATTATGAATCTTCCACGTTTTCTTATTTTTAGGAAAATGAATTCTTATTATCGACGATGGGGAGGGAAACAAACTTGTTGTAGGTGATAAATTCTAGAGGGAAGTGTGGAGTGTGGTGGTTGGTAGACGAAGATGAGGGAGGAGGGAGACGACAAAGAAGAGTAGGGGGCGGGGGTTGAGATCCTACGGATGCTCTTGCAAGATTATGTATTTAACTAGAAACTAATCATATATGATTAAACACATGTTGCATTGACAATACATAAACGTTTAATCATATATAATTAAACACACCCAAAAAGATGTAATCATATATGATATTGAGATTTCTCGTATTTTTGTAAAATATTTAACTTTTTGCATGATCTTTCCCATGTCGCTCTCTCTCTTTCTATATATAAAGATATATAAATTAAATGATTTTTTTCAAAACATAAAAGGACCAAATGGTCCCAATAGATTTCTAGATTTTTTTAATAATATAATAGATGTTAAAATCTCTAAAATAGAGAATTTGTTGGAATTAAATCTAATTATTTTTAGAGATTTTGACTTTTAAGTCTATTCTAGAAAAATTTAGAGAATCTATTGGAGATGCTCTAAGGAAACAAAATGAAACTATAGTTGCCATGACGATAAATGCTTTGTTTGAGGGATCAATATGTAATTTCTATAAAAGCACAAGGATGAAGTTTTTAAACTTAATTCATGGGGGTGTTTGGGATTGCTTATATTTTCAACTTATTTGCTTATAACTTATGCTCACCGCAAATAAGCATTTATTAGTGTTTGGCTAAAAAAAATGCAAGCTGCTTATTTCATCTCCACAACACAGATAAGTCATTTTTGAGAAGTTGTTTTGGAGTTACTTATTTGCTTATGCTTATTTTGTTGTCAACCCAAATTACTTTTTTACCCTCAAATAACAAACCCTATATTTCTTCCACGATCGATCAGTTTGCCTTCCCATCAGATCGACCTCCCTCCATCCACAGATCGATTCCACCATCGCCACCATCGATCTCCACCATCGTCCATCCTCCATCTTCTCCACTAGACATCACCACCATCCTGCATCTTCTCCACAGGGTCGATATCACCACCATCGATTTGTGCTCTCGATTTGTTGACGAACAAGTATATCTTTCATTTTATTTCATGTGTTTACCATCGATTTGGGTTTTTTTGCTGCTGTGCTCTCGAAAATCACCAGATGTTGGGTTTTTTTGCTGCTGTTTTTGACTGTCCATATGTGGTTTTTATTTTTTTGCTGCTGTTTTTTTGCTTCTGTTTTTGCTGTTGTTTTTGACTGTCCATATGCTGTTTATCCTCAATGGTTATATGTTAAAAAGCAAATAAATAAATAAAATAGAAGCATGTCCTTTTTGGTCATTTTACATAAATAAGCAAAATTTTGCCAAACACTAAAAAACTCCTTATTTGCTTATCATGTTTCCACACCACAATAAGCTAATCCAAACACTTTTTTAAAAACTCTTTTTCCTCACCACATAAGCAAATAAGCACTTTTGAAAATAAGCATAAGTTAAAAATATAAGCAATCCCAAACACCCCCTTCATTTGATTTTTCAACCAGTTGGCTTTATTTAACCCCTTTTTTAATATTAAAATAAAAAATTATAATAAAAATAAGAGTAAACTCTACTTTTGGTCCTTGAGGTATGTTGATTTCTTTGAAACAGGGACCTATGGTTCCATAATTAGACTTTTCGTCCTCATGGTTTTGATTTTGCTTTGAAACAAGGACCTGACCACTAACTCCGTTAAAATTGGCCGTTAGTGCCAGGGGCAAAATCGTCCAATCACGTTTTTGTCTTATTTTTGTAACTCTTTTTGCTTTTCCATATGTTTGCAAAAATAATAAAACTTTAGGGATCAAATAAGTAATTAACTCTAATATTATATATATATATATAGGGAGGGATCTTTTGAAAACCACTATTATTTTACAAACTTTACAAACTCTTCTCAACCAATCATTGAATTTCCTTCTTTTTTTGTTTTTTTTTAATTTTAAGGGTGTTTTGGTCATTTGATGATATAGTGTTATATTTGGTATTTCCAATTATAATTATTATTTTATTTTAAACTGATTGTATCAAATTGTAGTTAAGGAAAGGCTATAATCATGGAAGTCAATATATCTTTTTCTTTATTGAAATCGTGTAGATCATTATCAAATAGCATCGCATTAGCAATACATAGCCTCTTCAAAAGAGTGGAAGCTTTTTCACACAATGAATCAATGTATTATAGTTGTAGATTTTCAATTTCATTGTATTATATGAACGGAGATGAATGGGGATGAAAACTAATATGAAATCGAGATAAAACGGATATGAATGGCGGTGAACGGAGATGAAAATGGATATAAAACTTAGATGAAACGAAGATGAACGACGATGAAAACGAATATGAAACCGAGATGAAACGGAATTAAATGGCGATGAATGGAGATGAAACGGAATTAAACGGAGATGAACGAAGATGTAAACGGATATGAAACCGAGATGAAACGGAATTAAACGGCGATGAATGGAGATGAAACGGAATTAAACGACGATGAACGAAAATATTATAGAACCTTACAAGAATGAAACGGAGATGAACGACGATGAAAACGAATATGAAACCGAGATGAAACGGAATTAAACGACGATGAATGGAGATGAAACGGAATTAAACGGAGATGAACGGAGATGTAAACGGATATGAAACCGAGATGAAACAGAATTAAACGGCGATGAATGGAGATGAAACGGAATTAAACGGCGATGAACGGAGATGAACGACATTATTTAGAACCTTACAAGAAATACATATATAACTTTATTAGTTACAAAACTTCATCAAATGTTGTATGAAGTCAGAAGAAGAAAATGACAAGTGATGAAGCATGAAAACCCTTTCACCCCTCTCTTAGACGTATCAAACTCTTCAGCACATGGTAGCATTGAAGCTGCCATCTACCTCTCTTCATCCACCTTATAATCAGAACCTTTTCACAAACAACAATGGCGGAAAGATAAATAGCACGCCAACAAAAAAGAAGAAGAAAACAACCCAAAAACAAAGAACGGAAGAAGAATATCGGTCTCCGGTTCGTCTCCGTTCATCTTCGTTTCATCTCCGTTCCATCTCCGGTTCATCTACGTGCATCTCCGTTTAACCATTCATGTTTGATAAATAGAATTAAAAACATTGTTGGAGATGATCTAATGAAATTGTTGGAGATGATTTATGATAGTTGGAGATGAGTATGGATGAAATTTTATTTCCTATTTTAAATTTAGATGCCAAATCGTTGGAGATGATTTATGATAGTTGGAGATGTGGATCATTTCCTATTTTGAAATTAGATGCCAAAGTACAATAATACCCTTCCGTCTATTTTTTTCTATTAAAAATATTAAATTAATTTCGTTAATACCATAATTAGCACAAAAGCATCTTAATCGTTGATTTATTCAATCTATGGTTTATAGTTGGGTTTCACAGTTTGCTATATAAGAATGGTTTGCAAATGAAACCACCTATATATATATATATATATAGGGGGCCATTCAAGGGAAAACTAGTTTGTTTGTGGTAACTGTGAGAACCAATATGAGTCACATATTAAGCAATAAATTGTGAAATTATTATTTTTGGTAATTTTGTTTGAAATTTAAATTAAAGGGTATTTTAGGTATTCCAAAAATCTCTCCTCTCTCCTCTCTTGCAGGCCTGTTGCCTCCGGTGATACCCAGATCAATGTGATACCCAGATCACTGTGATACCAAGATAATGACGAGCACACTGTGTGATACCCTTTGTAACCGGTTCACTGTGATACCGATGCCCAATGTGATACAACCAAAATCAAAATCAAAATCAAACCCACTATGTAAACATCGAAAATAAATTCTGATACTCTCATAAAACAATGATGACACACTGTGATAACCAAAACTGTGATTACCATTAAGATAGCTCTATGAACATGGTGATTACCATTATGATACATTGTGATGCCACTGTGATACCAAATTGATACCACATGTGATACACTTCGTAAACAAGTAGCAATCAAAGAGAGAATAAAAGATGTTTTTCCAAGCCTAAAGTGAAACCAATCAAAAGATGAACTAAAAAAGAAATTGTGAAGCTACAAGCCTTGTCCTTCATATTGATCTTTGCACCATTTGAAAGCAGAATTTCAGCTACTTTCACCCAACCCTTGCTGGCAGCATAGTGAAGAGCAGTGCGACCACCATCATTTTTCAAATTTACATCAGCTCCTATTCATCAAAATGTTAATTTTAGCAGATCATATATTGTCAATGTGTAAGTAATTCATAAAAATTATCAAGCTCCAGTTATCTTGGTAGAAATATGATATCCTTATTTCCATCTTAGCAAATTGTTTTTTTAAGTGATAAAAGATAAAGTTCACCATGAAAGAAGGAAAGCAAATGTGAGAAAAGCTAAACAGTGATGATGACTTTAATCATGTGCCAACAAAATCTGGTGCACAAAATGTGAATATTCAATTGCAAAAACTGCAGCAACAACTTTCTGAGAAGAAATTTTGAATAACATACTTCACTGATTAGGCCAGCATATGCTATAGCCTATATAGTTGCTTTGCTTTGTTTGAAACATGCAAACAACACACTTCAGATACATTTGCAACCGAAGGGGACCCTCTTCTTCATTCTTCCCTAATAATTCTAAAACCCAATAATGTCAATTGAAAAACTAAGTCAAAATAATGTCCGTTGGAAACCTTTGACCTCCATAATCTATAAACACCTATTCAATGATTAAGTTAAATGGCTGATTTTTTTTCCTTTTGACATGTCAAAGAATGCACTTTAGATGCATTTGCAACTAAAATAAACAATTTGTTCAATCACCCCAAATTTCAACAATACTTGAAATTATAAGTTGTGATACATCTCTTATATTACATCTCCGGCGAGATTTGCGTTACATCTCCGGCGAGATCTGAAATCAACGGTGGTGGCGCCATATCCGACGACATCTATACTACTACAATACAAAGAAACATGAAACGAAAAGGATATTGGCGTTACTTACTACTACATGCTGATTTCTGTGAGGGTTGACCGTCCCCGGCCGCTGCATCTGGTTTATTAATTTTAATCGTCGATGGCTGCAATCATTCAGATCATCAGTTACCTTTATACGCTTTGAGGGGTGGGAGGGAACGGAGGCGGTTGATTATTGGTGCTGGATGAAGGATACAAAAAAACAACAATCATGTCTCTTTATATCTCTTGAGGGGTACTGTATTGCAGCAGCCGCCGGTGAGATTGAGGGAGAGGCAAAGAGATGAACTCTTTTTTAGGGTTGATTGTTGGTGAGATAAGATAGAAGGAATGCTAAATGGCGTGAGATTTGGAAATATATAGAGAGAGGTTTATAAGTTGTCAAAACATGTAAAATTACTAAATTAACCTTTAGTGTTTAATTAATTAGTAAAAGTAAATTTCTTAAATGAGTGGTCCATTTTGGTTCTTACGGTTACCACAAACTAATTAGTTCTCATTTGATTACACCCCTATATATATATATATGGGTCATTCAAGGGAGAACTCGGTTGTTTGTGATAACCGTGAAATCCAATCTCAACCACACATTATTAGTAATCAATGGCTGTTATTAATGATATTAATTTTGGTAATTATCCATTAATTTTTAAAATATTTAAACTTTTGGATAATATTTAGGGGTAAATTAGTCTTTTAGTAATTACAAAAAAATATTTTGGTAATTATCAATTATCCACTCTCCTCTCTCTCTCTCTCTCTCTCTCTCTCTCTCTCTCTCTCTCTCTCTCTCTCTCTCTCTCTCTCTTCGGCCATGATACGCACTTTGGTACCACCATGATACGGATTGTGATACCACTGTGATACGCATTGTGATACTGTTGTGGTACCATTCTGAGTATTGTTTAAGACCATATTTGATCTGAGTTTTAGACCACAATCGTGATACCCACCATGATACCACTGTGATACCCCCATCAAGATTTATAGAAAAGAAGAAAAAAAGCAACAACCAACAGCCTCAAACATGGTTTCAATCGACTCAACTGTTTCAACAGGGATGGTTGATTCTCGACTACAATTTTGTTTGACATTGAAATACCAACGATCATACGAGTGACGTTTTTCCAGTACGTTAAAAGAATAAAACTTTATTACCATAGGCTTGGCAACAAGAAACAAATTGTTAAAAGAATATATACACAAATACAAACATGAAACATTGTGATACATTGTGATGTCATTCATAAATCTTAGAAATACAATATGATCCACTATGATCCATTCATCCATCTAAATAAAATGAACAAAAACAAATTTTTGTTCAATCCTTAAAACCAATCTCTAGTGTAAAAAAAGAGGCAACAAAGTTTTTACATCTTTAGTTTGTGGTGCTAAATGCATGTGGAGTTGCCTCTCCTACCAAGAAACCATCCAGATACTAAGTGGCATTCTCAAAAGCAAACCATCATACTTATGTTTAGGAAGGCTCATCTTTAACTCTATATGACTATGGAAAGTAGTGGAAACTTGAAAAGAGGAGGTGAAGAGCTAGCACGGGCGATGAAATTTCAGACCTCTGACAGCTATTCATGTGCCTCCTTGTTCAAAGCACTCTGCAAATTCTTTTGATTTTTCAATCCTCAATAATTTTGGATATGTGGTTTTGTCGGCTACCAAATCTTTTCCGGCAGTTTTCCCCAATTCTTCTGAAGAATTTGTCACATCAAGAACGTCATCCACAGCCTAAAACAAAATCCCGACCGATTTCGTGAATTTCCAGAGTATTTCGATTTCTTCGTCGGAGCCACCGCCCATTATGGCGTCGAGAACAACGTAAGCTTCTGTGAGTGGAAAAACTTGAGGTGGTCTAATCCGACATTGCTGCCTTCAGAGGTGTTGGGGGTTTAGAGAGTGAAGGCGCTGCAATGAAATTTAATATGGGGTTTAGAGAGTGAAGGCGCTGCAATGAAGTCCATGATTTTAGGGATGAATTAGTCAAATGATAAAATTACCAATATAACCTTTCATATTTAATTTTAAATAAGATCAGTTAAATTAAATGATTGATTCACAATGGATCTCACGGTTATCACAAACAACATAGTTCTCATTTGATTAGGCCCTATATATATATTCTTGGGTTTTAATTTCTATGGCAATCGCCACCTGCATAACTTCAAAGAAAGACTCTTTGACCAAATTAACTTATCGGAAAACGAAGTGAAGGATGTTGGGGCGATTGTGATTGGGAGGGCAGTGGAGGAGGAGGAGTTTGGGTGGTTGATGATGGTGGATATGAGTAGTAATGGGATTTGTAAATATATATATATATATATATATATATTTATATTTATTCTTGGGTTTTAATTTCTTTAAAATAAATTGTGTTTTTTCAAGGGAGATTAGTTCATTTCACCCTTTTCTTAAGCTTGTTATTGGAAATCAAAAAGAAGGTTATAGACATGGGAAAACAAGACCTTGCTATCATTGTGGTGTTACAAAGTGAGTTCTTTGTTTGGGCATTATTGACTTTTTGGTTTAAGTTTTGATTTCTTCATGAAGATTGACTCTTTTTTGCTATCTTCTTCAGTTATATCTTGTTCTTTATGCTAGATTAGGTGTTGACAGGGCCGTGCATTAGGGTGTTCGATGTGGTCCCGTCGTACAGGGCCTCCGATCGTCGAGGGACGCCGATTTTTAAGTTTTTCTTAATTGTATATATTTAGATATAAAACATGTAATCCAACAAAGCAAACAAGGTACTATGTGGTGCAGTGGGTAGCGCGTTCCCTTCTTTACTTTGCATCCGTTGTTCGAACCATGTAGGAAGCATTGCAATAGGATTTTTTTTAAAGGTTTGTCCTATTAATCAAATTAAAGTGGTGGGGTCTCTCTTTCTTTTTAAAGCAATTTACTATAAATTCATAAAAAACTATCATTTAATAATATGATATTTTTAGGGAATTTAATTAAAATACTCAAAGTTTGACTTTGACTTACCAAAATATCAATTTTCTCTCTGATTTTACTAAAATACCCATTTTTCCACGATGGGGTCCGCGATCACAGACAGAGACCAATTTTGAAAATTTTGGCGTTTCATATTTACACTTTCAATCCCTGTCCGCGATGGGGATTGAAAGTGTAAATATGAAACGCAAAAATTTTCAAAATTGGTCCCTGTTCACGATCGCGGACCCCCATCGCGGAAAAAATGGGTATTTTAGTAAAATAAGAGAGAAAATGAGTATTTTGGTAAGTCAAACACAAACTTTAGGTATTTTAATTAAATTCTCTATTTTTTATATCTTAATTATTTGAATTTTTTATGACTACTTAATTTTTAAATTATTTATTATTGATTTAAACCAAACATATCAAATTACAAATTACGTCATTTATATTTATTTTCATTTTTATAGGCTGTAGTAACTGTGTCCAAAGTGGAAGAGTTTTAAAGTCTTGTGCAAATGTTTTAATTATGGAAGTTGAGGGGTCAATTGTTAAATTGGGATAAGGTATAAAATGGCACAAAAACCCTAGGAGAGTCATTTTTTCTCCTGAATTGTTTGTGGTTGACGGCTGTGTTTTGAGAGAGGAAGGAAAGAAGGGTTTTGGAGCTCTTGTGGGATTTGGAGAGAAAGAGTCATCAAGATTGGAAATCAAAGAAAAGGGGTGTGTTGGGGATTCGTTTTCAACAAAGAATCCATCAGGTAATTTCATTTCTCTATCTTTCAGCTGTGGAATTTTTGATTAAAGATTGAATACCTATGTGAGTTTTTGTTAAAGTTGGGTTTGAAGCTTAATGAGAGAAATGAGGCATTTTACTGTGTTATTGTTGCTAAGATCTCAGTAATTGTTGAGTTTAGTGACCGTGATGTAGTTGTTAATCTTCATCTGGGGGATTTCGGCCGTTTCTGGGATTTATCGGGCCAATTAAGAGACAGGTCGACGTCCGGATAACTTCCTGGACGTCCGGACACTTTGAGCGGTTGAAGGTTTCCGGGTAAGTGTCCGGTAGTCGTGTGGGTGTCCGGATGATTGGATATTCCGGATAGAGTGTTGTCCGGATGGGGTGTTGTCCGGATAGGGTGTTGTCCGGATAGGGTGTTGTCCGGGTAGGTTGTTGTCCGAAAAGCTTGTGTCCAGAAAGGTGTGTGTGTCCGAATAAGTGAGTAATCAACTTACGTTTTGCCCATTCATTCAGGGAAACCGAGTGGAAGTGCCTATCTGAGTAGGAAAGGAAAGTAAGCGTGCCAGGTAAGTTTTTCTAACTAAAGCTTGA
Organism: Saussurea involucrata; assembly: GCA_033807775.1. Lineage (NCBI taxonomy): Eukaryota > Viridiplantae > Streptophyta > Magnoliopsida > Asterales > Asteraceae > Saussurea > Saussurea involucrata. The sequence goes on from CM066323.1 coordinate 36,949,416, forward strand.
TGGTACTTGTTCATTTACTTGTACATGTGTGTTCGCTTAACGTATGTCGCATATAAATTACTTATGCATGGTGTGATCTATATGGGGGGTGTGCCCCATACGATATGTGTGATCTATATGGGGGGTGTGTCCCATATGTTATAGTATGACGCTTATGGGGGGGTGTCCCATATGTCATGGTGTGGTGTTTATGGGGGGGGGGGGGGGGTGTCCCATACGTTACTTGCCAAACTGTTTATTGATTTATGTTTCGCAAACTCTTTAATTGCTATATGTGGTGTGGATGTAACTGAGGGACCTCACTAGACCTCGTGGTCTAACCCTCGCATTTTCAAAACTGAAACCCTTTTCAGGTAAGCAGGTTAAGGGCAGCTCCTCTAGTGATAAAGAGAAGGCGTGAGAGCGGGCGTGGCTTGACATTAGTGGACTTCCTTTACATTCCTATATTAGAAACTCTCAGTTGTAATTAGGGTTATTCCGCAAACCCAAATGATGAATTTTGATGGTGTGAACCTTGGGCCAAGTCTTGGCGATTTATTATAATTGATGTCTTATTTCGGCATGCTTTGGAGTGGGTTGTTACAGTTGGTATCAGAGCCATAGTTTAAGGGATTTAGGTGACCGGATGGGCCTAAACTTAAACTGTAGGAGTACAACTGAGAATGTAGGAAGGCCTAGGAAGACCTCACTGGGGAGTGTGAATAATAGGGTGGTGAGAACTATCATGTAAGGTAAGTTCGGGATTACACCTGGCCAGTGTAATTGTGAATTTACAGGTGCATGACGGTGATCATTCTTGCCTTGTTATTTTGGGACGGTTGTTAATCTGTTTTGTGTGTAAAGTTTAATCTTGTCATTTTGGCAACGGCTTAGAGTGTTGTGCAAATTATTCTTGGCGTGATTGATGATATTATCTAGAAGAAGCATCGTTTGAATGTTTGGTATGAGTGTCCGTGTGAAGTAGAACCTTTAGGGTTCTTAAGGGAAATAAGTGTTTAGAGGTGAGCTGCTATTCTCTAATGAGTCTTTATTCTGAGAGATTCCCGATGCCGGTGAATTGAAATCTTGAGAGTTTCAACTCAAGGATCGGATAGTGTAGAGGTGCTTTCTTACCCTTTAGTTAGTGGAATAGTGGCAAGAGTGGATGAAAAGTGATAGATGTATGGATTGGTAACATTGGTGTCGGTTAACCAATTTGGGACCGAGGGGAAGCAGTATATTTTACAATTAATAGTCAGGTGGTGACTGTGAGGTTGGAACATTCAAGTGTGTGGGGAAGTATCGGTACCGAAGGTTGTTTCAAACGTAAGGAACCTGATGGTGTAGTGGGAAGTAGGGTGTCAGCGTTGATTTGTTGTAACTGCAAAAAGGTTAACCCTGCTTGAGCGAATAGCCTTCAATGTAAAGTGAGTCATGCATTACGTTTTCAAACCGGTTACATAAGTCCTCCATGTCAAAATGTGTATGTGCCTTGTAAACTTCTAATTTTGAAAATGAGTTGGCGTGTGCAAGTGTGTGCTGGAAGGAAAAGATAAATTTGTTTACATGGTGTAATAAATTTCGAACTCGGAGAAATAGTGAGTTACTTCACTTCTTTTGCGAGTGAGTTAAACCTTGTTGTAAAAAAAATCGTAACAATATTAGATTGCATGGTTTTATGGATGAAAACGATATGAACATGTGGTTGACATATCAGCAAGTGTGAGAGTCGGTCGACTATCCCAGTATGGGTGATATTGCTGGGTTTTTTTTTAAAATTTTTGCACAAGGAGAGTCTAAGTGAATGCACTTTCAAATGATGAACAAGGTTGCGTGTGAGCGATCTTTGAGATCGGTGTGTGTGGTGGTAACTTATGGGAGTGTCGTGGCATGCATATCAAAACCTTGTTTTGTGGGATATTTTGAGTGTGTAAAACAATTTAAATCATTGTGTTGTCATGCATGAAGGCTATGAACTCGCTAGGTAGTAAGGGGTATCGTGCCTAAGAATGTGCGAAGTTCCGGTAGTGGAAAATGTGGTCGAGTCGTCGATGGTTGAATTGTGATCTTAGTGTTACAGTATAGGGAGGACAGTGCCTACCTGTAGTCTCGGTCTTTGACTGTGGAAATGCTTGTGTGATGGTAGTCCTTGCTCTTTTCGGTAAGTAGACATAAGACTGACGGCGAGGGGTGTGCCCCGGGTGATTTCGAAGTAGGCAAAATACTTTGAAAGGTAACGTTGTGGTATGTGGATGAGTCGGTATCGGCGTAGAGCCGGAGTTGAGGAGAAGTTGTATTTAGGCTAAGTGCCAGGATTTGGTGTGGAAGTTAACGATGAGTGTTGAGTCGTTGTCGGGAGATTTGAGAGTTGAAAGACTAGCCCTGGTGTGATTTTTGTTTGTCGTGTGTGTGCGCGGAGATAAGAGGTCGGTTGGGATACGTGTGTATCTGCCCAGAGGGTGGACCGCCTTTTGGTGAGTATCCTGAAGGTGGAGATGTGTTAGTTGGATAAGTGATTCTTCCTTTGTGATTGTTATGTCAATTGCGAACGAGGTAGTTAGCCCAACTCATGTGGGACACGTAGACTATGTTGGTTTGCAAGGATGTGTCTTATAGTTTGATTTATTTGAGCGTGCCTCAAGTGGACCCGAAGAGTCGGTCGGGATTAAGGACTCGATCGAGTGTAGTAGACAGTCATAATTTGTGATTCACCTAGATGGGAGAAAGACAAGGTTGTGAGTCTTTCTGAACCTAAATTTTATACAAATGTGACAGAGTTATTATATAACTGTGTGCTTCTCAGTTGCATTTATTTCAAAGCGATGATTAAGTGTGGTGTGGTTGTTATCTATTTGCGTGTTTTCCAACTGCTTAAGTATGAAGCTATGAACAAGTGTGTGGTAGAATGCATGCATTAATTATGCATTGTGCTCTAGCATTGTCGAAGAATGGGGGGGTGTGTCCCATATTGAGTATGCATTGTGCTCTGGCGTTGTCGAGAAAATGGGGGGTGTGTCCCATATTAACTATATAAATATTTGTTTCATATATAGCGAGTGTGCTCTTTGGCGCTGTTGCGGTGTGTGTGACTATAGCGTGTGCCAGTAGCAGGTGTTAAAAGGTGATTGTCATTTTTAAAAGTATGCTTATTTAAATGTGTAGTTTCATATAAATTGCATATGACTTGGTGTGATGTATATGGGGGGGGGTGTCCCATATGGATTATTCGAACGAACTTGGTCTATTCCCGAGGGCGGGTGTGTGTGCCCTAGATCAGGCCACAAGTGTGTAGTGATCAGGCAGGAATTCCCGTTATTTGTGTAAGGGTGATGAATTGCAAAACTAGCTATTGCATATTGTTTCGTATACTCTTTTATATAAATGTTGTGTTTGTTGTGAAGAAAGCGTGGCCTTGTGTGGATAAGTTGGTGGTAACTTATATCTAGTGAGCATGCGAAGCATGGTGGGGATGAATTGTTGCGAGGTTAAGTGGTGGGCTAGTATCGATGTGGGAAGAGCATGGGTGGAGATCTTTGCTCGGGGTTTGCTCATAAGTCGTTCAGATATGACCAAATTATGTGTGGAGTTGCTTGGATGTCTAAGTGGCGTGTGGTATTGTTACCCGAAAATAAAAGAATGGGGTGACAATGGGTGACTAGATAAGAAGAAATTGTGTACTCTTGAGTTGATTGAAGAGTGCGTTTGCCTTGTATCGTTGTAATAATTGTGAAAATGTTGGATTGATTAGTCCATGATATCTTGTAGTAGATATGAAATCTCTGAGAATGTTGAACTAATCCTTGTGTGTAAGGGAATGCAAAGGAGTGGGTTAATATCGTTTGAGGAACGAGAAGTGTGTGGTCGCTTCGAACGTAGCGTGGAGGTCCGGTTTGACTTGGTCGAATTTCTCGTATGAGATGTGGTGAAACTGTGGGATCAGACATAGTAACCGTTGAAATTGTGTGTATGGAGTGGTCAACGTTGAAGGAGAAATGTTCCATGTTAGCCTGAGGTAATTGGGGGCGGTAGTATGGAATAAGAGAGTAAGTGTAAAGTAAAAAGTGTGACAAGTGGCTCGGAAAGAGGGAAGCAATGTTTCAGAACGTCACCATTGAGTGCATGAACTCTAGTGAGAGTATGAGAAAGGGGATTTGTGTGTACGTGAGTAGTTTAAGCGTGGAGGAAAACTAGCTTATGTGATGGATCAAGAGTGTGTATCTTCAAGTGAGTTATTCTTTGGAAATGTGTTTTTGAGAAGGAAGTGGAAGAAAGTAGTGGAATGTAGTGCTCGGATGAAGGACCATGGGATTGGACTTGATAGTAGTATGGGGGTGACGTTGTAGTAAAAGTGTGGGAATTGATTGTTATCAACGGGTTGTGGTCGGCACATTTAATGCAAGAAGGTGTTATCTGCCTTAGATGTATTTTGTGTTAGAAGAGTGATTGTAGAGTTGTGTATAGTCTGGGGAGGAAAAATCTTAACTGCGGGATTAAGGTGATAGTCAAGGTTGATCCGATGATCGGTTGGCGAATTGAGCGTCGTTATTTTATAAGGGTTTCGGGATGTGTGGCGTTAACTTCGGTAGAAGGCGTTCTTTTAAGGAGGTAAAATTTTGTGTGAAACCCTTAGTGTGACGCGTTTTAAAATCATGAGAGTAGATGTGTGAATGATTTTGGGTGAGACCGGAGGTCGTGTGGTTGACCACCAATAGGTCATGCATTTCGTGAGAAGTTAAGCGTGGCTCGAGACCGCCACAGGGTGTAAGCAGAAAGAAGAGTTTGATCGAATGTCGTGTGGGAGACAGTGCAATACTTATGGTTAGGCATGAAAAGACGTTGTGCGTTGGAGAGAAAGGAGAAACAAGACCCAGTTATAATGGGCCGTTCGCTAGCATTGAGCGTGTGGGAGAAGTGGCGTTCAAGTTGGAGTTGTCTGACGGGCTCCGGGGAGTTCATTCGATCTCTCTTGTGTCAAACCTGAAGAAATGTTTGGCCGAGGCTGATGTGGCTATTCCGTTGGAAGATGTCTGTATAGACGAAATTGAGGTACGAAGAAGAACCAATAGAGATTGTGGACAGTAAGGTTCGGAAAAGCGAGGAATAAGGAGGTCAGACTGGTTAAAGTCCAGTGGAGATATCACAAGGGACGAGAGGCGACGTGGGAAGTGGAATCAGATATGATGTCCAAGTACCCTCACCTCTTGGAGAATGGAATTCCGGGGACGAAATTCTTTTGAGGGGGGAATGTTGTAGTAACTGTGTCCAAAGTGGAAGAGTTTTAAAGTCTTGTGCAAATGTTTTAATTATGGAAGTTGAGGGGTCAATTGTTAAATTGGGATAAGGTATAAAATGGCACAAAAACCCTAGGAGAGTCATTTTTTCTCCTGAATTGTTTGTGGTTGACGGCTGTGTTTTGAGAGAGGAAGGAAAGAAGGGTTTTGGAGCTCTTGTGGGATTTGGAGAGAAAGAGTCATCAAGATTGGAAATCAAAGAAAAGGGGTGTGTTGGGGATTCGTTTTCAACAAAGAATCCATCAGGTAATTTCCTTTCTCTATCTTTCAGCTGTGGAATTTTTGATTAAAGATTGAATACCTATGTGGGTTTTTGTTAAAGTTGGGTTTGAAGCTTAATGAGAGAAATGAGGCATTTTACTGTGTTATTGTTGCTAAGATCTCAGTAATTGTTGAGTTTAGTGACCGTGATGTAGTTGTTAATCTTCATCTGGGGGATTTCGACCGTTTCTGGGATTTATCGGTCCAATTAAGAGACAGGTCGACGTCCGGATAACTTCCTGGACGTCCGGACACTTTGAGCGGTTGAAGGTTTCCGGGTAAGTGTTCGGTAGTCGTGTGGGTGTCCGGATGATTGGATATTCCGGATGGGGTGTTGTCCGGATGGGGTGTTGTCCGGATAGGGTGTTGTCCGGGTAGGCTGTTGTCCGAAAATCTTGTGTCCGGAAAGGTGTGTGTGTCCGGATAAGTGAGTAATCAACTTACGTTTTGCCCATTCATTCAGGGAAACCGAGTGGAAGTGCCTATCTGAGTAGGAAAGGAAAGTAAGCGTGCCAAGTGAGTTTTTCTAACTAAAGCTTGATGGTACTTGTTCATTTACTTGTACATGTGTGTTCGCTTAACGTATGTCGCATATAAATTACTTATGCATGGCGTGATCTATATGGGGGGTGTGCCCCATACGATATGTGTGATCTATATGGGGGGGGGTGTCCCATATGTTATAGTATGATGCTTATAGGGGGTGTGTCCCATATGTTATAGTATGACGCTTATGGGGGGTGTGTCCCATATGTCATGGTGTGGTGTTTATAGGGGGTGTGTCCCATACGTTACTTGCCAAACTGTTTATTGATTTATGTTTCGCAAACTCTTTAATTGCTATATGTGGTGTGGATGTAACTGAGGGACCTCACTAGACCTCGTGGTCTAACCCTCGCATTTTCAAAACATAAACCCTTTTCAGGTAAGCAGGTTAATGGCACCTCCTCTAGTGATAAAGAGAAGGCGTGAGAGCGGGCGTGGCTTGACATTAGTGGACTTCCTTTACATTCCTATATTAGAAACTCTCAGTTGTAATTAGGGTTATTCCGCAAACCCAAATGATGAATTTTGATGGTGTGAACCTTGGGCTAAGTCTTGGCGATTTATTATAATTGATGTCTTATTTCGGCATGCTTTGGAGTGGGTTGTTACATAGGCTTTTTAAACCAAGTCTTTTATATGTGTATATTATTTATTATCTGTTTTTAAAGTGCGTATTTCAATCTATGAGCAAATAATAATACTATTTTTTATTTATTTTATTTTTCAATGATTTTTTCTCCTAACTTCGTTTGATTATTTAATGAACTTTAAAAGTTTTCTTGATCATTATTGATTATTTTTGTATTTTTCTTAAATTTTTATACAACTTTTGGAGTTTTATTAGCAATCAACTATGTCTCAAGAAAGACAAATATTACAAAGTATCTATTTCAATCTATGACCAAATATTTAATACTATTTTTTATTTTTCAATTATTTCTTCTCCTGGCTTTGTTTGATTATTTCATGAACTTTAAAAGTTTTCTTGATCATTATTGATTATTTTTATATTTTTCTTAATTTTTTATACAACATTTGGAGTTTTATTGGCAAACAACTATGTCAAAGATGAAATATTTTGCTTTTGATATCGATTGAAAATGAGTTGTAGCAAATCTTGATTATAAAAGTATAATTAGATGATTTTGCTTCTAAAATTTCAAAAGATCTATATTTAGAAAATAGAAATGCTTATTGTTTGTTTTTTCTTTTGGAAAAACGTGCATAATAGTGTAAACTTATTAGTGAAGAAATAAATAGTTTGCTATGTTTACTGTTAATAAACTATATGTGTTATACATTACATATTATATGATTAATTTTAGTTTTCTTACTAATTAATTTTTTATTATTAACAACAAATTAAACATATAAGATATATGATCATTAATTTAATGATATATAGGTCAGATTTCTGTTTGAATCTTGTTTATGATATTTGTACTTCTATACATATTTCCTAAAATAATTTATTTTTGAATTTAATAAGTAATATGATCCAAAAAAAATTATATTTTAAATTTTTGCACAGGGCCTCCAAAATGTCAGGAACGGCCCTGGGTGTTGACTTCATCAAATTTGTGTTTTTGATGCCTTAGATTAGGTGTTGACTTCAAAGATTGGATCTTTTGACTTCATCGAATTCTCTCATGTTTTTGTATGTGTATAAGAGCATCTCCAATGGCATTTGAACATGACTTGAGAAAAGGCTTGAACATGACTTGAAGATAGGTTGATGATTGAAGCAAGGACTTGAGAAAGGGTTTACTTATCAAAGACTTGGTTAACCTCAAGTCTTTGAAATTTTGTTTGTGAGAGGAAAGTGTAAGAGAGACTACATTTAAGGTGGGACCATGATTTTTTTAGTATTATTTTTATTTTCATCAAGTCATTCACATGGTTTACCATTGTGGATGCCCTTGTAAAACACATGGCCACACCTTCCATTTGGTTTTTTTCCATGACCCAAACCCACTGGTTTTTTTCCCGATGAAAGACGTTTTTTTCCGATGAAAGATAGAGACGAGAGAAAGGTTGAGATCGAAGAAGGAGATCAGAGAAAGATCCCTGAGTGTAAACGATTTGGTCCTTGTATTAATACCGTCCTTATCACCTTCGTTACTGTGTTATGAGAACGTTGGGGACGATCGTCCCTGGAGTTGCAGGTTCTCGGTGGGGCCGTCCCTGTGGTCTCGCCACTAGAGATGATCACCGAGTGGTTTCTCCGACGATAAAGGGTGGTGACGGGAAAAAAAGGAGCTGTCCCTGTGGTTTCTCCGACGATGATCCTGTGATTTGATGATTTGGTCCGTGTGTTATATATATATATATAGATACCAATATATATATATATATATATATATATATATATATAAAATATTAGAGTTAATTACTTATTTGGTCCCTAAAGTTTTATTATTTTTGCAAACATATGGAAAAGCAAAGAGTTACAAAAAGAAGACAAAAACGTGATTGGACGATTTTGCCCCTGACACTAACGGCCAATTTTAACGGAGTTAGTGGCCAGGTCCTTGTTTCAAAGCAAAATCAAAACCCTGAGGACGAAAAGTCTAATAATAGAATCATAGGTCCCTGTTTCAAAGAAATCGAAAGAAATCGACATATTTAAGGACCAAAATTAGAGTTTACTCTAAAAATAAACAATATTAAACAAACATCCTAACGGCCTCCATCGTAAACCAACTAAAAGAATGTTCTGTCGCTACGAAAGGCAAAACCCTCACGGCTTTCCTCCCACCGTATACATGCATATATAGATATATATACATATATATATAGAGAGAGAGAAGGCTAGAGAGAGAGAGAGGAGAGAGGAGAGACAACAATGGCTCAGTCATTGGAGCTTCTGCTACTTCAATTCTTGATGCCGGACAATGAGGCGCGGCGGCAAGCGGAGGACCAAATTAAGCGGCTGGCTAGGGATCCGCAGGTGGTTCCCTCACTTATGCACCAGATACGCACTGCAAAGACGCCTAATGTCCGACAGCTCTCTGCCGTTCTCCTTCGTAAAAAGATCACTGGTCACTGGCTCAAACTTCCGGATGACCTTCGCCACCTTGTCAAACAATATCTCATTGAAAGCGTCACCACGGATTACAGGTTGCCAATTCACATTGTTTATGATATGATTTTATTATGTTTGATGAATATCATACTTCAATTTTCTTAGTGAATTGTAACTATTATGTCATAGCTACTTCCAATTAGAATCACCTTCATCCATGAACCTCATTTTTACACAAGGATGTAAATGAATGCGATCAACGAACGTCTCCAAAGATTGCCTTTGGCTATAGAAACTGTGAGGATGTGGACCTATTAAATTACTCTTCAAAAGAATCCTTAAGGAGAGAAGGGAGGTTATGGGAGAAATGATCCAATTCTAGCTGATTTGGGACTCTAACACGTCCCCTCCAATAGAGGCTAGACGGTCATAAATTGTCCTAGAGTGTTGAGAGGGGTTAGACAGATGATGGGGCTAGACAAGTATAGATTGCCCCAATGTTGAGTCCCTAGAGTGGTAGACCTTGGTATCTTTGAGAATATGTGTGACCCCATTAAGAATACTCTCCAATAGAGCCTTAAGGGGAGAAGTGAAGTTCCAACATATATTGAGGAGAAATGGTCGAAATCTAGCCGACATGGGACCCTAGCAAAGTCTCAAACAACAAAAACAAAACATGCAACTTGGTAAACCAACAAAAAAAGAAAAGAAAACACCAGGTACAGCTAGAAATAATACCCTTCAGCAATAATTAGCAGAGTACTAATTCTAATTCCTAATATTGCATCTTGACAATCATTGTCTTCTATAAGCCGAAACAACACCCAAACAAAACTGTTTAGAAAAGCTAAAATTTGCATAAGAAATCAAATAGATTGTGTGCATAAATAGTACCCATTATCATGTTTAGATAATGCTAAGTTAGACAGTTACATATAACATAGGGATATTAAAATTATATGGAGTATATGCAGGAGCCCATGGGTTCAACCCATGATTTTTGGGTACTCAAGACGCAACTATGGTACCTGTATTCTTTTGGGTACTCAAGACGCAACTATGGTACCTGTATTCTTTTGGGTAAAGTTGCAGGTAGGGTAAGGCACTGATTTTCTGGGGTCTTGGTGAGGAACTAAGTAAGGAATGATAAACTTCAAACATGACATGTAAATGCTGTTGAAAAGTTAAAACAAGATCTAGTTTTCGGGTTGCAACTAAAAGCCAATGAGCTCATATAGCATAAGTGAATATCAAAGCTATATAGGAAGTCTAAAACTCTTCAGCGTTTGGATTATGAAAAACAGTAATAAAGCACCATTTTTTGGGATGCAGGTGTAGAGAGAGAAAAATTATGAAGATTTTTCCTGGAAGTCAATATGTCATCGATAGTTTCAGCTTTGGATTGCTTTGGTAGTTATTTGTGCATTTTTTAAGGATGCACATTGGTTTCAGGGGCGAACCTACATAGGGGAATACGGTGTCCCATGCCACCGCTTCATGGTCCCGTTGTAGTGGAGAAAGTTTATGTTCCTTACGACTGCCACGTTAATGTTTCGTTGTGCGCCCCTATATTTCTTAAAACAATATTAGTGACAGAAATTGAGATGGCCGCGATGGTTTGAGGCGCTAGATTAAGAGCATCTCCAACAGCTTCCCCATTTTGGGGAAAATAGAGAATATGGGGATTTTGGGTGGTTTTTTTGCTCCAACAGCTTCCCCAAAACTATCTCCAAAATGGAGAAAGTAGGAACGAGGAGTCGAGGAGTTTTTCTCCAAATATGGAGTTAACCCCAAAAATGATTACTAAGTGAGAGCACCAATAGAATTCTTTGAAAAATAATATTTAGAGAGAAATAATATTTTAATAGATGAATATAATATTTTAATATTATAATCATTGTATATTTCTCCAAAATGGGGAATCTGTTGGAGATGAATGTATTTTTTTTTGAGATTTTGACTTTTGGTTCTCCATTTTGGAGAAATTTTGGGGAAGCTGTTGGAGATGCTCTAAGGTTCCCACACTAGACTTTACCTGTTTAGTTTCTGTTGGAACTTGGTTGTGGATTACTGGATTTCATCCCACATTGGAAGGAAGTTGAAAGGTTGGGATGCTTATAAACCCAAGTTCACCTTGTTTATCAAATTGGGTAAGAGGCCCATGTATGGAACATTATAGGCTGGCCATAGGCATTGGGTTTGGTACATTTAAAATATTAAAAGTCAAAGATAGGGCCTTGGGCATTCGGGTGTTTCTTGACTTCAAATTAATTTTTATTTCTTAATTTCGGGTTTAAATATTAATATCCGATTTTAATTAATTTATTAATTTGGATAATACCAAATCACCAACCGCCAAACACAGTTAAGTGGGGCTGTTTGGCAGTTGCTGAATGGTTTGGTGCAGGATGATTAAGTGGTCAGAATGAGTAAGAGGCTCTTATGATATAGTACAAAATAAAATATTGTTATTTGGTAATTGTTCATAATGAAATTAGGGTGCTGAACGGTTAAGGGAGGACCAAGATACAAAATCATTCAGAGGGTTTTATAACCATTAAGAGGCAGACTTTTCTTTTTGTCAAACAAGATTCACCTCTTAGCGATTCAGAGGCTGCCTTTTAATAGAACTATTAAGAGGTAAACAAACAGCCCCTTAACCCTAATGGTTATGGTAGTTAATGAGGGGAATGTATAAAAGGAAAATATTTTACAGGAAAAAAGGGGTTCCTACTTCCCTGTTCTTCCCTCCAGATTTCCCAACTGCGTTTATTTAAATATACACTCCATTTTCCGGAATCGATTTCATGTGCTTGAAATCAATTAGATAGTTGGATCCTCTAGACGACGTCCGGATCTAATCTACAACACAAGTGGGGATGAATTTCGTCTTAGGACACTGCAAATCGCAGGCCTCTATCTGATTACTCCAGTTGAATTTGGCATAATTATCAAGGTTAGCAATTTATGGTATTAATTGTGTTGATTTTAATAAAGTATCTATTAATATTATAGTTCAATATATATTGATTCTAACATGGAAATCTGGAGAGAATTACTTTTTTGCTCGGGTGTATGTGACCTCATACTTATTAGATGTTCGTCTTAATGGTTCCATTTTCTTTACAAAATTTCAGTTTTTTGGTGGGATCTTGTGACTACTTAGTTTTGTGCTAGTTGGCACTACCATTTCTCGCCATGTTGTAGAACATCAACTTATAACAGAGATACGCAAAGCGTCACTACAAAGGTAGTAAAGTTGAGAATTATTCAAATTTAAATTGGGAGTGATCTAGGCCAGTGGAATGCTTAGAGGAATTGCACCTTCAGCAGCTATGAGAGGGTGTAATTTCTGCTGAAGCCTTTCATTTCTTTGATTGTATTTCCGTATTCCATCATCTTCCGTTTTTCAGTAATATTGAGAAGTGAAGTTCTTTGGGATTTTGTTATTTTTCCTGTCGAGCTCATTACGAAACATCACATTAGTCATAGCAATTTGAAATTTACCTTGCCCATTTCTCAACTGTGTGGGTGAGGTGGAATCTTGCAAACTAGTTCAAAGTTGAAAACATGCATTAGATATAGGGTTATCATAAAGTGTTTTATTCTTTTTATCTGCAAATTTGACGCTTGTGTTAAGATGTGATTGGATTGGACACAAAGTTTAGCTGGTTTAACACCTTGAAATTTCTAATAAAATGTATTGCTTGTCCACAAAACAGTCGCTGCAGAATATATTCATATTTAAAACACCGACAAACTTTTGTTGAAAGAGACAAGGATCTACTTAGGTTTTTTGGGAATCTAATTTTAGAATTACTAGTATTAAATGGAGATTATTCAACACCATTTTGGTCACATTACCTTTAGTGAACCTTCAAGGTAACATTATGTTCTTCTTTACCTTGAAATCACCAAATTGATGGTGGAAGCTTGTGTGTTCATTTTTGTGCACATATCATGCTTTAAACGGTAATCGTCTAGTAGTTTTTTTTCCGACTTTAGAACTATTTGGTGTCATAAATCAAATACTTTTTTATTATTCCTTATCTTGTTATATGCAGTAGATACGCTTGGATAAGTTGGGTTCTATTATACTTATGCTTCCTCTTCGTCCTGTGCTTCTTTTTCATCTCATCCAAAAGGAAATTTGATTATGTCTTATGGCTATCTTGCATTGTTAGTCCATCTGTGAGGCGAGCGAGTGCAAATGCGGTGACTATCATTGCGAAGTATGCTGTCCCACGTGGGGAATGGCCAGACCTGCTGCCTTTTTTATTCGACTGGAGTCAGAGTGCACAAGAAGATGACAGAGAGGTGTTTCATTTTTTCTAATCAATCTAAATTTTGATTTTAGAATTTCAGTATATTAGTGGTTGTTTTATAAAGTATGTTTGCACCATTCTTTCTCACCGACTCTTTGTAAATCATGTGTTTGCGTGTCCATATATAAACTCTTAGGAAACCAAATCACAAAAGAAATGGAGGGATTCGATTCTATATACTTTCTGTGTTTAGAAGATTAAATTGTATATACTTTAGGAGATTTGATGTCTTACATTTATGTCTGATATTAATAGTGTATCTATAGGGGTCTATATGTAATTTGTCTAAAACCCTTGTACCCTTTGTATCGTTATATGCCGTGGCACCCGTTTAGGGTATGCCGTCATCATACTTACACATGGTATCAGAGCTCTAGGTCTCTCTCTCTCGCTAAAACCCTAAAATATTTTCTAATTCAAACCACGAATCTTCCACACCGGCAGAACTTTCCGGCGTCACCACCGGAAAGGTTTCTGTCTCTTCCAGCAGTCACCAGCATCTCAGGCGCTTCAGCCCCTTTCTCTGGCGAATCTGTGATTCAGTCATCGAGCACGACACCTTTTTCCGGTGTCCCTAAGGTGCAGCTTTCACTGCCGTACACCGTGGAGCCAACCGTAATCAGTCAGGTATTACCTTACCCGCCTTTAACTTATACATCGACGGGAGTCTCGAACATGGCTACTCTTCCCATGCCGGTCTTCACATGGACTGCGACACCATCGAGTGCCGCCTCACGACGGTTATTTCCGCCACCTTCTAACGTCGTACAAAGTCCATCCCAAGCACAATCGGTTTCTTTTGGGGGACCCACTCTTGCTGGATCGGTTGGAGCGCTCCCTTCAATCCAACCTTTTGGATCTTCTCTATCTCAATTGAGCGCTTCTTTGGGTTTTGCGACTCCGAATGTGAAAAACATTGTTACTACTATTCTCACATCTGCCGAGGATTATCTACCTTGGCGTACTCAGTTTGAATCCTTCTTAGTCTCTCATGGCCTTCTGGGAATGATTGATGGTTCCATTATCATGCCCGCTGACAAAGTTTTTGATGTTTATCATCAAGAGGTCTTGAATCCAGACTATCACCTTGGTTACGTATTGACCAACACGTTCGCTCTTGGATTTTTGCCACCTTGTCCAAGGACACCCTGGTGGATGTTCATGATGTTCAGTTCTCCGGCCAGATCTGGGAACGTTTGCAACTTCGCTTTATGTCAGCAAGTTTGGCTCGATCCATGGACTTGAAGCGATCACTGTCCACCGTTTCGAAGACCGACGGACAGTCAATGGATCAGGTACTTCGCCATATCAAGATGATTGCTGACTCCCTTGCTGCAATCAACTCCCCCGTTAGTTCTCATGACTTGATTCAACATACTATTATGGGTCTTGGTGCCGAATACGAGTCTTTTGCCACTGCCATTACCCACTTTGCGGGTAACATTACTTTTGATGATCTTCGTGCCAAGCTCTTGATTCAGGAACAAAGAATCAATAACACTCGTCAACAGGATCTTGCGAGTACTACTCAGCAAGCCTTTGCTACCTCTGCCAGTGGACCACCCAGTACCGGTTCACACCGATCAAATGGCCGCTCTAGTGCCCGTGGGAGTGGTCGTCCATGGCGAGGTAATCGTGGTCGCAGGGGTGGTCGTGGTCGATCTCGTGGACACTACAGTCAACAGTATAGACACATGCAACCTGCACCACCATCACAACCATCAGGTATGGCGTTTTGCAATTCGGTTTTGTCATCTAAAAGTTTTACCCATTTAGGGTATGCCGTCATCATACTTACACAGATATATTGTAGTATAAATAGGCGACTCTTGTAATTCATGAAATATAAGAAACAATTTCACATCTTAGAAATCTTCTGCTTAGATGGTATAGCATAAGCATAGGATCCACCTTTTTGAATGATTGGCGGTCATTGCCACCTGCAATTGAAGCTTCTCAATAGAAGTTTTCTAGAGAAACTAACCTTTGGGTTTTGTTGACATTGTCGACTTAAATGTCAGGAGCAAACAACACCTCCAGTTCCACTACCATAATGAGTCAATTTGTGCAGTACCTTATCAATTAAGAAGTCTATCTCAACAAGGAAGATTTAGAGTGGTGTACCAACTATGGAACTCTCGTCAGCATACTTCCCAATCTTCTTTTTTTGCCCCAACTAGGTACCAGTACCTACACTAATGCTTTTAGATTCAAGGATTCTGATGATATGACTTGGTCCTCTTACAGTTTTACCTCATATTTTCCTTATTCTAGTAAAAAAATTAAAATTTAAGTTGGATCTCTCTCTGCCATTGCAGGGGAAGTTTCAATTGTTAATTTGTTATCTCACCATTCATTATCCTTCTAATGTTCTCCATGTTCCAAACCTTGCATACAACTTGCTTGCAGTCGCTCGTCTAACCGATGATTCTCAGTGTCAACTAAATATTACATCTACTCATTGTACCTTTTAGGATCTGCAATCGGGGAAGATGATTGGCAATGCTAAGGAAATGGGGGGTTACTATCTCGACACAAAAATCTCTTTGAGTAAACCAATTCAACAACCTCATTATACTAGTTTTTAATCTCTATGAGATGCAATAATGTTATGGCACTTCAGATAAGGTCAAGCTAGTTTTGGATACTTAAATCTTTTGTTTTCTGCATTGTTTAAGAACAAAAGCATCGACCCTTTGCAATCTATTGGCTAAATATAAAAGATGTGTTTTCTAGCTTACGGTACAAGCCTTCAAAACCTTTTTCTCTTATGCACAGTGACATATGGACCATCTCCTGTAAGAAAAATATTCTGGGCACTAGATGGTTCATCACCTTTATTGACGATCACATTTGGTTTATATGGATTTATTTGTTGAAAGAAAAGTACGAGTCTACACATAATTTCAAAAGATTTAATGCTATGATAAGAAACATGTCTTCTTGGTTGCAAACATGTATCCACACCTATTTATCCAAATCAGAAAGAGAGAATGATATACCAACAAAACCAGATATAAGAAGCTAGTCAGTAAACTATATATCTTGCTTTACTCATCATGACACTGCCTATGCAATAGGATTAGTAAGTCAATTCATGCATAGTCCCTCAGAAGATCATCTCAGTGCTGAAGCAGGGTTCAGGGTTATAGCTCAAGGAGTATGTGAAGCTATGTGGCTAAGAAGCATTTTAATGGTGATAAAGATTGAAATAGACAACACATTGACGTTGTTGTGTGACAATCTGGCAATAAGTCTGCTATTAGTATTGCTTACAATCCAGTTCAACATGATTGAACAAAACATGTTGAAATTGATGGTCACGTTATCAAAGAAAAACTTGAACGCTGAGAAATAGATAGGCCCTTTCTCACCAAAGTTTCGTTTAAGCAAATGTTTGAAGCTCTCATAAGCATGTTGGGAAGGATTGACATCTTTGCTCCAACTTGAGGGGGAGTGTTGAAGGAAGCCAAATCACAAAAGAAAGGAAGGGCTTTGATTCTATATATTTTATGTGTTTAGAATACGTTATGTATCTAGGAGTCTAAATTTGATTCTTGCATTTATATGTGATTTTTTTTTAGAAGGGTGTCCTAGGCTATGCCTAGACTAATCCCTTGGCAAATTATGACTGTAAGACATCAGCCCTGATTAAACCTCAGTGGCCACAACTTGTGTACGCCTGGATTCGAACCCTGGGCAGATGGGATATTCCACCACATCCCCAGGGCCTTAACCAGTACGCATTTTTATATGTGATTTTGCATTGTAGTATAAATATGTCTCTTGTAATTTCTTGCATATATGCCACTAGTTTGCTATAAAAGACTTCTTGTTGGGGATACTATTGGTTTATTATGCTAAAGATCTCACAATATTTTTTGCTTTACCTTTTAACTCTACAACAACATTGTATTAGTTCATTTTGGATCAAATAAAACTAATTTTGGCCTTCTCCATGATGCAAGGTGGCATTGATATTGTTCAGCTCCTTAACCGAGACAATTGGGGATTCATTTCGACCATATTTTGCAGACTTGCATTTACTTCTACTCAAGTACCTACAAGATGAGAACAATAGTGTTAGAGTTGCTGTTCTCAAGTATATTTTGTCAAACTTTGTACTTCAATTATTTGTATTTCAATTTGGATATTTTAGAAACTATTCTAGTATAAATGTGATCTCATAATGCACTTTGGAACCCTATTTGTTGAACAGGGCAGTTGGGGCTTTTATCGAGTCCACTCATGATGAATCTGTAGTGGTGAGTCTAATTATTTCCTCCAACATGGATCCAGTTTTTGATATTCAAATATTATATATATATATATATCTATATAGAGCCTCACTATTTTGTAAACTTTTTTTCATGTAAACTTTGGATTTCGTAGGTTTTCTTAACGAATTTTTTTACGAAATTGTTTATTTTGATGAAATTGTTTCATATCATTCATTTCTTGATGAAATTGTTTCATATATTTGTGTTTTCTATGTAGTTTCATATATTTTTTTCATTCCTATGAAACTGTTTCATATATTTTCTCAGTTTGATGAAACTTTTTCGTTTTTACATAAAAAACACAAATATATGAAACAATTTCATCAAGAAATGAATGATATGAAACATTTTCATCAAAATAAACAATTTCATGAAACAATTTCATCAAGAAAACCTATGAAATCAAAAGTTTACAAAGTTTACACACATTTAGAGGTTTACAAATTATTATCCCTCTCTCTCTATATATATATACAAACCCTGCAAACCAATCTTAGTTGTTCATCAACTCTAATCAATATCTGATTTTATTATGTTTCCTAATCTAAAGTCATGATCATAATTAATGAACATTATCATCTTCCATATATATCACAATCATTATTAATGAATCATAATAATTATCATAAATATATATGTTGTTTCATAATATAGTGGTTTGCAAAGTTTTTACAAATTGTTTGGTTTGTAAATGAAACGCACCCTATATATATATATATATATATATATATATATGAAGATCCATCATTATCATATACATGCAGGTTAAATTTCGCGAGTTTATCCCCAGCATATTGAATATTTCAAGACAATGCCTTGCCTCTGGCAAGGAAGATATTGCCATAATTGCTTTTGAGATTTTTGATGAGCTGATTGAATCTCCGGCTCCCCTTCTTGGAGAATCACTCAAAGCCATAGTGCATTTCTCTCTTGAGGTTTGCTCAACTTCAAATTTGGAATTTAACACTCGTCATCAGGTTAGCAGTTCCCTCAAGTTTTTTTATATAATATTTATATACGGCAACAAAACCCACATGCACTTCTCACCTTCACCTTCGGTGAGGTCTGAACCCTTGACTAATGACCCTTTGGTAGTGCCCTCAAGTTTTTGTTGATGGGTAATCTTTATTCAATTGTGGGGCCTCATTGCGTCCTTTTATGTCCTCTGCATTTTCTGTTCATATGTTTCATGTATCAGGCTATTCAAATTATTTCATCGCTTGCGAGATATAAATCCAATTCCCTTAAGAAGCACAACTTGATCTTTCCAATCCTCCAAATTATGTGCCCGTTGCTTACAGAAGTGACCAACAACGATGAAGATGATGATCTGTCACCAGATCGAGCTGCTGCAGAAGTTATTGATACCATGTCTTTAAAGTTGCCAAAACATGTGTTTCCACCTGTTTTTGAATTTGCTATCGAGTGCAGTCAGAATGTATATCCAAAGTTCCGAGAAGCTTCCGTCACAGTTTTGGGTGTGATCTCAGAGGGTTGTTCGGAGTCGATGAAAGAAAAGCTTGAACCCATTCTCCATATTACCTTGGGGGGCTTAAGAGATCCTGAACAAGTTGTAAGAGGAGCTTCATCATATGCATTAGGACAATTTGCCGAGTATCTGCAGCCTGAAATTATATCTCATTATGAAAGAGTTATCCCTCGTATAATAAGATCCTTACAAGATGCAACCGATGATGTGAAGGTATATTAACTTCGTAAAAGTAGTTAATTCTTGAATAATTGTTACCTTCATATGATGAACTTAGGGGCTGTTTGGCAGTTGCTGAATGGTTTGGTGTAGAATGATTAAGAGGCTCTTATGGTATAGTGAAATATGAAATATGGTTGTTTGGTAATTGTCCATAATGCAATTAGGGCGCTGAATGGTTAAGGGAGGCCCAAGATACAAAATCATTCAGAGGATTTTAGAACTATTAAAAGGCAGATTTTTTTGCCAAATGATTCACCTCTTAGCGATTCAGAGGTTGCCTCTTAATGGAACTATTAAGAGGTAAGCAAACAACCCCTTAGTTTTCTTTGCAGGAGAAATCATACTACGCATTGGCAGCGTTTTGTGCAAACATGGGTGAGGAAGTTCTCCGCTTTATTGATCCTTTGATGGAAAAACTACTCGCTGCTCTCCAAAGTAGTCCGAGATCGGTACAGGAAACGTGCATGGTAATAATGCATTCTTCATGCTTTTACTTGAGTTAACTACTTGACTTGTCAGTGAGCTTCTCAAAATTTTCTTTAATATCTGTAGTCTGCAATTGGTTCGGTTGCATCTGCTACAGAGAAAGCATTTGTCCCGTATGCTGAACGGGTTCTGGAATCGATGAGAACTTTCATGGCGCTTACAAACAAGGAGGACCTCCGTTCACGAGCAAGGGCTACTGAATTAGTGGGGATAGTTGCAATGGTTGCAGGAAGGGAAAAGATGGAACCAATTTTACCACCTTTTATCGAAGCTGCAATTTCTGTAATAATTCTATCGTTGTCTCTAGTTCTCTATCTGTAAGTGTTTGAAGTAGTTGACTTATGACATACAACATAGGGGTTTGGGCTGGAGTGCAGTGAACTTCGCGAGTATACTCATGGATTTTTTAGCAACATGGCAGAAACTTTGGAAGATGGAATGGTTCGGGTATGCATTCGACTTTGGGTTATTTGCTAGAAAGCATGATATTTGTTTGATGTGTGGAATGATATTTTTGTAAACAGTATCTTCCACATGTTGTTCCTTTGGCATTCTCTTCTTGCAATCTTGATGATGGATCTGCTGTTAATATTCATGATTCTTATGAGGATGAAGATGTGGGAATTGCCGGAGTTTCATCTGATGATGAAGCCCAAGATGAACCTAGAGTGCGTAATCTCAGTATAAGAACTGGGGTTTTAGATGAAAAGGCTGCTGCAACTCAAGCCCTTGGTCTATTTGCTCTTTATACAAAGAGTGCCTATGCCCCGTATCCTTTTTACTTATTTATATTTTATACTGTCAAAATATACCAGCACCAAGAACTTTAATTCTTTAATTTTCACAAGATATTTGGAAGAGTCACTGAAGATTATGGTGAAGCATTCCATCTATTTCCATGAAGATGTCCGACTTCAGGCCGTTACTGGTTTGAAACGTAAGTAACAAATAATTATTTTTTAAGAATTGATGGTGTGTGTTCTTGGGTCCAGTAATTTGGTATGCAAACAAGATGTTTCCATGTAAATAACAAACACAACTTCTTATTTCACCCAAAAATTTCCCTTTCAGTGGTCACATATTTAAATATATTATACACATGAACATGCACATAGAATAAAATGAACAATGTTTCTAATGAATGGTAAATTGGGTTATGAGATGTGAGAAGGAAAAACGTGATAAGAATGCAAACTAAGGGGCTGTTTACCAAATGCTTACCCGGGTAAGCGCTTACCGGTAAAAATTAACACTATCACTTACTTACTGGATAGAATTTTAGTCCACCAAAACGGTATCGTATGCAACAATTTTTCCGGTAAGCGCTAACCATGGTAAGAGTCTTCACCATCACCTACCGGGTAAGACTCCCGGTCCTTTCCTTAGCTCTTACCGGGTAAGATTCTTGGTCCTTGCCATATTCATCCGGTAAGGTAATGTGACTTGGTAACCCGAGTAAGCGTTTGGTAAACGGCCCCTAACTCTTATTTTATTTATCAATGAATGAAAAAAAAAGACAAGGACAGTGTGTGCCCATAATTCGAAAAGTAGGTGATCTCCCAAGACTCTAGACTCGATTTTTCCTCTCTCAGACCCTTAACCATAAATATTCAAGATTTCATAAACATGCCATAATTTAAATAGCATACCAGAAGATATCCTAAAAGACAGCTAACTAATATAATAATAAAAGATAACTAATTAAGCCCTTTAAAGTCCCACAAATCACCCCAAATCCCCTTGAGATCGGTGCTTGTACATTCTACCAAAATGTGCAGTCGTATCAACATGTTACTTTCTCTTGTGTTAGACAGCATTATTATGTATCTCTTGGGCCCTATCTAGCAAGAAGCTTCTACCAATTGATTACCTATTATGTGCTACTCTGCACTTTATCTAACATAAGAAATATAGCAATATTGCTTTCGGTAATGACTGTTCTTTCCAGCTTTAAAAATCTTTCTGATTGCAGATATTTTGACAGCTGCTAATGCCTTTTTACAAGGTCGTAATGTAAGCATACTTCATTACCCATCTTCCTTTTCAGAAATGATTGTGGTTATTTTTAGCCATTCTTTTTGTTTTTGCTTTGAATGAATAAGCTATTTTGTCTACATATGGCATTGCAATGCACACCCATTATATGATGTTTTTAGTTCTACCTCTGACCAACCAATGTTAATTTTGAGTGGTATTCAGTCCCCTTCCCCTAAGTAGAAACTACCAGGAGATTTGTTGGTTACTTTCCCTTTTTGCAGGACAGAGCATCTACGATGAGAAAAATTCTAGGTAAGTTTATGAATCATTAGCGGCAGATAGAAGGGAGGATCCCCTGTGCAGTCTCGAGGTGTTGAGTCAGTTCCTTGATCTTTTACGTGCATGAAATTGCAGATTCTGTGATGACCATTTATATCAAGACAATGAACGAAGATGAAGACAAAGAAGTTGTTGCTCAAGCTTGCATGAGTGTAGCAGGCATCATCAAGGATTTTGGATATGTTGCTGTCGATCCTTGTATGAATTTTATTATTCTTCTTATATTAATTGTCTTGGATGAAATTTAACTTTTAAAGTATCCTCATTCTCCTCTGTTTTAAAATTTATAACTCAGACATGCCTCGGCTTGTAGAGTCAACTCTAGTATTGCTGTGCCAGAAGTCAACCTGTCAGCAAGTAGAATCTGACAGTGATACTGAGGATGATGATGATCCTGGACACAATGAATTGCTCATGGATGCTGTTACAGATCTCCTTCCTGCTTCTGCCAAGGCTCTCGGTTCCCACTTTGCACTTATCTTTGCAACTCTATTCGATCCGTTAATGGAGTTCGTGGTGAGCCTACTCAACACTATATCATGTTAATAGTTTACTTTCATCACTCGTTTCTCCAAATTACATCAAACCGTGGGCCCGCAGAGAGGATCAAACTCACCACAAGGTCGGACCATGGTGGTTGCATGTCTTGCTGAAGTAGCTCAACATATGGGTGCTCCAATTTCTGCCTATATAGATGTATATATGCTGTTTCAATGCCAAATGTTTTCATAGAGTTTTGATTCTATCAAGTTGATTCGAACATTTGAATATTACATCTTGTTTCAGAAAGTAATGCCCTTGGTACTTGAAGAATTAGCTTCATCATCAGCAACCAATAGGAGGAATGCTGCATTCTGTGTTGGAGAGTTGTGCAAGAACGGTGGCGAATTTGGTCTCAAGTATGGAAGGAGCATCTTTACTCTTTTATTTGTAAATTTACTCATTTTAAAAAGCGAATATTTGGCCATTATGGTACCTTTTTGATGGGTTGATTCTTATCGATCAGATACTTTGGTGATGTGTTGCGAGGCCTTTACCCATTGCTTGGAGAATCTGAGCCAGACCATGCAGTAAAGGACAATGCTGCTGGTGCAGTTGCAAAGATGATTATGTCACACCAGGACTCCTTTCAATTAGATCAGGTTTGCATACTAGTATCATACGATTCATTTTCTTTAGATTAACCATGCTTTCGAGCAGGATATACGGGGCCCGTTTAGTTTGATTTATCATGTTCTTAATATTTTGGTTTATTGGCGCTACCATCTTTTAAAGATGTGCAAACTATTTTTATTTTACCACCATCAGGTCCTCCCTGCTCTCCTCAATGCTCTTCCTTTGAAAGAAGATCACGAGGAATCCATCCCTGTTTATAGTTGCATTTGCAGCCTTGTTTTATCATCCAACTCACAGGTACTTGTTTAGAAATTGTTTGGAGAAATTTCAAAATATAGTGAGAACATGAGAACCAACTATTTCATGAATTATTCATGATGAATAACCCTAAAAATATTCATGTATGTTCTTTATTAGTATTGTGGTTTTCATTATTCATGATATCCATTATCAATAGTTGCTAACACATCTCTCTGGTTTCTATAACCAACTGCTCAACAGATCCTTAAGCTAGTTCCAGATTTGGTTAGGGTATTTGCGCAAGTAGCCATCTCACCACTCGAAACACGAGAAGTTAAACTTGAAATAGGAGGGGCTTTTTCTCACTTAGTCTCACTTTATGGTCATCAAATGAAGCCGATCTTGAGAAGCATGCCACCAACATATGCTCGTGCACTAGCTGCTATTGTACCACAGAATTTACAGCCATCAACCACAGAAACATGCCCATCTACCACTTAAGAAACACATCTCCCCTCCCTCCAATGGTGTCAGAATAACCCTCATTTTTTTACGCAGGTACGCAATTATTTACCTGCTAGTTTCTTAGTTGTATTCTTAACCTTAAACTTCCCAACCTTTGATTTAAAACATCTGGTGATGACGTGTCTTCATGTGATTGGTTGACACGAAGGGGGTATGGGATTTGGAGACAAAATATTTTTATTCTTGGTGATGATGCTTTGTTGACCGTTTTCCATATTGATTACTACATTTAATGCTGGATGCAGGTTCCTGTATGCGCTTTGCCGTTCTTCCACTGATGTTCAATTTATTTTCACCCTAGGTTCGTGCCCGGCTATCATTGGTTACGATTTTTTGTCTTGTACATATGACCCTTATTTGGGGACCAATTTTCCCTTTTATTTGAGTATATATATACATGTTTGTTTGAGTTGGTGGTTTATTCACACAAATCAAACATTCTCAAAGGCTTCAAATCAAGCAAGCGTTTGTGTTTTTGCAGCCCCATTTAGTGTTTTAGTTTATGAAGCATTTGCAAATCACAAGTCAAAGTTTGTTTTGTCACAGGTATTAACATTGAATCAGTTTTTAATTAAATTGATGACCTTTTAATCTATTTAAAAAAATTGACTATATTCATGAGGTCATAAATTTAATGTGTAATACATGTTTCTATATGTATTTATATATGCATTAATCTGTTTTTATATGTGCGATTTGGTTGAGGGGGTCGTTTGTTTAACCTAAAGTAAAATAAGGACGTCGGTTCGATGTAATTTCTGGAGCTAAAAACGAATCCATATACGATAGCATGGTTCGTTCTATCACGAAGTTGGCAGCGGGAGTGGTATAACAACCCAAACAAAATTTAAACATTTCAATTCATAAAATAGAATATCCCAAAAACGAGTCCCAATATTTACTTGCATCATAACAAAATTTGTTGGCGGAAACAACCTACACAACTGAGAAATAGACTAAATAGTACTATAGTGCCTCTACACTATTCATCTTCCTCTTGCTAACGCCCTGCTTACTTGCTAGAGCCTTTCGATACCTGCTTTCCTGAAAAGGTTTTGTTTGAAAAAATGCGAGGGTTAGACCATAAGGTCTAGTGAGTCCCTCCTAACAGTTATCAAAGCACTTAAAAACAGTTTATCAATTTCAGTAATATCATTTATAAAACTGATCATTCAAAATCATTCACGGAATAAAGTCCACTCCTCGTAAATCGGCACCCTGAAGTCACCCGTAGATGACAACGAGTCAGCCTCATGCTGCCGTGTAGGGTAGTACTCCCCTGGCATAAACGGGACACCCCCCCCCCCCCCCGGCATGATCTGGCGGGTCACACTTCCCGACTTGGCCAATTCACACCACAATCTATGTATGCATACATCCCACATATAATTTTTAAACAACATTCTTGCATTTGAAAGCATATATATATAAAATGGCATTTCTCATCATACAATCGCTTCAGAAAACTTATTAAAAGCCACATGTTTTAGTTTAGAAAATTCACCTGATACGTTTGCTTGCTTTTCCCTACTCTGCTCTTTACTTCCAAAATGTCCACCTGAACGAGGGGACAGATTTATAAGCTGACTAGGACTATCCGGACACTTCTCACCTGGCACACAACTTTTCCGGACAGGCTACCGGGTAAACCACACTTTCCGGACATCACTACTTTTCCGGACAACAACGCTTTTCCGGATGACTCTCCTATCCGGACACATTGAGACTACCGGACAACTTCTATTTTCCGGACGATATACCTATCCGGACACATTGAGACTACCGGACAACTTCTATTTTCCGGACGATATACCTATCCGGATGGCTCACTTATCCGGACGACTAAACTTATCCGGACAACACAATATCCGGACACCTGCTACAACCCGACCAAGAAGTTTCCCGGACACTCACCCGGACACCTTCATACTTGAAGGTTTCCGGACGAACGCTGGAAGGGTTTTATGGTCCGAAATCTTACTGAACACTTCGAAAACAGTGGGATAATGCAACAAATCACTTACTTAAACATCTTTAAACAATTCCCATTAACTTTACTAAATAACCTCGATTAAAAAGGGTGTTTAAATCTCCTTTAAGGGTCTTAAAATGACTTTATCAATAAACTCTTAAACCATCCAATACTCATCCAACAGATCTTAAATGGGTTATAGATTAAGAAGTTACCTGTGGATTCCTTGCAGGAAACGAATCCTAACACACACTTCTTGTTGATTTCAAAGGATGATGATGGTTCTTCTCTTCTCAATGCTCCAAAGCTCCAAAACTCTTCTATCCCTCTTTCTCTCAATTCAGCCGCCAACACAAGGATGAAGGCACTCCTAGGGCATTGTGCCCTAATGATTGGGTCATAAACCACATTTTCCTTATTTACACTAAGGCCCCCTCAACTTTCAGCATTAATGAAACCTTCTCAAATACCCTAAATTCTCTTTACCAACTAGCCCCTCAACTTCTGCTTTTATTAAAACTCCACACCAAATGCAAAACACTTCGAAAAAGGTCTGGGTCGTTACAACACCCCCCCCCCCCCCCCTCAAAAGAATTCCGTCCCCGGAATTCCGTTTTCGAAAAGGTGTGGGTATCTGGACATCATATCTGATTCTACTTCCCACGTTGTCTCTCGTCCCTTATGATATCTCCACTGAACTTTTACTAGTCAAACTTCTATGTTCCTCGTTTAGCAAACCTTACCGCTCACGATTTCTATCGGTTCTTCTACGTAAGTCAACCTCTCATCTATACTGACGTCCCCTCAAAGGAACAGCCACAACGACCGCTGACAAACACTTCTTTAAGTCTGAGACATGAAATGTCGGATGGACACTCTTTAATTCTTCTGGCCAGTCTAACTTGTATGCTACTGCTCTAACTCACTCCTTAATGACAAGGTCAACTTCTTATCACCTGCATCTCTTGCAAGGTCGCCATCATCTCACTTCTCACATCGGCTCTCCACAAAAGAGACGTGCATCACCCTATGAATTTCTTCCCAAATTCACATCGAGTACCTCAAGATCGCGCACTATCTATTCAACTTTCATGCTTCAACGAATCCGCAGACTTAGTCCACCTTACCTATCTCTCAAACTTCAAGGCTCAAAGCCTTATGTTTTTCAATCCAACCACTCAGTCCTACTCGGTTGCCTCAGACTGTTCAGATGGGAAACATAACCGTACCCCATACTTTGAAACCGCCCTCGGCGAGACACCACTTGCTATATCGTGCCATCTTGCACTACTTACTTGTACCCTCTTCGATCACTATACTCGCTTCAAACTACCTGATAAAACCAAGGCCAACCGCGCCTCCATTTGCTCGCCTCCGTCCACACATCGGGACTCACGGTTTTAAACACGTCTAAATGAGGTCTCTCATACATTTATACTTCCTTAAGAGAAAGAACTTGGCGGGAATTCCCGCCACAACAACGAGAATCTTCCACCAGGAAAACTCCCTCACTGACAACTTGGTACAAGGCCAACCTTGTATATTCCGACAAGCTCACCCCCAGGAATCCCCTCCTCGGTATACCTGAAATTTCTAGGTTACTTCATCCAACCGACATTCGTCTATGCATATCATACTCCTTTCCCAAATCACATCGGCTACAACTCGATAACTAATTCGTACGTTCTCACCACTTCATCATTTCACACTTAACGTGTCTAATAGTAGGAAACCTCTCTAATTCCTTATTGGAGTACTCACCTATCCAAATTGCACTTATCCTGAAGGCTCATAAATTTCTCGCTGCTTGCCACAAGCGTCCAGTCATATAACATAACTTCGGTTACTCCCACTCAACTAGGAGGGGTAACCACGATCACACCCTACTATCCTCAATAGCTTACACTGAACGATCAGTTCGTTTGGACGTTTCTCACAAAGTCACTAACTTAACTCATTCAGTTGTCTTATCCACTTCTTTCCTGCACAAAATCATACACAATTTCCTTCCTCAATACTCCTTCCAAAAGTTCGCACACTTATCAAGGACAATCTACACAACACTGCGCTTATCGGCATTACTGTCAAGTTTACTACTTCCGATTTACTTACTTATTCAAACATACTGTCTTCACCTCCCCACGTTCGCGTGGAGCACTGTCCACCAACATTACTCACCCCTCTCTTCCGACAGTTCTCAAGCTGCAAATGATGTCTCATTACTATACATAACCAAACGGTTGCACTAAAATTCTAACTTAAGGCTTTCGACTAAATCACCTCGAACTGACACCAGAGTTCGACGTCACTATACATTCTTTAAACTCCAACTTTTACTTTCTCAGACAATTCGTTCACACATAAGCAACAACTCACATTCTTTAAGGATTTCACATCTATTCCACCACATTTTGACTAATACATCCATCATCTTCTTTAAACTTCTAATGATCCCAAAATATGCTTACTTATCGACTCTTACAACTAAAAACACTTGGTTTATCCTTTGGGTAACTACCCACCACCACTCCGTGATGCTATCCCGAACATAATCATATTACCACGTCAACTTACACCCTACGTGCTCCAACAACCTGGTTAACACTCGAACACCTCATCCGAAACCCCCAAAAGGCTTCTATATGATGTTTCATCTTTTTCTAACACCACATCACTACGACGCTAGCTGGCACATTTAACTTGGCAATTATTTCCACTACATAACTGTACATTCCTCACTCATAACATCACACTGCAGACCAAAACTCTCTTGGCCATTCATACACAACTCAAACTTATCTTCAAGACCTCACGCATAAATAACCGAGTCTATCTCACTACATTGTCTCTCCCCAACTCTAGTTGAACCACAACACCCGAGTTTCTGATTAATTCTAACATACTCGTTTCTTGCTAGCTTTTTGCAATACCAAACCATTCCTCACAAATCGACATAATCTATACTCTCACTTCGTTTGTGCTAAATACTTCATTCTTTACGAACCATCCATCTCGTAGGTAAAACGCTTATCTAAAACAGCAGTCTTTCACTATCTTAACACCCCTACAAAGTGGTCCTTCAACTTTCAACCTTCTGATTCAAGACTTCGGTCTCATACACCTTACACGACTGCCGACTTTAACGTCAATAGTTGACCTGTTGATACTTCCTTAACCTATTCTTCAACAAGGGTCCCTTACTGAACCTAATCCTTCCAACATATCATAATAAAAATCACATCCCGTTGTCCTCATTTCAAACTCACTCGTGAAACGTCAATAATACAAGATCACTTTAAAACTCTTATTCGGCGCCGAGGATATTTCATACCTACCTCACCGCACTACTCATAACGAGTTGCCAATACCAACACCTTGATGACTTCTAGTCCTTCCTCTGAACACAATCGTCCCTCGGCAACTATATATCCGGTCACCGCACGAGAGTACAGACCCTCATGCAACCGACATTAAAGTCCACTTCCGACTCTTCCACTGCTCACCTCTCCTCTAGAACGCAATTACCAAAACTGCAAACATTCTCCCCTGATTTCTCCAACACCTCTCCACTCTAGGAGTTCTTCCTTAGCTTAAAATGTAATACTCTACGACCTATTGAGTTCATAGCCTTCATGCCTGACAACGCGATAAATGAATCATTTCACACTTTTGATCATTTTAAAGAAACAACACTTGAAAACAACTTGGGTACACACGACCCCAACATTCTCATAACTCCAATGCCCTGCACAACGATCTTGAGGATCGTTTGCATGAAATCTTTCCATAAAACTTAATCTTACTCAACCAGAAATATGTTGTTACGACAGAAATAAATATTGGATGAAAATCTTCCCATACGACAAAATTTTAAAAGAAATTTACCGACACGAAGTAAACTAGTCGGTCCTCACACTCATTTATATAACTTCGACATGTCAATACCCATTTTGGTAATAAAAGTTGTGCATTCAAACGTTTTCTTGGCTTATCGTGAAAAGAGTGAAATATTTTGCAAATCGTAAACCTCAAGACTTCATTGTACGATGTAAATGGATTTGTATTTTTCTTTAAACATACGCTTGCACACGCCGACTAATATCCGATCAAATTTGATATTTACACGTTTATACTTTTCCTATGAAAAATCTCATGTACACATATACGAACTCAATGCATGAAACTCTACTCGCAATTGAAGGCTACTCACTCAAACAAGGTCAATCGCTTTACTCACGCAACTTATCATTGACACTCTACTTCGACCAGTGGTCGCCCTCTCGGCCTTGCAACGATTTGCTATACATACATTCAACGGTCCACTTACTCAACCATTTCATACTATTTCGTTTTGACCAACTATCTCACTTTCCATTTCTACATGGTTTCATTTCACTATAGGTATCTTATTTCATTTATCCTGCTAATGGAAAGCTCGACCAAGAACCCAGGGCTCCATTGATACCTTCAAGGTTTTGACACTGACTTTCCTTACCATCCTGACTGATCTATCCCATGATTTCTAGAATTGGGACTCTCCCGAAACAGGAGTCTTACTCAAACTCAAGCATTCTTCCTCTCCGAATCCACGAAAAGCTACCTTTAGACGACTCGTAATACTCTATACAACATTTCTTCTCTACGATGTATACGTACATCACATCACCATGACTTCTCATGAAACTTCCCCAACAAGGGGTCTCAGTCTACCCCTCAGGGATCTTGCTGACATTCTAAAGTACTAGAACACGACATAAACACTAGCTTCTGACTACCAATTCGGAACAATAAGGCAGGTTAAGCACATACATGTACCTGTAAGTTCGCAATTACACTGGCCAGGTGGAATCTCAAACTTACCTTACATGACAGTCCTCAGTACCCTATTAGTCATATCTCTATAATAGTGTCCTCCTAACGCATTCCCTGTATCTACAATAGTGCCCTCCTAACGCATTTCCTGATTCTCAGTTGTGATTTCTACTCCCAAGTTTAAGTTTAGGCCCATCCGGTCACCTAAATCCCTTAAACTATGGCTCTGATACCAACTATAACAACCCAAACAAAATTTAAACATTTCAATTCATAAAATAGAATATCCCAAAAACGAGTCCCAATATTTACTTACATCATAACAAAATTTGTTGGCGGAAACAACCTACACAACTGAGAAATAGACTAAATAGTACTATAGTGCCTCTACACTATTCATCTTCCTCTTGCTAACGCCCTGCTTACTTGCTAGAGCCTTTCGATACCTGCTTTCCTGAAAAGGTTTTGTTTGAAAAAATGCGAGGGTTAGACCATAAGGTCTAGTGAGTCCCTCCTAACAGTTATCAAAGCACTTAAAAACAGTTTATCAATTTCAGTAATATCATTTATAAAACTGATCATTCAAAATCATTCACGGAATAAAGTCCATTCCTCGTAAATCGGCACCCTGAAGTCACCCGTAGATGACAACGAGTCAGCCTCATGCTGCCGTATAGGGTAGTACTCCCCTGGCATAAACGGGACACACCCCCCGGCATGATCTGGCGGGTCACACTTCCCGACTTGGCCAATTCACACCACAATCTATGTATGCATACATCCCACATATAATTTTTAAACAACATTCTTGCATTTGAAAGCATATATATATATATAAAAACATGGCATTTCTCATCATACAATCGCTTCAGAAAACTTATTAAAAGCCACATGTTTTAGTTTAGAAAACTCACCTGATACGTTTGCTTGCTTTTCCCTACTCTGCTCTTTACTTCCAAAATGTCTACCTGAACGAGGGGACAGATTTATAAGCTGACTAGGACTATCCGGACACTTCTCACCTGGCACACAACTTTTCCGGACAGGCTACCGGGTAAACCACACTTTCCGGACATCACTACTTTTCCGGACAACAACGTTTTTCCGGATGACTCTCCTATCCGGACACATTGAGACTACCGGACAACTTCTATTTTCCGGACGATATACCTATCCGGACACATTGAGACTACCGGACAACTTCTATTTTCCGGACGATATACCTATCCGGATGGCTCACTTATCCGGACGACTAAACTTATCCGGACAACACAATATCCGGACACCTGCTACAACCCGACCAAGAAGTTTCCCGGACACTCACCCGGACACCTTCATACTTGAAGGTTTCCGGACGAACGCTGGAAGGGTTTTATGGTCCAAAATCTTACTAAACACTTCGAAAACAGTGGGATAATGCAACAAATCACTTACTTAAACATCTTTAAACAATTCCCATTAACTTTACTGAATAACCTCGATTAAAAAGGGTGTTTAAATCTCCTTTAAGGGTCTTAAAATGACTTTATCAATAAACTCTTAAACCATCCAATACTCATCCAACAGATCTTAAATGGGTTATAGATTAAGAAGTTACCTGTGGATTCCTTGCAGGAAACGAATCCTAACACACACTTCTTGTTGATTTCAAAGGATGATGATGGTTCTTCTCTTCTCAATGCTCCAAAGCTCCAAAACTCTTCTATCCCTCTTTCTCTCAATTCAGCCGCCAACATAAGGATGAAGGCACTCCTAGGGCATTGTGCCCTAATGATTGGGTCATAAACCACATTTTCCTTATTTACACTAAGGCCCCCTCAACTTTCAGCATTAATGAAACCTTCTCAAATACCCTAAACTCTCTTTACCAACTAGCCCCTCAACTTCTGCTTTTATTAAAACTCCACACCAAACGCAAAACACTTCGGAAAAGGTCTGGGTCGTTACAAGTGGGGCGATAGCTCGGCGACTTGGGGGCGTTTGGTGGAATTGGAAATCCATCAAATTAATTTGACTTTTTGTGGATTTGGAATGGAATTTGATGAATTTTGACCACATATTTTGGTTGGATGAATTTGGAATGGAATCTCTCAAAATGATTGGAATATCATAAATATGTATATGTATATGTATATGTATATTTATATCTCTGCTATTATATAAAAAGGCTTAAATGGTTATTTTCAAGATTCAAGGTTAGGCCATCAGTACCCCATGGAGGGAATCTTTCAAATATTCCACTCCACATCAGCGCCACATCAGCTTTTCTCTCATCCCTCACTCAATCCCTAACAATCCCTAAACACCCGTACCCCATTCCCTCAAACCCTTTTGCCACCTCATTTATTTTAATTCTTTTATTTATACATTTAATTATTTAACAAAATAAAAATATTTATATATTTTTTAATAAATAAAAATAAGAGGTGTTCTGTTTGAATTGCGGATGATAACCTTTTGCGACCATTGTGGCGGAATTTGTTACGAAAATTGCGGATGATAACCTTGTTGTGTAAACGCTTGGAAACCAAGCTCTTGATCTTCTTGCGATTGTGGTGTATTCGGTCGGTTACGACGGGGTGTAGGTGTTCTGTTTGAATTCATGATGAGAGGTGTGAAAAATAAGAGGTTGAGAGAATTTGAGAGAGTTTGAGAGGTGTGAGAAATAAGAGGTTGAGAGAATTTGAGAGGTGTAAAAATAAGAGGTTGAGAGGTGTGAGAAATAAGAGGTTGAGAGGTGTGAGAAATAAGAGGTTGAGGGTTAAATATATAGTGGGATTAAATTGAGAAAAATAATTTTTTTTTTGGGATTAAATTGGGATTAAATTTAATAATTTTTTTTTTAAAAACCCTTCGGGATGGATCGGGATCCCATCCCCGGATTCCATCCCTTACCGCCAACCCCGCACATCCCGTAGCCCAACCCCGCACATCCCGCTGCCATCCCGAGCCCCATCCCGAATGGGGTACGGATGGCCTTACAATTAGTATCTCTTGTAATTAGTTATTTAACTACTTCTTATCCCTTACTTTTTCATTTTTCATTTACACCTTTATCATATTAACACAAATAATTGTATATAAACAAAAATACAAATAAAAAATACGTTTTTTTACAATTTATGCCATTATAATCGTATCGTCAATACCTTCAAAATGAGCCTAATATTGAATATTTTTTAATTTAACCGTACTATTAAATATCATGAATATCTACGAATTATTTTGTTTTATATCCATACGTTTTATGTTTTCAACTTTACCGGATTAAAAATAAATAATCATAGATCAACTAAAGTACATTAAAAACACGTTTCATTTTTATTATAAATTTCACCATTATTATTTTGTCGTCAATATTTTTAAAATAAGTTTATTTTGAAATATTTTTGTATTTAGTAGTATCATAAAGTAGAATAAATACATACCTATCTTATTATATATATATATATATAAAAGACTTGAGATCATGTGAGACCAGACTATTTCTGTAAGACCGTGATACCAAAAAATTAACATTAAACCTTCACAGCAAAAGATTGTGAAGGTACTGTGATGGTAAACCTTCATAGTGTTTTTGTTGTGAAGGTTTGCTGTTTTTCTTACCTTCACAACGAATCACTGTGAAGGTTTAGTGTTAATTTCTTGGTCTCACGGTCTCACGAAAATAGGTTGGTCTTACGTGAACCCAATCCTATATATAAATATTTGGAACATATATTGCAGTAAAAAATCAGGTATAAAAATCTACGCGTGTCTAGATTATGTATTTTTTTAATTACATTTATTCAAAACTTATAACTAGCTACAATACAACTAACACCAATATAGACAAAGAAATCAAAAATGACTTTTTTTGAAATATGTTATTTATATCGGAAGGTCTACAATTCTCCGATCACACAATTCACCTTTATTAAGCACTAGAACTACTAATGACACTTATAGAGTATGTTTTAAATGATGTACACATAATAAATGAAAATGCATACCGAAGTACTTCAGATGTAATAACCTGGGTTTTAATTGAAAGGATTAAAATTTTGTGGGAATTTTTGTAAAGTTGTAAGTTCAGGGGCTGAATTGTAATTTGTTAAGAAGGTATAAAAACTCCCAAAATGGGCTCAAAACCCTAGGAGCTAATCATTTGTGTGTGTGTGGCGGCTTAGAGAGAGTGCAAAGAAAGAATAAATTTATCTCAATTACAAATTGGTAGAGAAGGCATCATCATTCTACAAATTAGAAGAGGAAGTGAAATTGGAGTCTGATTCTACACTAATTCATAGCAGGTAATCTCTTCTCCTAACCCTTGGTTTAGATTTGTCACTGAATTTGTATTATTTGGAAGTGTTTGGTTAAAAGTTGAAAAAGATGTTCTAAGAGGAGGATTAGGCATCATCATTGTGTTTAAATAGATAAGGGCTTCGTAAGGAAATGAACTAGAAAAGTTATGATGTTGTTTTTAGCTCAAAATCGTTGGATTAAGAGCTTCTTAGCAGATTTCGATCCCAAAAAGGTATCACAGTCCGTCGTCCGGAAAGTCTGGACAAGTGTCCGGATATGATAAGTGCCCGGATGAGATGGCTATCCAGATAGGGTAGCCGTCCGGAAAGATTAGTTGCCCGGTAAGTTAGGTCGTCCGGATAGATTGGATGTCCGGATAAGTAGATGTCAGGATAGTTTTGTTGTTCGGGAAAGGGGATCCGGGTAGTTCTGTATCCGATAAGTTTCGTCCGGACAGTGTGTTGTCCGGTAAGTAACGTCCGGTTAGTTGATGTCCGGAAAGAGGGTTAATTAGTATCCGACCAACTCATATTTATTCCCCTTATTCAGGTATTCCTTTTGAAGGTCAAAAGTAAGGTGAGAAGAGCTATTAAGAGCACCAGGTGAGTTTTTCTAACTAAA
Organism: Saussurea involucrata; assembly: GCA_033807775.1. NCBI lineage: Eukaryota > Viridiplantae > Streptophyta > Magnoliopsida > Asterales > Asteraceae > Saussurea > Saussurea involucrata. The sequence continues at coordinate 36,985,206 of CM066323.1, forward strand.
AATACGTGTTTTAAAACGTGTTTTCTGAAGTAAGTAAATGTGAAGAAATGCTATGTTTTATCGCATGATTTTTTATTGTATGAAAAGTTTATTTGAGATGTATGCATACATTGTTGTTAGATGTAAATCGGCTAAGTCGAGGCCCACCAGTGCTCATACCAGGGGGGTGTCCCGTTTATGCCATGGGAGGAGTGACCCAGTAAGGCAGTGTGAGATTGACACGTTGTCACTTCCGAGTGACTTCAGTGTTACATTTACATGAGTTGAGTTTTTGTATTAAAGATGTTATGATTGAAAGTTACAAGTTGTTTTATATGCATGTTTTCAAACTGTTGAGGGAGCTCACTAGACCTCATGGTCTAACCCTCGCATTTTCCAAACTAAACCTTTTCAGGTAAGCGGGTTGTAGGAAGCTCCGGTAAAGGAAAAGAGCAGGCTTAGAGTACGGATGCTTCCAGAGTTAGAGTTTATTTTACTTATAGACATTTTGATATTCTCAGTTGTGAGTAGGTTGTTTCCGCCAACCTAGTTTTGTTGACTCTTGTAAAGGGAAATTTTGAGACAAATTTTGGGATATTTTATTATTATTATGAATGCCATGCTTTATTTTAGTTTGGGTTGTTACAATTGGTATCAGAGCCATAGTTTAAGAGATTTACGTGACCGGACGGGCCTAGACTTAAACTGTGGAAGTAGAAGTCACAACTGAGAATCAGGCTAGGAGGGCACTATAATACGGATGAGACTAATAAGGTAAAAAGGACAGTCATGTAAGGTAGATTCGAGATTACACTTGGCCAGTGTAATTGCGAATTTACAGGTACATGTATGTGCTTAAATTGCCTTATTACTCTTGAGCAGTAGACTTAAGTTATTCATTTTATCGTATTTTCAGTAATCAATAATGTCTGAAAGAAGCTTGAGGAGTAGATCTGTGCCCGAGGTGGGTACAACTCCATTTGTGGAGGAGATTCGCATAGAGGAGATCTTCGAGGAGGAACCGGTGAATCCTCCGAGACGAGCGGCCACCCGCGGAAGGGGCGGAGGCCGAGGAAGAGGACGGGGTAGACCACCGTTGGAGCTGCCTCTTAGGCAGTTGGGACTGGTGTGGCAACCCGCGGAGGGAAGAAGAAGCCAACCACCCGTCGAGCTGAGAGTGCGGGAGCACCTGAAGTGCGTGAACCCCTACACCAAGAAAGTACCGCTTCGGTAGGTGGGGGAAGTCAGTCAAACAACCCGAGGAGGAACCAAGATCATGCTTTTGTTACTGAGGAGAAGTTCACGGCTGAAATGGGTAAACTGCAAGATACTCTACAGGCATTGTTGGAAAATCAGATCACGAATACATCTGAAGGGCGAACTAAAAGCGCGAATGAGACCAAGACTGAGGCATCTAGTATACCTCCAACCGTGGTGGGAGATCACTCTATGTCAACCCCAGTGGTGGCTAAAGAATCGAGGACAGTGAAAGGATGTACCTTTAAGACCTTTGCGTCGTGCAAACCTCCGTCTTTCAATGGGGAACGCAATCCGGTTTTAGCTTTGAGGTGGGTATGCGAAATGGAACTAGCTTTTGACACAAGCAAGTGCGCCGAAGAAGACAAGGTGTTGTTTGCAATGTCTATGCTGAAAGCAAACGCCATATTCTGGTGGGACGTCGAAACTGGCGGAAAGGGTTCAGAAATAGCAAAGACAACTTCATGGGAGTTATTCACTAAGAGGTTTAAGGCACAGTTTTGCCCGATAGCGGCAATTAAGAAGCTTGAGGAAGAATTTCTGGGGTTAGAGCAAGGGACGGTGTCAGTCCAAGAGTACACATCAAAGTTCATTGAGAAAGCTCCGTTTGCCGAACTGTATGTGCCGACTGAAGAGAGGCGCATAGAGAGATACATTTAGAGGTTAAAGAGTAGTGTAAGAGAGCTAGTACAAGTGAAGGGTCCGATTACTTTTCAGGCTGCGGTAGATACTGCAGAGCTCACAGAAAAAGAAAAGAATAGACAAATGACAGAGAGAGTGGGAGACAAGCGGAAATGGGAAGGGCCGAATCGTGACGTTAAGAGGCCGAGTGCGCCTAAACCCGAGCTACGGGTAGGGTTCAGATCAGGAGAGAGACCGTGTGGCAAGTGTAACTGAATGCATAAGGGAGAGTGTTTGGCAGATAAGGACGGATGTTACAAGTACGGGAAAATAGGGCACATGGCTCGAGACTGCCGCGGTTCGAGGTCATGTTATCAGTGTGGTTCGCCAGATCATGTCAAGACGGAATGTCCACAGTTAAGGAAGGGATATGCTGGGAGTTACATCGGAAATAGTGGAGGAAGAGACGGAGATAGAAAGGGGGAGCCGACTCGAGCGAAGGCGAGGGCTTTCCATATGTCAGCGGAGGAGGCGGTGAACACGCCTGATGTGGTGACAGGTACTTTCCCTATTGACTCGACTTTTGCTAGAGTATTGTTTGATTCAGGCGCCAATCGTTCGTTTGTGTCGCCTAATTTTATTCGAAAATTGCAAGTGAAACCCAAGAGGTTGAACTTTGGGTTTTAGGTAGAAGTGGCAGATGATAGTCGGGTCTGGGTGAAAGGGGTCTATGTGGGCTGTAGCATAGACATAGACAGTCACTCGTTTCCCTTGCGATTGTACCCTATGGGAATGGGGGAGTTTGATGTGGTACTAGGAATGGATTGGTTAGTGGAGAAGACGCTAGCATAGTGTGTAATAAGAAGTTGATTTGTATCGCTTTGCCTGATAAGAAGGAAGTAGTGATTTATGGGGATCGTCGAGATAGGAAGTCGTGTATAATATCTGTGTTGAAAGCTAGGCGGTGTCTGGAGAAGGGATGTCTGGGGTATTTAGCTTACGTGCTAGATGCTAAGAAAGAAAAGAAGGGAGTAGAGGATATGCCTATAGTAAACGAGTACCCAGAAGTGTTTCCGGAGGACTTGACAAGTCTGCCTCTAGATCGCCAAGTTGAGTTCAGAATAGATCTGATGCCTGGGGCGGCACCGATTGCATGTGCGCCCTATCGTCTGGCAGCAGCAGAAATGAATGAGATGATGACGCATCTGCAAGAGTTACTAGACAAGGGTTTCATTCGACCGTGCTCATCACCTTGGGGAGCGCCGATACTTTTTGTGAAGAAGAAGGACGGATCTATGCGGATGTGCATAGATTACCGTGAGCTCAACAAGGTAACATTGAAGAACAAGTACCCGCTTCCGAGGATTGATGACCTCTTCGACCAGTTGCAAGGTGCGAGCTACTTTTCGAAAATAGATTTGAGGTCAGGTTACCATCAGCTTAAGGTGAGAGAGGAAGATGTACCTAAGACAGCCTTTCGTACGAGATACGGACACTACGAGTTCTTAGTCATGCCTTTTGGGTTGACTAATGCCCCAACAGTGTTCATGGATTTGATGAACAGGGTGTGTAGCTCGTTGCTAGACAAGTGCGTGATCGTCTTCATCGACGATATCCTGATCTACTCTCGTACCCGTAAGGATCACGAGGAGCATCTTCGAGCAGCGTTAGAATTGCTGAAGCGCGAGAAGTTGTACGCTAAGTTTTCAAAGTGCGAGTTCTGGTTAAGGAAAGTCCAGTTCCTGGGTCACGTCGTGTCGGCGGACGGTATCAAAGTGGACCCCGCTAAGATTGAAGCTATTAAAGATTGGGAATCGCCAAGGTCGCCATCGAAAGTGAGAAGTTTTCTTGGGTTAGCGGGCTATTATAGGAAGTTCATCCAGGACTTCTCTCATATAGCCACACCGTTGACCGCTTTGACAAGGAAAGAACGTCAAGTTCGTTTGGACCGAAGCGCAAGAAGACGCGTTTGAAAGATTGAAAAACAGTCTGAGCAGCGCTTCAATTTTGTCGTTGTTGGTCCCGAAAGGCCTAAACAAGTTTGTAGAAGGGGTGGGGGGTTGAATACAAACACACTATTTTACTTTTCTAAATTGTTTATTGATAAATCATTAACAATTTACAGCTTGTTGCAGAAACAAGATTAAGGATAAACCTAAATCTAAACAAGTTGGAACACTGAGGTTTTCTTGCACTAAGAAAGATAAGGAGATTACTAATAAAATCCTATCTTGAGAGATTTGAACTTGTCCAGAGTTAGCAAGTTTCTTCAAATGAAGTGAGTTCATCTCTTTATATACTGCATGCATTTAATGCAATTCAGTATACACTTTACACGTGTCATCAGCGGATTGGTTGCATGTCATTGACCTTTGTTGACAACCTTAGTAGCCGCATGAATGAACAGTGTAGTATCAGAGTGGTTGTACGATTTCAGATTTTCGGAGGTTCTTTTCTGACATTTCGTACGGTGGCGTGCAAGGGAGGTTAAGACAAAAGTACTTTGTACGGAGGACTTCATGATCAGCTTTCGTTGATTCAGCGATTATCATTTACTATTCAGCGAATGATAAAGTTCAACGATAGCTGAAGTCTTGTACTTGATACTTCACGTTTAGTGGACAAATCTGAGTCTTCGCTGATCCGCATCAGTTCATTAGGAGACTTGTCGCTGGTTCTTGAGCTTGATCTTCGACTTCAGCGTAGAACCTTTGTTGACGTGAATCTTGTCTTCAGGGATCATAAGTAAACAACTAACTTATCAGCGATCACCATAAGGACTGAACAGACTCAGCGATATGGTGAACAGTGTTCGCTGAATGTTTAATCTAAAAGTGTGAGAGTTCCTATCAGCAATACTGTAAGATCTTAGTACTTATCAGCGATAGTGAAACTCTGATACATATTGTTTACTTACAATTTTCACTAAGTATTTAAGATAGGGTCATTATCAAATCACTGAGGGTTTGGATCAACAATCTCCCCCTATTTGATTATGACATAGCAACAAAGAAAATTGCTATTTAATGAAAACATAAGGATAAAAAGAACTCATAAAATATTTGTCCCTTTTACTATTTTCTGGGATCTTTTCAGTACTGATGGAGTAAAGTACATTCGCTGAAATCTTTCTTTAAATCTTTGAATCAGGTTACAATATGAATAAGAAAGATTACAAGTACAAGCGAAATAAATTACAAGTACTGAAGGATGACTGATACAATAGAGAAAGTGGTGATTGTTGTCAGCCTTCAAAGGGTTCTTCCTTAATGAGAAGTTCATCAAGGGTTGTCTTTTCAGTTGGAATCATCCAGTCAGGAACCTTTTCTCCTTTATTCTTTAGCTTCAGAGCAGCTTCATAAATCAAGGGTTTTAGGTGTCGTGCCTGAATGTCTTTTCTGAAGTCGCACCAGTAGATGATATCTCTGAGCTGTTCGATTGGAGTGATTGGAAGCTCAGCGATCCGTTGAAAGCATTTACGTCCGTCGTAGTCAAGAAAGAATATTCCATAAGGATTACTGATGACTTTACCAGGGACGAAAAGTTCACATGGTGGCAAAGAGATGTCAAGGGCAGATAGATCAGGATCAGGACCAAGTACTTCAGCGCGAGAGAAACCAATTCCAGTTTCATTTCGTTTGACAGGACCTGAGTTTGAATCTTGACGTTTCTTCTTTGGTGAACCCCTTTTTCTTTTCGGCTTTAGATCAGGAACAGGAGGAATATCCACACAAGAAGATATCAAATCGATCTGTCTGTTTATCAGCTTTTCGAAATGATCCTTGTACTTAGATTTTGATGGTTGGATAGCTAACCTCATCTCCAGCCATTCAGAGAGACCATACCTTTTTACAGTGTCAGCACGAAAGGTTTCAGATGAGCCATCTTCTCTGAACAGTTTGATGTCAACAATAGGTACTCCGATGGAGGTTCTTCCAGAGATGAATACCTTGTTGATCTTCGCTGGACGATATCTGAAGTGGATTTTCTCTTTACACCAGATCAGGGTGGTCTGAGAAACTTCAGCTTTCTTTTCCACGATCTTCTGGGCTTGTTCCCAAAGCTTTCGTTGGATTTGAATGGGAATACGCTTCAGCTTGGGGTCTTTGACAGATTCTTGAGTGAGCTTGATGGCGTATTCTCTGTCTTTATCTTCAGCTTCCTTCCTTTCAGCGATGAGGCGTTCAGCTCTGAGATGATCCTGGTATTAAGCTTTTGAAATTCTGAACTTAGGAGGAACTGAAGGTAGTTGATCGCGCCTTAGGATGATTCGCTGATCCTCGAATCGCTTTATCATTTCTTCTCTCCTCTTTTGATCTTCTTCACTCAGCTTTTGAGAAACTGAGGAAGGTCTGTTTCTGTGCGAGAGAGGTTGTTCTTCTGATTCATCAGTCTCAGAGATTAAATCTAAGACTGGGATTATGTCTTCAGCGGTAGCTGGAATTATTGGTGAAGTCGCAATAGAAGATCTTTCAGCGATATCCTCAAACAGGGGAGAGGACTAGCTGAAACGCAGCGATCTTACAAATAAGAACTGGGTAGAAGAACTTGGGTAGAAAAGATAGAAAAAAATGTGGATGTGTATGGTGTTTGTGGAATGGATAACTGATTGTTCACAGATGATCAGGGAAGGAAAAATAAGTTTAGTGTACCTGACAAATCGGCTTTGCAAGTAGGATCGCCAGATTATCATCTTCAACGATGCCTTTGTCTTTGCTTTTCTCAGCGCCAGAGGCTGAGTGCTTTGTCTTTGTTTTTGTCTTCTCCCCTGTGGATTCGGTTATCACGATCCCTTTAAGAGCTTTTCGAGGAGCATGTTTGACGACAAAGAATTTGTCATCTTCATTATCATCATCATCATCGTTCCTTGGAGAGGAGGATGGTTCAGCTTCAGGGATGTCGATGTCTTCGTCTTCTTCTGTTTCGGATTCCTCAGCATCTTCTTCGAGTTGCTCCCCCTCAGATACAGAGGCGAGGTTCTCGGTTCCCTCAGGGTTTTCATCTCCCTGAGGTCCAGTAATCAGATCTTCATTACCCTCTCCCCTGATAGATTCATCATGGGAAAGGTCTTCAGCGCTCTTATTTTGATCTTCAGCGCTCTTCTCCTGTTCAGCGCTCTTCTCCCCCTCTTTCTCATGATGGGCGGGGGAGGAATGGGTAGATTCAGCATTGGTGTTGTCTCTGTCTTCTGGGCCAGAGACTTTCACACAACCTTCAAGCTTAGCTATTCTGTCTTCTAGGCCAGAAATAGCAGGCATGATTTTCTTCAGCTCTTGGCGATCCTCTGCGGTGAATGAGTCCAAAATAGGTGCAGGGGCCGGAGCAGGAGCTGGATTGTTTGCCTTGTTCACCAGCGTCTCGATCATTGTCTTGACAGAACTAAGGTCGGTCTTCACTGAGCCCAAGTCGGTCTTGACCACTGACATATCACCTTCGAGTGTACCAACCGATTTCTTCAGCGTTGTAACCTCGCTGGAAACGGTGGAAACTGACGATTTGAGGTTGGTGTAGTCAGTGTAGATGTCGGAGAGCACTTTGGCAAAGTCGGCGAGAGTTTTATCAAGGTCTTTGATGTCATCAGAGGAGGCCTTCTTTTCCACCACAGTAGTCAGCTTCGTCAGATTCTCTCCAGCGTTTGTTACAGCTGTAGAGTTATTTGATAGACCGGTGGTGAGATCTGTAAGTTTCATCTCCATGGACTTCAGAGACTGGTTGATGTCTCCCAAATAAGGACCTGTAACATATAAGTACTTGTGAACAAAGGAAAGCTCAGAAGTTTCAGGTTTAGTTACAGTGTTTAAGGTGGGATCTGTACCTGCAGGAGCGTTGACGAACTCATCAAAGTTTCGAGTCCCTCCATAGTGTTCCATATCTCCCTCAAAAGTTCCGTGAGGGATGGAGATCTCTGCAGGTCCTTTCTTCGTCATTCGCTGAGAAGCTTCAACGGCTTCTTGTATGATGGCATCTCCAGCTTTAACTGGAGGAGTGTCCAAAGAAGTAGAGGGATGATCGAAGGATAAGAATTGGGGTTGGGTTGCAAGTTCAGCGTTGGATTCGCTGAGAAGTACTTCATCAGTCTTTTGAGAGACTGAAGAAGGTAGGGTAGATTCCAAAGTTCTAACCTCAGCGTGTAGGGACGCTGAAGTAGGTTTAGAAGGGATGGCTTGAATTGGTGTGGCAGAGCGTACCACGGAACATTCCTTCAGCTTTTCAGAATGAGCTGAGGAGTCTTCAGCATGGAATTGCTGGGGTAGCTCCTTGGTTTTCTTGATCCTTTTGGAATCAAGAGGGGTAAGAGATTGTTTCCTTTTCTTAGAAGGAATGGATTTTGTGGCCTGGGAATCAGCGAGGGGTATTGTCGCTGAAGGAGCCACAGAAAGCGGAGAATTAAGTAGAGTGAGAAGGGTAGAGAGACGTACCTCGTTGGCGACAGGCTTGAAGTCGAGAACTTTAGGGCCAATCTGAGAGAGTTTCAGATCACCCTCTTCAGGATAGCTGTCCTTCAGGCCATATTGAAAGATGGCGCTGATGAATCGTGGGTAAGGAACCCATGCTGGTCGGTCAGCGGCAGAATCAACACGTTGAATGAGGTCTTCATAGATGATGGAGGCCCAGTCAATGTTGAGACCTTTCAGCAGTGCGTAACCCATGGCCTGCTGAGGTTGAGCGGCTTGATCAGAAGATCCGGATTTCGCTGTCATGCAGCTGATCAGGTGAGCGAAGATGAAGTTCATCTCGCTGGGCATCTTGGATTTCTTTATCAGCGTCAGCTTCTTCTCAGGTAGCTTGTCTCTTCCAGTCTCCCAGATGTAACCCATCGCATCAAGGAAAGCAATGATTTCTTCCCTGTCAGCGTGCTTCTTGTGGTCAGGAAATGGAATGAAAGGATTTTCTGAGGTAGCGTTAGGGAATTTCAGAGCTTTGCGGATTATTGCGGGGGTTATCTTGATGGTGCCATACTCAGTATCGCTGAGTATGCAGTCGATGGTTTTAGATGGATCTTTGGCGGAGGGTAGGTCGGTGTGTCTGGCAGAGTACCAGAATTGGGATAATAGACGCTGACTGGCAGGAGGTGTGATTGTCAGTGCTGTGTAGATGGGGCTATTCTTCAAAAAATTTACAGCGTCGTCTAGATGGGATACCTGCTTCCGAGGAGGAAACTCGAGAAGCGCTGAGAGGTTGTTTGCCTTTGTCCAGTCCAGTTGATCCAGCTCAAACTTAACCTGAGGAGCTTTGGTGATTTCCAGTTCCTCAGAATCAGCGGAGATGGACTCAGCGGTAACATTCAGCTTTGAAGTTGCCATTTCACTGTATTATCAGTTCAACCAAAGATGTTAACAAATAAGAAATATCTTAATGTGGAAAGAAAATTTCCATTAAGATTTTTCGAATTTTGTCCATTTCATTCAGACAAAAAAGTCTTAATGAAGATTAGGGTTTTTCTTGTTTTAAAAAAAACGAATATAACACCTATAAGCCTTGTATTCCAGTTTTTAAAAAAAATGGATACGAAAGAAGAACAAGTTTAAGATTTTAGATTTTAGATTTAAAACTTGAAGAACAACCATGAAATGGTTGTGTTTATAAAACCATGAAAGAAAATGATTTTATTTTTGAGTTCTTTTGTTTGATCTTGTGTAAAACAATGATAAGATCGAAAACAAGTTATTCGCATTTGATAATAGATAAGAACATAATAACCTTGAGTTTGATGAAGAAGATGATGAACAGTTCTTGAAGATTGAGAGCACAAAATGCAACAGTGTTCTTTTCTTGCGGAGAAAGATTGATTCGCGTAAAAGACAAATATAAACTTTGAGAGTGTTTATATAGGAAGAGAGTAGAGAGAGAAAAACTTGAGCGGGAAAGTTTTTCATCATGACACGGACACGTGTTTGCATTTGATTGGATAGACAACGAAACGTGCAAACGTGTGTCAGAAAAAGAGCGTGCCTGGTGTTATCCGTTGCAATGACGTCACAACTGTCCTTTCACATTCTTTCGTTGTCTCTGAGGTTTTGAAAGAAAAACTCAGGGACTCTTTGGAAAATATGAAGCATTGAATAGAAATATCAGTGAGGGTTTTAAGAAATTTCAAAATATCGCTGTTAAGGAAGAGATATTCAGCGATGAAAGAATTTGAAATCTTGCATTTTCATGCGTTTTGTCAGAGAAAACATACCTTGATATCAGTTTAACCCAATTTATTTAGAGAGAAGATGATGAAATGGATTGTACAAGTTTATTTTATCCAGAGCCTATACAAGAATGTATAAACGTATCGCTGATTAAATGTGAACCGCTGAAGATTTATCCTTCAAAGTTCAGCATTCCAAGCTCGCTGATGAGAAAGTTGAATCTTGTCTCATCAAGAGGTTTGGTAAACAAATCAGCTAACTGATAATCAGTTGGGATAAAATGAAGTTCTATATCACCATTCATCACATGATCTCTGATAAAATGATATCTGATTTCTATGTGTTTTGTCTTTGAGTGTAGCACTGGATTGTTTGCTATAGCGATGGCACTTGTGCTGTCGCAATAGATTGGAATTTTGGAGAGCTGAAGATCATAGTCTAGTAGTTGATTTCTCATCCACAAGACTTGAGAACAGCAGCTTCCAGCAGCTACATACTCAGCTTCAGCTGTGGAAGTGGACACTGAGTTTTGCTTCTTACTTGTCCAACTTACCAGCTTTCCACCCAGGAGCTGACATCCTCCTGTGGTGCTTTTCCTATCCATTTTGTAACCTGCAAAATCACTGTCTGAATAGGCGGTTAGATCGAATCCTGAATCTTTGGGATACCAAAGACCTAGATTCGCTGTACCCTTAAGATATCGAAAGATTCGCTTTACAGCTTTCATATGAGATATCTTAGGTTCAGCTTGATATCGTGCGCACAGACATGTTGCAAACATAATATCGGGTCGGCTAGCTATAAGATACAGTAGTGAGCCGATCATCCCACGGTACAGCGTGACATTGACAGGAACACCCTTTGTGTCCTTATCAAGTATCAGCGGTGGTGCCATAGGGGTTTTCATAGCTGAACTTTCAGTTAAGTCGAATTTCTTCAGCATATCTTTAACATACTTTCCCTGATTTATAAAAGTTCCTTTTTCAGTTTGCTTAATCTGAAGACCAAGGAAATATGTTAGTTCACACATCATACTCATTTTATACTCATCTTTCATTCTATCAGCGAAACGAGTACAAAGCTCAGGGTTAGTAGAACCAAATATAATGTCATCAACATATATTTGAACTAAAATGATATGACCTTTTATTTTTCTAAAAAACAAAGTTTTGTCAATCTTACCTCTCTCAAATTTTTCAAGGTGGAGATAAGTAGAAAGAGTGTCATACCATGCACGAGGAGCTTGCTTCAAGCCATAAAGTGCCTTATCCAGCTTATAAACATAACCTGGACGCTTAGGATCTGAGAATCCTGGAGGTTGTTCCACATAAACTTCTTCATTCAGCTTTCCATTTAGAAACGCTGACTTAACATCCATTTGATGTACAGTGAAGTTTTTGTGTACAGCATATGCTAAGAAAAGACGAATAGATTCAAGTCTTGCTACTGGAGCAAAGGTTTCGTCATAATCTATACCTTCCTCTTGTCTGTATCCCTGAGCAACAAGACGAGCTTTGTTGCGAGTTACAGTACCATGTTCGTCCAACTTGTTTCGATAGACCCACTTAGTGCCTATCACTGTTTTGTCAGTTGGTCTCCGAACAAGTTTCCAAACTTTGTTTCTTTCGAATTCAGTCAACTCTTCTTGCATAGCGCTGACCCAGTTTGGATCTCTGAGGGCATCATCTATTTTCTTTGGTTCAGTTAGAGAAATAAAGTTAACAAATAAACAAATATTACCTGCACTTCTACGAGTCTGAATACCAGCGTTGGGATCACCAAGAATTTGATCGATTGGGTGATTTACAGTCCATCGTTGAGCCGGAGCATGCGTCGCTGACTCAGTCTGAACTGGAGAAACTGAAGATGAGGCTTCAGCTACTTCTGGATTATCAGCTAAGAGAGGAATGCTTGCATTTGTCACTTCATTCACTGATTGCTGAGAAATAGATGGAATTTCTGAGACATTTGGATCAACTGCGGGTATAGTGTTTATAGGAACAGCTGAGACCCAAGATGTTTCAGCTTCACTATTCTGCATATTGGGAATGATAGTAGGACCATCATTTTCAGTTGTATGAGTATGAGTAGTGGGAACATCTTCTGAATCACAAAGATGAGAAAACATCCATTGATTCAGTTCTTCTGTATCAGCGTTCGGTTTAGAGTTCGCTGAACGGGATTCGTCAAACGTGACGTGAATAGTTTCTTCTACAGTTTGTCTTCTTCGATTGAAGGCTCTGAAGGCTTTGGAAACTGAGGAGTATCCAAGAAAGATTCCATCATCAGCCTTAGGATCAAACTTTCCAAGGGCATCTCTGTTGTTCAGTATGAAACACTGACAACCAAAGATGTGAAGAAAGCTGATTGAAGGCTTTCTCCCATGAAAAAGTTCATAGGCTGTCTTTTTGAATCTTTTGACTATCAGCGACCTGTTTTGCGTAAAACAAGCCGTGTTGACAGCTTCTGCCCAAAACTGAGTAGGCAGGTGAGAATCGCTGAGCATTGAACGTGCAGCTTCAATAATTGTTCTATTTCTTCTTTCAGCGACTCCGTTTTGTTGTGGTGTTCTCACTGACGAAAAGTTGTGAGAAATACCCTTGCTCTCAAGGAAGGAATCAAGAGAACTGTTTTTGAATTCAGTTCCATGATCACTCCTTATTGAGCGAACAATCATATTGTTCAGAGTTTCCATCTTCCGAACAAAGGTGATGAGTTCTTCAGGGGTGTCACTCTTAGAACGGAGAAACATTACCCATGTGTAACGAGAGAATTCATCAACTATGACCAGCGTATATTTCTTTCCAGCGATGGATTGTTTGTTAACGGGGCCAAACAAATCCATATGGAGTAGTTGAAGAGGAGATGACACTGAGGAAACTTGCTTGGACTTAAAGCTTGCCTTGGTCTGCTTCCCTTTTTCACACGCTGAACATAAGGATTCTTTGGCGTATGAATGTTGAGGTAGACCAGTGACTAACTCTTTGGATGAAAGAGTATTCAGTGTCTTGAAGTTGAGATGTGAGAGCCTCTTGTGCCATAGCCAGTTGACATCAGAAGATGCCTTTGAGAAGAAACAAGAGTTCTCAGTGGTTGTTGAGTCTATGTTTATAACGTAAACATTTTCCAAACGATAACCGCTGAGAGCTATCTTCTCCTTTTTGTCAGAGACAAAGCAGGATTCCTTAGTGAAAATCACTTTGTTATCCATGTCGCAAAGCTGACTGATGCTCAGAAGATTATGCTTCAGCCCTTCAACATATGCGACTCTTCTGAAGGATGTTGTACCATTTGAAAGTACACCATACCCTAGGGTGTGTCCTTTTCCATTTCCACCGAAAGTCACAGAGGGACCCTTCTCTTCCTTGTATTCAGCGAGCAGGCTTTTCTTTCCAGTCATGTGTCTAGAGCATCCGCTATCGAGATACCAGATACCCTTCTTAACCTGCAATACAAAGGAAAATTAGTTTTGCTTGGGTACCCACTTCGCCATGTATACTTGTTTGTCAGTGGAAGACGTTGGAATGGGTTCAGCAGTCTTCGCAGCATTTGAAGATTCAGCTTTGTCCTTCTTCACTTTAGTCAATTTCTTGACCTCAGAGGTAGGAGTCACCTTGACCTGACTTGCAACTGGTTTGGTCTTCTTGGGTGCTATCTTCACCTTAGCTATCTTATCAGCTTTGGTGGCTGTGGGACACTTACTTGCAATATGATCGGTAAGTCCACAGTGATAACATTTCCTATAACTAAAATTAGTTCTAGGACCACTTGAGTGCTGAGCTTTTAATTTGGAATTAGAAGTGCCAGCACCAAGTACACTATTGGTTTTTGAAATAGGACGAACATTCAGTTCTTCAGATTTCTTACCAAGGACATCTACTCTGAGTCTAGGAGTAGGTCGCTGAACTGATCCAGAGGTCTGATTTCTAGAACCAGATGAATGAATCACTAAGGCTTTGGAAGCATTCAGCTTAGGTACTAAAGTACCCTTCTGAGGATTTTGATAAATTACAATTCCTTTACCTTTATCTTTAGAGACAGAGGTAGGTTTTGAATAAACCATTTTCTCCTTACCTTTTGAGGTAGGAGTTTCCTCAGGGATTGGTGTAATCGAAGAGGAGTACTGAGATGAAGAAGTGTCAGCTATTGAGGATACGAACGTTCCAAATTTAAGCATTGAACGTTCAGTGGTTGGTATTGGAGTATCATATTTATAACCCAGACCACGTTTATCACTCAGAGGAATCTGAGCCTTAATTATCTCAGTGATCTTTGTTGAAGAATTACACCATCCTTCAACAGTAGCTTGTTCAGCTTTTAATGCAGCGATAACTTCCGCTCGTTCGATTTTGACTAGCTGATTTAAATGGACTTGATCTTTAAAATCTTCTTCAAATTTAGAAAGCTTTTCTATTTGAAGGTGGCAATTTTTAAGCTTTTTAGCGAGATCAAGATTTTGGTTTTCAACCACAGCTTTGCCGTTCATGGCTTCGTATAAACTTCTAGTCAGTAGTTCGATTTTACGGAGACTATCAGCTTCATCAATATTTACAATATTGGTAAAGAAGGAAGGTGATACCTGAATGGCAGATGTTGAAGTGGAGGGAATGTCTGAACTTTCTTCCTCTTCTTCAATCTTGGCCATGAGACATTGATTTGCTTCATCATCTTCAGAATCAGATGATGAGGCTTCTTCATCAGAAGCAGCCCAATCATAGTCAGCCATCAGGCCTTTTCCCTTCTTCTTAAAGCTTTTCAGCTTTGCATACTTCTCCTTCAGCTTTAAGTATTTGTCGTCTTTATTCCTTGGAACAAAGGATTTCTTTGTAAAAGCTGAAGGTCTCATGATTTTCTTTGACCTGCACTCGTTAGCGAAATGACCTGTCTTTTCGCAGTTAAAACAAGTAGCAGTAGCCTTATCAACAAAAGCTGATGACTTAGGCTTGTCAGCTATAGAAAGAGTTTTGTTCTTTCTAAACATTTTCTTCTTGGCGAATCTTCTGAACTTTTTAGTTAGGAGAGCCAAGGATTCATCATCTGAAGAATCAGAATCTGATGACCTTTCAGAGTTACTTTCTAACTCAGTGATAGTGACCACGGGTCGCTGAGTAGAAGGTTCCTCTGAGATTAAAGCAACAGGGGTGCTTTTGGAATCTTTTACAAGATTCTTCTTAAGATGGCTAGATTGCTCATGATTCAGCAATGTGCCATATAAGGTAGCAAGTGTCATTGATCTTAGATCTTTCGACAGCTTGAGACACATGGAATAATTGTCCCAGCTTTCAGGTAAACATTCTAAAAACTTTGTCAGAACTTCAAAGTTAGAATATTCCTTACCAACCGTTTTTAGATCTATAATTAAGCAATTAAAACGTTGATGTACTTCAGAGAGAGTTTCATTCTTACCAGAGATGAAGCTTTCGTATTGTCTTACCAGGTTGATCTTTCTTGAATCCTGGACTTCAGACGTTCCTTCATACTGAACACATATTGTGTCCCACATGGCTTTTGAGGATTTCAGGTTCATGACGGAATGGTAGACTTCGTCAGGAAGGGCCATGGATAGTATGGATCTGGCTTTTGTATCTATAGCCACTTTCTTCTTGTCTTCATCGGTCCAATGATGGATTTCCTTTGGAATCAGCCTTTCTGGAATAGCAGCCCTAGTTGCAGTAGCTGGAACTGCAGGATCAATTGTTACAGGGATGTGTGGGCCGTTTTCAAGATAGTAAGGTATAGTAGGGTCTACACCTTCTAAGAAGAGTGTCATCCTATTTTTCCATAAGTTGAAGTTATCTCTGGAAAATCTAGGGGGTTTTGCAAGAGAACCATTGTCAATATAGTGAGTGTTTGTGTTTGAGTTGGCCATTTTCAGATAATAGCAAGGAAGAGAAATATCTTAGATTAGATCTTGTTTATGAGATTAAACAAATCCGCTCTGATACCACTTGTTGGTCCCGAAAGGCCTAAACAAGTTTGTAGAAGGGGGGGGGGGGGTTGAATACAAACACACTATTTTACTTTTCTAAATTGTTTATTGATAAATCATTAACAATTTACAGTTTGTTGCGGAAACAAGATTAAGGATAAACCTAAATCTAAACAAGTTGGAACACTGAGGTTTTCTTGCACTAAGAAAGATAAGGAGATTACTAATAAAATCCTATCTTGAGAGATTTGAACTTGTCCAGAGTTAGCAAGTTTCTTCAAATGAAGTGAGTTCATCTCTTTATATACTGCATGCATTTAATGCAATTCAGTATACACTTTACACGTGTCATCAGCGGATTGGTTGCATGTCATTGACCTTTGTTGACAACCTTAGTAGCCGCATGAATGAACAGTGTAGTATCAGAGTGGTTGTACGATTTCAGATTTTCGGAGGTTCTTTTCTGACATTTCGTACGGTGGCGTGCAAGGGAGGTTAAGACAAAAGTACTTTGTACGGAGGACTTCATGATCAGCTTTCGTTGATTCAGCGATTATCATTTACTATTCAGCGAATGATAAAGTTCAGCGATAGCTGAAGTCTTGTACTTGATACTTCACGTTGAGTGGACAAATCTGAGTCTTCGCTGATCCGCATCAGTTCATTAGGAGACTTGTCGCTGGTTCTTGAGCTTGATCTTCGACTTCAGCGTAGAACCTTTGTTGACGTGAATCTTGTCTTCAGGGATCATAAGTAAACAACTAACTTATCAGCGATCACCATAAGGACTGAACAGACTCAGCGATATGGTGAACAGTGTTCGCTGAATGTTTAATCTAAAAGTGCGAGAGTTCCTATCAGCAATACTGTAAGATCTTAGTACTTATCAGCGATAGTGAAACTCTGATACATATTGTTTACTTACAATTTTCACTAAGTATTTAAGATAGGGTCATTATCAAATCACTGAGGGTTTGGATCAACAGTCGTTACCGGATGGATCAGAAGGTTTTGTAATCTACAACGATGCTTCTAAGCTGGGGTTAGGGTGCGTGCTGATGCAGAACGGAAAGGTAATTGCGTACGCATCTCGACAGTTGAAAGATCACGAGAAGAACTACCCTACTCACGGCATGGAACTAGCGGCAGTGGTGTTCGCTTTAAAAATATGGCGACACTACTTGTATGGAGTGAAGTGCCAGATTTACACCGATCACAAGAGTCTTAAGCACCTTTTTGATTAGAAGGAATTGAATATGAGACAGAGGAGATGGATGGAACTATTGAACGACTATGACTGCGAAATCCTTTACCACCCGCGTAAAGCGAATGTTGTAGCTGACGCGCTGAGTCGGAAGGAGCGAGGAGAATCGACCAAAGTAGTGGCTTTCAGAGTCGAGGCAACTTCGAACCTCCTAGATGAAGTTAAGAAGTTTCAAGAAGAGGCGTTGCTAGAAGAGAATGTAAAGAGTGAAAGGGTCGTTGGGATTACATCATTGTTCAGTGTCAACAGTGGTGGGTTGAAGAGTATGAAAGGCCGAGTGTGGGTTCCTAAGTTAGGGAACTTGAGAGTAAGCATTTTGGAGGAAGTGCATAAGTCGCGATATTCTATGCACCCGGGAACGAATAAGATGTATCGAGATTTAAGACAATTTTACTGGTGGCCAGGAATGAAGAAGGACATCGCTCACTTTGTGGAACGATGTGTGACGTGTCTAAATGTTAAAGCAGAGCATCAACGACCGTATGGAGAACTCCAGTCTACGGAGATACCAGTTTGGAAGTGGGATAACATTACTATGGATTTCGTTACGAAGTTACCAAGGACTCCGAAGGGTAACGATGCGATTTGGGTGATTGTGGATAGTCTCACCAAGTCCGCATATTTTCTACCGATCAGGGAGTCGGATTCATTGGGAAAGTTAGCCCGATTGTACATTAATGAGATAGTGTCAAGGCACGGGGTGCCACGGTCTATCGTGTCCGATCGTGACAGCCGGTTTACATCGTCATTTTGGAGAAGTTTTCAGCGAGAGTTGGGATCACGAGTGAAGTTGAGTACATCTTATCATCCCCAAACAGATGGCCAGACCGAAAGGACTATTCAGACGTTAGAGGATATGCTCTGAGCCTGTGTAATTGATTTCATGGGCTCTTAGGAAGTACACCTACCCTTGATAGAGTTCTCGTATAACAACAGTTACCACGCGAGCATCCAAGCAGCACCGTTCGAAGCCTTGTATGGACGGAAATGTCGGACGCCGTTGTGTTGGAATGAAGTGGGAGAAAGACAGTTAGCAGGTCCAGAAATTGTGCAAATAACGACAGATAAGATAGACCTAATTCGGGAGAAAATGAGGATCGCGCAAGATCGTCAAAGAAAGTACGCAAACAAAAGAAGGAAGCCTATCGAATTCCAAGTAGGTGACAAAGTAATGCTGAAGGTCTCGCCGTAGAATGGAGTAGTACGTTTCGGGAAGAAAGGGAAGTTGAGACCGAGATATGTGGGACCTTTCGTTATTATTGAGCGAGTTGGGGCAGTGGCTTACAAGTTAGACTTGCCAGAGGAATTAAAGGGTGTACATCCAATGTTTCATGTCTCGAACTTAAAGAAGTGTTTGGCAGAAACATATGAGGCTGTTCCTTTGGAGGATATCAACGTTGATGAGAAGTTGACTTACGAAGAGGAACCGATAGAAGTTGTGGATAGTAAGGTTCGCAAAACGAGGAACAAAGAGGTCCGACTAGTAAAGGTTCAGTGGAGATACCACAAGGGACGAGAGGCAACCTGGGAGATAGAAGCGGACATGAGGTCCAAGTACCCTCATCTCTTCGACAATGGAATTCCGGGGACGAAATTCTTTTGAGGAGGGAGTGTTGTAATAACCAGGGTTTTAATTGAAAAGATTAAAATTTTGTGGGAATTTTTGTAAAGTTGTAAGTTCAGGGGCTGAATTGTAATTTGTTAAGAAGGTATAAAAACTCCCAAAATGGGCTCAAAACCCTAGGAGCTAATCATTTGTGTGTGTGTGGTGGCTTAGAGAGAGAAAGAGTGCAGAGAAAGAATACATTTATCTCAATTGCAAATTGGTATAGAAGGCATCATCATTCTACAAATTGGAAGAGGAAGTGAAATTGGAGTCTGATTCTACACTAATTTATAGCAGGTAATCTCTTCTCCCAACCCTTGGTTTAGATTTGTCACTGAATTTGTATTATTTGGAAGTCTTTGGTTAAAAGTTGAAAAAGATGTTCTAAGAGGAGGATTAGGCATCATCATTGTGTTTAAATAGCAAAGGGCTTGGTAAGGAAATGAACTAAGAAAGTTACGATGTTGTTTTTAGCTCAAAATCGTTGGATTAAGAGCTTGTTAGCAGATTTCGATCCCAAAAAGGTATCACAATCCGTCGTCCAGAAAGTCTGGACAAGTGTTCGGACAATGTGTCCGGATAGGATAAGTGCTCGGATGAGATGGCTATCCGGATAGGGTAGTCGTCCGGAAAGATTAGTTGCCCGGTAAGTTAGGTCGTCCAGATAGATTGGATGTCCGGATAAGTAGATGTCCGGATAGTTTTGTTGTCCGGGAAAGGGATCCGGGTAGTTCTGTATCCGGTAAGTTTCGTTCGGACAGTGTGTGGTCCGGTAAGTAGCGTCCGATTAGTTGATGTCCGGAAAGAGGGTTAATTAGTATCCGGCCAACTCGTATTTATTCCCCTTATTCAGGTATTCCCTTTGAAGGTCAAAAGTAAGGTGAGAAGAGCTATTAAGAGCACCAGGTGAGTTTTTCTAACTAAAAATACGTGTTTTAAAACGTGTTTTCTGAAGTAAGTAAATGTGATGAAATGCTATGTTTTATCGCATGATTTTTGATTGTATGAAAAGTTTATTTGAGATGTATGCATACATTGTTGTTAGATGTAAATCGGCTAAGTCGGGGGGTGTGGCCCGCCAGTGCTCTTACCGGGGGGTGTGTCCCGTTTATGCCTTGGGAGGAGTGACCCAGTAAGGCAGTGTGAGACTGACACGTTGTCACTTCCGAGTGACTTCAGTGTGCCATTTACATGAGTTGAGTTATTTGAAAGTTTTGTATTAAAGATGTTATGATTGAAAGTTACAAACTGTTTTATATGCATGTTTTCAAACTGTTGAGGGAGCTCACTAGACCTCATGGTCTAACCCTCGCATTTTTCAAACTAAATCTTTTCAGGTAAGCAGGTTGTAGGAAGCTCCGATAAAGGAAAATAGCAGGCTTAGAGTACGGATGCTTCTAGAGTTAGAGTTTATTTTACTTATAGATATTTTTATATTCTCAGTTGTGAGTAGGTTGTTTCCGCCAACCTAGTTTTGTTGACTCTTGTAAAGGGAAATTTTGAGATAGATTTTGGGATATTTTATTATTATTATGAATGTCATGCTTTATTTTAGTTTGGGTTGTTACATCAGAGTCGATGCATGATTCGCATATATGTGCCCCAAGGGACTTAGCAACATGTCTTCATATATAAGTATCGATAGGGACGAAGAATACAAACTTAACATGACACATGATTGTCATTTTAATTTCGAGGTGTTCGCTAATTGTTTTTTCGATTTCATGATGTTTCGTGTCGTATCGCGCGCGGGTACACAACTAGTGTATTACATAAAATGAAGAAGGTTTTTCAATGCGAGATCTAAAAACATATCCATTCCGATTATTCCAATATTTTAGGACTTATTTATTTGTCGTACAAAAAAACTTTTTGAATTCCCGGTAGAAAGAAAATACACATTGAATGCTGAGATTACGCATTAAAATTCTGGTGGTAGGATTAAACAACCACCCTAGTCACCATCTTTATATCTGGTTTACTTGTAAGTTTTACTAGGTACGCCTTATATACCGCTTTTGGGCAACCTTATCAAACAACTAAAGCTATGTTTGGCAAACTAGCTGATAAGCTACCTGATGACTTATAAGCTAGCTGGTAGCTGATGAAGAAATTACGTTTGGTAAAAACGAGCTTATAAGCATGTAAAATGATCAAAAAGGACATCTTCAAAAAATTGTCAATTACAATATTTAATTATATAATTAAAACAAATTTATAGCAATATAATATGTTAGTTAATACAATCAATGTAGTAAAGAAAAATTAAATTATATAACATGTTAATGAAAATATTTTAAATTTATTATCACATATATACTATAAATTTTGAATTTGTTAAAATAAGTTTTAGAAAAAATATATACTAACTTATGATTTTAAATAACCGTTACATACAAAATGATAAAATAATCAAATAATAATTAAAAAGATAATAGTAATTGATAATTAAAATATATTGATTGATTATATGATTAACAATAACTCTAAATAATTAAAAATTAGTATTAATGTATAATTAAAATTTAATTTATAATTTTCAGTTAATATTAATTAATATTTATTAATTTATAACAATTAAATTTAAAAAATTAATATTTATTTATAATAATAGTTAATAAATAATAATTAATATTAATGAGGGACAATATTTGAATATTTACAAAAAACTACTGAAAAGCTACTTCAAGTAACGTTTCAAAAAACTAGCTTATAAGCTAACTTATGGTCATCCAAACATGTAACCAAAAAATAAGCTAGTTTTTTTTGCCAAACAATGCCTAAGAGATCCATTCGAGGAACATGGGGACTAATTGAAGTAATGAGCCTCCCAATAGCCTTCTTGATCAATCACAACTGCAACATTTAGTGTTTGAAATCACATGTTAAAATGACAATTATAACAACCTTAAAAAACCATTACCAATGAAGAAACATAAAAATTGGTACCCTAGGTGTGATTTCACATATAATGTAATGATTTTTTTTATCTAAAAACATTTTTTAGTACAACAAATTATACAAGTTATTAGAGCATCTCTAACAGCTCCCCCATAATTTCTCTAAAATGGGGAACCAAAAGCCAAAATCCCCAAAAAAATATACATTCATCTCCAACAGCTTCTCCATTTTGGAGAATCAAACATTAATTTAAATATTAAAATATTTCATTTATCTATTAAAATATTATTTCTCTTTCTACATATTTATTTTGATAGTTTCCTATTGGTCCTCTCACTTGGTAATCATTTTTGGAGTGATCTCCATATTTGGAGAAAATTTTTTTCTCTCTCCAACTTTCTCCATTTTGAGGATAGTTTTAGGGAAGCTGTTGGGGCACAATTTTAGCCCAAAATCCCCATTTTCTCCATTTTCCTCATTTTGAGGAAGCTGTTGGAGATGCTCTTATGAAGCACAATTAATCTCATTAATGATTATTTCATAAAATTGATAAATCTGGTAATAATTATTATATAAAGAAAAAGTTTTTTATTTTATTTTATTATAGTAATAAAAGAATTGCATTTTAAAAATTAAAAGAATACCTTTTTAAAGCAAATGACCTTTTGTTCTTTATATTTGTCACTATATTGACAACAAAGGTAACATGTTAACTACAAGATTACCAAAAATTACTACCATGAGGACCATTCAATAATATTATTTTCTTATAGTGGTTTAAAATTAAACCTAGATCTGTTTCTGAAAAAAAAAGTCATAATTTTCGTAAGTTGATGAAAGCAACATACAGGGGCGGACCTACCTTCACCTCGGGGGTCCCGTGCACCCGCTCACTTAATTACCGTAAAGGGAAAAATGTAGACCGCTTGATGACGCACCCGCTTAATTTTTAGAGTGCTCTTAAGTATTTTTAAACTAAACTTGTAACCAAAACGGCTTCCGACGAGATGGTTTGTCTGGACCTAATTAACGCTTCCAATTTCAAGAGGTTTGGGGTTTAATTCCCACTTTTAGCACTTGTGTATTTATTTTTTGTTAACAATTAGAGAAAACCCATACCTCCTCTTTATAAATTACATTTAATAACACATTAAACACTCTATAATTTAATATAATGTTATCACCAACTTTCTCCAAAATTATAGAATTTTCCTCTTTGTATTTCTAATTTGTTTTAAGTTAGTGATTTGATTATTATTACTCGAAAATCTATATGCATAGTTAATTTTGATTTGGAAAACATTCAAAATTTAATTCGAAGTCAACCAAAAAGTCAAAAGATTCTCTTGAAATCAATCAAAAAACACATCAACAATTTGTTAAATTTTTCGTTTGTGCACCCACTCACCTAAAATTATGGGTCCGCCACTGGCAACATATGAGTTCATTCGAAGAAAACTAGAAATAATTGGCAACCTACTTACGAAAGTTGAAAATTTCAACTGTAAAATAATATAGTATATATTTTAGAATAGGTTATGATTTCCGTCGATGTAGTTTATTAATGGTTTTGATTTTTGTTTCTGTGGTTTAAAAATTACGATTTACGTCTTTATGATTTGTAATTTATTGCTATTTTTGTCGTTAAACTAATCTTTACCTTTATGTCCAATGACCAAAGTAATAAAGAATTATAAATCACAGGGACCGAAATAATAATAAATTATAAATTATAAGAACAAAAATAGTAATAAGTTAAAATCATAGGGACCATCATCACAATTACTAAATCACAAGAACAAAAATCCCAATTTTAACAAACCACAAGGACTAAAAACATAATATACTCTTGATTTTATGAACATTAAAATGTATTATACGAATAAAACAAATTCCCATTTGTAAGAAAACTCAATTTACACAAACATTACATGTTCTTCTTAAAAGTTTTATGATTTATTTTTGTGATTGTTTCATTGAATTTTGTCGATTTCCTCTGTTGAGAAATTTGATGATTTCTTGACACAAGTCAAAGAACTGAATTCCATTCTTTGGGAAATGTTACAGATTTTATAATTTGATTTTAAGAAGAAAAAAATAATAGTTTCTTCCAATTTAACCAACACCACATCCGCCACTACCGTCATTGTTTTCATTACCAAGATCAACACCAATTAATATTATCATTCCACCACCACCCACCCACCCCACACCAACCCCAAGAAAATGTCATTGCCGTCGTCACAATTGTCACCACCTCTACCCCACCATCGTTGTCACAACGCCCACACAACCACCCCACTCTCTGTCGCCACACCGATATGCCATCGTCATAGCCACCACCCACCCAACCATCGCCTTCACCCATCACCACACACTACAATTGCCATCGCCAACTAGCCACCCCACCTCACCCCTACCCCTTACCCTTACCCTTACCCTATCATCTCAACCCCATCACACCCAACCCCGCCACTACCACCCGACCACCACGCTACTACCGTTGTCCTTATAACCGCCATCCCGTTGCACCCACATTGTGACGCACCGGCCGTTTTTCCAAACTATCTTCAATTCCTTATTATTACTTGTATACGAAGTAATTTTTTTATAACTTACTACATCAGTTGTTCGATAATAACATCATAAAATTTACACATGCGGAAGCATTCTAATAATAGTTCAATAGTGCATGAATAACCGTTAATCCCAAATCTAGTGTTTAACAATCAAAGTTTATGAGATTCTAGAGAGAGAAAGTCATTGTCATTCATAGATTTGAATGTAAGTACAAATGATCAAGAGTTACACCAAAGCTTACTAAACAAAGACATAACAAGCCTATTTATACCTTAGAGTTACAAGGCATAAAGGCTTGACAAGCATAACTTTGACCTTACACAACATTGACTTTACAGTAAATCTTGAATACAATATAATGTCCTAACATTCTCCCCCTTTGGATTCAAGATTTAACAAAAATATAGCAGCAGTCTTCAGCTCTTGATCTTCAAAACTTTAACTCTGGCCGCTTTGAACATTGAAGCTCTAACCATCTTCAAACACAGAATAATCTTCATTTTACCCTTTGTAAAGTCAATCTTCTTGAACAAAAACTTCATCAAATTATCATCAAGTCTTGTACATGAAATTCAGATCTTTGCAGCTTTAAAAACATTGAAGCTTTAAACTTTTTGCACTCAACAACATGATAAAACTTTACTTCTCGCATCTAACACCATGCGAAAACCTCACTTCTCGTATCCTTCTTCATGCGGACACTCTACTTCTCGTATCCTTCTTCATGCGAATACTTCACTTTTCGCATCCTTAGCATTAGAGAACCATTCTTTTCGTATCCTTCACAATGCGAACACTAGCTTTTCGCATCTTTCACAATGCGAAAACTTTGAGATATAACTTGAAGTTTGATGCGAAAACTTTAAATGAGGATTGGATTTCTTGAACTTTGTATCTTCATCACTTTGACCTTGAATTGTCTTTGAACAACGAACTTTCTCGAATCATCTCAGAACATCTTCTTGGCTTTGTCACATCATTTATCCCCCTTAATCTTTCATTGACAAATCTCCCTTTTCTTCTTTATATTATTTCTCCCCCTTTTTGATGATTGTGAGCATCATGATCATCAAAACTCTTATCAACTTCAGCACGGTCTTTGATCACCATTAACATTCTCCTCCTTTTGATATAATATAGCCGTCAATTCCAAGAGAATTTTATCCGAATCTTTTCAAATTCAGATAAAAAGAATGCGGTAACCCTGAAGCAACGGATGAATCAGTTAATATGCATGTAAGTAGCATGGAGACACTTAGTACAACGGATGTACTTTAGAAAGGAGCTTTTTGATGTTCACTCCCCCAGGGCTTCCATTCAATCATCGAAAAACACTAAGGAATTTCTATGAACGTTATGACAAGAAAACATATTCCTTGTGTGTACGTGCAAGTGTAGAAATGAATGAAGCAACATATGTTTGAATAATAGGCTCAAATTGTGTAAACTGTTGAGACATCAACAAGTTTTCCACAGACTCAATGTGCATGATCGAAGTACGAAGGTGGGGCAAACTTCCTTCTTTTTCAATATCCAAACCTTCCGAATGAAGATTAGATAGATTATATGCTGTGTCCCCAAGAAAAATGAAACATTTCTTTGTTGAGAAAGAAATGAGTAGTTGGTGGGGTTAAAGCAAGAGTTGGCATGGGCTAACTGCCTGTTTCAATGATGGTCACCAAAGAATGTGAACCAATCAGTAATGTGGCTTCCCGACTCAGAAAATGGTTGGTGCAGAGTTCTCTTATTCTTTTAACTCTGTTCTCACACCCTCTTTCTGTTTTTAATCCGCTCACTTCTACCCAAACTCTCATTTACATTTTACCGCTCAACACTCTGAGGTTGTTCAACCGGATGAACTTCCTCCCCACTCTTTGATTTCGACCCCTCACCCCGCAATCACTCAAGGATAACTTCTTGGGTAGGAAACACGGGTTAACGTGGATCCATAGAAGTTGTATAATATCTCACACACTGATCCCACGATACTTTGTCCTAAAATGATGCGTTGTTCAACAGTTTAGCTTGAACAAATACGAGTCTCAGCTTTTGAATAACATTGTCATCAGAATGTATGCTCCTCAATAATATCATGAAAATTGAGCATTTGAACTTTGAAGATTTCTCACAACAAAAATATAGAATGAAAGAAATGAATTCAAAAAATTCGTTTGAGAATCTGACAATGTATCAATCAGATCAAATATATTGTATGATATTCATGAAGGCTTAGGGTATCAAAGAATTGAATTTTGTTTATATGAACAAATATAAACAATCTTTGAATGAAACGCTTAAGTTCTCACGCTGAAATGAATATGATGCTCAACAAAATTTGAAATACAAACGGGAGTATTACCATCGAAAAATTATTTCATTTTGAGACATGGTAATAACAAAGTCAATATGAAGTTGAACCGGTGTGTATGAATACTTGAAAGTAGAGAAAAGATAATACGCAAGTATTAATATTTGGAAACACACGGTCAGAATTGATGTTACGATAATCCGAGATATATATATATATATATATATATATATATATGAAAAACATTTAAAATTACACTTCTAAAATTATAAAATATGTTTGAATTAGAGAAGTGGTTTGAACATTTAAAAAAACGTTTTTCATGCTTTAAAGTCGTTCTTCTTTCAAACAATTTGAGATTAAGGTCAGAAGATACTTACATTCAACAATGTTTGAGCTCCCCCTCAAATCATGATAAGAATATTTAAAATCTTATAAGCCCCCCCTTAACATGTGCAAAAGATCTTAATTTTGACAAAATCTTCACAAATAACAAGACTTGGATCAAAATATCCTTAATCATTAAAACGAGTTCTGAATTACTAGGATAAAAGTAAATTCAGAAGTCATAGTCATTAAAGAACGAGTCCTGATCTGATATGATCAGAAGTCATAGACTTTGAAGTACGAGTCATGAGCTGATTTACTCAGAAGTCATAAACTTTGTAGAGCGAGTTCTGAACTGTTGTATTCAGAAGTCTAAATTCGTGTATGCTCGGGTTCTAAACTGATGTGTTTAGAAACCATTACTCTTTACTCCCCCCTAAAAGTACATATACTTTTCTTCAAAAGTCTACACAACTTCTCTTCTGTTTTCCAGTCATGTGTGTGGTATACATCTCACAATTAACACTACACACGAAGAACCTGCAAAACAGATTAAGTAGATTTTGGTACCCAACGGAACTTAGGTCCTGGTTTGTTAGGTGCAGTTTTCTTTGAAGAAATTCTGTAAGTACCGTACCAATAAGAAGCATAATCTTTGTGTACAAAATCATTTGATCCACAGTAAGAACAACAAATTTTCTTTTGTGCCAACCTGACTAATTGATTTACAGAGTAAACTAAGTCAGGTTTGACAAAAGATTTTTCTTGAAAAGTTTTGTTCTTCTTGACAATTGAAGTGGAATCATATGATTTTGAACTTTCTTGCTTAGAAAATGTACCTTTCACTCTCCATTCCATCTTAACCTTTTTATAAGCATGATTATTCTTAGGCTTGGAAGAATTAATCTTTTTAGGTACATTCAAGTCATTATTTGACTTATCAAACAGAGGATTATAGAAGAGATTAGTAGAACGAATCTGATCCTCTGAGAAATCATTTGATCTGTCAAGTCCTTTTGAAAAAATATTTTTATTAATTGAACTTGAAGATGTCTTAAATGAACATTCAAAGTCAGTTGAGTTTACAAGCGGAGTCTGAACAATTGTGTCGGGACTTGCTTGTTTTGAAACATCAACTTTAAAAACAATGTCTTCAAGTTCTTTCACCTTGTTGATTAAAACATTTTATTTTTAAAGATTAGATCAAATTTTTTTTGAAGCTCAGACTTTATTCTTTGTTCCTTCATAATGTCTGTTGATAAACCAGATAACTTTCTTGTAAGCTTAACAATTTCATTCTCAAAATATTTTCGTTCAGTCTCAAAATCTTTTTCTAAAAATCTTCCTTTATTAGTTATATCTTTGAAAATCTCCATATTTTTCTTTTGAAGATTTTTATTTTCTTTCTCAAAGAAATCTTTCTTTTCCGCAAAGTCTTTTCTTTATTTCTCCAAAATATTTTCTAAATCGGAGATTTTTTTGGAAAGCTCAACATTTTGAAGACTGTTCTTTTCCTTCTAAAAAAACTTTTCTTTTTCAGCAAATTCTTTTCTTTCATTCTTTAAAACATTTTCAAACTCAGATAACTTCATGGAAAGCTCAACACTTTTTTTTTTCAAAAGATTTTCTTTCTTCATTGAATTCCATCCTTTCTTTTTCAAGTTTTTCTTTTTCAAGAAATAAAACTTTTTCAAAATCAGAGACTTGTTTTGAAAGTTTTAAACATTTCAATTCAATCTCTTTCTTTTTATCAAAAGATTTCTTAGAAAAATTGGATAACTTTTGTACACACAACTTTTCCAATTTTTCTTTTTCTTTTGTAAATTCAGATTTAAACTCAAAAAATTTCCTTTTAAAACAGTGTTCTCACTTTCCAAATCAGAAATCGTTTTTGAAAGTTCAAAAGATTTTTCTTTGAAAGATTTTCTTTCAGCTTCAAAAGACTTTTCCAAACAAATTTTCTTGTCCTGAAAATCTGTGTTGTCAAAGTTTAATTTCTTGATAGCATTTGCATTATCCTCTTTTTCTACCTGAATACCTTTTAAACCTTGAATCTCAGCTTCAAGACCAGAAATCTTATTCTTCAATTCAACATTCTCACTTTGTAAGACTTCTGAGTTGTCTTGAGTCTTCTTTGTTTGATTCTGAAGGTTTAAATTCTCAGCTTTCAGTTTGTCTCTCTTTGATTCAAGATCTGCAATATGAGATTCAAGATCAGTAATCATTTTTGAAAGTTTAATATTGAGTTCTTCTAAAAGGAACTTTTTGTTTGAGGATGAAATTTCTGAAATCTGTTTCTTCAGATCAGCATTTTCATCTTCCAATGCTTTCATATTCCCTTGAAGCTTTTCATATCATCCTGAAGAGTTGAGTTGTCAAATGTCTTATTTTTCTCTTATGTAGCTTCAAGAAATGCAATCTTTCTTCGTAAATCTTCTATTACCAAATATTGATGATAAAATGACTGATCATCAGATATAGACATTGTTGGACACCTTGAAGAATCTCACTAGATAATAGATCTTTCAGAAATTCAGACAGAATAGTGTATGAAATACACTTGGAAAACTTTTTCAGAAACAATTTTCTTATCCAACTTGAAAACATTCCTTGTCTTAACAAACTTTTCTCAACACACTATGAAATGGCAAACTTTTCGCAACAAACTGATAAACTCAAGAACTTCTCGCAACCAGTAAGATACGAACTCCTTACTTCTCGTAAGCAACTAGATACGAACTCCTTACTTCTCGTAAGCAACTAGATACGAACAATACACTTCTTGTATCAAGCTGATAAGAACTCCTTACTTCTCGTATCAAGAACAATACGAATTCCTGACTTCTCGCAACAAGACCAATACGAATACCTTCACTTTTCGTATCAAGCATATGAGAACACTTCACTTTTCTCAACAAACTAATACGAAAACTTCTTGAACCTTGCGAACAATTTATGAGTGATGCGAGTTCTTTATGAATGATGCGAGTTCTTTATGAATGATGCGAGTTCTTCAGATCTTACGAACAGTTATCCAAAAATCACAATTTCTGCCATAATTCTTTCAATTCTTGATTAAAATCGACGATTCTTTCACAGATTGGTTCGAAAATGTATTTCACACACTTTTGTAGTTATAACAAAAGTCTAATTTCTCCAAAACTTCAAGATTTGATTCAAACTCAGTGAACTGTAACTTTCGAACAAAATTTTGCAAAAAATCCAAAATTCACGAAATCTGTATAGAATTAGGTCAAATCTTCTGAAGCATTTGTGTTCAGGAAGATGAAACACATGCAAATGAATCAAATTCACTCCAAAATTATCCAAAATTGATAAATTTCGAATTTGATGAACAGTAGATGCGAATTCTTTAAAAAATCCAAGAAATCTTCAATAATCTGTCTGAAATCTCTGTCTGTGCTCTGATACCAAATGTTAATCCCAAATCTAGTGTTTAACAATCAAAGTGTATGAGATTCTAGAGAGAGAATGTCATTGTCATTCATAGATTTGAAAGTAAGTACAAATGATCAAGAGTTACAAAATCATGACTTTCTATTAAATAGATAGTGAAATTGAGTATAAAAGTCTGAGTCGGCTGAAAAATTGAGAGTTATCTCAAATCTTGTTTCTGTGAAGGCAGTTTCGGGAAAAAAGATCGAGCTTTCGATACTTGGCTGAATTCGGTAAGAATTCAATCATCTCCTTTAATTCAACCTCTTAAGGATTCATAACGAAGTTAAGTCGATTTTCGAATAGGTACTGGATATTGGTGTGAAAGATTGGAGACAAGATTGATTTGGTTACTGTTTCCGATATCTAAGCTCAGGTGAGTTCATCTATCTATTTTGCTTGGTAAAAATCGAATTGTAGAGTTAGTATCTCTTTGAAATAATCATTAAAGTGTTGTTGGAAAGTTTAGAATGAAAATTGTAATAATTGAACTGGGTATCAATGAGCCCGGAAGATGAATTTCCCGGATTAGAATGATTTTCTGGATTGGGTTTCGGATTTCCGGAGTCCGAATGAATTTCCCGGATTGATACCGTATACCGGATGATTCCGGATTCCGGATAGTTGTCCGGATGTACCGGACACCGGATTGTTTCCGGATACCGGATTTGATTCCTGGATGGTTCCGTACTTGGAGTCCGGATACTATTTCCGGATGTTACCGGATTCCTTTGATTTCCGGATGTTTCCGGATATATGTTCCGGATTTGGTTTCCGGATATGATTCCGGACTGTTTCTGGACTTGGTTCCGGATTAGTTTACCGGACAAGTTCCCGGTATATTTCTGTGAAATGTTGTACTATTCAAATGTTTTACGAATACGAAATATATTGTGATTTTAACAGTACAGACATAATTATAACTCGACTGAGAGTATGATACGAGTTGTTATGTGTTTTGAGTTGATATACACATATGTTAGGAAGTGTAATGGATCCATAGGCACTAGTATTATGTGAACACGTGGAATAGGCGTGGACTAATCGTAATTCCCGTGGATTTGATGAACGTGGAATAGCGTGGACTAATCGTAATTCCCGTTGAATTGAAATGAGGAATATGCGTGGACTAATCGTAATTCCCATTTCGTATTGAGATGTGAAATCGTGGAATAGGCGTGGACTAATCGTAATTCTCGATTTCTATTGGAAGATAAGAGATAGGCATGGCTTAATTGTAATCTCTACTTCCACGCCAAGAAATAGGCATGGCTTAATTGTAATTTCTTGGACGTGAGCAATGATCTAGAATCTATGGTGATTCGTAGTGGTGCTCTGGAACATGAGATTATGACTTACTTAGTGTTTGACATACTCATGGAATCAGGTGTAATTCCCGTCATCGAAAGATGTTTGTGTACGGTAAGAAAAATGGCGATCAGGTTAATTTATATGCTTTGTTCATAAATTGGTTTCAAAGCTTATAAAGTTTTAATTTGAAAATTAGATGTTCTCACTAGGCGTAAGCCTAATCTTTTCAAATTAAATTTTCTTATCAGGTACTAGCTCGGGAAGGGATAAGTAGGGATGAGTGTCGAGGAGTACCAGAATTATAGTTTGGAGAAGCTATGGAGAAGCTAGTGGAATAGGGTTATTTTGGAGATATTATAGACAACCCGTATAATCTGATGTTATTGGCTATAAATTATATTGGTCGGTTGTTTATAATATATCAATTGTAATTATATACCTTGTCATTAATCCTCCATTTATGTATGAAAGTTTTTGGAAGAGATTGTTGTGGACCTTGTAAATTGAAGGTTTAAATTTATTGTGGTTTTTAGGGTGTTTCACAAGACGTCCTCATTTCTTATACCTCGTCGGGTATTTAACATGGCCATACTTTCACATGCACAAAACTTTTCACTTGCCATATGTAAAGTACATGTTTTTCTCATAAAATGCATTATAAACATAACTTTATCTCATACAAGGTAAACATGCCAAAACATTATTTCAGATATTCATCATGGATAAAAATATTTATATAGCATATATGTATCTCAGTAAATCTCATAACGTACTCACCTTGTTTACTGAATCTTAATACTTGATTTACCTTGGTCTAACTCTTGGTCTCAAAATAATTTGACTATGATTTTGGTGTGAATTGAAACAAAACGAAGCTCCGTATTTATAGTGAATTAGTAGCAGACGAGATATAAGGATAAGCTAATGTTGATTAAAAGTGGCTGACATGAAATTTCTTCATTTTTCAAAAGTTTGAGATGGCTTCTTCATGCCCACGTTTACTTACACACGGATATATGATATATAGGCCCCTTATTATGAAACTGTATTAAATGATGAAACCAAGGGTATTTTGTCCTTTTAACAAATTCGTATTTTAGGAATAATTCAGATTTTTTTTAAATTATTAGCTCTTTAAATAAATTATCCGGTTACCATATATAACCGACTCCGTAATTTTATGATTAATGCAATTTCATAACCATTTAAAAAAATTCATAACCGTAATACAATAATAATTCATACACATTCATAACCTTTCATAAAATTTCACAACCATTTAAAAAAAATCATAACTGTAATACAAGAACAGTTCGTATTCATTCATAACCATTCCTAAAGTTTCATAATATTTCGTAAAAAAATCATAACTGTAATACAAGAACAGTTCATACCCATTCATAATCATTACTAAAATTTCATAATCTTTCATAAAAAATTCGTACCCATTCATAACCATTGTTCTTTGCACCTTCATCCGATTCGACAAAAATGCATTCATTTGTTTCTCTCCAAAAAGCATGATTCATAGTAGTCACCTAAGATGGGCTTGATTGGAGATGGGAGTAGCCAGAGACTGAGATTGGAGGGGGCAGGGTGGACGCCGGTGACAGAGATGGAAATGAGATCGTTGTTGGCCAAACCACTCGTTCACCTTATCCATTTGGTCCTGTGTATGTGCTTTTCTGGTCGAATGCTATTTGGTCCTTGTGTATGGTTCTGACTGTGTTGCCTCCGATGAGGTTTCATTCATGGCGGTGCGTGTGGGTAATCTATGTGTGTGTTGTGGTGTGTATAGTTGACAAAGATGGGGGGGGGGGGATTCATTGAACGGAAGGGAAGCACCATATGAGTAAAGAGGGAGAGAGATAAATGGAGAAAAAAGTGGAAATAATTAAGATATAGTAATGATAAATAGATAATTCCAATTATAATTAAACTTTGAATTTAAAATAATTAAAATATATACCCAAACTACCCTTTCCTTAATATTTTAATAAATTTAAATTAGAAATCTCTCAACCTTCGATCAAGAAAAAGGACGGCTAAGATCAAGTTGCATCGGTTTCACATTTTAAGAGGATTGCAAAAGATGCTCTCTCTCTCTCTCTCTCTTTCTATATATATATATATATATATATATATATATATATATAGAGAGAGAGAGAGAGAGAGGGAGATAATAAATTGTAAACCATCAGTTTCGTATAAACAGTGTAAACCCTCGATTTCATAGATTTTTTTGATTAAATTTTTTTATGAAATTGTTTCATATCATTCATTTCTTGATGAAATGTTTTTAAGAAATTTGTAGTTTCATAGGTGAAAACGAAAATATATGAAACAGTTTCATAAAAATGAAAAAAAACTATGAAACTACAAATTTCATAAAAAAATTTCATCAAGAAATGAATGATATGAAACAATTTCATCAAAATAAACAATTTCATAAAACAATTTCATCAAAAAAAACATATGAAACCGACGGTTTACACAGTTTACACGAAAATGATGGTTTACAATTTATTAGGACTCTATATATATATATATATATATATATATATATATATATATATATATATGGTGCGTTTCATTTACAAACCAAATAGATTGTATAAACCCTGCAAACCACTATATTAGGAAACAACAGATATATTTATGGTAATTATTATGATTCATTAATAATGATTCTGATATATAGAAATCCCATTACCATCACTCTTAGTGAATTTGCAACCTGTGCACAATTGTTGTGCACAAATTCAAGTATTTAAAAGGTGGTGGCAAAAGCAAACCTTATCAATCAATGATCAATTAAAATGTTGTGAATTCATAGACAAATAGGTTTCTAAAGGTGGTGACATAAGAGCATCCGCAGCGGTGCCATGGTGGAAGTCCATGGACCTCCATGGACCGGTTCATAAATTTAAACACCATTGAGCGAAGGAGGTTTTTGGCCATGTAGGATGAATCGGTCCTTGCAGAGGAACGAGTTCATTCTCAAGAAAATGTGGGGCCCACCTTTAAAATAATAATAAAAACTAGATTTTAGGTTTTTTTTAATTTCTTTTATTATCAAACCAAATTTATACTATCAAATTTAATTAGCACAATTCATTAAAAAATGAAAAATTATAATTTATTATAATTCTATTTCTTGTATTTGACTTATTGTAACTTTCAATTATTGTAATTTTTAATTAGGGTAAAGTTCAAAAACGAACTATTCCATTTTGAATGATTAAGTCTTTGAACATTCAAAATAAAAAAGTTTAATGGTTTTTTCATTTAAAAAATAGTTTAATTATTGTGATTTTTATTATTATTTTTATTATTAATTATTGTCTTTTAATTATAATTAATTTTTAATTATTGTTTTTGAACATTATAATTTTATATTATTATAGTTTTTATTAAATTAATCATGGACCGGTTCATGATTGGGTGTGAAAGGTTTATGAAATGTGTAGGAAAGAGAAAACTGATGTGGCAGAGAGAGAAAGCTGATGTGACACATTAATAAACCTCTTAAGAGGTCCATGATTGTGGATGCTCTAAAGGGGCAAGACATCTATACTACCAAGATGACATGTGCGCTCTTATATGCCAGACTCCCAAGGTGGGTATTGATGAATTGGATGGCTTAATTTCACAGTTGGCAAAACATTGGGCATCATAATGGTAGTAACGGTGGGTATCACAATATGTATCACAGTGATGGTTTCGAGCAACACGATGATTCTCCCAAAAAAACGAATTATGTGAGTTTGATGATGAATTGGATGGATGGCAGTGGTGGTATCACATTGGGTATCATAATAGGTATCATGGTGGTGTATCGGAATAAGTTTGAACGGAGTAAGGTTCGTTGGAGAAAGGAGAGAGGAGAAAGATTTATAAAAATTCTAATTTACCCCTAAATATTATCCATAAATTTATTTTTTTTGAAAATCAATGGATAATTACCAAAAATAAATTTTTTAGTTATAAATAGATATAGTTAATAATGTGCGGATGAAATTGGATCTCACGGTTATCACAAACAACATAGTTCTCCCTTGAATGACCCTCTCTCTCTCTCTCTCTCTCTATATATATATATATATATATATATATATATTACTAATTAGAAGGACAACTTTTGCAAACTCTCTTAACGATTGAAACTGTAGAAACCCATCTAGGTCATCCGATTTTTTGATCAACGATTGAGGAATTTTCGGATTTAAATTTATTAAAAAAATAGGGAAAGGGTAATTTGGGAATAGGCTTTAAATAATTTAAATTTTAATAATTAATTTGAATTTATCTCTCTCTCTCTCTCTCTCTCTCTCGATCCACCATCATCATCCAGTTCCCGACGACCTCCTCCCTCTCCGACAACCTCCCCCGAATTCCGGCGAGTTTATGAATTATTTATTTATTTATTTATTATATGAAATTTTCAATTTTCATAAACTGTTTTTTCGAAATTTCCAAGTTTCATAAATGGTTTCATAATTTGTTCGTGGATTTTTAAGTTTCATATATTTTATTTCATATGAATAATAAGATTTTTTCGAAATAATCATATATTTTCGAAGTTTCATATATTTTTCTTCCATATGAATAATCAGATTTTTAAGTTCATATATTTCTCCTATATGAATAATCAGATTTTTTTGAAATAATTATTTATTTTCGAAGTTTAATATATTTTTCTCCTATATGAATAATCAGGTTTTTAAGTTTCATATATTTTCTCCAATATGAATAATCAGATGATAAATGTGAAAATTTCAAAAACAGCTTATGAAAAAACGGTTTATGAAACTTGCCGGAATTGGGGGAGGTCGCCGGAGTGGGAGGACGTCGCCGGGAATTGGATGGTGACGGTGGATTGTGAGAGAGAGAGAGAGAGAGAGAGAGAGAGAGATAATTAAGGAAGTTGATTGTTCCTAAAAATACGAACTTTGTAAAAAGACATAAATACCCAGGTTTGCATAGTTTGTACAATTTAAAAGTTTATATTTAGGAGCCTCTTACTAATTATAAATATCTTATTCACTATTTATACTATTATCTTTATTTAAATACCCGGGGTTTGCATAGTTTGTACAATTTAAAAGTTTATATTTATAGTATAACTTTGTAAAGATAATCCCAAATCTCAATACGAACATATATTTGGGACCTACTTGATAACACCTACCCATAGGCATGCTATTGTTATATATTTTCTGATCTTTATAAATTTCCGTAACCATACTTTGATATTTTCGACATTTATGGTATCTAGACTTTTCAACGTATATAAATATGAAATTTGGTATTAATCCGATATTCCTATAATCCATAAATGACACAACTTTATCGTTCTGCTCAAGTGATCCCAAGGTTCTAAATGGCGTGAGGCGTGGCGCGACAACGAGACCAAGCCTCAAGCCTTAGGAGCCACGACGAAACCATAGCGTTTTCAATGCGTGACTTATGACGTCAAATTTCTAATTCATATATAACATTATATAATAAAACATATGTTTTGTAGAGTTACTCAATAAGTCAATCGTAGTAAGCAAGTTAAATTATGTTATATATTAAAAACTTGCAAATAAGATATTAAAAAAGCAAAGAAAAATCAAATATCGCATTACGAAAGCTGCGCATTAGGCCATGGCGTGCCACGGGCTTAACGTGGCGTGAGACACAAGCCTTGGTGCCATGGCACGCCATGACGGCTGTGCGGTGAGTTTTTTAGAACAGTGAGTGACCCTAAAATAAAAACATTATTCTTTTCCAAATCCGAAAATGTCATTATGATCTACGTAAATTGCTAAGTCTAAATATATATGTATTGTATAACTTATATATCAATTTGAGCACTAAAATGAATAAAAACGACATATTTAATATCGAAACAATCCTATAAATAAAACTCTGCCAGTTTTCAAATTTGAAGGTTTCATAGTGATCGTTATAAATCGCTAATCTCAAAAGTGTATTAGTCTCATTTCATAAAAATCCATACGACTAGCTAATTTAAGTAAAATGATAAATCTTTTAAATAAAATTAATAATAAAATATTATATATATATATATATATATACACGTTTCACGTATCTATATTATATTCTTTTATGTAAATATATTTTGAATTGTATTTCATTTTTGTTACTATCACATAACTATATTTCCCTCTTATTTATTTCTTACAAAGATATTTTCCGAACCTTCGAAGTATCCCCTTTTCAGAAATATTAATATTTGATATTAAAATCTTACCTTTTATCCGATGAAAATATTAATGTTATAACATCATCATGCTTAATAGTTTATTATTGTAATTGTGAAACCAGGGTGTTACACATATTCACATCTCTAATGGGATCTCTATTTTTCACATTAAATTTAGTGTAATGAATAGTATTACACTATATTTGGTGTAACACTATTCATTTACACTACTTTTTACATCACTTTTTCAATTATATTAGGACTTGGTGTAAAAAATAGTGTTATCCATTGGAGTAGGTTTACTATTCACACTAAAATTTACACTATTTTTTACATTATTTTTAAAATTTGGTGTAAGAGCATCTCCAATGCAAAAGTCTTTAATAAGTTTTTACTATTATAAAAAGCTTTTTAATGGATTTTTTTTGGCATTGGAGTGAAAAGCTTTTTGGTGAAAAAGTTGGTGTACACCAACCTGTTTTTTGCTGCATAGCTTTTTAGTAAAAAGGTTGATGAAAAAGCTTTTGATAGAGGTTTTGCATTGGAGAAGGTTTTTGGAAATAGGTTTTTGATAAAAATAAATTAGTGAAAATCTATGTGGCAAGAGTAAAAAGTCTTTTAATAGGTTAACCATTGTGGATGCTCTAAGATATAGTGTGACTCATTGGAGATACTCTTACAACATCACATCAACATTGACTATGGATGGTCGACTAAATTGGTGTATTGCTTATTCAATTTTCATTTTTTTTTTCAAATTACTTGATAATTGATTTGAACAAGGTTTAGTTTAGTTTAATCAAAGAATAATAATATATTTGTTTATCCAAAAACCAGCTAAACTAGATTTTGTGAGTTATATGGTTTCAACTTTTTTTTTTTACATCTTAAACATTGACCGTTAAAATAGATATTTTTTCAGCTCATCAACATCTAAATATTTTATGGATCTTAAAAGAAGTGTTTATATTATTATTTAGTTTGACTCAAAATTAATATCTATTTTTAAAAGTAGGTGTCTACTTTTATTTCTATCGTTAAGTTGAAAAAATTTATTACTTTTTTTAGGTAGCGTCTAGCAAGCAGACTAGACTAGACTTGATTGGATATGACATGATTAAACAAGACAAATTGTCTATCTTGTGTTTGACACGATTAGGACCAGACATGACTAGACTAAACAAGTTGCCTATATATATTGTTTAATGATATTATATAATAGTTACCGATGGCGATGTAAGTGGAGGTGGTGATTGTAGTGAAGGCAGAGGTGGTTGACGGTGATGGTGGTGGCAGATGACCAATGGTAGATGTGAAGGATATGAAGATGGCATAAAGTGGTGGTGGTGGCGAAGGTGGAGGTGGTGGTGGTGACCATTAAAGCAAATATCATATTAGGATTATATTAAATTAGGGTATATAATAAAATAGATAAAAAAAAAGAAGGAGATCGATGACATGGGCCAACAACATGATAGACAATGTGGAGAACATACAACGACAAGGCAATATGATTGGCGATGGGGAGCGATATCGTTGTTTAGGAGGGGTTTGAATGACGTAGACTCGTAGAGTTTGGAAACAGTAAAATTGATTTAAGTTATTTTTACTTTAAAACTTTCCTAGTAAGTTACAACTGTTTTTTTAACTAGTATAGGTAGCCAATTTTTAGAAGTTCTATGGTTTATTAATTAAAAAAAATGTTCAGGGACATAACCATTTGTTAATGCTAAAAATTGATCAAAGGAAGATTTAAAGTTGGTGTGGAGCTTTAACAACTAAAGAATGAGATCTCGCGACAAATCGTACGACATATAATAAAAATAACAAAAGACAACGGAATTTGGTGACGCGGAAAACCCTGTCGAGTGTAAAAAACGCGGTCGACTATGGAAGTCGACGATGCATTATGGTCGTCAAACAGGGACAACTTCCTTTAGTAACAAGTGTCGTGGGTACAATAGATTACAATTACAGAAGAAAAAAAATTAATTGTAAAGATCTATCGTGCGTCGTGAGTGAGAATGCTTCGTCATGAGTTTCTACGTGGGAAGACGTAGGAAGTCGCTTGAGAGCTTCGAGAATACTTCTAGAATACTCGTGTAAAATCTTGTGTGTAATCTTGTGTAAAAAACTTGTCCCAAATGTATCTCCAGGCTTGGTTTATATGGTATTTGGCGTCATTAATGGTCTTCATTGTAACACCCTCAAAATTGTAAAGAGTAACTAAATAAAATTTTCGATAAAAAACCAAATAAGGATAAAACTCCTTCTACAAACCATCCATGAAATTACCTCAACATTAAAAACACAATAACTTCAACAGTTAAACCTACGACATACGCGAAGGCCACAAAAGGTCGGATGTTACTCAACCCAATATCAAGTTGTTATTTCCCCAAATGCGGAAGACTTCACCAAGCCACTAACTTCTTGAGCACTCAACTAGCTCTCCACTCTTCGCAGTGTCACTAGAACTATATCCCAACCGGAATCTGTTGCACATGCCGACAATTAAAAAGGTTAGGCTAACACCTAGTGAGTTCAAGAGTTTTTACCAAGGTTATATAGTTCGTAAGATGAGAGACATGCAATTTAAATCATGAGTTCAAAATGATTTACTTTAAAGGCAAACCACCCATTTTCCAACACACACAAATCCTGTGGCGAAAGCTCTAACATAGAACGATTCTCAAAATGGACTAAACTCAAAACCCACTTGAAAAGTCATATAGTAAATGATTTCCAAAATTACAAAGACATGAATAAATCGCTATTATTCAGAACATCCCAACACGGATGAGGCGTACATCACAACCCATGAAATATGGAAAGCAATCCATATAAATAAAATACGCCACCGAAAACATGGATAAAATAAATACTCAAACAACACCTTTCGGTGACGGGGGAGACCCGATTCCATGGTATATGGCGGAACACAAAGTTAAGCCACATAACCATGTTATTGAACTACACCTCAGATCGTGACTCTATTGTCTGCTTTAATAAGCTCCAACTCAAGTCGGACTTTATTGCCTGCTAGCTAAGCTACACCTCAAGTCCCCAACCTAGCAACGGGTGGCACCACCGTATCCCCTAGTGCTTGTTGTGCCCAGCTACACCTCAAGGATACACGATCTTATTGCATGTTCAGTCTCTAGTAAGTTACATCTCAAGGTTTCCATTGAACCTTGATTGCCTACTTACTAGCATTCAAGAATTGGAGTCTCGGCTCCTTACTTGATAACTCAAGATGTTCAACCCTCGTGCACAAGAGTTATAACATCAACTTTAAACCCACCAATCCCGGAGTACAACCCAATATGGTTTCTCTCCGCAACACCGGGACACAGAATGCCAAGATGGCGTACGTCCCAAAGTGAGAATACCAAGAACCTCCACTTATAAAGATATGACCGACTCATACGCCTATGGATCCAATGCGTTATGGTTTGAAAGTACATGATTCCACTTGAACGACACACGCACTCAAAACATGTACTCTTCAAATAAGATGCAATAAATGCAACTGACAACCAAAGCTCGCATTCAATTGTTAAAATTCGGACAAATGTCCTCAAGACTCAATAAAGTCATGAACCGAGCCATAAGCTCAACCAAACCGATTAACCACCCATAAAACCAAATAATGCATTAAAACATACGTAACCCATGTTTTGCGAAATATGCTCCATAGACACGAATTATTCAACACCACTCTTAATTTAAGATACGTCATTTTCCAATGTACACGTCAAAGTGCATTTATACCCAAAGATTTACAAACGTAAGATAAATCATTTAAAATAACGATACTTAAGGTTAATCCATCAAAATACCCAAATTACATTTTTCTCAAATCTCAACTTCTAAAATGTTCACAAGGTCAAAAATGACCCAAAACCCAATGACCCACACATTCACGTTTTAAAACATACCACCACATAAAATTATGCATATTTCCAACAAAACACTAAAAGTGCATTTTTTCTAAATAATCCTCCATCATACAATAATTATCAAAACACCTCAAATCATACTCATTTTGTCAAGTTACCCAAAATCCCAAAGGTAGGTGTTTTGTGAGATTTATAAAACCAAATTCTCCAAGAGATCAAAATCATTCAAATGACGCAATAATGAATATTTTCATGTAACCACTTAAAACACTTTAAAATGAACATTGTGGCATGTACAACTTGTCTTTAATTCCCAAAAACATAACGTGCATTAACATAGAACAAGCATTCGAATTACATAAGTAAACTTGTCTTTAATTCTTTATTACACTATACTAAACAAAATTTAACAGCGGAAGTCTCTAATCCACAGCCGAGAGATCTATCTATAGGTAATAACCAAAATTCTGGAATCGCTCTAAGCTCCAATTTCATCCTTGTACTACCTCCTAGTTCTTACTAGAAGAACCCGCAGAACGCTTACCTGAAAATGGTTTAGTTTTTGAAAAGCGAGGGTTAGACCAAAATGTCTAGTGAATTCCCTCCGAAAACAACATCTATAAAGAATATGA
The DNA here is from genome assembly GCA_033807775.1 of Saussurea involucrata. NCBI lineage: Eukaryota > Viridiplantae > Streptophyta > Magnoliopsida > Asterales > Asteraceae > Saussurea > Saussurea involucrata. The sequence continues at coordinate 37,027,631 of CM066323.1, forward strand.
AATCATTTTGTTAAAATGCATCATAAATCATCACATATGGTACTGCACTATGTAATGGATCACATAACCATCCGCGATCGGGGCCCAAGCAGACTCCCCTTTCGCCTCGTATCGGGGCCCAAGCAGACTCCCCTCTACCCGCCTAGGAGGGAAACGAATTCCAACCTACCGGCTCGTCATACATATCCAAGGGATCATCGGATCCCAAGGCTCTCTAATCCCACAGTGCAGACCGACACCACATAGCATGCACATACGTTTCATAAAAGCATGTAAATTAGAATCTTTATAAATCATGCTTTTCATTTCATCATACCCAACATTCTTTTAGATAAAAATAAGTACGTTCGTGAGAGACATGCAAATCAGTTCGTAAACATTTCATACTCGTTAAAAACCATAATCAGTAAAAAGAACCATTTAACACTTTACATCGTGAAAGGGTTTAGGGAACTCACCTGATACTAGAGTTGTACGTACTCTCGTTATACCTCTGAGCTAAACGAACTGAACACCTAAGGATATTAGAATTCATCAGATTAGACTGTCCGATTCTACTGGTTACTGAACTTCCCGGACACAAACCTACTTTCCGGATACTTTGACCTTTCCGGACACTGGACTCTCCGGACACAAGTATCCGGAAGATCGTCCGGACTCTTCCTACGATCACCACACTCTCCGGACGACTCATCCGGAAACTAGGGCACACCCGGAAACTCTAACACCCGGACACTAATTAACCATACCCGGAAACCCCCACTGTCCGGACACTACTGTCCGGACGGGGCGACGTCCGGAAACCACGTACTGGACGAAAACCTAAACTCCAAAAACTGATTAAAACTCATTTTCTGTCAACAATTCGATTTGACAAACCTAAGGGTTCATCCACTAGTCGTAAACACTCAATAATTCCACTTTTAAACCACCCAAAACGACACATTAGCAACAAATCCCAAAATACACATTAAAGGCGTGTTTAGGTGAAAACATAACAATCCCTCACTATTTTATCCCCAAATTCTTAGACAACAGAGAAAGAAAGCTTGCAATAAACTGAAGAGAAGAGATTAGATGCTTACCATTACAATTCTTCTCCTTGATTAAGAAATCACCCACTTAGCTCCTTTTCTCTTTCTCCTCTTAGCCGCCAAACCCTCAAGAGCCAAAAAAAATACTGATTTCTAAAATAACAACCCTAGGGAATTGGAGCTATAAATACCTCTCAACAATTGCCAAAAGGTCCCTCAAGTCTAACTTTCAATACTTAGACTTCAGCCACCAACTTTCATAATTTCTATAAAAAATCGGTTATTACAACACTCCCCCCTTAAAAGAATTCCGTCCCCGGAATTCCTTATTGGGAAAAGACGCAGGTATCTTGCCCACACCAAAACTGACACTTCTCCAAAGTAAAGCCACACTCTGACTCAATCACCCACCTCATTAAATTCGAAACATGGAATATTGGGTGCATTCCCTTCAGTTCTTACGGTACTCTAACTCGTAGGCTACTGTTCCTACTCGATCGATCTAGACAATAGAAGATTAAATAAGACTTCTCATGCATCTTTACTTCCTTTAAAGAGGAACTTGACGGAATCCCCCGCCACAACATGAGGTTCTCTTACCAAGAAACAATTACTCACTTGACATCTTGGCACAAGGCCAATCCTGTACATCCCGACAACTCGCAATCCAAAGTTCCTTCATCGTACTACAAGCAATTCTAGATTACTTCTCCCAACCAACAATTCTCTATGCAAATAACATTTCCCTTTCTCAGACCATCTCGACCACAGTTCGTCAACCATCACTCGCATCCCCACCATTTCACCACTCCATACTTATACGTAACTAAGAGTAAGAACCTCCAAACCCATTGTTGAAGTGTTCACCTACTCGAATTAAACTTATCCTGAAGTACATCAATTCTTCGCTGATTGCCACGTTCATTCAGTCATATAAAACATAACTCCGGTTATCCTCACTCCACTGGGAGGAGTAACCCTGGTCACACCATGCTATTCTCACTAGCTTAATCACTGCACGACCAAATCATTCAAACATTTCTCACGAAGTCACTAACTTAACTCATTCAGTTATCTTATCCACTTCTTCCCTGCACAAAATCATACACAATTTCCTTCCTCAATACTCTTTCCAAAAGTTCACACACTTATCAATGACAATCTACACAACATTGCACCTATCGGCATTACTGTCAAGTTTACTACTTCCGATTTACTTACTTATTCCGAAATACTGTCTTCACCTCCCCACGTTAGCGTGGAGCACTGCCCACCAACATTACTCGCCCCTCTCTTCCGATAATTCCCAAGCTGAAAATGCTTTCTCATTACTATACATAACCAAACGGTTGCACTAAAATTCTAACTTAAGGCTTTCGACCAAATCACCTCGAACTGACACCAGAGTTCGACGTCACTATACATTCTTTAAACTCTAACTTTTACTTTCTCAGACAATTCGTTCACACATAAGCAACAACTCGCATTCTTTAAGGATTTCACATCTATTCCACCACATTTTGACTAATACACCCATCATCTTCTTTAAACTTCCAATGATCCCAAAATATGCTTACTTAGCGACTCTTACAGCTAAAAACACTTGGTTTCTCCTTTGGGTAACTACCCACCACCACTCCGTCATTCTATCCCGAACATAATCATATCACAACGTCAACTTACACCCTACGTGCTCCAACAACCTGGTTAACAACTCGAACACCTCATCCGAAACCCCCAAAAAGGCTTCTATCTGATGCTTCCTCTTTCTCTAACATCACATCACTACGATGCTAGCTGGCACGTTTAGCTTGACCCTTACTGTCACTACACATCCGTACACTCTTTGCCCATAACATCACACTGCAGACCAGATTTCTCATGATCATTCACACAATTCGAACTTGCCTTCATATCTTCCCGTATACATAATCGAGTCTATCTCGCTACTTAGTCCTTTCCCAACTTGTTGAACTATAACTCACGAATTCTCAATTGGCTCAAACACAACCATTCTAGCTAGCTCTTTACGATCCGAGCCCTTTCATAGACACTACACATTTTCTTACTGACTGATATAGTCTACCCTCACTCCGTTTGTGTTACACACCTTCTCCTTCTACGGACCCTCCTCACCTCGAAAATAGAACGCTTATTCAACAACAGTGGCCTCTCACTAACTTAGCACCCCCACAAGGTGTTTTATCAACTTTCCCTCTTCTGGTTCAAGCCTTCGGCCTTAACCATCTTGCACGGTTGCCGACTTCAGCATCAATAGTCGACCTGCAACTACTTTCTAAAACTTTTTCCCTAACATGGGTTCTCTTACGGAACCTAATCCTACCAACATATCATAATCACCCTCAAAATCCGTCGCCCTTGATTCAAGACTTACTCATGTAACATCAATATTACAAGCTCACCTCAAAACTCATATCCCACGCCGTGGGCTTTTCATTTCTGCCTCACAACACTACTCATAACGAGTTGCTAAAATCAACACCTTGACGACTTCTAGTCCTTCCCGCAGACACCATCGTCCCTCGACAACTGTATTCCCAGTCACCGAGCAAGGGTATAGGCCCTCATACACCCGACAATAATATTCATTCCCGACTCTTCCACTGTCCAACTCTCCTCTTGAACACATATACCAAAACTACATACGTTCTCCCCTGACTTGTCCAACACCTTTCCACCCTCGGAGTTCTTCCTTAGCTTAAAATGCAATACTCTACGACCTAGCGGGTTCATAGCCTTCATGCATGACAATACAGTAAATAAATCTTTTGCACATTTCATCATTTTAAATAAACAACATTTGGAAAACAATTGGGTACACATGACCCCATCACTCTTATAACTCCACGCCCTACACAACGATTCGAGAATCGTTTGCATGCATCTTTCTGTGAACCTTAATCTTACTCAATCCGAACGATGTTATTATGACAGTAATGCGTTGAATGAAAAATCCTTTCATACGACACAATTCTGAAAGAAATTACCGACACCAAGTAAACCAATTGGTTCTCACACCTTTTTATATGATATCAACAGGTTAAAATTCATTTTGATTGTAAAAGTTTTGCTGGCAAACGTTTTCTCGACCTTTTTGTAACAATTTAACTTATCATGAAAAGTGGGAAATACTTTGCAAATCGTTAAGCTCAAAATTCCATTGTGCAATGTGAATGAAATCAACTTTTCTTTAAACATACGCTTGCACATTCTGACTCATTTTCGATCAAAATTGCTATTTACCTATTTAACTTAAATCGTGAAATTTCATGTTACATATAAGAACGCTATGCATGAAACTCTACTTTGCAATTGAAGGCTACTCACCCTAACAAGGTCAGTCGCTTTACCCACGCAACTTATCCTTGACACTCTACCTTCGACCCATGGTCGCCCTCTCGGTCATGCAATAACTTGCTGTACAGGTATTCCACATTTCACTTACTCGCCCATTTCATACTATTTTCGCTTTGATCGACTATCTCACTTTCTACGTCTACATGCTTTCAATTCACTATAAGTATCTAATTTCATTTATCCTGCCAATGAAAAGCTCGACTAAGAAGTCAAGGCTCCATTGATACTTTCAAGGTTTCGACACTGTCCTTCCTTATCATCCGAACTGATCAATCCCATGACTTCTAGAACTGGGACTCTCCCGAAACAGGAGTCTTACTCAAACTCAAACATCCATCCTCTTCGAATCCCCGAAGAGCTACCTCTAGACGACTCATAACGTTCTATACAACATTTCCTCTCTTCGATGTATACATACATCACATCATATATGATCTTACACGACACTTCCCCAAACAATGGAGCTCGGTCTATCCCTCAGGGATCTTGCTAACCTATTCCTCAACGTTCTTCCAACCATAGCGCTAAACTGAAAGAAGCCGATAATTATTCCTTGCTAGACATGACACAACACATTTGCTATAAGTAAGGTATTGTAAGCACGCACATGTACCTGTAAGTTCGTAATTACACTGACCAGGTGTAATCCCAAACTTACCTTACACGTTTGTCCTTGGCACCTTATTCCTAAGCGCATTTATAATGATCGTTCCTAGAGGCAATCCTATGTCTCGGCTGCGTTCCTCATCTTACAGTTTAAGTTTAGGCCCGACTGGTCACCTAAATCCCTTAAACTAAGGCTCTGATACCATTTGTAACGTCCCAAAAACATTGTTGATCCAAACCCTCAGTGATTTGATAATGACCCTCTCTTATATACTTAGTGAAAATTGTAAGTAAACAATATGTATCAGAGTTTCACTATCGCTGATAAGTACTAAGATCTTACAGTACCGCTGATAGGAACTCTCGCTCTTTAAATTAAACATTCAGCGAACACTGTTCACCATTAATGCTCTGAGTCTGTTCAGTCATTATGATGATCGCTGATAAGTTAGTTGTTTACTTATGATCTCTGAAGACAAGTTTCACGTCAACAAAGGTTCTACGCTGAAGTCGAAGATCAAGCTCAAGAACCAGCGACAAGTCTCCTAATGAACTGATGCGGATCAGCGAAGACTCAGATTTGTCCACTCAACGTGAAGTATCAAGTACAAGACTTCAGCTATCGCTGAACTTTATCATTCGCTGAATAGAAAATGATAATGCTCTGAATCAACGAAAGCTGATCATGAAGTCCTCCGTACAAAGTACTTTTGTCTTAACCCCCCTTGCACGACTCCGTACGAAATGTCAGAAAAGAACCTTCGACTGTCTGAAATCGTACAACCACTCTGATACTACACTGTTCATCCATGCGGCTACTAAGGTTGTCAACCAAGGTCAATGACATGCAACCAACCAGCTGATGACACGTGTAAAGTATATACTGACTTGCATTAAATGCATGCAGTATATAAAGAGATGAACCCACTTCATTTGAAGTAACTTGCTAACTCTGGACAAGTTCAATCTCTTATCTCAAGATAGGTTATTATTAGTAATTTCCTTATCTCTCTTAGTGCAAGAAACCTTAGTGTTCCAACTTGTTTAGATTTAGGTTTATCCTTAATCTTGTTTCCGCAACAAGCTGTAAATTGTTAATGATTTATCAATAAACAATTTAGAAAAGTAAAATCTGTGTGTTTGTATTCAACCCCCCCCCCCCCCCCCCCTTCTACAAACTTGTATAGGCCTTCGGGACCAACAAGTGGTATCAGAGCGGATTTGTTTAATCTCATAAACAAGATCTAATCTAAGATATTTCTCTTCCTTACTATTATCTGAAAATGGCCACCAACACAAACACAAATTATATAGACAATGGTTCTCTTTCTAAACCCCCTAGATTTTCCAAAGATAACTTCAACTTATGGAAAAATAGGATGACACTCTTCTTAGAATGTGTAGACCCTACTATGCTTTACTATCTCGAGAATGGTCCATTCATCCCTGTAAGAATTGATGTTGCTGTTCCAGCCGCTGAGAATAGACCTACTATTCCAGAAAGGCTGGTACCTAAGGAAATCTTTCAATGGACTGACGAAGATAAGAAGAAAGTGGCTATAGATACAAAAGCCAGATCCATACTATCCATGGCTCTTCCTGACGAAGTCTACCATTCCGTCATGAATCTGAAAACATCAAAAGCCATGTGGGACACAATATGTGTTCAGTATGAAGGAACGTCTGAAGTCCAGGACTCAAGAAAGATCAACCTGGTAAGACAATACGAAAGCTTCATTTCTGGTAAGAATGAATCTCTCTCTGAAGTTCAACAACGTTTTAATTGTTTAATTATAGATCTGAAAACTGTTGGTAAGGAATATTCTAACTTTGAAGTATTGACAAAGTTTCTAGAATGTTTACCTGAAAGCTGGGACAATTATGCTATGTGTCTCAAGCTGTCAAAGGATCTAAAATCAATGACCCCTTCAACCTTATATGGCACGTTGCTGAATCATGAGCAATCGAGCCATCTTAAGAAGAATCTTGTAAAAGATTCCAAAAGCACCCCTGTTGCTTTAATCTCAGAGGAACCTTCTACTCAGCGACCCTCGGTCACTATCACTGAGTTAGAGAGTAACTCTGAAAGGTAATCAGATTCTGATTATTCAGATAATGATGAATCTTTGGCTCTCCTAACTAAGAAGTTCAGGAGATTTGCCAAAAAGAAAATGTTTAGAAAGAACAAACCTCTTTCCATAACTGACAAACCTAGATCATCAGCTTTTGTTGATAAGGCTACTGCTACTTGTTTTAACTGCGAAAAGACAGGACATTTCGCTAACGAGTGCAGGTCTAAGAAAGTTTCTAGACCCTCAGCTTTTACAAAGAAACCCTTTGTTCCAAGGAATAAAGATGACAAATATTCAAAGCTGAAAGAAAAATATGCTAAGCTGAAAAGCTTTAAGAAGAAGAATAAAGGCCTGATGGCTGACTATGATTGGGCTGCTTTTGATGAAGAAGCATCATCATCTGACTCTGAAGATGATGAAGCAAATCTATGTCTCATGGCCAAGATTGAAGAAAAGGAAGAAAGCTCAGACATTTCCTCCACTTCAACCTCTGCTATTCAGGTATCACCTTCCTTCTTTACCAATATTGAAAATATTGATGAAGCTGATAGTCTCCGTAAGATCGATCTCTTGACTAGAAGTTTATACGAAGCCATGAACGGCAAAACTGTGGTTGAAAACCAAAATCTTGATCTCGCTGAAAAGCTTAAAAACTGCCACCTTCAAATAGAAAAGCTTTCTAAAATTGAAGAAGATTTTAAAGATCAAGTATATTTAAATCAGCTAGTCAAAATCGAACGAGCAAAAGCTATCGCTGCATTAAAAGCTGAAAAAGCTACTGTTGAAGGATGGTGTAATTCTTCAACAAAGATCACTGAGATAATAAAGTCTCAGATTCCCCTGAGTGATAAACGTGGTTTGGGTTACAAATATGATACTCCAAAACCAACCACTGAGCGTTCAATGCTTAAATTTGGAACGTTCGTATCCTCGGTCGCTGATACTTCATCTTCTCAGTGCTCTTCGCCCGTTACACCAATCCCTGAGGAAACTCCTACCTCCTCAAAAGGCAGGGAGAAAATGGTTTATTCAAAACCTACCTCTGTCTCTAAAGACAAAGGTAAAGGAATTGTTATTTACCAGAATCCTCAGAAGGGTACCTTAGTACCAAAGCTGAATGCTTCTAAAGCTTCAGTGGATCATCCCTCTGGATCAAGGAAGCAGATCTCTGGATCTATTCAGCGATCTACTCCTAGACTCAGAGTGGATGTCCTTGGTAAGAAATCTGAAGAACTGAATGTTCGTCCCATTTCTAAAACCAATAGCTTACTTGGTGCTGGCACTTCTAATTCTAAATTAAAAGCTCAGCATTCAAATGGTCCTAGAACTACTTTTAGTTATAGGAAATGTTATCACTGTGGACTTACCGATCATATTGCTAGTAAGTGTCCCACAACCACCAAAGCTGAAAAGATAGCTAAGGTGAAGATTGCCCCCAAGGCAAAGAAGACCAACCCTGGTGCAAATCAGGTCAAGGTGAATCCTACCACTGAGGTTAAGAAATTAACCAAAGTGAAGAAAGACAAAGCTGAATCTTCAAATGCTGCGAAGACTGCTGAATCTTCCATTCCAACTACTTCCACTGACAAATGTGTATACATGGTTAAGTGGGTACCCAAGAAAAACTAATCTTCTTTTGTATTGCAGGTTAAGAAGGGTATCTGGTATCTTGATAGCGGATGCTCTAGACACATGACTGGAAAGAAAAGCCTGCTCGCTGAATACAAGGAAGAGAAGGGTCCCTCTGTAACTTTCGGTGGAAATGGAAAAGGACGTACCCGAGGGTATGGTGTACTTTCAAATGGTACAACCTCCTTCAGAAGAGTCGCATATATTAAAGGGCTGAAGCATAATCTTCTAAGCATCAGTCAGCTTTGCGACATGGATAACAAAGTAATCTTTACTAAGGAATCCTGCTTTGTCGCTGACAAAAAGGAGAAGATAGCTCTCAGCGATTATCGTTTGGAAAATGTTTATGTAATAAACATAGACTCAACAACCACTGAGAACTCCTGTTTCTTCTCAAAGGCCTCATCTGATGTCAACTGGCTATGGCATAAGAGGCTATCTCATCTAAATTTCAAGACACTGAACACTCTTTCTTCAAAAGAGTTAGTCACTGGTCTACCTCAGCATTCATACGCCAAAGAGTCTTTATGTTCAGCGTGTGAAAAAGGGAAGCAGACCAAAGCAAGCTTTAAATCAAAGCAAGTTTCTTCAGTGTCATCTCTTCTACAACTACTCCATATGGATTTGTTTGGCCCTGTTAACAAACAATCCCCCGCTGGAAAGAAATATACGCTGGTCATAGTTGATGAATTCTCTCACTTCACTTGGGTAATGTTTCTCCGTTCTAAGAGTGACACCCCTGAAGAACTCATCACCTTTGTTCGGAAGATGGAAACCCTGAACAATCTGACCATTCGCTCAATAAGGAGTGATCATGGGACTGAATTAAAAAACAGTTCTCTTGATTCCTTCCTTGAGAGTAAGGGTATTTCTCACAACTTCTCTTCAGTGAGAACACCGCAACAAAATGGAGTCGCTGAAAGAAGAAATAGAACAATTATTGAAGCTGCACGTTCAATGCTCAACGATTCTCACCTGCCTACTCAGTTTTGGGCATAAGCTGTCAACACTGCTTGTTTTACGCAAAACAGGTCGCTGATACTTAAAAGATTCAAAAAGACAGCCTATGAACTCTTTCATGGGAGAAAGCCTTCAATCAGCTTTCTTCACATCTTTGGATGTCAGTGTTTCATACTGAACAACAGAGATGCTCTTGGAAAGTTTGATCCTAAGGCTGATGATGGAATCTTTCTTGGATACTCCTCAGTTTCCAAAGCCTTCAGAGTCTTCAATCGTAGAAGACAAACTGTAGAAGAAACTATTCACATCACGTTTGACGAATCCCGTTCAGCGAACTCTAAACCGTCCGCTGATACTGAAGAACTGAATCAATGGATGTTTTCTCATCTTGGTGATTCAGAAGATATTCCCACTCCTCATGCTCATCCAGTAGAAGATGATAGTCCTATCATTCCAAACATGCAGAATAGTGAAGCTGAAACATCATGGGTCTCAGTTATTCCTATAAACACTATACCTACCGCTGAACCAAATGCCTCAGACATTCCATCTATCTCTCAGCAATCAGTAAATGAAATGACAAATGCAAGTATTCCTCTCTTAACTGAAACTCCAGAAGTAGCTGAAGCCTCATCTTCAGCTCCTCCAGTTCAAGATGAGTCAGCGACTTATGCTCCGGCTCAGCGATGGACCGTAAATCACCCAATTGATCAAATTCTTGGTGATCCAAACGCTGGTGTTCAGACTCGACGAAGTGCATGTAATATTTGTTTATTTGTTAACTTTATTTCTCTAACTGAACCAAAGAAAGTAGATGATGCCCTCAAAGATCCAAACTGGGTCAGCGCCATGCAAGAAGAGCTGACTGAATTCGAAAGAAACAAAGTTTGGAAACTTGTTCGGAGACCAACTGATAAAACAGTAATAGGCACTAAATGGGTCTATCGAAACAAGTTGGACGAACATGGTACTGTAACCCGCAACAAAGCTCGTCTTGTTGCTCAGGGATACAGACAAGAGGAAGGTATAGATTATGACGAAACATTTGCTCCAGTAGCAAGACTTGAATCTATTCGTCTATTCTTAGCATATGTTGTACACAAAAACTTCAAAGTACATCAGATGGATGTTAAGTCAGCGTTTCTGAATGGAAAGCTGAATGAAGAAGTGTATGTGGAACAACCTCCAGGATTCTCAGATTCTAAGCGTCCAGGTTATGTTTATAAACTGGATAAGGCACATTATGGCTTGAAGCAAGCTCCTCGTGCATGGTATGACACTCTTTCTACTTATCTCCATATTGAAAAATTTGAGCGAGGTAAGATTGACAAAACTCTATTTTTTAGAAAAGTGAAAGGTCATATCATTCTAGTTCAAATATATGTTGGTGACATTATATTTGGTTCTACTAACCCTGAGCTTTGTACTCGTTTCGCTGATAGAATGAAAGATGAGTATAAAATGAGCATGATGGGTGAGCTAACATATTTCCTTGGTCTTCAGATTAAGCAAACTGAAAAAGGAACTTTTATCAATCAGGGAAAGTATGTTAAAGATATGTTGAAGAAATTTGATTTAACTCATAGTTCAGCTATGAAAACCCCTATGGCACCACCGTTGACACTTGACAAGGATTCAAAGGGAATACCTGTTAATGTCACGTTGTACCGTGGGATGATCGGCTCTCTCTTGTATCTTACAGCTAGCAGACCCGATATTATGTATGCAACATGTTTGTGTGCACGATATCAAGTTGAACCTATGCTATCTCATATGAAAGCTGTAAAACGAATCTTTCGATATCTTAACGGTACAGCGAACCTAGGTCTTTGGTATCCCAAAGATTCAGGATTCGATCTAACCGCCTATTCAGATAGTGATTTTGCAGGTTGCAAATTGGATAGGAAAAGCACCACAGGAGGATGTCAGCTCCTGGGTGGAAAGCTGGTAAGTTGGACAAGTAAAAAGCAAAATTCAGTGTCCACTTCCACAGCTGAAGCTGAATATGTAGCTGCTGGAAGCTGTTGTTCTCAAGTCTTGTAGATGAGAAATCAACTACTAGACTATGATCTTCAGCTCTCCAAAATTCCAATCTATTGCGACAGCACAAGTGCCATCGCTATAGCAAACAATCCAGTACTACATTCAAAGACCAAACATATAGAAATCAGATATCATTTTATCAGAGATCATGTGATGAATGGTGATATAGAACTTCATTTTATCCCAACTGATTATCAGTTAGCTGATTTATTTACCAAACCTCTTGATGAGACAAGATTCAACTTTCTCATCAGCGAGCTTGGAATGCCGAACTTTGAAGGGTAAAATCCTCAACGGTTCACATTGATCAGCGATAGGATAAAATCAACTCGTATAACCTATTCAATCATCTTCTCTCTGAATAAAACTTGGTTAAAGCTGATATCAAGGTATGTTTTCTCTCTCTGACAATCGCATGAAAATGCAAGATTTCAAAACAAAATGCATCGCTGAATATCTCTTCCTTAACAGCGATATTTTGAAAATTCTTAAAACCATCACTGATATTCTCATTCAGTGCTTCATGTTTATAAAAGAGTCCCTGAGTTTTTCAAAACCTCAGAGACATCCTAAAAGAATATGAAAGGACAGTTGTGACGTCATTGCAACGGATAAACCCCGACACGTTTTCTCTTCCTGACACACGTTTGCACGTCTCGTTCAAACTTCCAATCAAATGCAAACACGTGTCCGTGTCATGATGAAAATCTTTTCCCGCTCAAGATTTTCTCTCTCTCTAATCTCTCTATATAAACAAATTCTTTGTTTATATTTTTCTTTTACGCGATCAATCTTCCTCCGCAAGAAAGAATTCACTGTTGCATTTGTGCTTTCAAAAACTTCAAGAACTGTTCATCATCTTCTTCATCAAACATCAAGGTTAATATGTTCTTATTTATTACCAAATGCGTATAACTTGTTTCTGATCTTTTCCTTGTTTTAACAAGATCAAACAAAAGAACTTCTTAAAATGCAATCATTTTCTTTCATGGTTTTATGAACACAACCATTTCATGGTTGTTCTTCAAGTTTAAATGCGAAAATCTTAAACTTGTTCTTCATTCGTTTCCAGAATCTAATTCTTCATAGAAATCTGGATAACACGAATAAATGGGTTTTACATTTCGTTTCTTAAAATCAAGAAAACCCTAACCTTCATTAAGACATTTGTGTCTGAATGAAATGGATAAAATTTGAACCATCTTAATGGAAAATCTTTCCACATTAAGATAATTCTTATTTGTTAACATCTTTGGTTGAACTGATAATACAGAGAAATGGCTTCGTCTGACATTCCTGCTACCGCTGAGAACATCTCCGCTGATTCTGAGGAAGTGGACATCCTCAAGGCTCCTCAAGTCAAGTTTGCCCTTGACAAACTGGATTGGACTAAGGTGAACAACCTCTATGCGCTTCTCGAGTTTCCTCCTCGAAAGCAAGTCACACATCTAGATGATGCTGTGAAATTCCTAAAGAATTGCTGCATCTCCACAGCCCTGACCATAACACCTCCTGCTCATCAGCTTTTGCTCTCACAATTCTGGTACTCAGCCAGACACTCTCAACTACCTTCAGCCAAAGACCCCTCCAAAACAATCGATTGCATCGTCTGCGATATTGAATATGGCACCATGAAGATCACCCCTGCCATTATTCGCAAAGCTCTCAGCCTTCACATCGCTACCAAGGAAAAACAATTCGTTCCCCTCCCTGACCCCAAGAAAAACTCAGACAGGGAAGCCATCATTGCATTTTTCGATGCAATGGGCTATGTATGGGAAATCGGCAGAGACATGAAGGCCGAGAAGAAGCTGACGATTATTAAGAAATCAAAAATGCCCAGCGAGATGAATTTCATCTTCGCTCATCTAATCAGCTGCATGACTGCAAAGAGCGGCTCCTCTGACCAAGCCGCTAAACCTCAGCAAGCAATGGGGTATGCACTGCTGAAAGGTCTCAACATAGACTGGGCATCGATTATCTATGATGACCTAGTTCTAAGAGTGGACACCGTTGCTGACAGACCTCCATGGGTTCCTTACCCCCGATTCATCAGCGCCATCTTCCAATATGGCCTGAAGGAGAGCTACCCAACTGAAGGTGACCTGAAACTCTCTCAGGTCGGCCCAAAGATACTCGACTTCAAACCAATGGTGAATGAGGTACGTCTTTCTACACTCCTGACTCTTCTCAACCCTTCTTCTTCTCATTCTGTGGCTCCTTCAGCGACAATACCCATCGCTGATACCCTGGCCACAAAATCCTTTCCTTCTAAGAAACGGAAACATTCATCTACCCCACTTGGTTCTAAAAGGATCAAGAAAACAAAGGAGCAACCCCAGCAATCTCATGCTGAAGACTCCTCAGCTCTTCCTGCAGAGCTGAAGGAACGTTCAGTGGTACGCTCTGCCACACCTGAACAACCCATCCATTCCATCCCAACTTCAGCGTCTCTAAACGCTGAGGTTACAAACTTGGAACCTACCCAACCTCCTTCAGTCTCTCAAAAGACTGATGAAGTGATTGTCAGCGAATCCAACGCTGAACTTAGAACCCAACCCCCATTCTTATCCTTCGCTCCTCCCTCTACTCATTTGGTCTCTACTTCAGATCTCGCTGGAGCTGCCATCATTTCTACGGAACCTAAAGCTGATTCTCCAGGAATGATGAAGACAGGACCTGCAGGACAATCCATGGGCACTTTTGAAGATGACATGGAACACTTTTCAGGAACCCGTAATTTTGACGAGTTCATCAATCCTCTTGCAGGTACACACCAACCCATAAACACTGTGACTAAACCCCAAACTTCTGAGCTTTCCTATGTTCACAAGTTTTTATATGTTACAGGTCCTAATTTGGGAGACATCAACGCCTCTCTGAAAGCTGTGGAGACAACTCTGACAGATCTCACCACCACTCTTTCTAATAACTCTACAGCTGTAACAAACGCTGGAGAGAATCTGAACAAGCTGACAACGGTGGTGGAGAAGAAGGCTTCCACAGATGACTTGAAGCAAGTTGATAACACTCTCAGCGACTTCGCCAAGGTGCTCGCTGACATCTACACAGACTACATCTCTCTCAAAAATTCAGTTTCATCCATGTCCAGCGAGGTCACAACGCTGAAGACATCGGTTGGACAACTAGAGGGAGATATGTCTACTGTAAAGACTGACTTAGGCTCTGTAAAGACCGGTGTTAGTTCGATGAAATCGATGATCGAGCAGCTACTACAGAAAGCGAATACTCCTGCTCCTGCCCCTGTCCCTGCATCTGACAATTTCACAGCGGCGGATCGCACTGAGCTGGAAAAGATTAATCCTGCTATCTCTGGCCTTCAAGACAGAATAGCAAAGATTGAAGACTTGATAGGTATCTCTGGCCAAGAAGACAGAGAACCTACCAACGCTTCTGAATCAACCCATTTCTCCCCCAGTCATCATGAAAAAGAGGGGGAGAAGAGCGCTGAAGATCTCTCCAAAAGCGCTGAAGACCTTTCCCATGATGAATCTATCAGGGGAGAGAAGGATGCTGAAGAAACCACCGCTGGACCTCAGGGAGATGAAAACACTGAGGAAACCGAGAAGCTCGCCTCTGTATCTGAGGGGGAGCAACTCGAAGAAGAAGCTGATAAAACCGAATCCGAAGCAGAAGATGATGAAGCCGTCGACATCCCTGATGATGAACCATCCTCTTCTCCAAAGAATGATGATGATGATGACGAAGATGACGATGACTTCTTTATCGTCAAACCTGCTCCGAAGATCAAAGTTCTTAAGGGAATCTCGATAAATGAACCTTCAGGGGAGCGGACAAAGACAAAGCCCTCAGCCTCTGGAGCTGAGAAAGGCAAAGGCAAAAGCATCGCTGAAGATGACAATCTGACGATCTTGCTTGAAAAGCCGGTTTGTCAGGTACACTAAACATCTCTCACTCCATCCCTCCTCTATCATACACTATCAGTTCTACTACCCAGGCCTATACACTTGAACCAATTCTCTCTATCTGATTCTACCCAAGTTCTTACTCGTAAGATCGCTGTGTTTCAGTTAGTCCTCTCCCCTGTTTGAGGATATCGCTGAAGGCTCCACAACTGCGACTTCACCAATAATACCAGTTGCTGCTGAAGAAATAATCCCAGTCTTAGATTTAATCTCTGAGACTGATGAACCAGAAGAACAACTACTCTCGCACAGAGGCAGACCTTCCTTAGCTCCTCAAAAGCTAAGTGAAGAGGATCAGAAAAGAAGAGAGGAGATAATAAAGCGATTCGAGGACCAGTGAATCATTCTGAGGCGTGATCAACTTCCTTCAGTTCCTCCAAAGTTCAGGATTTCCAAAAAGGAATACAAGGAACACCTCAGAGCTGAACGCCTAATCGCTGAAAGAAAGGAAGCTGAAGAAAAAGACAGAGAATATGCCATCCAGCTTTCTAAACGATCAATAAAAGACCCCAAGCTGAAAAGAGTTCCCATTGATGTTCAACGTCAGCTATGGGATGATGCTCAAGAGATCGTTAGAGAAAAGACTAAGGTCTCTGATACGACTTTGGAATGGGCTAAACAAATGCTGACCTATCGATCTAGACCATCCAAAATCATCAAGGCAAACATCAGAGGAAGTCTGTACGCTGAAGTTCCTGTTGTTGAAGTGGATGTCTACAGAGATGACAAAACCAAGCAAACCTTCTATGCTGCTACCTTAGAAAAGTTTGGTCTCTCTGAATGGTTAGAAACAAAATTAGCCATTCAGGGATCGCGCTCAAAGTTCAAAAGCCATGTCGAAAAGATCTTAAACAAACAGATCGACCTGCTTTCATCTGCTGTGGATATTCCTCCTACTCTTCCTCAACCAAGAAAAGTCTCTGATAAGAAAAAGAAAGCCTCTGGTTCAGGTCCTCATATTCGGAATGAAACGGGCATTGGTTTCTCTCGTGCTGAAATTGTTGGCCCTGATGCCGATCTCTCAATGCTTGACACCTCCCTACCACCTGGAGAAACATTCATTCCTGGCACAGTTGTAAGTGATCCCTATGGTATATTCTTTTTAGACTACTATGGAAATCATCACTTTCAACGTATCTCTGAGCTCCACATCGCTCCCATCGAACAACTCAGAGATCTCGTATACTGGTGTGAAGTCAGACGCGACATCAAAGCTAGACACCTGAAGCCCTTGATTTTTGAAGCAGCTCTGATCAAAAGAAAACAAGGTGTAACCGTCCCTGACTGGATGATTCCCACATCAAAGACCCTTGATGAACTTCTCATCAAGGAAGAACCCTTTACAAGCTGATATGATCGCCTTTTTCTCTATTGTATCAGTTATTCTTCTGTACTTGTAATTTATTTCGCTTGTACTTGTAATCTTTTCATTTCTCTTTGTAACCTGATTCAAAGTTTTAAAGAAAGATTTCAGCGAATGTACTTTACTCCATCAGTACTGAAAAGATCCCAGAAAACAGTAAACGGGACAAATATTTTATGAGTTCTTTTTATCCTTATGTTTTCATTAAATAGCAATTTTCTTTGTTGCTATGTCATAATCAAATAGGGGGAGATTGTTGATCCAATCCCTCAGTGATTTGATAATGACCCTCTCTTATATACTTAGTGAAAATTGTAAGTAAACAATATGTATCAGAGTTTCACAATCGCTGATAAGTACTAAGATCTTACAGTACCGCTGATAGGAACTCTCGCTCTTTAAATTAAACATTCAGCGAACACTGTTCACCATTAATGCTCTGAGTCTGTTCAGTCATTATGATGATCGCTAATAAGTTAGTTGTTTACTTATGATCCCTGAAGACAAGTTTCACGTCAACAAAGGTTCTACGCTGAAGTCGAAGATCAAGCTCAAGAACCAGCGACAAGTCTCCTAATGAACTGATGCGGATCAGCGAAGACTCAGATTTGTCCACTCAACGTGAAGTATCAAGTACAAGACTTCAGCTATCGCTGAACTTTATCATTCGCTGAATAGAAAATGATAATGCTCTGAATCAACGAAAGATGATCATGAAGTCCTCCGTACAAAGTACTTTTGTCTTAACCCCCCTTGCACGACTCCGTACGAAATGTCAGAAAAGAACCTTCGACTGTCTGAAATCGTACAACCACTCTGATACTACACTGTTCATCCATGCGGCTATTAAGGTTGTCAACCAAGGTCAATGACATGCAACCAACCAGCTGATGACACGTGTAAAGTATATACTGACTTGCATTAAATGCATGCAGTATATAAAGAGATGAACCTACTTCATTTGAAGTAACTTGCTAACTCTGGACAAGTTCAATCTCTTATCTCAAGATATGTTATTATTAGTAATTTCCTTATCTCTCTTAGTGCAAGAAACCTTAGTGTTCCAACTTGTTTAGATTTAGGTTTATCCTTAATCTTGTTTCCGCAACAAGCTGTAAATTGTTAATGATTTATCAATAAACAATTTAGAAAAGTAAAATCTGTGTGTTTGTATTCAACCCCCCCTCTCTTCTACAAACTTGTATAGGCCTTCGGGACCAACAAACATAACATGCATTAACATAGAACAAGCATTCGAATTACATAAGTAAACTTGTCTTTAATTCTTCATTACACTATACTAAACAAAATTTAACAGCGGAAGTCTCTAATCCACAACCGAGAGCTCTATCTATAGGTAATAACCAAAATTCTGGAGTCGCTCTAAGCTCCAATTTCATCCTTGCACTACCTCCTAGTTCTTACTAGAAGAACCCGCAGAACGCTTACATGAAAATGGTTTAGTTTTTGAAAAGCGAGGGTTAGACCAAAAGGCCTAGTGAATTCCCTCCGAAAACAACATGTATAAACAATATGAAATCATTTTGTTAAAATGCATCTTAAATCATCACATATGGTACTGCACTATGTAATGGATCACATAACCATCCGCGATCGGGGCCCAAGCAGACTCCCCTTTCGCCTCGTATCGGGGCCCAAGCAGACTCCCCTCTACCCGCCTAGGAGGGAAACGAATTCCAACCTACCGGCTCGTCATACATATCCAAGGGATCATCGGATCCCGAGGCTCTCTAATCCCACAGTGCAGACCGACACCACATATCATGCACATACGTTTCATAAAAGCATGTAAATTAGAATCTTTATAAATCATGCTTTTCATTTCATCATACCCAACATTCTTTTAGATAAAAATAAGTACGTTCGTGAGAGACATGCAAATCAGTTCGTAAACACTTCATACTCGTTAAAAACCATAATCAGCAAAAAGAACCATTTAACACTTTACATCGTGAAAGGGTTTAGGGAACTCACCTGATACTAGAGTTGTACGTACTCTGGTTATACCTCTGAGCTAAACGAACCGAACACCTAAGGATATTAGAATTCATCAGATTAGACTGTCCGATTCTACTGGTTACTGAACTTCCCGGACACAACATACTTTCCGGACACAAACCTACTTTCTGGATACTTTGACCTTTCCGGACACTAGACTCTCCGGACACAAGTATCCGGAAGATCGTCCGGACTCTTCCTACGATCACCACACTCTCCGGACGACTCATCCGGAAACTAGGGCACACCCGAAAACTCTAACACCCGGACACTAATGAACCATACCCGAAAACCCCCACTGTCCGGACACTACTGTCCGGACGGGGCGACGTCCGGAAACCACGTACTGGACGAAAACCCAAACTCCAAAAACTGATTAAAACTCATTTTCTGTTAACAGTTCGATTTGACAAACCTAAGGGTTCATCCACTAGTCGCAAACACTCAATAATTCCACTTTTAAACCACCCAAAACGACACATTAGCAACAAATCCCAAAATACACATTAAAGGTGTGTTTAGGTGAAAACATAACAATCCCTCACTATTTTATCCCCAAATTCTTAGACAACAGAGAAAGAAAGCTTGCAATAAACTGAAGAGAAGAGATTAGATGCTCACCTTTACAATTCTTCTCCTTGATTAAGAAATCACCCACTTAGCTCCTTTTCTCTTTCTCCTCTTAGCCGCCAAACCCTCAAGAGCCAAAAAGAATACTGATTTCTAAAATAACAACCCTAGGGAATTGGAGCTATAAATACTTCTCAACAATTGCCAAAAGGTCCCTCAAGTCTAACTTTCAATGTTTAGACTTCAGCCACCAACTTTCATAATTTCTATAAAAAAACCGGTTATTACAACAACGTTTTCACAAATCAACTTGAACTCACTTTGTTAGATTTAGGCTAAATCTAAAGCTACTTTGAAGAAACTTGAATCTTCAAGCCAAATCTTCCAAAAACCTAGATCCACAAGTTTCCAACCATAAATATCCATATTCAACCATTTAGAATCGTTCCCCAAACATTTTACATCAAAATCTCTATTTATACCAAAACCCTAATTTTGACCTAACTTTCCCAAAATCATCCAAACCGAAGATTGAAGAAATGAAACACTAGGAAGTAATAAAGGAGTATTTATAACTCAAACAAGTATTTAGAAAAGAAGAGGATGGACTTATCCCATGGATCTTGAGCAGAACCTCAAAACCCTAGAATCTCAAGAAAATGAAGGTGAAACTTGAATCTTGCACCAATAGATGAAACCACTAGCATAGATGATGATGGAACACTTGATTTGTAAGAGAGAAGCCCCAAAAATGAGTTAGGGTTCATAGGAGAGGGTGGGAGATCGGTTTGGTAGAGAAAGGGAGGGTTGAGAGGCGAGAAATGAAGAAAAAGGCTGAAAATTCATATTTGACAGCACCCAGCCCCATTGGCGCGACATTGCCACATGACTTTGCCATGGCATTGTCGCATGGCATAGTTGCTGGTGGTGTCCAGTGATTGCCTCCTCCCCCGCGACTTTTCCAGTGCGACTATGACACTGTCATAGTCGCCGGTCATTGTAGCGGGACCTTTTCCAAGCCCCGAAACTCGACTTTTTCAACGCCAAAACTCCCGATACTCTTTGGGACTTTAAGTAATGTCTTACCAACATAAATCCCACCATTTTGAAGCTGCAAAACGTTCGGATGATATTTACTTACTGAAATTACGGGTGTTACATTTATAAATGCGGAAAACGGTCATTGGCATTGAGTGCGCTTGATTGTGATCTTCAATTATGACCGTTGCTCTTTAATGTGCTTGTCCTGCATTAAATAGTCATAAAGAAAACGTTTGTCGTACGCTAGCAAATCAAGGTCGAGGATAATCTTACGTTGGTCGTGTGTTTTTCGACAAGGGTTCCGGTCGTACGTTGCGGATATTTTACGACCGATGTATCAGGTGACGACTATGGTTACGGTCGTACGTGGATTACTGGACCTTATCTTAATACAAGAATGGTCGTACGAAATAAGTTCTTTGGTTTCTGGCATCGGTCGTGAGGTGTGGTTTTTTTACCCAAACATTATTCAAATTGAAATTTTTGTAATGGTTTTTTCATTTAAAAATAATAGTTCAGTAACTTAATCATTCTAAATGAAAAAGTTCAATGACTTTTTCATTCGTAGGCGTTCTTTACCAAACACTTACATGGATAAATGTTTACCAAGTCTCATGACCTTACCAAATGGATATGATAAGGACCAATAATCTTACCCGGTATGAACTAAGAGAAAGACCGATAGTCTTATCCAATAAGTGATAACGAAAGCTTCTACTATGGTTAACGCCTACCGAAAAATTATTACATATAATACTGTTTTGATGAACTAAAATTTTACGTAATAAATAAGTAACAGTGTTAGAATTTTTTCGATACATATTTACCCAAGTAACCTCTTAATTATTTAAAATGTGACAGCTCTTCAGGTTTTTCCAAACTTTTCGATTGATGATATAATACATTTTAGTATTTTACCCATTTTTGTCTTGCACGGCTTTACGAGTATTTGTAGAAAAGTCCGATGAAAGTCTGATCAATATCCGTGGCTCCACCCAAGCAGAAAGCTCTGAAGTCCAGCCTTTGACTGGTTTATCGTTTTGGGAACCTCACCAATCACCATCTCCATTTTTTTTCTGCGTTCTTTCTTACACCAACCGCCACCGCCAGCCATTTATGAAACCTCCACCAAGTTGCTCAATTTCGATTCTATTTTGTTTCCTTAATTCATCCCCGTGAATTAATTTCTGTTCCTAATCCCCAAACCCATCAATCAAAAATGAATCTTTTCATAACTGCCGCCGTCTTGATTATTCTATCTTCTTCATCTCTGGTTTTATCTCAAACACCCACCAATTCCACCTCTTGTCCGATGAATTTCGACTACGTGCTCAGAATCCCATGGCCGACTGCCGACTGCCGCCACTCCGGCGACTCACCGAAGCCCGGTAATTCCACTTCTTGTTGTCAAACCTTGCTTAGTGTTTACGGCATCGCTTTAGCTCGAAACCTCAAAGAAACTTCTCTCTTCCACCTCCCTGATCTCGCAACATCTTCATCTTGTCTCTTCGATTTCCAACAGAAACTCAACTCGCTCTCCCTCCCCACTGATCTCGCTACCTTTTGTTTTGACCCTCATCAGTTTGTCATTTCGTCGAACACCTGTTCTGCAATTCGGAATGTTCAAGATTGGCGCCGAAAATTGGGGAATCATACAGTTCTTGATTCAGCGTGTCGAGATGATCTAACTGAGCTTACTGTATGTGATGATTGTCTCAGAGCAGGGTTACGGGTTCATAGCGAATTGGCTTCCATAGATGGTAACGCTTCTCATTCAAATGAGTGTTTTTACTTTGTTGTTCTTTATGCTGCTGGTATTGTTAATAAGTTCGGACCTGAAAGTGATGGTGGTGTTTCTTGTACCTTTGGGATCAACATTTTACCCAAATCACATAAAACTACACATTCGAAATTGATATTTGGATTAATTGGAGGACTTGTTGCTATTGTGGTAATCTCTTGTTTAGTGGGGTTATACTTTTGGTGGGATAGAAAAAGGAAAAGGGAAAAGATTGATGAATTGGGTAACGATGAATTCGAATCAAGTAGGCCAAGAAGGCGTCCGAATACTGGTTCAATATGGTTCAAGATTCATGATCTTGAAAAGGCAACTGATAACTTTTCGCCAAAGAATTTCATCGGTAGAGGTGGATTTGGGGTTGTTTACAAGGGTGTTTTGTCTGATGGATCTGTTGTTGCGGTTAAAAAGATTATAGAATCTGAGTTTGAAGGGACTGATGATTTCTGTAACGAAGTTGAGATTATTAGTAATTTAAGGCATCGAAATCTTGTTCCACTTAAAGGGTGTTGCATTCATGGCGCAGATGATTATGAACGAAGAGATGATCAAAGATATCTTGTTTACGAGTATATGTCGAATGGAAATCTTGATGATCATTTGTTTCCAACAGTGAGTGGAAAATCGCCATTAACATGGCCTCAAAGAAAAAGCATAATTTTAGATGTAGCTAAAGGTTTAGCTTATCTTCATTATGGAGTAAAGCCTGCTATCTTCCATAGAGATATTAAAGCTACAAATATACTTTTAGATGTAAATATGGGAGCTCGAGTGGCTGATTTCGGATTAGCGAAGCAAAGTAGAGAAGGCCAATCTCATCTCACGACTCGGGTAGCTGGGACCCACGGTTATTTAGCGCCCGAATATGCGCTTTACGGGCAGCTGACTGAGAAAAGTGATGTTTATAGTTTTGGGGTTGTGGTTTTGGAGATTATGTGTGGAAGAAGGGCTCTTGATCTTTCTTGTTCGGATTCGCCTCGTGGTTTCTTGATTACTGATTGGGCTTGGTCGCTTATAAAAGAAGGGAGAGTTTTGGAGGTTTTGGATCCTTCGTTGGTGGGCCATGGTGCGAGTGGTGAAATGATGAACCCGAAAGGGATCATGGAGCGGTTTGTGCTTGTGGGTATTTTGTGTGCTCATGTGATGGTTGCGTTACGGCCCACGATTATGGATGCGTTGAAGATGTTGGAAGGCGATATTGAAGTGCCCGCGATTCCTGATCGGCCGACGCCGCTCGGCCACCCTTCGTTCACTGGCGATGGTAGCACGTTCAGCAATTCGCCAGTCTTGAGTGGGCTGCAGTTGCAAGCCACAGACATGCTTAGGTAGGTAAATCAATAAATCAAGAAATCTTTGAATCTTGAAAAATCAAGAAATCATGAAATCAAGGAATCTTTTGAATCAAGAAATCTTGAAATCAAGGAATCTTTGAATCAAGAAATCTTGAAATCAAGGAATGTTTGAATCAAATATGGTGATTTGGTTTCTTGCTTCAAAGCATGAATTGGGAAAAGTTAGGGAGCAAATTAACAAGCATATATATATACATGATCAAAATGGGTATCAAAGTTGCAGATTTCCAATTGTATTATTAAGTTATTTGCTAGGTTCAAAGATTGTTTTCAAGATTTTGTTCTGTTTGGTAGCCATAGATGCATTGGAACTTGGAAGCCACATAGGAGTTGTAAATTATATGTAAAGTTTGTACTTGTTTATATAATAATTCATTTTTTTCTTCATTATTCTTTTAATCGTTATTACTTTTAGGTTCTATGAACCAAAACATACAATCCTTACTATCTTTATATGGTGATTAAACCTTTTTAAAGGGTTGTTTTGATTTATTGTTTCGAGTATTTATTTTTGTAATTCATATGAGTGAGGTCCCAGTTTCATAATGTGCTCATTTACCTTCCCTATGATAACTGTGGGATCGGTACAAGTACAGTTGAGACGTAGTCTACCTTTTGGTATCAGCTAACAAACCTTCATAACATATGGTTGATAAAATAAAGGAATATAAGTAAGAGCCCTCCCCTTGCCACATCAGTTTTCTCACTCATCTACATTAGCTTTCTCTAAACCTTTCACTCTCAATCATGGACCGGTTCATGATTTATGTAATAAAAACTAAAATAATTAACATTTTACTTATTATATTTAAAAGACAATAATTAAAAAAATACAGTAAATAAAAGTTAAAATAATAAGTCATAATAATTAAAGTTACAAAAACTAATTGCTACACTAATAAAAAATACAATAAATAAAAGTTACAAAATATATGAGTAATTACGGTAATAAAATTCATAATAATTAAAAGTTGATAATCAATTAATTTAATTTAATTATTTTCAACTGATTATATATTTAAAAAGTAGATGAACACACCAATTTAATAGGTTTGATTATTTAAATGAAAAATAGTTTTAAATATTTAAATATAAAATACATGTGGGAACCATTGCTTTAAACCTCAAGGAGCGGTTCCTCTTTGAGGACCGCTTCAATGCGGTGGCAAAAACCTTGACGGCACCCAATGGTAGAAAAAGCAATGGACCGGTTCCTAGGATGTTGAGCTGGCAAAAAAACCCAACCATTGGGGATGCTCTAAGTCATCTATTATAACGATTGATTAATTATCTGAAACCAAACACCACTTTTCAATCCATTTCCATTCATTCCTGGTTTGAATCAAACATGATCAATGATAATCATTTCCATTGATTACCTTCTAATACCTCCAACCAGACCAGACGCTCCTTAATTTTACTCTTTGATAATTAATTTCTTTGTAGCCGGTATCCAATCGATTACTTGACCTCATAATTATATCATTCATGATTCTTTCTAAATTATGGCTTCTTAAAAATAATGGCTTCTATTTTAAAATCAAACTTGTGTTTTTTTTTAATGAAGTCATGCTAAATTTTATATAACAAGCATCTTTTTGTAACGTAACTGCTTTGTTGTTTTTTTGTTGGGTTACCAAAGTTTGTGTCGTAAGATCCAAACAATACAATATAATAATAATAATAATAATAATTAATAACAATCACTTTTGACACGGAAAACATTCAACGTTCAATATAAACTAAGTTCACATATTTGTTAGATTCTATTGTACGTGATCAAGCATGGCCAATATAAAATTGCATACTTTCCAATTTTTTATTCAACTTATAATATTATTTTGAATGATATTAATTAATTTTTTTTTTAATATTTATATACGGCAAATGAAACAAAGAAACTCATATACACTCTTCACCTTTGCTGAGGTTTGAACCCATGACCTACTACAAAGCCAAGGGCTCCGATACCGCTAGGACAAAGACTCTTTGGTGATATTAATTAGACCTGACAAAAACTGACACGGCACGCTAACCCGACACGAAATAAACGGGTTTGGGTAATACATTTCAATCTGTTTAACTAAACGGGTTGACACGACACGACACGGAAATTAAACGGGTAAGGTCAGGGTCAAAAATTTCAACTCGAAAATGACCCGAATAACCCATTTATATATATATATATATATATATATATATATATATATTAAGTTTCTATTTTAATGCTTTGGATTTTTAATATGAGAAAAGTCTAAAAAACCCCAATGAACTTTACTGTTTGGAATGATTAAGTCATTGGACAATTTTTTGAAACAAATAAGTCATCGGACTTTTTGAAACCTGTTAAGTAAATCCTTGGACTTTCTGAAACATGTTAAATATATCCTTATGATGAATTTACGTTTATTAAATTCATTAGTCATTCCAAAATCAATATGAAACTTTTTATTTGTATTTTTTGTTTTACAAACACGTAAAAATGTTCACATTATAAAACAAATACAAAACTATATTGAACCCAAATATATAATAGTGTTAAAGAAACATAAACAGATGCAAATAATTTTTTGATAGTTATTTGGTTTAAAAAATGTAGGTTGTGGATTGAAGTAGTATTATAAACTAAATTGAAGGGAAATTAATTAAAATGTCCAAGTTTGACTTTCCCTTATAGAAATACCTCATCTCTCTCTCGGTTTGCAAAAATACCCCAAGATCCAGCGATTTAACCCATGATCGCAGACCCAGACAAATTTAATAAATTTTGTCCGCGATTTGGAAAATTTAGTCCTCGATCGAGGACCCTTTATTTTCATCCACAGATTAACAAAATCGAGGAATGCATACCCCATATCCACAACTTAATTATGTCCTCGATCAGGAATGCATCCACTTTTTGATATTATTTTATTAAAGGAATGCATCTACTCCAATGCATCCTCGATCGATTTGGAGTTTGGTCCGCGATGTTTTTAAAGTTATTTGGAGTTTGGTAAAGCTATCCTCGATTTGGAGTTTTAATCCGCGATCGAGAGAATAAATCGCGGATGTTTTTGATTTTTTTATTTTAATCCGCGATAGAAGATAAAATCGCAGGATAAATGGATATTTTTGTAAACCGGGAGAGATATGAGATATTTTTGTAAGTGAAATTGAAAGTTAAGTAGTAATAAAAAATTATTTACAATGAATAAAAGGGCAGAAAACAAGGGCCATAGTTGGTGTATAGTACACATCCATCCATCCATCCATCCATCTATGACCTAGTAATTAATTATTGTAAAAACAACCCCCTCCCCTCCATTTTTTCCGGCACCATTTTCCGGTGAACTCCAAAAGTGACTTGTTCCATGGTCTATATATCTATTAGGACCTGATGCTCCGTCTTCAACTTCAAGGTATCATCTTTTCTTTTTATGGGTGGAACTCCCTAACACCTCCCCTTTCCCTCTTGTAGCCAAATCCCAAAACCCTGAACACCGGGCCGATCCTGAGATTTTTCATGCCCAGGGCGAAAAAACTAAAAATTGCCCTCATAATATATATATATATATATAGAGGGGGGATCATACGAGAATGACAACTATTTAAAAGAATAAATGAATATCTCACAACCAATCATTTTTATGAATAATTCCAAAAATAATAACTTTCAAAAATCAGTGATTATGAATAATTCCAAAAATAATAAACTTCAAAAAATCAGTGATTATTTTTGGAATTGTTTTTAAAAATGAATGGTTGAGAGTTATTCCTTTATTCTTTTAAATAACATTCATTCTCGTTTGAACCCACCTCTCTCTCTCTATCTATATATATATATATATATATATATATTAAAAAAAACTAAACACAAGCAGTTTTTTCTCACGACGTTTTCTATTAAATTTAATGAAACAATACGTGGGACTTAAGTGAAAACTCTTAACGACAAAACATAAACATAAATAATCTAAAATATGTTTTCGTGCAACTTTTAAAGCGAAAACATCAATTATTTATCATAATAAATGTTTGCTAAAAACTTATTTTCGATATTGAGAATAACTAGTTGAGCCTATCTTGACTTTTAATAGTCCTTAAATACGACTTTAACAACTTAATTTTATAACTCTAAGATTACACGAAAACAAAATATAAAGAGATACTATAACGTAAAAGAATATGAAAGCTCGTTATATTTCTAAAAAAGGAGCTATCCAATTGATAAATATAATCAAATATAAAATAAACATCTCATTTTAAAATATATTATAGAGTAAACTACACTTTTGGTCCCTGTGGTTTGGTGTTTATAACACATTTGGTCCCTACAGTTTAAAAATTACACTTTAGCCACTACTGTTTGCCATTTGGTCCGGATTTGGTCCCTCTGACCAACGTCCGTCCATTGTCAGACGTTAGGGGCAACCATGTGAGATGCACATGAGGGTAAATCAGTCTTTTTCCCTCACAGGGACCAAATCCGGACCTTTACTCAAACCCACCCCACCCCACCCCTACTCCCTTTCTCTCTCCTATTTTCTTCTTCCACAACTCAATCCCTCCAAAAACACACACACACACACACAAACCCACTTAATACACATTAACACACACACACACACACATACAATTACCATCTCCCTCTTCTTTTTTTAGACAATTTTGCACATCAAAACCCTTATACCATTACCTTGAGGAACTTGGGTTTTGGTGTGCAAAATTTGTCTAGAAAAATAAATGGATAAGCATCATCATCAGCTTGCTTTTCTGAACAACCAACATTTTGTTCATCAAATCTCTTTCGGTACTGCTTTCGATCCATCTCTTTGCTTTTATTTTCAATCGAGGTTGTGACGATTTATTTCTGCATTTAATTTTTCCGAGCATAGGTTTGTGGTGGTCTGCAAACGGGACGAAGGTAGGGCAGTGGTCGATGCGTGTTCTTGCTGTTGTTGTTAGAAACAATCGAGAGAGAAAGAGGGGTGAGGCCGATTACAGGTCTGCAATCGACCAAGAAAAGGGGGAAATGGAGAGTGGTGACGAAATCGAGAGGGAGGGCAGATTCTTACCGCTGGCGGAGTGGCGGTGGTAGGAGAACTCAGATTGGTGGCCGGCGACCTGCAGAGAAGTGGTTAAAGGTCTGTAATCGAGATGGGGGTCGATCTAGAGAGCGAGAGGGAAGAAGAGGGGGAATACCGAGAGTTCAGAGATGCGTGAGAGAGATGGAGAGAGGTGGCACCGACGATCTGTGGTGCGGCAACGAGAGTGATGTTAGGTAGAAAATCGAGAGGGTAGAGGAGAGACGAGAGTGAGAGAGAGAGACCTCTGGTATGGTTGGTCGCCGGTGGTTGAATGGTGGTCGGCGACATGGATGAACTTTTCGGCGATATAAACCCAGTTCCCGGCGAGATCTCGATTTTTCCGCGAGAGTAGCAGTTTCCGGCGACTAAAACCCAGAAACCGGCGAGAGAAAGGGTTTGAGTAAAGGTTCGGATTTGGTCCCTGTGAGGGAAAAAGACTGATTTACCCTCATGTGCATCTCACATGGTTGCCCCTAACGTCTGACAATGGACGAACGTTGGTCAGAGGGACCAAATCCGGACCAAATGGCAAACAGTAGTGGCTAAAGTGTAATTTTTAAACTGTAGGGACCAAATGTGTTATAAACACCAAACCACAGGGACCAAAAGTGTAGTTTACTCTATATTATATCTAAAATATAATTAGAATAATCATTGTTTTATATCTTAAAATTACATAACATTGTATTATAAAATCGATAACAAATAAAACAAAATATTAAAATTTATAAAACCGTATTACAGAATTAAAACATTAAAATATATATTAATAGCATGCATAGGAGGCGTGGAGCACTTTAAGAGAATCTCCAACCGCACGATAAATCCATAAATTTGCCGTGCATGGAGCTCCAACTGGCCGGTAAAAAGGAAAAAAAATTAGCGGCCATCTCTTTCGACCGGTAAATTTGCTGTGTGATTTTTGAACGGCAAAAGGGTGGGACCCTCCACTATCTATAGATTATTAATATTTAATTAATATATATACTATTTAATTTAATTTGATTATAATATAAACTAACATATATATATATATATATATAATCTAAATAATATATATAGAATAAATTATAAACAAATTAATTAAAATATTTGTAATTATACTTTATATTTATTATGTAATTATTTTTATTAAAAATAGTTAAAAACTAATATAAATTTCATTTAATTACTATTTAATTATTGTAAATTACTATTTAATTATTGTTTTTATTTTTATCGGTTTTCATTAAATAAATTAATTACTGATTATTTATTATTATATTTACAAATTATAATTATTGTTATTAAAAATAATTAATAGTAAATAAAATATGTTATTTTAACGTATGATCCATAAATTTGGTGTTTTTTTAGAGTATGATTGGAGTTGAGGTTTTTTTTTGTGTTGTTGGACCCACCAAAATTGGTGTTTTTGATGATAAAAATGGTGCCAAGGTTGGAGATGCTCTAAGGGCATCTCCAATCGTACTTCTAAAAAAACACCAAAAACACCAATTATGGTGGACCTAACACAAAAAAAAACCTCAACTCAAACCATACTCCAAAAAAAAACACCAAATTTGTGGACCCCACATTAAAATAACATATTTTATCTACTATTAATTATTTATATATATATATATATATATATATATATGTTGATTATATTATACTTAAAAGTTAAATAAATATTATAAAAAGTGAATAGTGGTGGGCCCAAAGTTTTTGGAGTGTGAAAACCATACTCCATTTTTGGAGTACCAATTTCTTGAACTCCAATTTTTTTTGGAGTTTGGCGTACGATTGGATGATGAATCAACACCATATTTGATAATTGGAGTACGATTGGAGATGCTCTAAGGAAGACATAGAATATTTGATGCCCTGGGTTTTGGTGATGCCTAGGGCGGTCGCCCTCACAGCCCTGCCTTAGGGTCGGGCCTGATTCTAGAAAGTTCATTTCTAACACCTGTTATGTTTACAACATCAAACCAATCATGACCAACCCATGCTTGTGGTGACGACGATCTGGTGGGCTGAGGGTGGTCGCGGTGGCGTCCGATGGTGTACGGTGGCATGAGACGAGGGTTTCATGCTTTGGGGTTTCAGATGACAGCAACTTTGTATCCTTTAGGTTTTTTTATACTTTTACCGGTCTTACCGGTTGTAGGTTACCTTTTCAAGTTAATAAGGATTTAATCAATATGTTTTAAAAAGTCTAAGGAGTTATTTAACATGTTTTAAAAAGTCAAATGACTTATTTGTTTAAAAAAATTGTTCAAGGATTTAATAATTTCAAATAGTAAAGTCCATTGGGTTTCTTTAAACTTTTCCCTTTTAATATTTTGGATTTGGTTAAAACTTATAAGTTTGAACTATAAAGTTTAGATTTCTAATGCTTTCATTTGAATTTTGGATTTGTAATTTTTTGTGAATTTTTTATATTTAATTTTTAGTTTTATAAATGTTAAACGGGTTAAAGGGGTTAGACGGGTCGTGGCGGGTTAGGCGGGTCGGGTTAGGGTTGGGATTTTCTGACCCATTTATTAAACGGGTCGGGTTAGGGTTAGACATTCTCAACCCGTTTAACTTTGAACCCAACACGACACAACACGTTTGTCAGGTCTAATATTAATTACTTTATTAGAGCCTAAAAACAAATTTGTATAATAAAAGTAAACGACACGTTTAAAATTCAGACATTCTAAGAAAAATAATAACAACAAACAATCGAGATCTAAAATTTGTTGTAATAAAACGTTTGTATTTTGTTTATGTATTGTTTAATGTTAATTCTTAGAGCATCTCCAACAGCATTGCTAAAATAAAAAAATCAATTTTTATTTGTTATTCTTGATCAACATCATTGCTATCTTGTTTGTTAAAATAGAGATTCATGGAGAAATCTCTAAATATAGAGAATTCTCTAAATATGAGAGAGAAATAATTATTTTATTCAACTCACCAATAACATAATTCTCTTATCATTTTATATTAAGTTTTTATTTTAAAGTGTATTGGAATATAAATTAAAGAATATTATATTAATATAATTTGTGTTAAAATCTCTAAAATAGCATAGCTGTTGGAGATGAATGTAACTTTTTTTAGAGATTTTAACTTTTAATTCTTTATTTTAGAAAAATTATAGCAAACTTGTTGGAGATGTTCTCATAATATCAAAAAGGAAAAAGAAACGTGTTATGATTTAATTCTATATAAAGTCAAGATCTTTGTGCTATATGGTGTACATATATATACACATATATATATATATATATATATATATGTACGATAATCAAATGAGAACCTAAAATAGGTTGAGAACCGTGAAAACCAATCTAAGTCGTTAATTGATTTTAATCTATGGACATTATTATAGGCAAAAATAAGTTGAGAACCGTGAGAACCTATGAATGAATTTTTATGTTTTTAAAACCATATGATCAAAACCAAATGACGACTTAGATCGGTTTCCACGGTTCTCAACCTATTTTTAGTTCTGACATGATTTAACCTATATATATATATATACATATAAAAACGTTTAAACGAGAACATCTTTATTTTTAAAAACATAAAAGTATTTTTTTACAATAATCATTAACTTGTGATGTTATAGATCATCGTATGTGATATACATGTGATACTATATCACAGATGTGAACCATTTCACGTGTATTATCACATGCACTGTTCTAAAAAACTCGTCGTACAGCCGTTATGGTGCGCAATGACACTAAGGCTTGTGTCTCAAGCCACGTTAAGCTCGTTGCACGTCATGGCCTAATGCGCAGTTTTCGTAATGCGATATTTGATTTTTCTTTACGTTTTTAAGGTCTTATTTGAAAGTTTTTTTGATATATAACCTAACTTAACGTGCTTATTACTATTGACTCATTGAGTAACACTACAAAACATATGTTTTATATATAATATTATATATGAATTAGAAATTTGACGCCATAAGTCACACCTTGAAAATGCCATGGCTTCGCCGTGGCTCCTAAGGCTTGAGGCTTGGCCTCGCCGCCACGCCATGGCTCACGCTATTTAGAACCTTGATCACATGTGATATGAATGTTATCATGTTTTCGAAAAAAGGTATTTTTATTTGGACCTTCATGTATGTAGGGATGGACATGTATATGTATATATTATTTCTAAAATATGGTTTTTTAATTAATAATTAAACTATGTGTCAAGTAAATTGTTTTTATTTTTCAAGGGATAAGAGTATCTGTTGGTCCCAGCTAGCAATAGCAACAGTATCAAGTATTATAGGAAGGGGGAGACTACAATACATATTTTTTTTACTTTAAATTTAATTCTTATTGATATAAAATCAAGAATTACACACATAAAACTTTAGATTGTTGTGGAATAGAACAGATTAAAATCCGTTCAAACAATCTAACACAAAGAGAAGAAAAGCACTATTGAAAATTACGCTAAACTAACAACAATTCTTTTTAAAGAGAGAGAAGAAAGTCTGCCGATGGAGCACTTTTTATCACTTAGAAAACTTGTAGAACTTGTAATCTTGCATGAGAAGGGTCTTCCTCTTTATATAGTCCCATGTGCATTAAAAACATGGGACACTTGTCAAGCAAGGGTAGGAGAGAAGATTGTCCTTGCATAGTACATGATGTATTTTTTGTCTTGTAGAGTTGACCTGCAAACTTTGGTGTAGACCTTTCCTGAGAAGGATGTAAAAACCAAACAACCTTTTTCTGATCACCAGAAAATGTCCCCATACATGCAAGATATCAAAAAATATACTTTGCAGGAAAACTACAAGTGCATACTGGCCGATAAGGTTCCCACCAATTTGTCAAAGACAAAATCAGTGGGAGCAGTGTCCCACTGATTTGGGATCGACACACATCATTTGGCCGATGATGTGTGATCCTGGCCGATGATGTGTTCCACCGATTTTGGGTTCGGCACACGGTCATCCTAGCTAATGAGAGAAGTGGAACATGGCCGATGATAAGGAGCAAATCGGCAGGAGCAACTTAGATAATGGCTGAGAAGTTCATCTTCAATCCGCATTGACAAATATACTTCTGTTTGGGTAAAAAATTACACCTCACGACCGACGCAAGAAACAAAAGGACTTATTTCGTACGACAAGTCTTGTATTAAGATAAGGTCCCTTAATTAATGCACGACCGCAACCATAGTCGTCGCTGGTAAGATATCTTCGACGTACGACCAAAGTATCCACCGAAATGTGCGACTGTCGTATGATTATCCTCGACATTTGTTTACTAACGATCGACAAGTGTTTTCTTTATCGTTATTTAATGCAGGTTAAGCCCATTAAATGTCAACAGTTATAACTGAAGACCGCAATCAAGCGCATTCAATCACAAGACCGTTTTTCACATTTATAAAGGCCATTAATGACATCAAAGCTTATATATATCAAGCCTGAAGCCACACTAAAAAACAAGTCATTCTCAGAGACACACAGGATTAACCAGAAGCACATTTGAAGCTTTCGAGTGACTACTGGTACGTGCGAAATATGTGAATTAATCGCAGTGGGTTGCAAACTGTCCACAGTGGGAAGCGCAAGTGTACACTGTCCACTATGATCGTCATAGCAAGTAATAGTTGGTAAAATACCAGAATCGTATCCACAGGGACTGGACAATCAAAACAATTCGGTTTTCATGAGCTCCTTTTACAAGTTTCAATTAGAGAGAAAAATAATACTTTTGGTTTGGTTTGGTGAAATGCTACTTTAACGAGTTTACTTAAGATTTTAAAAGAAGGAATGTAGGTTAGATTTTCCCTAGATTTTATAATAAATACTTGATCCTAAAAATGATCCTTGTACTTGAGGTCGGTCTTTTCGCTAGAAAAGCTCGGTTACAAAATACTCACACATTTAAGTAAAAATCCCATACTCTTAGTATTTATTGTTTTGTCAATGGTAATCTCAAGATGGACCTTTTCAGGCCTCGATGGAATGTGTAGAGACAAATACTCTAAGTGTTTTTAGATACACCAACTAGCTTGCCTACTACTCCAGGGGGTTGAGATTAGCTCACTGTGCCGACCTCACTTTCGTAAGTGTCATAAGAATTCTTTCGAACTCCCTAGCATTATCCAAGCTCGTGTCACTGCGTTCTACTCATTTCTGAGTTAAGAACTAGACTTTAGATCCTTACAAGTGACCGGCTTGTTCGCATCATTGGGGAATAATCGAGAATGAATAACCAAAACAATAAATATTCCAAGTATAAAGATTACTCAAGCATTTTCTCTAAAATCCAGGTACTTCTCTTTCCTACATCCCAAGGGATGTTTAGCCTAACATTAATGAAATAAAGAAAGTAAAAGATGAAGATTTGCACATAAGTAAATTAAAAGAGACTTGAATTAAAACCGCAGTGGGGAACGAAGGTACGTCACTGCCACAGATTACTCTAAACTACAAATTACTCTAAGAAATTAAATGCTGGAATTTAAAGAACTACTTCAGTAAATGAAAGCTAAAAACTAGAACTTAAACTCACACCAAATGTGGTAGTTGAGAGATTCTTGGATGATATTAATGAACCCCAATGCTTCCTTTTATACTAAAGGAAAGATTTGGGTTTTACACAAAAATGGGTTGTTTAGAGAATAAGGACTGAAGTGGAGGGACATAAAATTCAGCTTGATCATGCAACACTTCTATCCATCATCTTGAAGCTCTTTTACCCATAGGACCCTTCACCTTTCACAAAAGCCAACTTTAAAGTACCATGGGTTTGATTAATTTATTCATCTTGCCATACTTTTAGGAACATGCTTGCATTATTTTATTCACATGCTTTCTGCCACTGAAACTTCTATTCCCCAACATTATCTTTCAAGCTAAGATTTAAATTTGTTTTGTCTTCTTCTCTGCTCGATAGTGGGATCCGGAGTGGGGACTTCGCACGTCACTGCGAGAAAATCGTGAAACAGCAACAAAACTCCACCAAATAATTCATTAATACTATGGTTTACTCTTTTTGCTCATTTTCATGAATATTACCAAGAATGGGGGTTTTGAGAAGTGAAATGGCTAAAATTTGACAAAATAAAATAAAAATAAAAGGAAATAATAACTCTAGAAATAGAGTTATCAACTACTTACGTTCTGCCTCGAAGAAACGCATGGCGAAGCATTCTTACACACGACGCACAATACATTTTTACAATTAAGTCTATTTCTCTTGTAATTGTAATCTATTGTACTTACGACACCTGTTATCAAAGGACGTCGTCCCTGTTTGACGACCATAGTGCACCGTCGACTTCTATAGTCGACCGCGGTTTTTCCCCTCGATGGGGTTTTCTGCGTCACCAACTTCTCTTGTCTCTTTCTGTTTTTGTTATTCGTTGTACGACTTGTCGCGAGAATTCTTTCTTTAGTTGTTAAAGCTCCACATCGACCTTAAGTTATCCTTTGGGTGATTTTTGGCATTAACAGTTTGGTGCCCCGTCTAGAGAAAATCTCCGACAAAGCGTACGTCCTACTAACTGTTTCTTGAGTTTTCTCCATTTTTTCAGGAAAATGTCGGGTCAAGGAAACACTGGAAACTTCTTCCAGAACGGTCCGAACCAGAGCCAGAATCATGAAAACTTTTTTGGGTACCAGAATGGTCCAAATCAGAATTCAGGAGGTTTCCACGGTCATCAAGGCATTCCAATCCAGAATCTAGGAAGCTTCTATGGTCCTCAGGGTGTTCCGCTCCAGAATCAAGAAAACGTTTTTAATCAACAAGGTGGTCTGAATCACAACGCTGGGAACTCCTTCTGTCAACAAAATGGCCCAAGACCGTTTTCTGGAGTTCCTCATCAGGGACAATTTCCATCGCAACATCTTCGACCACCACTACGGTTTCAGAACCATACGATGCGTTTATCCTCGACGGCCTATCGCTCGATCCCATTTCAGAATCAAACAGTCCCTATGTCATCGACAACATTTCAATCGATTCTATTTCAAAATTAGATGATACCCATGTCATCAGCGACATTTTACACTATCCCGTTCCAGACTCCCTTCATTCCGATTCCTACAATGAGCATCTCGATGATGCCCCAACCGACGTTCACTTTTCTACCGCAAGAAGATGCTGCTGACTCGACGCAACATAACGATTTTCAGGCGAACACTGATTCTATTCCTGCGACAAATGGAGGGTCCAAATTGCCTGGTGCCGCTGTACCCATCGACGTCGAACAACGCTCGAGATTTCAAGCGTCCCCCTTCATCGACGAGATATATACGGTCGACGTCCCAAAGAAATATAGCATCCCCACATTCACGCCTAAGTATTCAGGGATCATAGACCCGACAGGACATATTGCTCAGTACAAGCAAATGATGTGGACAGTGTCCATACCCCATCAATATCAGGAGGTGTCCATGTGTAAAAGTTTTGGTGCGACACTCACTGGTGCAGCCCTCCAGTGGCTGATAAATCTCAAACCAAAGTCCATCAATAACTTCGCCGAACTGGTCGATCAGTTCTCCCGACAATTCGCCAGTAGTCGCAAGATGGAGAAACAGACCAGTGACTTGTATTTTGTCACTCAAAAAAATGAAGAGTCCATCCGAAGCTACTTCAATCGCTTCAATGCAGAAATGATTAGCGTCCGTAATTGCGACGTTAAAACTACAATCGAAGCTTACAAACGAGGCCTGAACGACACTTCCGGGCTATACAATGATCTCACGAAGTACCCCCAGAAAACTTTAAGGACGTTTGAGCAAGAACGTTGGCTTACATGAGAGTCGAGGACGACGCGACTTTCTGTCGAAAGCATTCAGGCGACAAAAGATCCCTAAGCGTGAAGAAACCTGATTTCAAAGCTAAAGTCGTAACTAAAACGAAACCCGCACAACAGATTTTGAACGTCAGGTTCAAGAAACAGAAGAATGTCCCTACCCATAAATTCCCCTAGCATCCTAAGATCTCATCTTATGGATTCAAGGGAACTGCCAAGGACCTGGTCGAGGCTCTAAAGAACGTAGAGTCGACCATTCGGTGGCCTAAGAAGAGTGACAAAGACGACGACAAGAAAGACAATTCCAAGTGGTGTGACTTCCACGGTGATCATGGACACACGACAAAAGACTGTCTTACACTACGAAAGGAGCTCGCATGGCTCGTCCCAAAAGGGCACCTAAAGGGATTAATCGACAATGACACGACGAAAGCACAGAATGCGCGACCGCCATCCTCAGTCCATGCAAAAGTTGTAAATTGCATAACTGGAGGATCGGACGTGTGTGGGTTGACCTACTCCCCAGCCAAGCGACATGCCAGCAAAGGTCCTGACGATCAGCCTATCTCCCGATCGATGAAATCTAAGCAGGAGCTAGAATTAGAAGCTATGTCATTGACGTTCGACCAGAGCGATCTTCAAGAGTCATGGTAGAAGCATCATGACCGATTGATAATCTAATTAACGATCGGTAATTGCTCGACCAAAAGAGTCCTGATCGACGGAGGAAGTTCGACGATGTCATATTCCTCAACACGATCAAGGGAATGGGAATCAACACATCAGAAATCACAAGACGATCCGTAGTCTTGGTGGGATTCAATGGAGACTCGACAAGAACTGTCGGGGATATTACTTTTCCTGTATATGCCAAAGGAGTCAACAAGCAGACAAGATTCAACGTGATCGACTGCTCTTCAGCCTACAATATCATTCTGGGTCGACCATGGATCCACGATATGAAAGCTATGTCTTCGACGTATCACCAGACGGTAAAATTCCCAACGCCATGGGGAGTTCAAGAGATCAAAAGTGAGCAGAAGATCGCCCGTAAATGCTACAAGACGACGATGAAACCTCCGAAGAAAGACATATAGCAATTATAGGTCCAGGATGTCCCCGAGTCCGTCAACGACTATCGTCTGGAAGAAGTCATCCTCGACAAGGACAAGCCTGACAGGATCGTCTTCGTTGGATCGTCACTCGATCCAACCATCAAAGACAAACTAATCTTTTTTTTTGCAGGAACATGCCGATTGTTTCGCCTGGACGTACGTGGATATGGTCGACATCGATCCAAATGTTATTTTTCACAAGCTTAACGTGGACCCGTCATACAAGCCTATAAAGCAGAAGCAACGAAAATTCGCCCTGGAGCGAAATAAAGTGATCAATGAAGAGGTCGACAACCTACTCAAAACGAGGAAAATTTGAGAAGTAAAGTACCCTGATTAGCTAGCAAATGTCGTGGTCGTACAAAATAAAAATGGAAAGTGGAGGGTATGTGATGAGGATATTTAGTGTACCCTTTTTAAAACATGTTGGTGCAAGTGTACCCAGCTTTAATATTAAGATATATTTTTGGTACACATAAAATCACATCTCCATATTTATTTTGATGATTACAAAACACACCGCATTATTTGTTATCTAATATTTTATCTGAGTGTGCAGTTATTAAATGATCTCGATAAATTTTTTATCTGAAGAATCCAAGTCTGAAGATTTGCGTCATTTTATTTTAAAATGATAAATCACCCTAAAATAATATACCACTTGGATTTTTCTAATACTGTGTTTTTAAAATAAACCAAGTCAGCTCTCCTCAACATCTCTTATCATCTTGCTGATCTTTTAATATGTGAAAGATTTTGTGTCTAGAAGATCTGCGATGCGTACTACCACCTGCACCTTTTATCTGGGCGGTATACCGCGATGGAAAGCCGGTATACCGCGGCGGCATGCTGTTTCTCTGATTGATTGGACCACCTTCTGTCAGGCGGTATACCGCCGTGTGCAACGCGGTATACCGCGGGTACCATTACCGTTTGTTCTTTGCAGGGTTGACCTTCTCTCTGACAACTGACAAGTACTCTTTGTTCTGCACGGTATACCGCGGGGGATAGCCGGTATACCGCGAATGCTTCTGCCCTGTTGCTCATCCAGTATAAATATCTTGCAACCTCCAGCATTCAAGACTACAACGAATTTACATTAACTCCTCTGCATTTGATAAAGACTCTGCAGCTTCTTCTCTTGATATTTAAACTGTTAAAATTATAAAACTCGTTTTTGAGTAAGAAATCTTGAGTTGATAGCAGATTAAAATCTCTCGATTAGTTGAATCAGCAACACAACTCAAGTGATCAAACTCTCTAAAAATATCCAAGTGATAAACCTTATTCAAGAGTGATTATTCATATTAAAATTATACCCTCTTGTAAGTGTTTGAATAGAGTGAGTGATCCACATAAATCTCTCAAAGTAGAGTGATTCGCGTTTGTTGTACTAAGGTTTGTGTTTCTACCGTAAAGAACACGTTTTCGTATTGGATCTCCGAGAAGTGTTATTTTTCTCGAGGTGGACTAGCCAACTTTGTGTTTGGTGAACCACTTTAAAAATATCGTTGTCAAGTATTTTCTTTCCCTTATCTATTTACATTTCCGCTGTGCATTTAATTATATCTGTTATATAATTGTTGTATATTTATTCTTTTATACTCTGTTGTATTTGTTCTGTTTTTTATTCCGTATTTGTTTGTAAAAGAATTTTTGAAAGTAAAAGATTTTAAATACAACCTTACCCCCCCTTAGGTTGTCTAACATTTGGTATCAGAGCAGGTCTTTCAAAAATATTCTGCATAAATTTCTCTTATTCTTCTAAATGGCTCAACAAACTAATATCGTGTTTTCAAAACCTCCTTTGATAGATACTGAAAAGTTTGGCATTTGGGCCGAGCTATTTGAATGTCACGTGCGTGGCAAAAATCAAAAGATTTGGAATATTATAGAAAAAGGGAATTTTAAACCCACCATTGTGAAAGATGATGTTTATATTGATAAACCTATAGATGAATGGACTACTTCTGATGAAACTCATTTTTGTTTAAACTTTGAAGCTAAGAATATATTATATGCTGCTTTAACAACTGATGAAATTGAAAGAGTATATACATATAAAACTGCAAATCAAATATGGGAAAGTTTAAATAATACTCATCGTGGAAACACGGAAGTTAAATCTAGTAAAGTAAATATTTTAGTTCACGATTATGAACTGTTCGAAATGAAACAAGATGAGTCAATTGACTCAATGTTTAAAAGATTTAACCTTATTGTGACTACTTTGAAAGGTTTGGATCGCACTTATCCTAACGAGGACTATATAAGGAAAATCCTACGAGCCCTTCCTTCGGAGTGGATGCAAAAGATAACATCTTTAGAAGACTCCCGTGACCTTTCCATAATGAAGATAGATGACTTGATCGGTAATCTTAAAGTGCATGAAATTGCACTTAAAAGAAACAAAGATCGGGAGCAAGTCAAGAAGAAGTCAATCGCTCTCAATGCCTCAACACCAAAAGTCGAGAAGAAAAAGGAGAAAGCTAGCTCCTCGAAAGATCCATCCGAAACTCTCGATGAAGTCGCCATGTTGGTAAGAAACTT
This sequence comes from Saussurea involucrata, assembly GCA_033807775.1. Classification (NCBI taxonomy): domain Eukaryota; kingdom Viridiplantae; phylum Streptophyta; class Magnoliopsida; order Asterales; family Asteraceae; genus Saussurea; species Saussurea involucrata. Next base: position 37,068,937 of record CM066323.1, read on the forward strand.
TTCCAAATTTCTTAATAATAATAATAAATTTTCTAACAATGGCAGATTTCAAAGAAACGGTAACTACCGTCGTGGTGGTGAAAATCGAAGTCGTAAGTTCCATAAACGAGACGAAAAAGTTAAGAAAAATGGCGACTCGAGTGAAGACGATAAAGCTAAGCCAAAGAGAGGCTTTTGCTACTCATGTGGTGACAAAGACCACTACGCCAATGAATGTCCGAAAAAGAACAAGTTCCAAAAGAAGAAGGAGAAAGCCTTCATTGGAGGCGCGTGGAGCGAGAGTGAAGAAGAAGATGACTATCAAGCCATTTGTCTTATGGCCGAAAGCGACGACGAGGTAAAATCTTCTTACTCGGATTACGATAGTGATTATGAAAGTGATAATGAAAATAATCTTGAAGAATTATATGAATCTTTTCATAAAATGGCCGCTCTTGCAAATCGTTACCAAGATGAGAATGCTATGTTAAAAGAAACTGTAAATGCATGTAAAAAGGAAATAAATAATGTTAAACAAAAATCTGAAAATAATATGGATATAATTGCTAAATTAGAAACTAAATTAGGAGAAAAAGATTTTTGTAAATCTTGTGATGCTTTAAATAAAGAAATTGCATGCTTAAATAAAAAATCACATGAAAATATTATTTGTACAAAATGTGATATTCTTGAGAATGAGATTGCATGTTTAAAAGCAAAATGTGATGCGTATGAAAAGGATGATTTATTGGCAAAAGCTTTTCAAAGCAGTAATGAGAAAGTCTTTAACATGCTAAATATGCCTAACCGTATAAAATGTAGAAAAGGCATTGGTTCCAATACTTGTGTTGATAAATGTTCGTGTAAACCCATCAAAAGATTTTATGAATCACCTAAAGTAAATACAAGAAATCAATATGTGCAAAAACCTCCGTATGTGCGTAAAATGAATAATGCAAATTATATACCGAGAAAACCGTATGCTCGCATGTATCATGATAAATATTCTAAACCCAATAATAATGCGAATGTAAATGCTTGTTTTTATGTGTATGATAAATATAATCGCAAAATTAAAATGGTAAATAAATGGATTCCAAAAGGAATGTTTAGTAATGATAATCCCGGTGGTATGCGTTTATGGTTTTAAATGTGTTATATATTATATATATAGTTTTAAAATTTATATATGATTTCTTGTATATATTATATATAAGTAAAATATTGTTATTTGTACTTTTTATACTATTCATATATATATATATACATACGTACTGCACATATATATATATATATATATTTTATTTAATTTTTTTAATTCTTATATATATATATTTTGTTTGACTTGACATGTGTTATATATATATATTAATATGGTTTGATGTATTATATATATATATTAATATTGTGTAATGTATTATATATATATATATTCTGTTTGACTTTATATATATGCATGTTGGTTGACATTGAAACTAATTGTCAAGGACCCACGAGAAATGGGGACCATAAAAGTTACATCTTCATTATTGTAGATTGACCTTGATATGGACTGGATACTCGATAGTGGTTGCACACGTCACATGACCGGAAACAATAATCTCTTTTCATCATATAAGTCATGTGATGGTGGACAGGTAATTTTTGGAGGAAACTCCAAAGGAAATATAATTGGTAGAGGTACAGTTTCTTGCAATAATGTTCAATTTCTTAATGTTAATCATGTTGACAATCTACATTTTAATTTGTTAAGTGTTCGCCAATTGTGTAAAAATAATACAACTGTTGTCTTCGAAGAAGATTCTTGTAAAATCATAAAAAATGGCAAAGTTCTTTTAAATGGTTTTGTAAAAGGAAATTTATATATTTGTAAAACTGTTGTATCTGAAAATGTATGCTTATCTTCTATTAATGATGTTTCTACTTTATGGCATAGGCGTTTAGGTCACGCTAATCTAAGATTAATGCAAAACTTAAAAAATAAGGAGCTTGTGAGTGACCTGCCAAAATTAAAGTTTGATAATCATTTTTGTGATGCTTGTCGTGTCGGCAAACAACATCACGTTTCTCATAAATCAAAAAATGTTATTTCTACTCAAAGAGTTTTAGAACTTTTACATATGGATCTTTTTGGCCCGATGGCTATTCAAAGTTTTGGAGGAAATTTTTATACTTTGGTTATTGTGGATGATTATTCCCGTTATACTTGGACTTTATTTTTGAGACATAAAAATGAGGCTTTTGAAAAGTTTAAAATTTTGGGAAAACGAATTCAAAACCAACAAGGTTGTACGATTGTTTCCATACGTACGGACCATGGACGAGAATTCGATAATGATGTACAATTTGGTGCCTTTTGTGATAAACATGGTATAACTCATAACTTTTCGGCTCCTCGAACTCCTCAGTCAAACGGGGTTGTTGAAAGGAAAAATCGAACGTTGCAAGAAATGAGTAGAACTATGCTAAACGAACATCAAGTTCCCCAAAAGTTTTGGTGTGATGCCGTTGCTACCGCGACCTATGTGCTTAACCGTGTCCTAATTAGAGGTATCCTAAATAAGACACCCTATGAACTTTACCGAGGTAGAAAACCTTCCCTAGCTCACCTAAAAGTTTTTGGTTGTAAATGTTTCATTTTAAACACCAAATCCTACTTAACCAAATTTGACCCTAAAGCCTATGAAGGAGTGTTCCTAGGTTACTCTTGGAATAGCAAAGCCTATAGAATCCTAAATAAGGAGACCATGGTAGTAGAAGAATCCTTAAATGTTAGCTTTGACGAGAGTCCTCCCAAACCGAGTGCACCCTTAGCAAATGACAATGTTTGTGAAGGAAATGTCTTAGCCCAACAACTTAGTACCTTGGATTTAGGTACCCAACCTTCCACAAATAATATTGAATCTAGTGATGCCCCTCCGTGTTTTATTCCACAAGGTGTAGATGATCCTAACCTTAGAACCGCTCGAGGCCATCCCGTAGACCAAATTATAGGTGACCTAAACCAAAGGACAACTAGATCACAAATCCATACCCATTGTGCTTTCCATGCCTTTATCTCAACCATAGAACCTAAAACCATAGATGAAGCTTTAGGTGATGAGGATTGGATATTGGCCATGCAAGAAGAGTTAAACCAATTTACTAGGAATGATGTGTGGGACTTAGTGCCTAGCCCTAGTAGTCAAACCATTATTGGCACAAGATGGGTCTTCCGTAACAAGGTAGACGAGAACGGTGGAGTCACACGGAACAAGGCACGTTTAGTTGCCAAGGGGTACAGTCAACAAGAAGGTATAGATTATGACGAAACCTTTGCACCAGTTGCAAGGTTGGAGTCTATTCGAATGCTTCTCGCTTTTGCAAATGCTAAAGATTTTAAATTATTTCAAATGGATGTTAAAAGTGCTTTCTTAAATGGTATTATAAATGAGGAGGTATACGTTTCTCAACCTCCCGGTTTTGAAAGTTTTGAAAACCCGACACATGTTTATAAATTGAAAAAGGCGCTTTATGGTTTAAAGCAAGCTCCGCGTGCGTGGTATGATAGATTAAAAACCTTTTTAATTGTTAGTGGTTATATTATGGGTAAAATAGATAATACTTTATTTGTGAAATATGTTCAAAATGATATTGTGGTTGTGCAAGTATATGTTGATGATATTATTTTTGGTTCCACTAATGAAAAACTGTGTAATGAATTTTCTGCGAAAATGACAAGCGAGTTTGAAATGAGCATGATGGGAGAGTTAAAATACTTCTTAGGATTGCAAATAAAACAATGTGAAACTGGTATTTTTATTAGTCAATCTAAATATTGTAAAGATATGTTGAAAAAGTTTAACTTTGAAAATGTCAAACCCGTTGAAACTCCAATGACCACAAACTTACAATTATCTCGTGACGAGGAGGGAAACGATTTTAATGAAAAGATTTATCGTGGTATGATTGGTAGTTTATTATATTTAACTGCTAGTAGACCTGATATTATGTTTAGTGTATGTTTATGTGCTCGCTTTCAATCTTCACCTAAACAAACTCACTATGAAGCTGTCAAGCGTATTTTTCGATATTTACGAGGTACTACTAATCTTGGCTTATGGTACGCAAAGAAACCCGAGTTAGAAGTAACGTGTTTCGCCGATTCCGATCTTGGTGGATCTATTGTTGACAGAAAGAGTACTAGTGGGGTATGTGCCTTTATAGGTCTCTCACTTGTGTCTTGGTTCTCTAAGAAACAACAATCCGTAGCTTTGTCTACAACCGAAGCGGAATATGTAGCCGCCGCAAGAGCGTGTGCTCAAGTCCTTTGGATGAAACACACACTTACCGATTTTGAGGTACACCTAACCAAAATTCCAATTATGTGTGATAACTCAAGTGCTATAAACTTAAGCAAAAATCCCGTTTTACACTCTCGTACAAAACATATTGAATTGAGACATCATTTTTTACGAGATAATGTTCAAAAAGGCAAAATCGTGCTTGAAAAGGTTGATTCGGAAGATAATTTGGCCGATATTTTTACAAAAGCCCTTAACAAAAAAGCGTTCTTTAAATTAAGACTTGGTTTAGGCATGCTTGAGTATAACCCTTGATAAATACTAACTCTCAAATATTTCATATTTTGAGGGGGAGCATCTTTCGAGGGGGAGCATAAGCGACTTTCTTAAACCCTTTTTGCTTCGACAAAAGGGGGAGAGAAACCGAGTATGCTCTCGTGTTTAGCGTTGTGTTTGTCATCATCAAAAAGGGGGAGATTGTTGGTGCAAGTGTACCCAGCTTTAATATTAAGATATATTTTTGGTACACATAAAATCACATCTCCATATTTATTTTGATGATTACAAAACACACCGCATTATTTGTTATCTAATATTTTATCTGAGTGTGCAGTTATTAAATGATCTCGATAAATTTTTTATCTGAAGAATCCAAGTCTGAAGATTTGCGTCATTTTATTTTAAAATGATAAATCACCCTAAAATAATATACCACTTGGATTTTTCTAATACTGTGTTTTTAAAATAAACCAAGTCAGCTCTCCTCAACATCTCTTATCATCTTGCTGATCTTTTAATATGTGAAAGATTTTGTGTCTAGAAGATCTGCGATGCGTACTACCACCTGCACCTTTTATCTGGGCGGTATACCGCGATGGAAAGCCGGTATACCGCGGCGGCATGCTGTTTCTCTGATTGATTGGACCACCTTCTGTCAGGCGGTATACCGCCGTGTGCAACGCGGTATACCGCGGGTACCATTACCGTTTGTTCTTTGCAGGGTTGACCTTCTCTCTGACAACTGACAAGTACTCTTTGTTCTGCACGGTATACCGCGGGGGATAGCCGGTATACCGCGAATGCTTCTGCCCTGTTGCTCATCCAATATAAATATCTTGCAACCTCCAGCATTCAAGACTACAACGAATTTACATTAACTCCTCTGCATTTGATAAAGACTCTGCAGCTTCTTCTCTTGATATTTAAACTGTTAAAATTATAAAACTCGTTTTTGAGTAAGAAATCTTGAGTTGATAGCAGATTAAAATCTCTCGATTAGTTGAATCAGCAACACAACTCAAGTGATCAAACTCTCTAAAAATATCCAAGTGATAAACCTTATTCAAGAGTGATTATTCATATTAAAATTATACCCTCTTGTAAGTGTTTGAATAGAGTGAGTGATCCACATAAATCTCTCAAAGTAGAGTGATTCGCGTTTGTTGTACTAAGGTTTGTGTTTCTACCGTAAAGAACACGTTTTCGTATTGGATCTCCGAGAAGTGTTATTTTTCTCGAGGTGGACTAGCCAACTTTGTGTTTGGTGAACCACTTTAACAATATCGTTGTCAAGTATTTTCTTTCCCTTATCTATTTACATTTCCGCTGTGCATTTAATTATATCTGTTATATAATTGTTGTATATTTATTCTTTTATACTCTGTTGTATTTGTTCTGTTTTTTATTCCGTATTTGTTTGTAAAAGAATTTTTGAAAGTAAAAGATTTTAAATACAACCTTACCCCCCCCCTTAGGTTGTCTAACAAAACATATAGCCAAAAACGTATTGCTTATTAAACTATATCCTTTAAAACTGATAATAAATAAACCTTGACGCAAGTATTCATCTTAGTCTATTATCGTCTCAAAACAAGTAATAATGGTACAAAAGTACCGGATATCGAACCCACAGGGAAGCGTGGAAAAGTTTCTCTTTTAAAGTCTAGTTCGTAAAAGCGAGTTTCAGATGGCGAATTCGAAAACAATATTTTGGAGGTTTGATTAACAACTAATGACAAAAATCAGTTATAAAAAGAAGCACAGGGTATAAGGATCCGTTGGGATGATAGTAATAATTAAATATAGTGATGAGACCGCATTCCTTGGTTATCTCAGACGTCGACTATTTTATGATACAACGAACCTGGTGTCAATTGGTCAATTGTTGATACACCACAAAATATAACATTGATTTAAATAACCTCGGACAATCATGCAGTACGCGACACCTTTCAATTTAATTATTAGTCTCAATCCCAACTTCACTTTATACCCCAAACTAGGACACTTAGCCCATCATTGTTCGGTTTCTAATTATAAAGGATGAGTAAATTTGGAAAGCAAATAATGGAGATGAACAATACATAAACAATAATAAAAGTACGTAACTTGTTATGCAAGTAACGATGGATTAATCTAATGAGAAGTTAACGACAACTTGAAAATTAGGTGGAAAATCTTGTTTTAAATGTAAAACTTAAAATAAAAGAACCTTTAAGTGAACCACCACCGGTTACGTTTGGAATAAATTCCAAACGTTAAGCTATGGATTTGGCTACTTAAAAAGCCCGAGAATTAATTAACTAAAACTGCGAGTTTAAGGGAAAAGAGATTTTTGCTTATATTAAAACTAAAACCGTGAGTATCGAAAGGAAACGAGATTAGTAACAAGTAACAAAACCGTAAGCAATTAAAATGAGTTGATGGCAACGAGAATAAAACGTAAGTAAATAAATTAAACAAAGCGATGGTAACAAGTATTAAAAACCGAGAGTTTATAAGAGACAAATGGTTAGTAACGAGTAGCAACAATGAAAGTTAACAAGTGACGGGAATAAGTAAGCGGAAATTAAATACTAGCGATTAAGTAACAAAAACCGAATGTAATGAGATGTGAACAACAAACTAAAGCCGAGAGTATTGTAAGAGAGCAAAGCGATGGTAGCAAGATTATAATGGTAACCGTAAGTAAAGGAATTAGTAACAAGATTATCGTAACGAGACAAGATTAGTAGACAAGCAAACGAGGAACAAACGAGTAGCAAAACGAGTAACAAACCGGAGTTCTTCAATAACGTAATCAAACCGAACCAAGGTTGAACCCGAGTGGTTCGAACCGTGAGCAAGAGCCACGGTTTTAGAAACCGGCTCTACGCTCACTAACTACTACAATTTAGAACTAAGTAACTAGTAAGTATTTAGTGATCTTCATCATCCCAACTATAGTAATGGGATGGATGGTTTTTCTAGCTAACAAAGGCTCCATATATATAGGAGTGAAATTACTTGGTCACCAAGAATAAGATCCATGGGTAAAAGTCCATGGCCCCAACTCTTAAGCCCATCCAAAAAATGAAAGTGTTCATGAGCCCAAAAGTTTGTGAACAAGCCCAAGTATAACTCGGCCAAAAAAAAAAAATATTCGGCCGGACCATTGAGAAGCGATCCACAACAATTACTAGCCCGGTCCTAAAATATCGGAGTCTTCGTTTTCGTCCAAAAATTAGCTTTCCGAATTCTTCTTTTATATAGAACTCCAAATGACCGTCTTTTTGTAACCTAAAATACATAAAGTATAAAATTAGATTTTTTGTGCGATTTTTATGTGTTTTTAGCCAAATTAATACCTGAAAGTATAAATTGTTTATTTTACTTAAATGTTTCTAAAATTAATTAAAAGTGACTCAATGGGATAACAAAATGGCTCAAAAATTGGAATTATATGGCTAAAATAGGGTTAAATAAATAACCCTATCACAACCGCAAATTCGAACTGTTGCTTGTACTCAAGCAACTTTATTAAAAACACAATTTTTGAGCAACACAAAGTTGTTTCAAAAAGGAAAGCAGAAAATTCTTTGAAATTCTCAAAAACCCAACATGCATGCATTTGTACCACAATGAAGAAATTACAGCTAACTTAGTCTAGTAGAAAAAATAGCCCTTCATAATCCAATATTCCTCAACTCATACTTCAAAACACATCAAGCCATAAGCTAGCCAAGCAACTAATTGCCTAATTGGACCAAAAAAAATTTGCACATGAAATGAACGTTTATGCATTCGACTTTTTTCATTTTGATGATGCATTGCCTTTTACCACTTTCTATATATGACAATTTTTGCCATCTTCTTATTTTGAGGAATTGCATGTGGACACATTGGTCTCTTGGTGTCTTTGACACTTGAACTGTATGCACGGAAAACATTTGTAGAGCTTTGCTCTTTTTTTGTGTGTTTTCGCGTTTTGTGCATTTTTTGAATTTTGTGTATATGTGGGTATGCATGGAGATAGGATAAAAATGATATGGTATGAATAATAACCATATCCCCTCCCTAAAACTTTGAAGGGTTCAATGTCCTCATTGAACATTGAAAGAATCAAACCGAATTTGGTAAGATTTGTGGTATAAGTGTATGGTGTGCACAAAATTTTATTTCCAACAAAAATTGGTGAAAGCAAAAAGTTTTAAGGCTAGTTCTAGTGATGTGTAAAAAAATAAAAGTGAGAAATCAAAGAAATTATTGAGGCTATGGAACAACTAAACCAAAGTAGAAACAATTTTGCATGTGACACATTTGCATGAAATGTATGAGTTGCATGAAAATACAAAAAGTGAAACTTTCCAATTATAGCAACACAATTCCGAGACTTAATAATTAAATAAATTGACTACTAGACATGAAATTTAAAGCATAAAAATAAAAGGGGTGATAAGAAGGAACCTGTCCTACTCGGAGTGAGTAGGATGCGTTCAGTCGATTACCATAACAAGTGAATCGGGAATGGTGGTAGATTCTGCATTAATTCCGGGTTCTCCTTGATCCAAATGACTCTCATCAAATCATCCATTTATTTCTCATATCTCAGACATATGAGCTTCTCTTCCTTCATTTCCTTGATGCTTTTTCTCAACTTACACAGTTGGTCCGCAACTTCATCACCTTGCATCTTGATTTTGTGTTTTTTTATTATTTTTTGTTTTACTTTTTTTTTATTTTTTTAACTTTTTTTTCTTTTTATCAAAAATAGTTTCATCATCCTTGGATTTAATTAAAAACCCGAGAATTCACCAAACTCTTTTATTTCGAGAGATAAACAAGAGGTGTTGTACCATTGCTGAAGGATCGAGAAAATGTTTTACCCCTTGTCCGTTCACCTTAAAAGTGGTCCCTCATCCTGATGTTTCTCTTTCCACTTATGCTTATATACTTCTCTCACCACTCGCTTTATTACTTGATCACGACACAAGACATCGATTGCACAAATGGCCGCACATTTCACCGCCTCACCAACAACATAGCCTGGTTTTATGAAGTTTCCCAAGTCCTTGGATTGATCTTCACGTCTCCTTTTTAAAACAACTTGAAGCTTTTCTACAGAAATTTGTTGTATGGATGTTACGGTATCTGCAACAATATGTTATTTCTGCACAAATTTATTGTAGGGGTTAATGAAAATCTTGGCACTTTGTTACACCTCTTCACTATTTTGAAGTGAAGAGGGGTTGCTCAAATGCTCAGGTGTTTCCATGGAACTCTCTATCTTTTGAATATTTTCCAAAGTATTAGCCTCACCCTCATCCTTACCGATACACTCATATTTTTCAATATCACTTGGTATAGGGATTTGGCTTTGTATTTTAAGTTCACTAATGATCTCTCCAGCACAAGTTGTTATGTTAATAACAACTCCTTGTATGTTTTGTAAGAAATCATTCATCAAAGTTTCAAGAGATTCGAAATTTTCAACTTGTTCTAAAGGGGGTGTAGGGGGGTAAAAGTAAGTTGTTAAAATCATCCCCTTGAAAATTTCCGGAAAAATCAACGTGTTGGTGCAAGTGTACCACATCTCTATATATTTATATATATTTATTTTGATGATTACAAACACACCGTATTATTGTTTATCTAACAATCCAATCCAAGTGTACAGTTCTTGAAGAACACGAAGATTTTATCTGAAGAGTTCAAGACGGAAGATTTACGTTGTCATTAGTGTTTATAATTTATAATGATAAACACCCTAAAATAATATACCACTTGGATATTTCTAAAAACCCTAAATGATTTTAAATTAAATAAGGTTTTTGAGAAGATCCAGCAAAGATTGGTTGCGTCCTTGAAGCTGTCCTTTTCTGACGCCGGTATACCGCGATGTATAGCCGGTATACCGCGGGTACAGTTTCCGTTTGTTTTTGCAGGGTTGACCTTTCTCTTCTGACACGTACTTTTTACTGCACGGTATACCGCGTGCTTTTGGCGGTATACCGCGGATGCATTGTTTCCGTTGGAAGAGTTGCTATATAATGCATGCGATGGTGGAGAAGAATAAAAAAACAGATCAACAACACACTGCCATCTATCCATCTGATCTCTCCCAACTAATATTCCATACTACATATTATCACTACATATTTATTTTATAAAACGTTTTTATAAAATATCCAAGTGATAAATATTATACAAGAGTGATTACCATTGTGAGTTATACTCCTCTTGTAAGTGTTTGAATAACGGGTGTGTGATCCTGTATATCTCAATAAGCTGAAGCTTGAGAGCCTATTGCTTACCTTTGTATTTGGTTTGTATTCTACCGTAAAGAATACGTTTATTGGATCGTGTCGGGAAGTGTCTCGGCTAGTGATTTACCAAGTTGTGGTAAATCACTAAATCTCCGTGTCAAGTATCTCTATCCCTTATCTCTTTATATTTCCGCTGTGCATTTAATTATATCTGTTTATATAATTATTGTATATATACTCTGCTTTATTTACTGTATTTATACTATCCTGTATTTATACATATCTGTTGTGTTTTCATATACTCTGTTGTATTTACATTATTAAGATATTTTTATAAAAGGTTTTTTGAAAGTAAAATTATTTAAATACAACCTTACCCCCCCTAGGTTGTCTAACAATTGGTATCAGAGCAGGGCTTTCAAAAATTATCTGTTTAAATTTTTAAAGTTATATCTTTTATTTAATGGCTCAACAAAATGCTTGGTTTTCTAAATCTCTTCTTATTGATTTCGAAAATTTTGATCTTTGGGCAAATTCTTTTGAACGTTATGTTCGTGGGATAAATCAAAATATTTGGGATATTATTATTAAAGGAAATTTCAAACCCACAAAATTTCAAAACAACAAAGTTGTTGAAAAACCTAGCTCGGAATGGTCCGAAGAAGATAAGGATAATTGTTGTTTAAATTATGAAGCCAAAAATTTTCTCTTTTCGGTTCTTACTAACGATGATATTGAGCGTGTTTATCTCTTTGAAACTGCTCGTGATATTTGGGAGAACTTGAACATCACCTATGGTGAAAACTCAAAAGAAAAGAGAGACGAAACCCGAGATCAAAGAAATGAAGAAACTTGTCTCATCGTCGACTGCGAGAAAGAGGTATGTACTTCATACTCAAGTTATTCTAGTTGTAGTGATAACGATGATGATATTGATATGTTAAATGTCTCTTTTCAAAAATTGATTGTTCTCGTAAATAGTTATAAAAATGAGAATGCTAAATTAAAAGAAGAATTATTATTATGTCAAAATGAGTTGAATAATTGTAAACAAACCATTGCATGTGATAATAAAATCAAAAATGAGTTAAATGATAAAGTTATCACTTTAGAAAAGAAAGCATGCGAAAATATTGTTTGCAAATCATGTGATGTTTTAAATGAGAAACTTGCATGTTTAGATAAAAGAATAGAAGAAAATGACATATGTGCAAAATGTGATATTCTCATAAATGATAATGCTTGTTTAAAAGCTAAATGCGATTTATATGAAAAAGATAATATGTTAGCTAAAGCATTTCAAAATAGCAATGATAAAGTGTTAAAAATGCTAAATATGTCTAATCGCATAAATTGTAGAAAAGGTATAGGTTCAAATACATGTGTTGAAAAATGTAATTGCATGCCTATTAAAAGATGTTATGAACCACCTAAGTTTAATACACGAAAGCCGTATATGCAAAAACCTCCGTATGTACCTAAAATGCATAATGTAAATTATAATACGAGGAAACCGTATGCTCGTATGTATAATAGTAATTTTTCTAGACCTAAAAATAATGCGAATATAAATGCTTCATTTTATGTGTATGATAAATACAATCGCAAAATTAGAATGGTTAGAAAATGGATTCCGAAAGGAATGTTTAATGTTGACAATCCCGGTGGGATGCGTTTGTGGTTTTAAACAAATTTTGTGGATTGTATGTTGTCATGTTTTATTTTATGTCGACAACATATTTTAATTTTTTTTTTGCAGTTTATGTTTTATACTAACTGTTAAAAGGACCCATAAGAAAAGGGTACCACGAAAAATTTTCTTTGCCTTTTGTACGTGTTTCCTGGCGAGGATATAATACGTGTTTCCTGGCGAGGATATAATACGTGTTTCCTGGCGAGGATACAATACGTGTTTCCTGACGAGGATACAATACGTGTTTCCTGACGAGGATATAATACGTGTTTCCTGACGAGGATATAATACGTGTTTCCTGACGAGGATATAATACGTGTTTCCTGACGAGGATACAATACGTGTTCCCTGACGAGGTCATAATACGTGGTAATTTTTTGCTCACATAAAATTAACCGAAAAATCGAAGCCTTAAGATCCTTTTTTTTTTTTTTTTTTTTTGGTGCAAGTGTTTCTTTTAGGTTATTTTGTTTTATGTCTATTATATGCTTTTTTTTTATGCATATTTTATTGTCCCTCAAATTTTATAATTTGTTATTAATTTGAGGGGGAGCTTTTTATCTTTTAACCATGAGATTATGCTCTCTCAAATATATGCATATTTTGAGGGGGAGCATCTCTCGAGGGGAAGCATACCGTCTTTCTTGACCCTTTTTGTTTCGACAAACGGGGGAGAGAAACCGCATATGCTCATGCTTAGCGGTTGTGTTTGTCATCATCAAAAAGGGGGAGATTGTTGGTGCAAGTGTACCACATCTCTATATATTTATATATATTTATTTTGATGATTACAAACACACCGTATTATTGTTTATCTAACAATCCAATCCAAGTGTACAGTTCTTGAAGAACACGAAGATTTTATCTGAAGAGTTCAAGACGGAAGATTTACGTTGTCATTAGTGTTTATAATTTATAATGATAAACACCCTAAAATAATATACCACTTGGATATTTCTAAAAACCCTAAATGATTTTAAATTAAATAAGGTTTTTGAGAAGATCCAGCAAAGATTGGTTGCGTCCTTGAAGCTGTCCTTTTCTGACGCCGGTATACCGCGATGTATAGCCGGTATACCGCGGGTACAGTTTCCGTTTGTTTTTGCAGGGTTGACCTTTCTCTTCTGACACGTACTTTTTACTGCACGGTATACCGCGTGCTTTTGGCGGTATACCGCGGATGCATTGTTTCCGTTGGAAGAGTTGCTATATAATGCATGCGATGGTGGAGAAGAATAAAAAAACAGATCAACAACACACTGCCATCTATCCATCTGATCTCTCCCAACTAATATTCCATACTACATATTATCACTACATATTTATTTTATAAAACGTTTTTATAAAATATCCAAGTGATAAATATTATACAAGAGTGATTACCATTGTGAGTTATACTCCTCTTGTAAGTGTTTGAATAACGGGTGTGTGATCCTGTATATCTCAATAAGCTGAAGCTTGAGAGCCTATTGCTTACCTTTGTATTTGGTTTGTATTCTACCGTAAAGAATACGTTTATTGGATCGTGTCGGGAAGTGTCTCGGCTAGTGATTTACCAAGTTGTGGTAAATCACTAAATCTCCGTGTCAAGTATCTCTATCCCTTATCTCTTTATATTTCCGCTGTGCATTTAATTATATCTGTTTATATAATTATTGTATATATACTCTGCTTTATTTACTGTATTTATACTATCCTGTATTTATACATATCTGTTGTGTTTTCATATACTCTGTTGTATTTACATTATTAAGATATTTTTATAAAAGGTTTTTTGAAAGTAAAATTATTTAAATACAACCTTACCCCCCCTAGGTTGTCTAACACAACGTGTTCCTCCCAAGATTGGTTAAAAGTATTTGAGTAAGTATTACTCCAATCTTGATAGGGAGGTATTGGTGATGTGAAAGTGCCATGATCTTGGCCATTTGAAAACAAATTAGGATGATCCTCCCATGATAGAGTGTAATCATTAAAGTGTGAGTTATTCCAATTACTATCTCCCATGAAATAACCGGATTCGGGGTTTGAAAGTCAACTGTATGAGAAATGATTTCCGCCACAGTAGTCGCAGAAAACAGTTTCATACGGCCCAAACGAATGTCCCAATGAATCCATATTCACAGAAAGATATACTCAATAATTTATTACTTGGCATAAACTATTTTTTTGGTTTTTCAAAAAGGTGGTAGAAAAACTTGCTTTTAAAAACTTTACTCGAATAAAAAAAAACTTCTAGCGTGCTTCCCCGGCAACGGCGCCAAAAACTTGATGAGGATATTTAGTGTACCCTTTTTAAAACATATAGCCAAAAACGTATTGTTTATTAAACTATATCCTTTAAAACTGATAATAAATAAACCTTGACGCAAGTATTCATCTTAGTCTATTATCGTCTCAAAACAAGTAATAATGATACAAAAATACCGGATATCGAACCCACAGGGAAGCGTGGAAATGTTTCTCTTTTAAAGTCCAGTTCGTAAAAGCGAGTTTCAGATGGCGAATTCGAAAACAATATTTTTGAGGTTTGATTTACAACTAATGACAGAAATCAGTTATAAAAAGAAGCACAGGGTATAAGGATCCGTTGGGATGATAGTAATAATTAAATATAGTGATGAGACCGCATTCCTTGGTTATCTCAGACGTCGACTATTTTATGATACAACGAACCTGGTGTCAATTGGTCAATTATTGATACACCAAAAAATATAACATTGATTTAAATAACCTCGGACAATCATGCAGTACGCGACACCTTTCAATTTAATTATTAGTCTCAATCCCAACTTCACTTTATACCCCGAACTAGGACACTTAGCCCATCATTGTTCGGTTTCTAATTATAAAGGATGAGTAAATTTGGAAAGCAAATAATGGAGATGAACAATACATAAACAATAATAAAAGTACGTAACTTGTTATGCAAGTAACGATGGATTAATCTAATGAGAAGTTAACGACAACTTGAAAATTAGGTGGAAAATCTTGTTTTAAATGTAAAACTTAAAATAAAAGAACCTTTAAGTGAACCACCACCGGTTACGTTTGGAATAAATTCCAAAAGTTAAGCTATGGATTTGGTTACTTAAAAAGCCTGAGAATTAATTAACTAAAACTGCGAGTTTTAAGGGAAAAGAGATTTTTGCTTATATTAAAACTAAAACCGTGAGTATCGAAAGGAAACGAGATTAGTAACAAGTAACAAAACCGTAAGCAATTAAAATGAGTTGATGGCAACGAGAATAAAACGTAAGTAAATAAATTAAACAAAGCGATGGTAACAAGTATTAAAAACCGAGAGTTTATAAGAGACAAATGGTTAGTAACGAGTAGCAACAATGAAAGTTAACAAGTGACGGGAATAAGTAAGAGGAAATTAAATACTAGCGATTAAGTAACAAAAACCGAATGTAATGAGATGTGAATAACAAACTAAAGCCGAGAGTATTGTAAGAGAGCAAATCGATGGTAGCAAGATTATAATAGTAACCGTAAGTAAAGGAATTAGTAACAAGATTATCGTAACGAGACAAGATTAGTAGACAAGCAAACGAGGAACAAACGAGTAGCAAAACGAGTAACAAACCGGAGTTCTTCAATAACGTAATCAAACCGAACCAAGGTTGAACCCGAGTGGTTCGAACCGTGAGCAACAGCCACGGTTTTAGAAACCGGCTTTAGGCTCACTAACTACTACAATTTAGAACTAAGTAACTAGTAAGTATTTAGTGATCTTCATCATCCCAACTATAGTAATGGGATGGATGGTTTTTCTAGCTAACAAAGGCTCCATATATATAGGAGTGAAATTACTTGGTCACCAAGAATAAGATCCATGGGTCAAATCCATGGGTAAAAGTCCATGGGCCAAACTCTTAAGCCTATCCAAAAAATGAAAGTGTTCATGAGCCCAAAAGTTTGTGAACAAGCCCAAGTATAATTCGGCCCAAAAAAAAATCTTCAGCCGGCCCATTGAGAAGCGATCCACAACAATTACTAGCTCGGTCCTCAAAAATCAGAGTCTTCATTTTCGTCCAAAAATTAGCTTTCCGCATTCTTCTTTTATATAGAACTCCAAATGACCGTCTTTTTGTAACCTAAAATACATAAAGTATAAAATTAGATTTTTTGTGCGATTTTTATGTATTTTTAGCCAAATTAATACCTGAAAGTATAAATTGTTTATTTTACTTAAATGTTTCTAAAAATAATTAAAAGTGACTCAATGGGATAACAAAATGGCTCAAAAATTGGAATTATATGGCTAAAATAGGGTTAAATAAATAACCCTATCAGTATGCATTAACTTCACAGACCTTAATAAGGTCTGTCCGAAAGATCCCTTCCCACTGCCATATATTGATGCGATGGTCGACGCGACTGCTGGTCATGAACTTCTTACGTTCATGGACGCTTACTCTGGATATAACCAGATATTGATGCATACTGCCGACCAAGAGAAAACCACATTCATAACGGACAAAGGTATTGTTACAAAGTTATGTCGTTTGGTCTGAAAAATGCAGGATCGACATACCAGTGACTAGTCAACAAAATGTTCAAAGACTATCTGGGCGACTCAATGGAAGTGTACATCGACGACATGCTCGTCAACTCTAAATAGGCAGTCGACCATATTGATCATCGGAGAAAGTCGCCCGACGTACTCAGAAAGTACCAAATGAAGCTAAACCCGACGAAGTGTTCCTTCGGCGTCAGCGCTGGAAAAGTTCTAGAGTATATGGTGACACGACGTGGGATCGAAGCAAACCCAGATCAAATAAAGGCGATCGTTGACATTAAATCACTATGGAACTTCAAAGAAGTCCAACGACTTACTGGTCACATAGTTGCACTAAACAGTTTATCTCTCGATCTTCTAATAAATGTCACCCGTTTTACAGTGTTTTATGTAAAAACAGGGGATTTGATCCTTCATGTTTCGCCGACTCAGCGTCTGGTGCGACGGTCGTCATTGGGTGCTCGCCGGAGGATGGTTTAGGTCACCGGTGATATTTTCCGGCTGGTTATCGTCGGCGGTCATGCGGCGGCGCGTGGCTCGGCTAGGTTCATTAGGGTTCGGGACCTGTCGCTTGCTTCTCGCCATTGAAGGAGTTTTTTTTGTTTTTGAGAGAATATGGGAAGGAAGAGTGTATTGTTTTTGAATTTTGAGAGCAAAAGGTATCTTTTGGGTTTTAGTTAGTTTGAAAGTATTACTCAATGTGTATAGGTTTAGGAGGGAACGGTTATTGAGAGAGAGATTGTGTATGTATGATTGTTTTTCTTGGAAATAGGAGTTTTAGGGTGAGGTGGCATAAAAGGTGATGTTTGTGTAAGAAAATGTAATGGATATTCAGTTCTTAGGCCCCCAAACCGTCACATCCAATCGTCAGGCACGCAGTGAGATGCGAAGTGACATGGTTGATGTCACTGTGAAGCATTTGTTGACTTTTTCTTCAAAAATTGGCAATCCATCCTACACACATTCAAAATAAACTACCACACGGAATTAAAAATACCAAAAACAATAAAAATACAGGAAATAACTGAAATAAAATATTTACAAATGGTCCTGACTTTTCTTAACCAGAGTGGGGTAGAGAGTGGGATGGAGAGTGGATACTGCCGCTCAGAAAGTGTTTTACTCTCTGCCCATTAACCTTAAATGTCTGACCAGACTGTGGAGACATTAATTCCACTGTTCCAAAGGGACTAACCTTGACCACTGTGTATGGTCCCGTCCATCGTGATTTGAGTTTACCAGGAAATAGTTTGAGACGGGAATTGAACAATAGTACTTGTTGGCCTTCAATGAACTCCTTATGGTTGATTTTTCGATCATGCCACATCTTGGTCTTTTCTATGTACAATTTTGCATTTTCATAGGAATGGTATCGCAATTCTTCCAACTCATGAAATTGTAGAAACCTTTTGGTTCCCGCAGCATCCTCACTCATGTTAAGCTCTTTAAGGGCCCAAAACGCCTTGTGTTCCAACTCAATTGGTAAATGGGAAGCTTTGCCAAAAACCAACTTAAATGGAGACATTCCCAAAGGAGTTTTGTAGGCCGTACGATAAGCCCAAAGAGCATCATCAAGTTTGGTTGACCAATCCTTGCGATGTGGTTTAACGACTTTTTCTAAAATGCCTTTGATTTCTCGGTTTGAAAGTTCTGCTAAACCGTTGGTCTGCGGGTGGTCTGCGGTGGCCACTCTATGATGTATATCATATTTAGCAAGGACCGAGCTCATGACTTTGTTCACAAAATGGGTGCCTTCGTCACTGATCAATGCCCGTGGTGTTCCAAATCGAGTGAAAATATTTATGTGCAAAAATTTCACCACGGTATTTGCATCGTTGGAATGACATGCAACAGCTTCCACCCATTTTGAAACATAGTCCACCGCAACCAAGATATAAAAATTATTGTTTGAATTTGGGAAAGGACCCATGAAATCTGTGAGTTCCAGTTTGATCAGGTAACAACGAAACAATAAACAATAACAAGAACAATTAATGATTTCAACTTGTTATCCCTCTCGTATTCATAAATCAAGATAGTTACAAATGTTTGAATGAATATCAACTATCTATCTCTAAACAATTAAGCTCTCAACTTGTTTAATGAATCGCTAATGAAAAACTCTAGGAATGATTAATCAATCGCTAACCTAATTCTAAGGTTAAGACAAACCTTATATACTAAGGCATTAAACACAACGGCCCATGGCCCATCAAGCTAATCTAAGCCCAATTAGTGTAATTAAAGCTTTTGCCATAATTAATTAATCTAATTAAGCACTATATAATTATTTATATATCTTTCTAATATGTAGGGCATTTATGGTCCTAACAATCTCCCCCTAAAGATATATAAATGAAAAATCGGTCTTGAAACCTTCAGGTCTTGATCTTCTCTTCTTCTTGAATCTTTGAAGCACTTCGGCGTTGCTTGTCTTCATGTCTTTTTCCGCTCCCCTTTGAATAAAGCTCTTGATTAAAGCTCTTGAATTAGCTTTCAGCTTTAAAAGAACTTGTAGAACCAATATGCTCGAAGGAGGAAACTATTTGAGGCGAACATCACTTGATAAACGATGAGAAGAGTTGATCACTTGTATGCACTTTGAAACTCTTTGGATCTCGGAACATATCAATCATTTACTCCCCCTCGGCTTTT
This sequence comes from Saussurea involucrata, assembly GCA_033807775.1. NCBI lineage: Eukaryota > Viridiplantae > Streptophyta > Magnoliopsida > Asterales > Asteraceae > Saussurea > Saussurea involucrata. Next base: position 37,088,599 of record CM066323.1, read on the forward strand.
GCATGGGGACTTCGGAACAGATCTTTAATTCGGGAAAACAGTTACCCCCCTCGGCTTTTGCATGGGGACTTCTTTACTCCCCCTCGGCTTTTGCTAACTCCCCATCAACTTGATATTCGGTGTCTTTGAATTTGTACCCTTTCTCCCCCTCATGATGAGTAGGAGCATCCGGAGCATCATGCACGTTCAAAGACAATAGTAACGAGTAGCAAAAAATCCAGATCAAAACATTTTAGTAACCAGAATAGGGTAATCAACTAACACAGAAACACGTTAGTAACTGTTATCACAACAATTTAAAAAATTGTGTAGCCTATGTTCAGAGTTGGCAATGGGGTATCTCTGATAGGACTTCCAGTTATCACTGAAGAAAATTTGAAAAAATAACCTCTCAAACTGTTCCGGCAATATCACGAAGATATGCGAGTGGAATCACAAAGACTCGTGCATGTGTGAAAGAAATAATTATTATCGATTTGGCTCAAAAATTGATTTAACTCGGGACGCAAGTTAAAATCTATTGACACTGTGAATAGAATATGAAGTTCGAAGACCGGAGCTGATGTCTTCCTTTTTCAATATCTAAAGCCTCCGAGTGAGGAATAGATAGATTATGTGCTAATTCTTCGTGAATATATGAAACAAGCATCTGTTGTGAGATATTTGAGTGGCTAGGTGGGGTGACACGAGTTATCGACACTGGGTCCATGTCTATTTCAATATTCATCTCCAAAGAACGAGAATGAATAGATTGTGTGGTTACCCGGATAACTGACTCAGTTTGGTAAGGACCAATAATTCTTTTAAGTCCTGTCACAACATCACCATATTCTTTTCTCTCCAAACTCATCTATCATCTAGACCCCTCACTGTAGTCTATAAGGGATGTGTTTCTTGGGTAGGTCCTTCCGGTTCTGGATAGACCATAGAAACGATGTAATTCCTAACACTCCTTTCATGCAACGGGTAGAACAGTTTAGTAAACAGCGAAGTACGAGTTCTAAACTGAAATGTTTAGAAGTCGAAACAGTTAAGAACGAGTCCTGATCTGAGTTGATCAGAAGTCATGCTTTTAAGAACGAGTTCTGAACTGAAATGTTCAGAAGTCATACAAATTAAGTCCGAGTTCTGATCTGAAGTAATCAGAAGTCATAAAAAATCCTTTGAAATATAGAATTTCAAGAAACAAGATCAAGAGCAAAACAGAATGACTAGTAAGCACAGTATTTTGCAAGAAATGAGACAATGATCAGAAAGTTTAATTGTGAAGAACAAGTCACAATTATTATATCAGATAAGAATTGAATCATTTACAAGAAATAGCAAACTTGGAAAACAACTAGGAATTCAAATGAGTGTATTTCCATCGCAAAATCAACGAATATGTGAGACATGGAAATAACTAAGTCAAGAAAAAATTGACACGTGGCAATCATGGAATTTAAAATTGGAGAATAACAAACACAAGTAAGTTATCCAGAATGAATTACCACGGTCTTTGAATTCAGTTGAAGTTCACTTACCTTTCATAGTACTCCCCCTCAAATATGGCATAACCTTTGAATGCAGTCATGTGGAAAGAATGTTCTGAACTAAGCGCACATGACGTTCCTGCAAAATAAATTAGAAGGATTTTGGTATCCATGTTTTGATGGATCCTTGTTGGTTAGATACCCTATGAGGACCTGGGATACTATAAGTACCATACCAATACTTAGCATGGTCTTTCTTCACAAAGTCACTTGTTCCACAGTAAGAACAACACAGCTTTTGTGTAGATAAGCTGATCAGCTTATTAACAGAATAAACACGATCAGTGTTCACAAAAGATTTAGCGTGGAAAGCTTTGTTGTTCTTGTCACTCTTAACAGAGACGAATGACTTTGGAGTAGGAGCAGATCCTTTAACTCTCCAAACCATGTTCACTTTCTTGAAAGATTGATTATCTTTATTATCAACACGAGAATTATAGAAAAGATTGGAAGGTCGAATCTGATCTTTTGAAAATTCATTTGATTTGACAAAATTCTTTGAAGAACGATTTGTAGAAATTGAACTTGAAGCATCAGAAGGTTGAACACCTTTGAACTTGCTTTCTTCAAGTTTCTTGACTTTAACGGATAAATCATTTCGTTCTTTGAGAATTAAATCAAATTTCTTTTGTAAATTAGATTTAACCATGTGTTCCTTCAATATCTCGGTTGCTAATCCAGATAATCTCGGTGTAAGTTTAGAAATCTCAGTTTGAAAGATATTTCTTTCGATTGCAAAATCATCTTTCAAACATTTAGCCCTAAAACCTTCAACTTTCCTTTTCTCAGACTCTTTGATTAGAACGTCTAATTCATTTTCCAAATCAGTTATTTTCAAAGAAAGTTCTCCATTCTTTTGAGTAAAAGATTTGCGTTCTATTTCAAACTTCTCTCTTTCTGAAATCAAGACTTTTTCAAAGCCGGAGATCTGTTTTGAAAGTTTTAGACACATAAGTTCAAGTCTCTTCTTCTCTTCAAGAGAATTGGTTGAAAAACCAGATTGCTTTTGAATAAGCAATTGTCTTTCCTTTTCAAAACTTTCTTTCTCCTTTTCAAAAACCTTTTCAAAAGTAGATAGTTTATTTTTAAGCTCAAGGTTTTCACAGTTTAGGAGTTTACCTCTCTCTTCTTCTTTCGCCGGCTTCTCAAAACTATTCCAGATTTGAGATTTTAGTTCCTTCAGTTCCTTGATGTATTTGTTGCATAAATCATCTGATCGCTTGATATTCTTTTCATGTGGGTTTGCTGGCTCTTTCTCAGTTTCCTTGATATCACCTTGTGATGATAAATCAGACAGCTTCTTTTTCAGCTCAGAGTTTTCAGACTCTAAGAACGTTGCCTTTTCTTCTGCTTTAGCCAGCTTCTCAGAACAGTTCCAGATTTGAGATTTATATTGCTTCAGTTCTTTGATGTACTTGTAGATCAAATCATCTTTCTTCTCGATATGCGTTTGATGTAGTCTTTGATTTGCTTGACACTCCACATTAAAGCAATACGACATTGTTACCTGAAAAATTGATCGTTAATCGGTGTTACTTTGAAGAATCAAACTTGCGGAAAAAATCAAAAATTAAATTTGAAAAACAAATCTAAAAATAAATTCGTTTCCAAAAAATAAAATCTGATTATTATCGAATTCGAACGAACGAAATCACTCTTCGAGAGAGAAATCTGCAAGATAAACAAATCAAGTTAGATCAAGAACGACGAAACAAATCACAAAAAAATAATAGTCGTTAATAATTGCAAATCGTCGCAAATAATCTCAAGCGTCACAAAAAAAATTGCAAATCAATCGCTAAGAAAAATTTCGTTAAAAATATTAATCACAAGACATGCGGTAACTCGGGTACCGACGAGAACTTACCAACCCAACTTACCGGGTGATTGAGTGCACTTACCGGAAAAAAATAAAATCAAGTGAACTTACCGGATAAAAAGAAACTTACCGGATAAAGAGGTTTACCGGATAGAACTTGTTTACCGGATGAATGAACAGTCCGCACAAAACACAACTTACCGGATGATAAAACAACAAAGATTTAAACTTACCGGACAATTAAGTTGTGACTTACCGGATGAATGTTGGTTTACCGGATAAATGAGATTAACAATTAAGAAATCATGCAGTATATATATATACATATATATATATGTATAATATGAGTAACAGTGCAGCGAAAAACAAATTGTGAGTTTTACCTACGTGTGCATGAGATTTTGATGCAAAGTCAAACAACTTCAACTAGAGTCAACAGTTACGGCTCATCAAAAAATCATCATCCGGACATATTGTGTATGCGTGAGGTTACCGGGTGAATTGTGAGGTTACCGGGTAAAAAGGTATCCAGATGAAAATTTTATCCGGTAACTTAAGTTTTATCCGGTAACTTGAGTTTTATCCGGTAACTTGGTGAGAAATAGGAAACTTACCCGGTAACAACCAGAAACGTCCGGACAGTGCGGCTGAGGTTGCAATTCGGATCTGGGATCGATAGGGTTGCTTGATTTCACTCCTGTAGGGTTAGATTTTGATCAAAAACACAAAAACAAACTCACCCAAATCGATTTCTAAGCAAAATATATCATATTTTCCAATAAACACCAAAAAAAATTAAGAACACCAAAAACTCAAGATTTGATTTTTAAATCACAAAATTGATACCTTTGAAAATTGATGTAAACGCAGATAAACGCGAGTAAACAATCTAGATCAAACGAACGAATTAATAAATCAACGAAATAATTTTGTAAACCCGATTGATGAGCGATTTTCCTCAAGAAAAAACTGTCGTATTACGAAAATAAAACATATGCCTTCTGGACGTCAAACGATTAATCCAACCGTTCAGAATGTAAAACGGAATGTCGTGGAGCTACTGTCCAAAAATCGTGACGATCCGACGGTTCAATCTCCGGAAATAGGCAAAACGGCTCACTGCTGTTGGGTCACCAAGGATTTGAAATTGACTCACCAATGTTTTCCCTAAAACTCCTACTTAGAATATTTTAGTTCAGTTCTTTGAATGACTTGTACAAGATAGCAAATGTTCGGTGAAGTCGAAGATCAACCGAAACCAAGCTTGAAGACTCTCTACTTGTGGAAAATAGAAGACTCTCGGCAACTTTCAAACAAGTCATCACCACCGAAATCCCTTGACATTTCGGTGGCCTTCTCTCCACCGAAGTTATAGGACATCTTCGGTGGCCTTCTCCCACCGATGACCCTTTCGGTGCTCCTCTCACCACCGAAATATACATGTAACTTCGGTGGCCCTCTCACCACCGAAATATACATGTAACTTCGGTGGTCCTCTCACCACCGAAATATACATGTAACTTCGGTGGTCCTCTCACCACCGAAATATACATGTAACTTCGGTGGTCCTCTCACCACCGAAATATACATGTAACTTCGGTGGTCCTCTCACCACCGAAGTATACTTGTAATTTCGGTGGTCCTCTCACCACCGAAACATACTCGTAATTTCGGTGGACTAGTTACCACCGAATCCTGCTTGCAACTTCGGTGGACTAGTCTTCTTTCCACCGAAGACTTGTCAAATCTCGGTGGAAACCACTTCGGTGCTAAAGGCTCAAGACAGAAGATCATTTATTATGGGACAATATCCTCCAGCAGAGAAAAGTGACAGTTTGTCTTTTTATCCACCTTCAGCTAAGGTCCCTATTATCTGCTCAAGCTACTCTGTCTGCACCTAGTGAAAAGTGACAAGGACTTCACAGTTCTCCTGAAGTCAACATTATCAGCATATGTGAAGATGACAAGTGTCCCAAGCATTTAATGCTTGGGCACTCCTTGGCACTATAAAAGGAGAAGTGCTCTTCATGCAATTCTTACGCTTTAAAAAGAAATTCTCTCAGTGCAAGAAACCTTCTTTTAAGCCTTAAAACTCAATAGCTTTGCTCTTAGTGTTCTTAGTTGTTTTGTTGTATACTTTGTGTAAGATTGTTAGAATAGTTTATCTGTTCTTTTCCGCAACAATCTTAAGTTTTCTGTGTGTAATTCTTTTGAAAGTTTTTCAAATATAAGAATTAAAATTGTGAAATTTTTGTGTATTGTATTCAACCCCCCCTTCTACAATACTTGTTAAGCCATCTGGGACTAACAACTGCGTTTTCCAGAAAACTTCAATACGAAAATCTTGCTTTTACTTGCTTTCGTTCGATTTCTTCTATTCTTCAAATCACCGATTCCGCTCTGATACCAATTGTGAGTTCCAGTTTGATCTGGTAACAACGAAACAATAAACAATAACAAGAACAATTTATGATTTCAACTTGTCATCCCTCTTGTATTCATAAATCAAGATAGTTACAAAGGTTTGAATGAATATCAACTATCTCTCTCTAAACAATTAAGCTCTCAACTTGTTTAATGAATCGCTAATGAAAAACTCTAGGAATGATTAATCAATCGCTAACCTAATTCTAAGGTTAAGACAAACCTTATATACTAAGGCATTAAACACAACGGCCCATGGCCCATCAAGCTAATCTAAGCCCAATTAGTGTAATTAAAGCTTTTGCCATAATTAATTAATCTAATTAAGCACTATATAATTATTTATATATCTTTCTAATATGTAGGACATTTATGGTCCTAACAATATCGATCCCCCAAACATCAAAAAGTTCTACCTCTAGAATGTTATTAAGAGGCATCTCGTTCCTTTGTGAAATGTTCCCGGTGCGTTGACATTGCTCACAATTTTTCACAAATTCGTAAGAGTCCTTAAACACAGTGGGCCAAAAGAACCCACTTTGCAAGATTTTTGCAGCAGTGCGGTTTCCACCAAAGTGGCCACCGTAGTGGGATGTGTGACAACCTTGGAGTATTTGATGTTGCTCACTCCCATGGACACAACGTCTCAATATTTGGTCCGTCCCTATCTTATATAAGAAAGGGTTGTCCCAAATATATTGATGAGTATCAGGTAAAAAAAATTAAATGGTTGTCCACTCATCCCGTGGGGCTTTAGTCCACTTGCTAAAAATTTTGTAATGTCAGCATACCAAGGAATATTATTATCGTGATGTTGAGCTGCTAACAATTTTTCATCGGGAAAACTTTCCTAGACCGAAGTGGGTTCCACAATGGTCACTACCTTCTCGAGTCTGGACAAATGGTCAGCTACCTGATTGCTTGTTCCTTTCCTATCAACGATCTCAAGGTCGAATTCTTGTAGCAATAATACCCAACGAATCAAACGTGGCTTGGAATCAGCCTTGTTGATCAAGTATTTGATTGCTGCATGATCGGTGTGCACTATGGCCTTCGTCCCTATCAAGTACGACCTGAAACGATCAAAATCAAACACCACTACAAGTAATTCTTTCTTAGTGACAGTATAATTGATCTGAGCTTCAATCAGTGTTTTACTTGCATAATAAATGGGGTGAAAGATTTTGTTCTTCCGCTGTCCTAGTACGACCCCCACAGCCCACTCGCTGGCATCACACATGACTTCGAATGGGAGTGACCAGTCAGGAGTGGTCACTATGGGTGCAGTAACTAAGGCTTTTTTTATTGTTTCAAAGGCATCTCGACATTCTTGGGTGAAATTAAATTCATTTTCATGTTGCAAAAGGTTACAAGATGTGGTTAGTGACCCAAAGACTTGTCCTCTATTTTGATTCAAAGACTTGTCCTCTATTTTTATTTTTTCAAAGACTTGTCCTCTATTTTGATTCAAAACCAATTTGGTTAAAGCCACTAACTGTGCATTCATGGTTTTGAGTGCCTCGGAATCAATGGTGTTGGTCTTTGGCATGGGTGCTCTAGGATTTGACCACACGGTGTTGTTGTTGGACACTTTTTCTAAGATTTGATATCATTCATTGTAAGTTTTACTTGTGAATGTTCCACCTGCTGTTGCATCTAAGATGATTTTGGCTGCATTGGAAAGACCATTGTAAAAGGTCTCCAATTGGATGCAATGTGGGATGCCGTGATGTGGGCACTTTCGAAGTAACTCTTTAAAACGTTCTCATGCATCCGAAACAGCCTCATCTTCTTCTTGCTTAAACAAAATAATATCATTTCGAAACCTTACATTCCTTGTGGGAGGAAAGTATTTTTGTAGAAATTTGTCAGCAAGTTCTTGCCAAGTGGTTATCGAATTAGGTTCATGTGAGTTCAGCCAAGCTTTTGCCTTATCCCTTAATGTGAAAGGAAAAAGTTTCAGCCTTAAAGCTTCATCACTCACACCTTGCAATTGAAAGGAATAAGTCATTTCCAAAAAAGATTTTAAGTGCGAGTGTGGATCCTTTGATTGTAATCCTCCAAACTGACCCATGGCTTGGATCATTTGAAACATTACTAGTTTGAGTTCAAAATGCTGTGCAATAATGTTGGGCCTTAAAATCCCGGAGCTCAAATCACTAACTCCGGAAGTAGCATAGTCCCGTATTTTTTGATCTTTGCTATCGGCAATCGTCACTGTGGTCTCCACTACTGGTGGGTTAACGGGTCTTTCATTCCTATACCTGCCATATTTGTAGTGGGGTTCACAGGGAGTTGTCGATTTGTGTTTTTGTTTTTACGTCTCCTTCGAAAAGTTTTCTCTATTTCAAGATCGATTGGTACCAAAGGTCCATGTTGCCTTGGCATGCAACACGAACAGCTTAGAAAAACGAGTTACTCGGGCTAGAACAAAAACTAATGTCTTGATATTTAAAATCACGCTAGTCCCCGGCAACGGCGCCAAAAACTTGGTACGAGCGAAATATGTGATTTAATCGCAGTGGGTTGCAGAAGGTGTTGATCAGAGTATTATTATATTGCAGAACATGTTGATCCGAGTATTATAAGTTATAATATTCGAAAATGATTATTCTTTCCTCATCCTATACAACTCAAGTGCAACATTAGCATTGCTAGATTTAGATTATCCATGCATCAAAGTATTGAAACCAACTACTTCGTTTCTTCCACATAACCCACTCCTTTATAGCAAAAGTGATCATGAATCCATTCAAAAATCCTAAAAAAAACAAGTATTGATAAAACCCTTAACCAAGATATTACAAATATAATAATCAAAAGTAAGCCGCTTTTTGGTCGTCTTAGAGTACAATCCAAAATCCAAATCATGTTCAACAAACCCATTTTTACAAAACCCCCCCATATGATAGTATTATAAACTAACAAGTAACAATAACACATTCACCACAACTCATATCCCGTAGTAAATCTAACGTTAATCCAACCGTACCCAATTTAGATAAAGGATGAAGTATTATATTATGAGTTATAAGATTGGGATTAACACCATAAGAGATCATCTCCCAATAAAACCATACTTGAGAAACCATCTCGGAGTTGTTGAAATCTTGAAGCAGGCGGTCAATCCTAAGCCTCTGATATTGATGCGTAAAACAGAAAAACCAAGGGGATATGACAAAAGCATATGACATACCACCTATATGAACATTCTAGTCTATTAGAAAGAAAAAAATCTTTGAGATCTCTAAATTCATAAAAGAATGAAACGTAGGTTTTCAACTCCTAACCATTGTCAACTAATTAAAATGAAAACAATACCTATATGCATGTAAACCATTCATTGCAATTTTCACGTAATAGACATGTCTTAATGATTTAGGCTTCAAACATTACGTATTACACATGAAGTTAGACAAGACCAAGTCCTCTCATCTTCAATTCTTTTCGTTCGAAAATTATATTATTCAGTTATACAGGTAATGGGTTATTTACTAACCATTTATCGTCTCTCTTTAATAGACCTTTATTCGGCCAGATATGTTGATGTTTACCAAACTTATCTTGTCGATCCATGATGCTGGCCGAGATACTAATTCAGTAAGGGGTCGTTTACCAAACAATTACTCGGGTAAATGCTTACTGACATAGTTCAACACTATCACTTACTTACCGGGTAAGATTTTAGTCCACCAAAACAACATTGTTATGCAACAATTCACCCGGTGAGCGTTAACCATGGTAGGATGTCGTTGCCCTCACTTAACAGGTAAGACTTCGGTCCTTGTCTTGGCTCTTACCGGGTAAAATTCTTGGTTCTTGTCATATGCATCCGGTAAGGTAATGCGACTTGGTAAATGATTTGGGTAAGTGTTTGGTAAACGATCCCTAAGTTAGTGATTACTTGATTTTAGTTATCAAACGACCCCTAAATGTGTTTATTGGTTTGGTAGTAAAATTGTTCTTGTAGAAGAAAACGTCACTTGGAAACAGTGATGGCTCTTGTGGCACCTTTGCTGTAGATGGAATCACCACAGAAACTAAGCCAGGACAACAATGGCCTCAAAGACAGTAATGTAAGCAGTAAAACCTTCAAGTAAGGGAAAAAATGTGTCTATTATGATCTTGTTTTGTGACTCTTTAATTTAGTGATTTACAAACATTCCTAACAAAGTGCCTCTATATCTTTTAAAGCATAAAGAGGTAAAGAGTTGAAATAAAATAAGATAATTCTGATACCTATATGGTATATGCTTGTGAGTCTGAAGATCCCATATCTGTTTTTGACAAATGGAAAGTACATGGGAATACGGTAAGGACCAAGAATCTTACCCGATAAGAGCAAGGCAAAGACCAAGAGTCTTACCATGTTACTTTTTTTTCTTTTTAAAAACCCATTTTTGACATATTTCTGCTTCAACATCCAATAAATATCCATTGATCAAGCCAATATATGAAATAATGAGATCCATCAAACAAAAACGTAAAACCACCACAAAGGTGAAAAAATTCCACAATTGAAGTACCTCTGTTTTGCAGAATTAATGTTTTTCTCATAAGCATCCAAAGCTACCGGCACCTTAACGACGATAGGGGGAGAACCTGACAAAGCAACCATCCTAAACAAACAGTCTATCAAAAGCATAATATGATCATACCATAAACTGGACATTGGTGCTATAAACTCGTCTGATAAAAACAGTCTATTTTCTATAAACCCGATTTTGTTGTACCCGGATACAATCCACAATGTCCATTGGGGATACACTTAGCACTTACCGAGTAAATTGTTGCATATGGTGTCGTATTAGTGGACTAAAATCTTACCAACAGGTAAGTTTCAGTAACCACTAAAAAGCACCTGCAAAACGACAATTTCACTTAACAAAATGAAATTGTCACTTAACCCTACTCGATCGGTTATCAGAATGTCAAAAACACTAAAAAAAACACTTGCAAAAATCACTTAACCCTACTCGATCAGAAATGGACGTTGGGTTGCTCAAAACGCCCAAAACAAAAAGAAAACAAACACAAACACAAACACAAACACAAACAATCGATGACGTTTTCTCGATTACTGATAATTTAACTGAATAACTGAGCAACAAAAGAAATATAGAAAACAAACCTGCTGTTAATATCCTAGAACCACTGCAAGAATCGGACATAATCTGTTAAAAGAAAAAAGCATAACAAAGAAACTCGGTATCAGTGATATCAAATAAAAAGGTACATGAAATGGAGAAACTTCGAGATAAACATGTAAGTAAATACATGAAAAACACATACAAAAAAAAACACAAACCTTGAATCAGGAGACGATTAAGCGAGATGGAGAAGAACCCTAACCGTATGAGAGGAGCTATAAGTAATCGAATCTGGAGAAATGGATATGGAAGGAAGAAGTGATGAGAACCTTAATTTATAATCATATGGTAGAGAAACAAAATTACCTCTGAAGACGCACCTGCAAGTGTAACAAAATGGGTACCAAATTATAAGAAGTCCATAAAACCTAAATCACGAAAGAATGACCGGTGGTTGATTGAGGGTGAGGAGGAGAGAAATCAGGGGATATGGAGAGAAAGAAACCATTTTGAGAAGACGTTTAGGAAAAAAACTGAATCTCGAGGGTGCGTTTGGTACGCAGACCGGATGGGACAGGACAGGACAGGACAAAAACAAATAGTCTCATGTTTGGTATGCCATGTGACAAAAATCAGATGGGACAACATGGGACAAAAACAAGTTTTCATGGGACAAAACTTAAGATTTTTTGTTCCACCAAAATAGGTGGAACAATATGGGACTAAAACATAAGATTACTAAAATATCCTTTTTTTCCAACGTAACCTAGATCAAAATTATCTCCTCCAGTCCAGTCCCGTCCCATCCAGTCCAGTCCCGTCCAGTTTCGTCCCGTCCCGTCCCATCCAGTCTGCGTACCAAACGCTACCTGAAAAACCGACTCTTCAGAAAAACGGTTTTACAATTTTCATAAAATAGTATAGATATAATAGTCAATATAATATTATAGTTTGTTTTGTTTAATTTTAAGAAAATGGATAATAGACTAAAATGCCCCCTCCATGTAACATATAAAATAAACAGAGTTAGGGATTAAGGACCACATTCTAAGTAAAATGCAAACTACAAGGACGCTTTTTAGACTCATCAAAGTTTAAGTCTCACTTTCAAATGTTTCATGGATCAAAATTAGAGTTTATGCTTTAATTAATTAATTAATTAATATAGTTTAATTTAATTAATATAGTTGACTTGTAAAGAGGGTCAAATTGTAATCATTTTGATTAATGTTGGATTTTGATTTCGGATAGAAGTGATTAAGATAGGAGTCGACCTTGGAAGTCATATTTTGATTCAAATAAGTTGTTTTACATCAAATAGGAGTCAAACCTCACCAACGACGACAAAGAGGGTTTGTGTGTTTATTTGTTGCAACCATATATAAATAATATATACTTTAAAAAAAATCATAAAACAATTTTTAAAAATTAAACTTTAATTTTGGTTTTTAAGGTTCAGTAAAAAAATTCAATTCCTTGTTTCCATTGCTTGAGTTTTGAGAATCGGCAACTCAGAACTGGCATTGTAGTTTCACTATGCCATGCTTATACACTTCAACAAGTTAGCTCTATAGTAGTTTGAGGTATGTTTGGCGGATCCAGGATTACTACTACATGAAAACAAAATGAGATCTCATATGTGTGTATTGTATACTATTAAAAACTAATTTATATATTTCAAATAATCATTATTCTCTCTTATTTTATTATGTTCATTTGTAAAACGAATAAAATACATATAAAAACTCATTTTTCAAAACTAATTATAATGCTAATTCAATAAAATCGATAATATATTTAAACTTTTGTACAAAACTATAACGTCAAAATATACTCAAAATGTAAACTTAATTAAAATGATAATGAAAATATAAACCCTAAAACTACTCTTTGAAACAGATGATACAAAGCTCTCTTAAAACTAAATTGATTTTCTTCTAAAAACTGATACAAGACTCGCTTGTATATAACCAGGGCCGATCCTGAGATTTCGGATGCCCATGGCGAAAGACAAAAAAAGGCCCCTATATTACGAGAACGAAAAACAATTTAACGGGGTTTGGAACCTAGTCAAGCTAGGCGGCTCATCCCCACGTCGGGTCTTTATTAAAAGAAACAAAAATAGTACAACGAGGGGGACATAAACCAAAAGTATCAATTATTTTATCATAGTTCAACAAATTTGTGGAAATGTAAACGCAAAAAACCATCATAAACACTTTCTTCTTCACCACTATTCATTCTTAATCCTGAGTTTGTGATTCAAGAAAAGAAACAGAGGTTAAATTTCTTGCAGAAATACCCTCCCTTAAAAGAGAAATATTGAGTTATTCATAATGAATAACCTAAAATATTCATGAATATGATTTTCTTTACTCATGATATTCATCATGAATGGATCATAAATAACCATCTTTTTTACTTTAAAACCAGAAACAAACCATGATTTGCAAGAATCTGTGATTTTCAACAAATTTGTGGAAATGTAAACGCAAAAAACCATCATAAACAGTTCTTGGAAACATGTTATCTATTACAGTATTACTCTATTATCTAATAAATTGAAATTTGAAAGACAACAAGTCAACAATCAAATAACTAAACAACTAAACAAGTATCCAATTCCAAGCAAATGCACAACAATCCAGATTCCAGCAGGCAAAATGAACAACAAACCAGCAGGCAAAATCAAAATGCAAGCAAACCACAGTTCAAAAAAGGATAGAAAACACCTGATTTAGCCATTTAGGGCAGAAGCAAATCAAGCAATCCAACAACCAACACAGCAACACTTCTGTTCGGAAATCGGATTTAGGGAAGTAGTGCACTAGGGCTGTAGGGCAGCAAGCCAGCAACTCAGCAACAGCAATCCAGCAAGCAATCGCACGCAGCCAGCACTTTGTCTCTCGACAGCTCGACTTCTCGTTCTCGCAATCTCGTTGTCTATTATCTGACTATCTCTCGACTTCTCGTTCTCGTCTCTCGCTGTCAATGAAATACAATATACTGATATACATAACCCTATGATTTTGAGGCCCCTGCTGGACCTGGGGCCCATGGCCCAAGCCACACTTGCCATGGGCCAGGGCCGGCCCTGTATATAACATGAACAGCAAAAGCTATGTGAGGACGAGTTGCAAGAAGATAGATTAACCTACCAATTAGCTTTTGGTAACCAGTAAAATCAATCAGGCAGCGGGGGGGATAATTTGAAACAGGCCCAACAAAAACAGTAACTGTTAAGTTCATGTCCATATGAGTATTAACAGGTTTGCATCCTAGATATCCGAAACCATTTAACAATCTAAGCAATATTTTCTTTGAGACATGCATATGCCATTACATAATTAATCAAGAACTTTAATTCCTAGAAAAAACATTAACTTGCCAAGATCCTTAATAAGAAAATTACTTTTCAAATAGTCTTTTGACTTTATTAAGCTCTATCAAATTATCACCACTCAACACTATATCATCAACATATACCAAAAGAATAACAAATCCAAATTCAACATACTTGGTAAAAAGAGAATAATGACTCAGGCTTTGAGTAAAACCATGGGATAAGGCAAGAAGAGAGTTTTGCATATCATTGACGAGGAGTTTGTTTTAAACCACAGAGAGCCTTAATTAGTTTACAAACACTTTTATCATCTGGATTAAAGTAACCCTTAGGCAATGCCGTATAAACATCTTTGGCTAAATCTCCATACAAGAATGCATTATTGACATCAAGTTGATACAAAGACCAACTATATGGAACCGCAAGAGCAACAATTCACCCAACAATGACCATTTTTACAACAGGGGAGAATGTTTCTGCATAATCAAGACCTTCTCTTTGACTATACCCCTTTGCAACTAACCTAGATTTATACCTCTCTATCTCCCCAGTGGATTTATATTTAATTTTATATATATCCACTTACATCTTATATGTTTTCTACCAAAAGGTAAATCTGTAACAATCCAAGTACCATTTCCATAGAGAGTTTCCATTTCATCATTCATGGCATTTATCCGATTATTATCATTACACTCTTCTACAAAAGTCTTTGGTTCAACAAACTAATTTAAATTTGATACAAAACAAAAAAAATCAAAATTCAAATATGAATAGTCCATGTAATATCCTAGGCCAACGGTACTAGATATTGTCCGCTTTGTCCACACACCTAGACTCACAATTTTAACACGTGTATGATAAAGGAGGTATCAAGTCTCTTATAAGGAAACATTCGTTCCCCTCCCCAACCAATGTGGGATCTTACAATCCACCTCCCTATGAGCCCAACATCCTCACTGGCACACTAGTACGGTTCTCGGCTCTGATACCATCTGTAACATCCCAAGCCAACCCTACCAGATATTATTCGTTTTGTCCACACACCTGGACTCACGGTTTTAAATGTGTTTGATAGAGGAGGTATCAAGTCCCTAATAAGGAAACCTTTGTTCCCCTTGTAACACTCCTAAAAATAAGGGTAAATTTAAACCTGTAAATTGCAGCTAAAGATAAATGACATAAGAGATAATCACCCAAAACATGGGGAAATAGTAATGGAGTTTACAAATATAAACTTGATCCTAAATCAACAACCTACTCATTTAAACAAAGCTTTAAGTCTAGATTATGAACGGGTGTCGTTAGGATCATCAAAAGGCTAGTATCAACAAGTATCTCCAAATATCAACTCCAAAAGAAATGAGCCCCCAAAAGTTGCCTCTACCCGACAAGTGACTCTCCACACAGACATTAGCAGCCCCGCCATTCTGAGAACCTGATATACATGTCATTCTAAGAAAAAGTGTTAGGTTAAAAGTCTAGTGAGTTTAAACAATTATAGAGTAAAACTATATTTAAGTAAAACACAAACATAACATTAATCTAATACATTGTACCATTTGAGCAAATTTCGCTCTTAGAAAACACATATACATCTTGCGATGACGGGGGAGACCCGATTTCCACGGATAGTGACAGAACACAAAAGTAAGCCACAATTCATTTTAAACAAGTCACACTCATGGATTATAATCAAAATGATATATCAAGACCAACCTCTCCAAGTCTATTGTTTGTGGAGTCTCAAGTTCAACCATATTCGGTCTATACATCGATTTGTCCAAAATCTGAGTTTAGCCTTAACCAAAAAAGAATTACATTTTACTACTCTTGGTCGATGCCCAACCATGTAGGCCCAGAGACTCAATGCCTATTCCAATGCTACAAATGAGGGAATTCAATATCCCAAAATAATCATCAAAGTACGAATTGTATGCCTATAGATCCATTACATTATAGTCTAGTACAATTATACTTTCAACATGTACTACGCCAATACTCAATACTCAATACATAAACATTTATGTCAATGTTCTAAAAAACTCGCCACGCAGCCGCCATGGCGCGCCATGGCACCAAGGCTTGTGTCTCACGCCACGTTAAGCCTGTGGCGTGCCATGGACTAATGCGCAATTTTCATAATGCGATATTTGATTTTTCTTTACGTTTTTAATATCTTATTTGCATGTTTTTTAATATATAACATAATTTAACTTGCTTACTACTATTGACTCATTGAGTAACACTACAAAACATATGTTTGTATATATAATATTATATATGATTTCAAAATTTGACACCATAAGTCACGCCTTGAAAACGCCATGGCTCCTAAGGCTTAAGGCTTGGCCTCGCCGCCACGCCACGCCTCACGACATTTAGAACCTTGATTTATGTACAAGAAAACTATCAAGTGCTTATACCCAAGTTTTATCAATAAAATCATAAGTATGGAAATCACACATTTGGGTTCCAAACTTCATCAAAGTTAGAAATAGTCAACACTTAAGTATATAAAACCATTTCCCATAATCATTTCATCAAAATATCCAAAACTCTCAAAACCCTAGTTTGACCTAACTTTTCTAAAAATTAATCAAACAAGGAGTAAATGATATTAAAGCTTGAGAAACATATATGTAACATTTTAACATGTATAAGTGTTAGAGCATTATTGTATTCAAGATTTAGTTAAATAGTCAAAATCTTTTAATTGTACTCATGTCAAGATATAGTGTAAATGTCATGTAAAGTCAAAGAGTATAAATTGCACGGTCTTAGTGAGTGTTGTGAGGACTTGTAGCTAGAGGAGTTATTTTGTAGTTGAGAGAGATAGTTTCTTGTAACACCCGTGATTTCCGGGTATGTATAATTTCAAGTCTCACGCGTCACTTTAGCCGCCGGGTACCTGGAGCATAAAAACACGATTTTCACCATTTTAACCCCATTTTTCATTTCCCACTTCTCCCCCTTCAACCCTGTCTCTCCCAAACCGAAACCCTAAGCCCCCAAAGTCGATTTTGAGCCATTTAGCCACAAGATTCGAGATTTGGAAGGGATTTCTTCATCTACCATAGTTTTGGGAAACAAATCTTGAAACCCTTTCACTTCTCTTCTTCACCCAAAGCTTTCTAGGGTTTCATTCAACCTTTTTGTCCATTTTGAAGAGTTGGAGCTTGTGGTGTTTTGTTGGTGATCTAGAGGTGTTTTGGTTGGTGGATTCAAGTTATGGTTAAGGTAATTGATGGTGCTTTGAATACATCGATAGACGTGTGATAATTAAACCTCAACGCAAGTATACATCGAGATCTAATGTCGTCTTTTCAAGTAATAAAGTGGTAAAATACCAGATATCGTTCCCACAGAGATTGGAGTAAAAGCGCAATAAAAGTCTAATAAAAGAAATGATTTCCAAGGATCAATTCGAAGATAATATTTTTAGTTGGTTTTGGATTATCGCAGATTATATAAAACAGATAAATAAAGAAAGCAAGCAAGGGTGTAAGACGTTGGGGTGAAGCTTAATTATAAATTCCAGCAGACCAATGCTATGTCAATGCTACAACATTGGTTCCTCAATACTTAAATTCACCATCTATTTGATAGGATGCCCTTCCGGATCTTCAACATTATATTATTAATCTAGCTTTTAACAACCCATTCCTGGTGATGTATCAGGACTATTAATAATAAAATGATGCCTTTCAAATATATGGATAAACAAATTACTTTGTTAAAAATCACTCTTCCAAGTTGATCCCATATTTGTTAAGTTGACGTGTCTGAGTGGTCCATTCCTGATACGCACTCTACACTTTTACCATCATCACGATGACCAACTTATCGGGCAAAATCAACCTAGAAAAGACAGAGACGACAAATTCCTTTGTCAGTAGCTCTTCCAAGTCTTACTTTCTTTGTCATTCGGATTGACGTGCATATCAATGGCTCATTCCTGATGCCTTGGCACTTTAACACTTTCAAAGTGATCAAAACGTCACGAAGTAAACTTATCTTTATAAAACTTAACATGAAATGGTGAACATCATTATTGAGAAATAATGTCCACTATTCTTTATAATTAAAACTCCACCCTTTAATCTCACACCCAAGCTTATAAAAGTTAGCTACTCATACTTGTATTTAAATTGCAATAAATGTAAATTACTGAAATTAAATACATAATGTAAATGACGTGAAAGTAAATGACAATAATGTAAAGAACAATAATTAAAAACAATGAAGAAGTGCAGCAATGTTGCTGTCGATGCTGCAGCAACTCATGTAGATGGCTAAGAACAACAAGAAAAAGATGAACAAGATGAAGATAACTTGCATATATTTAAAGAAAGCAATTAAAGATGGTTTCCAAATCAGTTTCTAAGCTGATTGAACACACTTAAAACATCACAAGACACCTCCTATTTATACAAAAAGAGTCATGGCCTAAGCCATACCAACTCACAACAACTAACACTATTTATGTACCATGCATACTATTCCTAGGAGATGTCTTGCGTACTACTACCATTACAACACATAAACTATTTTATGAAGAACCCAAAGCATTGAACTTCATCTTGCATGTTGTTGTCTTCCCAAAAATTCCGCATTTCTGGCCTTGTTCTTCATCTCGTCGCCATCAGTCTTGGATGCTGCAGCATTGAAGTAGCATTGGCTGCAGTTTTCTTATTTTTAGCCATTCTACTTAGTAAAACAAGTAAAATCCATCACTTAGCTCCATGATTAATAAAGATACAAATAAGAGAATAAAATGACACAAAAGTTGGGATAAAACAAAATATTATATATAAAAATATAAGAAAAAGACACAATATGCATTAAATAAATAATGCATATCACACCCTCAAATTTAAAGTGTTGTTTGTCCCCAAACAACGAAAAGACTAAAAAGAATTAGACTCAATTTTGAAATTTTCTTGCAAAATCTTGGCATTAAAATGCACACACAATGTAGAACATACCCCATGGAATTCATAGCTTTTTATAAATCTTTTATCATTCATTTAAAACCTAAGTGTGTGTGTGGATCATAAGCTAGCATTAATCTTCTCTTTGTTAGACTCAACACATCCTACATTTAGAATCAATAGGGCTTTTGGGGTCACTCTTTGGCATATCTTTTCTCACCAAGCCTTTTCTCTCAACAAAAATTTTCAAATTTTGGCACTTTGTGCTCTTTTCTTGTTGACTTTTTATACCTTGCCCCTATGGGACATTTTTGGTATATTTTTGCATCATCTATATCATATTAGAGCTTTGCTCTTTTGAGTGATCTTTAAATGCTTAAGGTGTAACCTTTCCACCCTCAAATTTATCTTTTACAATGTCCTCATTGTAACATTGACGTTCATAGGTGTATAAAGGCTACAAGTGGCTATTGGAAATTGAAAAGATGGCCTAGATCATTCTCTAAATGTATATAGGGTATGTAAGTCAAGTTGTGTCCCAAGAAGAATTTTGCTAGTTCTAACAAGAACACATAACTTAGGTAAATTAGTGATAAAAAATTATTTGAACTATGAACAAAAAATAAGGTATGACTTTATGTGTAATCTTGCAAAAGAAAAGTAACCTAAAATTTGTAAAACTATCCCGGACACAAAATAAAATAAAACATGGAGACTAAGATAAATGATTTGAACCTGCCCTACTCCATAGGAGCCCTTGAGTTCTCCGCCGGTAATGGGAAGATGAGCCAAGTGGTTGGAATGAATGTTTCGACACAAGAATCCGCATTTTCTTCTTTTAACAAGGTGTTCTTCTTTTTCAACAACCGGATCTCTTGTTGACAACTTATTGTGGCATGGTGGAATTTGCTGGAGCACCTCAGTATGCTCCTCAGCCCAAACGGTTCTCACCAACTTAAATTGGTGTTTCTCTTTCCACTTATGTTTGTACACGTTTCTCATCACGTGTTTCTCTCTTTGATCATGGCACAAGATTTTAATGGAACAAATGGGGGAACAGGTCATCCCCCAAAGATTTTTCCACACCACCTCACCAACAATAGAATTTGATTTTATGAAGATTCCCGAGTCCATTGATTGATCATCACGTCCCTTTTCATAAACAACTTGAAGATTTTCTGCACAACTTTGCTGCACGAATGCTGCAGCATCCGCAACAATATGTTTTTCCTGCGCAGATTCAAAGTAGGGGTTAATGACAATTTTGGCATTGTGTTGCACCTCTTCACTATTTTGAAGTGAAGAGGGATTGCTTAAATGCTCAGGTTCTTCCTCGTAACTCTCCATCTCTTGACTATTTTCCAAAGTATTGACCTCATCCTCATCCTTACCATTACACTCAAAATTTTCAATCTCACTTGGTATAGAAATTTGGTTTTGTCTGTTGATCTCTTCAATATAAGCCGACATGTTGGCAAAAGATATTTCCATTCTTTGTGTGTACTCTTTCACCATAGTTTCAAGAGATTCGAAGTTTTCAACTTGTTCTAAAGAGGTTGTAGGGGGTAAAAATGAGTTATTAAAGTCATCCCCTTGAAAACTCTCAAAAATATCAACTTGTTCCTCCCAAGATTGGTCAAAATTATTTGCGCAAGTGTTACTCCAATCTTGGTAGGGTGGTGTTGGTGATGTGAAAGTGCCATGATTTTGATTATTTAGAAACAAATTAGGATGATCCTCCCATGATTGAGTATAATCATTGAAGTGTGAGGTATCCCAATTACTATCTCCCATGAAATAATTGGATTCGGGGTTCGAAGGACAATAATATGTGAAATGATTTCCGCCACAGATGTCACAGAAAACAGTTTCATATGGCCCAAACGAATATCCCATTGAATCCATATTCACAGAAAGATAAACTCAAAGATTTATTACTTGTGCACACATGGAGACGTATGACAAGCAACAAAGGTGGTAGAAAAATCAAATCTTTTAAAATACTTTTATAGACTTTTAGCGTGCCAATCCCCGGCAACGGCGCCAAAAACTTGATGGTGCTTTGAATACACCGATAGACGTGTGATAATTAAACCTCAACGCAAGTATACATCGAGATCTAATGTCGTCTTTTCAAGTAATAAAGTGGTAAAATACCAGATATCGTTCCCACAGAGATTGGAGTAAAAGCGCAATAAAAGTCTAATAAAAGAAATGATTTCCAAGGATCAATTCGAAGATAATATTTTTAGTTGGTTTTGGATTCTCGCAGATTATATAAAACAGATAAATAAAGAAAGCAAGCAAGGGTGTAAGACGTTGGGGTGAAGCTTAATTATAAATTCCAGCAGACCAATGCTATGTCAATGCTACAACATTGGTTCCTCAATACTTAAATTCACCATCTATTTGATAGGATGCCCTTCCGGATCTTCAACATTATATTATTAATCTAGCTTTTAACAACCCATTCCTGGTGATGTATCAGGACTATTAATAATAAAATGATGCCTTTCAAATATATGGATAAACAAATTACTTTGTTAAAAATCACTCTTCCAAGTTGATCCCATATCTGTTAAGTTGACGTGTCTGAGTGGTCCATTCCTGATACGCACTCTACACTTTTACCATCATCACGATGACCAACTTATCGGGCAAAATCAACCTAGAAAAGACAGAGACGACAAATTCCTTTGTCAGTAGCTCTTCCAAGTCTTACTTTCTTTGTCATTCGGATTGACGTGCATATCAATGGCTCATTCCTGATGCCTTGGCACTTTAACACTTTCAAAGTGATCAAAACGTCACGAAGTAAACTTATCTTTATAAAACTTAACATGAAATGGTGAACATCATTATTGAGAAATAATGTCCACTATTCTTTATAATTAAAACTCCACCCTTTAATCTCACACCCAAGCTTATAAAAGTTAGCTACTCATACTTGTATTTAAATTGCAATAAATGTAAATTACTGAAATTAAATACATAATGTAAATGACGTGAAAGTAAATGACAATAATGTAAAGAACAATAATTAAAAACAATGAAGAAGTGCAGCAATGTTGCTGTCGATGCTGCAGCAACTCATGTAGATGGCTAAGAACAACAAGAAAAAGATGAACAAGATGAAGATAACTTGCATATATTTAAAGAAAGCAATTAAAGATGGTTTCCAAATCAGTTTCTAAGCTGATTGAACACACTTAAAACATCACAAGACACCTCCTATTTATACAAAAAGAGTCATGGCCTAAGCCATACCAACTCACAACAACTAACACTATTTATGTACCATGCATACTATTCCTAGGAGATGTCTTGTGTACTACTACCATTACAACACATAAACTATTTTATGAAGAACCCAAAGCATTGAACTTCATCTTGCATGTTGTTGTCTTCCCAAAAATTCCGCATTTCTGGCCTTGTTCTTCATCTCGTCGCCATCAGTCTTGGATGCTGCAGCATTGAAGTAGCATTGGCTGCAGTTTTCTTATTTTTAGCCATTCTACTTAGTAAAACAAGTAAAATCCATCACTTAGCTCCATGATTAATAAAGATACAAATAAGAGAATAAAATGACACAAAAGTTGGGATAAAACAAAATATTATATATAAAAATATAAGAAAAAGACACAATATGCATTAAATAAATAATGCATATCAGTAATCTTCTCTTATCCTCATCTATGGAAATCAGGGTTTTTGTATAAGTTGAGATCTTGATGTAAAAATGTTTTAGGTATGATTCTTTATGGTTGGATGTGAATATTTATGGTTGGAACTTATGGATCTAGGTTTTTGGAAGATTTGGATTGAAGATTCGTGTTTCTTCAAAGGAGCTTACGTTTGGGGAAAATCTAGATTTAGCCTAAATATAGCAAGGTGAGTTCAAGTTGATTTGTGAAAACGTTGTACATGCCAAAAATGTAATTTTTCCAAGTACTTATGTGTTTTACATGAAAATTATCAATTGTTGAGTTATTTGGTGAGCTTTGATTTTTTTGAAGTATCTAACTTTGTAAATATTGTAAAGCACCCTTATTTGGGATTTTTGGGAAATTTGATAGATAAATCATAAATGAAAATGTTTTGATGATTTATTTTATAAATGGAGTCTACTTGATACGAAAATGCATTTTAGTGTATATTTTGGAAATATGTATATAGTACATTATGGGGCGATTTGGAAATGTAACGGTGTGAGTTCCTTGGAAAAGAAGGCTGTCCTAACCCAACGTCTTGTTTCGGGTTTTCACGGATTTGGAATATTTATTGACAAAAGTGTGTGTTGCTACATTTAATTGCACTTTATGACTTTTCACTATTGATCTTTTGAGTTAGTCGAGCTTATGGCTCGGTCATGTATGTTGTTAAGTGTTGGGGACATTGGTCCAGTTTTGATAGCTTAAAGTCGAGTTTTGGTTATGATTTATGTTTATTGGAGAATTACATGTTTTGAATGCATTTGTTCATTCGTTTGGAGTCATGTAATGTTTTAGACCTTACTTTGCTATGGATCCATAGGCACTTGAGTTTTTACGTTCAATGGTGAGACGCTAGTTTCTCCCGTTGTAGCACGGAATAGGCATCGATAGTAAGGTGTAAGACCTATGTCCTAATATGTTGAATTAAGTATTATGCCAATGATGGGACGCTAGTTTTCCACATTGAGGCACAATTAGGCATCGACGGTATGGTATAAGTCCTACGTGTTATTACGCTATTGGATGTCGGCATTTTATGGGTGTGTGTTGTAAGTAGCCACACTCGGCATCCATACTTGAATCTCAATAACATTGATAAGTGACCTAACTTTGTGTGCCCGTCACATTCGATGGAACCGGGTCTCTCCCGTCACCGAAATGTGTTGTTTTGGGTATTTATCTTTATCCATGTTTTCGGTGACGTTTTATATGTGTATGGATTATTTTCCACGATATATGAGTTGTGGGTTATGCTTCATCCGCGTGTTTGAGATGTTTTGAATAATAGCAATTTATGCATGATTTCAATCATTTTAGAAATCAAATACTATTACACTTTTCAAGTAAGTTTTGAGTGAGTCCATTATAAGAATCGTTTTATAATAGAGCTTTCATCACGGGATTTGTGTGCGTTGGAAAATGGGTAGTTTGCATCTAAAGTAAACTCTTTTTGGGACTCGTGATTTAAATTGCATCTCTCGCGTTTTACGAATTATATAATCATGATAAAACTTTTGAACTCACTAGGCATTAGCCTAACCTTTTTATTTGTCGGCATGTGCAACAGGTTCCGGTTGGGAAATAGTTCTAGTGACACTATGAAGAGTGGAGAGCTAGATGTGTGTGCAAGGAGTAAGTGAATTGGCGAAGTCTTCCGCGTTGTGGAAATAGCAACTTTGGTTTGGGTTGAGTAACACCCGACTTCTGTAGTCACTTAGGTTATGGATAACGTTGAAGTTATTACGTTATAAATCTTGAGGTAATCCCATGAATGGTTTGTAGAATTAATTTTATCCTTAAGTGGTCATTTTATTGAAAATTTTATTTAGTTGCTCTTTCCAAATTTAAGGGTGTTACATTTCTAGAGAGAGAAACTAGAGAGAG
This sequence comes from Saussurea involucrata, assembly GCA_033807775.1. Classification (NCBI taxonomy): domain Eukaryota; kingdom Viridiplantae; phylum Streptophyta; class Magnoliopsida; order Asterales; family Asteraceae; genus Saussurea; species Saussurea involucrata. The sequence continues at coordinate 37,113,338 of CM066323.1, forward strand.
AAAGTAGATCTAACTCTAATCTGGTAACTTTCTCTCAATCTCAATACAAGATCTCATTGTGATACATTGTTACTTGAACTCTCAATTGGTATCAGAGCCTAGCAGATCAGATTTGTGCATTAATCGGAGGAAATTTATCGAAATTCTTGAAGATTTTGCAAATCGATAAGTTTTTGATATTCTTCTAAAACATTCTCAAGGATTTGATGTTTTGATTGAATCTGATTTCACAAATTGAATTCTATGGTGTTTTGAAATAAATTGCAAGTTCCAGAATTGGAAATTCACAGACAAATCTTGTTTTTGAAAGTTTTAAAGTCAACAGTGGGTTTTTATGTTTTGTTCGTGTTCATCATAAAAGAATTAACCAATCTCCAAGTTTGATCATTTTTATGTGTTTTGAATTTCACTTATTTGTTTCCTTGATTATTTTAAACAGATAACATGTTTTAGATTTGTTTTCATCTAGAAATCTTGTGTTTGAAAGTTTTGGAGTTCGACTGTGGTGGTGTTCGGAGTTTTCAGAAAGATGATGCATCCACACATCGATATCATTGTTGTTTTAGGTCAGATTGCAATTTTCAGTTTTGAAAAATATCAAGAAATCAGTGAGTTTTGGGTTCTGGAAATTCAATACTGTTCATCGAATCTTTACAAGAAGATGGTGAATCGATCTACATATGTGTTGTAGTTGGAATGTTTTCATATTCATAGATCAAGTTTTCTATGGATTTCGTGTAGGAAAACGCAAATTAAATAAACTAAAGTTGTATTGATCTGCGATGCTTCAATACAAAAGAGATGATCCTATTTATAGCCTATAAAAATAACAACCAGTGCTAGAAAACAGGGAATAAAAAAATCCTAACGTTATTTCAACTAACTCATAATTATCCCTAAAAACTTGCTTCAAATTAGGTTAACAGATCATATTCCACGTACCAAGTCAAACTACCAGTTGTGAAGTTTTGAATTGTGGATCCTAGATTAGTGCAATAACAATAATATCAATGATCAATAAGCATTAACACAGATTGATTTCAACTTGTCATCCATCTATCATTCATTTAAAGTGATAAACCATTCCGAGAGTTTTACAATGCGTATAAGAATGATTTAGAATGATTAACCTAACTCTAATGCTAACACAAACTATTTATACCCTTTAGAGGTATTTACATATTTCACCGTTGAACTTCTATTCAACATATATTTAGCCCTAACAATCTCCCCCTTTGAATTGAAGTTCAATGTCGCGCCAGTTCGGAACATATCTCTTTCTGATGGCAAAAAGAATCTTAAAGCTTTGGATAGATCTACGGAACTCAAGACGGTCTTCAACAACCTCCAAGGCTTCTTTGGCATTTAGCTCTTTAAGACTTCCCATGAACTCCTTCGGGATTAGTTCTTCCTTGGCGATAATTTATCTGACTGCTTGTCTGACCTCCATCAACGTTCCATCACAGAATCTGTCTACTTGGCTGAATCAGAGAAACTTCTTTTTATCTTGGGCGTTGACTAGGTAGACAATTCTGAACTCTGGTTCGAACAACATTGTGTTGACCGGATACATCTTCAATTATGGAGCTCTTTGATCGGGTTTCAACAAATTGATCTTCTTCGACCGGTGATCGATTCCCATTTGAAAATCTGTGATGTAAGACATGGTTATGGTGTATTTCAGGAATCGTTTAACGGCTTCTAGTGCTTTTGTGACATGAAGTGGTCAGATAGTTCTGGTTCGCAAGTCTTTGACGATAGGATGGAAGTCACTCAGTCTCAGGTTCTTGAAGTCGGCTTCGAAAAACGTCCTTTCTTTCTCATCTTCCCTTTTGACGGTGAAAACTGGGTACCATATCTTCAGAATTCGGCCTAACTGAATGTTGGTGACTTCGGTTATCTTGTGATTCGTCCTAACGTTGTTGACTGGTTGACATCTTTTCATAACTTCCAGGTATTGCCTTTTGTAGGTGTCATCGAACTTTAATAATCCAAGGCACAATGTCGGGTCGAGAGGTCTTAGCCTGTGAACAAAAATGTTCTTTAGGGAGTCTTCCAGATAAGGAATCAAAAATATGATCTTCTTCCATTGCACTGACTGTCTTGGTTGATCAGAAGTTGTTTCAGGTTGAGGAGATGTCGGTTGAGCAGATGTAGAAGTTTCGGGCTGAAGGTGAGCATATGAAGGTGTACTCTGAACGGATTGAAGAAGAAATTGATCGTAGTCGAAATCTTCATCAGCTTCGGTCAGGAATATCAGATTTACCTTGGAATTGATTGCATTGGCGGCTTTTTCGTGCCATAGATTTTCTGTTTCCGGTTCAATCTCTGATTCTGGGTCTATTAGTTCAAGTGTAGGTCGTTCCGTTGATGTGAATTCGATCAGGTGTTGTTTTTCTCCCTCGGGCTTTTCAACCGTTGGGTCTTCTTCGTCTGATATTTCCATATCGACTACCATGTCGACTAAGCTCAGCTGATTATGTGGCTGATCTTCTGAGGGAGCCATGGTTGATGCTTCCGGTTGAACCTCTAATGTAGTGTCGACGTTGATTGGCTCGGACTCAGATAAACGTTGGCACTTGTTCTCCCCCTCACGGTGATCAGGATCAGCATGGTCATCGTGTGTGCGCGTGAGTCCGCCAGCTTGACCCTTGCATGTATTTTCAAGTGAAGCGACCCTGTCGGATAAGGTTGAAAGAGTGTTCTGCACATTCCTAAGGGTCGAGTCAAGCTGATCTAACCTGGTAGTGATATGAGTTGGTGGAGTGGATACCTCTGACCGGAGCAATGAAAGTAGATCAGCTTCTGATGAGGAATCGATGTTAGATTGCTGTAGTAGTTGGGCGAGGAGCATGGTTTTGAACTCATCCACCGAGTAATATGTTTGAGCGGTTACGGTTAAATGTGGTGGTTGTGTTGGTGCGGTTTCGGCTTCGACCACTTTCTCCTTTCCTTTCAACATACTCTTGATTTTGTCCAATTCCGCCTTGAACTCCGTGGTCAACTCTGCTTGGACAACCTTTAAGGCGCCGTCCATATACTTCCTTGAAACGAATTCGGGTAAGGTAACACCGGGATCACTTAGATTTCCCGTTGAGGTAGTTACCGTTGAGGTATTACCACCTACGTTCACAGCTGGCATTTAGATGGTCGTGGTAGGATTTCCGTCCGATCCTCATAATCCGCTCAAAGGCAGACTTACTACAGACGTTCCGATCGGGTCATTTGATTCACCAATGGTAGCAGTAGTAACCTGTTGTGTCCTAGCAAATGAAAATATTTCATCAAGTGGCTCTAGACTCCATTGTGCGTCGAAAGAAGTTGAGAACTAGGGCAACTATTCTCTTGTTTCAATACCGACACTCTCCGAGTGAGAGATCGGTAGATTTTAGGCTATATCCCCGTGAGAAGTTGAAACAAGCAACTGTTGAGAGTCACTTGAGTGGCTAAGGGAGGGCATGCAATTGCGTTGCTAGGTCCACGACGACTTCTTCAATATTTCGTCCCAACGGATGAGACGAGGTAGTATATGTGGCTACCTGGCTGACACGGGCTTGGGCTAGCTCATTCGCTTCTCTATTTAGTAAGCTAGATCACTCGTGATTCTTTTTCGATCTCCATTTTCTCCGTCTCACTTGTTCTAAATTTTCAACTAATTCTCCCTCGCTCTCCTTATTACTCCCGTATTAGGCTCAGGGGTAGAGGTGTTGGAGGGTATTTGTGAGGTAGAAGGAGATTCCTCGACTACACGTGGACGACGTCCGATACGGGCGGGTATTTTGGTTAGGCGTATGGCTTGGTCCGTATCGGAGTCGGTGCTTTCAGAACCGGGTGAGGATTATTTGATGATCGGAGAATGAGGTTCATTTGTGTCGGTATCCGGATCGTGTTTAAGTAACGGGTCATTGATCACCGGAACCTCGTGTAAGGTAGTCGACGGTTCGGTGGTCTGGATCGGTATGGTTCGGGTGGTAGAGGTGGTTTGGGAAGGATGGGATTGTCGGCTTGTTGAGGGTCGGGATGATTGGCTTGTACCAGCACGTAAATCCATAACACCGCTCGCTCCGGTTTCCCTTCCAGTATTTACTCTCAGCACACCCCATATGGGAGCCCCAGCTACCCGAACTCTTCCTTCTCTTGTTCTAGGACCCTCATGTCTCTCAGGTCTAGCTCCGCGGGGAGGTCCCTCCGGCTCTGGCTGGACCATTGGAGCACCTAATCCTAGTTCTTGTCTATAAGCTATCACACTCGGTGCTGCCGGATTTGCGTAGGCCAGTGGGTTATCGGGTATAAGCATGGGTTGTGTGTTGGTAGGGTTGCGGATAACAAGATAATGAAGGCTAAAAGAGGGACATACCGGATGGTGAGGTCGTCGAGGAATGGCCAGATTGGCGTCCATGTGTTGACGGATCACCAGCTAAAGGAATCTTATAAATGGCATGAACCAGCGCTCTTTTGTTCCGCCGTTGTCCCGGATGTTCTGGACGATGTCGTGCCATAACAAAGCAGCGTAGTTGACATGGAGATCGTAGGCAACGACATGAAAGACGCGAAGGAAGTTCCCGCTGCATTCGTCGATACCCTTCCATCTGGGTGAAAGGCATCGATTGATGATCGTAAACATGGTGTACCACAGAGGCGCTAGGTACTTGCGGTTGAAAGATGATGGGCGGTTCAGTTCGTGGTTGTATCCCAGGGCACGGATGTCGGCACATCCGGATACGGCGGCTGTTCGAGAAAATCGGATCAGCGTTCGATTAGGGTTGTTCGATTTCAATCCTGAAAGGTTAGATATTGACCAAAACACAAAAACAAACAAACCCAAATCGATTTCTAAGCTAAAATAACTTGATTTTGATGAAAAAATTGATACTTTTCAAGAACAGAGACAAAAAAATAAGAACACTATTTTTCTTCAAAAATTACTCAAACGATCAAATTGAACTCTAAAAACTTGCAGAAACGCTAACAAGGCTATTATGAATCGATTGTGAAGAGTGGAGTCAAACGATTTTACCAAAATCACAAGAATGAGATTTTTAAAAAAATTGGCAGTCGATAAAAACTTACCAGGATACCTTGAATCGATGTCTGTCTGCTCTGATACCAATTATGGATCCCAGATTAGTGCAATAACAATAATATCAATGATCAATAAGCATTAACACATATTCATTTCAACTTGTCATTCATCTATCATTCATTCAAAGTGATAAACTATTCAGAGAGTTTTACAATGCGTATAAGAATGATTTAGAATGATTAACCTAATTCTAATGCTAAAACAAACTATTTATACCCTTTAGAGGTATTTACATATCACCCTTGAACTTCTATTCAACATATATTTATCCCTAACATGAATCAACGTCCAACATTCCCCCTTGATTCAAACTTGCACAGACCAAGCCTCTCTCTGAAGTTACTAAATTTCCCAACTGGCAATGCTTTTGTAAAAATGTCAACTAATTGCTCATGAGTGTTGCAATGTCTGACTTTAATCTCCTCTTCCGAGACCAGCTTACGAATGAAGTGAAAGTGAGTATCGATATGCTTTGTTCGGCTGTGAAAGGCAGGGTTTTTTTCCATAAAAATTGCAGATTGATTATCACAGTAGATATCAGTACCTTCGTGTTGCTCTTGTTGTAGTTCTTTTAGGATCCTTCTCATCCAAAGTGCTTGACACGATGCAGAAGTTAATGCAACATACTCAGCTTATGTGCTTGACAATGTTGTAATGTTTCATTTTTTCGAACTCTATGTTACTGCTCCATTACCAAACATGAACACATTTGCTGAAATACTCCTCCGATCATCAGCACAGCTAGCCCAATCACTATTGGAGAACCCAACTGATTTGAAATTTTCTGTTTGCGTATACCAAAGCCCGAAATTATTTGTACCAGCTACATACTTCAATATTCTTTTTCTCGCGCCAAAGTGGAACTTGGAGGGTTGGTGCATAAATCTAGACACAAGTTCAACTACGAAAGCAATGCCAGGCCTTGTATGAGTTAAATAAATCAACCCACCTACTAAGCTTCTGAATCTTGTAGGATCGATCTTCTCTACACAATCCTCTAAAGTTAGCTTCTCGTTGACGTTGATTGGTGTTGCAACAAGGGTGCAGTTCACCATTCCCATTCTGTTAAGCAAATCGTTTGCATACTTTTTTTGACTGATAAAGATTCTATCTACAGATTGTTGCACTTCTAGTCCAAGAAAATAATGCAACAGTCCCATGTCGCTCATTTCAAATTCTCTCATCATTTGAGCCTTGAAATCTGTGATAATCAAACTAGAAGAACTGGTATAGATAATATCGTTTACATAGACACAAACAATGAGAAAATCATGTATACCTTCCTTCTTCATGTAGATAGTAGGTTCATGCTCACTTCTACTAAACCTTTTCATCTTGAAGTGATCATCAAGTTTACTAAACCACGCGTGTGGTGCCTGCTTCAGGCCATAGAGCGCCTTACGTAGCTTGTAAACTTCCCTGTTTTCCTGTAACAACAAAACCCTCCGGCTGATCAACGTAAACTTCCTCCAATAAGTCAACGTTGAGAAATGTTGCCTTTACATCGAATTGATAGACCGTCCATCGTTGTTGAGCTGCTAAGGCAAGTACCATCCTGACTGTGGCCACCGGTGCAAAAGTTCTTCAAAATCTACACCATGTTGTTGAGCATATCCTTTAACCACGAGTCTGGCTTTATGTTTAAGCAATGCACCATCTGCTCCATACTTTGTCTTAAAACCCATTTTAAACCCAAGGATTTCTTACCTTGTGGTAAAGCTTCTAGTTGCCATGTCTCATTTTTGTTTATTGAAGCCATTTCTTCTTCCCTAGCTTTCTGCCATTCCCTTTTTGTTGACGCCTCAGCATACGTTATTGGAATAGTTGCAACAAGTGCGAACTGACACACTGCATATATTTCGGCCAATGACTGGAACTTTCTCGGAGGGGTACTATCTGGGGAATTTTCTTCTGAGGTGGAACTTGGTTGCGTATCTGGTGTGATTGAAGGACTTGGAGAAGGGATAGAAGAGGGACTTTGAGGTGACTCAGTTTGTGGACTCGTAGAGTCTTATGGAACAGTATGTATGGGCACTTCATAACCTTGTTCCACTACCTCCTCTGTAACCCAGTTCCATTTTCCGTGTTCATCGAAAACTACATCTATTCTTGTGATAATATATTCATTTTGTGGATTGTACAACCGGTATACTTTAGCTTGTGATGAATACCCAATAAAAATACATTTAACCGGTTTTTCATCCAACTTTTGACGTATGTGAGGTGGAATCAAAGCATATGCGATAGATCCAAATACATGTGAGTGACTTACCAACGGTTTAGCTCCATTCCAGGCCTCGTACGGGGTGCGATACAACACCGCTTTGGTTGGAGACAGGTTCAACAGGTACACTGATGTTGCTATTTCCTCTGCCCAAAATTGATTTGACGGCCCCTTTTCCTTTAACATGCTCCGAGCCATCTCCACAACTGTTCTATTTTTCCGTTCAGCGACTCCGTTTTGCTCTGGTGTATAAGGTGTGATCAACTCTATTTTCACTCTGTTTTCTTCACAAAACGAATTGAATTCCTTGGACAGAAACTCCCCACCATTGTCTGTCCTCATTACCTTAATGTTGAGACCACTTTGTTTTTCTACTTTAGCTTTAAACAACTTGAATTTGGTATATGCTTCTCCTTTGTTTTCCAAGAAGTATACCCAGCTCATTCGGGTGTAATCATCTGTGAATAGCAGAAAATACCTACTGCCACCAAGAGACTTAGTTTGCATGGGACCACATATATCCGCATGAATTAAGTCTTGTGGATGAGCAACTCGATGGGCACTGTTTATAGGACAAGGTTTCCTATGTTGCTTCCCATAAATGCAACCTTCACACATATCCATTTGTTTTATTTTGAGTAACCCGCATACCATACCTTGGTCGCTGAGAAGTTTCAGGCCTTGTTGATTGAGATGCCCGTATCACAAATGCCATAACCTCGACTTGTCCTATGCTTTTGCAACAAGTGCAAAACCTCCAATCTTTGTGATGTCTAATGGAAACATCTTGTTATGTGCCATCTTGACGTTAACTAACATTTGTTGTGATTTTCTAATAACACGAGTGTCATTATCAAAGAGGACTGAATATCCATCCAACATTATTTGTCCAACACTTAACAAATTATATCCCAAAGCAGGAACATATTGAACATCTTGTAAGAATCTTACCTTTCCATTTGTCATTTCAATCTTCACGGGGCCTTTGCCTTCTACTTGTAACTCCTTCCTATTTCCAAGTTGAACTATCAATTTTTGCGTTTCATCCAGTTGATCAAAGATGATTTTCTTCCCCGTCATGTGGCTTGAGCAGCTGCTATCAATAAACCAAACATCACCCTGATCTTATCCGACACATACAACGAACAACTTCTCATCCTCTTCGTCTTCAAGTCTGTCTCCTTCAGTAACATAGTTAACTCGTTGATCTTTGAACCAACAGTCGTCCATACATGACCAAAACACTTATAATGATTGCACTGAACACTTCTTCCGCGTCCTCGGCCAAAACTTCTTCCACGTGACCTGCCTCTAAACCCTCCACGTTCACTGTTCGGTGAAGGATTATAGGCCTCGAATGCTCTTTCTTCAACCATCTCTGTCGATCTCTTAATCCTAGCCTCATGAGATTTCAGTGATCCCATGAGTTGATTGAAAGACAAATCTGCCAAATCCTTTGATTCCTCTATTTATGCAACTACATGATCGAACTTTGGTGGTAAACTCGTCAGCACTTTTTCGGCGATAGTTTGATCACTTACTTGTTCGCCGTATGACCTCATCTGGCTTGCTATACCCATACATCTTGAGAGAAAATCAACTACCATTTCACCTTCCTTCATTGTAAAGTTTTCAAACTCTCTTCTTAGAGTTCGAAGCACAGACCATGCTTCCTTAGCAAAATCTACTGTTGTAATTCTTGAGAACATGTTGTCGTGTACAGCTTGTTGAATGATTTCCAACGCCTTGGTATCCTTCTTCCTATTTTCCTGAAGTTTTGCGTCTTCATCTTCTTTTGGGTATCCTTGCTCGACCAGCTCCCATAGATCTTGAGACTTTAGTAGAGTCTTCAATCGAATGCTCCAATACGAGTAGCCTTCTCCTTTGAACAACGAAATCAAAGGTTGTGTGGAACCAATTGCATTTCATGTGTTTGCCATTTCACAATTCACACACCTCTCGTGTTTACACTCTAAAGAACATGCGCTCTGATGCCACAATGTAGGAAAAGGCAAATTAAATAAACTGAAGTTTTATTGATCTGCGATGCTTCAATACAAAAGAAATGATCCTATTTATAGGCTATAAAAATAACAACCAGTGCTAGAAAACAAAACAAGGAATAAAAATATCATAACGTGTATTTCAACTAACTCATAATTATCCCTAAAAACTTGCTTCAAATCAGGTTGACAGATCATATTCCACGTACCAAGTCAAACTACCAGTTGTGAAGTTTTGAATCAACGTCCAACATTTCGAACAGACTCTAATTTTCCGATGTGAAAAACACTGACATTTCAGTGATTTAGAGTGTGTGTAGGTCGACATTTTCACGTTCATCTTCATCGTCGGTCGGTGTCATCGTTATCGCATATGAATGTTCATCTTTATCGCTCGTTAGTGATCATTCTTGTCGCGTAATCAATTGTCGCATGAAAGTTTTTGTCGCACGCAATTTGTTTTATCGCTTGAAGGTCATACAATAACAACTTGTCACCGAAAAAGGTTGTCGCCGGAAAGACGTACAACAAAATATTCTCGCATGCCACTGATTCTTATTGCATGTGTTTGTTTTTGTCACTCACAATCTTGTCGCCGAGTCTTTGTCGACCAAACTTGTCGATAGAAAAGTTTGTCGTCTGAAATTGCTTTATCGCTGAAGTTTGGAAACAGTTCACTGGAGTTGAAGTTTTGTGTTGTCACCGATCCATACATAATTCATGAGATCATTTCAATCGTGAAAATAGTTCGTCTGATGATTTAAGAACATAAAGAAAACAAATCAAGTCATTTTGAACGTAAGAAATGGTGATTCTTCAAGGTTGAAAAGCTAAGATCGACGACGTTAATGAAGATGAATAGTGCTAACGGAAGTCCGTTAGTTGGCCGTTAAATCTGTTACATCTTTTGTCCTTTTTCCGTTAGCCTGTTAGTTACTATTTCGTTGGTATCGTTAGTTTTCTAACATTTTTAGTCCTTATTCAGTTAAGTGTCAGTTAGTTTAGTTAGTGTCATTTTGTTAACGGATAGTTAGTTTTTTCGTTAAGTTTTGTTACATTTTAGTCCTTTTTGTTAACTGGTTCGTTAACTCTATAGTTAGAGTTTAGGATTCTGTCATTTTAGTCCCTGTAGTTAGAGTTTAGGATTCTGTCATTTTTATTCCTTGTAGTTTAATTTTTAGAATCTGTCAAATTTAGTCCTTGTTTTTGTTAAGTTTTAGTGTTTGTCAATTTGAATCCTTGTTTTTCATTTTAGTTTCATAATTTGTCAATTTTAGTCCTTATTCTTCATTATTTTTCATTTTTGTCATTTTTAGTCCTCATTTTCTTTATTTTCACTTGTGTAAGTTTTAGTCCTTGTTCTTCTTAATTTCTTTTTGTGTCAAGTTTAGTCCTTATATTTTTTAATTTCCACATTTTTTATTTTAAATTTTTTAGCGCACACAAATCTAACTTCTAATCGAAGTATCTATTAACGATGGTTTTTTAAAAAGTCGACATTTCAAGATCATTGGAGTGAATTTTATGACTATGTAGAAGCTTATAAGAAGAATACAAAATCATGGAAGATAAAATTTGTGATCTAGAGAAAAGCAATCAAGATCTCAAGAAACAAAATTCTGATTTGAAGCAAGAAGATGCTTTACAACATATTGAAAAGAAAGGGAAGTTGATAGAAGCTGAAAATGTTGAACTAAAGAAGAAGAATTATGAGTTTGAAAAGAAAATTTCTGGTTTAGAAATAGAGATTTCAAAAGAGAGAGAAGAGTTTGAAAAGAAAGAGCACTTTTGGCAACTGAAATGAATGTTTTCATACAGAAATTTTATACATTTTCAAAGAAGTCTGTAGAGGAAAAGAAAGCGTTTGAGCTAAGATGTTTAAAACTTTCAAACAAGGTTCTTACTTTGAAACAATTTGATTTTTGAACGTGAGAATTCTGAGAAACAGAAAGCCGAGTTTGAAACTGAAAGACAATCTTTTGAATCAAAGAATGTTGAGCTTTCTCTGAAAATAACTGCTTTAGATAAACTCTTGAAGAGTGAAAGAAAAGACGTTCAAAGTAAAAAGAGTATTTTGAAAAAGAGAAGAAGTCTTTTGAAATAAGAATGTGAGATTCTTTAATGAATTATCTGATAAGAGAAAGATTTTAGAAAAAGAATTTGAAGAGGAAAGGAAATATTTGAGGCTGAAGTTTTCAAGCTAACAACGAAATTATCTGCTTTAGCAACTGAGGTTATGAAAGAGTAGAAGATCAAATCTGATCTACAAAACAATTTGATTTGATTTTTCAAGAAAGGAATTTTTTGTCCACAAAAGTTAAGAAACTAGAAGAAATTAACTTCAAAGTTGAATCACTTGAACAATTTAGTTCGGATACTATTGTTCAACCTCATTTTGATGATTCAACTGGTTCTGAATGTTTTTTCAAAACTGCTTCTAGTTCAGTTCATGAACATGTTTCTTTGAAAGTTTTATCAAATCAAATATTGTTTTAAAAGATCAAATGTGTCCTTCTAATCTTTTCTATAGTCATTCTGCTACTAGTTCATATATTCCTACCTTTAAGCCTGTAAAGATGATTTGGAAAGTGAAAGGATCTTCGCATGTCCGAAATCATCCGTTCCCATATCAAATGTCAAGAAGCACAATGCTCCTAAATGTAAGTCTTTTGTTAAACCTGACACTGTTTATTCTGTAAATCAATTTCTCGGGTTGTCACAAAAGCAAATTTTTTATTCTTATTATGGAACTCATGACTTTGTTAAGAAAGAAAATGTTCAGTATTGGTATGGTACTTATAATATTTCTTCAAATAGAATTGCATATAACAAGCCAGGACCCAAGTTACGTTGGGTACCAGAATCCACTTAATTTGTTTTGCAGGTTCATCATGTATAGTTCTTAATGTCAGATGTATTACAAACACATGACTGGAAAACCGAAGAGAAGTGTGCAGTTTTTGAAGAGGAGTACATGTGCTTTCAATGTTTTATATAACTGAACTATATACATATTTTCAGGTGAAGAGGTTTTACTTTTTAGATTCTATATGTGCTTATTGATAAATCTTTTTGTATTTTTGTAGGGGGAAATACAGACTTCTAAACACATCAGTTTAGAACTCGTTCTTCAATGTCTATGACTTCTGAATTTACTTTAATCCTAGTATTTTAGAACTCATTTTACTACTTAAGGATATTAAGATCTTTTGCAGATTTTAAGGGGGAGCTTAAACATTTATGATATTAAGTATCTTATAATCTCAATCTTAAATGTTCAAACCACTTCTCTATTTCAAAAAGGTTTCATAAATTTAGAAGTGTGATTTTAAATGTTTTTCATGTATATCTCGAATGACATCATTATTTCTGACCGTGTATTTCCAAAGATTAATACTTGCGTATTATCTTGTCTATACTTTCAAGTATTCATACACACCGGTTCAACTTCTTATTGACTTTGTTATTACCATGTATCAAAATGATACATTTTTCGATGGTAATACTCCCATTTGCTTTCAAAGTTCATTCAAAACTTGATTATATTTGTTCATATAAACAAGATTCATTTCTTTGATATCCTAACCATTGATTATCTTTCAGATATTTGATCTGATTAATACATTGTCAGATTCTCAAACAAGCCTTTCGAATTCTTTTCATTCATTCAATATCCTTGTTGTGAAATCTTCAAAGTTCAAATGCTCAAATATTCATGATAATTCTTGTGGAGCATTCATTCTGATGACAATGTCATTCAGTTGTTGATTCATATTTGTTCAAGCTAAACTATTGAACAACACATCTTTTTAGGACAAAATTTCATGGGATCAGTGTGAGAGATTAAAGAACTTCTATTGATTCACGTTAACCAGTGTTTCCTACCCAAGAAGTTATCCTTGAGTGATTGAGGGGTGAAGGGTCTATATCAAAGAGTGGGGGAGATAACTCATCCGGTTGAGTAATCTCATTGTGCTGAGGTAAAATGAAAATGAGAGTTTGGTTAGAAGTGAGCAAACTAAAAACAGAAAGAAGGTGTGAGAATACAACTAAAAGAATAAGAGAACTCTGCACCAACCATTTTCTGAGTCTGGCAGCCACATTACTGATTGGTTCATAATTCTTTGGTGACCATCATTGAAATAGGCAGTGAGCTCATGCCAACTCTTGTTTTAACCCCACCAGCTACTCATTTCTTTCTTAACAAAGAAATGTTTCAATTTTTCGTGGGGACGCAACACATATGCTATATAATCTTCATTCGGAAGATTTGGATATCGAAAAAGAAGGAAGTTTAACCCCCACCTTCGCAATTCAATCATGGACATTGAGTTCGTGGAAAACTTGTTGCTATCTCAACAGTTTACACAATTTGAGCATGATATAACATAAGTCGCTTCAATCATTTCTACACTTGCACGTACACACAAGGAATATGTTTTCTTGTTATAACGTTCATAGAAATTCCTTTGTGTTTTTCGATGATTGAATGGAAGCCCTGGGGAGTGAACATCAAAAAGTTCCTTTCGAAAGTACATCTGTTGTACTAAGTGGCTTTGTGCAACTTACAGGTAATTTAATTGTTTCATATGTTGATTCAGGGTTACAACTTTCATTTTATCTGAATTTGAAAAGATCCGGATACATATATTTTGGAATTGACGGTTAAACAGATCAAACGAAGGAGATTGTTTCTGGTGTTTTCAAAGACTGCTGAAATTGAAAAGAGAAAGGGAGATATATGCCAAAGTCAAGATATTTGAAAATACAAAGAAAATTCATGTTTAAAGATCAATCAAGAATGTTTTAAAGCTCAAAGCCAGTTCATGGTCAAAGATTGAAGAAATTTTATAAGAGATCTGTGAAAGTTTAAAGCTGCAAAGATCAATGCTACAAATATATGAAGTTTTTGTTTCGAGACTTTGTGACTATTTGAACTTGAAGAGACAGATAAAGATTAAAGCAGTCAAAGAGGATTTTTGAAGACAACGTGTGTCTGAAGATTCTTCAGAGCTATTTTCAAAGTTTGATCATCCTTCAAAGAAAAGAGGGAGATTGTTCAAAATGTTGAAGAGCTGAAGTGTTAAAGATCCGAAGATTAAAGAGTTGAAGCTTGATGTCATACTTTTTCAAGTCATGAATCCAAAGGGGGAGATTGTTAGAGCATTATTGTATTCAAGATTTAGTTAAATAGTCAAAGTCAAGATATAGTGTAAATATCATGTAAAGTCAAAGAGTATAAATAGTAAGGTCTTAGTGAGTGTTGTGAGGACTTGTAGCTAGAGGAGTTCATTTTGTAATCGAGAGAGATAGTTTCTAGAGAGAGAAAGTAGATCTAACTCTAATCTTGTAACTTTCTATCAATCTCAATACAAGATCTCATTGTGATACATTGTTACTTAAATTCTCAATAAGGTTTAGAAATGATGTTGGATGAACTCATAACACTAGGTTTTGGTGAAAACCTAAAAACTCAAGAAATCCCCAAATGAGAGGAGGAGAGACTTGGATCTTGAAACCTAATCTTGAATCTTAGCTTAAATGGGGTAGAATCTCCTTAGATTTTCTGAAGAAGTGAAGTAAATTATCCTAGTAACGTATTCAATGAAGAGGGAAGGAATAAAAGTGATAAGGAAATGTGCTGGAGAGGGAACATGAAGTTAAAGACCAAAAATTGGTGTTTTAGTGTAGATCAACCCCATAGGCGGCCTTGCCCGCAACCTAAATCCGCGGAGCAATCCACACACTTCACCAGATCAAACCACAGGGACTTAGGCGACCTCCCACGCGGCTTCAAGCCGCGAGGTAGGCTGCGCAACCCTTTGTTTCCCTTCTAAATTGGTCAAAATCGTCCCTAGTGAAGGGTCTAGTGCATGGTTCCGTTCCAAAGTTTTTCCAAACATAACTAACATATATGACGAGTTAAATTAAGCATGAAAAGGGGTTTAACGTAAACTAGGAGTTTTCTATAAACTCGGGTGTTACAATCCTCCCGACCTTGAAATTGATTTCGTCTTCTAAATCTTCACTACTTAAACAAATTGGTATACCTCCTCTTCATGTCCTTTTTTGCCTCCAAAGTCATGTTGGTGCCCCGACGATGCTTCCATTGGACTTTGATTATACGACCTCTTTGTTATGTTGTTTCCTGGACTCTCTCTCTCTCTCTCTCTATCATCTATCTATCATCTATCTATCTATCTATCTATCTATCTATCTATCTATCTATCTATCTATCTATCTATCTATCTATCTATCTATCTATCTATCTATCTATCTATCTATCTATCTATCTATCTATCTATCTATCTATCTATCTATCTATCTATCTATCTATCTATCTATCTATCTATCTATCTATCTATCTATCTATCTATCTATCTATCTATCTATCTATCTATCTATCTATCTATCTATCTATCTATCTATCTATCTATCTATCTATCTATCTATCTATCTATCTATCTATCTATCTATCGATCTATCTATCGATCGATCTATCTATCGATCTATCTATCTATCTATCTATCTGTCTGTCTGTCTGTCTGTCTGTCTGCCTGCCTGCCTGCCTGTCTGTCTGTCTGTCTGTCTGTCTGTCTGTCTGTCTGTCTGTCTGTCTGTCTGTCTGTCTGTCTGTCTGTCTGTCTGTCTGTCTGTCTATCTATCTATCTATCTATCTATCTATCTATCTATCTATCTATCTATCCATCTCTCTCTAATTTTGCCTTCGGATCCTCTACACACCGGTTGTTCTCATCTACTGGAATCTCGGAGAAGGGAATCACACTGTCTTCTTCAGCCAAACATTTCCTCAAGTAACTTATATGAAAGGTGTAACACCCTCTAATTTGGAAAGAGCAACAAATTTAAAACTTTCGATAATACATCAAATAAAGGATGAAATTCCTTTTCTACATTCAATACTTGGATCACCTCAATTATAATTCTAGGTTTAACCTCGACAAATAATAAACCAAGTCTATATATATAAGGTCGGGTGTTACTAAACCCATACAAGTTTCTATTCCCAATTGCGGAAGACTTCACCAAGCTACTCTCTTCTCGAGCGTACAACTAGCAATCATCTCTTCATAGTGTCACTAGTACCATTTCCCATCCGGAACCTGATGCACATGCCGACAAATAAAAAGGTTAGGCTAACGCCTAGTGAGTTCAAGAGTTTTCATCATGATTATATAAATCGTTAAATGGAAAGAGTGAGACTCTAATCATGATTCCCAAAATGATTTACATTAAATATGAAAACAACTTGATTTCCAAGAATACGTATTTTAGATGATGGCAACGCCACGTAAAACATTTCTTTAAGATGTAAGCTCAAACCCAAAACTCACCCAAAATGTGGATAAACATTAAATTCCCAAATAATATAAACGTGAATAAAACTCCATTATTCAAAATATCCCAACAACGATTAGACATAAGACATTGCCCATAAATCATGGAAAACAATCCATTTGGATATATAATTACGTCACTGAAAACATGAATAAAAGTAAATACCCAAAACAACACCTTTCGGTGACGGGAGAGACCCGGTTCCATCGAATGTGATGGGCACACAAAGTTAGGCCACTTATCAATGTTATCTAGATTTCATGTATTAGTACGTAGGACTTACACCATACCGTCGATGCCTAAACAGTGATACAACGTACTAGCACGCAGGACTTACACCATACCGTCGATGCCTGAACCGTGCCTCAATGTGGAAAACTAGCGTTCCATCATTGGACATAAAAACGTATTACCACGTAGGTCTTACACCATTCCGTCGATTCCTAAACCGTGTTACAATGAAGGGAAACTAGTCGTCCTGACATTAAACATAAGAAAATCAAGTGCGTATGGATCAACTGTATTACAAATAAAACATTACATGACCCCAAACGAATGAACTAGCGCATTCAAAACATGTAATTCTCAAATAAGATGCATTAAATGCAAATCATAACCAAACGCCCAACAACGAGCTATCAAAATCGGACAAATGTCCCCAAGACCCAACGGAGTCAAAACCGAGCCATGGGCTCAATAAATCAAATGACCATTAGTAAAAGTCATAAATGAATTAAACGTAAACAACACACGTTTATGAGAACACCCGTTTTAAATTCATGAATAACCTAAAACACAACATTGGGTGGGACATCCCATTTTCCAAAGGAACTCATACTGTTTACACTTTCAAGCCGTCCCATAACGTAATCAATGCATATTTCCAAAAACATACGTTAAAAGGGCATTTATACAAATCTCCATCTATAGGACAAAACATTTAAATACTTTCATGCATGTTTCATTTATTCAAAACTCAAAATCCTACACGTTTGTATTTTCAAAACGTATCATAACATAAACTATGCATATTTCCAAATAAGCACTAGAAGTGCATTTTCACCAAATGATCTCCATCTATGCAATAAATCATCAAAATGCTTACATTTAAACTTCATTTATCAAATTTCCCAAAAATCCCAAATGTGTGTGTTTTACAAGGTTTATAAAGTCAAACACTTCAAGTAATCAAAACTCCATCAGCTATCCTAACATTTGATAATTTCATGTAAAACATTCAAACATCTTAAAATGGACATTTTTGGCATGTACAACGTTTTCACAAATCAACTTGAACTCACCTTGCTAGATTTAGGCTAAATCTAGATTTTTCCCCAAACTTGAGCTCCTTTGAAGAAACTTGCATCTTCAAGCAAAATTTCCAAAACCTAGATTCACAAGTTTTCAACCATGAATATTCATATTCAACCACTTTAAAACCATTCCCCAAACATCTTTTATCACAATCTCCATTTTGACCAAAACCCCAATATTAACCTAACTTCCCCAAAATCATCCAAACCAAGATTTGATAAGCATACAAACTAGGAAGCCATCAATGGAGCATTTATAACTCATATGAAAGTATAGAAGCTGGGAGGATGAACTCACCACTTAGGTTTTGATGAAAACCTAGAAAACCCCAAAAATCTCTAGTGGTGTGGATGAAACTTGCTCTTGCATCAATAAATGAAACCACTAGCCTAAAATGGAGAAGGGACACATTAATCTCCATGAAAAATCCCTAAAACCAGTTGGGGTTTGTAAGGGAAAGAGGGGAAACGATTTGGAGAGAAGAGAAGAGATTTGAGAGTGAGAAATGAGAGACTTACCACCACCAAACACCCTTGAATCTTCCAATGAACTTCAAAACTAACACTTTATCCTTGAAAATCTCTAAAAATCGAAACCATGGCACTTTGAATCGCCAAAAACAGAGGTGAAATGAGTGAGATATGAGGAAATGAAGTTTAGGGCTAAAAATCCCGTATTTATGCTCATCAGATGCTCCGCGCGGATCGCCGCGCAGATGCACTAGCGCCAAGATCAGCGCCAAGCACTGGTCATCAGACGCTCCGCGTGGATCTCCGTGCGGATCCACTAGCGCCAACACCAGCGCCAAACCTGGTCGCCCGGTTTCTTCCTAAACACTGTTTTGGCCATAACTTCTTCGTTTTAGCTCCGTTTTCGCTCCGGAAAGGACCGTTGGACTCATATTTGAATTCTCCATCCAACAAGACCATAAAATCTAGGATTCAATCCAAAATCCTATTTTTTCATATTTATCTTAAAAGATCGATTCCTTCCAGAAATCAGGGTGTAACAAAAGGTAGGGTGAAACCCGTCCAATTCGGGTAGTAAATTAAGTTTGTAAGCTTGTAAACCAACCCTACTCAAAATTGTAAAAGACCCAATGAAGCAAGGACTGAATTTCATGATTCCTATAACGGATGATTCCTTACCACGGTGACACTTTCAATTTTACATGATCACCCACTTGGAACTCCATGGGTAGCTTTTTCTTGTCGGCATAGTTTTCTGTCGGTCTTAGGCCGCCTTCAAACGCTCACGGATGCCTTTCACTTTATAGGTCGCAACAATATCTGGGCCAACAAATTGTTTCTCACCTGCTTCCAACCAACACACGGGGGTGATACATTTTCATTCGTATAAGGCTTCTAATGGTGTCATCCCAATGCTCAAGTGGTAACTATTGTTATAGGCAAATTCCACCAAATGAATGCGAGAATCCTAATTATCATCAAACTCAATGACGTAAGACCTCAACAAAATCTGGGTCAACAAACTATTTCTCACCTGCTTCCAACCAACACACGGGGGTGCTACATTTTCGTCCGTATAAGGCTTCTAATGGTGTCATCCCAATGCTCAAGTGGTAACTATTGTTACAGGCAAAATCCACTAAATGAATGCGAGAATCCTAATTATCACCAAACTCAATGACGTAAGACCTCATCATATCTTCCAAGGTCTGAATCCGTCTGCTCACTTTGACCACCAGTTTGGGGATGACATACCGTGTTCAGTTTCACTCTCGTTCCTAATTCTTTTAGTAGACCATGCCAAAAGTTTGAAGTGAATCGACTATCACGAACTGACACGGTCGACAAAGGCACACCATGGCTAGAGACTACTTCGTCTATGTACAACTTTGCCAATTATCCATTGACAACGTTTCTCGCATTGCTAAAAAGTGGGCACTCTTAGTTAGACGGTCCACCACTACCCATGTTGCGTCGTGACCCCTTAAGGTTCTTAGTAACTTGGTCATGAAGATACAAAGTTCTCTGAAACAGACGATACAAAACCTCTTAAAACCTAATTTTCTTTTCTAAAAGCTGATACAAGACTCGGTTATATATATAACATGAAGTTACACTTTAGCCCTTCAACTTTAATCACTTATGCTCCTCCACCCTCCAGATCCTTTAGCATCTAGAGCACAGCCTCCTAGACTTCCAACTTTACTGAATCAATCCCTGAACTTTACAACCGTGAAACGTAAAACTAAAACCCATAAATGTCAATATCGTATATAAAATATATATTTCAACAACTTCTTCATTGAATTATCGTATCAAATCTAATCCATGTTTAGGAAAATATATAATATAAATAAAAAAATGGCATAAAGTTTAACTTTTGATTAAAATGTCGTAAGTTATCAAAGGGCCTTTGGCCTAGCAGTATCGGAGCTCTTGGTCTTGTAGTAGATCATGGGTTCAAACTTCACCAAAAGTGAGGAGAGTGTGTGAGTTTCTTTGTTTCATTTGTCGTATATAAATATTATATACTTCAAAAAAATGTCGTAAATTGAGATTACGATTTGTAGGCAAATCTAAGTTTATATTTGAAAGATATATACGAAAATAATTAAAATTAGGTGAAAAAACTATTTAGCTTTATAAAAGTATGGATGCGACCATTTCTTTTGAAAATGATATCGTTTACTACTAAAAGATCTAAACATAATTTTATATCTACTTTAAAACGTATTATAAAACGACTAGTTTTAATTTGAACTCTATTATATTCACTTATCATGGGTCGTGTTGAATTTTTGCAAACAATATATATATAGAGGGAAAAGTGGGTTCAAACGAGAACGCTAACTATTTAATAAAATACGAGAACGGTCGTTAATATACAAAATCATACATGATTCACGTACAAAATAATATATGACTCACGCGACTTTGCCCTGCATCTTACGTCGCGGCCAAAGTCGCTCGGTCCACTTTTTTGTTGTTAATGTAAAATCACATGTGATTTTGTACATGATTAACTATTCTCGTGTTTGCTCAAATAGTTAATATTCTCGTTCGAACCTTCCTATATATATATATATATATATATAGGGTTAGGTTCATTTGTTAACATCACCTTTTGTGCTAACTTTGTTAACTCCAATCAACCAATAGGAAGTCATTTTACATGGTGGTTACAAGTGTGTATCCAACCATTAAACAGGGATATGAATGGAAATCTATGTATTTGTATTATAACATTCACTTATTGAGGAAGTTACAAACATCAAATCTTCCTTGATTCTAGCTATATTATTAATTCTTAAATATTTTGTAAGTTTTTAGTATCAAATTAGTGTATGAATCCATATTGTTGCATCATGAACATAGATAACAACATTATGAATAAGGGTGTTTCTAACTATGTTGAGGAGTGTTCATGTGTGTTCATGTGTGTTCATGTGTGAGTTTATAGTTCATGTAAACAAATTTATCATATCTTCGTGTAATCTGGTCGTATGGGTTCATAGACAAGTGTGTTCATGTGTGGATAAATTGTTCATGTGAGTTCATTTGTTACATGAATGCTAACCAAAAGGACTGCTATATGTGTGTATATGATCATCGTGATTATGAACTTGAAGTTGAACATTTATGAACAATTTGATTATGAACATATGTTGAACAAATTTATCAGATCTTCATCTAATCTGGTCAAATATGTTTATAGTTCATGTGTGTTTATGCATGGGTTTATAGTTCATATAAACAAATTTATCAGATCTTAATGTAATCTGGTCGTATGGGTTAATAGTTCATGTGTGGATAAATTGTTCATATGTGGATAAATTGAACATTTGAACACGTGTTGTTCATCGTTAACCTATGTGTTTACATCAAATGAACTCAATAAATATTACACATGGCCCAATTTTCACAAATACCCCTAACACTGATGTTCATTTCATTAATATTACACATGACCCAATTTTTAATAATGTGTTTATTACTTTTGATCTCATTCGTCAGTTTTAACATCAATGGCTAAGATTTTGGTTAACAAAGTTAGCATGAAATATATGGTTAAGAAATGAACTCAACCATATATATATATATATATATATAGAGAGAGAGAGAGAGAGTCGTTCAAATACAAACCCCTTTAGATTATACAACCGATACAATCAGGGGTGGACGCAGAATTTTTTTTAAACGGTGGCACCATTTGACTATAAGAAATAAATAAAGAGATATTTTTCATAAAATTAATATTGGTTTGATGGTTAGTCTATTTCTTTTCAAATTGAAGGTCTCAAGTTTGAGTCCTATCATTGTAACTTTTTTTAGAAACAATAAATACGAAATTAAAAGCTAAAAACTACAAAAATGTCTCTAACAAGACTCGAAGCTAGGTCTTAAGTAGAATAAAAGTCTTTCTAAACCAACTCTACTAAGGGAAACTTGTGTCTTTATTGCACTTTCAAAATATATATGGTGGCACAAAACAAATTGATACGGTTGCACCTTTGTTAGGTCTCAAAGTTAGTTGAATCGAAGTATCGGGACCAATATCGTCAATTCTTGTAACTATCCCTTTGGGGATATAAATAGCTTGTTTGTTTCATAATTAGGGTTAATGACCTAATTATCAATTTCTGATTACCTTATGTACGGCTACACAATGTTCATCTTTTGCTAATCAATTCAAGTGAGATTTATGGCAATCATATCATATTGTGTTGATTCTTTGTTTTGCACTTGTTAATCTGGGATCCACAATTGGTATTAGAGCAGAAAGGCGATTGATTCAAAGGTAATTTCTCTCTTTTAGTGTCATTCAAGTTTATCGACTGTTTCATTGAAAAAGATTATTTTTTGAGTTTGATTCGTGTGTTAAAACTCGAAATTGATGCTTAAGAAAGCCTTTTTCTTGTGTTTCTAGAGTCATATCAAATTTTGAACGTGTTTGATCAAGTCATTGTTCATTAATTTAGAGATTTTTTCAATTCTGGGTTTCTACACTCTGTTTCTTGAAAAAGTCTTGATTTTTGCTCAAAAGTGGTTTAATAATCGATTTGATTAGTTGTTTGTGACTCCTTTAGTTGTTGGTAGTTCTACTAAAGTGTTTGCAGAAGTTCCTCAAAGCTATCCAGTAAAAAATGTGTGATTTTGAGTCTCCAGGTACGTTTTTCTATTCGAACTGGTTTGAATACGGGACTTGATTTATTTTGAGTCCCGGTTCCTTTTGTTTCCCGCACCCATACCGGATCCAAATCAATACCGGATTTCAATTCCGGTTCCGGACCACACCGGGATTCAAACCCGATTCCGGATTCTCACTGAGTCTCGTACTACACCGGTTCCGGATCCGATATAACTCCGGTTCCGTTTTCGATTTTGCTGTGTTCTGATTTTTGATTCCCAATCTCTTCCAATCCGGATCCCACTCATTCCTGGTCCAGATCTCCCGGTTTTGGATCACTGTTCTGGATCTCATCTGCACACATTGGTAATTCTTTTCCTTTCTCTGTTTGATTTAGTTTCCTATTTTTTTATGTATTTGCATTCCTCATTTAAAATCAGTTAAGTTGCTCGTTAACTTAGGATCGCTTTAGTCTCTCACTCCCTTAGGATTTGCGTTAGATCACTCTTTTACCTTTGAATCACTCAATTCGTCTTACGATCGCACAAGTGCCCGAAAATGAACACTCAAGACGCATTAGCTATAGGATCTGAACTCAAACCTTCGATCCTGTACTGATGGGAGTACAATGTTTGGAAAGACCGCTTCACGTGTTTTTATCGAGACCAAGCCGCTTTATGACAAAATTCTCCGATCGTTGACCAACAGACCTATTGCTCCACCTATGATGGATGTTCCAACGCAAGAAGGCGAAGCCCCAACTCATCGGGTGGTCAAACCATATGACAAGCCGACTGTTGAAGAGAAGAGGAAAGTAGATGGCGACAGACTGGCTAAGATGTACCTCATCTACAGTCTTCCAAACAACATCTATTGCAGCATTGACAATCATAAAGACACAGCCAAAGGAATGTGGGACCAACTGGCTAAAATCATGCAAGGCAGTCGCGAGGGAAACCAACTGAAGATAACCAACTGCCTCACTCGATATGAAGCGTTCAAGGCCAAACGAGGGGAATCACTAACCGAGACTTATGAACGATTCTGCACGCTAATCAACGATCTTCATAAAAACAACATCTTTAAGACGAACCTCGAGAACAACATCAAGTTTTTGAACAACCTTCAGTCTGAATGGAAGGGATTTGTTTTCCATGTTCGTCACAATCGTTCCTTAGAGAATGTTCCGCTGCACGAACTCTATGAGATGCTGTTACAAGATGAAGATGATGTTCGTGAACTCATGGTAGATCATAAGTCTAGTGAGAAGAACAAAGAAGACCTTCTTCCTCTCGTATCTCACAAAAAGGACAAACACGTTCAACGAAGTTCTTACAGAGAAGAAACACACAGTGAGACTGAGCATGAGGATGAAGAACCTGAAAGTGATTCTGATCCAGAGCTTGATGGCATCAAGAAAGCTGTTGCCTTACTATCCCGAGAGTACGCAAGGAAGAATTTTTTCAAGAAACCATCCAACAACAACCAGCGTTACTCCACCAACACTAAGCGTCGAGACTACCGAGACAAGTATGACGGAAAGCGCAAGTCAGATGAAGGAAGGAAGAAGAACGATGAAGGCAAGAAGTCTAAAGGAAAGTCAGACAACCGAGATGATGATGAACCGGTGAAGTGTTACAACTGCGGAAAGCGAGGACACTTTGCTAGAGACTGCCGGAAACCTGTAGTGCGCAATGCTGAGTACTACAAGAACAAAATGTTGTTGGCAAGGCAGAAAGAAGCAGGAAAAGCACTGCTGGCAGAAGACGATCACTGGCTCGTCTTGACTGAAGATGAAGAAGAAGAAGATGAAGCTCATATGTGCTACATTGGCACTCACCCAGAAGAATCCGACACCAAAGATGAATCTTCCAGAAAGAACAAGGACAAAGCCGAATGTCAGGTATGTGGTTCTTCTAATGCTAATCTCATTGATCAGATGCAAGTTATGGTGCGTACCTTAGATGCTTTATACTAAAGGTTAAAACCAAAGACGCCCAAATATCTACGCTTGAAGTAGATGCTAAAATTAAATACGACACCATAGACAAGCTAGCTATTGAAAAGGCTGAAGACAAGTGTGTGATAGACAACTATCAATCCGAATGCTCAGCCATTTTAAAAAGAGCAGAATCCCTAGAGACCCAACTGTCTGTATTTACACAAAAGTTAGCAAAGTCTCAGGAGGAGTATTCTAAGAGTGTTGTTCTTCAAGAAAGCGTTCAAAAACAAAATGAGTTGTTGTCTACTAAGCTTAAAGATCTTGAATCCAAACTTTATAAACTTGGTCAATCGGAAGAAACTATTCATTTGAATAAACCAAAGGAATTCAAGTATTACAACTCTCAATGGGGACTCGGCTATGATAATCCGTGTTACCTCAAGAAAATCTTATCTAAGGTTCCTACTATTTACGATTTCAACATTTTGGGCCTAGATAAGCAATATCCTGAGTATAAGATAAAGTGGACTAAACCGTCACAGGAGGATGAGGAAAAAGAAGACCGTAAAAGAAAAACAAGAATTCCTCTACCATAAGTAGGGGAAAAGGCTGAGAATGTTGATAACAAATCGGAAGATGAGCCACCTAGAAATAATATAAATGTACAAGTTCCTTTCATGTACGAGACTCTAAATGCGTCTTATTTAAAAAGCAAAACCCCTTACCTCTCAAATGATTACTTCGACATCTGTTCCCTTGCTAAAACTATGTAAACTCCAGTTCCAGTTACTGTTTGGGCAAAAAATCACGTCGTACGACCACGACCAGAGCAGGTAAGACGCACGTCATGGAAAACATCTTGGATTAAGATAAGGTCCCGACAAAGACCCAGAGAATATCCGTCGTCCATCGTGAAAGATAAGTCGAGAGTCCCTCGCGACACTCGACCATAGCGTCGCCCGTCAAGAACGACCGTCGCATAGAACCATGCGATCTCGACCAAACTAACGTTAACCTTGACTGTTACGTTTGTTAAGTATTTAATGTAGGAGTCAAAGCCATTAACAGTAAGCAGTTGTAACGGACGAAGAGCATTATGGGTAATCATTCCGGCGACCGTTTCCAGCCGTTGTAGCCGTTGATCAAATCATTAATGGAGCTAATTAATGACGCGAAGACTATAAAAGACAAGCTAAAGCTTCTTTTCAAAGGACATCAGTTAACATCCAGTATACATCAGCGAACATCACCAAACAGCAGAGAGAATCATCCAAACTCGTAGCAAAGAACATTCAAACTCTGGAGATCAAGTACTGAAAGCCAGAACCCTACCGCGAACTCAAGAACACTCGAAGGAAAGCTCAAGTATCGCTCTCGACGCACGACAACAGCCCTCGACCAGAAGTTCACACTTTGTATTCACACACGACAAACACCTGTTTTTACATTCAAACACTTGTACTTTACATTTCGAAGTATTTCCTTCATTTGTATTGTAATCATCGTACGACCGACGCCAGTACCAAGGACGTCGCCCCTGATTGGCGACCATAGTGCAGCGACGACACCCCTTGTCGTCTGCAGGTTTTTTCCTCGATTGAGGTTTTTCCTGCGTCATCAAATCCCTTGTCTCGTTTATTTTTTCCCTCGTCGCACGTCTCGTCGAAAGATCCTTTCTTTAGTTGATTAAGTCCACATCGACCTTAAGTTGTCCCTTTGGTGCGATTTTTGGCATTAACAGTTTGGCGCCATCCGTGGGACCTCATCTAGAGAAAATCCTCGACGAACGTGCATTCTACTAATAGTTTCTTGGAGTTTCTTCTGTTCTCTATCACAGGAAAATGGCAGATGGCGGAAACTCAGAGCGAACCGCCGACCCAGCGCATGGAAAGCTTGAAAAGGTGCAAGATGTTCCTAAAGCCACCAGTGATTATTGCCTAGAAGAAGTTGTCTTAGACCCAAGCAAGCCCGAGAAAAAAGTCTTGATAGGATCATCTCTCGATCCCCATCTTAGGCAAAGGATAATATCTTTCTTGCAGGAATATGCTAACTGCTTCGCCTGGTCGCATGAAGATATGGTTGGCATTGACCCTAACATCATTTCTCATAAGCTCAATATCGATCCATCGTTTAAACCCGTCAAGCAAAAGCGCCGTAAATTCGCTCCTGAAAGAAATAAGGTAATAAACGATGAAGTCGATAACCTCCTCAAGACATGAAAGATCCGAGAAGTAAAGTATCCCGACTGGCTTTCTAATGTCGTGGTCGTGGCTAAGAAGAATGGAAAATAGAGGGTCTGTATCGACTTCACCGATCTCAATAAGGCTTGCCCGAAAGATCCTTTCCCATTACCGCATATCGACGCCATGGTCGACGCAATCGCAGGACATGAACTATTGACCTTCATGGATGCCTATTCAGGGTATAACCAAATCTTAATGCACGTCGAGGACCAGGAGAAAACCGCTTTTATGACGAACCGAGGTATTTACTGTTATAAAGTTATGCCTTTCGGACTAAAAAATGCAGGATCCACCTATCAACGTTTGGTGAATAAAATGTTCAAAGACCATCTCGGCGACACAATGGAGGTATATATTGACGACATGCTCGTCAAGTTAAAGCAAGCGGTCGATCATGTCGAGCATCTAAGACAATCGTTCAACATCCTTCATGAGTATACCATGAAGCTCAACCCTACCAAATGTTCCTTCGGAGTCAGTGCTGGAAAGTTCTTAGGCCACATGGTCACTCGCCGAGGAATCGAGGCTAACCCCGATCAAATCAAAGCCATCATCGACCTCAAATCTCCTCGAAATTTCAAGGAGGTCCAAAGGCTTACTGGTCGAGTAGCGGCCCTAAACAGGTTTATCTCCCGATCTTCAGATAGATGTCATCTGTTTTATAACGTCCTCAGGAAAAACAAAGGTTTCAACTGGACCAACGATCATGAGCAAGCATTGCAAAAACTCAAGGAGTATATGGCGTCGCCTCCTCTGTTGTCGAAACCTCACGATCATGAGGTCTTACAATTGTATTTAGCTGTCAGTCCAAATGCGGTAAGCGCCGTACTCACACGAGAGGACGAAAAACAACAATTACCAATCTACTACGTAAGTAAATCTCTCTTGGACGCAGAAACCAGGTATTCTTCCATGGAAAAACTGCTTTTGTCGCTAGTCACAGCTGCTAAAAAATTACGACACTACTTCGAATCGCATCCTATTACTGTCGTAACTAACTTTCCTCTTAAGTCTGTTTTAAGGAAACCTGAGTTGACAGGTCGCTTAGCAAAGTGGAGCATATATCTCAGCAGTTACGACATCGATTTCAAGCCCAAGACCGTGATCAAATCGCAAGCCTTGGCAGACTTTATCGCCGATTTCAGCCCTGAGTTGGAGAAAGAAGCAGAGCTCGAAGTGTCCACTGTGGCGACTCACGACGACGTGCCTTGGATCCTACATGTCGACGGATCATCCAACATTAGAGACTCTGGACTGGGTGTCGTCTTAAAGTCGCCACAGGGGGGTAAGATGGTATACTCGGTCCGATGCGACTTCATGGCCACCAACAACGAAGCCAAATATGAAGCCCTGATCGTGGAAATGAATATGGCCCACGACTCGGGGGCAACCGCACTGCATGTCAAGAGCGATTCCCTGCTGGTAGTAAATCAAATCAATGGAGAATTCGCAGCCAAGGATTCAAAAATGACAGCATATCTAAGCGTGGTAAAAGAAATTTCCAAAAAATTTAAATCTTTTTCTATTGAACAGATTCCGCGAGACCAGAACACTCAAGCCGACGCATTGGCGAACCTTGGGTCAGCTTTAGTTGAACCAATATTTGATGTTATTCCTATGATTCACCGGGCAACGCCGTCCATTGGAAACACAGACGTCATCCAGATCGAAGACGAAGAAGATGATTGGTCACGCGACATTCGAAATTTCCTTGTGCACGACCAACTCCCCGAAGACAAAATGGAGGCTCGAAAAATTAGATTCAAAGCATCTAAGTACGTCATGATCGAAAATAAGCTTTATCGGCGATCATCGATGGGCTTAAATTTAAGGTGCGTCATCAGCAAAAATCAAGCCCAGAAAATCCTCCAAGAGATGCACGACGGCGAATGTGGTAATCACTCAGGAGGTCGTAACTTGGCTAATCGTATCTCTCGCCAAGGGTATTTTTGGCCGACACTGCGACAAGACGCTGTCAAATACGTCCAAAATTGTGACCCATGTCAACGACACTCAGGTATGTCTCATAAACCCTCGGAGCCTTTGCACTCAACGCTTGTCCCATGGCCTTTCATGAGGTGGGGAATGGATATTGTCGGCAAACTACCACCTGCTCCGGGGCAAAAAGTATTCCTCCTTGTACTCACGTATTACTTTTCTAAATGGGTTGAAGCAGCTGCCTTCTCCCAAATTAGGGATAAAGAAGTTATCTCCTTTATCCAGACTAACATCATATGCAGGTTTGGGATTCCATCGAAATTGTCTGCGACAATGGATCCCAATTCATAAGCGACAGGAGCCAACAGTTCTGCGATGACAGGAATATCAAACTAACAACCTCGACTCCCAGATATCCCCAAGCTAATGGACTTGCCGAGTCAAGCAATAAGACTATTATAGCTTCGATCAAGAAACGATTAAAAGCTGCAAAAGGAAGGTGGGTTGAAGAACTCCTTCCGGTCCTATGGGCAAATCGCACGATGCCACACACGTCCACTGGGCAAACCCCCTTCTCTCTCGTCTATGGTTGCGAAGCCGTCCTACCGATCGAAGTTCATCTCCCAACTTCGAGGCACACATCCGTCAACCACAACTTGGTTGATTTGAGTTATGACATCGACGCCCTTGAACAACTCAGAGAATCGGCCTTGATCAGAATGGCGTCACAGAAGCAGGCAGTCGAGCGATATTTCAATAAGCACGTCAAAGTTAAAATCTTTCGAGAAGGCGATTACGTCCTCCATCGAGTATTCCCGAATACCCAGGAGCTCAACGCAGGTAAACTTTCTACCAAGTGGGAAGGTCCCTATCGTATCTTCGAAGTCGTTGGTAAAGGAGCCTATCGACTTCGAACCCTCGACAGTCAGGAAATCCCACGAAGTTGGAATGCGACGCATTTGAAAAAATATTTCTTTTAAAATCGCATTCCTATCATACAAAGTTTTCAGCACGACGGTAAGCATCGCAAAATCGTCAGAAAAACCACGACCGACCTCTAACGAACTTTATCGCAGGAACGCACGACATGAGTATCCAAGTGCATGACTCGATTGTGTGATCACAGGGGCATATATTCTAAAGTTTCATGATACGATACAGTCACACGTAAGGTCTAAACGATCCCTCGATCTAAGTTTCTGGAACTTAGAAATACTTTGTATGTTCTAACACATCGATGATATATATTTCAACCGTTATATCGCAATAAAAGCCTAAGTCGCACGATCCTCCGTTTATTTCATACTGTTATGATCAGTATTACATTTATCCACGACATATGTAATTAAAAACACAAGTTCAGCAAAAAAAGGAACTTCATTGAACGATTACATATGAACGACCGATAGTCGGACAAGTAAATACAAAGTCAAAAGCTGTTGCATACCAACGACCCGACCACCAACGGTCGAGCATGAAAAGCCTAATTCATAAACCCAGAAAAAAGAAACTACCCTAAGGAAACATGGCAATCGTAAATCCTGCCCAAAGAAAACTCAGCCTTCGGAATCCTGACAATCCTGAAGAACTGATGCAAGGATCAAACGAGTATAGCCGGAGTCGTCTCCCAACCTTTCGCGCCATGGCATTCCGAGAATGTGGCTCTTAAGATTAATGTTAAGGTTGGAGGAAGGAATATCTCCTCTTCGACAATCGACCTCCACTCCAATACCTCCAGTTTCCTCACATGTTTAGTGAAGGAAAACAAAAACATCTGCACAATTACAAAGGGAACGTATTAGCAAAACGCTCATCGAAAGAATAAACATCGGTAAACACAAGTTTCGAAAGAAAAACTTACGAAAGACGCAAGTACGGCTAAACACACTCCAATCTCTTCGATAGAGATCCCTGGAAAATGCTCTTTGAAATATAAGAGCTGATATTTCCCCAGAAGCGGAAGCGACTTTGTCCTGACGAGGACATAGTCAGTCAAGAGGGATGAAGACAACGCAAAGTTGATCTCCATAAAATCCCCATCATTCTCTCACGTCTTTACACCCTCGCCCCTGTCGGCTAACGAAAGGGTCGACATGGTAGCAGAAAACATCGTCGCCAGATGCGCAGGAAATCGTGATTGGTCGAGATTCTGGAAAAAATGACTTTTCGAAAGCTTGAAGAAAACAATCCATTTTGATCTCTATTTATGCAGGAAATCGTGATTGGTCGAGCCCTTCAAAAGATCGACACGCATCCCCGACTTTCATATGCCCCAGTAAATCACCGACACCTGGCATCGACAGCTGGTCAGCATCATCGTACGTCAGCATGATGTCACGACCTCGTTCTCTTTTCAACTTCTCGTTCAGTTAAGAGCGGACCAGCCTAGTCCCAAGGTAACTAAGGTAATTTCCATCACTTATCATATTTTTTCGACTGACAAAATTTAAAACTCGGATTTGCTATCCTTCTTTCAAATTTTGGGGGCAAACTGTTTGGGCAAAAAATCACGTCGTACGACCACGACCAGAGCAGGTAAGACGCACGTCATGGAAAACATCTTGGATTAAGATAAGGTCCCGACAAAGACCCAGAGAATATCCGTCGTCCATCGTGAAAGATAAGTCGAGAGTCCCTCGCGACACTCGACCATAGCATCGCCCGTCAAGAACGACCGTCGCATAGAACCATGCGATCTCGACCAAACTAACGTTAACCTTGACTGTTACGTTTGTTAAGTATTTAATGCAGGAGTCAAAGCCATTAACAGCAAGCAGTTGTAACGGACGAAGAGCATTATGGGTAATCATTCCGGCGACCGTTTCCAGCCGTTGTAGCCGTTGATCAAATCATTAATGGAGCTAATTAATGACGCGAAGACTATAAAAGACAAGCTAAAGCTTCTTTTCAAATGTCATCAGTTAACATCCAGTATACATCAGCGAACATCACCAAACAGCAGAGAGAATCATCCAAACTCGTAGCAAAGAACATTCAAACTCTGGAGATCAAGTATTGAAGGCCAGAACCCTACCGCGAACTCAAGAACACTCGAAGGAAAGCTCAAGTATCGCTCTCGACGCACGACAACAACACTCGACCAGAAGTTCACACTTTGTATTCACACACGACAAACACCTGTTTTTACATTCAAACCCTTGTACTTTACATTTCGAAGTATTTCTTTCAGTTGTATTGTAATCATCGTACGACCGACGCCAGTACCAAGGACGTCGCCCCAGATTGGCGACCATAGTGCAGCGACGACACCCCTTGTCGTCTGCATGTTTTTTCCTCGATTGAGGTTTTTCCTGCGTCATCAAATCCCTTGTCTCGTTTATTTTTTCCCTCGTCGCACGTCTCGTCGAAAGATCCTTTCTTTAGTTGATTAAGTCCACATCGACCTTAAGTTGTCCCTTTGGTGCGATTTTTGGCATTAACAGTTACGACAACACCAGATGTAGGATCTAACGATCAATCAGAGTTCAAACGTTATGTTCCACCTCTGATTTTGGAAAACATCATTTTTAAACTCGAAGAATCAATTGTGAGGGATAAGGTTATTTTTTACACCGAAAGAATTGTACTTTTATCTACAATAGACAAGCTCAAACAGAACAAAACCGAGTCATTATCTGAATCAGAAAGAGCGAGTTATAAAACCGAGATTGCAAAAATTAACTTCTCAACTGTCCGCCTTGGCGGCAGAAGCTTTAATAGGAAGAATGGCTAAGCAAAGTCAAATGGATACTCCAATGAAGCCTGCCTCTCTGAAAACATCTCGGTTGACCCGTCACCTACTTGTTCGGATAGTTACTCGTGTAAAGCTTTTCTAGGAGTGTCTCATGACACCAATGATAAGAATTTGAGTCACAAAGATAAAGGTAAGGCAATTCAACCCGATTCTGTTCAAAGGAATCTTTTTCCCGATTTTAATAATCCCTTTGCGAATGATTCCTCGTCCGACTCTGATGGTGAAACCCCACTTGACTCTGCACGACGGTTTTCTGAGTTTATGAATTCCTCTGTTTGTCATGATGAAGATGTTTCAAAAATTGATTTTGTTTTAAAGCTTGCTAGTCACACTCAATTTTTAGAGAAAATGCCCACACCGGTTAATTTTGAGAAAGGAGAGTGTTCTAACTCCAAAACCGTTTCTGAGACCATTTCTAAATCTAAATCTAAACGTTAGTCCAAGAAACGAGCTAAAACCGGTAAGAGTTCTAAAAGACGACCCTATTACTCCAGCTCCTCTGACAATAACTCTAATGTCATTTCAGATAGAACGGGTCGGGGGAGAGCTGTTCAGAAAGAGTGGGTAGAGAGGAAGCCTAAGTTACGCCAGGAGAAGACCAAGTCATTTAATTCATTTTCGCACATTAGGAAAAACAATAACAATCATGGTTTTGCTTTAAATAACTCTGTTGAACATGGTTTTGAATTTCCGTTTAAACTTAATTCCGTTCAGCAATTGATTAAGATTTCTCGTGATTGTGTGTGTTGTTCCATGTGTGGAATGAATGATTTTGTCGAACATAAACATGCATCTGATTGGTTTGGTACTTATCATGCATTTAATTTGCGTTCTTCTAAATCCCGAAAAGGACCCAAATCTAAACGGGCCCCGAGAAAAGGTGTTGCACCTAACGTATCAGGACCCATTTATAAATGGGTACCTAAAAACCCCTAATTTCTGTTTTGCAGCCCGATCATGTGTGGTTTCTTGATTCCGGTTGCTCCAAACACATGACTGGTAAACGGGAGCTGCTCACTAACTTCAAGGAGAAGTACTGTGGTGACGTACGTTTTGGGAATGACAACGTAGCCCTGATCATGGGCTATGGCGACCTAGTTCAGGACAAGCTCACCATCAAGCGAGTGTCCTACGTCGAAGGCTTAGGTCACAACCTCTTCAACATCGGCCAATTCCGCGACAAGAATCTTGAAGTCAACTTCAAGGCGAAGCGGTGCATTATTCAAAACGAAGACGGAACGGAGATCCTTGCTGGAACTCGAAGAACAAATCTGTACACGATCAACCTCTCTTCTCTGAAGACTGATAAAGCGGTGTGCCTCATGTCCAAAGCAACTACTCAACAGAACTGGCTGTGGCATCGACGACTTTCCCATCTGAACTTCAAGCACATAAACAAGCCGGTGCTCGGCGGACTCGTCAAAGGAATGCCAGAACTACGATTTGAGAAAGAACATCTCTGCTTCGCATGAAAGATGGGTAATATGAAGAAGGTCACTCACAAACCGAAGGTGGTTCCTAGCACGTCCAGACCATTGGAGCTTATTCACATGGATCTTTGCGGCCCTATGCGCGTTCAAAGTATAAATCACAAGAAGTATGTACTTGTGATGGTGGACGACTTCTCGAGATACACATGGGTCAAGTTTCTTCGCTCGAAGGATGAGACTTCTGGGTTAATCATCAACCATCTGAAGGGTGTCTAGAACAACATGTAGCTGGCCGTCATTTCAATTCGCACGGATAACGGCACCGAGTTCAAGAACCGTGTTATGGGTAATTATCTCACATCGTCTGGGATTTCATACACTTTCTCTGCTGCCAGGACTCCTCAACAAAACGGCGTGGTGGAACATCGCAACCGCACCTTGGTGGAGGCGGCACGAACCATGTTGACTCAGTACAACCTTCCCATGTTTCTCTGGGCTGAAGCTATTGCCACGACATGCTATACACAGAACAGATCCATCGTCAATAAACGTTTTGATAAGACGTCGTACGAGCTCATCAACAAACGCACCCCAACATCAGCTACTTCCATGCGTTCGGGTGCAAATGCTTTGTGCTAAACGACAAAGATGACCTCGGAAAGCTCAAACCAAAGGCAGACTAAGGAATCTTCATCGGCTACTCAACCTCTTTGAAAGCGTTCCGAGTCTACAACAAGAGGACAAAGACTGTTATTGAGAGCATTAAATTGTCCTTCGACGAACTGGTCGACTTGGCTTCTGAACGTGTTGGTTCAGAACCCGTGCTTACAAGAGTGCTGGCCTCCGATGACTCTAGATCGGAAACCAAGCACACTATAGTAGATCCTTCTTCGTCCAATATGTCGAAGTCACACCTTTCTGAGTTAGATCTACTATTTGAACATTTTTATAATGATTTTCATTTGCCCCATGTATCTACTGATGATTCTTTGAATGCAGATAGAGTTGTGGTGGTATCATCGCAAATCACTGGTCCTCCACTTACCCCCAACATCACATCATCGGAGGACTCACCCTCGTCACCTGTGATAGAGATGACGACATCTTCAAGCACGAATACGGTTACCGCGACTGCATCCCCAGTGGTTCAACCCACACCGTCTTCCCCCGAATCAAGCAACAGCATATCTCACACCGACACAACCGACGTATGTTCGTCAACTGCTGTTCCTGCATAACCAGCGGCCACCGTACCGTTACATCCAACTCCATCTCTTGAGACGGTACAAGACTTACCTCTAGGCTCGTATGTTGATCCCAACAGTACTCAACCGTCCATGGACCCTCTACCTCACACAAGGAAGTGGACTCGAGCACACCCACCTGAACAGATCATCGGTGACCCGTCTGCTCCCGTCCAGACCAGAGCAATGGTGGAAACCGATGAAGCCACCCCCGCACTACTGAGCAACACTAAAAATGGGCGGTAACGGGAAATGAGTGTCTCTTTTCCATTTTCCTCAGCAACGTTGAACCCACAACGGTTAGAGACGCCTTGAACGACCCCAACTGGGTTATATCCATGCAAGAAGAACTGAATGAGTTTGAAAGCCTCAAGGTATGGCGCCTAGTCCCTCGCCCGAAGAACAAGACGGTTATCGGAACCAAATGGATCTTCAAGAACAACAAGGACGAGAACGGGATCGTTGTTTGGAACAAGGCTCGATTGGTAGCTAAAGGGTATCGACAACAAGAAGGGATTGACTACGGAGAGACGTTTGCACCAGTTTCCCGAATCGAAGCTATTCAGATGTTCCTCGCATACGCCGCTCATAAGAATTTCACCGTCTTTCAAATGGATGTGAAAACGGCGTTCCTCAATGGTAAACTCAAGGAGGAGGTATACGTCTCCCAGCCAGACGGTTTCGTCAGCAACTCTCATCCGAATCATGTCTACTTTCTCGACAAAGCACTCTACGGACTGAAGCAAGCACCGAGAGCCTGGTATGATGCATTGTCTACATTTCTCGTGAACACGGGCTTCTCGAAAGGTAAAATCGACACACCTCTCTTCATTAAGAGGGAAGGTAAGGACATTATTTTAATTCAAATATACGTCGATGACATTATCTTCGGCTCTACGAACCCACAATATTGTCACAACTTTTCAGTCCTCATGAAAGCACACTTTAAAATGAGTATGATGGGTTAGATGAATTTCTTTCTCGGTCTTCAAGTTAAACAACTGTCGACCGGGATATTCATCAATCAATCTAAGTACATCGCGGATATTCTTCGGAAGTTCCAGATGGAAAATTGTACACCCATGAAGACTCCAATGTCACCGGGTACTAAGTTACACGCCGATCCTGACAGAAAGGATGTGAATCCTAGTACCTATAGAGGAATGATAGGTTCGTTGATGTATTTGATGGCAAGTAGGCCGGATATAATATTCTCTACCTTTTTGTGTGCTCGGTTTCAGTCCAAACCGAAAGAGTTACATCTTATAGCAATTAAACGTATTATTCGCTATTTAAAAGGTACTGCTGATCTTGGCCTTTGGTATCCTAAGGACACATGTTTCGAACTCACGGCTTTCTCAGATGCTGATCATGCGGGAAGTATGCTTGACCGGAAGAGCACCACGGGTCACGTCTGTTTGGGTAAAAATTCACATATCTCGACCACGACCAGAAAAGGTAAAACAGTATGTTATGAACTATATCTTGTATTAAGATAAGGTCCCGACAAAGACCCAAAAAACCTCCGTCGTCCCTCCTAAAAAGTAAGTCGAGCGTTCCTCACGACACTCGACCTCGACGTCGCCTACTTCGCACGACCGTCGCATAGAATCATGCGACCTCGACCGGCTAACGCGTTATACGACTGTTATGTTTGTTCAATGCAGGAGTCAAAGTCATTAATGGACAACGGCTATAACCGACGAAATCAGTTATGAGCATCTAAATCCTACATTGAAGACGATGACCGTTACAACAATCATCAAAGATCTTAATGATTCAATTAAGGTGCCCGAAGACTATAAATTCCAAGCTCAATTCTCAGTTCAGGGGACAAAAAAACGAAACATAGCAAACAACATAGAGAAAGATAACAAGAGCATCGAACAACAGACGCAAATACTCGAACTATGAAGAACACTCATTCGAAGCAAAGGAATCACCCATAGAAGATCGCTCTCGACGCACGACACTTAATTTTTTACACACGACGCACATTGTTTTATATTCAAAACACTTGTAACTTTACATTTCGAAGTCTTTCCTTCATTTGTATTGTATTCTCTGTACGATCGACACCTAGAACACCAAGGACATCGCCCCTGATTGGCGACCATAGTGCAGCGACGACTTCCACAGTCGTCCGCAGGTTTTTTCCTCGTTGAGGTTTTTCCTGCTTCATCAAATTCTCTGTCTCATTTACGTTTTTGTCTTTGTCGAACGATTCCTTTATTTAGTTGTTAAATTCCACATCGACCTTAAGTTGTCCCTTTGGTGCGATTTTTGGCATTAACAGTTTGGCGCCATCCGTGGGACCTCATCTAGAGAAAATCTTCGACAAACGTGCGTCTTACTAACGGTTTCTTAGAGTTTTCTTTGTTCTCTGTTTCAGGAAAATGACAAATAACGAACAAGCCGCTGTCCCAGCACATGAGAGGCTCGAAAATGCACAAGATACACCTGAAGCAGTCGTTCTAGATTCAAGCAAGCCTGACCAAAAAGTCTTTATCGGGTCGTCACTCGATCCTTGCCTCAAGGAAAAATTAATATCTTTTTTACAGGAATATGCTGATTGTTTCGCCTGGTCGCATGAAGATATGGTCGGCATAGATCCTGATGTCATATCCCTCATACTCAACGTCGACCCGTCGTTCAAGCCTATCAAGCAGAAGCGACGAAAATTTGCTCCTGGAAGGAATAAGGTGATAAATGACGAAGTCGACAACCTTCTCAAGACAGGAAAGATTCGAGAGGTAAAATACCCCGATTGGCTTGCTAACGTCGTAGTTGTAGCAAAGAAGAATGGAAAATGGAGGATATGTATCGACTTCACAGACCTCAATAAAGGTTGTCCGAAAGATCCTTTTCCATTACCCCACATCGACGTCATGGTCGACGCGACAACGGGGCACGAACTACTGACGTTCATGGATGCCTATTCCGGATACAATCAAATCTTAATGCACGTCGAGGACCAAGAAAAAACCGCATTTATGACGGACCGAGGTATTTATTGTTATAAGGTTATGCCTTTCGGACTAAAAAAATGCAGGATCTACTTACCAGCGCCTGGTAAACAAGATGTTCAAAGATCGTCTTGGCGACACGATGGAAGTGTACATCGACGATATGTTGGTCAAGTCGAAGCAAGCTATCGACCACGTTGAGCATTTGAAGCAATCGTTCGACATCCTTCGGAAATACAGCATGAAGCTTAACCCGACGAAATGTTCCTTCGGTGTCAGTGCTGGGAAATTCCTGGGATACATGGTCACTTGTCGAGGAATCGAGGCTAATCCAGACCAGATCAAAGCGATTATCGAAATTAAATCTCCCAGAAATTTCAAAGAAGTCCAGAAGCTCACTGGTCGAGTAGCTGCAGTGAACAGGTTTATATCTCGATCCTCAGACAAATGCCATCTGTTTTACAATGTCCTCACGAAAAATAGAGGCTTCGATTGGACCGACGGCCATGAACAGGCATTACAAAAGCTTAAAGAATACATGGTGTCGCCTCTCCTATTGTCGAAACCTCGCGATCATGAAGTCTTGCAACTATACCTGGCTGTTAGTCCAAACGCGGTAAGCGTCGTCCTAACACGAGAAGATGAAAAGCAGCAACTACCGATCTACTATGTAAGTAAATCTCTTCTAGACGCAGAAACCAGGTATTCCTCTATGGAAAAATTGCTCTTGTCGCAAATCACAACTGCTAAAAAACTGCGACACTATTTTGAGTCGCATCCCATTACTGTCGTAATTAACTCTCCGCTTAAGTATGTCTTAAGAAAACCTGAGTTGACAGGTCGCCTGGCAAAATGGAGTATATATCTCAATAGTTACGACATCGACTTCAAGCCCAGGACCGCGATCAAGTCGCAAGCCTTGGCAGACTTCATTGCTGATTTCAGCCCAGAATTGGAGAAAGAAGCAGAACTCGAAGTATCAACTGTGGCGACTCACGACGACGTGCCTTGGATCTTGTATGTCAACGGTTCATCCAACGTTAGAGGTTCAGGACTAGGCGTCGTCTTAAAGTCGCCACAGGGGGGCAAGATGGTATACTCGATCCGATGCGATTTCAAAACCACCAACAACGAAGCTGAATACGAAGCCCTGATCATAGGAATGAATATGGCCTACGACTCGGGGGCAACTGCGTTACATGTTAAAAGCGACTCTCTCCTGGTGGTGAACCAGATCAATGGGGAGTTCGCAGCCAAAGATTCAAAAATGACAGCATACCTGAAGGTAGCAAAAGAAAAGGCCGAAAAATTCAAAACATTTTCTATCGAACAAATCCCGAGAGACCAGAATACTCATGCCGACGCTTTAGCAAATCTCGGGTCCGCTCTGGTCGAACCTATATTCGACGCCATTCCCATGATCCATCTGGCGACATCATCCGTCGAGAACATTGATGTCGTCCAGATCGAAGAAGAAGAAGATGATTGGTCGTGCGACATCTGAAATTTCCTTGTACACGACCAACTCCCAGAAGACATGATGGAAGCCCGCAAGATCAGATTCAAAGCATCTAAATATGTCATGATTGGGAATAAGCTCTATCGACGATCATCAACAGGTTTAAACTTAAGATGCGTCATTAGCAAGAGCCAAGTCCAGAAAATCCTTCAAGAGATGCACGACGATGAATGTGGCAATCATTCAGGGGGTCGCAGTTTGGCTAATCGTATCTCCCGACAAGGGTATTTTTGGCCAACACTACGACAAGACGCCGTCAAGTACGTCCAGAATTGTGATCCTTGTCAACGACATGCAGGTATGTCACATAAACCCTCTGAACCCTTACACTCGACACTTATCCCATGGCCCTTCATGAGGTGGGGAATGGATATTGTCGGCAAGCTACCCCTGGCCCCGGGGCAAAAGGTATTTCTCCTCGTACTTACCAATTATTTTTCCACGTGGGTTGAGGCAGCTGCTTTTTCCCAAATAAGGGACAAGGACCCAACAATTCTGCAAAGACAGGAGCATCAAGTTGACAACCTCGACTCCCAGATACCCTCAGGCGAACGGACTTGCTGAATCAAGTAATAAGACCATTATTGCTTCGATCAAGAAAAGGCTAAAAGCTGCAAAGGGAAAATGGGTCGAAGAACTCCCTTTGGTCCTGTGGGCAAATCGCACGACGGCCCGCACGTCTACAGGACAAACCCCTTTCTCTCTCGTCTACGGTTGCGAAGCAGTTTTGACGGTCGAGGTCCAGCTCCCAACTTCGAGACATACATCCGTCGACCATAACTTGGTCGATTTAGGATACGAACTCGACGCCCTTGAAGAGCTTAGAGAATCAGCCTTGATTAGAATGGCGTCACAGAAGCAGTCGGTCGAGCGATATTTCAATAAAAACGTCAAAATCAAAGTCTTTCAAGAAGGCGACTACGTCCTCCGTCGAGTATTCCAAAATACTCAGGAGATCAACGCAGGTAAACTTTCTATTAAGTGGGAAGGTCCTTATCGCATATCTGAAGTCGTGGGTAAAGGGGCCTATCGACTCCAAACCCTCGACAACCAAGAGATTCCACGTAGCTGGAATGCGACACATCTAAAGAGGTATTTCTTTTAAATCCTTTTTTCATACGATTTTTTATTTTCACCTCGGCGGCCACTAACTTAAACATCGGAGGGTCGTTGGTTATCCAACGACCAACCTCTGACAATATTTTATCGCAGGATCGCACGACACAAGTTAATCATACGGCTTTCCCAAGATCGCATAACATAAGTCTAATACACGACTCGATATGCGATTAAAAGTCATCACGCAATTCTATTATGCAATCGACTCACAATCTGAATATGTCGACTTAAAAAGGCTTCATGTTCTAAACAAATGCTCTAGACGCATGTATACTTGTTATCATCGTTATCTCATAATGAAAAGCCTCAGTCGCACGTACCTACGGTTGTATTCATGTTTATATGATTGAACATTACTTTCGACAATTGCCTACAATATATAATGAAAAAGCTCACGAAATTTCATTCATACTTAAACGTATTTACATTAGATCACCAACGACCGAATATGAAAGACATAGTTCATAGAACCAAAGTTTATCCTAAAAACTAGGGAAGAGTGTCGATAGCATACTCTGCCCCGAGTCTTGACCTTCGAATCCTCATCACGCAAAGGAGCTTATGCAAGGATCAAACGAGTATGACAGGGCCGTTTCCCAACACTTTATGCCACGACATGAAGAAAAGCCCACAGTATTTTTGAGAATGTGGCTCTTAAGATTAATGTTAAGGTTGGAGGAAGGAATAAGACGCCTTCGACGATCGACTTCTGGTACGACGAATTCTCTGTCTTCACGTATCGAACGAGCAAAGACCGAAGCATCTGTCACAACGAATATGTCAAACTAAGAAAAACATCGAAAGCATGGGGTTTGAAAGAAAAACTTACAACGAACGCCTGTATGGCTATATGTGGTCCCGTTTTTACGACGGAGATCCCTCGGAAACACTCCTCGAAAGATAAGAGATGATATTTCCCCTGAAACGGAAGTGACTTCGTCCCGTCAAGGACACAGTCAGTCAGAAAGACCGACGGCGGCGTAAAGCTGATCGTCATAACGTCCTCCTCACCCTCTCCCGTCTTTGCACCCTTGCCCTCGACAGCTGACGAAATGGTCGACGTGGTTATAGAGGACATCGTCGCCAGATGCGCAGATTCCACAGATATCCCGTCAACCGTGATCAATGCCTTCGCCTTTTCAGGTATAATGACTCTCGATAAGTCATTAACCCTTGCAAGCATTCCTTTCAGAATTTTCACCCTCGTCTTCAGTAAAACCCCGACGCGGCGAACAAAGCCTCTTTGCATCTTTCCTTCGCGGATACTCTCAAGCCGTGCCATTCTCCTAGCAGGAATGGTTGACACCTTTTCAACGATCTTCCTAAGAACATACAAAAGAGGAACGTCACACAACAAATTTAAAAACGGTGAACTCAGAGCACGAATGCCTTAGTCAAAGATGAATGAAAGGGCGA
This sequence comes from Saussurea involucrata, assembly GCA_033807775.1. Lineage (NCBI taxonomy): Eukaryota > Viridiplantae > Streptophyta > Magnoliopsida > Asterales > Asteraceae > Saussurea > Saussurea involucrata. Next base: position 37,155,989 of record CM066323.1, read on the forward strand.
GAAGCTCTGCCATATATAAATGCTCAAAAAAAAACTTCGAAATTTTCAGGGAAGATTAGAAAAAGAATCCCACTCTAAAAACTTTCCAAAACTATATGATCCATCAAGGTGTCTATTTATGCAAACGATCGAGTTCTCTGATGTTCGCCACGCGTCACCGTCTTTTCGTATGACTACACGGATCATCGACACCTGTCATCGATAGCTGGTAAGCACCATCGTGCGTCGGCATGACGTCACGACTTTATCCTCTCTTCGATTTCCCTCTCTAGTTTGAATTGAACCGATTCAGTTCCAAGACAACCAAGGTAATTTTCGACACAAGACCCCAAGCACCCGACAAGCAAAATTAAAAATTCGAATTTGCCATCCTACTTTCAAAATTTTGGGGCAAACTGTTTGGGTAAAAATTCACATATCTCGACCACGACCAGAAAAGGTAAAACAGTATGTTATGAACTATATCTTGTATTAAGATAAGGTCCCGACAAAGACCCAAAAAACCTCCGTCGTCCCTCCTAAAAAGTAAATCGAGAGTTCCTCACGACACTCGACCTCGACGTCGCCTACTTCGCACGACCGTCGCATAGAATCATGCGACCTCGGCCGACTAACGAGTTATACGACTGTTATGTTTGTTCAATGCATGAGTCAAAGTCATTAATAGACAACGGCTATAACCGGCGAAATCAGTTATGAGCATCTAAATCCTACATTGAAGACGACGACCGTTACAACAATCATTAAAGATCTTAATGATTCAATTAAGGTGCCCGAAGACTATAAATTCCAAGCTCAATTCTCAGTTCAGGGGACAAAAAAACGAAACACAACAAACAACATAGAGAAAGATAACAAGAGCATCGAACAACAGACGCAAATACTCGAACTCTGAAGAACACTCATTCGAAGCAAAGGAATCACCCATAGAAGATCGCTCTCGACGCACGACACTTAATTTTTTACACACGACGCACACTGTTTTATATTCAAAACACTTGTAACTTTACATTTCGAAGTCTTTCCTTCATTTGTATTGTATTCTCTGTACGATCGACACTTGGAACACCAAGGACATCGCCCCTGATTGGCGACCATAGTGCAGCGACGACTTCCACAGTCGTCCACAGGTTTTTTCCTCGTTGAGGTTTTTCCTGCGTCATCAAATTCTCTGTCTCATTTACGTTTTTGTCTTTGTCGCACGTCTTTGTCGAACGATTCCTTTCTTTAGTTGTTAATGTCCACATCAACCTTAAGTTGTCCCTTTGGTGCGATTTTTGGCATTAACAACGTCCAGTTTCTCGGCGACAAGTTGGTTAGCTGGGCCTCGAAAAAGCAAACGTGCTTCTCCACATCCACGGCGGAAGCGGAGTACGTGGCCGCAGCTAGTTGCTGTTCCCAAGTCATCTGGATGCGCACTCAACTATAGGATTACGGGTTCCAGTACTCGAATATCCCAATCTATTGTGATTCCAAAAGTGCTATAGCAATCACCAGCAATCTGGTCCAACATACGAAAACCAAGCATATTGACGTGTGCTATCACTTCATCAAAGATCATGTGGAACGAGGTACGTTGGAACTATATTTTGTAAGTACATAAAATCAATTGGCGGACCTGTTTACAAAAGCTTTGGACAAAAAACGGTTCAATGAACTTGTGTCCAATCTAGGTATGCTGAATTTGAAAGTCTGATTCACCCTTGTACGTGTCACACCATCTCTTCACCCCGGGATAACTGTCTCTTTAAAAGATACACTTGTCTCGTAGTGAGGTTTCGGTGTTTCAAGCACATCGGTGACTCGTCTTCTGTATTTACTTTATAGTTTTTCGTTCTTACTTTTCAATTTTCTGCATGTTTCTTTATTTCCATTCGTTTTGTCTTTGTTTTCAATTAATTTCCCGAGCTACTAACCTATTGTGCTGAAGGATACTAACCAAAGACCAAGTCCCCAAGGTAAGCTCCCCGCTATTCGTTCAGTAAGTTGAGGGAGAAAGTATAGTTTTTGTAAAGTTAAGGGGGAGAATTATTTTTTTGAAAAGTTGAGGGGGAGAGATGTTATTTTGAAAAGTTGAGGGGGGAGATGTTATTTTGAAAAGTTGAGGGGGGAGAAAGTAGATTTTATAAACCTGAGTGGTCAAAATGTAAATTAATAAACTCAGGGTTATTTTTTAAAAGTTTTTCAAACTTCAGGGGTAATTTCTGTCACTTTCTACAAGTTGAGTTAAGTGGGAACCGGGAGAGTTATGGATCCGGTACCGGGGTCACTCCCGGTATCGACCGATATATATATATATATATATATATATATATATATATATATATATATATATCGGATTTTTTGATCAAGGCATCTCATAAGATTCAAACCATTCGCGCCAAACCTCTCCGAAACCCACTTCTTCTCTCACACTTGTGTTTTTCCCTCAATCGGACTCCAATCTTCGATCCAATCTACAGGTATGTGTTCTTAACTATGCTTATTCGCAATCGTGGCTTGAAATCGATCAAATTAGTCCTTAAAATCGATCCAATCGATCGATCAAGTCGGGTCGGCGCTGTTAGGGTTCCCCGAACCTTTCGGTTTGCTCGAATGCCCCTAATTGACACGATTATTGATCGTTTTCGCACTCACATAGTCGATTTCGATCAATTGTGACCCTCATATTCATATTTAAGAGGTCTGATTTGGTCTATTTTGGGTCTGTGTCACTCGAAAACCCCGATACGGTTTCCCGGATTGGGTTCCGGGGTGGCGAAGTCGCGGTCTCAATCGAGTTCCAGGTTCCGCCTCTCCCGGATCTGGTTCTGGTTCTTTGGTGTGTCTCGGTGTTGCTCAAGTATCGGTTCCGGAATAGCCCGGTTCCGGATCACATTCCGGGTCCCGGTCCCAAGTCCGTTCCGGATTCTATCCCGGTTCCGTAACATGTTCATTCCGGGAGTTCTGTTCATTTCATTTATTTGTTGTTGAGTCCATTTGGTGGAATATTATTTGGGGTTTCATACTCACTTCGGGCTCGTTAAGACCCGGCTAGTGACTTGTTTCGGGTCGTACTCGACTCTCGATTTTTCCCAAATATGAGAATACGAGCCCCGAAACATGCGCTTGGTTTGGATATGCCATGGAAACTCAACATTATCAGTTTTTTAACAGGTACTCTCATGGCTCAACCAAACCAACCCTAAGGTGATGCCCCGCTCCTCCCGGTCGGTCCAAACTTGTCGTTCCAAACAACTTTCACTTGGACACGACCAACATCATCTGCCAATGTCCGATCATTATGGAGATCCTCAAACGCCACCCTCTAAACCGTGCACTAACGGCGACCGCACCCGTACCGACGGTATACATACAACAACTTTGGCGGTCCCACACCATAGTTACACGCGGCCAAGACTCCGACCTTCACGGTCGCATCGCTGACACTCCGATGGTCATTTCTCGAGACCTCCTGCGCCAGATTCTAGACCTTCCGAATGCGACATTAGTTCCCGGTCGAGTCAACTTTGATGTTGCTATCTCCGATGCAGTGCTATGTCAAGAACTGCGCGCACTCGGTTATGCTACCGAGCTCAACCATCCTTTGCGCTTTTCCAGGATTCATCTGCAACCGCTATGGTACACCTTGTTCACCATCCTGAACAGGTGTCTCTCTTCGATCATCAATGGCATAGATCAGAGGACCGTCAACCTGCTACGACTCTTCCACGGCGTGGCCTATAACAGGCACATAGACTATGCCTCCATTCTATGGATCGAACTGCTCGAAAAGGTTCAGAAGAAGCAACACAACAAAAGACTTATGTGCCTCCCCTTCCCCAGATTCCTGAAACTCATAGTCGCACACTTCATGGCCGCCGATCCATCGATTCCACGACGCGCTGACCATGAGGTATTTATCTCAACTCGCATGAATAGGATTCAGAACAAACAACCGATAGCTGACCTAGTCCCGATGATCATACCCACCGACATGCTAGCTCTTGCTGACCCTTTGGCACTGAGTGTGATAGAGTATAGACGAGAGAACAACTTAGTCGCTCCGATGGTCCAGCCAGATCCGGCAGGACCTGCCCAAAGAGCGCGCCCCGAGCGACGTGAGGGTCCTCGTACTAGAGGTGGCAGGGTCCGGAGAGCAGGGGCTCCTGGACAGGGCTTGATGAGAGAAAACATAGTGAGGGGACATGACGCGGGCGGTGCTGAAAGGTCAATAAGCAGGGCTAGCTCGTCCCATCGCCAACCCACTCCACCTCCTTCACCACAACACGAAGAACCCGAATTACATGAGGTGGAGGTGGTCGACATCATGCGCGAACAGGAACAAGTACAAGTAGAAGAGGCAGACTCCTCTTCCAGTTTCGAGTCGGTCTCTGGCTTAGAGTCGGGTTTCGAATCTGGTTTTGAACCAGGTCCGACGTCTGGTTCTGAATCAGGGTCTTCGGAATCCACAGAATCAGACGATAACGATGATGATCAGTTCCGCATGGCACCCATCCGTAGACCTCAAGCCGAATCCGGGGAGATAAGGAGAGCGGAAGGAGTTTCAGTCGAAAATGAAAATATCGGTGAGCAAGTGAGGGAAAGGAGAAGCAAGAAAAATCATGAGCGACGCAGAGAGCAGAGGTCACCCACTCGGGTCGCCTCCACCCAGCCTCCTTTTAGCCAGGCAGCCACATACGCCACCCCGTCTCGTTCGTTGGGACATGGTATTAAAACAGACGTCATAGGCCTAGCGACGCAATTGCACACCCCACTCAGCCACCCAGTGTCCTCTCAAAAGGATACTGTTTCATTCTCACTAGGGGACGTAGCACATCTGCCACCAGTCTCTCACTTGGAGAGTTCTGGTGTTGAAACAAGAGAACTCCTGCCCCAGTTCTTGACTTCTTTGGGCACACAATCGAGTCTAGAGCCACTTGATGATATTATCTCTTTGGCTAGGACACAGAACATATCAACTGCTACCGTCGAGATTCTTCGTGACTCGACCGGAACACCCCGAGTAAGTCTACCTTCTGGTGGCTTGCAAGGACAGGGTGGAAGTCCTGCCACAACTACTCTTATGCCAACCGTGAGCACAGGCGGTACTGCGGTGCAATCCAACGTAGTCACCACAACTGGTAAGCTAAGTGATCCAGGTGTTAGTGTTCCGGAGTTCGTCTCCAAGGAAACTCTGGACGGCGCCTTAAAGGTTGTCCAAGCAGAGATTTTGAAAAGCTTGCAGAGGATATGGACTTCATCAAAAGGTCCATCACGGATAAAAGAATCGCTATTGTTCCCCAACGCAACCTCAAGTTACAATTCCTCACCCGACACCTAACCCGCAAGACATGAGCATCGACGCTTTGAAAGTCGCCCTTCTAGGTAAGCTCTTGTCTGAAACCAACACTAGTACCTCCTCTGAAACTGACCTAGTGAGTCTTCTACGCTCACAAACTCAACCCCCAGTCACTCATACAGATGCCCAAACCCAACGAAACTCTAAGCTTGATACCCTTAGCACAACCCTAACTGATGTCAAGCGCACCCTCGAAACCTTATCCGAGAGGGTTGCCAGCCTCGAAAACACCTGCAAGGGTCAAGCCCAGGGCTCGAAAAAAAAGACATGATGATCAGAAGGATCCTGACCAACATGAGGGGGAGAAAAGACAAAGACTGATCGAGATGTCAACCTCAACGACAAAACCGTTAACCGATACTCCAGTTGAAACTGAACCACACCAACAGCCAGACGACTTAGAGATGGTTCAGGACATGGAGTTATCTACACCGATCAGAAATCAAATGCTAGAGTCAGCATACCCGACGGTTGAAAAGCCCAAGGGAGAACCAGAAGATCCTATGACACTGATAGTTCCGGAAAGGCCAGTCCTGGAATTGATAGATGAGGACTCGGATGGCAATCCGGAAATGGAAAGAGAATGGAGAGAGAAAGCAGTTTCGGCCATTCAATCTGAGACGGATGCTCTATGGAATTTCTCAGATGATGACGAGTTTATGAACGACGAAGACTATGATCAGTTCCTTCTTCTAAGCGAACAGCTAACAGATTCCCAGCACGATACACATGACACTGCAGGTACCTCTAAAATCCCAATTCCCAAACCGGAAATGGCTCAACCTCAACCAATTCAACCAGTTCGTTGGGAGAGAGTCCGAATCTAGGTTCCATACTTATAAGAATCGCACAAAAAGATATTCGTACACTGGATCAGACCACTTGACCCGGTTATGTGTCACGGGGTCTCAGATCTGTCATAAACGCTTCGTTCTCAGTACTTAGAGGTAATGAAAAGATGCAGAATGGTACATGAAGTCAGAACCAGTCACAGAATAACTGAAATCATGGAGATCGTGTCCGATAAAGTTCTGAAGGTATGGTTCCCGGTTTTTACAGTTAAAAGGGATGATGGAAAAGAATGGGTATTTTTGGAAGCCGATTTCAAAAACATGAACCTGAACGACTTCCCGGTACTTCTCAAAGAATTAAAAACTCGTACTATCCGACCACTGCCATACACCAAAGTCCTTGAAACCATAAAGAGATTCATGAAGTGCACCATTACCCTCGCTTACATCAACGACTTTCAGATGGGGATAGAAAGCAATCAGAAGAAAGTGAATATTCTGAAGCCCAATCTGACTCTCCCCGATGCCGAAGACGTACAGGTACATACTATCCTGCTTAAAACAGAAATAGGGATCGTGTATCTAAATGAAAAAGGGGAGAAACGTTTCATGAGGATCAGTGAGGTGCATAAGTTCAGTGAAAGGATTTTGTTGAAGATTCAGAATGTGTTGAAGAAGATTATTAAAGAAGAGGAAAGAAACTTGTCAGAGAATTATGCTAATGTCAGAAAATATCTTGCTAAAGAGCTCCTCGAGGAGATAGAAGAAAGGTTTGAATTCATAAAATCCATCTGGCACATTGAAATTCTTTTTGCAATCAGGAAGCGATATGTCCCGAACTGGCGTGAGATCGAACTTCAATTCAAAGGGGAGATTGTTAGGTTTCAAAGTTAGTTGAATCGAAGTATAGTGACCAATATCTTCAATTCTTGTAACTATCCCTTTGGGGATATAAATAGCTTGTTTGTTTCATAATTAGGGTTAATGACCTAATTATCAATTTCTGATTACCTTATGTACGGCTACACAGTGTTCATCTTTTGATAATCAATTCAAGTGAGATTTATGGCAATCATATCATATTGTGTTGATTCTTTTTTCTTACACTTGTTAATCTGGGATCCGCAACCTTTCACGAACCTATTTTATTACCTTACAGTGGAGAAACGATACGGTGGCACGTGCCACCGTATGCCATTAACTAGGTCTGCCTATGGACACAATCCACCTATCTATCATCCACTTTTTTCCCTCTTGTTTGTTTTTTTAAATTAATGGTAGTTACAACCGATCAAATGGTAATCATTGATGATTAAATGGACACTCCGGATATATATATATATATATATGGGAGGTTTCTTTTGCAAACCAACCATTTCTTAGAAACTATAGAAACCACCTTATAGCCAATCAATTTAAATATTTTCAGATTATTATTATTATTTTTTAATTAAACCCGGAAGGGCTTAAATGTAATTAATTTAATTTTAACCTTTTTTTAATTACCTCTTAAGTATAGCAACTAAGCACAATTATAGGGATTATGATCATGATCGATATTCTGCAAAAATCGCACGATTTTGTTTATCTTGATCCTTCAAACAATTGTGAATATCGAATAAAAAAATAACGATTTTGTTCTTGTTTATAAAATATTCATTCAAAAAATCGGAATTGCATCATCAGTAAACTTTTCGATTTGTCTTCATCGTCCTACAATTCGGTTTAGCTTCATCAATCTCCAAGTCGTATGGCTGAAACTCACGAATCAAGCATGGAAGAATCATGTCCTGTTAACGAGATTTACGTGAATGATGTGTTTTCGCAGGAAGACAATCTCCATCAGGAGAGCAATGTCGAAACTATTGGCGATATGCAGTCTGATGATGATGAAACGCATGCAAATTCCGAAACAGAAAACATTGATTCTTGTGGTGTTCAACATGAGCAAGGTAATTCTCTTTAATATTGTAATGGCGTTTTTTATTTGATTTTTCATGTTGTTTTTTTTGTTTTTTTGTTTTTTTTCATGTCGTTTCTACTACTATTAGATTGTGTATCATTATATTCATGATTTGCAGCATCCATTTTGCAGCATCCATTTTGAAGCTAATCATCTTCTTTTTTATACCAATGTATTTCCATTCATGAATTATAAATCATGTTTATATTATAAATCATGTTTCCTTCTTCATGAATTGTAAATAAAGTTTCATGTTAATGAATCATAACTAACCAATCAGAACATATTTGTAAAAAAACACCATTCATGTATGTTTGTTTACCAAGTTTATGAATTAAAAACATTTTCATGCATTACATTTTTAGGGTTAATTGACATTTAATTTTTCAATGAATCCATATTGGATGTGTCCGTTTAGAATATATGTTTTTTGATGTTGATTCATGAATTGTGTAGACCCTATAAATCATGATATGAAAGAAGGTTCTGATGGCAAAAAGTATTGGAGGCCAAGGGTGCCACTTGAATGTACTCCCAAGATTGGTGACTTTTTTCTCAATATCGACACTGCTGAAGATTTTTATAGGAAATATGGGCAACAATCTGGATTTGATATTAGGTTGTCCAACAACAAAAAAGAATAAGTCAGGGACTATTACAAATAGGTACTTTTATTGTAGCAAGGAGGGGATTCCTACACCTAAGTCGTTTGACACCATAGATGTTGTCACCGGTGTCCGGAAGAGGCGGAATACTAATATAAATTCATTGAGGTTTATAAATTCATTGAATGGCATAACCATGTTTTATTAGATCAGGATGAGATGATTTTTTTACGATCAAATAGGCAACTTAGTTATGCTGAGCAAAAGAGTGTTTTTCATTCATGTAGTCAGAAGATTAGTGTTATCAAGGGTCTTAGGATTCGTAATTCGTTGAATGGAGGTTGTCGTAAATCAGGTGGAATGAAGAGAGATTACCATAACTACCGTCGTGATATGAGTACCTTTGTAGAGAATAAGGATGCCCAAATGTTGATTAACACAATGGCTAGTCGTCAGAAGATATGTCCAGACTATTTTTTAGTACATGGTACACGATAGCGAGCTGAATGCTATTTTTTGGGCTAATGAAACTGCTCGTCTGAATTATACCGAATTTGGTGACGTGATTTCCTTTGATGCTACATTTCGTACAAATAAGTAAGTTTTATTGTGTTTATTTGTTTTCATTACGTATTTTTGTTGATTAATTAATCAATATTAATTATTGAATTTTAACATCGTACAGACATGCCATGAGTTTTGTGCCATTTGTCGCAATCGAAAACTATAAAAGTACGGTTGTTGTTGGTGCCGCATTGATAGCCGGTGAAACTGTTGCCAATTACAAATGGATTCTGAAGGTTTTTTTGAAAGCTCATGGCCGGCAACCTAAGTTTGTAATTACCGACCAGTGTGCTGCCATGAAACAAGCCATACCAGCTATTGTGCCTGATAGCAAGCATCATCTCTGTATGTGGCATATTACCAAGAAGGTCGAAGCTAAGGTGTGTTTTTGATGTTTTTGTTTATTTTGATTGTATCTCATCAATTTTAGAATATCTACAAAAAAATTTGTTGTGATTCACTGTTGTTTTTTTGTAGATTGGTGTGAACCTTAAACATAAAACCAACTTTGTGCCTGATTTTAATAGCCTGGTATGGGACGTGAATCTGGATCCTTCTGTTTTTGAGGTTAAATGGAATCAGATGATGGAAAAGTATGGGTTGGACCGAGATTCATGGTTTCAAGAGATGTATGACATTAGGGATTCTTGGATTCCCGCATACTTTAAGGATGCACCAATGTCTGGCCTTATGAAAACCACATCCAGGTCTGAGAGTATCAATGCTTTTTTTAATGTCTACCATGCATTTTTCCATGATCTTGTATTGTTTCTTCGTTCATTTGACAATGCGATTGATAATCAAAGAGCCGACAATGCGGCGGATCATGTTAAAACCAAATCTACCGTACCCGAATGCTTACTCCTAGCGGACTTGAGGAACATGCAGCATTAGTATATACTCGCGACATTTTCTTTGAATTCCAAAATGAGTTGAGTGAAGGTATGTATTCTTGTGTGTGGGAAACTTGTTGTGAAGTTGGTGGCAACAAGGTGGTTACCGTTACAGAAGAAGACAATCATGGCCAGCCAGACACACTGTAAGTAATTATATATATAATATTGATATATAAAATGTTTGTAATATTTTTTTAGTATTATAAATCAATAAACTTTAAAGTGTTTGTTTTGTTTTTTAATTTTCTACAGGTTGTTCGTGACGTGAAGCTTGGTACATTTGAGTGTAGTTGCAACTTTTTTGTTCGTAATGGTATATTATATCGCCATGCGTTAAAGGTTTTGGTTAATGCAAAGGCAAGGGTTATTCCGGACATCTACATTCTTAGGCGTTGGCGTCGGGATTTGATCCCGGTCGAGTGGTTACCTACCAAAGTTAGGTACGGTGAGATTGACGCTGAAGCTGAAAAATGATTGGTAATGCACATATATTGTTTGAGGGTATTTTGGAGAGTGTGAGGAATGATAAGGATTCAATAGCAGACTTTTTGTCCTTGTTGGAGAGGTATAAGGCTGAGAGATTGACCGAGGCGCCGCGACGTAGTAATCGTGAAAAGAGCAATGATAATATTAAAGAATTCATGGGCGTTAGAGATGTTGATAATGTGGAGGTATTGCCGCCATCCGGGGTCCGTAACAAGGGTTGTGGTACGGGTAAAAGACTCATTGGTGTATGTGAGAAAGCCATACAAAAGTCGAAGAAGGCAAAGCGAGTATGCAGGAAGTGTGGTGAATTGGCAAAACATGATTCACGCAATTGTCCCAATTCTTGATATTGTTTTTTACAAACAGTGTTCTAGATTTATTTTTAGATTCATAATTGTTTTTAGTTTGTTTGAGTTGTTGGAACTATACTTTTGTTTATTTAAATATTGGATTGTTTGTTGCTAACTGGAGTTTTGTATTCATTTTTATTTTGGTTTATGATATTAATAAATTACCAAGTTTCTATAATCTGTTTTTTGTTAATATTATAGTAATTTTAGTTGATAAACATTCAGATCACATCTCGTGTAATCATCATTGCCGGCTAAAATACTTATGATGCATTGGGTAGTGTGCTAAATACTGGCTATAACACTCCATTATATACCCACATCTCCAGTCGTCTCCTTCTTCACATCTCCAATCAAAAAACCCTGAAAATCCAAATATTACAAAAATGGCTCTAAATCCCGATTCCCCTTCTACATTCGATGGTTCTGTTTTCCCTAGTTCCTTAATCCAGCTGCTTGGTCGACACCATCTTCGTTTGCTTCGAGACATTCATGACCTGGAGAAGGAGGTGAAAGAACTACGGAGGGTGCACATAGATTTATTCGAAAAGTAAGAGAAATTTGCGGAAGACAACATGAAGTATATCGTCGAGATTCAATCCCTCAAAGCTACTGCGAAGGGAATATCGGATGCATGCACTTGTAGGGCCGTCGATATGTTCCAAATCCCTTAGATGTTGCTTCAGTCGGTGTAACCCTCAAATACACTTTGGTATTATATGTAGTTTCTCTCAACCACTCGATGTGAATCTTTTGCTTTTTTGTTTTAATGGTGATCAATGCCAAGGTTTATAGATATGGCCTTTTTTGTGGGTTTGGAGGGTATGTTAATAGAGGGTTTCACCGAATCCATATGGTAATGTATATGATTATCATCTTTATATTATCGTTTGTCTAGTATCAATGAATGGTGTCAGTTTGTTTACTTGTTTTACTATTTTGTTTCCATTTAATCTGAATCCCCTATTTAATGTGATTATCATCTTTGTATTTTGCGTTATGTGACTCTTCTAGTTAAACAAGTAAACAATATTATCATCTTGTGGCTAGTTTAGTATGTTACATTTTAAAAAATAATAGTTATGAATTTTTGAATCAGTATGATTGAGTGATCAAGATGTTTAGTTGTTTGGTTACTGTTAAGTTGTTTGATTTATGTAATTTTTTTGGTTGATCAGTTAATGAATCTTAACTAAACTCGTTCAAATGGTTTATTATCTTTTTGAATCATTGCAATGTTTACACAAATGTGTGTGTATCTTGCATTCATGAATCAATTTTTCTTTGCTTCAATGCTTGAATATTCCAAGTATTCAATGGAGACACTCTAGATGCCCATTAATCCACAAATTGAATAGCATCATCAATATATATAGCAAAACCAACCATGATTTTCAACATCCAATTATCCTTTTAGATTATTTAAAACCAAAAGTGTCATAACAAACCAAAAGAACAAATCCATAATAGTTCACCGTAATTCAAATTAATGCATCAAGCAAAAAACATCAAAACATCAAAAGTATAATAGCATGCATTTAAAGTATTTTATCAAACGAAGAAACGTGATCAAAGTCGTTCCCAACGACTATCGACTGCCTGCCGAATGAGCTCGTTCTTGATATCGGCAGCCATGTCTGTGATTCTTGTGACCTCCTTAAGAATAGCATCCCTTTTTAGATTTTGGCCATGCTTTGCTATTTTGGTTGAAAACTTGATAGGGCAGGTTACACCCCCCTAAATCTAACCGCAAGTGTACGGGTCGAAGTCAAGTAATAGTACTAGAAAGTACGAGTATCGAATCACGGGGAACTAGGAACTAAGTATCACAATTACTATAGTCACTATTAACTGAACTGTCGAAAGTGAGAGATAGTTGGTATTAAACTAATTAATTGCAATAATAAAATCACAAACGGAACGGTAGACAACTTGAGGAAAATTCGATGCGGCACAAGCCGCGTAAGTCCCTGTTTCAGTTATTTTTTTAATTTTTCGTTTTTTCATTTTTATGGTTTTTCGTAAATAAGAACACACTAAAAACTGGAAATTAAAAAGAAAACTAACCTCGGTGTGTTGCCTCCCACCCATCGCCGTAGTTAAAGTCGTGGCACGACTGTGTGGATCTCAACTTGGCTCGGTATCCGCGGACTCGAATCGCCCACACTTGCGGTTCTTCGTGGATTTTTCCTCATCTGGCTCTCCTTTGCCATCTCCGTCTCTACGCCTTCCATACTCGAACATCTTGAATGTCACCCTTTCGCCGCCAACTCTTAGCGTCATCTCCCCTTCTTCCATGTCAATCAAAGCTCTGCTCGTGGCCAAGAAGGATCTTCCCAGTATCAGCGGGACTTCTTCGTCTTCATCTATGTCGATCACCACGAAGTCCATCGGGAAGTAGAACTTGCCAACCTTGATCAAGACGTCCTCTACCACTCCATACGGATATATTATCGATCTGTCCGCGAGCTTAAGCGTCATGTACGTCGGCTTCACTTCTCCCAGTCTGAGTTTACTGAAAACAGATAAAGGCATTAAATTAATACTAGCTCCTAAATCACATAATACCTTATCAAAAGAAAACTTCCCAATTTGAATAGGGATTGAAAAACTCCCTGGATCTTTGAGCTTCGGGGGAAGCTTGTTCTGAATAACTGCGCTGCACTCTTCAGTAAGTGCAACGGTGGACTGGTGATCGATCGCCCTCTTCTTGGATAGAATCTCCTTCATGCACTTCATGTATGAGGGCATTTGTGCCAACGCATCTGCAAAAGGGATGTTAATATGCAATTTCTTAAAAACTTCAAGAAATTTAGAAAAGTTAAGATCCTCCCTTTGGGCTTTAAGCCTATTCGGATATGGCACTATCGGGACTACCGGCTTGACCGGTGTTTGCTTTGCCGTGGTGGACTGCTCTTTCTTCTTCTCTTCACTCTTTGAGCTCTCTTCAATCACCACCTCTTCATCATCCTCCAACTCATCCACATCGACAATCTCCACATCTTGCCTTTCGGGCTCGACTTCCTTTAATGACGGCTCTCTTGTAAGATCTCCATTCAGCTCCTTGCCACTTCTCAGATAGATGGCATTACACTCTTCCCGGTGTTTCTTTTCGGTCACACTCGGGAATGTTCCGGGAGGTCGGTTTTGTAAGGCTTCGAAAATCTGCCCCACTTGTCTTTCGAGGAGTTTGATGGAGGCTATGTTCTGTTCGGTAGCCGCCTTGACCGTGTTGACCGTGCTTGCTAGCTCTTCAACTGTGTTGTCCATCTTGGACATGAACTTCATCATCATATCTTCTAGCCCCGGTTTCTTCTCCCCGGATTGTCCTTCGTTCCTTTGGTTGAAACCTGGAGGACGATAAGCACTGTTAGTATTAGGATAGTTAGCAAAGTTAGAAGAATTACCTTATGGTTGCCCTTGAGGTTGACTCCAAGAAAAGTTCGGGTGCTTCTTCCACCCCTCATTGTAGGTATTCGAGAAAGGATCGTTTCTCGGCTGGTGATTCCGGTTTTGTAGGAACTGAACCTGCTCGGGTTCTTCCGGTCTACCTCCTTTCAGATGATTCGTGATAAAAGCTAGTTGAGCTTTTAGTTCCTTCAGCTCATCATTTTCTTGAACACTCGCTACCCGTCTGATAGAAGATCGTGGAGTAGAAAAACTATGTTCGGCTAGGTTCTCGATCAAGGCGATTGCTTCTTCATACGTCTTTTCCATTAGTGCTCCCCCCGCTGCAGTTGTGATGTCATTCTTGAATTGTGGGTGAAGGCCTCCAAAGAACGTTTGGATAATAACCCAGCCTTGCAACCCGTGATGTGGACACTTCTTCAACATGTCTTTATATCGCTCCCATGCCTCATATAGGGTCTCTTGGTCCCATTGCGCGAAGTGTGTGATCTTGGCCATTAACTGCGCGGTTCTTCCCGGTGGGAAGAATTTCTGGAGGAATGCGGATTTCAGGTCTGCCCATGTAGTGATCTGATCCGCTGGTAAGCCTTCTATCCAAATTTCAGCTCTACCCTTGAGTGAGAAGCTGAACAGTCTTAGCTTGATGGCATTTTCCTCCATCCCATTGATCTTGAACGTATTGCAGATCCGTTCAAATGCGCGAAGATGTGCATGGGGATCTTCAGTTGGCGCTCCCCCGAACTAATTTTTTTGCACCATTACGATGGTGCTTGGCTTGATCTCGAAGTAATTCGCCGCAGTGGTGGGTGGTTGGACGTCTATCCGTGCGGCTGCCACATTAGGGTTGGCAAACGACCGCATAGGACGTCTTTCCGGAGGTACTTCGTCACCCATCTCGATCTTTATATCTTTTTTTTGCTTTTGCTTCTTTTCATAAACGGCGGGCGGTTCTTTCAATCTCCGGATCAATTGGTTCGATTCCTTCCCCTCGGGTTTTCCTTGGCATAAACCAATTAGCACCTGAAACGGAAAGAAAACAAATTTAGCAATCCAAAAATTGAAGTGATGAAACAAAGTAAATAAAAAAAATGTTCAATCTAATAGCGCTTATAGCTGGTAGTGCTATCAGTTGCAACTAGTTCCCCGGCAACGGCACCAAAAACTTGATAGGGCGGTTTACACCCCCCCTAAATCTCACCGCAAGTGTACGGGTCGAAGTCAAGTAATAGTATTAGAAAGTACGAGTATCGAATCACGGGGAACTAGGAACTAAGTATCACAATTACTATAATCACTATTAACTGAACTATCGAAATTGAGAGATGGTTGGTATTAAACTAATTAATTGCAATAATAAAATCACAAACGGAACAGTAGACTACTTGAGGAAAATTCGATAGAGAAAACAGTTGAGGGTTGGAAATCCTTAGGTTTTCACATACGAATATCTGACTTAAAACAATTACCCGTTAATCCCCTTAATGAATACCCAATCTCTAAAATCACCGTTGTTCTCTTTCGAGCAACATCGGGTTTTATTTTGAAAAAGGACAAGTTTTATCTTTCGATCTCAACCTGTGGATTTCAAAACACATTAAGTGCAAGATTCATATTTGAACGGATAGATTTAATCTCTCGATCTCAACCTAAATGGTTCACTTAGGACTAAGGCGTATTCGGTATATCTCTATCACCAAATTCTCGCCTTAGGCATGCAATTCCTAGTTCTATCTAACAGTTAATTCTCTCGAACTCAACTGGAAGCAACAAAACAATTGAAAGCTAGCTAAACTCTCAAAAGCATTACGAATCAAATTACATGCATTCATTAAAAAGGAAAAACTGATAAAAGTCATTCGTCATCCGTTCATATGTTCAAACCTAATTCAATCCAACCCCCAACATCTAAAGATTAGTTCATGATGTTGGGGGACAAAAACATAGGAGAAAAAAAGGAAACAATGAACGAAAACATGGTAAAAGTGATCGTGGTGAATGTGGTAGATGCACTCCCTTCTCCCGGCTCTAATCCGACTCTCGTTGTGAACTTCTCCTCGATCTGTCCTCTATCGCGGCTCCGAAAGCTCCAAAAAGTCTCCAGAAATCGCCCCTAGACTGCTGCCGTTCGTCGTGTGTGAGTTGCGTCGAGAATCCCCCTTTTAGAATTGACCTAAAATCCGAATTTAATAGCTGAAATTCGACAAACAGAGACATCCGCGGTTTGTCCCGCGACATGCAAGTCGCGGGAAAAGCCGCGCGCTTTTCTAAGGCCATTTTTGGGTCGGGTTTGGTTCGCGGATCGGGTCCTGGGCTTCCGTTGGGCTTCTTTTTGGGCTCTTTTTAGCTTCTTTTCTCGAAGATTGCTACCTGTTAAGGAACCTGCACATTCCACTAAATAAACCATAAAGTTTCGCTTCATTGCTTAAATACAATCCTATCTCATTGATTTTAGGACCGAAAATAACGCCAAAAAGTGGCGTTATCATGTACCTTTTCCGCAGATCAGCCAACTGATTTGTTTGTCGTTGACCTTCTTCCATGAATCCAGGCTTCCAACACCTTACATCCCCCATAAAGGTCTTCATGCTCCGCATCATGAACTCTCCACTGTCATGAGTGTTGTGACTTGTTTGCCAATCCATCTCCAACCGTTCATGTTCTACCGCGAGAAGTTGTTGTGCAGATCCATGACCAACAGTGTACAAGTGCTTTACCACCATTCTTTGCTGCAATGTTTCAATAACAACCCTATCATTAAAACATTCATATTTGAACACTAAACCAACTTTAAAACTATTACAAGGTCATTTAATATTACCAATATGTCTGTGATTCCACCGTATCTTTTTTTTAGCGCTTCTCCTTTGTATTGTTTCCATTTCCTATTGTCTAGTATGATAAACGATGGTTCTTTTAGGTTGATTACCACAAGATAATAGTATGCACCATCCAACATCGGGAAGAAGACCTGTGAATAAGTATTTAAGTTATATATGTTGAGTTTGATCAACTATAATTCATGATTATTCCAATTACAATTAACATTATTCATACCAGATATGTATCCTTTAACTTGTATAAATGACCTTGGGAATGCCTTGTCATTGAAACTAATGCCTGTTTGAAAACCTTGTACTGCTCGTCAATGTTGTAGCATCGTGCACGCAGCATAAGATCCATCTGTCATACAAATTTAGTAACACCATAATTTGTATATGAATGCATTTAAAATGAAATAATCTTGTTACCATTATATCTATTCTGAAAAAGTAGAGTCTTGGTGAGTTCCTGCTTCTCAGTCGCTCCTCAAAGTTCAGTATCGATGCCCACCCGTTGATTACTGATGTGTCAACAGACATGTTTCCCACAGCCAGTGACTCCATTCCTGTCCTGGTTATGTTGGTGCAGTTAATTGCACTAAACACTGCGTCACTGACATACACAAGTTGATAGTGATTATATATTAATAAGATTCATCTATTTGTGAACAGATTTATGATAATATAATATTATTATTCTCTTTTTGTTCAGAGTCATGAGTTTACATTCTTTAAGATTCATGGACTATGTTCAGATTCATGAATGTTGTCAGATTCATGATTGTGTTGTATAATTACCAAATGCTCGATTCCCTGTAAGTATGATACAGATTCATTGATGGTTTTCAGAAACCACATCAATTTATGATCCCAGATCTAATCAAGTAACAATGTAAAACTCCATGATCTTCATTGAATATAGAGAAAGAATACAAGAATATGATTGAGATCCACTTTCTCTCTCTAAACTCTCTCTCTCTAATATGTCATCCCTCTCTTACAAATATGAATTAAACTAATGAGACTCCTAAGACTTCCATCTAATTCTATTACAAGCATCCTATTTATACACATTGACTTTCCACTCTAATTGCCTTGACTTTGACCTTTACAAGCACTTTGACTTCTTACAAGTAATACAATTACACATTAAATCTTGAATACATTTTATGCATTAACAATCTCCTCCTATGGATTCAAGATTTAAAAAATGATGACGATAGTCTTCAGCTCTTTGTAATCTTCAGATCTTCAAAATTTTAGCACTTTGAACAATCTCCCTCTTCGCTTTGAAGGAATATCAATCTTCGAAAAATAACTCTGAAGAATCTTCAAGTAAGCGTTGTCTTCAGATATCCAATCTGACTTCTTTAGTCTTCAACTGGATCTTCAAAATAAAGTAGTCACCAAAGTCTAGAAACACAAACTTCATATCTTTGAAGTGTTGGTCAAGGTCTTCAAACAAAATCTTTATCTCTTCGAATCATTGAATCAATAATATTTGAATCTTCGTAATACGGATATTTGAATCATTGTAGCACAGATCTTTGCATCTTTGAGAAATATATCCAGTCTTTGAATATGAATTGGCTTTTGAGCTTTAACGGGTTTTGAGCTTTGAAAACATTCTTGAATGAACTTTAATCTTTGTAGCTTTGAGTACCTTAAACTGCGTATCTTCACTTCTTTGAACAATAACACTCTTTGAACTTTGAACTTTCTTGAATCGTCTCATAACATCTTGAAACATCTTGAACCTTTTAACTCGATCTTTTTGACTTTAACAAAAAATCTCTTTAATCTGAAATTGAAACTTTCAAATCCTCTCCCCCTTTTTATGATTGTGAGCATCATGATCATCAAAACTTCAACATCAATTTCAGCAACCTTTGAATATACGAATAACAATATCCTCCTTTCGATCTGAATATCCATCATTTCTAAAAATATTTATCCGAATCTTTTCAAATTCAGACAATAGTAACGTGGTAACCCTGAAACAACGGATGAATCAGTTAAAATGCATGTAAGTTGCACGGAGCCACTTAGTACAACGAATGCACTTTGGAAAGGAGCTTTTTGATGTTCACTCCCCCAGGACTTCCATTCAATCATCGAAAAACCACAAAGGAAATTCTATGAACGTTATGACAAGAAAACATATTCCTTGTGTGTACGTGCTAGTGTAGAAATGATTGAAGCAAGTTATGCTTGAAAATTATAGGCTCAAATTGTGTAAACTGTTGAGACAGCAACAAGTTTTCCCCGGACTCAATGTGCATGAATGAAGAGCGAAGGTGGGGAAAACTTCCTTCTTTTTCAATATCCAGACCTTCCGAGTGAAGATCAGATAGATAATATGCTGCTTCCCCAAGAAAAATGAAACATTCCTTTGTTAAGAAAGAAATGAGTAGCTGGTGGGGTTAATGCAAGAGTTGGCATGGGCTAGTTGCCTATTTCAATAATGGTCACCAAAGAATGTGAACCAATCAGTAATGTGGCTGCCTGGCTCAGAAATTGGATAGTGCAGAGTTCTCTTATTCTTTTAACTCTGTTCTCACACCCTCTTTCTGTTTTTAATCTGCTCACTTCTAACCAAACTCTCATTTTCATTTTACCTCGGCACAATGAGATACTCAACCGTATGAGTTATCTCCCCCACTCTTTGATTTCGACCCCTCACCCCTCAATCACCCAAGGATAACTTCTTGGGTAGGAAACACTGTTAACGTGGATCCATAGAAGTTCTATAAAATATCTCACACTGATTCCCATGAAAATTTTGTCCTAAAATTTTGAGTTGTTCAACAATTTAGCTTGAACAAGTATAAATCTCGGCATTTGATAACATTGCCATCAGAATGTATGCTCCTCAATAATATCATGAAGATTTGAGCATTTGATCTTTGAAGAATTCTCAAAACAAGGATAGTGAATGAATGAAATGAATTCGAAATACTTGTTTGAGAATCTGACAATGTATCAATCAGATCAAATATGAATGATAATCATGTAAGGTTTAGGGTATCAAAGAATTGGATATTTTGTTTATATGAACAAATATAAACATCTTTGAATGAAACGTTTAAGCTCTTACGCTGAAAGAATATGATGCTCAACAAACTGTGAAATCAAACGGGAGTATTACCATCGAAAAATGTTTCGTTTTGAGACATGGTAATAACAAAGTCAATGTGAAGCTGAACCGGTGTGTGTGAATAATTGAAAGTATAGAAAAGATAATACGCAAGTATTAATCTTCAGAAACACACGGTCATAAATGATGATGTAACAATCCGAGATCTATATATGTATATATATATATATAGGAAAAACATTTAAAATCACACTTCTAAAATTATAAAATCTGTTTGAATTAGAGAAGTGGTTTGAACATTTAGCAAAATGTTTTTCATGCTTGAAAGTCGTTCTTCTTTCAAACAATCTCAGATTGAGTTCAGAAGATATTTACAGTTAAATGTTTAAGCTCCCCCTCAAATTCTGATAGACTGATTAAAAAATCAGACAAGCTCCCCCTCAAAATCTGCGAAAGATCTTAATCGAACAAGATTAGTAGATGTAACATTCAAAGTCTAAAACAATGAATTACGAGTTCTAAACTGATGTGTTTAGAAGTCAAACTCGTTGAAGTACGGGTCCTAAACTGATATGTTTAGAAGTCATTGTTTCTTTGAAGTACGGGTCCAAAACTGGTGTGTTTAGAAACCATTTTAGCATATGCTCCCCCTACAAAGAAGCATAAAAATAATATGTCAATAAGCACAAATATATCAAGAACATAAACCAAAAATTAGAATTTCTCCCCCTAAAATCATGCATATATTTCAGCATCGGTACTCTTCTTCAAATTGCACACTTCTCTTCTGTTTTCCAGTCATGTGTTCGGTATAGTTCTGGAATTCCGCACAACACATGATGAACCTGCAAAACAGATTAAGTAGATTTTGGTACCCAACGGGACTTGGGTCCTGGTTTGTTATGTGCATTCTTATTTGAAGAAATGTTGTAAGTACCATACCAAAAATGAACATTTTCTTGCTTAATGAAATCATGAGTTCCACAAGAAAAACAACAAAGTTGCTTTTGTGCCAACCTAATCAAATGATTTGCAGAATGAACAAGATTAGGTTTAGCAAAAGACTTACCTTTATGAGCATTGTGCTTCTTTTTGTTCACCGTAGGTGGAGGAACAGATGATTTCGTTGCATCGTTCATAGGTGTAGAACCCTTTACCTTCCATTCCATCTTTACAGGTTTGTAGATAGGTGTATCTGAACTGGTAGCATCACGGTTGTAGAAAAGATTAGAAGGTCGCATCTGATCTCTTGATTTGACAGACTTTGTCGAAGAAATGTGTTCAGGAATTGAATTAGAAGCAGTCTTGATAGAACATTCAGAATTAGTTGAACCATCATACGGCGATTGAACATTAGTATCGGCACTAAATTGTTCAGATGATTTAACTCTGATCTTAATTGCTTCTAATTGCTGAACTTTATCGGATAGAACATTCCTTTCTTGAACAGTCAGGTCAAATGCCTTTTGTATATCAGACTTGATCTTCTGCTCTTGCATAACCTCCGTTGCTAAAGCAGATAACTTCCTTGTAAGCTTTGTAATTTCAGCCTTAAAGATGTCTCTTTCTTCATCAAAACTGTTCTTAGATATTTCTTTGAAAATTTTCATATTTTTCTTTTGAAAACACTTCTTTTCATTTTCAAAAATATCTCTCAGTTTAACAAAATCTTTTCTCTCCTTTTCCAACACTATTTTCAACTCAGATATTTTCTTTGACAGCTCACTATTCTCCGTTTTAAAAGATATGCGTTCAGTTTCAAAAATAACTTTCTCGTTCTCAAACTTTTCACGCTCAAGAATCAAAACTTTCTCAAAATCAGAAACTTGTTTTGAAAGTTTGATACATTTTAATTCCAAAACATTATTTTCCTTGACACATTTCTTTGAAAAATCAGAAAACTTTTGTTGAAATTTTTTTTCTTTCGGTTTCAAAAGTATTTCTTTCTTTTTCAAAGACATGTCTTTTCATTATCATCTCTTCTTTAAAATCATTTAAAGCTTTTGACAAATCAGCATTCTTCTTTTCTAAAGAGATTATCAGGTTTGATTTGGAATCACATTCACATTGCTTCAAATCAGGTTGAGTCTTCAAGTCAGAAAGTTGTTGCTGGAGATCTTGATTATTCTTCTGTAATGTATTGATTTCAACTTTCAATAAATTCTCTGACACTCTTCTTTCCTTTCTCATTTTTGTTTCCAAAACAGAAAGTTCCTTGGCAGACTCTAAATTCTTCTTCTTTAGATTACTGATCTCAGCATCCTTGCTTTTAAGATCTTGATCATTCGTTGAGTTCTCCAACACACTCAATCTCTTGTTCAAATCTTTGTTCTCTATCTCTTTCTTGTTTTAAATTCTCAATTGTTATCCTATAATTGAATTCTTTTTATTCAAGATCTTGGATTTTTATTCTATTGTCTCTGTCCTTAAGTGACTCATTCCAACCCATATATTCATAATCATCCATTGTTACCTGAAAAGATTAAAAATTGATCGTTGTCAGATACTTCGTGAGAAGTAGAATTATGCACACACGATAATCAGAGAAAAATCGATTAAAGTCAGAAAAATTTTCAAAATTAAAATTTTGAATAACAAATTATAAAATTTGTTGTTCAAAAATTAATTCCGAAAAATTAATGCGGAATACTGGACTTTAAATCGGCAAACCTGCAAAAATTAGGAAAAATATATCAGTTATGAGCAAAAGCAGGTAAATATTGACAAAAAAAAGAAATGAAAAAAAAAAATACTAAAATGACAAAATACGACACTAAAACGAAAAATAAGAACTAAAAGTGTAAAATACTAAGACTTATAAAAGATAAGGACTAAAAATGACAAAAATCTAAAATTTAAGACTCAAAGGACTAAAAATGAAAAACTCTAAAACACTTAGAAGTCTAGGGACTAAAAATGTCAAAATCTAAAACACTAAGTAAAAGGACCAAAACTGTAATAAGCCTAAACTACAAACTAAAGGGGCTAAAAGTGTAAAAGACTCAAACTATAACTACAAGGGCTAAAACTGTCAAACTCTAAAAGATTAACTACAGGGGCTGGAACTGTCAATTCTAAAACTAACTAAAATGACCTAACGATACTAACTGAAAACTAACAGAAGGACCAAAATTGTAAAACTGCAAAACTTAAACTACAGGGACCAAAATTGTCAACTCCTAAAACTACTTAGGGTTACTGTTCATCATCTTTGCAAAATGACAATCTGCACGATTCAGGTTCGAATTTCACGTTCAAATTTGATTCTTTCAGTTTCTTTGTAATATTAGAACGTTAAACAAACAATTCCAACCACGGAACTTCTATCATGCATTAACAAATCAATGAACCAGCAACGTGACGTTTTTCTCCGGCGTTAAGTTTATTTCCGACGAGAGTAAATTTCAGGCGATGAGAAACTTAAGCTTTGTCCGAGAGTTAGTTCTATCCGACTAGAAAAGTGTGCTACTTAAGAAGTCTAATCAGACAAAGGGTTGTCCGACAATCAAAATCATCCGACAACGTTGAATCGTCCGACTAGAAAAATCAATGGCGTGCGACAGTTGTACGAGAGTTATGAAGATAGCTTTGTACGAGAGTTGTACGACAGTTATGGAGAACAAGTCGGACAATATGTGTGCGACAGTTATGAACGTCCGAGAGTTATGAACTCCGGCTAGATTTCCAGAAACCGGCGAGATCTCCGGTGAACTTTTTGAACATGTGAAACCTGATAATTTCTGCGTATTTTGCGATTCTGAAACTTGTAAGATGATCGTAAACAAGCAACGAATCAATCTGTAGCAGTGAACCGATCAAAAACACATAAACAAATGAGATCAATCACAAACTGTTGGTCCCGAAAGGCTTAAACAAGTTTGTAGAAGGGGGGGGGGGGGGGTTGAATACAAACACACTATTTTACTTTTCTAAATTGTTTATTGATAAATCATTAACAATTTACAGCTTGTTGCGGAAACAAGATTAAGGATAAACCTAAATCTAAACAAGTTGGAACACTAAGGTTTTCTTGCACTAAGAAAGATAAGGAGATTACTAATAAAATCCTATCTTGAGAGATTTGAACTTGTCCAGAGTTAGCAAGTTACTTCAAATGAAGTGAGTTCATCTCTTTATATACTGCATGCATTTAATGCAATTCTGTATACACTTTACACGTGTCATCAGCGGATTGGTTGCATGTCATTGACCTTTGTTGACAACCTTAGTAGCCGCATGAATGAACAGTGTAGTATCAGAGTGGTTGTACGATTTCAGATTTTCGGAGGTTCTTTTCTGACATTTCGTACGGTGGCGTGCAAGGGAGGTTAAGACAAAAGTACTTTGTACGGAGGACTTCATGATCAGCTTTCGTTGATTCAGCGATTATCATTTACTATTCAGCAGATGATAAAGTTCAGCGATAGCTGAAGTCTTGTACTTGATACTTCACGTTGAGTGGACAAATCTGAGTCTTCGCTGATCCGCATCAGTTCATTAGGAGACTTGTCGCTGGTTCTTGAGCTTGATCTTCGACTTCAGCGTAGAACCTTTGTTGACGTGAATCTTGTCTTCAGGGATCATAAGTAAACAACTAACTTATCAGCGATCACCATAAGGACTGAACAGACTCAGCGATATGGTGAACAGTGTTCGCTGAATGTTTAATCTAAAAGTGCGAGAGTTCCTATCAGCAGTACTGTAAGATCTTAGTACTTATCAGCGATAGTGAAACTCTGATACATATTGTTTACTTACAATTTTCACTAAGTATTTAAGATAGGGTCATTATCAAATCACTGAGGGTTTGGATCAACAATCTCCCCCTATTTGATTATGACATAGCAACAGAGAAAATTGCTATTTAATGAAAACATAAGGATAAAAAGAACTCATAAAATATTTGTCCCTTTTACTGTTTTCTGGGATCTTTTCAGTACTGATGGAGTAAAGTACATTCGCTGAAATCTTTCTTTAAATCTTTGAATCAGGTTACAATATGGATAAGAAAGATTACAAGTACAAGCGAAATAAATTACAAGTACTAAAGGATGACTGATACAATAGAGAAAAAAATGGTGATTGTTGTCAGCCTTCAAAGGGTTCTTCCTTAATGAGAAGTTCATCAAGGGTTGTCTTTTCAGTTGGAATCATCCAGTCAGGAACCTTTTCTCCTTTATTCTTTAGCTTCAGAGCAGCTTCAAAAATCAACGGTTTTAGGTGTCGTGCCTGAATGTCTTTTCTGAAGTCGCACCAGTAGATGAGATCTTTGAGCTGTTCGATTGGAGTGATTGGAAGCTCAGCGATCCGTTGAAAGCATTTACGTCCGTCGTAGTCAAGAAAGAATATTCCATAAGGATTACTGATGACTTTACCAGGGACGAAAAGTTCACATGGTGGCAAAGAGACGTCAAGGGCAGATAGATCAGGATCAGGACCAAGTACTTCAGCGCGAGAGAAACCAATTCCAGTTTCATTTCGTATGACAGGACCTGAGTTTGAATCTTGACGTTTCTTCCTTGGAGAGTCCTTTTTTCTTTTTGGCTTTAGATAAGGAACAGGAGGAATATCCACACAAGAAGATATCAAATCGATCTGTCTGTTTATCAGCTTTTCGAAATGATCCTTGTACTTAGATTTTGATGGTTGGATAGCTAACCTCATCTCCAGCCATTCAGAGAGACCATACCTTTTTACAGTGTCAGCACGAAAGGTTTCAGATGAGTCATCTTCTCTGAACAGTTTGATGTCAACAATAGGTACTCCGATGGAGGTTCTTCCAGAGATGAATACCTTGTTGATCTTCGCTGGACGATATCTAAAGTGGATTTTCTCTTTACACCAGATCAGGGTGGTCTGAGAAACATCAGCTTTCTTTTCCACGATCTTCTGGGCTTGTTCCCAAAGCTTTCGTTGGATTTGAATGGGAATACGCTTCAGCTTGGGGTCTTTGACAGATTCTTGAGTGAGCTTGATGGCGTATTCTCTGTCTTTATCTTCAGCTTCCTTCCTTTCAGCGATGAGGCGTTCAGCTCTGAGATGATCCTGGTATTCAGCTTTTGAAATTCTGAACTTAGGAGGAACTGAAGGTAGTTGATCGCGCCTTAGGATGATTCGCTGATCCTCGAATCGCTTTATCATTTCTTCTCTCCTCTTTTGACGAACTGAGGAGGGTCTGTTTCTGTGCGAGAGAGGTTGTTCTTCTGATTCATCAGTCTCAGAGATTAAATCTAAGACTGGGATTATGTCTTCAGCGGTAGCTGGAATTATTGGTGAAGTCGCAATAGAAGATCTTTCAGCGATATCCTCAAACAGGGGAGAGGACTAGCTGAAACGCAGCGATCTTACAAATAAGAACTGGGTAGAAGAGCTTGGGTAGAAAAGATAGAAAAAAAATGTGGATGTGTATGGTGTTTGTGGAATGGATAACTGATTTTTTTTTAGAGATGATCAGGGAAGGAAAAATAAGTTTAGTGTACCTGACAAATCGGCTTTGCAAGTAGGATCGCCAGATTATCATCTTCAGCGATGCCTTTGTCTTTGCTTTTCTCAGCGCCAGAGGCTGAGTGCTTTGTCTTTGTCTTCTCCCCTGAAGGTTCTTTTATTGAAATACCTTTAAGAGCTTTGGTTCGAGGAGCAGGTTTGACAACAAAGAAATCATCGTCATCTTCATCATCATCATCATCATCGTTCCTTGGAGAGGAGGATGGTTCAGCTTCAGGGATGTCGAAGTCTTCGTCTTCTTCTGCTTCGGATTCCTCAGCATCTTCTTCGAGTTGCTCCCCCTCAGATACAGAGGCGAGGTTCTCGGTTCCCTCAGGGTTTTCATCTCCCTGAGGTCCAGTAATCCGATCTTCATTACCCTCTCCCCTGATAGATTCATCATGGGAAAGGTCTTCAGCGCTCTTATTTTGATCTTCAGCGCTCTTCTCTTGTTCAGCGCTCTTCTCCCCCTCTTTCTCATGATGGGCGGGGGAGGAATGGGTAGATTCAGCATTGGTGTTGTCTCTGTCTTCTGGGCCAGAGACTTTCACACAACCTTCAAGCTTAGCTATTCTGTCTTCTAGGCCAGAAATAGCAGGCGTGATTTTCTTCAGCTCTTGGCGATCCTCTGCGGTGAATGAGTCCAAAACAGGTGCAGGGGCCGGAGCAGGAGCTGGATTATTTGCGTTGTTCACCAGCGTCTCGATCATTGTCTTGACAGAACTAAGATCGGTCTTCACTGAGCCCAAGTCGGTCTTGACCACTGACATATCACCTTCGAGTGTACCAACCGATTTCTTCAGCGTTGTAACCTCGCTGGAAATGGTGGAAACTGATGATTTGAGGTTGGTGTAGTCAGTGTAGATGTCGGAGAGCACTTTGGCAAAGTCGGCGAGAGTTTTATCAAGGTCTTTGATGTCATCAGAGGAGGCCTTCTTTTCCACCACAGTAGTCAGCTTCGTCAGATTCTCTCCAGCGTTTGTTACAGCTGTAGAGTTATTTGATAGACCGGTGGTGAGATCCGTAAGTTTCATCTCCATAGACTTCAGAGACTGGTTGATGTCTCCCAAAAAAGGACCTGTAACATATAAGTACTTGTGAACAAAGGAAAGCTCAGAAGTTTCAGGTTTAGTTACAGTGTTTAAGGTGGGATCTGTACCTGCAGGAGCGTTGACGAACTCATCAAAGTTTCGAGTCCCTCCATAGTGTTCCATATCTCCCTCAAAAGTTCCGTGAGGGATGGAGATCTCTGCAGGTCCTTTCTTCGTCATTCGCTGAGAAGCTTCAACGGCTTCTTGAATGATGGCATCTCCAGTTTTGACTGGAGGAGTGTCCAAAGAAGTAGAGGGAGGAGCGAAGGATAAGAATTGGGGTTGGGTTTCAAGTTCAGCGTTGGATTCGCTGAGAAGTACTTCATCAGTCTTTTGAGAGACTGACGAAGGTTGGGTAGATTCCAAAGTTCTAACCTCAGCGTTTAAGGACGCTGAAGTAGGTTTAGAAGGGATGGCTTGAATTGGTGTGGCAGAGCGTACCACGGAACTTTCCTTCAGCTCTTCAGAATGAGCTGAGGAGTCTTCAGCATGCAATTGCTGGGGTTGCTCCTTGGTTTTCTTGATCCTTTTGGAATCAAGAGGGGTAAGAGATTGTTTCCTTTTCTTAGAAGGAATGGATTTTGTGGCCGGGGTATCAGCGATGGGTATTGTCGCTGAAGGAGCCACAGAAAGCGGAGAATTTAGAAGAGTGAGAAGAGTAGAGAGACGTACCTCGTTGGCGACAGGCTTGAAGTCGAGAACTTTAGGGCCAATCTGAGAGAGTTTCAGATCACCCTCTTCAGGATAGCTGTCCTTCAGGCTATATTGAAAGATGGCGCTGATGAATCGCGGGTAAGGAACCCATGCTGGTCGGTCAGCGGCAGAATCAACACGTTGAATGAGGTCTTCATAGATGATGGAGGCCCAGTCAATGTTGAGACCTTTCAGCAGTGCGTAACCCATGGCCTGCTGAGGTTGAGCGGCTTGATCAGAAGATCCGGATTTCGCTGTCATGCAGCTGATCAGGTGAGCGAAGATGAAGTTCATCTCGCTGGGCATCTTGGATTTCTTTATCAGCGTCAGCTTCTTCTCAGGTAGCTTGTCTCTTCCAGTCTCCCAGATGTAACCCATCGCATCAAGGAAAGCAATGATTTCTTCCCTGTCAGCGTGCTTCTTGTGGTCAGGAAATGGAATGAAAGGATTTTCTGAGGTAGCGTTAGGGAATTTCAGAGCTTTGCGGATTATTGCGGGGGTTATCTTGATGGTGCCATACTCAGTATCGCTGAGTATGCAGTCGATGGTTTTAGATGGATCTTTGGCTGAGGGTAGGTTGGTGTGTCTGGCAGAGTACCAGAATTGGGATAATAGACGCTGACTGGCAGGAGGTGTGATTGTCAGTGCTGTGTATATGGGGCTATTCTTCAAAAAATTTACAGCGTCGTCTAGATGGGATACCTGCTTCCGAGGAGGAAACTCGAGAAGCGCTGAAAGGTTGTTTGCCTTTGTCCAGTCTAGTTGATCCAGCTCAAACTTAACCTGAGGAGCTTTGGTGATTTCCAGTTCCTCAGAATCAGCGGAGATGGACTCAGCGGTAACATTCAGCTTTGAAGTTGCCATTTCACTGTATTATCAGTTCAACCAAAGATGTTAACAAATAAGAAATATCTTAATGTGGAAAGAAAATTTCCATTAAGATTTTTCGAATTTTGTCCATTTCATTCAGACAAAAAAAGTCTTAATGAAGATTAGGGTTTTTCTTGTTTTTTTTTTTTTTTAAAAAAAACGAATATAACACCTATAAGCCTTGTATTCCAGTTTAAAAAAAAATGGATACGAAAGAAGAACAAGTTTAAGATTTTAGATTTAAAACTTGAAGAACAACCATGAAATGGTTGTGTTTATAAAACCATGAAAGAAAATGATTTTATTTTTGAGTTCTTTTGTTTGATCTTGTGTAAAACAATGATAAGATCGAAAACAAGTTATTTGCATTTGATAATAGATAAGAACATATTAACCTTGAGTTTGATGAAGAAGATGATGAACAGTTCTTGAAGATTGAGAGCACAAAATGCAACAGTGTTCTTTTCTTGCGGAGAAAGATTGACTCGCATAAAAGACAAATATAAACTTTGAGAGTGTTTATATAGGAAGAGAGTAGAGAGAGAAAAACTTGAGCGGGAAAGTTTTTCATCATGACACGGACACGTGTTTGCATTTGATTGGATAGACAACGAAACGTGCAAACGTGTGTCAGAAAAAGAGCGTGCCTGGTGTTATCCGTTGCAATGACGTCACAACTGTCCTTTCACATTCTTTCGTTGTCTCTGAGGTTTTGAAAGAAAAACTCAGGGACTCTTTGGAAAATATGAAGCACTGAATAGAAATATCAGTGAGGGTTTTAAGAAATTTCAAAATATTATTCAGCGATGAAAGAATTTGAAATCTTGCATTTTCATGCGTTTTGTCAGAGAAAACATACCTTGATATCAGTTTAACCCAATTTATTCAGAGAGAAGATGATGAAATGGATTGTACAAGTTTATTTTATCCAGAGCCTATACAAGAATGTATAAACGTATCGCTGATTAAATGTGAACCGCTGAAGATTTATCCTTCAAAGTTCAGCATTCCAAGCTCGCTGATGAGAAAGTTGAATCTTGTCTCATCAAGAGGTTTGGTAAACAAATCAGCTAACTGATAATCAGTTGGGATAAAATGAAGTTCTATATCACCATTCATCACATGATCTCTGATAAAATGATATCTGATTTCTATGTGTTTTGTCTTTGAGTGTAGCACT
The DNA here is from genome assembly GCA_033807775.1 of Saussurea involucrata. Classification (NCBI taxonomy): domain Eukaryota; kingdom Viridiplantae; phylum Streptophyta; class Magnoliopsida; order Asterales; family Asteraceae; genus Saussurea; species Saussurea involucrata. Next base: position 37,186,626 of record CM066323.1, read on the forward strand.
GGATTGTTTGCTATAGCGATGGCACTTGTGCTGTCGCAATAGATTGGAATTTTGGAGAGCTGAAGATCATAGTCTAGTAGTTGATTTCTCATCCACAAGACTTGAGAACAGCAGCTTCCAGCGGCTACATACTCAGCTTCAGCTGTGGAAGTGGACACCGAGTTTTGCTTCTTACTTGTCCAACTTACCAGCTTTCCACCCAGGAGCTGACATCCTCCTGTGGTGCTTTTCCTATCCATTTTGCAACCTGCAAAATCACTGTCTGAATAGGCGGTTAGATCGAATCCTGAATCTTTGGGATACCAAAGACCTAGATTCGCTGTACCCTTAAGATATCGAAAGATTCGCTTTACAGCTTTCATATGAGATATCTTAGGTTCAGCTTGATATCGTGCGCACAGACATGTTGCAAACATAATATCGGGTCGGCTAGCTGTAAGATACAGTAGTGAGCCGATCATCCCACGGTACAGCGTGACATTGACAGGAACACCCTTTGTGTCCTTATCAAGTATCAGCGGTGGTGCCATAGGGGTTTTCATAGCTGAACTTTCAGTTAAGTCGAATTTTTTCAGCATATCTTTAACATACTTTCCCTGATTTATAAAAGTTCCTTTTTCAGTTTGCTTAATCTGAAGACCAAGGAAATATGTTAGTTCACCCATCATACTCATTTTATACTCATCTTTCATTCTATCAGCGAAACGAGTACAAAGCTCAGGGTTAGTAGAACCAAATATAATGTCATCAACATATATTTGAACTAAAATGATATGACCTTTTATTTTTCTAAAAAACAAAGTTTTGTCAATCTTACCTCTCTCAAATTTTTCAAGGTGGAGATACGTAGAAAGAGTGTCATACCATGCACGAGGAGCTTGCTTCAAGCCATAAAGTGCCTTATGCAGCTTATAAACATAACCTGGACGCTTAGGATCTGAGAATCCTGGAGGTTGTTCCACATAAACTTCTTCATTCAGCTTTCCATTTAGAAACGCTGACTTAACATCCATTTGATGTACAGTGAAGTTTTTGTGTACAGCATATGCTAAGAAAAGACGAATAGATTCAAGTCTTGCTACAGGAGCAAAGGTTTCGTCATAATCTATACCTTCCTCTTGTCTGTATCCCTGAGCAACAAGACGAGCTTTGTTGCGAGTTACAGTACCATGTTCGTCCAACTTGTTTCGATAGACCCACTTAGTGCCTATCACTGTTTTGTCAGTTGGTCTCCGAACAAGTTTCCAAACTTTGTTTCTTTCGAATTCAGTCAGCTCTTCTTGCATAGCGCTGACCCAGTTTGGATCACTGAGGGCATCATCTATTTTCTTTGGTTCAGTTAGAGAAATAAAGTTAACAAATAAACAAATATTACCTGCACTTCTACGAGTCTGAATACCAGCGTTGGGATCACCAAGAATTTGATCGATTGGGTGATTTACAGTCCATCGCTGAGCCGGAGCATGCGTCGCTGACTCAGTCTGAACTGGAGAAACTGAAGATGAGGCTTCAGCTACTTCTCGATAATCAGCTAAGAGAGGAATGCTTGCATTTGTCACTTCATTCACTGATTGCTGAGAAATAGATGGAATTTCTGAGACATTTGGATCAACTGCGGGTATAGTATTTATAGGAACAGCTGAGACCCAAGATGTTTCATCTTCACTATTCTGCATATTGGGAATGATAGTAGGACCATCATTTTCAGTTGTATGAGTATGAGTAGTGGGAACATCTTCTGAATCACAAAGATGAGAAAACATCCATTGATTCAGTTCTTCTGTATCAGCGTTCGGTTTAGAATTCGCTGAACGGGATTCGTCAAACGTGACGTGAATAGTTTCTTCTACAGTTTGTCTTCTTCGGTTGAAGACTCTGAAGGCTTTGGAAACTGAGGAGTATCCAAGAAAGATTCCATCATCAGCCTTAGGATCAAACTTTCCAAGGGCATCTCTGTTGTTCAGTATGAAACACTGACAACCAAAGATGTGAAGAAAGCTGATTGAAGGCTTTCTCCCATGAAAAAGTTCATAGGCTGTCTTTTTGAATCTTTTGACTATCAGCGACCTGTTTTGCGTAAAACAAGCCGTGTTGACAGCTTCTGCCCAAAACTGAGTAGGCAGGTGAGAATCGCTGAGCATTGAACGTGCAGCTTCAATAATTGTTCTATTTCTTCTTTCAGCGACTCCGTTTTGTTGTGGTGTTCTTACTGACGAAAAGTTGTGAGAAATACCCTTGCTCTCAAGGAAGGAATCAAGAGAACTGTTTTTGAATTCAGTTCCATGATCACTCCTTATTGAGCGAACAGTCATATTGTTCAGAGTTTCCATCTTCCGAACAAAGGTGATGAGTTCTTCAGGGGTGTCACTCTTAGAACGGAGAAACATTACCCATGTATAACGAGAGAATTCATCAACTATGACCAGCGTATATTTCTTTCCAGCGATGGATTGTTTGTTAACGGGGCCAAACAAATCCATATGGAGTAGTTGAAGAGGAGATGACACTGAGGAAACTTGCTTGGACTTAAAGCTTGCCTTGGTCTGCTTCCCTTTTTCACACGCTGAACATAAGGATTCTTTGGCGTATGAATGTTGAGGTAGACCAGTGACTAACTCTTTGGATGAAAGAGTATTCAGTGTCTTGAAGTTGAGATGTGAAAGCCTCTTGTGCCATAGCCAGTTGACATCAGAAGATGCCTTTGAGAAGAAACAGGAGTTCTCAGTGGTTGTTGAGTCCATGTTTATAACGTAAACATTTTCCAAACGATAACCGCTGAGAGCTATCTTCTCCTTTTTGTCAGAGACAAAGCAGGATTCCTTGGTGAAAATCACTTTGTTATCCATGTCGCAAAGCTGACTGATGCTCAGAAGATTATGCTTCAGCCCTTCAACATATGCGACTCTTCTGAAGGATGTTGTACCATTTGAAAGTACACCATACCCTCGGGTGTGTCCTTTTCCATTTCCACCGAAAGTCACAGAGGGACCCTTCTCTTCCTTGTATTCAGCGAGCAGGCTTTTCTTTCCAGTCATGTGTCTAGAGCATCCGCTATCGAGATACCAGATACCCTTCTTAACCTGCAATACAAAGGAAGATTAGTTTTGCTTGGGTACCCACTTCACCATGTATACGCGTTTGTCAGTGGAAGTGGTTGGAATGGGTTCAGCAGTCTTCACAGCATTTGAAGATTCAGCTTTGTCTTTCTTCACTTTGGTCAATTTCTTGACCTCAGCGGTAGGAGTCACCTTGACCTGACTTGCAACTGGTTTGGTCTTCTTTGGTGCTATCTTCACCTTAGCTATCTTATCAGCTTTGGTGGCTGTGGGACACTTACTTGCAATATGATCGGTAAGTCCACAGTGATAACATTTCCTATAACTAAAATTAGTTCTAGGACCACTTGTGTGCTGAGCTTTTAATTTGGAATTAGAAGTGCCAGCACCAAGTACACTATTGGTTTTTGAAATAGGACGAACATTCAGTTCTTCAGATTTCTTACCAAGGATATCTACTCTGAGTCTAGGAGTAGGTCGCTGAACTGATCCAGAGGTCTGATTTCTAGAACCAGATGAATGAATCACTAAGGCTTTGGAAGCATTCAGCTTAGGTACTAAAGTACCCTTCTGAGGATTTTGATAAATTACAATTCCTTTACCTTTATCTTTAGAGACAGAGGTAGGTTTTGAATAAACCATTTTCTCCTTACCTTTTGAGGAGGTAGGAGTTTCCTCAGGGATTGGTGTAATCGACGAGGAGTACTGAGATGAAGAAGTGTCAGCTACTGAGGATACGAACGTTCCAAATTTAAGCATTGAACGTTCAGTGGTTGGTATTGGAGTATCATATTTATAACCCAGACCACGTTTATCACTCAGAGGAATCTGAGCCTTAATTATCTCAGTGATCTTTGTTGAAGAATTACACCATCCTTCAACAGTAGCTTGTTCAGCTTTTAATGCAGCGATAGCTTCCGCTCGTTCAATTTTGACTAGCTGATTTAAATGGACTCGATCTTTAAAATCTTCTTCAAATTTAGAAAGCTTTTCTATTTGAAGGTGGCAATTTTTAAGCTTTTCAGCGAGATCAAGATTTTGGTTTTCAACCACAGCTTTGCCGTTCATGGCTTCGTATAAACTTCTAGTCAGTAGTTCGATTTTACGGAGACTATCAGCTTCATCAATATTTACAATATTGGTAAAGAAGGAGGGTGATACCTGAATGGCAGATGTTGAAGTGGAGGGAATGTTTGAACTTTCTTCCTCTTCTTCAATCTTGGCCATGAGACATTGATTTGCTTCATCATCTTCAGAATCATATGATGAGGCTTCTTCATCAGAAGCAGCCCAATCATAGTCAGCCATTAGGCCTTTTCCCTTCTTCTTAAAGCTTTTCAGCTTTGCATACTTCTCCTTCAGCTTTAAGTATTTGTCGTCTTTATTCCTTGGAACAAAGGATTTCTTTGTAAAGGCTGAAGGTCTCATGATTTTCTTTGACCTGCACTCGTTAGCGAAATGACCTGTCTTTTCGCAGTTAAAACAAGTGGCAGTAGCCTTATCAACAAAAACTGATGACTTAGGCTTGTCAGCTATAGAAAGAGTTTTGTTCTTTCTAAACATTTTCTTCTTGGCGAATCTCCTGAACTTTTTAGTTAGGAGAGCCAAGGATTCATCATCTGAAGAATCAGAATCTGATGATCTTTCAGAGTTACTTTCTAACTCAGTGATAGTGACCACGGGTCGCTGAGTAGAAGGTTCCTCTGAGATTAAAGCAACAGGGGTGCTTTTGGAATCTTTTACAAGATTCTTCTTAAGATGGCTAGATTGCTCATGATTCAGCAATGTGCCATATAAGGTAGCAAGTGTCATTGATCTTAGATCTTTTGACAGCTTGAGGCACATGGAATAATTGTCCCAGCTTTCAGGTAAACATTCTAAAAACTTTGTCAGAACTTCAAAGTTAGAATATTCCTTACCAACCGTTTTAAGATCTATAATTAAGCAATTAAAACGTTGATGTACTTCAGAGAGAGTTTCATTCTTACCAGAGATGAAACTTTCGTATTGTCTTACCAGGTTGATCTTTCTTGAATCCTGGACTTCAGACGTTCCTTCATACTGAACACATATTGTGTCCCACATGGCTTTTGAGGATTTCAGGTTCATGACGGAATGGTAGACTTCGTCAGGAAGGGCCATGGATAGTATGGATCTGGCTTTTGTATCTATAGCCACTTTCTTCTTGTCTTCATCGGTCCAATGATGGATTTCCTTTGGAATCAGCCTTTCTGGAATAGCAGCTCTAGTTGCAGTGGCTGGAACGGCAGGATCAATCGTTACAGGGATGTGTGGATCGTTTTCAAGATAGTAAGGTATAGTAGGGTCTACACCTTCTAAGAAGAGTGTCATCCTATTTTTCCATAAGTTGAAGTTGTCTCTGGAAAATCTAGGGGGTTTTGCAAGAGAACCATTGTCGATATAGTGAGTGTTTGTGTTTGAGTTGGCCATTTTCAGATAATAGCAAGGAAGAGAAATATCTTAGATTAGATCTTGTTTATGAGATTAAACAAATCTGCTCTGATACCACTTGTTGGTCCCGAAAGGCTTAAACAAGTTTGTAGAAGGGGGGGTTGAATACAAACACACTATTTTACTTTTCTAAATTGTTTATTGATAAATCATTAACAATTTACAGCTTGTTGCGGAAACAAGATTAAGGATAAACCTAAATCTAAACAAGTTGGAACACTAAGGTTTTCTTGCACTAAGAAAGATAAGGAGATTACTAATAAAATCCTATCTTGAGAGATTTGAACTTGTCCAGAGTTAGCAAGTTACTTCAAATGAAGTGAGTTCATCTCTTTATATACTGCATGCATTTAATGCAATTCTGTATACACTTTACACGTGTCATCAGCGGATTGGTTGCATGTCATTGACCTTTGTTGACAACCTTAGTAGCCGCATGAATGAACAGTGTAGTATCAGAGTGGTTGTACGATTTCAGATTTTCGGAGGTTCTTTTCTGACATTTCGTACGGTGGCGTGCAAGGGAGGTTAAGACAAAAGTACTTTGTACGGAGGACTTCATGATCAGCTTTCGTTGATTCAGCGATTATCATTTACTATTCAGCAGATGATAAAGTTCAGCGATAGCTGAAGTCTTGTACTTGATACTTCACGTTGAGTGGACAAATCTGAGTCTTCGCTGATCCGCATCAGTTCATTAGGAGACTTGTCGCTGGTTCTTGAGCTTGATCTTCGACTTCAACGTAGAACCTTTGTTGACGTGAATCTTGTCTTCAGGGATCATAAGTAAACAACTAACTTATCAGCGATCACCATAAGGACTGAACAGACTCAGCGATATGGTGAACAGTGTTCGCTGAATGTTTAATCTAAAAGTGCGAGAGTTCCTATCAGCAGTACTGTAAGATCTTAGTACTTATCAGCGATAGTGAAACTCTGATACATATTGTTTACTTACAATTTTCACTAAGTATTTAAGATAGGGTCATTATCAAATCACTGAGGGTTTGGATCAACACAAACTTTTGTGAAGAACATCACGATGAAAACAAACTGTCGACTTTTCAGATTTCCAGCCCACTGATCTTGTTGTTGTTCTATGATCCTGAAAACATTTCTAAAACAGAAATTATTAGTAAATAAGATATGTGGAATCAAAAAGCATCGAATCTCACTAAAAAAAATCAATCATCAATTATATGCAAACCACGATGAACACTGTTGATTTTTAAAAAAAATCAAACTCAATTTTGTTGTTTAAAAATCAAAAACTTTGATTTAAAACTATTTCAAACAACAAAATGAAATCCATTTTGTGAATTTGATCAATCAAACACAAACAAATTCCAATATTTGAAGATTTTTCAAGAAAAATCTCAAAAACTCAAGAACTCATCAATTTCTTCAAAAATTGACAAAAATTTCTTCAATTCGTGCATAATCTGGACTGATCTAGCTCTGATACCACTTGTGATCCCAGATCTAATCAAGTAACAATGTAAAACTCCATGATCTTCATTGAATTTAGAGAAAGAATACAAGAATATGATTGAGATCCACTTTCTCTCTCTAAACTCTCTCTCTAATATGTCATCCCTCTCTTACAAATATGAATTAAACGTATGAGACTCCTAAGACTTCCATCTAATTCTATTACAAGCATCCTATTTATACACATTGACTTTCCACTCTAATTGCCTTGACTTTGACCTTTACAAGCACTTTGACTTCTTACAAGTAATACAAGTACACATTAAATCTTGAATACATTTTATGCATTAACACAATTGTTCAAGAATCATGTTATCAAATCCCAGTATATTTGACCTCATATAATGTGTATTCATGTATTATTATTAAAGCTATATAATTTAATGAATATACTAAGTAAGGTTGAATAATACTTACAACTTGCTTCCGAACATTGCGACTGCCCAATCATGTACTTTATCGTCTTTCGTCGTCACGTTGAAGTCCACTACGCGAACCGCGTACGATGATTTCAGGTGGTCCCCTGGTCTGATGGTTCTTTTCGAAGCTCTGGCCCTCACGTTGTTATCCTCATGTCTTTGTAGGTACGGAAAACTATAGTCTTCCCTCATTAACTCTTTGCACTCTTTCTTTGGTTCTATAACCTTATCTTTACCCTTAGCTTCAGATGGTATCGTTGCTATTCTAACAGCCTTCTCCATACTTATTGGAACTGTGTGCTTAACTGGACTGAATCTCGGATCAAAATCAAGTGGATCTATGGTATTTGTATGTTTATGTGTGTTTCCTTCATTACTTTTCTCTACCAAACCGGATGCATCATTACTTGAACTAACGAACATTCCCGTCCCCACACATTTTGGTGGTGTAACCTCATCATCAAAGTTAAGAGGTTTCATGGTGTCCAATGATTTCTTACAATTAGATTTCTCCACAAACAACCTCACTGGCTCGTCAAGTTCCTTTAGGAATGTTGGACTGTTCCATATCTTTTCATTCAGTTCATTTTCCTTTTGGCTTAACACAAGCCAATTTGGTTCATTTTCCTGTGGTGATGCATTTCCTTGTGCATCTGGTGTGTATCCGCTCTTCGAGTCATGTGTGAACAGTGAACTCACCTCTTTTTGCAGTGAAATGAGTTCTGCATCATCTTTGTATTTTTCCAGCCCATTCTCTATATCAAAGTCCACACCAACCTTCAGTGCTATTAGTCTTGATATCTTATCGTGTATCTCCTTTATCAAATCTTGAAAATAAAATGACAAATTAGTTTTTAGACCATTTTATATAAATATCTAATGAAATCAGCTTATTACCCTTTTTGATGGACCAGTTGCCTTTTCACTTTCCACGTTGGCTTCAGTTAACTTCACATCTGTCATGTTTGAGCCATCGTGCATGGTTGCATTAATTTCCGATACATCATTATTATTTTTCGTTGTCTTTGATGTATCGGCTTCATTCCCTCCCAAGTTTGCATCGTTCTCTTTCAAAGATTTATTCACACCTTCAGTTCCTGAATTCCCATTACCCTTTAATGGCAGCAACCCGAATCCTCTGTCTCGTAATTCTATCATCTCCCTTTTCTTAAGCATCCCCATATTCCAAACATGTATTGTCGTGCCCTTGTTGTCAACGTCATCACTTGCACTCAAAGTTGAGTCCACGTACAGTAGCTTCAAGAGTAAAAGAATTGTCATTACAGTCTGTGGTGTAAATTCATTAAATCGAAATTGCAAATTAAATATTAAAACTAACCGCAAGGTATGTCAATGGTCCGGAGTAGAAACATAACAAATTATCTCTTCGCCATCTTTGTTTGCTTGTCTTCACTTTCTCGTACATAAACTTGCACCAATTGACCTTTCCAATCATGTCTTCGCTCTTTATTTTAGATAGGAAATTCAAGTTCACAGTTCCTGTAACGTCCCAAAAATTACAAGCAAATTTAAATTTTTAAATAAACAATTCATTTATAACAACTCATTAAATGAATCCCAATGTTTCGTTTGCAAACTCATAATTAATAACTTTATAATAAAAATACAGCGGAATAAACGTTTAATTAATAAAACCATAAAACAACCAGCTCTCCTCGCGCGCCAGTGTGTACTTGTCACGCCTTGAAGCCGCTCGGACCTGAAACCACAGTTTATTGGAAAAGGGTAAGCACGAAGCTTAGTGAATTCCAACACATGCGCAGATAGGAATTATACACACATCACCCCTATCCGCACATAAGCAACAACATCACAGTTACATAAAACGAGTAAACATCTACAAGTAATTATGTATCCAACACCTCAGTACCATCGAGGCCTCGGTCCCACCGAATTGTAATGTATCCAACACCTCAGTACCATCGAGGCCTCGGTTCCACCGAATTGTAATGTATCCAACACCTCAGTACCATCGAGGCCTCGGTCCCACCGAATTGTAATGTAACCGACCTCAGTACCATCGAGGCCTCGGTCCCACCGAATTGTAATGTAACACATTTATACCAAGCATCCAAACCAATCAAATATTACACACCACAAACAACTAGTTCACACCACAAAGACAATAGTACATACAAACTATCATGACATGCATATAACCCCTAACTACACAGTGAGAGAACTCACCTCGAAAGCGCGCCCAACTTAATAACACAATTCAAGCTTCGCAATTACGGTCACTTCCCAGCACCTAAACGCATGTTAAAACGTGTCAATACGAGACCCGGACCCTATGACACGACACACGCTTAAACCGTCACTAAAACTATTTTACGGTCTCACCAAACAGGTCTGTTCGGGACCTATTTCGACCCCTTTAAACCCAGTAAAATCTCAATATTATTTCACGACCAGATAGTACTCTGAGTTAGGGTTCCAAGGACATATTATACGCCTCCTAACGATTTTTCTACAATTTACTACGGATTTTACAAAAACAGATTCCGGAACAGCGAAATTCAGCACCTTTCAGTATAAAACGATAAATCGACCCATGCTACGTCCCGAAATGGGTTTTGCACAAAATACAGAAAAGTTTCTAGACTCAAAAAGGGAACTTTTGACACCGGTTTCACCCCAAACCGAGTTACGAGCAGAAAGTTATGGTTTTCGCAAGATTAAGACAGATTCCAGAAATTTTCACATGAAATGACGAAACACCGAACTTGCGACCACTTTTTCGCCCAGCTAGAGACCGAACCAGTTTCCCGCTAAAACACGGAAAACGTGCCCGACCCTGAACTTGAACCATGGGCGCCAGTTTCGGCTCAAACGGAGTTACGACGGAAAAGTTATGGTCACAGGAAAACTGGACGGCACACTTAGAATTTCATAAAAACACGATTTATAAAAACGGTTTGCACGATTCGGCTTAAACGATTAAGTCACGGGTTAAGGGCTCTATAGTGACAAAGGTCAGGTCACGCCACGCGCCACCCACTGCCATCTCCGGCAGTGGCGGTCGCCGGTGGCGACCGGCGGCGGCTACTTCGCCGGCGACTAAAACAAGAACAAGAATCGAGATCTTAACGTTTACCTCTCGACGAACAACGGTGGCGGCAGCGGTTTCCGGCGACTGCAGCGGTTGCGCCTCCTCCTCCGGCGTCTTTCACCTCCGGCGATCTCTCTCCCGACTCCTCTCTTGCTCGCCGCCGATTCTCTCTCTCTATCTCTCTTCTCGTTTCTTCTCTAACTCACTCTCTCTTCTCGGTTCCTTACACACAGCCGCACAACACCAGAAAAAAGAAAGGGCTCGAAGGGTTTTGGAGGTTGTTTGGGTTGCTTGATACACAAGGAAAGAAAAACAAAAAGGAAAACGAGAAAGAGAACAAGGGGTTCTCGGTCCCCTAATGCATGGGCCGAGACCCATGCCCATCTATTGCCTAATTCCAATATTAGCCCCTCTAAAATCCCACACCTTACCATAACCCAACTTAACTTAAGATTTAACAACGTAGGCTAACGGTGCTACTCTCGCTAAACGCAGAAATTACTAAACTTAGCATTTTGGTCCTCTTTGACACAATTCCACTAACCAAAAAAAATAATTAAAGGCAACACTTTAAAATGGTTTAAAGATTTATTACGCATTTGATCCAACTTGCTAACCCCGTTAGTGAAGATTCGCTAAAAGAACGATATTAACGCAATTAATTAAAATATATATAAACATACCGGGACACGGGCTTTACAACTCTCCCCCACTTGGATTAGACTTCGCCCCCGAAGTCTACGTCCGCAAACAGCTTCTAATAATTCTCTCGCATTTGATGATATCCCAAACTCAAACCACTTTCAAGCTCTAACCATTCTAATGGTGCTCACCAATATACCCTACAGGATACCCGACTACGATCATTCCTACCCTTAACTTTCGATTAACTACCACAAATTCTAATAGACTCCAAAGATTTTCAATAAATTATATCAACAAACATCGACCCCCCGCCGAACATCGGTCCAACCGATTACAATAACAAACATCGGCCACCCGCCGAACATCGGTCCAACCGATCACAATAACAAACATCGGTCACCCGCCGAACATCGGTCCAACCGATCACAATAACAAACATCGGTCACCCGCCGAATCATCACAAGTGATCATTTCAGGGTTACTACTACCATCACCAAGATTATCTCAAAATCGGCTACAACTCTCCGATTATACTAAAGGTGTTTGGCCTCAAGCCTAAAGGTCGACACCTAAATATACCACCTACCTCGAAATGGTTGATGCGCATTTATTCTCTTAATAACAAAGGGCATCAATCCCTTAACCGATACTATTCGGCCTACAGTACTAACGCGCGTGGAATACCTACCTTCCACCGTTGACGTATCATCCACACTTGCTCTACGAAGCCAAGTCACACCGTATCGAGGATACACCTTGACGTCTACCTCCCAGGTAACGCCTCAAGACCCAGCACACCGGAACTACCTCCCAAGTAAGTGCCCACAACTATATCCTCCTAGTACCTACTGGAAAGTCTAGGTTAAAACACATGAATACCGGGGTCACACCCCGAGATACCCAACCGACCATTACCAACGACTGACTATCGTGTCTAAGGATCCAAAGCAAACAGCCTACCAACAACATGCCTATTCCGGATTGACTCACTCACCCAAACATGTAAACACTCAACGTGCAAAGAATGCCAAACGGTGCGACAAAAACAACTCATCAACTAGACTCCACATCGAGCCATTAAACCCGGGCAATAGGCCCATGACTAACTCCAAGTCAAAACCGAGCAAAATGCTCCACGCTTGCTAGACCCATAGATCGGAAAATGCGTTTAAACAAAGTTTAAGCAAGCAATACTCTGAAATCAACCTTAGTCTCAGACTCAACACGGGTTAAACAAAAGAGTTTTCCAAACGGACTCACACCCTAAATTTTTTCGAAATGACACATGACACTTACAAGCACATTTCCCCAAATGGTTTACAAAATCATTTACAAAATACTTTCAATCATCAGGATTTTCATCTCAAAAGACAGTATATAATAAAACTACTTTTACCAGATCGATAGTTACGCAAAACTGGACACGCTCGTCCCATATAGGAAAATCATGTTGAAAATCGTCCCATTGCAGTTCAGTTTACTCACACAAAAGCAAAACGTAAGAAATAAAAATGAACCGCCTCGATTCTAGTATGGATTGACTCATGACGTGCACTTAAAGTAACCGCTTGACCTTAAACAGGGTGCAACAAAGGTGTGCACATAATTCAAAATAAGTTTCACGACATTTGATTCAAAAATTCCTCTTTTTAATCATAAAATGACGTGGCACAGGGTTTGCCACAAATCTTTCGCGCGTCAGCTAGTCACACAAAACGATGTCACGGTTTACAATTATATGTTTGTTAAAGCACAGCTGTCTCGTGTAAGTTTCCAAACGTGAAGACAGAAACCAGTCCGCTCTATTAATTTGAAACATCGACTAAAACCTCATAAAATCTCAAACTGGGGGCAGGCATGCAAGCTTGTAACACTTCCTCAAGTTTCGTACTTGGGACATATAACGTCAAAACATTATAGTTTAAAAAATGTATTTATCGAAAATGCTCAAAATACTCGTTTCCTCCAAAGCAAAAGTTTTTAATTTCCCAAAAAAAAAATGATCGGTAATTCTAAATTAACCGAATGTCAAAAATCTACGCATTTATGTTTCCAAAATATAACACATTGTAATCGTATGCATGATGTTCACAACATTAAAACACTCCTTGGATCAAATGGTCTTTCATTTCGACAAAAAAGAACTAAAACCTTTTCATGCACGACTCGTTTATCAAAATGTCGAGAACAAAGGTTACCCCAGTATGCATACCCCTAAGTCGATAAATCGCATTTTCATAAAACCTTTAGCTGACTGAAAAGCGCACTAAACAACTCATTATGAAATGATACCAAAATTCCTCCATGCACCACTTATGTCACGCATGAATCAATCCACACACTGAACTATTTGCAATAAAATACTTAGTAATACAAACTCTCGAACGAAAAGTTAAGCGACACTGGAATTCCAAACTCATTTTAAACAAATCACCAAATTAACCTTTATACAGACATCGTGGAATGTAACTTTTCGTCTCAACTCTAACACACGTGGAGGAGTTCCAATGTTAGAGTCTCAATCCTTAGTCACTTACCCAACATCTTAACCTCCACAAAACACGGATAACATCGTACCCGAAAGGACCGTTGGAAAAAAATAATCAAATGAAACAATCTTTTACAAAGTTTTCAACTCCCGTGATAAAACGGTTTCAAGCATTTTCAAAACTATAATTTGAAATCTCGTGTGTGCTAAACATTTCCCAGAGTTTCGAAATACAATCCATATAAGGATCGGAACACAAAGATTAATTAGTGCAATCCTATTTTCAAAATAAAACTTTGTGCATGACTCAGTTGGCATTCCACGTCTCGACTCATACTCCTTCAAACCTCCCCAATCCACTATCGTCCTCCGGGCATTTAAACCTCTTGGGGCAAGATGGGAAATTACGTCACATAATCCCTACGATTTTTCTTCAATTCAAGGTCTGCTATATAGGCCTATGACTCCAGCACAACCTTCCATCTTGGCCCGAAATGATCTACTTACCACAAACATCGTCGACATCGTCACTCAAAGTGACTAATACTGGAAACGTCCTTCTATTCCAACGACTACTGGATTAGATCCTTCACCACTACCCTCAACGATCATTACATCTAAGCAAGACAAGTACACACATGTACCAGTGGATCTACTATAGTTGTCTCTCCTCGTGACAGCTATTCTGGGTAGATAATACAACGCGTTTTAGCACATAACAACGCACACTAACAACACTCATGCCCAACTCCTTGGATTCCTCGTGACTTCCCCGACTCGAGCATTGATCCTGTGCTTCCGGTAGTAGGAGCTCTACTACTACCTTCCACACCTATCATCACTCGTTCCGAGTCCCATTCCAAGGGTCCAAGTAGTTTCTCGCCGAAACTATACACATAATACAATTAATCCACACATGCCAGTTCAAGAACATATCCTAAACAGGCAAACTCATACAACTACTGTATATATAAAACCATCGGTCTCGCCGATCAGACAACCACAATTGTATACATAATAAACCATATGCCCGCACCAGCATATATATACACCCACTCTTCCTAGCTCCCTAGGAATTTCACCCTATTCCACTACCCTTGCTATGACGAAGTTCCCACTAGTCCTGACGAGTCGCCTCGCGAATGCACAGTCGCATACAGTGTAAAACCAGATAGACTTTTGAATATAAGATTCTATCTTACAACGGTTGGACTCAAACAAGAGCTGCGCAGTAGAACTAAATCCAACATCCTAATGCTATTTGGTTCCTACCGCATACAACCTATAGTGCATTCACTTAACAACCTATCAAGGCTAGCATAAACTCCTATTAGCAAGCAACAAACATGCAACACAGTGTAATAAGCACCAAGTAATTTAACATACATACTCTTATGTTCTAGAAAGCAATCTAGCACACGTACTCATACATAAACACCCTTCCCAGCTCTCTAGGAACTTCCTCTTATCCCACTACCCTTGCTACTACCGAATCCCTACTAATTAAAACGAGTGACCTTGCGAATACCCGGTTATATGCAGTGCGAAATAAATAGACAGTCGAATACAAGACTCTATCCTAGAACGATTGGACTCAAACAAGAGCTGCGCAATAGAACTAAATCGAATATTCTAAGGCTATAAATCTCTTACTGCATACAACCTAGAGGGCATCCACTTAGTAACCTATCATAATTAGCATAAATTCCTAATAGCAAGTAGTTCAACATACAACATAGTGTCCACAACAAGCAATCTAGCATGCATACTCTAAGATCTAGAAAGCAATAAAACACTAAGTACTGTACCTTTCCCCTTTGGCTCCGGCTGACTGTACACACTGCGCCTCCGATCACCGTTCCTCGAACGGGTCTTTACTTTTTCTTTTATTTCCAAAAAGATTTAATAAAGAATTTGAAAATTTCCCAGCCGCAACTTGAGACCAAACACACCGAGGTGCGTTTGATTCACTCAAGCTGTGCTCTGATACCAAGTTGTAACGTCCCAAAAATTACAAGCAAATTTAAATTTTTAAATAAACAATTCATTTATAACAACTCATTAAATGAATCCCAATGTTTCGTTTGCAAACTCATAATTAATAACTTTATAATAAAAATACAGCGGAATAAACGTTTAATTAATAAAACCATAAAACAACCAGCTTTCCTCGCGCGCCAGTGTGTACTTGTCACGCCTTGAAGCCGCTCGGACCTGAAACCACAGTTTATTGGGAAAGGGTAAGCACGAAGCTTAGTGAATTCCAACACATGCGCAGATAGGAATTATACACACATCACCCCTATCCGCACATAAGCAACAACATCACAGTTACATAAAACGAGTAAACATCTACAAGTAATTATGTATCCAACACCTCAGTACCATCGAGGCCTCGGTCCCACCGAATTGTAATGTATCCAACACCTCAGTACCATCGAGGCCTCGGTTCCACCGAATTGTAATGTATCCAACACCTCAGTACCATCGAGGCCTCGGTCCCACCGAATTGTAATGTAACCGACACCTCAGTACCATCGAGGCCTCGGTCCCACCGAATTGTAATGTAACACATTTATACCAAGCATCCAAACCAATCAAATATTACACACCACAAACAACTAGTTCACACCACAAAGACAATAGTACATACAAACTATCATGACATGCATATAACCCCTAACTACACAGTGAGAGAACTCACCTCGAAAGCGCGCCCAACTTAATAACACAATTCAAGCTTCGCAATTACGGTCACTTCCCAGCACCTAAACGCATGTTAAAACGTGTCAATACGAGACCCGGACCCTATGACACGACACACGCTTAAACCGTCACTAAAACTATTTTACGGTCTCACCAAACAGGTCTGTTCGGGACCTATTTCGACCCCTTTAAACCCAGTAAAATCTCAATATTATTTCACGACCAGATAGTACTCTGAGTTAGGGTTCCAAGGACATATTATACGCCTCCTAACGATTTTTCTACAATTTACTACGGATTTTACAAAAACAGATTCCGGAACAGCGAAATTCAGCACCTTTCAGTATAAAACGATAAATCGACCCATGCTACGTCCCGAAATGGGTTTTGCACAAAACACAGAAAAGTTTCTAGACTCAAAAAGGGAACTTTTGACACCGGTTTCACCCCAAACCGAGTTACGAGCAGAAAGTTATGGTTTTCGCAAGATTAAGACAGATTCCAGAAATTTTCACATGAAATGACGAAACACCGAACTTGCGACCAGTTTTTCGCCCAGCTAGAGACCGAACCAGTTTCCCGCTAAAACACGGAAAACGTGCCCGACCCTGAACTTGAACCATGGGCGCCAGTTTCGGCTCAAACGGAGTTACGACGGAAAAGTTATGGTCACAGGAAAACTGGACGGCACACTTAGAATTTCATAAAAACACGATTTATAAAAACGGTTTGCACGATTCGGCTTAAACGATTAAGTCACGGGTTAAGGGCTCTATAGTGACAAAGGTCAGGTCACGCCACGCGCCACCCACTGCCATCTCCGGCAGTGGCGGTCGCCGGTGGCGACCGGCGGCGGCTACTTCGCCGGCGACTAAAACAAGAACAAGAATCGAGATCTTAACGTTTACCTCTCGACGAACAACGGTGGCGGCAGCGGTTTCCGGCGACTGCAGCGGCTGCGCCTCCTCCTCCGGCGTCTTTCACCTCCGGCGATCTCTCTCCCGACTCCTCTCTTGCTCGCCGCCGATTCTCTCTCTCTATCTCTCTTCTCGTTTCTTCTCTAACTCACTCTCTCTTCTCGGTTCCTTACACACAGCCGCACAACACCAGAAAAAAGAAAGGGCTCGAAGGGTTTTGGAGGTTGTTTGGGTTGCTTGATACACAAGGAAAGAAAAACAAAAAGGAAAACGAGAAAGAGAACAAGGGGTTCTCGGTCCCCTAATGCATGGGCCGAGACCCATGCCCATCTATTGCCTAATTCCAATATTAGCCCCTCTAAAATCCCACACCTTACCATAACCCAACTTAACTTAAGATTTAACAACGTAGGCTAACGGTGCTACTCTCGCTAAACGCAGAAATTACTAAACTTAGCATTTTGGTCCTCTTTGACACAATTCCACTAACCAAAAAAAATAATTAAAGGCAACACTTTAAAATGGTTTAAAGATTTATTACGCATTTGATCCAACTTGCTAACCCCGTTAGTGAAGATTCGCTAAAAGAACGATATTAACGCAATTAATTAAAATATATATAAACATACCGGGACACGGGCTTTACAGTTCCCATACTATTACTTTCAATCATCAAGTTTACAAACAGTACCATGAAATTGATTTTGAAATGGAAACTAGAATCTTCATTTTCACTGATTAGGTCGACGACATGCTTCGGTCTTATCTTAGGGACTTTGAATTGTTTTTTCCAGACCGAGATAAGGTTTTGATCATTGGGTACATCATTCTCATCGAGTATATCTATCCCTCCTGTTGGTAAACCTGTTAACTTGTGGATTGACTCTACCGTAACAGGAAGAACTCCATTAGTTACTCTTATTCCCATTTCTGTGGTGTCAAGATTATCTACAAGGAAGAACCCAGGCTTTGATGGCACCCCATCGATTTCCATACACAGTAATGACCCTAATCCCATCTTTTTAACTGTCTCCTTTTGGGCACTGTTCAACGCAACAATGGTGTCATGCAAAGCTTTTGGTGATGTCCTTGTTCTTAGTACTTCCAAGCCTCGTCTCAATTGGGAACCTGAATTCTGGTGATTTCGCTTCATATTTATTTTCCCCTTTATATGCTGACTTGATCTCTGTAGTTTTGTTTTTTACCTGCTACTCCTTGCTGATTTTTGATGGCATGTTTAATTATTTATTTTTGCATTATAATTCACTCTTAGATATACAAGTCATGTAAATTGTAAGTCGTAAAAAAAACTTGCAAAAAGTTCAAAAATTCAGCGTACTTGTTTTTTCCGTTTGATCCCTCAGCTTCAACATCAGGGTTTTCCTTTGTTTGTGGTGTATTCATACCCATCATCCCCCTTGTATGGCTCCTGGTTCTTCTAGAGTTACTTGTAGGATCAACTTTCCGGTCTGACAAAAAGATGTGATTAGTAACATTTCTCATATACTATGTTTTATTTTTATTCCATAATAAATAAAGTTGGTTTTGTTATTAGTTAACAAATTCATAGTTAAAGAGTCAGTATGGATGTACGTTTGCGTTTGTTCAGATCTGAATCATGTTCTTGGTCCACACTTCTTGCAGATTTTGGTCCTGCACCAATAAGTTGGTTAGCACATTTTCCCTATGTTATAATTAGACTACATAATTTGGTAGACTACTAGTAACTTTTATAAAAGGTTACTGATAATATGGATTTGTCAACCACGTGTTGTACCTTTCTCTCCTTCCTTTTCTATGACTTTCAAATCTTCCATCAGTAACTCAACCCCTTCACGTTCATGTATTCTGAATCAATTTTGGTATCTACCCAATAAACATATTGTCATCAATTTGTTAGTAAATATACTATCAACAGATTTGCATTAATAAATTTAAAAACTTTATTGTGTCACTTAGTACCTTTTCTTTTCCTTGATCGTCGAACATTGTTGACATGTTGTACGTCAACTTCCATTGCCGTTGCTGTTGTTTCATGAATTGTGAACATGAGAATTATGTATACTTTTTATTAAGTTCGTTCTATATTAGTTAATGATAATAAAGCAAAATAAAAAACATAGTTTCCATTCAGAATGCATGGATTCTTTTTACAAATATTTCATGATATGGGATCATGTATAAGACCACACATGAATTTAAATCACATTAGAATCATGAATCTAGCATCACTTTCATCAAACAGAATTCATGAATCTAGCATCAGTTTCATCAAACAGAATTCATGAATCTGATTCACTTGCTCACACATAAGGTAAATTTGCTTGACATAAATATATGGAAAACAATTTAAAACACATAGAATCATGAATCTAGCATCAGTTTCATTCAAACAGAATTCATGAATCTGATTCACTTGCTCACACATAAAGTAAATTTGGTTGACATAAATATATGGAAAACAATTTAAAACACATAGAATCATGAAGCTCACATCATTTTAATCAAACAGAATTCATTAATTTGCTTCACTTGCTCACACATAAAGTACATTTGGTAGACATCAATATATGGAAAACATTTTAAAACACATTAGAATCATGAAGCTCACACCATTTCATCAAACAGAATTCCTGAATCTATTACATTAACATTTATTGCAATCATTATATTGTTACATTGCCTTGGTAACAATATTAGGTTAAACATTCTTAATTCAAATCCATTAGTAAAAATATATATTCTATTGATGAATGAAATGAATCTGAAGCTTCAAACTCAAAAGAACCCCTATAAAGATGCTAAAAAATGTATACAAGAAGCTGCATTCATCTTATTCACTAATGTTAGTTCTTTGTTTAATAATAACCCTTGTTTTCATAGATTGATGAATATATGAAATGACTTCTTAAAAAACACAGCGATTTCATGTTATAGAAATCATTATTGTTTTCCAGTAAACAAAAAATACTCAAGTTGAATCAAGATTCACAAACAGAAACTCACAATCTAATAAAAGTGTCGTACTTTCTGGTTTTTGGGAATCGATTTCCCCTTGATTTTGCACTGATTCTTTATTTTCAACTTGTTCCATGTCGACTAACACGGGATTTTCTGGTGTGTTCTTGAAATTAGAGAATGAATACTTTATTCGGATTCTTTCACTTAGTCGTCTCACTGCGAATGAAAAAAAACCCTATAATCAGTGAATGGACGAATGCAATATATATTGTTCAAATGAATCTACGAATTTTACCTCTGTTTGGATGAATGTATCCCGCCATTGAAATGATTTGAATTTGTATATTCTAATCGATTTTCCTTCCGTAATGGATGACTATGAAATGGCGATGTATTCAGAGAAGTATATCCCGTTAATTTTGGGGATGATTACCGGAGACGTCGAGGATTCATCTTCTGACGAATATAACCATACGCGCCTCTTTTCTTTACCAAATTAACTCTATAAAGATCTCTATTTACACAAATTGCCACCGAATTAATACTGGACGTTGATCTATTTAATGGATGGTGATGATGATGGTTCTATAGTTTCTAAGAAATTGTTGGTTTGCAAAAAATACCACCCCTATATATATATATATATGACGAAAAATACATGTGGAAAAAAATTGATTCACCTTGTGAAATGTAAAATACACGTAAAAATATTCACATGGTGAAACTAATCCATGTGAAACTATCATATTATGAAACAAATATATGTGAAGCAAAATATCTTATATCCTAGTATTTAATGAAAAAATATCATGTAAAAAAATATTTTTATATCGGTTCTCACGGGTTTGTAACATATTTGTGGTTTTCATTTGATTTAACCACTATATATATATACATATATAGCCTTAGGTTCAATAGAGAAGTGCAAAGTTTTTGAGAAATAGAGAAGTGATCTTGACCATTCATTCGGTCAAGATCGGTTATAATTGGTCAAAAGTTGCGGCTTTGACCGGTCAAAAGTTGCGGCTTTGACCGGTCAAAAGTTGCGGCTGTTCCAAAAATAGAAGGGCAATTTCGTAACTTTTACAAAAAACACGGGCTGAGTTCATATATGAATCTGTGTGATTCACATATGAACTATACGTTCATATATGAAGCTTTGTAATTCACATATGAACTCTTTATAACTAATTCATATATGAATCTTGTGATTCATATATGAACCTTTGTGTTTCATATATGAAACTAATTAACTGTAGGTTCATATATGAATCAGTTGAACCAATTAACTGATTCATATATGAATCTTTGTGTTCATATATGAACCTTTGTAATTTACATATAAATTTTTTTTAACTAATTCATATATGAACCTTTGTGATTTATATATGAATTTTTTTAACTAATTCTCATATGAACAAATTAACTGATTCATATATGAATCACAAAGGTTCATATATGAATTAGTTAAAAATATTTTATATGTGAATTACAAAGGTTCATATATGAACACAAAGGTTCATATATGAATCACACAAATTCATATATGAACCTATCCCGCGTATTTTTTACGAAACTACCCCTCTATCTTGTGCAGACCACGCGAGGAATTATCCTCTGCTTCTCGGTCAAAACCGCCGATCTTGACCGAATGCATGGTCAAGATCACTTCTCTATTTCTCAAAATATTTGTACTTCTCTTTTGAACTCTTCCCTATATATATGGTTGAGTTCCCGTGAAAAACGTAAGAAGATATCTAGACCTTTCAATCAATTCTAATTAAAGATCAACACTAATTAGATGCACCGAAATGCACTAGATCAATTCTCTTCAAAAGTACAGCTCATGGGTGTGGTGAGATTAAAAGTGCTCAAGGGTCTAGATCCCTTTTTACGCTTCTCACTTTAACTCATTTTCTCACATGATTATATAAGGATTCAAACGAAACACCTTCATTTTACGAGAACGCGAGAACACCCTTTTACTATAGCAATCACATGTGATACTATAATTTATCACATATGATAAACATGTGATACTAAAATACTAAATCGAAGATGTAGACAACGGTCAGCGCGACCTAGGTTGCGGGCCAAGTCATCGGCACACCACTAGGCCCCCTCACGTGTATTATCACATGTGATAAGGGTATTCTAGATGTGATATTATAATCCATCACATATGATACACAAGTGATACTAGTGACGCAAACGAACTTCGGTGCGACTTTAGGTCATGGCCAAAGTCGTCTGCAACCAACAGGTGCTCTCACGTGTATTATCATATATGATAAGAGTGGTATCATGTTTTCGTAAAATAGAGGTGTTCTCGTTTGAACCTCCACCTCTCTCTCTCTCTCTCTCTCTATATATATATATATATATATATATATTAAATCATGTAAGAACCAAAAATAGGTTGAGAATCGTGGAAACCGATCTAAGCCGTCATTTGGTTTTGATCCTATGGTTTTAAAAACATAAAAAATCATTCATAGGTTTTCACGGTTCTCAACCTATTTTTGCCTATAATAATGTCCATAGATTAAAATCAATTAACGGCTTAGATTGATTTTCACGGTTCTCAACCTATTTTAGGTTCTCATTTGATTATCGTCCTATATATATATATATATATATATATATATAATATGATAAATTTAAATTAATTTCTAAGACAAGACATCTCAATTAAGAAACTTTAATTCAAAAAAATTCTATGTTTTACAAAATTATAATACATTTCATTTTTTGTTCACGAAATTATAACATGTTTCCCTAATAGCATGAAGGACATATACTATGTTTCGTAATTACATTTACGACATAATACGTTCTCTAATGTTAAGCTTTTGAAAATGGGTTTCGGAAACTAAAATCCAAAACAAAGTACATATTATTTTATTACAATTTGCCTGAATAAATCTCATTAATCAATATAGACAACCCAAAAAACCATAATATGTATGATGTATATAGACTTTTTATTCACCTAAAGATAGAGAGGTTATTTCCTCCAAAAACCCGTTATGGATTTGTTTCTCAACGATCACTAGTTCGAGTCATTTTAGTGTCGATGAACGTTTGGTTAGTTGTTAACTTCAAGACCCCGAAATACGTAAAAACAAATTGATCCAAACACCTGCAATTATCTCAAACGTGTGAGAAAGATGAACGTGCGTGCTAAATTATCGTACGATAAACTTGGAACACGAGAGAACTATGATCGTGTGATAAACATGAATTTTCCGGCCAAGTGCGATTTTCCGGCGACTAATAAACTTCACGACCTTACAGCTCACTGATTTCTCAACCTTTTTCGAATCTGAAAGTTGCACAATGATCAGAAACACAAAACGAATAGATATGTGGAGATTTAATCGAACAAACAATAACTCCGGCAAGAATTCCGATCAAACCGTTTTTCCGGCGACGCAAACTGTCGATTTTCATATTTGAGATCCAACTGATTTCATGCTTATTTTTCACTTCTAACAGTTGCAAATTGATCCAAAACAACAAAGATATTGATTTATGGATGCAAACAAGATCAAATTACAACCAAAAGCATCAAATCATGTCTAGCCCAGTGGTAAGGTAACATCCTTGGGAGGGTCAGTGGAGGAATCCCTGACCACCCGGGTTCGAACCCCGCGGAGAGCATGAGGCGATATCCAGACTTCAGGATGGTCCATTTGGGCCGGATCCTGGGCCAGCAATAGGTTGGGTCGAGTCGACGGGGATTAGTCTGGTGGCACCCTTAAGTGGGAGCCCGGATACCCCGGGAACGTGTGTGTGTTCTACTGCCGTTCAAAAAAAAATTACAACCAAAAACGAAAATCAAATCTCATCTTTTTGGAAAACTTCGAACACCGCCATTGTTGACATTTTTGTTAAAACCAGACCTATTAGGTAATCATTGAATCTTTCATTGATCTTGAGAATTCTAGAGATTTACATAAGAATTCAACACTTTCTCTCTATAGAATATCTCACTAAACTCTCTCTAATTGATGATTGTGATATTGGATTTTAGTCTAAAGTTTCTTATAAAGGTGTACTCCATGTGGAAACCTAGTCCACTTTGTTTGGCTAACATATTTAGAATTTCAAATCAACCCCTTCCTACTTCTAACTAGGACTTACTCACATGCCTTTATTGCAACATGTGACCATGCCATCATCTCAAATAAATTTCATTTAGTAATTTTATATAAAGTTTCATTGATAACTATTTAAATGATATATTCACAATACGTGTTGTAATCATTCAAAAAATATGTGTTGTAAATGGTGCTTGGACCATGCGTAGCGGAAGGGGGGCTCGGGCTCGGGCTTCAGCGGGTTCGGTCGGGTACCGCTACCGGGGGGGGGGGGGGGTCAGGCTTCCAGCCCCGGGTTCCCCAACCCGTTGCTACCCGAAGATTTTAAATTTTTTTTAAATAAAATTCAATATGAACGTTTGGCAACGGTTATAATTTTTAATTTTTTTAATTTTTTTTAATTTTTTTTAATTTTTTTTCAATTTAATCACACTATATATATAATCCTAACTCATTTTATTTTTCACACAAAACAACTCTCTCATTCTCTCATTCTCTTCCATTCTCTCCCATTCTCTCCCATTCTCTATATTTTAAACAATATGGATTCGCCACAACCCGGTTCTCCGACCACATCATCATCATCCGTAGACACCGACGAGTTGTTGCATCTACAAAGGGAAATTTTTGTAGGCTTGGTTCGAGAGACTGCATAATTAATTTATGGTAGCACCGTCTCATCGTCAAGAAGAGAGAGGGCCGCGAACATAGAAAGAGGTCGAGTAGCTGCAAACGAGCGGTTAATGCGGGACTACTTTGGCAACAACCCGGTTTATACACCGGATATGTTTAGGCGGCGGTTCAGGATGAGGAGGCAGCTATTCGAACGAATAATTGAAGATTTACAAGGACAATATCCATATTTTACACTTCGGTTGGACGCCATTTACAAAAAAGATTTTTCTCCGATACAAAAGTGTACTTCCGCTATTCGGCAATTGGCGTATGGAGTAGCTGCTGACTGTCTTGACGAGTACATCCGTATGGGAGAGAAAACGTCACGAGATTGTCTGCACAAATTCTGCACAGATATTATTGAACTGTATGGTCAAAAATATTTACGCAAGCCTACTTTTATTGATATTCAGAAGTTGTACGCCGCGCATGAAGCTAAACACGCATAGACTGTACTCATTGGGCGTGGGCAAATTGTCCGGTAGCATGACGAGGTCAATTCATGAGAGGTGATCATGAGCACCCGACAATCATGCTAGAAGCAGTGGCCTCTCAAGATCTATGGATCTGGCACGCATACTTTGGTGTTGCCGGTTCCAACAACGACATCAATGTTCTCAATCAGTCGCCCATCTTCAACAATGTATATGATGGAAAAGCACCCGACTGCCCTTTTGAGGTGAATGGAGCCACCTACGAGCACGGATATTATCTAGTGGATGGGATATATCCGGAATGGGCTACTTTCGTAAAATCATTTACGTGCCCACATAACCCTAAACGACAAAAGTTCAAGTCCGCGCAAGAAGCGGCACGTAAATGTGTTGAACGAGCTTTTGGCGTGCTTAAACAACGTTGGCATATACTTCATAACCCGGCACGCGGATGGGAACCGACAAGATTGGGAAACATTATGTACGCGTGTGTCATATTACACAATATGATACTCGAAGACGAATACCATGCTATTTGTGGTGGCGATGAAAACGACTTTTTCACGGATGATATCGAAACCCAAATCAGTGAGGAACAACGCGCGACAAATGTTTGAGAAGTCAAAAACCGGGACACTCATAATAACCTTCGGTCGGATTTGGTCGAACATATTTGACGTATCCAAGTTCCCAACAATGACGACGAGTAGATTTTTAAATTTATTTTGTAATTTTTATTTTTAATGAATTATATGAATTTTTATTTTTATTATTTATCTTATTTTTATTTATTAAAAAATATATAAATATTTTTATTTTGTTAAATAATTAAATGTATAAATAAAAGAATTAAAAAAATAAGGTGGCAAGAGGGTTTGAGGGTATGGGTACTCCACTTTAGGGTAAGGAGAGGGTAAAGAGAAAAGCTGATGTGGCGCTGAGGTGACTCAGGGCTTAAGGGTATGGGTACGGAAGGCCTTATAACTACAAAAAAATAAGCACGTTCTTTTTTTTATTTTATTTTATTTTATGGGTTTTGCTTTTAAATGTGTCTTTTGAATTATATTTTGTACGTTGCATTTAGATAACTTCTTTTTGCAAAAAGTCCTCTTTTTCATCATACGGCGCTACTAGAAATTTAAAGAGTCATGGTCATCTTAAGGTATTTTGTCATTCAAGAGAGAATTCTAATGAGACACATATTAAAAAATAAAATAGGAAATTATTAATTTTGGTAATTTTGATTGAATTTTATTTAAAAGGCATCTTAGGTATTTTCAATTTTTATCTCTCATATCTCCTTTCTCCGGCCTCCGGTGAACCTTATTCGGCGGATATACAGTGTGATACCTAAAAAATGGGACACTGTTAAAAAAAGATATCATGATTATGATACCGAACATACGTTGTGTTACAATGTGATACACTCTATGAACATTGTGAGTACCATTGTGATACACTCAAAATACATTGTGTTACATTGTGATTACCATTGTGATACACTCTATGAACATTGTGATTACCATTGAGTTACAGAGTGATTATCATTGTGATACACTCAAAATAATAAGGATTTTGAATGTAGAGACTGATCCATCTCTGTCAAAACACTAGATCCACTTTCTTCTCATCGATGAAACTTCAGATCCCACTTTCTTCTCATTCGCGAAACTCCAGATCCCATCTTCAGTGAAATCCGACGAATATATATATATATATATATATATATATATATATATATATATATATATATATATATATATATATATACACACTCTTTAGGGGTTGGATTCCGGTGAAAAGTGCCAAATTTGGTGAGAAGTGGTTATCAACCGTCGGATGAGAAATGGACGAATATTAGAATGAGATGCACTGAGATGCACCGGATCAATTCCCTTTCAAGCCGTAATTCATAGGAGGTATTTGATTAAAAGTGATCATCGGTTTAAAAGTATTTCTCACACTTCTCGCCAAAAATGACACTTCTCACATGATCTCATGCCTATACTTTAGATAATATATATATATATATATATATATATATATATATATATATATATATATATATAATTCACGGCATAAAATATATTTAATTATCTTAAATTAATGACTCACATTGGATATCACGGTTATCACAACTATAGAATTCTGTTTATATTGACCCATATATATATAGGGTCGGGTTCAAGGGAAAACCTCAAAATAACGAAAAACTGAGGAACACATTGGTAGCCCTCCATCTAGACGGTATGCACTTGTGCATACAGGTAATTTGTAACATGCACACGTGCATATATGCACAAATGCATGATGCACTTTTGCATAAAATCAAAAAACAACTTAATTTACTTGTATGCACAAGTGCATACCGTGTAGATGAAGGGCTATTAGGGTGTTCTTCAGTTTTTCATTTTTTTGAGGTTTTCCCTAAATATATATATATATATATATATATATA
The DNA here is from genome assembly GCA_033807775.1 of Saussurea involucrata. Classification (NCBI taxonomy): domain Eukaryota; kingdom Viridiplantae; phylum Streptophyta; class Magnoliopsida; order Asterales; family Asteraceae; genus Saussurea; species Saussurea involucrata. Next base: position 37,214,524 of record CM066323.1, read on the forward strand.
TATATAGAGAGAGAGAGAGAGAGGGGGAGAGGGAGAGGGAGAGAGAGGGCTCTTCTTTTGTTAACCATTCAAATAGTGTTAACCTTGTTAACTTAGTGTGGACCAATAGGAAGCAAAATTCAAGTTTGGTTTTAATATTAATTACACGGTTGATGCAAGGGTAGTATAAGAAGTTTACATTTTACTTATTTCCAGTAATTATTGTTTCCTAATTTCACGTCTATCCAATTTGGTAGTTATTGATATATTATTTATTGTTTCCTAATTTCACGCCTATCCAATTTGGTAGTTATTGATATATTATATTTTAATATTCATCTTAATCTTCATCATATTATCTTAGTGTTTTATCATTTAGGCAATCGATTTCAAAGAATTCTTCCACGATAATTCAACTACTATCACATCAGATAATTGCATATATGCATATCAGATAATTGCATATATGCACATCAGAGAACTGCATATATGCACATATTACAATTGCATATATTTACACTTTACATCTGAAGCATATATGCACATATCAAAGTTGCATATATGCATATTTTACACCTACAACATGCACATCAGAGACTTGCATATATGCACATCAGAGAATTGCATATATGCACATATTACAATTGCATATATTTACACTTTACACCTGTAGCATATATGCACATATCAAAATTGCATATATTCATATTTTACACCCACAACATGCATATCAGAGAATTGCATATATGCATATTTTACACTTGTGCTTTCCGCCATTAACTTCAACCTTTACTTCGAGGATATCGATTCTAAGCTTCACCCCTTTTGATTTTTGCTCTGAAAACCACTGATTTGTTGTGATAGTGCGTATGGAATCTGCTTGTTTACAAGCAAATCGATTAGTAAACAAGCAAATCGATTTGTAATCAAACTTCTTGGTATCGACGGGAATCGATTTCCTTTTGAACGATTTGGAATCGTTTTGTATTTCTTGGAATCGATTTGCCTCTTTGCAATCGGCGGGAATGGTGTTGTTGTTGAATGATTTTGGACGATTTTGGAACAAGTTTGGAATCGATTTCGAGTTGATTTGCTTTTTGAACGATTTTGGTATGGATTTGGAATCGATTTTGGTACGATTTTAGTATCGATTTTGGTTTTAATCGATAGTTTAGAGAGAGAAGGGTTTTTGATTATTTTTCTAAATAAGGTTTAGATAGCACGTCCTTAAAAGTAGCACACGGTTACAACATTCCTTATCTGACATAGGATTGTTAATTGACAAGAATACCCCTGAGCATATATGCTTCAACCGGTTTTTTTATTTAATTAGGAATTAAAAAACCATTTTGATCTTAGCCATTGATTTTGATGATTGATGGTTCTGATTAGTTAACATAGATAACACTAAATGACTATTTAACAAAAGAAGTGGACCATATATATATATATATATATATATATATAGATTGAGAAAGGCAAGGGCAACTCCATTCAAAAGTGAGAACCAAATCAATATGGAAAAATGTAAGGCAAAATCTTGAGTCAATTTTTGTGTTTTGACCTTTTACAAACCAAGAAACATAATCTAACATCATCCAATAAAACAGATTAAAGAAGACAACTTTGGAGATTTTCTTTGCTAATTATCATTATATGTTGGACCCCAAGAGAGTCGACTACTACAAAAGTAGGAGAATTTTATTATATTAATATTCTAGAAGGAAAAATAATGTATAAAATCAATAATCATTTAAAATATGTTTTAAAACTTATTTTATAGACAAAACATGATTCAAAGTGCATTATAATACAATTTACCATATTTTATGAAGGAGCTTGGTGTTTTACAACAATGTATTTTTATTGTTTTTGGGTACATAGGATTTTCATGTAAGTTTTGCATGTTGTTGGTTTATTAAATTTTATATATAACGTTAGTGTGAAATGAAAGTGTTGACGAGACCTGTGTGGACTAAATCAAGCACTTTTTACTCTTTTCTTATATCACTTTTTCTCGTTTGCATGCTTTTGTTGAAATTGTTGGTATACAAGGCCGGTATTAATCGTCATTTGGTTAAATGATTTTGATTTAATGGGTTGTGTTAGATCAAAATATCAGAAAATGTATTTACTTTGAATCTTATAATCTATGGGTTTTGCAATGATAATAATAGACAAGTTTCATCCTCTGAAAATGTATTTTCTTTTCCGTTTGGGCACTTCATCCATCTGAATTAGTGGTGGCCAAAAATCGGGTTCGGGCCGGGTCGGGGAACAAACCGGTTCTAAACAGTAACCATGAGAACCGGGTCGGGTTTAACCCGAAAACCCCTGGCCCGTTTAATGTTATATAAACCGGTTCATATAAAACCGGGCCGGGTCGGGCCAAGAACCGGTTCTAAATCGGGCTTGCGATTTTTTTTTGTTTTTTAACTAATTTCTTTGTATAATAATTAATTACTAAACTTTAACAAGTAAAAAATTGGATTGCAATCATTGGATCAGTAAAATACACTTCAAAAATACGTTTTATTTATAATATATATCACTAAAATACACTTTTACGTTTTATAATTTATATATAATTTTAAGTTACAAACTTACAAGTTACAATACATAAATTCTAAACACCCGAAGGTCCCGCTCCCGAACTCCCACCCCCATCACCCCATCCGTATGGATTGTAATTGAATGGATTGTATGGAGCGTAGTATGGATTCTGATCTGGATTGTAATCTTCAAGAGTATTGTACTTCTGCAGTCGTGTAATAGCCGTCCGATCGTCAAGGCGGTCGGTGTCTAGTTCTTCATCATCGTCGTATAGGGAGACGTCACCGACACTACTAACATCAGAATTGTCGGAAACGGTTCCCGGCGTACTTAGATTTTCATCGGCTTCGTTTTCGGCTAAGTTTTCTTCCACGCCGTCGAGATCATTCTCCAGGTTCGTTTGATTTTGAATGCGGTTTTCTCCATCCAAGTAATCCTTCAGACATATGCAACACTCCACCGATTGCGGGGTTAATCTTGTCCGACTCGCCGATATGATCCTGCCACTAAGAGAAAAAGGCGACTCCGAAGCTACGGTACTAGCTTGGATTGTTAGTATATCAAGTGCAATAGTCGCCATAATCGGGAAACTCGGTTGTTTATTTTTCCACCATTCTAATAAATCTAGTGATTCAACATCTACGACGTTTGTGGAGGATGCCGTTATAAAATTAGTACGTGTTTATTGATTGAATTCACCCAAATTATCCCCATCATATCTAGCTTTTTTAGTAGATTCCACGGCAACCGATTGCATTAAAGTTGACATTAAGTCTTGTCGGTTTCGGCCACGGCTGCTACTAGAACCCGATGAAAACATTTGAGGGGTTTGTTGGCTTCCTCCCCCATAATTAACTCTATAAATCTCAAATAATTGATGAAAATCATTATTAAATTGAAGTATGCGGTTCCTTGAAAAAGAATTATTTGTAGACGAATCCAAACCAAACGAGAAACATATTGAATGTATTAAAACTTCGACACCCGTAACATTTAAATACGGGTTTAATGCCGCGGCACAAAGAAAAGTGAAGGGGATCTCTTTAAAATATTTTACCAATTTTGCTTTCATTGGTTTCACCAGGTCGTGTAAGTACAAATCCGTTTCGTATTGAGCAATTTTACTTGCCAAAATATATATTTGATTTAAAAGTAAAGGGCACGTTGGATAATAAACACCGGATAACATAGTTGTTGCAGTTTTGAAATCGCCCAAAATATCGTGAAAGCCATAAATCATTGCCCAATCATCCTCAGTTATCGTGTTATCCGGGTAATGAACGTTATAAAATGCTTGAATATATTGTTGTTGTCTTATTAAATTATCCATCATTTTCCAAGTCGAATTCCATCGAACCGGCATATCGTGCGCCGGTCCCAAAGCTTTAAAACCGACTTGATTGCAATATTCTCTATATGCGTTTTGCATTTTTTTATTTCTTGTGAAAATCCGGCGTAACATAAGCCTAAACTTAGTTAAAGGCTCACTAAGGCAACTTAAGCCGTCTTGAACGGCTAAGTTTATTATGTGTGCGCAACAACGTGTATGAAATAATTTTCCCTCTAAAATAGGGGATAAAGCCAAACGTAATTTTTGTACGCATGTCGTATTATTACTAGCATTATCAAACGAAATACTAATAACTTTATTTTTTAAATTATAATATTGAAGACATTTCATAATTATAGTAAATTGACGCTCATCCGAATGTGGCGAACCAAACTGCTCAAACGTGATTACACGTTTGCATAATTGCCACGATCCCGGCACAATCCAATGTGCCGTTATGCATATATAAGATTGTGGCAATCCGAATGGTGCGCTCCATATATCACAAGTTAAAGAAACATTGTTGGGTAAGTTTAAAAACATTTCTCGCATATTTTTTTAGCCGTATTCCAAAGTTTTAAAGCATCACGCCGAAGAGTTTGACGACTTACCGAACCATTGTAGCGTGGTTGGAACCCTTGTTTGATCATGTTCATAATGTGAGGATTGTCGAAATGTCCGAACGGCAACCCCATTTGAATGACACATTTCATTTGCATTTGTCGGGCGATATCATCATTATACGACCATACTTGACCGGAATTGTCAAGTATGGGTTGACTTGGATCGTCACCCGATTTCAACCTCTTGCATCTCTCTTCGAAGTGCCGCTTTAACGTGCTATTTGACTCGAGTTTAAGGAAATCTCCACACCGTTTCCATTGCGCTTTTTTTGTACCGTCGGAAAACATCACCATGTTGAAATGCTCCCAAACCGATGCTTTTCGTCCATGCTCGGGAAGAACGGTGTAATTTTGTTCGGCCATTTTTTTGAGAGTTGAGACTAGAGAATTGTATGCATTTTTTGCGAGAAACGAATATAGCGAGAGCCGAGAAATGAGAATTGTAAGCGTTTTTTGCGTTTTGTAAGTGGTGAATCACTCCATAACATCCCTAGTATTTATATGGGGTTGGAGGGGGTATTTTTGAGCCAAAAAACGGTCACAAAGGACTCCAAACGGCTATAAATGACTAGAAAAACGGTTCTTTTTTTGAAATAATTTCGGGTCGGTCCGGGTCGGGTCAAGAACCGGGCCACGAACCGGTCCCGGGTCGGGTCGAGGAGATTACTATATATGCGAACCGGTTCCGGCTTTCGGGCTTGAAACCGGTTCCTGACCGGGTCGGGCCAGAACCGGTTCTTGGCCGGTTTCGGGTCGGTTTAGCCTGTCGGGTCGGGTCGATTTGGCCACCACTAATCTGAATAAGTAAAGCTTCAAGCCCAAAACAATAGATATACGGAGTAACTTGTAGTTTAAATTAAAACCATGATTGAAGCTATTGGTTATCCACGTTTTAAGACGTATGATTTGGATGAAAACACCCACAAAATGGTAAATGATCAATCATCCCTCCACTCCAATTGAAACACCCATAATTGCATCCAACCACCCTTTGTTTTCACCATATTTAAACCACATGAACTCCCAATTAAGCTTTACTCACTTTTTATTCTTTCACTTTCTTTCGACTCAAATTCTACCATCGCGCACGATGCATCATCGATCTTCCTCCTCCACAACTATCACCACGACATCTGTCAATGGGTTCTACAGTTACCTCACTCATAATCTCGATGATCTTTATCGTTCTTTGGATTTTCAAAACTTCATGTCAGTCCACTTCTTACAACTTGTTCTCACATCTCTCCAATCTTTTTATACCCAATTAACCCTTTTGGTTCACAAACTACACTTGCCTGTAGGTGAAAAGTGGCTTGATGAGTATATGGACGAGAGTGCACGCCTTTGGGAAGTATGTCATGTCCTAAAATTAGGAATTTCTAACATGGAAAACTATTGCTCTATGGGTGCCAACATCCCAGCAGCTTTCCTTGAAAACCATAGCTTAAATCCACAAATCAGACACCAGGTAATTAAATCATACGTTCAACATCGATCTTCATTATGAATTAAAAACTTACGTTAAAGTTAAATATTGCAGGTGCTTAGATTAGTCAACCGTTGCCAAAGAGAGAGAGTCAGATTGGAGGAAGAAAACAAGAGTTTAACGGAAACAAGGATTAAGCCATTGATGTTGAAATTCGATGAAGATATGATAATTGAATCAAAGTTGAATGGATTCAATGGATTTAGAGGAGTATTGTATGCGCTAAAGAACATAAGCTCGTTGCTTTTGAAGATCATGCTTAATGGCCTAGTTTATTGCTCTCATGAAGCAAGTTTTTCCTCTTCATCCTACAGGAATACTACTACTAGTTGTTATAATGAAAATAGTCGTCATATGGTTTTTGGTTCAGGTTTTATGGTCTCCGCTACAAGATTGAACGAGAGAGTGGAGATGAGAGAAGAGGGGCAACATGGTATTTTACTTTATGAGTTTCGAAACACAGGAGAAGCCATGGATGAGTTGAAAGCATTGTTGGAAAGTAATGGAGGATTTGAAACGGAATCAGACGTAAGTGAAAGGGTTCAGAAGGGTTTCCAAGGGTTGCAAAGTGGAGTTGAAAATGTAACTGTACAACTTGATGATTTCTTTGATGAGATTGTTGAAAGTAGGAAGAAATTTTTAGACTTATGCATTCATACCATAAAGAGTTAGGTTCTAGTAACCTCATAAAGGGACATATGTTCATAATATACTCTCTCTCTCTCTCTCCCTCTCTTGTCTCTCATGTTCATTTTTTTCAAAGACTTGAAGAACATCAAGTATTTGATTAGTAAAGTCATTTCCAAGTGTTTGTCTCTAATAATCAAGTGTTGTTCAAATCTTCTTTAAGAAACAATTGGAGATGCTCTGGTATGTTATTATATATCTGTCAGTTTTTGATCTATGTAATGATCAAGCAACAAAAGTAATATCAAACCATGTGTAGCTTTTTAATTGAATTGTTTTTCTCTTTATAGATTATAGGTTTCACTTTTGTGAATGAGTTTGATGTTGACCCTAGTGATATGATATGGTTTAAAAAGGGACAGAGAATTTGATTCTCTCTTGGAAAGTAAAAAGGAAATTTGCATACAAGTTAGGAGACATGAAGAATATAAAATTATCACAAATGTTGCTTCAAAGAATGTACAAATTTTACATGTGTTCCAAAGGGTATAAAATAGTTGGACCATATTATTTTATTTTGGATGTGTATATGTAATTGTAATGAAATTTATTGTACCATTAATAATGTTAAAACCTCATTTTTCTCCTAAATGACTTACAAAATAATCGGTTCCACATATTTTACACATATATTTTAATATTCTTGATCATATTATTTTCATTCGTTTTTAATTAAAGTAACTAAGAATTATCAATTCGAACTAAAAGAACCACTAGAAGAACAAGATCATCGTGAAACTTCTTTTTACCAATATCCATTATCACTTGTAATTAGGGTACACAAAACCCTGACCAATTTGAAGCAACATGTAACATCCTAAAAATTTTGACGAAATTGAAACTTGGAATAAATGTGGAAATGTATAGGAATGACATAGACATAACTCCTAAAATGGGAAATAATTGTACAACGTTTACATTACAAATTAAAACAAGTGAAATGAACCCAACAACCTACAAATCTAAACTATCAATACTAGATTACGACCGGGTGTTGCTATTTCACTTCCCAAAATAAGACAATATCCATAAACCAACATGCATACCTATCAATACTCCAAAAATGCTATACACCCTTCATGACCCTCCGCTCAAACCCGATAGAATGACCTGACAACATATCAACCCAAGAAAGGAGTTAGGATAAAGCCTAGCAAGGAATTAAGAATAATCATAAGCCATAATAGTTTTTCATTAAACAAAAATATGGAATAAGTAATTTGTAACCTTGGGTGGAAGTTCGATTCCAATACGAATACCTCTTGAGAAAGCGGAAAGTCCTGCCACCAAATAAGTGGTTGATTTAAATTATAATTCATATAATACGTTAGTAAAACCAATCATATTATCATACATGCATTGGACGTCGAACTCAGATACTTAAAGCTTATGCTCGGGATTATCCAAGAAAACAACTAGCACATAGGAATTACACCTTACTGCCCATGAGACGATGACCGACTATGTAGGCCCACATCTTACTTATCATGAAGCATGATGCCTATTCTGTGCTACAATGTGGAAAACTATCGTTCCATCATTGACCATATAGACTCTAGTGCCTATGGATTCATTACACTCAAAACCATGTAACCATGACTTCATTGCATGCCATTATTATTTTTACTACATGAATGAGCATTGCCACAAAGATAATAAACAAGTAATCCATCTTCATGAAGTATTTTCGTGAGACTCCAATAGGTGACAAGTAACCCCATAGCTTTTTATAAATAGACTTTAGACTTTATTTCATCATGAAAACCCATTGTCATAGTACATATATCCAAATCCTCAAATACCCCAAAACCCTAAATTTTGACCTAAAATGGTCAAAAACGTTTTTCTTGGCAAAATGGGTTGTACTTACATAATCACCATAATTAAACCAAGGAACATCATGTTTTTGGCGTTTACAAAACCCTTTCATCAAACAATTTCATAAATTGCCCAAAACTTTGGTTGTAGGTGAGAGTTCATCCCAATTCAAGAACAAAGAAAGGAAGGCATTTATATGGTTAAAAAGCATAAATATTACATGTATGAGTCATGAAAGTGAGGAGGAACTCGCTTTAGAGGGTTGTTAGACAAAACCCTAAAATGGTGATGATGAAATCCTTTGAGAGGGAGTGAACCTTGAAGTCTACCACCACTTAATGACCTAGAAATGTTCCATTAATGAACATTAAAGATGTAGCTTGAAGTATTTAATGTAGAAGGAAGTAGGTGGTGGAAACTTACCGAATGGATGAGAGAAAAACGCAACTTGAAAACCTAGAAATGTGACATTTCTTCTAAAACCTGGTTGCACTTCGTTTTTATACCCCAGGTGCGTCCCGCGATAGTGACATGTGTCACTATCACCGGGACACTCTCGCCCTCTACCCTTATGGCTCGCGGTACATTCCTCGCGAGTGTGACACTGCGATAGTGACATGGGCATACTCGCTAGGCACTATCGCCCAACCTGTACCGAGGCCCATTTGGTCTCTCTTTCAGCCCTTAATCCGGTTCCATTTTAACCAAGACTTAAAGTCGTTCGATATCAACACAATAATACATAAAATAAAATTAGAGATATTTTATCATCGAATTTTCGAGGTGTTACAATCCTCCCTAGCTTGGAAATGATTTCGTCCTCGAAATCTTAGGCTAAATCAAATAAACGAGGGTATCGACGTTTCATGTCCTCTTTCGCCTCCCAAGTCACGTTGGCACCTTGATAATGTTTTCATTACACTTTTACCATCGTGACCTCCTTATGACGGAGTCTCTTGGTCTCCCTTTCCAATATGGCCTCGAGTTGTTCGATACAATGGCTATCGTCCACCCGAATATTTGACAACAGTATCACGTCTTCTTCCTCCGCCAAACATTTCCGTAAGTAGCACACGTGAAATGTTGGATGAATTCCATCCATCTCCGATGGTAGGTCCAACATGTACGCTTGTAACCCGACACGTTCTAGAATAGTAAATGGTCCAAGGAAACGGAACTCAACTTCCCTCGCTTTCCGAAACGAATCAATCATTTCCAAGGAGACAGCTTTAACATCACGCGGTCCCCCACTTGGAACTCTACCGGTCGCCTTTTCTTGTCGGCATAGCTCTTTTGTCGGTCTTGGGCAGCTCTCAAACGCTCCCTAATGATTTTAACCTTGTCGGCCGTTTCTTGCACGATTTCCAGTCCGGCAAATTGCTTTTCACCCGCCTCTAACCAACACCCGGGGGTCCTACACTTCCTCCCGTACAAGGCTTCAAATGGTGTCGCCTTTAAACTGGAGTGATAACTGTTGTTATAGGCAAATTCTACTAAGGGTAGGTGTGTATCCCAATTACCTCCAAAATCTAACACACGCGACCTCAACATGTCCTCCAACGTTTGGATTGTTTTTTCTCTTTGCCCATCCGTTTGGGGATGGTATGTTGTGCTCAAATTCACCCTTGTACCCAATTTTTCTTGCAATGCTTGCCAAAATCTCGAAGTAAACCGACTATCATGACCAGAGACTATAGACACGGGTATACCATGTCTAGACACCACCTCGTTAATGAACAACTTAGCCAACTTGTCCTATGGCAACGTTTCCCGCATGGCTAGGAAATGTGCACTTTTGGTCAAACAATCCACTATCACCCAAATGGTGTCATGACCTCTTAAGGTCTTTGACAACTTAGTCACAAAGTCCATTGTGATCTTGTCCCAATTCCACTCGGGTACTTCCAAATATTGCAAATTGCCGTATGAACGTTGATGCTCGGCCTTTACGAGGGAGCAAGTCGCACACCGCTCCACGTAGCATGCCACGTCCAATTTCATAACCGACCACCAATAATGTAGCTTCAAATCTCTATACATCTTAGTACTTCCCGGATGTATGGAGTACTTAGACTTGTATGCTTCGTCCATAAGTAGTTCCCGATTTCCCCCGATCATGGGCACCCACACGCGCCTTTTGAATAATCTCACCCCACGGCTATCCTCCGTCAATAGTAGTCATTGTTTCATCATGACCTCTTCCTTGAGGTTCTCCTCCTTCAAGGCTTCGTCTTCGCCTCATTAATCTTTCACACAAGACTTGACACCAACTTGATCCTTGAAAGGTTGGCCCGGAGACTCCCACTATAATCCTTTCGGCTTAAGGCGTCATTTACCCGGATGGTAGAGAAGTTCACAATCATAATCCTTAAGCAATTCTAACCATCTCCTTTGTCTCATGTTCAACTCTTTCTAATCGAACACATACTTCAAACACTTATGATCCGTGTACAAAGTACATTTCGTGCCATAGAGATAATGTCGCCACAACTTCAATGCAAATACCACCGCGGCTAACTCCAAATCGTGCGTAGGGTAGTTCTTTTCGCGCACCTTGAGTTGCCTTGATGCGTAGGCAATTACTTTCCCCCTTTGCATCGACACGCAACCCAAACCTATTTTGGACGCATCGCTATATACTAAAAAGTCTTTCGATCCTTCGGGCAAGGACAAGATTGGAGCTTCACACAACTTCTTTTTCAATATTCGGAAAGCCTTCTCTTAAGCTTCGGTCCAAACAAACTTTACGTTCTTTCGCGTCAACGCCATTAGTAAAGAGGCAATCTTGGAGAAGTCTTGGATACATCTTCGGTAATAACTCGCCAAACCCAAGAAACTCTGAATTTCCTACGGGCTCTTGGGAGGTTCAGTGAAGCCCGTGTTCCGGTATGTGTTATTTTATAAATTATAAATTTTTGTTTATCGTGGTTTCGTTATCGGGATTTGACGGGAGTTAGCGAGTTAGACCAAAAACGAACAAAAAAAGTGGTAAAACTTTAAGTTAGTTAGCAAGGGATTATAAGGTAGGGACCAAAAATGTCATTTGTGCATTTTGGCTTTCAGGGTTGCATGGGATCGGTTATAAGAAACCGATCCCTCCCCTCTATTTCTTCTTCATTGCTGTGAAACTCAAGAAAACACACACAAACCCTACCTTTCTTCTCCCCCTTCTTGCATCACCACCGAACCCCCTCTTTCCCCCTCCCCCTAGCCGCCGCCGTCGTGTTTCTTGCCGGCGTGATCGAAGAGCATCGAGAGGGAGAGTGTGCGCCGGTGGTCGGAAAGAGATAGGGCAGCCGGCGATCAGGTTCGTGGTGCTTGCCGCTGGTGTCGTCGAGTGGTAAGCCTCTCTTTCTCCTAGCTTCTTTTCCCGTCGTTGTTGTTAAGTCACAAAACTGCCGCAGCCGCAGCCACGGCTGTGGCGGGCGGGACTGCTCCGGCGTTGTGCGTGGTCGGGGGGGGAGGGGGGGGGGGGGGGGGGGGGGTAGGTCGATCATGTGTAGAGTGGGGCGAGATAGTTCTAGTTGGGATTGTTTCGTTTCTCCTTATCGTCGGGTTCGTATGCCAAACCGCCATCGTCGCCGCCGCCGGCGACCACCACTGCCGGAGATGGCAGTGGGCGGGGCGTGGTCGAGTCCAGCCCCTTGTAGCTTAAAACCTTAAAAACCTAAATCGAAAAACCTAAACTAATCGCGTAAACCGTTTTATTTAAAGTTATCATTTCATGTGATCGATATCGTTTCTGCCCAGTTTTATTTCGTTCATAACTTTTCCGTCGTAGCTTGGATTGAGGCGAAACTGGTTCCCACGGTTCACATTCTGTGTCGGGCACTCTTTTCGTGTTTTAGCGAAAGTCTGGTTCGGCCTCTAGCTAGGTGTAATTTAGCTGTTTCTACAGCAGGTCCGAATTCGGCAGACTCGCATCCCGTTTTTAGAAAATTCATATTAAATTGTAGGAAAATCGTTAGAGCGCGTACGATATGTCCCTGGAACCCTAAGACATAGAAATATCTGATTATGGAATAATAATTCAGGGTTGATGAGTTTAAGAGGGGCTAAACAGTTAGGTTCTAGTAACCTCATAAAGGGACATATGTTCATAATATACTGTCTCTCTTGCCTCTCACATTCATTTTTTTCAAAGACTTGAAGAACATCAAGTGTTTGATTAATAAAGTCATTTTCAAGTGTTTGTCTCTAATGATCAAGTCTTGTTCAAGTCTTCTTTAAAAAAACATTGGAGATGCTCTTGTATGTTATTATATATCTGTCAGTTTTTGATCTATGTAATGATCAAGCAACAAAAGTAATATCAAACCATGTGTAGCTTTTTAATTGAATTGTTTTTCTCTTTATAGATTATAGGTTTCACTTTTGTGAATGAGTTTGATGTTGACCCTAGTGATATGATATGGTTTAAAAAAGGACATCTTTTTGATTCTCTCTTTGAAGGAAAGTAAAAAAGGAGATTTGCATACAAGTTAGGAGACATGAAGAATATAAAATTATCACAAATGTTGCTTCAAAGAATGTACAAACTTTACATGCGTTCCAAAGGGTATAAAATAGTTGGATCATATTATTTTATTTTGGATGTGTATATGTAATTGTAATGAAATTTATTGTACCATTAATAATGTTAAAACCTCATTTTTCTCCTAAATGACTTACAAAATAATCGGTTCCACATATTTTACACATATATTTTAATATTCTTGATCATATTATTTTCATTCGTTTTTAATTAAAGTAACTAAGAATTATCAATTCGAACTAAAAGAACGAGTAGAAGAACAAGATCATCGTGAAACTTCTTTTTACCAATATCCATTATCACTTGTAATTAGGGTACACAAAACCCTGACCAATTTGAAGCAACATGTAACACCCTAAAAATTTTGACGAAATTGAAACTTGGAATAAATGCGGAAATGTATAGGAATGACATAGACATAACTCCCAAAACGGGAAATAATTGTACGGCGTTTACCTTACAATTTAAAACAAGTGAAATGAACCCAACAACCTACAAATCTAAACTATCAATACTAGATTACGACCGGGTGTTGCTATTTCACTTCCCAAAATAAGACAATATCCATAAACCAACATGCACGCCTATCAATACTCCAAAAATGCTATACACCCTTCATGACCCTCCGCTCAAACCCGATAGAATGACCTGACAACATATCAACCCAAGAAAGGAGTTAGGATAAAGCCTAGCAAGGAATTAACAATAATCATAAGCCATAATAGTTTTTCATTAAGCAAAAATATGGAATAAGTAATTTGTAACCTTGGGTGGAAGTTCCATTCCAATACGAATACCTCTTGAGAAAGTGGAAAGTCCCGCCACCAAATAAGTGGTTGATTTCAATTATAATTCACATAATACGTTAGTAAAACCAATCATATTATCATACATGCATTGGACGTCGAACTCGGATACTTAAAGCTTATGCTCGGGATTATCCAAGAAAACAACTAGCACATAGGAATTACACCTTACTGCCCATGAGACGATGACCGACCATGTAGGCCCACATCTTACTTATCATGAAGCCTGCTGCCTATTATGTGCTACAATGTGGAAAAATATCGTTCCATCAATGACCATATAGACTCTAGTGCCTATGGATTCATTACACTCAAAACCAAGTAACCATGACTTCATTGCATGACATTATTATTTATACTACATGAATGAGCATTGCCACAAAGATAATAAACAAGTAATCCATCTTCATGAAGTATTTTTCGTGAGACTCCAATAGGTGACAAGTAACCCCATAGCTTTTTATAAATAGAGTTTAGACTTTATTTCATCATGAAAACCCATTGTCATAGTACATATATCCAAATCCTCAAATACCCCAAAACCCTAAATTTTGACCTAAAATGGTCAAAAGCGTTTTTCTTGGCAAAATGGGTTTTACTTACATAATCACCATAATTAAACCAAGGAACATCATGCTTTTGGAGTTTACAAAACCCTTTCATCAAATAATTTTATAAATTGCCCAAAACTCTGGTTGTAGGTGAGAGTTCATCCCAATTCAAGAACAAAGAAAGGAAGGCATTTATATGGTTAGAAAGCATAAATATTACATGTATGAGTCATGAAAGTGAGGAGGAACTCGCTTTAGAGGGTTGTTAGACAAAACCCTAAAATGGTGATGATGAAATCCTTTGAGAGGGAGTGAACCTTGAAGTCTACCACCACTTAATGACCTAGAAATGTTCCATTAATGAACATTAAAGATGTAGCTTGAAGTATTTAATGTAGAAGGAAGTAGGTGGTGGAAACTTACCGAATGGATGAGAGAAAAACGCAACTTGAAAACCTAGAAATGTGACATTTCCTCTATGTTAGTCCCAGATGGCTATAACAAGTATTGTAGAAGGGAGGGTTGAATACAATACTCAAAATTTTCACATTTTTAATTCTATTATTGAAAATCTTTCAACAAGAATTACACATAGAAACTTAAGACTGTTGCGGAAAAGAACAGATAAACTATTCTAACAATCTTTCACAAAGTATACTAAACAAAATAACTAAGAACACTTAGAACAAAGCTATGCAGTTTTGAGCAATATAGAGATTTCTTGCACTGAGAGAAATCTTCCAGTTCACGTAGAATCTTAGAGCACACAGTAATCTTCAAGTCTCTCAAGATAATTTCTGCATGGAGAGGTCTTCATCTTTATATAGTGTCAAGAGTATGTGTTGCATGGGACACTTGTCACTTTGTCATTGAAGGATAGGTTTTGACTCTCAAAAGTTGATATGTCTTTTCCTATAAAGCTAGAAAGGTTTGATGGAGACAATATCTAAGAATGGGAAAAAGGACAAATGTACCTTTTTCTTCCATACCCAGACATTCTATCTTTGAAGAGAAAACCTTTTAGTATGGACAAAAGGTAGGATCCTCATATTTAAAGATTCCACCGACATGTCATGAACTTGGTAGGTGGAAGTCTTCTTAGGAGTGAAGATATGAGAGGATGCACTAACTTTTGAGGGTCCCACCGATTTTCATGGGAACAATCGGTGGGATGGCCAACTTTACCTCTTATGATGAAGATCTTCATGGCAAGGAGATAATGGGGAAAATCTCCAATTTGGGATCTCACCGATCTTCATGGAGACAATCGGTGGACTATGACTTGTATGTGTTGATAAAAGATCTTTCACTTCCACAATGAGAGAATCTTCAATCTTGACTTTGGTTGATCTTTGACTTCACCAAACTTTTGCTATCTTGTACAAGCCATTACAAAGAACCATCCAATATTTCTCTAAGTATAAAACGTTTTTCAAAGTATAAAAGGAGATCATGAGGTCATCTTCAAATCTTGATGACCCAACAATCTCCCCTATTTGATGATGACATCCATACTTAGAAAAACATGAGTAATAATGAATAAAACATGTTGACCCTTCTTTACTCTTTTGGGTTCTTTTTCACACAGTTTTTTTTTGGTGTGTATGTATATATGATATTTACAAGTATAATAAAATAAAAAAGTATAGCTGTACAAACAAATGAAAGAAAATGAAAAGAAGTATAAACAATATGAACAAAACAAATATTACTTGCATCTTTAGAGGGACGAGTTGAAACTTGTGTCTGGCTTGAGGATTCTTCATTTTAGTCAGCAGCTTGTTGATGTGTTGGAGAACATTATCTTTCAGGCATTTTTGCTTTTCTTCAGATGTTCCAAATCTTCAAGCCATACATTTACTCCAAAAGATTTCAGCCAAATGAGTCTGTGTTTAGGAAGGAGACAACCCCATAATGGTGACAATCTTTGAGGGAGGTTTGAGGTTAGGTGGATCAGCTCAGGATGCTTCTGCCCATCTCTTGCATCTTCTTTCTTTCTCTTGGCATTTTCAGCTCTTCCTGTTCAGCATCATCATTCTTTGTCATTGTTTTGCTCCCCCTCAGTTAGATCAGCCGGTCTTTGTGTTTCTCCCCCTCAGTTAGATCTGCCCGGACTGATGTGCTCCCCCTTGACCGGTCCGCCGATTTCTTTAGATTTTTTTTTCGAGTTGGACGCTGGATATGAGTACTGAGGGTTGATGTTGCTCCCCCTCAGATGAATTCTCCCCCTCAGCGGCCGACGGAGGAAAAACACCAAGAGAAATTGAAAAATTGGCAACAATTGTTTTTTGATATATATATATATATATATATATATATAAAGGACTTACACCCTCAAATGTAGGAAAAGTTTCGGCAAACACACAAGGAATACGTACTCAAAAGATCGGTGGGTGTTGTGGGGTTTGCTGGTATAAAGATCAAAGGGGTTGATAAGGTCATTTGCCAAAAAAAACATGGTAAGGGGGAAGACGTCGGTTGGGGTATTTGGGTTTAGGCTGTTTGGGGTTGCTCGTCAGCAGAATGTAAATTGGCTAAGGTGGTAGCGGCATCAAACAACACAAATGAAGGACTTGGCTGACTTGGCTTCGTCGGCGGAAGATCAACAAGGCCGACAAGGGGCTGTTTGGTGGGTCTTTTGGCAGTCAAAAACACAGCCGACGAAGGACTTCGGCAGCCAGTAGAGAGCTGTTCGGTAATAAGGTTCACAAGTGGAGGGTGGCGATGATGGCTTTGGTAGAAAGAGATATCGGCAGAGGGCGTTCGCAAAGGGAAAGAAGGATTCAGCAGAAAGAACCACCGATAGTTGTGGGTGTCGGCCAAAGAAAGAAGCAGATCAGTAGCAAGGATAGCCGACCTTCTTGGAGGCTGTCGGCTGCGTGAGCACCGGTTTGCATGGTATTATATGTGACAGTTGCATGCCTAGGATTAAATGTGACAATTGCATGTATGGGATTGGCTGTGTGAATCGGAAGCAAGGGTGTCGATGTCTTCTTCAGCAAGGGCTTGTCGGCAAAGGTAGGTTCTTTAAACTCAGAAAGGTGCAGCCGACCGGTGTTGCTCCCTTGCACTCACATTTTAAATGTAGTAAGGTATTCACCAAAGAAATCACTTGAGAGCGATGCTTATGGGAAAAAGCTGGAGTCAAACAAAAGATGCACTTCTGGAGCTAACCGTCAAACCACTTCGAAATCACTATACCATGAACCACGTTTGCTAGTATCAACACATAGCTTTGAGAGACATGAGTTTTCTCACTTTGACGTAATCCCCATAAATGGCCAGCAGTTTCTGATAACAAACGAGGGCATTCTCTCTCTAAATCTCTCAAACACTCGCAAGCAGCACCACGTGTTCGGCGAAATCAACATAGCCGACAGAGGGGTTTTGGGATTTGGATCTCGGTGTGTTGGGTATTTGAGAGCAGGTTCGGTAGAAATTAACAGCCGACAAAGGGGGTGTTTGCAGATGTTTTTCGATAAAAACAAGAAGAGAAGAGGTTGTTTTTCAGTGAGATTAAGTGTCGACAGCTTGGTGGAATCGGCAGCTGATGGAGAAAACGACAGAGGGATGGCCGACAGAAGTGTCACCAGCGGAAGAGAATCAAAGAGAAAGGTATTTTATAGCCGATGTTTTAGTGAGCTGTTCGGTGGTGTGATTGTCGACGGCAAGGGAAGAGAGGAGAGTGTTTCGGTGGCTTGGAGCCGATGGCTTGCTGTCGGCAGGGGGTTTAGGTGGAGATGGATTTGTACAAGAAAACAGAAAATGAAAAAGACTGTGTTCTTTGCATGAGAAACAGAAGAACAAAAGGGAATCTTTGCATGAGAAACAGTTTCTTCTTCACCTCCAAATGGATAGAGGAGAGAGAGAGAGTTGAGGTTGATGGGGTCGTTAGCATGCACGTCGGTGGGGGAAAGCATGCATGTCGATGGTGGATTGGGATCAGCTGTCGGCAGCAGCGATGGTCGGCGGTTTTTGGCAAAAAGGAAAAAATAATTCGGTGGTCGATGATATCTTGGGTTGGCAAGAGAGGGGCGAAGAGAGAATGGATTGTCGGCAGAAAAATATAGCCGAAGGGTGCTGTTTGGTGCGTGCGTCGGCTTAAAAAGAGAGGAGGATGGGGGACATCGGTGTTCAGCAGCTGCTAGTTTCGGCAGGCTTCGGCGAGGCTGTTGTTATGCTTGGGTGAATATCGGCAGAAGATAGACGATTGGTACAAAGCGACTGCCAGATTGAGTTGGTGTCGGCAGCAAGGAAGACATCCGATGTTGGCTGTCGGCAGAGGTGGCAGTCGGCAGCCGAGACTTCTCGGTAAACATCGGTGGAGATGCTCTTTTTGTTTTCGTTCGGTAACAATAAGGGAGATCGACAGCTAGGATTTTTGGCAGGGGTTAAATGGCAGCGCCGATATGGGATCGGCAGCCTTTCCTTCGGCAGAAAAGAGATTGATGATTTTATGTGTCTTTCGACAGCCACAACCTAGAGAGAGATGGGTGGTATATGGAATCTTAGCTTATCGACAGCAACAACCTAGAGAGAGATGGGTGTCTTTCGGCAGCAACAAGTCTCGATCACCTCGGTTATAAATGTGAAATTGACTTGTCGGTGGTTGGTGACGGTGGCGCTTGTCGGCATAACACAAAACAGCCGGTAAGTTGCTGTTGTATTGTGGGTTGGCATGAAGAGAGATTTTCGGTGGAGTTTAAGGAAGGGAGAGGGCCGAAATAGATATAATGGATGGATAAGTTAGGTTTAGGATAGATAGGGAATGATGATGTATGAGGTGACATTATCTTGAAGAAGTCATCAAAATATGACTTGTTGAGAGAACAAAATGCCGTATGTGAGAGTGTATACATGGTTTCGTGTGTGCATGCTTGAAGAATAAGGATGCTCCACGTAGCTATGATGGGTGAGTCATGATGCTCTTGAAAAAAATGATGTAAAAAGGTGGTGGATGAGATTGTTGGCACAAAAAAAAATAATGATGTAAAAAGGTGGTGGATGATGATGTCACGAAGTAGTTTACTATGATGATGGACAAAAAGGTGGTGGGTAGAGCATCGGGTAGGACTACTTTGGTGAGATGAGAAAAATAGAGAGAAGTATGATGGGAAATGAAATGTAAGTGATAAAGGAGAGTGATGGGAGATGTAAGATGTCGGTGGAGAAGAGGTTGGCACTAGTGAGTGTGCCAATGGTAGGTTTTTCAAAACAAGGAGATCTAGGAGTTCATCATTTGACACTCCAATTTTGCATGATGATCTTGAAGATTTCGTCAATTTTCTCACTTTTATATTTGACCACATAGATCCATCTGTCCAGCTCAAAATCTGCAATCACAAAAAATTTATTTTCTAGGTACCCATTTGCTGGTGGGTCCTTTTGGGTTAGAAGAAAAAGAGTTGGTGTCACTTAGATCAATTCTTTCTTTCTGACAGTCTTTGGCAAAATGAGAAGTATCACCACAGATATAACATTTTTTTATAAAGAAATGCCTTTTTATAACCTTGACATTTTTCCTTACTTTTGCCTTTTATG
The DNA here is from genome assembly GCA_033807775.1 of Saussurea involucrata. Lineage (NCBI taxonomy): Eukaryota > Viridiplantae > Streptophyta > Magnoliopsida > Asterales > Asteraceae > Saussurea > Saussurea involucrata. The sequence goes on from CM066323.1 coordinate 37,234,432, forward strand.
AATGTCCTCAAAGATTTTGATGTAGAATCAAAGATTTGGGGTACAACACCTAAAATTCCTTTTTTCAAAATTTGGGAGGACATAAATCTTTTCTTTTGAAGTGGTCATTTTGAGGTTCACCGATCTGGGAATAAAATCGGTGGAAGAGGCCACAAAATTGTTTTTGAAAAGATTTGAAGAATTTTCTTTTAAGAAAGAATCGGCACCTAGAGACTTGCCTTTTTCAGAGTTAGAAAATATTTTGATTGAGTTGAAAGAGGAGGAGAAGCACTTAGATGATACAAGAGCAGTTGAGGAGATGTGGCCTTCTGGATCATCCATGTCATTTATCTTGGCCATGAAACAGACATTTGAGGTGTCATTCGCTTTCAGATGTGGGTTCATCTGCCAAATTATGAGTTTTAGCAGGCAGACCCTTTCCTCTTCTGACAAATCTTTCATTTCTTTCCTTTTCTCTCTTGTATTTTTCCTTGTATCTTTCAGCCCGGTCAGAATTTGCAGAAGAGAAAGATTGGTTGAACTCTTGGGAATCATATTTGGATCTTCCCGATTTTGAGGAAAATCGGCCTGAGGAAGTAGTTCTGGGTCTTTCAAGATGTTTACTTTTACACTCAGAAGCAAAATGACCCTTTTTACCACAGTTAAAACATTCCTCATTAGATTTGTCCAAAGAAGAATGTTTGGAGAGAGAAGAGGATGATTTTCTACCAAACTTATATTTTCCAGAAGAGGGGTGAGATTTGGATTTAGAATGCCCATCCAACATGGCCATTTCATCAGATAATTTGTTAATTGAAGTTTCCTCACATTCATCCTCAACATCACTAAGATATGTCTCCGAATGATCATTGGGATCTTCTTGACTATCATGGTGAGAGTCAGATGGGTAGGTGATTCTTGGAATACACTTAGTCTTTTTGGAGGAGTCACTTAGGAGAGCTAGAGAAGAGCTCTTTATATACCTCTGCAGCTTCGTCTGCTCATAGTTGAAAAGAGTTCCATAAAGAACAGTAAGAGGCATATGATCAAGATCCTTGGTTGTCTTTATACAAGTACAGATGTTTTCCCAAAAATCAGGAAGACAGTCCATAAACTTACACAAGATTTCCTCATTGTCATACACTCTACCTAACAGCTTTAAATCATTAAGAAGACAGTTAAAACGATTATAGTAGCTAGGAAGAGATTCACCTTTTTCATGAGTGAAAAGCTCATACTTTCTAATGAGAGAGACCTTTTTGCATTTCTTCACTTCCTCTGTACCTTCGTACAGAATACACAGAGTGGACCACATTTCTTTGGCAGTAGGGAAATTTACTAGAGAGTGGTACACTTCATCAGGAAGAGACAGAGCAATGATAGTTCTAACTTTAGAATCAAGAAACATAAGACGTTTTTCCTCATCAGTATATTTCTAGGATTTTTAAGAATGTAACGACCAATAGCAATAAATTTTTCTTCATCAGAAGAATCATCATAATCATCTTTGCCAACAACTTCTTTACCAGATTTCTTGGTTTCATAGCGAGACCAGACTCTAGGAACTATGGGTCCCTCACTAAGAATGGTTAGATATCTACTATCCACTCCTTCCATGAAAAGCATCATCCGGCTTTTCCACAAAGAAAAGTTGTTGGGGTTAAACTTAGGAGGTTTGGTAATGGAACCATTTTCAGAAAAGTTGTTTTGAAAAGCATTTTCAACATTTGAAGAAGATGAGGAAGCCATCGCAGATCAAGTTTATGAGTTAAACTTTTCCGCTCTGATACCACTTGTTAGTCCCAGATGGCTATAACAAGTATTGTAGAAGGAGGGGTTGAATACAATACTCAAAATTTTCACAATTTTAATTCTATTATTGAAAATCTTTCAACAAGAATTACACATAGAAACTTAAGACTGTTGCGGAAAAGAACAGATACACTATTCTAACAATCTTTCACAAAGTATACTAAACAAAATAACTAAAAACACTTAGAACAAAGCTATGAAGTTTTGAGCAATATAGAGATTTCTTGCACTGAGAGAAATCTTCCAGTTCACGTAGAATCTTAGAGCACACAGTAATCTTCAAGTCTCTCGAGATAATTTCTACATGGAGAGGTCTTCATCTTTATATAGTGCCAAGAGTATGTGTTGCATGGGACACTTGTCACTTTGTCATTGAAGGATAGGTTTTGACTCTCAAAAGTTGATATGTCTTTTCCTATAAAGCTAGAAAGGTTTGATGGAGACAATATCTAAGAATGGGAAAAAGGACAAATGTACCTTTTTCTTCCATACCCAGACATTCTATCTTTGAAGAGAAAACCTTTTAGTATGGACAAAAGGTAGGATCCTCATATTTAAAGATTCCACCGACATGTCATGAACTTGGTAGGTGGAAGTCTTCTTAGGAGTGAAGATATGAGAGGATGCACTAACTTTTGAGGGTCCCACCGATTTTCATGGGAACAATCGGTGGGATGGCCAACTTTACCTCTTATGATGAAGATCTTCATGGCAAGGAGATAATGGGGAAAATCTCCTATTTGGGATCTCACCGATCTTTATGGAGACAATCGGTGGACTATGACTTGTATGTGTTGATAAAAGATCTTTCACTTCCACAATGAGAGAATCTTCAATCTTGACTTTGGTTGATCTTTGACTTCACCAAACTTTTGCTATCTTGTACAAGCCATTACAAAGAACCATCCAATATTTCTCTAAGTATAAAATGTTTTTCAAAGTATAAAAGGAGATCATGAGGTCATCTTCAAATCTTGATGACCCAACACTCTAAAACCCGGTTACACTTTGTTTTTATACCCCAGGTGCGTCCCGTGATAGTGACGTACGATAGTGACATGTGTCACTATCACCGGGGCACTCTCGCCCGCTACCTTTATGGCTCGCGGTACATTCCTCGCGAGTGTGACACCGCGATAGTGACATGGGCATACTCGCTGGGAGCTATCGCCCAACCTGTACCGAGGCCCATTTGGTCTCTCTTTCAGCCCTTAATCCGGTTCCATTTTAACCAAGACTTAAAGTCGTTCGATATCAACACAATAATACACAAAATAAAATTAGAGATATTTTATCATCGGATTTTTGAGGTGTTACAATCCTCCCTAGCTTGGAAATGATTTCGTCCTCGAAATCTTAGGCTAAATCAAATAAACGAGGGTATCGACGTTTCATGTCCTCTTTCGCCTCCCAAGTCACGTTGGCACCTCGATAATGTTTTCATTGCACTTTTACCATCGTGACCTCCTTGTGACGGAGTCTCTTGGTCTCCCTTTCCAATATGTCCTCGGGTTGTTCGATACAACGGCTATCGTCCACCCGAATCTTTGACAACGGTATCACGTCTTCTTCCTCCGCCAAACATTTCCGTAAGTAGCACACGTGAAATGTTGGATGAATTCCATCCATCTCTGATGGTAGGTCCAACATGTACGCTTGTAACCCGACACGTTCTAGAATAGTAAATGGTCCAAGGAAACGGGACTCAACTTCCCTCGCTTTCCGAAACGAATCAATCATTTCCAAGGAGACACCTTTAACATCATGCGGTCCCCCACTTGGAACTCTACCGGTCGCCTTTTCTTGTCGGCATAGCTCTTTTGTCGGTCTTGGGCAGCTTTCAAATGCTCCCTAATGATTTTAACCTTGTCGGCCGTTTCTTGCACGATTTCCAGTCCGAAAAATTGCTTTTCACCCGCCTCTAACCAACACCCGGGGGTCCTACACTTTCTCCCGTACAAGGCTTCAAATGGTGCCGCCTTTAAACTAGAGTGATAACTGTTGTTATAGGAAAATTCTACTAAGGGTAGGTGTGTATCCTAATTACCTCCAAAATCTAACACACGCGACCTCAACATGTCCTCCAACGTTTGGATCGTTCTTTCGCTTTGCACATCCGTTTGGGGATGGTATGTCGTGCTCAAATTCACCCTTGTACCCAAATTTTCTTGCAATGCTTGCCAAAATCTCGAGGTAAACCGACTATCATGATCGGAGACTATAGACACGGGTATACCATGTCTAGACACCACCTCATCAATGAACAACTTGGCCAACTTGTCCATTGGCAACGTTTCCCGCATGGCTAGGAAATGTGCACTTTTGGTCAAACGATCCACTATCACCCAAATGGTGTCATGACCTCTTAAGGTCTTTGACAACGTAGTCACAAAGTCCATTGTGATCTTGTCCCACTTCCACTCGGGTACTTCTAAAGATTGCAAACTGCCGTATGAACGTTGATGCTCGGCCTTTACGAGGGAGCAAGTCGCACACCGCTCCACGTAGCATGCCACGTCCAATTTCATAACCGACCACCAATAATGTAGCTTCAAATCTCTATACATCTTAGTACTTCCCGGATGTATGGAGTACTTAGACTTGTATGCTTCGTCCATAAGTAGTTCCCGATTTCCCCCGATCTTGGGCACCCACACGCGCCCTTTGAATAATCTCACCCCACGGCTATCCTCCGTCAAGAGTAGTCGTTGTTTCATCATGACCTCTTCCTTGAGGTTCTCCTCCTTCAAGGGTTCGTCTTCTCCTCCTTAATCTTTCCCACAAGACTTGACACCAACTCGATCCTTGAAAGGTTGGCCCGGAGACTCCCACTATTATCCTTTCGGCTTAAGGCGTCAGCAACCATGTTCGCTTTACCCGGATGGTAGAGAAGTTCACAATCATAATCCTTAAGCAATTCTAACCATCTCCTTTGTCTCATGTTCAACTCTTTCTAATCGAACACATACTTCAAACACTTATGATCCGTGTACAAAGTACATTTCGTGCCATAGAGATAATGTCGCCACAACTTCAATGCAAATACCACCGCGGCTAACTCCAAATCGTGCGTAGGGTAGTTCTTTTCGTGCACCTTGAGTTGCCTTGATGCGTAGGCAATTACTTTCCCCCTTTGCATCAACGCGCAACCCAAACCCATTTTGGACGCATCGCTATATACTAAAAAGTCTTTCGATCCTTCGGGCAAGGACAAGATTGGAGCTTCACACAACTTCTTTTGCAATATTCAGAAAGCCTTCTCTTGAGCTTCGGTCCAAACAAACTTTACGTTCTTTCGCGTCAACGTCGTTAGTAAAGAGGCAATCTTGGAGAAGTCTTGGATAAATCTTCGGTAATAACCCGCCAAACCCAAGAAACTCTGAATTTCCGACGGGCTCTTGGGAGGTTCCCAATTCATCATTGCTTCGATCTAGGAAGGATCTACTTTCATGTCGTCTCGAGTGACCACATGACCCAAAAATTGAACTTCCTCCAACCAAAAGTCACACTTAGAGAATTTCGCGTATAGCCTTTCCTTTCTTAACACCTCCAACGCCTCTCGAAGATGTTGTTCGTGACCCGCTTCATCTTTAGAGTACACCAAGATATCATCTATGAATACAATTACCGGCTTGTCAAGAAATGGTCGACACACCTGGTTCATCAAGTCCATGAACACCGACGGTGCATTAGTCAACCCGAAAGGCATCACCAGAAATTCATAATGACCATATCTCGTCCTAAATGCCGTTTTTGGAATGTCATCTTCTCTCACCTTCACTTGGTGGTAACCAGAACGTAAATGAATTTTGAGAAGCATCCCGTTCCTTGAAGTTGGTCGAACAGATCGTCGATCTTGGGGAGTGGGTACTTATTCTTCACGGTTACTTTATTCAATTCTCGGTAGTCGATATACAATCTCATCGTGCCATCTTTCTTTTTCACGAATAAGACCGGTGCTCCCCATGGAGACGAGCTCGGTCTCACAAACCCCTTCTCCAAAAGTTCTTGGAGTTGCACCATCATTTCTTGCATCTCGGATGGAGCTAACCGGTAGGGAGCTCTAGCGATCGGAGCCTCTCCCGGAACCAAGTCTATCTTGAATTCCACTTGACAGTCCGGTGGCAAACCTGGCAAGTCCTCCAGAAATACATCGGGAAATTCGCGCACCACCCTCACATCCTCTAGCTTCTTCTTTTCCATCTTAGTTTCAATTATGTACGCCAAGAAAGACGCACACCCCTTGACTAAACATTTGCGCGCTTTCAACGTAGAGATGATTGCCACATCTCCCTTCCTCCGCTCCCTGTAAATGACCATGAAACTTCCGTCCGGGAAGGGAATACGAATCAACTTCTTCGCGCATAAGATCTCAGCTTGGTTTGCGGCTAGACAATCCATTCCGACTACCACATCAAATCCCTCAATCACCATCGGTAGTAAGTCGATTGCGAATTTCATTCCTTCGATCTCCAACATGCAACCCCTTAGCACATCACGGACTACTACTTGGCCACCGTCCGCTATTTCTACCACTATAGCGTCCTCTAAACTACAAGTGGGCATAGACAACTTTTGGCAAAAAAAATGGACACAAACGAGAAAGTTGCACCCGAATCAAATAACACATGCGTAGGTACGGAGTTTAAGAGAAACATACACGACACTACGTCCGTTGAAGTCCTTGCCACCTCTTTTATCATCTTAAAGGCTCTTCCCGTCGCTCTCGGAGGATCCACTTTCTTTCCCCCACTTCCTCCAACCTACAACTTCGGGCAATCCCCTCTAAAATGGCCCAACTCCTTGCATTCGAAACACATCAACCCCTTGACTGAGCAGTCCTTAAAAGAATGCCCGGTCTTACCGCACTTGTAGCAATTCCCGGAAACAAAGTTGCATGGGCCAAAGTGTTTGCTTCGGCACTTGGAGCACCACCTAGCCTCACGCCTAGGATCGACTCCCCGATGATTGTTGTTGAACGACCTTGGTTTCTTATAGGGCATAGAACTTGTAACACCCGTAATTTCGGTAAACAAATACCACCCAAATGTTTTGCATCTTGAAAATGGTGGGATTTATGTTTGGAAGACATTTCATAAAGTCTCTAAGAGTATCGGGAGTTTTGGCGTTGAAAAAGTCGAGTTTCGGGGCTTGGTACACGGGTCGCGACTATGACCATGTCATTATCGCGGTGGCAGTGTCGCGATGGGGGTCGATCTGAGCAAATCAAATAGAATGTGGTACACGGGTCGCGACTATGACCATCGACTATGACCATGTCAATGTCGCGGTGTCATAGTCGCGGTCGGGGAGCTGGAATCCGATTAAAACCATTTCTCACCCCAAATCCCTTCTCACTTCTCCCATTTCATCCATTCTTCTCTTAACCCGAAACCCTGAGCATCCAAAGCCGATTTTGAGCTTTCAAACCCCAAGATTTGATGTTTCAAGTGGTTTCTTCATCTTTTTCCCCAAATCAAACACCCACCATGGATTGGAAACCTTAACCCTTCAAAAGGAAACCTCCACTTCATCTTCTCCACTGATTTCTAGGGTTTTTACCCAACCCTTTCCACCCTATTTGAAGATTAGGATTTGTGGTGCATCTTGGAGGTTGTAGATACGTTTTGGGTTGTTGGATTCAAGTATGGTTAAGGTAATCTCCTCTCCTCTTTGATTATGAAGTTAAGGTTTTGTTATAATGGGTATTTTGGTATATTATGGATGGATGATGATTCCTTATGGTTAGACTTTGGTATTGATGGGTGGAAATTCATAAATCTAGGTTTTTGGAAGTTTTGGCTTAAGGATGCAAACTTCATCAAAGGAGCTTACGTTGGAGAAATACTAGATTTAGCTTAATCTAGCAATGGTGAGTTCAAGTTACTTTGCGAAAACTTTGTACATGCCAAAATGTGTATTTTCCAATATTTGTGTGTTTTACTTTAAAATGTATATGGTTGAATTATTTGGATAGTTTAACTCTTTTGAAGTATTTATCTCTATAAATGTGTAAAATACCCATATTTGGGGCTTTTGGATACTTGGATGGTTAGAAACCATAAATTGTCTTTGAAAGATTATTTGGCTCAAAATGAGGATTAATTGATGGTTTAATCATGTTAGAGTAAATGATTTTAGTAAACCATTTGGGGAAATGTACTTTTAGTGTTATGAGTCATTTTGAGAATATTAAGGGTGTGAGTCCTTTGGGATGACCCTTTTTGTTTAACCGTGTCGAGTTTTGGGGTTAATGATGATTTTGTGGGTTGTGAGTACTTAATCAATGTTAAACGCATTTTATGCGATGATGACCGTTATTTACGGGTCTAGCAAGCTTGGAGCACTTTGCTCGGTTTTGACTTGAGATATATTTGGGACATTTGTCCGGTTTAAATGGCTCTATGTGGAGTCTTATGTATGAGTTGCTTTTATTGCACATTGTTGATATTTACATGCTTGGGTGAGTGAGTCGTCCTGGTATAGGCATGTCGTTTAGACTGTTTCGCATTGGATCCATAGGCATGTTAGTCAGTCGTTGGTCGTGGTCGATTGGGTATCTTGAGGATGGACCTCGGTACCCATGTTTTATGACCTTAACTTCCAAGTAGGCACTAGGAGGATATAGTTTTGGGCACTTACCTTGGAGGTTTGTGTAGAGATCCACGCCTTCGGGATTTATACCTTGGAGGTAGTCCCGATGTGCCGGGCCTTGAGGCGTTACCTTGGAGGTAAACGTCAAGGTATATCTTCAATTACGGTGTAACTTGGGTTTCAACGTTGTATGGGTGGTATACTTATGTGTTACCTCCACCTTCAACGGTTACGGGTCTCCCCCGTTTATGGTATTTGAACTTTAATACATTTTACGGTCGCGTGTGTATTGCTTCGTATTACGTTTTAATAAAGTGTTATATTTTAATGAATGGTTTCCGTGTTTTATGGGTCGAGTATGTATTGTCAACCATATTTGGAGGTTTTGCCTAAACAAGAATCATTCATGTACTTTGAGGGAATTGGAATTGTAATTCATTTGGAAATGTATTATACCTTTCGGGAACTTCCCCGTGGAAATGTGTGAGTTGAAAAATGAACGATTTACAATTAAAGTAACTCTTTGGAAATCATGACTAATCTACTACTCTTTTGATTTATGTTTTTATTTAGTCATGATAAAATGCTTGAACTCACTAGGCGTAAGCCTAACCCTTTTATTTGTCGGCATGTGCAACAGGCTCAGGTTGGGGTAGCTCTAGCTACATTGGGAAGTGGCGATTGCTAGTAGAGTGCACGAGAGGTGACTTGAGTAGTGAAGTATTCCGCATTTGTTTGGACTAGCAACTTGTGGGGTTAAGTACCACCTATTTAAGCTATTTCATTGTAGACTTATAATGTTTTAAATTCCGAGGTATTTTAAAGGACTGAATTGTAGAAGTGATTATGTATAATTTGGTGATTTTTATTGAATTTTAATGTTAGTTGCTCGTTCCAAATTTGAGGGTGTTACAAGTTGGTATCAGAGCATAAGTTTGAGAGATTTAGGTGTTGATTTTGGATACCTAGACTCAAACTAGCGTTTGTTTAAGTAAATAAGAGTGAAACTCACCATTAGGCACTTTAAGATAGGATGCTTCGAAGTTGATGGATGTTGTTAGGAACAAGAATCATGTCGAGAGTAATGAGGATAATCATGTACGGTGCGTTCATAGTGACACCTGGCCAGTGTCATGGTGAACCCACTAGTACATGTGCATACTTGAATTGCTTTCATGTGATGATCGTTGGGGTAGTAAAGGAAGTTCTAAGCTAGTAGTCGTTGGAATAAATGGACGATTCTAGCATTAGTCACTTGGAGCGACAGTAAGCATGATGTTGCTTTAAGTAGACCGTTTCGGGTCAATATTGATTGTTGGACTAGAACCATAGGCTTGTTGAGCCGACTTTGATGTAATTCCCAACTTGCCTTAAGAGGTTTTGAATATCCGGATGACAATAGTGGACCGGAGGATTATGGAGGAGTATGAGTTGAGATGTTGAATGCCGACCATGTCATGCACACAGTTTATTTTGAAAATAAATTACATCGACTATTTCTTGTGTTTCGAATCCATAAATGGATTGTGTTACAATTTTGGGAAATATTTGGCACCCACCAAATTTTAAATTATGGTTTTGGACGTACATGAACCATCTTATGCCGGGGGTTGCAAACTCCGTCAGAATTTGTTTCATTTTGTTATTGTCCAACGTTTCTTTCGGGTAATGTGATGTCCGTGTTTTATGTTGTCTAAGATGGTAGACAAGTAACTACGACTCATAACTTTAACATCGGATCTCCTCCGCATATGTTAAAAGTTTGGACGGAAAGTTAGCTACCGTGGTGTTTATATGAAGCTACTTTTAGGAATTTGTTTAATATGAGTTTGTTAAACGGTATTGTTTATGTGGTATTGTCCTAGAAGGAAATTTTTGGGATTTTGGCGTCTCGTTCAAGATTTTGCTTTTAGCAATTTGACTTTGAGAGCACAATGTTTAGTGCTATTTTGTTGACTTGGAGTCATTGAGTCCGTTGAACTTCATAGAATTTTGGGTACGACGTTTTGTGTCGTGTAAGTACAGTTTTACAATATGCATACTTTATTTGCTTATGTGAAAGGTTTATAAGTCATGTTGGGCATTTGGTCCCACTCGGGTTTTGATGAGAAAAGTTAATTTTATGCCATAAGGCGACTAAAAAGAAATGAGTTTGGAACTCTAGTGTTGTATAGTTTTTCTTTCAAGGGTTTGTATTATTAAGTATTTCGATGCAAATAGTTCAATGTATGGATTGATTTATACGTGACTTAAGTGATGCATGAAAGAACATCTTGTGACATTTCATAATAATTTGCTTGGTGCGCTTTTGGTCAGTTAAATGTTTTATTATCATTTTATGTAAAAAGTATTATATCGACCTAGGGGTATGCATAGCTTGGTAACTATTGTTTCTCGATATTTTGTTAAACGAGTCATGAGCGAAATTATTTGTTAAACTCATTGTACAAATGATGACCATTTGGGCAAAGGGTGTTTTGGTGTTGTGGAAATCATGCATAATTCGCATTAAATACGTTTTGAAAATACAAATGTGGGAGTCGTTGACATTTGGTCAATTTTGATTTGCCAAACATCTTGGAAAATTAAAAACCTTTTGGCTTTGGGGAAAATGCGTATTTTGAGTATTTTTGACTAATACATTTTAAGCATTTACGTTTTGACGTTTTGTGTTCCAAGTACGAAACTTTGAGGAAAATGCTTCATGATGAAGATTTTAGAAAATTGCTTGTATAAAACTATGGTGCGTGTATTTTCTTGTGTTTTGAACATTGACGCGCACCGTCGATGCAATTAAAGATTTGAAGTCGGTAGGAATCTTTTTGGGGTGTCTACCTTTTTATTAACACTTCTTCCTCATATGCTTTGGGAAATGCACTGTTGTGTGTAAGTTTTGGTCAGAAACATTTTACTCAAATGTCGTTATAGAACCGAATAGGAAATTTTGAGAAAGTGATTTAAAGAATTCCATCTTTTGGAATTTAGTCGCGAACCATTTGATGCGTGTTAGTTAGTTTCAATAAATTGCTATTGGAAGTGTTACAAGCTTGCATGCCTACCCTAATTTGAGGTTTTATGATGTTGTAATTGATGTTTCAAATGATAGAAACGGATTGGTTTTGTCTTTAAATTTGGGAGTTGCAAAAGTCATTTTGTGTTTTGACTAAGGTGTATTTGTAAACAGTTTCGTTGTTTTGTATAATAAACTAACGCGAGCAAAATTTTGATTGGTGAACCTTTTTCTATGTCATTTTATGGCTAGAAAGGATTTTGGAGTCAAATGTCACTGGACTTCTTTTGAAATTACATGCACGCCTTTTGTTGCACTCTGTTTAAAGTCAGGCAGTTACTTTACATGCACGTCATGAGCCAATCCATACTAGAACCGTGTCGGTTCATTTTAAAGTAATTGTTTACTACACTTTTGAGTTTTGTGAATAAACTGAAGTGCAATGAAACAATTTTCAACATGATTTTCATATGTGGGACGAGCGTGTCCGTTTTTACGTAACTACCGAATTAATGATAGTAGTTTTCTGTGCGTACGATTTGTTGATATGAAAATCTTTGTATTGAAAGTTTTTGTGAAAGTTGTTGTTGATTGGCATTATTTGTTAAATAATTCGCTTGAAAACCTTGAACTCGTTAGGACCTTGGAAATGGTAAGTGACCCAGTAAAAAGTAAATGCGTGTAGCACTTTGTTGGTGGAAGGTTTGAGCATTCCACGCGTGTGTAAAGCCCGTGTCCCGGTACAGCTATTTTGTGTATTTAAGTATTTATTTTTATTTTTTTAGTTTCTCTATTCCTTAAATGTTGTTCCCTTAACGGTTTCGCTAACGAGGTTAGGAATTTAGGGCATATGTTAAATAATATCGGTTAGGGGAAATTTCGTACGCAACTCGGTAATCTAGGGATCTTTTGTGTCAATTTTGAAAGTGCATGGGCTGGCCCACTGCCATAACCCATGCCCAGCATTTCTTGTTTTGGTTTTATACGTACACCATCACCTTCTTTAGAAAAACCCTACGCGATACTTCATCCTCCTAGGTTCCTAGTGTGCGCCGTGATCATCCATACCCCCCCCACCCCTCGTCGATTGCTATAGAACACCATCACCATCATCACCTGCTTTGTGTCGCCGTCGGAAGAGAGAGAGAAGGACAGCGCCGGAGCGCTGCTCGCCGGAGAAGAGGGAGAAGGCGGCGAAGTGCAGCGGGAGAGAGAGAGAGAGAGAGAGAGAGAGAGAGAGAGCGCGAGAGGGGGAGGAATCGTCGTCGTCGTCAAGAGGTAAGGTTCTTGCTTAGCTTTTCTTTTCTCGCCGTGAACCGCCGTGACCCCTGTTGCCGCCGCCGTCAGCCTTGGCTGCCGGCGGTGTGGCCACCGGCGTACACCACCAGTTCGGGTGGTGGTCGGTGCTTGGTCAGGTCTGAAAGTTGTGTGAGGTTGTAGAGAGATCGGGTTAGTTGCGGGTCGTTTTATTTTTGTCTCGACGGATAATTTCTTAACCGCCATCGTCGGCGGCGGCTGCCGCCGCCGCCTACCACCACTGCCGGAGGTGGCAGTGGGTGGTGTTTGGTGTCTGGCTAGTGTTCGTTAATATGTGATAGCTAAACCCTAACCCGAAACCTTAATCGCGTTACCGTTTATAAAATCGTCATTTTATGTGAAACGTCCTTTTCTGCCACTGTTTTACGTTAGCCGTAACTCTTTACTCGTAACTCGGATTGGGGTGAAACCGGTGCCAAAAGTTCCCTTTCCGAGTCTAGTAACTTTTCTGTGTTTTGTGAAAAATCCAGTTCGGAACATAGCATAGGCCAAATCGTCGTTTTATACCGATAGCTGCTGTTTTTCACTGTTCTGCGAACTGTTTTTATAAAATCCGTAATAAAATGTAGAAAAATCGTTAGGAGGTGTATAATATGTCCTTGGAACCCTAACTCAGAGTACTTTCTAATCATGAAATAATATTGGGAATATTCTGGTTTAAAGGGGTCGAAACGGGTCCCGAACAGACCTGTTTGGCGAGAACGAAAAATAGTTTTAGTGACGGTTTAAGCGTGTGACGTGTCGTAGGGTCCGGGTCTCGTATTCATACGTTTTGGCGTGCGTCTAGGTGCTGAGAAGTGACCGAGGTTGTGAAGCTTGAATTTGTATTGTTGAGCTAGGCGCGCGTTCGAGGTGAGTTCTCTCACTATACTTAATATCGGTTGTTTTATCATTGTTGTAGCACGTGTGTGGTAGCTTTATGTGATTTTGTTGTGAACTAGATAGTGGGGTGTCTAGTTGAGATTATGATGTCATGCTAACTCGGTGGGACCGAGGAATCCGGCGGGGCCGGGGATTTTATACGCGGGTGGCGTAGAGACTCGGTGGGACCGGGGATCCGGCGGGGCCGGAGGTTTTATCATGTGGTCGGTGGGACCGACTTGTGCCTTTTAGGTGGGTGGGTGTGGATATACATGTTTATGATTTGTTCGTAGACCTGTATGATCGTTTATGTGTCACTATCTGTTTTAGGGGTAGTGTGGAATAACTGTGTTATTTATGGTGTTTGAATTCACTAAGCTTCGTGCTTACCCTTTCCCAATAAACTGTGGTTTCAGGTACGGGCGGATCCAAGGCGTGACGAGTACACACTGGCGCGCGAGGAGAGCTGGTTGCTTTATGGTTTTTAATAATTAAACGTTTATTCCGCTGGTTTTTATTATGAAGATATTATTTATGAGTTTGCAAACGAAACGTTGGGATCATTTAATGAGTTGTTATAAATGAAATGATTATTTAAAAATTTAAATTTGCTTGTAATTTTTGGGACGTTACAACTTGGTATCAGAGCACGGCTTGAGTGAATCAAACGCATTTCGGTGTGTTTGATCTCAAGTTTGCGGCTATAAAATTTTCTTTAAAGTTTTTGGGAAATAAAAAGAAGGAGAAAACCCCGTTGGAGAAACGGTGATCGAGGGCGCAGTGTGTACAGTCAGCCGGAGCTAAGGGGGAAAGGTACGGTACTTAGTGTATTTATCGCTTTCTAGATCACAGGGTATGCATGCTAGATTACCTGTTGTTGACACTGTATCGTATGATAACTGCTTGCTAGTAGGAATCAATGCTAGTTATAGTAGGTTGTTAAGTGAAGGCCCTATAGGTTGTATGCAGTAAGAATCATATAGCCTTAGAATATTTGATTTAGCGCAGCTCTTGTTTGAGTCCAACCGTTCTAGGATAGAATCTTGTATTCGAATGTCTATTTGATTCACGCTGCATGCGACTGGGTATTCGCGAGGCAACTCATTATGGCTAACAGGGATTCCGTTGTAGCAAGGGTAGTGGAATGAGATGAAATTCCGAGTGAGCTGGGAATAACGTTTACATATGAGTACGTATGCAAAATTGCTTTCTAGAACGTAGGAGTATGTATGCTATATTGCTTGGTGCTTAATACACTGTATGGTATGGTTGTTACTTGCTATTAGGAACTTATGCTAACTTTGATAGGTTGTTAAGCGGATGCACTATAGGTTGTATGCGGTAGGAACCGAATAGCCTTAGAATGTTGGATTTAGTTCTATTGCGCAGCTCTTGTTTGAGTCCAACCGTTGTAGGATAGAATCTTATATTCGAATGTCTATCTGGTTTCCACTGTATACGACTGTGCGTTCACGAGGCGACTCGTCAAGGTTAGTGGGGGTTCCGCCCTAGCAAGGGTAGTGGGGTATTATGATTATTCCTAGGGAGCTAGGAAGAGTGTGTACATATGCCGGTGCGGGCATATGTGTGTAGTTATCGGCGAGAAACTACTTGGACCCATCGGATGGAACTCGGAACGAGTGATGATAGGTGTGGAAGGTAGTAGTAGAGCTCCTACTATCGGAAACACAGGATCAATGCTCGAGTCGGGGAAAGTCACGAGGAATCCAAGGAGTTGAGCGTGAGCGTTGTTAGTGTGAATCATTATGTGCTAATAACTCGTTGTAAAATCTACCCAGAATAGCCATCACAAGGAGGAACAACTATGGTAAACCTACTAGTACAGGTGTGTACTTGTTTTGCTTTGATGGGATGACGTTGGGGTAGTGTTGAAGGTTATAAATTAGTAGTCGTTGGAATAAAAGGACGATTCTAGTATTAGTCACTTGGAGTGACGATGAGGATGATGTTTGTTTTGGGCCAAGATGGATGATTGTGCTAAAATCATAGGCTTATAGAGCCGACTTTGATTTGAGGAAAAAAATCGTAGGGATTATTTGACGTAATTTCCAACTTGCCCTAAGAGGTTTAAATGTTCGGATGACGTTAGTGGATCGGAGAGATTTGGAGGAGTAGGAGTCGAGACGTAGAATACCGACTAAGTCATGCACAAAGTTGATTTTGAAAATAAAATTGCATTAACTAATTCTTGTGTTTTCAATCCTTATATGGATTGTGTTTTAGAATTTTGAGAAATGTTTAGCACACCCACAAGATTTCGAATTGTGGTTTTGAAGGTGCATGAAACCGTTTTATCACGGGAGTGCAAACTTTGTTAGAATTTGTCTCTTTTCGTTATTTTTTTCCAACGGTTCTTTCGGGTAAGATGATATAAGTGTTTTGTGGTGTTTAAAATGTTGGGCAAGTGACTACGGCTTGTGACTTTAACATTGGAACTCCTCCACATATGTTAGAGTTGAGACGGAAAGTTACATTCCACGATGTCTGTATAAAGTTTTTCGAATGATTTCGTTAAAATAAGTTTTGTTTTACGGCGTGTTGAGTCATGTGAGTTTAATTTCACGAGGTGCATATCTTATTTGTTTGTGTGACCATTTGGGGAAATCTTGGAAATCAATTTAAAGAACCCCATCTTTTGAGATTTTATGAGGTTTTAGTCGATATTTTCAAATGATGAAAACAGATTGGTTTTTATTTTTAAGTTTGAAACTTACACGAAACAGTTGTGTTTTAACAAAAGTATATTTGTAAACCGTTTCATCGTTTTGTATGACTAGCCGACGCGCGTAAGATTTGTTTGTGAACCCTGTGCCACGACATTTTATGTTAAAAAAAAAATTGGGGTCAAATGTCGTGGAACTGATTTTGAATTTATGTGCACGCTCTTGTCGCACCCGGTGTAAGGTCGAGTGGTTAATTTAAATACATGTCATGAGTCAATGCATACTAGGACCGTGAAGGTTCATTTTCAAAGAAATTATTTATTTCGCTTTACGTTTTGTGAGTAAACTAAGCTGCAATGAAATGATTTTCAACATGATTTTCATATGTGGGACGAGTGTGTCCATTTTTGCGTAACTACCAACCTGGTAATAGTAGTTTTATTGCTTACGGTCTTTTTGAAATGAAAAATCTTGACGTTGAAAATATTTTGTAAATGATTTCGTAAACCATATGGGAAGTGCGTTTATAAGTGTTATGTGTCATTTTGAGAATTTTAAGGGTGTGAGTCCTTTTTGGAAAACTCTTTTGTTTAACCCGTGTTGAGTTTGGGACTAATGTTGATTTTAGAGTATTGCTTGCTTAGACTTTATTTAAACGCGTTTTTGACCGACTTATGGGTCTAGCAAGCGTGGAGCATTTTACTCGGTTTTGACTTGGAGTTAGTCATGGGCTAATTGCCCGGTTTTAATGACTCGAGGTGGAGTCTTGTTGATGAATTGTTTTGTCGCACCGTTTGGCATTCATTGCACGTCGAGTATTTACACGTTTGGGTGAGGGAGACAATCCGGGATAGGCACTTGTGGGTAGGCTGTTTTGCTTTGGATCCTTAGGCATGTTAGCCAGTCGCTGGTAGTGGTCGGTTGGGTATCTCGGGGTGAGGCCCCGGTGTTCAGGTGTTATAGCCTAGGCTTTCTAGTAGGTGCTAGGAGGATATAGTTGTGGGCACTTACCTGAGAGGTAATTCCGATGTGAGGGGCCCTGAGGCGTTACCTGAGAGGTAGGCGTCAGGGTGTATCCTCGGTTCAGATAAATTAGCTTTGTAGAGCGAGTGTGGGGGATACGTCGACGGTGGGAGGTTGGGTATTCCACGCGTGTTGGTAATATAGGCCGGGTAGTATCGGTTAAGGGAATGACCTACGTGTGTGTTAGTTGACTTGATTGTGGGGGATATCTATTTGTGTTAGTGTCTAGGATAATACCACGCTTATGTGATTAATTGTAATCGGTTGGACCGATGTTCGGCGGGTGGCCGATGTTTGTTATTGTAATCGGTTGGACCGATGTTCGGCGAGTGGCCGATGTTTGTTATTGTAATCGGTTGGACCGATGTTCGGCGGGTGGCCGATGTTTGTTATTGTAATCGGTTGGACCGATGTTCGGCAGGGGGTCGATGTTTTGTTAATATAATTTATTGAAAATCTTTGGAGTCTATTAGAATTCGTGGAAGTTAATCGACAGTTAAGGGTAGGAATGATCGTAGTCGAGTATCCTGTATGGTATACTGTGAGCAGCTTTAGAATGGTTAAAGCTTGAAAGTGGATTGAGTTTGGGATATCATCAAATGCGAGAGAATTATTAAGAGCTGTTTGCGGACGTAGACTTCGAGGACGAAGTCTAATCCAAGCGGGGGAGAGTTGTAAAGCCCGTGTCCCGGTACAGCTATTTTGTGTATTTAAGTATTTATTTTTATTTTTTTAGTTTCTCTATTCCTTAAATGTTGTTCCCTTAACGGTTTCGCTAACGAGGTTAGGAATTTAGGGCATATGTTAAATAATATCGGTTAGGGGAAATTTCGTACGCAACTCGGTAATCTAGGGATCTTTTGTGTCAATTTTGAAAGTGCATGGGCTGGCCCACTGCCATAACCCATGCCCAGCATTTCTTGTTTTGGTTTTATACGTACACCATCACCTTCTTTAGAAAAACCCTACGCGATACTTCATCCTCCTAGGTTCCTAGTGTGCGCCGTGATCATCCATACCCCCCCACCCCTCGTCGATTGCTATAGAACACCATCACCATCATCACCTGCTTTGTGTCGCCGTCGGAAGAGAGAGAGAGAAGGACAGCGCCGGAGCGCTGCTCGCCGGAGAAGAGGGAGAAGGCGGCGAAGTGCAGCGGGAGAGAGAGAGAGAGAGAGAGAGAGAGAGAGCGAGAGCGAGAGGGGGAGGAATCGTCGTCGTCGTCAAGAGGTAAGGTTCTTGCTTAGCTTTTCTTTTCTCGCCGTGAACCGCCGTGACCCCTGTTGCCGCCGCCGTCAGCCTTGGCTGCCGGCGGTGTGGCCACCGGCGTACACCACCAGTTCGGGTGGTGGTCGGTGCTTGGTCAGGTCTGAAAGTTGTGTGAGGTTGTAGAGAGATCGGGTTAGTTGCGGGTCGTTTTATTTTTGTCTCGACGGATAATTTCTTAACCGCCATCGTCGGCGGTGGCTGCCGCCGCCGCCTACCACCACTGCCGGAGGCGGCAGTGGGTGGTGTTTGGTGTCTGGCTAGTGTTCGTTAATATGTGATAGCTAAACCCTAACCCGAAACCTTAATCGCGTTACCGTTTATAAAATCGTCATTTTATGTGAAACGTCCTTTTCTGCCACTGTTTTGCGTTAGCCGTAACTGTTTACTCGTAACTCGGATTGGGGTGAAACTGGTGCCAAAAGTTCCCTTTCCGAGTCTAGTAACCTTTCTGTGTTTTGTGCAAAATCCAGTTCGGAACGTAGCATAGGCCAAATCGTCGTTTTATACCGATAGCTGCTGTTTTTCACTGTTCTGCGAACTGTTTTTATAAAATCCGTAATAAAATGTAGAAAAATCGTTAGGAGGTGTATAATATGTCCTTGGAACCCTAACTCAGAGTACTTTCTAATCATGAAATAATATTGGGAATTTTCTGGGTTTAAAGGGGTCGAAACGGGTCCCGAACAGACCTGTTTGGCGAGAACGGAAAATAGTTTTAGTGACGGTTTAAGCGTGTGTCGTGTCGTAGGGTCCGGGTCTCGTATTGATACGTTTTGGCGTGCGTCTAGGTGCTGAGAAGTGACCGAGGTTGTGAAGCTTGAATTTGTATTGTTGAGCTAGGCGCGCGTTCGAGGTGAGTTCTCTCACTATACTTAATATCGGTTGTTTTATCATTGTTGTAGCACGTGTGTGGTAGCTTTATGTGATTTTGTTGTGAACTAGATAGTGGGGTGTCTAGTTGAGATTATGATGTCATGCTAACTCGGTGGGACCGAGGAATCCGGCGGGGTCGGGGATTTTATACGCGGGTGGCGTAGAGACTCGGTGGGACCGGGGATCCGGCGGGGCCGGAGGTTTTATCATGTGGTCGGTGGGACCGACTTGTGCCTTTTAGGTGGGTGGGTGTGGATATACATGTTTATGATTTGTTCGTAGACCTGTATGATCGTTTATGTGTCACTATCTGTTTTAGGGGTAGTGTGGAATAACTGTGTTCTTTATGGTGTTTGAATTCACTAAGCTTCGTGCTTACCCTTTCCCAATAAACTGTGGTTTCAGGTACGGGCGGCTCCAAGGCATGACGAGTACACACTGGCGCGCGAGGAGAGCTGGTTGCTTTATGGTTTTTAATAATTAAACGTTTATTCCGCTGGTTTTTATTATGAAGATATTATTTATGAGTTTGCAAACGAAACGTTGGGATCATTTAATGAGTTGTTATAAATGAAATGATTATTTAAAAATTTAAATTTGCTTGTAATTTTTGGGACGTTACAGCGTGATAGCGCTGTAGGCCGAATGGTGTTGGGTGCGGGGATGATGCACTTTTGTAACTAAGAGATCTGATTCACGGTATCTTATGTTGAGGTTGGTGGTAACCTTTCGTGTTGGGAATCTTATTATGGGGTCTTGGTCAACTTTCGTATGTGGGACCCTTTAGACACCATATCGATAACCTTGGTTTTGTAAGAAGGCTCGACGAGTGAAGCTCGTGTGTAGAGTCTGTGGTGATTCAACTTAGTGGTATGACTAGGTGTCGACTTTTGGGCTTGAGGCCAAGCACCTTTAGTGTAATCGAGGGATTGTAGTCCGATTTTAAATGAATGATGGTAATGATTGTAGTAATCGGTAGATGTTCAATTGTGATAAGAGGATCTCGTGAAATGACTTTCATTGTGTGGTAAGAGAATCTATCGGTTGGATAGTTAATAATTGGACGTATCTTTGGAGTTATGTAATTGATGGGTCAGTGATGACCGTCGGTGTTGGAATTAATGGAATTTGTTAAGAGTAAGTGCTAGTTCAGTGACGTGAACCTTTGGGATTCAGAAGTTTTGGTTGATTTGGTGGTGATTAAACCTTGGACGGAATTGGAAAGGAAAGTTTAAGAACATGTGGATCTGGAGTGATTGGGGAGCTCGAATCTGTCGTTGGATAGTATGAATCACTTAAGGTTGGGAGAAAATTTAAGTCTGGTATTCGGAAGTCACTCCAGTAGATTAGGCTTTCAATTGGATGTATGTGTGTTATGACTAAGCAGGGACTCGTTGTGAGTAACATCAAGAAGTTGTTATGTGAAATTCTGTGGGGATTAAGATTCGAATCTGGTTGAAATAGAAGGAACTTGGAATGTGTTGGGCGCGGTAGCCATGGATCGTGCGAGAACTAGATTTCGAGGACGAAATCGTTTTAAGGTTGGGAGGATTGTAACACCCTTAATTTCGGTAAACAAATACTACCTAAATGTTTTGCATCTTGAAAATGGTGGGATTTATGTTTGGAAGACATTTCGTAAAGTCTCTAAGAGTATCGGGAGTTTTGGCGTTGAAAAAGTCGAGTTTCGGGGCTTGGTACACGGGTCGCGACTATGACCAGCGACTATGACCATGTCATTCTCGCGGTGGCATTGTCGCAATGGGGGTCGATCTGAGCAAATCAAACAGAATGTGGTACACGGGTCGCGACTATGACCAGTGACTATGACCATGTCAATGTCGCGGTGTCATAGTCGCGGTCGGGGAGCTGGAATCCGATTAAAACCATTTCTCACCCCAAATCCCTTCTCACTTCTCCCATTTCATCCATTCTTCTCTTAACCCGAAACCCTGAGCATCCAAAGCCGATTTTGAGCTTTCAAACCCCAAGATTTGATGTTTCAAGTGGTTTCTTCATCTTTTTCCCCAAATCAAACACCCACCATGGATTGGAAACCTTAACCCTTCAAAAGGAAACCTCCACTTCATCTTCTCCACTGATTTCTAGGGTTTTTACCCAACCCTATCCACCCCATTTGAAGATTAGGAGTTGTGGTGCATCTTGGAGGTTATAGATACGTTTTGGGTTGGTGGATTCAAGTATGGTTAAGGTAATCTCCTCTCCTCTTTGATTATGAAGTTAAGGTTTTGTTATAATGGGTATTTTGGTATATTATGGATGGATGATGATTCCTTATGGTTAGACTTTGGTATTGATGGGTGGAAATTCATAAATCTAGGTTTTTGGAAGTTTTGGCTTAAGGATGCAAACTTCATCAAAGGAGCTTACGTTGGAGAAATACTAGATTTAGCTTAATCTAGCAATGGTGAGTTCAAGTTACTTTGCGAAAACTTTGTACATGCCAAAATGTGTATTTTCCAATATTTGTGTGTTTTACTTTAAAATGTATATGGTTGAATTATTTGAATAGTTTAACTCTTTTGAAGTATTTATCTCTATAAATGTGTAAAATACCCATATTTGGGGCTTTTGGATACTTGGATGGATAGAAACCATAAATTGTCTTTGAAAGATTATTTGGCTCAAAATGAGGATTAATTGATGGTTTAATCATGTTAGAGTAAATGATTTTATTAAACCATTTGGGGAAATGTACTTTTAGTGTTATGAGTCATTTTGAGAATATTAAGGGTGTGAGTCCTTTGGGATGACCCTTTTTGTTTAACCGTGTCGAGTTTTGGGGTTAATGATGATTTTGTGGGTTGTGAGTGCTTAATCAATGTTAAACGCATTTTATGCGATGCTGACCGTTATTTACGGGTCTACCAAGCTTGGAGCACTTTGCTCGGTTTTGACTTGAGATATATTTGGGACATTTGTCCGGTTTAAATGGCTCTATGTGGAGTCTTATGTATGAGTTGCTTTTATTGCACATTGTTGATATTTACATGCTTGGGTGAGTGAGTCGTCCTGGTATAGGCATGTCGTTTAGACTGTTTCGCATTGGATCCATAGGCATGTTAGTCAGTCGTTGGTCGTGGTCGATTGGGTATCTTGAGGATGGACCTCGGTACCCATGTTTTATGACCTTAACTTCCAAGTAGGCACTAGGAGGATATAGTTTTGGGCACTTACCTTGGAGGTTTGTGTAGAGATCCACGCCTTCGGGATTTATACCTTGGAGGTAGTCCCGATGTGCCGGGCCTTGAGGCGTTACCTTGGAGGTAGACGTCAAGGTATATCTTCAATTACGGTGTAACTTGGGTTTCAATGTTGTATGGGTGGTATACTTATGTGTTACCTCCACCTTCAACGGTTACGGGTCTCCCACGTTTATGGTATTTGAACTTTAATACATTTTACGGTCGCGTGTGTATTGCTTCGTATTACGTTTTAATAAAGTGTTATATTTTAATGAATGGTTTCCGTGTTTTACGGGTCGAGTATGTATTGTCAACCATATTTGGAGGTTTTGCCTAAACTAGAATCATTCATGTACTTTGAGGGAATTGGAATTGTAATTCATTTGGAAATGTATTATACCTTTCGGGAACTTCCCCGTGGAAATGTGTGAGTTGCAAAATGAACGATTTACAATTAAAGTAACTCTTTGGAAATCATGACTAATCTATTACTCTTTTGATTTATGTTTTTATTTAGTCATGATAAAATGCTTGAACTCACTAGGCGTAAGCCTAACGCTTTTATTTGTCGGCATGTGCAACAGGCTCAGGTTGGGGTAGCTCTAGCTACATTGGGAAGTGGCGATTGCTAGTAGAGTGCACGAGAGGTGACTTGTGTAGTGAAGTATTCCGCATTTGTTTGGACTAGCAACTTGTGGGGTTAAGTACCACCCGTTTAAGCTATTTCATTGTAGACTTATAATGTTTTAAATTCCGAGGTATTTTTAAGGACTGAATTGTAGAAGTGATTATGTATAATTTGGTGATTTTTATTGAATTTTAATGTTAGTTGTTCGTTCCAAATTTGAGGGTGTTACAGAACTCCCTTCCCATTTTCTCTTCTCTGGCATCCCAATACTCTCTTCTTTGCCTCGACTATAGGCCTCCTCCAGTAGTTGGGCCTCTTCAACCGCCTCACGAAGGGTGGAGGCCTTGGATACCCGGACCATGGTCATCATGTCCGATGGAAGGCCCTTGATGTAAGCCTTGATTTTCTCCTTCTCGGTCGAGACCAGATGTCCCACCAACCCTAGCTTATCCATGAATTACCGATTGTACTTCTTCACCGGCATGTTTCCCTTTTTCAGATTCCGAAATTCTTCCTCTATTCGCTCCATTTCTCTCTCATTGCAATACTCTTCCAATATTTTCTTCTTGAAAGTCGCCCAACTCAGTTTAGCCAACACCGCCACCTCAAGAGAAGTGGAGTAAACATTCCACCATGTGAGGGTTGACCCTCTTAGCATTTGAGATCCGAACTTCGACTTTTGGCCCTCTCCACATTCACTAGTTCGGAATGCTTGCCCCATCTCTCGAATCCAATTCATACAGACAACCGGATCATCCGCACCCTTGAATTCAGGCGGTCTGCAACTCAGAAAGGTCTTGAATGAGCAATTTTTTCCCGTTTGCCCAGTTTATGTCGTCCCCAAACTATCTGTAGGGTTTTCATTCCCGGTACCCCCAGATCCGACCACTACAACATTTTCAGCAACCGTCTCATGTCTACGGTTGTTCGTATCCCTGTCCTCCATCAGTTTCAGGAATTGCTCTTGTTGTTGGGCCATAGCCTTATTCATGGCCTTCATCATCCGATCCATCATCCTTGTCTCGGTCGTTACCTCTTCCAAAACAGGGGCAGATGTTTCCAGATCATGGTGGGGAATATGCGCAGTTCCCCCTCCTAAAATAGTGTCAACCGGTGGAGGTCTTGTGGTCGTTGTCACTCTGGGTTGATCGGTCGTGGATGACGTAGCGTCATGGTCGTCCGGCCTATTACGAGTGTTAACCATTTGAAGACTGCCACACATTCGAGAATGGAGATGAGAGATAGGCTATAAGAATTTAAACGTAAAGAAATGTACTAATACATGCATCAATTATCATAACAATAGTAATCTAAGCATACTCACGTAATAATATATTCATAATAGCAGTAGCTAATTGAAATTATGAACACACTTCACATAAGAATTCTCGTTACAACGGTCACAACTTTCAACTTATGTACTTCCGTCGACTCTAAGACTATCCCATCTTAGGAGTTCTACCCAAAGCTCACCAATCAATACTTAATCTTTCCAGCTTAAGTCTAGGCATCTTAACGACATACCTAGTTCACTTAAACTACGACTCTGATACCAACTTGTAACACCCTAAAATTTTTGGCGAAATTGAAACATGGAATAAATGCGGAAATGTATAGGAATGACATAGACATAACTCCCAAAATGGGAAATAATTGTACGGCATTTACATTACAATTTAAAACAAGTGAAATGAACCCAACAACCTACTAATCTAAACTATCAAGACTAGATTACGAACGGGTGTTGCTATTTCACTTCCCAAAATAAGACAATATCCATAAACCAACATGCACGCCTATCAATACTCCAAAAATGCTATACACCCTTCATGACCCTCCGCTCAAACCCGAGGAGCCCCACCGCTAGGATGACCTGACAACATATCAACCCAAGAAAGGAGTTAGGATAAAGCCTAGCGAGGAATTAACAATAATCATAAGCCATAATAGTTTTTCACTAAGCAATGCGGAATAAGTAATTTGTAACCTAGGGTGGAAGTTCCATTCCAATACGAATACCTCTTGAGTAAGAGGAAAGTCCCGCCACCAAATAAGTGGTTGATGTCAATTATAATTCACATAATACGTTAGTAAAACCAATCATATTATCATACATACATTGGACGTCGAACTCGGCTACTTAAAAGCTTATGCTCGGGATTATCCAAGAAAACAACTAGCACATAGGAATTACATCTTACTGTCCATGAGACGATGCACGACCATATAGGCCCACGTCTTACTTATCATGAAGCCCGATGCCTATTCCGTGCTACAATGTGGAAAACTATTGTTCCATCATTGACCATATAGACTCTAGTGTCTATGGATTCATCGCACTCAAAACCATGTAACCATGACTTCATTGCATGACATTATTATTTATACTACATGAATGAGCCTTGCCACAAAGATAATAAACAAGTAATCCATCTTCATGAAGTATTTTCATGAGACTCCAATAGGTGACAAGTAACCCCATAGCTTTTTATAAATAGAGTTTAGACTTTATTTTATCATGAAAACCCATTGGCATAGTAAATATATCCAAATCCTCAAATACCCCAAACCCCTAAATTTTGACCTAAAATGGTCAAAAACGTTTTTCTTGGCAAAATGGGTTGTACTTACATAATCACCATAATTAAACCAAGGAACATCATGTTTTTGGTGTTTACAAAACCCTTTCATCAAATAATCTTATAAAATGCCCAAAACTTTGGTTGTAGGTGAGAGTTCATCCCAATTCAAGAACAAAGAAAGGAAGGCATTTATATGGTTAGAAAGCATAAATATTACATGTATGAGTCATGAAAGTGAGGAGGAACTCACCTTAGAGGGTTGTTAGACAAAACCCTAAAATGGTGATGATGAAATCCTTTGAGAGGGAGTGAACCTTGAAGTCTACCACCACTTAATGACCTAGAAATGTTCCATTAATGAAAATTAAAGATGTACCTTGAAGCATTTAATGTAGAAGGAAGTAGGTGGTGGAAACTTACCAAATGGATGAGAGAAAAACGCAACTTGAAAACCAAGAAATGTGACATTTCCTCTAAAACCCGACTGTACTTCGTTTTTATACCCCAGGTGCGTCCCGCGATAGTGACGTGCGATAGTGACATGTGTCACTATCGCCGGGGCACTCTCGCCCGCTACCCCTATGGCTCGCGGTACATTCCTCGCGAGTGTGACACCGCGATAGTGCCATGGGCATACTCGTCGGGCACTATCTCCCAGCCTGTACCGAGGCCCATTTGGTCTCTCTTTTAGCCCTTAATCCGGTTCCATTTTATCCAATACTTAAAGTCGTTCGATATCAACACAATAATACATAAAATTAAATTAGAGATATTTTATCATCGAATTTTCGAGGTGTTACACAACACGACCATCCCAACCCAAAACAATCTGAGGCCTAATTCACTACAAGAAACAGGGATAACATCTTAGGCCAAATCAGTAGCAAATATGTAGTAGAAAGTCATAACCGTAATAAATCCATAGCAAAAAAGTCATAGCAAATCAGTTTGTCATAAATATCTCTTGCTTTTTTATTAGATTTAGAAAGTAGGAATATATATATATATAATCAAGTGAGAATCACAAAAAGGTTGAGAACTATAAGAACCAATCTCAACCACAATCGAGCTTAATCAATGATGAGAGTTAAGAGGTAACATTTTACATATATGTTGTCATGTACATATAAATATAACTCTTAAAATGGCATAAAAGTAAATATATTCCCTTTCTATCTCTTATTGAAATTATATAATTTAAATTAATTCTCCATTTTAAATCAAAATTATATTAATTACAACAAAATTTTAAATCATAAAATTAAAAAAGAAACCAAACATTTTATTTTCATTACTTTGACACCAGTATCATTATGTTGTTTTTACATTTTCTTTAATAATTGCAATTTTTACATGAAACAATAAAAGTGATTTAACTTGTATGTTGTTTTACCTTGTGAAACAATATTTTAGTATTCCTCATAATATTTCACGTTATTTTTGTTGCTTTTCATATTGTGACACAACACTACATTGTTTCATCATGTGAAACAACACTACATTGTTTCACATTAGCAACATTGTATCTAACTTCTTATGTATAGTTTGATGGTATAGTATTTTGTGTCTTTTAAGCATAAAGAGTTGTACATATACTGAAAAGTTGTTTCTCATAAGTTGTAACTGGTGTATTCAAATAGGTTAGACCTATTCATTAGTCTCTACTTTGTAACAACCCGGTCTAAAATAAAGCGTACATAGCATTTAATAAGATACATCTCAATAAAGGGGTCCCAAAATTTATTACATCTGTCTCAAAACTTAGGTTGTCGGAAACAACCTATACACAACTGAGAATATCACTAGCTTCTAAAAAGTAAAAGTGGCACTGTCTCTATCGGCATCCGAACTTTAATCCTGCGCAGCTCACTTACCAGAGACTCCTACTATCAGCTTTCCTGAAAAGGTTTAGTTTGGAACATGCGAGGGTTAGACCATGAGGTCTAGTGAGCTCCCTCAATTTACAGTTCTCAAAAACATTTCAAAACAGTTTATAACTATCAAGCAACTTCACATAAAACTTTCTCGGAAAATTTCGCCCACGTAAATGGCACCCTGAAGTCACTCGGAAGTGACAACGAGTCAGTCTCACGCTGCCTTACTGGGTCACTCCCTCTCATGGCATAAACGGAACATCTCCCCGGCATGAGCACTGGCGGGCCTACACCCCCCCCCCCCCGACTTAGCCAATTTACGTCTATCACAATGTATGCATACATCTCATAAAACTTTCAAACAAGTAAAAATCATGCAAATAACATGGCATTTCTACTCCTTTACTTACTTCTGAAAACATGTTCAAAAACACGTATTTTAGTTAGAAAAACTCACCTGGCGCTTTAGCAATTTCTTCTCTCGAAAACTTCAGATTTTATGAGGAACACCTATGTTGTTAACAGTGTAAAAATAGTGAGTCTTGAGTTAACCTTAATCCTGAACAATTTCTACATAACTGGACTCCCAACGAATCCTGGAAATCCGAACCCACAATTCCGGACTCCACATCCTCAAATTGGGCTCATATCCAGATTCTATAGTTCGGCCCACTCCGGATCCTAATGGATTATGGTTCCATCTTCGGCCCAATTCCGGATCTAATGGACTCCGGTTCCATCTTTGGCCCAATTCCGAATCTAGTTGACTCCGGTTCCATCTTTGGCCCAATTCCGGATCTAATGGATTCCGGATCCTCTTCGGACCAATTCCGGATTCTAATGAATTCCGGATCCTCTTCGGACTGATTATTCTAATGAAATCCGGATCCCTCCGAATTCCTATTCCGGATCAAAGTCCGGACTCTCGTAATCAGTCATGGCGATGCAATACAGAATAACATTAGGGTCAGAGATTAACCCATTTTAACCGATTACTAAGTCCCTTTCCCAACAAAATGATGATTCTACTCTATTAATCATTTTCTATGATTATTTAATCCCTTTTTAAAACGTCCTTTTCAACTATTAAGCAAAAACCCTCAAACAATCCAATCAATCTTACTCCAGCAATGAAGATCAATTGCAAGGATAGAAATCAGAGATTACCTGAAATCCCTTGATGAGGAGCTCTTCTTCCACTTGTAGATTGATGATACTTTCTCTCCAAATGCACTTGATCAAATTTCTTTCCCTGCTCTCTCTTTCTCTCTAAGTCGCGCCACACACACACAATAGAATTTCTTCTAGGGTTTTGTGCCCAATTTTGAGAGTTTTTATACCTTCTTAACATATTACAATTCAGCCCCTGAACTTACAACTTTACCAAAATTCCCACAAAGACTTAATCTTTTCAATCGGGACCTTGGCTATTACAACACTCCCCCCTCAAAAGAATTCTGTCCCCGGAATTCCATTGTCGAAGAGATGAGGGTACTTGGACCTCATGTCCGCTTCTACATCCCAAGTTGCCTCTCGTCCTCTATGATACTACCACTGAACCTTTACTAATCTGATTTCCCTGTCCCTCGATATTCGTACCTTACTATCTACGATTTCTACTGGTTCCTCTACGTAAGTCAACTTCTCATCAACGCTGATGTTCTCCAAAGGAACAGCCACATCTGCTTCTGCCAAACATTTCTTTAAGTTCGAGACAGAAACGCTGGATAAACTCCCTTTAAATTCCTCGATACTTCCAACTTGTAAGCTACTGCCCTTACTCGTTTTATAATAGCGAAGGTCAGCTCCTTATCGCCTGCTTTCCTTGCAAGGTCGCCATCATCTCAACTTCCAACATTTGCTCTCCAAAATATAGACGTGCATCACACAATGAATTCTTCAAAAATCTCATCGGGCACTCCAAGTTCGTACACTATCTATCCAACCTTCATAATTTCGACGGATCCACAAAACATAGTCCACTTCACTTTTCTCCTGAATGAACCACTCCAACTATAGCGTCTTTCGCATCAGACTGCCCCTTTCTTAAAATCGTGGTTCAGAAGTCTTATGCTTTTCAGTCCAACCAACTTGGTTCCACTCGGTTGTCCCAAACTGTTCGGATGGAAAACATAACCGTACTCCATACTTCAGAACCGCCCTCGGTGAGTCACCACTTTTCTATAACGTGCCATCTTATACCATATACTTGTAACCTCTCTGATCACTATACTCGCTTAAATACCACTTTATATATCCAAGGCCATCCACACCTTAATTTGCTCGCTTCCGTCCACACACCGGGACTCACGGTTTTAAAACACGTCTAATTAAGGTCTGTCATACATCTTTACTTCCTTAAAAGAAGGAACTTGGCGGAATTCCCCGCCACAACAACGAGAATCTTTTACCAGGAAAAATCACTCACTTGACACTTGGAACAAGGCCAACCTTGTACATCCCGACAAACTCACACCCAAGAGTTCCTTCATTGGATTACATGCAATTCTAGATTACTTCTCCCAACCGACCTTCGTCTATGCAGATAACACCTCCTTTTCTCGAAACACATCAGCTACAGCTCATCAACCATTTCATACGTTCTCACCACTTCATCACTCCACACTTATACGTAACTAAAAGCAGGAAACCTCCATAATCCCTCATTGAAGTGTTCCCCTATCTGAATTAAACTTATCCTGAAGCCACATCAATTTTTCACTGCATCCCACAAGCGTCCAATTATATATGACATAACTTCGGTTACCCTCACTCAACGAGAGGAGTAACCAAGTTCTCACAAAACTATTCCCAACAGCTTATCACTAAACGACCAGTTCGTTTGAACATTTCTCACAACATCACCAATCCTAAATCCAATGGTCCTACATTCTGAGCACCACATTCAAATATCTTTTTCCACTTCATTCCCGAAATTAAAACATACACCAATCCCCTTCATCCATACTTTTTCCAGGGGTTCGCACACTTACCGATGACAATCTACACACAATACTCCACCTTTTCGGTGTTGCTGTCAAGCTTACTGCTTCCAACCTACTCACTTATTCTGACATACTATCTCCACCTCCCCACGTTAGCGTGGAGCACCACCCACCAAACATCACTTGCCCCTAACTTTCGACCTTCCCACATGCGTCGATTACACCTCCACATTTCTATACATGACCAAATGATTGCACCAAAATTCTAACTTAAGGCATCCAACCCAGTCATCCCAAATGACATCGATGTTCGAAGCCACTACACACTCCTTGATTTCTAAACCGTTACTTTCTCGGATAATTCCTTCGCGCATAAGAGACAATTCACCTCCCTTAAAGATTTCGTATCTACCACGCCACAACGAGGACTAATCAAACCAACATCCTCTTTAAACTCTCAATGATCCAAAAAATATACTTACTTAGCGACTCACACAACCAAAAACACTTGGTTTCTCATTTGGGTAACCACCCACTACCGCTCCGCCATTTGATTCCGAGAATAGACATAACCTAACGCCAACTTACACACCACGTATCCTAACAACTTGTTTAACAAATTGTATAACTCATCCGAAATCTCCAAAAGGCTTCCATTTGATGTTTCACCTCTTCTAATCAACACATTACCATATCACTGGCTTGCACATTTATCTTGGCAAATGATGCCACTAACTCATCCATACATCCTCCACTCACATCATCACACCGCAGCTCAGGTTCTCACGGTCATTTGTACACAATTCAAACTTTCTTTCATATTCACCCGCATATATAACCAAGCTTATCTCGCTACTTTGTCTTTCCCCGACTCTTGATGAACCACAACTCACGAGTTCCCAGTTAACTCAAACATATTCGTTTCTTGCTAGTCCTTTGCGATCCCAAACCATTACATAGACAGGGCACATTCCCTCACAGATCGATATAATCTATACACTCACTTCGTTTGTGCTGAATACCTTATCCTTTTACGAACCGTCCAACCCTCGTAAGTAAAACACTCATCCAATTAGCAAATTTCCACATTTCTAACGCCCACACGAGGTGTTCCATTGTCATGTATACATCTTTCCTGAACGACCTCCTACATTTACCCACATCGTGGTAATTGCCTCCACTTCCCACCTCTTGACAACGCCTTCAGCTCCAGACATTTTAAATAGTTGTCGACTTTAACAATAATAGTCGACCTGATGATGCTTTCCTAACTTTTCCGTCAACAAGGTTCCTAACAGAACTTAATCCTTCCAACGTATCATGATCATCTACACATCCCGTCGTCCTCACTTAAAGGGAAAATTTCAAGACTTACTCGTGCAATGTCAATATTACAAGATCACCTTAAAACTCATATTCGACGTCGAAGACATTTCATTTCTGCCCCTCAACACTACTCATCTCAAGCTGCTAATACCACACCTTGGTGACTTCAAGTCCTTCCTCCGAAAACAACCGCCCCTCGTCCATTGTATCTCCAGTGACCGAACAAGGGTACAGACTATCATACAACCGACACCAAAGTCCATTTCCGACTCTTCCACTGTTCACCTCTCTTCTTGAACACGAATACCAAAATTACAAACATTCTCCCCTGGTTTGTCCAGCACCTCTCCACTCTCTGAATCCTTCCTTGTCTTAAAATGTAATACTCTACGACCTAGTGAGTTCATAGCCTTCATGCATGCCAACGCGATAATAAAATCATTTCGCACTTTTTATCATTTTAAAGAAACAACACTTGGAAACAATTTGGGTACACATGACACCAACACTCTCAAAACTCCAATGCCCTGCACAACGATCTCGAGAATCGTTCGCACGCAACCTTTCAGTAAAACTCAATCTTACTCAACCAAAACGACGTTGTTACTACAGTAACATATTGAATGAAAATCTTCCATACGACAAAATTTTGAAAGAAATTACCGACACGAAGTAAACCAGTCGGCTCTCACACTCATTTATATGACATCAACATGTCAATACTCCTTTTGGTTATAAAAGTTGTGCAGGCAAACGTTTTCTTGACTTTTTGCAACAACTTAACTTATCATGAAAAGAGTGGGATATTTAGCAAATCGCTAAGCTCAAAATTTCATTGTGCGACGTAAATAGAATCCTTTTTATTTAAACACATGCTAACTCATTTCCGACCAAAATTGATATTTACACATTTACTTTAATCACGAAAAAACTCATGTAGCACATATAAGGACGCAATGCATGAAACTCTACATGCAATTGAAGGCTACTCACTCCAACAAGGTCATTGGCACTCTATCTTCGACCAATGGTCGCCCTCTCGTCCCTGCAACAACTTGTTGTACATGCGTTTCACAATCCACCTACTCAACCATCATTTACAATTTTCGTCTTGACCAATTACCTCACATTCTACCTCTACACGTTTTCAATCCGCCACTGAAAAGCTCGACTAAATAGTCAGGGCTCTAATCCTCCACTCACTCTTGAATTGACGCTTTCAAGATCTCGACACTGTCCTTCTTACCATCCCAACTGATCTACCCCACAATTTCTAGAACTGGGACTCACCAGAACCAGGAGTCTTACCCAAAATCAATCATTCATCCTCTTCGAACCCACGAAGATCTACCTCTAGACGGCTCATAACATTCCAAACAACATTTCTTCTATAAGATGTATACATACATCACATCATAAATGATCTCTCACGATACTTCCCCAACAATTGGTCTCAATCTACTCCTCAGGGATCTTGCTGACATTCTTGATTACTGGAACACGACAGATAAACTAGCTTAAGACTACCGTTTCGGGATAATTAGGCAATTTAAGCACATGCATATACCTGTAAGTTCGCAATTACGCTGGCTAGGTGTAATCCCAAACTTACCTTACATGATTGTCCTCAGTACCCTATTAGTCTTATCTCTACAATAGTGCCCTCCTAACACATTTCCTGATTCTCAGTTGTGATTTCTACTCCCAAAGTTTAAGTTTAGGCCCGTCCGATCACCTAAATACCTTAAACTATGGCTCCGATACCAATTGTAACAACCCGGTCTAAAATAAAGCGTACATAGCATTTAATAATACGCATCTCAATTAAGGGGTCCCAAAATTTATTACATATGTCTCAAAACTTAGGTTGGCGGAAGCAACCTATACACAACTGAGAATATCACTAGCTTCTAAAAAGTAAAAGTGGCACTGTCTCTATCGGCATCCGAACTTTAATCCTGCGCAGCTCACTTACCAGAGCCTCCTACTATCAGCTTTCCAGAAAAGGTTTAGTTTGGAACATGCGAGGGTTAGACCATGAGGTCTAGTGAGCTCCCTCAATTTACAGTTCTCAAAAACATTTCAAAACAGTTTATAACTATCAAGCAACTTCACATAAAACTTTCACGGAAAATTCTGCCCTCGTAAATGGCACCCTGAAGTCACTCAGAAGTGACAACGAGTCAGTCTCACGCTGCCTTACTGGGTCACTCCCTCCCATGGCATAAACGGAACATCCCCCTAGCATGAGCACTAGCGGGCCTACCCCCCCCCCCCCCCCCCCCCGACTTAGCCAATTTACGTCTATCACAATGTATGCATACATCTCATAAAACTTTCAAACAAGTAAAAATCAAGCAAATAACATGGCATTTCTACTCCTTTACTTACTTCTGAAAACATGTTCAAAAACACGTATTTTAGTTAGAAAAACTCACCTGGCGCTTTAGCAATTTCTTCTCTCGAAACTTCATATTTTATGAGGAACACCTATGTTGTTAACAGTGTAAAAATAGTGAGTCTTGAGTTAACCTTAATCCTGAACAATTTCTACATAACTGGACTCCCAACGAATCCTGGAAATCGGAACCCACAGTTCCGGACTCCACATCCTCAAATTGGGCTCATATCCAGATTCTATAGTTCGGCCCACTCCGGATCCTAATGGATTCCAGTTCCATCTTCGGCCTAATTCCGGATCCAATGGACTCCGGTTCCATATTTGGCCCAATTCCGGATCTAATTGATTTCGGATCCTCTTCGGACCAATTCCGGATTCTAATGAATTTCGGATCCTCTTTGGACTGATCCGGATTCTAATGAATTCCGGATCCCTCCGAATTCCTATTCCGGATCGAAGTCCGGACTCTCGTAATCAGTCATGGCGATGCAATACAGAATAACATTAGGGTCAGAGATTAACCCATTTCAACCGATTACTAAGTCCCTTTCCCAACAAAATGATGATTCTACTCTATTAATCCTCTTTTATGATTATTTAATCCCTTTTTAAAACGTCATTTTCAACTATTAAGCAAAAACCCTCAAACAATCCAATCAATCTTACTCCAGCAATGAAGATCAATAGCAAGGATAGAAATCAGAGATTATCTGAAATCCCTTGATGAGGATCTCTTCTTCCACTTGTAGATTGATGATACTTTCTCTCCACATGCACTTGATCAAATTTCTTTCCCTGCTCTCTCTTTCTCTCTAAGCCGCGCCACACACACACAATAGAATTTCTTCTAGGGTTTTGTGCCCAATTTTGAGAGTTTTTATACCTTCTTAACATATTACAATTCAGCCCCTGAACTTACAACTTTACCAAAATCCCCACAAAGACTTAATCTTTTCAATCGGGACCTCGGCTATTACATACTTTGACTTACACATTAAGCATAATCAATATATATTATTAGAATGTGTCTTTTTTGTTCTTAGTTTTTAGAGTAAATTACAAACTTCGTCCTTGTGGTTGTTGGAAATTTTGGATTGGTCCCACAAACAAATTAATTACAAGCATAGTCACTATGGTTTCACTTTTGTTGTGGATCAGGTTCCTTTGTCCTAACTGCACTAGTTATTGCTCATTAAGTAACGGATAATGTTATCATTTTACTATTCGTCTTTAAAAACATAAAATATAATTATATTATATTATATGTATAAGATTATATGTATGTATACATACAGAGACCTAAATTACGGCCCGCCTCCCCCACAACGATCTTTACTCCGGCAAAACCCACGGTTCCCCTCTTCTTCTTCTTCCCCCTTCTATTCCTTCCCTCGACGGCCACCATCCATCGAAACACATCTGCTACCCAAACTATGGTAGGATGGTTGGAAGAGACCTTTTTATACTAGATGTGTATGTGATAGTTTGACGAACCCGGCCAAAACAAAGTTTTCATGTTTGTATATGATATTGGTTTGTAGATATGGTATCAGCTCCAGATGATAAAACAAATAGTGAGAAGGAAATATAGGAGCGAGAAACCCGTTAAAGTTTTACTTTTTGTGCAACACGTGATTAAGGTATCAGGTTCCTTCTTTTAAAAAAACATATATAAGCATTACAAAAAGCGTTGAAATGGACAAACGTCAAGGACAAAAGTGAACTTTACTCTTAATTATATTATTAAAATATTTTGTATGTATAATAATATATTATGTCTCATAAACATTTAACATCAAGATTTCTTATTTGTAAAAATATAATAAAAAAATTCTCTGTTACAATCAACATTTTTTAGTTCTCAAAATTTGGAGATACTCTCTCATGCTTTCTCTATTTTGAAGAAATTGTTCAAACAAATTTTATCTAAAATCTATATTTTCATTTTAGAGAACTTGGTAGATATCCTTAATTTTCTCCTAACCCAATTCTTATTAGTATTTCCAAAGTTGGCCCCAGTTACAGTTAGCGTAAGAGTATTACATCCATCTTGCTAGCAGGGTCGGTCCTGAGATTTCGGATGCCCATGGCGAAAGATAAAAAAGATGCCCCTATATTACGGAAACAACAAACAATTTGTTCTTGTCTTTTTTTCGTTTTCTATTTTGAGCACCCGAGGGTTGTGATTGAGGATAAATTATAAAAGAATTAGGGAATTTGGATTTCTAGGATAAATTATAAAAGAAAATTTATTTAAAAAATATATAACTTAATTATCGATGATTAATAAGAATGGAAGTTAATTAAAATACCCAAAGTTTGACTTTGACTTACCAAAATACCCATTTTCTCTCTAATTAATAAGAGATGTACCATAAAATTAAATATTTAATTATAAAAATATGAATTGTAAATATTAAAAATATTTTTATGTAGTATATATGATATATAATAAAATAAATAAATCCAAAAATATTCAATATTGAGTTCATTTCGAACGTATCGAAGAGACGATTATAATGGTGTAACTTGTTAAAATTAAAACGTATTTTAGTTAATAAACGATTATATGTGTTAAATGTAAAATTAAAATTATGAAAATAAAAGGTATAAAGTAAATTAAGTAAATAAGTATAGGGGTTGAAAGTGTAAATATGAAATCAAAATTCACCAAAATTGATTCCAGCAGGACTCCTTCTTCTCGATCGCGGGATGAATATTTTCAAAATTGGTCCCTGTCCGCGATCGCGGACCCCTTTCGCGGAAAAATTGGGTATTTTGGTAAAATCAGAGAGAAAATGGGTATTTTGGTAAGTCAAAGTCAAACTTTGGGTATTTTAATTAAATTCCTAATAAGAAACTAGGAAAAAGAATCATTAAATAGTTTAATTAAGGAAACGAAAAATATGGTGCATAATTTATTCATCGGACTAATAAAAAATTAGAAAACAAAAAAAAATCAAGAACAAAATTAAAAATTAAGGACTTCGGATTTGTAGAGTATATTATAAAATAGTTTTTTTAAAGTATATAAGTTAATTATCGATGTAAGTTTAATTAAGGGTACAAAAAATATGTTGTATAATTTATTCATCGGACTAATAGAAAATTAGAAAAGAAAAAACTTCAAAAATTAGCAAACCCAATGAAAAATTTAAGAAACTCAAAAGCTGATAACGAGATTCGAGCATGAGTCTCCCATCTCTTTCAGTAATGTTGTTTTTGCCTTGCCACATGCCACTGCACCAAACACAGGTTTTGTTAAAATAGTGTATTAATTAATTTATATACTATTATTATTAATTTTCTCTACCTACAAAATTTTGGGCTTAAAATGTAATAACCGTGTTCTGTTGGAGAATAAAGATTTACTTTTGGGGTGAAAAGTGTGAAGTCTAAAGTTTGAGGGTCTGAATTGTAAATTGGATGGAAGATATTTAAACATCTTATTGGGCTCAAAACCCTAGGGGAAATTCTTATGTGTGTGAGTGGCGGCTGAGAGAGAGAGAGAGAGAGAGCCTGGAAATACTTGATCAAGAGCATTGGAGAAGAAATTCGTCACTCATCAAATTTGAAAGATGGAATGAGAAGTGGAATCTGATTCTACATTGTTGTAGCAGGTAATCTTTAATCTCAATCCTTATATTTTTTGAAGTTCTGCTGGTTTAATTGGGTGGTTTAAGGGTTCTTTGTTTAAAAGTTTTAGAAGGGAGTTTAAAAGAATCTGATAATCGATATAGAGTTAGAGTAATCATTTTGTTGGGAAAGGGACTTACTAATCGATTGAAATGGATCAATCCCGGCCTTATTATTAATCTGTATCGCATCAGATTTTCAGTCCGAAATCGTTGGATCCGGAATTGTTTTATAGATCCGGAAGTATGTTATAGATCCGGTAATGTTATTAAACTAAGTTCTGGTATTATTTATTAAATTGGGGTTCCGGTATTTAAGTATAGGTTGGATCCGGAAATGGGCCAAGGTTATCAAATCCGGAATTCATTACGTTTGGGTCTGAAAATAAAAGGAATCGGAATGGTTTAAAAGGGGATCCGGAATGTTAAATAAAAAGTGTCGGATCCGGAATTATAGCTTTGGGCCTTTTTGCAAAGAACCGGAATTAAATGTGTGGCCATGATCCGGAATGGCACGTGATCCGGTATTGTCCATTGTGGATCCGGATTTTATCACGTGATCCGGAATCCCTTAGTGTTGGGCCAAAAGCCCGGAATCTGAATTAGTTTAGGCTGATCCGGAATTCCTTTGTGGATCCAGAAATTCTGTTGGGCTGATTTCATTAATTTTTGGGCCTTAATTACAAAACAGATCTGGGTTGTTATTTTGGGCTGTGGGATTATTCTTATTGGACCGGAAGTTATTAACTTAGGATCCGGTATTATTCCTAGTGGATCCGGACATTTATTGCTTTAGGCTTAGTTTAATTGTGATCCGGTATTTAATATAAGAGGGCCCGGAATTAATTGGTCTTGGGGCTAAATCTAAGGAACCTGAATTAATTGATTTTGGGTACTTGGGCTTGGTCTAATTTTAGATCCGGTATTGATTAAAAGGATCTAGTATTTAACAATTGATCCCGAATTATTATTTGGGTCCGGGTTTCAGAGTTAGTTGAGAGTCGGGTTAGATAGAAAATTTCTCAGACTAAGATTTACTCGAGACTCACTACTCCTATTTTAAACATCATAGGTGTTCCTTTAAAATCTGAAGTTTCGAGAAGGAAATTGCTAACGCACCAGGTGAGTTTTTCTGATCCTAAAACCCTTTTTAAATGTGGAACTTTATGCATGTTTACAATGGTAAATGCTCGTACTATTTTTAAACCATGCATGAAAAGTGTGATTTAATTGTGTGGATATAAACTGCTTATATTTCAAAGCGAAGAGTAAGTGTGTGACAATATGTGTGATTTAAATGTGTGTGACCATGCTCTGGCTTTAGTGTGAAATGGGGGTGTGTCCCATAATAATTATATATGAATTTGTTTCATATACGGGCGGTGTGTGCCCAATTGCGCTGTCACGGTGTGTGTGACTATAAGCGTGTGTGCTCTATGGCGCTGTCACGGTGTGTGTGTGACTATAGCGTGTGCCAGTAGCATGTGTCATTGTGTGCATAACATTTTAAGTGTACTTGTTATGATTTGTATAAACTCTTTCATAACTGATTTATAAATTGTGATATTTGTGGTGTGACTTGGTGTGGAGGGAACTCACTAGACCTCATGGTCTAACCCTCGCTTTTCAAAACTAAAACCTTTTCAGGTAAGCAGGTAGTCGAAAGCTTGCTTAGAAGTTTGGCAAGGCGTGAGGCGGAGGTTGCATATAGAATGATTAGAAGGCTTTCCTTTTATTTTGTAGTTATGATCTCAGCTGTAGTTAGGGTTATTTCAGCAAACACAGTTTGAAATTCTGGATAGTGTGATCACGTTGAGCCATTTTTGGCGTTTTAAATTAAAGAAGTGGCTTTTAGCATGTTAGTTTGGTGTGGGTTGTTACATAAAATATGATGCCCATCAGATTTTTGATGCCCAGGGCCGCCGCCCCACTGGCCTAGGCCAAGGGTCGGCCCTGCTTGCTAGAGGTCTTGTAAGATGACATAGTCATGTCATGTAGATAGCAAGGTTTCTTACACTTACTAAATTAGCAAGGCATTTAGCAATGTCAAGTTGTAACGTCCTAAAAACATAACATGCATTAACATAGAGTAAGCGTTCGAATTACGTAAATAAACTTGTCCTTAATTCTTCATTAAGCTATACTAAACAAAATTTGACAGCGGAAGTCTCTAATCCACAGCTGAGAGCTCTATCTATAAATATCATAGTCAAAAATCTTGGAGTCGCTCTAAGCTCCAAATCCTTCTTGCCAACTCTTAGTTCTTACTAGAAGAACCCGTAACGCGCTTACCTGAAAATGGTTTAGTTTTGAAAAGCGAGGGTTAGACCAAAAGGTCTAGTGAATTCCCTCCATAAACATTTACCACAGTATAAAATCATTTCATTAAAAACAATTCACATTCTTCACATAAACATCATTCAAGGGTCAACACAGGGTTCAAGGATCGCATAAGCTACCTCGATCGGGGCCTAACGGACACCCTCTCGGCTACACCGGAGTCCAAGTGGACCCCCTTCTATCCGAGTAGGAAGGAAACAAATTCCAACCTACAAGATGACCACATATGCCCAAGGAATTATCAAATCCCAAGGTACCCTGATCCCACTGTGTGAACCGACTCCACATAGCATACACATAACGTATGGAAATCATATTCATGAAAACTTTAAACATCATTCATTTGTTGAATAAACTTCTTTAAATAAAACATGCAGTTCATGGAAAGCATGCGTGACATTTATAAAACAGTTCATGCTCGTAAATGAAACCATGATCAGTAAAACATAGTACGTCATAAAAGAGCTTAGGGAACTCACCTTAGGTTAGTATTGAGCACACTCTGGATATATCTCCAAGCTAAACATATCGAACACCTATGGATGTTAGAATTGCATCAGATTAGACTGTCCGATCTTAAGCACTTTCCGGACACTTACAACTTCCCGGACACTAGCCCTTTCCGGACACTACTATCCGGACACTAGTCCTTTCCGGACACAACTATCTGAACACTAGTCCCTTCCGGACACTAGTCCTTTCCGGACACTACTACCCGGACACTATAAACAACACCCGGAAACCCCCACTAGCCGGACACTACTGTCCGGACGGGACTAGTGTCCGGATAGTTGTGTCCGGAAAGGACTAGTGTCCGGATAGTAGTGTCCGGATTGTTGATAACGCCACTTTTTGGCGTTATTTTCGGTCCTCAAACCAATGAGATTGGCTTGTGTTCTAGCAAAAAGGCGGAACTTTATGGTTTATCTAGTGAAATGTGCAGGTAATCTAAAAGACGGCAATAATCGAGAAAAGAAGCGAAAAAAAGTCCAAAAGAGAGCCAAAACGAAGCCCAACGGAAGCCCGAGATCCAAGCCCAAGACCCGAACCTGACCCGAAGCTCTTCAGAAAACAGCGCGGTTTCCTGCGCGGCTTGAAGCCGCGGGATAAACCGCGCAACCCCCTGTTCCAGATTTATTACTTACGATTTTCCGGAATTAGGTTATCACTTTTCACATCTCGACACGCGCGACGGGAGGCAGCTTGGGGGCGATTTTCAGAGGTTTTTGGGAGACTTTTGAGCCACGATAGAGGATCGGTTGAGGAGAAGTTCACCACGCGAAGCGGATTAGAGCCGAGAAAATGGAGTTCATCGTACATTCTTCACGTTCACAATTATTATGTTTAGACACGTTATTCCTCTTCCTTTTCTTATGTTTTTATCCACCACCAACATGAACTAATCTTTAGATGTTGGGGGTTGGTTTGACTTTGGTTTAAGCTTATAAATACTTGATTTGAGACTTTTGTCCGTTTTTCCTATTTAATGAAGCATGTGATTTGGGTTTTAACGCATTTGTGAGTCTGGCCAACTTTCATCTGTTTTGTTTGTTATCAATTAGGTTCGAGAGAATTAATTGTTAACTAGAACTAGAATTTGCATGCCTAAGGTGAGAAATTGGATAGAGATATACCAAGTAAGCCTTAGTCCCGTTAAAATCTTGAGTTTAATGTGTTTTGGATGCCATAGGTTGAGATCGAGAGATAAAACTTGTGCATTTCGAAATAAAACCCGTTGTTGCTCGAGAGAGAACAACGATGATTTTCGAGATTGGGTATTCATTAAAGGGAATAACTGGTAATTATTTAAAGTCAGGTGTTTATAGGTGAAAACCTTAGGATTTCCAACCCTCAACTGTTTCCTTTATCCGAAGTCTTTAAGTTATCTACTGTCTTGTGTTTGATTTAATTATTTGCAATTAATTAGTTTCGTATCAACAACTCAATTTGCGACCGTTCAGTTAATAGATCTTATAGTCATTGTGATACTTAGTTCCTAGTTCCCTGTGTTCGATACTCGTACTTTCAGCACTATTACTTGATTCGACCCGTACACTTGCGGTTAGATTTAGGGGGGGTAAACCCGCCTATCAAGTTTTTGGCGCCGTTGTCGGGGAACTAGTTGCAACTGATAGCACTACCAGCTATAAGCGCTATTACATTGAGCATTTTTTTATTTTTTTTATTTTATTTTATCACTTTCAGTTTGGGATTGCTAATTTTGTTTACTTTTCATTTCAGGTGCTAACTGGTTTATGCCAAGGAAAACCCGAGGGGAAGGACTCGAACCACTCGATCCGGAAATTGAAAGAACCGTCCGTCGATTACGCAAAGAATCTAAAGCTAAAAGACATCTGAAGATGGGCGACGAAGCTCCTCCAGAGAGACGCCTTATGCGGTCGTTTGCCGATCCGAATGTGGCAACCGCATGCATAGGCATCCAACCGCCCACTACTGGGGCGAACTCTTTTGAGCTCAAACCGAGTACCATCGTGATGGTACAACAAAATCAGTATGGAGGGGCACCGACAGAAGATCCTCATGCACATCTCCGTGCATTTGAGAGGATTTGCAACACGTTTAAGATCAATGGGATGGAAGAAGATGCAATCAAGCTGAGGCTGTTCAGCTTTTCACTCAAAGGCAGAGCCGAAACTTGGACAAAAAGTATCCAACCGGACTCGATCACCACCTGGGCGCAACTGAAAGCGGCCTTTGTCCATAAATTCTTCCCACCAAGCAGAACCGCCCAACTTATGGCTGAAATCACCCATTTTGCTCAATGGGATCAAGAGACATTATATGAAGTTTGGGAGAGATACAAAGATATGATCAAGAAATGCCCTCATCATGGGTTGCAAGGTTGGGTCATTATCCAAACGTTTTTCAGTGGACTTCACCCGCAGTTCAAGAACGACATCACAGCTGCATCGGGTGGAGCCCTAATGGATAAGTCTTATGAGAAAGCATGCGAGCTGATCGATAATCTGGTTGAACACAGTTTTTCTACTCCAAGATCAGCTGTTAGAAGAGTTGCGAGTGTGCAAGAGAATGATGAGTTGAAGGTGATGAAAGCTCAAATAGCCGCCATCACAAACCATTTGAAGGGAGGTAGTCCGGAAGTGTTCCCCGCTGCTCAAGAACCTGAACAGGTTCAGTTTTTACAAAACCGGAACAACCAGCCAAGGAACGACCCTTTCTCGAACACATATAATGAGGGGTGGAAGAAACACCCTAATTTTTCATGGAGTCAACCCGGTCAACAACAACAAGGTAATCAGGCCAACTTTTCTAATTCTCCTAACTCTAACAATGTTTACCGTCCTCCAGGTTACAACCAACGGAGATTTGATGAAGGACCATCCGGAGAGAAGAAACCAGGACTAGAGGATATGATGATGAAGTTCATGACAAAGATGGATAGCACAGTTAGAGAATTAGCAAGCACGGTTAACACAGTCAAGGCGGCTACTGATCAGAACACCACCTCCATCAAACTCCTTGAGAGGCAAGTAGGGCAAATTTCTGAAGCCCTACAGACTCGATCCCCCGGGACATTCCCGAGTCAGACTGAAAGGAAACCAAGAGAAGAATGCAATGCCATTTATCTGAGAAGTGGCAAGGAGATGATCAAGGAGGCGAATGTTGGGCTGAAGGATGATCGTTCTAGTGATATGGTTGATCGGGATAAGCCGAAGGAAAAAGAGGTGACGCCTCCATCAAAGCCGGTAGTCACCTCGTATGTACCACCGCTACCGTTTCCAAATCGAGTGAAGGCACATAAAGATGAGGAACAGCTCAAGAAATTCCTTGACATCTTCAAGAAGCTACACATCAACATCCCCTTCGCATAAGCACTTGCCCAAATGCCAACATATCTCAAGTTCATGAAGGACATCATATCCAAGAAGAGGGCAATTGAACATCAGGCTACCATTGCACTTACTGAAGAGTGCAGTGCAATCATTCAGAACAAGCTTCCCCTGAAGCTTCAAGATCCAGGGAGTTTTTCTATTCCTATACAAATTGGAAATCTTTGTTTTGATAAGGTGTTATGTGATTTAGGAGCAAGTATTAATTTAATGCCTTTATATGTTTTCAGGAAACTCGGCTTGGGGGAAGTGAAGCCAACATACATGACACTTCAGCTTGCAGATAGATCGGTGAGGTACCCGTATGGAATCATCGAAGACGTGTTGATAAAGGTCGGGAAGTTCTATTTCCCTGTTGATTTCATAGTCCTAGATGTGGAGGACGATGTTGAGGTACCATTGATTTTGGGGAGACCATTCGTAGCCACGAGCAAAGCGCTTATCGATATGGAAGAAGGCGAGATAACCTTGAGGGTTGGCAGAGAGAAAGAAACGTTC
This sequence comes from Saussurea involucrata, assembly GCA_033807775.1. Taxonomy (NCBI): domain Eukaryota; kingdom Viridiplantae; phylum Streptophyta; class Magnoliopsida; order Asterales; family Asteraceae; genus Saussurea; species Saussurea involucrata. The sequence continues at coordinate 37,279,161 of CM066323.1, forward strand.
AAGATGTTCGAGAGTGAAAGAGGTAGAAGCGAAGAGGAACCTGTTAATCAAGGAAAGCCGAATGAGTGATCAGAAGGAAGGTCGAGCCACGACCGAAACCAAGGCGCTGGGTGGGAGGCAACCCACCGACGTTTGCGTTTTTTTTATTTTATGTTTTTGAGTGATTTTAATAAAAAATTAAAAATTAAAAAATACGAGAACAGAGACTTACGCGGGATAAGCCGCGTCCTCAAGCCACGTCCCAAGCCGCGTAAGCCCCTGGATGGTTTTGGGGAACAGGGGGTCTCGCGGGATATCCCGCGGCTTCATAACCGCACGTCAAACCGCACGGCTCCCCTGTGTTTCTGGTGTTTCTAGTGCAGTGGTTTTTCCCTTTCTTGCTTTGTGTTTTTTTCGTTTTCTTTCGTCTTTTGCTTTGATTTCTTTTGTTTATGCACTCTCTCTCCATCTTCTCTCAATTACTCTCTCAACTATCCCGCTCGAATCTTTCAAGAGAATCTCCTCCGTCCGGTCAGACTGGTATGTTCTAACTCTGCATGGTAACGAGTGGTGTATGATGCTTTATGTCCTTATTAGTTGAACGAGACGCAACAAACCTAAGTTTCACTTAGGTTTGGGGTGCCTCATTTTTTTAACATCTACACACTCACTTTTACTCCTGTGCAAACCTCGGTTTTACCGAGGTTTGGGGTTGACTTTAGTTGACAAACCTAGGCCATGGCCTAGGTTTGGGGTGCCCATATTTGAAAATCTTTGGGCGAGCTCTTGGATGTTTCGTGTTAATATTTTTTTCTTGCCTGGTTGATAACTGCTATAACTGCACAATGATACGTGTCACACCTGTGTATCGCCTACACCACTACTTACACATTGGGGACAATGTGTGGGTAAGGTTTGGGGTTGCCCAATCGGGCCCACGTTTATGCACGTAGATTTCCTGCACTTCTGAGTGTCTAGATCATTTTAGGTATAATTTTTGTTTTGGATGATTGAGACCGACCATTGTGGGAAGAATCTTGTGATAGTAACGTGACCATTAGGGAAGGACTGGGAAAAGACATGACTAGGGACATTAGTGGAGACCACCCAATAGAGAGATTTGAGCCTAAATGACGTTCTTCACTTCGAGGGATTTAAACACTTAATTCATATACACTTCTTTGAATTCCTTATCGTGATTATAGAGTGATCTTGCTATAATATTGCATTGAGTAGCAAAGACGACCATCGGGATATTGGGTAAGGGTATAGTAGACCATATCGTGTGGACCTTAAGAGATGATTCCAGGCATTGTGTGCACTTTAACCCGTTTTTGTCTAGCGTACCTTTTGACCCATTATGTGTGTACCCAAAACCACCTTTGTAGACAAACACTCACCACTTGTTCGTTTCAGGCCCACCATTAAACCCTAGCCAACAGCCGTAGCCAACCCTTATCCGAAAGTGTGTCAATCAGAAGCAGTACAGGCCAGTCATGAAAAATAGATAGAAAAGAGGGTCAATGCAGCCCCAATCAAATAAAGAGGGCCAATGATGCCCACAAAAAAAGAGGAAAAAAATAAAATAATATATATATAAAATAAAATAAAAATACAGTTAGTTAGATAGTATCTACATCAGATAATAAGAGAGTCAAAGCGACTCCAGCAATGACAAAGAGGGCCAAATAATAGAAAGTGAAGTCAAGAAGTTCAGAACTGCTAATGGTTGACACACTGAGGATTTTTGATCCGTTTACCCTTCGTTTCTTAGCCATGACCTTAACCCCGTTACAACCCTTGTAAAGACCTGGATGATCTTCTGGAAAACGTGATTAGAGTATACGATCACCTTTGGAAATTTGTGCGTCTTTCCTTAGAGTTGTCATGTGATTTTCGAGTATTCTTGTACATAACTTCCTTATACATGACAACATGTGCGACAGCCTAGGTTCGAGTGAAATGAGAGTATCCCGTGAGGTAGGGTCGAGGCGAAATGTTTTCCCTAGAATGTTTGGACCTAGTACAACCTTAATGTAATCGGAGCAGTCACGAGTTCAACTCACAATGGAAGGCCATAGATCAAATAGAATAAGGATGAGGCGAGAGTGAGATAGGCATTCACGGGTATGGGAAATCACCAGTGCATTACGTGGTACCGATTGGGAGTTGTGCAGTTATTATTTCACTGTTATATGCTTTTATTCTATTTTATCGCTAATTTGCTTGAGGACAAGCAACGCTCGGTTTGGGGTTGTTGATAATGCCACTTTTTGGCGTTATTTTCAGTCCTCAAACCAATGAGATTTGCTTGTGTTCTAGCAAAAAGGCGGAATTTTATGGTTTATCTAGTGAAATGTGCAGGTAATCTAAAAGACGGCAATAATCGAGAAAAGAAGCGAAAAAGAGTCCAAAAGAGAGCCAAAACGAAGCCCGAGATCCAAGCCCAAGACCCGTGCCTGAACCAGGACCCGAACTTGACCCGAAGCTTTTCAGAAAACCGCGCGGTTTCCTGTGCGGCTTAGAGCCGCGGGATAAACCGCGCAACCCCCTGTTCCAGTTTTATAACTTGCGATATTCCGGAATTAGGTTATCACTTTTCACTTCTCGACGTACGCCGGGAGGCTGCTTGGGGGCGATTTTCAGAGCTTTTTCACGCACTTTGGAGCCACGATAGAGGATCGGTTGAGGAGACGTTCACCACGCATAGCGGATTAGAGCCGAGAGAAGGGAGTTCCCCATTACATTCATCACGTTCACGATCATTATGTTTGCACACATGATTTCTCTTCCTTTTCTTATGTTTTTATCCACCACCAACATGAACTAATCTTTAGATGTTGGGGGTTGGTTTGAATTTGGTTTAAGCTTATGAACAGATGATTTGAGACTTTTATCAGTTTTTCCTAATTAATGAAGCATGTGATTTGAGTGTTTAATGTTTTTGTGAGTCCGGCCAACTTTCAATTGTTTCGTTTGTTTTCAGTTAAGTTCGAGAGAATTAATTGTTAACTAGAACTAGAATTTGCATGCCTAAGGTGAGAAATTGGATAGAGATATACCAAGTAAACCTTAGTCCCATTACAATCTTGAGTTTTATGTGTTTTGAGTTCCATAGGTTGAGATCGAGAGATAAAACTTATGGTTTCAAAATAAAACCCGTTGTTGCTCGAGAGAGAACCACGGTGATTTTAGAGATTGGGTATTCATTAAGGGAATAACTGGCCAATGTTTTAAGTCAAGTGTTTGTACGTGAAAACCTTAGGATTTCCAACCCTCAACTGTTTTCTCTATCAGAAGTTCCTTAAGTTATTTACTGTCTCGTGTTTGATTTAACTATTTGCAATTAAGTAGTTTCATACCAACAACTCAAAATTACGACCGTTCAGTTAATAGATCTTATAGTCATTGTGATACATAGTTCCTAGTTCCATGTGTTCGATACTCGTACTTTCAGTAGTATTACTTGATTCGACCCATACACTTGCGGTTAGATTTAGGGGGGTGTAAACCCGCCTATCAGCGACGTCCGAAAACTACGGGTTGGACGAAAACAAATTTCCAAAAGTGATTAATAAACCCATTTTCTGCTATAAGTTCGATTAGACAAACATAAGGGTTCATCCACCAAGCATAAACACCCACTTAATCCAATTCTTTACCTCTAAATCGATACTTACTAATCAAAAACCCCAAAATCCCCTTTTGAACATTATGGTGATGAACACAATGGGACAAAGGGTTTTACATCAAAATCACAGGAGAGAAAACATGGAGTAAACAGGAGAAGAGCTTGGATGAGGTTACCTTCAAGATTACACCACAAATCCGAATTCTCCACTTGGTTTTCTTCTTTTCTTCCCTTTTCTTCTTCTAGCCGCCAAGACCTCCACAACAAGAATGATACTGCATAAACTAAAATCATACCCTAGGGAATTGGAGCTATATATACCTCTCTTATATTGCCAATAAGTCCCTCATCTCTAACTTTAATTTCTTCAAATTTGGCCACCAAACTTTCATACTTTGCAAGAAAAACCCGGTTGTTACACAAGTAGATAAAGCAATTTCATTTTTGTTTGATTTAATTCCTTTATTAGTTTGTTTAAACATTAATTATTAATATTTTTATTAAATTTAATTCATTTATTAATTTGTTTAAAATTATTTTTTATTATTTTTATTATAACTTGTATCCACGGTTTATTTTAAATAAATGATATTTTTTAAGGAATATATTTTATTTAAATTACTAAAATAAAAATACATATTAATACATCAATTGAATTATATTTACATAAAAACAAAAAATAAAATTTTATTTATGTTCTATATTTTATAATTAATTTTATTATTTATATTATAATTATCTATATTATTTATATTATAATTATCTATATTATTTATATTATAATTATCTATATTATAATTAATCAATTATTTTTATTATAAACAAATCATATTTTGTATTTTGTGATATTATAAATTATTAGAATATGTAAATATAAATTATAAGAACATCTCCCACAGTTTCCCTAAAATTTCTCCAAAATAAAGAACCAAAAGTCAAAATCTCCAAAAATATTTACGTTTATCTCCAACAGATTCCCTATTTTAGAGAAACAAACATTATAATATTAAAATACTTCATTCATCTATTAAAATATTATTTCTTTTTCTAAAAATTTGTTTTCAAAGCATTCTATTGGTGTTCTCAACTAGTAGTCATTTTTAGGGTTATCTCCATATTTGGAGAAAACCTCTTTCTCTCTCCTACTTTCTCCATTTTGGAGATAGTTTTGGGGAAGCTGTTGAAGCAAAGTTATAACTCAAAATCCTCATATTCTTCATTTTCACCAAAATGGAGATGCTCTAACATAGTAGATGATGTGGCAGTGGGAACCACTTTCGAAAGGGGGTTGGTGTTTTATCGATGTGAGAGATGTTATGCAAAACTGATGTGGCACTTTAGACGATAATTTGATCTTTCATTGATTCAGATGGTCTAACAAGTTATAACCAGTCATGTAACAGGTTCTTTTAATCATATTTTAACTTATTCTTCTATAGCCACTTGTTTTAGATAATTTATTTTAAAAATATTTTCTTCTACTCAATTAAATAATGTATTTATCAATTATTAAAAAATTAATGTTTTCATTTATGAAAAGCCTTTGTTTTTATTAAAGACTAGGGTTATCTTTACCAATAGCTGATAACTTAGTTGATAGCTGATAAAGTTGATAGATAAGTTATGTTTGACAAAAACTAGCTGATAAGAATATAAAATGAGCAAAAGTAACATCTTAAAAAAAATCAATTACAATATTTTAAAAAATAATTTAAAATAAATTTATCGAAATTTAATATCTTAATTAATACAAACAAGATAGTAAGAAAAATTAAATATTACTTCCAAGAATTTAAAATTTATTATTAATATATACTATAAATTTTGAATTGTTAGAAAAAAATGTATATTACCTTATGATTTTAAATACCCATTATATATAACTAGTGATGTACCTGCGCCTTGTAGCGGATTATCTTGATGTTGAAAACCGAGAACTCGAACCTTTAATTATGTTTGTTCTATTCTTTATCCTCCTCGATTTTACTTTTATGTTTTTCTTAAATTTTGAATTGCAAATACACTAATATATAAATTCAAGATTAACATGTTTGAACGACTGAACATTTGGAAAGCGAAGCGTCTTAGGGATGTTATCAAACCTAACTCGAAGGTTCTTGGGGGTTGGAATAGTTGGCGAGCTTCCCCGCCTTCATTCTCGCTGCCCTTGCTTTTCTCACTATCAAATCTACACCTATTGCTCTTTCTCGATGGGGCGCTAGACCTCATTCTCTTTGAGACGCTTATTCGATTGATAATAGGGTGGTCTAGGTAAGTACTGACTGAAAATTTATTGTTTACTAATTATTTTCTAGTAAATACTTACGAATACCATTGCAACTCTGTGTATAATTGGATGTTAATTAAAATGTGATTGTTTATCTGATTAATTGTTGATGAAAAAACAATTTTCATACTTCAAAAAACTAAAGCATAAAAATTATCACACATCAAACATTAATTATTACTTATTGGTATCATACATCAAAAATTAATTATTGATAACGATAAAAATTAACCTTTAATTATCAAACATCAAATAGAATTATTAATAAGTATAATAATTAATTTTGAATTGTAAACTTAATAACCGTACAAATTGTCTTGTCAACCGTTTTTTTTTTTGAAGGGTGTCCTAGGTTATGCCTAGACTAATCCCTTTGCAAATTATGACTGTAAGACATCAGCCCTGGTTAAACCTCAGCGGCCACAATTGTTGTGTACGCCCAGATTAGAACCCTGAGCAGATGGGATATCCCACCACATCCCCCAGGGCCTTAACCAGTACGCCACAACCATTGTGGTTTTGTCTTGTCAACCTTGACAAACAGAAACCTAAAATAATGAAGACAAATTTTACTCACAAGAACTTGAGGTCATTCGAAAACCATTACAACTATTCGGAATAAATTAGGGAGTTTAAAACCAATTTCAATGTTAACACTAATTTCGAATCAAATAATTGCTAAATACAAGAGCACCTTCTGTAACTCTTTAGCATAGATGAGTCCATTCTTGGGTGCATCAAACACCTCAAAAGCACTACGAGGATCATTGTCATTATCATGTTCTTGAGCTTGAGCTTCATATTTTTAATGGTTTTCAAAAGTTGATATATTTTTCCAACAGATAAAACAAAAATCTTACTATTAATATTATATCATTATTTTTCATGTCACTTCCTCTTTCTCGAAAACATTGAATCATCCACATCTAGACAGCAAAGGAAATATAGTTATAACACAATGAGCTCTAACATCGAACATATTTTTTGTGTTCCAAAAAACATCATTTGGCAACAAGTCAAGTAGGTAAACTTCAAAAGAAATAAACAGTTCAAGTAAGGTGAAAGAGTACTCAATCTCCCTCCAGCCAACACAAAATCAAACCTAGCGTGTAACTTAAAGTTAAAGAAGGGAAAAAAACATTTTCTCCCAATATGTGAGATTTAACAGGGATTTTAAGAATAAAATACAAGAAGCAATCAAGATGCAAACTTTATAGGTTCCAACTTCTTATAATAAGTAAAACTAAAACTTAAAGTAAAACTAAAACTAAAACTTATAATAAGTAAAACTAAAACTTATGATAAGTTTGTGAGTATAAATAAAAAATATGGGGAAAATCATACCTTAAATGTGGGATTTGTGTCAATCTATATGAAACACCCTGAAATTCACAATAAATTTAAACCTTAAATTTATCAAAGTCTATAACATTCTCATCCGAAAACTTTCATTCGTAGTGAGAGGAATTTAGTCACGAAGGTTTCCATATACAACTGAACTTATCAAAACAACCTACTAATCTAATCCTTTACACCAAAATCAGATTAGATGGGTTGTCTAGGCAATTCATCAAAACATTTTCGTATACTCTAACTTCTCCATTACAACACTAAAAGTAGAATTCCAGTACTACTCGTCACTCATCACTTTGTATCCCATCCCGAGTTAGTACCTTAGCAATCCGTAGTCAAATACTCTTCTGCAAAACACTTCGATCCAGTATTCCAATATCAAGCTTGATTCCCACTGACTCAAAACCGATTAAGGGTTTCAAACACTTGATTTCTATTTCCTTGTAGAACCGAATTCGGTAACCTAATTGAGATATTTTCCAACCATTCAGCCGACTCAAGTTTTTATATACTCAACTTTCCTTAAATGACAAAATCAACCCCAAAGTTTCAATATTCACAAATAGCTTAAACTTTGGTCAATTATACTTTAAATCCTTCCATATCAAAATATAACATAACTTTGATCATGGAAATTTGGGGTGTTACACTATATATACAGTGAATGCAATTAGCTTCATATATTAATTTTCCCACTTGCTTCTCCTAAACTGATCTTGCTACTTGTTTGCTACTCTCACCCTCTCTCATATGTTGTAGGAGGGTATACGACTTCTTGTATAGGACTTTTTACCATAGGGTATCTTGATCATACCTTCATCAAGAAGCTTTCATTCTTCTTCATTGTTTCCAAGTTCTCTCTCGACAATGGTTGATTTCATCCATACTCTACTCGGTTCCTTCACGTTCACGGGCTTTAGCAACAAGCATCCGGGCTCTTTCCGGCGCGTTGTTTTTAAATTCGAGCTTAAACGCAGCAAGCCAGATCTCTTCGAAATTAGGTATAGCGGCATACGCCTCCTGAAGAATCGCTCTAGCCGCAGGAACGTCTCCAGCCAGCCATTTCTCTTTAGCACCGATTAGCCATAAGACCTCAGCTTGTGGTCTGTATGTAACGGCTTTACGAAGTAAAGCATCAAGAGACTCCCGAGTGCCATGAGAGCTACTGTCCTTGATAACGCAAATGCCTTGGTACAAGCCTTTTGTTGTTTGTCACCGGTTATGGAAACAACCTTCCAACCCCTATAAAAACACATAAGATCGGTATTAAGACCCAAGATATCCATGTTTCTATAAGAACGAAATAATGAATGTATCTCATTCACTATTAGTTCCATTCCAGTACAATCCCTTAAATGTTAAAGAACGTATGTAAGCAGGAGGCGGTAAAAAAGGCACCTTCTTTGCAACATACTCTCAACTCGGGATGCTTCCTTCTTGTACAAAACGAAGACCAGGAGTCTGCACCTGAAAGATTCAAGCCACAGATAAAGTTCAAATTGTTCGTGTGAGAACAAGATGGAAATATGTTGCACCACAAAACAGAAAAAAAAGGAAAGAAATTGCAAGGAAGTAATAAAAGCCAAAGTAAGAAAGAAAAACCTTTATGTGTGGTATATCTCGAACTAAAAAAGACACAACTTAGACAAGTATGACGACGTGAAGTAGAAACCAGTCGAATTCTAACATGTAGAGTTAAACCCCTTTGAAATTAGCTTGGATCACAAACCATGTAATCGAAACCACCAGTAGTAAAATTTGGGGTCATCGTACCGTTCTCCAGATTGTTAGAAACTTGGGACAAAGAGGGTTGGGAGATTTAGTTTTCATGCCTTCATCTAATGTGTTAAACGTTGTTGTTGTTGTTGTGCCTTTTCCATGGATAATTATGCTCTAAAAACGTCAACATCTTGTACCCTATAGAGAGCTCTGTATACGTGCTGAGAGAAGAGACTAAACGCTACACCTTTAAATTATACGCAAGAATCAAGCCTCAATCCCAAAATTCAACCATTAACATATCATCATACACCCATTAATCGACAAAAGCTAAAATCAAGGTAAATTACAAATAAAATAAGGGATTTAAAATTTTTTGGAAAATCAAGAAACCATGAAGAGAAATCAAGAGAGTACCATTTGGAAGCAACAACAAGAAGAACTTTCCCTTTGTAGATGCTCAGATCCACGTCGTTACCCTTGCTATCGTGGGCCGTTTACACATTAAAACACAAAATCCATGAACAAAATTGTGAAATTAGTGTGTGTTTCTTGTCTGTGTGAAATGAAATAAGACCTTGATGGTCAATTCATGAATCGATTTCTCAGCGGTTGATGAAGAAGCACCCATCAGTATTGGGGATAAAGAACAACAACAAAAAAACAAATCTGAAGAAAATTTTAAATATAAAGGGACCAAAACGTACCTGAATGGAAGAAATCCAGGGTATTCTTGTGGGAGCAGATTTCCTAGCAGTCTGGTTTGGCAAAAATCTACTTGATTGATATAAAAACTTAACGAAATTGGAATAGTTTACGTTGTAGGAAGACGAGAAGAAGCGACAGTAATCGAACCTAAGATAGCAAACCTACGTAGCCAGTTGCTTTCTCGGAACTTTTTCACCGCCATCGCTTGATTTAGGATTCTTTGGGGGTGAAAGATCAATTGAAGGAGATGTCGAAAGGAAATGAGGGGGGTGATTGGACTATATAGTCCATAGAATTGAGGGGACGTGCGTTGAGGGAGTGATTGCACTGGTCGAAGGAACTGAGGGGAGTGGGGGTTAATAGCTTTGGCAGTTGTTAAAAACGTGGCCAGAGAAGAAGAACGGTTTTCAATCTTATGCTTCAAATGTTTGTATATTGTGTTAAAGGATCAAAAAATACGTATGTTGAAAAAAAACTGTTTTATTCTTTTAATAAAGTAGTATAGATAATAGATAAATATCGATAAGAGCGTAAAATGTACAAATTTAAAAAAAATCTCAGTACGTCATTCTTGAAAAATCTTGATACGTATTTATGATATTTCACAATATTATTAAGTTAAAAAAATATTCAATGATAAATCTATTTTGAAATTATTGACGAGAATATTGTAATATTATAATTTGTAAAAAATGCATTTATTAATATGTTTTAGTTAAACTATGATTATGTATTTTTAATATTATAAGAGTGTAAAATGAAAATGAATAATGTAAGAGATATAAAACAAATTAATTCGTACATTTTCATGATATTTAATATTATGATTAAATCCAAAAATATTCAATATTGGGCTCATTTCGAAAGTATTGACGAGACGATTACAATGGTATAATTTGTAAAAAAGAAATTTATTTTTTAATGCATTCTTGTTCATATACGATTATTTATGTTAATATGATAAGAGTGTAAAATAAAAAATGAAAAAATAAGGGATTAAAAGTAATTGGATAACTAATTGCAAGGGTATAAAGTGTAACTTAATATTATAAGGGTGTAAAATGAAAATAAATAATGTAAGGGGTATAAAACAATTTAGTTCTTGTTCGTGATATTTAATAATATGATTAAATCCAAACATATTCAATATTGAGTTCATTTCGAATGTATTGACGAGACGATTACAATGGTGTAATTTATAAATAAAAAAAGAAATGTATTTTTTAATGCATTATTGTTCATATACGATTATTTATGTTAATATGATAATTGTGTAAAATAAAAAATGAAAAAGTAAGGGATTAAAAGTAAATTAGATAACTAATTCAAAAGGTATAAAGTGTAACTTAATATTATAAGGGTGTAAAATGAAAATGAGTGATGTAAGGGATATAAAACAAATTAATTTGTACATGTTCATGATATTTAATAATATGATTAAATCTAAAAATATTCAATATTTGGCTCATTTTGAAGGTATTGACGAGACGATTACAATGGTTAATTTGTAAAAAAAGAAATGTATTTTTTTTAATGATTCTTGTTCATATACGATTATTTATGTTAATATGATAAGTGTGTAGAATAAAAAATGAAAAGGTAAGAGATTAAAAGTAAATTGGATAACTAATTCTAAGGGTATAAAATGTAACTTAAAAATTGAAAATTTTGATTTTTAAGAGGAACATGGGAGAAAGAAGGGATTTCTTAGTAGCTTTGAGAGTTGTACATATAGCTTAAAAAGTGATACGACTTAAAGTTCAACTTTAACTGCCTTTTCATGCTTATATATATAGTATAGATATGAATAGAAATAAATAACTGAATAATAATTAATAATAATATTAATTGATAACTAAAATATATTGACTAATATTAAAATATTATATATATATATATATAATTGATGGCATGGGGTCATGTGAGAAGTGTCATTTTTTATGAGAAATGTGAAAATTACATTTAAACCGTTGATCACTTTTAATCAAATATCCTTTCATGAATTACGGCTAAAAATGAATTGATCTGGTGCATCTCGATGCACCTTATCTCAATGCATCTCATCTTAATGTTCGTTCATTTCTCATTCAACGGTTGATAACCTCTTCTTTGGTACTTCTCACTGGAACCCAACCCTATAATTGATATGATTAACAATAATTAAAAATTACAATTAATGTATAGTTAAAATTAATTAATAATTTTCAATTAATTTTAATAATAATTAAAATTTATGTATAATTAATAGATAATATTTAATATTAACAAGAGTATAATTGAAAAGACAAAAAACTTCACATAAGCTACTTTAAGTAGCTTATCAATAAACTAGCTTATAAATTAACTTGTGTCCATCTAAACATGTATTAAAAAAATAAGTTAGCTTATTTTTGTCAAACGATGGCTAAGGATATATTTATTAGCAGTTCAAGGGGATTAATAGGGATCTCAACTTATACAATCAACTATATATACATTAGTATTTGGCAATGGCTTAATAATATAGAAAGTGGTTTATTCGATAAACTTCTAGGAGGAAGCTTTATATTAGGTTTTTCCTAAACTTGTCTCCCCCAATTAAAAAGCACCATTCTTCCATTTGTGGAAAAACCCTCTCGTAAAATAACTTCCTAATCTGTACAAACAAATTAATTCACATAGACAACTTTATCCATACATAATTTAATGAAAAACCAACCATACAACCCTTAACAGATAGTGAAAAATATAAGTATTCATTCCAAATATATACCACCACCACCACATACAATAAATAAATACATTCAGAAATTGAAACCATCAATGTCTTTCTCCATTTACAATACTCAACCTTGATAACAAAATATGTGATTACAATTTAAAATTAAAAAAAAAAAGACTGCTATTATCTTCATTTAATCCAAGTAAAAAAAAATATTATATATTTCATATGATAATGGTATGCATACTCTTCTTTTACTTTTCTTTCCCAACAAAATATGCATACAAGAAATTGTGTATTACCTTCAAAAAATTACTACTACCACCTACAAATCTTGGCCTGGCATTGCAAACTGAGTTGCAAACTTCTCAACTTGGCCCCCAAGATCAACAATATCTTTGTTGTTTTCAACACCTTTCAAGAAACACTTTACCATTTTTCCATGCTCCCTCTGCACCCAACTTGTGATTTGCGCTGCTCGACACAGAAAATCTGCCATCGTCTCAAAATCCGATTCCAGGCACCCTCGTGACGTCATAGCAGGAGTACCTGACTCACCCACATTACATTACATTCATCACTATAAACTCTTTCTTTCTATAATAAATTCATCAAAAAATCAACAAAAACAATAATATTCTCTACTCACCGATCCTCACTCCTCCTGGGATGAGAGTGCCGTTATCATCAAATATGGCAATTTTGTTCACAGTAATATGACACATCTCGCATACTTTCTCTAAGTTTTTACCTGCAAAACAAAAACAAATGAAAACATTAAACTTCAAAAACTTATAATAGAGAAAAAGAGTTGGATCCAGAACAACAGAATGTACTATATTAGAACTTATAAACTAAAAGTGATCTCTAATCATGGGGGAGGAAAAAGAGTAATGTTTGCAACATAAACTCCAATTTTCATTAGTTTTCAAAGTTGTTCAAGCAAACAAATGAAACAATATATATATATATATATAGAGAGAGAGAGAGATAGATAGATAGATAGATATAGATATCAAAAGAAATAAATTGCACAATATAACACAAAAAACAATTAAACCTCCAACAAAGGACAAAAACAAACATGTACCCTAGAGGCCTAGACTAAAGGCTCATTGCACCAGACACTCACACACTGGCAGAGACTATTTTATTATCTACTAGGTGTAGGGAAGAAATACAAATCTTTCATCACTGCTTGATTTGTAATTTAATAGTCATTATATTATCCATTTAGTGAAAAGTGAACTATTGATGAAGTGCTGTTGAATTCAATATTGGGTCCTATAGCAAACAAATTGCAATATTAAGAATTCACAGAATAAAAAAAATAAGGTAGTAAGGTGAAATAAGGACTTGTACCGGTCAATCCAAGATTTCTAAGATCCCAAAGTAACAAATGATTGTCGGTCCCACCTGTGACGAGCCTGCAGTTTCTCCTCAACAAAGCAGATGCCAATGCCTGAGCATTTTTCTTCACCTGTTGCATATATTCCTTGTACTCTGGAGTAGCCAATTGTTTCAGTGCAATTGCAAGGGCAGCAATATGATTATTGTGTGGCCCACCTTGAAGTGCAGGACATACAGCAAAATTTATCTTTTCCTCAAACTCATATCTGTCACTACCATCACCTTGATTCAAAAGCATTCCTCTTTTCCTAGGCTTAGGACCCTTCCTATAAAATATTATACCTCCTCGAGGGCCGCGAAGACTTTTATGAGTAGTTGAAGTCACAATGTCACAAAATTCAAAGGGGCTTGCACATTCCTATAAAATCAACCACAAAATTATCAAAATATATAGATAGATGGAAATTAACTGAAAGTATTAACCCGATCTTCATGAATAGCAATTATTAAACAGAATATAAATTGCAACACAAACAATATATTGTAGCAATTGTAGAGAGATGCAAATGTTCCTCTTGTTACTCAATAGCAAATCAGTAGTATTTCGTAATTGATATATCACATGGATATTTTATATCAATGACTCCCTTATAAATGTAAAGCACCAAGTGTCTATTGGTAAACAAACTGATAGTTCAGAAACAAAGTATCAACATTGCCAGCCAAACTATAGCATGATGTCACTAAGCAATTCATATATGCAATCCAGAAGCATAAACTCAATCACTGCACCTAAATAATTTGCATACTGAAGAATACAACCGAAACAGCATGAATTATAACACTCAATATGACACCATCATTTGACCAAGTAAAAAGAATGGAAAGAAAAAAACAACGAAAAGCTACTATTTTTAAACAAACACGGGTATTGGACCTATATCATTGAGGGCTTGTTTGGTTCAGACTGGGGAATGGAAATGAAAATAGTAGGGAATGAAAATCAATTCCCATTCTCATTCCCCCCAATTCAACCTGGAACGAAAATTTGGGCTTGTGGGGAATGGACGCATTATATTATATAAAACCATACTGTTTCTTTTATTTTCATTCTAATTGATTACTCCTCAATACCTCGAACCAAACACCCCCTGAGTAACATTAAAAAGTGAGTAACTCTGAGCCAAAATGAAACCTAAAACTCAATAAAGCTCAAATAATGTTAAACAGCATAACTAGTCTAACCCAAAGTAACAAATGAGGCAGGCAACAAATTCAGCAATTAGCAAAAGAAATTACCTTGGCAGCAATAAGACCACTAATTTGAGCCATGTCACACATCAAGACTGCATCACACTTGTCAGCAATCTGTCTAAATTTAGAATACTCCCATTCCCGAGGATACGAGCTCCCACCACAAATAAGTATCTTTGGCCGAAAATCAAGAGCCCTTTCCTCAAGCTTCTCAAAATCTATAATCCCCGTCTGTGGGTTAACCTTGTACGAAAGACTTTCAAAGAAAATTGAAGCACCCGAAACTTTCCTTCCATTAGGTGTATAATACCCATGACTCGTGTTCCCTCCAGAAGGGGTATCCAACCCCATAATTCGATCACCAGGCGATAACAAAGCAGTATAGACTGCAAAATTCGCAGACGTACAAGAGTAGGGTTGAACATTGACTCCCCAACTCTCGGAATCAAGCCCAAAAGCAACTAAAGCACGTTGGCAACAAAGAATTTCGATCTCATCAATGTATTGATTCCCAGTATAGTACCTGGCACGTGGCATGCCTTCAGAATACTTATTTGTCACATGGCTGCCCAAAGCTTCCATAACTGCTTTACAAACAAAATTTTCAGAAGCTATTAATTCAATCCCTTTGTATTGTCTCTGCTTCTCTTTTTCCAATAACTCAAATATATCAGGATCTGCAGTCTGAAGAGACTGGTTCCCCCACGCTCGAACAGATTGTCTACGTGATTCAAGACTTTGATCTTGCCTGTTTTGCTCGGTACGACACCGTTTTGACAAAATGTTGGAACAATTCGAATCAGTAGTGGCGCAGCTGCTGTTATTAATAATATTATCCCTCCGCCTTTTCAAACACATAGAATGCCCTAAAATTCGGAACTCCTCAACATCCCTATCTTCGTCGTCGTCTTCTTCTCCCCCAATTTTGCTCTCCTCGTTCAAATCCATACTCCCAGCGTTCGTCTGCTGATGCTTCTCATTCAAATCGACGTTTTTGTTCTCGTGTGTGGTCTGTTGCTCCATCAATTGAAGAGGAACATTAGAAACAAGGTGGTGAGGAGGACTTCGAAAACTCGAATCGATCTGAAACGATACATTGTCGTTGGCTATTTCATTACTGTGGGATGAGTGAGGTACAAACCTTAACGATAGTTTCGATTGGTGAGGTCGGGTCAAATCCATAGAATTCTATACAAAAACAAGGGGGAAACGAGGTTTGTTTACCCAATCTTAACAGCGACAAGAACTAGAACAGCAAGAAAAATCAAGAACGATGAAGGATTTGCAGTAATTGAGAAAGTAACTATACATCACCCATTACATTTTCCGGAGCTGTTAACTAACAAAACCAACTTTAAATTCAAGGTCAGAAACCTCTTACCTGCAACTGTCTCCACTTGTGAACCATCAAATGACTCCACTCATGCTTCTTGTTTATATTCATCCACATTCTCATTTCCCAGTCATAAATCCTCTTTCTGATTGTGTATGCTCTTGTCTCGCACAGTTTGGAGCTTCTGTGGCATATCACCTGCAGAAAAGCACTTTAACCAAAATCCAAAAGCTTGGATTTGCAAGTAATCTAGTAAAATAAATTAAGAAAAGCAAGCACATTTGTGTTTTTCGAAGTTGATGTACGAGATACAATCTTGGACCAATATGCATTACCACAGGATAAGAATTCATATGCAGATGCTCAATCAATGGGAACTTATGAAACTAGGGTTAGAAACGAGCATCAGTGAAGAAGATTGATGAGGGAATTTCGATGAGATTGCAAATTGTTTCATAACCAAAGATGGTTGTTGAAGGATATAGAGTCAAGCAATGGCTGCCATTAGTTAATGATGCAACGAAATCTACAAGTTCGCTGAGGAAACTTTAACGTCAACTTCGTTATCAGCCATTGTTATTTTACGCAAGAGAGAGAGAGAGATGAAAGCAAGAGGGTAAACATGGACATTGAAAAATATATGGTTCTGTATGTGACAAACAAAAATCTTTTCCTGGGGGAATCAGAGGGGCTCTTAACAAGGAAGATAAAAAAAAATCGGTTTAAAAACAAGATATACGTTGAACGAGTAAGTGGTTAGCACCAGTTGGAGGTATTAAGAAAATCAATCAAGCCCTAAATGAATAAACATAAATAAGTACGACAGGTATTATAATTACAAAAGAATTGGTGTTGGAACACTAAAGAATTAATTATAAGTAAGTTAAATACAAGCTTGACATCAAAGTCAAAGGAGGTCGCCCTAATCTAGGCCACCCTGAAGTCGGGTTAAACAACAACAAAAATAGATAGATATTGAGCGAACATAGGAACAAAATTGACCTGATTATAAAAAATGAGGCATTTGGCAAATCAATTTATGATCGTTTAATTTAGCAGGTGCATCATGCCATCTCAGTCACACAATGGCTCTTTTACCAATAGGTTCAGCTTCTGATTTAGAAATTCAAGCACATCGTCACGCCGTTGCTCTGTAAGCAATTTTCTAAGTCTCCCAAAAGTCAACCTTGGTGGCCTAATTCCTTTCTCAATCATTTCTTCCATTAACATACATGCTTGAGAAACATCCTCATTTTCACACAACCCGTTAATAAGAACAGAAAAAGTGTGCAAACTAGGAACAAACTGCTTCTGTTTCATGTATTTCCAAACCTTAAGAGCCATCTTAATATTGCCCGTCTCACAGAACATCTTAATCATTATAGTATACGTGTCTGCATCCGGGTCACAAATCTTTATCATCCTTCTAAACACCTTAAACGCCTCATCAGTTTCTTTACGCTCTATCAAATAATTCAAAAGAATGTTGCATGTCCTCGAATTTGGCTTCATCCCTTTACATTCCATCTCGTTCAAAACTCTATACGCATTTCGGAGTTTGTTTACCTTACAAAACGCACTAATCAAAGCATTGTAAATAGCAACATCGGCCCTGATACCTTTCCTTCCCATTTCAAGAAACGTATCAACAGCATCTTCAATTCGGTTTTCTATCCCATATGTATGAACCAAAATGCTGTATATAAAGGATGTGGGCCCACAACCGCTACCTTCCATGTCCTTAAAAATTTCAATGGCTTCATCTACCCTACCAGCTTTGCATAAGATATCAACCATGATCCCATATGTCACAATATCAGGCCTACACCCATCATTAACCATTTCTTTGTAAATTTCCCTTGCCTTGGGCAAATTCGGGTCCCTTCCCCAACCTTCAATTAATATACTATATGTTTTCTCATCTGGAATAAACTTATGTTTCATGTTGTCGAAAATCTCCTGGGCTTTCCTTACATTTCTTGATTTACATAAAGCACTCAACAAACCATTAAAAGCTGAAAGATTTGGAGATACGTTGTATTTTTCCATGACATTGAAGGTGTATATTGCCTCTTCAACTTTCTGGGCCCTGGCATACTTTCTCATAACTATACAAAAAGTCTCGATATTGAGCAAACCTTTACTTCTCATGCTGTTTATAAGATCCCACATGATTTCATACTGCCTTATCTTGGCCAAAGACTCAATCATGGCATGGTAAGCTCTCACATTGTGCTCATAGTAACGTTGTTTTCCTGCCCATTCGAAAAACTGATACACTAGCATGCCTGCATTCCCGAATCTCTTCAGAACCTCCTCCACTACTTCAGATGAAGGCCTTAAACCACTCTGATCAAGTGCAGTTGCAAGCCCTAGCTTTGGGTAAGATATCATAATGTTGCATATTTCTTTTGTTGGATCATGTACCTCCTTGTTTGTTTCACTAGCGCAGTACATTCGGGCACAAACGACATTTCTGAAACTTGATTTCTTAGGACAGTTAAGTACTCTGATCATACCGTCAAGAATCACCTAGAAAACATGAAATAAGCATATTGGTAGCATTCCAAGCTTCACAATTCCATTGAAACATATACAAAGAGATTGGAGTAGAAGATTTTCTATAAAACCAGATTTAATGGAATCTACTGTTCTAAAAAACTCGCCATAGAGCCATGGCACATCAGGGCACCAAGGCTTGTGTCTCACGCCACGTTAAGCCCATGGCACGCCATGGCCTAATGCGCAATTTTCATAATGTGATATTTGATTTTAATTTACGTTTTTAATATATAACCTAATTTAAATTACTTACTACTAGTGCCTCATTAACACTGCAAAACATATGTTTTTACATAATATTATATATAAATTAGAAATTTGACGCCATAAGTCGCTCCTTGAAAACGGCATGACTTTGCAATGGCTCCTAAGGCTTGAGGCTTGGCCTTGCTGCCACGCCACGCCTCTACGCATTAAAACTTTATCATTAGGTGAGTTCAAGATCTCTGCCCATAAGAGTTTATTTTATCAATAATCGTAGCTGTCTACATAATACAGATGTGTTTTCTTATGCATTTCAATTCTTGTGTTGTTTCTAGGGTTTTACGGAAAATCAGTTGGTAACCATAAAGGAATTTATGTTTTAACCCTAAAATTAGCTTCGATAAATTGAAATCCACTTAAACGATGTTCTATTTACGTTCTTGGATGCATGAATGTATAGATATAAGGAAGCACAAATACGGTACATGATAGTGTTATTTGAGAGGTGTTTGTAAACTAGAAAGCATGGCATCCAACATGTTGAAGTATTGGTTCCTTACATGTATACCTAACGCACTGTTGTCTAGATAGAGAAGGAAGAAATCGATACCTTTGGAGATGGAAACAAACGGTCGTCGGAAAATAGGAGATAAGCGACGGTGCAAAGTCGACGATCACCGGAGAGGCTGGTCAGAAGGACGTTGCAAAGTCGACGGTTTTGGCTAGGTTGAAAGTGGCGTGTTTTTTTCAATCCGGAAGGAGGCCGGAGAAAACAGATATTTTGGATTTTATTTGGGATTGCGTTTTTTTTTACATGTTCGTAAATAAGCCTATTTTTAAAGACTCTAAAAATAGGCTTATTTACGAATATGTAAAAAAAAAGCAATCTCAAATAAAATCCAAAATATCTGTTTTCTCCGGCCTCCTTCCGGATTGAAAAAAACACGCCACTTTCAACCTAGCCAAAACCGTCGACTTTGCAACGTCCTTCTGACCAGCCTCTCCGGTGATCGTCGACTTTGCACCGTCGCTTATCTCCTATTTTCCGACGACCGTTGGTTTCCATCTCCAAAGGTATCGATTTCTTCCTTCTCTATCTAGACAACAGTGCGTTAGGTATACATGTAAGGAACCAATACTTCAACATGTTGGATGCCATGCTTTCTAGTTTACAAACACCTCTCAAATAACACTATCATGTACCGTATTTGTGCTTCCTTATATCTATACATTCATGCATCCAAGAACGTAAATAGAACATCGTTTAAATGAAACATTGTTATACAAGAATCATTTGCAGATGCATTGTCCACCGAAATTGTGAAAACCTAAATCACTTATTAATACACAATTTATAAATAAAATAGAACACATATATACACAAATCAGAAATAAAATAAAACAATTCAAGGCTAACTTTGTCCTCAATTTCTCACTCCGTTAGGCATGTTAAGATGCAATCGGCTATATTTGCACCTTTACGTGGAGGAGGCAAGTGAACAAAGTTAATCACCCTCTTTTGAAGCTTCCAATCGAGATCCACAAAATGAGCAGTAATGACCATGTATTCAATTTTTTGTGCCTTTGACTTCCACAAATATGTGGTCAAACTTATTCGTTCCACTTTCTTGAACAAATCTTTTAGTTTTTTCTTCTCAAATTCATAGCATTTGAAAGAGTCGGATCTAATAGTAACTCGAGATACACAGTTCCATTCAGGTATTCCCCTTTTTATCATGATGTTAAAGCCCTCCTCCTCGACAATGCTGAAAGGATGTTCATGCATAGTGATCCAATGGGCTATTCCCTCTCGCATCTTTAACATGTCAAGTTTCCCATCATGCAAAGCACTAACAAATCCAGATTGATTTGTACCGGTGCTTGAATCAGACGGCAAAAAATTAATCAATTTTTG
The DNA here is from genome assembly GCA_033807775.1 of Saussurea involucrata. Classification (NCBI taxonomy): domain Eukaryota; kingdom Viridiplantae; phylum Streptophyta; class Magnoliopsida; order Asterales; family Asteraceae; genus Saussurea; species Saussurea involucrata. The sequence continues at coordinate 37,300,157 of CM066323.1, forward strand.
TTGTCTCACTAGTTTTGCTTTCATACAACAAGATTCCAAGTGTCGGTGCATATGGGTAGTGCTCTTAGATTTCAAAAAAGAAAGGGGAGTTTTACAGTACTTGCACCTTACTTTCCATTGGTTTTTTATCATTTCAGGTTCCAAAAACTCATCCCACACTTTTGATCTCCTTGGCCTTTTAGAGTTATGAAAAGGGTTATCAGTCTCGGTTTCCTTATTTGTGGTGTTAAGGGGGGTTCACAAGGTTCTTCATTAACCTCTATGGAGACATCCTCATTTGATCCTTCATCAACATTTAAAACAACAACTGGCGTGGAAGATATTTGTGGTCCACTAGACATCTCTAGAATAGAAATAAACTAAAAACATTCATTATTACAACTCAAATCAGATTAAACTATCGAAAGCAGATTAACCAAAGTCATTTTTATGGTATAAACTATCCAAAGCAGATTTATAAGAAATTAAATGTAACTGTAGCGGTAGCTGCTCAAAATTAAGCTACAAGCAGGTAATGAACTAAAAATAAAGCAGATTAACCAATCAAGCAGGTAACTAAAAATAAATCAAGCAGATTTATGGAAAGCAGATTAACCAATCAAGCAGGTAATGAACTAAAAATAAATCAAGCAGATTTATAAACTTAAAATCAATCAAGCAGATTTATGAAACTGATCACATATTCCGCAGACACTGTAGTACCTGAACTCTACTTAAACATCTGCTGATCAGTGAAGGAATGGATCCAAACAAATTTAAACATAAAAAACTAATCTAAGCAACCGGAGATATAGCTTTTCAAACACCAGCAAGCTTCTAATATAAAAAATAGTACGAATTTAAAGCAGAAAGCTCAAAAAACTTGAAAAGAACAAAAATTGTAACCGTCGACAAGCATTTCTACATTAAATCAAACAAGAACTCATCAATCAAGTGGACTGAAAAGTAAAATAACGTACCCTAGAAATTTACTCCGCGCGGTTTCGTTGTACCGTAGTCGGCCGAGGAAGATGAACCCTAGATTAAATTCGAAACTTATCTCGTCGTCGTCGTCGTCGGCGTGAGAGGGAGGTGGCGTGAGGTGAGATACTGAGGGAGGGAATGAATTGATAGGGTTAGGACTTAGGTTTCTTTTACTTATCTAAATTTTAATAAAAAATAAAAAAATTGTTTTTAAAAGAATAGCCTGGTTACAACTTACAATCTACATACTTATGTTTCAAAATTTAAATTATAATTATAATTTAATTTTTCTATTAATATAATTAATAAATATATAAATTTTATTATATATAAAATTACTTCGAGTATCTCACGAGCTTATCGAGTCGAGTATCAGGTCGAGTCGAGCTCGAGTTCGAGTCGAGCATATTCGAGTCGAGTGTTGACCGAGTTTTGACCGAGTCGATCTCGAGTAGCTCGCGAGTTGTCTCGTCTCATTTACACCCCTAGCTTGAATAGAAAAAATAAAAAGCGTTTATAACTTTTTCACGCTATATATAAATTACTTTTTATAAATTACTCAGTTCTAACTTAGGCATTGTTTGGCAAAAAAAAAGCTAGTTAATAAACTAGCTTTTTTTGTGTACATGTTTGGATTAGGGGTGAGCAATCGGGCGGTTCGGACCGAAAAAGTTGAAACCCGATCGGGTTTCGGGTGAGGGTACAGGCCCCGAAACCCGCCCAAAGTATAATTCGGGTTTCGGGCCAATTCGGGTTCGGGTTGGGCGGTCGGGTTGGGCCAGATCCCAGAGCCCAGTTTTCATACTTTTAAGCCCTGTTTTTTGGTGTTTTTAGATGAGTATTTTAGAATTTAGACTACATATAGTCATATACATTAACATATTAACTAAAACTAAACTACATATTAACTATACTAACTTTTTAAGCCCAATTCCACCAAGCAAACCCAATTTATGGTTACAATTTAAGCCCAATTTATGGTTTTGTGTTTGATGATCTTGTTTTACTGTGTAGAAATAAGAAAAGTTGATCCAATATATATTTTTAAATAAGAAAATACAATTATATATTTATATTTACAATTTATTAAATTAAAAAAATACATTTTTTTAAAAACTTCGGGTTTCGGGCGGGTTCGGGTTTGGGAAAACCCAACCCAAACCGAACCGAAATACCCGAGAAAAATGTTCGGGTTCGGGTGGAATCGGGTTCGGGTCCGTCGGGTGACTCAAGTTCGGCTATATCGGGTTCGGTCGGGTTATTCGGGTCGGTCGGGTTATGCTCACCCTTAGTTTGGATGACCATAAGCTAGATGTTTTGTCAATGGTAACTTAAAATGGATCTTTTCAGGGCTCAATGGAATGTGTAGAGACAAATACTCTAAGTGTTTTTAAGTACACAAACTAGCTTGCCTACTACTCCAGTGGGTTGAGATTAGCTCACTGTACAGACCTCACTTTCGCAAGTGTCATAAGAATTCTTTGGAATTCTCTAGCATCATCCAAGCTCATGTCACTGCGTTCTACTCATTTATGAGTTAAGAAATAGACTTTAGATCCTCACAAGTGATCGGTTTGTTCGCATTGGGCAATAATCGAGAGTGAATGACCAAAACAATAAATATTCCAAGTATGAAGATTACTCAAGCATTTTTTCATAAAATCTAGGTACTTCTCCTTCTTACATCCCAATGGATGTTTAGCTCATCCTTACCGAAGTAAAGAAAACAAAAGATGAGAAGTTGCTCATAAATAAACTGAAAGTGACTTCGATTAAAACTGCAGTGGGCACTGCGTGTACAACACTGCTACAAAGTACTTCAAACTAGAGATTACACTAAGAATTAAAATACAGAAAATGAAGAGTTATTGCAGTAAATTCTAGAGCTAAAATTAAAAACTACAACTAACTTGCACTAAATGTGGTAGATGTAATATCAATTAAATGAAACCCAACACCTCTTTATATACTTAGAGGAAAAGTTGGACCAAACAAAAATGGGTAATTGTCTAGAGGCTAAAAGCATAAAGTGGAAGACACAAAATTCATTTCATTTGAGCAAAGCTTCTCTCCACAAGCTTGTATCCTATTACCCCAAGGTCTCTTCACCTTTTCCAAAAAGTCAACTTTAAGTACCATTGGTTTCAATAAACAAATCTAATTGTTATCTTCAAAGGAACATGCGTGTTGCTTTTCTTCCCATGCCTCTGCCATAGACCCTTCTATTCTCCAGGATTTACTTCCAAGTTAAGATTTGAGTTTCTTTTGTCTTCTTCTTGGCTCGCTGTAAAGCCCGTGTTCCGGTATGGCTTTACTTTAATTATTTACGTATTTATTTATTTAAATATGTTTCTCTGATCGATCTCATAATAATAAGTTTTGTCGGGAAAAAACCATAATTGTAAACATTTTGTCCTAAGGGGTTAAATATTAAAATCCTAATTTAACTTAGATCAATATTGGCAATGCTTCAAAAACCTAGGGACTAAAGGTGGATTATGGGGTGGGGGTTGCATGGGATCGGCCCATGGACCGACCCCTCCTTCTTCTTGGCTCAAATTCACGACAAAACACACACATGACACAAAAATCGCCCAAAAACCCTAACTCCCCCTTCTCCTTCCTTGCTGCCACCACGAGACCACCGAACCCCCCATCCTCTCCCATTTTCCTTGTTGTTGCCGTTCCAAACCAGAGCGTTGGTGCGCCTCCGTGACCATTGCCGGCGAGAGAGAGATTACCGAGAGAGAGGAGGAGATCGGTTGGCGATCGGAATCTCTTTGCGGCTGGAATTGTTGTCGTCGTGAGGTAAGAAGTTCTTCTCGTCTCTTTCGTTCTCTTTCGTCGGCGATCGCCGTGAAAACCACCACCATCGCTGCCGGCGTGTGCGGCCATAGCTGCCGTCGTCGTGCGCCTCCAGCCGGGGGGCTGTGATGGCAGGTCCGCGGCCGTGGGTCGCGTGTGTGTGTGGGACGGGATAGGGCAGTTGGGTTGTGTCGTTTTCTAGTATCGTCGGAAAATTGTAAACCTTCTACATAGTCATTCACAGATGTTATAGTTTGTGTTATATATAGATGCTTTAGCTTGTTTGGTTTATTGTGTTGATAATTATTCGTTTGTTTTAGTTTTTGAAAAGAAACCACTCAATTTATTGGACTTCCAGGTAGCAGGGGAATCACAAGGATTGCTTAAATCCCGACATACCTTAGGGCTATTTACACCCGTTTGACAAAATCAAAATAGATATGTTGCGGTTTATTTTATTTCAACATATAATAGTGTTATAAATAGATAAAGTGCGGTTTATTTTATTTCAACGTATAATAGTGTTATATATAGATGTTGCGGTTTATTTTATTTCAACATATAATAGTGTTATAAATAGATAAAGTGCGGTTTATTTTATTTCAACGTATAATAGTGTTATATATAGATGTTGCGGTTTATTTTATTTCAACGTATAATAGTGTTATATATAGATGTTGCGGTTTATTTTATTGTCATTCTTAAAAGTTATATATAAAAGTTTAGGGACCTAAGTTGTCATTCTTAAAAGTTTAAGGACCAAAATTGTCATTCTTAAAAGTTAAAGGACCTAAGTTGTCATTCTTAAAACCGTAGGGACCTAAATTGTCATTCTTAAAAAAACACATTTTTAACAATTTTTTATAAAAAAAACACATTTTTAACAATTTTTTATAAAAACACATTTTTAACAATTTTTTATAAAAACACATTCTTAACAAATTTTTTTATAAAAACACACTCTTAACAATTTTTTTTATAAAAACACTCTTAACAATTTTTTTTATAAAAACACACTCTTAACAAATTTTTTATAAAAAAACACTCTTAACAATTTTTTTATAAAAAAACACTTTTAAGAATAATTTTTATAAAAACACACTCTTAACAATTTTTTTTATAAAAAAAACACTATTAACAATTTTTTTATAAAAAAACACTTTTAAGAATTATTTTTATAAAAACACACTTTTAAGAATTATTTTTATAAAAACACACTTTTAAGAATTATTTTTATAAAAATACTCTTAACAATTTTTTTTATAAAAACACACTCTTAACAATTTTTTTATAAAAAAACACTCTTAACAATTTTTTATAAAAATACTCATATAACAAGATACACATTATAACATACAAATATCACATTCAAACATAAAACCATACATATCATATATCTTAAAAATGTTAAACATAGAACATATTTAAACATAACAAAAGTTATAAACACTCTAACAACATACAAATCATATATCTTAATTTAAAATAACATACAAAAATAACAAAAAACATAAGGAAAACATACCACAGAGGTAATACGAGACATCTTCACAAAACCCGAACGCGTATTCCACACGACAAATTTGAGAGAGTTTGATTAAAAATTGAGAGAGTTATTAAAAAAATGGGGTGTGGCCGGTTTGGTCCCCCCACCCCTCTTATATAGTGCGGCGATAGAGAAAGAGATAGGGTTTTGTCTCACAAATTTTTTTAGGGTTAACCCCATGCTGACACGTAGCGGGTTAGCCCGCGATCGCGGGATTCCAACGAGGGCAGGGACCAAAGTTGTCAACGCAGACATAGTGGGGGGCAACGCGGGCTGTTTGGCAAACTTGTATGACACGTGGGCCTAGGGCTGCGATCGTGGATTAATAGGGATCTCAACTTATACAATCAACTATATATACATTAGTATTTGGCAATGGCTTAATAATATAAAAAATGGTTTATTCGATAAACTTCTAGGAGGAAGCTTTATATTAGGTTTTTCCTAAACTTGTCTCCCCCAATTAAAAAGCACCATTCTTCCATTTGTGGAAAAACCCTCTCGTAAAATAACTTCCTAATCTGTACAAACAAATTAATTCACATAGACAACTTTATCCATACATAATTTAATGAAAAACCAACCATACAACCCTTAACAGATAGTGAAAAATATAAGTATTCATTCCAAATATATACCACCACCACCACATACAATAAATAAATACATTCAGAAATTGAAACCATCAATGTCTTTCTCCATTTACAATACTCAACCTTGATAACAAAATATGTGATTACAATTTAAAATTAAAAAAAAAAGACTGCTATTATCTTCATTTAATCCAAGTAAAAAAAAATATTATATATTTCATATGATAATGGTATGCATACTCTTCTTTTACTTTTCTTTCCCAACAAAATATGCATACAAGAAATTGTGTATTACCTTCAAAAAATTGTGTATTACCTTCAAAAAACTGTTTTATTCTTTTAATAAAGTAGTATAGATAATAGATAAATATCGATAAGAGCGTAAAATGTACAAATTTAAAAAAAATCTCAGTACGTCATTCTTGAAAAATCTTGATACGTATTTATGATATTTCACAATATTATTAAGTTAAAAAAATATTCAATGATAAATCTATTTTGAAATTATTGACGAGAATATTGTAATATTATAATTTGTAAAAAATGCATTTATTAATATGTTTTAGTTAAACTATGATTATGTATTTTTAATATTATAAGAGTGTAAAATGAAAATGAATAATGTAAGAGATATAAAACAAATTAATTCGTACATTTTCATGATATTTAATATTATGATTAAATCCAAAAATATTCAATATTGGGCTCATTTCGAAAGTATTGACGAGACGATTACAATGGTATAATTTGTAAAAAAGAAATTTATTTTTTAATGCATTCTTGTTCATATACGATTATTTATGTTAATATGATAAGAGTGTAAAATAAAAAATGAAAAAATAAGGGATTAAAAGTAATTGGATAACTAATTGCAAGGGTATAAAGTGTAACTTAATATTATAAGGGTGTAAAATGAAAATAAATAATGTAAGGGGTATAAAACAATTTAGTTCTTGTTCGTGATATTTAATAATATGATTAAATCCAAACATATTCAATATTGAGTTCATTTCGAATGTATTGACGAGACGATTACAATGGTGTAATTTATAAATAAAAAAAGAAATGTATTTTTTTAATGCATTATTGTTCATATACGATTATTTATGTTAATATGATAATTGTGTAAAATAAAAAATGAAAAAGTAAGGGATTAAAAGTAAATTAGATAACTAATTCAAAAGGTATAAAGTGTAACTTAATATTATAAGGGTGTAAAATGAAAATGAGTGATGTAAGGGATATAAAACAAATTAATTTGTACATGTTCATGATATTTAATAATATGATTAAATCTAAAAATATTCAATATTTGGCTCATTTTGAAGGTATTGACGAGACGATTACAATGGTTAATTTGTAAAAAAAGAAATGTATTTTTTTTAATGATTCTTGTTCATATACGATTATTTATGTTAATATGATAAGTGTGTAGAATAAAAAATGAAAAGGTAAGAGATTAAAAGTAAATTGGATAACTAATTCTAAGGGTATAAAATGTAACTTAAAAATTGAAAATTTTGATTTTTAAGAGGAACATGGGAGAAAGAAGGGATTTCTTAGTAGCTTTGAGAGTTGTACATATAGCTTAAAAAGTGATACGACTTAAAGTTCAACTTTAACTGCCTTTTCATGCTTATATATATAGTATAGATATGAATAGAAATAAATAACTGAATAATAATTAATAATAATATTAATTGATAACTAAAATATATTGACTAATATTAAAATATTATATATATATATATATAATTGATGGCATGGGGTCATGTGAGAAGTGTCATTTTTTATGAGAAATGTGAAAATTACATTTAAACCGTTGATCACTTTTAATCAAATATCCTTTCATGAATTACGGCTAAAAATGAATTGATCTGGTGCATCTCGATGCACCTTATCTCAATGCATCTCATCTTAATGTTCGTTCATTTCTCATTCAACGGTTGATAACCTCTTCTTTGGTACTTCTCACTGGAACCCAACCCTATAATTGATATGATTAACAATAATTAAAAATTACAATTAATGTATAGTTAAAATTAATTAATAATTTTCAATTAATTTTAATAATAATTAAAATTTATGTATAATTAATAGATAATATTTAATATTAACAAGAGTATAATTGAAAAGACAAAAAACTTCACATAAGCTACTTTAAGTAGCTTATCAATAAACTAGCTTATAAATTAACTTGTGTCCATCTAAACATGTATTAAAAAAATAAGTTAGCTTATTTTTGTCAAACGATGGCTAAGGATATATTTATTAGCAGTTCAAGGGGATTAATAGGGATCTCAACTTATACAATCAACTATATATACATTAGTATTTGGCAATGGCTTAATAATATAGAAAGTGGTTTATTCGATAAACTTCTAGGAGGAAGCTTTATATTAGGTTTTTCCTAAACTTGTCTCCCCCAATTAAAAAGCACCATTCTTCCATTTGTGGAAAAACCCTCTCGTAAAATAACTTCCTAATCTGTACAAACAAATTAATTCACATAGACAACTTTATCCATACATAATTTAATGAAAAACCAACCATACAACCCTTAACAGATAGTGAAAAATATAAGTATTCATTCCAAATATATACCACCACCACCACATACAATAAATAAATACATTCAGAAATTGAAACCATCAATGTCTTTCTCCATTTACAATACTCAACCTTGATAACAAAATATGTGATTACAATTTAAAATTAAAAAAAAAAAGACTGCTATTATCTTCATTTAATCCAAGTAAAAAAAAATATTATATATTTCATATGATAATGGTATGCATACTCTTCTTTTACTTTTCTTTCCCAACAAAATATGCATACAAGAAATTGTGTATTACCTTCAAAAAATTACTACTACCACCTACAAATCTTGGCCTGGCATTGCAAACTGAGTTGCAAACTTCTCAACTTGGCCCCCAAGATCAACAATATCTTTGTTGTTTTCAACACCTTTCAAGAAACACTTTACCATTTTTCCATGCTCCCTCTGCACCCAACTTGTGATTTGCGCTGCTCGACACAGAAAATCTGCCATCGTCTCAAAATCCGATTCCAGGCACCCTCGTGACGTCATAGCAGGAGTACCTGACTCACCCACATTACATTACATTCATCACTATAAACTCTTTCTTTCTATAATAAATTCATCAAAAAATCAACAAAAACAATAATATTCTCTACTCACCGATCCTCACTCCTCCTGGGATGAGAGTGCCGTTATCATCAAATATGGCAATTTTGTTCACAGTAATATGACACATCTCGCATACTTTCTCTAAGTTTTTACCTGCAAAACAAAAACAAATGAAAACATTAAACTTCAAAAACTTATAATAGAGAAAAAGAGTTGGATCCAGAACAACAGAATGTACTATATTAGAACTTATAAACTAAAAGTGATCTCTAATCATGGGGGAGGAAAAAGAGTAATGTTTGCAACATAAACTCCAATTTTCATTAGTTTTCAAAGTTGTTCAAGCAAACAAATGAAACAATATATATATATATATATAGAGAGAGAGAGAGAGATAGATAGATAGATAGATATAGATATCAAAAGAAATAAATTGCACAATATAACACAAAAAACAATTAAACCTCCAACAAAGGACAAAAACAAACATGTACCCTAGAGGCCTAGACTAAAGGCTCATTGCACCAGACACTCACACACTGGCAGAGACTATTTTATTATCTACTAGGTGTAGGGAAGAAATACAAATCTTTCATCACTGCTTGATTTGTAATTTAATAGTCATTATATTATCCATTTAGTGAAAAGTGAACTATTGATGAAGTGCTGTTGAATTCAATATTGGGTCCTAAAGCAAACAAATTGCAATATTAAGAATTCACAGAATAAAAAAACAAGGTAGTAAGGTGAAATAAGGATTTGTACCGGTCAATCCAAGATTTCTAAGATCCCAAAGTAACAAATGATTGTCGGTCCCACCTGTGACGAGCCTGCAGTTTCTCCTCAACAAAGCAGATGCCAATGCCTGAGCATTTTTCTTCACCTGTTGCATATATTCCTTGTACTCTGGAGTAGCCAATTGTTTCAGTGCAATTGCAAGGGCAGCAATATGATTATTGTGTGGCCCACCTTGAAGTGCAGGACATACAGCAAAATTTATCTTTTCCTCAAACTCATATCTGTCACTACCATCACCTTGATTCAAAAGCATTCCTCTTTTCCTAGGCTTAGGACCCTTCCTATAAAATATTATACCTCCTCGAGGGCCGCGAAGACTTTTATGAGTAGTTGAAGTCACAATGTCACAAAATTCAAAGGGGCTTGCACATTCCTATAAAAATCAACCACAAAATTATCAAAATATATAGATAGATGGAACTGAAAGTATTAACCCGATCTTCATGAATAGCAATTATTAAACAGAATATAAATTGCAACACAAACAATATATTGTAGCAATTGTAAAGAGATGCAAATGTTCCTCTTGTTACTCAATAGCAAATCAGTAGTATTTCGTAATTGATATATCACATGGATATTTTATATCAATGACTCCCTTATAAATGTAAAGCTCCAAGTGTCTTTTGGTAAACAAACTGATAGTTCAGAAACAAAGTATCAACATTGCCAGCCAAACTATAGCATGATGTCACTAAGCAATTCATATATGCAATCCAGAAGCATAAACTCAATCACTGCACCTAAATAATTTGCATATTGAAGAATACAACCGAAACAGCATGAATTATAACACTCAATATGACACCATCATTTGACCAAGTAAAAAGAATGGAAAGAAAAAAACAACGAAAAGCTACTATTTTTAAACAAACACGGGTATTGGACCTATATCATTGAGGGGTTGTTTGGTTCAGACTGGGGAATGGAAATGAAAATAGTAGGGAATGAAAATCAATTCCCATTCTCATTCCCCCCAATTCAACCTGGAACGAAAATTTGGGCTTGTGGGGAATGGACGCATTATATTATATAAAACCATACTGTTTCTTTTATTTTCATTCTAATTGATTACTCCTCAATACCTCGAACCAAAGACCCCCTGAGTAACATTAAAAAGTGAGTAACTCTGAGCCAAAATGAAACCAAAAACTCAATAAAGCTCAAATAATGTTAAACAGCATAACTAGTCTAACCCAAAGTAACAAATGAGGCAGGCAACAAATTCAGCAATTAGCAAAAGAAATTACCTTGGCAGCAATAAGACCACTAATTTGAGCCATGTCACACATCAAGACTGCACCACACTTGTCAGCAATCTGTCTAAATTTAGAATACTCCCATTCCCGAGGATACGAGCTCCCACCACAAATAAGTATCTTCGGCCGAAAATCAAGAGCCCTTTCCTCAAGCTTCTCAAAATCTATAATCCCCGTCTGCGGGTTAACCTTATACGAAAGACTTTCAAAGAAAATTGAAGCACCCGAAACTTTCCTTCCATTAGGTGTATAATACCCATGACTCGTGTTCCCTCCAGAAGGGGTATCCAACCCCATAATTCGATCACCAGGCGATAGCAAAGCAGTATAGACTGCAAAATTAGCAGAAGTACAAGAATAGGGTTGAACATTGACTCCCCAACTCTCGGAATCAAGCCCAAAAGCAACTAAAGCACGTTGGCAACAAAGAATTTCGATCTCATCGATGTATTGATTCCCAGTATAGTACCGGGCACGTGGCATGCCTTCAGAATACTTATTTGTCACATGGCTGCCCAAAGCTTCCATAACTGCTTTACAAACAAAATTTTCAGAAGCTATTAATTCAATCCCTTTGTATTGTCTCTGCTTCTCTTTTTCCAATAACTCAAATATATCAGGATCTGCAGTCTGAAGAGACTGGTTCCCCCACGCTCGAACAGATTGTCTACGTGATTCAAGACTTTGATCTTGCCTGTTTTGCTCGGTAAGACACCGTTTTGACAAAATGTTGGAACAATTCGAATCAGTAGTGGCGCAGCTGCTGTTATTAATAATATTATCCCTCCGCCTTTTCAAACACATAGAATGCCCTAAAATCCGGAACTCCTCAACATCCCTATCTTCGTCGTCTTCTTCTTCTCCCCCCATTTTGCTCTCCTCATTCAAATCCATACTCCCAGCGTTCGTCTGCTGATGCTTCTCATTCAAATCGACGTTTTTGTTCTCGTGTGTGGTCTGTTGCTCCATCAATTGAAGAGGAACATTAGAAACAAGGTGGTGAGGAGGACTTCGAAAACTCGAATCGATCTGAAACGATACAGTGTCGTTGGCTATTTCATTACTGTGGGATGAGTGAGGTACAAACCCTAACGATAGTTTCGATTGGTGAGGTCGGGTCAAATCCATAGAATTCTATACAAAAACAAGGGGGAAACGAGGTTTGTTTACCCAATCTTAACAGCGACAAGAACAAGAACAGCAAGAAAAATCAAGAACGATGAAGGATTTGCAGTAATTGAGAAAGTAAGCGGAGATTATTATGAGTTCCATTAATTACAATCAAAAACCCTAATCCCCCAATGAGTTGTAATCAATGCTTGCGTACCTTTTGGCAGATGAAAATGGAGCGGTGTGATGATTATGATGAATGAAGATTAAAAGGGAAGAGATGTAGAATGAGATTTGGGGAAGAGAATGGCGTCGGTTTGACGAAGAAGAATGCAGAGAGGGGGATGTATCTGGACACGTAGCAGGGCACGTATCACGAAACTTGGAGCATGTGGTAGATTTTTTCGTAAGTTACAAAAATAGTCCCTCAACTAGACATAAATAAACAGGTTTACCACTTTAACTTTTAGTTTTGCATATCTGGTCTTAATATTTAGGGAAATTTATTAAAATACCCAAAGTTTTACCCTGACTTGCAGAAATGCCCAAAATCTCTTTCGGTTTACAGAAATACCCCATTTTCCCACGGTGGGACCCGCAATCGTGGGCTAGGCCCACGTGGCCCGCGTTTTGTCCTTCGATGGTCCCGCGATTGGGCCAAATTTTACAATTTTGGCCCCTCCCACGACGGGGGCCGCGATTTAGGGCAAAAAAATTTCAGTTTTGGTCCCTCTAGTTTTTAGGCTATCATTTTATGTATTTGAGGTTTTTCACGTGTTTTTGCATGTTTTTACTGTTTTTTTACACTTATTATCTGAGTTGTTTCAGGTATTTTTTAAAGTAATGTTTCCCATTTTAATGTATTTAATAGAGAATTAATTAAAGAAAATGTTTTTCATTTTAAGTTATTTAATAGGGAAATTAATTAAAAGATCAATTATTGCAAATCATCTTCCCAACCGAAACGGATACAGTGCAGTTAAACAAAAAAATCTATTACTGATATGTGCGATTTATATATATAGTTTTGCGTCAAAATCCCCTATAATTAGTGTTAATTAGATGCTAAAGTAGTTCTATTATATCGAGTTTTAGTTTTATTATTTGTAATAAAAATAAAAAGTAAAAAAATGTATATATAAATTGAAAAAAAAAGTAAATTAATTAAGTTATGTGAATAAAAGAAAAAAAAAGACTCTTGGTCTTTGTGTGGTGTCGTGAGATACAGCAACAACAAAAGAAAAAAAAGAGATTTAATATTTTGGTCCATGTGTTCCTTGACAGCCCATTTCAAGTAATGCAGCCCAGAAGATAAAAAAATCATGAGGGCATCTTCGTTTGGCAGCAACGACAGCCGCAAGCAGCAACCGCAAAAACATCTCGCCGGCGCGAGTTTTCCGGCGACCTCAGCGGCGCCAACCTCTGTCCAGTGCTTGGTGCCCTTCCTCGTGCGACCAAACTCGTGCCGCCACTGGCGTCGGAGTCTTTTTCGGGCCTGATTTCTTTCACTTCGTTTTTGGAGCGGTTTTTCCTATCTCTTGCTATAAAAACGAGTGGGAACCGTCATTTTGAGGGGGGAATCATCTCAGAACTCGTTTTTGAGAAATGGAGAAGCAAAGAGGTCGATTGGGGAGCAATTCCTTCATCAATTTCATTTTAACTTTTGGTATTTTCTTCTCTTGTAACCCTAGTTTTCATTCCAACAATAGTTAAGCTTTAGGTTTTGATGCATTTTCATTTGAGATTCCTATGTAAGATGTTGTGAACAAGTTTAATTGCTTGATTTCTATATAAATGTCACTTTCATTTGAATTATCGATTAACTTGATCAATTAGTTGATTTTCTCTTGGAAAATAGCTAGTTAGAAACCCAAGATACGTAATTGTCTTGGGATTTTGATAATGTAGCACAAGAACCCACTTGATTGCGGTAAGGTTTTCGAAATGGGTTTTTGAAATCTTGCAATCAAAGCTCTAGTAAGCCGAGCTTATGAGCTTATTGCTTTGAATTGGTATTTTTCTCAATCGATAAAGCTAATTGCATCTAGGGGTTTAAGAGCTTATTTAAACTCTTATTTGTAATTAAGATTTGGTTAAGAGCTTGTTTAATCAATGTTTAATAAGGGAAAATCGAGGTTGTCAGAGCTTGTTGATAACCATAGCCAATTTGAGCTTGTTTTACCATTTTGCACCGTTAGGAATCGATGATAATGTTTTTGCATCATTACTTGAAGTGGACTATTGTTGGCGTTTTAATTAATTTGCAACTGTATAATTCATTTTTATCGTATGTTTAATTTAATCGATCAAATCCACCCCCCCTTTTTTTTACTTAACGTGTATAAGTAAAATAATTGTCACGACCAATCCCTGTGGAATCGACCTGACTTACCACTATTACAATTTTATATTGTAATTTGGGACAGTTAGAAAATACTTATTATTTGACGGTCTCGACACCCGTCAATTACGGGAAGGCGTCCTGGACGCCAGTGATCCAGCTAACCTTTTCTTTGATCACATCCTCCATTCCCGTGTAGCTTTCTTCGATTTCTGTTAGTTCCTCTTCTACTTCCTTATTTGTCGTTGCACCTCCCTAACGTGAGCCCTAGTCATGGCCAGTTCTCGTTTCTTCTCCGCTAGATACTCCATTTTCCCCTGTTGAAGCTCCCTGTTACGGTTCCACATAACCTTTACCCTTTCGATATCGGCGTTCGCCTCATCAATGGACACTTGCACTTCGGGAGGAATTCGTTGACTTTGTGGAAGACCCGTCGACTGGGTACAATGATACATTGGTGGGCTTTTCCAGGCATTATCGAGGTAGTATTGCTCCCATGCCATCTCCCAGTCTTCTTGCTCCTCATCCGTGAATGGATCATCGGCCGCAGTTCGCACATGGTTTCTCCACTCCTCATCTGGTTCCGGTACCTTCTAGGTACTCCGGAAAGCTCCATCGTTCAGTGGTTGGTAGGCTGCCGAACGTGAAGTTCCAGCCCCATTCGCCGACCTTTTCCCCTTTGATCTTGAACCTCCAGCCATAGTGTTAAGAAAAGCGAGAGAATGTTTGTAAACGGTGTAGAGGGTATAAAAGAAAGATAACAAGTTGTGAATTACAACTTCATCATGCCATCTACTTATAGCCGTGAAAATGTAGGTTCTTCATCACGGATGTGGATATGGTCAAAGATTTCGTCTGAAAAGTTGTATGCATGATTCGTCTGAATAGTTCACTGCAAGATTCGTCTGAAAATAGACTGCAAGATTCGACTGAAAAAGTGACTGCAAGATTCGTCTGGAAAAGTAGCCTGCAGGATTCGTTTGAAAAGGTAGCATGCAAGATTCTTCTGAAAATGTAGCCTAAATGTTGATGCAAGATTCGTCTGAAAAGTTGATGCAAGATTCGTCTGAAAAGTATAAGGTCTCTGTTGAGCCATTTGCTCCTTGTGGCTATAAATACCCCTGTTAGTTCCAGCTGTAAAACTCACAACATCCATACAACATTTTGATATCATAATAGTATCGTCTCCCAGCAAAAAAAAATGGCATCATCTTCTAACCCATCGTCTACACAAGAAATGCCCGTGCGACTCAAACTGGCGATACAAGAAAGGGAAGCGGAGATAGCGCAATTGACAGAAGAGCGGAATCAAATGATGGTCAGGAAGGCTGCACACCTGCAAAGGATCGAACAGGAAGAAAAGGAGATCAAAAGGATGAAGGGGGAGATAAAAGATAAGGAGTCTCGTATTCGTCGAGAAAAAGAAGAAATTCACCACATTATGCAAGACTTCGCAATTCTTCAAGCGAAGGTATCCGCCAAGCAAAGTTGGATTGATCAATGTAAGGCACTTTATCCGTAGGTGATGGTACGGGTGTTGCTTTCGTACTTTGTTGTTTATGTGTTGTTGTTTTGTACTTTCCAGTTCGATGTTGTTGTTTCGTTCCTTTCCTGTTTCTATGTTGTTGTTTCCTTCCTGGAGTTTTTATGTGGAGTTTTTATGTTGATGTTTCATGTTGAAGTTTGCTCATGAATAAAGGTCTTTAATTTGTCTGAAAAGTAGTGTTTACGTAATCTTTAAGTAGTCTGAAAAGTGGTTCATATTAAAGATACAAGTCATAGATGTTATACAAGATTATTTCATAACAAACACATATTAATCAGTATAGTACAAAATTATCCAAATTTGAGGCTACGGCTAGACGATGGTTTGGTTTTTGACAATCCGGGTCGACTTCTTACATGCTCTGGCGAGATGAGTCTCAAAGTGTTAAGCTCTACTTTCTCGATGTACACTTCAATCACAGTATGGCTGTCAACATACTGACGTATGTTGGCTATATCTTCGTCGGTACTCAATTCTACCAGTCCAGTCAAGAAGTCTGCATTCGGCCTCTTAAAATACAACCTATTATATTTTGGTTCTTCATAGTCCAGCTCTTTCATGATCTGTTCAAGCAGTTGCATAGAAAGATCGTCCACATCTAACATGTCAACATAAATTTCTAGACCACATAAATAATGTCTTGTAGGTGGTTCCGTGAAGTACCCACCATGGTGGACTTTCATGGTGAACAACTGTGGATATGCATCTGTTAATGAACATTAATATAGTTAGGTCGTAGAACAACGATACTAATAAGCAAACCCCAAAGAAACATACACACTAACCATATAACTCTTTGCCAGTGTCTGAAAGCGATTCAGATAAACGCCTAAAGCACCAAACATGAAGATTTGGGGATGCCATGTAAGAATACGTTAACGAATACTATGTTCCCGTATATGTGTTTTACGACTAATCTAGCACGGGTATTTATAGGCAAATGTAGATGCCGGTTCGCATTGAAAAGTATGAAAAATATGAAAAGTATGAAAATGTGGAAAGTGAGTTGTCTTGTCCTATAATGCTTTTGTTTTGGTTCAAGTATTCATATGTGCAATACTTTAACAAAATAATAAACAAAATTATAACTTCAAGTTGAATACTTTAACAAAATAATTAACAAAGTTAACACTAAAAATAACAATACTTTAATGTCACATACTACATAATATTATAATATAAACAACCTACTAATCTAACCGAAAGTACAATGCAAATAAATGGTCTCCGCCATATGTTTCTGATAGTTCATGGCCACTTGTTCGGTGTCCTCCGGTGCACATGCTGGCATATAGCCGTCAATCAAATTGCCGAGGTTACGACATACCCAGACACCGCAATCTGCATTAATCCCCCTCTGTTTCGGTGTATCTCTGGCGAACCTATGGCGGAAGTGCTCTGCAAGCTCGTGACGTCTATGGTCGTTGATCAGTCTAAGTAACCTCGACAGCTGAGACTTAAATGTGCTAAGGCGCTGGCTCAAAGCTAGGTCGTAGACCGTGCTACGGGAGCTGTCATATATAATTAACAACAGACGATCAAGGTTGAAGATCCCGAGCACCCAATGAAGGGGATGAATGCAGATGGGGATGTACACCTGAAATATTACAATATTAGACAAATAGTTAGCAACAAACAACTTAAATAAAATAGATGTAAATTGATTTTCATACCGTATCGAGGTCCGCCCAAGCAAGCCCTTCCACACCATTGCAGAGCCGATACACGGACTCAGCACCTTGATCCGCCCGGACCATCATTTCAAAGAATTACTTATCATGATTGTTAGTGCCAAAAATCGTCCAAAAGGATAACTTAAGGTTGATTGTGGAGCTTAACAACTAAAGAAACGAATCATTGGACAAAACAGTGCGTTTAAGACAGAAAATCGTAAAGAGACAAGGATTTTGGTGACGCGGGAAAAACCTCAAAGAGGAAAAAACCCGCGGACGATTGTGGAAGTCGTCGCTGCACTATGATCGCCAAACAGGGGCGATGTCCTTTGTTTCAGGTGTCGAAGATACAGTGATTACAATACAAATGACTTGAAATGTAAAAATAACAAGTGTATCGAATGTAAAACGAGTGTGTCGTGTGCTAAGACTGCTGGTCGGGAGTGTAAGTCGTGCGTCGAGAGCGATCTCTTGAGAGGATGTTCTTTGCTTCGGATGTTCTTGAGTACGCAGTGTGAATTCGATGATGATTAAATGGTGACTGTTAATGCCAAAAATCGCACCAAAGTACAACTTAAGGTCGATGTGGACTTTAACAACTAAAGAAAGGAATCGTTCGACAAAAGCGTGCGACAAAGACAGAAATGTAAATGAGACAGAGATTTTGGTGACGTGGGAAAAACCTCAACGAGGAAAAAACCCGCGGACGACTGTGGAAGTCGTCGATGCACTATGGTCGCCAAACAGGGGCGATGTCCTTGTGTTTCTGGTGTCGATCGTACAGAGATTACAATACAAATGAAAGAAAGAATTCGAAATGTAAAGTAACAAGTGTTTTGAATGTAAAAACAATGTGCGTCATGTGTTAAAACTGTGTGTCGTGCGCTGATGTCGTGCGTCGAGAACGATCTTCTACGAGTGATTTCTTCGTTTCAAGTGTTTGTGTCTGTTGTTCGATGTTGTGTCTCTGTGTTCTTTTTCGTCCCCTTGAAATGATGATTTACCTTTGATATTTATAGTCTTCGGACGCTTTAATTGGCTCATTAAATACTTCGATAACTGTCGTAACGGACGTCGTCTTTAGTGTTGTTTAATGACCTTCATCAGTTATAGCCGTTTGTCCATTAATGATGTTGACTCCTGCATTAAACACTGAACAAACGTAACAGTTTATGTCATGCGTTAGTTGGTCGAGGTCGCATGGTTCTATGCGACGGTCGTGTGGGCTAGGCGACGTCGAGGTCGAGTGTCGTGAGGTTAAAAGACTTTCGATTTTATCTTTAACCAAGAGTTTAAAGTACTATGATTTTACCTTCGTTATGGAAAAGGGAATAAGTGTTTCCTTACCTTGGTCGTGGTCGAGACTGGTGAAATTTTGCCCCCAAAATTTGAAAGTAGGATGGCAAATTCGAATTTTAAATTTTGTCAGTCGGACGCATAGAATTATGACACGTGTCGAAAGTTACCTTGGTTGTCTTGGAACTGGATCGATCCGATTTTAACTGGACGAGGAGTCGAAAAGGAAACGGGATCGTGACGTCATACTGACGCACGATCGTGCTTACCAGCTGTCTTTGACAGGTGTCGACGATCTGTGTGATCATACGCAAAGACGAGGGCACGTGGCGATTATCAAAAGACTCGACCTGATGCGATCGACTGCATATATAAAGATCACGATGGATCTTTCTCTGTTTTACGATTTCGGTTTCAGATTTCTTCTTGATTTTCTTGTCGATTTTCATCTGATCTTTTCCAAACCTGCGAGAATCTTCGATTTAGTTAGGGTTTTTCCAAGGTCTAGGACGACCATATAAAGTGCGACCCTTCGGTTTGCGTATGTGTCGCAAATCCATTGCTAGGAAACCTAGGAGGAATTGGGATATTTGGGGTCTTTCAGAAGTGCAAATCAATTTAACAGGGTTAGCAATGTCGACGGAGCCTAGAAGCGCCATAAAAAACGAAGAAGATCTCGACGACTTTAGAAGTCTAGCGAGGATTCCCATGGGGATCACCGTAAGCAGGGCTGGCAAGGTTCGGTCGGAGATGTGCCCCGAGGGGTATGCCGTTATATATGAGTATCCGTTCAAGATAGGCTTCCATTGACCATATTCGCTCCTGGCTAAGGAGTTCATGTGTGAATTCGACCTTTCGCCGGGGCAACTGATGCCCCAGTTCTGGCGAGTTATCTTGATCATCGAGCGACTTACCTCAAACTGGAATCCACCAATGAATGTGAGGGACTTACTGACGGCATATAAGGTCAAAAGTGATCAGTACCGTCGTTATAGTTTGTTTTCGAGACACAAGGGCGAGCGCAGCTTGGTTTTAAACACGTCAGTCAATGATAGAAAATGGAAGACTCGGTATGTATTCGTGCGGGTGGCGTCGCTGGACACCGATAGTGACTGGATTAGATCTGGTTGGAATATGGCAGGTGAACTTTCAGTTGTTTATCGTATGTCTTATGTTATTTTGTTGCTCGGTTGCTTTTTGACTGATCTTCTTCCTTACGTGTAGATATTGATTTCGACAAGGTAGAGCCGGACGACGTCTCCCGGGCTAAGGTCAAAAAGTTCCTGGAGTTTAGTGCTGAGGACCGTTCGTACGTCACGCGTCATTTGGTAGACGAGGATGACGACACCGTTTTCTTGCGCGATAGAATGAGGATGGGTCGAGAGGAGAAAGAAGAAGAGGACGAGAGAGAGAGGATTCTGAGGAGACTGTGGAGGAAGAGAAGGGGGAAGAACCGGAAGTAGAGATAACTAGTAAGTATCCCTTGGCCTTATTTCCGCCCGATCTAATCTTTTTCTATCCTCAAGCATCTAATTCTTTCTTTTACCATACAGGGGAATCTCGGGCGAAGATGACGGCTGCAGCCGTCAAGAAGATGGCTCAAGTCGAGCTAGCTCGCAAGGCGAGGAAAGACAGGGAGAAGGATACCTCGACAACTGGGTCGGGGGTTCTAAAGAGAAAAGAAGTCCCGACATCTGGGTCGGGTCCCCCAAAGAGGACGAGGATGTCTGTTCTGAGGGAACCATCGTCAAGGACGGGTGGTTCATCGAGAGTCGCCTCGTCTGAAAGGGCGAAGGTATCGACCACGTCTGTCGAGAAGGTTTCTGACACAAGGTCCGTTGATACTGCGCAACCGGCGACGATGCCTTCTCTTGCCGCGTCAGGCCCCACTTCGGCCGACAAGGGCAAGGGCGCGCAAACGGGTTCTGAAACGACGGTGAACTTTACGTTACCATCGGATTTTTTTGGATGATAACGTCCTAGACGGGACGAAACTGTTCCCTTATTTTGGAAAGTATCAGCTCTCTTCTTTCAGAGAGTGTTTCGACGGGGTCTCTCTTGAGGATACTGAGTCCCATGTTGCTGGATTAGCATTCATGGTAAGTCTATCTTTCAAGACTTTTGTTTTTTATCTGTTGTCGACGTCGTAAACTATGCTAATGTGCTTATATTTTCAGACGTTTCAGTCGTCTTTGGCATTGCATGCTAAAATGAAAAAGATAGAAGGCTTAACGGCCTCTGCTATCGAGAAAGAAGATGCAGCGTTAGAAAGGGAAAGGTCCGCTTTGGAACGCGAAGAGGCGGTGTCAGTGAAACTCGATGATGCTTTGAACGAGCTGGAATCGCTTGGCCACACAAGGGATGATATGAATTCACGTCTAAAGGAGTCTCTATCTTTGATGCATAATCAAAGGGAGAAGCTGGAGGGGACGAAGGAGTCTCTGATCATGAAGGGGAAAGAGGTTGAAGACTCCAAATCCAAAGCGGTGGGTTTAGAGAAGGAGCTGGAGGAGTTAAGGGATGAGAATAAGTCCCTCTTTTCCTTTGCTCGACTCACTGCACGAGCGGCTATCATGCGAAGTCACTTGCTGGGCAAGAATCCTCTAGCCTCAATGTCGGACGAGTTGGCTATCTTCTTCAAGGAGGTCGGGACCGAGAGAGACCTCGACTCGGATTATGAGAAGGAAGTCGAGGAGGAGGAGGGTCTCCAGTGCTACGTGTCGGGCAAGGGTGCGACCGACGTTCCTCCCCAACCTTAGAAAAATATCTTTGTTTATTTCTGTTTCTTTGCTACCCGACCGTTGGTGATCGTGTTTTTTGTAAATGACAGTTTGTTCAATGAATGGAACTCAAACTTGTGATTCTATGAATAAATACAATATCAATTGTAAGATCCACTAAGTAAAGAACTGATAATGTCGGTTTTCGACATTATTTTAACTATCGAATCTAGTGATTGTTGGATGTTTTCAAGTAAAATAGTGGCTTTTACTGATGAGTTTCATGAGATGTACAGTTAAGCAGATTGGAAGGGGAATGAAAAGATCGCGTACATTTTCCGGAGAAAAAGCTCGAAAGCAGGAAAAAGACGAAGCAGAAGGCGGCGCGACTTTCGGTGCGACCTAACTAGCGCCGTAATGCGCGCGGATTAGCTAAGTCGTGGTTTCCAGAGGATGGCGCGACTTGTGGCGCGACAAAAGTAGCGCCATATCTAGCACCAACTATCAGATATGTTTTAAAACCCTTCTTTCTCATTTTTAGGGTTATCAGTTAGACGAGGGAGCGGCTGCAAGTCAGAGGGCGATTTTTGGGAGTAGAGAGAGAGAGAGAGCACGAATACAGAGGTGACAAGAGATCGATTGGAAGAAAACAACGATTGAGTACGTGATCATGGAAGGGATTCTTCTCAGGGAGTTATTTATATTTTTCTGCAGAACTTTTCAAACAGGTTTCATTTACTTCTTTTGTAACCTTTCAATTTCTTTTACACACCCCCAACATGAGCTAAACTCCATGTTGGGGGGTTGGATGATGAATGATTCATAGATGTAGGCTTGAACGATTTGTATTTCGGTTTTAATAGATGGATGATGTTTTTGAATTCATGCTTAATGCTTTTAATAAACTGATCACTTGTTAAATGATTTGATAACCTTGAGTTGTTCGATGGAAATCTCAAGATTGAGTTCGAATTCAATGACCACCGAAAGGAATTGGGTAGAGATATATCAAGTCCCTTGGTGTTGTGTTTCAAACCTGGTACTTTAACTCAATTCAATTGTTAGATCGAAAGATAAGCAACTTTAATTAAGTTAAACCTCGGTACAGCTTGAAGAAGTGTAACGAGTTCAGGTTTTACAAGTCATAAATCGTTTTAGTCATGTATAAATCAATTTAAGTTCTCACTAGTTGAATTCATTCGGATTCCAACCCTCCTTCTTCTATTTTGAAACTACTACTAATTACGTTCCGTACTTTTATACGCTTTACGAGTCAAGCTATTTCAACAATCAAACCAAATCAAAGTTTTAACCGTTCAGTTAATAGTAACTACAGTCATTTCGGTACTTAACACCTGGTTCCTGTGGGTTCGATACTCGTACTTCCGTACGTATTACTTGAGACGACACCGTACACTTGCGGTTAGTCAAATGGGGTGTAAACCCGCCTATCATGACTTGTAAAACCTGAACTCGTTACACTTCTTCAAGCTGTACCGAGGTTTAACTTAATTTAAGTTGCTTATCTTTCGATCTAACAACTGAATTGAGTTAAAGTACCAGGTTTGAAACACAACCCCGAGGGACTTGATATATCTCTACCCAATTTTTAGGGTTATCAGTTAGACGAGGGAGCGGCTGCAAGTTAGAGGGCGATTTTTGGGAGTAGAGAGAGAGAGAGCACGAATACAGAGGTGACGAGAGATCGATTGGAAGAAAACAACGATTGAGTACGTGATCGTGGAAGGGATTCTTCTCAGGGAGTTATTTATATTTTTCTGCAGAACTTTTCAAACATGGTTTCATTTACTTCTTTTGTAACCTTTCAATTTCTTTTACACACCCCCAACATGAGCTAAACTCCATGTTGGGGGGTTGGATGATGAATGATTCATAGATGTAGGCTTGAACGATTTGTATTTCGGTTTTAATAGATGGATGACGTTTTTGAATTCATGCTTAATGCTTTTAATAAACTGATCACTTGTTAAATGATTTGATAACCTTGAGTTGTTCGATGGCAATCTCAAGATTGAGTTCGAATTCAATGACCACCGAAAGGAATTGGGTAGAGATATATCAAGTCCCTCGGTGTTGTGTTTCAAACCTGGTACTTTAACTCAATTCAATTGTTAGATCGAAAGATAAGCAACTTTAATTAAGTTAAACCTCGGTACAGCTTGAAGAAGTGTAACGAGTTCATGTTTTACAAGTCATAAATCGTTTTAGTCATGTATAAATCAATTTAAGTTCTCACTAGTTGAATTCATTCGGATTCCAACCCTCCTTCTTCTCTTTTGAAACTACTACTAATTACGTTCCGTACTTTTATACGCTTTACGAGTCAAGCTATTTCAACAATCAAACCAAATCAAAGTTTTAACCGTTCAGTTAATAGTAACTACAGTCATTGCGGTACTTAACACCTGGTTCCTGTGGGTTCGATACTCGTACTTCCGTACGTATTACTTGAGACGACACCGTACACTTGCGGTTAGTCAAAGGGGGGTGTAAACCCACCTATCAAGTTTTTAGCGCCGTTGCCGAGGAACTTGTTTTGTGTTAATATCACTACCAGTTGTAGCAATTATTATATTGAGCATTTTCTTTTACTGCATTTTCTTTTTGTTTTGTTTTTCCTTATTCACGATTTTGATCCAAGTTTCTTGCTACTGCATTATTACGAGAGCTAACTTGTACTTTATTCTTTGCTGCAGATCACTTCTAGTTTATGCTAAGGAGGAGTTCCTCCGGTGAACTCGAACCGTTTGATCCTGAAATCGAAAGAACTGCAAGGAGACTAAGAAGGCAAGCTAGACTCAGACTTCAGCAAGAAATGGAAGGTGTCAATAATCAAGAGAACGACATCAATTGGGAGATTCCAGTGAATGAGGAGATTCCGGTGAACAATAACGAAATCTCGGTTAACAACAATGAGAATCTCAACAATAACAACGAGATTCCGGTCAACAATAATGAGATTCCGGTTAATCCGAATAACAACATCCGGAATCCCAACAACCGAGTGCAACCACCAAGGGTTCCTATGAGGAATTTTGCCAATCCGAACATGGGTGCCGCACAAAGAGGGCCATTTGTTCCTCCGATAGCGGCGAACAACTTCGAAATCAAGATTGGCACCATTCAATTGGTGCAAGCAAACATGTTCGGAGGAGCAGCAACTGAAGACCCACGCAGTCACTTGAGAACATTCGAGAAGATTTGCAACACATTCAAGGTGAATGGAGTTAACCCGGATGCAATCAAACTCCGACTTTTTCCATTTTCACTGAGGGGTCAAGCTACTGAATGGGAAGAGGGTTTGCCAGCTGGGCAGATTCGTACATGGAACGATATGGTGACCGCTTTTCTGAACAAGTTCTTTCCACCAGGGCGAACGGCCCAACTGCTGTCGGATATCAGTCACTTTGCCCAGCGGGATCAGGAGTCGTTATACGAGGCTTGGGAGCGGTACAAGGGGATGCTTAAAAAATGCCCCCACCATGGTTTGCAACAATGGATGATCATGCAAACGTTCTTTGGAGAACTGCTTCCACAATATAAGAACGACCTCACAGCCGCTGCGGGTGGTGCATTCATGAATTTGTCGTACGCATATGCATATGAGCTGATTGAGAATCTCGCGGAACATAGTTATGCCACACCTCGGTCAGCCACTAGGAGGGTGGCAAGTGTGCAAGAGAATGATGAACTGAAAGCTATCAAAGCACAATTGGCAGCCATCACAAACCAGCTGAAGGGCACAGCAATTCAGCCAACTTTCCAAGGAGACATGGGTTACCAAGAGCCAATGGGTTCATCTCAAGAGTTTCCTCCACCGGAGCAAGTGCAATTCCTTCAAAACCGCAACAACCGACTGAGGAACGATCCGTTCTCGAATACTTACATTGAGGGATGGAAACGACATCCTAATTTCTCGTGGAGCCAACCTCAGAATGCACAGAAGGAGACAATGTTTCAGCAGCAACAAAATCAGTACGGTAATAATTCTAACCCTCCTACTCAGAATACTAATGTTTATCGTCCTCCAGGTTACGATCAAAGGAGGCAAGAAGAGGGGCAAGGAGGTGAGAAGAAGTCCAGATTGGAGGAGATGTTGATGAAATTTGTCTCGAAGATGGACAATGCGGTTGGAGAATTAACATCATCCGTGGGGACGCTTACAAGTTTGGTGGAAACGATAAGAACTGCGACGGATCAGAACACTGCATCGATCTGAATTCTTGAAGGACAAATGGGGCAGATGGCGGATGCATTAGCTATTCGGAGTCATGGCACATTTCTAAGCCAACCCGAGAAGAAGACAAGAGAAGATTGTAAGGTAATTCAGCTGAGAAGTGGGAAGGAGTTAGCCAAAGACCCACGTCTTGAAGAAAGAGGGGTTGAAAAAGAAACTCATGATCATATGACGGAAGAAGAAGACGAGGAGAAGATGGACGAGGAGCTGGAAATGGAAGATAAGAGAGCTTCCAACAACGCTGAGGTGCCAAAATCTACACCTAAGGCAACCATACCACAGGTGGCACCGAAAGTTCCATATCCAAACCGTTTGAAAGCACAAAGGGATGAGGTTCAGTTTTCTAAAATTTTAGAAGTTTTTAAAAAGTTACACATTAATATTCCCTTTGCAGATGCATTAGCTCAGATGCCATCTTACATGAAGTTCTTGAAGGATATCCTCTCTAACAAGAGGAAAATTGAGGAACACGCAACCGTGGCACTTACTGAAGAGTGCAGTGCAATAATCCAGCACAAACTCCCACAAAAGTTGAAAGATCCAGGGAGTTTTACGATTCCTGTTCACATAGGAGGTTCTGATTTTGGTAAGGCACTTTGTGATTTAGGTGCGAGTATTAACTTAATGCCTTTGTCCATTTTCAGGAAACTTGGATTGGGAGAGGTGCAGCCGACAAACGTGACACTCCAATTGGCGGATAGATCCATCAAATATCCGTACGGCGTTATTGAAGATGTTTTGGTAAAGGTGGACAGATTCTACTTTCCAGTGGATTTTATCATCTTGGACATGGACAAAGATAAGGAGGTCCCGCTCATCTTGGGCCGACCATTTTTGGCCACCGGAGGTGCACTGATCGATGTACAAGGAGGAAAGCTTACCCTCCATGTTGGTGAAGAAAGTGCGGTATTTAATGTTTTTCCAACAGCATGAGTCGGGGTGGAAAGAGGTACTTGTTATCGGGTTGATGTGATAGACGAGATTGCTAAAGAGGCTTCCCAATTTACTCATGGTGATGATCCACTTGGGAATGCATTAACCGGAATATGCACCGATAGCGAGAACGAGAGTGTGATGCAACTGAATGCATTGCCTGTGTACCGAGGTCCGAGAAGACCAATGAAAGAGGATTTAGGTGAACCAATTGCCAAATCACAGCCGTCATCGAAAGTGCCGCCACAGCTAGAACTCAAACAATTGCCGATTCACTTAGAATACGCATTCTTGGGAGAGAATCAGACACTACCGGTGATAATTGCTGCTGGTCTTGCACAATTGGAGAAAGAGAACCTGTTACGAGTATTGAGAGCCCACCAAATAGCGATTGGATGGACGATTGCGGACTTGAAAGGGTTAAGCCCTACTTTTTTCATGCATAGAATCAACATGGAAGAAGGGCATAAACCGACGGTTCAACATCAATGTCGGTTGAACCCAAACATGAAGGAAGTAGTTCGCAAAGAGGTGCTAAAACTATTAGATGCTGGAATCATATACGCAGTAGCCGACAGCCCGTGGGTTAGTCCAGTGCAAGTGGTACCAAAGAAAGGGGGGATCACGGTGATCAAGAACAACAACAATGAGTTGATACCATCCCGAACTGTCACCGGGTGGAGAGTTTGTATAGATTACTGAAAGTTAAATGATGCTACAAAAAAGGACCACTTCCCGCTTCCTTTTATTGACCAAATGTTGGAGCGGCTGTCCGGGCTCGCTTACTACTGTTTTCTTGATGGTTACTCGGGGTACAATCAGATCCCTATAGCACCCGAGGATCAAGAGAAAACAACATTTACCTGTCCGTATGGAACGTTTGCATACCGACGAATGCCTTTTGGGTTATGTAACGCTCCCGCTACATTCCAGCGATGCATGATGGCGATCTTCTCTGACATGATAGAGAAGACGATAGAGGTATTTATGGATGACTTCTCGGTGTTTGGAGATTCATATGATGCATGTCTCGATCATTTGGAAGCAGTCTTAAAGCGTTGTCAAGAAACGAGCCTAGTACTCAACTGGGAGAAATGTCACTTCATGGTAACGGAAGGCATCGTGCTTGGACACAAGATTTCGAAGGAAGGCATAGAGGTGGACAAGGCGAAAGTAGCCGTGATAGAAAATCTGCCATATCCAACAACAGTGAAGGGAGTGAGAAGGGATGAGGTTCAGTTTTCTAAATTTTTAGAAGTTTTTAAAAAGTTACACATTAATATTCCCTTTGCAGATGCATTAGCTCAGATGTCGTCTTACGTGAAGTTCTTGAAGGATATCCTCTCTAACAAGAGGAAAATTGAGGAACACGCAACCGTGGCACTTACTGAAGAGTGCAGTGCAATAATCCAGCACAAACTCCCACAAAGGTTGAAAGATCCAGGGAGTTTTACGATTCCTGTTCACATAGGAGGTTCTGATTTTGGTAAGGCACTTTGTGATTTAGGTGCGAGTATTAACTTAATGCCTTTGTCTCTAGCATGAAACCTGCGCCGACGCCCTGACAGGTATAAAAACCCTATTTTCGCAAATGTCAGCCATTTTTCACAAACCCTAAGATTTCTTCAGCCGTTTTCTCTCCCAAGACGCCATCCTTTCGCATTTTTCGACCTCCAAACGCCGAATTCGTTCAAGTTTTTTGCAATTATCTCTCCCACAAAGCATCAAAGGTACACTTCTTACCCTAATTTCTCTGTTGGTTGAATAACTCAAGCATAACCTAAGGTATGGTCATTTTCGTCCATTGTTCTTCATGTTTAAGTGGGTATACACGATTTTTGGGATGAGTGATACCATGAAATTGTTCTACCATGTTATTCCTTGAGTTCTTTCACTTAGGAACATGTTTTCTCATGTAAACTGTATGGTTTGTGTTTGTGCTATCTACATGAAACTTCTTCTTCTTGGGTTTATGATATTCATGAGAGATTTTGGGGTTTTATTCTTGAATATGTGCATTAGGGAATGTTAGTATTAGTTTGAGTTATAAATTCCTTTATGTTGTTAACTTGTACTAAACTGATAATGCATGTGGCTTTTGTGTTAGATGAGCAAGAATGTCTTAATTTTGTGAGTGATGAGTGCTTATTGATTAAGCTCTACTGATTTTGAGAATGTGAATCTGATGGGTATAGAACTTTGGTGTCACTTCCCTGTTTTAATTAGGGCTTCTAAGAGTGGTGGAACTTTGCTGTATGATCTGTGCTTAATAGTTGTGCTTAATGATTAAGCTGCTGAATGTTTATGGTATGTGCTTGCGTGTGATGATGAGTATGTTTTCATTAGACAAAAAGGCCAAACAAACCTAAGTTTCACTTAGGTTTGGGGTGGCCACTTTCGGTTTTATTCTCACACACATCGCCCTCTTTGCAAACCTCGGTTTTACCGAGGTTTGGGGTGTCCTTTACTGTTCTAGTGAGTGTATGCCATTTGTGCAACAAACCTAATCCAAGGCTTAGGTTTAGGGTGGCATTAATAACTGGTAAAATACTGATAGCATTTTTTCTTTTGCAGAACATGGTGCATACGAATTCGAATGCTGCAGGAAGATTCTTCCATTACTATAACTTGGAGCGAGAAGAAAGGGTAGGATGGAGTCGTAGACGAAACCCTTCCTATGAGTCACGTCACCATGCGTTCGCACCCCAACCGATCCTACCAGAAAGGGGATTGAATTTAAATGGAGTCGCCAACGACCATGCCATACCGATAGCTGAAGAAAGGGGTTGGCAAACATATATTCGAAACCCGGAACCCATATGATGTGGCATTAGTGCTAGAATTTTACGCGGCCATGGTTCCGGCCTCTTTTGAGGAGTTTTCGACAGTGATTGTTCAGGGCCGCCCGGTCAGAATGACGAATGATGATATTTGTGCGCATTACGGGGTTCTGAGGCCCCAAAATCTTGAGGCCACTTTTGGGATTCCACCCATTCCTGGGGTGGGGCAGGATGAAACGCATAGCCCAATAATTGCATCCTCCCTCCGCCGGAGTGGTCGGGGGCAATGGATTGTCCGTGACGCGGAAATAAAGAAGAGTGAAATAGCGCCGGAGTTGGGATTGTGGCTATTGTTCGTGAAGGGGAGTCTGGCACCATCCTCGCACTATACGACTCTCAATCCGTATGTGGCGCGGATCATGTATTGCATTCAGCACAACATGCCATTAGACATCAGACTTATTATCCGACTTCACATGATAGATGATGCTGCTGAAAACTGTACAGGTGTACTCCCTTTCCCCTGTTTGATCACACAATTTTGCAGGAATGCAGGAATTGCCACCGGGAGGACTATTCCACCATTCGCCCCATATGATCGACGCGCATACCGGGCACAAGTGACAGCCGCGGAGAGGTTGGACGGGCAAGCAGCAGTCGCTAACGAGCAGATGAACATCCCCCAAGGGGTTGATGATGTGGACGCGAACGGTGTAGACTGTGATCCCGCAGCGGAGGAGGGCCACCAACCCGTCGGTACCGACCAGCGAGTGCATGCGCGCCTTGAGGCGATCGAGCGTGAAATAAGATCAGGATTCGAGGAAATGAGAAGGAATTTCGCTGCCCTGAATGGAGCGAATGCAGATGAAGCAGGATCGTCCAATCCACCACCCGCACAACGATCGAGAAGGCGTCCACCCAGGGCGAGCTCATCTTCGAGGAGAAGGAACCGCGATTAAGGAAGGCAGTTTGATTCCGTTTTCCTTTATGATCTTTGATTTTTATTTGGGATGACTGTACATTAATTCGCACAAATATTTGGGATGACTGTAATTAATATTATCACACATTGGGGACAATGTGTATTTTGGTTTGGGGTGGAAGTAAGTTGATGATGTCATGATGATGATCTTTACTGTATCTTAGGCAAGTAACGAAATTATAGTCATTATGATTGAATTTTGTTGCTGAGTCACCGTTAGTAGTAAAGTATAACACTTCTTTTTGAGGAATGAACTATAAAGGATAATATAGCATCGAGTGAGACCTGAAGGATTGCATGCATTAGGGACATTAGTGGAGACCACCCAATAGTGAGATTCGAGCCTAAAATGATGTACTTTCATTGCGAGGGAATTAAGCTTAAAAATCTGATACACTTTTTTCAATTTCCTTGTCGTGAGTATAAAATGATCTCGCTATACGTTTGTATTGAGTAGCAAAGATGACTATCGGGATATTAGGTAAGGGTATAGTAAACCGTATCGTGTGGACCTTAAGAGATGATTTCAGGCATTGTGTGCATGTTGAACCCGTTTTTAGCTTTCGTACCTTTTAACCCATTATGTGTGTAACCAGACCCCCTTTGCAGCCAAACACTCACCCATTTTCATTTCTTACCCTAGCCAAAAACCTTAGCCAACCCTGATCTGAAAGCGTGTCAATTATAAGCGGTAATGAACAGCCGAAGATAGAGCAGAAAAGAAAAATACAGGCCAGTCGAAAAGATAGAAAAAAGGGACCAATGTAGTCCCAAGAGAATAAAGAGGTCCAATGATGCCCCACACAAAAAAATAAAAAATAATGTTAGTTAGTTGAGGCAGTATTTATAGAAGAGAAATAAGAGAGTCAAAGCAACTCTAAAAGTGACAAAAAGGGCCGAACGATAGAAATTAAAGTTAAGAAGTTTAGGACTGCTCATGATTGACACACCGAGGATTTTTGATCCGCTCATCCTTCATTTCATAGCCATAACCCTAGCCCCATTACAACCCATGTAAAGACCTGGATGATCTTCTGGAAAATGTGATTAGGGTATACGACCACTTTTACCAATAGTCCCTGTCTTGCTACTTGATTCTCTTCTAAGATCCAATTTTTGGACATTTGTGCGTCTTTCAATAGAATTGTCATGCTATTTTTGAGTATTCTTGTACATAACTTCCTGATGCATGACAACATGTGCGATAGCTTAGGTTCGAGTGAATCGAGAGCATCTCGTGAGGTAGGGTCGAGGCGAAATCCTCTCTGATCATGCATGACTTTAAGTGGAATTTGATGTAGTGTAATCTCGACCAGTTCTATTTTCAAAGAGTAGTGTTTCGACCTTTGCAAGCTAGGGGTGTTCGGTAAAAAGGTTCTGATTAATCTGTTAATTCCATTAGTTGAATACGATGCACAAAGATCCATAATGACACCACCAACTTCACATGTGTGCGAATTCTGGTATAACTCTGGTTTTTGATTATTTTTTTATCGTTATTTTGCTTGAGGACAAGCAATGCTCGATTTGGGGTTGTGATAATGTCGGTTTTCGACATTATTTTAACTATCGAATCTAGTGATTGTTGGATCTTTTCAAGTAAAATAGTGGCTTTTACTGATGAGTTTCATGAGATGTACAGTTAAGCAGATTGGAAGAGGAATGAAAAGGATCGCGTACATTTTCCGGAGAAAAAGCTCGAAAGCAGGAAAAAGACGAAGCAGAAGGCGACGCATCTTTCAGCGCGACCTAACTAGCGCCGTAATGCGCACGGATTAGCTAAGCCATGGTTTCCAGAGGATGGCGCGACTTGTGGCGCGACAAAAGTAGCACCATATCTAGCGCCAACTATCAGATATGTTTTAAAACCCTTCTTTCTCATTTTTAGGGTTATCAGTTAGACGAGGGAGCGGCTGCAAGTATGAGGGCGATTTTTGGGAGTAGAGAGAGAGCACGAATACAGAGGTGACAAGAGATCGATTGGAAGAAAACAACGATTGAGTACGTGATCGTGGAAGGGATTCTTCTCAGGGAGTTATTTATATTTTTCTGCAGAACTTTTCAAACATGGTTTCATTTACTTCTTTTGTAACCTTTCAATTTCTTTTACACACCCCCAACATGAGCTAAACTCCATGTTGGGGGGTTGGATGATGAATGATTCATAGATGTAGGCTTGAACGATTTGTATTTCGGTTTTAATAGATAGATGACGTTTTTGAATTCATGCTTAATGCTTTTAATAAACTGATCACTTGTTAAATGATTTGATAACCTTGAGTTGTTCGATGGAAATCTCAAGATTGAGTTCGAATTCAATGACCACCGAAAGGAATTGGGTAGAGATATATCAAGTCCCTCAGTGTTGTGTTTCAAACCTGGTACTTTAACTCAATTCAATTGTTAGATCGAAAGATAAGCAACTTTAATTAAGTTAAACCTCGGTACAGCTTGAAGAAGTGTAACGAGTTCAGGTTTTACAAGTCATAAATCGTTTTAGTCATGTATAAATCAATTTAAGTTCTCACTAGTTGAATTCATTCGGATTCCAACCCTCCTTCTTCTCTTTTGAAACTACTACTAATTACGTTCCGTACTTTTATACGCTTTACGAGTCAAGCTATTTCAACAATCAAACCAAATCAACATTTTAACCGTTCAGTTAATAGTAACTACATTCATTGCGGTATTTAACACCTGGTTCCTGTGGGTTCGATACTCGTACTTCTGTACGTATTACTTGAGACGACACCGTACACTTGCGGTTAGTCAAAGGGGGGTGTAAACCCGCCTATCAAGAACAACCAAGAAATCATGCGACTTAGGCATCATTGCATTACAATAACTAGAACGCAAGCCATAAGACTTTAAAATCGTGTATATAAACATAAGCTCGTGCGATCAAAGCAACTTTCAGAGTATGAAACTTAAAATGTAAAGTCGTTTAGACTTTGCGATCGTACGACTAAGTCGTGCGATGAGCTTGAATCGTGTGTTCTTGTGAAAGGATGATCAAGTCATAGACCTGATCGTTTATATCGTGCGACCTTGCGAAACTAGAGTCGTATGATTATTGTCGTGCGATTCTGCGAAAAAATAATGTTAGAGGTTGGTCGTTGGCTAACCAACGACCCTCCGATGCTTAAGTTAGTAGTCGTTCGTGATGAGAGATCGTGTGAAAGAAAAAATGAAAAAGGACTTAGAATACGTACCTTTCTATATTCTTTTCTCTTTTATGTCTATTTGCCCCCCGTCATTTATTATCTTATTTCTTTCAGAGAAAAATAGATTATGAATGACAGATCGACACCGAGCTTTTGAGAAATAACGACTGTGTTTATGTCGACTGTGCTTTCGTGCGACAGGGCAAGATAGTCGTTTTATTCCTGCAGGAAAGGCATGAGTTTATCTTTAAGGTTAAAGATAGAAGGACGAACCTGTCGAGACCTTACGGTCGTGCTTAACCTTGTGACTGTTAGACAGTTTACTTCCGCGGCTTCATGGTGGTCTTATTGCAGTCGCAGGCGAATTTTTGCTCACTTTTAATTTCTTGGATTCCCCATGGCGTAGGGAACTTCAGGGTCTGATGATATGTCGAAGGAACGGCTTTCATTTCATGGATCCATGGTCGACCTAAAATAATGTTATAGGCCGATGCACAATCGATGACACTGAACTTGGTCTGCTTGTTGATTCCTCCGGCATAGACGGGCAAGATAATATCTCCATAGGTGCTCGTCGCTTCTCCATTGAAACCGACCAAAGTCGTCGAACGTCGGGTGATTTCTGAACGATCGATTCCCATGGCCTTGATGGTGTCAAGGAAAATGACGTTTGCTGAACTGCCCCCATTGATCAAGACTCGTCGGGTTAAACAATTACCAATCGTGAGTTGAATGATCAACCCGTTGTTAATGCCAAAAATCGCACCAAAGGGACAACTTAAGGTCGATGTGGACTTAATCAACTAAAGAAAGGATCTTTCGACGAGACGTGCAACGAGGGAAAAAATAAACGAGACAAGGAATTTGATGACGCAGGAAAAACCTCAAACGAGGAAAAAACCTGCGGACGACAGTGGGTGTCGTCGCTGCACTATGGTCGCCAATCAGGGGCGATGTCCTTCGGTACTGGTGTCGATCATACAGAGGTTACAATACAAATGAAGGAAATGCTTCGAAATGTAAAGTACAAGTGTTTAAATGTGAAAACATGTGTTTGTCGTGTGTGAATACAAAGTGTAAACTGTTGGTCGAGGGCTGTTGTCGTGCGTCGAGAGCGATACTTGAGCTTTCCTTCCAGTGTTCTTGAGTTCGCTGTAAGATTCTGGCTTTCAATACTTAATCTCCAGAGTTTGAATGTTCTTTGCTATGAGTTTGGATGATTTTCTCTGCTGTGTGGTGATGTTCGCTGAAGTTGTAACAACCCGATAACAAAATATACATATAACATATAATCCATAACAT
Source organism: Saussurea involucrata (assembly GCA_033807775.1). Taxonomy (NCBI): domain Eukaryota; kingdom Viridiplantae; phylum Streptophyta; class Magnoliopsida; order Asterales; family Asteraceae; genus Saussurea; species Saussurea involucrata. Next base: position 37,335,377 of record CM066323.1, read on the forward strand.
GTTTACAACAAAGTACTTCATATTTCACATTTTGTCCCATCTAAAGTCTGAGCATAGAAAAATTCATTACAACTTGATCCACTCTAAGTTACATAGTAATAACAAAAATTATAAATACAAAAGCATCCATAGCATCATGATGATCATCTTCTCAAAAGCTAGCCAACAAGTATTTTATTTACTTGTTTTTACTGGAACCATCACCTGGAATACAAAATTTTAAAACAGAAAATGAGGGTTAGACCTAAAGGTCTAGTGAGGAAATCCCTGACATTTGAAAATCATTAAAGTTTCATTTATATAAAACACTCTTTATATAATTACACATATTTCACACGTAAATTAATACCAGTCAAGATTGCTACATCATACCTGTCTCATCCAACCTTATCCCTCCACCAATGGCCAATATCAATTGGTTGCGAGCCAATTTAACACACCGGTCCAAAGCCCGGCCACATATTATATTTTCATATAATACTCACGTAATTATAATATCTCAATATATTATAATCACCCACGTATGACATATTCATACACTTTATTTAACATTTGTTATTCACATAATGCATTCCAGTAAAATACTTTTTAAAGTAAAACTCACCTGATCTTTTTAGCAAAGGTCCTTCAAACTTTCCTCAAAACAGATTATCTTTTAACCCTGATCCTTAGTATCTGAAACAAATTAAAGTATACATACTCTTTAACATGTAAACAGGTAATTCACACTTTTCGCAACCCACTATTACGAAAACCTAACTTTTCGCAACCCACAGTTGCGAGTTCCTTACTTTTCGCAACCAACAGTTACGAAAACTTCACTTCTCGCAAACCACAGTTGCGAGTTCCCTACTTTTCGTAACCAACAGATACGAAAACTTAATTATGCGTTTTAGCTACTTGCGAAAAGTGGACTTTTCGCAACCAATGCTTGCGAATTCCTACTTTTCGCAAAAACACTGTTCATCGTCTTTTTCAGAAAAGTTCAGTTTAATTTCAGGAATCCATCTTTTCCCCAGATTTTGCACAGAAATGTTCTAAACTCCTTTTAACACCTTAAATTGTAACTAAAATTCACCAATTCATCTAAAATTACCTAAACCCACCTCAAAGTCCAAATGAAACCTAATTCTCATAAAAGAGAGTTTAAATAAGAAGATTACCTCTTGGATTTACTGCACCAAACAAAAATTCCAGCCGAGTATCTTTAATCTTCTTCTTCTTCTTTTTCTACGGTTCTTCTTCTCTCTCTCTTTCTCTCTGCCGTGAACAATTTCACACACACTCACTATTTGGGTTTTGCTATTAAGTCCCAAATGAGATATTTCCTATACTTAAACTACTGAGTCGGTTTGTGGCTTAAAGAGATTGGGTAAAATACCAAACAAACCCTAAACTTGCTTCACTTGAGAAAACACACCCCTAAGCTTCTATTATACAATAAAAAAACTTATCCCTTAATTTCTTAACTTCATAAAACGCTACAAAAAACTTATAAAATTCCAATTTTAAATTAGATAAAATACCTGGTTATTACAACATCTCCCCCTTAAAAGAATTCCGTCCCGGAATTCAGTTAAGAGAACAGATGAGGGTATTTGGCTCTCATTTCCGACTCCGATTCCCACGTCATATCCTGACCTTTATGATGTTTCCACTGAACCTTTACCTGTCTGATCTCTTTGTTCCTCAATACTTTGACTTTGTGATCAACTATAGCTTCCGGTTCCTCCACATAGTTCAGCTTTTCATCAACCTGGATATCCGGTAGAGAGACTGCCTGGTCTGAAGTCACCAAACATTTCCTAAAATTCGATACATGGAACGCGTTGTGAATCCTGCTTAATTCTGGAGGTAAATCTAGTCGGTAAGCCACTTCCCCAATTCTTTCGGTAATTGCAAACGGACCAATATACCCCGGACTGAGTTTACCTTGCTTCCCAAAACGTATGACTCCTTTCCAGGGCGATACTTTCAACATTACAAAATCCCCAACCTGAAACTCTAACGGTTTCCGACGTCGATCAGCATAGCTTTTCTATCTGTCTTGAGTTGTTTTCAATCTATCCCGAATCTGAGTAATCTTATCCGCTGTTAACTGTACTATTTCTGGCCCCGCTAATTGTTTCTCCCCCACTTCATTCCAACACAGAGGCGTTCGGCATTTTCTACCATACAATACTTCAAACGGTGCCGCTTGAATGCTAGAATGATAACTGTTGTTGTAGGCGAATTCTATCAAAGGCAGATGTTTATCCCATGATCCCCCAAAATCAACTATACAAGCCCGGAGCATATCTTCTAAAGTCTGAATTGTTCTTTCACTCTGTCCGTCAGTCTGTGGATGATATGCTGTACTCAATTTTATTTGCGTTCCCAACTCTTTTTGAAAGCTTCTCCAAAATCTAGAAGTAAATCGACTATCTCGATCGGAAATAATCGAGATTGGAACTCCATGTCGAGTTACTATTTCATTAATGTACAATTTAGCTAAACGTTCCAAGGAATCAGTTTCTTTTATCGAAAAGAAATGAGCAGACTTCGTCAATCTATCCACAATCACCCAAATAGAATCGAATCCCTTTGAAGTTCTAGGCAACTTGGTAATAAAATCAGTAGTGATCTGATCCCATTTCCACATTGGTATATCTAGTCGTTGTAACTGACCAAACGGTTTCTGATGCTCAATCTTTACTTTCTTGCAGGTAGTACAATCTTCCACATACTTAGCAACACTTCTCTTCATTCCCGGCCACCAATAGAATTGTTTCAAATCTCTATACATTTTATTTGTACCTGGATGAATAGAAAATCGAGATTGATGTGCTTCTTGTAGTACACGATCACGTAATCCACCCAAACGAGGCACCCAAATTCTGTTTCCCATACACCATAACCCACGGTCATCTTTCCCAAGCAATACTGATATTCCCACTAACCGTTCTGATTTCAAACTTTCTTCCTGATAAGCATCTATCTGGCACTTCAGTAATTCGTCAAAGATATTTGGAAGGAGTTCAGCTCGTAGCGATATCGCCTTTATTGTTCCACTTCTTTCTTGACGACTTAAGGCATCTGCTACTACGTTCGCCTTTCCTGGGTGCTAAAGGATTTCACAATCGTAATCATTTACCAATTCCAACCATCTTCTTTGCCTCATATTCAGTTCCTTCTGATCGAAAAGATGTTGGAGACTCTTATGGTCAGTGAAAATTTGGCATTTAGAACCATAAAGATAATGTCTCCAAATCTTCAATGCAGAGACAACCGCTGCAAGCTCCATATCGTGAGTAGGATATTGTCTTTCGTGATCCTTTAATTGACGAGAAGCATAGGCAATCACATTTCCACGTTGCATAAGTACACATCCCAATCCCAGCTTAGAAGCATCACTATAGACCACAAAATCATCGGAACCTTCTGGCAATGCTAATATCGGCGCGCTGCAGAGTTTCTCCTTCAATATTCTGAATGCCTCATCTTGCTCTGCTTTCCATTCAAACTTTAAATTCTTCCGAGTTAGCTTAGTCAATGGCGTCGCGATTCGAGAAAAGTATTTTATAAATTTCCTATAGTATCCAGCTAGACCCAGAAAACTACGTACTTCGGTTGCCGTCTTCGGCGGTTCCCATCTTTCAATTGCTTCCACTTTCGCTGGATCGACTTGTATACCCTTCTCTGAAACTACATGACCCAAAAACTGAACTTCCCGCAACTAGAATTCACATTTAGAGAGCTTAGCGTACAACTTTTCTTTCTTCAATAACTCCAAAATCAAACGAAGATGTTGCGCATGATCCTCTTTGGATCGGGAATAAATAAGTATATCATCTGTAGGTTCCCAGATTCACGTTGTATCACGATAATGGTAAATAATTAGACAGCGGAAGCATTTTAAGCAAAGCCATTAAAGTGAGTGATTGTGTAAACAATAACTGAACTGTGAAGATCAAAATATAGAACAGTAAAATGATAATGAAATCAAACAAAGAACACTGCTCGTATATTGATAAAATGAATCACTCCAAGAATATGTTCAAGAGAGTGTTCGGAAATCTCACAGGACAGTATCGTACGAAGTAGTGCTATGGAAATACTGCAGTGCGTGCTTTTTCAAATGTGGAAAACTATTCTTCCAAAAAGCTTTTTAATTGTTGTTCCACTACCTCGCTATTTATAGACCTGATAAAGTGTAGACAGTGTACTGTCGTACCCCTGAATGACACGTGGAAAGTGTGTCTCCAATCTTTAGGGCATACGTGGAAATTGTGGACACGTGTCTGACACTTCATTTCCTGTGAGACTTAGACTGACAGAGGTCTTTTTCTCCACAGAGCTCTATTGCAAGAGCTCTGTTGATCTTCTGTTGAAATACTTGTTCTCTTGCTGGAATTATTCGACAGAGCTCTGATGAGCTCTGTTTGGATCTGTCGGTATTGAAAATAAGAAAATACAAGGTAGCAGAGATATAAACAAAAGAACAGAGAACTTTTCCCTCTGTTAGCCTTTGTACTATTCCTTCAAGATATTACAATGCAAAAAGAAAAGAAATAAGTACAAGTTTAAGCAAAATTATCTCCCCTTAAGATTCTGTCAAATCTTCTGATGAGTTCTCGGAAGTTGATCATAAGATAGATCTGGGTGATGAAGTTTCTCTGTTGCTCTTCCAGACATTTTTCTCTTGGGAGATTTTGAATGATATCTCTGAGGTATTCCAGCGACTCTGTTGAGTACTTGTGGGTTTCAGCAGCTCTGAGGGCCTTCTTGATTTTTCTCTGTCGGCAGATGAACATTGGAGGATCTCCAACTACGGTTCCGGTTCTGTAGTGCTCATAGCCTTGAAGACTCTCATTTGGTGGAGCAATCGCTAGTTCTTCTACTTCGAATTCTATGCCTAGCTGAAAGTCAATCTGAATTCTTAGATTTATGTGCTCTTGCATAGCGAAGCGTACCTCAAGAAGTGTTGTTCTTGCCTCTTTGTATATGTCACTAAAGTTGTAACAGTAGGCATGTAGTTGAATCAGATCATAAGGGTTCAGAAGTACCAGGTCGTTATCATTGAAGTGCTCAACCCTGTTGTCATTTGATTCAACTATGAACTCATGATAGCTCATTTGTACTCTGTTGTGCCGAAAGGTCTTCTGCTTGATGTCTACGATTCTGCGGATTCCAAAGTTTGAGTTTATATTTCTGTTCAATCCGGACTTGGTTTCGATGAACTTCCGTCTAACGTCAGAGATCGTATTTATCCTGCAGGGACTCAAGTGTGGGTTGATGGGCACAACATTTGTGGGGATGGTGTCATGATCACCATAAAGATAGGCAAAGATTTCTTCTAGTGGAGGTTTGCCAGAATGTTGAGTTGAGGATTCGGGGTTCTGTTCTGTTGACATGGGATTTGGGTCTTCATGAGTGTCTGCCATGAGTATGTCAATGTGGGCAGATTCTTGAGGTTGGGCTTGGTTTAGTGTTTCTTCAGTAGAGAATGGGTTGGTTCTCTCTGGTTCTGTTCTAGGTGAAGTAGGAGGGGTGTCCAGGATAATGACCTCAGGTGGTTGTTGAGAGGATTCTGTTGGCTTGATGATTCTGTCTTTGAACATGTAATCAAAAACCACCATAGTCACCTCTGGTAAGTCTTCAGAAGTGTTCCCTTGGTCTCCTACTATAGTTGCCTCAGCCTCAGCTACCTTTCCTTTTCCCTTAGCAGATCCCTCATCCTCTGTTGCAGGTTCCTTTTCCTTCTCTTTCTCCTCTTTCTCCTTCTCCTTCTCCCCCTTTTGTTGTTCTGAGGACTCACCCATCTGATTGTCTGACTGATCTTCTGTAGCATCCTCAAAGTCATCATCATCGTCAGAGGATTCAATTTGAGCTTTTGGTGAGGGCGGAACAACAAACTTTGGGTTAGCCTTATGCCTTTTGCTCGAAGGTTCTTCTGCAGGTGCTTCTTCAGCATGTCGTTTTGATGTAGAGGTCTGTAAGATAATATCAGTGAAGTTTGAAGCTGCTTTTCGCATTACCTCTTCTACCTCTGTTGCTGCACCTCTGATTTCTTCCACTTGAGATTTGAAGTTGACCTTGTGTGTATCGAGTGAGGCTTGCACATGCTGTTCTGTTGATTTGGCCTTCATCACGAATTTTGAGGAGATTGACATCATTTTGCTTAGAACTTTTCTGCTGAACTCACCCATCTGACCGACAGTCATTGGTAAGTCATTGGGTATGGGGCCAGAGAGCTGGATAGGTGCGGCAGAAGAAGTCGTGGCTTCTGTGATGGCGGTCTTAACAGAGTTGTTGATCAGCTCTGTCAAGGTTCTGATGTTGGAGTCTGATAGAGAAGGGGTTGGCAGGGTTCTATTCATCTGAGCCGTATGATTTTCTGCTAAGAGCGTCTTCAGAGCGGCTACTTCTGTCGTTAATGTCTGAACCTTTTCCTGGAGAGAAGCATTCTCCTTGCGGATCAGCTCCTCCTTTTGATCGTTGATAAGTTTATACTCATTCAAGGAGTTGTTGATACTGTCACAGAAGCTTGTGAACTCTGCTCGTATGATAGTGTCAACGGGAATATCCTTGGTACCAACACATGTTTCCAAGTTAACCTCGAGTTCAGAGGTGCCTGCTTCAAGAGTTGTTTTTGAGTTGGCTCTTGCAGGACTTCCACCCGATCCTTGATGTTCTCTTTGAGGAGAAGTATCTACAGGTGTTCTGATCAGAGTTTTCTTTTCCAGCTCAGGTTCTGAAGAAGGAAATCTGATGTGATGAGGGGCATTTGGATCAAGCAAAGTTTGCCCTCGTTCGACTATGGTCTCCCATTGTCCCTGAGTTGGACAGATGCTACGTGAGATTACAAAGATCTCAGGTCTATTTTGGGGCGAGTCTAAATGAGCCACAAAGGCATCATCGTGTGGAGGTGACCTATCGATGTCGTGGGGCAAAATGTCATCATTACCGAATATGGATTCCCCAGTTTCGTGCATACCAGAAGCATGAAGAGTTGCTTCTGGCGGTTCTTGCTGGTTAGGGTTCGAGGTGTGCACCTCTGTTTCAATATCCCTCTGGTCTTGATCACCAGGGATAGCATGTGTGGAAGCACTGGGATGTTGGCTAGGATTTCCCTCAGATGTGTCATCTTGGACATCTTTTTCTAACCTCACATTTTCCTCGGTACCTAGGGATGTAGAACACTCGGGTTCCTCTCTGTTATCCTCTTTCTCACCAGTATCAGAGGAAAGAACTTCTACCTCTGGTGACTCCCGTACTTCCTCATGAACAGCCTCCATAGTGGATGCTCTGTTCTCTACTTCCTCCTCCATCACTCTAGAGGAAGACCCGACTTCGGGTACTCTTACCTCTGGTCTATTTCCTTCTTCCACTTCTATTTCCTCACTCGAACTCTCCTCAGATGGCTCAGAGCCTAGGTATACTGGGGTTCTCACCTCAGGTTCTTGAGGTTGAGCAGCATGTCTATAGTTTTGGATAGAAATATGATATGGGTTTATCAGAGCGAGCATTGTACCTGGAACGCGTCGAATGAGGGGATATTCTCCTGAGGTGGTTGGATTGAATCTGGTCATGACCCAGTTCTTGAACGTATTGCCTTGTTGAGTCAGTTCCAGACTCTGAAATGCTCTTCTGATCACCAACCCGATAAACCTTGGGAACTTGATGTTTTTCAGAAATTTGTGTTGCCCAACTTCTCCTCCTTTGGCGATGGCAGAGGTTTTGAGATTGACAGCAGTGAGAAGGTCGATGTAGAGAATACTGGCATAGTCAAGGTTTCTTTGAAAGAACAATCCATACATTATCTGTAGGATTTCTATGCTGGCTTGATCTTGACTACCAGTTTTACCTGTGAGGGTTCGGTTCAGTGTGGAGAACATGAAATTCCACACTGGTGGTAGATTCTGTCTTTTGAATGCTCCGATGCGAGTGATGTCCTTGTTGTAGCCTAGAAATCGTACAAACTCCAGAAGAACAGCTGTGTTGGGTGGCTTCTCGAAAGCTTCTATGTCGAGCTGTCGCTTGCTCTTCATTCCGAGGATTCTCCGCAGGGTAGTTGCTCTGATTCTGATCATTCCTGAACCTCCATCTCGTCCAGAATCCACGTTGCCGATGATTCCGTTTAGCTCTTGTACATGTTGGCAAGTAGTCCACCATTGCTTGATGTAGAGCTCAGGAATGTTGTCGTCGAAGTCTGTTAGGGCTTTGAAGATTTCTGAGTTTCTGAAGAACTCCAGAAATATGTGGTATGTGGGTAGATAGAGAGCAGGGTTTGGATCTAAACGATGGTTGCTTTCAGCAAACTCGTATGGGAGAATAACAATTTGGTCGACGGGACCAATACGGCTTGAATCTTCTGAGTGTTGAGGATTTGCCATTGTTGCAGGTTAGGGTTTTTGAAGGTTAGAATGAGGAGGAAAGGTGAACAGGGTTTTGGAGAACTTAGAAAGCGTAAGAAATGGAAAGGTTTAAAGGAAATGGGTATTTATATGGAAAATGTGTGGCTGGTTCACGGTTATAGGTACTGTAGGTACTCGAGAGTTGATCAGTGGAACGGTTGCTACAGTGAGAACGTGGGAACAGCTAGCGGTTTGTCTATCAATCAGAGATTGCCACGTGGATTTGTTCTGACCACTTTTGTTCAAGTAAACCGTCGCGGTTAGAGATGTGTGGGTTACAAGTGGTTGACGTTTAGAAATGACCCGCACTCTGATGACGTGTTTTCTGATGACGTGGAAGAACAAGCTATCAGAGCTCTGATGGAGCTGTGTTAAGTTGTTTCTGTTGCGTGGCATCCATTTTACCGTTACCTTTACCAGAACTTGTTCTGATGTGAGATGGTCAGAACTTTACATGATCAAACAGAGTTCTGATGAGAAACAACAAAGGCTCTGATGAGATGTCAGAGTTCTGACTTGTTCTCCAAAAGATTTAGCTTTAAGCTCAAAAAGCAAAGTCAATTTGGTTTTGGAAATTTGATTATTGACTTGCTCCCCTAAAACCATGCATTTTCCCTTTATAAACTCCCCCTCGACAGATGATCCTTCTCTCCCTTTTTTTTTTGAACAAAAAACGGACTTGTTGAAAAAGTATGCTTTGACAGAGTTCTGGAGAACAACAGAAGCTCTGTTGTATTATCCTACCCAACCTTTTGACAGAGCTCTGGTAGGACCATCAGAGGCTCTGTTGAATTTTGAACAGAGTTAGGAGGACAAGTTCAGCATACCCAGTTTGCTGATTAAGAAGTTAAATCTTCTTTCATCAAGGGCTTTAGTGAATAAGTCAGCAAGCTGGAAGTCAGTTGAGATGAAGTACATCTCAATAGTCCCTTTTTCAACATGATCTTTTATAAAGTGATACCTTATGTCGATGTGCTTGGTCTTCGAGTGTTGAACTGGGTTGGCTGTTATGGCAATGGCACTCTTGGAGTCGCATAGAATTGGAATTTTACCATACTCCAGGCCATAATCTCTTAGTTGTGTCTTCATCCAAATTACTTGGGAACAACAACTAGCAGCAGCAACATATTCCGCTTCTGCTGTAGAGGTTGAAACACAGTTCTGTTTCTTGGATGTCCAACTCACCAACTTTTCTCCAAGCAATTGGCAGCTACCAGAGGTACTCTTTCTGTCGTTCTTGCATCCTCCATAGTCTGAGTCTGTATATGCTACAAGCTCGAAACCAGAGTTAAGAGGATACCAGAGACCCAAAAATTGAGTCCCTTTCAGATATTTAAAGATACGTTTGACAACTGTTAAATGAGTCTCGGTAGGATTTGCCTGAAATCTGGCACAGAGACAGGTTGCAAACATTATATCAGGTCTACTGGCGGTTAAGTACAAAAGTGACCCTATCATGCCTCTGTAGTGCTTGACATCTGTTGGTTCACCATTAGGATCAGAGTCAAGTTTAACTCCAGTGGCAATAGGAGTTTTCATTGGTTTTGAATCATTGAGCTTATATTTTTTCAACATGTCAGAGATGTATTTGGACTGACTTATGAAAGTCCCTCTGTCAGATTGTTTGACTTGTAAACCTAGGAAGAAAGAGAGTTCTCCCAACATGCTCATTTTGAATTCACTTTTCATTAAGGTTTCAAACTTATCACAGTACTCTTGCCGTGTAGACCCAAAGATAATGTCGTCAACATATATTTGTACCAGAAGTATATCATTTTCATATCTCCTGAAGAATAGAGTTTTATCGACGGTACCTTTCTCGAAGTGATTGACCAAAAGAAATTTGGACAGAGTTTCATACCAGGCTCTGGGAGCTTGCTTAAGACCGTAGAGATCTTTGTCTAGCTTGTAAACGTGGTCTGGAAACTCTGAGCATTCAAAACCAGGTGGCTGCTGGACATAAACTTCTTCTTGTAGTTTGCCATTCAGAAATGCAGACTTGACATCCATTTGGCAGACCTTGAAACCCTTATGAGCAGCATAGGCTAGGAAGATTCTGATTGCTTCTAGCCTAGCCACTGGAGCAAAAGTTTCGTCATAGTCAATTCCTTCTTCCTGTCTGTATCCTTTTGCAACCAGACGGGCTTTGTTTCTGATGATAATCCCATCTTCATCCTTCTTGTTACTAAACACCCACTTGGTTCCAATGGCCGCTTTGCCTTTTGGGAGTGGAACCAAGGACCAAACTTTATTTCTCTCGAATTCCAGAAGCTCTTCTTGCATGGCTTCGATCCAGTTTGGGTCGTCTAGGGCTTCAGAAATCTTTTTCGGCTCAATCATACTTAAGAAATTTACAAAGAAGGCTTCATTGATTGTGACCGATCTTGTCTTTATGCCATCTTCAGCAGCACCAATGATAAGATGATGAGGATGATTCTTTGTCCATCGTGTCATGGGAGCATGGACAACGGGTGGCGTTTGTGCTTCTGATGGAAAAGGACGAACTTCGGCATCAGAGTTTTGTAAGTTTGGACCAGGGCTCTGTGGCACACTTTGGAGAGTCCTCATTGCTCTGTGAGATATTAACAGGACTCTGTGATGGTAAACTTTCAAACAAGGAATTTCTTCCAACGTTTGTCATCAGAGGTGATGAAGGCTCTTGTTCAGGTTCTCTTTCAATCTGGTGTGGTTCCTCATTTCTCTGAATTACTCCTGTAGACAGAGAAGTAGATGGTGAAGTATTAGAGGGACCGGTGAGAGATGTACCTGTCAGATTTTGATCTGTTGAGTTTTGAGCTTGATCTCCTCTGTTGATGTTATCATAGGAATCATCATCGAAGAAATCATTGAACATGAGATTGATGTCTTCTTCCCTTGATCTAGAAGAATTTATCTTCTTTTGTTCTGTCTGTGTCCCCTGTGTTGAGTTTTGATCAGAGGAGCTTGATATTCTTTCATCAAAGGACACATTTACACTTTCTTGAATGACCCGACATCTGGTGTTGTAGACTCTGTAAGCTTTAGAGGTTAATGAGTAACCAATAAAGATTCCTCCGTCTGCCTTTTTGTCAAACTTTCCCAGATGTTCTCTGTCATTCAGTATATAGCACTTGCAACCGAAGACATGAAAGAATTTCACATTTGGTCTTCTGTTGTTAATGAGTTCATAAGGAGTCTTCTTGAATCTTTTTACAATTACAGCTCTGTTTTAAATAAAACTGGCTGTTGAGACTGCTTCTGCCCAGAAGTTCATAGGAAGGACCGAGCCAGCCAACATGGTTCTGGCGGCTTCCACCAGAGTTCTGTTCTTTCTTTCCACAACTCCATTCTGTTGTGGGGTTCTGGCAGCTGAGAAGTTTTGGGAGATACCTTCCTCTGTTAGGTATGCATTGATTCTTTCATTTTTGAATTCTGTCCCGTTATCACTTAACTTTTGTATCTTTAAGTCTAACAGAACCTGTATCCTTCTTAACAAACTTATCAGAATTTCTGGGACATCAGATTTTAATCTGATGAACTCGATCCAGGTATATCTAGAATATTCATCAATTAATACAAGGATATACTTTTTGCCCGACAGACTTTGCACAGAGATTGGACCGCAGAGATCCACATGAAGCATATGCAAGGGTCTGGGACAACTATGATCACTCTTTGTTTTGTGTGAAGATCTTTTCATCTTTCCAAGTTCACAAGCAGAACAGAGATGGTCTTTGTCAAATTTCAGGGAAGGAAGTCCTTTTACCAACTTCAGTTTCACAAGTCTGTCAAGATTTCGAAAGTTTAAATGAGCAAATCTTTTGTGCCAGAGCCAGTCATCTTCATTATTCAAAGACACTAAACAGAGTCTTTCTGTTGTAGTGTTTTGGTTTGGTTCGAAATTCATTTTGTAAAGATTGCCTTTTCTGTCAGCTCTTAAGAGTTCTTGACCAGACTCGGAAAGTAGTAAGGAACAGTACTTCTTTCTAAAATTGACATCGAAACCGTGATCACAGAGTTGACTTATACTGAGAAGATTATGATTTAATCCTTCAACATAAGCAACTTCAGAGACTGAAACACCACCATTTACTAATGTACCATAACCTTTAATCTGTCCGCCATTATCTCCTCCGAAGGTTACCGCACTTCCCATCTTGTTTTTGAAAGAAGTTAGCAGCTCCTTATTACCCGTCATGTGCCTGGAGCATCCTGAGTCCAAGTACCAGATCTGCACATGAGGTTTCTGCACGACAGATTAGTTCCTTTTAGGTACCCATTTCATAATGGGTCCTTTCTTGTTAGGCTTTGGTGGTGCGACCGAGGTTTTCCTTTGTGTGTTCGGAGTGGTCGTGGAATTTTTCTTTTGAACAGAACGACTCAGAACACAGTGAGGACCATTCAGATGATTTTGTAATTTTAATAACAGTTGAATACAATTGCAGTTGATGGAGCATGACTCATGCACATTGTTTTTATTCAAAAACTGTTTGATTTGAGCTTGATTCTGAGAATTTTTTGAATCATTCGCCTTTGAAAACAATCTGTCCTGGTTTTGCTTTTTGAAATTGTTACTCTTAGAAGTAGCCTCTTTTGACATGAAATTCTTGGAAATGGATTCATTTGAACGAAAAGAATTTCTTCCTTGATTTACACCGGAACTTGGATCAGACTTAGCTATCCACTTTCCCTTCTGTTCTGGTGTGAATCTTACAGGTTTGAAAGCAAGAGGAACATTTGAGTTTACCAAGACACTTTTGTTTTTCTCTTTCTTCTCTACTTCTACTGCATTAGAAGCAAGAATCTTGAAATCTTTGTTGTTAAAGCTTGTTACCGGTATAAATCTTGACTGTTTCTTAAAGAAAGAAACATCCTCTTTTAGATCCGGAGATCCGACCGGTAGTTTCTTTGACTTGTGTAAGATGTTCTTTTGACCACAGAAGATCTGTTCATCTACCTCGGAGTCAGAGTCACAATTATAGGCTAGAAAGTCTCTAGTGGCTCTGTTGGAGGAATTCGATTCAATGGGTATGACAGGGATATTTGTTTTAACAGATCTGAACATCCTCAACTTTGGTTTTAAAGAATCAGAGATAGCATTTTCTTCAATAACTTTCAATAAATCTTCTTCAAAAGATGTTCTTATTGATTCAGAGGTAGGAGAGAAAGTTGGTGCTTCTGGATTAAGTTTGCTCTGTGGCATTTCAACAGAGGACTTTGTCTCAGAAGACGCAGACTTCTGTCCTTTGAAAGAATTGAAGTTGAAAATCTCTTTAGTATCAAAGTCCTTGACAGAATTAGGAATTATGATTTTAGCTTTTCCTTGATCAAGAATAAACTCAGAGGATGGTTTCAAAACCTTTTCATGATCAAAGGAGTCATAGCTAATATTCCTAAAATCGAGATTTCTTGGTTTTGAGAAAACATCTGACGTTTTAGATCTTTTGAAAACAGCATTACCAGATATCACGTCCTCTTGGATTTTCCCAATACAAAAGGCGGAGGACAGGGATGTCTTCTTCCTTCCGTTGTAGGGAGTAAGGTCAGAGAAACCAAGACCTTGCGTATCCATCTGTGAATTTATCTTGATGTGCACATCTTGTGCATCTTGGTATTTTTTAATCTGAATTTCTTTTCTCTGTAGGGATTGATGAAGTATTTCCCTTTCTCTTTGAAAATAATCAGTTAGAGCAACAGAGTTAAGTCTCTCTGTTTCAGATTGTTTCAACTTTTCAGACTTCTGTTTTAAATCATTTTCATAAGATTTGATTTTTTCAGAAAACAGACTTTCCTTCTTCTTCTGTAAGATTTCTAGCTCAGATTTTTCTTTGAAGATTTCTTCCTTTTCTTGTTCCAAGAGAGTCTTCTCTCTCTTGTAAAAAGATAGGTCCTTCTGAGCTAGTTTTCTTAGCTCCTTTTCTTCAGAAAGTTTTTGTTTTAGAAGCTGAAATTCCTCATTCAACATGGAAACGTGCATTTCTAATTCTGAGTCAGATTTAGATTCAGATGAGCATACCTTGGCACTGGGTCTGGTGGTCTCCAGCGCTCTGTCGTCAGATTCTGTCGTGGTAAGAGCAAATGCATGAGCCAGATCTTCTTCTTCCGTTGTTCCCTTTGTTATCTCTGGTTCTCCAGTCATCCAGTCAACAGTTTCTTCTAAACTCTCATCATCCACAGCGACTCCACAGAAGTTGGCTTGTTCTGGTTCATCATCAGAAGATGAGTCAGAGACCCAATTTTCCATTTCAGCAACATAACTTCTTTCTCTGTAGTTGTACTTGTATTTGTTTTTGTAGTAGTCCTGGTCTTTTACCCGTTTGCCTCTATAATTAACAGAGAAGTGTCCAGGTTTGCCGCATCTGAAGCAGCGTCCATCATTTTGATTGATGGGCTGGGCAGCATCGGCCTTCTGTTGTGCTGGTGGATATTCTCTTCTTTGTGAAGGTTTTCCTATTTCTGTGGTAACTCTGTTGAAACTTTGCTCTGGTGTTGTATATCCTCTTCTGTCTTCCCTTCCTTCTCTCTCATATCTGCCTCTTCTGTCGAACTTATTGCCAAATCTCTTGTTAAATTGCTGAGTTATTAAAGCAAGAGATTGGGCAAAGGCTTGAATGTCATCATCCTCTGATGAGCTTTCACCTGTTTCACTTTCTGCAATCAAACTTTTCTTTCCTTTCTTCTTATCAGATTTTTCTTTCCTTTTCTCTTTACTTGAACTTTCTCTGTTGGACTTTTCAGATGTGGTTTTCTTGGAATCAGAAACTAAGGCGATTGGACCAACACTGATGGATTTGCCTTTTTGCTTGACAACCTCCTTTTCTTGTGCGGCCAAAGTGCCATACACATCCGTTAAAGACCATACATCTAAGTCCTGGTTAGCTTGTAAAGACATGGACAGATTTAACCATTCATCATTCAAACTTTTCAAAAACAGAACATTGTTATCTTCCTTCGACCTAACAACCCCACATTTTTTGCATTTATTGATCAACACATTAAACCTGTTGTAGGTTTGCTGTAAGGTTTCCTCAGGAAGTGCCTTGAAATCATTGTATTCATTTATACATTGGGTCCTTCTGTTCTTTTGGGTCTTGATACCACCCTCAAGTTGGTTAAGAAGTTGATCCCAGTAACACATGAATCTAGTTCTTGAAATATTTCGTTTGGAATGGCCATAATCAGTAGTCTAACTGCTTTAAGATCATTTTCCATTTTTAGATTTTCCTCATCAGTAAAACCTGTGGTTTTAACTTCATAATGAGCTGGAATCTCAACAGTAGTTCCTGTTGCGGGTACACGAGGAACAAAAACCATGGGTTGGAATGGTCCATCCGTGACAGATCGCATGAGGTCTTTATCCATACCATCGAAAAAATTAACCATCCTGATTTTCCATTGAGGATATTCATCTCTCAGAAGAGTAGGAGGTCTTGTTAAAGAGCCAGCAGTATAGATAGCATTTATACCGTTGTTAGCCATTTTGAAAGAAAAACAGAGTACAGTTTACAGCAAAATGATTTTCGGCTAGAAACAGAGTTTCAAACAGTAACCAATGGAACAGTAACTTTTGAGAAGATCTTAAGCTAAACTGGAAAGCTTTAAACAAAGTTATATGAGCTATGAAGACTTGTCTGGACTAGAAAGCAAAAAAAAAAACAAACAGAGTATACAGAGAAGCTTTAAGAACACACAGACACAATCAACAACAGTGAATCAACCTTGGTAGATTGGATCGTTTGGCTTAAGAAAACCAAAGAAGCTCTGATACCAATTGTAGGTTCCCAGATTCACGTTGTATCACGATAATGGTAAATAATTAGACAGCGGAAGCATTTTAAGCAAAGCCATTAAAGTGAGTGATTGTGTAAACAATAACTGAACTGTGAAGATCAAAATATAGAACAGTAAAATGATAATGAAATCAAACAAAGAACACTGCTCGTATATTGATAAAATGAATCACTCCAAGAATATGTTCAAGAGAGTGTTCGGAAATCTCACAGGACAGTATCGTACGAAGTAGTGCTATGGAAATACTGCAGTGCGTGCTTTTTCAAATGTGGAAAACTATTCTTCCAAAAAGCTTTTTAATTGTTGTTCCACTACCTCGCTATTTATAGACCTGATAAAGTGTAGACAGTGTACTGTCGTACCCCTGAATGACACGTGGAAAGTGTGTCTCCAATCTTTAGGGCATACGTGGAAATTGTGGACACGTGTCTGACACTTCATTTCCTGTGAGACTTAGAATGACAGAGGTCTTTTTCTCCACAGAGCTCTGTTGCAAGAGCTCTGTTGATCTTCTGTTGAAATACTTGTTCTCTTGCTGGAATTCTTCGACAGAGCTCTGATGAGCTCTGTTTGGATCTGTCGGTCTTTGATGAATCTTCCAGGTCTTCTGCCTGATCTCTGTTGGTCTTCTGACTTGAACTATTTTCAATACTTTTACATCAGATGCTTTGGGACTAACATCATCGATAAATACAAGGACAAATTTATCGAGATAAGGCTTACATACCCGATTCATTAGATCCATAAAAGCGGCTGGAGCGTTCGTCAATCCGAAAGGCATTACTAAAAATTCGTAGTGGCCGTATCTTGTGCGAAATGCAGTCTTTAAAACATCCTCTTCCTTAACCTTCAACTGATGGTAGCCAGATCTGAGATCAATCTTGGAGAAGTAACGAGCTCCAACTAATTGATCAAACAGGTCATCAATTCTTGGAAGTGGATACTTGTTCTTGATCGTGCGTTTGTTCAGCTCCCGATAATCGATACACATTCTCATTGAACCGTCTTTCTTCTTCACAAATAAAACTGGTGCACCCCACGGCGAAGAGCTAGGTCTGATGAAGCCCTTATCAGATAAATCTTGAAGCTGTGCCATCATTTCTTTCATTTCTGGTGGTGCTAATCGATACGGCGCGCGAGCAATAGGAGCGGCTCCAGGGATTAAGTCAATACCAAATTCTACTTGTCTAACAGGAGGAAGACTATTCAAGTCTTCAGGGAAAACCTCAGGATATTCACTAACAATGGAAATATCTTCCAGCTTACTCTTTTCAGGCCTACTATCTATCACATAGGCTAAATAACTCGAGCAACCCTTGCTAACACATTTACGGGCTTTTATCATCGATATAAGATTGGATTGATGATTCTTACGATCACCATAAATCACTACTGCCCTCTTATCAGGTAAAACAACGTTGATTATTTTCTTATCACAAACTATGTTAGCCCGATTCTCAGCTAACCAATCCATTCCTACTACCACATCAAATTCGACCAACTCTATCCACACCCCTCTATGTTTATCATACAACAATCAAAAACCTCTTTAACTGCCACTTGTTTATCATTTGCAGTATCTACTAATAAGGCATGTTTTAACATTTTAGGCTCTAAATGCATGTGAGCAGCAAAGGAGGGAGACACAAAAGATCGGTTTGCACCAGAATCAAATAACACTTTAGCACGCGTGGAGTTTATGAAAAATGTACCTGTGACCACATCTGGAGTTTCCTCCGCCTCTTTAGCTGTCATTTGAAATGTACGACCCCTCGTTCTGGGCGGTTCTATTCTTGGAACCACTGGTCTAGTAATGGCTGGCTTCCCGGATGTACCCCCTTGTTGTATTCTACATCGCGGACAATCAGATTGGAGGTGATCCGGAGAGTTGCACAAAAAGCAAAACCGTGTTACTCGACAATCTTTAACAACATGACCGGTTTTCCCACACTTAAAACAAACCCGCGACTCCACTTGACAATTTCCCTGATGGTAGCGATTACATCTCGGACATGGTCTTTCCGCTGGTCGGAACGACGGACGGTTATCAAACCTCGGGAATCTAGACTTCTTTGGATCTTGTGGTGGTCCTTCCCATTTCCTTTTCCCCAAGCTCTTATCACCGGCATCCCTTTTATTGTCTCGTTCGACATTTTCTGCAGCATCCACAGCAGCGGTAAACGTATCTAGCCTTGTTGCAGTCACCAGTCTTCGAACTTCTGAATTTAACCCATAGATAAATCTCTCCATTTTCATCTTTTCTGTAGCAACATAATATCCTGCAAAACGAGATTTTTCTAAAAATCTAGCAGTATAATCTCTGACTGACAAATTCCCTTGCTGTAGATTCATAAATTCTTCTTCCAATTGTCTGACAGCAGCTTGCGGACAGAAGTGTGTTGTGAAAGCTAACACGAATTCCTCCCATGAAAAAGTAGTATATACATCCGCTCCTCTCGATTCTGTATGAGCCTCCCACCAATACAGAGCATCATCTTTTAGCATTGCTGCTCCATAAAGCACTTTGTCTTCTTCAGAACACTTACACGTCTTGAAGATGGCTTCTATTTCTTTTAGCCATCTCATTGCCTTGACCGGGTCCCGATCTCCTGAATAGGTAGGGGGCTTGCAACTAAGAAACATTTTATAGTCGCACCTTTTCATCACCGGTAAGATAGTAGAGGTAAGTGGTATTTCAACTTCGTGTTCCGGATTTGGTCTTTCAGTTTCATTGTGGCGATTATGTTCAAACATAGCTTGTATGTTATCTTGTAACCTCCCCATTTCTGCCATCAAATCGTCCCGTGTAACAAACTCTGTGCCCTGTGGTTGTGTTCTTCCTCCAGTTCGGCCCCCAGTTCCCCTTCCGGTCCTGCCTCTACCACGATCTCCTCCTCTTCCCCCTGTTCCTATTGGTGGATTCTCTCCACCCGAATTCCTTCCTCCTCTTTGATTCCTCTGTCTAGTGCCACTTGCCATTCTGTAGATTCAAACAAAGTTAATATACACATAAGCACATACCCCATATAACAAGGTATTCCAGTTCAAACATGCACCTGTAAGATCATAATTACACTGGCCTGGTGTAATTTGAAATTACCTTACATGATGTTCCTTCCACCTTTTATACTTAGCATCCACAGGTTCTAAAATAATAGGGACATCCTACTTCACATGTAGTTTAAGTCTAGGTACAGATACTAATACCTAAATCCCTTAAACTAGGGCTCTGATACCATTTGTAACAACCCGATAACAAAATATACATATAACATATAATCCATAACATGTTTACAACAAAGTACTTCATATTTCACATTTTGTCCCATCTAAAGTCTGAGCATAGAAAAATTCATTACAACTTGATCCACTCTAAGTTACATAGTAATAACAAAAATTATAAATACAAAAGCATCCATAGCATCATGATGATCATCTTCTCAAAAGCTAGCCAACAAGTATTCTATTTACTTGTTTTTACTGGAACCATCACCTGGAATACAAAATTTTAAAACAGAAAATGAGGGTTAGACCTAAAGGTCTAGTGAGGAAATCCCTGACATTTGAAAATCATTAAAGTTTCATTTATATAAAACACTCTTTATATAATTACACATATTTCACACGTAAATTAATACCAGTCAAGATTGCTACATCATACCTGTCTCATCCAACCTTATCCCTCCACCAATGGCCAATATCAATTGGTTGCGAGCCAATTTAACACACCGGTCCAAAGCCCGGCCACGTATTATATTTTCATATAATACTCACGTAATTATAATATCTCGATATATTATAATCACCCACGTATGACATATTCATACACTTTATTTAACATTTGTTATTCACATAATGCATTCCAGTAAAATACTTTTTAAAGTAAAACTCACCTGATCTTTTTAGCAAAGGTCCTTCAAACTTTCCTCAAAACAGATTATCTTTTAACCCTGATCCTTAGTATCTGAAAAAAATTAAAGTATACATACTCTTTAACATGTAAACAGGTAATTCACACTTTTCGCAACCCACTATTACGAAAACCTAACTTTTCGCAACCCACAGTTGCGAGTTCCTTACTTTTCGCAACCAACAGTTACGAAAACTTCACTTCTCGCAAACCACAGTTGCGAGTTCCCTACTTTTCGTAACCAACAGATACGAAAACTTAATTATGCGTTTTAGCTACTTGCGAAAAGTGGACTTTTCGCAACCAAGGCTTGCGAATTCCTACTTTTCGCAAAAACACTGTTCATCGTCTTTTTCAGAAAAGTTCAGTTTAATTTCAGGAATCCATCCTTTTCCCATATTTTGCACATAAATGTTCTAAACTCCTTTTAACACCTTAAATTGTAACTAAAATTCACCAATTCATCTAAAATTACCTAAACCCACCTCAAAGTCCAAATGAAACCTAATTCTCATAAAAGAGAGTTTAAATAAGAAGATTACCTCTTGGATTTACTGCACCAAACAAAAATCCCAGCTGAGTATCTTTAATCTTCTTCTTCTTCTTCTTTTTCTACGGTTCTTCTTCTCTCTCTCTTTATCTCTGCCGTGAACAATTTCACACACACTCACTATTTGGGTTTTGCTATTAAGTCCCAAATGAGATATTTCCTATACTTAAACTACTGAGTCGGTTTGTGGCTTAAAGAGATTGGGTAAAATACCAAACAAACCCTAAACTTGCTTCACTTGACAAAACACACCCCTAAGCTTCTATTATACAATAAAAAAACTTATCCCTTAATTTCTTAACTTCATAAAACGCTACAAAAAACTTATAAAATTCCAATTTTAAATTAGATAAAATACCTGGTTATTACAGAAGTGTATTGGATGTTAACTGATGTCCTTTGAAATGAGGCTTTAGCTTGTCTTTTATAGTCATCGCATCATTAATTAGCTCCATTAATGATTCGATCAACGGCTACAACGGCTGGAAACGGTCGCCGGAGTGATTATCCATAATGCTCTTCGTCCGTTACGGCTGCTTGCTGTTAATGGCTTTGACTCCTGCATTAAATACTTAACAAACGTAACAGTCAAGGTTAACGTTAGTTTGGTCGAGGTCGCATGGTTCTATGGGATGGTCGTACGGGACGGGCGATGCTATGGTCGAGCGTCATGGGAGACGTACGACTTACCTTTTACGGGAGACGACGGATGTTTTCTGGGTTCTTGTCGAGACCTTATCTTAATACAAGATTTGGATTATAACGCGCGTCTTACCTGCTCTGGTCGTGGTCGTACGACGTGAATTTTTGCCCAAACAGTTTGCCCCCAAAATTTGAAAGAAGGATGGCAAATTCGAGTTTAAATTTTGTCAATCAGACGCGTAAAAAATAGAGCAAGGGTCAGAAAAAATTACCTTGACCGCCTTGTAACTGGGCTGGTTTGCCTCTAACTGAGCGAGAAGTTAAAAAGGGGAACGAGGTCGTGACGTCATGCTGACATACGATCGTGCTTACCAGCTGAATGTCGACGGAGCCCAGAGGTGCTATTAGAAATGAAATTTTTTTTGACGACTTTGGAAGTCTAGCGAGGATTCTCTTGTGTATTACCATAAGCAAGGTTGGCGAGGTTCGACCGGAGATGTGTCCTGATGGATATGCCGTGATATATGAGTACCTGTTTTAGATGGGCTTCCACTGGCCGTATTCGCCTTTGGTCGAAGTGTTCATGCGTGAATTCGATCTTTCACCGAGGCAACCGATGCCCCAGTTCTGGCGAGTTATCCTAATCATCGAGCGACTTACCTCGCATTGGGAGTGGCGTATAAAGTCACGACCGATCAATATCATCGTTATAGTTTACTTTCAGGACTTAAGGGTGATCGTACCTTAGTTTTGAGCACTGCTGTCGATGATCACAAATGGAAGACGAGGTATGTGCTGGATACGGACAGTGATTGGATTGGATCTGTTGATACTGCACAAGTGGCGACGATGTCTCATACTGCGCAACCGGCGACGAGGTCTCATACTGCGCAACTGGCGACGATATTTCATACTGCGCAACCGGCGACGGTGTTTCATATTGCGCAACTGGCGACGGTGTTTCATACTGCGCAACTGGCGACGATGTTCTCTACATCCTCGTCGACCCTTTCGTCATCCGTCAGGGGCAAGGGTGTAAAGACGGGAGAGAATGAGGGAGGGTTTATGGCGACAAACAACTTTGCGTTGTCGTCAACCCTCCTGATTGACTATGTCCTCATCAGGGCAGAGTCACTTCCGCATCTGGGGAAATATCAGCTCTTATCTTTCAAGGAGTGTTTTCGAAGAATCTCTATTGAAGAGATTGGACTGTGTTTAGCCGAACTGGCGTTCATTGTAAGTTTTTCTTTCAAAACTTGTGTTATCGAAGTTCTTTCGCTGAGCATTTAGTATGTTTCTTTTGTAATTTGCAGATGCTTCTGTTTCCTCTCATTGAATATGTGAAGGTAGAGGAAATGCTGGAGTGGAGGTCGATCGTTGAGAAGGATATATTCCTTCCTCCAACCTTAACATTAATCTTTAGAGCCATATTCTCAGAATGTCGAGGCGTAAGGAGTTGGAAGACCACTCCTAATATACTCGTTTGATCCTTGCATCAGTTCTTCGGGATTGGCAGGGCTTCGAAGGTCGAGACTTTTGGGCAGAGCTTGCCATCGACGCTTTTCTCTAGGTTTAGGAAATGTTATGTCTTGACCGTTGGTGGTCGAACCATTTTATCTTTGTATACTCGAGCGTCGGTAGTCGAGTTCTTTTGAATATAACCGACAGTTTTGTAAATGAAACTTTGAACTTTTGTTTGAACTTGCATTTTATATATTTGGTAAACAAATACCATATCAATTATGAAATTGAATCTGGGAATCATGCGACTAAGGCATTCATTGTAACACAATAACTGGTACGTAAGCCATAAGACTTTTAAATTGTGTGTATAAACATAAGTACATGCGACTAAAGCATACATTCGAAGTATGAAATTTTTCCAAGTTAAGAGGCTTAGATCATGAGATCGTTAGACCTCGTAATCGTACGACTAAGTCGTGTGATTAATTTGAATCGTATGTCCCTGTAAAGGATGATCAAATCATAGATTTGGTCGTTTATATCGTGCGACCTTGTGAATTTAAAGTCATATTGTAGACTTAATGACTACTGTCATGCGATCCTGCGATAAGCTGTCGTGCGATTCTGCGGTAAAACGATGTTAAGGGTTGGTTGTTGGCTAACCAACGACCCTCTGATGCTTAAGTCAGTTGTGAGAAAATCGTATGAAAAAGATTTAGGAACATATCGTTTCAGACTCTCTCTATTTGCCCCCTGTCATTTATTACCTTATTCTCTTTGGCAGGAAAAGATAGGTTTTAAATGACAGAATGACACGGCGATCCTGTGAAATATTGTCCTGCGGTCGACTATGTTGTCATGCGACGAGGCACCATAGTAGATTTATCCATGTGGAAAATATATTAATTTAGGGATAGAAGAAACAAACCTGTCGAGAGCTTGATCTTGCGACTTCAGTTTATTTTCGCGGGCTTCAAGGTAGACTTGTAGCACTCACGAGCGACTTTTGGCTCACTCTTGATCTCCTGGATTCCCCATGGCGTCGGGAATTTCAACATTTGATGATACGTCGAAGGAACAACTTTCATATCATGGATCCATGGTCGTCCTAAGATGATGTTATAGGCCGACGCACAATCGATGACACTAAACTTGGTCTGCTTGTTGACTCATCCGGCATAGACGGGCAAGATTATCTCTCCAAAGGTGCTCGTCGCTTCTCCATTGAAACCAACCAAAGTTGTCGAACGTCGGGTGATTTCTGAGCGATCAATTCTCATGGCTTTGATAGTGTTGAGAAAAATGACATTTGCAGAGCTGCCCCCGTCGATCAAGACTCAACGCATTAGGCAGTTATCGACTGTGAGTTGAATGATTAACCCGTCATGATGCTTCTGATATGAGTCGCCCAGGTCGACGTGGTCGAACACAATCTTCATAGCTTCTAGATCCAAATCTCTTTTGGGTCTAGACGAGCGAGGAATAGGCCGATCATCGGGCGCCTGACTGGCATGACGCTTGGCCACTGAATACGTCAGACCACACACATCTGAACCACCAGTGAT
Organism: Saussurea involucrata; assembly: GCA_033807775.1. Lineage (NCBI taxonomy): Eukaryota > Viridiplantae > Streptophyta > Magnoliopsida > Asterales > Asteraceae > Saussurea > Saussurea involucrata. The sequence goes on from CM066323.1 coordinate 37,359,674, forward strand.
GCAATTGACAACTTTTGCGTGCTCGGGGGTCGACGATCGATGGCCATTAGTTAGAACAGCGACATCGTCGATGATGTCCTTGAGATTTCCTTTCGAGAAATGATATGCTAATTCCTTCTTCAATACGATACAATCGTCTGTCGCGTGACCATGATCGGCATGGAAGTTGCAGCAATTTGATTTGTCCTTCTTAGCATCGTCCAGGTCGGACTTCTTTGGCCATCGAATGGTAGCTTGGGTACCTTTCAGAACTTCGACTAATTCCTTAGCAGATCCTTTGAATCCGTAAGAGGATATCTTGGGGTACTGGGTGAACTTAGTCTCGGTCTTGGCCTCTGCTTTCGTTTTGAAACGAACATTTGAAATTTGGCGCACTGGCTCTATTCTGGAAATAGCCTTTGTCTTGAACTCTGGCTTTCTGACGCCTAACGACTTCTTATCATCAGTGTGCTTGCGACGAAAGGCGGCATCATGCTCGACCCTTATATATGCCAAGGTTCGAGCTCGGACGTCTTCGAAAGTCTCTGGGGGATACTTGGTTAGGTCGGTGTATAGACCCGAACTATCGTCCAGACCACGCTTATAGGCTTCGATCGCGGTTTTTACGTCGCAATTGCGGATGCTGATCATTTCGGCATTGAATCTGTTGAAATAACTTCGAATAGACTCATTAGCTTTCTGCACGATGTAATATAGGTCGCTGGTCTGCTTCTCCATCTTACGTCTGCTGGCGAATTGCTTGGAGAACTGGTTAACCAACTCAGCAAACGACCCGATGGACTTGGGTTTGAGATGGATTAACCATTGGAGAGCTGGACCAGTGAGAGTTGCTCCGAAACTCTTACACATACATACCTCCTGGTACATAAATGGGATCGAGATCATCCACATGAGCTGCTTGTACTGCGCGACGTGCTCAGTCGGATCAGTCACACCAGAATATTTGGGAGTGAAGGCATGAATGTTATACTTCTTTGGGACCTCGACGGTGGCAATCTCGTCGATGAAGGGTGACGCCTGATACCCCGAGCGAGGCTCGACGTCGACAGGCACGGCTGCCCCAGGCAACCTGGCGAGCAAGGATAGGACGCGCTCATTTTGGTCTTCTAACATCTTCAAACGCTGGGCGACGGGATCGTTAAGATCAGGATTTGCCCCTGTCGAGGGATTGGTCCCTGGACTAGTGCCATTACCATGTGACGAACCATTGGTATCCCCGTTGAACGGGACGAAATATGGCTGCGACCCATAGTGGAATTGCTGCGGTCCACTCTGAAACGACTGCGATCCTTGCTGGAAAGGCTGCGACCCTTGTAATGGCTGAGACCCATTATTCACGGGTGGTAGCCTTATGTGCTGAGGAGGAACTGTCCCAAACTGAGGATTTGGGTTGAACGTCCCTGGCTGTTGATTCTGCATGATCGGGCCTGGATGCTGATTCTGCGCGAATGAACCTGGATTCGGGACAAATGGTCTAGGGCCATTCTGGTCGAACGATCTTGGAATTGGGTTCTGCACGAACGGCCTAGGACCATTTGAGGCCCAAGAGGATTTCTTAACCGCGCGATCTCCTCAGCTGCTCTGCGATTCTGCTCTGCCATTGCATTGAGCTAATTCCTGGCGACTTCGAGCTCCTGATACATATGAGCAACAACTTGCTGCAGATTTCCAGGGGTTGCCATTGTTCCTGCAATAGAGAGTAGAAAAAACTCCAAGAAACTGTTAGTAGGGTGCACGTTCGTCGAGGATTTTCTCTAGATGTAGTCCCACGAATGGCGCCAAACTGTTAATGCCAAAAATTGCACCAAAGGGACAACTTAAGGTTGATGTGGACTTAATCAACTAAAGAAAGGATCTTTCGACGAGACGTGCAACGAGGGAAAAAATAAACGAGACAAGGAATTTGATGACGCAGGAAAAACCTCAAACGAGGAAAAAACCTGCGGACGACAGTGGGTGTCGTCGCTGCAATATGGTTGCCAATCAGGGGCGATGTCCTTCGGTAGTGGTGTCGATCGTACAGAGGTTAGAATACAAATGAAGGAAATGCTTCGAAATGTAAAGTACAAGTGTTTAAATGTGAAAACAGGTATTTGTCGTGTGTGAATACAAAGTTTAAACTGTTGGTCGAGGGCTGTTGTAGTGCGTCGAGAGCGATACTTGAGCTTTCCTTCCAGTGTTCTTGAGTTCGCTGTAAGATTCTGGCTTTCAATACTTAATCTCCAGAGTTTGAATGTTCTTTGCTATGAGTTTGGATGATTTTCTCTGCTGTGTGGTGATGTTCACTGAAGTGTATTGGATGTTAACTGATGTCCCTTGAAATGAGGCATTAGCTTGTCTTTTATAGTCATCGCGTCATTAATTAGCTCCATTAATGATTTGATCAACGGCTACAACGGCTGGAAACGGTCGCCAGAGTGATTATCCATAATGCTCTTCGTCCGTTACGGCTGCTTGCTGTTAATGGCTTTGACTCCTGCATTAAATACTTAACAAACGTAACAGTCAAGGTTAACGTTAGTTTGGTCGAGGTCGCATGGTTCTATGCGACGGTCGTACGGGACGGGCGATGCTATGGTCGAGCGTCATGGGAGACGTACGACTTACCTTTTACGGGAGACGACGGATGTTTTCTGGGTTCTTGTCGAGACCTTATCTTAATACAAGATTTGGATTATAACGCGCGTCTTACCTGCTCTGGTCGTGGTCGTACGACGTGAATTTTTGCCCAAATACCCGTCATGATGTTTCTGATACGAGTCGCCGAGGTCGTCTTGGTCGAATACGATCTTCATAGCTTCCAACTCCAAATCTCCTTTAGGTCTTGACGAATGCGGAATAGGCCGATCGTCAGGTGCTTGACTGGCGTGACGTTTGGCCGCGGAGTACGTCATACCACATACGTCGGAACCACCGGTGATGCAATTGACGACCTTTGCATGCTCGGGGGCTGACGGTCGATGGTCGCTAGCTGAAGTAACGACGTCATCAATGATATCTTTGAGGTTTCCTTTCGGGACGTGATATGCTAGCTCCTTTTTGAGAGCTATGCAATCGTCTGTCGCATGACCATGGTCGACATGAAAGTCGCACCATTTAGATTTGTCTTTCTTAGCGTCGTCCTGATCGGACTTCTTAGGCCATCGAATGGTCGCCTGGGCGGTCTTCAGAGCTTCGACCAAATCCTTAGTGGACCCTTTGAATCCGTAAGAGGATATCTTGGGGTACTGAGGAAACTTGCTCGCGATCTTAGCCTCTGCTTTCGTCTTGAATTGGACGTTCGAGATGTGACGCGCAGGCTCTATTTTGGAAATCGTTTTCGTCTTGAACTCTGGCTTCTTTACACCTAACGACCTCTTGTCGTCGGTATGCTTGCGACGGAAGGCAGCGTCGTCTTCTACCCTCGTATACGCTAGGGTTCGGGCTCTGATGTGTTCGAAATTTTCTGGGGGATACTTGGTTAGATCAGTATATAAACCCGAGCTATCGTCCAGACCACGCTTATAAGCTTCGATTACGGTCTTGACGTCACAATTGCGGATACTGATCATCTCTGCATTGAATCTGTTGAAATAGCTTCTAATAGATTCATTAGCCTTCTCCACGACATAATACAGGTTACTGGTCCGCTTCTCCATCTTGCGACTGCTGGCGAATTTCTGAGAGAATTGGTTGACCAACTTAGCGAATGACCCGATGGATTTGGGTTTGAGATTGATCAACCATTGGAGGGCAGGACCAGTGAGAGTCGCACCGAAGCTCTTGCACATACATACTTCCTGATACATGTGTGGGATTGAGACCGTCCACATGAGTTGCTTATACTGCGCGACGTGCTCGGTTGGATCGATCACTCCTGAATACTTGGGTGTAAAAGCGGGAACATTGTATTTCTTTGGGACCTCGACGATCGCGATCTCATCGATGAAGGGCGACGCCTGATAGCCTGATCGAGGCTCGACGTCGACGGGCACAACTGTCTCGGGTAGCTTGGTGAGCAAAGATAGGACGCGCTCATTCTGATCCTCTAGCATTTTCATTCGCTGGGCGACGGGGTCATTGGGGTCGGGATTTGCCCCTGCTTGCGGGTTGGCTCCTGAACTGGTGCCATTGCCATGCGACGAGCCATGGGCGTCTCCGTTGAAAGGAACAAAATTCGGCTGCGACCCATTCTGAAACGGCTGCGATCCATTCTGAAATGGTTGCGACCCGTTCTGAAATGGCTACGACCCGTTCTGCATGGGTGGTGGCCTTATATGCTGAGGAGGAACTGTCCCGAACTGGGGGTTTGGGTTGAACGGCCCCGGCTGTTGGTTCTGCATGAACGGACCTGGATGTTGATTCTGAGCGAACGGACCTGGATGCTGATTCTGAGAGAACGGACCCGATCCTGGACCTGAATTATGCGCAAATGGTCTAGGACCATTTTGACCGAACGATCCTTGGCCTGGATTCTGAACGAACGGCCTAGGACCATGCTGAGGACCAAAGGGATTTCTCAGCCGTGCGATCTCCTCGGCTGCTCGGCAACTCTGCTCGGCTATGGCATTGATTTGATTCCGAGCAACTTCTAGCTCTTGATACATATGAGCAATAACATGCTCTTGATTTCCTGGGGTTGCCATCTTCCTGAAACAGAAAACAAGGGAAACTCCAAGAAACCGTTAGTATGACGCATGTTTGTCGAAGATTTTCTCTAGATGGGGTCCCACGGATGGCGCCAAACTGTTAATGCCAAAAATCGCACCAAAGTACAACTTAAGGTCGATGTGGACTTTAACAACTAAAGAAAGGAATCGTTCGACAAAAGCGTGCGACAAAGACAGAAATGTAAATGAGACAGAGATTTTGGTGACGCGGGAAAAACCTCAACGAGGAAAAAACCCGCGAGCGACTGTGGAAGTCGTCGCTGCACTATGGTCGCCAAACAGGGGCGATGTCCTTGTGTTTCTGGTGTCGATCGTACAGAGATTACAATACAAATGAAAGAAATACTTCGAAATGTAAAGTAACAAGTGTTTTGAATGTAAAAACAATGTGCGTCATGTGTTAAAACTGTGTGTCGTGCGCTGATGTCGTGCGTCGAGAGCGATCTTCTACGAGTGATTTCTTCGTTTTGAGTGCTTGTGTCTGTTGTTCGATGTTGTGTCTCTGTGTTCTTTTTCGTCCCCTTGAAATGATGATTTACCCTTGATATTTATAGTCTTCGGACGCTTTAATTGGCTCATTAAATACTTCGATAACTGTCGTAACGGACGTCGTCTTTAGTGTTGTTTAATGACCTTCATCAGTTATAGCCGTTTGTCTATTAATGATGTTGACTCCTGCATTAAACACTGAACAAACGTAACAGTTTATGTCATGCGTTAGTTGGTCGAGGTCGCATGGTTCTATGCGACGGTCGTGTGGGCTAGGCGACATCGAGGTCGAGTGTCGTGAGGTAAAAAGACTTTCGATTTTATCTTTAATCAAGAGTTTAAAGTACTATGATTTTACCTTCGTTATGGAAAAGGGAATAAGTGTTTCCTTACCTTGGTCGTGGTCGAGACTGGTGAAATTTTGCCCAAACAGTGACTTTGTCTTCGTATTTATAATCTTCGTGGCTTTAATGACTCCATAAATTCCTCCAGTAACGGTCGCAACGGTCTTTGTTGTTTAATGTTCATAACTGCTCTGTCGGTTTCGTCCGTTGGCCATAAACGTTGTTTGACCTGCATTAAATGAGGAATACATAACAGAAGAATCGTATGTTAGTTGGTCGAGGTCGTGTGTTTCCACACGACGGTCGAGGTCGAGAGTTACGTAAGATTTCAGCTTTGGTCATAGGACAAAGGGTTTACGTTTGACTCTGTTTATAAGTGAAAAATAAAGTAAATGTCTTTAGAGTTTTGGTCATGGTCGAGACTGGTGAAATTTTGCCCAAACAGTTTGCCCCCAAAATTTGAAAAAGTGGAGTGACAAATTCAAATTTCAAAAAGTTTTTTAAATTTTGCTAGTCGGACGTCTAAGGTCGTGACACGTGTAAAAAACCTTTTCAGTTTCCTTGGAACTGGATCGGTCCAATTCTAACTGAATGGGAAGTCGAAAAGAGGATAAGGTTGTGACGTCATGCTGACACGTAATCGTGCATAACAGCTGTATTTGCCAGGTGTCGACGATCTGTCGAGCATTCGAAAAGGCGAGGACACGTGTCGAATATCGAGAGACTCGACCTGACACGACTATTTGCATAAATAGAGACCTTCGACGGATCTTTTCCTTTTACGATTTCAGAGAGATTTTAGGAGAGATTTTCTTTGATTCGCTTGCTATTCTTCGCCGAATCTTTTCTAAATTTGCAAGAGATCTTCGACTTGTTAGAGATTCGAGGTTTTAGAGCGCCTATATAAGGTACGATTTCTCGGTCTTTGTATGCGTCGTAAGTCAATTGCTAGGAAACCTAGGAAGAACTGGGATATTTGGGGCTTTTCAGAGAGTCAAATTCTGTTAACTGGTTTATCAATGTCGACGGAGCCTAGAAGCGCCATTCAAGATCAAGATGATCTTGATAGTTTTAGGAGTCTAGCGAGGATCCCTGCAGGGATCGCAGTGAGCAAGGCCGGTCAGATTCGGCCGGAGATGTGTCCTGAGGGATACGTCGTAATATACGAGTATCCTTTCAAGATAGGATTCCACTTGCCATATTCGCCTTTAGCTAAGGCGTTTATGTGTGAGTTCGATCTGTCGCCAGGGCAACTGATGCCCCAGTTTTGGCGTGTGATTCTGGTCATCGAGCGACTTACTTCGCACTGGGAGTCGCCGATGAACGTAAAGGATCTCTTGACCGCTTACCAGGTCAAGCCGGATACATATCGACGCTATAGTTTATATTCAAAGCATAAGGGCGATCGTACCTTAGTCCTAAGAACTGCGGTCAATGATCGCAAATGGAAGACTAGGTACGTCTTCGTTCGGGTAGCGACGCTGGACCCTGACAGCGACTGGATTAGGTCTGGATGGAACATGGCGGGTAAGATTTAGCCGTGATCGAGCGTCCTTTGTGTTATCTTTATCGCTTTGTTTTTCGACTGACCTCCTTTCTTTGTTCTTTCCAGATATTAACTTTGACACGGTAAAGCGCAACGACGATTCCGGGGCTAAAATCGAAAAGTTTCTGGAAATTAATCCCGACGATCGATCGTTCGTCACACATTATTTGGTCGACGAGGACGATGACACGATTTTCCTGAGCGATAGGCTATGGAGGGGTCGAAAGGAGGAGGAGAAAGAAGAAGAAGAAGAAGAAGAAAAAGAGAAGACTGAGGAAGAAGGGAGGGAGGAAGAGTCGACAGAGGTAGAGATGTCTGGTAAGTGTATCTTATTTTGTTCGACATGCTTCTCCCATCGTTTTAGCCGCCTAACTGTTTTTCTTTTTCTGTTTTGCAGGAGAATCTCAACAAGAACCCCTACAAAAATCCCAACAAGAATCCCAACGGGCACAGCCGAAGATGTCTTCGGTGATGGCTAAGAGGGCGGCTCAGGCTGAACTGGCTCGCCAGGCGAGGGAAAGAAGGAAGGACGCCTCGACAGCTGGGTCGAGGGTCTTTAAGAGAAAGGAGGCTCCTATAACTGGGTCGGGAGTCCTCAAGAGGACGAGGACGTCCGTCTGGAGAGAACCGTCTTTGAAGACGAGTGGCTCATCGAGGGTCGTCTCGCCTGAGAAGGTGAAGGTGTCGACCGCATCTATCGAGAAGACTTCCGATACGGTCGACACGACACCCGTCGATCCTGCGCCTCCGGTGAAATCGACGGGGTCTTCTGCTGCCGCGTCAGGCCCCGCGTCGGCCGACCAGGGCAAGGGCGCGTGGACGGGAGAAGAAACGACGGTGAACTTTACGTTGCCGGCGGATTTCATGGTGGACAATGTCCTGGACGGGATGAGTTTGTTCCCCCATTTGGATAAATTTCAGCTCCCCTCTTCCAGGGAGCGTTTCAACGGGTGCTCTATCGAGAGCTCGGGGGCTTATGTCGCCGGAATGGCGTTTATGGTAAGTCTATCTTTCAAGACTTTGTTTTTTTGTTGTTATCATTGTCGGTGTCGTTGTCATTGTCGTTGTCGTATGTTTTTACTAATGAGTTTTCATATGTATTTCAGACGTTTCAGTCTACATTGGCCCTGCAGGCCGAGACGACGAAGATCGAGGGTCTAGTGTCCTCCGCCATTAAGAGAGAGGATGCGGCGTTGGCGAGGGAGAAGTCCGCCCTGGCGCGTGTCGAGGACATGTTAGTGTGTCTTAACGATGCCCTAAATGAGCTGGAAGCTGTCGGACACGCGAGGGACGACGTGAACTCTCGTCTGAAGCAATCCTTCTCTGTGATTGCAGATCAGAGAGAAGAACTGGACAGGATGCAAACGTCTTTGGACATGAAGGAGAAAGAGGTTGAGGAGTCCAAGTCCAAGGTGGCGGTCTTGGAAAAGGAGGTGAAGAAGCTCAAGGATGAGGCTGCGTCTACCTTTGCCCATGCTCGTCTAATAGCTCGGGCGGCGATTATGCGGCAACATTTGTCGAGGAAGAACCCCCTTGCGTCCGCGACTGAGGAGCTGGCCTTCTTCTTAGCCAAGGTCGGGACCGACAGGGATCTCGACTCTGACGATGAGAAGGAGGTTGAGGAAGAAGAGGTTGCGGACGAGGGCCTCCAGGGCGAAGCTTCGGGCAAGGATGCTGCTGACGCTCCTTCTAATCCTTAGAGAATTTTGTTTGTTTAGTTTTTAATGCTCGACCGTTGGTGGTCGAGTTATTCTTAGATGTAATCGTTCGTTTATGAGTGAAATTTTGCTTTTTCAACGAACTCATGTACGATGTCGATTTACACATGTCGTAGATAGATATAATTTCAGTTTGTGAAAACTCGTTAAGTATGGAACAAACAGGGAATCGTGCGACTTAGGCATCCACTGTAATTACTAAGACTAGCACATAAGTCATAGGATTTTCATACTTTAAGATTATATTGGCAAACATAAGTTCATGCGATCAAAGCATTTATTCAGAACACGTAATTTGTCTAAGTTAAGAAACTTAGATCATGGGTCGCTAGACCAGACGATCGTACGACTAGATCGTACGAAGAAACTTGAATCGTATGCCCCTGTGATAGAATATTCAAGTCATAGACCTGAACACTTATGTCATGCGACTTTACAAGATTAAAGTTCATGTAGTAGACTTTGCAATCTTATGTCGTGCGATCTGTAATAAAACAATGTCAGAGGTTGGTCGTTGGCTAGCCAACGACCCTCCGATGCTTAAGTCAGTAATCGTTGTGGCAAAAAATCGTATGAGAAAATAGGAAAGAACTTAGAAGACATGCCTTTTCCGATGTGTCGCATCCCCTCTATGTGGGACGTCTTGATTATTGATACAATCTTGCCCCCCTGTGGCGACTTTAAGACGATATACGAAATCTAGGATATGTCGTCATGAATCGCCACAGTAGACACGTCGATTTCTTCGTGCGTCCAAGCAAAAACAATCAATATGTTCCTGTAAACAAGGTATTAGTCTGTTTTTAGAGTATGGATCGAGAGACGAACCTGGCGAGACTTTCCGGTCGTGCTTGTTTTGACCTAGGATGCTTTTGTCGACCTGTAACTGCAAGATGGCCTATTTTCACGGTTTCAGGGTGGTCTTATAGCAGTCACGGGCGACTTTCGGCTCACTTTTGATCTCCTGGATTCCCCACGGCGTAGGGAACTTCATGGTCTGGTGATACGTTGAGGGGACAACTTTCATTTCATGGATCCATGGTCGACCTAAGATGATGTTATAGGCCGACGAGCAATCAATAACGTTGAACTTGGTCTGCTTGTTGATTCCTCTAGCATAGACAGGCAAGATGATCTCTCCAAAGGTACTCGTCGCTTCTCCATTGAAACCGACCAAGGTTGTCGAACGTCGGGTGATTTTCGATCGATCGATTCCCATGGCCTTGATGGTGTCAAGGAAGATGACGTTCGCCGAACTGCCTCCATCGACTAAGACTCGTCGGGTTAGACAATTACCAATTGTGAGTTGAATAATCAACCCATCATGATGCTTCGGATATGAATCGCCGACGTCGTCTTGGTTGAACACAATCTTCATAGCTTCTAACTCCAGGTCTTCTATTGGTCTCGATGAACGTGGAACAGGTCGATCGTCAGGTGCTTGACTGGCGTGACGTTTGGCCGCGGAATATGTCATACCGCACACGTCGGAACCGCCAGTGATGCAGTTGACGACCTTAGCATGCTCGGGGGTTGGCGGTCGAATGTCGTTACCTGGGGTAACCACATCTTCAATGATATCTTTGAGGTTTCCTTTCGGTACATGATATGCTAGCTCTTTTTTAAGAGCTATACAATCATCTGTCGCATGGCCATGGTCGACATGGAAGTCACACCACTTCGACTTATCTTTCTTGGCGTCGTCCTGCTCAGATTTTTTCGGCCAACGGATGGTCACCTGGGTGGTCTTTAGAGCTTCGACCAAATCTTTAGTAGACCTTTTGAACCCGTAAGAGGATATCTTGGGGTACTGAGGAAATTTGGTCGCGGTCTTGGCCTCCGCTTTTGTCTTGAATCGGACGTTCAAGATTTGGCGCGCGGGCTCTGGCCTGGATATTGCCTTTGTCTTGAACTCTGGCTTCTTTACACCTAACGGCCTCTTCTCGTCGGTATGCCTGCGAAGAAAGGCAGCGTCGTCCTCTACCCTCATATATGCTAGGGTTCGAGCTCGGACGTCTTCAAACTTTTCTGGAGGATACTTGGTCAGATCAGTGTATAAACCTGAACTGTCGTCCAGACCACGTTTATAAGCTTCGATTGGGGTCTTGACGTCACAGTTGCGGACACTGATCATTTCTGCAGTGAACCTATTGAAGTAGCTCCGAATAGACTCATTAGCTTTTTGTACGACATAATACAGGTCACTGGTCTGCTTCTCCATCTTGCGACTGCTGGCGAACTGCTGGGAGAATTGATTGACCAACTCGGCGAACGACCCGATGGATTTGGGTTTGAGATTGATCAACCATTGGAGGGCAGGACCAGTGAGAGTCGCAACAAAGCTCATGCACATGCATACTTCTTGATAGATGTGTGGGATCAAGACCGTCCACATGAGCTGCTTTTACTGCGCGATGTGCTCCGTTGGGTTGGTTACCCCTGAATACTTGGGCGTGAAGGCAGGGATGTTAAATTTCTTTGGGACATCAACAGTCGCAATCTTATCGACGAAAGGTGACGCTTGATACCCTGAACGAGGCTCGACGTCGACGGACACGGCTGCCCCAGGTAGCTTAGCGAGTAGGGACAGGACTCGCTCATTTTGATCTTCTAACATTTTTAATCGCTGGGCAACGGGGTTGTTAGGATCGGGATTAGCACCTGTTAGGGGATCGACACCTGAACTGGTGCCATTACCATACGACGAGCCATTGGCGTCTCCGTTGAAAGGGACGAAATATAGTTGTGACCCATTCTGAAACGGTTGCGACCCATTCTGAAACGGCTGCGATCCATTCTGCATGGGTGGAGGCCTTATATACCGAGGAGGAACCGTCCCGAATTGGGGATTTGGGTTGAACGATCCTGGCTGCTGGTTCTGCGCGAACGGACCTGGTTGCTGATTCTGCATGAATGGACCTGGTCCTGGATTACGGACGAACGGAGTCGATCCAGGGATATGAACGAACGGAGCGGATCCTGGATTTTGACCGAACGATCCTTGACCTGGATTCTGGACGAATGGTCTTGGACCGTTCTGTGGTCCAGAGGGATTTCTCAGCCGGGCGATATCTTCAGTTGCTCTTCGACTCTGCTCAGCCATGGCATTGATTTCATTTCGTGCAACTTCCAACTCCTGGTATATCTGGGCAATGACTTGCTCTGGATTTCCAGGGGCTGCCATTTTCCTGAAACAGAAAACAGAGGGCATTACAAGAAACCATTAGTAAGACGCACGTTTGTCGAAGATTTTCTCTAGATGGGGCCCCACGGTGGGCGCCAAACTGTTAATGCCAAAAATCGTCCAGAATGATAACTTAAGGTTGATTGTGGAGCTTAACAACTAAAGAAAGGAATCGTTCGACAAAACAGTGCGTTTAAGACAGAAAATCGTAAAGAGACAAGGATTTTGGTGACGCGGGAAAAACCTCAACGAGGAAAAAACCCGCGGACTACTGTGGAAGTCGTCGCTGCACTATGATCGCCAAACAGGGGCAATGTCCTTTGTTTCAGGTGTCGAAGATACAATGATTACAATACAAATGACTTGAAATGTAAAAATAACAAGTGTATCGAATGTAAAACGAGTGTGTCGTGTGCTAAGACTACTGGTCGGGAGTGTAAGTCGTGCGTCGAGAGCGATCTCTTGAGAGGATGTTCTTTGCTTCGGATGTTCTTGAGTATGCAGTGTGAATTCGATGATGATCAAATGGTGACTTTGTCTTCGTATTTATAATCTTCATGGCGTTAATGACTCCATAAATTCCTCTAGTAACGGTCGCAACGGTCTTTGTTGTTTAATGTTCATAACTGCTCTGTCGGTTTCGTCCGTTGGCCATAAACGTCGTTTGACCTGCATTAAATGAGGAATACATAACAGAAGAATCGTATGTTAGTTGGTCGAGGTCGTGTGTTTCCACACGACGGTCGAGGTCGAGAGTTACGTAAGATTTCAGCTTTGGTCAGAGGACAAAGGGTTTACGTTTGACTCTGTTTATAAGTGAAAAATAAAGTAAATGTCTTTAGAGTTTTGGTCGTGGTCGATGTTTGGGCAAAAATTTCACAGGTCTCGACCATGACCAGAAAAGGTAAGACACATGTTATGAACTATATCTTTTATTAAGATAAGGCACCGATAAAGACCCAAAAAAACCTCCGTCGTCCCTCCTAAAAGGTAAGTCGAGGGTTCCTCACCACACTCGACCTCGACGTCGCCCGTTCCGCACAACCGTCGCACAAGACCGTACGACCTTGACTAACTCAATATACGACCGTTATGTTTGTTCAATGATTAATGCAGGAGTCAAAGTCATTAATGGGCAACGATAATAACCGACGAAGAGCAATTATGAAGAGTTACAACTGACGACCGTTATGGCTGTTATCAAAGCAATCAATGAGCTAATCAAAGCACCCGAAGGTTATAAAAGATCAAGTTAAACTTCAGTTCCAGGGACCGAACACCGAACACTGAACATCGAACAATAGAAGATAAGCATCCCAACTCAGAAGAACACTACAAGCAAAGAACTCTTACTCGAAGAATCGCTCCCGACGCACGACTTTCACTCTCGACCAACAGTTTACACATTGTTTTCACACACGACGCACATTGTTTTTACATTTCAAACACTTGTACTTTATATTTCGAAGTCTTTCCCTTCATTTGTATTGTAATCTCTGTACGATCGACACCCGGAACACCAAGGACATCGCCCCTGATTGGCGACCATAGTGCAGCGACGACATCCACTGTCGTCCGCAGGTTTTTTCCTCGTTGAGGTTTTTCCTGCGTCATCAAATCCTCTGTCTCATTTACATTTTTGTCTTTGTCGCACGCCTTTGTCGAACGATTCCTTTCTTTAGTTGTTAAAGTCCATATCGACCTTAAGTTGTCCCTTTGGTGCGATTTTTGGCATTAACAGTTTGGCGCCATCCGTGGGACCTCATCTAGAGAAAATCTTCGACAAATGTGCGTTTTACTAACGGTTTCTTGGAGTTTTCTTTGTTCTCTGTTTCAGGAAAATGGCAGCCCCTGGAAATCAGCAGCATGTCATTGCCAAGATGTACCAGGAGCTTGAAGTCGCTCGAAATCAAATCAACACCATGGCAGAGCAAAGTCGCAGAGCAGCTGAGGAGATCGCACGGTTAAGGAATCCCTCTGGACCTCAGAATGGTCCTAGGCCATTCGTTCAGAATCCAGGCCAAGGATCGTTCGGTCAGAATGGTCCTCGACCATTCGCGCATAATCCAGGTCCAGGATCAGGTCCGTTCGCTCAGAATCAGCATCCAGGTCCAGGATCAGGTCCGTTCGCTCAGAATCAGCATCCAGGTCCGTTCATGCAGAACCAGCAGCCGGGACCATTCAATCCAAATCCCCAGTTCGGGACGGTTCCTCCTCAGCATATAAGGCCACCACCCTTGCAGAATGGATCGCAGCCATTTCAGAATGGATCACAGCCATTTCAGAATGGGTCGCAGCCGTTTCAGAATGGGTCGCAGCCGTATTTTGTTCCTTTCAACGGAGACGCCAATGGCTCGTCGCATGGCAATGGCACCAGTTCAGGAATCAATCCGCAAGCAGGGGCAAATCTCGACCCCAATGACCCCGTCGCCCAGCGATTGAAAATGCTAGAAGATCAGAACGAGCACATCCTATCTTTGCTCGCCAAGCTACCTGGGGCAGCCGTGCCCGTTGATGTCGAACCTCGATCAGGATTTCAGGCGTCACCCTTCATCGATGAGATCGCGACTGTCGAGGTCCCGAAGAAGTATAACGTCCCCGCCTTCACGCCCAAGTATTCAGGAGTGACTGATCCAACAGAGCACGATCTCGATCCCACACATGTATCAGGAGGTCTGTATGTGCAAAAGCTTCGGTGCGACTCTCACCGGTCCTGTTCTCCAATGGTTGATCAATCTCAAACCCAAGTCCATCGGGTCGTTCGCTGAATTGGTCAACCAATTCTCCCAGCAATTCGCCAGCAGTCGCAAGATGGAGAAGCAGACCAGTGACCTGTATTACGTCATGCAGAAGACCAGTGAGTCTATCCGCAATTATTTCAATCGATTCAATGCGGAGATGATCAGCATTCTCAATTGTGACGTCAAGACTGCAATTGAAGCTTATAAGCGTGGTCTGGACGACAGCTCAGGTTTATACACTGACCTGACCAAGTATCCTCCGGAGAATTTTGAAGACGTCCGAGCTCGAACCCTAGCGTACATGAGAGTAGAGGACGATGCTGCCTTTCGTCGCAAGCATACCGACGACAAAAGGTCGTTAGGTGTGAAAAAGCCCGAGTTCAAGACAAAAGCAATTTCCAAAATAGAGCCCACGCGCCAGATCTCGAACGTCCGATTCAAGACGAAAGCAGAGGCTAAGACCGCGACCAAGTTTTCTCAGTACCCCAAGATATCCTCTTATGGATTCAAAGGATCCACTAAAGATTTGGTCGAAGCTCTGAAAATCGCCCAGGCGACTATTCGATGGCCAAAGAAGTCCGATCAGGACGACGCTAAGAAAGACAAGTGACTTTCATGTCGACCATGGTCATGTGACGGATGATTGCATAGCTCTCAAAAAGGAACTAGCGTATCATGTCCCGAAAGGAAATCTCAAAGATATCATCGATGACGTCGTTACTCCAACTAGCGACCATCGACCGACAACCCCCGAGCATGCGAAAGTCGTCAATTGTATCACCGGTGGTTCCGACGTATGTGGTCTGACGTACTCCGCGGCCAAACGTCACGCCAGTCAAGCGCCTGACGATCGGCCTATTCCGCGTTCATCAAGGCCTAAAGGAGATCTAGAGTTAGAAGCTATGAGGATTTCGTTCGACCAAGATGACCTCGGAGACTCATATCAAAAACATCATGACAGGTTGATCATTCAGCTCACGGTTGGTAATTGTTTAACTCGACGAGTCTTGGTCGATGGGGGCAGTTCAGCGAACGTCATCTTCCTTGGCACCATCAAGGCCATGGGAATCGATCGTTCGGAAATCACCCGACGTTCGACAACTTTGTTCGGTTTCAATGGAGAAGCGACGAGCACCTATGGAGATATCATCTTGCCAGTCTACGCCGGAGGAATCAACAAGCAGACCAAGTTCAGCGGCATCGACTGTGCGTCGGCCTATAACATCATCTTAGGCCGACCATGGATCCATGAGATGAAGGCCGTTCCCTCGAC
The DNA here is from genome assembly GCA_033807775.1 of Saussurea involucrata. Classification (NCBI taxonomy): domain Eukaryota; kingdom Viridiplantae; phylum Streptophyta; class Magnoliopsida; order Asterales; family Asteraceae; genus Saussurea; species Saussurea involucrata. The sequence continues at coordinate 37,375,618 of CM066323.1, forward strand.
GTATCATCAGACTCTGAAGTTCCCTACACCGTGGGGAATCCAGGAGATAAAAAGTGAGCCAAAAGTCGCTCGTGAAAACTATAAAACCACCCTGAAGCCGTGAAAATAGACCTTCTATTGTGGCGATTCATGACGACATTTAGTGTATCGTCTTAAAATTGCCACAAGGGGGAAAGATGGTAGCAATAATCAAGACATCCCACGTAGTTGGGCACGACACGTCAAAAAAGGTACGTCTTCTAAACCCTTTTCTATTTTTTTCATACGAATTTTTAACAACGACGGTTACTGACTTAAGCATAGGAGGGTCGTTGGTTAGCCAACGACCAACCTCTGACATTGTTTATTCCGCAGAATCGCACGACAATAATCAAACGACTCTAGTTTCGCAAGGTCGCACGACATAAACGATCAGGTCTATGACTTGATCATCCTTCTACAGGGGCACACGATTTGAATTAATCGCACGACTTAGTCGTATGATCGCAAAGTCTACACGACTTTTTCATTTTAAGTTTCTTAAACTTAGAAAAATTTCATACTCTGAATAAATGCTTTGATCACATGTGCTTACGTTTGTATACACGATTTAAAAGTCTCGAGTGTTAGTTATTGTGATACAATGATGCCTAAGTCGCACGATTTCTTGGTTATTTCTCACTCAGTAAATTCTACAATTGACATTATGTTTGTTCATGAAATATGCAAAGTATGAATTCAAAAGAAGCCCAAGTTTCATTCAGTAAATAAACTGTTATTTACATCCAGGAATTCGACCACAAACGGCCGATCGGTAAAAACAAAAGCAAGGAAAGATTAAAAGTTTCCTAGGGCTTAGGAGAATCATCCGCCTTCTTCGCGCAACTAACGATCTTTAGCTCGTGCACAGCGTCATAAAGCTGAATGGCCAACTCATCGACACGCGCCAAGGCCGATCTCTCCCTTTCCAAAGCCACCCTCTCCCTTTCTAACGCCGCATCTTCTCTTTCAAGGGCAGACACCACCAGATCTTCGACTCTCGACATCTCAACGTATAGCGCCAAAGAAGACTGAAATGTCTGTAAAAAGTAGGAAGTTCGTTAAATATCCAATGACGACAGCGACAAATGAACCAAGTCTTGAAAGAAAGACTTACCGAGAACGCCAAACCGGCAACCTGAGATCCCGCTTCCCTGATCGGAGCTCTCTGGAAACGTTCCTTAAAAGATGGGAGCAAATATTTCCCCAAGTGAGGAAACAACGTCGTCCCGTCTAGGACACTATGCGCCATAAAGTTGGACGGTAACGTAAAGTTAACCGTCGTAACTTCGGCCGACGACCCCTCGCCCTTGTCGGCAGACGATGGGGTCGACACCTTAGACACCGGTTTCGTCACTGTCGCCGGAGGCGCCGAACTTGCCGGTGTCGCATCCATCGCACCGCGAAGGATGGATGACGCCTTCGCCTTCTTAGGCGTGACAACTCTCGATGAGTCATCAGCCCTCGAAGACGATTCCCTCAGGACTGTCTTCCTGGTTTTCTTTGGAATCCTCGACCCAGCTGTCGAGACATTCTCTTTTTCGCCTCGAAGGGCAAGCATAATCTGCACCCCTCTCTTCCTGGATACCGATTTCCTCTCAGTCGGCACTAGTAAGGAAATACATGAAGCATTAGACAAACAAAATAAACAGCGAAAACCAAAACCATAGTACGCTTACCAGCCATCTCTTCCTGTTTGTCCTCTTTTTCTTCAGAGTTTCCAATGTTCACCACGTCCTCGTTCGCGACCGCCGGTTGTCCTACGAAGAAAGATCGATCATCGATCCCTGGACTCAAGAATCTGTCGATCTTGGCTTGGGAATCCTCGTTAGGCTTCACGACATTGAACTGGATCTCTGAAGGCGACAAAAGAAGAAGGTTAAGTGGAGATCATAAAAACTACACAATGACAAATATTTAGAACAACGAACATACCCGTCTTATTCCAATCTGGACGAATCCAGCTGCTATCAGAATCGAGTGAGTCAGTACGAACAAATACGTACCTAGATTTCCACCCACGATCGTTGACCCCGGTTCTCAAAACCAGAGTACGATCACCCTTATACTTGGAATAAGGACTATAACGCCAGTTCTTATCCCTTTTGACTTGGTAAGCCAACAAAAAATCATTCATGATCATAGGTGACTCCCACTTTGCGGATACTCGCTCAACAACTAGGAAAATTCGCCAGAGTTGGGGCATTAATTGTCCTGGCGACAAGCTGAAATCATGCATAAAAGCCTTGGATAAAGCTGAAAATGGCCATTCAAACCCTATTTTGAAAGGATACTCATATAGTATAAAGTATCCTTCAGGACAACTCTCAGGACGTGTACTCCCTGGACATATCAGTTCTATCTCTACAGGTATTTTCTCTAAACACATAAAGGTATTTAATTCTTCCTGACTCGTGATAGAACTCTTTTCAGACGACATTGTTTGTCAGAGAAAAGAGAGGAGCAATAAAGATGAAGGTGAGAAAGTAATGCCTTATATAGGCACTCTAAGCCTTGAATCGCTATAGTCTCTCGCAAATTTGGAAGGGATTCGAAGAAGAACAACAAGAATATCAAGAGGAGATCTTTGCTTAAAACTCTCTGAGATCGTAAACAGAAGAAGATCAATCGTGATCTTTATTTATACAAATGATCATGTCAGGTCGAGTCCCTTGATGATCACCGCATGCCCTCGTCCCTTCGTATGACCACATGGATCTTCGACACCTGTCATCGACAGCTGGTAAGCACCATCGTGCGTCGGCATGACGTCACGACTTTATCCTCTCTTTGATTCCCCTCTCTAGTTTGAATTGAACCGATTCAGTTCCAAAACTACCAAGGTGTTTTTCAACACAAAACCCTGAACACCCGACAAGCAAAATTTAAAATTCGAATTGCCATCCTACTTTCAAAATTTAGGGGCAAACTGTTTGGGCAAAAATTTCACAGGTCTCGACCACGACCAGAAAAGGTAAGACACATGTTATGAACTATATCTTGTATTAAGATAAGGCCCCGATAAAGACCCAAAAAAACCTCCGTCGTCCCTCCTAAAAGGTAAGTCGAGAGTTCCTCACGACACTCGACCTCGACGTCGCCCGTTCCGCACAACCGTCGCACAAGACCGTACGACCTTGACTAACTCAATATACGACCGTTACGTTTGTTCAATGATTAATGCAGGAGTCAAAGTCATTAATGGGCAACGATCATAACCGACGAAGAGCAATTATGAAGAGTTACAACTGACGACCGTTATGGCTGTTATCAAAGCAATCAATGAGCTAATCAAAGCACCCGAAGGTTATAAAAAATCAAGTTAAACTTCAGTTCCAGGGACCAAACACCGAACACTGAACATCGAACAATAGAAGATAAGCATCCCAGCTCAGAAGAACACTACAAGCAAAGAACTCTTTGATTGGCGACCATAGTGCAGCGACGACATCCACTGTCGTCCGCAGGGTTTTTCCTCGTTGAGGTTTTTCCTGCGTCATCAAATCCTCTGTCTCATTTACATTTTTGTCTTTGTCGCACGCCTTTGTCGAACGATTCCTTTCTTTAGTTGTTAAAGTCCACATCAACCTTAAGTTGTTCTTTTGGTGCGATTTTTGGCATTAACAGTCGAGACTGGTGAAATTTTGCCCAAACAATGATCGTCCATTTCGTGGATGGAGGACGTGTCGATTGGAGCATGTTGACCCAACAGTCGATATGTTATACACAAAACATAGATTGTTAGACATGTAATATAAAATATATTTGATTATCTGACTATAGTTAAACTTCAATAGTAACCAGATCCTCCAGTTCAAAGTCAGTCGGGTTAGATGCCAGTAGTACTTCGAAAAACCGATTGGAAATGTCCAGGTTGGCGTAAAGGGTGTATATGCAACCAGTCTGGCACATTTTCAATATATCCGACGCCGAAAGTCGCTCTGGGGAAGTCACCTTTCCCTTTCCTGCTTTCTTTCCTTGTCCCTTTCCCTTTCCCGCTCCCTTTGCATTCACCCTTGGCATGGCTTTCTTCACAGGTACCGGTGTGGTAGATCCTTGCCTTGTCCATGGGGTACCAAAAATTGCTGCAGCTACCCTATTCTGAACCGGCCTAGAAGGTCCTGCCACCTCCGTCTGTGGTGCTACCACATCCATCGGGTCAACTTCCGTCTCACGAAAGTTCTCTTCCGCCGGGATGGTGTCAATCCCCGACCCCATCGACTGAAAGTTAAGTTATTATATATTTTAAGTACAATTTAATCATGTTCACAATTAAACCAAAACTACCAAGATAACTTACATTTTGCGGCATGTAAGGTGGCGGTGTGACGTACGACGACCCCGGCATATCATAGGTAGTCGGCCTTTCCGGCCTGTAATACCCCTCGGATATCCCAAGGAGTTCCATCAATGATGGCGTGAACGTAGTGGAGAAATACCCCTCGGATATCCCAGCCTGCATGACATTGGCCATTTTAATATTTTCAAACTTAAGAACGAAAATATAACTATAACGAGTTTTCGTTGTGACTTACACTGTGCGGGAATGATGTGGTGGATGTAGTGTCGTCATTTGGGGTGTATAACCCCCTGCCTCCGACATCCCAAACTGCATGACATTTTTCATTATAAGAGTTACAAACTTAGGAACTAACATATAACTATAATGGTTATTCAATGTGACTTACAGTCTCCGGGAATGACGGATAGGATGTGGTGCCAAACGTCGTCATTTGGGGTGTGTAACCCCCTGCCTCCGACATCCCGACCTGCGTGACATTCGTCATTATAAGAGTTACAAACTTAGGAACTATAATGGTTATTCAATGTGACTTACAGTCTCAGGGAATGACGGATAGGCTGTGGTGCCAAACGTCGTCATTTGGGGTGTGTAACCCCCTGCCTCCGACATCCCGACCTGCGTGACATTGGTCATTATAAGAGTTACAAACTTAGGAAGTAACATATGACTATAATGGTTATTCAATGTGACTTACAATCTCTGGGAATGATGGATAGGATGTGGTGGCAAACGTCGCTGGTGCCTCCTGTCCGAACGGAGCGGATATCGGCGTCGTACTCGATAGCTAAAACAAATTTGGATCGTAATAATAATATACAAACTAAAAGATCGTGGGCGATAAATTAAGTTAAACACTAACCTGAACAGCGCGAAACTTTCTGTTGAAGTCCTCTAGATCTTGAAGATGTCTGTCTACTCTCCCGTGTACGTAGTTCCACAGATCGTCAACCCTTTGGTGATATGGGTCAGGGTGCGGCCTCGCGTGAGGCCTGGAATCTTCCTCATCTTCGCCGGATGAGGAACTGGACTCAGATGGGGAAGGAGAGGACCGTCGGACCCTCTTCGACCGTTGTCTTGCCGCCTCTCTGTCAATAAAGGCCACAATATTTCTGTACCAAGGCTTGTCCCTCTCGGCATCCGTAGGCAAAAGGTTTGCGAGAGGCGCAAGCGTCGGCTAAATATATGGTAAAACACAAAACATTTAATATGCGGGACTAACGTAGGCAATATTGTAAACATAGAAAAAGAACTTACAGTTCTAGCTTATCTGAAGAAGGCAATGCCGCTCTACTTATTCAGGGAAACACCCCGGTCCCAACGGATTCCCCTGATGAACATGTCGGTGCGCAGGGTGAAATTTTCATGGGAGATGGGAAACATCTCCAAGATCCATATATGGAATTACACAACAAGATCAAGTACATAAAAAGGAAAGCCAAACAGTTTGTACGTATTATTAGTTATGTTATACTACTTATCTAACCTTGAAGGCGTATGTAAATCCACACATATTCATCTTGATATTCTTGTCCGCGTCTGGCGATGGCTCGGTGCATCTGTCTATATGTATATGTCCAGATGTAGCTACCCCACAGATACCTGTTAAACAGATCAAAGTCCTCGATGGCCCTAAGGACCGTCTCAGAAACAGTCTGACTCCACTCAGGGCCCATGAAGCCCATATCCACCATCACCACCAAGCATACACGACCAACATCCTCGTCGGTTAGGGCATTAAGGCCCTGTTTCATTGTGTCCACGACTGCCCTTAGCTTCAAACGAGATAGTGACACGTCAGGCCAAACCCTACCAACGAAGGAAATTTCTGCTAAGCGAGGAAGAGGGGTGCTGGTCCAAAAAGTAGTCCTATAATTAGACAGAACCCATGACGCTCAAACCGCATGTGATGCCTGAACACATCAAAATACATCTCCTCCGGATCAGGATTGGAGACATCGACCTCCAACTGTAGAAACATGTGGACTAGCATGGGGTCACCACCGATCAAGGAAAGATCCAACCATGGACCGAAAGGTGTCCCTCTAAAGATCTCCTAAACTCTACCTTCCCGTTCACCTAACAGTGCGAAGCGATCTCTCATTTCTTCCACGTAGCCAACGTGGCATTTTAACGTCAAGTCGATGTAAAAAAATTGCTCCTACATTGAAATTCACAGATGTTATAGTTATTGTTAGTTATAGACGTTTTTTCTTGTATGGTTTATTGTCTTGATAATTAATCATCTATTTTAGTTTTCGGAAACAAACCACTCAATCTATTGTACTTCCAGGTAGTAGGGGAATCACAAGGATTGCTTAAGTCCTCACATACCTTAGGGCTATTTACACCCGTTTGACAAAATCCAAATAGATATGTTGCGATTTATTTTATTTCAATATAACATTGTTAATTATAGACGTTTTTTCTTGTATGGTTTATTGTCTTGATAATTAATCGTCTATTTTTGTTTTCGGAAACAAACCACTCAATCTATTGGACTTCCAGGTAGCAGGGGAATCACAAGGATTGCTTAAGTCCCCACATACCTTAGGGCTATTTACACCCGTTTGACAAAATCCAAATAGATATGTTGCGATTTATTTTATTTCAATATAACATTGTTAATTATAGACGCTTTTGGCAAGAGGCCAAAATGAATTTGAGTTTGGCATGTGAAGCCAATTTAAATGTTTTTATATCTTCATACCATTTATGGATCTTTCGGTAAAATATTACATATACATATAAGGGCTTCGGAAGTGTGACTTCCAAAATTTATTTTTGAGTAGGAAACTCAAAAGAAAGATAAACAATTAAATAAAAGTAATTTACCAAAGATTAGGGATCTAACTTGTAAAGTATCAAATATAAGGTACCTAAGTTGTAAATTATAAAAGATAGGGACCTAACTTGTAATTTAGCAAACATAAGGGACATAAGTTGTCATTCACCAAAGTTTAGGGACCTAAGTTGTAAATTATAAAAGATAGGAACCTAAATTGTAATTTAGCAAACATAAAGGACATAAGTTGTCATTCGCCAAAGTTTAGTTACCTAAGTTGTAAATTATAAAAGATAGGGACCTAAGTGTAATTTAACAAACATAAGGGACCTAAGTTGTCATTCACCAAAGTTTAGGGACCTAAAATGTAATTTAGCAAATTTATGGGACCTAAGTTTAGGAACCTAAATTGTAATCTAACATATATTTTTATAAAAAAAAAACACTCTAACATATATTTTTATAAAAACACTCATGTTTTTATAATAAAACACTATAACATTATATTTTTATAAAAAACACTCTTAACATCTTTTTTTAAAACACTAACATTTTTGTTAAAAAAAACACTCTTAACATAATTTTATTAAAAAAAACACTATAACAACTTTTTTTTTAAAAGGAAAACACTCTAACATTTTTGTTAAAAAAACACTCTAACATAATTTAAAAAAAAATAAAACACTCTAACATCTAAAAACACAATACTCTATAATAAACACAACACACTTAACTATTTTTAAAATAACACAATATCATAACAAAATATTATACAAATAACACATTCAAACACATAACAACATACATATCATATATTTTAAAATAAAAATAAAAGGAAAAACTACAACGGAGTTAAGAAAACGTATCAAACTTGTAACACGAGCCATCTTCAAAATCACGAACCGAGCGTGTATGCAACACGAGACTTTGAGAGAGTTTGGGAGAAAAAGTGAGTGAGGATGTGGTGGCCGGATGGTCCCCCACCCTCTCTATTTAAAGGGTTGCGATTTGGAGGGTGGGGGGTTGAGTGCAATTAATGAAATTAGGGTTTCACCCCCATCTGACACCTGTTGCGGCAATCCCGCGATCGCGGGCTGCGTACCGCGGGACAGGGGCCTCTGCGGGTACCGCGGGCAAACTTGGAGGGCCTCTGCGGGTACCGCGGGCAAACTTGGAGGGCCTCCGCGGGTAAGGTGGTGATTCTTCCGGGATCGCGGGACCATCGAGGGACCAAACGCGGGCCTAGCCCGCGATTGCGGGGCCCATCGTGGGAAAATGGGGTATTTCTGCAAACCGAAAGAGATTTTGGGCATTTCTGCAAGTCAGAGTCAAACTTTGGGTATTTTAATAAATTTCCCTAATATTTAAGGTCTTTTTTGTTATATCGAAACTTATATTTATATTTATATTTAGAATTTCAAATTTACTATTATTTATTCATGTATTATTGATTTTTACCTTGAGTGTATAACTTTACGTAATTTTTTTTGGGAAAGGTGTCCTAGGCTATGCCTAGACTAACCCCTTGGCAAATTATGACTGTAAGACATCAGCCCTGATTTAAACCTCAGTGACCACAATTGCTGTGTACGCCTGGATTAAAACCCTGGACAGATGGGATATTCCATCACATCCCCCTTAACCAGTATGCCACAACCCTTCTGGTTAACTTTAATTAATTTTATACCTCTAAAACAAGGATAATAATTCAAGCTATAATCAATGTGATCTTTTAATTCTAAAATTGATGGTTTTAAAAAAAATGTTTAGCTCATAAAAGTTGAAGGCGCCAACGAAAAACATTAAATAATCAATATTGTGATCTAGATTATGTCAATCTTTACATTAAAAGTATATAATACGGTTTTTTTACGGTAGGATGGACTGATGATATCATGTAAAAATTATATGATAGATAATATTAACTTAAAAGATTTTGCATTTAACAAAACTAAAAAACGGTTTTTATATGAATTAAAAGTCTATCTTAAATTCAATGTTATATTCGATGATAAAATAAGTAAATTGAAATTTTTTTCCATACATATCGAAAGCCCTTTTTACATTTCGCCCAACCCACGGCTTATTAAATGTAAGGAATGGACTCGTTCTTAATAAACATTTTTATCTGTTAAATCTATTATTTGCCTTTTTATCCAAAGATATATGAGAATCGTTATGAATACTAACGGAGTTGGGTTATAGAGCAAGGCATGAGATCATGTGAGAAGTGTGAGAAATACTTTTAAACCGTTGATCATTTTTAATCAAATACCCTCTCACGATTTCCGGCTTAAAAGGTAATTGATCTAGTGCATCTTATCTCGGTGCATCTCATTCTAATGTTCGTCCATTTCTCATCTAACGGTTGATAACCATTTCTCACCAAATTTAACACTTCTTACCGGAACCCAACCCTATAGAGCAATTGATATTGGTATGTTAAGTGTGACCTAGTGTGTTTGATATGAGCAATTTCCTAAGGCTTCCAAAACTCAAGCTTCGTGGCCTAATTCCTTTCTCAATCATTTCTTCCATTAACATACATGCTTGACAAACATCCTCATTTTCACAAAACCCACTTATTAAGAATTTCGATCGGAGCATCCAGCAGCGCAACCCGGTTCTACTTGACTAATCCCGTCCAAGGAGGGAGAGAAAAAATTGTGCAAGCTAGGAACAAATTGCTTATGTTTCATGTATTTCCAGAGTTGTGTACCATACAATACAAAGCTACAAGATATAAAAAATTATAATATTAATTATAGAGTAAGAAGCTTAGAGCATCTCCACCAAAATTCTATAAATAATTAAATAAAAAAGTAAATGCACTTCAATTAACACCAAATGTTACAACAAAATATAAGATTCTAGGTGACATAAGAGCATCTCCAACAGCTTTTCCAAAATTTCTTTAAAATGGAGAACCAAATGTCAAAATCCCTAAAAAAATTACACTCATCTCCAACAGATTTTCCATTTTGGAGAAAAAACAATGATTATAATATTAAAATATTGTATTTATCTATTAAGATATTATTTCTCTCTCCAAATATTATTTTTCAAAGATTCCTATTAGTGCTCTCAATAAGTAATCATTTTTTGGGTTAACTCCATATTTGGAGAAAAACCCCTTCTCTCTCCTCTTTTCTCTATTTTGGAGATAGTTTTGGGGGAAGCTGTTGGAGCAAAAAAACAACCCAAAATCCTCATTTTCTTTAAAATGGGGAAGCTGTTGGAGATGCTCTAAATAATTGATGCTACACCAAATTTGATATGTATTTTAATGTAAGATCTAGTGTTCCTATTAAAATGATTTGGTGTTTAAGCTAAAAAAGGGACATAAAAGAAGCAAATCATATCAACATTTCTTATTGATAGGAGATGGAATTTGGCAAGACGAGGAGTTGCTTAGGTGGCCTAATGAGAACCCACCATTCACCTTTATCTATTTTCTCTTAATTTTGATTTTTTTTAAATAAAAACTAGCTCTCATTAAATGACTTTAACTTTTTATTTAATATCTAATTTTCTTTATTATTCCATACTTATTTTTGTTATACACAAAGACATCAACAAATATAACTTTTATTTACCTTACAATTTTTAATTAATATCTAATTTTCTTTATTATTTTATAATTATTTTTATTTGCACTACATAAAAACATCATCAAATATAAGTTCTATTTACCTTACATTTTTATTTTTATAGATTATTTATATTTGAACTACATAAAAACAACAAATATAATTTCTATTTACCTTACATTTTTTAATCTCTCTCTCTCTATATATATATATATACTTAGAAGTAAAATATGAAGTTGCTTAGGTGACATAATGAGAAGCATCCCTTCACTATTTTCTATTTTCTCCTAATTTTGATTTTTTTGAGAGTTGCTTAGGTGGCCTAATGAGAACCCACCATTCACCATTATCTATTTTCTCCTAATTTTGAATTTTTTTAAATAAAAACTAGCTCTCATTAAATGACTTTAACTTTTCATTTAATATCTAATTTTCTTTATTATTTTATACTTATTTTTATTATACACAAAGACATCAACAAATATAACTTTTATTTACCTTACAATTTTTAATTAATATCTAATTTTCTTTATTATTTTATAATTATTTTTATTTGCACTACATAAAACATCATCAAATATAAGTTCTATTTACCTTACATTTTTATTTTTATAGATTATTTATATTTGAACTACATAAAAACAACAAATATAATTTCTATTTACCTTACATTTTTTAATCTCTCTCTCTCTATATATATATATATACTTAGAAGTAAAATATGAAGTTGCTTAGGTGACATAATGAGAAGCATCCCTTCACTATTTTCTATTTTCTCCTAATTTTGATTTTTTTGAGAGTTGCTTAGGTGGCCTAATGAGAACCCACCATTCACCATTATCTATTTTCTCCTAATTTTGAATTTTTTTAAATAAAAACTAGCTCTCATTAAATGACTTTAACTTTTCATTTAATATCTAATTTTCTTTATTATTTTATACTTATTTTTATTATACACAAAGACATCAACAAATATAACTTTTATTTACCTTACAATTTTTAATTAATATCTAATTTTCTTTATTATTTTATAATTATTTTTATTTGCACTACATAAAACATCATCAAATATAAGTTCTATTTACCTTACATTTTTATTTTTATAGATTATTTATATTTGAACTACATAAAAACAACAAATATAATTTCTAATATATATATATATATATAGGGAAGGGTTCAATTGAGAAGTCTAAATATTTTGAGAAATAGAGAAGTAAAAAAACACGGGAGTGTTCATATATGAACGTTCATATAACAGTCATATATGAACGTTCATATATAAACAGTCATATATGAACATTCATATATGAACACTCCAACGTTCATATAACAGTCATATATGAACGTTCATATATAACAGTCATATATGAACATTCATATATGAACACTCCCGTGTTTTTTTACTTCTCTATTTCTCAAAATATTTAGACTTCTCAAATGAACCTGGCGCTATATATATATATATATATATATATACTTAAAAATAAAATATGAAGTTGCTTAGGTGGCATAATGAGAAACATCCCTTCACTATTTTCTATTTTCTCCTAATTTTGTTTTTTTTAAATAAAAAACTATATTCTCATTTAATGAGTTTAATATTTCATTTAACATCTAATTTTTTTTTTATAATTATTTTCATTTGTACAACATAAAGACATCAATAAATATAATTTTATTTACCTTTCATTTTTTTATTTAACATCTAATTTTCTCTATTATTTTATAATTATTTTTATTTGCATATCATAAATACATCAACAAATATAATATTTGTTTATCTTACACTTTTTAAACCTCCCTTCACTATTTTCTATTTTCTCCTAACTTGTGATTTTTTTAAATAAAAAACTATCTTCTCATTAAATGACTTTAATATTTCATTTAACATCTAATTTTCTTTATTATTTTATAATTATTTTTATTTGTACAACATAAAGACATCAATAAATATAATTTTATTTACCTTTCCTTTTTTTATTTAACATCTAATTTTCTTTATTATTTTATAATTATTTTTATTTGCATATCATAAATACATCAACAAGTATAATATTTGTTTATCTTACACTTTTTTAATTTAATCAAACATTTTATTAAATGAATCCACCATCTTTTATTTAAATTTTTAGAATTATAATCTATATCTATATCCATATCTATATAAAGGGAATCATCAAAAAATGATGTGATATTTTGAGAAAGCTTGGAACATTAGTTGTTATTTTCTCCAATTTTTGAGTTATTACAAAATAAAATATAACATTAAATGAATGAATGAACCATTCATTACCTTTTACAAGTAAAATTTCATTATATAAATATATAGGCTAATTTACATAATAAATCTATATAAATGAAAATCATCAAAAGATGATGTGACATATTAACAATGTAATACTTAAAATGTCTTTCCCATTTTCTTATCAATTTTTTATGTTTTAAAATATTGAATATATTAAAGAATTGTCCATTCTCATATTTAAATTATATTTTCATTATAAATGAGGGTATTTAATAATAATTTTACATATCTATTGCAATTTATGTCATTAATCATTTGTTTTCCTTTTTTATGGTATTAACTATTGTTTTTCATTATTTAATTGAATTAATCATTCTATTTATTGTAATTTATGTAAGTTAACCTTTTATTTTCCTTTCTTTATGTTACCACCCATTCATTTTCCTTTATTTATTATAATTAATCATTCATTTCTCTTATTTAAGCATAAGTGTTGTTTTGGTTTTTGTTGTTTATGTTATTAGTTTTTTTAACTTTTTTGTCATACAACAAACTAACTCTCAATCTCTCCCTCTAACCAGGGGGCCGTCCCTGGGGGAGGGCGGGCTGGGCACTCGCCCAGGGCCCAAAAAAATTAGGGGTCCGAAAAAAAATTTTAGTTTATATATTTACTTTAAAAAACTGAGTTTATATATTTAGTTTAAAAGGATTATGAATCAGTCTTTTTAACCCAATTGTAAAGTAATAGAAGGGCCCAAATGCACAACAAACCCTCATCCGTGATAGGGGCCCAAATAGTGAATGAAATCAATTGGAATTTGGAAACAAAATCGATTGCTACTGTGAGGCGGGAGCGACCAAGATTCCAAGAAATAGGCGTCGAACTAGTGAAATTGAAGAAAAATTGAGTCGTCGTTTCAGTTTCCCCAACGTTCGATGAAGAGTTTGACGAGCCGGGGCCATTCCTGTGCGTCGTCTTACGAATTCCTCAACGGTCCTCTATGGTTAAACCCAGATTGTATAAGGTTAGGTTACCGTGTTCTTTTATTTCTCACCTAAATGACCTAATTTGTTCTAAACTTCTGATAATTGATAATCTATGCTCTGAATCTGAATCTTTGATTGTGTATTATTGCATTTGTGCGGTTGCGACTATGTATTTGTTTGAGGCTGCGATTGTGTGTCACTGTGTCTGTGTCTGTGCATTGTCTAATTCTATCAAGGAAAGCAAGTAAACAAAAACAAGAGGTGGCTTCCTAGTTCCTATCAATTTTTTGATTTATTTCTATGTTATCTTCTATTCATGTTTTTGCTTTATATTGGTTATTTAAAGGGTATTTTTTATTATTTTGATCCATAGCTTTGATTCGATCTTTTATGTTATCTTATATCTACATAAAAAAAACCATTGATAAGCAATTAAGCATTTTGTTGAGTTGATAAGCATTCTAATTTCTAATTTGAGGTTCTAATTTCTAAATTATTGTTTCAATTTTATGATTCTTGTTGAGATTCTAAATTCTTTTTTTAATTTTATTGTCTTGATTGAATTAACAAATTACATTTTATTGAGAAATGGTCAAGTGGAGTTGAATTCTTTGGACTCGGCCATTCGTATTCCATCATTCATATTCCAATTCAGATGCTTTTGTTCCCTTTCACTTTGAGTTGTTATTTGTTGAAGTAATATAGTTCAATATAGTGTATAGATCATGTTGCCTAAAAAGTACAAGTACTTGTCTGGAAGTGAGAAAAGAAAGAAAAGAAAGTTAGACGAGCAATTAAAACAATCACAAAAGGGATCTATGGATAAATTTGTTAAGAACGTAGGTTCCTCTAATGAAAAGTTAGATGAAAAGTTAGACGAACATGATGTCGAGCACCAAAAAATTTATTGATGATAAAAAACGTCTACAAAAATTTATTGACGAACATGAAAAGTTAAATTTATTGATGATTTTGCATCAAAAAATGCTCGAAGAAGTTGTTTTGTATGAATTAGATACTTGATGATTTTGCATCTAAAAATGACCGAAGAAGTTGTTTGGTATGAATTAGAGGCTATTATTGATGATTTTTTATTCAAAAGTGCTCGAACAAGTTGTTTTGTATGAATTATTAGTATTTATTGTATGAAAGTTTGTTTTTAATGATAAAAAACGTCAACTTGAAATTTCTTTAGGTACATTTTGAGGGCCCAAAATTTACGAGTCGCCCAGGGCCCAAAAAATCACAGAAACGGGCCTGCCTCTAACACATTTTCTCTCATTAGATTTGTATTGCTAAGAGATTAATCATATATTTGTTATCGATATTTGGTTATTTTTGAATTATTTGCTATTGTATTGCTTTTATATGTTTTTTATGTCGTTCTCTTTGTAGTAAGTGACAAGGGAAACAAGCTATCTAAATATGTCGAAGAACATCAAAGATTTATCATCAAGGCACACATATTATCATCACATGTAAGTCTTTCATTCGAGTATTCCTTCAATTTCAATGAATTATTGATTTTGTCTATTTTGTAATTTCGTGATTTATTGCTAACTAAATTCTCATTTCTTTGCTTTTTTTCTTCAGGAATGTAACCTACAATGTTAAAAGAACATTTGAGTATTAGTTACTTTTGATATTACATTATTACTAGCAAAGGGCAATAAATCTTCATTTTTATATTCGTTTCTTGGTTTGATATATACTAATATGTTTTGAGTGTTCATTTGGAAGATTAATGTTCTATTTAAATATAAACCGACTAATATTCTTCAAATTTGTTTTCTTGACCTCCAGTTATTTTGAATTATGTTCAAAATTAGTTTGATTTCATTTTGTGAATTTACTTTTTTGCTTCAAACAACTTATAAGTTTCAACATCAAAATCTTGCTACAATTTAATAAGATCGATACCACTGTTAACAATATAGCCGAGACAATCAATTAAACTGCAATGCTATGTAATCGTGTTCATGTAAATCATGTATTAATACAAAATTTGACCCAAACTGCAAAAAAAAATCAAGGAATTGATGATGAAGGAACGGAAAGATTGAAAAAAGTCGGTGACTAAACGAAAAAAGTGGATTCTTGATAAAAACATTTTTTAAAATCTAAAGACTTCTACGTATTTTCTTATAATAAAATAATAATATAAATAAATACAAACACTTTATTAAATTTAATCATGTATTGTCGTAATTTTTTTAGTAGACGATTATAATTTTTGAAATATTCATATTATTGGTCTTTTATATAAAGATTATTTTAATTACTTATCTTAATGATATATAAATATTTGATAATGTAATTTTATTCGGTTATTGTTGATACAATTTGTATATATGTTGTTTCTATTTAAAGAAACTAGTTTGAATAAAAACTGAAATCTTTTCCAAACAGAACAATAATAGAGTTTGAACTAACAATAAAAATGGGTAATGCCTCATCTATAAGAATTGATGTAAGATTTGGTTTAAAGAATAAATACACTTTAGTAGATACCAAATCTTACAACAAAATATAAGATTCTAGGTATACTTCTTTTTATCTTTTTCCATCGGTGTAAATAATTAGCGTTATACTAAATTGATGTATATTTTAATGTAAGATTTAGCGTCCTATTAAAATGATTTGTCCCTATTGATACGATGCGCCTAGCATTCCCGACGCCTGTGCTTCACGCTTGCACGCCTAGGCCCCAAGACCCCCTTTTGCGCCTAAGTGCGCCCTAAGCCTTTAACAACTTTCGGAATAACTATAGCCCATGTGAATAAAACTCGATCAAAACAATATTTTCTCAACAGACCAATAGAGTTTGAACCAACATCATCTGCTGCTATAAACAATATATCAGAAGATACAAGTCAATCTGCAAGCTAATGTACAAGTCTCCATTGCACAACCTCTAAGAGTAAGAACCTGCAAACAGCAATATGAGAGGTAATCATAGGCCACACAATAATAAATAAGTACATGATATTTAGAAACACAAGAAGCAACCATATCAAGTCTTACATATATATGGTGCTTTAATACAACTTTTAAAGCCTCTTGCAGCCCTCACCCAACCTAAATAAGTTACAATCTCAAAAAATCAAACAAATTACTAACAGATTTGGGAAAATAAAATGAGCATATTTTATCAATCTGCAGTCAAAGTCAACCATGAGAGTTTTGACTATTCAAAAGTCAAAGAAATTGCAGGGTTTATGCTCCTTGGTTCAAAGACAAGATTGCCTTCGAACCTGAAATAGATGGAAAGAGTTTGGTTCCCTAGCATACAAAGAACACAGACCATGTATTCTTAAATGAAATACAAAACAATAATACTATCAGCTGTTACATCTTCAAGTCGTAAAGATATTGACCTTAATATGCAAATTATGAGGACACAGGTTCTGTTGCGTTAATCTAATTCTTATCAAGGATTTGACTATACATCACCCATTACATTTTTCGGAGCTGTTAACTAACAAAACCAACTTTAAATTCAAGGTCAGAAACTTCTTACCTGCAACTGTCTCCACTTGTGAACCATCAAATGACTATCCTCGACCTTCCCCACTCATGCTTCTTGTTTCTCTTCATCCACATTCTCATTTCCCAGTCATAAATCGTCTTTCTGATTGTGTATGCTCTTGTCTCGCACAGTTTGGAGCTTCTGTGGCATATCACCTGCAGAAAAGCACTTTAACCAAAATCCAAAAGCATGGATTTGCAAGTAATCTAGTAAAGTAAATACAGAAAAGCAAGCACATTTGTGTTTTTTGAAGTTGATGTACGAGATACAATCTTGGACCAATATGCATTACCAAGAGAGAGAGAGAGAGATGAAAGGAAGAGGGTAAACATGGAAATTGAAAAATATATGGTTCTGTATGTGACAAACAAAAATCTTTTCCTGGGGGAATCAGAGGGGCTCTTAACAATGAAGATACAAAAAATTGGTTTAAAAACAAGATATACGTTGAACAAATAAGTGGTTAGCACCAGTTGGAGGTATTAAGAAAATCAATCAGGCCCTAAATGAATAAACATAAATAAGTAAGACAGGTATTATAATTACAAAAGAATTGGTGTTGGAACACTAAAGAATTAATTATAAGTATGTTAAATACAAGCTTGACATCAAAGTCAAAGGAGGTCGCCCTAATCTAGGCCACCCTGAAGTCGGGTTAAACAACAACAAAAATAAATAGATATTGAGCGAACATAGGAAAAAAATTGACCTGATTATAAAAAATGAGGCATTTGGCAAATCAATTTATGATCGTTTAATTTAGCAGGTGCATCATGCCATCTCAGTCACATAATGGCTCTTTTACCAATAGGTTCAGCTTCTGATTTAGAAATTCAAGCACATCGTCACGCCGTTGCTCTATAAGCAATTTTCTAAGTCTCCCAAAAGTCAACCTTGGTGGCCTAATTCCTTTCTCAATCATTTCTTCCATTAACATACATGCTTGAGAAACATCCTCATTTTCACACAACCCGTTAATAAGAACAGAAAAAGTGTGCAAACTAGGAACAAACTGCTTCTGTTTCATGTATTTCCAAACCTTAAGAGCCATCTTAATATTGCCCGTCTCACAGAACATCTTAATCATTATAGTATACGTGTCTGCATCCGGGTCACAAATCTTTATCATCCTTCGAAACACCTTAAACGCCTCATCAGTTTCTTTACGCTCTATCAAATAATTCAAAAGAATGTTGCATGTCCTCGAATTTGGCTTCATTCCTTTACATTCCATCTCGTTCAAAACTCTATACGCATTTCGGAGCTTGTTTACCTTACAAAACGCACTAATCAAAGCATTGTAAATAGCAACATCGGCCCTGATACATTTCCTTTCCATTTCAAGAAGCGTATCAACAGCATCTTCAATTCGGTTTTCTATCCCATATGTATGAACCAAAATGCTGTATATAAAGGATGTGGGCCCACAACCGCTACCTTCCATGTCCTTAATAATTTCAATGGTTTCATCTACCCTACCAGCTTTGCATAAGATATCAACCATGATCCCATATGTCACAATATCAGGCCTACACCCATCATTAACCATTTCTTTGTAAATTTCCCTTGCCTTGGGCAAATTCGGGTCCCTTCCCCAACCTTCAATTAATATACTATATGTTTTCTCATCTGGAATAAACTTATGTTTCATGTTGTCGAAAATCTCCTGGGCTTTCCTTACATTTCTTGATTTACATAAAGCACTCAACAAACCATTAAAAGCTGAAAGATTTGGAGATACGTTGTATTTTTCCATGACATTGAAGGTGTATATTGCCTCTTCAACTTTCTGGGCCCTGGCATACTTTCTCATAACTATACAAAAAGTCTCTATATTGAGCAAACCTTTACTTCTCATGCTGTTTATAAGATCCCACATGATTTCATACTGCCTTATCTTGGCCAAAGACTCAATCATGGCATGGTAAGCTCTCACATTGTGCTCATAGTAACGTTGTTTTCCTGCCCATTCGAAAAACTGATACACTAGCATGCCTGCATTCCCGAATCTCTTCAGAACCTCCTCCACTACTTCAGATGAAGGCCTTAAACCACTCTGATCAAGTGCAGTTGCAAGCCCTAGCTTTGGGCAAGATATCATAATGTTGCATATTTCTTTTGTTGGATCATGTACCTCCTTGTTTGTTTCACTAGAGCAGTACATTCGGGCACAAACGACATTTCTGAAACTTGATTTCTTAGGACAGTTAAGTACTCTGATCATACCGTCAAGAATCACCTAGAAAACATGAAATAAGCATATTGGTAGCATTCCAAGCTTCACAATTCCATTGAAACATATACAAAGAGATTGGAGTAGAAGATTTTCTATAAAACCAGATTTAATGGAATCTACTGTTCTAAAAAACTCGCCATAGAGCCATGGCACACCAGGGCACCAAGGCTTGTGTCTCACGCCACGTTAAGCCCGTGGCACGCCACGTTAAGCCCGTGGCACGGCACGTTAAGCCCGTGGCACGCCATGGCCTAATGCGCAATTTTCATAATGTGATATTTGATTTTTATTTACGTTTTTAATATATAACCTAATTTAACTTACTTACTACTAGTGCCTTATTAACACTACAAAACATATGTTTTTACATAATATCATATATAAATTAGAAATTTGACGCCATAAGTCACTCCTTGAAAACGCCATGGCTTTACAATGGCTCCTAAGGCTTGAGGCTTGGTCTTGCTGCCACGCCACGCCATTAAAACTTTATCATTAGGTAAGTTCAAGATCTCTGCCCATAAGAGTTTATTTTATCAATAATTGTAGCTGTCTACATAATACAGATGTGTTTTCTTATGCATTTCAATTCTTGTGTTGTTTCTAGGGTTTTACGGAAAATCAGTTGATAACCATAAAGGATTTTATGTTTTAACCCTAAAATTAGCTTCGATAAATTGAAATCCACTTAAACGATGTTCTATTTACGTTCTTGGATGCATGAATGTATAGATATAAGGAAGCACAAATACGGTACATGATAGTGTTATTTGAGAGGTGTTTGTAAACTAGAAAGCATGGCATCCAACATGTTGAAGTATTGGTTCCTTACATGTATACCTAACGCACTGTTGTCTAGATAGAGAAGGAAGAAATCGATACCTTTGGAGATGGAAACCAACGGTCGTCGGAAAATAGGAGATAGGCGACGGTGCAAAGTCGACGATCACCGGAGAGGCTGGTCAGAAGGACGTTGCAAAGTCGACGGTTTTGGCTAGGTTGAAGGAGGCGTGTTTTTTCAATCCGGAAGGAGTCCGGAGAAAACAGATATTTGGGATTTTATTTGGGATTGCGCTTTTTTCTTTTTTTTTTACATATTGTTTATTTGCTTATCACCATCGTAAATAAGCAATTTTTAGTGTTTGAATTGAAAAAACAAAAAATGTTTATGCCTTTTTTACACCATACATAAATTATATTTCATAAGTTATTATGTTCTAACTTGTTTAAAAATGCTTATTTATTATTTACTTTATTATCTCTTATAATAAAACTACTTTTTATCACCACATAACTTGATAAGCATTTTTAAAAATAAAGAAAATTGTATCAAAATGAAACCAACTTTCATCTGATTCCTATTTTGAGGAACCAAGTTTCAAATTTGTCATTTAGGGGCATCTATCAAACTTTATGTTTATTTAAGGATCTGGTTTGTTCAACATGTAACCGGTAATATTTAATATTATCACAATGGAACCAACTACACATGATTCCTATTTTGGAGAATCAACCTTCAAAATCGTCATTTAAGTATTCAAAAGAAAGGAGGAAGTAAAAGAGACGGATTTCCAAAGACTGAATTACGTGAAGCTGGTTAGTAAAGAGACACTTCGTTTGCATCCACCAATTCCCTTATTACTCCCAAGAGAATGTAGGGAAAGATGTGCGATCAATGGATACATGATACCGGTTAACACCAAAGTCTTAATTAACGCATGGGCACTTGGAAGAGATCATGAATTATGGATGGATGCCGAGAATTTCGTACCTGAGAGATTTCACAGGAAATAGCTTCGAGTATATATCGTTTGGGGCAGGAAGGAGAATATGTCCTAGCCGTACATTTGGTTTGGCATATATTGAGTTTCTTCTTGTAAAAATGCTTACCACTTTGACTGGGAACTCCCTAGTGGGATAGAGCATGGAGATCTGGACATGAGTTGTGTGTATCAAAACAGGAGGTAGGAAAAAATGGCTTGTGTTTGTTCCTATCCCTCGACTTTATTGAATTTTTAAACATATTACAGAAGAAAAAAAACATAAGACACGTTATATATGCATCAAGTATTATCTTTCACGAAGTCTTAATCGAGAGAAACAAAGTTGGAGAGATCAATTGGAATTGGAATTGATTGAACAAGGACAGAAACTTATACAAAAAGCTCTTTATACATCTAACCACTAAACTAACCATCACCAACCACTACCAACTTCAAGAAACATAACCCAACTAACATTAGAACAATTAGACTAATTAAATAGACAATGGTACCCTCAATATCCTAATTGTAGGAAAGCAATTAGCTACTGGTTCAGGTCAACCAACTACTAACATTTGAACAAATTTCATTGCAATTCTCAAAAACATAACAATAATAACAAATAAGGCAAATTATCCATTGCAAACCAGTTAGTTTGTGCAAACTCATATCCACCAATCACGTAACTTCTTTTTTTTATCCATAAGGGTATTTTAGGGCCTTTAGCATATTTTTTCATCTCCACCAATCACGTAACTTATTTTTTTATATCCATAACTTCTTTTTTTATATCCATAAGGGTATTTTAGGGCTCCACCGGAAAAAGATTCATGAAGCCAAATTATATATTCATGAAGCCAAATTTTATATTTATGAAGCCAAAATATAGATTCATGAAGCCAAATTATACAAATTTTGCAGATTCATGAAGGTAGATATGAGTTTGCACGGGTTTGCACAAACTGACTGGTTTGCAACGGATACCTCCCCTAACAAATAAACAACATAATTAAACAAAAGTAACGCATAACCGTATGGAAATATACTTGTGGTCCAATTCTGACTGTATTCGTCACCAATCTAAAAAAATAGGAAAACAAATTCCATTACATTTCTCAAAGGTGGAATATTTCAATCTAATATGTAGTAGTCAAAGGTGTACTCCATTTATTCTATAAATTTGGGGCAGATTTGAAGTGCACGATGAAGAAGGATAAGCCATCCATGTGAATTTACTCTTTTCCTATAATCTTCCCCCTTCTCTCTCTCCTCTCACCTTGTTTTGTATTCTTCTACTTCCCTGCGTGATCACAGAGACAGACCCAGAGAAACCCTAGAGGAAAGATAGAGAGGGGAAATTTATGGGGCTAAAAGATTGAAATGTGATCAAAACCCAATACCAGAAGAATCCAGAAAACCGTCACATCGGTTCTAAATTACATTGCACTGGTCTGCACCATAAACGCATAAATTGAACAAAAATTGGTTCATAATCGGAGAGATGAAGTTGCAGAAATTAAATCACCTGTGATCCCAAATATGGGTAAGCACCATTCTTTAAGTATCATGAGGTTTAGGTGACAACAACAGTTAGATGAAGAACACGGTTACATAAACATAAATCGAACAAAAATTTATAGACGAAGATACAATCTGGAGGAGAGCCAAAATGAGAGATTAAATAACTTGTGTTCTTGAATCTAGAAAAAAAGAGTACCGAAAGGGTGGATTTCATCCCAATTCGTCGATTGGTAGTGTGATTGAGAGAGGTTGCACCTCTTTAAGGGAATTGTGGAGATTCATGGAGAGCAGAACGTGGGGGAGTGGGGAGGGAATTATGGAAGGGAAGCGGAAAAAATGGGTGTTGGGAGGAGGCTTCAAAAGGTTATACAAAGTGCAAGAGAGGCTGTTAGTCCCAAATCCCAGATGGTTTAACAAGTATTCTAGAAGGGGGTTGAATACAATACTCAAAATTTACTTAATTTAATTCTTTTATTGAAAAACTTCAACAAGAATTACACATAGAAAAACTAAAGATTGTTGTGGAAAAGAACAGTTAAACTATTCTAACAATCTATCACAAAACAAACAGAAATAACAAAACAACTTTAAGCACACAAAGATCAAAGGTATCAAGTTCTAAGAGATGAAACAATCTTGCACTGAGAGAATTTCTTCAGAAAGCGTGGTTTGCATGGGGAGCTTCTTCCTCCTTTTATAGTGTATGAAGCATTAAATGCTTAGGACACTTGTCATCAAAAGATTCAATGTAGGTGTTGACTTCTGAAAAGTTGATGTGTCATTTTCACCTTTTTCCTTGGTATCAGGAAGAATATCCATGTTGATTGAAACTTTATCTGATAATGGATAAAACGACAAATAGTCACTTTTACCTGGCAATAGATATTGTCCTATAATAAATGATCTTCTTATTGAGTCTTCCAAGAATTATTCCACCGACAGTGTTCCACCGATTTGAGCTTTGAAGTTGGTGAGAAACCTTGAAAGGTGCATCCATGAAGATTGTTGAGTTCCCACCGATTTAAGGCTTTCATCGGTGGGATTCTTGTTGGTCGATCATAGAGATAGATCGGTGGGAGTTGTCCACCGAAGTACAAGAAGACAATCGGTGGACTATGACTTGTATGTGTTGAGAGAAAAGATCTTTCACTTCCACAATAAGAGGATCTTTAATCTTGACTTTGGTTGATCTTTGACTTCACCAAACATTTGTTATCTTGTACAAGTCATCTTAAATAACCAAGCTAAAATATTCTAAGTAAGATTTATGAGAAACATCGGTGAGTCAATTTCAAATCTTTGATGACCCAACAATCTCCTCCTATTTGAATTTGAGCTCCATACTTAGAATATTAAAGAGTATCCGAATATAAAATGCATTTTGACCCTTTTTACTCTTTTTGGGTTCTTTTCACATAAACCATTCTTTTTGTTCTTTTTGATCTATTTTTTTTATGGATTTGTTCAATATATCCAATATTAACAAGTAACAAAAGAAAATTATGTGCAACAATGAAATTCAAACAGAATCTAAGTAATAAGGAAAAGTACTTGTATTTATGAAAGATTTTCATACATTCAAAAATGAAGAAAAGATACAAGTACTTATAAGAAAGCTAACATCCATATTACTTTCTTGGCTTATGAAGTTGACGCTTGATTTCGACGGTGATGTTTTGGTAGTATGTTTGAGCTTCATCAATGTATGGCATGAGATTGGAGATGCCATGTAGAAAAATGATGTCGGCAAGATGGATCTGTGAGAATCTGAAGAAGCGTCGGTGGCTTAGAGCATCATTGAAAAACAGACCCAGAATTGGTAAGAGGCAAAGTGTAGTGGAGGGATAGGAGATGGATGTCGGAATAGACAAGTCAAGATTATTCACATAGGGGATCTTTCCTTTAGAAGCCATGTCCTTAAAAACGGTGTCCTTCACCGATTGGGTCTTGGTTTTGGGGAGTCGGACATCTTCTTTTAGAGATTGAAGGCGGGCACGTTCGTCGGTGGAGAGAACAATGTTGTATTTCTTCTTTATCTCTTTCATTTTGTTAATCATCCCATCGATATACTTGATGAAAATGTTTTTCTTTGGATTAACACATTTCACCAAGAGCCTGGAAATTTCAAACCATTCGGAGAGACCGAATTGCTTGAGGTGGTAATCTTTGATACTCCTTGAGTTTCCATCCTCCCTTTCAATGATGAACCTGATGTCAGTGGGATTGAGTTTGGAAGTGGCAATCTTAACACATGAGATAGGAGACCTGTTTGTTCGGTAGTGCATGGTTTTCTTGTACCACTTAACTTATTCTTCTTTTTCTTCTTCAAAGATGCCTAATTCATATTTTTGGGCAAGAATGGGATCGGTGGACATGGCTTTGACCGCTTCCCCTTTGGCAACCTTTAGAGATAATGCCTTAGAGTCATCCAAGGCTTTTTGTGCCAGTTTAGCCTCCTCAATTTCTTGGGGAGATAGACCCAAGTCAGATACAACTTCTTTGGAAGGAGGTTTGAGTTTAAGGGTTTGAGCATCGGCAGGTCGAGTTCCATACTTGGCCAACTCTTTCTTTCTTTTCTCTTCCTTAGCCTCATTTTCTGCTGAAATGACTTTCTTCCCTTTGTCTTTTGGAACAATGACCGAAACATTTTTCTCCCCCTCAATTGTTGCCATAGTTTTCTCTACCGATGGGCTAATAGGATAGGCGGCCACCGATGGAGTTAAAGTGGTTGTTGTGGTCGATATGCGTTTGACTGCCGATGGGATTGGTGATGTAGGTGTTGTTGTGGTCGATGTGGGTTTGACCACCGATGGGATCGGTGAAGTAGGTGTTATTGTGGCTTCCACCGATGGATGATCAGATAGGATCTGTGTGATAGTCGGTGTCTCATGGGTCTTGTCGGCGGAGAGCTTTGGCTTGGATAATCTGATGGTTGATCTATCGGTAGGGTTTGATGGAGACCTATTGCTGCCAACATGTTTCACAAAGGGCCTTTTCGGTGACTTTGTAGATTTCTCCCCCTCAGCAAGAGCCGTAATATCCAAACCCAAGTGTTCAGCGATACGATCAACCTTAGAAACGATCTGCTAAATTCGATCCCTATCATCAATGCCAAAGGAAAAATCACCCAGATCAAGATCCCAATCCAGGGTGTTATTCAGAGAGTCAACTTTTCGATGAAGACCTTGAAGAGATTCATTAAGAGAAAACCGAAGAGAATGATGTCGAGTATCCCGATTATGAAGCCTAGCAATTTCGGAGTCCTTGAAATCAGTGGAGGCTTTAATAGCAGCTATAGACAACGCCATATTGGAGTTGGAGGTGGTTAAATCCTCCATATTTTAAGAAAAGGTGGCCATGCAATTGGTGACAGACCGAAGTAATTCCCGAAGAGTGGATTCCAAAAGTTGAGGTTGCCGATTTTCCAAGACGACGACTCGATCATTTGTTTGAGCAATCATAGAAATGGTGGCGTGTTTGAAGGCCTCAAACTGAGTACCCACCATCTGACACTGGCGGGCACTCTTCTGAACCTCGGTAATAAGATCACTCGGTAGAAGAACATCGGTGGTAGAGGATGGACCAACATTGTGAAGTTGGAATCTGGGAGCATTAGGTGATAGGGGTGTATGAGGAAGTGATCTTTCAGTAGGGATATCGGTGGAGAAAGGGTGATCAGATAGTGGGTCGGGGAAAAACACTCTTGGGGGTGGTGGTGGTGATGGAGAGGGAGAAGAGTTATCCTTAAAGGAAGAGCGTGCTTCGTGGTTGGTAGAGGGAGCCCGTCGGTGAAGGGGAATGTCTGTAACATCCTAAATTTTGATATTATTATTTTAATAAGATTTAGAATGTATTTGTATTTGGAGTAACCTTGAATTATATAGAGTATTATAATTCAATTAGGGTTAAAATACAAATGTTGAAAGTTTAAAGATTTCTTTTGAGAATATTAACTTAAGGGTTATTATTATGATTTTTATTTATGCATGAGGTGTGTTATATATTTCCTTTAAAGTTTGAGGGTTTGAAGTGTCATTCTCTTAAAGTTGGGGGTTCATTTGGTAATATGCCTTATGACTCATGTGATTAAAGGTTGAGGTGTCATCTAATTAGTCATTATAGACTAAGTGTAAGTGTGTGAGTTGTGTGTGTGTTTCGGTTTTGGAAAGAAAGAGAACCGAGAGATCGAGATAGAGAAATCGAGAAAGAGAAGGAGAATAGCCAGAAATCAGCTAATCTTGTGTTTAATTGAAGACATCAAAAGGTAAACTATTCTACTTTTATGTTCATAATTGTTAAGATAAGTTTAGAGATGGGTTGTTTATGATATATAGATGTTTTGGGAAATTTGAGTACATGAGTAGGTTTAGTTTATAACCTTTAACATATCTGCACAATATCAGAAACATTCATGGTGAAAAACTGCAAAAATATGGAATTAAGAATGAACTTAGTGGACTGAGACTTGGATGAACATCATCGAAGTCGCAACCTTGAGTTGCGACATTCATGATTGTCGCAATAGACCGTTGCGACTTGGGGTTGGAGTCGCAACAGTTGGTTGCGACTTGGCTTTGGAGTCGCAACAGGTGGTTGCGATTTGGAGTGGAATCGCAATGGTGGGTTGCGACTTAGGTTGGGATCGCAACAGTTGGTTGCGATTTGGAATTGGAATCGCAATAGGTGGTTTCGACTTCAGTTCACTGCGACTTGAGATGTAATTTTAAGAGATTAAGAATTTTTAGCTATGAAGGGTTCTGTTTTATAAATTAATATCAGTATATATGTAAATTGGATATTACAGTAAACTGTGGTAGTGAAGAAAGGAGTCCCTACGAGTTTAAAAAGGATTAAAGGAAGTGTGATTTCATATCAGGTGAGTTTATTCAACTCTCTTTAAAATTCAGTAATTAATATTGAATAAATGTTTTATATGTATGTCGGGATATGTTTATAAGGACTTGATTTAAGTTAGAGATAAGTCCAAGAGGACGATTAAAAGTTATGCTATGTTGATCCCCGTGCTGAATTGCTATGAGGGGATAGTTAAGAAGTTGATGAACCGAGGTTATTAATATTCTTTATAATGAATATGATTATCTGTTATATGCAATCTGTTATATGATTATGAACTCTAAATACGATTGCGAAGCCAAATTAAGATAAATTATAAGGGCCTATCTATGAGTCCAGAAATGTAGAAAACATTTGAAATGTTGATTCCCGTACTAGATTACAGAGAGGGGATAGTTAAGAGATTGAGAGGAGGAGTTATTAATATTCTTTATTTTTGTATATATAGAATATGCTCAGAGAAATGATATATTGTATGTCGGACGCATATAGTAGTATCGATTATTATATTTATATATTATGTGCTTTTACTAAAAATAGGCATCCGGTCATCGGGGGCACCTGGGTACGGTATAATGGGAACCGATTACTTGCCATTGACCAATAAGGGATGTAATTTTTAGTAATTGGGTGTACCTTGAATCATCGAGGGTTCCGGTTGAGTATCGCGATATTATAATCCCATTGGGACCATTGATTCTGAGGTGGAATGTGGAATTAACAGATTTTGATTGTAATTCCCATTTCGATTTGGGAAGATCGGAGATTTCCCAGTGATGAGAGGAAGTTTTGAGATAGGCATAAAGTAATTTGTAATCTCTACTTCCTAATTAAGAAATAGGCAGGTTTTGACTTGTAATTTCTTGTGTAAAGAGTATTAACTGTGAATATGGTATGATTTATAGTAAACTCTTGATGTTGTTATTATGATTAGATGATTTAGTCATAAGTATAGGAGTGGGATAGATTTCCCGTAAGGAAAGGAGTGGTCGTACGGTAAGATGGGTGAGAACAGGTTTGAGTTATCTGTTCATATTTTTTTTAATTATTAAATTTTACTTTGATTTGAGTATTCTCACTAGGCGAAAGCCTAATGTTTCAAGTTGAATCTTCTTACCAGGTACAAGTTCCGGGAAGTAAGCGGGAATGAGAGAAGAGAACTTTTGAAAAGATTCAGACTTAGAGATAACGGAGGATCTAGTTATTCTTTGAAGCTTTTGGGACGGATGTATAGATAACTTGATTAATCTGATTGTTGCGATATGATTAGATTAATAAGTTATTTAAGTAATGTTGTATGTACATAGAAACCTTACATTTGATCCTCAGGTTATATAAGTTTGAAGTTTTTGATCATAACTTGTAGTAATTTTTAAGGTTTAAATTGACCCTGTTTTTAGGGTGTTTCAATATGGTATCAGAGCTTTAGTTTAAGCGAACTAGGTATGAATTTGAGATACCTAGACTTAAGCTGAGACGAAATAAGTTATGATCCGCGAGATATGGGTAGAAGTACTAAGATTGGGTAGTCTTAGAGTCGACAGAAATACGCAAAGTTGGTACTGTAACAATGGTAATGAGAATTCTCATGTATGATATGTTCGCAATTTCAATTAGCTACTGTTATTATGAATATATTATTACACAAGCATACTTGTTTCTAAATTTGTTACAGTGACTGATTGCGGTAAAGTATGTATTGTATGTTTAGTTGTATAAACCATTAAATGATGAGTATTCTTTTGTGCTCATATCAGAACAATGGTGAATACACCCCCGAGGTCTCAAAATTCTTCGATGAATAGGAATTGGTTAGACGATGCCTGAGAAAGACAAACTGGATTGGGCGGAGTTCCTGATACGCAAACATATTTTCTTTCCTTAGGAGGAATGCGAAGTCGAGTACATCCAGGAGGTACCAGTGCAGCTGATCAAACCTCATCAGATTCAGGTATGGAGGGACGAATAATGGACAATGTGACCCGATTGATGAATGCTTCAATGGAGAGGCAGGCAGAAATGATGAATACTATGATGGGGAGACAGGCAGAGATGTTTACAAAGATGTTCAATGATCGAAATGCGGAACCAAGACGAACAGTGGTTGATACTAATGTGATAAATCCTACTGTAAATCCTGGATCGGAGGCAGAAAGAAGGGTTGAAAGAAACTGTTCCTACAAAACGTTTCTAAGTTGTAAACCGCCAGCATTCAAGGGAGACGACAATCCAGTGGTTTGTATGAACTGGATAAGAGAGATCGAGCAAGCTTTTCGAGCTTGTGAATGTACTGATGAAAGATCTAAGGTGAGATTTGGATCGCAAATGTTACGTGGGAAAGCGTTGCAGTGGTGGAATGTGTTGTCATCAACTGTGACGGAAGCAACTCTTAACTCAGTCACTTGGAATCAGTTTAAAGCAAAGATTTTAGAAGAATATGTTAACGAACACGAGATGGACCAAATCGAAGAAGAGTTCCGGAATATCAAGAAGGGTAATATGTCGGTGAGAAAATATACCGAAGTCTTTATGGAAAAGCTGAATCGTGTGGGGCACGTGGCTCCAACGGAGAAAGATAAGATTAAATATTATCTGAAAGATCTACCGGCAGATATGATGACAAGGGTTCGTAGTTCGAAATCTACTACTTTGAGGGAGACGATTGAAGAAACAAAGGTGATAGAAGAAATGTATGTGAAAGACAAGGAGGAGAAAGCGCAAGTTGGAGAAAAGAGAAAGTGGAAGGGTCGTTCAGAACCTTCTCAGAAATTAAGGTTATTCGGAAAGAACATTCGTAATGATTCCCGTAGGGAACCGAGTTGGTGTTCAAAATGCAAAAGTAAACATTTTGGCCAATGTCGAGTGGTCGGAAATCAGTGTTTCAAGTGTGGAAAGATGGGGCATATGGCAACAAATTGTACAATGTCGGGGTCAGTTTGTTTTGAATGCCAGCAACCGGGTCATTTTCGGAAAGATTGTCCGAAGTTGAAGAGAGGAGGAGATCAGGGAAGAAAGTTGGTTATTCCCAAGCCAACCGGTCGTGCATTCCAAATGACTGCAGATGAAGCGAAAGGATCAAAAGACGTGGTCTCGGGTACATTTCTTATAAACTCTATTCCTGCACGTGTGTTGTTTGATAGTGGCGCAAATTATTCTTTTGTATCCAAGTTGTTCCAGCGTAAGCTAGCTATACCTATCACTACTTTAGGAGATGCCTTAGTAGTCGAAATAGCTAATGGAGTCTAGTCTTTGGTTAAGGAAAGCCTGATTGATTGTAAAATTATGATAGAGGGAATAGAATTTCCGATTAACTTGTTGTTAATGGAAATTGGGAGTTTTGATATCGTTGTAGGGATGGACTGGTTGAGCAACAACCAGGCAGAAATCATGTGCGCAAAGAAGCTGATCCGAATTCCAATGGGCGAGAAAGACGATGTATTCATATTTGTAGAGAAACAGGAAGGAGATGTTCCTTTGATTTCAGTGATGAAGGCGCGTAAATGCTTATCGAAAGGGTGTTGGTCTTATTTAGCCTATGTTATTGATACGAGTTTAGAAAAGAAAAATGTCCAAGATATCAACGTGGTGCGTGAGTTTCCGGATGTATTCCCGAATGATCTTCCAGGTTTACCCGTTGAAAGACAGGTGGAGTTTCGTATCGACATTATTCCTGGATCGGCACCGATTGCACGAGCACCATATCGTTTAGCACCTGCCGAGATGAAAGAGATGATGACTCAGCTCTAGGAGTTATTAGATAAGGGTTTTGTAAGACCAAGTTCTTCACCTTGGGGAGCCCCAGTTTTATTTGTTAAGAAGAAAGATGGTACCATGAGAATGTGTATTGATTACCGGGAGTTGAATAAGGTAACCATTAAGAATAAGTATCCGCTTCCGAGGATTGATGATTTATTTGATCAACTCCAAGGTGCGGGATGCTTTTCAAAGATAGATTTAAGATCAGGATACCATCAGGTACGAGTAAGAGATGAATATGTTTTGAAAACAGCGTTTAGAACAAGATATGGGCATTATGAGTTCCTTGTAATACCATTTGGGTTGACGAATGCTTTTGCAGTATTCATGGATTTGATGAACAGAGTGTGTCAACCATTTTTGGATAAGTTCGTCATTGTGTTTATCGATGACATACTTATCTATTCAAAGACTGAAGAAGATCATGAACGACATCTTCGTGAAGTCTTGGAAGTTTTAAGAAGGGAGAAGCTTTACGCAAAGTTTTCAAAGTGTGAATTTTGGTTGAAGGAGGTGCAGTTTCTAGGTCACGTGATTACTTCCGAGGGGGTAAAAGTGGATCCATCAAAGATTGAAGCAATGACTAATTGGGAGACACCTAGAAGCGCATCTGAAATAAGGAGTTTCTTGGGTTTAGCAGGTTATTATAGAAGGTTCATAAAGGATTTTTCGAAGATCGCATCTGCTTTGACGTTGTTAACCAGAAAGAATGAGAAGTTTATTTGGACGGAGAAACAGGAAACAGCTTTCAGAACTTTACGTCAAAATTTGTGTGAAGCACCTATTCTTGCCTTACCAGAAGGAACAGAAGATTTTGTGGTTTATAGTGATGCTTCAAAGATGGGTTTAGGATGTGTACTGATGCAAAGGGGCAAAGTGATTGCCTATGCCTCAAGACAGCTTAAAGAACATGAAAAGAATTATCCTACCCATGATTTAGAGTTAGCAGCGGTTGTGTTTGCTTTGAAGCTGTGGCGACATTATTTGTATGGGACTAAGTGTACTCTTTATACTGATCACAAGAGTTTGCAACATGTTTTTGATCAGAAGGAGTTAAACATGAGGCAGCGAAGATGGTTAGAGTTACTTAAGGATTATGATTGCGAATTGCATTACCATCCTGGTAAAGCAAATGTCGTAGCTGATGCCTTAAGTAGAAAAGAATATGGTGGATGTTTGAAATCAATAAATGTTAGAATTGATGTGACGTCAAGTTTGTTGGAAAAGATAAAAGAAGCACAAGTGGTGGCTTTGCGAGAGGAAAATCTGAAAGAAGAAGTGATGGGTAAGCAACACCTTCAGTTGACTGAAGATGGTCGTGGGATTAAGTTATTTCAAGGAAGAGTTTGGGTGCCTAAAATTGGAGGAAATCGAGAGTTAATTCTCGAAGACGCTCATAGATCTAAGTATTCCATTCACCCTGGGATTACGAAGATGCATCGAGATCTGAAATTGCATTATTGGTGGCCTGCGATGAAAGTAGATGTAGCTCGAAAGGTAGAAATGTGTACAACGTGTTCGTTGGTAAAAGCTGAACATCAGAAACCTTACGGAAGTTTCCAATCCTTGGAAATTCCGGAATGGAAGTGGGAGAAGATTACCATGGACTTTGTGACAAAGCTACCAAAGACGCAAAAAGGTAACGACACAATATGGGTAATCGTGGATAGATTAACTAAGAGTGCTCATTTTCTAGCAATGAAAGAGGCATCACCAATTGAGAAATTGGCAAAGCTGTATATTGATGAAGTGGTGTCAAGGCATGGTATACCGGTGTCGATAGTGTCAGATCGTGATAGTCGGTTTACTTCTAGATTTTGGCGATCACTGCAAGAAGAAGTGGGTACTAAAGTTAATCTGAGTACTGCTTTTCATCCACAGACCGATGGGCAGAGTGAGCGGACCATTCAAACTTTGGAAGATATGCTCAGATGTTGTGTGTTAGATTTTGGTGGTAACTGGGATACGCACCTACCGTTAGTAGAATTTGCGTATAACAATAGTTATCATTCGAGTATCGGGAGAGCACCTTTCGAAGCGTTGTATGGTCGAAAGTGTAGAACTCCGGTATGTTGGTTAGAAGCCGGAGAGAAACAGTTTGCTGGTCCAGAATTGGTACAGCAAACAGCGGATAAAGTGAAAGAAATTCGGCAGCATATGAAAGCAGCCCAAGATAGACAGAAAAGTTATGCTGACCCAAAACGGAGACCAAAGGAATTTCAAGTTGGGGAGCGCGTGATGCTCAAGGTATCCCCATGGAAAGGTGTGTTAAGGTTTGGAAAGCGTGGGAAGTTGAGTCCTCGTTTTCTAGGACCTTTCACCATTATTGAGAGAATTGGGTTACAAGCTTACAAGTTAGGTCTTCCACCAGAATTGGAAGGGGTTCATAATACCTTCCATGTATGTTATCTTCGGAAGTGTTTGGCCGAAGAGGAAGATGTGATTCCACTCACTGATGTGAGAATAGATGAAAAGAGCAGATGTGTAGAAGAACCAGAGGCAATTTTGGAAAGATCGGTTAGAAAGCTACGTAGTGGTAAAGAAGTAGCTATGTTGAAAGTGCAGTGGAAACACCATAGAGGTACTAATGTAACTTTAGAGTCAGAAGAGAGTATGAGGGATAGGTATCCTCATTTGTTTACCTAACTTTGATTTCGGGGACGAAATCATTTTCAAGTTGGGGAGTATTGTAACATCCTAAATTTTGATATTATTATTTTAATAAGATTTAGAATGTATTTGTATTTGGAGTAACCTTGAATTATATAGAGTATTATAATTCAATTAGGGTTAAAATACAAATGTTGAAAGTTTAAAGATTTCTTTTGAGAATATTAACTTAAGGGTTATTATTATGATTTTTATTTATGCATGAGGTGTGTTATATATTTCCTTTAAAGTTTGAGGGTTTGAAGTGTCATTCTCTTAAAGTTGGGGGTTCATTTGGTAATATGCCTTATGACTCATGTGATTAAAGGTTGAGGTGTCATCTAATTAGTCATTATAGACTAAGTGTAAGTGTGTGAGTTGTGTGTGTGTTTCGGTTTTGGAAAGAAAGAGAACCGAGAGATCGAGATAGAGAAATCGAGAAAGAGAAGGAGAATAGCCAGAAATCAGCTAATCTTGTGTTTAATTGAAGACATCAAAAGGTAAACTATTCTACTTTTATGTTCATAATTGTTAAGATAAGTTTAGAGATGGGTTGTTTATGATATATAGATGTTTTGGGAAATTTGAGTACATGAGTAGGTTTAGTTTATAACCTTTAACATATCTGCACAATATCAGAAACATTCATGGTGAAAAACTGCAAAAATATGGAATTAAGAATGAACTTAGTGGACTGAGACTTGGATGAACATCATCGAAGTCGCAACCTTGAGTTGCGACATTCATGATTGTCGCAATAGACCGTTGCGACTTGGGGTTGGAGTCGCAACAGTTGGTTGCGACTTGGCTTTGGAGTCGCAACAGGTGGTTGCGATTTGGAGTGGAATCACAATGGTGGGTTGCGACTTAGGTTGGGATCGCAACAGTTGGTTGCGATTTGGAATTGGAATCGCAATAGGTGGTTGCGACTTCAGTTCACTGCGACTTGAGATGTAATTTTAAGAGATTAAGAATTTTTAGCTGTGAAGGGTTCTGTTTTATAAATTAATATCAGTATATATGTAAATTGGATATTACAGTAAACTGTGGTAGTGAAGAAAGGAGTCCCTACGAGTTTAAAAAGGATTAAAGGAAGTTGTTAGTCCCAGATGGCTATAACAAGTATTGTAGAAGGGGGGGGTTGAATACAATACTCAAAATTTTCACAATTTTAATTCTTTTATTGAAAATCTTTCAACAAGAATTACACATAGAAAACTTAAGACTGTTGCGGAAAAGAACAGATAAACTATTCTAACAATCTTACACAAAGTATACAACAAAATAACTAAGAACACTTAGAACAAAGCTATAAAGTTTTTCAAGCAAACTGGAAATTCTTGCACTTAGAGAATTCTTCCAGTTTGCGTAGAATATCAAGAGCTCACAGTAATCTTCAAAGTCTCTCAAGATCTGTGTATTTCAGTATGGAGAGCTCTTCCTTTTATAGTGACAAGGAGTGTGCAAGCATTGAATGCTTGAGACACTTGTCATCTTCACACTTGCTGAGGATGTTGACTTCTGGAAAGTTGTGAAGTCCTTGTCACCTTTTACTAGGTGCAGACAGAGTAGCTTGAGCAGATAACAGGGACCTTAGCTGAAAATGGATAATAAGACAGAAGGTCACTTTATCCATGTAGAAAATATCTTCTCAATTTGTCTTCTTATGTCTCTCAGTTTTGTCTTCTTTTGCTTCTCAAAATCTCTTTCAACAAATGCACCACCGAAGAAAGGTTGTAAGATTTCTTCCAAGACAAAATGAATTTGCTTCTCATTTTGTCTTATTATGTCTCTCACTTTTGTCTCCTTTTGCTTCTCAGATTTTCTTTCAAGAAAAGCACCACCGATGGAAACTTGAGATATGTGACACATCTTTGGAGAAAGCATCTTTGAAGCTTCTTTGAGGTCCCACCGAAATGTCATTTGGGATATGTGACACATCTTTGAGATATGTGACATCATCTTTGAGATATATGACATCATCTTTGGGAAAAGCTTCTTTGAGACTAGGCCGAAATAGAGAGAAGTTTCGGTGGAAATACCACCGAAATTGTGAGAACAATTTCGGTGAACAATGACTTGTATGTTTGAGAAAAGATCTTTCACTTCCACAATGAGAGAATCTTTAATCTTGACTTTGGTTGATCTTTGACTTCACCAAACATTTGATATCTTGTACAAGCCATTACAAAGAACCATGCATCCAAAATTTCTCTAAGTATAAAATGTTTTTCAAAGTATAAAAGGAGATCATGAGGTCATCTTCAAATCTTGATGACCCAACAATCTCCCCCTATTTGATGATGACATCCATACTTAGAAAAACATGAGTAAGACAGTGAATAATGCAAGTTGACCCTTCTTTACTCTTTTGGGTTCTTTTTCACACAGTCCATTTTTTTTTTTTTTTTTTTTTGTGTGTGTATGTATATATGATATTTACATATAAGAAAAAAAATAAAAAGGTATAGCTGTACAAATAATCGAAAGGAAAAGGAAAGAAGTATAAACAGTATAAACAGAATGAATATTACTTGCATCTTTGGAGGGGCGAGTTGAAACTTGTGTCTGGCTTGAGGATTCTTCATTTTGATCAGCAGCCTTAGGATACTTCTGCCCAACTGTTGCATCTTGGCATCTTTTCATGTTTAGCATCAGCATCCTTTGTCTTTGTTTTGCTCCCCCTCAGTTAGATCAGACGGTCTTTGTGTTTCTCCCCCTCAGTTAGATCCGCCCGGACTGAAGTGCTCCCCCTTGACCGGTCCGTCGATTTCCTCATTTTTTCAAGTTGGTCGCTGTATATGAGTACTGAGGGTTTATGTTGCTCCCCCTCAGATGAATTCTCCCCCTCAGCGGCCGACGTAGGAAAAACACCAAGAGAAAATGAAAAGATCGGCCAGAACCAAGACCAGTTTTTTTTTTTTTTTTTTTTTTACCTTTCCACCGAAAATTGAGCAAAATCCACCGAAAATAGGCTATTTTCGGTGGGATTTTCGGTGGAAAATCGGTAGAATTTTTTTTTTTTTTTTTTTTTTTTTTTTACCTTTCCACCGAAAATTGAGGAGAATCCACCGAAAATAGGCTATTTTCGGTGGAAAATCGGTAGGTTTTTTTTTTTTTTTTTTTTTTTTTTTTTTTTACCTTTCCACCGAAAATTGAGGAGAATCCACCGAAAATAGGCTTATTTTCGGTGGGATTTTCGGTGGAAAATCGGTAGGTTTTTTTTTTTTTTTTTTTTTTTTTTTTTTACCTTTCCACCGAAAATTGAGCAAAATCCACCGAAAATTGGCTATTTTCGGTGGGATTTTCGGTGGAAAATCGGTAGGATATTTTTTTTTTTTTTTTTTTTTTTTACCTTTCCACCGAAAATTGAGCAAAATCCACCGAAAATAGGCTATTTTCGGTGGGATTTTCGGTGGAAAATCGGTAGGATTTTTTTTTTTTTTTTTTTTTTTTTTTTTACTACCTTTCCACCGAAAATTGAGGAGAATCCACCGAAAATAGGCTATTTTCGGTGGATTTTCGGTAGGTTTTTTTTTTTTTTTTTTTTTTTTTTTTACTTTTCCACCAAAAATGAAGGAGAATCCACCGAAAATTGGCTATTTTCGGTAGGATTTTCGGTGGAAAATCAGTAGTAAAACTTCTAAGACATTATGGAGAAAATCTTCAAAGTGAAGAAAAGATTGGAATTTCATCTTCCAATTTGATGACCCAAAAAGATTGAGTTTGAGGATTTGGGGTGACATCTGTAGAAGAGTTTGTAGTGGGTGGATTGGTGGAGGGATTTGAGGTGGTGGATCGGTGGAGAGATTTGAGGTGGTGGATCGGTGGAGATTCGGTGTGGAATCGGTGTGGGTCGGTGTAGACTCGGTGGTGGATCGGTGTGAGGATTCCACCGAGGAGTTTGAAGGATTGTACCGAATTTAGAAGGGTTTCACCACCGAATTTGAAGAGTTCCACCGAATTTGAGGGGTACCACCGATCGAGGAGGCAAAACATATGATGGGAAGTAAAGTATGGTGGGATATGGTTTTGGTTTGGTGGTTAAGGAAAATTTCGGTGGTGAGGTTTAGAAAAGAAATGGAATTTTAAGAGATTGGAGATGGTGATGTCATGAGAATGACATCAACATGCTTATGATGTCATGAGAGTAAAGAATTCTAAGGTTTTGTCAACTTTCTCACTTGTTCACATAGATCCATCTGCCCAGCTCAAAATCTGCAATCACAAAGAATTTAATTTCCAGGTACCCATTTTGAAGGTGGGTCCTTTTGGGTTAGAAGAAAAAGAATGACAAGAATTTATATCACTCAGAATAATTCTTTATTTCACACAGTCTTTGGCAAAATGAGAAATATCACCACAGATATAGCATTTTCTATAAAGAGAGTTCCTTTTAGAAACTTGACATTTTTCCTAACTTTTGCTCAAAGATTTTGAAGAGATAACAAAGAATGGGGGTGCATCACATAGAATTCATATTTCAAAAATTGGGAGTACATAAATCCTTTCTTTTGAATTGGACATTTTGAAACTCACAGATTTAAGAAGAAAATCGGTATGAGAAGTCATAAAGTTATTTTTGGAAAATTTTTGGAGGATTTCTTTTTAAGAAAGAAACAACACCCAGAGACTAGCCAAATAAAATTTCCAAAATTTATGTTTTCAGATGTGATGGCAGAAATTATGGACACATAGCAAAAGAGTTTGAAATAAGGGAAGTCATAAAAGATAGATAAAACACATAGTATGTACCTGTGAAGAGTAGAAGAAGAACTTAGCTGATACAAGAGCAGTTGAGGAGTCATTCGCTTTCAGATGTGGGTTCATCTGCTAAATCATAAGATTTAGCAGGCAGACCCTTTCCTCTTCTGATAAGTCTTTCATTTCTTTCCTTTTCTCTCTTGTATTTTTCCTTGTATCTTTCAGCCCGGTCAAAATTTGCAGAAGAGAGGTGTTGGCTGAACTTTTGGGAATCATATTTGGATCTTTCCGATTTTGAGGAAAATCGGCCTGAGGAAGCAGTTCTGGGTCTTTCAAACTGTTTACTCTTACACTCAGAAGCAAAATGACCCTTTTTACCACAGTTAAAACATTCCTCATTAGATTTATCCAAAGGAGAGTGTTTGGAGAGAGAAGAGGATGAATTTCTATCAAACTTAGATTTTCCAGAAGAGAGATGAGATTTGGATTTAGAGTGCCCATCCAACATGGCCATTTCATCAGATAATTTATCAGCTGAAGTTTCCTCACATTCATCCTTAGCATCACTAAGATATGCTTCTGAATGATCATTGGGATCTTCTTGACTATTATGGTCAGAGTCAGATGGGTAGGTGATTTTTGGAAAACACTTAGTCTTTTTGGAAGAGTCACTCAGGAGAGCTAGAGAAGAGTTCTTTATAAACTTTTGCAGTTTCGTCTGCTCATAGTTGAAAAGAGTACCATAAAGAACAGTAAGAGGCATATGATCAAGATCCTTGGTTGTCTTTATACAAGTACAGATATTTTCCCAAAAATCGGGAAGACAGTCCATAAATTTGCACAGGACTTCCTCATTGTCATACACTCTACCTAACAGCTTTAAGTCATTAAGAAGACTGTTAAAGCGATTATAGTAGTTGGAGAGAGATTCTCCTTTCTCATAAGAAAAGAGTTCATAATTTCTAACAAGAGCAATCTTTCTGCTCTTTTTAACTTCATTTGTACCTTCATACAAAACACACAGAGTGGACCACATCTCTTTGGCAGTAGAGAGATTTACCAGAGAGTGGTACACTTCATCAGGAAGAGAGAGAGCAATGATAGTTCTAACTTTAGAATCAAGAGACACAAGTCGTTTTTCCTCATCAGTATATTTCTTAGGATTTTTAAGAATGTAACGACCAGTAGCAGCAGATTTTTCTTCATCAGACGAATCATCAGAATTATCTTTTTCCATGGTTTCTTTACCAGGCCTCTGCGTTTCATAGCGAGCCCAAACTCTGGGGATAAAGGGTCCCTCTTGGAGAATGGTTGGATATCTAGTATCCACTCCTTCCATGAACAGCATCATGCGGCTTTTCCACAAAGAGAAGTTGTTAGCATTGAACTTAGGAGGTTTTGAAATGGACCCATTTTCAGAAAAGTTATTTTGAAAAGAGTTTTCAATAGTTGAAGAAGAGGAGGCAGCCATCGCAGATCAAGTTTATGGAATTAAACTTTCTGCTCTGATACCACTTGTTAGTCCCAGATGGCTATAACAAGTATTGTAGAAGGGGGGGGTTGAATACAATACTCAAAATTTTCACAATTTTAATTCTTTTATTGAAAATCTTTCAACAAGAATTACACATAGAAAACTTAAGACTGTTGCGGAAAAGAACAGATAAACTATTCTAACAATCTTACACAAAGTATACAACAAAATAACTAAGAACACTTAGAACAAAGCTATAAAGTTTTTCAAGCAAACTGGAAATTCTTGCACTTAGAGAATTCTTCCAGTTTGCGTAGAATATCAAGAGCTCACAGTAATCTTCAAAGTCTCTCAAGATCTGTGTATTTCAGTATGGAGAGCTCTTCCTTTTATAGTGACAAGGAGTGTGCAAGCATTGAATGCTTGAGACACTTGTCATCTTCACACTTGCTGAGGATGTTGACTTCTGGAAAGTTGTGAAGTCCTTGTCACCTTTTACTAGGTGCAGACAGAGTAGCTTGAGCAGATAACAGGGACCTTAGCTGAAAATGGATAATAAGACAGAAGGTCACTTTATCCATGTAGAAAATATCTTCTCAATTTGTCTTCTTATGTCTCTCAGTTTTGTCTTCTTTTGCTTCTCAAAATCTCTTTCAACAAATGCACCACCGAAGAAAGGTTGTAAGATTTCTTCCAAGACAAAATGAATTTGCTTCTCATTTTGTCTTATTATGTCTCTCACTTTTGTCTCCTTTTGCTTCTCAGATTTTCTTTCAAGAAAAGCACCACCGATGGAAACTTGAGATATGTGACACATCTTTGGAGAAAGCATCTTTGAAGCTTCTTTGAGGTCCCACCGAAATGTCATTTGGGATATGTGACACATCTTTGAGATATGTGACATCATCTTTGAGATATATGACATCATCTTTGGGAAAAGCTTCTTTGAGACTAGGCCGAAATAGAGAGAAGTTTCGGTGGAAATACCACCGAAATTGTGAGAACAATTTCGGTGAACAATGACTTGTATGTTTGAGAAAAGATCTTTCACTTCCACAATGAGAGAATCTTTAATCTTGACTTTGGTTGATCTTTGACTTCACCAAACATTTGATATCTTGTACAAGCCATTACAAAGAACCATGCATCCAAAATTTCTCTAAGTATAAAATGTTTTTCAAAGTATAAAAGGAGATCATGAGGTCATCTTCAAATCTTGATGACCCAACAGAAGTGTGATTTCATATCAGGTGAGTTTATTCAACTCTCTTTAAAATTCAGTAATTAATATTGAATAAATGTTTTATATGTATGTCGGGATATGTTTATAAGGACTTGATTTAAGTTAGAGATAAGTCCAAGAGGACGATTAAAAGTTATGTTATGTTGATCCCTGTGCTAAATTGCTATGAGGGGATAGTTAAGAAGTTGATGAACCGAGGTTATTAATATTCTTTATAATGAATATGATTATCTGTTATATGCAATCTGTTATATGATTATGAACTCTAAATACGATTGCGAAGCCA
The DNA here is from genome assembly GCA_033807775.1 of Saussurea involucrata. Classification (NCBI taxonomy): domain Eukaryota; kingdom Viridiplantae; phylum Streptophyta; class Magnoliopsida; order Asterales; family Asteraceae; genus Saussurea; species Saussurea involucrata. The sequence goes on from CM066323.1 coordinate 37,417,561, forward strand.
AATTAAGATAAATTATAAGGGCCTATCTATGAGTCCAGAAATGTAGAAAACATTTGAAATGTTGATTCCCGTACTAGATTACAGAGAGGGGATAGTTAAGAGATTGAGAGGAGGAGTTATTAATATTCTTTATTTTTGTATATATAGAATATGCTCAGAGAAATGATATATTGTATGTCGGACGCATATAGTAGTATCGATTATTATATTTATATATTATGTGCTTTTACTAAAAATAGGCATCCGGTCATCGGGGGCACCTGGGTACGGTATAATGGGAACCGATTACTTGCCATTGACCAATAAGGGATGTAATTTTTAGTAATTGGGTGTACCTTGAATCATCGAGGGTTCCGGTTGAGTATCGCGATATTATAATCCCATTGGGACCATTGATTCTGAGGTGGAATGTGGAATTAACAGATTTTGATTGTAATTCCCATTTCGATTTGGGAAGATCGGAGATTTCCCAGTGATGAGAGGAAGTTTTGAGATAGGCATAAAGTAATTTGTAATCTCTACTTCCTAATTAAGAAATAGGTAGGTTTTGACTTGTAATTTCTTGTGTAAAGAGTATTAACTGTGAATCTGGTATGATTTATAGTAAACTCTTGATGTTGTTATTATGATTAGATGATTTAGTCATAAGTATAGGAGTGGGATAGATTTCCCGTAAGGAAAGGAGTGGTCGTACGGTAAGATGGGTGAGAACAGGTTTGAGTTATCTGTTCATATTTTTTTAATTATTAAATTTTACTTTGATTTGAGTATTCTCACTAGGCGAAAGCCTAATGTTTCAAGTTGAATCTTCTTACCAGGTACAAGTTCCGGGAAGTAAGCGGGAATGAGAGAAGAGAACTTTTGAAAAGATTCAGACTTAGAGATAACGGAGGATCTAGTTATTCTTTGAAGCTTTTGGGACGGATGTATAGATAACTTGATTAATCTGATTGTTGTGATATGATTAGATTAATAAGTTATTTAAGTAATGTTGTATGTACATAGAAACCTTACATTTGATCCTCAGGTTATATAAGTTTGAAGTTTTTGATCATAACTTGTAGTAATTTTTAAGGTTTAAATTGACCTTGTTTTTAGGGTGTTTCAATGTCGGGGGTGGGTTGCTTTGGTGAGACACAGGTCGGTGGTGGGGATGGAGGCGTCGGGGAGGTATGGGTCGGAGGAGGGGATTGGTGTGTCAGGGAGAATGTTGTGTCAGTGACCATGATGTCGTCGGTGGCATGTTGTCGGGGTGACCCTGTATCTTCCAATAAGAAATCCAAAAATGCCCGGCTTGGAGATCCCGAATCTCCAATAGGCTGTGCATCATCGATCTCATAATGATCGGGTGTAAGGCTGTGCAGTGCAAACTCGGTTCCTTCGAGGGGAGAGACCCCGAAGTCATCTGCACCACCCAAAGAAGCGGGTGATGAGGTAAGAGGTGGGTTCTCCAAAAATACAATTGAAGCCTTTTGAGAGGCAACGGAGGAGTCTGTATGGGGTAAAGCAGATTCCCTTGGCATGGAAGGGACAATTTCAACAACTGTCGGTTTTTGAGAATCGACAATTGGCTTGTGGGGCTTGGCCGAAGGTGTCCGAGACCTCTTTGGATGAGACCTCGGAGGGGATTTAGAGTGCCTCCGCTTGTGAGAAGAGGTTGAGACTTGGGTAGCCTCCGAGGGATCTCTCAAAGGCGTAGTCTCGGAAGCGGACACGGAGGTGTCGGTGGCCCGAGATGCTTTCTTTTTGGTGCCACCCGATTTAACTCGGGAACGGGGAGAATGGGCCACTATGGCTGGAAGGACCTCCGGAATCTCCGGGTGTATAAACCCTTCGATTTCGGCGTCCCCCTAGAATAGTTCTGGAGAGTGAGCAAAAGTAATCATACCTGGTCGGAGTGGTAGATCGGATGCAAGAGGAGTCACATCAAGAGTTTTCTGGCCAACAATAGGAGCGGACCAATCATACTTGAACTTGGGAGATTTGGACTTTCGATCAGCGTCCAAAGCAGCACCGAGCTTGTGCTGAACTATCATCGAGATGAACCATGGATAGGCCACGTGACATCTTTTTGTGTGCTTGACTACTTCAGTAAGTTCTGTGAAAAAAATACCGTGCAAATTCTATTTTTCGTTGAAAGATAAGAGCATGGGCAAGCTTAGTGATGTAGGAGGGAGACTAATCCTGACCACTGGTTTTGCGAGAGAGGCAGTAGATAACATGAACAAAGAAGAAATTCCAAATCCCTCCCATTTTGTTTCTAATAAGGGTACCTGGACCTTTGGCAAATTTAGAGGATTTATCATCAGTTTTGTGTACGTAACCAATGTCATTTACCACCTCTGCATGGGCGTTGTCGACGTGTGGTTCGTGGATTATGTAACCCGAAAATCATAAATGGAATAACACGCAAGTATACATGCCAAACCACTATCGTTTGAAACAAGTAATAAAGTGGTACAAAGTACCGGATATCGATCCACAGGGACAGGAAAGTAAGGATTTCTAACAAGTCAAAGTTAAAGTAAGATTTCAGATGATAAATTCGAAGGAATAATCTTTGTGTGAGTTAACAACTTTGGAAATGGTTTTAAAGCAGTAAAAGAAATGCAAGGGTGTAAGTTCTGGCTGGATTACAGCAACAATGTGCTTAGGTAGGTTGCTACAGCATATTCTGCAACATTGGTTCTCATCCTTACTACTGGAACGATCAACCCTTTTTTCAAGGTTTAGATAAGACTAGCTACTGGCAGTACCACGCATTCGGGTAACCCAACCAATGTAGAACAGATCTCACTGATTTTCCATATAAGTTACAATTTATAAAAATTGATATTATTGTTAATCCATGATCTATCAAGATTAGAGAGATAATCTAGAGAGAAAGTAGATCTATTAGGGTTTGCTCTCAATATTACAAGATATGAATTATGCTCTAATTGTGTTATGGAATTGTTACAAGATTACTCTAAACAAAGCCTTATATACCCTAAGACAAACTAAGGCATTAAGCTAACTTTGACAACTCTAATTATAAAGACTTTGACTTTATACAATGACTTTGACTTTCTATATTAAATCTTGAAGACATATTTTAGCCTTAACAATCTCCCCCTTGGATTCAAGATTTAAACATTTGAGAACAACAGTCTTTGGCTTTCTTTGATCTTCAGAACTTTAACATTTCAGCTCTTCACATTACAGCACTTTGAACAAACTCCCTCTTTGAGCTGTCAGAAGATCAATTGAAGAAAATAATTCAGAAGATTCTTCGGTCTTTATCATGGCTTGTCAAAGTCAATATGTCACAAAGTCTTCAGACGGGGAACTGACGGAGATTTTCTTTCTTTAAAAGATATGGAGAATTTGTTTCTTCACACAAAGCATTTTTGGTGCAGATTAGCCCAAATTTAAGAAAAGAGATCACAAGATGATCAATCGATTTTTCTTAAACTCTTGAAGAATTCTCCCCTTTTTTCTTTCTTTGATTTGAGAAATTCTTGCTTCAGTAATGATATTCACAATATAGCACAAGTTTAAGAAAAAGAGATCACAGGATGATCAATCGATTTTTCTTAAACTCTTGAAGAAGAATTCTCCCCCTTTTTCTATCTTGAGACGAAATCTTCTTTATTCTCTTTGAAATGAATTGAATTCAGTATTTCTCCCCCTTTTTCGATGAAAGTGAGCATCATGATCATCGAAAACCTTCTTCAATTTCAGTCGCGTCTCTGAGAATCACTAACAATCTCCTCCTTAATGAATAACCTTGCTCCCCCTCAAAATAAGAATTCTGGAGCAATTTGTTTTTTCCCCCCTGAAAATATGCATATATTTCATTTAGGCACAGTAGTTGAAAAATTTATTCAAAGAAAATAAAATTCATTGAACTACATTTTATAACTACTACCATTTGATCATTTGAAAACTTTACAAAAGAAATCCAACTTAATGAAAATTAACAGATTTTTCAATCAAATGAAATCAAATGCATGTGTTTGGATTCAAATACAAGGCATCATTGCATATCAAGTTAAAAATGTTCAGTTTCAACCCCTTTATTAAATCTATTTGGTGTGCTAGCATGCGAAATATGATTTGCAACAATCAAATGTACTTCTGAAACCTATAAGAATACTTTGCTCTTACTCACACTATATGACTGAAATCAGAATTTCCACAAATTTATAAGTTTATCGCGACATTGTTATTTCCCCAAGATATACGAGATGTGTGCTCAATTGGCATCTTATATTTTGTGCACATTGGCATCTTTTATCAAAAAGTTTATTAAGACTAAGATACACCGTAAACGTAACTTTCTATCTGGTTCTATAGCAGGATTTGGATCAGCCAATCCCAGACCAGTTGGCCTTAGGGGCTAGGTGTCAAGCACCCCTTGGAACTTACTCTCCCAAACCAGAAAGGCTACATCGATGTATCCTAATCCCATCTGTACCAGTTGAACATGGCTTTCTATCTGGTTCTATAGAAGGATTTGGGTCAGCCAATCCCATACCAGTTGATCTTAGGGGCTAGGTAACGAGTACCCCTTGGGACTTAATCTCCCAAACCAGATAGGCCACATGCACAAACTTTCAAACCTAATGATTTTTTTTATTGCATCTCAATCACTTGGTTATAAAACTTTGTGCTTCCCTCATATTTTCATTTTCATTCTTCATTCTGACAATTAGGCTTTGTGAGCATCGTATTCTATATAAGTCTAGATTTACACAATTTTGCGCATATATCAAAATCTCATTCATGTTTTGCTGACCTTTCGATTTATTTCAGAAGCAAAAGTTGAAGCAAATAAAACTCAGATAATACAACAATACTTGTAAAAACATCTTTTAGCACACATTTAATTCATTGAATGAAAATTGAAAAATTTCATCTCATTGAATTAAATTTGTTGAGATTCAAATTTTCAAAGCAGTAGAAATGAAACATAATGCAATGTTACCTTTCACCACTTGTTCCTTGAATTGAAAGATGTGACAGTTAAGGATATCACCTGATAAGTATGAGTTCTAAACTGATTTGTTTAGAAGTCTTAGTCTTTGAAGTACGAGTCCTGAACTGAATTGTTCAGAAGCCATAGTCGTTGAAGCACGGGTCCTGAACTGATTTGTCCAGAAACCATTATCGTTGAAACACGGGTCCTGAACTGATGTATTCAGAAACCAATTCTCTTTACTCCCCCTTAATGGCACAAGTAATCTTCTTCCGAGAGTTCAACGCTTTGCTTCTAAATCTGCAAAAACAGATTAAGTAGATTTTGGTACCCAACGTGTCTTGGGTCCTGGCTTGTTAAGCGGAGCTCTATAAGAAGGAAAATTATAAGTACCATACCAATATTGAGCATTATCATTTTTAATAAAATCATTAGTTCCACAATAAGAACAGCAAAAAAAAATTTGTGCTAACCTGATTAACTGATTTGTGGAATTTAATGAACCAGGTTTAGCAAAAGATTTACCTTTCAGGTTAGTGTTCTTGTTGGGAACAGATGATTTTGGTACATCTTTTTCAGGAAATGTACCTTTAACTCTCCATTGCATGTTGACTTTCTTATATGTAGGAAGGTCAGCAGATTGAAATTTGGAAGAATTATCCACTAAATGATCATAGAAGAGATTAGAAGGTCAAATCGGACTTTCTGAATAGCTTTTGGATTTGTTAAATGACTTCACTTTGAAAGCTAAGTCATTCCGTTCTTTGGTCACACAATCAAGCTTCTTCAGAATATCACAATTAACTCTCTTCTCTTTCATGATATCAGTAGATAACACGGCCAAATTCTTTGTGAGCATTCGTATTTCTTGCTGAAAAATCTTCCTTTCAACAGAAAATTCATCTTTGACGCTCCTGGCCTGATAGTCAGCTTTCTTTCTCTTTTCCAGCTCTTGTCTTTCTTCATCTAATTCTTTCTGAAGCTCAGATATCTTCTTTGACAACTTCCCATTCTTTGCTTCAAAGTCTTTCCTTTTATTTTCAAATTCAAGTCTTTCCTTCACCAATTTCTCTTTTTCAAGAAATAAAACTTTCTCAAAATATGAATTTTGTTTGGAAAGTTTTCTGCATCTGAGTTCAAGAGCTTTCTTTTCTTCATTTTCTTTCTTCTCAAAAATTGAAGTCTTTTCAAGTTCAGAAACTTTCTGAGAAAGAGAAAGAATTTTCTTTTCATAGCATTTTTTTCTCATTTAACCGATTAGCTCTTTCTTTTCTGAAATCCTCTCTTTCTTCTTTAAGCAGCTTTTCCATGTCAGACAACTTCTTTGTAAGCTCAATGACCTTTTTCTTAAGATCTTTATTTTCAGCTTCTGACATGTTCTGTTCTGCATCCACTTTTTCAGCTTTCTTTTCTTCTTCCTTTCTCTTAAAAACAACTTCAGATCCAAGCATTTGCTTTGTTAATTTGCTCCACATCTGCATTGGGTTAGTTTTGAAACATTCAACGCGTTTGAAGATGTGTTGCGGAAGTTTGTAAAGTGCGAAGATCAAGTTGGATGAAGCTTCTTTGTCGGCTTTCATTCTTTTAATCTCTTCTTCTGTATAATCTTTGTCAGTTCTGATCATTGGGCCTTCAGTGAAAGATTTTATCATATTTTCACCATTTTCTCTACTTGCAATAAAATCGATGAACGAAACTCTCCATCGTTCAAAATCAGATTCTTTGATCAGCACTGGAAAACGGTTCATGTTTGAAAATGTAATCTGAAAAATTCGAACAACTAAAATCTGGAAAAAAAATATGAAAAACAAATAGAAATTTGTCTTCCAAAAATTAATTCTGAAAAAACTAAACGGATATGTTGAACTTTAATCGTCAAACCTGCACGAAAAAAAAAATTTATCAGTTACGAATTGTTAATCCATGATTTATCAAGATTAGAGAGATAATCTAGAGAGAGAGAGAGGGTAGAGAGAGAAAGTAGATCTATTAGGTTTGCTCTCAATATTACAAGATATGAATTATTCTCTAATTGTGTTATGGAATTGTTACAAGATTACTCTAAACAAAGCCTTATATACCCTAAGACAAACTAAGGCATTAAGCTAACTTTGACAACTCTAATTATAAAGACTTTGACTTTATACAATGACTTTGACTTTGACTTTCTATATTAAATCTTGAAGACATATTTTAGCCTTAACAATTATAACACTTCAGAGTTCTATAGTTTACGTTGTCTTGCATTCAAGTCCAACTCATCTAAGTAGAACAACATGTTAGTCCCAGATGGCTATAACAAGTATTGTAGAAGGGGGGGGGGGGGGGGTTGAATACAATACTCAAAATTTTCACAATTTTAATTCTTTTATTGAAAATCTTTCAACAAGAATTACACATAGAAAACTTAAGACTGTTGCGGAAAAGAACAGATAAACTATTCTAACAATCTTACACAAAGTATACAACAAAATAACTAAGAACACTTAGAACAAAGCTATAAAGTTTTTCAAGCAAACTGGAAATTCTTGCACTTAGAGAATTCTTCCAGTTTGCGTAGAATATCAAGAGCTCACAGTAATCTTCAAAGTCTCTCAAGATGTGTGTGTTTCAGTATGGAGAGCTCTTCCTTTTATAGTGACAAGGAGTGTGCAAGCATTGAATGCTTGAGACACTTGTCATCTTCACACTTGCTGAGGATGTTGACTTCTGGAAAGTTGTGAAGTCCTTGTCACCTTTTACAAGGTACAGTCAGAAGAGCTCATGCATGAGAAAAGAGCTTTGCATGGAAATGGATAATAAGACAGAAGGTCACTTTATCCATGTAGAAAATATCTTCTCAATTTGTCTTCTTATGTCTCTCAGTTTTGTCTTCTTTTGCTTCTCAAAATCTCTTTCAACAAATGCACCACCGAAGAAAGGTTGTAAGATTTCTTCCAAGACAAAATGAATTTGCTTCTCATTTTGTCTTATTATGTCTCTCACTTTTGTCTCCTTTTGCTTCTCAGATTTTCTTTCAAGAAAAGCACCACCGATGGAAACTTGAGATATGTGACACATCTTTGGAGAAAGCATCTTTGAAGCTTCTTTGAGGTCCCACCGAAATGTCATTTGGGATATGTGACACATCTTTGAGATATGTGACATCATCTTTGAGATATATGACATCATCTTTGGGAAAAGCTTCTTTGAGACTAGGCCGAAATAGAGAGAAGTTTCGGTGGAAATACCACCGAAATTGTGAGAACAATTTCGGTGAACAATGACTTGTATGTTTGAGAAAAGATCTTTCACTTCCACAATGAGAGAATCTTTAATCTTGACTTTGGTTGATCTTTGACTTCACCAAACATTTGATATCTTGTACAAGCCATTACAAAGAACCATGCATCCAAAATTTCTCTAAGTATAAAATGTTTTTCAAAGTATAAAAGGAGATCATGAGGTCATCTTCAAATCTTGATGACCCAACAATCTCCCCCTATTTGATGATGACATCCATACTTAGAAAAACATGAGTAAGACAGTGAATAATGCAAGTTGACCCTTCTTTACTCTTTTGGGTTCTTTTTCACACAGTCCATTTTTTTTTTTTTTTTTTTTTTGTGTGTGTATGTATATATGATATTTACATATAAGAAAAAAAATAAAAAGGTATAGCTGTACAAATAATCGAAAGGAAAAGGAAAGAAGTATAAACAGTATAAACAGAATGAATATTACTTGCATCTTTGGAGGGGCGAGTTGAAACTTGTGTCTGGCTTGAGGATTCTTCATTTTGATCAGCAGCCTTAGGATACTTCTGCCCAACTGTTGCATCTTGGCATCTTTTCATGTTTAGCATCAGCATCCTTTGTCTTTGTTTTGCTCCCCCTCAGTTAGATCAGACGGTCTTTGTGTTTCTCCCCCTCAGTTAGATCCGCCCGGACTGAAGTGCTCCCCCTTGACCGGTCCGTCGATTTCCTCATTTTTTCAAGTTGGTCGCTGTATATGAGTACTGAGGGTTTATGTTGCTCCCCCTCAGATGAATTCTCCCCCTCAGCGGCCGACGTAGGAAAAACACCAAGAGAAAATGAAAAGATCGGCCAGAACCAAGACCAGTTTTTTTTTTTTTTTTTTTTTTTACCTTTCCACCGAAAATTGAGCAAAATCCACCGAAAATAGGCTATTTTCGGTGGGATTTTCGGTGGAAAATCGGTAGGATTTTTTTTTTTTTTTTTTTTTTTTTTTTTTTTTTTACCTTTCCACCGAAAATTGAGCAAAATCCACCGAAAATAGGCTATTTTCGGTGGAAAATCGGTAGGATTTTTTTTTTTTTTTTTTTTTTTTTTTTTACCTTTCCACCGAAAATTGAGGAGAATCCACCGAAAATAGGCTATTTTCGGTGGGATTTTCGGTGGAAAATCGGTAGGGTTTTTTTTTTTTTTTTTTTTTTTTTTTACTACCTTTCCACCGAAAATTGAGGAGAATCCACCGAAAATAGGCTATTTTCGGTGGGATTTTCGGTGGAAAATCGGTAGTTTTTTTTTTTTTTTTTTTTTTTTTTTTTTACTTTTCCACCGAAAATGAAGGAGAATCCACCGAAAATTGGCTATTTTCGGTAGGATTTTCGGTGGAAAATCAGTAGTAAAACTTCTAAGACATTATGGAGAAAATCTTCAAAGTGAAGAAAAGATTGAAATTTCATCTTCCAATTTGATGACCCAAAAAGATTGAGTTTGAGGATTTGGGGTGACATCTGTAGAAGAGTTTGTAGTGGGTGGATTGGTGGAGGGATTTGAGGTGGTGGATCGGTGGAGAGATTTGAGGTGGTGGATCGGTGGAGATTCGGTGTGGAATCGGTGCGGGTCGGTGTAGACTCGGTGGTGGATCGGTGTGAGGATTCCACCGAGGAGTTTGAAGGATTGTACCGAATTTAGAAGGGTTTCACCACCGAATTTGAAGAGTTCCACCGAATTTGAGGGGTACCACCGATCAAGGAGGCAAAACATATGATGGGAAGTAAAGTATGGTGGGATATGGTTTTGGTTTGGTGGTTAAGGAAAATTTCGGTGGTGAGGTTTAGAAAAGAAATGGAATTTTAAGAGATTGGAGATGGTGATGTCATGAGAATGACATCAACATGCTTATGATGTCATGAGAGTAAAGAATTCTAAGGTTTTGTCAACTTTCTCACTTGTTCACATAGATCCATCTGCCCAGCTCAAAATCTGCAATCACAAAGAATTTAATTTCCAGGTACCCATTTTGAAGGTGGGTCCTTTTGGGTTAGAAGAAAAAGAATGAAAAGAATTTATATCACTCAGAATAATTCTTTATTTCACACAGTCTTTGGCAAAATGAGAAATATCACCACAGATATAGCATTTTCTATAAAGAGAGTTCCTTTTAGAAACTTGACATTTTTCCTAACTTTTGCTCAAAGATTTTGAAGAGATAACAAAGAATGGGGGTGCATCACATAGAATTCATATTTCAAAAATTGGGAGTACATAAATCCTTTCTTTTGAATTGGACATTTTGAAACTCACAGATTTAAGAAGAAAATCGGTATGAGAAGTCATAAAGTTATTTTTGGAAAAATTTTGGAGGATTTCTTTTTAAGAAAGAAACAACACCCAGAGACTAGCCAAATAAAATTTCCAAAATTTATGTTTTCAGATGTGATGGCAGAAATTATGGACACATAGCAAAAGAGTTTGAAATAAGGGAATTCATAAAAGATAGATAACACATAGTATGTACCTGTGAAGAGTAGAAGAAGCACTTAGCTGATACAAGAGCAGTTGAGGAGTCATTCGCTTTCAGATGTGGGTTCATCTGCTAAATCATAAGATTTAGCAGGCAGACCCTTTCCTCTTCTGATAAGTCTTTCATTTCTTTCCTTTTCTCTCTTGTATTTTTCCTTGTATCTTTCAGCCCGGTCAAAATTTGCAGAAGAGAGGTGTTGGCTGAACTTTTGGGAATCATATTTGGATCTTTCCGATTTTGAGGAAAATCGGCCTGAGGAAGCAGTTCTGGGTCTTTCAAACTGTTTACTCTTACACTCAGAAGCAAAATGACCCTTTTTACCACAGTTAAAACATTCCTCATTAGATTTATCCAAAGGAGAGTGTTTGGAGAGAGAAGAGGATGAATTTCTATCAAACTTAGATTTTCCAGAAGAGAGATGAGATTTGGATTTAGAGTGCCCATCCAACATGGCCATTTCATCAGATAATTTATCAGCTGAAGTTTCCTCACATTCATCCTTAGCATCACTAAGATATGCTTCTGAATGATCATTGGGATCTTCTTGACTATTATGGTCAGAGTCAGATGGGTAGGTGATTTTTGGAAAACACTTAGTCTTTTTGGAAGAGTCACTCAGGAGAGCTAGAGAAGAGTTCTTTATAAACTTTTGCAGTTTCGTCTGCTCATAGTTGAAAAGAGTACCATAAAGAACAGTAAGAGGCATATGATCAAGATCCTTGGTTGTCTTTATACAAGTACAGATATTTTCCCAAAAATCGGGAAGACAGTCCATAAATTTGCACAGGACTTCCTCATTGTCATACACTCTACCTAACAGCTTTAAGTCATTAAGAAGACTGTTAAAGCGATTATAGTAGTTGGAGAGAGATTCTCCTTTCTCATAAGAAAAGAGTTCATAATTTCTAACAAGAGCAATCTTTCTGCTCTTTTTAACTTCATTTGTACCTTCATACAAAACACACAGAGTGGACCACATCTCTTTGGCAGTAGAGAGATTTACCAGAGAATGGTACACTTCATCAGGAAGAGAGAGAGCAATGATAGTTCTAACTTTAGAATCAAGAGACACAAGTCGTTTTTCCTCATCAGTATATTTCTTAGGATTTTTAAGAATGTAACGACCAGTAGCAGCAGATTTTTCTTCATCAGACGAATCATCAGAATTATCTTTTTCCATGGTTTCTTTACCAGGCCTCTGCGTTTCATAGCGAGCCCAAACTCTGGGGATAAAGGGTCCCTCTTGGAGAATGGTTGGATATCTAGTATCCACTCCTTCCATGAACAGCATCATGCGGCTTTTCCACAAAGAGAAGTTGTTAGCATTGAACTTAGGAGGTTTTGAAATGGAGCCATTTTCAGAAAAGTTATTTTGAAAAGAGTTTTCAATAGTTGAAGAAGAGGAGGCAGCCATCGCAGATCAAGTTTATGGGATTAAACTTTCTGCTCTGATACCACTTGTTAGTCCCAGATGGCTATAACAAGTATTGTAGAAGGGGGGGGGGGGGGGGGGTTGAATACAATACTCAAAATTTTCACAATTTTAATTCTTTTATTGAAAATCTTTCAACAAGAATTACACATAGAAAACTTAAGACTGTTGCGGAAAAGAACAGATAAACTATTCTAACAATCTTACACAAAGTATACAACAAAATAACTAAGAACACTTAGAACAAAGCTATAAAGTTTTTCAAGCAAACTGGAAATTCTTGCACTTAGAGAATTCTTCCAGTTTGCGTAGAATATCAAGAGCTCACAGTAATCTTCAAAGTCTCTCAAGATGTGTGTGTTTCAGTATGGAGAGCTCTTCCTTTTATAGTGACAAGGAGTGTGCAAGCATTGAATGCTTGAGACACTTGTCATCTTCACACTTGCTGAGGATGTTGACTTCTGGAAAGTTGTGAAGTCCTTGTCACCTTTTACAAGGTACAGTCAGAAGAGCTCATGCATGAGAAAAGAGCTTTGCATGGAAATGGATAATAAGACAGAAGGTCACTTTATCCATGTAGAAAATATCTTCTCAATTTGTCTTCTTATGTCTCTCAGTTTTGTCTTCTTTTGCTTCTCAAAATCTCTTTCAACAAATGCACCACCGAAGAAAGGTTGTAAGATTTCTTCCAAGACAAAATGAATTTGCTTCTCATTTTGTCTTATTATGTCTCTCACTTTTGTCTCCTTTTGCTTCTCAGATTTTCTTTCAAGAAAAGCACCACCGATGGAAACTTGAGATATGTGACACATCTTTGGAGAAAGCATCTTTGAAGCTTCTTTGAGGTCCCACCGAAATGTCATTTGGGATATGTGACACATCTTTGAGATATGTGACATCATCTTTGAGATATATGACATCATCTTTGGGAAAAGCTTCTTTGAGACTAGGCCGAAATAGAGAGAAGTTTCGGTGGAAATACCACCGAAATTGTGAGAACAATTTCGGTGAACAATGACTTGTATGTTTGAGAAAAGATCTTTCACTTCCACAATGAGAGAATCTTTAATCTTGACTTTGGTTGATCTTTGACTTCACCAAACATTTGATATCTTGTACAAGCCATTACAAAGAACCATGCATCCAAAATTTCTCTAAGTATAAAATGTTTTTCAAAGTATAAAAGGAGATCATGAGGTCATCTTCAAATCTTGATGACCCAACACAACATACGTCACCTTGTCAAGAAAACTACTTAGATGAAACTTAGAAACAAGGGGTGAATAGTAAGGATGATAGCCAATAGTGAAAGCAACCTTCCACCACACAAAGACATTTATCTCCCCAACCATTACTTACACCCAAGCTAGGGAAATTAGCCCATCATCGCTCTTAAACACATACAAAACATGGTGATCAAACAGAAATGTAAGTATTAAGAACAAAAGATGTACCAACGGTTTTAGATTAAAGCATAAAAGGGATAACAATTGCTTCTAAGTAGCTAGATGAACTACTTAGCTAGTTTCCTTGTTAGAAAAAACTAGAAGTACAAAATAAAGTAACTAAGAACTAGAAAGTAACTTGCCTAAGGCAAGGAAATGTGTAAAAATGACCAGGAGTTAAGCTCATATTTATACTAAGGGGGGGCATCTAATGACATCATTACAAGTACAAAGATTCCTTTAACCAATGGTTATTAACCAAAAGCTAAAGGGTTTACAAGATGCTTTTCTTAAGGTAGTCTCCTCCATGATAGTATTCCCTGAAGATGCCCTGTCTTCCAGTTTGCAAGAAAGGGATGGGGTGGCCAAAAGATTCCCCAACAAAAAGGTTATGAAGTGACGTCTTGTACTTTTTCAGGAATTGCGATCCATGCTATAGCATCATGCTGCAGCATACCAAACTGTTACAAATTCTTCTTAAATGGCACAAAACAGAGGCTATTCCTCTTACTTAGCTCCAAACTAAATAAATGGTAAAAACAAAGTAAAAGACTCAATTATGGTGATTGGGAAACTAAAATAAAGGTAAATATAGAAATAAGAAGTGATCAAAATGTGATAAATTATGCTCTTATCAACGTGCATATCTTCGTATTTGTAAAAGGCTTCGAACTTGAGAGCAGTGCGGACATCATCCACACCAAAGGTGAGATCGTGATTACCTTCTTCATCAGTAAGTATTGAGGCATGAATGGCTTTGTTGGATGGATCATACACACAGGTTAGCCAGAAGTTGCCAATGAGCATTTTGCTCATTTTGGGGTTGCAAGTGAAGGCATGAAGAAGAGGAGAACGAGTCAGGAACTTGGTTACCGTAAAGAATTCCGGATGAGCAGGATCGGATTCAAACCTTGCAACATGATTACAAGGATTGAACTTGAGGTCTTCAAAACATGTAGGTGATTCCTTGACGATCTTTGCGGGTTTGGAAGCTTTGGAAGTGGTGGAAGATGCCATTGTTGAAAGAAATAGCAGGTTTGTGGTTGTGAGAGAGAAGATGAGCGTGGGAAGGTGCAGGTATGCGAAAAATAATGAATGAGAAATAATGTGGGTATATATAGGGTTTAGAATTTGAAAAGGGTTTGGGCGGCAATGGTTAAGGGTGGAAAACGAAAGGTCTTGATTTAAACCAAATATAAAATGGGGTTTAAATAGTAATGATTAGGGTATTGGAAGATGTGGTCAAGAAAGGTTTGTATGAGAATGGGAAGGGTCAAATGTCACTGACACATAGGGTTTAGGTGTGAGGTAAGCATCGAAAAATGTGATGGATAAAGACTATGAGAAGGATCGGTGGATGTGGGAATCGGTGAGTTTGGTTATCAGTGTGATTGTTGGCCACCGACAAGGATTTAGAGGGGGTGTCGGTGAATGAAGCTCGCCGATGGGAAAGGATTGGGTGTATAAAAGGAAGGTCGATAGTGAGAATAATATATGGTATCGGTGGGGAATTCTCGCCGATGATGTAGGAGGATGACATCGAGGGGAAATATCACTAGGTTTCGGTGACTTCGGGTTTCGGCGGGATGGGAGTAACTGATGGAGAGCTTAGATACGTCGGTGAGATATGTCACCGATAGGGTTTCGATGAGCAGATAACGACATGAATCGGTGATAGGTATCCACCGATTCGATGGTGTTGGTGAGAAGAGGGTCACTAGTGATATAATCGGTGAGAATGCCGTTTAAAGAGATCAGTGGGTAGATACGCTACCGATGAGAGTATTGTTTCTACCGATATGAGAATTGGTGATAGATGAGATCCACCGATGTGAAGCCTTGGTGTGAAATGAGGTTCACTAGAAAGTTTCGGTGAGGAGAGAATCACCGATTGATCGGGGAGATGATCAGTGAGAAGTCAACCGATATAAAGAAGGTTCCACCGATCAACATGTCGGTGAGTGGGGTTCGGTGAGGAACGCTACCGACAAAAGTATTTTTTTATGAATCTAAATACAACATGCCAAGTTCTCCTATCAGAAAGTTGAACCTGGTTTCATCCAAGGGTTTGGTGAACAAATCAGCAAGTTGAAGATCGGTAGGAATGAAATGCAGCTCAATGTCACCTTTTGAGATATGATCTCTGATGAAGTGATATCTGATATCTATATGCTTTGATCTAGAGTGTAGAACTGGATTATTTGAAATAGTTATTGCACTTGAGTTGTCACATAGAATTAGGATTTTATAGTAGACTTGATTATAGTCCCTTAGTTGATTCTTCATCCACAAGATGTGAGCACAGCAACTTCCAGTTGCAACATATTCAGCCTCAACAGTTGAAGTTGAAACTGAGTTTTGTTTCTTGTTGGACCAGCTGACTAATTTGCCACCAAGAAGTTGGAAATTACATGTGGTACTCTTTCTATCAACTTTGGAACCTGCATAATCTGAATCTGAATACCCAGTTAGTTCAAAACCTGAGTCTTTGGGATACCAAAGACCCAGATGCAAAGTACCTTTCAGATACCGGAATATCCATTTTACAGCAGCCAAATGAGATTTTTTGGGGTTGGCTTGATAACGGGCACAAAGACAAGTAGCAAACATAATGTCCGGTCTGCTAGCAGTTAAGTAAAGGAGGGATCCGATCATACCTCGATAATTCGTTACATCAACAGATTTACCATCTGGATCAGCATGAATTTTCAAAGGTTGTGTCATGGGAGTTTTCATAGGAGAGCTATTTTCAAAGTTAAACTTCTTTAGAAGATCACGAATATATTTGCTTTGATTTATGAAAATCCCTTCAGAAGTTTGTTTAACCTGAAGGCCTAAAAAGAATGTGAGTTCTCCCATCATGCTTATCTCATATTGACTCATCATGAGAGAAGCAAACTCATCACATAGTGATTCATCAGTGGCACCAAAGATGATGTCATCTACATAGATTTGAACAAGAATGAGATTACCTGAGGTTTACTTGATGAAGAGAGTGTTGTCAATTGTACCTCTAAAGTATCCATTCTTTAGAAGGAAATCGGCAAGAGTATCATACCAGGCACGAGGAGACTGTTTGAGTCCGTACAAAGCCTTGTTCAGCCGATACACATGGTCTGGATGTGTTGGGTCTTCAAAACCTGGAGGTTGTTTCACATAGACTTCCTCAGCAAGCTCACCATTGAGGAAGGAACTTTTAACATCCATCTGAAAGACTCTAAAGTTTTGATGGGCAGCATGAGAAAGAAAGATTCGGATGGCTTCAAGTTTGGCAACGGAAGCAAAGGTTTCATCATAATCAATGTCTTCTTCCTGTCGGTATCCCTGAGCTACCAGTTTGGATTTATTTCTGATGACTGTACCATCTTCATCCATCTTGTTTCGGAAGACCCACTTAGTTCCAATGATTGTCTTCTTTGGAGGTCTGGGAACTAATCTTCATACTTTATTTCGTGTGAACTGAGAAGTTCCTCTTGCATGGCAGTGATCCAACATGGATCAGCTAAGGCTTCATCAATCTTCTTTGGTTCTATGAGAGATATAAAATTCACATAGAGACAAATATTTCCAATGCCTCTTCTAGTTTGAACTCCAACTTGTTGATCACCGATGATTTGATCAATGGGGTGATCTTTGGTCCATTTAGTGGCAGGAGGCAATGGTGGTGGAAGACTTGATGAGGGAAGTGATGGAGGATTTTGGATAGTTGGAGTATCGGTGGGAGGCTGAATTTCGGTGGAGACAATTACTGGTTCAGTTTCGGTGGAGGTGATGTTAATTGGGTCAATTTCGGTGGAAGTGGGGATAGGAGTGATGGAGGGTGACCCACCATGTTGATTGGATGAGATGGGATCAGAATGAGTGAAAGGAATAGTGGATGTATCGGTGGGGTTTGCTGTAGGAGCATCACCTATACATGAAGAAATCTATCTATGTAATTCATCATCATCAGTTGAAAGAGATGATGATCTTAGGTCATCAAATTTGACATGAATGGATTCATCAATGCATTTCCTTCTGAAATTGTACACACAATATGCTTTGGAGGATAAGGTGTATCCAACAAAAATTTCTTCATCAGCCTTGGGATCAAATTTCCCAAGATTGTCACGATCATTTAAAATGAAGCACACACAACCAAAGACATGAAGAAAACCTATATTTGGTTTTCTGCCATGAAAAACTTTATAAGGGGTTTTATCATGTCTTTTGGAGATCACCGACCTATTTTGGGTAAAGCAAGCGGTGTTAACAGCTTCAACCCAAAAATAGATGGGAAAATTTGATTCACTTAGCATATATCTGACAGCTTCACATAGAGTCCGATTTTTCCTTTCTACAACTCCATTTTGTTGCGGAGTTCTGACAGCTGAGAAATTTTGGGAGATTCCCTTGTTATTGAAGAATTCTTCCAATGCACTGTTTCTGAATTCAGTACCATTGTCACTTCTTACGGAACGAACAAGCTGGCCATTTAAGACTTCATTCTTTTTGACAAAATTGATGATTTCTTCAGTTGCATCACTTTTATACCTGAGAAAAGAAACCCAAGTATATCTAGTAAATTCATCAACAATTACAAGAATGTACCTTTTTCCACCTAAGCTAGGAGTGATGACTGGTCCACATAGATCCATGTGCAGCATTTGAAGAGGAAGAGTGATGGAAGAGCATTGCTTGGTCTTGAAGGAAGTTTTAGTGAGCTTCCCTTTTTCACATACATCACACAACTTTTCTTTGACAAAATTTAACTTTGGCATTCCAGTCACCAGATCTTTGTTTGAGATTTTATGGAGAGTTTTGAAATTGAGGTAAGATAAGCGTTTATGCCACAACCAATTCCTTTTGGCTGTGTCATCTGACACAAAGCATACACTGGAGGTAGTATGATTTTGTCCCATGTCAATGACATAGACATTTTCCCTCCTTTTTATAGAAAGAACCACCTCCATGTATTTGTCAACAATAGTACAGATACAAAGTTCAAAGATAACTTTGTATCCTAGATCACACAATTGACTGATACTTAGAAGATTATGCATGAGGCCTTCAACAAGTGCAACTTTATTGAAGGTGACAGATCTGTTGGTGAGAGTTCCATATCCTTTTGTGTAGCCTCTAGAGTTATCCCCAAATGTCACAGATGGATCCTTTTCAGACACATAGTTTATAAGAAGAGATTTGTTTCCTATCATGTAACGTGAGCACCCACTATCCAAATACCAGATTTGATGGTGCTCATGAACCTGCAGGCACACACAGATTAGTTTCTTGGTACCCATTTGGTGGTGGGTCCTTTTGGGTTAGAGGTGGTTCCCTTAGATTTGGTTCGGTCAATTCTATCCTTGGGACAATCCTTTGCAAGATGAAAAGTGTCACCACAGTTGTAACATTTTCTATAGATAAACATCTTTTTAGGTTTTTGCACTTTTTCTTTTCCCTTGCCTTTGACATCAATTTGAATAGCTTTTGGACCAAAGGTAGAGATGAGAGGAGGAAAACTTAAAATCCCATTTCCAGAAGTGGTAGGAGCAAAGCTAGTGGACGGATTCTTTGAAGCATTTTTTAGATGACTCTCAGCAAGATCTGAAGATTTTCTTTTGAGAGAAAGATTTGTGGTATTACCAGTTTCGAAAATCTTTGAGACGGTTGGATTAGGAGAAGACACTTCATCAATAGTTAATACTTTCAAAAGATCATGAATGGGTTTTGATACATCATTGGATTCTTGTGTCTCAATGTTTTGAACAGAAGAAGAATCTTTGGCTTTTATAAATATTCCGAATTTTAAAGCTTCATTTAAATCATCTGAGTTCAAAGAAACAGAGTCACTTGAGCTTGACTCTGAAGAATCATGCCATTTACAGGAGGTAGGAGCAAGAGCGTGAGAAGAAGGTTCAACATCCATTTTTCCAAAACCTAGACCAGTTTTGTCATCACAGGGAATTTGGCCTTGAAAAATTTTCTCAATATTTCTAGAAGAACTGGTCCATTTTCTGACTGTCTCTTGCTCTCTTTTAAGTCTTTTGAAAAGTTTATTTTTCTCTTTGGTGATGATATGCTTTATGGTTTTCAAGTCCTCAAGCTCAACTTTGATTTCCTCAAACTTTTCAAGTTTAGCCATGCAAATTTCAAGTTGTGAAGAAAGATTTTTAACTTGAACAGATTTTCTTTTCTTGGCATCTTTGATATTGTAAAAGTCATTAGTCAAAGATTCATAGGCATCAATATTTTCAGATTCAGTCATAGAGTTGAAGGGATGTACCTGAGAGTACGATGTCGAGCACCCAGTTGACACCAGAGCCATTGGAGAGACTGCCTTTTCAGAATCTTCCATATCTTCAAATATGGCCATGAAACACATGTTGGGGGAATCTTTATCACTGTCAGAAGTTTCCTCATCATCCCAATCATGGATTTCTACCATAAGCCCATTTCCTTTTCTGAGGAGACCCTCATTTCTTTCTTTCTCTTTCTTGTACTTGGCCTTGTACTTCTCAGCACGTCCTTGATGATCTTGAGAACATGGTTGAGTACCTTTTCTAGAAAAGGTTGATTTGAAGGAGTTGTTTTTGGGTTTCTCATACTTAGAACAAAACTTGTCAGAGGATGTGGTCCTAGATTTTACAACATGCTTACTTCTGTACTCAGATGCAAAATGTCCTTTCTTACCACAATTAAAACACTCCTCATTAGACTTGTCACTGGAGGGAGTTTTTGTAGAAGAGAAGGGTTTTCTGAAGGTTCTAGATTTGTTAGAAAAAAGAGACTTGTTTTTGGATCCAGCCAACATAGCCATTTCATTAGATATCTGCTCAACCGAGGTTTCCTCACCTTCATCATCGGCATCACTCAGATATGCCTCCGTTTGGTGGGTAGATTCATTTTGGTTGTCATTGTCAGAGTCTGATGAAGGATACGTGATACGAGGAACACTTTGAGATTTCTTGGAAGTTTCACTGACAAGGGCTATAGAAGAGCCTTTTATCTATTTAATCAAGGACTTCCTTTGCAGTTTAGTTTGTTCAAAGTTGAAAAGAGTTCCATATAAGACAGGTAAGGGCATGTATTCAAGATCCTTGGTTGTCTTGATGCAAATGCATATGTTCTCCCAAAATTCAGGGAGACAATCCACGAACTTGCATAAGACTTCCTCATTATCATAAACTCTGCCCAATAACTTCAGATCATTTAGAAGACTGTTGAATCGATTATAGTAACTGGAGAGAGATTCTCCTTTCTCATGAGCAAAGAGCTCATACTTTCTGATGAGAGCAATCTTTTTGCTTTTCTTCACTTCCTATGTACCTTCGTACATCACACACAGCGTGGTCCACATTTCTTTAGCAGATTCAAAGTTTACTAGAGAGTGATAGACCTCATCAGGAAGGGAGAGAGCAATGATGGCCCTGACCTTAGAGTCAAGAGAGACCAGACGTTTTTCTTCATCAGTGTATTTCTTAGGGTTTTTGAGAATATAACGACCAGTAGCTTTGGATTTGTCTTCATCAGAAGAATCATCTGAATCATCAGATTTATCTTTATCAGCAATTTCTTTTCTAGCCCTTTGTGTTTCATATCGAGCCCAGACTCTAGGGATGATGGGTCCCTCTTTGAGAATGGTTGGATATCTAGTATCCACTCCTTCCATGAATAGCATCATGCTGCTTTTCTAGAGAGCAAAGTTGTTGGGGTTAAACTTTGGAGGTTTGGCTATGGAGCCATTTTCAGAGAAATTGTTTTGAAAAGAGGTTTCATTGTTTGAAGATGAGGCAGCCATCACATATCAAGTTTATAAGTTAAACTTTCTGCTCTGATACCACTTGTTAGTCCCAGATGGCTTAACAGGTATTGTAGAAAGGGGGGGTTTGAATACAATACTCAAAATTTACTTAATTTAATTCTTTTATTGAAAAACTTCAACAAGAATTACACATAGAAAAACTAAAGATTGTTGCGGAAAAGAACAGTTAAACTATTCTAACAATCTATCACAAAGCAAACAGAAATAACAAAACAACTTTAAGCACACAAAGATCAAAGCTATCAAGATCTAAGATATGAAGCAATCTTGCACTGAGAGGATTTCTTCAAAAAGTGTGGTTTGCATGGGGAGCTTCTTCCTCCTTTTATAGTTTATGAAACATTAAATGTTTAGGACACTTGTCATCAGGAGATTCAATGTAGGTGTTGACTTCTGAAAAGTTGATATGTCTTTTTCACCTTTTTCCTTGGTACTAGGAAGAATACTCATGCTGATTGAGACTTTATCTGATAATGGATAAAACGACAAATAGTCACTTTTACCTGGCAATAGATATTGTCCTATAATAAATGATCTTCTTATTGAGTCTTCCAAGAATTATTCCACCGACAATGTTCCATCAATTTGAGCTTTGAAGTTGGTGAGAAACCTTGAAAGGTGCATCCATGAAGATTGTTGAGTTCCCACCGATTTGAGGCTTTCATCGGTGGGATTCTTGTTGGTCGATCATAGAGATAGATCGGTGGGAGTTGTCCACCGAAGTACAAGAAGACAATCGGTGGACTATGACTTGTATGTGTTGAGAGAAAAGATCTTTCACTTCCACAATAAGAGGATCTTTAATCTTGACTTTGGTTGATCTTTGACTTCACCAAACATTTGTTATCTTGTACAAATCATCTTAAAGAGCCAAACTAAAATATTCTAAGTAAGATTTATGAGAAACATCGGTGAATCAATTTCAAATCTTTAGTGACCCAACAGAGGTTGCACTTCTTCAAGGGTGATGGAAGGGAGGCTTAAAAAACTTATACATACTGCAACGGAGGCGGCACGACTTAATTTTCAACAATAACCGCTTCTTCGTGCTTATATATAGTATAGATTCGGGGTGCTAAAATATCTTATATCGGTGAACCTGATCATTCCAACCTGAAAAAAATACAAAAAGAATCAATTCAAGATAATTCGACATAATCGATATAAAATGGGGCAAAGAAATCTATTGGGTTGATATTGGGCAAACAGAGCCTCTTATTTTTTTAATAAGGACAATTGCATCAAAATGGAACCAACTTTTACCTAATTCGTATTTTGGGAACCAAATTTCAAATTTGTCATTTAGGGGCATGTATCAAACTTTATATTTATTTAAAGGTCTGGTTAACTTGTTCAACCAGTAATATTTGATATTATCAAAATGGAAGCAACTTCATGTATATTTAAGGGATACAAATTATGTATCAAACTTTATGTTTATTTAAGGGTTTGTATCAAACTTTATGTTTATTTAAGGGATAGAAATTGGGTATATAAAAAAAATCTTCAATTTGATGTTTAAATCAATTTTTAATGCATCAATTGATTTTTATCCCACTAATTTTTTATTACATTAACTAAAAACAAATTTTAGTTTGATACTTGAATTTTTAAAAAAAATGGAAAAAAACGAAGTTTATTGCATTTTTTATAATTACTTTTTGAAAAATAAAAAACAATATTTAGTCAATTTTGTATAGTTAATTTTTAATTTTTTTCTATTTTATAATATGTGGTTAATATTTTGTTTTCAAATTAAAATTATGTGTCATGTCAGCATATTTGAAAGTTGGTTTCTTAAAATAAGAATAAAATGAAAGTTGGTTTTATTTCAAGACCCTTAAATAAACATAAAGTTTGATACAAACCTCTAAATAACGTTTTTGAAAGTTGGTTTTCTAAAATAGAAATTATGTAAAAGTTGGTTCCATTTTATGTTATTTTCTCTTTAAAAATAAACATAAGTTGTTTTAAACTCTAAAAATATTACTAGAAAAATAACTTTTTTATTATTATATTCTATCAATAATATAATATTTTAATAGTGTAACCTGAAGAATTTGTTAGAATTAAATGTAATTTTTTTTTAATTTTAAATTGTGATCGTCCATTTTGAAACTTTTAAAGAATATGTCACAGATGCTCTGAGGGGTGGGTGGGGGCGTATTTTCCTTGGGAACACCCCCTATCCAGGTGTTTTCCATTAAATCGCAAATAAACACCTTCATATAGCTATACGAATAAATTGATCGAGTCATTAAGTCGGATTACATATTGGATTATTAAGACAAGGACTAAAAATCTTATCTGATAAGAACGAATGCAAAGACCGAGAGTCTTACCCAGTAAGTGAGGGCGACAACTCTTACCACGGTTAGCGTGTACCAGGTGAATTGTTGCATACGAAACCGATTTTACTATTTTTCTCTCTTCTCTATCGAAGTTTTATGGTTACCATTTGTAATTGTATGACACGGTACAATGTATATTGTCGATCACTACTTTATAAGCTGATGGATGTTGCATTAGATGTTGATAAAAATATACTTGGATATCCAAGTGTTCATGAACTGAACTTTATTTTCAGATTCACCTTCTGAAGAAGCACTAAAAGATCGCGAAAATAATTTAGAATCTACCATCAAGAGTCTTAATGAACTTTATTTTGGATATGTGGATCGGAATTGAAGTTCTATGGCAATATCAAATGCAGGTATCGACAATGACAATTTCTTTCATAATTAGGAGCAAAACCAAAAACTATGTGTTATAAGTTACATATAATACCTTTAAATGGCAAATTTGTTATTCTTTCATAGAAGTTTTTTTTTTTGAGAAGGATGTTCTAGGCTATGCCTAGATTAATCCCTTGGTAAGTTATGACTGTAAGACATCAGCCCTGATTAAACCTCAGTGGCCACAATTGTTGTGTATGCCTGGATTCGAACCCTGAGTAGGTGGGATATTCCACTACAATTGTTGTGTACGCCTAGATGATTTATGTTCTTCGTGTTATTGTTAAAGGGATACAAAGAGGACTTTGTGTGAATATGTTTGAAGAGTTTGGTTGGTTTGTTCTTGCTTAATAAAATAGGATGAATTCATTTACACTTTAATCTGCTTCTAAGCCAATTGATCCTAGACAGTATATCCCATCAGAAGGTGGGGTATGGGATGAGATGTACGCAAATATATCCTCTATTCTTAAGGAATGGAGCGGTTATTTTTTGCGAAGACTCCAAGATTGGGAGAAGTGAGCCAAAAAATAACCAAATTAGTTATCGCTAAATCATTAAGCTGTAAACGAGCTTAGGGGATGTTCGTTTACGGCTGAATGGCCTGTATAATCCTTATAGCTGATTCGGTCAGCTATAAGAAACTGTTCGTTTGCAGCTTATTCTCTCAGATGAGTGCTTATTCGCTCAGCCCAGAAACATCACTCCTATGGGCTCAGCCCTGACTAATTCCACAAATACCTCTCCAATTACAAGAAGCTCCATCGAAGCTCACACCTGCTCCAGTGTTTCTCCATCGAAGCTCACACCTGCTGCTTCCAAGATTCAAGAAGACGACCTCCGTCGCCGGTGTTTCTCCGTCACCGGTGCTTCCTCCTTGCCGGTGTTTCTCCGTCACCGGTGCTTTCTTGTCACAATAATCTGTGGGAAATTCTAAGTATACCCCCTGCCACATTTTGTATACCCCTCCCTCACACATTTTTTTTAATTTTTTATTTAAATGTTACATTTTACACCCCTGTACTTAATTAATTAATTTACTTTATACCTTTTAGTTTTTTATTTTTCATTTTACACTTTCATTATATTAACACATATAATCATATACTAACTAAAATACGTTCAAAAAATACTTTTTAATTTTAACAAGTTACACCATTATATTCGTCTCGTCGATACCTTCGAAATGAGCCTAACATTGAATTAATTTACGAATTAATTTCTTATTATTAAATATCATGAACATTTACGAATTAATTTTCTTTTATATCCCTTACATTATTCATTTTGAAGAATGACGTATCGAGATTTTTTTTTAATTTGTACATTTTACGCTCTTATATATATTTATCTATTATATACCTTTAAAATTATTCCATTTACGGTTACACTTTATACCATTATAATTAGTTATTTAATTTACTTTATATCTCTTCTCTTTTCATTTTACATCTTTATCATATCAACATACATAAACTAAAGTACATTTACTTTAATGGTCGGTTTCGGGTTAATGTCGGTCGGATTCAAGTTATTCATTTTTCGGGTTTCGGACGGGTCGGGTGTCCAAAGATGAAATGAAACAAATTAAACAAAATTTTTAAAATTTATGTTTATCGAACGAATATTGTTTCAATTTTTTGACCAATTAACCATATTGACCTTCAAATCAATAACATATCGAAGAGACGATTATAATGATGTAACTTGTTAAAATTAAAACGTATTTTTACATCTTTATTATATTAACACATATAATCGTATATTAACTAAAATACGTTAAAAAAGATTTTTTTAATTTTAACAAGTTATACTATTATAATCGTCTCGTCGATACCTTCGAAATAAGCTCAATATTGAATATTTTTCATACTCTCACAATGAATTTCTGTGAAAGTTTAGTATTATTTTGTGGTATCACGGAAACATGTTGGTCTCACGTGAACCCAATCCCTTGTAAAAATAATAGTATTAATTTATTAAATTTAATAGGTCTCGCGTCTTGCAAGACCTTGATAATTTAGCAAGTTTAAGGGTATCTTGCAAGATTTTACTATCCACTGGCAAGTCATGACATCTTACAAGGTCTCTAGCCAGGATGGATGTGTATGCTCTTATAGAACGTTTTTGACAAGTTGGTATCACTGGACTCAAAACCCCATTTCATATTCTTCTCGTGAAACCTTGTCCTATTGTCATTCACGATATCTATAAACACATACAAATAATAATAATTTAAAACGATTTAATGAATTAGTTAATATATGATTATTATGTTAATGCGATAGGAGTGTAAAACAAAATTGAAAAAAATAAGAGATGTACCATAAATTAAATAATTCACTATAAGGGTATGAATTATAAATATTATAAATATTTTTATGTAGTATATATGATATATAATAAAATAATTAAATAAAAAAAAATCAATCTTGGGCTCATTTCGAACGTATCGAATAGACGATTATAATGGTGTAATTTGTTAAAATTAAAACGTATTTTTTAACGTATTTTAGCTAATATACGATTATATGTGTTAATATAATAAAAGTGTGAAATAAAAAATAAAAAAATAAAAGGTATAAAGTAAACTAATTAAGTAAGTATAGGGGGTAAAATGTAAATGTTGAATTGGTTTTGGTTTGTGAGGGAGGAAGGTGGCCGACAATTGTTGCAGGGGGTTAGCCTTAGCAACACCCTAATCTGTATATAGGCTTGTGAGACATCGTGTTTGTAAGAGAGAGAGTGAAAGAAGAAGAAGAAAGAAGAATGGGGGCGGCAGTAATATGAATGGGAAAGGGTTAACCCTAAAAGTTGTTTCTTATTGAATTATTTGTTAAGTTTGTAAAAATATGCAACTGATTTTTTAATTTATGTTTATTGTGATGATTGAATTAATATTTTTATGTTATTTTTATTTAGAAAAATGTTTAAATTAATTTTTATTATAATTATAAGTCATGTATTTAATATTTTTATTAAACAGTTATTTTATTTAACAAAAATAAAAACTAGGGGTAAAATGGTCATTTCTAACATTCAGACTGTTTATTCAGCACAACAACCGAACACCAACTTATCTGTTAATGGTCAGATAACCATATCCACTCAGACAATCATATGAATTCAGGTCTTAACAGGAAACGAACCAAACAACACCTTAGTGTATCCCATACAAAAATGGGTCCAAAGAGCAGGGACATATACAGACATGATAGTTTGTGAAAACCTGCCTCTACAAAAGTGAAAAGTGTGCTGAAAGCCTGAAACCGATAAAAGTGAAAACGAGTAATGAACATACAAACAGAAACCCTCAAGCCGTAAAGAAACAATCATATACAGAGTTGTATTCTTTCCCACCATTGATTTATCCTCTACAGAGTTGTATTCTTTCCCACCATTGATTTATCCTCTACCTTATACTCGTAGCCACTGAAAATCAAAGAAAAAAGCCCATCACACCCTTCAACCATCTCTATAACAAGGAAAACAAACCTTGTGTATACGTAAGTGTGTATATATATATATATACATATATAGAAGGCCAGCCTAAATTACACGACGCTAGACCACATTCAACATGTCATCTGTCGGTTAATCACAAATCAGAATATGGAATATGATCAAAGGAAGAGGAATGTAAGAGAATATATAGTCAGTCATCAACGTGTGGAACGGGAGCCTGTTGCCTTAAATATCTTAGGCGTCTTCTTCGTGAATACAGCCCAACAAAGTACAAGCTGAATGACAGAACAATAGCAGAGCAATCGAATAAATCCATAGCATCAAGGTACCGCCCTGCAACACCACCATCCAAAACGTTACAAATATGTAAACAAACAAGATTGGTAGCAATACCATTTCTATTACCTCATTTTGAACATTATCATGAGTTACAATTGAGGAAGTGAGAAAGAACTTACATCTTGGAAGAAAATCAAGAGGACTAAGTGTATAGAGAGCACCAAGAAACACCTGCAAACAAGAAATAAAAATTCAGCACTTCCTAAACAATTCAGCACATAAATGCATACAAATAAAGAAAAAATTAATAGTAAAACATGAAATAAAGTATACTCTAGTCTAGAAGAGAACTCCAAATACTTTTCGATTATGTTCATTTTTTGTCAAATAAGATGATGTTGACTGTTGAATCCAAAGATGATCACCCTTAAACAGTCTTAATGCACTATGGCAGCAAAGAATGGAGCAAATATTTAACACTTATATAGGGGTTGTTTGTTTACCTCTTAATAGTTCCATTAAGAGGCAATCTCTGAATTGCTAAGAGGTGAATCTTGTTTCACCAAAAACTTTGTCTCTTAATGGTTCTAAAACCTTTGAATGATTTTGTATCTTGTGTCTCCCTTAACCATTCAGCACCCTAATTTCATTCCGAACAATTACCAAACAACCATATTTCATTTTGCCCAAATAAGAGGCTCTCAATAATTTTGACCACTTAATCATTCTGCACCAAACGATTCAGCAACTGCCAAACAGCCCCTATATAGTGTAGGCTTGAGATGCATGATTTCTTATTCTAACTCCGTATAGGACACAAAGCATCAGAAAACTGAAACCAAATCATAAAAAGGAATTTTAATACTAATCAATTCAGATTTGCTTAACTGCAACTAAACGCAATCTGCTAAGGTAAGCAACAGGTCTATCGGGATCCATCATCGCTTGAAGCAATCTCTTGACAAATAAGGGGAGCTGAAGTACTTGCTGTCACAAGAAAAGCACAATCATCAGATTCCTTTAAAAGCTTATCTCTACCACCAATTAATGTCGCATGTACAAAACTACCTAAATGGTTTCAAAGATCAAAAAACTACCAGAATGAAACCGCAAGCACCTCCAGCAAAAAGGCAATTGTATTGCCTAACATTCTTGAGAACCTCACGTACCCCTGCATCCTGCTGCTGGGATAATGTAGCTTCAGGAGTTAATCTTGTAATAGGACCAGAGCACATAGGGCACTTGCAAGGCCGAAATGCTGCAACATGGTTCCAATACTCCATGATACAACCGCCTGTACAAGGAAGAATAAGCTTTTTATTCCCTAATAATATACCACGAACAAACAAAAGAGCATCTCAGCGGAGAAACAAAAACTACTTCACTGATGGCATAAGACAACCCCACTGAGATTTTACTTCACCATACCCTTGACAAGATATCAATTATCATGTACAGGTTTTTTTAATCCCTAGTGCCAAATGCTTAATGCTTTACTTTATAAGGCCTGATATCTAAAATTTCTATTTTGCTTCATTGTGTCAACAAGCATAGTCAAAACTCAAACATTTACAACGTTTACAAACCTAATGTCCAAAACATGTTGTCCGTAACTTCTAGTTGTAAAACAATAAAACCTAAGTATTCTAGAAATGTCCAAAACATTTCTAGCATACCCTCAATGAACTCATGTATAGCAGAATTCCTGTCTACTTTCCTTCATTTTCCGACGAACAATCCATTCAACAAACAGGTACTACACTGCGATTACCTCTCTGTTATTGTTTCATTAATTTTCTTCTTTCACCTGATCAATCAAAACTTCAAAACCCTCCCATTGTACGCACAACTTATCCGCAAGCACACAATCAACAAGCTAGGGTTTTAATCAATCAACAAGAAGAAAACATAAATAAATTTATATATACCGCAGTACCAGTGGCCGCAAGGGCCTCGGCATGGCGCGGAGAAGGAGCCGAAACAAATAGGGCAGCAGTCGTCGATCGGAGGTCCTTCATGGACGATCAAACTGTTTCTCTCCCTCTCTGAAACTGACAGGCTGCTTGTTGTTGACGTTGCGTGTGTTCTAGTTTCTTCCATCTCAGTTGCAATGACTATATCAGGATCAAAAGTAGATGAAGTGGTGATGAAACTGCTTCCTGATGATGATGATGATGATGATGACGGCGATTGATCATGAACATCTAAAATATAGGTATGTGATTCGTGTCAGAAAAAGTTAGGGTTCCAAATTCTTCGTGTACCAATCAGTCTTGTATGAGTATCGTGTCTGTAAACCGACAAAGGAAAGGATGAGAGTTATCTTTGCGCATACTCGTGAGTCGTGAGTCGTGACCGGCGAGATATAAAAATGGCCGACTTGTTAAAATAAGTAGATAATTTAAAAAAAGAATAACTACAACTTTTGTCCCTGTGGTTTACCCGAAAATACGAAAATCGTCCCTAAATTTCAATAAGTGCAGAAAACATCCCTATTGTTTTTAATTTTGCTTTGAAAGTAGTCCCTCGTCGTCAACATCGTTAAAAAACTCAGCTAAGAGAGGGTATTTTCGTCTTTTTCTTTTATGAGGACAAGTTTTATAATGTTGTTTGAACAAGAGGAACCAAATTGTAATTTAGTCTTGTTAAGTGCATTTTATGCACCTAACTTTGTATATAATAGTTGCATTTTCTTTATATTTTAGTGTTTAGTTTAGCTTTTTCATGCATAGTTATTCATTTCTTCGTATTTACTTTAATCACGGTTGAAAATTCTTTTGGGAATGATTTTTATGCTTTTGGTATACATTTTGTGCAGATTATGCGTCGCTTTAAAAGCGAGATGGCCGGAGGCATGCTCGTGAAGAAGAAGAAAGGAAAAGATGAAGTGTACGTGGATGAGGAAGCGGAGAGCAGAGGAAAGAAAATGGTTGGAAGCGAAGAAAAGCACTCGATTTAAGACTGAAAGTTTCTACGGTACTTTCACGGGCGCGAAGGAAACTCCTCGGTCGTGAAAGTCATTTGGACTATTTAATTTTCTGGGCTTTTTCTCTTTGGGCTTTTGGGCCTTTGTCTTTAAACACTTTTAGGTTTATGTTTTAAGTATATTAGGTCGTTTCCTTCTGGAATTAGATAGACTTAGGACATGACATTTCAGTTTCTAGGGAGTAGTTTTCTATTTGGAACGAGTTCTTCAAGAAATTGGGGAAGAAGATGAAATCGCAAAGAGCCTAGGCCATTGGAATCCGACTTGCTACTGGTTTTTCATACTAGTATCTTCTTCCATTTCTTCTTTAGTTATTTGGTTGTTGAATTCTTGTTTTTCCTTTGGTTGAAAACAATGTTTTGTTCATCAGTTCATCTTTGTTCTTAATTGAAGTATTAGGTTTAGTTTCCCTCCATCTCTCTTATGTTTGTTGTGTTTCCTTTCACTTTCTTGCATCTATATTCTTTCTCTCTACCCTAATTTCTGCACTTTAATTTTAGGTTGATCAATTTTATGCATTTTAATTTTCTGCACAGGTTTAGTTAATAACTTATTGTTAATCTTTCATTTGTTAGTGTTTAATTATTGTTAGATTGAGTCTAATGTAATCTCTTTGTTAGTCTAGGTTTAATTTTGGTTTTAATTTCGTTAGAGTCTAATTAAGTAACTTGTGCTTGATCTCATTCAAATAGTTTGTGTTATTGGGTAATCATCGCTTTAGGATTGAAGTTTTGGTATTGATCAAATGTTTCTAAAACGGATGTTGAGTTTTAATCCATTTTGATTTTACGAAAGTTGAATTGATTTAATTGGGTTTTAACAATTCATTTAGTTAATTCGGTGGGTTTTTGATGAAAACGAAAGTTTGATCTTTTACTCGAGTCAAATTGATCAATGACAACAGTCCTAACATGTAAATAGTTAGGGACGTTGATTGGAAATTATATTTATTTTAAGTCTCAATGTTTCCTCCCAATGTATACGTATTGCGAAAGTAAATACGTATATTGGTTAGAAAAGCTTCCTCGCCTCGAGAGAGGGTTGAAGTAGTTTTGAAAAAATGAATTCCCATCATTACCGAAAGCCAAGGTTGATATTACCCAATGTTCTTAGTTTAGTCGTCTTTTCTCTTATTTAATTTTAGTTCTAATTGCTTCTTTTTGTGTCTCCTTCCCTTAATCCCTTTTAGTTTAAGTTCATTTAGATAATAAAAAATCAAACCAATTATGTGATTCGCATAACTAGCCAAGATTATTAAGTAGTTAGTGTTTAGACCGTCACCTCCCCGTGATCGACCCGTACGCTTGCGGTATAAATTTAAAACACATCAAGTCTAATTTAAAATAATATTATATTTATATATGTATGAATAAACGGACACAGGGATCGTCATGTGTCCGACGATCTTCTCCAGCATGCTCCTTCGGCGACCACAACTCCCCACTCTCCTCACACACATGTATATACACACATTGTATACCTATTTGTTATATATGCAGTGTGTGTGTCGGTGGAGATGGTTCACAGGGGGAGGGACGGGCTTCTGTTGTCTTTAGCTTATGGTCATCCAAACATGTACCCAAAAAATAAGGTAACTTATAAGAGCATCTTCAACAGATTCTCTATAATTTTTCTAAAATAGGGAATTAAAAATCAAAATCTCTAAAATATAATACATTTAGCTCCATCAGATTCTCTATTTTAGAGAACCCAACACTCATTATATTATTAAAGTATTATTTAAATTTATTATCCCAATACATTTTAAAAAGAATTATATAAAATAATGATAACTCAATCATATCCGTGATAATGAATAAAAAAGTAATTTTTCTCTTCATCTATCATGTTTTAGAGAAATCTCTAAACTTTGAGTTTTCTCTAGTTTTTTCTATTTTAGAGAACAATATAGAAAAGCTGTTGGAGCAATATAGAGAACAAAAATGCAGTTTTCTTTATTTTAGAGAAGCTGTGGAGATGCTCTGAGCTAACTTTTTTTTGCCAAACGATGCCAAAAGATACTCCAAGTAGCTTATCAAAAACCTAGCTTATGACATTGTTTGGCAAAAAAAAATTAGTTTATGTTTGGATGACCATAAACTAGCTTTTTAAAAACGCTACTTAGAGTAGATATTGAGTAATTTTTTATGAATACAATATTCCCCTTATTAATAAATTTATTATTTATTAACTATTATTATGAATATATATATATATATATATATATATATATTAATTTTTTTAAATTTAATTATTATTAATTAATATTACCTGAAAATTATTAAATTAAATTTTAATTATACATTGATATTAATTTTTAATTATTTAGAGTTGTTGTTAATCATATAAATTATTTTTCTATATTTTTTTAATATTAATCAGCATTTTTTAATTATCAATTACTATTATCTTTTTAATTATTATTTGATTAATTTTTCATATTATATGTAACGGTTATTTAAATCATAAGTTAATATATATTTTTTCTAAAATTTGTTTTAACAAATTCAAAATTTATAATACATATGTAATAATAAATTTTAAATTCTTTTAATTAACATATTATATTATTTAATTTTTGTTTACTACATTGGTTGTATTAATTAACATATTATATTGTTATAAATTTGTTTTAATTATATAATTAAATATTGTAGTTGACAATTTTTTGAAAATGTTCATTTTGCTCATTTTACATGCTTATAAGAGCATCTCCAACAACTATGCTAAAATGAAAAAAAAAATGGATTTTAGCAATTTTGTTCCAACAGCTATGTTATCTTGTATGCTAAAATAGAAAAAAGATAAAAATCTTCAAATTTGGAGATTTTTTTTTGAAGGGTATCTGAGGACATTGCCCCGACTAATCCCGGCAAGGTGAGGCAATTGCCCCAGCTGCTAAAGCGTGCAACCCTGAGTTTATCCCTAGTGGCCACAAGTTGGAAGCGCCTGGATTCGAACTTGGAGAATTTTTCTTGTTTGTTAAAATTAGAGAAAAGAGGAAAAAGAAATAAAATTTTATTCTTTCCACCAATAAAAGACATTTGAATTAACAGGTTAAGGGGAGAGAAATAATATTTTATTATTGTATTGATTATTTTAATATTTTAGTTAATACTACAATCTCTAAAGGGAATTTAATTAAAATACCCAAAGTTTGACTTTGACTTATCAAAATACCCATTTTTCTCTGATTTTACCAAAATACCCATTTTTTCGTGAAGGGGGTCCGCGATCGCGGACAGGGACCAATTTTGAAAATATTCATCCCGCGATCGCGAAGGTGTCTTGCGATGGTTCCAATTTTGGTGAATTTTGATTTGATATTACACTTTCAACCTCTATACTTATTTACTTAGTTTACTTTATACATTTTACTTTCATAATTTTAATTTTACATTTAACACATATAATCGTTTATTAACTAAAATACGTTTTAATTTTAACAAGTTACACAATTATAATCGTCTCTTCTATACGTTCGAAATGAGCCCAATATTGAATATTTTTTGATTTATATATTTTAATATATATCATATGTACTACATAAAAATATTTTTAATATTTACAATTCATACCCTTATAGTTAATTATTTAATTTATGGTACATCTCTTATTTTTTTCAATTTTGTTTTACACTCCTATCGCATTAACATAATAATCATATATTAACTAATTCATTAAATCGTTTTAAATTATTATTATTTGTATGTGTTTATAGATATCGTGAATGGCAATAGGACAAGGTTTCACAAGAAGAATATGAAATGGGGTTTTGACAAGTTGGTATCACTGGACTCATTTAATAATTGTGAAAATGAGTATTTGGCGAATGATGATTCATGTGTGTTTGGAGCTGAAGTATTTGCAGTTACAGAGTATGCACAAAAGGATCGATATATGTCCATCACAAAGCCTCCGCCAATTTTTAATACTTACACTTGAACCATTGATAATAAAATAAATAAAATGTATTTTAACTATAAGAGTACCATAAATTAAATAATTAACTATAACAATATGAATTTTAAATATAAAAAATATTTTTATGTATTGTATATGATATATATTAAAATATAAAAATTCAAAAATATTCAATATTGGGCTCATTTCGAACGTATCGAAGAGACGATTATAATGGTGTAACTTGTTAAAATTAAAACGTATTTTTAACGTATTTTAGTTAATAAACGATTATATGTGTTAAATGTAAAATTAAAATTATGAAAGTAAAAGGTATAAAGTAAAGTGAGTAAATAAGTATAGGGGTTGAAAGTGTAAATATCAAATCAAAATTCACCAAAATTGGAACCATCGCGAGACTCCCGGGATGAATATTTTCAAAATTGGTCCCTGTCTGCGATCGCGGACCCCCTTCGTGGAAAAAATGGATATTTTGGTAAAATCAGAGAGAGAAATGGGTATTTTGGTAAGTCAAAGTCAAACTTTGGTTATTTTAATTAAATTCCCATCTCTAAAATAGAATAGCTATTGGAGTTGGAAGCAAGTTTTTTCAGAGATTTTGGCTTTTGATACTCTATTTTAGAAATAATATAGCATGACTGTTGGAGATGCTCTAAACTAGTTTTCGTTAAACGTGACTTTTTCATCAACTAGTTTATCAGCTATCAGCTAGCTTATGAGTCATCAATTATTAGCTAGTTTGTCAAACATAGTCTATAAGTTATAAGCTAGTTTATGATCATCCAAACATGTAGCAAAAAATAAACTAGCTTTTTTCTGCCAAACGACGCGTGTATAATTCGATAAAAAGGAGCTTGAACATTAATCAAACATACAAAAATCCGTAATTAATAACAATATCTTATTGTAACAAAGCATTTGATTGATACTCATAGTGTATATTATTAAATACTAATATGAAAAAATATAGAAAAGGTTGGAAAATAAAAATTAGAAACCACATAATTTTTTTATTTTGGTATCACTTTAATCGTCATTAAAAAACCTTCTAATAATTTTTTTGTTATAAAAGATATTTATTTCATTATAATTTAATAATATACATAATATATAAACAATTAGTTAAGAGTAAATTGGTCAATATTATTTGTCAA
This sequence comes from Saussurea involucrata, assembly GCA_033807775.1. Lineage (NCBI taxonomy): Eukaryota > Viridiplantae > Streptophyta > Magnoliopsida > Asterales > Asteraceae > Saussurea > Saussurea involucrata. Next base: position 37,453,496 of record CM066323.1, read on the forward strand.
GTTATGTCTTATTAACGTTGAACAATTGTTCTATCTGTCTTATTCTATCCCGTGTGCATAAGGATGTTATGTCAAATGATCATTTTCAAAGCAAAAGGTAAACCACATTGATTGTTTAATTAGGGCCTGTTTGGAAAGAGCTTAAGGAGCTTAATAAGGCCAATATCTTACCCGCTAAGCCATGTGAACCTGTTTGGAAATGGGTGAAAGATATAGATGACAACTTACCGAATAAGTTATTACCTTTATACATACAGACAAGATATTTCCCATTATACCCTTCTGAAACTCACGTTCGGGTTATTCTAAACCCACTCCTGCAAGTTTGTATACTCCCTCTCCTCATATCCCTTAATTTTTTTAATTTTTGATTTTATAGTTACACTTTACACCCTCAAACTTATTTATTTAATTTACTTTATGCCTTTTAGTTTTCTATTTATCATTTTACACTTTCATTATATTAACACATATAATCGTATATTAACTAAAATACGTTAAAAAATACTTTTTAATTTTAACAAGTTACACCATTATAATCGTCTCGTCGATACCTTCGAAATGAGTCCAATATTGAATATTTTTTGATTTAATTATATTATTATATGTCATACGTTTACGTTATTTTATTTAATTATATTATTATTCGTCGATACCTTCTTATTTTTTGATTTAATTATATTATTTCGAAATGAGCCCAATATTAACTAAAATACGTTAAAAAAATACTTTTTATTCCAACAAATTCCAACTCTGATTATTCATTTAAATCAATATATCCACGAGTACAAGTACGCTCTATATATTCTTCATACAAATCTAATCTACGTTTGTATGGGACAATCCATGTACTTGCATCTTGAAGTCGATAACGTGTCCAATGGTGTATGAGTGTGGACATTGGGTATTCTCCGTTTAATACCACTTTTATGTAATGATTACCATTAACATGCACTATTGCAATTGACACGTGTTGGGATGATGACGGAGGTTGTGTCCTGAATGGTAAGTATGTCACACTACATGCCATATTGAGAACATGTAGTATGACATTGAACCTTGAAGCAGCTAGAATTCCCATTTCAGGTATAGCGATCCAATGCGTAGCTGGTGCAAAGACGCCCTTCTAGAAAAAATTCAATGTTTCGTAAATTCTTTCACACTCGCTGCCAATCACATAAGAATAATACTGTTGATACTTAGTTAGTTCAACCATTAACTCTCTGCGGATATTGTCTCATTCGTCTTCATGACCACCCAGACAAGTAGATATGGCTCGAGTGGTTCTATGAGCCGAGGGTTCATCAAACAACGGTTTTGATGGGATTATTATATCTTTTAACTTTTTAGCAAGGTTTTACGACCAGGAATTGATTGTTTATTGAAATTTTCTCTAAACATCTGTACTTCATCGTCACATTGAATATCATCATCTTGTGCGGACGCACATGGCGAGAAATCAAGTTTTTTTCCAAAATACGTCGATCGCATCAAGTGGAATGGGTACGCCTTGACATGTATATAGTGCTTGTTCATGCGCACATGGTAACCCATGACTTGTACGCAGTTTACAACCACAATTTTCAGAAAATACGCTAGTATTAATAAACCTAAATGTCAGTTATCATAATAAACCTAAATGTTCCCGTAAGTATTAATAAACCTAAATGTTAGTTATCATAATATTGTACCTTGTGGGTGTCAAATTCTGATGTTGGTGTCAAATCTTCTCCCATATTTGTCATCTACAACTTTGATATATATATATATATATAGGGGCTTAATCAAATAAGAACTATTTAGTTTGTGGTAACTGTAAGAACCAACGTGAACCACAAATTTAAGTTAATTAATATAAAAATTAAATAGATATTAAAGGGTATTTTAGTAAAATGTTTTATTACTCTAATTTAATTAAAAAATCCTAAAATATCACCTCTTATCTTATACGTCTCTCTCTCTCTCTCTCTCTCCATAACCCTAAAATCAAAGCATGGCCTAAAATCAAGCACATGGATCTCCCAAGGAAGCTGCCGTGCGGGGACAACTGTCCGGTGAGCCTGAACTGGCACGTGGACAGCGATTACAAGACCGGGTGGTCGGCCAGGATGACGATCTTCAACTGGGAGTATTCGTCTCAGATTTCCATTGGGGAAGCAATCGATCGCATTGATTTCGTTTAGATCGGAGAGAAAATGGATCAGATGAATACTGATCAGAGTCTGCAACAAGTGGGCGTGAAGAGGCCGAGAACTAAGATCGTTTGCACTCTAGGAACTGCTTCCAGATCCGTTGAGATGTGCGAGAAGCTGTTGAAGGCAGGCATGAACGTAGCTTGGTTCAATTTCTCACATGGATCTTTTGAGTATCATCAGGGAACTCTCGATAATCTCCGGACAGCCATGGATAACACCGGTATCCTTTGTGCAGTCGGAACTCATAACTCGTCTCCGATGGGGTTGTTTCCGGCTGTTTTTGTTTCCACATTCATTGTATTATTATTATCTTCCAACAATCACACACCTGTCATCATCTTACTTTAACTTAATTAATTGTCCACCAAACAACGATCCATCAACGGGTATCACAGTGGTTGTATCACAGTGATCTTCTGGTTAGTTGGGTATCACAGGGGGTTTGATTTCGATTTTGGTTGTATCACATTAGGTATCGTATCGGTATCATAATGCATCTTATGGTTAGTTGGGTATCACAGTGGGTTTGATTTTGATTTTGGTTGTATCACAACGAACCGTGATTAAGTGATGGTGTACGCCGGAGAGAGGAGAGAGGAGAGATAAGATTTTTATATATACCTAAAATGTCCTTTTATTTAAATTTCAAACAATATTACCAAAATTAATAATTTCCTAATTTATAGCTTAATATGTGGCTCACATTGGTTCTTACAGTTATCACAAAATAACTAGTTCTTCCTTGAATGGCCCCCTATATATATATATATATGAACGATATATAGAGGGAGAGAGTGAGAGTGAGAGTGAGAGTGAAGAGGAATATGAACGAAAGAAACGTTCGTTCGATATATATAACGAATTATTTTTACTTTATTTTAAATCAATAACTTTTCTTTATTTCAAATCAATAACTTTACTTTATTTCAAATCAAATTATTAAAACGTTCGATATATATATATATATATATATATATATATATCGAATTCCTTAACGTATGTTAACATAATTATGTATGTTAATGTGATGTGTTAAAACGTATTTTTTTAACATATTTTAGTTAATATATGATTATTATGTTAATGTGATAAGAGTGTAAAACGAAAATTGAAAAAGTAAGAGATGTACCATAAATTAAATAATTAACTATAAGAGTATGAATTTTAAATATAAAAAATATTTTTATGTAGTATATATGATATATAACAAAATAATTAAATCAAACAATATTCAATATTGGGCTCATTTCGAACGTATCGAAGAGACGATTATAATGGTGTAATTTGTTAAAATTAAAACGTATTTTTTAACATATTTTAGCTAATATACGATTATATATATTAATATGATGAAAGTGTAAAATGAAAATTAAAATAGTAAATTAAATAAATAAGTTTAAAGGTATAAAGTGTAACTATAATTTATTTTGGTTGGTTTGTGAAAGAGGCAGACGTGTAAGTTAGTTTATAGGAGGGGGTATACTTTTGCAGGGGTAGGGTTAGCAACACCCTTTTTTACTGAGGGGGTGGCCACCCCCCAGTAAAAAAAGGCCTAAAAAAACCCAAATCGTCCTCCTCCTTACTGTCACCGCCCACAGCCTCCTCCTCTATCATCCACGACATCGGCTGCTTATCTCCTTCTCCTTACTGTTGCCGCCCTTACCTCCTCTTTCCTTATTCTAAAACTTTGAAAAAAAAAAACTTGAAATCTAGGGTTCTTGAGCCCATATCGGTATGAATATAAGGTTTAAAAATCTAGGGTTCTAAAAAAGTAATCAGATGAATGTGGGTTTTGTAAAATCTATACTTGAATCAAGTTCGTCGATCCAATGTGAATGGAGGTGCAATGTTTGGTGGATTAGAGGTGTAATGTTTGGTGAAATGAAGGTTCTTCGTCTTCTGCAACTTTCAATTAATTGGTGCCTTGGTGGAATGGAGTTGCAAGGTCTCTGGTAAACATTGGAGGGTCAACATTAATGGTGATTTTTTCCACATCGATTCTTTTTGGTTTTTTAACAATTTTTTTGGAACAAATAAGTCCTTAAACATTCTAAAATTTGTTAAATAAATCATATAATTATGTTTTGTGATTATCTTATTGAATTTATGTAATTAAGTTTGATGAAGTTTTTTTTAATTTAAAAATTGTTTAAATTGATGATATTTATTGTTAAGAATAAACCATTCATCACATTTATCAAACAATTATGTTAATCAGTGCTTAATACATAATGAGGGTAAAATAGTCATTTCTGACGTTCAGATTGTTTGTTCAGCACAACAAACAAACAGCAAGATATCAGAATCCAGACATATATCTATATCCATACAGGGCTTAGGGGCTGTTTGGTTGGTTTTTCATTAAGTCATGTATGGATAAAGTTAGCTGTGTGTATAAAGTTGTCTGTCTGTATTAATAAAATTGTTGTTTGTTTGTTGTACTGAATAAATTGTATGAACAATCAAAATGACCATTTTACCCTCTTTTTTTGTTTTATTGATCACCAAACATCATAATCTAAATACAAATCCAATAAAACATCTAAAAACACCAAGAAGATGAATCTTTAAATCAACGACAAATTAACATAAAATTGTGCTTAAACATCTTAATGAGACATCAAAATACAAAATCATATCTTAGAGCATCAAATCTGTAAAATAATACCTAAATCTAATTCTTAAACTAAAAAAGTATAATATAAAAAAAACATTATTAAATATGATGAGAGGTTTTCTTGTGAAGAATTCTCCACCGCCCCACTGTGCAAGAAAAACAAAAGTTCTCCACCGTCCTTTACTCGGCTGGAAAAGGCGCAAAAATTCTCCACCGTTTTACTCAGACTGAAAATTTTGATCTGTCCCACTGTGCAAATATTCTCCATCATCCTTTACCCGGCTGGAAAAGGCGCCCTGGAAGAAGAACTTGGAAGAAGAACTCAGCTGGAAGAAGCAGCCGGTGGAGACCGCTGGTGGAAGATCGCTGGTGGAGAGCGGGTGGTTTTCTTGTGAGGGAGGGAGGGAGGCGGAAAAGTTGTAGGGTTTTGATGGGAAGGAATTTAATGTGGGGGTAAAATGGGGAACTTGATGTCTGACCAGATAAAGCATCCCTTCTTCATCTTAGCGATTAAGTCATGAGTTTTTTCATTGAGCCACTACCAAACACCTTTGTATGGCTGACCGAATAAGCCATACATGCCATAAGCTCATTAATTCGAAAACAAACAGGCCCTTAGAGGTGTTTACTTAGGACTTAATGGGATTAATGGGGTAAAGAGCTTATTCGCTAAGCCAAAATGTGATGTTTACTTGTGGCTTATTCGCACAGATATAAGCTTATTCGCACAGATGAAAAATAGGTGTTGTCCACGTTCACCTGAAAAAAAGACTACCCTGCCCCTGTGTGATAAAAGATGCCATGTCTTCAAACCTAGCAGCTAACATTCAGAACTGCACGTTGAAGTCTTTTCAAAATCCCTCTTCCAAATCGATCGATTTCAAGCTCTCCTTCTGCACACTCGATTTCTCCATCGACTTCTCGTAAGGTTACGATTTCTGCACACTCGTTTGTCTCCAAATCGATTCGTGATTTCAAAATCCCTCTTCCAAATCGATCAATTTCAAGCTCTCTCCTTCCGCACACTCGATTTCTCCTAAGGTTACGATTTCTGCACACTCGCTTGTCACCAAATCGATTCCTGATTTCAAAATCCCTCTTCCAAATCGATCGATTTCAAGCTCTCTCCTTCTGCACACTCGATTTCTCCATCTATTTCTCCTAAGGTTACAATTTCTGCACACTCGATTCACGTTTTTTTGTACACTCGATCACGATTCTGCACACTCGATTTCTGCACGATTTCTTCACTTTTTAGTATATTGGTTTATTTTGGTGATTAGAAAGTGAAGTTGGAGAAGAAAAAGTATGAAGTTGAAAGCCTTTTTTCTAGGGTGAAGTTGTATAATTTTTTCTGAACAGTGGAAATACTGGATAATTGACCAACAAAATCACTCTTGGTGCTTCATTTTGACTTCAATCCAAGTTCATCAACACTACGGATAGGTTGGAGTTCTCTAATTCTGGAGATGAATGTCTTTTTCTTGGAGCTGAGATGTTTTAGTTGTACATAGAATTGTTGATGGTTCTTTGTGTTATTGTATTTTTGTGGTTTTGTGAGAATTGGATGTATGATGCTTTAGCGACAATTTATGATATTTATGTGGTTTTGGCTTAAAAAATAAACAACAATTTATCAAACCGTACTCAGGGGTAAATCGGTAATTTATGTCAATCAGACGGTTGATTCAGATAAAAAAGTAAACAACACCACCAATTTATCTAGACAGACAAGTTTATCCAGACAAACAATTTTATCCCTACAAGACTTAATAGAAAACCCAACCAAACAACCCCTTAATGAAAACCCAACCAAACAACCCTTTAGTGAAATTTAGGAAGGTTCTTTTGGGTGTATATCATATAGATCAAAATTGTAGTTTACTCTGATACATCAACTATATTATTAAGTGATTATATACATTTTTTAAAAGAACAGTTTAAAATGTCATGGACATTTGAATAGTCCATTTTTTTTAATCTGGTTTATTTATGATAACATTTGAAATTTTAAATGATAAAAATAAAAATAAAAATTAAGCCGAGTATTAAAAAATAGATTATATCAAAGTAATTAGAAGTCATATCGAGTTGTGTTGTAGGTTATTTGAAATTGGTTCGGAAAATGTTGTTAGTCTCAAGTTCGATTAACTTGCTTTCTGATTCGTCGTCAATAATTTTTATACTTTGATTATAAGATTCATGAACATATAAACATGTTTAACTTGAAAAATTGTATGCTCGAATAGCTCGGCACCGACTCTACTCAAACAGTTTAGTCGAGCTATCGAACGAGCTAAGTTAAACATTGATGTTATAAAGCTTGACTTGTTAAGTTAAATGGGTTTTAGGTGGCGTTTGTTTTTTAAGAGGTACTGAAGTCTGATTTCACTTCTAATTTTTAAAAGGTGGTGCGGAAGTCTGAAATCTGAAATCTAAATCAATAAGACTGTTTGTTTTTGTAAACTGATACATGTTTGAATATGTATAATTTTCTATTTTATCTTTCAAAAATTCAACTTAAATACGACAATTGAAATGAGCATCGATGATCGAAGGACAAATTTGTAACGTCCCAATAATCATAACATGCATTAATATAGAATAAGCATTCGAATTACATAAATAACTTGTCTTTAAAACATCATCAACCTATACTAAACAAAACTTGACAGCGGAAGTCTCTAATCCACGGCCGAGAGCTCTATCTATAGCTATCATAGACAAAATCTTGGAGTCGTTCTAAGTTCCAAATCCTTCTTGCCATCTCTTAGTTCTTACTAGAAGAACCCGTAACACGCTTACCTGAAAATGGTTTAGTTTTTGAAAAGCGAGGGTTAGACCAAAAGGTCTAGTGAATTCCCTCTATAAATATTTATCACAGTATAAAAGCATTTCATTCAAAACAGTTCACATTCTTCATATAATCATTCAACTATGGTACTGCACAGTGTTAAGGATCACATAACTAGTCACGTATCCGAGTAGGAAGGAAACGAATTCCCTCCTACAAGCTGCCCACATATCCGAGTAGGAAGGAAATGAATTCCCTCCTACAAGTTGCCCTGATCCCACTGTGCAGACCGACCCCACATAGCATGCACATAACGTATCGAAATCATGTTCATGAAAACTCCAAACATCATTCATTTGCTGAATAAACTTCCTTAAATAAAACATGCAGTTTATGGTAATCATGCGTGACATTTATAAAACATTTCATGCTCGTAAATGAAACCATAATCAGTAAACCATAGTACGTCATAAAAGAGTTTAGGGAGCTCACCTTTGGTTAACGCTGAACGCACACCTTAAATATCTCCACGCTAATCAGATCGAACACCTAAGGGCATTAGATTCATATTAGTTCAAACGGTTCGACCCTACTGTTCAGCTAACACTTTCCAGACACCAATACATTCCGGACACCAACACTTTCTGAACACCACTACGTTCCGGACACCAACACTTTCCGAACACCACTACCCGGACACTAGTCCTTTCCGGACACAACCATCCGGACACTAAAACCTATCCGGGAACTCCTTACATCCTGACACTATGAAAAACATCCTGACACCCCCACTGTCCGGACACTACTGTCCGGACGGGGTGACATCCGGAAACATCGAACTGGACGAAACTTATTTTTCTAAAAACGATTAAAACTGGTTTTTCTGCTGTGGGTTTGATTAGGCAATCAACTGGATTCAAACCCCAACCTTAAAACTCTTAAACCCTCCTTCTTTAAGCTACCAAATCGGTATATTAACCACAAAACCCAAATACTCATTTAAGGGTTGTTTTGAAGAAGAAAATACCATAAACCCTCACAATTTCAGCCCTACATCTTAGACGAAAGAGAGTAAGGAGCTAGAATTAACAGAAGAAAAACATAATGGATGATTACCTTTGCTAGCCTCTTCCTTGATTAAGTATTCTCCCCAATTTGCTCCTTCTTTCTTTCTCCTCTTAGCCGCCAAACATACAAGACCCAAAATAATACTGATTCTCTAAAATGGTGCCCTAGGGAAATGGACTGACGGGCGTCGAGACCGTCAAATAATAAGTGTTTATTTTCTAACTGTCCCAAAATACAATATAAATTGTAATAGTGGTAAGTCAGGTCGAATCCACGGGGATTGGTCGTGACAATTATTTTACTTCTACACGTTACGTAAAAGGGGGGGGGGGGTGGATTTGATTGACTAAACTAAAAATGCGACTAAAATTAATTATAAACAATGAAACAAAACCAACATTAGTTTGACTTCGATTAAGATGATGACACCTATCATTGATTCCAAAAACGTAAACATAAGGAACGAACCTAAGTTGATTATAGTCGTTAACAAGCTCTAACGGCCTATATTTTTCCTTAATTCACACCGATTAAAATAAGCTCTTCAACCGGATCTTAATCACGAATAAGAAATTAAATAAGCTCTTAATTTTTTTAGATGTGATTAGCTTTATCGGACTAGAAAAAATACCAACTCAAAGCAATAAGCTCAAAAGCTCGGCTTATTATAGCCTTGATTGCAAGATTTCAAGAACTTAAATTGAAAACCTTATTGAATTCAAAGAGTTCCATTGTTACTCATCAAAACCAAAAGACAATTACGTATCTAATATTTTGACTAACAATCTTTCATAAGGTAGCGTTTGGTATGAAGACTGGATGGGACATGACAGAACTGGACAAGACGGGACAGGACTGGACGAGACAGAACTAATTTTATGTTCTGCTTTTGGTACGACTAGAACAGGACATGACAAAACTGTTAAAATGACCAAATTGCCCTAGAATATAGATTAATATTTTTCATCATGTAATAATTATAAATAACATAAAATCAATTAAATAATTAACTATTATATACATCAAAATTAAAGTAAATTATATAAATCATATTTATGTAATTTTATATAATATATAATTTTTCAAAAAATGTTTGCAAAACATTATATAAGACAGATCTGGACATTTTATATAATATATAATTTTTCAAAAAATGTTTGCAAAAAAATTAATTTTATATAATATATAATTTTTCAAAAAATGTTTGCAAAATAATTTTTATATAATATATAATTGAAAATGAAGGGTAAATGTGTCATTTTATGCTTTGTCCCATGTTGTTCCACCTTTTTTGGTGGAACAAAAAATGCCTCATTTTGTCCCATGAAAATGGATTTTAGTTTCATCTTGTCCCACCTTGTTTTAGTCCCATGTCATACCAAATGCAGTACTATTTTTTTTGTCCCGTCCCATCTAGTCTGCGCACCAAACGCACCCTAAGAGATTCAACTAATTGATCAAGTTAATTGAAAACTCAAACGGAATTGACATTGAAATTAGAAATCAAGCAAATAGATTTGTCCCAAATGATTACAATGGAATCTCAAAGTGCAACCATCAAAATCTAATCAAACTATTGTTGGAATTAAAACTAGGGTTACAACTACAAAAAAGAAATTACCAAAGATTAAGTGAAATTGATGGAGAAATTGCTCCAAATCGGTCTCCTCTTTGCTCTCTTCTTCCCCAAATCTGCTTTCTGAAATTGATTCCCCCTAAAAATGGCAGTTTCAACCATCTCTTAAGGTAACTGCTCCAAAACGAGAGATGAAGCGCGCGGCTTGTGGCCTCAACCCTACTTCAGCAGCTGAGATGCACCAGATTAATTCATAAGATGAAGATAAAATTCTTCTTACCTTGTCACCTCAACCCTACTTCATGATTCTTCTTACTAATTATTAATTAACACCTTTAATGACAATAATCTAAGATGGCAGGAACAATAATTGAGCATCAACAAATCAAATAAAAAACACTACTAAACAGGAGCAAAAATCGGGTATAAAATATTGCTTCTTGCACCCTCTCCGCTTCCATTTTCAGCCACCACCATGAACCCTTCATCTTCTTCATCCAATACGCTCACCCTCCGTCCATTCAAACTCTCCGACGCCGACGACCTCCTCCAATACGCCGGAGACGATCAGGTGACGAGGTTCCTAAGGTGGGAGACGTTGACCACGAGAGATGAAGCCTTGACTTTCATCAAAGAAATATGCATACCCCACCGATGGCGTCGCTCTATTTGCATCGACGACCGGTCGGTCGGATTCATCTCGACTTTCTACGACGATGGACACAAGGCGGACATAGGGTACGGCGTGGCGGCGAAGTATTGGGGGCAGGGGATAGCAACGGCGGCGGTGAAGATGGCGGTGGAGCAGGTGTTTATGGAGTTTGGTGAGATAGTGAGGTTGCAGGCGTTTACTCATGCTGAGAATAAAGGGTCTCAGAGGGTGTTGGAGAAGGTTGGGTTTAAAATGGAGGGGCTGCTTAGGAAATATATGTTTATTAAAGGGTCTATAATAGATACTTTGGTTTATAGTTTGTTACGAGGGACTGATTAATACGTTTTTAGAGTAAATTATGATTTTAGTCCCTGTAGTTTGTTAATAGTTTTGGTTTTTGTTTGTGTGGTTTGTTAATAATTTTGATTTTTGTTTTGTAATTTATTGTTATTTTGGTTTATAGATTAATTTTTAACTTTAAGTATAAGAAACGAAGGTAGTAAAGAATTGTAAACCATAGAGACTGAAACAATAATATATTTTAAATCCTAAGGACGAAGTTAATAATGCATGATAAACCATACCGATGAAAACAATAGGGACGACGAAAAATGTAATATACTCGTAATTTTATGAATAAGAAAACAAAAACCACCAAGAATGACTTGATATCTTCTTAGAGTATAATTCTTGACTAGAAATTTTCTCTTTTTTTGAATTTTTTAAATATTAATTATGTTAAAGACTTCTATGCCCCTATATGAACAAATGAATTTTTTATTGCAATTATGTCATTTTGTTAATTCATACAACCACTTTAATTAACTTTCCACCTCCAAACCCTTCACCTTTTTCAAAGCATTTTTACCTTCTCAATCACTTAATCCATCCATAACTTCTAACCCTTACTTTATTCATCCCTTAATTTCTTCATTTTGATTCAGGTTTGTTTTTCGTCTCATCTTTTAAGTTTCTTCATTTTGTTTCTCATATGTTTTTATTCTAAGCGATCTCTCTATCCCTCAATCTATGTCTCTCTATTTCCTTACCAAATACTCCTACCGACAAAGAGAAGTATACATACACATGAGTTTAATCGGGTAAACCGGTACAACTCACAATATGTTCATCTACGACATATATACGTGTTTATATATATATATATATATATATATATATATATATATATATATATATATATATATATATATATAAAGGAATTGGAATATGGATCCTCTAACCCTTACTTTATTCATCCATTAATTTCTTCATTTTGATTCAGGTTTGTTTTTCTTCTCATCTTTTAAGTTTCTTCATTTTGTTTTTCATTTGTTTTTATTCTAAGCGATCTCTCCATCCCTCAATCTATGTCTCTCTATTTCCTTACCAAATGCTCCTACCGACAAAGAGAAGTATACATACACATGAGTTTAATCAGGTAAACTGGTACAACTCACAATTTGTTCATCTACGGCATATATATGTGTTTATATATATATATATATATAGATATATAGATATATAGATAAAGGAATTGGAGTATGGATCCATTGAAGCTTTAGAATTTTGTGAGAATTTTGATTTACTTTTTATTTTTGCGGTCTTTATAGGTTGCGAGAATAAGTATATGTTGGAGTTCGAGAGAAAGTTGTCCGGTTCAAGTACGCTAAGTGTGGATCCTTATCTCTGTCTTTTATGTTTTTTATACTTTATCAAAATTTTAAGTATCTCAATCCAAAATTTCTTTGTTCTCAAAGTTTTCCTTTTTTTTATTGATGTAACTATTATCAAAACATTTATTAATTAGAATATTCATTGTTGTTGGTTACACCTAATATTTTTTAATTCTTTTATTTGACATGACTCTGTTTTTTTACATAATAATTATTGTATATATACATATATAATTAAGATAGTTATAAACTCATTGATATAAATAAAATTACGATAAATCTATGTATATTTTTATTTACATACTTGAATATAATCTATACATATAATAAACTAGTCATGTCCCCGCGTGATGTGGCGGTGTGTATCTGAATTTAAAACCGATAACTTAAAAATTAAAATGTCAATCATATTTTCATTTTTTTGTCCATTCAGAAGTTAGGTTTATAAATTTTGAGTAAATTTTGGTCCTTTTATATTCATCCAGTAAGATTATGTGACTTGGTAAGCGTGACGCCTTAATTCGTATATATGTATGAATTTAATGAAAACAGTTAATATATTTGTATCAAATCACATACTAATTTTAACAAATCTCATATTAATCACGGCACATTAATTCTTATATATTTATGATATTTAATAATATAATTAAATCCAAAATATTCAGTATTGGGCTCATTTCGAAGGTATTGATGAAGCGATTACAATGGTATAATTTGTAAAAAAATAGAAATGTTTTTTAAGACATTTTAGTTCATATACATTATTTATGATAAGAGTCTAAAATGAAAAATAAAAAAGTAAGGGATTAAAAGTAAACTACATACCTAATTATAAGGTTGTAAATGTAACGTATAAATTAAAAAAAATGAATTAATGAGATATTTAAGGAGTAATGAATGTGGGTGTGCTGATTGAACTTATAATGTAAACTGCGTCCAGATACATGTTTAGGCGGGAAAATACTGAAATCGGCTCACCAGAAGACGACACGTGACATGCTAGTTACTTATTTATTATATGTATAGATAAGTAACTAGCATGCCACGTGTCGTCTTCTGGTGAGCCGACTTCAGTATTTTCCCGCCTAAACATGTATCTGGACGCAGTTTACATTATAAGTTCAATTAGCACACCCACATTCCCTTCTCCTTAAATCTCTCCTTAATTCAATTTTTTTAATTTATACGTTACATTTACAACCTTATAATTAGGTATGTAGTTTACTTTTAATCTCTTATTTTTTTATTTTTCATTTTAGACTCTTATCATATAAACATAAATAATGTATATGAACTAAAATGCATTAAAAAAACATTTCTATTTTTTACAAATTATACCATTGTAATCGCTTCATCAATACCTTAGAAATGAGCCCAATATTGAATATTTTTGGATTTAATAATATTATTAAATATCATAAATATATACGAATTAATGTGTCGTGATTAGCACGGGATTTGTTGAAATTAGTATGAGATTTGATACAAATAATCACTAAATTGTCGTGATTTTCTTTTTGCAATTTCATATCAATTTTTACTTCAAAGTCAAATTCATTCGACGAATTTCAATTTTATCAAATTTCATTATGTCAACGAAACACCCTTAAAATTATCATAAGAGATTTAATTACTTGGAAAAAAATCACTTATCAACTGACTTTTGGATTATGAGTTCGAACCTTTTTCAAAATGTAACATCCCAAAAACGCAGTACGTCATAAATATCATTAAATCATAATAATTACAGATCTGGGTCCCAAACATGACACAACATCAGTCTAAAACGTAAGTTGGCGGAAACAACCTATACACAACTGAGAATAATCTAACTGCTGCATCTAGGCTCTATCTTGCGCTTGCTCACTAACCTGAGTCTTCTTCTACTTGCTTACCTGAAAATAGTTTAGTTTTGAAAGCGAGGGTTAGACCAAAAGGTCTAGTGAATTCCCTCCGAAACAACATGTAAATGCATTTAAAAAGATCATTTATCAATAAACCATAATTAACATCAATCATGGTACTGCACTGTGTAGTGGATCACATAATCATCTTGCGATCAGGGCCCCAGCAGACTCCCTTCTCGTCGCTTGGAGTCCCCACGGACTCCCCTCTACCGAATAAGAAGGAAACGAATTCCATCCTACCGGTCTATCGTACATAACCAAGAGTCCTAAGACCCCGAGAACCTCTCTCTGATCCCACAGCGCAGACCGACTCCACATAGTGTACACATACGTTCATGCAAACATGTAAAATGTGTTGCTCATAAACCCTAAACCCTAAACCCTAAACCCTAAACCCTAAACCCTAAACCCTTCTTTTTGCAATTTCATATCAATTTTTACTTCAAAGTCAAATTCCTTCGACGAATTTCAATTTTATCAAATTTCATTATGTCAACGAAACACCCTTAGAATTATCATAAGAGATTTAATTACTTGGAAAAAAAATCACTTATCAACTGACTTTTGGATTATGAGTTCGAACCTTTTTCAAAATGTAATTTTTGCAATTTCATATCAATTTTTACTTCAAAGTCAAATTCCTTCGACGAATTTCAATTCTATCAAATTTCATTATGTCAACGAAACACCCTTAGAATTATCATAAGAGATTTAATTACTTGGAAAAAAAATCACTTATCAACTGACTTTTGGATTATGAGTTCGAACCTTTTTCAAAATGTAACATCCCAAAAACGCAGTACGTCATAAATATCATTAAATCACAATAATTACAGACCGACTCCACATAGTGTACACATACGTTCATGCAAACATGTAAAATGTGTTGCTCATAAATCATGATTTACATCTTGTCATGCTAAACATCTCTTGAATAAATGAAGTATATTCATGAAAACCATGCAATCCATTTTATAACATTTCATGCTAGAGAAACCATAATCAGTAAAAGAAAACATTAGTCACTTTGCGTAAAAAGGGGTTTAGGGAACTCACCTGAAAAGCAACCTTCTTCTTAGCCTCTTGTCTCGTTACGCTAGTACACCTAATAATTAATTTATAAACCAATTAGATGCAACTCGATTACTGACTCTCAGTTCTCCTCTTAACCCGACCTTACCTAGACAATTAAAACTATCAAATACAACTAGGCCCTTAACATTATTTAGACTTTAAATCCCTAAGCCCAACATAATGCTAAGTCCAAAGGGCTTAAGGCACTTCTCGGCCCAATCCGAACAAGTCGGTCTAACCCGAATCGGGGTTCCTGTGATCCAAATCCCGGTACCCGACTCCCGTACCCGACTCTCGGTATCCGAACTCCCGGTACCCGACTCCCGGTATCCAAACTCCCGGTACCCGACTCCCGGTACCCGACTCCCGGTACCCGACTCCCGGTACCCGACTCTCGGTACCCGACTCCCGGTACCCCGAAATCTTGGTATCCGAACTCCCGGTACCCGACTCCCGGTACCCCGAAATCTCGGTATCCGAACTCCCGGTACCCGGGCTTGCGAACAGGGACGAACCCTATACGTTTCATTACTCGATTTCTTTCTAATTACTTCGATGAACAAGGCTTTTAACGCAATTTACTTACATAAAACTTATGTATAACATGGTCCTTAAAGTTAATTCGATTCTTAACAATTATTAATCCAATTAAAGAGGACTAGAGTTTTCAACGTGCTCTAATGACAAAATCCCAGACAACATGAAGAATAACTAAGAGCCCACTTATCTAGTTATTTACACTGAAAGGAAATACATGCAGATTGAATGTTTACTTACCAAAGGAGTCCTACTCGAAAAGCTTGCCTTTCTCTCTGCACACCTTTCTCTCGTGTTCCTTTCTCAGCCGCCAGAGAATAATAGAGAATGATCAGTAATCATCAACCCTAGAATTCTGGTCCCTTTTATACAATCACTAATTACAAAACAACCCCTTATGCTAAGTTTCCTTCTTTCTAAATTAGACACTAACTTTCAGCTTACAAGAATACGGGTTGTTACAACACTCCCTCCTTAAAAGAATTCCGTCCCCGGAATTCCTCATTGGAAGAGGCGCGGGTATCATGCCCACACCACAACTGACACTTCCTCACGGTAATGCCACTTCAGACTCAGTCAACCACTCCACTAAACTCGAAATATGGAACATTGGGTGCATTCCTTCAGCTCTTACGGTACTTCTAACTCGTAGGCTACTATTCCTACCCGAACGGTCTTGACAACCGAGATTAACTAAGGCTTCTCCATCATCTATACTTCCCTTAAGGAGGAACTTGGCTAAGTCCCCGTCACATTATATGATCCACTTACCAAAAGACAAACGCATACTTGACAGCTTGGCACATGGCCAACCCGTACGTCCCAACAAATCATAACCCGGAGTTCCTTCATCGCATCACAACTCACAACCTTGCACCTCCCAACAATCATCTATGCCTATAACATTCCCCTTTTCCTCGGATCACCTAGACCACAGCTCGTCATCATCTCTCCCATCCTTACTGCTTCACCACCCCATACTTATACGTAACCAAGGGTAGGAACCTTCAAACCCGTCGTTGAAGTGTTCACCTACTCGAATTAAACTTATCCTGAAACACATTAATTCCTCGCTGATTGCCACGTTCGTTCATTTATATAAAACGTAACTCCGGTTATCCTCACTCAACTGGGAGGAGTAACCATGGTCACACCACCGTTCTCACTAGCTTAATCACTACACGACCAATCGTTTAAACCTTCTCACACAGTTACTAACTTAATCATTCAGTTGTCTTATCCACTACCTTCCTGCACAACAATCATACACACTTTCCTTCCTCAATATCCTTTCTAACGGTTCGCACACTTATCAATAACCATCTGCACAATCCTTCACCTTTCGGCATTACTGTCAAGTTTACTACTTCCAATTTACTCACTTATTCCGACACGCTATCTTCACCTCTCCACGTTAGCGTGGAGCATTGCCCACCGAACATTACTTGCCCCTCTCTCCCGACCTTTCTATATGCTGATATCACTTTCTCATTACCTACATAACCAAACAGTTGCACCCAAATCCTAACTTAAGGCATTCCACCGAGTCATCTTGAAATGACACCAATGTTCGACGTCACTACACTCTTTAATCTCCATCTTTTACTTTCTCCGACAATTCTTTCACACATAGCCAACGGCTCACATTCCTTAAGGATTTCGCATCTATTCCACCATATGACTAACACCCCCATCATCTTCCCTAACCCTCCAATGATCCCAAAATGTGTTTCTTAGTAACGTCCTCTATTCACTCTAATAATCCACCCCCTTTGGATTCCCTATTACAAACGGATCTATCAACTCAGGAACACCCCGAAACTCGGGTTCCACAATTCTTTCGATTAACCACCATGGTCATAAAAACAGACAGATGTATGTATATATACCGTCATCCCGGCTTTCTTACTTAGATTTACCTTAAATAATTCTTAACAATCAGTGTGTTAATCTCAATAACACTTCCCCAAGAATTGTAACACATCCTCTATCATGACATTTCAAATCAACTAACGATTATACTACCACTCCGACCCACAATCATCATCATGTCGTTCCTTAAACATAACCAAAATTTCCAACTATTTCCTTCTAGGATCATTCCCTCACGCATAAGGAAAAATTTTCATTCTTTAACGATTTACCATCTACTATACTACAGCTTGACTAATCTATTCATCATCTTCTTTAAACTTACTCTGCCTTCAAGAATATACTTAACAACATACATAACCACAAAGCTTGGTCTCACAGCTGGGCAATCACCCAATTCTGCCCCGACATTCCATTCCGGTAACAGTCAAAAATAAACACCAACTTACAAACCACGTACTTCAGCAACTGGGATTGCAAAATCTACACTTTACCCGAGATCCCAAAAAGGACTTCCTTCTAATCCTTCATATTTCTAACATCGCCTTACTACATCACCGGCTGACACCGATATCTTGGCAATTGAAGCTACTATTCGCTCGTACATCCACCACTCCTATCATCGCACTACCGACCAAGTCTCTCATGATCATTCGTACACAATTTGAACTTGCCTTCACACTTCCTCGCATACACGATCGAGTCTATCTCGCTACTTTGTCCTTTCTCACTCTAGCTGAACTATAACTCCCTAGTTCCCAATTAGCTCAAATGTAATCGTTCTTGCTCGTTCTTTACGATCCGAGGCCTTACAAAAGCTGGACACAGTCCCTCACTGGACGATAGAATCTACACACTTGCTTCGCTCGTGTTACATACCTCATCATTCTACGAACCCTCCATACCTCGTAAATAGAACGCTTAATCAAAACAATAACTTCTCATCCTCTTAGCACCCCTACCAGGTGTTCTATCAACTTTTAACCTTCTGGTTTAAGTCTTCGGCCTCAACTATCTTACACAACCGTCGACTTCTACATCAACTGACAACCTGTAACTACCTTCGTAACTTATTCTATAACAGGGGTTCCTTACGGAACCTAATCCTTCCACATATCATAATCAACTTCATGATCTATCTTCCTCTTTTCGAAACCTACTCACGCAACATCAACATTACAAGCTCACCTCGAAACTCATACTCCCACGCCATAAACATTTCATTCTTCCTCACCACACTACTCATAACGAGTTGCTAAAACCATCACCTTGAAGGCTTCAAGTCCTTCCTTCGGACACAACCATCCCTTAACAACCGTACTTCCAGTTACTGAACAAGGATGCAAGCCCTCCTACAACCGATACTATAGTCCACTTCCGACTCTACCACTGTTCACCTTTCCTCTTAAACATAAATCATTAAAGCTACAACATTCTTTCCTGATTTGACTGACACTTTTCCACTCTTGAAGTTCTTCCTTAGCTTAAAATGTAATACTCTATGACCTAGTGAGTTCATAGCCTCCATGCAGGACAACACATTAAATAAATCATTTCGTACATTTTATCATTTTAAATAAACACATTTGAAAACAACTTGGGTACACATGACCCCATTACTCTTATAACTTCAATGCACTGCACAACGATTCGAGGATCGTTTGCATGCACCTTCCCGTGAATCTCAATCTTACTCAACTCGAACGAAGTTATTACGACAGTAATATATTGAATGAAAGTCTTTTCATACGACACAATCCTGAAAGGGATTACCGACACAAAGTAAACCATTCGGTTCTCACACCCTTTTATACGATATCAACAGGTCAAAACTCATTTTGATTTTTAAAAGTTTTGCTAGCAAATGTTTCCTCGACCTTTTTGTAACAATTTAACTTATCGTGGGAAGTGCGAAATACTTTGCAAATCGTTAAGCTCAAAATTTCATTGTGCAATGTGAATGAAATAACCTTTTCTTTAAACATACGGTCGCACATTCTGACTCATTTTCGATCAAAATTGATATTTACACATTTAACTTAAATCGTGAAAATTTTATGTTACATCAAAGAACGTCAGGCATGAGACTCTACTTGCAACCGAAGGCTACTCTCTCAACTAAGGTCAATCTCTTTACTCCCACAGTTTACTCTTGACACTTTACCTGCGACCAGTGGTCGCCCTCTTGGTCATGCACAACTTACCGAACACACTTTTCACCTCTCACTTACTCAACCCCTTTCATACTATTTCGTTTTAATCACTATCTCATTTTCTACTTCTACATGCTTTCATCTCACTATAGGTATCTTATTTCATTTACCCTGCCTTTGAAAAGCTCGACTAAAAGTCAGGGTTCTATTGATACATTCAAGATTTCAACACTGATAATCCTTACCAACTAGTTGGTCTTATCGCACGAGTTCTAGGACAGAGATTTTTCCAGAAACAGGAGTCTTACTCAAATTCAATCATTTATCCTCTCCGAATCTACGAAGAGCTACTTCTAGATAATTCATAACATTCTATGCAACATTTCTTCTCTACGATATATTCATACATCACCTCTTAAATGATCTCTTACGATGCTTCCCCATCAGGGTCTTGCTGACATTCTAGGTTATAGAAACCTGACATAAACATTATCTTCTGACTATCACTTCGGAATAATAAGGCAGATTAAGCACATACATGTACCTGTAAGTTCGTAATTACACTGGCCAGGTGGAATTTCAAACTTACCTTACATGACAGTCCTCAGTACCCCATTAGTCCTATCTCTACAATAGTGTCCTCCTAACGCATTTCCTATTCTCAGTTGTGATTTCTACTCCAAAGTTTAAGTCTAGGCCCGTCCGGTCACCTAAATCCCTTAAACTATGGCTCTGATACCATTTATGTAAAGCCCGTATCCTGGTATGGAATTTCTTTCATTAATTCTTTTCTTTTAAGTTTGATTTATTGTGGTTTCCGTTAACGGGGTTAGTCGAGTTGGGTCGAATCGTTAAAGTGTCGGAATTTTTGGTTATTTGCGAGAGGGTTGCTAGTCGAGGGACTAATTGTGTCAAGGGCCAAAAACCTTGATGGATTTCGGCCCATGCAAAAAAAAAACGCAGCCTTGTGATGATTTTTGTTTTGGTAGCGTGAAGGGAAAGAAAAGCAAAGAACAACCCTACGGCCATCCCTTTTTCCCCCTCGCCCTTTGTGGTTGTCGTCGGCCGGAGGAAGAGAAGAGAGAGAGAGAGGAACCGAGAAGGTTAGAGAGAGAAACCGAGAGGAGGAGGAAGGAGGTCGCCGGCGTAGGAGAACCACCGTCGGTTTCGGTGTGGGTACGGTTGTGTCGTCGCGAGGTAAGATTTCTTTTCGTCTTGTTTCCTTCTTGCGTTGTTGCCGAAACTGCCACCGCCGACCACAACTGCCGGAGGCGGCAGTGGGTAGTGATTGGTGTTGTCCAGCCTTCGTACGTCCGTGATATCTAAACCGTAACCCAATCGCGAAAACATCTAAACCGTTTTAAAAATCACTTTCTGTCCCTATTTTGCGTCGGCCATAACTTTTTCTCCGTAGCTCGGTTTGAGGCGAAACTGGTGCCCACGGTTCACGTTCTGGGTCAGGCACATTTTCCGTGTTTTAGCGGAAATCTTGTTCGGCCTCTAGCTAGGTGAAAAAGTGGTCGTTTTTACAGCAGTTCATCATTTTATGTGAAGACGTCGTTTCTGTCACTGTTTTATTTCGTGCATAACTTTTTACTCGTAACTCGGATCGGGGTGAAACCGGTGCCAAAAATTCCCATTCTAAGTATAGTAAGTTT
This sequence comes from Saussurea involucrata, assembly GCA_033807775.1. Classification (NCBI taxonomy): domain Eukaryota; kingdom Viridiplantae; phylum Streptophyta; class Magnoliopsida; order Asterales; family Asteraceae; genus Saussurea; species Saussurea involucrata. Next base: position 37,475,275 of record CM066323.1, read on the forward strand.
CTTATGTTTTGCGGAAAAACCAGTTCGGACCGTAGCTAGTGTCAAACTGCTGTTTTATAACGAAAGGTGCTGTTTTTCGCTGTGCAGTTAATCAGTTTTGTAAAATCCATAATAAAATGTAGAAAAATCGTTAGGAGGTGTATAATATGTCCTTGGAACCCTAACTCAGAGTAATTTCTGGTCATGTAATTTAATTGAGGTTTTTCTGGGTTTAAAGGGGTCGGATCAGGTCCCGAACAGACCTGTTCGGTTAGACCGAAAAGTCGTTTTAGTGACGGATTAAGTGTGCGTCGTATTTTAGGGTCCGGGTCTCGTGTTAATACTTTTTAACGTTCGTTTAGGTGTTGGGAAGTGATTTTGGATTGTGAAGCTTGAGTTACTGATTGTGAGCTAGGCGCGCTTACGAGGTGAGTTCTCTCACTATATTTAATATTGGTTGTTTTACATTACTGTAGCTCGTGTGCGATAGTCTATTTATTGTGTTGTGGAACTAGATAGTGGGGTGTCTAGTTGATACTATGTTGTCATGTTAACTCGGTGGGACCGAGGATCCGGCGGGGCCGGAGATTTTATACGCGGGTGGCGTAGAGACTCGGTGGGACCGGGGATTCGGCGGGGCCGGAGATGTTATCATGTGGTCGGTGGGACCGACTTGTGCCTCTTAGGTGGGTGAGTGTGGATATGCATGTTTATGATTTGTTCGTAGACTTGTATGATCGTTTGTGTGTCACTATCTGTTGTAGGGGTAATGTGGAATAACTGTGTTATCTATGGTGGTTGAATTCACTAAGCTTCGTGCTTACCCTTTCCCAATAATTCATTGTTTCAGGTACGAGTGGCTCCAAGGCGTGACGTGTACACACTGGCGCGCGTGAAGAGCTGATTATTATATCGTTTTATAATTATCATTTTTAAACTATTTATTCCGCTGTTTACTGTTTTTAGAGAATAATTATTCTTGGGTTGCAAACGAAACGTTTTGGGTTATTTAACGAGTTTAATTAATGAAATGTCATTTTTAAAAAAAATTTAAATTTTCTTGTAATTTTTGGGACGTTACAACTTGGTATCAGAGCACGGCTTGAGTGAATCAAACGCATTTCGGTGTGTTTGATCTCAAGTTTGCGGCTATAAAAGTTTTCTTTAAAGTTTTTGGGAAATAAAAAGAAGGAAAAATCCGGTTGAGGAACAGTGATCGAGGGCGCAGTGTGTACAGTCAGCCGGAGCCAAGGAGGAAAGGTACATTGCTTAGTGTTGTATTGCTTTCTAGGCATAGGGTATGCATGCTAGATTGCTTGTTGTTGACTGCTTGCTAGTAGGAATCAATGCTAGTTATAGTGGGTTGTTAAGTGAAGGCCTTATAGGTTGTATGCAGTAAGAATCATATAGCCTTAGAATATTTAATTTAGTTCTATTGCGCAGCTCTTGTTTGAGTCCAACCGTTCTAGGATAGAATCTTGTATTCGAATGTCTATTTGTTTCGCGCTGCATGCGGCTGGGTATTCGCGAGACAACTCGTTATGGCTAGTAGGGATTCCGTAGTAGCAAGGGTAGTGGGATGAGATGATATTCCTAGGGAGCTGGGAAGAGTGTTTACATATGAGTATGTATGCTAGATTGCTTTCTAGAACATAGGAGTATGTGTGCTGGATTGTTTGGTGCTTATTACACTGTACTGCATGTTTGTTGTTTGCTAATAGGAGTTCATGCTAGCCCTGATAAGTTGTTAAGTGAATGCACTATAGGTTGTATGCGGTAGGAACCGAATAGCCTTAGAATGTTAGATTTAGTTCTATTGCGCAGCTCTTGTTTGAGTCCAACCGTTGTAGGATGGAATCTTATTTTCGAATGTTTATCTGGTTTTACACTGTATGCGACTGTGCATTCGCGAGACGACCCGTCATGACTAGTGGGGATTTCGTCATAGCAAGGGTAGTGGAGTTGGGTGGAATTCCTAGGGAGCTAGGAGAAAGTGTACATATGCCGGTGCGGGCATATGTGTGTAGTTATCGGCGAGAAACTACTTGGACCCATCGGATGGAACTCGGAACGAGTGATGATAGGTGTGGAAGGTAGTAGTAGAGCTCCTACTATCGAAAACACAGGATCAATGCTCGAGTCGGGGAAAGTCACGAGGAATCCAAGGAGTTGAGCGTGAGCGTTGTTAGTGTGAATTATTATGTGCTAATAACTCGTAGTAATATCTACCCTGAATAGCCATCACAAGGAGGAACGACTATAGTAAACCTACTAGTACAGGTGTGTACTTGTTTTGCTTTGATGGGATGGTCGTTGGGGTAGTGTCGAAGGTTATAATTTAGTAGTCGTTGGAATAAAAGGACGATTTAGTCACTTGGAGTGACGATGAGGATGATGTTTGTTTCGGGCCAAGATGGATGGTTGTGCTAGAGTCATAGGCTTATAGAGCCGACTTTGATTTGAGGAAAAATTGTAGGGATTATTTGACGTAATTTTCCCATCTTGCCTAAGAGGTTTAAATATCCGGATGACGTTAGTGGGTCGGAGAGATTTGGAGGAGTAGGAGTCGAGGCGTAGAATGCCGACTGAGTCATGCACAAAGTTTGATTTTGAAATAGATTGCATTAACAAATTCTTGTGTTTCAAATCATTTTATGGATGGTGTTTTGGAATTTTGGGAAATGTTCAACACACACACAAGATTTTGAATTATGATTTTGAAAGTGCATGAAATCGTTTTATCACGGGAGTTGCAAACTTTGTTAGAATTTGTCTCATTTCGTTATTTTTCCAACGGTTCTTTCGGGTAAGATGATATCCGTGTTTTGTGGTGTTTAAAATGTCGGGCAAGTGACTACGGTTTGTGACTTTAACATTGGAACTCCTCCACATATGTTAGAGTTGAGACGAAAAGTTACATTCCACGATGTCTGTTTAAAGCTATTTGAGTGATTTCGTTAAATAAGTTTTGTTTTACGGCGTGTTGAGTCGTGTGGGTTAATTTCACGAGGTGCATATCTTATTTGTTTATGTGACCATTTGGGGAAATCTTGGAAATCAATTTAAAGAACCCCACCTTTTGAGATTTTATGAGGTTTTAGTCGATATTTTCAAATGATGAAAACAGATTGGTTTTTATTTTCAAGTTTGAAACTTACACGAGACATTTGTGTTTTAACAAAAGTATATTTGTAAACCGTTTCATCGTTTTGTATGACTAGCCGACGCGCGTAAGATTTGTTAGTGAACCATGTGCCACGACATTTTATGTTGAAAAAGAGAAATTTTGGGGTCAAATGTCGTGGAACTGATTTTGAAATTATGTGCACTCTTTTGTCGCACCCGGTGTAAGGTCGAGCGGTTACTTTAAATACATGTCATGAGTCAATTCATACTAGAACCGTGACGGTTCATTTTCAAAGAAATTATTTATTTCGCTTTACGTTTTGTGAGTAAACTAAGCTGCAATGAAATGATTTTCGACATGATTTTCATTTGTGGGACGAGCGTGTCCATTTTTGCGTAACTACCGACCTGGTAATAGTAGTTTTATTGCTTACGGTCTTTCTGAAATGAAAAATCTTGACGTTGAAAATATTTTGTAAATGATTCTGTAAACCATTTGGGAAATGTGCTTTTAAGTGTTATGTGTCATTTTGAGAATTTTAAGGGTGTGAGTCCTTTTGGAAAGCTCTTTTGTTTAACCCGTGTTGAGTTTGGGACTAATGTTGATTTTAGAGTATTGCTTGCTTAGACTTTATTTAAACGCGTTTTTGACCGACTTATGGGTCTAGCAAGCGTGGAGCATTTTGCTCGGTTTTGACTTTGAGATAGTCATGGGTCAATTGCACGGTTTTTTTTATGGCTCGATGTGAAATTTTGTTGATTGGTTGTTTTGTTGCACAATTTTGCACTTATTGCACGTTGCGTATTTACATGTGGGGTGAGTGAGTCATCCTGGGATAGGCATGTTGTTGGTAGACTATTTTGCATTGGATCCTTGGTCATGTCAGTCAGTCGTTGGTAATGGTCGGTTGAGTATTTCGGGGTGGGACCCCGGTATTCATGTGTTATGACCTTGACTTTCCAGTAGGCACCGGGAGGATATAGTCTTGGGCACTTACCTGAGAGGTAGTTCCGATGTGTCGGGCCTTGAGACGTACCTGGGAGGTAGGCGTTAAGGCGTATCTTGATACAGTGTAACTAGGTTTCCTAGAGCGAGCGTGGAGGATAAGTAGACGATGGAAGATTGGGTATTCCACACGTGTTGTTAGTGTAGACCGAATAGTGTCGGTTAAGGGAATGATGCCCTTTGTAATTAAGAGAATAAATGCACAGTAACCTTTTTGAAGTAAGTAGTATGTTAGGGCGTCGACTTTTGGGCTTAAGGCCAAACACCTTTAGTGTAATCGGAGATTTGTAGCCGATTTTAAAATAATTATGGTGATGGTAGTAGTAACCCCGAGATGCTTAATTGTGATGAATGGTTATGGTGGAATGACCTTCGTGGGTGATTATAAGTTTATTGGTTTGATGATGCGTGTAAGGTAAGTTTTGGGAGTCTATTAGAACTCGTAGGAGTTAATCGACGGTTAATGGTAGGAATGATCGGATCCGAGTATCCAGTTGGGTATATTGGTAGGCAACTCTAGAATGGTTAGAGCTTGAGATTTGACTCGGGATGTATGGAATATCTAAGGTTGGGGGACAACCGAAGTCGCTTGGCTGGAAATGATTCCAATTTTTGGGGGTGTTCTGCCGGTCATGATTCTAGTGTCCTAGAAGGAGTACATTAGTTAGAAAAGTATTCGAAAAGTTTTAGAAGGGATTTCAAGTGGACTTAGGAACCTGAGGTTGAGATGAGGGAGATCTATCCGGAGCTATTCGTAGGTAGAGACTTCGAGGACGAAGTCTAATCCAAGTGGGGGAGAGTTGTAAAGCCCGTATCCTGGTATGAAATTTCTTTCATTAATTCTTTTCTTTTAAGTTTGATTTATTGTGGTTTCCGTTAACGGGGTTAGTCGAGTTGGGTCGAATCGTTAAAGTGTCGGAATTTTTGGTTATTTGCGAGAGGGTTGCTAGTCGAGGGACTAATTGTGTCAAGGGCCAAAAACCTTGATGGATTTCGGCCCATGCAAAAAAAAAACGCAGCCTTGTGATGATTTTTGTTTTGGTAGCGTGAAGGGAAAGAAAAGCAAAGAACAACCCTACGGCCATCCCTTTTTCCCCCTCGCCCTTTGTGGTTGTCGTCGGCCGGAGGAAGAGAAGAGAGAGAGAGAGGAACCGAGAAGGTTAGAGAGAGAAACCGAGAGGAGGAGGAAGGAGGTCGCCGGCGTAGGAGAACCACCGTCGGTTTCGGTGTGGGTACGGTTGTGTCGTCGCGAGGTAAGATTTCTTTTCGTCTTGTTTCCTTCTTGCGTTGTTGCCGAAACTGCCACCGCCGGTGGTGGCTGCCGCCGCCGCCGACCACAACTGCCGGAGGCGGCAGTGGGTAGTGATTGGTGTTGTCCAGCCTTCGTACGTCCGTGATATCTAAATATGGTTCGGCCTCTAGCTAGGTGAAAAAGTAGTCGTTTTTACAGCAGTTCATCATTTTATGTGAAGATGTCGTTTCTGTCACTGTTTTATTTCGTGCATAACTTTTTACTCGTAACTCGGATCGGGGTGAAACCGGTGCCAAAAGTTCCCATTCTAAGTCTAGTAAGTTTCTTATGTTTTGCGGAAAAACCAGTTCGGACCGTAGCTAGTGTCAAACTGCTGTTTTATAACTAAAGGTGCTGTTTTTCGCTGTGCAGTTAATCAGTTTTGTAAAATCCATAATAAAATGTAGAAAAATCGTTAGGAGGTGTATAATATGTCCTTGGAACCCTAACTCAGAGTACTTTCTGGTCATCTAATTTAATTGAGGTTTTTCTGGGTTTAAAGGGGTCGGATCAGGTCCTGAATAGACCTGTTCGGTTAGACTGAAAAGTCGTTTTAGTGACGGATTAAGTGTGCGTCGTATTTTAGGGTCCGGGTCTCGTGTTAATACTTTTTAACGTTCGTTTAGGTGTTGGGAAGTGATTTTGGATTGTGAAGCTTGAGTTACTGATTGTGAGCTAGGCGCGCTTACGAGGTGAGTTCTCTCACTATATTTAATATTGGTTGTTTTACATTACTGTAGCTCGTGTGCGATAGTCTATTTATTGTGTTGTCGAACTAGATAGTGGGGTGTCTAGTTGATACTATGTTGTCATGTTAACTCGGTGGGACCGAGGATCCGGCGGGGCCGGAGATTTTATACGCGGGTGGCGTAGAGACTCGGTGGGACCGGGGATTCGGCGGGGCCGGAGATGTTATCATGTGGTCGGTGGGACCGACTTGTGCCTCTTAGGTGGGTGAGTGTGGATATGCATGTTTATGATTTGTTCGTAGACTTGTATGATCGTTTGTGTGCCACTATCTGTTGTAGGGGTAATGTGGAATAACTGTATTATCTATGGTGGTTGAATTCACTAAGCTTCGTGCTTACCCTTTCCCAATAATTCATTGTTTCATGTACGAGTGGCTCCAAGGCGTGACGTGTACACACTGGCGCGCGTGAAGAGCTGATTATTATATCGTTTTATAATTATCATTTTTAAACTATTTATTCCGCTGTTTACTGTTTTTAGAGAATAATTATTCTTGGGTTGCAAACGAAACGTTTTGGGTTATTTAACGAGTTTAATTAATGAAATGTCATTTTTAAAAAAAAATTAAATTTTCTTGTAATTTTTGGGACGTTACAACTTGTAACATCCCAAAAACGCAGTACGTCATAAATATCATTAAATCATAATAATTACAGATCTGGGTCCCAAACATGACACAACATCAGTCTAAAACTTAAGTTGACGGAAACAACCTATACACAACTGAGAATAATCTAACTGCTGCATCTGGGCTCTATCTTGCGCTTGCTCACTAACCTGAGCCTTCTTCTACTTGCTTACCTGAAAATGGTTTAGTTTTGAAAGCGAGGGTTAGACCAAAAGGTCTAGTGAATTCCCTCTGAAACAACATGTAAAGGCATTTAAAAAGATCATTTATCAATAAACCATAATTAACATCAATCATGGTACTGCACTGTGTAGTGGATCACATAATCATCTTGCGATCAGGGCCCCAGCAGACTCCCTTCTCACCGCTTGGAGTCCCCACGGACTCCCCTCTACCGAATAAGAAGGAAACGAATTCCAACCTACCGGTCTATCGTACATAACCAAGAGTCCTAAGACCCCGAGAACCTCTCTCTGATCCCACAGCGCAGACCGACTCCACATAGTGTACACATACGTTCATGCAAACATGTAAAATGTGTTGCTCATAAATCATGATTTACATCTTGTCATGCTAAACATCTCTTGAATAAATGAAGTATATTCATGAAAACCATGCAATCCATTTTATAACATTTCATGCTAGAGAAACCATAATCAGTAAAAGAAAACATTAGTCACTTTGCGTAAAAAGGGGTTTAGGGAACTCACCTGAAAAGCAACCTTCTTCTTAGCCTCTTGTCTCGTTACGCTAGTACACCTAATAATTAATTTATAAACCAATTAGATGCAACTCGATTACTGACTCTTAGTTCTCCTCTTAACCCGACCTTACCTAGACAATTAAAACTATCAAATACAACTAGGCCCTTAACATTATTTAGACTTTAAATCCCTAAGCCCAACATAATGCTAAGTCCAAAGGGCTTAAGGCACTTCTCGGCCCAATCCGAACAAGTCGGTCTAACCCGAATCGGGGTTCCTGTGATCCAAATCCCGGTACCCGACTCCCGTACCCGACTGCCGGTATCCGAACTCCCGGTACCCGACTCCCGGTATCCGAACTCCCGGTATCCGAACTCCCGGTACCCGACTCCCGGTACCCGACTCTCGGTACCCGACTCCCGGTACCTCGAAATCTCGGTATCCGAACTCCCGGTACCCGACTCCCGGTACCCCGAAATCTCGGTATCCGAACTCCCGGTACCCGGGCTTGCGAACAGGGACGAACCCTATACGTTTCATTACTCGATTTCTTTCTAATTACTTCGATGAACAAGGCTTTTAACGCAGTTTACTTACATAAAACTTATGTATAACATGGTCCTTAAAGTTAATTCGATTCTTAACAATTATTAATCCAATTAAAGAGGACTAGAGTTTTCAACGTGCTCTAATGACAAAATCCCAGACAACATGAAGAATAACTAAGAGCCCACTTATCTAGTTATTTACAGTGAAAGGAAATACATGCAGATTGAATGTTTACTTACCAAAGGAGTCCTACTCGAATTGCTTGCCTTTCTTTCTGCACACCTTTCTCTCGTGTTCCTATCTCAGCCGCCAGAGAATAATAGAGAATGATCAGTAATCATCAACCCTAGAATTCTGGTCCCTTTTATACAATCACTAATTACAAAACAACCCCTTATGCTAAGTTTCCTTCTTTCTAAATTAGACACTAACTTTCAGCTTACAAGAATACGGGTTGTTACACAAAAATATGAGTTCCAGTTGCTATATGTTTTTCCATGACCATAAATAAAAACCAGGAACAGTCTTCACCCATGTAACAACCCAAATTCTAGTAGGTTTTAGACTTTGGTGGTCAAAGTGGAATAAAAGAAAGTATTCTTGAGGGGGCTGAATTGTCAATTGGTGAAAGAGGTGTAGGGCACAAATCCCTAGGGCAGCCCTCAATATCACAAATCAGTATTTGGGTTTTGGTTTGGCGGCTAAGAAAGAAAGAGAGAAGGAAGAAGGAAAGAAGGGTTTGAGAAGAAATTCAAGAGGAAAAGAGAAATCAAGGAAGATATTGCAAGGTAATACATCCTAATTAGTTCTTCTGATTAGTGTAATGCTTCTCCTTCTTATTCTTCCGATTTCTTAATACTGATTTGGAAGATTGCTTGAGTTTTCACCATATTTCCTTCTTTATGAGTTTTATGGGTTTTGTCTTAATAAATCGATTTAAGGGGTTATAGATGGATTAAGTGGGTGTTTGGGGTTGGTGGATGAACCCTTATAGTTGTCTAATCAAACTAATGGCTTAAATCGGAGTTTAAATCGGTTTTAGAATTTCTAAGCTCGAACAGCAGCGTTTTCCGGACACCAGCGTTTGAAGGTGTCCGGATATGTTGCGTATGTCCGGGTAAGTGCCTCGTGAAGGTGTCCGGATAAGTGGTGTGTCCGGATAAGTGGTGTGTCCGGATAAGTATAGTGTCCGGAAAAGTGTAGCGTCTGGATAAGTATAGTATCCAGAAAAGGGTATCCGGACAGTGGGGCTGAGCTATTTACCTGATGTGGATCTTTTGCCTTAGGTGTTCGGTGGGTGTAGCTTGAAGGTGTTTAGGAAGTGCATTGTACGACAATCAAGGTGAGTTCCCTAAACCTCTTTTACGACGTAAATGTTAAATGATTCTTTTACTGTTTATGGTTTTAACAAGCATGAAATATTTATGAACTGATATGCATGGAAGGAAAGAAATGTTTGATATGTTGAAATGATGCGCATGATTTATAAAGAGTCAAATGCTTTTATGAAACGTATGTGCATGTTATGTGATGTCGGTCTGTACTGTGGGATCAATGAGCCTCGGGATCTGATGATCCCTTGGATATGTATGACGAGACGGTAGGTTGGAATTCATTTCCTCCTAGGCGAGTATCGGGGAGTCTGCTTGGGCCCCGATATGAGAGGGCGAAAGGGGAGTCTGCTTGGGCCCCGATCGCGAATGGTTAAGTGATCCATTACATAGTGCAGTACCATTTGTGATGACTTATGATGCATTGTAACAAATGATTTTATATTGTTTATACATGTTGTTTTACGGAGGGAATTCACTAGACCTTGTGGTCTAACCCTCGCATTTTCAAAACTAAACCATTTTCAGGGAAGCGTTCCACGAGTTCCTCTGGGAAGAGATAGGAGAGGCTTGGCCTACTTGGAGATTAGAGCGACTCCAAGACTTAGACTAATGACGTAGTTAGAGCTCGGCTGTGGACTTTGTAGACTTCCACTGTCATTTTGTTAAGCTCGTTTATTGGTGTATTGATCAAGTTAAACTTTTGTAATGTAAAACGCTCAGTTTCTATGATTTATTGCTTGCCAAGTTTTGGGACGTTACAAATGGTATCAGAGCCTTAGTTTAAGGGATTTAGGTGACCATCCGGGCCTAAACTTAAACTGTAAGATGAGGAACACAGCCGAGACATAGCATTGCCTCTAGGAACGATCACTATAAATGCGCTTAGGAATAAGGTGCCAAGGACAACCGTGTAAGGTAAGTTTGGGATTACACCTGGCCAGTGTAACTACGAACTTACAGGTACATGTGCGTGCTTACAATACCTTACTTATAGCAAATTTGTTGTGTCACGTCTAGTAAGGATTAACTATCGGGTTTCTTTCAGTTTAGCGCTATGGCTGGGAGAGCGTTGAGGAATAGGTCAGCAAGATCCATGAGGGATAGACCGACCTCCATTGTTTGGGGAAGTGTCGTGTAAGAGTCAGTATGATGTGATGTATGTAGACATCGTTGAGAAGAAACGTTGTAAAGAATGTTATGAGCCGTCTAGAGGTAGCTCTTCGAGGATTCGGAGAGGATGAATGCTTGAGTTTGAGTAAGGCTCCAGTTTTGGGAGAGTCCTAGTTATGGAAACCATGGGATAGATCAGTTGGGAGGGTAAGATCGAACAGTGTCAAAACCTTGAAAGTATCAATGGAGTCCTGACTTTTAGTCTAGCTTTTCATTGGCAGGATAAATGGAATAAGGTACTTATAGTGAATTGAAAACATGTAGAAGTAGAAGGTGAGACAGTCGATCAAAGCGAAAATAGCGTGGCATGGTTGAGTAAGTGAGATGTGGAACGCATGTACATCAAGATAGTGCTTGACCGAGAGGGCGACCCTTGGTCGAAGGAAGAGTGTCAAGGATAAGTTGCGTGGGTAAAGCGGTTGACCTTGCTAGGGTGAGTAGCCTTCAATTGCAAGTAGAGTTTCATGCATAGCTTTCTTAAATATAACATGAAAATTTTCACGATTTAAATTAAATGTGTAAATATCAATTTTGATCGAAAAGGAGCCAGAATGTGCAAGCGTATGTTTAAAGAAAAGGTGATTTCATTCACATTGCACAATGAAATTTTGAGCATAACGATTGCAAAGTATTTCACACTTTTCATGATAAGTTAAACCATTACAAAAGGACGAGAAGACGTGTGCCAGCAAAACTTTTACAATCAAATGAATTTTAACCGATTGATATCATATAAAAGAGTGTGAGAACCGACTGGTTTACTTGGTGTCAGTAATTTATTTCGAAATTGTGTCGTATGAAAGGATTTTCATTCAACGTATTACTGCCGTAATAACATCGTTCGGAATTGAGTAAGATTAAGGTTCACGGAAAGATGTATGCAAACGATTCTCGAATCGTTGTACAGGGCGTTGAAGTTATAAGAGTGATGGGGTCATGTGTACCCAAGTGTTTTCCAAACGTTGTTTATTTAAAATGATGAAATGTGCGAAAAGATTTAGTTACTATATTGTCATGCATGAAGGCTATGAACCTACTAGGTCATAGAGTATTACGTCTTAAGCTAAGGAAGAACTCCGAGAGCGGAGAGGCGTTGGTCAAGTCAAGGGAGAACGTAAGTAGTTTTGGTATTTGTGTCTAAGGGGAAAGTTGGACCTTGGAAGAGTCGGGAATGGATTTTAGTGTCAGGTGTATGAGGGTCTGTACCTTTGCTCGGTGACTGAGAACACAGTTGCCGAGGGGCGATGGTGTCCGGAGGAAGGACTAGGAGTCATCAAGGTATTGGTCTTAGCAACTCTTTATGAGTAGTGTTGTGAGGCAAGAATGAAATGTCTATGGTGTGGGCCATGAGTTTCGAAGGGAGCTTGTAATATTGATGTTACATGAGTAAGTTTCAAAATAGGGGCGACGGATTATAAAGTTAACTATGATGTGTAGGGAGGAATAGGTCCCGTAAGGAACTCACGTTAAAGGATAGGATAAGGAAGTAGTTAAGAGTGTCTTTTGTTGTTGAAGTCGGCAACGGTGTATGTTGGCCGAGGCCGAAGACTCAAACCAGATGGGTGTAAGTTGATAGAATATCTTGTAGAGGTGTTAAATTAGTAAGAGAAGTTATTGTTTTGAATAAGCATTCTATTTGTGAAGTATGGAGGGTTCATAGAATGATGAGGTAAGTAGCGTGAGCGAGGCGAGTGTGTAGACTTTATCGTTTAGTGAGGGACTGTGTCCAGCTTACGTAAAAGCTCGAATCGTAAAGAGCTAGCTAGAATGTCTGTGTTTGAGCTAATTGAGAACTCGTGAGTTATAGTCGACAAGTTGCGAAAGGACTAAGTAGCGAGATAGGCTCGATTTCATGCGGGTAACTTTGAGGGAGAGTTTAAACTGTGTATGGATGATCATGAGAGATCTGGTCTGCAGTGTGATGTTATGGGCAAAGAGTGTAAGGATGTGTAGTGACAGTATTTGTCAAGCTTTCTGTGTCGGCCGATGATGTAGTAAGGCAATGTTAGAAAGATGAAGGATTAGGAGGAAGTCCTTTCGGGATTTCGGATAGAGTGTACGTTTGCAATCCTAGTTGTTGAAGTACGTGGTTTGTAAGTCGGTGTTTGTTTTGACTGTTATCAGGATGGAATGTCGGGGGCAGAAATGGGTGATTGCCCAGCTGGGAGACCAAGCTTTGTGGTTGTGTATGCTGTTAAGTAAGTACATTCTTGAAGGCGGAGTAAGTTTAAAGAAGATGATGAATAGGTTAGTCAAGCTGTAGTATAGTAGATGAGAAATCGCTAAAGAATGAAAATTGCTTCTTATGCGTGAGGGAATGATCCTAGAAGGAAATGGTTGAGAATTTTGGTTATGTTTAAAGAATGACATGAGGATGATTGTAGGTCGGAGGGGTAGTATGATCATTAGTTAATTTTAAAGGTCATGATAGAGGTATAAGCCTTTGGTTGGTTGTTTAAATTTTATAGATATGTTAAATAATGACATTCATTTGTTAATACAGGATGTGTTACAATTCTACCGAGAATTCTTGGGGGAGTGTTGTTGAGATTAAAACACCGATTGTTAAAGAATTATTTAAGGTAAATCTAAGTAAGAAAGTCGGGATGACTGTATATATATACCTATCTGATTTATGATCTTGGTGGTTAATCGAAAGAATTGTGGAATCCGAGTTTCGGGGTGTTCCTGAATTAATAGATCCGTTTGTAATAGGGAATCCAAGGGGGGTGGATTATTAGCGTGAATAGGGGACGCTACTAAGAAGCATATTTTGGGGTCATTGGAAGTTTTAAAGAGGATGAGGGTTGTGTTAGTCAAAATGTGGTGGGATAGATGTGAATTGTTGCTTATGTGTGAAAGAAATGTCTGATAAGGTAAAAGTTGGAGATTAAAGAATGGGTAGTAACGTCGAACACTGGTCTAGTTTCAAGACGGTTTGGTTGAATGCCTTAAGATCAGATCTTGGTGCAACTGTTTGGTTATGTGAGTATCGAGAAAGTGACACCAGCATGTGAAAAGGTCGGGAGAGAGGAGCAAATAATGCTCGATGGGCAATGTTCCACGCTAACGTGGGGAGGTGAAGATAGTATGTCGGAATAAGTGAGTAAGTTGGAAGTAGTAAACCGGACGGTGATGCCGAAAGGTGCAGTGTTGTGTAGATTGTCATTGATAAACGTGCGAACCATTGGAAAGAGTATTGAGGAAGGGAATTGTGTTTGATTTTGAACAAGAAAGAAGTGGATGAGACAACTGAATGAGTTAAGCTAGTGACTTTGTGAGAAATGTTTAAACGATTTGGTCGTGCAGTGTTTAAGCTAGTAAGAATAGTATGGGTGACCATGGTTATTCCTCCCAGTTGTGTGAGGGTAACCGGAGCTATGTTTTATGACCGAACGAACGTGGTAATCAGCGAGGATTTGATGTGTTTCAGGATAAGTTTAATGCGAGTAGGTGAACACTTCAACGTTAGGTTCAGAGGTTCCTACCCTTGGTTACGTACAAGGATGGAGTGATGAAGTGGTGAGGATGTAAGAAATGGTTGACGAACTGTGGTCGAAGTGGTCCGAGAAAGGGAAATGTTATTCGCTTAGTCGATTGTTGATTAGGAGAAGTAATCTAGGATTGCTTGTATTTCGGTGAAGGAACTCTGGGTTGTGAGTTGTCGGGACGTTTAGGTTTGGATTTGTGTCAAGCGGTGAAGTGTGTGTCTGTCTCTTAGTAAATGAATCTCGTGTTGTGGCAGAGGATTTAGCCAAGATCCTCCTTAAAGGAAGTGTTGATGCATGAGAAGCCTTAGTAAATCTTCTGTAGTCAAGATCGACCGAGTAGGAACAGTAGCCTACGAGTTAGAGTACCGTAAGAACTGAAGGAAATGCACCTAAGGTTCCAAGTTTCGAGTTTAATGAGGTGGTTGACTGAGTCAGATATAGCTTTACTTTGGGAAGTGTCGGCTTTGATGTGGGCAAGATACCCACATCTTTTCTAATGAGGAATTCCGGGGACGGAATTCTTTTAAGGGGGGAGTGTTGTAACAACCCAAATTCTAGTGGGTTTTAGAGTTTGGTGGTCAAAGTGGAATAAAAGAAAGTATTCTTGAGGGGGCTGAATTGTCAATTGGTGAAAGAGGTGTAGGGCACAAATCCCTAGGGCAGCCCTCAATATCACAAATCAGTATTTGGGTTTTGGTTTGGCGGCTAAGAAAGAAAGAGAGAAGGAAGAAGGAAAGAAGGGTTTGAGAAGAAATTCAAGAGGAAAAGAGAAATCAAGGAATATATTGCAAGGTAATACATCCTAATTAGTTCTTCTGATTAGTGTAATGCTTCTCCTTCTTATTCTTCCGATTTCTTAATACTGATTTGGAAGATTGCTTGAGTTTTCACCATATTTCCTTCTTTATGAGTTTTATGGGTTTTGTCTTAATAAATCGATTTAAGGGGTTATAGATGGATTAAGTGGGTGTTTGGGGTTGGTGGATGAACCCTTATAGTTGTCTAATCAAACTAATGGCTTAAATCGGAGTTTAAATCGGTTTTAGAATTTCTAAGCTCGAACAGCAGCGTTTTCCGGACACCAGCGTTTGAAGGTGTCCGGATATGTTGTGTATGTCCAGGTAAGTGCCTCGTGAAGGTGTCCGGATAAGTGGTGTGTTCGGATAAGTGGTGTGTCCGGATAAGTATAGTGTCCAGAAAAGTGTAGCGTCCGGATAAGTATAGTATCCGGAAAAGGGTATCCGGACAGTGGGGCTGAGCTATTTACCTGATGTGGATCTTTTGCCTTAGGTGTTCGGTGGGTGTAGCTTGAAGGTGTTTAGGAAGTGCATTGTACGACAATCAAGGTGAGTTCCCTAAACCTCTTTTACGACGTAAATGTTAAATGATTCTTTTACTGATTATGGTTTTAACAAGCATGAAATATTTATGAACTGATGAAGGAAAGAAATGTTTGATATGTTGAAATGATGCGCATGATTTATAAAGAGTCAAATGCTTTTATGAAACATATGTGCATGTTATGTGATGTCGGTCTGTACTGTGGGATCAATGAGCCTCGGGATCTGATGATCCCTTGGATATGTATGACGAGACGGTAGGTTGGAATTCGTTTCCTCCTAGGCGAGTATCGAGGAGTCTGCTTGGGCCCCGATATGAGAGGGCGAAAGGGGAGTCTGCTTGGGCCCCGATCGCGAATGGTTAAGTGATCCATTACACAGTGCAGTACCATATGTGATGACTTATGATGCATTGTAACAAATGATTTTATATTGTTTATACATGTTGTTTTACGGAGGGAATTCACTAGACCTTGTGGTCTAACCCTCGCATTTTCAAAACTAAACCATTTTCAGGGAAACGTTCCGCGAGTTCCTCGGGGAAGAGATAGGAGAGGCTTGGCCTACTTGGAGATTAGAGCGACTCCAAGACTTAGACTAATGACGTAGTTAGAGCTCGGCTGTGGACTTTGTAGACTTCTGCTGTCATTTTGTTAAGCTCGTTTATTGGTGTATTGATCAAGTTAAACTTTTGTAATGTAAAACGCTCAGTTTCTATGATTTATTGCTTGCCAAGTTTTGGGACGTTACAACCCATGGTCAGTTGTATGTTGATTTATCTAGAGTAAAAAGTATGCAAGGTTTAAACATATTAATTATAGATGATGAAGGTATAATTAGCAATATAACAAAAAATGTTGTATATAAAGAAGTATTTGGTAATTTATGATACATGGTTCTTATTTTATTAATATTTTAACTATGTACTTTTCCAATATTTCATTTACGTTCTATTATAAATCTTGTTTTATAAACTATTAATACTTATTCATATTTTTTATTATTTTTTTGCAAAATATCCTTTGTGAAAACTGTCTAAAACAAGAACATTTTGTAACCAGCTGCAAAAAAAAACTTTGAAGGGAAAAAAGTTTGGCAAAGTAGCATCGTACTTTCGATGATCATTCATATCTGTAAGATAAGTTTTTTGGCATGATTTAATTTTTTTAAATTACCCCGTGTAATACACGGTTCGAACCTAGTATGTATATATACATGAGACTTTAATATAATAATATGTATATTTTTATTTGCATTTATCTGAATTTTGTTTTTTT
Organism: Saussurea involucrata; assembly: GCA_033807775.1. Lineage (NCBI taxonomy): Eukaryota > Viridiplantae > Streptophyta > Magnoliopsida > Asterales > Asteraceae > Saussurea > Saussurea involucrata. Next base: position 37,491,920 of record CM066323.1, read on the forward strand.
AATTGGTGTAGTTATTAACAAACATTAAATTAATTACACTATTCATCATCTTTAATTACACTCAAATTTATTAATTTCTTTTATTTTACATGACTCTAATATTATATTTATATAAATTAGTGAATATACATATAATCATTATGTTTAAAAACTCATTTATATAAATGAAATTATGATTATGCATTATTCTATTTACAAGACACTTAAATATAATAATATGTGTATTTGTATATGTATCCACATAAGAATAAAGGGTGTTTGGTTTGGGGTATTGAGGGGTAAGGAATGATAATGATAATGAATAATATGATTTGGTTTGATATAATATAATAGATTCATTATCCTAAACCTATTGATTTTCATTTTTGACCAAATTGGGGATATCCCTTCATCTCTTGATGTGAATGAAACATATTTTATCTTTATGTTGGACGATACATATTTGTATTAAAAATATTATATAAAATAAAATTTTATGATTATATCGGTTTAACCAAACAACATCAATGCAATGCTCATTTCTATTCTCATTCTACTCCATTCTTATTCCTTAAAATGAACCAAACGTCATTTATCCCGCTTATAATTATATAACTAATGTAATGAAATAAAATAAAGATGACACTTATAACTTCAGAATGATTATCAATTATATTATTTACCTAACATTTTATATATATATATATATATATATATATATTAGTTATAAAATAATATATTTACTAAATCATTACACACGAGTTTCAAAAATTATATTGATTTATATTATATTTTAAAGAATTAATTAAATATCTAAAATCTCAATAAATAGATAAAGTTAAAAATATTATCATCAAAAAACTTATTAAATTTACTGTATAAATTAATATAAATGAAATTAAAAACAATATATATATATGTGTATATATTTAGAATTAATATATAATTAAATAATAATTATTAACCACTCATTAACAAATTAATGAAACATTTATTACATTTAATGTCTAGTAATTAAAATCAATATATAAATAAATAATTATTATTAACCCTCTTTTTAATAAATAAAATTCTTATTACATTTATATCATAAATCAATATTTAATACACAAAAAAAACAATTCTAGAATTAATATATATATATATAATTATAATAAAAAATGAAACTTATTAAAATTAATATAACAACATGTATAATAGAAGATGATAGAAGCAATATAAAAAGATTAATTTAGAACAACCAAACATATAAAATTAGAAATGATAACTTACTACAATCATTGATATATAAATTCTTTCAGCTTCATTTTTTAATTTAAGTTGAAATCAAACTATATATAAAAATGAAACTATAATCCGATATAATACCTCTCATTTTTATGGAATGATTAAAACACCTTCAATATATATATTAAAGGAATACCCAAAAGATAATGAAGTGACATAATGTGATTTGAGTATTCATCAAATCTTGAAATGTGATCTGATTTGGTCATATCACATTGGTTAGAATGTAACACCTCAAAATTGGAAAGAGCAACTAATTAAAATTTCGATTAAATAACCAAATGAGAATAAAAATCCTTTCTACACATCATCATTGGAAATACCTCACAATTTAAAACATAACAACTCCCACAATTAATACCTCAAGTCATACTATGTGACCAAAATAAAGTCGGGTGTTACTTAACACACGTACAAGTTACTAATCCCAAAATAAGCGCGGAAGACTTCACTAAGCAATTCACTTCTCGAGCACACTATTAGCACTCAACTCTTCACAGTGTCGCTAAAGCTATTCCCAACCTGAACCTGTTGCACATGCCGACAAATAAAAAGGTTAGGCTAACGCTTAGTGAGTTCAAGAGTTTACATCATGATTAAATAATTTGTTAGACCAAAAGATTCAACTTAAATCATGATTTTCGAAAAGGGATTTGTATTAAATATACCGACAACCCATTTTCCAAACACACACAAATTTTGTGACGAAAGTTTCCAATGAAAATCATTTCCCAGCAATGAACTCAAATCCCAAAACTCACTCAAGATGTAAATCAATAACGAATTTCCCAAATAAAATCAATACAATTAAAACACCAATTGTCGAAACATCCAAACAAGGATAAGGCATAAAATACCGCCCATAACTCATGGAAAGACAATCCATACGCATATAATACGATGCCGACAATATGGATAAACAAATACCCGAAAACAACACCCTTCAGTGACGGGGGAGACCCGATTCCATCGAATGTGGCGAACACGCAAGCTAAACCACAATTGTAAATTATAAGCATGTTTCATGGATGGGAAAACATATGACATTGACCATATCCAGGTCTTTAGTCAATTTTGAACATCAACCCAAACTGGATCTTTAGTCCATGGAGACATCAACCCAAATCGGATCTCTAGTCTATTGAGATATCAACCCAAACCGGATCTTTAGCCTATTGTGACATCAATCCAAACCGGATCTTTAGTCAAGTGAGGCATCAACCCAAACCGGATCTCTATAGTGAGACATCAACCCAAACCGGATCTTTAGTCCACAGAGACATCAACCCAAACTGGATCTCTATTCTATTGTGGCATCAACCCAAACTGGATCTGTAACAACCCGAGATTTCTAGTATGTATCGAAAGTTAGTGGCTAATGTATAAGAATGTAAAGTTAAGCTAAGGGGCCTTTGTGTAATTTATGGAGGGTATAAAAGGGTGCCAATCCCTAGGTTTAAGGGAATTGACTCTTTTGTTGTGGGTGTTTGGCGGCTGGAAGAAGAAGAGAGAATAGAAGAGAAGAGAAGAAGGAGCATTTTGGGAGAAGTCATGATTTAGGAAGAAATCAATGAAGGTAACCATCCAAAACGTTTTTATCTGATTGTTTCATGTTTCCTTCTCTCTTTTGGGTGAAAACATAAGGGTTTGTTGTGTTCTTCACCTAATCTCCATTAAAAGAGTACTTTGGGTTTTGGTTGTTAGAAATTGTTTTAGAGGTTTAAAGTGAAAATAAATGGGTGTTTATGGTTAATGGATGAACCCAAGTGTTTGTCTAATCAAGCCTATAGCAGAAACCTCGATTCTAATCATTTTGGGAAGTTGGGTTTTTCCCAGTTCGCAAGTTCTCGAACGTCGCCCCGTCCGGATAGTAATATCCGGACAGTAGGGGTTTCTGGATGGTACTCATAGGTATCCGGGTGTCAAGGGTTTCCGGGTAAGTGACAGTGCAGGTTTCCGGATGTAATGTCCGGAAAGTGTGTGTATCCGGTAGTATGCCCGGTAAGTATAGTTATCCGGTAAGAGTTGTTCGGTAAGTATAGTTATCCGGTAAGAGTTATCCGGTAAGTAGGGATTGACCGGTAAGTTATGTATTCGGTAAGTTGAGTCCGGATAGTGTCCGAAAAGTTGGTATTAAGGTCTGAGCAGTTTATAATTCATCCATTTCTCAGGTAACCCGATTGTAAGTCAGAAGCAAAGTAAAGCCAGATGTTAAACGCACCAGGTGAGTTCCCTAAACCCTTTTTACGACGTAAGATGTTAAATGCTTTTTAACTGATTATGGTTCTTTACGAGCATGAAATGTTTACGAAATGATGTGCATGTTTCCCATGAAAATACTTATTTTATTTAAAAGAATATTTGGCATGATGAAATGAGAATTATGATTTACAAAGATCCTAAGTTGCATGTTTTATGAAATGAATGATGTGCTATGTGGAGTCGGTCTGCACTGTGGGATCAGAGAGCCTCGGGATCCGATGATCCCTTGGATATGTATGACAGACCAGTAGGTTGGAATTCGTTTCCCTCCTATTCGGGTAGAGGGAAGTCTGCTTGGGCCCCAATACGAGGCGAGAGGGGAGTCTGCTGGGGGCCCCGATCGCGGAATGTTTATGTGATCCATTACACGGTGCAGTACCATGTTTGATGATATGTGAAGATTTACGATGAATTTTTATAAATGATTTCATATTGTTTATACATGTTGCTTTCGGAGGGAATTCACTAGACCTTTTGGTCTAACCCTCACTTTTCAAAACTAAAACCTTTTCAGGTAAGCATATAGTAGAAGGCTCAGGTAAGTGAGCAAGATAGAGTACATATGCAGCTAGAGACAGTGCAAGTGCCACTTGTAGAAGCTAGATTATTCTCAGTTGTGTATAGGTTGTTTCCGCCAACCTCAGTTTAGAGTAATGTAATGTAATTTTGGGACCCACTTATGAGAATGTTATGATTTAATGTTATGTTTGTCATGTCGCATTTTTGGGATGTTACAAATGGTATCAGAGCCATAGTTTAAGGGATTTAGGTGACCGGATGGGCCTAAACTTAAACTTTGGAGTAGAAATCACAACTGAGAATCAGGGAATGCGTTAGGAGGGCACTATTGTATATATAGGAAATGCGTTAGGAAGGCACTATAGCAGATATAGGACTAATAGGGTACCGAGGACAGTCATGTAAGGTAAGTTTGGGATTTCACCTGGCCAGTGTAATTGTGAACTTACAGGTACATGTATGTTCTTGACCTGCCTTATTATTCCGAAGTGGTGGGGTGAAACTAGTTTATATGTCGTGTTCCAATAATCTTGAATGACAGCAAGATCCATGAGGGGTAGATTGAGACCCATTGTTGGGGAGGTATCGTGAGAGGTCATTTATGTTGTGATGTATGTATACATCGAAGAGAAGAAATGTCGTATAGAATGTTATGAGTCGTCTAGAGGTAGCTCTTCGTGAATTTGAAGAGGATGAATGTTGAGTTGAGTACGATTCCTGTTTCGGGAGAGTCCCAGTTCTAGAAATCATGGGATAGATCAGTCGGGATGGTAAGGAAGGACAGTGTCGAAATCTTGAAAGTGTCAATGGAGCCCTGACTTCTTAGTCGAGCTCTTCAATGGCAGGATAAATGAAATAAGATACCTATAGTGAATTGAAAGCATGTAGAAGTAGAAAGTGAGATAGTTGATCAAAACGAAAATAGTATGAAATGATTGAGTAAGTGAGATGTGGAACGCATGTACAACTTGTTATTGCATGTCCGAGAGGGCGACCATTGGTCGAAGGTAAAGTGTCAAGGATAAGCTGCGTGAGTAAAGCGGTTGACCTTGTTAGAGTAAGTAGCCTTCAATTGCAAGTAGAGTCTCATGCATGGCGTTCTTTTATGTAACATGAAATTTTCACGATTTAAAGTAAAGATGTAAATATCAATTTTGATCGAAAATGAGTCAGAAGGTACAAGCGTAAGTTTAAAAAAAAGAGTGATTTCTTTTACTTCACACAATGAAATTTAGAGTTTAACGATTTGCAAAATATTTCACACTTTTCATGATAAGCTAAGTTGTTGCAAAAAGTCAAGAAAATGTTTGCCAGCAAAACTTTTATAATCAAAATGAGTATTGACACTTTGGTATTATAAAGTGGGTATGAGAACCGACTGGTTTACTTTGTGTCGGTAATTTCTTTCAAAATTGTGTCGTATGAAATGATTTTCATTAAATATATTACTGTCAGAATAACATCGTTCGGATTGAGTAAGATTAAGGTCCACGGGATGATGCATGCAAACGATTCTCGAATCGTTGTGCAGGGCATTGAAGTTATAAGAGTGTTGGGGTCGTGGGTACCCAAGCTAGTTTCATGTGTTGTTTATTTAAAATGATAAAATGAACGAAATGATTTATTTACTGCGTTGTCATGCATGAAGGCTATGAACTCACTAGGTCGTAGAGTATTGCATTTTAAACTAAGGAGGAACTCCAAAAGTGGAAAGGTGTCGACCAAGTCAGGGGAGACCGTATGTAGTTTTGGTATATGTGTTCAAGAGGAGAGTTGAACAGTGGTAGAATCGGAAGTGGACCTTGGTATCGGTGGTATGAGGGTTTGTACCTTTGTTCGGTGACTGGAAATACAGTTGCCAAAGGACGGTGGTGTCCGGAGGAAGGACTAGGAGTCATCAAGGTGTTAGTTTTAGCAACTCATTGTGAGTAGTGTTGTGAGGCAGAAATGAAACGTCCACGGCGTGGGATATGAGTCTTAAGGTGATCTTGTAATTTTGGTGTTACATGAGTAAGTTTTGGAAATGAGGACGACGGATTATGAAGTTGATTATGATATGTTGGATGGAATAGGTTCCGTAAGGAGCCCATGTTAAATAATAGGTTAAGAAAGTAGTTACAAGTTGACTATTGATGTTGAAGTCGGCAGCGGTGTAAGTTGGCTGAGGCCGAAGACTTGAACCAGGAGAGTGAAAGTTGATAGAACACCTTGTAGGGGTGTTAAGTTAGTGAGAGACTGCTGTTTTGGATAAGCGTTCTACTTACGAGGTATGGGGGTTCGTAGAAGGATAAGGTATGTAGCACGAACGGAGCGAGTGTGTAAATTATATCGTCCAATGTGGGAATGTGCCCTGTTTATGTAAGGACTCGGATCGTAAAGAGCTAGCAAGAACGATTACATTTGAGCTAATTGGGAACTAGAAAGTTATAGTTCAACTAGAGTGAGAAAGGACAAAAGAGTGAGATAGACTCGATTATTTATGCGGGAGAACTTGAAGGCGAGTTTGAATTGTGTATGTATGGCCATGAGAGATTTGGTCTGCAGTGTGATGTTATGGGTGAGGAATGTACAGTTATGTAATGGCATTAATTGTCAAGTTAAATGTGCCAGCTAGTGTTGTAGTAAAGTGATGTTAGGAAGATGAAGCATTAGATGGAAGCCTTTCAGGATTTCGAGTGAGGTGTGCGAATTGTTAATCTAGTGGTTAGAACACATAGTTGTAAGTGGTAGTGTGATACGTCTATTATCGGAGTAGAATGTCAGAGCAGTAATGGGTGCTTGCCCTAATGAGAGACCAAGCGTTTTTGGCTATGTGAGTCGCTAAGTAAGTATATTCTTGAAATCACTGTAAGTTTAAAGAAGATGATGGATGAGTTAATCAAAATGTGGTGTAGTAGATGCGAAATCTCTAAAGAATGAGAATTGTTTCCTATGGGTGAAAGGATTATCCGAGAAGGTAGTAGTTGAAGATCAGAGAATGTGTAGTAGCAGCAAACACTGGTGTCAGTTCGAGGTAATTTAGTTGAATGCCTTAAGTTAGAATTTTAGTGCAACCGTTTGGTTATGTACAGTAATGAGAAAGTATTTTCAGCATGGGAATTGTCGGAAGAGAGGGGCAAGTAATGTTAGTGGGCAGTGCTCCACGCTAACGTGGGGAGGTGAAGATAGTATGTCGGAACAAGTGAGTAGGTTGGAAGTAGTAAGCCTGACAGGAACACCGAAAGATGGAGTAGTGTGTAAGTCGACATCGATAAGTGTGCAAAATTCTGAAAAGCGTATTGAGGAAGGAAATTGTGTACGTTTTGTGCAGGAAAGAAGTGGATAAGGCAGTTGAATGAGTTAAGTTAGTGACTTTGTGAGAATGTTTAAACAAATTGGTCGTGCGGTGATTAAGCTAGCGAGAATAGTATGGTGTGACCATGGTTACTCCTTCCAGTTGAGTGAGGATAACCGGAGTTATGTTTTATATGACTGAACGAACGTGGCGATCAACGAGGAATTGATGTGTTTCAGGATAAGTTTAAATTCGAGTAGGTGAACACTTCAACGATGGGTTTGGAGGTTCCTACTCTTAGTTACGTATAAGTATGGGGTGGTGAAGTAGTTAGGATGTGAGAAATGATTGACGAACTGTGGTCTAGGTGGTCCGAGAAAGGGAAATGTTATCTGCATAGACGATTGTTGGGTGGTACAAGGTTGTGAGTGGTGATACGATGAAGGAACTCTGGGTTGTGAGTTATCGGGATGTACAGGGTTGGCTAGGTGCCAAGCTGTCAAGCGAGTGATTGTTCTTGGTAAAATAATCTCGTATGGTGGCGGAGGATCCCACCAGGTCCCTCCTTAAAGGAAGTAAAGATGCATGAGAAGCCTTATTTAATCTTCTATTGTCAAGATCGATCGAATAGGAATAGTAGCCTACGAGTTAGAGAACCGTAAGAATTGAAGGGAATGCACCCAATGTTCCATGTTTCGAATTTAATGAGGTGGTTGACTGAGTCAGAAGTGGCATTACCTTGGGGAAGTGTCAGTTTTGGTGTGGGCAAGATACCCGCATCTTTTCCCAATGAGGAATTCCGGGGACGGAATTCTTTCAAGGGGGGAATGTTGTAACAACCCGATATTTTTAGTATGTAACGAAAGTTAGTGGCTAATGTCTAAGAATGTAAAGTTAAGTTAAGGGGCCTTTGTGTAATTTATGGAGGGTATAAAAGGGTGCCAATCCCTAGGTTTAAGGGAATTGACTCTTTTGTTGTGGGTGTTTGGCGGCTGGAAGAAGAAGAGAGAAGAGAAGAGAAGAAGGAGCATTTTGGGAGAAGTCATGATTTAGGAAGAAATCAATGAAGGTAACCATCCAAAACGTTTTTATCTGATTGTTTCATGTTTCCTTCTCTCTTTTTGTCTAAGAAATGGGGGTGAAAACATAAGGGTTTGTTGTGTTCTTCACCTAATCTCCATTAAAAGAGTATTTTGGGTTTTGGTTGTTAGAAATTGTTTTAGAGGTTTAAAGTGGAAATAAATGGGTGTTTATGGTTAATGGATGAACCCACGTGTTTGTCTAATCAAGCCTATAGCAGAAACCTCGATTCTAATCATTTTGGGAAGTTGGCTTTTTCCCAGTTCGCAAGTTCCCGGACGTCGCCCCGTCCGGATAGTAATGTCCGGACAGTGGGGGTTTCCGGATGGTGCTCATAGGTATCCGGGTGTCAAGGGTTTCCGGGTAAGTGACAGTGTAGGTTTCTGGATGTGATGTCCGGAAAGTGTGTGTATCCGGTAGTATGTCCGGTAAGTATAGTTATCCGGTAAGGGTTGTCCGGTAAGTATAGTTATTTGGTAAGAGTTATCCGGTAAGTAGTGATTGACCGGTAAGTTATGTATCCGGTAAGTTGAGTCCGGATAGTGTCCGAAAAGTTGGTATTAAGGTCTGAGCAGTTTATAATTCATCCATTTCTCAGGTAACCCGATTGTAAGTCAGAAGCAAAGTAAAGCCAGATGTTAAACGCACCAGGTGAGTTCCCTAAACCCTTTTTACGACGTAAGGTGTTAAATGCTTTTTAATTGATTATGGTTCTTTACGAGCATGAAATGTTTACGAAATGATGTGCATGTTTCCCATGAAAATACTTATTTTATTTAAAAGAATATTTGGCATGATGAAATGAGAATTATGATTTACAAAGATCCTAAGTTGCATGTTTTATGAAATGAATGATGTGCTATGTGGAGTCAGTCTGCACTGTGGGATCAGAGAGCCTCGGGATCCGATGATCCCTTGGATATGTATGACAGACCGGTAGGTTGGAATTCGTTTCTCTCCTATTCGGGTAGAGGGGAGTCTGTTTGGGCCCCGATACGAGGCGAGAGGGGAGTCTGCTGGGGGCCCCGATCGCAGAATGTTTATGTGATCCATTACACGGTGCAGTACCATGTTTGATGATATGTGAAGATTTACGATGGATTTTTATAAATGATTTCATATTGTTTATACATGTTGTTTTCGGAGGGAATTCACTAGACCTTTTGGTCTAACCCTCGCTTTTCAAAACTAAAACCTTTTCAGGTAAGCATATAGTAGAAGGCTCAGGTAAGTGAGCAAGAGCAAGATAGAGTACAGATGCGGCTAGAGACAGTGCAAGTGCCACTTGTAGAAGCTAGATTATTCTCAGTTGTGTATAGGTTGTTTCCGCCAACCTCAGTTTAGAGTAATGTAATGAAATTTTGGGACCCAGTTATGAGAATGTTATGATTTAATGTTATGTTTGTCCTGTCGCATTTTTGGGATGTTACATGATCTCTAGCCTAAAACCACCAAGTTCAACCCGACCGAATCTTTACCTTGGAATCCCACCATCCAAAACAAGCTTACTTAATCTAGAAATTTATACATGACCCCAAAAGAATAACCAATGCATTCAAATCATGTAACTCTCAAATACGATGCAATTCGTGCAAGTCATAACCCAAGCCCACGTCGAGCTTATCAAAACCGGGCAAATGCCCTCAAAACCCAACAGAGTCCAAAACTGAGCCATAAGCTCAAAAGATCCAATGATCGTTTATCATAAGTCAACTCATGCAAATGAAGTGTATATAGCCCACATCATGCAAACACATGCTCCGAGGCATAATTATCTCAAAACCCCTTCATTGCCACTTCCCCAATGAAGTCAAACCACATATATATATATATACATGTGTGTGTGTGTACGCATACTCAAATCCTTTATAACATGATAATGTATATAATTCATAATGGTTTATTAGACTCAAAAGTACCCAGAATACATAGTTGTCAAATGGTCTTCACATATAAGACAAAACACTCAAAGGGGCACATTCTCAAATAAAACGCAAATAAGCGCATAACACATCCAAGGCTCCACCTTGAGCTACTAAAACCGGCAAACACTCAAAAGACCCATATGAGTATAAATCAAGCCCTTAAAGGCCAAATGAACGTTTGGTTAAATACGTGTTGCCCTTACGGTTACGTAAACCAAAATACATCGTTACCCAAAATCTTTGTCTTTTTAATTCTCAATTGGCCTTCGGCCCAAAATAAAAGGTTTATAACTCTCAAAATAAATAAGGTCAAGATTGACCAAAATCCCCAACTCACACGTTCACATTTTCAAAACGTAACATATCATAACTATTGCATAATCTCAACAAACACTATAGGTGTATTTTGACCAAACACCTTCACTTATGCAATAAATTAACAAAACACTTTCACTCGTAATTTATTTATCAATCACTCAAAATCCCCAAATATGGGTGTTTTACAAGATTTGCAAAGCTCAACACCTTGATAAATCAAAACCCACTAATTAACTCAACAAATGATAATTTTATATAAAGCACACAAATACTTTAAAATAAACATTTTGGCATGTACAACGTTTTCATAAATCAACTTGAACTCACCTTGCTAAATTTAGGCTAAATCTAGATTTTCCCCAAACGTAAGCTCCTTTGAAGAAACATGAATCCTCAAGCCAAATCTTCCAAAACCTAGACCCACAAGTTTCCAACCATCTATATCCAGATCCGGCCATGTAGAATCATTCCCCAAAGATATTACATCAAGATCTCAACTTATACCAAAACCCTAATTTTCACAGGTGAAGAAGGAGAAGATTACCTTAACCAAGCATAACCAAGATCACACCAGTAATACCCAAAATGGAAGAGAAGGTGAAAACAACAACAACCTAGCTTTTGGTAGAGAGAGAGTGTGAGATTACCTTCATCACTTGAATCCTCAAAGAAAAAGCTTCAAGCTCCCACATCTTCAACAATGGTGGTAATGGGTTTGGTTTTAGTGGAGAAGATGAATAAGAGGAGGAAGGGTTTGAGGTTTTCTTGAGGAAGAAATCGGTTTAGAGAGAGAGAAAATCGACTGTAGTAAAAAATGAAAATATGGTGTTGAGAGATCTGCCCTAAAAATTGACCCAAATAGCTGTCACAAACCCCCCGCTCGCGACTATGCCCTCGTGACTATGCCCTGGGCAATGTCGCGGGCATAGTCGCCCCCGAGTGGCCACCTTCTGTTTGCTTCGGCCCTGATGTCCCTCACATGCAACAATGCCCCAACGACTATGCCCTGGGCAATGTCGTCGGGCATAGTCGCGGACCTCTGCCCCGCTGTTGTCCAAAATCCAATTCGACCCCGATTCTCCCTTTTCTCGAGGTTGGTCTCAAATCATGATAACATGCATGCAAGACGTTGTACCCCCACGTTCGAAACAGATAATTACTGAAATTATGAATATACGAATAGGGTCGGTTACTTACTTGGAAAACTCGGGGTGTTACATAGAAGGAGAAAGTTTGAAAGAATGAAATGTGTATAAGAAATGAGGAGATCATTCTTTTGTGGCAAATCATAGTGTTGGCTCATATTAATAAACTTTTTTTTTGCAAAAAAACTTTGCTTATATAATAAATTGGTAAATCAACGTCTTTGTGGTAACTAAATCTATATACATCAAAATTGGTTAAGAGAACAACCAAGAATCATTGTATAAAAAACAACCAAGAATGATGACTTGACATTATATAAAAGTTATTACCGATACATATGAAACTATTCGTAACAACACATTGTTATCAATATATGAAAATGAAGCACTTATCGAAATGCATTCTTCATTTTAAAGTGTATCTTATTAATAATCAAGTAAAGAATTACGTTTTATGCTAACTACGACAATTATTTCTTTAAAAAACTTATTGGTATCGCACAACGCGCGAGACCCATACTAGTTTTATGAATAATAAAACGTTGTTTGAATTTTTCTAAGGAAATAAAAATAAAATAAATTGTTAGGATATTATGTAACAAACAAATAATCCATCTCTTCTAAAATAAATGTCTACAATAAAAATGATATAATATTTTAAACATGAATGATTATTACATTTTGAGTTGACGAATAACAATTTTACTTTTAATTAAGGGAAATTAATTAAAATGCCACAAGTTTGAAAGTGAGTTACCAAAATACCCAAAAAAATGAAAAGTTTACCAAAATGCCATTTTTTTCCGCGGAGGAAGCCCTCTATAGCGGGCAGGGACTGAAAGTGTAAAATTTTGCAAGATTATTTACACTTTCAGTCCCCATAGCGGGCCATCGCGGGCCTCGATAGAGCCATCGCGGGCCTCGATCACGGGGGGCCAGGGACTAAAAGTGTAAATATATCTTGCAAAAAATTTCACAATTGGTCCCTGTCCGCGATCGCGGGCTCTTATCGCGGGGAAAAATGGCATTTTGGTAAGAAATTAATTTTTTGGGGTATTTTGGTAAGTCCCTTTCAAACTTGTGGCATTTTAATTAATTTCCCTTTAATTAATGTATTTATCATATCAAGTTCCTTACCATTTGTACATTAATTTATGGTAGATTTTGAAACTTAGTTATCTTATTTTTGAAAATGGATACTTAGACCATCTCCAATGGGTCACTAAATCTTACACCAAACACTAAATTTAGTGTAAAAAATACTATTCACATTTTCAATGGGGTCTCTATTTTTCACACTAAATTTGGTGTAATGAATAGTATTATATACTATATTTGGTGTAACACTATTCATTTACACTACTTTTTACACAACTTTTACATCACTTTTAAAAAATAGTGTTATCCATTGGAGATGATTTACTATTAACACTAAAATTTACACTACTTTTTACACTATTTTTGAAATTTGGTGTAAAATATAGTGTGACCCATTGGAGATGCCCTTAGACCATCTTCAATAGGGTCACTAAATCTTACACTAAACATTGAATTTGATTTAAATTCACATCTCCAATGTGGTCCTATTTTCCACACTAAATTTAATGTAATGAATATTATTATATTATATTTGATGTAACACTATTCATTTTACCCTATTTTTTACGGTCACTTTTTTCAATTGCATTTAGGTCCTTCAATTTTGAGATTTATTATTTTTGTTTTTTAAAGTGTTAAAATTTTAATGGGTTTTATTTGTTATATATATTATAAATTATTTCTATATCAACTTCTTATTTATGTTTTAATTAAGTAAATAATATACAAAATGATAAAATATTCGATGAAATAAGCTAATATTAGTTTACATAACATGATAATTGAGAATGAATGTGATCTCGATGCACCTATTGAAGTTGCAAGAGAAGTGTTACTGATAGAGGTTGAAACGGTGATGGATGATAACAACCAATTTCAACAATTTCTTACTCGTTATAGACAAATCACAAACAAAGTAGCACACTTCAAACTTCGGAATTCGTTAATTGATCATTTGTGGGAAAATAGTAATGATAATAATTAAATGCATATGTATTCTATTTTTGTATTCGTTTCAAGGGAAATTAATTATTTTACCCTAAGTTCAAAATTGAATTACAGATATACCCCATCTCTCTCCAACTTTACCAAAATACCCAAAAATCCCGTGAAACACCCCTCGATCGCGGACTCAGAGAAAAAAAAATCATTTTTAACCCTAGAGTCCTAGGGATGGTGATTTGCCTCGCCCCGGTGGGGAACCCGGTTCACCCGACCCGGTCGGGGCCGGGGATTCCCCGCTAAACCGGGTCCCGGGGCCGGGGATCCCCGGTAGGCTCAAACCGGGGTCAGGGTCGGGGCCGGGTAACATACCCCCGCCCCGCCCGGTACATGGTATTATTTATATATTATTTTAAATATATTATTTATTTTCCAATTACATTACTTTAACAAGTTAATCGTCGGCGGCGCTTCATAATTAAACCTTACTATTTTATAGGCATGAAACAAAGAGCATGCAACAACAGAAAGTTGCAACTGATGAGAGTAAAAGAAATCTTTATTCGTGGATAATTTTTTGATTATGCTTCAACCATCAAAGAGGCTATGCAAAAAAATTGAAAAAATTATTACTATCCTAGTAGGCTTTGTCATGTTTTTTTTTTACTTTTTTTGCCTATTACTTAACCGGGTCAAAAACGGGTCTGGGGAACGGGTCTAGACCGGGGACGGGGAAACCGGGGTTTGATCGGGTTTGATCGGGTTTGAACGTAAGTTTGACCGGGGATGGGATAATAATCCCCGTACCCGCCCGAGGCCAAGGACGGGGCCGAGGAAGTTACCAAAAACCGGGTCGGGGATTGTAAACCCCTCCCCATACTCGCCCCGTTGCCATGTCTATGGAGTCCTCGATCGCGGACTCAAGTCCTCGATCGCAGACTCAGGGAAAAAAACACCCCAAGTTCATTTTCATTTTTCGGGACCAAAGTTATAAACTTGACATTTTTCAGGGTGCTTCGCGGACTCTGCGGACAAACATCACGGACTCCAGGGGTTAAAAATGAAATTCTTTTTTTTCTTAGTCAGCGATCGAGGGATGTTTCACGAATTTTTTTGGGTATTTTGGTTAAATTGGAGAGAGATGGGGTATATCTGTAAGTCAATTATGAACTTGGGGTAAAATAATTAATTTCCCTTGTTTTAATATAACTTTTATTATTTAATAAAAAGTTTTGTTTTATGTATTAAACTAATTTAATTCATAATTAGTAATTAAATATTAAGTTATGATCTAAATAAAAAAAACATGGGTATAAATTAATAAATATAAGGATATTATTGAAAGTTTAATAAACAAAAAAGAATATGTCTAGAATATTAGGATTTGGGGTAAAAATTAGTGTTACCCATGAAAAAGATTTACTATTAACATTATATTTGGAATTTGATGTAAAGTATAGTGTGACCAATTAGAAATACCCTTAGGGGGCTTTTGGTTCGTGGGATTTCAAAGGAATTTGAATGATTTTAAATGTTAATCCCATGACCAACGTTTATTCACGGATTGAATGCTGTTGAATTTTGCAATTGAGGGATTTTAATCATAAATTGGCATAAGTCAACGAGTTGAACTCCATTTATGGGCAAATGTAACAAATTTCCTAATTTGGGTTTAAAATAAAAATTAACATTTGCATCCAATTTAACCATCATTGCCACCCCTCGCCATCACCACCCTGTAGTGCTCGTTGATCCTTGATAATGGCGGTTTTCGACATTATTTTGGATCTCAAATTGGGTGGTTTGCGCGTGTCTTCGAGTAAAATAGTAGTTTTTAACGGTTTTTTGGCAAGAAAGTAGACGTTCAGGTATAATTCACTCAAAAGAAGCAGATTCGAGTTTCGGAGCTAAAAACGAGAAATTGGTGAAGTTTGACCAAACAGTGTCTGGCGCCAGTCCCTGTGCAGTGGACCTGCACCATGATCTGCACCAAGTTAAAGCAACAGTGCTTGGCGTCAGTCTCCATGCCAGTAGACCCGCGCCATGATCCGCACCAAGTTAAATGACCAGTGCTTGGCGCCAGTCCCCGCGCCAGCCAATCCGCGCATGTGCTGGCCCCGACGTCCAGTTTGTTTAAAACATTCCTGCAGCTAGGTTTTTACTCACTTTTCATTTTTTGACGAATACGGCTGGCCAAGGGACGATTTTTGAGAGCAAAACATAGATTTTGGAGAGGATTAACACGAGGGAAACGGATCGAAGCTAGAGATTGAAGACGAACGAGTACGTGAGAGTGGATGAATTCTTCTCAGGGAGTGATTTGTTATCTTTCTTAGATTTATCTTGAACAATGGTGGTTTTCCCATCTTTTATAGTTTTTCGATTGTTTCCTAGTACCCCCAACATGAGCTAAACCACATGTTGGGAGGTTGGATGATGGTTGGGGTCGTAGACTATGTATTTTGAGTGATTTATGTTTTGTTTTTTGATAGATGAATGGAGCATTTGAATTTATGTTTAATGCGTTTAATAACTTGATCACTTGTTAAATGATTTCACTAATCTTGTGTTCCTTTGAGAAAAGTTCCAGATTTAGGTAGGATTCATTTGCCACCGGGAGGAATTGGATATGGATATACCAATTCCTTCGGTGTTGTTGGTTTAATCTCATTGTATTAACTTAAATCAATTGTAAGATCGAGAGATAAACAGTTCTTTTTAAGTTGATTTCATTGTAGCTTGGAAGAGTATAATGATGTCGAGTTTATGCAATTCATTGATCATTGAAGCCATTTTGTAAGCCACTTATATTTCCTGGTGCTTGATCTATTCAAACTCCAACCCTCCATCTTCTCTAGTTTCAAATCCAATTAACCAATCTTGTTCTTACGTGTTCGTATGATTTACAATTCCAGTTTTACAAACATCAAATCAAACCAATTTCGATCGTTCAGTTAATAAGTAATACAGTCATTGTGGCACTCAACACCTTGTTCCCTTGGTTCGATACTCGTACTTCCGTACATATTACTTGAGATGATACCGTACACTTGCGGTCAGTCAAAAGAGGGTGTAAACTCGCCTATCAATCCCATCGTCGTTGCCACCTCCATTGCCTCCACCACCACCAACCATTATGCCATTGTTGCCGCCAAGTTAATATTTTCATTCCACTACCCACGCCACCACCGTTGCTATCACAATTGCCACCCTACACCATGCCACTACCCTTCCTATCACAATTGCCACCTAACCACCAGGCCACCAACAACTACCATGCAACTATCGTCATTGTCACAACAGTCATCCCCACCACCGACATCACCACCAATTAATATTAAGGTTATATTATTTTTATAATTAAGAAAGAAAGTATAAAAATGTGAAATGAATATTTTAGTTATTTATTATTATTTTATGCTAATTTCAAAATTACATTTTGCCAACCAAACTTGTAGATTCCAATTTTTTTGAGAGAACGTTTTTTTTGCATGTATATATATTATTTGTTTGAGTAGATTATGATTTTAGTCCTATGGTTTATTAATAATTTTGATTTTCATCCTTATAGTTTAAAAGTTGCGATTTTCGTGCTTATGGTGTGCAATTTATTGCTATTTTCGTTTTTTGAATAGTTTCTACCCTTAAGTATAAAAAACTAAAATAGTAAAGAATTGTAAACCATAGAGAGCGAAATAAAAATAAATTATAAATCATAAAGAAAATTTTACAAACCATAAAAATAAAAACCGTAATTTTTAAACCATAGGATCAAAAATCACAATTCTTAACAAACCGTAATTTACTCTATTTGGTTTAAAGTAAAACGAGGGAGGAAACTTAGCATCTCCAATGATACCAATGATAGGAAACATGTAGTTCATGGAGACTTCTTATAATTTCCTCATATTTTCTTGGTTCTTTATCTTGAACTTTGTGTGACATATCATTTTAATCAGTTTTTTAATCAATGTAAAAAGATATAAAAGTTGATAGTAAAAATAATAATAAGACCCACAAAAGGAGACTTTTGTAAGAGAATATGGAGATTTTGAAAAAATTTACTCTAAAATATTTTTTTAAATGGAGAAAGTAGAGGAAAGACGGTGAAATTCTTCAAATTTAAAAATTCTTCAAAAATGATTCTTGAGAAAAGAAAAATGATTTATTATTATTCTCTTTAACGAGAATCATTGAAATTAAATGTTTAGGAGAGAAAAATGTTATGACTTGTACTAATTGTAATCTCTCAAGAAATAACCTTTTCAAAGATGTACAAGATTGTGAACAAGATTTTTTTTGTCTCACTGTGTCTAAGTCTCCTGTCTCGTGTCCCATTCCCATCTTGCACCAAACATTGAAGAGACTGTTCGATACCATGTTAAAACGGAGGCTTATTTCGTTTTTGGTACCTGAGGGGCTGTTAGGCATTTGTTGAATGATTTTGTGCAAGATGATTAAGTGGTCAGAATGATTAAATGTAACAACCGGGCTATTCTTGTATAACTAAAGAGTGTGGTGGCTAAAGTTAAAAGATTTAAAGTTTTCATCGAGGACCAAATTGCAATTTGGTGTAAGTATAAAGGGGGTGTGATTCTCTAGGTTTTTCAATCATTTGGAGGAACACTGGTAATTTTGGAGGCGGCTAGAAGAAGAGCAGAGAGCGTAGAGCTTTGGCTTCTAAATCGAGAGAAAAAACTCGTTTCGGTAAGTATTCAGCCCCTGAATGTTATTTCCTACACAGAAGTAGCTGGGTAAATCAATTGTGGTTATGCTTCTCTTCTTGAATGCTGAAATGGATAAAGAACGGGAATGGGGTTTTACTCTAAAATGAAACGTTTCAATGTTTTCCTAATCAAGGGTTTTAGGAGCATATGAGAGCTGACTTTAGCATGGAATCGCTTTTGATCGTGAACGATTGAAAACTTGTTTTAATGACCGATTGATAACGGACTTGGTTCTCTCCGAAATCGCCAGGTACCGGGCTTGTACATATCGGGAGTGGGTACCGAGAGTTGGGTATCGGGACTTGGTATGTACCGGTACCGGAAGTTGGAAGTACCGGGACCAATAGTGGGTACCGGAGGTTGGTCATACCGGGACGGTATGTACCGGGACTCCATCCCCATACCGGGATGCGACTTCGGTATCGGAAGACGGATACCGGGACTTGGGGTTGCGGAACCCGTAAGGAAGTATGGACCGAAATTGTAGCAACTTGGTTTTGGGCCGATAGGTTTGATGGGCCGAGAGTTTACTTAAGTCCCATTGGGCTTAGAGTTATTTTGGGCTTAATTCATTTAAGGTCTAAAACTAGATAATGAGGGCCTAGTATGTAAGTGATAGTTTTAATTAATTATTTAAGGTTGGAACGAGGGAAAGCCCAAGAGCTTAAGTCAGTAGACACTGATTTAAATTGTTACGTTATGCTTTAGGTTTAAGAGCAAGTCGGAACGAAGCACGTGAGTAGGAAAGTAACTACAATCAGGTGAGTTCTCTAAACCCTTTTATGACATAAAGTATTAAATGCTTTCTTTACTGATTATGGTTCTTAACGAGCATGAAATGTTTACAAACTAATGTGCATGTCTCTTACGAACGTATGTATTTATATCTCAAGGAAAGTTTGACTTGATGAAATGAAAAGCATGATTTGCAAAGATTCTGATTTGCAGGCTTTTATGAAACGTATGTGCATGTTATGTGTTGTCGGTCTGCACTGTGGGCTCCGATGATCCCTTGGATATGTATGACGAGCCGGTAGGTTGGAATTCGTTTCCCTCCTAGGCGGGTATCGGGGAGTCTGCTTGGGCCCCGATACGAGAGGGCGAAAGGGGAGTCTGCTTGAGCCCCGATTGCGGATGGTTATGTGATCTAATACATAGTGCAGTATCATATGTGATGGTTTATGGCTTATGATGCATTTTAACAAAATGATTTTCTATTGTTTATACATGTTGTTTTACGGAGGGAATTCACTAGACCTTTTCGTATAACCCTCGCTTTTCAAAAACTAAACCATTTTCAGGTAAGCAAGTAGTAAGAGGCTCAAGTAAGTGAGCAAGTGCAAGATAGAGTACAGATGCAGCTAGAGACAGTGTCAGTGCCACCCATTGGAATTAGAATATTCTCAGTTGTGTATAGGTTGTTTCTGCCAACCTTAATTAGAGATTGATGTAAAGAAAATTTTAGGACCCGATTTCGTAAATGATATGATTTAATGCTATGCTTGTCCTGTTGAGTTTTGGGATGTTACATTAAAAGGCTCTTATGATATAGTGCAAAATGAAATATAGTGGTTTGGTAATTATTCAAAATGAAAATAGGACGCTTAATTGTTAAGGGATGCCCAAGATACAAAATCATCAAAGGGTTGTAGAACCATTAAGAGACTGGTTTTTTTTTTGCCAGGCAAAATTCACCTCTTAATGATTCAGAGATTGCCTCTTAATGAAACTATTAAGAAGTAAAGAAACAACCCTTTAGTTAGGGTTGTAAACGAACCGAACGTTCAATTGAAAACAGGGGCGGACTCATGTTGAAGGTTTGGGGAATTGGGGTCTAGTGACACTCATGGGATCCATCACATAATTGTCTTTATAATATTAATTTAATATTTTTTTGACATGTAATGTAGTTAGACACCCAAAATTTAGGGAAATTGCCTCAAATAGCCATTTTATACATAAGGTTTCTTTAAATAGCCATTTTAAACATCTAATTCCAAAAATGGCCAAAACTTACGCATACAAACTTACGCACAGAGTTTTCTGTGCGTAAGTTTCATTTTTCCCAAAAAAAAAAATTAAAAAACGATTTTTTTAAAAACTTACGCACAAAAAACTCTGTGCGTAAGTTTTAATCCTAAGTGTATGCGTAAGTTTTTTTTTTGCACCACGTAGGCTCCACGTGGAAAACCTAAACTTACGCACAGAGATTAAAAACTTACGCACAGAGTTTTATGTGCGTAAGTTTTTTAAAAAATCGTTTTTTTTATTTTTTTTTGGGAAAAATGAAACTTACGCACAGAAAACTCTGTGCGTAAGTTTGTATGCGTAAGTTTTAATATTTTTTTTTTGTTTAAGAAAGAATCCGATTCTTTTTCAGTGATTTGACACAACACAGTAAAGCCAGCTTTAACTCAATTCATACGGATTCAATTGATTTTTTTTAAAAAAATTAATTTTTTGGAAAAACATTTTAGAAAATAATCAAATTGTTTAAAAAAAAATTTCTAAATAATTTTTTAAAATAATTTGATTATTTTGGAAAAACATTCTTTTAAATAATTTATTGAAAAAAATTGATTGAATAATTTTTTATAAATTGAATCCCTATTTTATAAAAAAATTAAATGAGATAGAAAAAAACTAAATACATTTTTAAAAATTACTTATATAAAAATATTTTGGAAAATTAATTACCTTTTCAAAATTTTCATATTCAATACATTCCATATTCAAATTTTTCATATTCAAATTTTTCAAAATTCATATTTTTCAAAATTCAAAAATTTCAAATTTTAAATTCCCTCCTAAATATACTACTATATATATTTTACTCTAACAAACTATTTCACTCTTCTTAATTCAACAAAAAATCTCTCTTCATCAATTTTGGCAAAAGTAATCCGGCGGCAATATTCCGACAAAAGGATTCCGGCGGCAATATTCCGGCAATATCGGTAAAGATATTTTACAAAATATTTCGGTGAAGAAAATCAACTCACGCAATGTCGGAGGAGGTAACATATATATTTTTTGACGCTTAATTGCTTTTTACATAATGATATGGTTTTTGTTGTTGTATGTTTTTTCTTGTTGTATGTTTTACGATTTTTATAGTAGTAGTTTATTATTTAAATAGATTTTCTGCATTTTTTAAATATGTATGCCTTTTATACGATGATTTAGACAATATTAAATATTTGTGGATTAATTATGTTATTGCTTACGTGAGTGTGTCTAGAAACTTTTTTAGTATAAACTTTAGGGTTTAATTTATCTTGAAATATAACCCTATAAAAAAAGAAGCATTGTTTAAGTAAAAAAATTGTTTAAGTAAAAAAATTGTTTATTAAAAAAAAATTCAAACTTACGCATAAAAGTATGTAAAAGTAAAAAAATTTGTAAAAGTATTAAAAATTTGTAAAAGTAAAAAATTGTATTAATTTTTTTTTCAAACTTACGCATAAATATGTAAAAGTAAAAAATTGTAAAAAAATTGTAAAAGTATTAAAAAAATTGTAAAAGCAAAAAAAAATTTAATACAAAATCTTACGCACAGAAATTGTAAAAGCAAAAAAAAAATATTTATTAAAAAATTGTAAAAGCAAAAATAAATTCAAACTTACGCATAAAAGTATGTAAAAGTAAAAAAATTTGTAAAAGTAAAAAATTGTATTAAATTTTTTTTAAACTTAAGCATAAAGTATGTAAAAGTAAAAAATTGTAAAAAAATTGTAAAAGCAAAAAAACAATTATTAAAAAATATCTACGCACAGAAATTGTAAAACCAAAAGAAAATCTTTATTATAAAAAAATCTTACGCATAACATTGTTTAGTAAAACTTACGCATAAATTGTAAAATTTTCAAAACTTACGCATAATTTGTTTAAAAAAATTGTTTATCAAAAAAATGCGTAAGTTATTAAAAAAATTAATTTTTTGTAAAAACATTTTAGAAAATAATCAAATTGTTTAAAAAAAATTATTTCTAAATTTTTTTTAAAAATAATTTGATTATTTTGGAAAAACATTTTTTTAAATAGTTTATTGAAAAAAATTGATTGAATAATTTTTTATAAATTGAATCCCTATTTTATAAAAAAATTGAATGAGATAGAAAAAAATATAGAAAAAAACTTATTTCTAAATATTTACGCACAGAGATGTAAAACTTACGCACAGAAAATTGTGTGCGTAAGTTTTTTATAAAAAAAAAATTGTTTATTTTTTAAGGAAAATAAAACTTACGCACAGAGATCTTTGTGCGTAAGTCTCTGTGCGTAAGTTTTCATATTTTTTTTAATTTGTTTAAAAAAATTGTTTTTTTTCAAACCTACGCATAAAAGTAAAAAAATACTTGATTTTTCAGAATAATAAAAATCTATGATTTTTATTATGTATGCGTAAGTTATTAAAAAAATATATCATTTATTTTATAATTCTAAAAAATAAATTCATTTATATAATTAAAACAATTTGCAATTCTAAATACATATGCTACATACACACATAAAAATACACATTCCATAAAACATATGGATTATCTTAAATTTAATGTTCAAACAATTTGCAATCATCCACAAACAAAACAAATCGAAAAACATACAACATTTTATTATTCATACGCATGAAACATCATGCGGGTAGACATCAATAACACCATCTAAGGATAAAGTGCTTTACATTTGTCAATCCAATTTTGTTTGTCGGTTATCTGCGCTTGAAGTATTGCGAACTCTTGTACAATCTTGTGGACTTGTACGTTGCCGTGCTGAATACGACTTTCCTTGTCTTTTATTTCCCTTTTCAACCTTTTTACCTCCTCAATGTCTTCTTCCATCCTTTTCATGTGTTTTCCCTTCTGACGAAGAAGTTGTGACCATTTTTGGCTGATTTCCTCGATATCCGCTTCATATTTTAGTATTTCTTCTTTTATTCTTTTTGGCATTGTTTGTGAAGACGGTGGGGTTGATGGTGGTCGTGTCATCCTTTCCGTCAGTGATTGTGATGACGATGGGGTAGATAGTGAGCCGTGAGAAAGGTTGATCGGTTGATACCTTCCGGGGTTGTTCTCTCTTGACATGTTTTTGACGTGTGGAAAAGAATAAAAAAGAGAAAGAGTATGAATTATATGTTGTGAAATATTAGTGGTGATGATCACTTTATTTATATACAAAAAATTTACATTTTTGGCCCCCTTGCTCCTAGATAATATTAACTTCAATCCCTAGACTTTAAATTTATTATTGGTCCTTGTTTCTCATCTATTAATAACTTTTGTCCCAGCCTACGAAGATGTATGTAGATTGCAAGTGTCGGATGACACTTATAGAGATTTATAACAGACAACTTCAGCAGTTTCCACACAGACGAGAGTTGTTTAGTCAGAGTTGTTTCGGCCATTATTTGGGTCTTACATCGTCACAAAACGACCCTCTTCTGGTACACATGATGTTGCAGATGCGGTATCACCCAGAGGATGCTATAGCTGATGTGATGTATTTCCGTGTGGATGAGCACCAGGTTCACTTTGGCGCTCGAGAGTTCTGTTTGATTAGCGGATTACGCTTTGGTCATCGAGATATCATTGAAGACTTAGAAGTTCGTCCTCTATGGATGCAGAGGGTTTTCCCCGGGTATGATGTATTGTACCTTGAGCTCCTAAATGATATGGTTGTTGAAGAGGAAACTGTGCTCGGGCTCTCGGATGAGGATGCTATACGTGTATATTTACTTTTCATGTTGGAGGCCGGTTTTCTAGGTCGAGGGGGGGAAATGGTGGTGCCTATGGCTCTGGTACACATGGTCGAAAATTATGATGAATGGAATCGGTACCCATGGGGATCATACATATGGGATCCCACTATCGATCAATTGCAGCATGCACTTGAGAGGCGTCAAAATTCTGGGAAACCTAGATACTCACTTATGGGATTCACTTTTGCATTTAAGGTGATTAAAATATTACTTATTACAGACTGTGGAATTATTTTAAAGTTTCAAATAGATTTTATGTATAATGTTCTAATGTTCACAGATATGGATATACGAGACATTTCCCTTCCTGCGTAGTTTTGCCGATCCCACAGACAGGTTACCGAGAGCTGTTGCATGGAATAGGAAAAAGAGCCCTACCTGGAAAAGTTGCTTGGCATTAATTCGTATTCAGAAGGTAAATTTTAATTCAATTGAAATTTAGTATGGTATACAGTGATTATAAGAACGAATGATATAACAACTTATTTTGTTTTTAGCCCGAGCATCACCCACGCCTTTAGTTGATACCCACCGTTATGGAGATGCAAGAACAGTGGTGGATAGATAGTGAGGCATACTTTGCTGGTGAGCAAGCAAATGTCTCCCCCGTTTGGATCAGACGTGGTCGTCATCGTGGTCAAGTTGATTCTAAGTCAAGACAACGTGTAGAGTGGTCGACACGTTGGGAGGATGTCACCGGTGACCCGTCTTGGCATATACCGGAGCCGACTGGTTGGAAATACCCGGTCGAGTCACCAGTATATTCGTCGCATTCCCCTCCACAATGGGAGTCACGCGTAGATGTGTTGGAGGGACACTACCGTGATCACGAACAACGTCTAACACAGATAGAGGATTACGATTTTCTTGGTACCCAGCAGGGACAGGAGGATTTGGCGACCAAGTGCGCAGAGTTAGAGAGGCAGATGGCCTATGTTAGATCTCAAATGGTAAACTGTGATAATTTTTAGTTCATATTTTTATTACGCCAAAATATATTTATTAACTTTATTTATGTTACAGGGTCACCGTGGCCCGAGCGAATCATTTGGATTGTCTCATGTTCCTGTTCTAGCTAATTACTTGAAGCTATAAACTGAAAATCGATAGATTACACCAATATTTAACGACAGACCGAATCATATTAAACTAGTTATACAAACTTATCACATAATAATTACATGATTTATTCATTAAGGTCAAATGTAGGGTACATAAAGTTTCCATAACCATCTTGTTGCGACGAGTGACCTGGCTCTGTCTGATGAAGTCCCTCAGCTGAATAAGTCGGTTGTGTCAGGTGACTTGCTTGATTTCTACTATGGCTACCAGAGGCTCTTGAACGAGGGAATTATACGGGAGGAATTATCATGGTACAATGTCGACGATTATGTCCTGATCCTCCACACCGACTACAATTTCTCTGTCTTGGTTCCTCACCACGCGATGGAATGCGATCATGATTACTTGGTCTGCCTACCTTTTTGGTAATAAGCGGTGGATGGACGATCATATATTCAGCAGGCACAATCCATGTTGAGTTTGGTCCAATAGGAACGACCGACTCCTGGTAGGTTGCCCGGAGGTTAATCGTCGTGTAGTAAGGTGACGCCATCTGGCTGCAGTCTCTCCACTGTAATTGTTTCGCAACTGCGATTGCATGGCCGCATGGTAAAACTGAAAGCTGCCATTTTCTACAGCTACAGGTACGTGCCTGTAGATCAACGATTCCGTCCCTACGCCCATCACGAACTTCATACATATTATTATTCATGGGATGTACTGTCCATGTTGCTGACTTCCACATACGTTTCTTTATTTTCTTTTGTGCCCACGGTGTTAGAGCATGTTGACTTTGCACTACAAATAAAAATTTGTAACATTAATATTTTATAATTAATTTAATTTAATTGTAAATAAAAATAAAAATAATAAATTACCTGCAAAATCATGACGTTCAGCATACCATTGTTGTTGTACTCCCCGAAAGTAATCTAAAAGTGAGACAATTGGTAGTTTACGAGCAAATCGGGACAACGCATTCACTGACTCGGCGCTATTCGATGTCATCATATTGTAACGCATGCCAGGGAAGTAAACTCTCGACCATCTAGCTGGCCCAATGCTATTCATATATGCACTACCATCAGGTACACAACGTTGTAGTTGGTTCATATACGCGTGGAACTCCTCAACCGTGTAGGCTTTGACTGTCTTCCAATATAGTTTCTTCTTCAACCTAACTCTTTTATCGTGTGTGTAAACATTCATCTCTAAATGCCGACAACAAAGACCATGATGGGCACCCGGGTATACAGTCGTAATGGCTTGCTTAATGGAAGCAGCTCTATCGGATATGAATACCAACCCTTCAACTTCTCCGATGCATTGCTTCAACATCGTCAAGAACCAAGTCCATTCGTCCCCACTCTCAGATCTGCCAACTCCGTATGCAATTGGAACGATTTGGTTATTTCCATCCATCCCAACAGCCAAGAACATGGTGCCTAAATACTCCCCTTTTAAATGAGCACCGTCTATTACGATCACCGGCCTCAAATTGTTCAAAAACGTCCGAATCTGGGGAAAAAACATACATGATAATAATAATATGTGATTTAAACTAAATGTCTAATAATAATAATAATAATAATATATGATTTAAACTAAATGTCTAATAATAATAAACTACATGAACTTAAATCTAAATCAACAAATATATGATTTAAACTAAATGTCTAATAATAATAATAATTCATACCGCACATCCAAGGGCGACGAAACAACATCGGAAGCGTTGCATCTCATCAGTCATTATTCTCGTCACGGTACCCGGATTCATGCGCTCCAAATTATAAAAATACACTGGAAGTCTGCTAAAGGAAACCGACGGGGTACCCCTAATTTGGGCCAATGCGAAACATTTGGCGCTCCAAGCTTGCTTGTAGGAAACAGATATATGGAATTGCTCGTTCACATCATTCCTTATGTCATTTGGCCTGTAGTTTCTACTCTCGTCTGAAACGGCTTTCTTTATTATATGACCCAAAACTTTTCTATTTGCTTGCCTATGATTAGGATGTAGTTGAGTTCCCGAACAAGTGTGTCGGTCCTCCAATTTTCGAATTTCAAACATGGTGCTTTCTCCAACAACGTTCGCCCTGATCTTCCAATTACAACTTTCATGCACACAAACTGCCTCGTACCTTTTCGGGCCTGATCTATTGACTTTAAACTCGAAACCTTCTTTAACAAATTTCAATCCCATGGCTAACTTCAGTTCTTCGTTCGTGTTAAATATTTGCCCAAGGCAGATGTGTGTAGTGCGATTATAATTGACCAGTTCGTTTTCTGTGATCGTGGGTACTGGTGTTGGGACTATGGGAGGCATACCAAAAAAATCATTGATCGCCGAAAATGATGTATTGGCAGTACATATTTCTTCATTTGGTTCTCCCCCGTCTCCTACTGCCCCCTCTTCGGAACTGTCACCATCTTCAGAATCTGTATCATCAATTTCAGGTATACCCAACTTAAAAACATTGGCACCTTCTGGAAATTCTTCGGTATCGGGAAACCAGTCGTTGTTATAACCATAGTTAGGTTCCTCTTGCGAAACAAATTGGGGCACATACGGAACCTCCTGTTGTCGTATTAATGGTTGAGCCTCAATGATTGGAAGGGGGGTGGAACTTCCTCCCACATTGCTTCCTCTACCCGGTCGGAAACCACGACTAACAGAAGTTTCAACTGAGATATAAAGTGTTGCCGGTTTTCTTGAAGTAGAAGCGAACTCCATAAAACCAATAACGTCATCGTCATCGCCTAATAGGAAAACCGCCCCATCATACTTATACGACAACATAAATCCACCTTCAATTTCAAATTTTTGTGCAACATAGCTAACTAACGCATCATGTGTAATGTTTTGTCGCAACATTACACCACGTTGAAAAACTTGATCAGATACATACTCCATCACATTGTTTACTTTTTCCCATCTTCCTCCACCACGGATATGCAACCTCAATTTTTCGGTTGTAGAGGCCATGGACTTGGAATGAATGATGGGAGAGAATTAAGTGTTTACAACTGATATGGGAGTAAGAAATGAAATAACAATGCAGTGTTTACAATGGACATACAATATATATATATATAGAAACTGTAATGAAATAAGTGTTTACAATATATATATATACAATGGACATAACAATAACAATGCAGTGTTTACAAATTATTTAGAAATTAGTTTTTTTCTATATTTTTTTCTATCTCATTTAATTTTTTTATAAAATAGGGATTCAATTTATAAAAAATTATTCAATCAATTTTTTTCAATAAATTATTTAAAAAAATGTTTTTCCAAAATAATCAAATTATTTTAAAAAATTATTTAGAAATAATTTTTTTTAAACAATTTGATTATTTTCTAAAATGTTTATCCAAAAAATTAATTTTTTTTAACAAGAAACCCATAAGTCATCTTCTTGGAAAAAATTAAAAAAAATTGTAAAAAATTAAAAAAAATAAACTTACGATTTTTTTATTATGCGTAAGTTTATTTTTTTTAATTTTTTTTAATTTTTTACAATTTATGCGTAAGTTTATTTTTTTTAATAAACAATTTTTTACAATTTTTTATTATTATGCGTAAGTTTATTTTTTTTAATTTTTTATAATTTTTTACAATTTATGCATTAGTTTATTTTTTTTTAATAAACAATTTTTTACAATTTTTTTTATTATGCGTAAGTTTATTTTTTATAATTTTTTTTAATTTTTTACAATTTATGCATTAGTTTATTTTTTTTAATAAACAATTTTTTACAATTTTTTTTATTATGCGTAAGTTTATTTTTTATAATTTTTTTTAATTTTTTACAATTTATGCATTAGTTTATTTTTTTTAATAAACAATTTTTTACAATTTTTTTTATGCGTAAGTTTATTTTTTTAATTTTTTTTAATTTTTTACAATTTATACGTAAGTTTATTTTTTTTAATAAAAAAAATAAACAATTTTTTACAATTTTTTTTAATAAACAACTTTTTACTTTTATGCGTAAGTTTGAAAAGAACAATTTTTTTACTTAAACAATTTTTTTACTTGAACAATTTTTTGAATAAACAATTTTTTTACTTTTATGCGTAAGTTTGAAAAAAAAAACAATTTTTTTACGATGCGTAATTTTTTTACTTAAAAAATTATTTAGAAATAATTTTTTTTAAACAATTTGATTATTTTCTAAAATGTTTTTCCAAAAAATTAATTTTTTTTAAAAAAATCAATTGAATCCGTATGAATTGAATTAAAGCTGGTTTTACTGTGTTGTGTCAAATCACTGAAAAAGAATCGGATTCTTTCTTAAACAAAAAAAAAATATTAAAACTTACGCACATAATTCATTTTTCCCAAAAAAAATGAAAAAAAACGATTTTTTAAAAAACTTACGCACAGAAAACTCTGTGCGTAAGTTTTTAATCTCTGTGCGTAAGTTTAGGTTTTCCACGTGGAGCCTACGTGGTGCAAAAAAAAAACTTACGCATACACTTAGGATTAAAACTTACGCACAGAGTTTTCTGTGCGTAAGTTTTTAAAAAAAATCGTTTTTTTAATTTTTTTTTTTGGGAAAAATGAAACTTACGCACAGAAAACTCTGTGCGTAAGTTTGTATGCGTAAGTTTTGGCCATTTTTGGAATTAGATGTTTAAAATGGCTATTTAAAGAAACCTTATGTATAAAATGGCTATTTGAGGCAATTTCCCCAAAATTTATTGGCTTGACCCTCCAATTTTAGCATAATTTCAATCACAATCATTGGCCCATTATATATATTATCTTATTTGATTTGATTTTAATATTATTTTATATATTTTCTTGAATTAGTAAAAGTAGTAACTTAATATTGGGTAAAAGTCTTGATTAGTAACTTAGTATTGATTACTCTTTAGTAACATATATTCCTTGAATTCCAAGTTTTCAATTAATTATTGCACATTGTGACTTTAGGCTTGTGTTTCATGTCACGTTGAGTCACATCTTGAAAAACGGCAAGACCTCGTTGTGGCTCCTAAGGCTTGAGATTTGGTCTCCCCACCACGCACACCTCACGCCATTTTAATTATTGCTAATTGTTAAGATTTTATTAATTTGTTTAGTGTTAAATGTTTTTTAGAAAAAGTTTAGGGTTAAATGTTAATGTTTTATCACTTCTATAGCAAAATAAGATGTTCCAGAAGAAATTATAATAGTAATTTGCTGGACTAAATAAAAAGATTTTTGAAAGAAAAATGACAATATTCGGAACCAATAGTGGTGGTAATGATTCTCGCAATATTATGTTATTTAAATTCCGACCCCCATCGCTAAAAAATTTGGATCCGCCACTGGCTGAAAAGTTCGTTTATGTTCGTTTATTTAATAAAGGAACGAACATGAACACATTTTCTTGTTCGTTTAGTTAAATGAACGAACATGAACAATGATCTCGTTCGTTCATTTACATTCGTGAACGTTCGTTCATTTTTGTCCGTTAATGTTCGTTCATTATGTTCGTTTACATTTGTTTATATATACAAACATGTTTTATGTAGTATGACATTAATATGCAAATTCATTAAGTAAATTAATTTTTAAGAATTCCATTTTATTCAATTATACCTTCTAAGTGAACCCGATTTTTCATTTTGTTATTACATTTTTTACGAACGAAATGTGATGATAAAAACTGTGGTTATTTTTTGTTCATTCGCGTTCATTCATTTTTGTTTATTTAAGTTTGTTCGTTTACGTTTGTTTATGTTCATTTACGTTCGTCCGTTTATGTTCATTTAAGTTTGTTCGTTTACGCTCGTTTAGCTCTTAATGAACGAACATAAACGAACACGAACAAACAAATTTTATTAACGAACGAACATGAACATAAAAAATTTCGTTTGTTTATCGTTCTTGTTCGTCTGTTTGTTCGGTTAAGTTAGAAGAATGAACAAAAACAAACCTCCATTCATGTTCATTCGGTTAGTTTAGAGCTCTACAGTTAGCCATTAAAAAAGTGCTAACCACACGATGAAGTAGTGGTGGCCAAATTCCGGTTTCGGGTCGGGTTGGGTCGGGCCGGGCCGGGGGACAAACCGGGTTCAAACAGTAAATTCAAAAACCGGGTCGGGTCGGGTTTAACCCGAAAATCCCTGACCCGTTTAGTTACATAAAAAACCGGTTTGTATAAAATCGGGCCGGGCCCAAAACCGGTTCTTGATCGGGTCGACATATTTTCTTGTTTTTAAAAAAAAAAATTCTTTGTATAATAATTGATTACTAAACTTTAAAAAGTAAAAAGTTGGATTGGATCACTAAAATACACTTTAAAAATACGTTTTATTTATAATATATATCACTAAAATACACTTTTACGTTTTATAATTTATATATAATTTTAAGTTACAAACTTACAAGTTACAATACATAAATTCTAAACACCCGAAAGTCCCGCCCCCGAACTCCCACCCCCATCACCCCCATCAACCTCTTGCATCTCTCATCGAAGTGGCGCTTTAACGTGCTATTTGAGTCGGGTTTAAGGAAATCTCCACACCGTTTGCATTGCGCTTTTTTTGTACCGTCGGAAAACATCACCAAGTTGAAATGCTCCTAAACCGGTGCTTTTCGTCCATGCTCGGCAAGAAACGGTGTAATTTTGTTCGGCCATTTTTTTTAGAGTAGAGAGTAGATAATTGTATGCGTTTTTTGAGAGAAACGAATATAGCGAGAGCCGAGAAATGAGAATTGTATGCGTTTTTTGCGTTTTGTAAGCAATGTAAGGTGGTGATATGAACCATAACACCCCTAGTATTTATATGGGGTTGGAGGATGAAAATTGAGCCAAAAAAAGGTCAAAACCCCACTCCAACGGCTCTCTAAGACTATATTTTTTTGGAAAAAAATCGGGTCGGGCCAAGAACCGGGCCTCGAACCGGTTTCGGGTCGGGCCGAAGAATTTCCTAAAAACCCAAACCGGTCCCGGCTTTCGGGCTGAAAACCGGTTCTTGACCGGGTCGGGCCGGAACCGGTTCTTGGTCGTTTCGGTTCGGGTTGGCCTGTCGGGTCGGGTCAATTTGGCCACCACTATGATGATGCATGTAATTCAATATTTTCTTTCAAAACAATAAAACGAAATACCACATGCCTCTATCCGGCCAGAGGCACTGAATGATATCTATTGAATGACTGACAAATAAATGTTTGCCACGTGGCACGGTAAGTGACAGACCACTTAGTAAACATGACGGCCAGACGATGCTTCGAGGCCCCATTAATGGTATCTCCAACACTCCAAGTTTACTCAATATATGGGTTTCCTCCTCTCAGGCATCACCTGCGCCTCCATTTCCACTTCCATTTTTGATCGCAAGGTACACACTTCACTCTTTACTCTCTCCTTTTCAATTGCAACTCAAATTTTATTCCCTTTTCTCCTTCATAATCATAATTTACTAGGATTTCTACTGCATTAGGACAGATTTCTGGTCGAACTTGTAGTTTGTTCTCAATGATGTATGGATTGTGGTTTTGGTGTTTATATAAAAAGGAATTTTCGAATTGTATGACAGATTGATAATAGATTATAGTTTACTCTTGGCTCCAGCACACTTTGGATGTTGATTTCTGACCTAGTATTTGTTTATGATTGAAAACGTTGATTATTGATAGATTGTGGTATGAGTTTTCAGGTTAAACTTGTTCTAATTGAAATTGATATGGATTGCGTTTTAAGATTTGGCACCAACATTTTTCTATAGATAGCATATTTTGTAATGGTTGATGAAAGTTACAGTACTTATCTCAAATTCTCATAATTCGTGTCTAATTTGGAGTATCAAATTTGTTTTTGTCACCTAAAAGTTTCATTGTCTACCAATTTGAAAGATATTCCATCTGACCACAAGGGTTGGAGCTTTAGACATGGTAACCAAGCAATTTTTCTATACTTTATCCTGGCAATGGAGGTTGTTCATTTGTACTTACCTGGTAACTACTAATACATTACAAATATAAGTATATTTGGTGGTATCTAACGTTGTGGTCGATTACTCTCAGATATGTGCAGTATTGAGTTCAAAACAAGCTGATAGGCAAGGATTTGATCAGTTTGGTAATTTGACTCTCAAGGCAATGCCGGAGGAAAAGGCGTTAACCATCACAAATGGCGCCAGTAATAAAAAAATCCCACATGTTCTAACCGTTGCCGGCTCTGATTCAGGAGCTGGTGCAGGAATTCAAGCAGACCTTAAAGCTTGTGCTGCCCGTGGAGTCTACTGCTCCACTGTGATCACTGCTGTTACCGCACAGAATACCCATGGGGTTCAGGTTTAACAACATATTACTTTTTATAGTTCTCTACTAACACGCTGACGTTTCATTCAACTTGTAGTTTTTAGTCTTTTTGTCTCTTACTTTAAGCTTTAACAATTCATTTTACCCCTTGTTAGAATGTGAGCATTCTTCCAGAAGATTCTGTTGCAGAGCAGTTGAAGTCTGTTTTATCAGATATGCGGGTTGATGTTGTAAGTTAGTTGTAAGATTGAAAAATATGTGATATTGAGCTCTTGCACTTTGTTGTTTTGCTGTAAACATTGACCACAATCTAATACCTAAGTCAACTTAGGTGAAAACTGGGATGCTTCCCTCAATTGGCATGGTCAAGATCCTTCATGACAGCCTAAAGCAATTTCCAGTTCAAGGTATGACACATTGATCTGAATTAGAGTAATATCGCGTCTGAATTGACTTGGTCAAATTTCTGAAGGCAGCTTTAGTGGTTGATCCTGTCATGGTGTCCACTAGCGGAGATGTGCTTGCTGGTCCTTCAGTTCTTGATACATTCCGGTAAGATAGTTATGAGCTCTTTTGTGCATTCATAATGGTTTATGGTATTATCAGAGAACACTCATAGTTTGACCTGGTTTGACTATATTTCTGATTGCAGCCATGATCTTCTTCCTATGGCTGACATTGTGACGCCAAATCTAAAAGAGGCTTCTGCTTTACTCGATGGCTTGCAATTGAAAACAGTTACTGACATGCGTTCTGCAGCAAAATCTTTACATAATATGGGACCACGGTAATTTTTTAAACAGTTACCATGTGCTTACTATATGCTTTCGTGCTATTAATGGCAAGCTGAAATTACTAATTCAAATTGTTTCAGAAATGTGCTTGTGAAAGGAGGCGACCTCCCTTCTTCGTCAGATGCTATTGATGTTTTCTTCGATGGTATGTGGATAACGTTAATATAATAATATTCTTCTCGAGAGTCAACTTCTTTCTTTCTCTATGTTCTTTATATCTACATATTATTTGCATTCGGAGGTGTTTGTACTTTTTGTGCTGGCTGCTTACGTAGTTTACTTTATTGGTCATGCAGGTAAAGATTTCTATGAGTTACGTTCAGCACGCATAGAAACTCGAAATACTCATGGAACTGGTTGTACCTTGGCATCATGTATAGCGGCTGAGCTGGCCAAGGGCTCTTCGATGTTAGCAGCTGTTAAGGTAGTTTACTATTTAGTTTAAATTGCAACTATTATCATCGTACTTGATTGGTTTCTTATTTGTTATGAAGGTAGCAAAACGATACGTGGAGACTGTGCTGTTGTATAGCAAAAGCATTAAAATTGGAAACGGACCTCAAGGTCCGTTTGATCATGGATTTAAGCTAAAGAGGAATGCTGGCAATTCAAGCAGGCTGCAAGTGCTTAATCCAAGTGATCTCTTTTTATACGCTGTGACTGATTCGGGGATGAATAAGAAATGGGGTCGTTCCATTACAGATGCTGTTATAGCTGCCGTTGAAGGAGGCGCCACCATTGTGCAGCTGAGGTTTAGTTTTTTTTTCTTCCTTTCACTCATTTCTGTTTTAGGAATTCTTTCTTGATTAGGGTTCTAAAGCATCTAGTCTCTGGGCTTGCTTCTGAAAATCCAACTTAAATTGAAAACTCACCCAAACATTTTGGTGGATTCCCGATTCTGACTGTCTGAAAAATGTTAGAAGAATGATTCTGTTTTAAGTGAATTTCTCATATGTTACTTTTGTCATTTTAAGACATTTTTGTTGTTTTAATTTGCAAGACTTTTAATATAACTAGAAGTGTACTCGCGCAATGCAGCCCGATACATCTTGATTTTAATGTTACATTTTATTTTTCTGTCTTTGTCAATTTTATAATACGGATTTTGTGGTTTTGAGAAAGCGATGATGTTTTTCTTTTATATAAATTTGTTTAGTTTGATTTTTTATATAATTTACTTTAGGTTTAATATGTAAATTATTTTAGGTTTAATAATATAATATTTTTTTATACTTAGTTTAGGTTAATAATGATGTAAATTATTAGTAAAGAATAAAATATTGAGTATTATGTTAGAATTCAATAATTACCCTGATTATATTTTAGATTCTTTATATTTAAAATGAGATGTTTATCCTGTGTTTGATTATGTTATTAGTTAGTTATGAATTCAAATATGCAGCTTTAAACATCATGCATCATTACTTGTAATCGTGAATTTTAAGTAATATGCATCAATAAATGGTACTTCATGCTTAAAAACTTGTTTTTAAGAGTTTTTTCTCAAATGCTTTATAATATAGTATAGATATATGGTATGAATTTTTATATTCTGCTTTATCTGTTACTTGTATAGTCTTGGTAGAGATGCAAGGACCTTCAAATAGTTGGAACAAGCCCATTATAGGTTTACTTTGTTACGTGTTATCTTTTAGTTGACATGGACTGTTTTTCCTGCGTGTTCAGGGAAAAAGATGCTGAAACAGGAGACTTTCTAGAATCAGCCAAATCTTGTCTCGAAATCTGTCGCACCCACAACATCCCACTGCTGATAAACGACAGGATCGATATCGCAATAGCTTGTGATGCGGATGGGGTCCACATTGGCCAATCAGACATGCCAGTCAGCACCGCCCGATCCCTTCTCGGGCCAGAAAAAATCATCGGTGTATCATGCAAGACACCGGAGCATGCTCTGAAGGCATGGGCCGATGGTGCTGATTACATAGGATCAGGTGGCGTATTCCCGACGAATACAAAAGCAAACAATCGGACCATTGGTTTGGATGGTTTAAAAGCTGTTTGTTTGGCTTCGAAGCTGCCGGTGGTGGCGATTGGTGGCATTAATATTTCAAACGCTAGGTCGGTGATGGAATTGGGTGTGGTGAATTTGGAAGGGGTGGCGGTTGTTTCGGCCTTGTTTGATAGGGAATGTGTGGTGACGGAGACGAGGAAACTGCATGGTTTGTTGACGGAAACTGTTGCGAATGTGGGATCAACGGATTGGAAGTGAAGTCGGGTTTCGGTTTTGGAGTAATGGTGTGATGAAATGTGATTCTTATGAATGTTTGGTTAGTTTTGAATGTGAAATGTAAAATAAGCTGTAGAAAGCAAACAATGTACTTGATATTTTTTGGAGTTAAAATTAAACATATTTTTTATTGAAAAATAAAATCAGAAATGTATAAAGTATTACATTGTATTAATTAAGTTTGGTGTTTATATGCTACTTGAGCATGTTTATCAGATAATTATGAGTTAATTTTATGATAATTAAACATTAATCTTTGATAAGTTGTACATGTACAATAATGAATTGCAAAATGAATGATCGTGTGAGAAGTTGACTTAAGAGAAGAAACATGAGAGATGGATATGAAGTTATGAACCCTAGATTTTATTAAATCTCAAATCCACCCATAAATCACGCTTGATGAGGGGGTTGATCCGGTGCATCGTATTTCGATGCATCTCATCTTAATGTGCATCTAACGGTTGATAATCAGTTTTCATGCTTATCACGTTAACTCAACTTCTCACCAGTACCCAATCATAAATTGCAAAGTTGAATTTTAAGAGGTTATGTATTAAGAAAAATACATAAAGTTGAATTTTAAGAGGTTATGTATTAAGAAAAATACATAATGCTTAAGTTGTTTTTAAGAGTTTTACCATATGAATCTCACCCAGTAAAAGCGTATAACAAAGGTTGGGACTTTTCTGGTAGTTAAGGGTGACGGCTCTTACCCTGTTAGCGTTTATCGCATAAATTGTTGCATACAACACCTTTTTAATGGACTAAAATCTCACCCGATAAGACAAGTGAGAGTTTTAAATAAACGGCCCTTTAGTTTGTTTTGGATTTTGTGTACATGGTAGGGTGTTTGTTCCAACCACTTGTGTTTAGTTCTTTGGGTTACTACTCTCTCGACGTTGGGGGTGCGTCGCAGTTTGTCGAGTGGTCGTGCTATAGAAGAATCTGTCTCATTCAGATTTTCTAAGGAATGTATCAAGAGAAAATTTGACTTGGTTAGACATTGTGAGGTTGGTAAACAAGAATTTGCACCTTTTCCTTTGTGTTTTACACATGCTCATTATATTTAGCTATCACGTTATAGGGTCAGGTTCAGGGAAAACCCCAAAAACGGAAAACTGAAGAACACCCTGGTAGCCCTTATCTGGACGGTATGCACTTGTGCATACAAGTAATATGTAATATGTAACACGCACACGTGCATACGCACAAGTGCATAATGCACTTGTGCATAAAAACCAAAAAAACAACATAATTTACTTGTATGCACAAGAGCATACCGTCCAGATGAAGGGCCACCAGGGTCCAGTTTTCCGGTTTTTTTAGGTTTTCCTTGAACCTCAATCTCACTTATATTCTAATATATCTCAGTTTTATATAATACATGTTAGAGTAAATTACAAATTTTGTCCTTCTAGTTATTGAAACCCAACGACAAATGAAACTAGGGGCGGGACATTTTCGGGGAATAACCCGCTTCTCATTAGGGCAAATTTTGAATTAGATCCCTAAAAAAATTAGTTATATATTGTCACCATCACTTTTGTTTTTGGTATGAATCAAGTCCCTTAATCTAACTAAACTAACTATAGCTCTATCAAGTCACCCAAATTTTGATCCTTTTACTTTTCTCATTTGAAAATAAAAAAACAATATATAATTTATATATACCATGAAACCACCCTAGATCACAGATTTCCTGAATATGTTGTATAGGGTGCGTTTCATTTGTAAAACATGTGACTTGTTGGATTTTCACTTTCACTGGATCCAGGAGAGACTTGCAAAATGATAATTCCTGTCATCAGAGAAAAAATAAAATTTTCGCTAAAGTAGATAATAATAAAATGAGAATGAGAATTATGAAGAAAAGAACTCTTCTTTCTCTTCGAAACTCAATTCTTATAAACTCTACAAACCTAATTTCAATCATTGATTTTGTTTATTTTCAAATATTGAGATGGTTATAAAATGAGGTTGATAGTAAATTTAGGAAGTGATTTAATCTACACCCTTGATTATCTAAATGAATGATTGAGACCGTTTTGTAGAGTTTATAAAAACTACATGGTTTGCAAATGAAATTTATAGAATAATATATAATTTATGTGCTTTGGATTTCTCAACCTGAATGGTCAAATTCTTTGAAAGACTTGAACAAAATAAAGAAGTACTGTTCCCACCATATTATACTTTTCTCTTTTTTTATTTGGCTCTCACAACAATTTCTTCAAACACTTGAGGAACCTCAAGTTGTTGATTAAAAAAATTCAAGTCAAGTCATCTTCTCCAATGGTTCAAGTCATTTTCAAGTCTTCTTCAAGCTTTTTTTAAAGTTTAAACTACCATTGGAGATGCTCTTAGAGACAACGTGGTGTTTGTGCATGTTAGGTCGTTTTCGTTTTGTTTATTTGTTTTACCTTTTGTTGTTTTTTTGTTCATTGATTTTTTGTTTTCGGTTTATTGGTTCAATGTTTTAGAGATTTGTACCGCTTTGCAACCAAACTTGTACAACGAAAAGAATACTTAAAAGTAGCGGTAAGCGAAACCCGATTGACTCGACCCGACCCGAAATTGTGACAAAAAACCGTAACCCGAAGACCCGATGGCCCCAAACCGAAATTTTATACGGGTAAAGTAGGATCGGGTTGGGGTTAGGGTTGGGGTTTACAAAAAAAATGGCCCTTAGTTGAGAGGTTTAACAGAGTTAGATTAAGAGATCCAATCCACAAAAAAAATCATAACCATATATGTAATTATTTTGTTTAATGGACTTGATCCATAATTTCATAGAACCACATAGACGAAGTATGTAATTCACTCTACATGTTATGATAATAAGAGCATCTCTAAGAGCTTCCTTAAAATTTCTCCAAAATAGAGAACCAAGTCAAAATCTTCAAAAACAATTACATTCATCTCTAACAGATTCCCTATTTTAAAGAATGAAACAATGCTTATAATATTAAAATATTTAATTCATCTATTAAAATATTATTTCTCTCTCAAAATATTTATTTACAAAGATTTTTATTGGTGTTCCCATCTAGTAATCATTTTTAGAGTTAACTCCATATTTGGAGAAAAACTCCTCTCCTATTTCTTCATAGTTTTGGAGAAACTGTTAGAGCAAAAACAACCCCCAAAATCCCATATAAACTTTTGTTTCTATCAAACTAACATTTTGATTTCACATTCATTCAAAATAAATTGTTAAAAAAGTGATCATTCCCCTCCTTCTAGATGTATGTATCTTTCTCATTCATCACTTGCTCCATTCTAAACAAATATTATTTAAACAAACTCATTCATAAAATAAATATAAATATAAATATAAATATAAATTGTCAAATATATTTAGATGTAATATTTTATTTTAGGTGAGATGTAAGCAAATATATTCCAAGTTTGCAACATTGTATACATCTCACTCTCTCCAAACCCCATATTCAATTGAGATCTGGGATAGAATAAAAATAATACATCTTGATATATCCCAAATCTACATACAAACCCCACAATCATGTGATATATACACAGCCAGCCCTAGGGTTTGGGTCGGGTCGGGTCAAATAGAACGCAACTCATCCCTACAAGTTAAATCTGTCACATGTTTATCGTTTACAGTTGGATTATTCCCAGAGCAAAAAAAATAACTTATTTTGCTGCTAAATTTCATCATGTCAAAATCTACTCTAATCAAGAAATTGATGGAGGAACTCAGAGTTCAATCTCATTCCTTTGATGAATGGGAAGTTATAACAAAACCAAATCAAAACAAAATTTTCCTGCAAACAAAGGATTTTAATGCAATGATGATGATAATAAAGCTTATGGGATCAAATGAGCGCCCTGATGCCAACTTGTTGCATATCTCTGAGCTTCCACAGCGGCATATGTGCTTCTTCTGCACCTTCTTCTGCCTCAGCCAGTTGCATTGCCCATAAGTAATGGACCGTGTGGATCGTATCCTAGTAAAACCAAATCATTGACCAACAAGATTTAAGTCAACCCAACAAACCGATCAAAAGAAAGATTCATTGAACACAAT
This sequence comes from Saussurea involucrata, assembly GCA_033807775.1. Lineage (NCBI taxonomy): Eukaryota > Viridiplantae > Streptophyta > Magnoliopsida > Asterales > Asteraceae > Saussurea > Saussurea involucrata. Next base: position 37,532,667 of record CM066323.1, read on the forward strand.
CCTACATACACGCAAAATCCTGTGGTTTTATTGTTGATGATTAGACTGCCCTAGTTGAGTCTGCATGTAGTTCAGTTGAAGTGTTTACTACTCCCTCCATCCCGAAATAAGCTGCCTACTTTCCAATTATATCATTTTATGAAAAGGAGAAACTCATTACGTTCCCCATTATTAAGGGTAAAATTGTCATTTAATTAATTGAAAAGTGTAATGATTACACATTTCTAATACTATGTTTTCTTTTATTTTGGGATGGACAGAGTAATAGAATACCAGTAAAATATCAAAATACCATTGTGGATTAAAATCAGCACTAGCAATGTTTTGCAATCACTACTAACAAGAAAAAAGGTAATTCTACATTGAAATTTTGCAGAAGAGACTATTGTTGCATTATTATGGAACATAACATCCCATTAATGCTACATGTCATTTGGGACAAAAGGTGTATCATTCATTTAGTAATTCAGGGGCCTAAGAAGCAAGAAGATGAAGAACAACACCTTGTTTTTTTATTACATTTTTCTACTTTTGACCAATTTTCAATAAAGAACCCTTTCTCAGGATTTAAACTTCAAGAATGTTGGAAAATAGATTTTGTCAAAGAGAATGGTCAAAGAAAATTACCTTGCCACCTTCCGTTATTTCACCAAGTCTATCTCGTACACAATACACCTGTTGTGTTTGAAACTGTACAACCAAAGTTACAAGAAGTCAGTATCAGCCGTTAGAAGGGGGTGTCAAGATTTGAACTGAAAAAGGTGTATACCCCAACAATAATCAAGGGGGTGTCACCCATCATTTTGGTCTCTCTTACATCGACTTCAGATATATGTAATATCTGCATCAAGCAAACAATTAGCAAAATCTCACTCCATAACTTCACCTTGAACATGTGTTCACATCTTCAGAGTTTTAATTAAAAAGATAAACAAGTATGCCCTTCAAGTGCAGAATATGTGGATTTTAATTTTTAACCATGGAAAATCAAACGAATTTTTTTTATCTTCTAACCTTGTTATCATAAAAGGTGCCCTGCATCTCACAAACCCTATGCTCTGCTTTACACCGCTCAATTATTTCAGGCGAACAATATTTCTCCAATACTTTAGTCTCTCCCTGTAAACAGTTGCATTTACAATTAAATATAAAATAAATGCAATAACCAGACTGCATAAAAGTTAAGTGGGAAGAAAAAGTTTAGCAGATAATTGGTGCATACAAATCCATATTAAGAAAAAAAAGTACGGGGGCGTTTGGCAGTGACTGAATGGTTTGGTGCAGGATGATTAATTAGTCGGAATGATTAAGAGGCTCTTATGATATATGGAAAATGAAATATGGTTGCATGGTAATAGTTCATAATGAAATTAAGGCGCTGAATGGTTAAAGAGAGGCCCAAGATACAAAATCATTCAGAGGGTATTAAAATCATTAAAAGGCCGACCTTTTTTTGGGGCTGTTTGGCAGTTGCTGAATGGTTTGGTGCAGAATGATGAAGTGGTCAGAATGATTAAGAGGCTCTTATGATATAGTGCAAAATGAATATGGTTGTTTGGTAATTGTTCAGAATGAAATTAGGGCGCTAAATGGTTAAGGGAGGCCCAAGAAACAAAATCATGCAGAGGGTTTTAGAACCATTAAAAGGCAGACTTATTTTGCCAAACAAGATTTGCCTCTTAGAGATTCAGAGGTTGCCTCTTAATGGAACAATTAAGAGGTAAACAAACAGCCCCGTTGTATAACTAAACTTACTTTTGTGTAGGCCTTGAGAACTGGTTTCACAATTTCTTGCACATCAGATACAAAGTCAGGTAAAGAGAAATACCTGAAAATGACCAATTTTAATTAGTTAGTAAGTTATCAGATTTTCTGGACAGACAAATGGAGGAACCAAGATGCATCATCATACGGGTCACGACGCCGAATTTCTTTAAATGACATTGCCGCATCTGTCTCTCTAAAAACACTTTCATTGATACTGTTGCAGAAAGAACAACCATATCATCACCCTCAGAATCATAGAAACAAAAAAAGAAGCATTATTTGTGAGAAATATATAAAAACTAGCAGAAAGAGAGCATACTCCTGAATCTTGTGAACTACAGGATGATCACTAGTCTCCCATCTTTCCCGCATATCTTCTGCAATCTATAAATCCCATTTGAGAAATAGATCATAAATGAACTACCAAAAACATCATTAAAATGTGCTACGAATTGTGTGGGGATAGTGCATGTGGGCCCACAACCATATATGTAACTATGTGTTATAACGAATTTAGTTAAAACAATTAATGAAAAAACAAGTGTTTGTACCTCCTGGCTCTTGGTCACAACGGGTTCACTAAAGCCACTGACTCGCTTGAATATTGGATGACCTTGCATCTAGAATATACAACAAATTATTTCAATTAAAGAACACTGAAAACTAAAATTTACTCAATTAGAACTCAAAAGGGAATTACTTTAGCCTTAAATGCCTCCCACTTCTTGCTAAATCGCGATTGTTTTACAGGTACAACAGCAATATCTGTTCTGGTACTTTTTTCGACATTAGCTTGCGAAGCAGCAGCAGAAGCGGCTTTGGCCCTTTTCCTCTTACTTGAGCTACCATTCAGCTCATCCTTCACAATGTCGTAACCCTTTTTCGCCAAGTCAAGGACCTTTGCATCCTTGGCCGTTTGAAAGGAAGACGAAACCTTGGGAAATACAGAAGAAACACCAGACCGGAACTTGCTAAATATTGTTTCGGCTGTGTCACCATACCCAGATTGCTGTTTCTTATCTTCTCCATCAGCAGACTGCTTATGATCCTTATCATCTTTATTCTGACCAGAAGCATCATTAGCAGAAGAACTGGAGGATTCCGAGGATTCCTGCTTCCCAATTCCTAAAGTTTCTTTCATCTGTAACAAGATGAAACAGCTAATAAGCTCATTATACATGGTCAAAGCAATAAACTTAAATAGCTCCACATACCTCCTCTTTGGCAGCGGAAACCTTTTCCTTAAGATTCTCGGATACCTGCAAGGTCATCACAATGTTTATATAATTCCATCACGGATCAGATTGTCATGTATGATGATAAAAGTTAATATAATAACATTAAAGAAGAAGCACATAAAATGTTACATTTTGATTCCATTCATTAACAGCTTCCAATACTTGTGACTTAAAAATTCAAGTAAAACAAATTACAATGATAATAAAAAATTAAAAAGATTTTTTAAAAGGAACCTTCTTTGCAGTAGCTTCGGCTTCTGTCCATGCACCATCCACATGCTTGTACAGCTGCTCGGTTGTCTGCTTCGTTCTGCATTCGCCAGTTCACCATCTAAGGGCCTTCAATTGAAGTGTCTGCCCAGCTTTGACATACAACAGTATGTCTCAGCCTAAAAGCAACTAAAAAAACCTTAGAAACTTAAAAAGGTTTTGTGGTACAAATTACCTAACTTTTAGATCTTCTTTCACCCCTTTCAGCTCCTCCGTCTTCTCCTTAAATTCTTTTACCGATTGTTGGAACTCCTGATTTCTGAAAACAGGCAAATTAACACAATGGCGGAATTCTTTCTGAATTATCAATGCTTAATGCCAAATACATAAACTGCTAAACAAATAAAGTGCCTCCTTTCTTTCTTTAGAGCTGTATTGAATTGTTGTAGAAATATGACCAATAAGAATACCACATATTCTTTTGTGTGTTGCATAACTTTTAAGATTGGTTTAACCACAAAGAGCAAATGGAGCTCTCTTTTTCCTGCTTCATATTATTATTAGGTTTTCAAGTTGTTTGCTTGGTACTTGGTAGAGAGAATAAAATTCAGTGGTCTCAGCCACTCTATCTTTTACCAACCACATATTTTTTTCAAAACTAAGGGGTTGTTTGGCAGTTGCTGAATGGTTTGGTACAGGATGATTAAGTGGTCAGAATGATTAAGAGGCTCTTATGGTATAGTGCAAAATGAAATATGGTTGTTTGGTAATTGTTAAGAATGAAATTAGGGCTCTGAATGGTTAAGGGGGACCCATCCCAAGATACAAAATCATTCAGAGGCAGACTTTGTTTTGCAAAACAAGATTCACCTCTTAACGATTCAGAGGTTACGTCTTAATGGAACTATTAAGAGGTAGACAAACAGCCTAAGTTAAATATTCCAAGTCTGGAAACAAATGAAAACACTACAGTAATCCTAATTCATCCTTAGCTTCAAGTTTCAAAATCAATACAATAAAAGTACCTGTTCACTTCTCCTTTAATCTTCTTAGAAAACTCATTAAACACACTGAATTCACGATACGTTGAGTTCCCATTGGCAGCACCAAGTAACCTTAACCTCGGAGCTGCCGTTGAAACCTAAACAGATCAAAACCGAAAAACCAAACACATTAAAACAAAACATATCTCAAATTCAAGGCAATTAAAACACTTTAAAAAGAACGAAGATCAAGAACATCAGTTGTACGTGGATGCTGACCTGTTTGTAAGCTAAAACTTGCCGATAAAGTGGCTGCTTGGAGAAAAAAATATCGCGAACCAGCTTTGTTGTAGCCATTGGAGAATTCGCTCAAAGAAATTTCAGTGGCTGTTGTGGAAAGAACTATGAATCGAAATCAATTTTGGAAAGGGTTTTGCGTGGGGGTGAAGATATTTTGTGCCCTAACACCTCTTTCTACTATTACAATATTCCCCCTCCAAGGATGATATATTTCCATTTAGACCCTTCAATAGAAAAGTTATTTTACCTTCAAATAATTAAATAAAGAGTGAATTGCATTTTTGGTCCCTGTGGTTATATGTTTTCTTTGAAAGAGGGACCTATACTTCATTATCTCAAGAAGTAGTTCCTCAGTTTTAAATTTTACTCCAACAGGAGGACCTGGACACTAACCTCGTCTATTTGGTTCGTTAATGCCAGAGGTATTTTCGTCCAACCTTGTTTTATCCCTCTTTTTTTCACTATTTTTTGTTTTTTCGTATTTTTGTTAAAACAATAAACTTACAGGACCTGTTACGTTATATATATATATATATATATATATATATATATATATATATATATATATATATATATATATATATATATATATACTATCTTATAATACATTTAACCCCCAAACTCTTAAAAACAACCTCTCAAGCTATATGTACAACACTTTAATGCATAATTACTTAAATTTTTAGAGAGAGAATTTTCAAACTGTTTGAGACCCTCATTTCACGCTTGCAATCATTTTTATGATTTTTATCTGTTTTCTTCTATTAAGGTGCCGACTCAGACTCCCGGGCTTTCCAAGACGACGCTTCCTTCTCCAAATTGATTTCCCCCAAACCCTTCTCCAAATTGACGCTTCCTTCTCCAAATTGAGTTGCCCAAGAAGACCTTGATTCCTCCAATATGACGATTGGAGCTCAAGATTACTGATTCACACCCACTATATCCATCGCTCGGCTTAGTACCACTTCATATCTCAGGCTTTTCCTTCGATTGCTCATATTGCTTCTACGATTTCCATCTTGGTTCTCAGACCTTCCTTCGATTGCTCAGGCTGCTACGTCATTTGCTTCTTCGATCGAGGTATTTTATTTCCCCTTTTTTCATCCTCCTTTCTGGCTCAAGAAATTCTTGTTTTTTTAGGGTTAATTTGAACTTTTTGGTATTTTTGACCTGTCTTTTGAGGGTTTTTAGGTTCCAAATCGATTCCGTATGTTATCTTGGTGATAAATTTGTATATTTTGACGTAAACTGAATATCTTCTTCTGGGTTATTTCTAATTCATTATGGTTCTGTTGCAATTCCTAATCATTTTGGATTTGGGTTTTGTTCGATTCAAAGATAGTTGATCTATCGTCTCTGCTATTGCTAAATGCAACTTTCTTTTTTATCTGCAATTCTATTTCATTACTTGGTAGTAAGCATGTATATCTTGAACCGTGCATGACTATTCATTAGGTATCATATGCAGCCTTGAAGAAGACAATTCAGCCTCTCAAGACAATGATTCAAATCGTCGATTTCTTTTCTACTTTCTTCTCTGTTTGTTTCATCTGTCGGCGTTGTTACCTTTCACTCTTAAGTTATAACTTGAAGGTAAAGATTGAAGTAAAACTTTATGCAGTCTGCTTATGGCTGAGAGAAAGAGCATGTAAGTATGTTTTTGATTCATGGCAACCATTTAAAACCCTCTTACTCTTTATTTTTACTTAACACTCTCTTTGATTTCTTGAATCATGAAGCAGACACCAACTAACCATTTGGTGTTTTCTTGCAGCTTAAGAGACTAATTCAATACCAAGGTCTGCATATGGTGCTGAAACTGGTCAGATTTATCGGAAGGTATGTAAATAAAATCACATAAGTATTATATGATATGTTGATTGTACATCATATATAAAAAACCCAGTTTTGAAATCAAAATCCCACAATAGATTCAACTTCAAACACATATACTGATAAAGTTATTGAAATTTAAGTTGAGATCTAGGACCAGATCGAGAACTTGAAACAAACAGTAGATGTAAAAGCAAGATAGGGAGCGGCAGGGTGGTGGGGTATGGTTGATAATGGCTGATGATAAAGGCACTCCATTCTACATTATACTCTGAAATAAAAAAGTAGGTAAAATGCATCTGTATATAACTATATGTATTGTTAAATGCATCTTTACTTTTTAATTTTATTCTCAAATACATTAACATCAATATATGATTTACGGGCCGTTTAACAACGCTTACTCGGTAAGTGCTTATTGGGTCACTTTACTGCATGAACATAATAAGGACAAAAAATCATAGTAAGAACGATGGCAAGGACCGAGAGCGTGTACAAAAAATCATAGTAAGAACATAATTTTGACTAACCCTTGGTTGTATATTTATTTATAAATAAGATTTATGATGAAAATGTGATATGTGAACTCTAATCTTAAAAAAAAGCAATGCAGGTGACTCATAGATCACAAAATATCATGCAATTGCAACAAAGATGAAGCATAAGGAGCTGCCACATGAGGAAAATGTCAATTTATTTGTTCACAGAAGTTGTAGTTTTGTAAATTGGGAAATTAAAAGTGAATTTAAGATACCTTTATCCGAATGTATACTCTGAGATTGATGTGAATAGGATAGGGGATTTAGGGTGTACAATATAAGAAAGTAGTTATTTTGTTCATGTCTTGTATGGTTGATTGTTTTGGTAACTTTTGATGATTTTGGGTTACAAAGTTGTAGAGAACCCACAAGAAGCTTCTTTAGTTTGGCAGCAATAAATCTATGGGAGAAGATAGTTGTATTTTATTGGTATCTTTAGCACCTTTTTTCATATGAATGATACCTCTGTACTATTAGCCCTTTGAACTCTTTTAAGTCTTATACTTCAACATTTGACATCTTTTTCTCCTTATGTTGGGTTACGGTTCCAACTCGATCAAAGACCAAAAGCTTTATTTTATTTTATCAAATCTTGATACCTATCTATGGGTTTTTAGTTTTTAGTTTTTCAGTTTACCTTCTTATTCTTGCGTAATAGGTTTTTGTGGATGCTTGGTTGATATGTTTGATCAATACCAAAGGCTTCTTGGAAATACGTTGTGGGATGTGAAACATGAGGTAAGTTCCACCCTCACTCTATACCTAGGCATGGCAAATTGCCCCGCCCCGCCCCGAAACCCGGTCCACCCGCCCCGGCCGGGGATTCCCCATTTCAGAAAACCGGGGCCGGGATGCCCATCCCCCGCCCCGCCCCGCCCCGGACCCGGTATATATATATATTAAAAAAATGTATATTTTTATTATATATATATATATATATTAAAAAAAATTATATATTTTATTAGTTATTAAAGGTTTAGGGGGGTTGACCGGGGTTTGACCGGGGCCGGGGGAGGGTATCACAAACCGGGGCGAAGCCAAGGCCGGGGCCGGGGGAGGGTATTACAAACCGGGGCCGGGGATGGGGGTCCCCGCCCCGTTGCCATGCCTAGGGGTGTTCATCGGTTGACATCCAATGGATGTGAGGGGAACCGAACCGATCCAATCATCCATTGGATGTCCGATTTTTCCAACCGAACCGATCCAATCATCCATTGGATGTTGGATTTTTTTCAATCCAATGGATGATTGGATCGGTTCGGTTCCATCCATTGGATATTCTCATTGGATATCCATTGGATATCCGCTGGATCGGATCAGATCCATCCAATGTTTTTATGTTTCTTTCTAAAAAAATTAGTTTTTATTTTCGTACAAATGTTTTTAAATTATAATATTTTAAAAATAAAAACCTTTTACTTTTGAAACTTTGAATTATAATGTATTGGATGGTAGTTGGATGATGATAATCGAATGAGTGGTTGGATGATAATTGGATGAGTGGTTGGATGATAATTGGATGGATGGTTGGATGGTGAATCGGTTCGGTTCGGTTCGGTTCGGTTTTGGTCGGTTCTGGACTGTCATCCAAGAACCGACCGATCCAAACTGGATGTTGAAAATTTTGATCCGACCCGATCCAATTACAATTGGATATCCAATCAAGGTCGGTCGGTTCTAATTGGATCGGTCGGTTCTGATTGGATCGGTTGACTTTCTGCACACCCCTAGCCATGCCTGTCTATACCCTTATGTCCATTGTGTTTTCTTGAAATGTCTGGTTATTTGGGTACCCACAATGGTCATCGCTCTTACCGGGTAAGATTCACGACCCTTGTCACGTTCATCCAGTAAAGTAAGTGACACGAGTAATAGTTTAGTAAATGATCCCTAAGTGTAAATTATATCATTGTAAACGTCTTCTCTAACAAAACGACCAAAACTTCAAAATCGTTTACATTTACGACCCCCGACGCATTGCGCGGGTACATGTTGTGTATTTGACTAATCGCCTGAGGCTAGCGGAAGGATTCAAGCCATCTCTTGCATGATTCGAACTTGAACATGTTGTGTATTTGAGAAAAAAAGTCACTCAACCCTGTTGTCAAACTTGAAGCTTTTCATATTTCATTTTGCGATAAAATTTTAACACCTTTCTCACCCCGTGCATTGCACGGGTACACTACTAGTATATATATATATATATATATATATATATATATATATATATATATATATAAATTCAAGAGCCTCAACTTTCAATTTCAATTTAAATCTCCAATTCTCAATATTTCTTCTTCTAAATTTCTTCTTTCTTTCCACTGAAATTTAGCATGTTGGTCTGACTTTTATTCCTAAATTCAGGAAACTCCGTTAAAGATCGCCACCACCTTCATTCACCGTAGACCACCATGATCGTTCATCACTACAAGCGTTGACTTCGTTTGAGAGGCAAACTCAAGAAGAGGTGCCTCCTAAATTGCAATTTATGTAATACTATTGCGATCTTACATCTAATCTTCTTCTCTATAAGGAAACTGTTGATTAGTTTATGGTAAGTTTGAGTAGACTTGGTGATTTTGCAGTTAATTCTTGTGCAGTTATATATTCTCTTTACCAACTTGTTATTGGTTGACGGTTTGATTCTTGTAGCGTTTTGGCCTTAAATGTTGTCTTGAATCTCTCAACGATTGTAACAGGGACCAAATTAGCAGCAAGCAATGATTTAGCTTGGCTAACTTATGGCAGAAAAGATTCCAAGTATTAACAATGGAGATGGCACCAAATAAGCTATAAGTATTAACAATGATTTGTTTAAAATAATGACTTATTTGATGATTCTACCAACAAATAAGCTATATGTAACATCCCAAATTTTCAATAATGTTATTTTAATGAGGATTGGGATCTATGTGTATTTGGGTTAAAACCTTGAATTATATTGTAAGTTTATAATTCGATGGGGTTAAAATACAAGGGATTAAGTTTGGTGCTACTTTTGGAAGTATTGGAATTTGGGGCGTTACAATATGGTATCAGAGCATTAGTTTAAGCGAACTAAGTATGCTGAGGAGGTACTTAGACTTAAGTTGTGATGAATTAAGTTATGATTCGTGAGAATGGGTAGAAATACTAAGACGGGATAGTCTTAGAGTTGACGGAAATACGTGAAATTAGTACTGTAACGATGGTAACGAGGATTCTCCTGTATGATATATTCACAATTTCAATTAGCTACTGTTATTTATGAATATATTATTACATAAGCATGCTTGTTTCTAAATTGTTACAGTGACTAATGATCGGTAAAGTACGTTTTGTATAATTGTATTCGAGTAACCATTCTTATGGTTATTCTCTTGTGTATATCAGAACGATGGTGAACACGCCGCCTTTGTCCCCTATTTCTGAGATGGATAGGACCGGGAGTGAGTGGATAGGAGAAAGGCGACCTGGAGCAGGCGAAATTCATGAGACTCCGCCGGGGTTTCTTTCTCTTGGAGGAACATCAAGTCAGGTATATAGAACGGGTACCAGTACTGCCAACCCAAGAACACTAGAAGCAAGTATGGAAGCCCGAATGATTGAAAACATGACAAGAATGATGACGAACGCAATGGCTCAACAAACCGAAATGTTTATGAAAGCATTGAACGATCAAAGTTCAGAGTTGCAGCGAACAGGAACTGATACTGGAGTAATTAATCCACTTCATACTCCAGTAACAGAAACAGAGAGGAGAGTGGAAAGAGTTTGCTCGTACAAGACGTTTCTAAGTTGTAAGCCGCTAGAGTTTAAATGAACAGATAATCCAGTAACCTGTATGAACTGGATTAGAGAAATGGAACAAGCTTTTAGAGCTTGTGAATGTGATGAAAAGTCAAAGGTTAGATTTGTTTCTCAAATGTTAAAAGGGAATGCACTGACATGGTGGAACATAGTGACAGTTTCATTATCGGCTTCAATATTGACTGCTATGCCTTGGGAGTCATTCAAGAAGAAGGTTTTGGAGGAGTACTATAATGAGAACGAGATGGATAGAATCGAAGAAGAGTTTCAGACTCTCAAGAAGGGTAACATGTTTGTGAGAAAGTATACTGAAACATTTATGGAGAAGTTGAATCTGGTAGGGCATGTGGCTCCTAATGAAAAAGAAAATATTAAAGCCTACTTGAAGGGGTTGCCAGCGGACATGATGTCCCGGGTAAGAAACGCTAAAGCTTCAACATTGAGGGAAACTATTGAAGAAGCTAAGGTGATGGAAGAAGTCTACGCCAAGGATAAAGAAGAAAAGACCCAAGTTGGGGAGAAACGAAAATGGGAGGGCCGATCAGAGTCTTTTCAGAGACCTAAGGCAGCTGGTAAAGGTGTTCGTTATGATTCGCGTCGTGAACCAAATTGGTGTTCAAAGTGCAAGAGTAAACATTTTGGGCCGTGTCGGGTGACAGCGTTGGAATGTTTCAAGTGTGGGAAAGGTGGACATATTATGAGCAATTGTCCCGTACAAGGACTAACGTGTCATGAATGTAAACAACCGGGTCACTTCCGTCGGGATTGTCCAAAATTGAAAAAGGGCGGGGATCAAGGTATGAAAACAAATGTTCCAAAGCCAACGGGTCGGGCCTTTCATATGACAGCTGACGAAGCTAAAGAATCAAAAGACGTTGTTTCGGGTACATTCCTTGTTAATTCTTGTCCAGCGCACATTTTATTTGACTGTGGTGCAAATTTGTCATTTGTGTCCAAGTCGTTCTTTCACAAGCTAGTTATGCCTATTACTACTTTGGAAGATGCATTAGTAGTTGAGATAGCTAACGGGGCCAGGTCTTGGTTCGTGAAAGACTTGATGGTTGTTTTATTTCGATAGAAGAGACAAAGTTTCCGATCAACTTGTTGTTGATGGAAATTGGAGGGTTCGATGTGATTGTGGATATGGATTGGCTGACTGCCAGGTAGAAATATTTTGTGCAAAGAAATTAATCAGGATTCCGATGGCTGATAAGGATGATATATTCATCTTTGGGGAAAAGCAGAAAGGGGAAGTTCCGTTAATTTCTGTTGCAAAGACCCGTAAATGTTTAATTAAAGGATGTTCATCCTATCTAGCTTATGTTTTAGATGTAAAGTCAGAAAAGAAGCGAGTGGAAGATATCAAAGTGGTACGTGATTTTCTAGACGTATTTCCAGATGATCTTCCTGGTCTACCAGCTGAACGGCAGGTAGATTTTCATTTTGACCTTGTCCCTGGATCGGCACCGATAGCGCATGCACCATATCGCTTAGCGTCGGCCGAAATGAAAGAGATGATGACTCAACTTCAAGAGTTGTTGGATAAAGGTTTTGTTAGACCGAGTTCTTCGCCTTGGGGAGCTCCAGTTTTGTTTGTTAAGAAGAAAGATGGCACTATGAGAATGTGCATTGATTATCGCTAGCTGAATAAGGTGACAATTAAGAACAAGTATCCGCTTCCAAGGATTGATGACCTGTTCGATCAACTCCAAGGTGCGGGATGTTTTTCCAAGATTGATTTGAGGTCGGGGTACCATCAAGTTCGAGTAAGAGATGAAGATATTCCGAAGACAGCCTTCAGAACAAGGTATGGGCATTATGAATTTCTTGTGATGCCATTTGGATTGAAAAATGCTCATGCGGTGTTCATGGATCTGATGAACCGAGTATGTCGACCATTCCTAGATAAGTTTGTCATTGTATTCATTGATGACATACTTGTCTATTCGAAGACAGAAGAAGATCACGAACACCATTTACGTGAAGTTTTAGAAGTGTTGAGAAGAGAGAAATTGTATGCGAAGTTCTTGAAATGTGAATTCTGGTTAAAGGAGGTACAATTTCTAGGTCATGTGATCACTTCGGAAGGAGTTAAAGTAGACCCAGCAAAGATAGAAGCTATGACGAATTGGGAGACACCAAGAAGTACGTCTGAAATCAGAAGTTTCTTAGGTCTTGCGGGTTATTATCGGAGATTTATTAAAGACTTCTCAAAGATTGCTTATGCTTTGACTATTTTAACTCGAAAGAATGTGAAGTTTGTTTGGACGGAGAAACAAGAATCAGCTTTCAAAACTTTACGTCAAAAGTTATGTGAAGCTCCTATTCTTGCCTTACCAGAAGGGACAGAAGATTTAGTTGTGTACATTGATGCTTCAAAGATGGGCCTAGGATGTGTATTGATGCAACGGGGCAAAGTAATTGCTTATGCGTCAAGACAACTTAAGGAGCACGAGAAGAATTATCCTACGCACGATTTGGAATTAGCAGCGGTTGTTTTTGCTTTGAAGCTGTGGAGGCATTATTTGTGTGGAACGAAGTGTACTCTTTATACTGATCACAAAAGCTTGCAACATGTCTTTGATAAAAAAGAGTTGAACATGAGACAACGACGTTGGTTAGAGGTACTTAAAGACTATGATTGTGAATTGCATTACCATCCTAGTAAAGCCAATGTCGTAGCTGATGTTTTAAGCAGAAAAGAGTATAGTGGATGTTTGAAATCGACTATCGCTAGAATCGACGTAACGTCAAGTTTGATGGAAAAGATAAAGGAGGCACAAGCGGAAGCCTTGCGGGAAGAAAATCTGAGAGAAGAGGTGATGAACAAACAACATCTTCAACTGACTAAAGATAGCCGTGGAATTAAATTGTTCCAAGGTCGTATTTGGGTGCCGAAAGTTGGAGGAAATCGAGAGTTGATTCTCGAAGACGCTCATAAATCTAAGTATTCTATACATCCTGGAAGTACTAAGATGTATAGGGATTTGAAGTTACACTATTGGTGGCCAGCGATGAAAGTAGATGTGGCCCAAATAGTAGAAAAGTGTACTACGTGTTTGTTAGTGAAAGCTGAACATCAAAAGCCTTACGGAAGTTTCCAATCTTTGGAAATTCCGGAATGGAAGTGGGAAAAGATCATCATGGATTTCGTGACGAAGTTACCAAAGACGCAAAGAGGTAACGATACTATATGGGTAATTGTAGATAGATTGACTAAGAGTGCTCATTTTCTGGATATGAAAGAGGCGTCACCAATAGATAAATTGGCGAAGTTGTATATTGATGAAGTGGTGTCAAGACATGGTATACCGATGTTGTAACACCCTAAAAATCAGGGGTAATTTAAACCTTAAGTTTAACAAGGTTTACTTATAGATTCATCCAACTTTCATAAATAAGTAGAGAATTAACTATGAGGTTTAATACATACAATTCAAATTCTCCAAAATAACCTATTAATCCAATCTTGTTAACCATGAAAAGATTAAACGGGTTGTCTAAGTCATTCATCAAAACATCCTCATATCAGTTAACTTCTCTTCTTAACATCAACAAGTTGAATACCCAAAAGCACCCGTCCCCCTTCCCTTTACTTTCCCTGAGCTAGTACCTGGTAAGAAAAGTTGATTTGAAACGATTAGGCTTACGCCTAGTGAGAACATCCAATTTTAAATTAAAACATTAATAGCATTGGAATCTTAGATAATCAACGCATATATTAAAACCTGCTTTATCACCATTCTTACCATACTCATACTTGTCTCATAATGGCATAACCATACTCAATCCCACGAGTATAACTACCATTCATAAAGTCGTATCACCATATCCAATAACCTACTACGAATCCTCACAGATTCTAGTTTATCAATCAATCTTACAAACTTACATTCAAACATCATACCTTCTCTTTGAAATGGAATACAGAAATAGCACTTATATATATACATTGCCTATTTCAAATTCGTCAAACAACACTTACACTTCATCTAATTCACACTCCCACATCTCAATTATCAATAGCATCTCTCTTTGCCCATTAACTCATTCAACCTGATTAGCAATTATACTATGCCTATTCAAACATTCAACCTGAATAGCAATTATACTATGCCTATTCCAACATTCATTATGAATAACAATTCTACTTTGTCTATTCAAACATACACATGAATAACAATTCTACTTTGTCTATTCAATCATACACATGAATAACAATTCTACTTTGTCTATTCAATCATACACATGAATAAGAATTCTACTTTGTCTATTCAATCAATCAATGTGAATAGCAATTGTACTTTGTCTATCCAATCATTTCCAAGGATACATGGGAATAGCAATTATACCTCGCCTATTCCTCCTTCCAACAAGAATAGCAACTATACTTTGCATATTCTATTATTGTAATATGAATAATAATTCTACTTTACCTATTCAATCATTTCAACGTGGATAGCAATTCTACTTTGCCTATTCCATCTTTTCAACATGAATAGAAATTCTACTTTGCATATTCATAAACATGAATAACAATTATACTTTGCCTATCCTACGTTATCCAATACAACTCGTGTTTACGAATCCATTATACCTTATTAACGTATATACATAACAACATATAATGCCACTCTCGTATCATATTCTCAATTCTAAGAATATTAAATAACCTATCATGTCATCCTCCTCAATTGTTTCCCCTTCGGCAACTTGACACGGGGGTTTCGCTACCCGGTTAGCGGATGGGGTCAAGGGCCAACGCCCTTGCGGGGTCTGGGGGCAGCGCCCCTAGAAATTATTTTTAGAAACTAAATCAGATAGCACATCCAGAAACTATATCCGAACATCAGAATTATCGGGACAACAAAGGTTACCGGACAGCACAAACTATCCGGACATTATAACTTACTGGATTCACACAACTTACCGGATAACACAAATTTTCCGGACAACATCCGGACACCAAAGAGATCCGGATACCATCCGGTATCTATTTCATCCGGAGACTACAAAATAAAAGAACTTACCAGATAACTTTGTCTTGTCCGGAAACCTTCAAACGGAGGTTTCCAGATACTGTTCTTTCATTCGGAAACTTATGACCTGCTGTAACACCCGGAAAATCCTTGTAAGTAATAATAGTCCTAATATTCCTTTATATTTTGACTTCTTAGATTATAATTGAATTCCTAAGTAATTTTCGTAATTGTTACTTGTTATTTGAGAACTTTCGATAGAAATCCGTAAGTTTATTCCTTAAGGAAATTAATGAAAAATAGATGATAAAGTTAAATATTAGTTTTTATGGATTAGTTGGATGGGTAATTTGAATACAAGTCCAACGGTACTTTCCGAAGTAAAAACGGAGTTTTAACGAAGAAGTTACGGCTAAATCAGTGGAAATTGAGAAGACTAGCAAACAGAAGCTGGCGCCAATGGTTTGGCGCCGATGCATCGGCGCGAGTGATCAGCGCCGAGCACCTGACGTGCAAAAAGGGGATTAAACCCACCTCTTGGTCCTTAGTCATTTACCCTTTCTTCTTAGAATTCTCAAAATCGGACTTTGCTTCTGCTCTATACTTTTCAGACGATTTTTCCATCTAATCTTAAGGTAAATTCATATCTCTCAATCCTAATCCAATTCAAACAATTATTAGATGAATCTTACCAATTAAACTTCATTTAGGGCTTTACATCTTCATCTATCTTGTTGGAGTGATTAAGTTCAAATCTTCAAGATTAGGGTTATATCAATTGAAGATTTGAGGTGAGTAACTTGTATCTAATTAATTGTATTATACCTTATTATCATTCTTTATCTTGATTTTGTTATTGTTAATGAGAAATCTTGGTTAATAAGCTCTTAATGGATAAGAGGGAAACAAGAAGAGTTCAAGTAAGTTATGGTGGATTAATTGTGTTCTATTATTTAGAATGCCATGATAAATGTTAGTGTTAAAGGTTTGGGTTTGATTATACATCATTGGTATGTTATTATGTTGATGGCTTAATATATGTCTTAATGAAGTAATGATGGCTTAATGGTCAAAATGGACCAATTATTGAATTGTACATATGGATGTATGTGAACTACATGGAAGTAGTATTGATCATGTTAAATGGTTGGACCATTGTTACGTGTTAAATATGCTTTGAATATTATTTGGATTAATATATTTGGTATTCACATAATTGGAGGAGCATCTAGTAGGCAATGGAGGATATATTCTTACACACCGTGGGGTAAGTGTAATTGATTCATACCTTCGGATACCGTGGGGTTTTTTCGTTGTGTCATGCCTTGTGACAATACCGTGGGGTACCGATCAAGGTATATCTTCCATTACGATGTAACTGGGTAGCAATATGGGCCTTCTCCATGGAATCCAATTTGTGAATGTATCGAATTGTTATTCCTACATGCTATGATTATGCTCTATGTGCTATGTGTAAACCTCACTTAGGCCTTAAAAGCCTAACACTTGTTATGTGTTTTATGTGTTACAGATATTAGTGGTTCCGGACACAAGAAGGTCTAGATCGGGGTTGTGAGCATGGGATCATTGTTGGAGAGTTAAAGATTAAAAGATTTATGATAGAACTTTCCGACACCTTTTGAAATCTGATTTCTATAGTAGAGATTAGATAAGCTAGTGGTCCATTAGTAGTTATAATTATCTAAATCTTTGTATTAATGGTTATGTAAAGATAATTATGTATACTTTTACTTTAGAAATGCGTACCACTCTTTCGTTTTATGGAAGTCTTTGTTGACCCCTGTTTTGGGGTGTTACACCTGCAACCTATTTTTACAATCTAAATTCGTGTTTGTTCCATTCAGCTTGTTTCAACACATCCATTCAGTCCCAATACATTTTATACACATGTCTTAACATTTAATTTGACAAAAAACAAGGTTTTAAGCAATTGGAATGAACTCACCTCAAAGGTCAAAACCCACTTTACTTTGCACAATCTGATTCCAGAAGAAAACAACACCTAAACAAATTCAGATTAAGTTATAGATACCCTCTTACTACTGGAAATCAAACTTACAAAAATCCTTTGTATACATACCAAGATTTTTAGCTTAAATCTCTTCTTTTCTCTTCTTCTTTCTTTCTTCTTTCTCTCTTCTTTCTCTCTTTCTCTCAACCGATTCAGCCAAGGAAAATCAGATATTTTCCAACAAAAATCTATCTTATCTAATCCACTTTCTTCAAATGACCAATTACCCCCTTAAGTTCCAAACTTTCCAAAAATAGCAACAAACTTTGGTCATTTGAATAGCAATTGTACTTTGCCTATCCAATCATTTCCAAGGATACACGAGAATAGCAATTATACCTCGCCTATTCCTCCTATCAACAAGAATAGCAACTATACTTTGCATATTCTATTATTGTAATATGAATAGTAATTCTACTTTACCTATTAAATCATTTCAACGTGGATGGAAATTCTACTTTGCCTATTGTAACAACCCGATTTCCAAAAATATAACAAATAACATACATTGCATAACGTCGTTACATAACAAGATACATCTTATAACAAATACAGTCCGCTAGTCTTTACAATCCAAAATAAGATAATTCGTTACAAACTTTATCCCTAGTTACATTACATCATAACTACAAAACATGTCATGATCTTCAAAAATATACGCATTCTGAAAAGCTATTCACCGATTACCCTGCTTACTTGTCCTTACTTGATCTGTAACACCCCGATTTTTATCTCAATTGAGGAAATGTTGAAATGAGGGAAATCAGTAAAGAAAGAACCAATTATGGAGTATGGCTATAGTGTCATGCAATTGTGACATCTATCACAATAGCACCAATGAAACTGAAGGTATGACAGTCTTGGCTATAGTGCCATGTGATTGTGACATATGTCACAATAGCATCGACGTTACCGAGTGGTTGGTCGTCCCAACGAATGTGCCATGTAATTATGACAATGGGGTGGCACCCGTAATTTCTAGGTAAGCACAATTTCAAGTTACTGTAGAAATCGATCTTTTAAGAAAAATATGAAAAATAGGATTTTGGGTTAAATCCTAGATTTTATGGTCTTGTTGGATGGGGAATTCGAATACGAGTCCAACGGTTCTTTCCGGAGCGAAAACGGAGCTATAACGAAGAAGTTATGGCCAAAACAAGTTTCAGTACACTCTGAGCTATAGTGCCCAGCGATTGTGACACATGTCACAATCGCATGTCACAATCGCCGAAAGCCAAAACTCTCGGTACAATCCGTGTGATTGTGCCCAACGATTGTGACACTGTCACTATCGCCTGTCACTATCGCCGGATGGCACCAGGACCCTTAAAAACGCGATTTTCAGCATTTTTCTCATTCTAACTTCACCCATTTCGTTTTTCTCTCCCAATAACCGAAACCCTTCACCCCTAATGTCGATTTTGAGCATTTTAGACCCCAAGAATCAAGTTTTCAAGTGTCTCTTCTTCATCTATCATGGTTTTGGAAGCTAAAGCAAGAATCCTTTCACTTTATCTTCTTCACCCAAATCTTTCTAGGGTTTCATCCAACCTTTTTCACCATTTGGAAGAATTGGAGCTTGTGGTGTTTCGTTGGTGATCTAGAGGTGTTTTGTTGGTAGATTCTTGTTGTGAATTGTGATTGAGGTAACTAGGGTTTGGTATAAGTTGGGTATTTTTGAATATTATGGATGGATGATGATTCGTTATGGTTAGACTTGGTTATTGATGGTTGGAAATTCATAAATATAGGTTTTGAAAGTTTTGGCTTGAGGATGCAAACTTCATCAAAGGAGCTTACGTTGGAGAAACTCTAGATTTAGCTAAATCTAGCAAGGTGAGTCCAAGTTACTTTACGAAAACTTTGTACATGCCAAAATGCTATTTTTCCAAGTAATTATGTGTTTTACCTGAAAATTATCAATGTTGAGTTATTTGATGAGTTTTACCTTTTGAGGTATTAATTATGGTAGATATTGTAAAACACTACTTTTTGGGATCTTTGGAAAAATGAGATAGATAAATCTTACATGAAATGAGTTATTGATTTATGTGATAAATGAGTCTAATTGTTATGAAAATGCATTTGGGGATAATTTGGAAATATGCATGTAGTACATCATGAGATGTTTTGAAAACGTAAAGGTGTGAGTCCTTGGGAAATGAAGGTTTTCCCGATCCAAGATTTTATTCCGGGTTTTCATGGATTTGAATTATTTACCGGCAACCGGTGTGTGTGTTGTTGTATTAAATGTCATTTTATGATTTTATGAATTATTTTTCGAGTTAGTTGAGCTTGTGGCTCGGTATTGGATTTTATTAAGTCTTAGGGACAATTGTTCGTTTTGATAGCTCAGAGTTGAGTTTTGATCATGATTTATGTTATTGGGGAATTGCATGTTTTGAATGCATTTGTTTATATGTTTGGGGTCGTGTAATATTTTAGACCTTGTTGGCCATGGATCCATAGGCATTTGAGTTTCCCTTAGTCTCGCGTGCAAGAGGTCGGAATTGATTGAGCTCAGTTTACGAGACATTAGTTTATTTTGTGGCACGGAATAGGCATCGGGTTCCATGATAAGTAAGGCGTGGACTTAGATGGTCGGGCGTCGTCTCATGGGCAGTAAGGTGTAATTCCATATATGTTTTTAGCACGGGATAGGCATCGGGATCCATGATAAGTAAGGCGTGGACCTAGATGGTCGGGCGTCGTCTCATGGGCAGTAAGGTGTAATCCCTAATGTGTTGTTGTGGATTTGGTGACCCAATGTATAGACCTGGACTGGTTGAAGTTGGGGGCATCCTAGTCTCATGAGCAATAGATCTGGAGTGATTGAGCTCAGTTTTACGAGAGTAATCCACGTGGGTGTTTTTATTACATAGTAAGTGACCCACTTTGGTGTTCCGTCACGTGCGATGTATACGGGTCTCCCCCGTCACCGAAAATTGTTGTTTTGGGTATTTGTTACTACTCATGTTTTCGGTGACGTGTTCTATTTATATGGATTGTTTTCCATAGTACGTAAGTTGTGGTTTATATCTCATCCGTGTATGATGTTTTGTGTATTTGTGTTACCTCCACCTTCAACGGATACGGGTCTTCCCCGTTTATGTATTTGATCTTTATTACCTTTTATGGTTGCATTAGTATCGCTTCGTATTGTGTTTTAATAAAGAGTTATATTTAATGGATGGTTTCCATGTTTTACGGGTTGAGTATGTATTGTCAACTGTATTTGAAGGTTTTGCCTAAACTAAACTTATTCACGTATTTGAGTGAGTTGGAAATGTAATTCATTTTGGAAAACGTATTATACCTTTCGAGAACTTTTCCATGGAAATGTGTGAGTTGGGAAATGGATGATTTGCAACTAAAGTAAACTCTTTTGAAATCATGACTAAACTATTACTCATTTGATTTATGTTTTTATATAGTCATGATAAAATGCTTGAACTCACTAGGCGTAAGTCTAACCCTTTTTATTTGCCGGCATGTGCAACAGGCTCAGGTTGGAGTAGCTTTAGATACATTGTGAAGTGGCGGGTGCTAGTAGAGTGCACGAGAGATGCTTTTGATTAAGTGATTCTTCCGCATTTATTTGGACTAGCAACTTGTGTGTATTAAGTAACGCATGTCTTAAGTTTAGTTGTGGAAATCAAAAAGTTTAAATTCCGAGGTATTTTCAGGAATGAATTGTAGAGACAATTTATCTACTTTTGGTTATTTTATCGAAGTTAAAGTTAGTTGATCGTTCCAAATTTGAGGGTGTTACAAGTTGGTATCAAAGCATAAGTTTGAGAGATTTAGGTGTTGATTTTGGATACCTAGACTCAAACTAGCGTTTGTTTAAGTAAATGAGAGTGAAATTCACTTTTAGGCACTTTAAGATAGGATGTTTCGAGGTCAACGGATGTTTCGAGAAATGAGAATCACGTCGAGAGTAACAAGGATAATCAGGTGCAGTGCGTTCATAGCGACACCTGGCTAGTGTCATGGTGAACCTACTAGTACATGTGCATACTTGAATTACTTTAATGTGATGATCGTTGGGGTAGTGAAGAAGGTTCTAAGCTAGTAGTCGTTGGAACAGATGGACGATTCTAGCATTGGTCACTTGGAGTGACGATAAGCATGATATTTTCTTTAAGTAGACCGTTTCGAGTCAAGATTTAATGGTTGGACTAGATCCATAGGCTTATTAAGCCGACTTTGATTTGAGGAAAGACCGTAAAGTTAATTGATAAAGCATGAGTTGGAAGGGTATGAGTTGAGATGTTGAATGCCGACTAAGAGGATAAAGCATCTGAATGACAATTGTGGACCAGAGGGATTTGGAAGGGTATGAGTTGAGATGTTGAATGCCGACTAAGTCATGCACAAAGTTTATTTTGAAAATAAATTTCATCAACTATTTCTTGTGTTTCCAATCCTTATATGGATTGTGTTATTGAATTTTGGGAAATGTTTAGCACACACACAAGATTTTGAATCAAGGTTTTAACGTGCATGAAACTATTTTATTGCGAGAGTCGCAAACTCCGTCGGGATTTGTTTTGTTTTATTTCATTATTGTTCAACATTGATTTCGGATATAATGATAATCACATTTTTATGATGTGTAAGATGTTGGGCAAGTAACTACGGCTTGTGACTTTAACATTGGATCTCCTCCACATATGTTAGAGTTTGGACGGAAAGTTATTTTCCATTATGTCTATGTAAAGTTATTTTGGAGAATTTGTTTAATGTGAGTTGTTAAACAATGTTGTTTATATGGTATTACCCTATAACGGGATTTTTGGGATTTTGGCGTCTCATTTATGATTTTGCTTATAGCAATTTGGTTTTGGAAGCATGATGTTTAGCACCGTTTTATTGACTTGGAGTTATTGAGTCCATTGAGGTTCATGGAGTCTTGTTTTACGACATGTTGGGTTGTGTGAGTATAATTTCACAAGGTGCATACTTTAATTACTTATGTGAAAGGTTATAAGTTATGTTGGGCATTTGGTCCCACTCGAGTTTTGTTGAGAAAAGCAATTTTATGCCATAAGGCGACTAAGAAAAGATGAGTTTGGAAACTCTAGTGTCGCGTAACTTTTCTTTCAAAAGGTTTGTGTTACTAAGTACTTCGTTGCATATAGTTCAGTGTATGGATTGATTTATACATAGCTTAAGTGGTGCATGAAAGAACATTTTTAGTGACATTTCATAATAATTTGTTTGGTGCGCTTGCGGTCAGTTAAATGTTTTATTATCATTTTCATGTAAATGCGCTATATTGACTTAGGGGTATGCATAACTTAGTAACCATTGTTTCTCGACACTTTGATAGACGAGTCGTGCATGAAAATGTTTTAGTCACTCCTTGTTTGAATGAAAGACCATTGGGTTAAAGCATGTTTTAGTAGCGTGGGGATCACAAATGATTTATGATACATGATATTTGAAGGACACGAAGTATGAGTCAATGACATTGGTCAATTTTGAATTGCCGAATATTTTGGAAAATTGAAAGCCTTTTTGGTTTTTGGAGGAAATGTGCATTTTAAGTAATGTTTTAACAAATACATTTTTAGCATTGACATTTTAAAGTTTTATGTTACTAGTACGAAACTTTTGATGAAGATACTCCGTGTTGAGAAATTTTGGGAAAATGAATTGCTTAAACTTGGGGAACATGGGAACCCCTATGTTTTGAATATTGATGTGCACCGTTGGTGCAACTTGGGATTTGAAAATAGGTTTGGACCCTTTTTGGTGTCAATAAATTATTATCACTTATTTCCTCGTATGTTTTGGAAAAACGCATTGTTGTGTGCAAATTTGCCAAAACGTTTTATTCAAATGTCATTATAGGACCGGATGAGAAATTTTGGGAAATCAATTTAAAGAATTTTCATCTCTTTAAATTTTGGTGTGAGTTATTTGGTGCATGTGTGTCCTTACAAGAAATTTCTAAGAAGTGTTACAAGTTTGCATGCCTACCCCAATTTGAGGTCTTATGATGTATTAGTCGATATTTTCAAGTGATGGAGACAGATGAGTTTTGATTTAAATATGGATTTACACAAGTCATTTGTGTTTTGACTAAGGTGAATTTGTAAACCGTTTCATCGCTTTGTAAAACAAACTGACGCACAAAATTTTTTGTTGGTGAACCTTGTTCCATGCCATCTTATGGCTAGAAATGAAATTTTGGAGTCAAATGTCGTTTGGGACTTCTTTTGAAATACATGTACACCTTTTGTTACACCCTGTTTAAGGTCGAGCAGTTACTTTACGTGCATGTCATGAGTCAATCCATACTAGAACCGTGACGGTTCATTTTAAAGAAATTGTTTATTACGCTTTTGCGCTTTGTGGGTAAACTGAACTGCAATGAAATATTTTTCAACATGATTTTCATATGTGGGACGAGCGTGTCCGTTTTGCATAACTACCTAATTGATGATAGTAGTAGTTTTATGCATACGTTTAATTTGATATGAAAATAATTATGTTGAAAGTTTCTATGAAAAGTTTTGTGAATGGCATATTTGTTAAATAACGCACTTGAAAATCTTGAACTCGTTAAGACCTTGGAAAGGGTAAGTAACCCAGTTAAGGGTAAGTGTGTGTAGCCCTTCAACGATGGAAGGTTAGGTATTCCACGCGTGTTGGTACTGTAGGTCGAATGGTATCGGTTGAGGAGATGACGCTCTTTGTAATTAAGAGAATAAATTCGCAGTAACCTATATTGAGGTAGGTGGCATATTTAGGTGTCGACTTTTGGGCGTGAGGCCAAACACCTTTAGTGTAATCGGGAATTGTAGTCCGATTTTAAAGGAATTATGGTAATGGTAATAGCAACCTTAAGATGCTCTTTTGTGATAAGAGGATTTAGGGAAATGACTTTCTTTGAGCGGTAAGAGAAACTGTCGACTTGATGATTAATAATTGGACACATCATTGGAATTATGTAATTGACGGGTCAGTGATGACCGATTGTGTTAAAATTGGTGGAATCCACTGAGAGTAAATACTAGTTTATTTGCGGGATTATTTGAGGATTCTGAAGTTTTGGTTGATGTTGGTAGTGATTGGACGTCGGGTTGGTTTGGAGAGAAAATTTAAGAACATGTGAATGTGGTATGATTGGGAAGTATGGAACATCTAAGGTTGGGAGACAACCGAAGTCGTCTAACTAGGAGTTATTCCGGTGGTTGGAGCGTTCTTCCGGACATAAGTACAGTGTACTTGAAGGGGTTTTGTTGGTAAGAAGATTTTTCGAGGACTTGTCTTATAGACTGTGTGGGGGAAATTTAAATTTTCAGTTGGAAGTTGATGGATTATGGTCGGCGTTGAGTTAATCAACCTTTGGTTGTAAAGGATTTAGATTTCGAGGACGAAATCTCTTTTAAGGTTGGGAGGATTGTAACACCCCGATTTTTATCTCAATTGAGGAAATGTTGAAATGAGGGAAATCGGTAAAGAAAGAACCAATTATGGAGTATGGCTATAGTGTCATGTAGTTGTGACATATGTCACAATAGCACCAATGGAACTGAAGGTATGACAGTCTTGGCTATAGTGCCATGTGATTGTAACATATGTCACAATAGCATCGACGTTACCGAGTGGTTGGTCGTCCCAACGAATGTGCCATGTAATTATGACAATAGGGTGGCACCCGTAATTTCTGGGTAAGCACAATTTCAAGTTACTGTAGAAATCGATCTTTTAAGAAAAATATGAAAAATAGTATTTTGGGTTAAATCCTAGATTTTATGGTCTTGTTGGATGGGGAATTCGAATACGAGTCCAACGGTTCTTTCCGGAGCGAAAACAGAGCTATAACGAAGAAGTTATGGCCGAAACAAGTTTCGGTACACTCTGAGCTATAGTGCCCAGCGATTGTGACACTGTCATAATCGCATGTCACAATCGCCGGAATCCAAAACTCTCGGTACAATCCGTGCGATTGTGACACTGTCACTATCGCCTGTCACTATCGTCGGATGGCACCAGGACCCTTAAAAACGCGATTTTCAGCATTTTTCTCATTCTAACTTCACCCATTTCGTTTTTCTCTCCCAATAACCGAAACCCTTCACCCCTAATGTCGATTTTGAGCATTTTAGACCCCAAGAATCAAGTTTTCAAGTGTCTCTTCTTCATCTATTATGGTTTTGGAAGCTAAAGCAAGAATCCTTTCACTTCATCTTCTTCACCCAAATCTTTCTAGGGTTTCATCCAACCTTTTTCACCATTTGGAAGAATTGGAGCTTGTGGTGTTTCATTGGTGATCTAGAGGTGTTTTGTTGGTGGATTCTTGTTGTGAATTGTGATTGAGGTAATTATCTTTTCTCTTCATCTAAGAAACTAGGGTTTGGTATAAGTTGGGTATTTTGGAATATTATGGATGGATGATGATTCCTTATGGTTAGACTTGGTTATTGATGGTTGGAAATTCATAAATATAGGTTTTGGAAGTTTTGGCTTGAGGATGCAAACTTCATCAAAGGAGCTTACGTTGGAGAAACTCTAGATTTAGCTAAATCTAGCAAGGTGAGTCTAAGTTACTTTACGAAAACTTTGTACATGCCAAAATGCTATTTTTCCAAGTAATTATGTGTTTTACCTGAAAATTATCAATGTTGAGTTATTTGATGAGTTTTTACCTTTTGAGGTATTAATTGTGGTAAATATTGTAAAACACTACTTTTTTGGATCTTTGGAAAAATGAGATAGATAAATCTTACATGAAATGGGTTATTGATTTATGTGATAAATGAGTCTAATTGTTATGAAAATGCATTTGGGGATAATTTGGAAATATGCATGTAGTACATCATGAGATGTTTTGAAAACGTAAAGGTGTGAGTCCTTGGGAAATGAAGGTTTTCCCGATCCAAGATTTTATTTCGGGTTTTCATGGATTTGAAGTATTTACCGGCAACCGGTGTGTGTGTTGTTGTATTAAATGTCATTTTATGATTTTTTATGAATTATTTTTCGAGTTAGTTGAGCTTGTGGCTCGGTATTGGATTTTATTAAGTCTTAGGGACAATTGTTCGTTTTGATAGCTCAGAGTTGAGTTTTGATCATGATTTATGTTATTGGGGAATTGCATGTTTTGAATGCATTTGTTTATATGTTTGGGGTCGTGTAATATTTTAGACCTTGTTGGCCATGGATCCATAAGCATTTGAGTTTCCCTTAGTCTCGCGGGCAAGAGGTCGGAATTGATTGAGCTCATTTTACGAGACATTAGTTTATTTTGTGGCACGGAATAGGCATCGGGTTCCATGATAAGTAAGGCGTGGACTTAGATGGTCGGGCGTCGTCTCATGGGCAGTAAGGTGTAATTCCATATATGTTTTTAGCACGGGATAGGCATCGGGATCCATGATAAGTAAGGCGTGGACCTAGATGGTCGGGCGTCGTCTCATGGGCAGTAAGGTGTAATCCCTAATGTGCTGTTGTGGATTTGGTGACCCAATGTATAGACCTTGAGTGGTTGAAGTTGGGGGCATCCTAGTCTCGTGAGCAATAGATCTGGAGTGATTGAGCTCAGTTTTACGAGAGTAATCCACGTGGGTGTTTTTATTACATAGTAAGTGACCCACTTTGGTGTTCGGTCACGTGCGATGTATACGAGTCTCCCCCGTCACCGAAAATTGTTGTTTTGGGTATTTGTTACTACTCATGTTTTCGGTGACGTGTTCTATTTATATGGATTGTTTTCCGTAGTACGTAAGTTGTGGTTTATATCTCATCCGTGTATGATATTTTGGGTATTTGTGTTACCTCCACCTTCAACGGATACAAGTCTTCCCCGTTTATGATATTTGATCTTTATTACCTTTTACGGTCGCATTATTATCGCTTCGTATTGTGTTTTAATAAAGAGTTATATTTAATGGATGGTTTCCATGTTTTACGGGTTGAGTATGTATTGTCAACTGTATTTGAAGGTTTTGCCTAAACTAAACTTATTCACGTATTTGAGTGAGTTGGAAATGTAATTCATTTTGGAAAACGTATTATACCTTTCGGGAACTTTTCCATGGAAATGTGTGAGTTGGAAAATGGATGATTTGCAATTAAAGTAAACTCTTTTGAAATCATGACTAAACTATTACTCATTTGATTTATGTTTTTATATAGTCATGATAAAATGCTTGAACTCACTAGGCGTAAGTCTAACCTTTTTTATTTGTCGGCATGTGCAACAGGCTCAGGTTGGAGTAACTTTAGCTACATTGTGAAGTGGCGTGTGCTAGTAGAGTGCACGAGAGATGATTTTGATTAAGTGATTCTTCCGCATTTATTTGGACTAGCAACTTGTGTGTATTAAGTAACGCCCGTCTTAAGTTTTAGTTGTGGAAATCAAAAAGTTTAAATTCCGAGGTATTTTCAGGAATGAATTGTAGAGACGATTTATCTACTTTTGGTTATTTTATCGAAATTAAAGTTAAGTTGCTCGTTCCAAATTTGAGGGTGTTACATGATCCAAGACCTGGAATACATATTTTAAAAACAAAATGAGGGTTAGACCTAAAGGTCTAGTGAGAAAATCTTTGTTTCTTTGAAAATCCTTTACACACCACCATTCACATAATACAATCACAATTACCAAATATGACTCAACCATCATGTATTTTCTCATCTCATTCTCTTGGCCATATTAGTTGGTTGCAAGCCAACTAATAAATTAACTTCACTGTACGACAATTACAGCCAACAACGTTGTACGACTATTACAGCCAACACACCGGTCCTAAGCCCGGCCACATATTCTCGTATAATAGAATACTCATGTAAATACAATATCTCAATATATTATATTACATACATAAACACATAAGCATCCCATCTATCACATTCCCAATCCACACATATATGTATTCCAGTTTTCAAAATGTTTTAAAGTAAAACTCACCTGTTTTGCTTATCACCAAAATCCTTCCCAAGCCTTTTCAACAGATTCAGTCTTTCACTTCAAATTCACAGAATCTGTAACAAATGAAATACATAGTTCTCTTTACCATATAGAACACATAAGACTCTTTAGCAGGCTGAGAATCCTAAATAACCTATCAAACTCTTATCCTTAATTGTTCCCCTACAACGACTTAACACGGGGGTTCCGCTACCCGGTTAGCGGAGGGGGTCAAGGGGCAACGCCCCAAGATTTTTTTTTAGAAAACCTTATTCAGTCCTTATTCAAAAATCATAGCTAAATATCTGTAATCTCAAAAATGACCAAACAACTAAAGTTTCTGGAAACCACAAAAGTATCCGGACAACAGGACTTTCCGGACAACACAACTAATCCGGACAACCCCAACTTTCCGGACATCATGTCCAATCCGGACATCATCCGGAAACCACAGTAATCCGGACTCCATCCGGTATCTAAATTCGTCCGGAAACTTAATGAAAAGAGGAACTTACCGGGTGCAAGATTCATCCGGACACCTGCATGAAGAAACTACCAGACACTAACAACAAAACAACCCGGATACCTTCAACTTATCCGGAAACCTCTGTCGGTTTATCATATTTTAACCCAGAAATTGGCTGAATCAACCCCATATATGATATCTATGATTCTACTCCGATAGAACCCATCTACTAGCAATTATAGACATAAAACACAAAGAAAACATACCTTAAATCCCTTCCAAGTACACCAAATGATGCCTTAACCCTTCTTTACTTCCTTTCTTCTTTTGGTCTCAAAACACACAGACACACACTCTAATTCTGGATATTTCTGAGTTATGAAGTATCAGAGTATTGAAAAGGATAATATCTACCCAATTTTTCACATTTAGTCCTTGAACTAATCACTAATGACCAACATACCCTAAATTTATAAATTAACCCAAATTTACCCTAAACATTAATTATAAAGTTAATTTTATTTATCGGAATGAGATTTTAACTAACGAACTTACCCGGGGTATTACACCTATTCCATCTTTTCAACATGAATAGCAATTCTACTTTGCCTATTCATTACATTCCACTATAAACAGGAATAGCAATTATACTTTGCCTATCCTACGTTATCCAATACAACTCGTGTTTACGGATCCATTATACCTTATTAACGTATATACATAACAACATATCATGCCACTCTCGTATCATATTCTCAATTCTAAAAATATTAAATAACCTATCGTGTCCTCCTCCTCAATTGTTTCCCCTTCGGCAACTTGACACGGGGGTTTCGCTACCCGGTTAGAGATGTGGTCAAGGGGCAACGCCCTTGCGGGGTCTGGGGGCAGCGCCCCTAGAAATTATTTTTAGAAACTAAATCAGATAGCACATCCAGAAACTATATCCGGACATCAGAATTATCGGGACAACAAAGGTTACCGGACAGCACAAACTATCCGGACATCATAACTTACTGGATTCACACAACTTACCAGATAACACAAATTTTCCGGACAACATCCGAACACCAAAGAGATCCGGATACCATCCGGTATCTATTTCATCCAGAGACTACAAAATAAAAGAACTTACCAGATAACTTTGTCTTGTCCGTAAACCTTCAAACGGAGGTTTCCGGATACTGTTATTTCATTCGGAAACTTATGACCTGCAACCTATTTTTACAATCTAAATTCGTGTTTGTTCCATTCAGCTTGTTTTAACACATCCATTCAGTCCCAATACATTTATACACATGTCTTAACATTTAATTTGACAGAAAACAAGGTTTTAAGCAATTGGAATGAACTCACCTCAAAGGTCAAAACCCACTTTACTTTGCACAATCTGATTCCAGAAGAAAACAACACCTAAACAAATTCAGATTAAGTTATAGATACCCTCTTACTACTGGAAATCAAACTTACAAAAATCCTTTGTATACATACCAAGATTTTTAGCTTAAATCTCTTCTTTTCTCTTCTTCTTTCTTTCTTCTTTCTCTCTTTCTCTCAACCGATTCAGCCAAGGAAAATCAGATATTTTCCAATAAAAATCTATCTTATCTAATCCACTTTCTTCAAATGACCAATTACCCCCTTAAGTTCCAAACTTTCCAAAAATAGCAACACGCTTTGGTCATTTGAATTTTAGCTCCAAAGAACTATATAATTGCATCATAATCCAAAATTTAAACCAAATACAATTAGACCCCAATTCACATCAAAAATTACGGAAAAATTCGAGATGTTACAATACTCCCCAAATTGAAACTGATTTCGTCCCCGAAATCAAAGTTAGGTAAACAAGGGAGGATATCTAATCTTCATATCCTTTTCTGACTCTAAAGGCACACTAGCACCTCGATGATGTTTCCATTGTACTTTCAACATAAACATATCTTTTGGTCGTAACGTCTTAACCGATCTTTCTAGATCGCCTCTGGTATCTCCACACAACAACTCTTCTCACCTATTCTTATTCCAGTAAGTGGAATCACCATGCCAACATGAAATAGGTCATGTATTTCCCCCAATTTCTAGTCTTATATACTTAATCACAATTAAAAGTTCAGGGAAAAACAAAGACTCAACTTTCCATGTTTTCTGGATCTTATATACTTCAACATTACCCACTCCCCAACTTGAAATTTTGGGGGTAACTATACAATTATCAAATCTTTTATCCAACTAAACTTAATCTTATTTTAACCTTTTCAATCATTAAAGCATCTTTGAACCACAACAACTAATACAACTAATTTTTTGATACCGACCAAAATACAAAAGATAAGTTAACATTATTTACATAATACACATACACCTATGTGTGGAATAAACAAGGACAATATCAAAACTTATCCATACATTCCCTAACGTCTTTCATTGTCACATGAAAAGTTTCAATCCTTTGCTGTTGAGATGTTGGGTTTCTTCCCTTTACTCCCGCTATCTTTCAGCGTTGGGCAATCCCTTCGATAATGACCAGGCTTCTTACATTCATAGCAAGTTGGTCCTTGGATGGGACACCTCTCTATTTGATGGCCACTCTTTCCATATTTAAAACATTCCCTTGATATCTCCCGACACAACCTAAAATGTTTACTCTTACATTTCTGACACCAATTAGACTCTGATCGAGTCTCAAGTTGAGTGTCCTTACCAAGGTATTTCAGTCCTAGTAATGGTTCCGATCGACTTTCAAATTTTCTTTTCTCTCCCATTTGAGCCTTCTCCGCTTTATCCCTTGCATAAACTTCTTCTACCACTTTTGCTTCCTCAGTCGTTTCCCTGAATGTTGAAGCCTTTGAATTCCTAACTCGGGACATCATATCAGCTGGCAACCCCTTCAAGTAAGCCTTTATCCTTTCTTTCTCATTTGGAGCCACATGCCCCACTAAGTTCAATTTTTCCATAAAGGACTCAGTATACTTCCTAACAGATGAAGTACCTTTCTTAAGAGTCCGAAACTCTTCTTCGATCCTATCCATCTCATTTTCATTACAATACTTTTCTAGAATCTTTTTCTTGAAGGACTCCCAAGTCATAGCAGTCAAGACTGGAGCCAAAATTGTAGCCGTCAATACATTCCACCAAGTCAGCGTATTGCCTCTTAGCATTTGAGATGCAAATCTAACCTTTGACTTTTCATCGCATTCACTAGCTCGAAAAGCTTGTTCCATTTCCCTAATCTAGTTCATGCAGGCTACGGGATATGTTCCTTTAAACTCTGGCAGTTTACAACTTAAAACGTTTTATATGAGCATATTCTTTCAACCCTCTTTTCTACCTCTATCACAGGGTTACAAACTGGATTTATTACCCCAGTATCGGTTTCCGCTCGACGTAGCTCTGTACTTCGATCGTTCAGTGCCTTCATAAACATTTCAGCTTGTTTTTCCATCGATGTATTCATCATTCTCGTCATGTTCTCCATCATACGAGACTCCATTGTCGATTCCGGCATTTCCGGATTAGAAGTACCAGTAATCGTTTTATGCGTTTGACTTTCCAACCCACCTATTAGAGGTGGCCTCGGTGGACTCTCATGAATTTCGCCCGTTTCAGGTTGTCCCTCCAACCCCTAATTAGTTACTGTTCTGTTCTCCGAAGAATTAGAGGACCTCAGTGGCGTATTCACCATGGTTCTGATATAACACAAAGAAATAACCATAAGAAATGGTTACACATGTAACATCCCTAGCCCACCGTACACAATATTGTCCGCTTTGCGCATACCATCTGCATAACAGCATGCCGGTACCGCTCACGGTTTTGTTCCTGCCCGCACAGGCATATGCGGGACGCACCCAGACCGCACCCCATGACAGGCAAAAGGCCTCATGCAAGGAAGGTATCCATCCACCCTTATAAGGAGGACTTCGTTCCCCTTCCTAGCCGATGTAGGATCTCACAACACATAACTAGATATATGAAACGTACTTTACCGCTCATTAGTCACTGTAACAATTTAGAAACAATATGCTTGTGTAATAATATATTCATAATAACAGTAGCTAATTGAAATTGTGAATATATCATACATGAGAATCCTCATTATCATCATTACAGTACTAATTTCACTTATTTCCGTCAATTTTAAGACTATACCGTCTTAGTACTTCTACCCATATCTCACGAATCATAACTTAATTCGTCTCAGCTTAAGTCTAGGTATCTCACTTAGCATACCTAGTTCACTTAAACTAATGCTCTGATAGCATATTGTAACACCCTAAAAATCAGGGCTAATTTAAACCTTAAGTTTAACAAGGTTTACTTATAGATTCATCCAACTTTCATAAATAAGTAGAGAATTAACTATGAGGTTTAAACATACAATTCGAATTCTCCAAAATAACCTATTAATCCAATCTTGTTCACCATGAAAAGATTAAACGGGTTGTCTAAGTCATTTATCAAAACATCTTCATATCAGCTAACTTCTCTTCTTAACATCAACAAGTTGAATACCCAAAAGCACCCGTCCTTCTTCCCTTTACTTTCCATGAGCTAGTACTTGGTAAGAAAAGTTGATTTGAAACGATTAGGCTTACGCCTAGTGAGAACATCCAATTTTAAATTAAAACATTAACAGCATTGGAATCTTAGATAATCAACGCATATATTCAAACCTGCTTTATCACCATTCTTACCATACTCATACTTGTCTCATAATGACATAACCATACTCAATCCCACGAGTATAACTACCATTCATAAAGTCATATCACCATATCCAATAACCTACTACGAATCCTCACGGATTCTAGTTTATCAATCAATCTTACAGACTTACATTCAAACATCATACCTTCTCTTTGAAATGGAATACAGAAATAGCACTTATATATATACATTGCCTATTTCAAATTCGTCAAACAACACTTACACTTTATCTAATTCACACTCCCACATCTCAATTATCAATAGCATATCTCTTTGCCCATTAACTCATTCAACCTGATTAGCAATTATACTATGCCTATTCAAACATTTAACCTGAATAGCAATTATACTATGCCTATTCCAACATTCATTATGAATAACAATTCTACTTTGTCTATTCAAACATACACATGAATAACAATTCTACTTTGTCTATTCAATCATACACATGAATAACAATTCTACTTTGTCTATTCAATCATACACATGAATAACAATTCTACTTTGTCTATTCAATCAATCAATGTGAATAGCAATTGTACTTTGTCTATCCAATCATTTCCAAGGATACACGGGGATAGCAATTATACCTCGCTTATTCCTCCTTTCAACAAGAATAGCAATTATACTTTGCATATTCTATTATTGTAATATGAATAGTAATTATACTTTACCTATTCAATCATTTCAACGTGGATAGCAATTCTACTTTGCCTATTCCATCTTTTCAACATGAATAGCAATTCTACTTTGCCTATTCATTACATTCCACTATAAACAGGAATAACAATTATACTTTGCCTATCCTACGTTATCCAATACAACTCGTGTTTACGGATCCATTATACCTTATTAACGTATATACATAACAACATATAATGCCACTCTCGTATCATATTCTCAATTCTAAGAATATTAAATAACCTATCGTGTCCTCCTCCTCAATTGTTTCCCCTTCGGCAACTTGACACGGGGGTTTCGCTACCCGGTTAGCGGATGGGGTCAAGGGGCAACGCCTTTGCGGGGTCTGGGGGCAACGCCCCTAGAAATTATTTTTAGAAACTAAATCAGATAGCACATCCAGAAACTATATCCGGACATCAGAATTATCGGGACAACAAAGGTTACCGGACAACACAAACTATTCGGACATCATAACTTACTGGATTCACACAACTTACCGGATACACACAACTTACCGGATAACACAAATTTTCCGGACAACATCCGGACACCAAAGAGATCCGGATACCATCCAGTATCTATTTCATCCGGAGACTACAAAATAAAAGAACTTACCGGATAACTTTGTCTTGTCCGGAAACCTTCAAACGGAGGTTTCCGGATACTGTTCTTTCATCCGGAAACTTACGACCTGCAACCCATTTTTACAATCTAAATTCGTATCTATTCCATTCAGCTTGTTTCAACACATCCATTTAGTCCCAATACATTTTATACACATGTCTTAACATTTAAATTGACAGAAAACAAGGTTTTAAGCAATTGGAATGAACTCACCTCAAAGGTCAAAACCCACTTTACTTTGCACAATTTGATTCTAGAAGAAAACAGCACCTAAACGAATTCAGATTAAGTTATAGATACCTTCTTACTACTGGAAATCAAACTTACAAAAATCTTTTGTATACATACCAAGATTTTTAGCTTAAATCTCTTCTTTTCTCTTCTTTTCTTCTTCTTCTTTCTTTCTTCTTTCTCTCTTCTTTCTCTCTTTTTGCTCAACCGATTCAGCCAAGGAAAATCAGATATTTTCCAATAAAAATCTATCTTATCTAATCCACTTTCTTCAAATGACCAATTACCCCCTTAAGTTCCAAACTTTCCAAAAATAGCGACAAGTTTTGGTCATTTGAATTTTAGCTCCAAAGAATTATATAATTGCATCATAATCCATTATTTAAACCAAATACAATTAGACCCCAATTCACATTAAAAATTACGGAAAAAATCACACCTCCATTGTGAAGAGTGTTGCAGGTGTGGGTTTTCATGCGGGAGAAGGGTGTTGCCGGAAATAATGGAGGCGGACGAGGAGGTCGCCGGAAATGATGGAGGCGGCGGAAGCATTGGTTTGGCCCTGTGTGTTTCAAAAGCTACCCTCATGTGATTTGGTCTCTGAGATGCAGGGGCAAGACACAGGTAAGATGTCCGGTGGCCATGGCCGGAGATGAGATGTGGAGGGGACGATGGTCCTGTGATATATATATATAGAGGCTCATTCAAGAGAGAACTAGTTATTTTGTGGTAACTGTGAGAACCAATGTGAGTCACATATTAAGCTATAAATTAGGAAATTATTAATTTTGGTAATTTTGTTTGAAATTTAAATAAAAGGACATTTTAGGTATTGTAAAATATCCTCTCTCCTCTCTCTCCGACCAATCGTGATATCGAAAATACATACAATAAACTTTTGTGATACCACTGTGATACCCATTGTCATTCAATTCAGCATCACATTCATTACTTTGGTAATACTCCAAGAACATCTGTGATACCAATGTGATACCCACTGTAACCATGTGTTACCTTTGAGCATAATACATGAAAAATTTCATAAAACATAGATCTACAAAACAAACAAACCTCATATACTGTGATATCCTTAACAACATAACGAAACTAAAGAAAAAAAACATAATTTGATACACTTAGTAAAGCAATACCACATGATATTTTGTGATACACTTCGTAAAAAAAGAAAATACATTGTGATACTCTATTGTTATACCAGATGTGATACCCACTATACGTTGTTGTGATACCCGTTGTGATACCCAGATCTGTTTCTGGGGTAGAGATAGAGAGGCGGACGAGACGAGGTTGATATACCGTTAATGATGGTGTTCGAGGGAGGGGTACGGGAATGGCCGCCGATGGTAAAAGAACTATCGGCGGTGGTGTTGTAGACCAAAACGGTGCCGACAAGGATATCACAAAATGAAAGCCTAATTGCAAAACATACATTTTTAAATATTTGAAGTTAAAATGATACAATATTGAAACAATTACGACACCATAAGTTCAATTACCAACATAACAGAAGACAACTAAATACAATAAAAAGTTAAGGAAAAAAATAAATTAACTACCTTAATAATATTCTCTTTGTCTGGTAAATCGGTGTTGGAGGAATTCGAAAAACAAGAGAGAAATAGATGTAGAATGACTTGGATAAAACGCAGAGATCGCGTGAGAGCTCGCTTTCCGTAAGAGATATTTCGACCCTATATGCCTGGGTATCACGAAATTCTCTAGGGGATAATCTCTTTGTTTCGGTGTCTCGATTAAGGCACTAATCGATCCATACTTATACACCTTTAGAGAATCGTAACCTACATTGTATTGAACCAGGAAATAATCTCTCATTTAATGAGATTTAATTGTGGACTTAATGACGTCGGTTACAAAAATCGGGAGTTACAAAGTGAGAAAACATCCCTGACGCCGGCGCTACTTCCCGTGCTAGATAAGTAGCCCCAAAAGTAGCGCGGGCAACATTCCAGAGCCTGGGGCTACTTCCCGCGCTAGATAAGTAGCGCCACAAGTAGCGCGGGCAACATTCCAGAGCCTGGGGCTACTTCCCGCGCTAGATAAGTAGCGCCGACGCCCAGCTCAAGAAACCACTTTGTAACTTGTCGATTTTAACCGTCCAACAATCCCGGGTTCTAGTTAGTTTACACGAGTGTGCACTCCACACCTCCTAACTCATGTTATAGCTTAGCTAACAACCCCATTATTACCTTTGTGAATCCAACTACACAAAATGGACCGATGATTTCACTAAAATCACCAACAATCGGCAGCCATCCAAAACTATGGAATTGAACTGTACTGATTCAAGTGATTCCAAGCTTGAATTCCATTCCAGTTGTTTATGCTTCCATTTTGATCATTTCCTGTGTTGCTGTCCGTTGGAGTCGCCGGATTCGGATTCAGATTCGCAGGTGCATAACTGATGTCAAAGAACCACTCAGTTGCCAAACCACCACCACCACTGCTGTCTTTTCGTGAATCACCATCCATAGAAGATTGTGTTGGTTTTGAAGTCTCAAGATTCTGAAACAAAATGGGTTGGAATCTCTGAACCTGTGGTTCAAGAACATCTTGTCTCTTCTGCTGTTGCTAATCAATCTCTCCACCACCACCAACAAACAACATAGAAAGTCTTTGTTGCTACATCTTCCAATGATCTGGGTTTGTTTTCATACCTAGTTTCGATTTCGATGGAGATCTGGGGTTACATGGCGGCACATTCTTGAAGAAAGAAAAAAAATATTTTAGGGTTTATCTATATGGTAGGAGAGAGGAGAGAGAAGAGGGGTGACATATAAGATCAAGAAAGGAAATATTTTAGTATTTATTATTTTAATTAGATATTCAATTTTTTTTTTACTAAAATACCCTTTTATATTGATTATCTTAAATGTGTGGTTCATATTGGTTTTCACAGTTATCACAAACTAAATAGTTCTCATTTGATTAAGCCCATATATATATATATATATAGAGGGGGGTTCAAGGGAAAACCTCAAAAAAATGGAAAACTGAAGAACACCCTGGTGGCCCTCCATCTGGAGGGTATGCACTTGTGCATACAGGTAAATTATGTTGATTTTTGGTTTTATGCATTTGTGCATATATGCACAAATACATGTTACATGCACAAGTGCATACCGTCTAGATGGAAGGCCACAAGGGTGTTCCTCAGTTTTCCGTTTATTTGAGGTTTTCCTCTGAACTTGACCCTATATATATATATATATATATATATACTAGTCTTTGGCTCGCCCGTTGCGCGACGATCAAATTTGTGTTTTAAGTTAATTATTTGATATTTAATAGCTGTTGAATAATTTTGTGACACATACAATAATTGATAAAAAGAAAACAAAAATTCCACAAATAGGGAATATTATCTTGAAGTTAAAAATATGTCTATTAAGTTTGATACCTATTATAAATGTTGTTAATAAATGAATTTATCAAACGAATACACAATAATTGCATATTTATATTTTTTAAAAAGGTTCGAACTCATAATCCAAAAGTCAGTTGATAAGTGATAATTTTTTTTCAAATAATTAAATCTCTTATGATAATTCTAAGGGTGTTTCGTTGACAAAATAGAATTTGATAGAATCGTAATTCGTCAAATGAATTCGACTTTGAAGTAAAAATTGATATGAAATTGCAAAAAGAAAATCACGACACATTAATTAAATCTCATACTAATTTCAACAAGTTCCATATTAATCACGACACATTAATTAAATCTCATACTAATTTCAACAAGTTCCATATTAATCACGACACATTAATTAAATCTCATATACACATTAATTCATATATATTTAATAATATAATAAATCCAAAAATATTCAATATTGGGCTCATTTCGAAGGTATTGACGAAGCGATTACAATGGTATAATTTGTAAAAAATAAAAATGTTTTTAATGCATTTTAGTTCATATACATTATTTATGTTTATATGATAAGAGTATAAAATGAAAAATAAAAAAGTAAGAGATTAAAAATAAACTACCTACATAATTATAAGGGTACTAAATGTAATTTTATAAATTAAAAAAATTGAATTAAGAAGAAATTTAAGGAGAAATAAATGTGGGTGTGATAATTGAACTTATAATGTAAATTGCGTTCAAATACATGTTTAGGCGGGAAAATACTGAAGTCGGCTCACCAGAAGACGACATGTGGTATGCTATTTACTTATTTATTATATGTATAGATGATAATTAAGATTAACGAAGGCATAATTGGATATATACGATTATTATGCGAAAAATAAGTTTATTTGGGATAAAATAAGGGTAAATGTTTTTGAATTAGAAATGAATAATTAACATTAATTAGTCAAAATGAAGTTAACTCTATAATAAAATTGAATTTAAAAAAATAAAACTATATCAATAATTTGAATTTAAACTTAGAAGTAAATCCCGTATTTTTGGGATTACGGGTTTTTTTTGAATTTATTATAAGTATGGATATGCACGTATGTATCTAAAGATATACTCTTATTATGGGTAAAATAAGTTTATTTTTGGGATAAAATAAAGGTAAAGTTTTTTTAATTAGAAATGAAACTATGTCATCAATTAGTCAAAATGAAGTTAAATCTACAATAAAATTGAATTTAAAAATGAAACTATTTCAATAATTTGAATTTAAACTTAGAAGTTTATACCGTATTTTTGGGATTACTATACACGATGGAGATTTTTTTGAATTTATTATAAGTATGGATATGTACGTATATATAAAAAAATATTCAATATTGGGCTTATTTCAAATGTATTGACGAAATGGTATAATTTGTAAAAAATAGAAATATTTTTTTAATGCATTTTAGTTCATATAGAAATGAATAATTAACATTAATTAGTCAAAACGGAGTTAACTCTATAATAAAATTGAATTTAAAAAAAATGAAACTATATCAATAATTTGAATTTAAACTTAGAAGTAAATCCCTGTAAAGCCCGTGTCCCGGTATGGATATTTCTTTATTATTTATTGTCTTAATATATTTTTCCTTAGCGAATTTTATTATCGAAGCTTAATCGGGTTCTGTTAGGAAAGACCATAAATGTTCAAGTATGGCGAAACTTTAATTATTTAGCAAGGTGTTGGAATACAAGGGGCTAAATGTGGATATTTTGAATGGAGTTTGCATGGGATCGGCCTCTAAGAGCCGAATCCCTCCCCTCATTTGTGTTCTTGGAGTCTCACACAAGGAAACCCACAGGAACCCTAATCACATTATTTCCCTTCCCTTCCCTTTTTGCTGCTGCGGCTAGTCCACCCAGAACCACCGCCGGAGCTGCCGTCGTCGTGTTCTTGCCGGCGAAAGTAGAGTGCAGCGAGAGAGAGAGAGGGAGCCGTAGTTCGTGTGTCGCTGCTGTGGAGTCGTCGCGAGGTAAGGATTTGCATCTCCTTGTTGTTCTTTCTTGCGTCGTCGTCGTTGTAACCGGGAAACCACCACCGCCGCCGCCGCA
The DNA here is from genome assembly GCA_033807775.1 of Saussurea involucrata. Lineage (NCBI taxonomy): Eukaryota > Viridiplantae > Streptophyta > Magnoliopsida > Asterales > Asteraceae > Saussurea > Saussurea involucrata. The sequence goes on from CM066323.1 coordinate 37,573,488, forward strand.
GCCATGGCTGCCGGCGGTGTGTTGCCCCGTGAACCATCTTTGTTGTGGCTGTAAGGGCGGGTTAGCGACTGTTTGTTTTTGCATGGGGGCGTGAGTGGCCGGGATAGGATGTTTAGATCATCCCGTTGCCTCGTCGGCTTTTCTTACCGAAACCGCCGGTGGTGGCTGCCGCCGCCGACCACCACTGCCGGAGGTGGCAGTGGGTGGTTCTGAGATTAGTCCATCCGTGGCTACCTAGACCCGAACCTAAATAGCTAAACCGTAACCCCAAATCGCGAAAACATTAAACCGTTTCAAAATCGTCATTTTATGTGAAAACGTCTTTTCTGCTGCTGTTTTGTTTTGTCCATAACTTTTCCATCGTAGCTCGGTTTGAGACGAATCTGATGCCCACGGTTCACATTCTGTGTCGGGCACATTTTTTGTGTTTCGGAGAAAGCCTGGTTCGGCCTCTAGCTAAGTTCAAAATAGCCATTTTTACAGCAGGTCCGAATATGCCGGAATGACGTTTCAGGTTTAGAAAAATCATATAAAATCGTAGGAAAATCGTAGGAAAATCGTTAGAACGCGTATAATATGTCCCTGGAAAGCTAAGACCTAGACCTATCTGTTTGTAAAAAGTGATCTCTAGAATTGTGGGTCTAGAAGGGGCTAAGCAGGTCCCAAACAGACCTGCAGTTTAGGCCGAAAAGGCGAAATATCACCCGTTTAATCTTATGTTTATAATTAAGGATCCCGGGCTTCGAGTTGACACTTTATAGTACTTATTTAGGTGTCGAGAAGTGATTTTGGAGTTGGCTAGATCGTGTGATCGTTCGATATTTCTACATCGCTTTTGAGGTGAGTTCACTCACTACGTAGAACTATGGTTATATTTACATTACTGTAGCTCGCGTGTGCTAAGTGGTATTACTTGTTGTGTGGTACTAGATAGTGTTGTGTCTAGTATGGACCTTAGGTGTTGTGTAAACTCGGTGGGACCGAGGACTCGGTGGGACCGAGGATTGTGTACACGAGTGGCGTAGGAACTCGGTGGGATCGAGGGATACGTGCACGGTTATCGTGTGTCATCAGGGAGACCGATGAATGCTTGTTTAGGTGGGTTGGTGTGAGTATGCTTGTTTAGGATGCGTTCTTAGACTTGCATGCTTGGTTATGTGTATCTACCTGTTTTAGGGGTAGTGTTATATAATTGTGTTGTATGTGGTATTGAATTCACTAAGCTTCGTGCTTACTCTTTCCCTATAAACTGTGGTTTCAGGTACTAGTGGCTCCAAGGCGTGACGGTACACACTGGCGCGTGCGAAGAGCTGTTTGCAGTCATGAGATTTAATTTATACTTAAAAACAATTTAATTCCACTGTTTAGTTTTAATGAGAACGTTTATTATTTAAATTTGCAAACGAAACGGTTATTTGGATTATTAATGGTGTCTTATGCAATTAAATGATTATTTTTAAAAGTTCAAAATTTTTTGTAATTTTTGGGACGTTACAAGTTGGTATCAGAGCACAGCTTGAGTGAATCAAACACATCTCAGTGTGTTTGATCTCAAGTTGCGGCTATGATTTTTTTTTTCCTTTTTTTAAAATTTTTGGAGAATAAAAGAAAGGAAAACCCGTTTGAGAAACGGTGATCGAGGGCGCAGTGTGTACAGTCAGCCGATGCCAAGGGAAAAGGTAAAGTACTTAGTGTAATTTATTGCTTTCTAGAGCATATGAGTATGTATGCTAGATTGCTTGGTGCTTATTACACTGTTCTGCATGAGTGCATGGTTATTGCTTGCTAGTAGGAATTTTTGTTAGTCTTGATAGGTTGCTAAGTGAATGCCTTATAAGTTGTATGCAGTAGGAACCAAATAGCCTTAGAATGCCTGATTTAGTTCTATTGCGCAACTCTTGTTTGAGTCCAACCGTTGTAGGATAGAATCTTTTATTCGAAAGTCTATCTGATTTCACACTGTATGCAACTGTGCATTCGCGAGGCGACTCGTCATGACTAGTAGGGATTTCGTTATAGCAAGGGTAGTGGAGTTGGGTGAAATTCCTAGAGAGCTAGGAAGAGTGTCGACATATGCTGGTACGGGCATATGGGTTTAACTGTCGGCAGGGAACTACTTGGGCACTTTGGGACGGGACTCGAAACGAGTAAGGATAGGTGTGGAAGGTAGTAGTAGAGCTCCTACTATCTGAAGCACAGGATCCTTGCTCGAGTCGAGGAAAGTCACGGGGAATTTGAGGAGTTGAGCGTGAGCGTAGATAGCAGGATTTATTGTATGCGCTGGATCTCGGATATGGAGTGCACTTTCCTTACTTGTGGCTGTCCTGAGAACCTGAAGGTTCTTCGCGGTGAATCTGTTGCGAGACGGAGCGAAAGACTGGTGTGCTACTGCTTTGACGCTTAATGAGCCCACTACTTTGATCTGGGAGGAGTTTGTCGTACGTTTTCGTGCGGAGTACGTGCCTCCAGTGGAGATGGAGAGGATTCCTAAGGAGTTCTTGGAGCTCATTCAGACTACGGAGACTGTGAAGGAGATGAACCGGAAGTTCACGGAGATGGCACTGTTCTGTCCTCGGTATGCTGCTTTTGAGGACATGATGTAACACCCAGAATTTTATTAAAGTGCAGGTTTAACGTTGGGGAGAAGTGTACGAAAGAAGCTCAACAAATCGGGTTCATTCGGGACAAAAGTCGAGCCTCGGTACCTTCTGGGCGATAGTGCCCTGCGATAGTGACAGTGTCACTATCGCCGTGTCATAGTCGCGGGGAAGCCGAGACCCCCTCGGTACATCCTCAGCGAGAGTGTCCCGCGATAATGACCATGTCACTATCGCCGTGTCACAATCGCCCGCTATGTCTGAGAGTTTAAAATCGGGTTTTTGGCTGATTTCTCATTTGTTTCTTCACCACTCCACCTCCTATCTCTCTCAAAACGAACCCTAACCCTAAAGTCGGATTTTAAAGCTTTCTTGGTGCCTTTCACTACATAGAAGAGTGATTCTTCATCTCCTAACTAGATTTGGTGATCAAGGGTTAGAGTTCTTCATCTCTCTCCCATTTTGTGAGATTTCTTCACCTTCTAGAGTTTTATCTAACCCTCTCCTAAAACCTTTCCTTTCTTGAGATGAAATGAAGAATGAGGCTCACTTTGGTAACACTGGAAGTGTTTGGTTAGTAGATTCACTTGTTGGTTGAGGTAACCTTCTCTTCTCTTCATTTTGGAAATTAGGGTTTTGATCTATTGGTGATTTTGGGTGTAATATGTTGGGGGAAATGATTCTAAGTGTTTGGGGATAAATACTTATGGTTGGAAACTTATGGATTTAGGTTTTGGAAGATTTGGACTTGAAGGTGCGGACTTCTTCAAAGGAGCATACGTATGGGAAAATCTAGATTTAGCTTAATCTAGCGAGGTGAGTTCAAGTTGTTTTGTGAAAACTTTGTACATGCCAAAATTTGTGTTTTAAAGTATTTGTGTGCTTTACGTGAAATTATCCCTTGTTGAATTATTTGGTGGGTTGTGATTTAGTCAAAGTGTTGAGCTTTATAAATCTTATAAAACACCCGTATTTGGGGATTTTGAGTGATTGATGAATAAATCACGAGTGAAAGAGGTTTTGTTAATTTATTGCAGAAGTGAAGGTTATTTGGTCAAAATACACTTTTAGTGTTTTGTGATTATGAGATAACTATGATGTGACACATTTTAAAGTGTGAACGTGTGAGTTGGGGATTTTGGTCAATCCGACCATGTGAATGTTTTAAGAGTTGTAAACCTTTATTTTGAGGCCGATGGCCTATTGAGGAATTAAAAGATAAAGATTTTGGGTAACGATGCATTGTGAGTAACACGTATTTGACCAAACATTTATTTTGGCCTTAAAGGCTTGATTTATACCCAAATGATTCTTTTGAGTGTTTGCCGGTTTTAATGACTCGAGATGGAGTCTTGGATGTGTTATATGCTTAAGTGCATTTTATTCGAATACGTGCCGGTTTAAGTGTTGGTCTTATGTGTGAAGACCGTTTGATAATTTATTCTTAGTACCTTTGGGACTAATGAACCCTAGCGAGTTATATGCATTGTCAAGTAATAAAAGAGTTGCATATACGTGTACATATAGATGCATATTTGATTTGACTTTATTCGGAAGGTGGCAATGAAGGGGTTGTGAGATTATCATGCCTCGGAGCGTGTGTTGCATGATGTGAGTTAGATGTATTTCATTTGTATGAATTGATATTGATAAATGATCATTAGATCTTTTGAGCAGAGGGCTCGGTTTTGGACTCGGTTGAGTCTCGAGGGCATTCGCCCGATTTTTAATAAGCTCGACGTGGGCTTGGGGTTTGAGTTGCATGAATTGCATTATATTTGATGTTTACATGATTTGAATGCATTAGTTATTCTTTTAGGGTCATGTATATATTTACGTCAAGTAAGCTTGTTTTGGATGGTGGGTTTCCAAGGTAAAGACCTAGTATGGTTGAACTTGGTAGTTTTAAATGGACTAAAGACCTAGTATGGTTGATGTCTAAGATGGGCTAAAGACCTAGCATGGTTGATGCCGAAGATTGACTAAAGACCTAGTATGGTTGATGTCAAAGATGGGCTAAAGATCTAGTATGATTGATGCCGGAAATGGACTAAAGACCTAGTATGGTTGATGTCTAAGACGGGCTAAAGACCTAGTATGGTTGATGCCGAAGATTGACTAAAGACCTAGTATGGTTGATGCCATCTTCTTTCCACATCCAAGAAGCTTACATACGTTTATTAATTGTGGTTTAATTTATGTGTTTGCCACATTCGATGAGATCGGGTCTCCCCCGTCACCGAAGGGTGTTGCTTTCGGGTATTTTATTTATTCGCATTGTTGAGGTTATATTACATGCATATGGATTGTTTTCCATGATTGATGGACGGATTTATGTTACATCCTTATTGGTTGTTTTAACTATTGGAGTTTTATTCGCAGTGACGATTATTGAGAAATTATTATTATTAATTAACTCTTGAAGTGAGTTTTGGATTTGAGTCATTTGCAGAGACACGATTTTCATTGGAAGCTTTCCTCTCAGAAGTTATGTGCGTTTGGAAAATGGGTTGTCAATGTCTTTCATACAAACCCTTTTAGAAAATCATTTATTAAGATGAAGCTGTAGATTTATCAAATGATTTGCTCTTGATGTAAACTCTTGAACTCACTAGGCGTTAGTCTAACCTTTTTATTTGTCGGCATGTGCAACAGGTCCAGGTTGGGAATATCTTTAGCTACACTGTGAAGTGATGAGTGCTAGTAGAGTACACGAGGAGTGAGATGCTTAGCGAAGTCTTCCGCACTTGTTGGAATTTGCAACTGGTATTTGGGTTAAGTAACACCCGCCTTGAGTTGTTAGTCGTTAATTCGTTAGGTTTAAACTTTGAGGTATTTTAGGGATGGTTCGTAGAAGTAATTTTATCATCTTATAGTTTAATTTATTGAAATTAAAGTTAGTTGCTCATTCAAATTTTGAGGGTGTTACAAGTTGGTATCAGAGCATAAGTTTGAGAGAATTAGGTGTTGATTGTTGAATACCTAGACTCAAACTAGCGTTGTTTTAAGTAAAGGAGAGCGAGATTGCACCATTAGGCACTCTAAGATAGGATATTCGGAAGTTGTTGGGGTCACTAGAAACGAGGAGTCACGTCAAGAGTAGCAAGGATGATCATGTACGGTACGTTCATAATTGCACCTGGCCAGTGTTATGGTGAACCTACCGGTTACATGAGAGTACTTGGACGACTCTAGCGTGATGACCGTTGGGGTAGTAAAGGAGTTCTAAGCAAATAGTCGTTAGAAGAGGTTGACGACTTTAGCATTTGCCATTTAGAGTGGCGGTAAGCATGATTGATTGTATTAAGAAGACCGGTGTGGTCGGACTTGATAGTTGGATTGGAGTCGTAGGCTTATTGAATTGACTTGATTCGAGGAGAAATGTGTTGTTAGTCGATGTGACTTTCCACTTTGCATTAAGATGTATGAATATCCGGATGACAGTAGTGTGATCGGAGAAATTGGAGGAATGTGACCTGGACGTTGAGTGCCGACAAAATGCATGCGCGAAATTTATTTGCTTTTAAAATAAATTGCATTGATTATTTCTTATGTTTCAATTCGTCGGATGGACGGTACTACTAAATCTTGGAAAAAGTTTGACATATGTAAGATTTTAAATCATGATTTTGGAACATGCATGAAATTATTTTACGATAGGCGGTTGTGAACCTGGTCGGGATTTATTTTATTCCTTGTAGTCGTCCACTACTACTTTCGAATGTTGTGATGTCCATGTTTTAATGTCGTTTATGATTTTGGATAAGTAACCGCGACTTGCGACCTTAACATTGGATCTCCTCCACATGTGTTAAGGCTTGGACGGAGAGTTACATTCCCTTGTTTTAGTATTGATCTTTAATGGGAATTTCGATTTTGCGAGTCTTGACGAAATAGTGTCGTTTTACTTTTGTGTTGTAACAAAAAGGGAAGTTTTATGATTTGTATGATTTGATCATAGCGTGGTTTTATGCGAGTTGTCTATTGAAAACGAAGACTTTGACACCATTTAATTGGTTTGATGTGGTTGAGTTCCATTGAGTTTTATGGAAGCTTTGTGAAGTATGACCGAGTTTCGTTTTACAATGTTTTGCGGTGCATGGGTGACACTTTATTGTGTGCATAACTTGAATGCTTGTGTGCGTTAATACATGGGTTTGAGTGAGTATTGCGCCTCGTGCGAATTTTGTTAAAAAAATGCGTTTATGTCATATTGCACCAAAAAGAGTAGTTTTGGAGTTTTAATGTCGCGTGGCTTCTCTTTTGAGGATTGTGGTAGCATATTTGTTGCAACTTGCTAGATGTGCAAATTAATTTAGACGTGGCGTGAGTAAGGCATATAAGAGCATCATGATAGTACATCTCTAATGTTCTATTTTATGCACTCTCATTTGTTGACATTGTTGGTATTCTTTCTCGCACATGCACTATATTGATTAATTGACAGGAGTAGTTTTGTAGCCACTATATTAAGGCGTTAGTGTGCATCACTTGTGTGGTTTGAGGTTTAAAGTTGACTTGAATTATTTGGTGTGTCAATCAAATTATGTGTACGTATGGTTTTCTGAAATTTTGAGAAAAACAAATTGTGGTGTGCGAGCCCGGTCAAAAGATTTTATTTACTTGTCGTTATACGACTGAATGAGAGGTTTTGGAATTTGAGTCAATGAACTTCTACTTTGAAAAATTAGTATTGACTACCCGGTATGTGCTATACCATTTCAGAATGACTACTAAGAAAGTGCCGCAGATTGGCATGCAAAATTTTGATTTGAGATTTCTTTTCGATGTTTAAACTGATATTTCCAAATGATGAAAATGTCTTGTTACTTGATTTAAAAATTTGGGAGATGGCCCAGATCATAACGTGTTTTAACCAAGGTGTGTAGATGATTTGCTTCGTTCTATGTGAACAAACTGTCATATGCAAAGTTGTTAATGAATTGCGGTTCATGTCGTTTTATAGTTAAAAAGAGAATTTTGGAAAATCGATGTCGTGTAAATCTTTTTGAAGTTCGTATAAACAGGCTGCTAGACACTGTTTAAAATGTCGGAGTTTACTTTGTGCGCGAGGCATAAGTAAATTCGTGATGAGACCCTGGTGGTTCGTTTTAAAGGTTGTTGAGTACGTTTTTACGTTTCGGTAGTAAACTAATTTGTGATGAAAAGGTTTTCAAAAAAATTAATTTTCATACGTGGGACGAGTGTATCCGTGTTTGTGCATCCACTAGCTGAGTAGTGGTAAGTTTTTGTACGTATATGATGTTAGTATAAAAACTTGTGTTGAAAAATCTAGCGAAAACTTTATTGGCATATTTATTGAGTCTGTCACTTGAAAACCTTGAACTCTTTAGGCTTGGTGAGGTTGAGCAACCCCAGTTAGGGGTGAGGGCGTGTAGAACCTTTCAATGAAAGATCGGGTTTCTAACGCGTGTGATTGTCGTGAGCCGTATGACGTTGTTTGCGGGGATGAATCATTTCGTATGAACAACAAAAAGGTGGGACTTGCGGTGTCCCTTATTAGTGTTTTGGTAACCGTTCACTTAGGCAACCTTGTCTTGGGTTGTCTGTATTGCGTGAAGGTCGTGTAGGACCCTTTAGACCGTGGGGATGAACATGGATTGGTGGGACTATTTGAGGAATGAAACTCGTGTGTGGAACTATGTGATGAGTCGAGTTTTGGTGGTGTGACTAGGTGTCAACTTTTGGAGTTCGAGGCCAAGGACCACTAGTGTGATTGGAAAGTGTAGTCCAATTTTGATAAATGGTGGTATCGGTTATGATGAACTTAAGTTCGATTGTGACAAACTGTTTAGCGGGATGACCCTCTGCTTGTGGTAAAAGAATCTGTCGACTAGATGATCGGAGTTAGACGTGTTTTGGGAATGGTGTAACTGATAAGTCAGTGACGACCGTCAGTATTGGAGTCTAGTGGGACTCGTTAGAGGTAAGTGCCGGTTCGGCAGTGGGAACCTTAGATTTGGAGGTTCGTTGGTTTTAGATGTAATCAAACCTTGGGCTAACTGGAAGAAATTAAGAGCGTGTGAACGCGAATTGATTTAGAGACGGGATCCGTCGTCGGGGAAGTATGGAACACCTAAGGTTGGGAGACGATCGAAGCCTAATGTATATAAGCCGCCTTAGTAAGTTAAACATTACTCGAATGTAAGCGGGATGAGCTTAAGGAGACACTAGGTGTCGGCACCGTTGCGTAGACCTTTCAGACAGTTTGGTCAAGAAGGGCATTTTGAATCTCAGTTGGAAACTGAGCGGACTTGAACAGGTTTAAGCTAAGTAACCGTTGGAAGTGCGAGAGTTAGATTTCGAGGACGAAATCTCTTTTAAGGTTGGGAGGATTGTAACACCCATAATTTTATTAAAGTGCAGGTTTAACGTTGGGGAGAAGTGTACGAAAGAAGCTCAACAAATCGGGTTCATTCGGGACAAAAGTCGAGCCTCGGTACCTTTTGGGCGATAGTGCCCTGCGATAGTGACAGTGTCACTATCGCCGTGTCATAGTCGTGGGGAAGCCGAGACCCCCTCGGTACATCCTCAGCGAGAGTGCCCCGCGATAGTGACCATGTCACTATCGCCGTGTCACAATCGCCCGCTATGTCTGAGAGTTTAAAATCGGGTTTTTGGCTTATTTCTCATTTGTTTCTTCACCACTCCACCTCCTATCTCTCTCTAAACGAACCCTAACCCTAAAGTCGGATTTTAAAGCTTTCTTGGTGCCTTTCACTACATAGAAGAGTGATTCTTCATCTCCTAACTAGATTTGGTGATCAAGGGTTAAAGTTCTTCATATCTCTCCCATTTTGTGAGATTTCTTCACCTTCTAGAGTTTTATCTAACCCTCTCCTAAAACCTTTCCTTTCTTGAGATGAAATGAAGAATGAGGCTCACTTTGGTAACACTGGAAGTGTTTGGTTAGTAGATTCACTTGTTGGTTGAGGTAACCTTCTCTTCTCTTCATTTTGGAAATTAGGGTTTTGATCTATTGGTGATTTTGGGTGTAATATGTTGGGGGAAATGATTCTAAGTGTTTGGGGATAAATACTTATGGTTGGAAACTTATGGATTTAGGTTTTGGAAGATTTGGACTTGAAGGTGCGGACTTCTTCAAAGGAGCATACGTATGGGAAAATCTAGATTTAGCTTAATCTAGCGAGGTGAGTTCAAGTTGTTTTGTGAAAACTTTGTACATGCCAAAATTTGTGTTTTAAAGTATTTGTGTGCTTTACGTGAAATTATCCCTTGTTGAATTATTTGGTGGGTTGTGATTTAGTCAAAGTGTTGAGCTTTATAAATCTTATAAAACACCCGTATTTGGGGATTTTGAGTGATTGATGAATAAATCACGAGTGAAAGAGGTTTTGTTAATTTATTGCAGAAGTGAAGGTTATTTGGTCAAAATACACTTTTAGTGTTTTGTGATTATGAGATAACTATGATGTGACACATTTTAAAGTGTGAACGTGTGAGTTGGGGATTTTGGTCAATCCGACCATGTGAATGTTTTAAGAGTTGTAAACCTTTATTTTGAGGCCGATGGCCTATTGAGGAATTAAAAGATAAAGATTTTGGGTAACGATGCATTGTGAGTAACACGTATTTGACCAAACATTTATTTTGGCCTTAAAGGATTGATTTATACTCAAATGATTCTTTTGAGTGTTTGCCAGTTTTAATGACTCGAGATGGAGTCTTGGATGTGTTATATGCTTAAGTGCATTTTATTCGAATACGTGCCGGTTTAAGTGTTGGTCTTATGTGTGAAGACCGTTTGATCATTTATTCTTAGTACCTTTGGGACTAATGAACCCTAGCGAGTTATATGCATTGTCAAGTAATAAAAGAGTTGCATATACGTGTACATATAGATGCATATTTGATTTGACTTTATTCGGAAGGTGGCAATGAAGGGGTTGTGAGATTATCATGCCTCGGAGCGTGTGTTACATGATGTGAGTTAGATGTATTTCATTTGTATGAATTGATATTGATAAATGATCATTAGATCTTTTGAGCAGAGGGCTCGGTTTTGGACTCGGTTGAGTCTCGAGGGCATTCGCATTTTTAATAAGCTCGACGTGGGCTTGGGGTTTGAGTTGCATGAATTGCATTATATTTGATGTTTACATGATTTGAATGCATTAGTTATTCTTTTAGGGTCATGTATATATTTACGTCAAGTAAGCTTGTTTTGGATGGTGGGTTTCCAAGGTAAAGACCTAGTATGGTTGAACTTGGTAGTTTTAAATGGACTAAAGACCTAGTATGGTTGATGTCTAAGATGGGCTAAAGACCTAGCATGGTTGATGCCGAAGATTGACTAAAGACCTAGTATGGTTGATGTCAAAGATGGGCTAAAGATCTAGTATGATTGATGCCGGAAATGGACTAAAGACCTAGTATGGTTGATGTCTAAGACGGGCTAAAGACCTAGTATGGTTGATGCCGAAGATTGACTAAAGACCTAGTATGGTTGATGTCATCTTCTTTCCACATCCAAGAAGCTTACATACGTTTATTAATTGTGGTTTAATTTATGTGTTTGCCACATTCGATGAGATCGGGTCTCCCCCGTCACCGAAGGGTGTTGCTTTCGGGTATTTTATTTATTCGCATTGTTGAGGTTATATTACATGCATATGGATTGTTTTCCATGATTGATGGACGGATTTATGTTACATCCTTATTGGTTGTTTTAACTATTGGAGTTTTATTCGCAGTGACGATTATTGAGAAATTATTATTATTAATTAACTCTTGAAGTGGGTTTTGGATTTGAGTCATTTGCAGAGACACGATTTTCATTGGAAGCTTTCCTATCAGAAGTTATGTGCGTTTGGAAAATGGGTTGTCGATGTCTTTCATACAAACCCTTTTAGAAAATCATTTATTAAGATGAAGCTGTAGATTTATCAAATGATTTGCTCTTGATGTAAACTCTTGAACTCACTAGGCGTTAGCCTAACCTTTTTATTTCTCGGCATGTGCAACAGGTCCAGGTTGGGAATAGCTTTAGCTACACTGTGAAGTGATGAGTGCTAGTAGAGTGCACGAGGAGTGAGATGCTTAGCGAAGTCTTCCGCACTTGTTGGAATTTGCAACTGGTATTTGGGTTAAGTAACACCCGCCTTGAGTTGTTAGTCGTTAATTCGTTAGGTTTAAACTTTGAGGTATTTTAGGGATGGTTCGTAGAAGTAATTTTATCATCTTATAGTTTAATTTATTGAAATTAAAGTTAGTTGCTCATTCAAATTTTGAGGGTGTTACACATGAAGATGACACGGTATAAGGATATGTTACGTACCGAGATCAGGGAGTTCGTGAGTACTGCGCAGTATGCTTCACTTGCTGCGATGATGGATGTTGCCCGGAGACGGGAATTGGAGTTGGAGACGCAGGCTAAGAAGAGGAAGGCGGTGCAGACTGTGGCACCAGTATCGGATGTTTTAAAGAAAACGAGGTTTTCGGACTCGCGCTCGAGTCAAAGGAGCGGTGGGTTTAAGCCCAGGGATAGTAACGGAAGTAGAGATGATAAATGTAGTTACATTTTACTGAAACTGAGTTATCAGGTACGTTCTTAGTTAACTCAGTGCCTGCGGTGATGATGTTTGATAGCGGGGCTACTCATTCGTTGTGTCTCACACTTTTAGTGAGCGTTTGGGCCGAGTTGTAGGATGGTTAGGTTGTCCACTTGTGGTTGAGGTTGCTGATGACAGGACCTTGACGGTTACTGACGTGTACCGGGGGTGCACTTTGGAAATCTCTGGTGTGAGGTTTCCTATTGATTTGATTCCGATCGCTATGCGGGTGTTGTGCGTGATTGTGGGCATGGATTGGATGGATGCTTTTGATGCTGAGATTGTTTGTCGTCGCAAACAAGTACGAGTTCGAACCCCAAGCGGGGGAGAACTGCTGGTTCAGGGCGACTCGCCAGGCGGACCAGCGTTATGTTCGGCTGCGAGGGCTCGGAGGTACTTGCAGCACAATGGTCAGGGATTTTTGGCATATGTGATCGACACACGCGTCGACGAAGAGAAGAAGACTGCGAAGGATGTGCCAGTTGTACGGGAGTTTGCTGACGTATTTCCCGATGAGTTACCGGGGATACCTCCCGAGCGACAGGTGGAGTTTCGCATTGACTTGATTCCGGGAGCTGCTCCGGTGGCCAAGGCACCTTACCGCCTGGCTCCACCGGAAATGAAGGAGTTGTACACTCAGCTGCAGGAACTTCACGAAAAGGAGTTCATTAAGCCGAGTTGTTCACCGTGGGGAGCCCCGATTTTGTTTGTGAAAAAAAGGACGGGTCCCAACGGATGTGTATAGACTACCGTGAGTGAATAAGCTTACTGTGAAGAATCGTTATCCTCTGCCAAGGATCGATGACTTGTTCGACCAGCTTCAGGGAGTCTCGTGGTTCTCTAAGATTGATTTGAGACCGGGGTATCATCAGATGCGGGTAAGGAGTGAGGATACGGGGAAGACGACCTATCGTACACATTATGGCCATTACGAGTTTGTGGTGATGCCCTTCGGGCTCACCAATGCACCAGCATCGTTCATGGACCTTATGAACAGGGTGTGTAGCCCGATGCTGGATCGGTCGGTGATTGTGTTCATCGACGATATTCTCGTATATTCGAAGTCGAAGGGAGAGCACGAGATGCATTTGCGAGAAGTTTTGGAAGTTTTGAGGCGGGAGAAGCTTTAGGCTAAGTTCTCCAAGTGTGAGTTCTGGTTACGGTAGGTCCAAATCCTAGGACATGTCGTGAACCATAGTGGTATTATGGTCGATCCGGCCAAGATTACGACAGTGATGCGGTGGGAAGTGCCGAAGACTTCCACTGAAGTACAGAGTTTCCTTGGGTTAGCAGGGTATTACCGAAGATTTATTCAGGATTTCTCCAAGATTGCTTTACCAATGACCCGATTGACGAAGAAATCTGCGGCTTTTAGCTGGGGTGAGGAGCAACAGAGGGCTTTTGAGGAGCTACGCAGACGTTTATGCGAGGCTCCGATGTTGACTTTGCCCGAGGGTATGGAGGATTTGGTAGTTTATTGCGACGCTTCTCACCAGGGATTGGGTGTCGTGCTCATGCAGCACGGTAAGGTTATAGCTTACGCTTCGAGGCAACTGAAGCCTCATGAGGCGAATTATCCGACCTATGACCTAGAGTTGGGAGCAGTGGTGTTTGCTCTCAAGATTTGGAGGCACTATCTGTAAGGCGTCAATTGCACGATATACACTGACCATAAAAGCCTCAAATACTTGATGAACCAGCAAAACCTCAATATGCGTCAGAGGAGGTGGCTTGACGTGGTCAAGGATTATGATTGTGAGATACTTTACCACCCGGGTAAACCAAATGTCGTTGCGGACGCACTTAGTCGACATCCGGTTGGTGAGCCACTGCGGGGTTTGTGTCAACGGTTAACAGTGGTTGCACCTCTCCTTGAGTCGATAGGTAGTGCTCAGGAAGTGGCAGTTCGGGACGAGAATGCCAAACGCGAGAGAGTTTCGGGTGAAATTCCGAGTTTTGTCCGTGATAGTCGGGGTTTATTGACACGACATGGTCGAATTTGGGTTCCCTTCGCTGGTGGGAACAGACATATATTGTTGGACGAGGCGCATAAGTCCAAGTTTTCTATTCATCCCGGAGCTACAAAGATGTACCGCGACCTGCAGGAGAATTATTGGTGGCCCGCCATGAAGCGGGATGTCGCCAAGTGTGTGGAGGTGTGTTTGACTTGTCGGAAAGTCAAGGCTGAGCACCAGCGACCGCATGGGAAGCTGCAGCCTTTAGAGATTCCAGTATGGAAATGGGAGCATATCACGATGGATCTCATTACGAAACTCCCAAAGACACCACGTGGAAACGATGCTATTTGGGTGATCGTCGACCGTCTGACCAAGAGTGCTCACTTTTTGGCCATCAGGGAGATTTCCTCGGTGGAGAAGCTCGTAGTGATTTTCGTGCGAGAGATCGTAGCCAGGCACGGGGTGCCAGTTTTGATTGTCTCTGACAGGGACACTCGTTTTACCTCCCGGTTTTGGGAGAGGTTTCAGGTGGAGATGGGTACGCGGTTACATTTTAGCACGACTTTTCATCCACAGAATGACGGGCAAAGTGAGCGCACTAATCAGACTCTCGAGGATATGCTTCGGGCATGTGCTATTGATTTTGGAGGTAGTTGGGATCAGTACCTTCCATTGGCGGAATTTTCTTACAATAACAGCTTCCATTCCAGTATTGGCATGCCGCCGTACGAGATGTTGTACGGTAGGAAGTGCAGGACGCCCATTTGCTGAGGCGAGGTCGGTCAGCGAGTATTGGGGAGCACCAATATTGTGCTGAAGACGACCGAGTTGATACAAATGGTGCGAGACCGTTTGGTTACTGCACAGAGTCGGCATAAGAGTTACGCCGACAAGAGGCGATCAGACTTGGAGTTTCAAGTAGGGGATTATGTCTGGCTGAAAGTTTCGCCCTGGAAAGGGGTGATTCGGTTTCTTAAACGGGGAAAGTTGGGACCCCGTTACATTGGGTCTTACAAGATCATTGCTCGAGTGGGAAAGGTAGCTTATCGCTTAGAGTTATCGAACGAGCTGAGTTTGATCCACAACACTTTCCACGTGTCTCAGTTGCGGAAGTGTGTAGTGGATGAGTCTGCGGTGATTCCTCTCGAGGATATTCAGATCGATGAGCGACTTAATTACATGGAGAAGCCGACCGCCATTATGGAGAGGAGGACGAGGACCTCGCGTAACAAGGTAATTGGCTTGGTGAAAGTTCAGTGGCAACACCGAAAGGGTTCTGAGTGGACTTGGGAACCCGAGGTTGAGATGCGAGAGAACTATCCGGAGCTATTTGCGGACATAGACTTCGAGGACGAAGTCTAATTCAAGCGGGGAAGAGTTGTAAAGCCCGTGTCTCGGTATGGATATTTTTTTATTATTTATTGTCTTAATATATTTTTCCTTAGCGAATTTTATTATCGAAGCTTAATCGGGTTCTGTTAGGAAAGACCATAAATGTTCAAGTATGGCGAAACTTTAATTATTTAGCAAGGTGTTGGAATACAAGGGGCTAAATGTGGATATTTTGAATGGAGTTTGCATGGGATCGGCCTCTAAGAGCCGACCCCCTCCCCTCATTTGTGTTTTTGGAGTCTCATGCAAGGAAACCCACAGGAACCCTAATCGCATTCTTTCCCTTCCCTTCCCTTTTTGCTGTTGCGGCTAGTCCACCCAGAACCACCGTCGGAGCTGCCGTCGCCGTGTTCTTGCCGGCGAAAGTAGAGTGCAGCGAGAGAGGGAGAGATCGAGAGAGAGAGGGAGTCGTAGTTCGTGTGTCGCTGCTGTGGAGTCGTCGCGAGGTAAGGAGTTGCATCTCCTTGTTGTTCTTTCTTGCGTCGTCGTCGTTGTAACCGGGAAACCACCACCGCCGTCGCCGCAACCATGGCTTCCGGCGGTGTGTTGCCCCGTGAACCACCTTTGTGGTGGCTGTAAGGGAGGGTTAGCGACTGTTTGTTTTTGCATGGGGGCGTGAGTGGCCGGGATAGGATGTTTAGATCATCCCGTTGCCTCGTCGGCTTTTCTTACCGAAACCGCCGGTGGTGGCTGCCGCCGTCGACCACCACTGCCGGAGGTGGCAGTGGGTGGTTCTGAGATTAGTCCATCTGTGGCTACCTAGACCCGAACCTAAATAGCTAAACCGTAACCCCAAATCGCGAAAACATTAAACCGTTTCAAAATCGTCATTTTATGTGAAAACGTCTTTTCTGCCGCTGTTTTGTTTCGTCCATAACTTTTCCATCGTAGCTCGGTTTGAGACGAATCTAGTGCCCACGGTTCACATTCTGTGTCGGGCACATTTTTCGTGTTTCGGCGAAAGCCTGGTTCGGCCTCTAGCTAAGTGTAAAATAGCCATTTTTACAGCAGGTCCGAATCTGCCGGAATGACATTTCAGTTTTAGAAAAATCATATAAAATCGTAGGAAAATCGTTAGAACGCGTATAATATGTCCCTGGAAAGCTAAGACCTAGACCTATTTGTTTGTAAAAAGTGATCTCTAGAATTGTGGGTCTAGAAGTGGCTAAGCAGGTCCCGAACAGACCTGCAGTTTAGGCCGAAAAGGCAAAATATCACCCGTTTAATCTTATGTTTATAATTAAGGATCCCGGGCTTCGAGTTGACACTTTATAGTACTTATTTAGGTGTCGAGAAGTGATTTTGGAGTTGGCTAGATCGTGTGATCGTTCGAGATTTCTACATCGCTTTTGAGGTGAGTTCACTCACTACGTAGAACTATGGTTATATTTATATTATTGTAGCTCGCGTGTGCTAAGTGGTATTACTTGTTGTGTCGTACTAGATAGTGTTGTGTCTAGTATGGACCTTGGGTGTCGTGTAAACTCGGTGGGACCGATGATTGTGTACACGAGTGGCGTAGGAACTCGGTGGGACCGAGGGATACGTGCACGGTTATCGTGTCATCGGGGAGACCGATGAATGCTTGTTTAGGTGGGTTGGTGTGAGTATGCTTGTTTAGGATGCGTTCTTAGACTTGCATGCTTGGTTATGTGTATCTACCTGTTTTAGGGGTAGTGTTATATAATTGTGTTGTATGTGGTGTTGAATTCACTAAGCTTCGTGCTTACTCTTTCCCTATAAACTGTGGTTTCAGGTACTAGTGGCTCCAAGGCGTGACGGTACACACTGGAGCGTGCGAAGGGCTCTTTGCAGTCATGAGATTTAATTTATACTTAAAAACAATTTAATTCCGCTGTTTAGTTTTTTGAGAACGTTTATTATTTAAATTTGCAAATGAAACGGTTATTTGGATTATTAATGGTGTCTTATGCAATTAAATGATTATTTTTAAAAGTTCAAAAAAAAATTTGTAATTTTTTGGACGTTACAATCCCGTATTTTTTTAAATTTAGTATAAGTATGGATATGCACGTATGTATCTAATGATATACACTTATTATGGATAAAATAGGTTTATTTTTAGGATAAAATAAGGGTAAATTTTTTGGAATTAGAAATGAATAATTAACATTAATTAGATTTGGAGATTTTTTTAACATTAACTTTAACCTTAGTTTGAAATAAAGTTTGGAAGTTTTTTGATATACCGTATTTTTGGGATTACTATACACAATGGAGATTTTTTTGAATTTATTATAAGTATGGATATATACGTATGTATAAAAAATATTCAATATTGGGCTTATTTCAAAGGTATTGACGAAACGATTACAATGGTATAATTTGTAAAAAAATAGAAATATTTTTTAATGCATTTTAGTTCATATACATTATTTATGTTTATATGATAAGAGTATAAAATGAAAAATAAAAAAAGTAAGGGATTAAAAGAAAACAACATATGTAATTATAAAGGTAGTAAATGTAAGGTATAAATATTAAAAATTTAATTAAGGAGAGATTTAAAGAGGAGTGAATGTGAGTGTGTTAATTGAACCTATAATGTAAAGGCGTCCAGATACATGTTTAGGCGGAAAAACAATAAAGCCGGCTCATCAGACGACGACACGTGGCAATGTAGTTACTTATTTATTATATGTATATATATATATATATATATATATATATATATGCTCCGTAAAATGCAAACCTTGCATTTGTTGCACACCTTACAAACCACAGCTTGCATATATGCAAATCAGTGTGCATATGTGCACAATGTGTATAAACATATGCATATGCATACGTGCAAGAATTTACATATAATGAACTTACATTCATACGGGATAATGCATATATGCAGTAATGGTTTGTAAGGGATGCAACAAATACATGGTTTGTATTTGATTTGCATCATATATATATATATATATATATATATATATATATAATATTACAAGTTGGTCCTATAATTTAACTTTTTTAGAAAAACAAGGAAAAACAAAAAGAATTGCAAAATTAGATAAAAAAAATTGGTTGGACGAAAATGCCCCTGACTCTAACTGAGTTTTTTTTAACAAAGTTAGTGGTCAGGTCCTCCTTTTGAAGTAAAATTTAAAACTAGGAGACCACTTCTTGAGATAATGAAGTACATGTTCCTCTTTCAAAGAAAACATATAACCACGTCGACGAAAATTGCAATTCACTCATCAAATAAATTTCACACATCTCCTATATAGGTTTTCATCGTGGGGTATTCTCATGCAAGAACCTTATCTCTTTTGTGTTTTCAAAACAATTTTTATTTTTATTTTGAACTTTGTATGAAATTATATTTTACTAGTTTTTTTAGTTATGTATGCAAGGCACTTGAATTAAATATCTAATGTTGAAAAAATACATTAACCCACAACGGATTTCTTATAAAAACTATGATTGTAGAGTTTTTTTTTATTAATTCTTAATTTGATGAGTTGAAAGTGACAAGAAAAAATACAGAAAGTAGGTCTTATAAGAAGCCTCATTGAAAATACTCACACCCCTACATAGTAATTTTTTTTCATGTACATCAACATTATAACTTATTTTTTTTTTACATTTTTAATGTATGAAAAGAGTTGCAAATAGCATTTTCTTTAAGCATTTAATATAGGGAAATTAATTAAAATACCCAAAGTCAAACCAACTGTTACCAAAATACCCAAATTTTTTCCAGTTTTGCAAAAATACCCAAAATACCCGCGATCGCGGGCTGGGTGACGTGGCACGTATTTTGGGCCCATATGCCCCGCGAAACCCCTCAACTTTGGCCGCGGTGCAACTTTGGTCCCTGCCCGCGATCGCAGCCCGCGATGGCTGGATTTTACACTTTTGGTCCCTAGAAATTTCAACTTTTGGTCCCTGAAAATTTACACTTTAAGCCCCTATACTTAGACGAATCTTGCATGCTTTTACTGATTTTTTTCACAATTATTGTACTTTGAAGACAAATTTGTGGTTGAAATTCATTTGCATGTTTGAGATTTCATCCATAAATATCAGTAATATGCAATTCACAATTCACACTTGTTCTTGCTTTCTTTCTTGATTTCTCTCTTGCTTTCTTTCTTTCAATTGCTTTCTCTCTTGATTTCACTTCTCTCATTTCATCCACAACTGGCATCGTCATCAAACCCTAAGTCTACTCCTGAAAAAATGCCACCTAAAATCGAGGTCGCCATAGCAAAAAAAGAAAAGGAGATAGATGAACTAACAGAAGAGTGGAAAAAAATGATGGACAAGAAGGCAGTCCATTTGAGAAAGATCGAAGAGGAAGACAGGGAGATTAAAAGGATGAAAGAGGATATAAAAGCTCGGGAGGCTCGTGTTCGTCGAGAACAAGAAGCAATTCACCATATTATGCAAGACTTCGCAATTATTCAAGCGAAGGTAAACGAGAAGCAAGCTTGGATTGATGAAACTAAATCAATTTTTAAGTAGGTGGTGGTTGTATTTTATTTTTTTGTATTTTTTTACTGTGTTGTTGTTTGTATTTTGTTTACTGTGTTGTTGTTTTGTATTTTTTTGTTGCTGTTAATTTCTCTGAAAAAGTAGTTTTTAAGCCGCTGAACCACGGTTAGGTTGGATACATCATGCAAGGTCAAGTCAGAGGTTACCTCATTCGTGGGCCTACTCCTCTTGTAGAATATATGACAACCCTCAACTCACTTGCTAAAGTGTGTGCGGGTTGTGGTACACAATGGCCATACGTGGTTACAAAAGCAGAAGCCGTTGAAGAAGGGTCAGAAAGATTGAAGATGAAGAGCATGTTGGATGGAATACAAACTAGCTGTGTTATCAATGTTTATTTAAAAGCATATGT
This sequence comes from Saussurea involucrata, assembly GCA_033807775.1. Taxonomy (NCBI): domain Eukaryota; kingdom Viridiplantae; phylum Streptophyta; class Magnoliopsida; order Asterales; family Asteraceae; genus Saussurea; species Saussurea involucrata. The sequence continues at coordinate 37,593,892 of CM066323.1, forward strand.
ATGTGTGTAAATATATAATACGATAAAAGCATCACCAACATCATTCTAAATAGTCAAAAATAAGATGAAAAATATATGATTATTAACAACAAACTCACAAATAGTCATAGCTAGAAACCAGGTTAAAACTTGAAAAAGACCCCCATAAAAACCCTAATGGTTAAAAGGGTCTTTACACTACGTAGTACGTACCTAATAAAAAAAACCTAGATTGTTGTTACAAATGCATATATAGTTAATTGTGAACAAACTTCCCCACTGTATACAAGACTTGTTTAATAACTTCATTAGTTCGTAAATAACAATAATAATAATAATAATAACAAGGTCAAGAAAATACTAAGAAAAATTGAAGGTAACAATCAACCTTTCTTCTTTATGTGTGTAAATATATAATACGAATATATATATCATTTACAAACTAGATGTGTTATCAATGTTCATTTAGAAGCATATGTATGTGTGTATATATATCATTTACAAATCAGTGTTTAGATCAACAGTATCATATGGGTTTGTTCCATATGGTTCACGCTGTGACGGGCCCGGGTTGTGACTGACAGAATGTCTCATTGGCACGGTTGAAGGGGCGGGATTTGGACACTCTCCACGAGTGTGTCCTACGCATTGGCACCGAGTACATCTTCGTTGTATCGAACTTTCACCACGTGATGGACGTCGGTCGTTCTTTCTCGGTCTCCCGACCCTGTTCTTATCCATTAAAGGTGGATAGCATGGTGGAAGCGGGTCGGGTGGATACACCCATGCTGTAGGGGGTCCAGCTGGGTTTATTACCTCCACGTATGTTTTCCGGTAATATTCGGACGTGAAGAAAGGTACAGCCAAGTCGCTGCAATCTGTACGACTCATATATCTTGCTGCAGCGATGGCATGGCCGCACGGTAACCCAGATTTATCCCATTCGCGACACGAACAAAGGTGGTCTTCCATATTCACAATCGCGTGAATATAGTCATCATGCACCTCGTACTTCCCATACCCGATTGCTCTTACCGGCCATGTCGCCGCACGACGCGCCCTGTACTGAACGATATTCTCCGCCGTTGGTGTGAGTGCATTTTGCATCTCAGCTCCTTTTCGGCGTCGAAGTTGGTACCACTCTTGTTGAAAGGCCCGAAAGTAGTCCATAAGATTAACAATCGGACATCTACGAGCAAAACGGGAGAGTGCATTCACAGACTCTGCACTATTCGAGGTCAGAATGTCATACCGTTGTCCAGGAAAATGGGTCGCGGACCACCTCTCCGGTCCAGCCTCGTCAAAGACTTTGGCTGCTTCCTTGACACTGTATCGTATCATATTCATGTACTTGGTAAACTTCCGATCCGTATATGCTCTGCATGCCGCCCAATAGACATCCTTGTAGGTGGTAATACGTTTGTCCTTGGATTTGGCGTTCATCTCCAAATGTCGACAACATATGGCGTGAGGGGCGTTTGGGTAGATGACAGAGATTGCGGCGCTTATGGAAGGAGCCCTGTCAGACATAAACACCAACCCTTGCGGGTCTCCGATAGCTAGTCTCAACATGGACATAAACCAAGTCCACTCGTCCCCGGTTTCAGATTTGCCTACGCCGAAAGCTACTGGAACGATGGAGTTATCCCCGTCCATGGCAACCGCCAGGAACATCATGCCCAAGTAACGGCCCTTTAAATGGGTTGCGTCTATTATCAGGACACGACGAAGATTTGCCAGAAATGTGCGGATCTACAAAAACATAGTTTAAAATGTTATAGTTTATAATGTGTAAATGTTATAGTTTATAATGTGTAAACATATGACGTGTTAAAATACGTACCGCGGGTCCAAGGGCCACGAAGCACATCTCAAACTGTCCATGTGAATCGGTCCGTAGCTGCGTGACAGTACCAGGGTTCTGCAGCTGCAAATTATATAAATATGTCGGGAGTCGTTCATACGACTCCTCGAACGTGCCTCTCACCATAAACAGTGCATGGCAGCGCGCACGCCACGCTTGGTGGTAATCAATCGTGACGCCGAACTGCCGGTGAACGTTGTGGACGATGTCCTTTGGACGCAATGACCTGCTAACATCAAGAAATTTGTTTTTCAGGATCGCACCCAAAGTCTTTTTGCCGGCTCCTTTGTGGTGGGGGTTAAGTTGCGTCCTCGTACAAGTGTGTACGTCGTCCAACTTCCTAATAACTATCGCCCCTCCTTTGAGACCCGTGTGAATCGCGTACAACCTCCACTCACACTTTTCTCTAGCACATTCAACTACGTATTTGGTTTTGTCAGATGCCCGCACGCGACTTTGGAAACCCTCTTCCAAGAACTTGAGTCCGATCTGACTTGCTAAGATATCCTTCGAATCGAATATCTGACCTACTGTTAACCTTTCACTGCGAATATAAGGTGTAGGTTCGTAGCTTTGTGTCTGGGTATGGGAGTCTGGAAGAATAGGGGGCATATCAAAAAAATCATTTATCTGACTACATGATTTTCTACTAGGGGTATATTCATCATTATCGCTGTCTGATCTGTCTATTTCATTATTACCCGTTCTGAAAACGTGGGTTTCGTCATCAGCAACTCCAGCAGTACGCCATTCGTGTGGTTGTGGTGGTTGTTGTTGTTGAGAATCAGGCTGCTCTATTTGGAGGTCTTCGTTGTCGTCACCGTCGTCGTCACCGTCGTCGTCACCGTCGTCGTCGTTTTCATCGGATACGCCGGGATACACAAAAAGTAATGGGGGCCTTTCTGAATCGACTGCAAAGTGCAGAAAAGTAGAGATATCCTCATCGTTGGATAAATCCACAAATGACCCATCGCCATTTTTAAACACTAACTTGCAAACATCAGAAGAGTTGATTCCACATTTTTGCATGGCGTATGCAACAAACTTTTGATAAGTATAGTTTACTGACAATTTTACACCATGCTTAGATTTATAAGCAAAATTCCACTCATTGTTATCTTGCACCCATTCACCATCAAAACAGAAATATAGCTTAGCTTTTGCAACAGATGAACTCATTTTTTCAGTAGTATCTCAAACACAAAATATTGCAGAAAGAAATATTGCAACAATGAAATCGTTGTGTGGGAATTATGGGTTGAATTTTATGTCTATTTATGAATGAAACAACCAACATATCAGAAAACCAATCTCTCATTTCATCCACAAACTGATATTCCAAAAACATTGATTTAACATTGATTGAAACATGCAATTGAATTTCAACCACAAATTCGTCTTTAAATTGCAATAATTGTAGAAAAAACAGTAAAAGCATCAAGATTCGTCTAAGTATAGGGGCTGAAAGTGTAAATTTTCAGGGACCAAAAGTATAAAATTTCAAGGACCAAAAGTGTAAATTTGGTCCATCGCGGGCTGCGATCAGGGACCAAAAGTGCACCGCGGCGAAAGTTGAGGGGCTTCGCGGGGCATTTGTGCCCAAAATACGTGCCACGTCAGCGTATCCCGCGATCGCGGGACCCCATCGCGGGTATTTTGGGTATTTTTGCAAAATTGGAAAATTTTTGGATATTTTGGTAACAGTTAGTCAAACTTTGGGTATTTTAATTAATTTCCCTTTAATATATACATGTTGATAACTTTTCATTTTAATAAGCTAGTCATTTTGGATAAAAACTTTTTCACCTTTTTAGCCCATTTTTCTTATTAAACCAAAATAACTTGTCCATTTCTAGATTTGTAAAATGTACTTTTTCTTAATTCAATATGATTCTGATGAGGTTTGTTTGTAAAATGGGAGTTTTGGCTTGCAAAATCTCCATAGTGACGTGCTAAGATCCACTAAAATCACATTTTATTCAGAAACAAGGTACATATTGGCATCAGATCAATATTACGATCTTTTAAATTTTAGTCTACACATATATATATATATATATATATATATATATATATATTCTTTTACTGTGTTAGAAATAACTGTTATCTTTATAATTTTTTGTCAATATTTATCCTTGGTTATTTTAGTTCATACAAGAAAAATGACTGAAATTTGAAGAACCTGAAACAAGTCTATAAATGCGAATCACTATCATTATTTTTAGGGCAATTTTATAGCACCGATCAAATTCACAATCAAACTCCTCGTTATGTAAGAAATACATACAACGTGTATATATATATATATATATATACAAATTTTGTCGATATAAATCACAAGAAACTTGAGGTATACACCACATTATCTCATTTAGAAATTTGACCAAAACTATTGACTTGCGCTTCTTCAGCTTGTTCCTGTTCGTCTATTCGGGACGGGGCAGGCAGTCATGTAATAGAAGTTGCATTTTTGTTTAGAAACAATATTGAACATTCTATAATATTTTAAGGAATGGAATACAGTAGAATGAGAATAAGAATGAGCATTGTGTCGATGGCGTTTAACTTTAACCAAACCAATATAATCAATAAAAAATTGTTTTATATAATATTGTTAATATAAATATGTGTCATTCAACATGAAAATAGAAAACAAGTTCCATTTAACATCGAGAGATGAAATGAATGAATGTATGAGAAAAGATGACCGAACGAGAATAATATTTTCATTCCCCATAATTTACTCGGGTATGAAATTAATTGATTTGGGGTAATAGACCAATTATATTATATCAAAACCAAACCACATTTTTTACCCCTCAATACCTCCAACCAAACAGCCCCTTAGCAATACAAAAACCTCAAACACCCAATCGAACATAAATTTACCTCAACGATGAAGTTCCCGGCTTCAAAAAAACAATAGACCAAAAACCATATTCAAGTCGTAACTAATCACACAAGTTACGATCGACAAAAGCCCCACATTAGAGCCTTGAAACAAAATCGAACATTTGATAACATTTTGGAATACAACGAGCTTGAAAAATCCAATCTAACGTTAATTACCCAAGAACCGACATTCCCGGCTTCCGAAAAACCGACGACCCAAACCAGATTCAAGTATACAAAAGCATCAACACACCTAAATAATCTCACACAGCAACATGCCATAAGAGATTTACAGACCTTCATTATTAAGCTCCCCAAAGGTAAAATTGGCTTTTTATACAAACTGAAAAAAACCCTTAATCAGGTAAGACAAACTTCTCCGCTTTGATGAGCTTCTTTCACCCTTTTATCGTATTCATCTTCATCATCTTCGGTTTCTTTTTCCCCTGTTTCTTTGTCGTCATCGTCTTCTTCCTCACCCCACCCAAACCCTCCAATGGCACGAGAAGCTGCAGGGGGCGATCTTGCTTCTTCCACAATTTTCATGATTTCTTCGACGCTTTGTGGTGAAAATGTCGGGTTTTCCTTCCTGTAATACACAGCTTGAGCTGCTTCTGTTAATTCCCTTGGAAGATTCTTCAGGAACCATGGGTGGCCTTTGATATCTTTTAGGCTAATCCTCTATGAAAAAAAATCAAATGTTATGCAAGTTCTGTTGTCAAAAGTCAAAGCAAAAATACATAACACAAAGTCAGCAAATGCCAACAAAGAACTGGTGGCCTTTGGTTAAATGACCTTAAGGGGTTGTTTGGTTGGTTTTTCATTAAGTCCTTAACGAATAAAGTTGTCCGTGTGGATCAATCTGTCTATATAAATTGGGAGAAACTTTTAACTGGGTGGGGCATGTTTGGAAGAAAAAAAAAACTTGGTTTTGTGCATAATAAAGCTCCCCCTAGAAGCTTACTAAATAAGCCACTTTCTACATCGTTAAGCAACTACCAAACAGTCATGTGTCATGTGTAGTTGACCGAATAAGTAGCAAGTCCCATTAAGCTCATTAAGCTGCTAACAAACAAGTCCTTAAATGAGTGTTAAATTATCATACCAAACGACCATCTATCATTCATTTTTTTCATTTAAATTTCCGTTTTGTGGACCTCATGTACGTATTCTGAAAAGATTTATATGAAGATGGGACCCACAAAATGGAGAAAATGGTTTTGTTTGAAAAAAAGGGTACAACTTGCCAACTTGGTTGTTGCAATAATTGTTCAACTCTGACTTTAAGTGTGAACAAATTTAAACCTACCAGAGATGCTGACTTGTAATTTGCATGCATCCATAAAATGTGAAATAGACAATCCACCGGATTGAACAAATCTTCGGTGTCAAAACTCGAAAAGCTAAAAACTCGAAGTTCTTTAACAAATTCACAAAATCAGTATATATGCGTACCCTGGACGCATTGGCGACAAATATCCGAGAAAGGAGATGCCTACAGTCTTGAGATATGTGAACGTAGTCCGGGATCTTGTATTGAACAGCCATTATTCGCTACCAAAACGAGCATCAGAAGTCAAAGTCAACACACATAAGAAACACATTGTGCTAAATTAAAATCTAGATGCTTACTTGAATAGTCTTCCTGAAATTTTTCGGATCTTCTTGGTCTTCAAAAGGGTATGCTCCCACGAGCATCACGTAAAGTGTCACTCCACAAGACCAAACATCAGCCAACTGAACAAACCCAAATCAGAAATCGGCAAAACCACAAAATACATATAAATATTTTAATTTAGAGTAAATTACAATTTTGGTCCTTGTGGTTTTCATCCACTATCAACTTTGGTCCCTATTTAAAACTAATTACATTATTGGTCACTGTGGTTGCCACATTATTTCGCTGTTGGTCCCTTTGACTAACTCTGTTAAAGAAACCTAATTAACACAAGGGTATTAGTCTTTCAACTCTTTTATTTAGTTTTACATTAATAATATAGAATATACTATTATAATATAAAGTAGTGGTACCCTCCCAAACCCTTCTTGGCTCTTGCGCCGATTCTGCCTTCACCGCCCCACCCTCACCATCACTTCCAACCCCCTTTCTTTTTTCACTCTTCTTTTCATGTTTATATTCATCAAAACCCCCATAAGCTCTCGATTTAGGTAATAAACCTAAACCCAATAAACAATTGGAGAACACCACCCCAAATCTGAAGCAAGCTATTTAGGGTATTTCGGGTGGTTTTTCACTATCATCATACAACAAACAGAGGAGGTCAAGGTTGAAGGCTGAACTCTGAAGCATATTGTTTAAAAATGCAGCATTTGTAAAATGTTGTTCATACTTTTTTGTACAACAAATCTTCAAAAATGCAGACGCTTTGAGACAACAATGAGAGGGTTTGGGACATAAGATGGATATGACTGTGTGTGTGGGAGGAAGAGGGGGGGGGGGGGGGGGGTGTCATTGAAGGATGGCTGTTTTTTATTTATTTTAAATTCATCCTTCAACCTAAAAAATGGTAATAGGATTTAAGAAAAAGATTTCATTGCGAGGTGATTTTGATTCTTTAACATGGAAATCATCTTTGTTGGGTAGATGTCTTTGGTTAAGCAATTCCTTTATGAAGCTACATTCAACAATCAACCCCACCATTTTTGTTGGTAGATGAGTAACAAGTTTGGCTGGTTGGGTCACTGTAACTCGGAAGCTTGGGGTGGCCGGTGGTGGAGGATGGACAGAGGGTGTTGGATGAATTTATTTTTTTGGTGTGTGATTTGTTTATCGTTAGAGAACGGGGGACGGTGTTGGTCGGGTTCAACGTCGGGTGTGAAGGATGGATTCGAGATGAAACAGACCATCGGGAGATGCGATGTGTGCAGATCAGCAGTGCAGGAGGGAGGGCAATCTAGCAGAGGTTTTAGCCGGAGGTGAGGGGTCGGAGTTCACGGGAAAGGGAGGAGTGAGGATTGGCCGGAGTTCACCGATGAGAATGACGATAACTTATTAGAATATTAATAATATATTTCACTAGTAAATAAAGATATATTTTTTATTTTTAAATTAAAATAACACAAAACAAAGTAAAAGGACATTAATACCCCTTAGTTAGCAGAACTTTTTTAGCTAAAGTTAGTCAAAGGGACCAAAATTAAAATCAAGTGGCAACCACAATGACCAAAAGTGTAACAAGGTGTCAACCACAATGACCAAAATTGTAATTAGTTTTAAATAGGGACTAGATTTGATACTAAGTGGCAACCACAGGGACCAAAAGTGTAATTTACTCTTTAATTTATAAAAAATACCCATATTTCATTTTCCAAACAACATTTACAAATTATATGACAACATAAATTTTACCTTGCCATCATACTCCCTGCGAGAAAGAACCTCAGGGGCAATGTATGCAGGAGTTCCAACAGTGGATTTGGGTCTTGAGTGAAGCAGAGATGACTGCAAAAGGTTAAATGACTATTAACACCTTGATTTTTTTTATATTTAAAAGTTAGTTTCAACCTTCAATAACTTCAGGGAATATCGAATACCTTTGAGTAGCCAAAATCACAAATTTTCAGGCGTGGTGCAGGGCTCCCATCTAAAAGAGTGTTCTCAAGCTTCAAATCTCTATGGCATATTTGCTGCAAAAGGGTTGAATTAGATAAAGTCTAAAGAATATTCATTCAACTTCTAAAAGACGCATTTACCATGAAATGACAGTAGTGAACTCCCGATATAAGCTGCTGGAAGAAGTATCTAGCCTGAAATATTAATGAATAGCATCAATAAAGATAAACGATTGGCTAAAGATGAATAAAGTCAACCAAATAGTCAAAGAAATTAGACCTCGTCTTCACTGAATCTTCCTGCATTGCAAATCCTATCAAAAAGCTCCCCTCCTGCGGCATACTCCATGACAATGGCGAGGTGGGTGGGAGTCAGTACCACCTATAGAAACACCACCGGGATTATAAGCTTATGATCAAGAATCTTATAACGGTTACAATCTCCGGCCCCAAAAAGTTGCAACTTTTGGGCGCATAGTTTAACGGAAGTGTGACAATTAGTCAAATTCCGAGAATGCCCTTGAACAATGACATGATAGAAGGGTTCGTGTTAACCAAAATCAATGAAGTTAATAATTTGTAATGATGACAATGAGTGATTGCCATTTATCTTGAAAATTTGCAAGAAAAGTAAATGTTGCAATCTCCATGGGATTAAGGGAATAGTTAACTATGATGAAAGCAATGGTAAATATCGATCGGAAGAAGCAAAAAAAGAGGGCTACTTGCCTCTCTAAACCGAATTATATTCGGGTGTCGGAGCGACCTGTGGTTGATAATCTCTCGAGCAACATTCTCATCAATCTACAACCAAAAAATAATATATACATATATTTACCCTCTTGCAATTCAGCGTATAGACCAATATTCAAACAAATAAAACAGAAACAAATGGACTTCAATATTAAAAGTATTATGAAATCACAACTGGGCATTACATATAATCAAAGAGAAACAAAATCATATTAACAGTTAAAAGTATCTTTCAGCAATTCTAACTTGCAAAACCTATCAATTTGAATAAAATTATAAAACAACATTAAATTATAAAATAATAGTAATAAGAATACGAGGAAAATCGTTTATATACCTTATGCCCTCTTTCTATATATTTCATAGCAACAAGCTCTTTGGTAACCTTGTTCCTCATCAACCTTGCAACGCCAAAATTACCAGATCCTATATCCTTCACAAGCTCGTATTTGTCCATTTTCTATGATTCTAAACCAACGAAACACAATAAGAGAGTTAAGTCACGAATAAAAAAGCAATATTTCATTAGCCCTAAATTCAATCAAAAGTTACCTCAATGTTCTTCCGGATATAAAATTTCCCGAACAGAAAGCCCTAATCCAGATAAAATGTGAATCAAATTAGGGAATATGGGATATGAAAATCTAGAAATATGAGCTTCAATTCATTGTTATGAATGTTATCCTACACCATGAAAAGCGAAAACCCTAATCTCCTAGATACCAATCGGTGTAATTAGGATAAATTAGATACCGCGAGGGCGAAATTATCCGAATATTTGATATGGGTTTTGGTGTATAGGGCGGAATTTAGTGAAAAGTATGTAAGATTGCGGAGGATTGTTGATAAAAATGTTATGAAGGAACATGCAAGCTGAGAGAGAGAGAGAGAGAGAGAGAGAGAGAGTTTGTGCGTGTATGGAATGTGTAGGAGAGAGAGATCGAAAGGAAATCTAAAAATAGATTGCAGTTTCAATGAATGACAGGGATGGTGTTGAAGACATACGGAAGGAAGGGGTTTGAATGACAAGATTCCGTTTCTTCAAGGATTAAAATTGACATATCGAGATCAATAAAATAAATTTAATTAATTTCTGAATTGACTAGTTACATACACCCGGGTTGACCCGTAGGCCGAATTCTATGGTAGAGAACGCTGTAATAATAATTGGGTCATGAGATACTTTAAAAAGTACTGCAAAAGGATAGGAATTCCATTGGCATGGCATTAGAACTGTTGTCCCGACGCCGGATTCAAAAAATACATCAATTCATCTCCAACCAACAGACGAAATCAGTTTTCCTGAATTGGAAGAGCAAGAACAAGTCTCTCACATCGCCCCTTTGAAAGTAGCATCTTAGGTCGATCAGGTTACCGGCTTTCATAAAATAAAGTGGTCGTGCGAGACATCATGAAATCGAAAAAAACAATTAGCAAAACACCTCGAGATCAAAATGACAACCATGTTTAATGTTAACTTTGTATTCTTCGTCCCCTATCAATACTTATATATGAAGACATGTTGAGTTGCTTGGTGCACATATATGTTAATCATGCATCGACTCTAAAGTACTTCGACATGTATTTTCATCTATTATGTGTTCATCATTTAAAAGATACTCTATAAATATCAGCAGTAGTTCTAGTGTTTAATAAAGGTGAATTTTGTGATCGGAGAATTGTAGACCTTCCATTAGAAAAAAATCACATATTTAAAAAAAATCATTTTTTATTTTTTTTGTCCATACTGATATTAGTTGTATACCTGTACAATGTAGCTAGTTATAAATTTTGAATAAATGTAATTAAAAAAATACTTAATCTAGATACGCATAAATTTGTATACCTGATTTTTTTATTGCAATACATGTACCAAATGTTTATACATATACTACATATATACATAATAAAAAAGGTACCTATTTATTATATTTTATAATACTACTAAATAAAAAAATATTTAAAAATAAACTTATTTTAAAAATATTGATGACAAAATAATAATGGTGATATTTATAATAAAAATGAAACGTGTTTTTAATGTACTTTAGTTTATCTATAATTATTTATTTTTGATATGGTAAAGTTGAAAAAATAAAGCGTATTTTTGAATGCATTGACGATACGATTATAATGCTATAATTTATAAAAAAAACATATTTTTTTTGTTTTTTTGTTAATATATAATTATTTGTGTTAATATAATAAAGGTGTCATCTGAAAAAAAAGGGATAAAAATAGTTAAATAATTAATTAGGCCATCCTCAACGCATTGATAAAAGCTCTCAGCGCCACATCAGCTAAGCCCTAAAGACCCCCAGCGCATAACTAAAAGCCCTCTTGCCACCTCATTTTTTTAATTCTTTTATTTATACATTTAATTATTTAACAAAATAAAAATATTTATATATTTTTTAATAAATAAAAATAAGATAAATAATAAAAATAAAAATTCATATCATTCATTAAAAATAAAAATTACAAAATAAATTTAAAAATCTACTCGTCGTCATTGTTGGGAACTTGGATACGCCAAATATGTTCGACCAAATCCGACCGAAGGTTATTATGAGTGGCCCGGTTTTGGACTTCTCGAACATTTACTGCGCGTTGTTCCTCACTGATTTGGGTTTCGTTATCATCCGTGAAAAGGCCGTGCTACCATAAATCCATTGTGCAGTATGTCGAAAAACTTCTCTTTGTAGATTCAACAACTCGTCGGTGTCTACGGATGATGATGATGCGGTCGGTGAACCGGGTTGTGGCGAATCCATATTGTTTAAAATATAGAGAATGGAAGAGAATGAGAGAGTTTGGTGTAAAAAAATAAGAGGTTTGGATTAATATATATAGTGTGAATAAATTGGAAAAAAAAAATTAAAAAAAAAAATAAAATGACCGTTGGAGTGCCGTTGGATTTATTTATTTTTCAAGATTTAAAAAAAAATGCCAAATAGCTTTCGGGTTCCTCGGGTTTGAAAGCCCGGAGGCCGAGCCCGAGCCCGAAGCCCGAAGGACCCCCACCGCTGCCCGCACGAGCCCGAGCCCGTGGGTGCTGCGGATGGCCTTATAAGGTATGATAAATGTAACATTGAGTCTTGAAAATAACTCACACGTAATGACGTAAACATACAATATTTTAACTAAATTGCAATAAAACTACAATATCAATTTAGATGGGAATGATTATAAAATGGGGTATTATCCTATAATTAATGGGAATGATTATAAAATGCAGAAATTAATCGAAATGCCCCAAGTTCACATCGCTTTCATCCATTTGCCCTATCTCCCTCCCAATTTGCCAAAATACCCTGAAAATCCGTGGGCTAACCCGTGACCCACGGATTTGTGTCAAAAAATCTTGCCCACGGATGTTTTGTGAAGACCCACAGATTTTTGGTCCGTGGCCCACGGATTTTCTGCAGGCCCACGGTTTTTTTTGCTTGTCCACGGATGCCCACGGATTTTTAGGGTATTTTGGTAAATTGGAAGAGAGAGAGAGCAAATGGATGAAAGAGTTGGTGAACTTGGGGCATTTTAATGAATCACTCTATAAAATGGGGTGTTTGGTTTGTTATAATATAATGGCCTCATTCCTAAATGAGCCCAAATTTTCATTCCCGTTCAATTTGGGGGGTATGCAATTTCATTCCTGGTGAATAGCAACTCCAACCTAATTGACCACCTCCTTCCTTCCTTCCTTCTCTCCAAACGACTACGAACAAGGTTTTTTTTTCAGATTCATGTCTGCTACTTTCTTCTTCTGCTATTGATGCTTCGATTCGTGTTTGCTACTTTCTTCTTCGATTCATGTTGCTGTTTTTAGATTCATGTTTGCTACTGTTCGATTAATCTCAAAAGACATAAACCCTTGAATATGTGGTTCGATTAATCTCAAAATCGATTATGTTTGCTGTTGTTTTTCGATTATGTTTGCTGTTGTTCGATTTATCTCAAAAGACATAAAAACCCTTCGAATTTGTGGTTCGATTAATCTCAAAATCGACTATGTTTGCTGCTGTTTTTTCGATTATATTTGTTGCTGTTTTTCGATTAGTTTGCTGCTATTTTTCGATTATATTTGCTGATGCTTTTCGATTATATATGCTGTTGTTTTTCGATTAGTTTGATGTTGTTTTTCGATTAGTTTGCTGTTGTTTTCGATTATATTTGTTGTTTTTCGATTATAGTTGTTGTTGTTTTTCGATTAGTTTGCTGTTGTTTTTCGATTAGATTTGTTGTCGTTTTTCGATTATAGTTGTTGCTGTTTTTCGATTAGTTTGCTGTTGTATTTAGATTATATTTGTAAGTTCAGCATCTAATCTTACAATCAATATATCAATGAGTAGAATAGTAATTGAGAAGTAATTTGATCAATATCACTTGTATTCAATGATGAACAGAATTACAGATCTTAGAGACAGAGTATCTCAAAGATTACAAAATATGAATACAAGAATATGCGGGAAAGTTAGTTAGCAAACAGTGCTAACAACTATATATACTATAACGGAAATATTAAAGCTACAGTACATACAAGAATGACTAATAGGAACAAAACACGTGTCCTAGTTAGTTAACAAAACACTAAGGAAAGTATCTCGTTATAAGTTCTGAACAGGTTGTTCAGAACTTCTGAACGTTCTTCTGATTAAGCATATTCAAAACTTCTGTCTTTCTTCTTCAGAGTTAACACTTGGAAACTTTCTCATGTAAATCTTCTGAGTCTTCTAAATCAGAACTCTGACCCTTCCTATCAGAATATCTGGCCCTTCTTATCAGATCTTCAACTCTTGGTTTATTGACAAAACTTAGATCTAACAATCTCCCCCTTTTTGTCAAATAAACTTATACTTTGCATCATCAAGTTCTTTTAATGCAGGAACGATCTTTTGAAGCAAGACATTTCTCTGATTAAGTCTTTTGTCAATTCTATCAATGATCTCTTGAATAGTTTCAACTTGTTGAGTCATCACTTCCTGAATTATATTGGACTGCTTTGTTTTCAACATTTTCTTCTCCAAATTATGCTTGATGATCCTCAGAGTTCCAGAGCAATATTTGGCAGTCTCTTTTGCTCTGAAGAAGATCTTTTCACTCTTATTTTTCAAGAACACTCCCAGTTCTGGATATCTTGACACACTTCCAGTCCTTAACACTTGCTTCTGCTCATGATCTGTGTTGGGTCTTGAAAGATAGACACATGGTCTTTGTAAGTACAGAGCAATTTGGAAATCGGTATAGCAGTGCCATCTCAGAATATAGAACATAGCTTCAATCACAACACTTCTTGCTTTTCTTTCATTTACACTTTTACTTGACTCTTTGAAGCACAACATGCTGTGAAGTCTGTAAAAATCCACTACTGAGAGTTTGTCAAAATCTGCATCAGTGAAATAATAGACCTTTCCATCTTCTCTTAATACTTCAAAAGATAAGTATTCCTGTTTTCTGAACTGCTTGACTTTGATTTCTCTGATCCCAGTAATAAGAAAGTCTGAATACACTGCTTCTTTTGATTTTCCATGACTTCTTAATTTGTCTGCCAACCAGATCTGAGTCTCCTTTGGTTTGTCATGAAACACACTCAGAAAATTGACTTCACTAGGATTAAAGAAATTTGGCAGATCAAACTCCAAAAAGTATCCATTCAGATCTATATACCTCTCATCCTCTTGTGGTTCTGACTGCTCAGGTTGATTAAGACTTGTCATTTGAACATCATGAAAAGTTGTTTCCTTAACTTCCTCTGCAGTTTCTTCTGAAAAAATTTCATTCACTTCATATTCTGCTGGAAACACATAATCATTGTGTAGCATCTTCTTAGGATTTTCTTCTGATAACATCCATTCACCACATTCTCTGACTTTACTTCTCAGATCTACCCTTCTTTTCACAGCTTTTATACATTTTTCTTTTAAACTTTTTCTTTCTGAATCAGAGCATACTTCCATTTCATTTAGTAACCAACTCAAAGTTGCATTACTGTATTTCACCAAATCTTTCAATTTAAAGAATTCAAGCTTTTGAAGAACTGTGTATGCAAATCCATCTGATTCCATTCCTTCATTCACAAACCCTTTCTTAATTATACCAGACCCTGGAACCATCACATGACAACTCAGATTGCACTTTTCTTTTCGTCCTTCAATTGCTAACTGGAAGTCATACATGTACATGTTTCTGGCATATATACCCAGAAGTCTTCTGCATTCAATTTCCATCCAGGCCTCTTCAGTACTAGCAAAGAATTTGACAAGAAATATCTGATCTTCAAGAGTTAGTCTATGAAAGTCAAAGCTTGACAAGTTAACTTTTACTTCCTTTTCTTTCACAACTTCCAATCTCACATATTTTAGACCCTCAAATTCTTCTGTCTGAAATGCTAAAACTTTCTTAATCCTTTTCTGAATCTGTAGTCTTGAATCAGGAATTCTGAATCTATTTGAGGCTTCTGCATATATCATCTGAGATCTGCCATCCATGAACCCATCAATGCTATTTTCCAGAACTTCATACTCCCCTTCTTTGTGATAGAGATTTTCATAAGTTTCTTTTAGGAATATGTCATCATGAAAATGTTTGGCTAGAGGTACATCACTCAACTCCAGAACAAAATCACATATAGGTTCTTCCAGCACCTTCAGATTAAACTTAGGAATCTCAATAGGTTTTCTGAACATATATTCTGAAGGCATGAAGTATTCCCTAAGTCTTTCAAATTCTGAGTCGTCAGCAACATCATCAACAAAATTGAAGTGAAACTCATCTTCAAACCTCTGAGTATAATCAACTGAACTATCTTCTTCACCCATTAGATCAATAGGTCTTACCACCTTTATTTCCCTTCGAATGTTCTGACCATTAAGAGCTCTGACTATCTCACTATGCATTCTTTTGATTAAGATCTCATTCAGTCTCCTTTCTTCTAGTTCTGAATTCAATAAATCAACTCTTACATATGGAACAATATCTGTGCAAGTGTTCACTCCCATTACACTTTCATCTATTTCTTCTGACCCCAAAATGAGTTCCTCAACAGCTTCAGTTCCATCAGAATTAATTTCCATTTCTTCATCTAAGTTTAATTCCTCTGTTTTCTCTGAATCATTTCCATCAGTGCATTCCGTCTCCAATTCTTCTGTGTCTGAGCTTAAGTTCTGAACAATCTGAGTATCCTTTTTCTGACTAATTTCCTCTGTCTGAACTAACTCCATATCTGCCATTTCAAAGTCTTCTACACAGATATCATCCTCAGAACTTGTCCTTTGTCTTTTCTCCCCCGTTTGATGATCATGAGGTTCATTATCATCAAATTTTCTTTTCAAGTTCTGAGTTTCACTAACCTCAGGTTCATCCTCTGCAAGTGGAGTGATTTCCAATGGTTTTGAAGTTGTAGCCAGAGAAGTACTTAATGCTTTAACAAAGGAATCTTGCATATTTTTCATTTGTTTGCTCAGATCTTTTTTAAATTCAGAAATAATATCCTTAATCTCCTTTTTGTGAGATTCTAAGGACATTTCCATACTATTCACCTTAGTCTCAACAGACTTCATTTTTTCTTCAAATACTGTTTTCAACCCTTTTATCTCATCATTCAGATCATCCACCTTATCCTCCAATTTTTCGACTTTGTCCTCCAACACCTTGTTTTGTTTCTGAATCTTTGCAAATTCAGAGGATTCTAACTATGAACCTGAACCAACAAATGGTCCAGTTTTCATGTGTCCAGAGGACTCATGGCCTATAGATAACACAAAGTCATCTTGTGCAACAAATGCACTTTTGAATGAGGTTTTTGTGATGTTCGCCTCACCAGGACTTCCATCCAATCCTTGACATCCATCATCTGGATTGCCTATGAATGTTTTGTCAGGAATACAAAATTCCTGATTTGTGTCAGTGTTTGAAGGAATTTCAGGCTCAACATGGATCGGACTGTGAGATCCAGACTCAATGTGTTCAATAAAAGGTTGGGATTTATCACCTCCCTCCAAATGAGTTTGGGATGGTTCTCCTGATATTTGTGAAACATTAGCAGGTTGAACTGCTTCTGAGTGGGTATGGATTGGTTGTTCAAGATCCACCACTAGGTCCATGGTGATTGTTTCAATATTGGACACCAAGAGTTGTGTCTCAATAGCAGATGTGGCTACCTGGATTACATTGGCTGGTTCAGAAGTATCTCTTTCTGTTTGAACTTCTGTTGACATTCTCTCATGCTCACCACTCTCATTCTGTTTTTCCTCAACAATTCTAACCGGGCTCTCAGAATTTTCCTTCTCATTTCTCTCTGAATGTTCACCCATTTGAACATCCTCCCCCTCTCTAATTCGACTAGACTCCTCACCTCTCCTCTCAGGTTGGTCCTCTTGGGAAGGGATTTGAGGTTCTTCAAATCCCACTGAGGTGCAACATGCTCTTAAAATCTCACTCTCCCTTGGAATATAGTTCATAAGTGATCTTGGCAAGAGTTTATGATTGGGATAATTTTGAATATTTGGGACAGAAGACATCTTACTTAGATAAAAGATAGGACCATGCTCCTCGTTTGATCTTCTTGGAATTGTTCTGTTCTCTTGCATACCATACCAGATCACAATTTGCCAATATCTTATATAAGGTATATAAGATAGGGGTGTATCTTTTGTTCTTCTCTGAATGGCTTTTTGGTTTTTCTCAAATGTGTTCTTCATATCTTCCCAAAGTATGGTAGTATAGTCATAATGCCTATTCTTCACTAAGCCTTGAAAGATTTGAAGTATTTGCTTTGACCCCTGATCCACAAAACTATTCTTCCCTGATAGACATTTGTTTACCACATGAAAGAAGCAAGCCCATATTGGTGGCAATTTGTTTCTTCTAAAACCACTCAGATTCCTCAACCCATCATTGTATCCTAATCTCATAATCTCTGCAATCACTTCTACTGTTAAAGGAGAATCTTCAAAATCTGCCCTATGTTGTACATCATCCTTCTCTGGCAAGTTCAGCATTTCCCTCAGTATAGGAATTGTTAGAGTAAGTGTTACACCTCCAACCTCAGATATAAATTTATTCTCTTCTAACCTAAGGTGTTTCCACCACTGTTGAATATATTGAACAGGAACAGATTTGCTTCTTGTAAACCATTTCTTGTATGGATGATACTTGAATAACTCCATAATGATCTTATGTTCAGGCTTAAACCTACTTTCCTCAAACAATATTACACAGTTATTCTCAGATAGATTCAACCACTCACCTTCAGGAACCACTCTCTCTACCAAATATGGTCTCCTTGACATCATATACCCTGTAGCACTCTGTTCATGCTCCACATTAATATTTCCCTCATCTGCGTTCCCCTCAGATTCAGCCATTTCATCATTTTCAGCATTGATTTCATCGATTTCTACTGCTTCCTCTGCAATAGGTCTATTTTGAATCTCAGTATCATCTGAATCAGATTCCTCCATCAACGATTTAGAACTATGTAGGGATATATGACTACTTCTTCCAGCACCAGACATGATTTAAGAAGAAAACAAGAACAAAGAACTCTGGATTGATTCGTATCTCACTTTTCTCTCTGAAATTTGAATGAATTTGAAAGAGGGATTTTAAGACCTATTTAAAATCCGCGACGTTGAATAATTTGACGGAAAAGCGAGGGAAAGTTATAACGGAGTCAAAACTTTTGAAATGCCACGAAGGATTTAAATAAAATGCGTGGAATCATCAATCAAATGTGAAGCTGACACGTGTTATTGGATAGAAAAATTAACACAAGTCATAATTCTGAATAACACGCTCAGAAGTTTGACTGTTCTTACTCAGAGTACTGAATCCAAGAGTCATAAATTTTTTGCCTTGTGATCAAAATTCATTTAAAATCAACTTCTGATTTATTTAATCTTTTAATCAGTCAGAAGAAGTTTGAACAGATAGGAAAACATTTTATCACCAAACATTCTGTCCTAATAATGATGATTTGAGATAAAATCATTTAAAATCTTATATCTGAACATGAAGATTTTGAA
Source organism: Saussurea involucrata (assembly GCA_033807775.1). Classification (NCBI taxonomy): domain Eukaryota; kingdom Viridiplantae; phylum Streptophyta; class Magnoliopsida; order Asterales; family Asteraceae; genus Saussurea; species Saussurea involucrata. Next base: position 37,612,978 of record CM066323.1, read on the forward strand.
ATTCAGACATAGTTTGAACAAGTAGCCAAAATTTTTGTCATTAAAAGCTTGTTCAACTTAGAATGATCAGAGATAAGAGATGAAAACAAACCTTTAAGCATCCTTAGATGATTTCCAAAAGATATTAATGCTCCCCCTTGACCTTAGCATGCACTCAATAAAGATGAGATGAGAGATATTGAATAATAGAAAGAAAATAATCCACAAAGATTGAAGTACTTGTTTTGCTCAGAAATGAAATATTGGAAGTTGGATTTCTGAAGTATTGACTCAGAAGACCTGAACCCAAGACTCAGAAGATCTGAACCCAAGAGTCAGAGTTCTGAATTATAAGACTCAGAGTTCTGAGTACATTACTCAGAAAATCTTACTTAGCAAAATTTGACATTTTTGAACATCAAATAACAAGTAAAATCAATTAGTCAGATTAAGCATTCCTATTTTACATATGAGAAATGAGAACCTTTTGTGATCAAGAGGCTTTGTGAATAAGTCATCCAATTGATACTTTGTATGTACAAAGTGCATTTCAATTGTTCCCTTCTCCACATAGTCTTTAATAAAATGATACCTCACATCTATGTGTTTAGTCTTTGAATGTTGAACAGGGTTCTGAGTAATGGCAATTGCACTTTCTGAATCACAATAGATAGGAATTTTGTTGAGCTGATACCCATAATCCATGAGTTGTGTTCTCATCCACAAAGTTTGAGAACATGAAGCTGCAGCAGCAACATACTCTGCCTCAGCAGTTGATGTGGACACACAATTCTGTTTCTTTGATGCCCAACTTACTATTTTATCTCCTAGAAAGTGACAAGCACCAGATGTACTCTTTCTGTCCATTCTACTTCCTGCATGATCAGCATCAGTGAAGGCAGTTAGTTTAAAATCTGTTTCCTTTAGATACCATATACCAAGATCAGGTGTTCCTTTGAGATATCTGAGTATTCTTTTGACAGCTAACATATGTGATTCTTTAGGATTGGATTGAAATCTAGCACAAAAACAAGTGGAAAACATAATGTCTGGCCTACTTGCAGTCAAGTATAATAATGATCCAATCATGCCTCTATAAAGTTTGTTATCCACAGAAACTCCTTTGAGATCAGCATCTAACTTTATGTTTGTTGCCATAGGAGTTCTCATAGAAGCACAGTCAGACATTTTGAACCTTTTCAGGATGTCCCTTACATATTTTCCTTGATTTATAAAAATACCATTTGATAGTTGTCTTACTTGAAGACCAAGGAAAAAGTTTAGTTCACCCATCATGCTCATTTCAAATTCAGATTTCATGATTTTAGAAAAATCATCACACATTTTTGCATTGGTAGAGCCAAAAATTATATCATCAACATAGATTTGAACAAGAATTAAATCCTCTCCCTGTTTCTTTAAAAACAAAGTTGTGTCAATCTTACCTTTCTTGTAACCTGAACCTAATAAGTGTTGAGTAAGAGTGTCATACCAGGCTCTTGGTGCTTGTTTTAGACCATATAAGGCTTTATCTAAAATATAAACATGGTCAGGAAATTCTGGATCAACAAAGCCTTCAGGTTGATGTACATACACCTCTTCATTAAGTATACCATTCAGAAATGCTGATTTGACATCCATCTGATATACCTTGAAATTCTTGTGTGCAGCATAGGCTAAGAATATTCTGATTGCCTCTATTCTTGCTACTGGTGCAAATGTCTCATCATAATCAATTCCTTCCTGTTGACAGTATCCCTTAGCAACCAATCTTGCCTTGTTTCGGATTACAACACCTGACTCATCCTTTTTATTCCTGAATACCATTTAGTTCCAATGATAGATTTTCCTTCAGGCCTTGGAATGAGTCTCCAGACTTTGTTCCTTTCAAATTGAAGTAATTCTTCTTGCATTGCTGAAATCCAATCTGGATCCTCTAGGGCTTCATTTGCTTTCTTAGGTTCAATTACACTCAAGAAACCTGCAAACATTGCTTCATTTGCAGTGGCCGATCTGGTTTTCACTCCAGCTGATATGTCACCAATTACTTGATGAATTGGATGACTTTTGGTCCATTTGTTTGTACTGGGAAGCACATCAATCTCTGAATAATTTTTGTTTGTGTCATTCTCATCAATGATGGCGTGTAATTCTGAACTATCCCCTTGTTCTGATAAATTTGAGTTCAAATTCTGATCAATGAAGTCAGAGTTCTGAGTGACTTGTTCAGAGTTCTGAATACGAGGTTCAGAAGTCTGAATACAAGGTTCAGAATTCTGAGTATCAGGGTCAGAATTTTCATCACTTGTGTTTATCAGAGTTGGACATTCCTCAGATGGACCTTTATCTGAAATTACAGTTGTTTGTACTACTTCTGAAGAACTTCTTTTCATTTCATTAATCATCTTTGGATTTTCAAATTCTGCATAAGAATCAAAGGTCAGTTCAAGAAAAACATCCTTAAACAGTGAATTGAGTTCTGAACAAATAGGATTAGAATTTGTATCAGAAGTCATTTTTGTTCTGTTCTGCTTGAGTTCTGAACTGTCTTGTTCAGAAGTCTTTTCTTTAGCTTCATCAAATGTTACATTTATGCTCTCCATCATTCTCTTGGTTCTTCGATTGTAGACTCTGAATGCTTTGGAGGTTAATGAATAGCCAACAAAGTATCCTTCATCTGCCTTTTTATCAAACTTTCCAAGATTTTCTCTGTCTTTAAGAATATAGCATCTGCAACCAAAAACATGAAAGAATTTGATTAATGGTTTTCGTTTATTTATCAGTTCATAAGCAGTCTTATTTAATCTTTTATTTATCAAAGTTCTGTTCTGTGTAAAGCAAGCAGTTGCAATGGCTTCAGCCCATAGAAAAGTTGGTAGATTTGAATATGCCAACATAGTTCTTGCTGCTTCAACTAGAGTTCTGTTTTTCCTTTCAACAACTCCATTCTGTTGAGGAGTTTTGACAGCTGAGAAGTTGTGAGAAATCCCAGAACTTTCTAAAAAGCTCTGAAGAGTCTCATTCCTGAACTCTGTTCCATTATCACTACGGATTTTCTGAACTTGAAGCTGTAAGAACACTTGAATTCTTTTGATAAAATTTATCAAGATTGTAGCAGCCTCTGATTTAGCTCTTAAGAATTCCACCCAAGTGTATCTAGAATATTCATCAACAATTACAAGCATATACTTCTTTCCTCCCATAGACTGAACTGAAATAGGACCACAAATATCAGCATGAATCATTTCCAATGGTGCTTTGCAAGATGAATCCATTTTTAATTTGTGAGAACTCTTTTTCATCTTTCCCATTTCACAAGCTGAACATAATGATTCCTTTTCAAATTTAATATTTGGTAAACCTTTAACCAGATGTTTTGCAACAAGATTATTCAGATCTTTGAAATTTAGATGAGAACATCTTCTGTGCCATAACCAGCATTCATTTGCAGTTGAGTTTGATAAAAGACAAACAGGATTTAGTGTTTTTAATTTTGAAAAGTTAACCACAAATAAATCCATATGTCTTTTGGCCCAGAAGACTTTAATGTCATTTTCAGTTAAGATCATGCAACCTGTTATTTGAAACTTGATTTGGCAAAGACTGTCTAAAAACTGACTTATGCTGAAGAGATTATGCTGTAATCCTTCAACATAGAAAACTTTTTGAATTACCAGATCTCCTTTTGTTAAATCCCCATAACCTTTAACTTGACCTTTACTGTTGTTTCCAAAGTTTACTGCTCCTCCAGCCTTTTCTGTGAAGTTTGATAGAAAAGACTTCTGACCTGTCATGTGTCTTGAAGCTCCTGAATCTAAAAACCACACATGACAGCCCTGCAAAAACAATCAGTTAGTTTTAGGTACCCATTTTGGAATGGGTCCTTCTTTGTTAGCCTTGTTGTCTGATTTAACAAAAGTACCTTTTACTTTCCACTCAAAATCTTTCTTCAAACACCACTTTCCTTGAACTTTTATGAAGTCAGAACATTTTCTGCTCACAAAATTGTTCAATTTTTTCTTGAAAGTTTGAAATTTGGATGTTGAAGAAGTTTCAAATTTCTTTTCTTTCTCATTAAATCTTTTTCCATTCTTTTCTGTTATTTTAATTTGAGACTTCACTTCTTTTGTTATCTCTTTTCTCTGAGTTTGAGGAACAGAAGTATTTTTCTTTTCTGAATTCTGAGAGTCTTTTCTTATGTATGAAACAAAAGTTATTTTGATTGGACATTTATGAGAATATTGGAATGAATCACTTTCACATTTAACACAAACAAGATTTTTCTTTGCAAGTGACAATAAATCTGAAACATATGTCATTTCATTTTTATTGATACTGTTCAGAGTACAATTGCACTTATTACAAGAATTTCTAGCTTTGAGTTCAGAAGTAGATTTCATTCTAAGCTTCTCAAGATTCCTTTTCAGTTCATTCAACTTTGCAAGATCATCTTTCCTTTTGCTTTCCTCTTTTTCTGAAAAATTCAATCCCTTTTTGTTAGAAGAAGAAGTAGATGATTCACCTTTTTCATATGTACTTGATTCATTAAAGAATTTATCATTTTCTTTTAGAGCATTAATTTTAAAAAGATCATACTCAGTCTTCAGTTTTTCAAGCTCTGTTATTTTCTGAATAAAAGTGTTCTTTTCTTTCAAAGCTTCTTCAAGTTTAATATCCACATCACAGTAATCATTTTCAAGTTCATCATAAGCTTTCCTTAAGTCCTCAAGTTCTTGACTTACTAGATTAAACCTCTTTTCAAGTTCTAAAAATTCATCTGACTTTGTTTCAGAAAATTCAGTTGACTCAGACTTCTGACTACTTGAATCAGAATTTTGATTAACAGACTCAGATGTCTGACCTTCAGACTCAGAGTTCTGACTCCAAAATTCAGAATTCTGACCAGAAGTTTCAGACTTCTGATTGACTATTTCAGAATATTTACTTGTATCAAATATGTTTTCAATGTCATGATATGAAAAACTTGGTTGTTTATTTTTGTAGCTGACATTTAAAGAATCATACTTGAATTTAATGTCATTATACTTTGGTTTTTCATCTGTTGGTTTAGAAACTTCTTTCTTAACCTTTTCTTCTGAAACAACTGACTTTTCTGTTTTAGACTCAGAAATTATCTCACTCGACTTTTTAGAGTTTGGTCTTTACAAATTGTCAGAACTTGTTATAGAACTAGCAGGTCTTATGAAAACTTCAACAATTTCTGGGATTTTTGGCTTAGGAACTTGAAGCTTTTCAAAATCATACAAATTGATTGGGGCTCTTTTTAAAACAACATTTTCTTCCAATCCCAATCCCTTCTTTGGATTGTAAAATCTTGTATCTTTAACATTGCTTGTTAAAAGATTTAATGTTTGCTGAGTCTGACCCCTTTTCAAATTCAGATCTTCCAATTCTTTGATTTTGGTGTATAAATTCTTTCTTTCCTCAAATAACATATCAAATTTTATTTGTAAATCACCTTTTTCATCCTTATTTTTTGAAAATTCAACTTTAAGTTCAGAAAACTTTTTCAGTAATTCAGAATTTTCATCTTTAACTTTCTGTTTCTCAGCCTCAGATTCTTCATATTGTTCTCTTATTACTTCTTTTTCAATTCTGAATTTGTTAACCAAACTTCTTTCTCCTTTTATCTGTTTTCTAAGATTAACAAATTCATTTTTCATGTCACCAATCTGTGTCATTAAATCAATTTCAAGTGCAGACCGTACCTCAGTTGATGACTCAGAATCAGCATCTTCATAATCAGAATCATCCTCATTCTTCATTTTTTCCATATAGCTTTGCATCTGTGAAATGTTGATATGATCATCTTCATCAGAAGTGTAGTACAACCAATTCTCCTGTTCAGCTAACAAGGCAATTTCATCATCTCTCTTCTTTGCAAGCTGAGCCTTTTTTGTATAGTACTCATAATCTTTTACTATCTTAACTCTGCAGTCTTTAGCAAAGTGGACAGATTTTCCACACTTGAAACACAGATTCTTTTCTCTTCTATCTTCCTTCTCTTCTTTGTTTTCTTCACTTCTCTCTACTCTCTTTTCAAACTTATTTTCTTCTCTGTCTTCTCTCTTCTTTTGATCTGAACCCCCAAATTTCTTGTAACTTCCCTGAAATCTACCCTTCCCATACCTCTTGTTGAAAGTATTTGTCAGCAAAGCTAGCTTCTCCGCCATTATCTTGATATCTTCATCATCTTCTGATCCTTCTTCCTTGTCAGATTCCTCCAGATTTGGTATCTTTGATAGATATGCGGTCTTTTTGGGTGCTTTGATGGCTTTGGACTTTGATAAAAATGCTAGCTGATCAGCAACATTTTTCTTTTCTTCCACAACCAACTTGACAGAGTCTTCATGTTGATTAAGAACACAAAATAGATCATTTAGATCTTCTTCACACATATCCTTGTTCATTTGCAGACTTATAGCAAATGATGACCATTCTGAATTTAAACTGTTCAGAAATTTGTAATTTATTTCTGACTTCGTTTTCTTTAGTCCATTTCTCCTCAAATCATTCAGAATAGTACAAAATTTGCTATATGTCTGAGTCAAACTTTCTGACTCTTTAGCCTTGAACCTTTCATAAGCATTTATGCTTTGATTTAACTTTGCTTGAATAGATCTAGCAGTTCCTAACATCTGTCTTTCCAATTCGTCCCACATTTCTTTAGCAGATGATCCACTGTCAATTCTGTTAAGTACTTCATTTGGGACAGCTAAAGTCATCAAAGTAATTGCTCTTTTGTCTATAGCATGTCTGCTTTTCTGTTCAGCTGTATACTGAGAAAAACTCTTCTTCACCCTTGTAGCTGGAATTTCTGGAGTTGTCTCTGTGGCAGGAGTTGCAACAACATCGACATACACTTCAATTGGACCTTCTCGAATAGAGACCATAAGATTTTCATCTATGTTGTCTAGGAATTGGATCATACGGATTTTCCACTGATGATACTCTTCAGGTATAAGAACAGGCGGTTTGGTTTCAGATCCCATAGCTAGATACTCTTTGGAAGACATGATTGTAAGAAAAACTTCAACAGAGAGACAAATTCAACTTCCTTGATTGAAAACAACAATTAATTCGAGAATTACTAAGAATTCAGGAATCAGTGAGCGACAGCGGAATCAATTTTCGAATTTGCTCAGGAAATCTTCAAGAACACGAACAGGAAACCTTCAAAAACGTGATCTCGATCGAATTTGTTTGTTGATTTGCTCTGATACCAATTGTAAGTTCAGGATCTAATCTTACAATCAATATATCAATGAGTAGAATAGTAATTGAGAAGTAATTTGATCAATATCACTTGTATTCAATGATGAACAGAATTACAGATCTTAGAGACAGAGTATCTCAAAGATTACAAAATATGAATACAAGAATATGCGGGAAAGTTAGTTAGCAAACAGTGCTAACAACTATATATACTATAACAGAAATATTAAAGCTACAGTACATACAAGAATGACTAATAGGAACAAAACACGTGTCCTAGTTAGTTAACAAAACACTAAGGAAAGTATCTCGTTATAAGTTCTGAACAGGTTGTTCAGAACTTCTGAACGTTCTTCTGATTAAGCATATTCAGAACTTCTGTCTTTCTTCTTCAGAGTTAACACTTGGAAACTTTCTCATGTAAATCTTCTGAGTCTTCTAAATCAGCTCTGACCCTTCCTATCAGAATATCTGGCCCTTCTTATCAGATCTTCAACTCTTGGTTTATTGACAAAACTTAGATCTAACAATATTTGTTGCTGTTTTTCGATCATATTTGCTGCTGTTTTTCAATTAGTTTGCTGCTGTTTTCCGATTATAGTTGCTGCTGTTTTTTCCGATTAGCTTGCTGCTATTTTTCAATTATAATTGCTACTTTTTCCGATTAGTTTGCTGCTGTTTCTCGATTATAGTTGCCGCTGTTTTTCGATTATGTTTGTTGCATTTGTTGACATTTTCTTTCTTTCTTTTCTATAATATGCTCTAGACGGGTTCATCCCTTATTTCCAGCTTCATTGTGGGGATGTATAATATTGTAAAGGGACCATGTGATAGCCGAATTGTATTGTATTTTTTGAAGTCGGATGAAAGCCGAATTGTATTGTATTTTTTAACTTAGATGAAACATCGAAATGTATTATATTTTTGAAGTTAGATGAAACGGGCGAATGTATTGTATTTTTCATTTTGGAAGAACATATTTTGTATTGTATTATTTAAAATTGTGTTTAAATGATAAAGTGATTAGTTATGGTAATACAATGCTACAAAACAATTTTCATTTATTATATATGATAAACATCCAAACAACATCAATGATAATGATTCCCAATATTAACTAAACAACATCAATGCAATGTTAATTCCCATTTTCATTTTCATTTTCATTTTCATTCCATTGCCTGAACCAAATAGGTAAAAGTGCATTTGCACGATACATCTATACTACTTTATTAAAAGAATAGTAGACGGTTTATTTCAACAGCCGTTTTTCTCAGCCACGTTTTCTTCTCCCCACGTCCTCTCCAAACTTCTCCTTCTCCCTTATTTTCTGCAAGCTCCAACCTCTATCTCACGATTCACGTCCTGCAACCTCCAAGCTTTTTCTATCACGACTGCCCCTATAAATACATGGAGTTTCAAACCCTTGATGCTTGCTCTGCTTGAAACCCCTAGATGGATGAGATTGATGAGATTCCAACACCTGCAATCTAGGGTTTCGCAAATCCCTCACGTCTATAGTACTCTCTTCTTATCAACACTTCTCAAGTGTATAATTTTATTTCTCCCTTTTCAAGCTTGCCTAGATTTGACTAAATCCAAACCCTCGCCCGATTTAATCTGTTTTTTTGTTATTTTTTAGGTTTTTGTAACAATCATGACGATTTCGGATTCCGGTTCTCTGATGGATAACAAATCGCTATGCTTTTCTTCCAACCACATTACTTTAAACTAAATCCTGGTTTTCAGCTATTTCTTTTTCTATCGATTTTGGTTTTGTACAAATCGGTTTTGGTTTAATCGATGTTTCTTCCTCTTTTCTTTTACAGTTTTAGGTTTAATCGATTTTACTTTTACAAACCTGATATCGAGTCTCCATTGATTTAATTTTAATTCTTCTGTTGGTCGTGGGACTATTGGTGATATTATTAGTTGTATGAAGTTGGCCATTGGCGGTATTCACGCTGTTTTAGTTGTATTCTCAGTTTGCAATCGGTTTTTTGAAGAGGAAAAATCTGCAATAAGTAGTTTGCAGATGTTGTTTGGAAAACATATTTGTGATTACATGATAGTTGTTTTCAGTGGTGGTGATGAACTAGAGGAAGATGGCAAGACCTTGGAAGATTTCTTATGTAACTGTCCACAGGCTTTGAAGGTGAGCTCATGTTTGCATTCATTTTATGGCACTTAATCTTGTTTTAATATATACAAATGTTATTTTCCATTAACACATCGGTTTACAAAAACAAACAGGCTTATTGATTCAGTTTTCAGACTTCAACACAATCTTTTTAAAAACGGGAAGTGAAACCAAATTATTTTTTCAGGATATTCTATGTATGTGTGGCAATCGTTTTGTTCTTTTTGATAACAAGGCGAATGATGAAACTAAGAAAGCAAGTCAAGTGCAAACACTTCTTTCTCGTGTAAACATGGTGTTAGAAAAAGAATGGTGGTCAGCCATATGCCAATGAAATATTTACTGAAGAAATGAAGGTAAAACGAACTGATCATTACCAAGTTATTGCAATTTTAAATGACTTGGTCTTATAATGACAAGACATTGTGATCGTTGATATAGTAGCGATATTTAATGGACAGAAATGGACCAAGGAACTTCAAGAACCAACAGAAGCAATTCAAGTCTTGAAAATGACTGAGAGGTACTCTCAACAGGAGATGTTAGGAATGATGGAGAAGATTCGTGTTGAGCATTTGAATCCCAAAATCGAAATGGTATATTTACAATTTTTTTCGTTTTCTTTGGTATTCCGTGTATATAGTCGGCCATTTGTTTATCATGGAAACCTTTTGCTATGTATAGAAATGTAAACAGATGCAGAAGTGTGGAAGCTACTATGAAAAATTTCACAATATCAGATTGGTGAAGTCTATAATTCTTCACTTTCAGGTTTAGACCACTATCTTTTTATTCTGGTTGGGATCTTCAAATCATGTTTCTTTATTTGTTGTTTGGCTCAGTAACAATTTGAAATAATCTACATGGGTGTTTAATCGATCATGCATATTTTATACAATTAAGGAACTGGTTTGGGCTACTTCGAAACATGATGTATATCTCATGGAAGAATGATTTATTACACATTTTAGGAACCACATGTAAATTCACCTTTACTGCCCTTTGTCCTTCAAGATTTGCCCTTCACCCTAAGAACACTTATTTGTATATCAAAATGTTGGTAAGAACTAAGAAGACTCCCACTTGATTTTATTATTGTTTTGCATTTCCCTTTTGTTGTTTATTTTGACTTCTCTCCTGGAGTTTATTTTCTGTTTTCCATCAAGGTTATTTAAGAGTTAAAACTTCTCTTCACTGTCATTGATAGGTCGGTTTGCACCCCCTTTGACTAACCGCAAGTGTACGGTGTCGTCTCAAGTAATACGTACGGAAGTACGAGTATCGAACCCAAAGGAACCAGGTGTTAGTTACCTCAATGACTGTAGTGACTATTAACTGAACGGTTGAAAATTGGTTTGGTTTGATTGTTGAAATATCTTGACTAGCGAAAACGTATAAAAGTGAGGAAGGTAATTGGTAGTAGTATTAAAAGAGAGAGGATGGAGGGTTGGAATCCGAATGAGTTCAATTAACGAGACTTCAAAGCGATTTATACATGATTAAAACGATTAATGACTTGTAAAATCTGAACTCGTTACACTTCTTCAAGCTGCACCGAGACTTAACTTAATTGAAGTTGCTTATCTTTCAATCTTATAGTTGAATTAAGTTAAAGTGACTGGTTTAGAATGTAACACCGAAGGAATTGGCTTATCTCTAACTAATTCCCTTCGATGGCCATTGAATTCGAACTAAATCTTGAGATTTCCATCGAACACTCAAGAGTTATTAAATCATTTAACAAGTGATCAGTTTATTAAAAGCATTAAGCATGAATTCAACGACGTCATCCATCAATTAAAACCGAAATACAAATCGTTCAAAGCCTACATCTATGAATCATCCATCATCCAACCCCCCAACATTGAGTTTAGCTCATGTTGGGGTGTGTAAAGAAAAATGAAAGATTACAAACGAAGTAAAAGAAACCATGTTTGAAAAGTTTTGCAGAAAAATATAAATAACCCCCTGAGAAGAATCCCTTCCACGATCACGTACTCAATCGTTGTTGTCTTCCAATCGATCTCTCGTCACCTCTGTATTCGTGCTCTCAATCTGCTCCCAAAAATCGCCTCCCACTTGCAGCCGCTCCCTCGTCTAACTGATTACCCTAAAATGAGAAAATATGGCTTTAAAACGTATCTGATACGCGACGCTAGTTTCGGTGCTACTTGGGTCGTGCCACAAGGCGCGCCATCCTCTGGACCACGTGATCTTTAAAACCCGCGCGCAACACGCCACTAGTTGGGTAGCGCCATAGGTCGCGCCAGACTCACTTTTCGTCTTTTTCCAGATTTCAAGCTCATTATTCGAAAAATACTCGCGATCCTCTTCATTTCCCTTCAAGGCTGAATAACTGTACATATCATCAAACATACATCAAATAACTTATATTGCATAACATTGTTACCTAACCAAAAGATACGTCATATAACATGTAGGGTCCCTTAGTATTTACAATCATAGTAGATACTTCATTACAAATTTTTTGCTGATTAATTTACACTATGATTAATAACAGAGTTGTAACTACAAAATACGTCATAGTCTTCAAAACATATGTCTCCCAAGAGCTAGTCACAGATTTATATTCTTACTTGCTCTTACTTTATTCCCGACCTGTAATACATATTTTTAAAACAAAATGAGGGTTAGACCTAGTGGTCTAGGTGAGAAAATCTCTGTCAGTTTAACACCATTTGCACAAACAACATATACATAACACAAATATGAATACCAAATATGACTCATGCATTGTGTACTTTCTTGTCTCATTTCCATGGCCATATTAGATGGTTGCGAGCCAACTAATAAATTTACTTCACTGTACTAAATTACATCCAACACCGTTGTCCCTCCGTACAGTCAACTCCACCGGTCCTAAGCCCGACCAACGTGCTCTCGTGTAATGTAATACTTGTAATAATATAATATACACTTCAATATATCATACTTCATACATATGCACATAATCACACTATTTATCACATACTTAATCCACATATATGTATTCCAGTTTGAAAACATTTTAAAGTAAAACTCACATGTTCGCTTATCAAAACGCTTCCAAGCCTTTTCCAAAGATTTAGTCTTTCACCTAGTATTCACAGAATCTGAAATAATTTACATATAATTATCTCCTTATCAATTATACATATAAGACTTACTAGAAGACTAAGGACTCTAGATAACTCTATCCAACTCTTATCCTCAAAAGCATCTGAATTCTCAAAAGTGACCAAACAGCTAAAGTTTCCGGATACTACAGAACTATCCGGACAACACAACTTTCCGGACAACATAAACAATCCGGCTGACAAAATAATCCGGACAACTTAAACAATCCAGACGACATCCTAAAACCAAAGCAATCCGGACACCATCCGATAACTAATTTCAACCGGAAACTATAGAAAGAGGAACTTACCCGGACACTCTATCTACCGAATACCTGCAAGGAAGAACTACCGTACACTATCAACAAAACTACCGGACACATTCAACTCGTGTCCGGAAACCTCTGTCGGTTTACTCATTTTCTACCCAGATTCGACAGAAATGATTACGAGACATGAAATCGTCTATTCTAATCCGATAGAAACCTTCTACTAACCATTACAAACATAAAACGTAAAGGAACATACCTTAATATCACTTCCAAGTAAGCCAAATTGAAGCCCTAGCCACAAGACCCTTCTTTCTTCTTCTTCTCTTCTCAAAACACACACACACACACACACACACACACTTAAGCTGATATTTTCTGTTGTATGAAATATCTGGAGTCCTAAAGGGGTAATATCAAACCCAATTTTACCATTTTAGACATGAACTATTCACTAATGACCAAAACACCCCTAACTTATAATTTAACCCAAGCTTACCATAAACATCCAACTTTAAAGTTAACCAAATCTAACGAAAAGATAATTTAACTAACGAACTTACCCGGGGTATTACATCATCTCCCTCTTAAAAGAATTCCGTCCCGGAATTCGGTTAGGCAAAGAGGTACGGGTACTTAGATCTCATTTCTGATTCTGATTCCCAAGTAGCATACTGACCTCTATGGTGTCTCCACTGCACGTTTACTTGTTTGATCTCCTTTCCATTCCGCATCATTTTAACTTTACGGTCAACTATGGCTTCGGTCAGCGTAGCTTTTCTGTCTGTCTTGAGCCACTTTCAATCGTTCCCGAATCTGAGTAATCTTATCCGTGGTTAATTGAACTATATCTGGCCCTGCTAACTGTTTCTCTCCCACTTTGTTCCAACACAGAGCCGTTCGGCATTTTCTACCATACAAAACTTTAAACGGTGCCGCTTGTATGCTGGAATGATAACTGTTATTGTAGACAAATTCAATCAACGACAAATGCTTATCCCACGATCCCCCAAAATCAATAATGCAGGCTCGTAACATATCTTCTAAAGTCTGAATCGTTCGTTCACTCTGACCGTCAGTTTGAGGATGATACATTGTACTTAACTTTATCTGTGTTCCCGTTTCCTTTTGAAAACTTCTCCAGAACCTTGAAGTAAAACGACTATCACGATCAGAAATGATCGAGACTGGAACTCCATGTCGAGTTACTATTTCGTCGATATACAATTTGGCTAATCTTTATAACGGATAGGTTTCTTTTATTGGTAGAAAGTGAGCAGACGTCGTCAACCTGTCAACGATCACCCAAATGGCATCAAATCCTTTCGGAGTCCTTGGTAGTTTCATGATGAAATCTGTAGTAATCTGATCCCATTTCCACATAGGTATTTCTAAACGCTGTAATTGCCCAAAAGGCTTTTGATGTTCAATCTTCACTTTCTTACACGTAGAACAACCTTCCACATACTGAGCAACACTTCTTTTCATTCCCGACCACCAGTAAAATTGTCTTAGATCTTTATACATCTTGTTAATACCTGGATGAATAGAGAACCGAGATTGATGAGCTTCTTGTAGTACCCGATCACGTAAACCACCCAAACGAGGCACCCAAATTCTGTTTCCCAGACACAGTAACCCACGATCATCTGTTATGAGTGTTGCTGATATCCCTACTAACCGTTCTGGTTTCAAGTGTTCTTCTTGAAAAGCTTCTACCTGACACTTCTTCATTTCGTCAAAGATGTTAGGTAGAAGTTCAGTTCGTAGTGCAATGGCTGTTATTGTTCCACTCCTTTCTTGACGACTCAGTGCATCAGCTACCACATTCGCTTTTCTCGGATGATAAAGAATTTCGCAGTAGTAATCGTTCACGAGTTCTAACCATCTTCTTTGCCTCATATTCAATTCCCGCTGATCGAAAAGATGTTGGAGACTCTTATGATCGGTAAAAATTTGACATTTAGAACCGTATAAATAATGTCTCCAAATCTTTAGTGCGAACACAACTGCTGCAAGTTCCATGTCGTGTGTAGGATACTACCGTTCATGATCTTTTAGTTGACGAGAAGCATACGCAATAACTTTCCCACGTTGCATTAGTACACATCCAATCCCAGTTTGGAGGCATTACTGTAAACAACAAAGTGATTTGAACCTTCAGGTAGTGATAGTATCGGCGCGCTACAAAGTTTCTCTTTCAATATTCAGAATGCTCCATCCTGTTCTGCTTTCCATTCAAACTTTATATTCTTTTGGGTTAACTTGGTCAGGGGCGTAGCGATACGAGAGAAGTCTTGTATAAACTTTCGATAGTAGCTGGCTAAACCCAGAAAACTTCGTACTTCGGTTGGCGTCCTCGGCGGTTCCCACTTTTCAATGCCTCTACTTTCATCGGATCAACTTGAATGCCTTTCTCGGAAACTACATGCCCAAGAAATTGAACTTCCCGAAGCCAGAATTCACATTTAGAAAATTTAGCATACAACTGTTCTTTCTTCAACAACTCTAGAATCAAACGAAGATGTTGAGCGTGCTCTTCTTTGGATCGGGAATAGATAAGGATATCATCGATAAACACAATAACAAATTTATCGAGATATGGCTTACATACACGATTCATTAAATCCATAAAGGCAGCTGGGGCGTTCGTCAGTTCGAAAGGCATCACTAAGAATTCGTAGTGACCATACCTTGTGCGAAAAGCAGTTTTCAGAACATCTTCTTCTTTAACCTTCAACTAATGATAACCATATCTCAGATCAATCTTGGAAAAATAACAAGCTCCAACTAATTGGTCAAATAGGTCATCAATTATGGGAAGCGGATACTTGTTCTTGATCATACGATTATTCAGTTCCCGATAATCAATACACATTCTCATTGACCCGTCTTTCTTTTTAACAAACAAAACTGGTGCACCCCACGACGAAGTACTGGGTCTGATGAAGCCCTTATCAGAAAGATCTTGCAGTTGCGTCATCATCTCTTTCATCTCTGGAGGTGCCAAACGATACGGTGCACGGGCAACAGGAGCGGCTCCAGGAATCAGATCTATGCCAAACTCTACTTGTCTAACAGGTGGAAGACTTGAATAGTCTTCTGGAAAAACTTCTGGAAACTCACGAACAACAGGAATATCTTCGAACTTATTCTTTTCTAGCTTAGCATCTATCACATAAGCTAAATAACTCGGGCAACCTTTGCTAACACACTTACGAGCTTTCATCAAAGAGATAAGGCAAGACTGATGATTTCTACGGTCACCGTAAATCACTACTGGTCCCTTATCAGGTAATACAACATTAATCAACTTCTTATCACAAACTATACTAGCCTGATTTTTGGCTAACCAATCCATTCCCACTACCACATCAAATTCAATCTAAGCTATAGGAAACAACTGGATAGGTACTCCACACCCATCTATATTTATCACACAACTATCAAATACCTCTTTAACCGGTACTTGATTATCATTTGCTGTATCTACCATTAAAGCATGATCTAACACTTTAGGCTTTAAATGCATATAGGAAGCAAAAGAAGGAGACACAAACGATCGGTTTGCACCGGAGTCAAATAATACTTTAGCAAGTGTAGAGTTTATTAAAAATGTACCTGTAACCACATCAAGAGTTTCTTCTGCTTCTTGTGCGGTCATCTGGAAGGCACGACCCCTTACTCTTGGTAGCTCTAGTCTTTGTACTACCGGCCTAACACCCGTTGGTCTTACTGACGTACCACCTTGTTGTACTCTCCCTCGTGGACAATCAGACTGAATGTGATCAGGAGAATTACATGAGAAACAAAATCGAGTTACCCGGCAGTCTTTAGCAATATGGCCGGTCTTTCCACACTTGTAACAGACTCGAGGATCAACTTGACAATTTCCTTGATAAATACGGTTGCATTATGGACAAGGTCTTTCAGCTGGCCTGAAAGGTGTACGACTATCAAATCTATGAAATCTGAACTTCTTTGGATCATACTGTAGTCCTTTCCATTTTCTATTTCCAGTACTCTTATCACCAACATCTCT
This sequence comes from Saussurea involucrata, assembly GCA_033807775.1. Taxonomy (NCBI): domain Eukaryota; kingdom Viridiplantae; phylum Streptophyta; class Magnoliopsida; order Asterales; family Asteraceae; genus Saussurea; species Saussurea involucrata. Next base: position 37,629,760 of record CM066323.1, read on the forward strand.
TCCTCTATCTCGTTCCACATTTTCTGCGGCATCTACCGCGGTTGATAAAGTTTATGGTCCCTTTGCAATCACTAGACTTCTGATTTCTGACTTTAACCCAAAGATAAACCTTTCCATCTTAAGTGCCTTCATGGCAACATAGTACTCTGCAAAACGAGACTTCTCCAGGAAATGAGCAGTATAATCTCTAACCGATAAACTCCCTTGTTGCAGGTTCATGAATTCTTCTTCTAATTGTCTAACTGCTGCTTGCGGACAAAACTGTTTCTTGAAAGCTGTAGTGAATTCGTCCTAAGAGAAAGTAGAATACACATCAGATCCTCTAGAGTTAATGAGAGCTTCCCACCAATATAACGCATCCACCTTCAGCATTGCAGTTCCATATAACACTTTATCTTTGTCGGCACATTTACTGGTTTTGAAGATAACTTCTATTTCTTTTAGCCACCTCATAGCCTTCACTGGATCTCTTTCTCTTGAGTAGGTTGGAGGTTTGCAACTTAGAAACATCTTATAATCACACTTTCTTGGCATCGGTATGACAGTAGGTGTAATAGGCATCTCGTCTTCCAGGTTAGGATCTGGTATTTCAGTTTCAGTATTACGAGTTCGGTCGAACATAACTTGTATATTGGCTTGCAGTCTTCCCATTTTCGCTATTAAATCATTTCTTGTAACAAATTCGGTACCCCGCGACTGAACTCTGCCTCTTATTCTGCCCCTACCTCGTTCTCCCCCTCTTCCCCTTATCCCGATTGTTGGATTAGTTCTACTAGGGTTTCCTTCTTCCTCCCTATTGGTACGTCGAGTACCACTTGCCATTCTGCAGATTCCAACAAGGTCAATATACACATAAGCACATACCCCATATAATAAGGTTTTCCAGTTCAAACATGTACCTGTAAGTTCATGATTACACTGGCCAAATGTAATTTGAAATTACCTTACATGATGTTCCTTATACCTTTTATATTTAGCATCCCAAGGTTCTATAATAATAGGGATATCCTACTTCACATGCAGTTTAAGTCTAGGTACGGATACGAATACCTAAATCCCTTAAACTAGGGCTCTGATACAATTGTAACAACCCGTCTCTTCAAACATACATCAAATAACATATATTGCATAACATCGTTACCTAACCAAAAGATACGTCATATAACATGTAGGGTCCCTTAGTCTTTAAAATCATAGTAGATACTTCATTACAAACTTTTTGCTGATTAATTTACACTATTACTAATAACGGAGTTGTAACTACAAAATATGTCATAGTCTTCAAAACATAAGTCTCCCAAGAGCTAGTCACAAATTTCTCTTCTTACTTGCTCTTACTTGATTCCCGACCTGGAATACATATTTTTAAAACAAAATGAGGGTTAGACCTAGTGGTCTAAGTGAGAAAATCCCCGTCAGTTTAAAACCATTTGCACAAACAACATATACATAACACAAATATGAATACCAAATATGAATCATGCATTGTGTACTTTCCTGTCTCATTTCCATGGCCATATTAGATGGTTGCGAGCCAACTAATAAATTTACTCTGCTATACTAAATTACAGCCAACACCGCTGTCCCTCCGTACAACCAACTCCACCGGTCCTAAGCCCGACCAACGTGCTCTCGTGTAGTGTAATACTTGTAATAATATAATATACACTTCAATATATCATACTTCATACATATGCACATAATCACACTATTTATCACATACTCAATCCACATATATGTATTCCAGTTTGAAAACACTTTAAAGTAAAACTCACATGTTCGCTTATCAAAACGCTTCCAAGCCTTTTCCAAAGATTTAGTCTTTCACTTAGTATTCACAGAATCTGAAATAATTTACATACAATTATCTCCTTATCAATTAGACATATAAGACTTACTAGAAGACTAAGGACTCTAGATAACTCTATCCAACTCTTATCCTTAAAAGCATCTGAATTCTCAAAAGTGACCAAACAGCTAAAGTTTCCGGATACTACAGAACTATCCGGACAACACAACTTTCCGGACAACATAAACAATTCGGCTGACAAAATAATCCGGACAACTTAAATAATCCGGACGACATCCGGAAACAAAACAATACGGACACCATCTGGTAACTAATTTCAACCGAAAACTATAGAAAGAGGAACTTACCCGGACACTCCATCTACCGGATACCTGCAAGGAAGAACTACCGGACACTATCAACAAAACTACCAGACACATTCAACTTGTTTCCGAAAACCTCTGTCAGTTTACTCATTTTCTGTCACACCCCGCTAAAGCGGAAACACGGGATGTACAATTCAAGTTTCATAGCAAAAGTTACAAGATCACACCAACCATCAAAATACATTCAAAAGTTTACAACATTGTCTTTTACAAACGTTTTACGAAAAGGGAAATGAACATAATTTAAAACATAGAAAGCTTCAACACGCGTAGCTTTCCTAAGTTCCAACCTTAAGGACGTTCACCTGAAAAGCATGTCAATAAAAGGTCAACTAATGTACTAGTTGGTGAGATCACAGGTTTTAAGAGTCCAACAAGGTTTGTCACAAAATAGTTTTAATCCGCACAAGTGGATAAGTCAACCGGTTGTAAAAACACTTTCTCAAGGTAATCGTATGTATAATGTTTAAGTTATGAGCCCGTTACCCGACCTATAATGACAGAACGCCCCACCGCATGTTCTATCGCCAACAATGCGTGAATACAAACAATAACTATGCACTCAAACAAACGCGACTTGTGAGTGGGGTGTCAACCAAATAACGTTATCCATAATTACCAACGGCTCAATCCATGAGTTAAATGGGTAACGTAAAAATAAACGGGGACTTTTGAACGATAGCAAAAAGAAACTCAAACTTACAATATTCATAAAGCATAGATACCATAGAGCATAAACAAGTATAGCAAGTTTCGTATTTCCAAGAAAACGAGACAACCGGTGCGTAAGTTAATTGTAGTAACAACATGCTTTTCACCCCAAATATGTAAAATATTGAAAAAGGGGATGTGAAAGAACAGGATCTAATCTCACAATCAATATAGAAAGCAGTAATTGAGAAGTTATATGATCAAACCCAATTGTATTCAATGATGAATAGAAATACAGATCTATGAGAGAGAGAACCTCAAAGATTACAAGGAATGAATACAAGTAATATGGGAAAATCAATCAGTTAGCAACGTAGTGCTAACCACTCTATTTATACTGCAACGGACATATTAAAGCTACAGTACAAATAAGAAAGACTAATAAGAACAAAACACGTGTCCTAATTAGTTTACACATTACTAAGTAACGAAACTCGTCATAAGTTCTGAACAGGTAGTTCAGAACTTCTGAACATTCTTCTGATCACGCTTCTCAGAACTTCTGACTTCTCTTTCTCAGATCTCTGACTCTTCTTCTCAGATCTCTGACTCTTCTTCTCAGAACTTCTGAACCTTCTTATCAGATCTTCAACACTTGGTTTATTGACAAAACTTCAGATCTAACAATCTCCCCCTTTTTGTCAAATAAACTTAAACTTTTCATCATCTAATTCTTTCAGAGCAGGAACAATTTTCTGAAGTAGCACATTCCTCAGATTAAGCCTCTTATCAATCTTGTCAATAATTTCTTGAATAACTTCAACTTGCTGATTTATTGCTTCTTGAGTTATGTTTGCTTCCTTTACTTTCAGCATCTTTTTCTCCAAATTGTGCTTTATGATCCTTAAAGTTCCAGAACAATATTTTGCAGTTTCCTTTGCTCTGAAGAAGATCTTTCCACTTTTGTTCTTCAAAAATACTCCCAAATCTGGATACTTGTGAACACTTCCAGTCTTTAACACTTTTTTCTGCTCATGATCTGTATTGGGATTTGCCAGATAAACACATGACTTTTGCAAATACAGAGCTATTTGGAAATCTGTATAGCAATGCCACCTTAAGATATAGAACATGGCCTCAATCACCACACTTCTTGCCTTCCTTTCATTTCTGTCTTTACTTGACTCTTTAAAACATAGAAAGCTGTGTAATCTGTAGAAGTCAACCACTGACAGTTTCTCAAAATCTGCATCAGTAAAATAATAAACCTTGCCATCTTCTCTCAGAACTTCAAAGGATAAGTACTCCATCTTTCTGAATTTCTTAACCTTCAATTCTCTGATTCCAGTGATTAGAAAATCTGAGTAAACAGCTTGCTTTGTTTTGCCAAGACATCTTGATTTTTCAGCCAACCAGATCTGAGTCTCCTTAGACCTATCATAATACACATCCAAGAATTGTACTTCTTTTGGTTTGAAAAACTCAGGCAGATCAAATTCAAGAAAGTATCCATTCAGATCAATGAATATTTCATCTTCTTTGGGTTCAGACTGTTCAGCTTGGTCAATATTAGTTATCTGCACATTCTGAGGTGTTGTGTCCTGAACTTCTTCAACTTCATCTGACAAAATTTCATTCACTTCATACTCAGCAGGGAACACAAAATCACTATGTAACATCTTCTTGGGATTAACTTCAGATAGCAACCATTCACCACAACTTCTGATCTTTCTTCTGAGATTCAACCTTCTATTCATAGAGTTTACACACCTTTTCTTTAAGTTCTCTCTTTCAGTTTTAGCACTTACTTCCATTTCAATCAGTAACCAACTCAGAGTTGCATCACTATATTTTACCAGTTCTTTCAGTTTGAACATTTCAAGTCTCTCTTGAACTTTATATGCAAACCCTTCAGATTCCATTCCTTCATTTACGAATCCTTTTGTACACACATCAAATCCTGCAATATTTGTTGGAGACCTCAGATTGCACTTCTCTTTTCTTCCTTCAATGGCTAGTTGAAAATCATATAAGTACATGTTTCTGACATAGATACCCAGAAGTCTTCTGCATTCAATTTCCATCAAGGCTTCTTCAGTACCAGAGAAGAATTTGACTAGAAAGATCTGATCATCAAGTGTTAGTCTGTGGAAATCAAAACTGGACATGGCAACTTTTGTATTTTTCTCTTTCAACACTTCCATTCTAACAAACATTAAACCACTGAATTCTTCTTCTTGAAACATTAGAACTTTCTCAATTCTTTTCTGAATATGCAGTCTTGAGTCAGGAATTCTGAATCTGTTTGAAGCTTCTGTGTAAATCATCTGAGCTCTTTCATCCATGAAACCATCAACATTACTCTCTAAAAACTCATATTCTCCTTCTGAGTGGTAGAGGTTTTCATACATTTCCTCAGGAAAAATGTCATCATGAAATTGTCTGGCCAAAGGTACATCACTTAGTTCCAGGATGAAATCACATATGGGTTCTTCTAACGTCTGTAAGTTAATCTTGGAAATCTCAATTGGTTTTCTGAATACATACTCAGAAGGCATGAAGTAATCTTCTAGTTTCTCATATTCTTCTTCTGTGTTCATCTCATCAGCATAGTTATATCTGAACTCATGCTTAAAATTCTGAGAATAATCAACAGTTCTGTCTTCTTCACCCATCAGATCAATAGGTCTTATTACTTTTATCCCTTTATGAATTTTCTGAACACTCAAAGCTCTGACTACTTCATTATGCATTCTTCTGATCAATTCTTCATTCAACCTCCTTTCTTCTGATTCAGATTCTATTGCCCTTTCTCTGTTATAAACCACAATATCTGTACATCTGTTTACCACTGTACTTTCCACTATTTCTTCTGATCTCAATTCAGATTCCTCAATAGCTACAGTTTCATCTGAGTTTCCTTCCATCTCAGTATCCAAGTTTAATTCCTCTGTTTTATCTGATTCATTACTATCAATACTTCCCAACTCCATTTCTTCTGTATCTGAACTATCAAGCTGTACTATCTGAATCATTTCCTTTAAATTTTCCTGTGTCTGATCTTCTGAACTTTTTGTATTGGCTAAGTGCATGTCTGCTATCTCAAAATCTTCTATGCCAATGTCATCATCAGAACTTAACCTTTGTCTTTTCTCCCCCTTTTGATGATCATGAGGCTCATTATCATCAAACTTTCTTTTTAAGGTCTGATTAGAAGTACCTTCAGCTTCAGCTTCTGCAATAGGAACAGGATCAAGAGGCTTTGAAGTAGAAGCCAGTGATACACTCAGTGCTTTCAGTATAGAATCCTGCATATCTTGCATTTGTTTCAACATATCTTTTTGAAAACCAGACATTATATCCATGATCTCCTTTTTGTGAGAATCCAAGGATTTCGTTACATCATCTACCTTGGTTTCAACAGAAATTAACTTTTTCTCCAACACATCTTTCAAATCTGATACCTCATCATTCAGATCCTCCACCTTCTTTTCCAAATTTTCTACTTTTTCCCCCATCTCCTTGTTTTGTTTCTGAATCTTTTCAAATTCAGAAGTTTCTAACAGTGAACCTGAACCAACAGATGGTCCAGTTTTCATATGCCCAGAGGGCTCATGGCCTGTAGATAACACAAAGTCATCTTGTACAACAGATGCACGTTTGAATGAGGCTTTTGTAATGTTCACCTCACCAGGACTTCCATCCAATCCTCGACACCCAACATTAGGCATGTCTATGAATGTTGTTTCAGGAGTACGAAATTCCTGATCTGTGCAAGTGTCAAAAGGAATTTCAGGCTCAATATGAATAGGACTGTGATATTCAGACTCAATGTGTTGAAAAATAAGTTGGGATTTATCACCTCCCTCCAAATGAGTTTGGGATGGTTCCCCGGATTTGTGTGAAACAGTAGCATGTTGAAATGCTTCTGAGTGGGTATGGATGGGTTGTTCAAGATCCACCACTAGGTCCATGGTGTTTGTTTCAATATTGGACACCAAGAGATGTGAACCAATAGCATGTGTGGTTACCTGGTCAAGATTAGCTGGTTCAGAGGCATCTCTTTCTGTTTGAACCTCTGTTAACAATCTCTCATCCTCACCACTCTCATTCTGTTTTTCCTCACTGAGTCTAACCAAGCTCTCAGAATTTTCCCCCTCAAGTCTCTCAGAATGTTCACCCATCTGAACATCCTCCCCCTCTCTAATTCGACTAGACTCCTCACCTCTCTTCTCAGGTTGGTCCTCTTGGGTAGGGATTTGAGGTAATTCAATTCCCATAGAGGTGCAATAAGCTTTTAAAATCTCACTCTCCCTTGGAATATAGTTCCTAAGTGATTTTGGCAATAGTTTATGATTGGGATAGTTTTCAAGTCTTGTTACTGAGGTCATCTTACCCAAATAAAATGTAGGACCATGCTCTTCATTTGTTCTTCTTGAGATTGTTCTGTTTTCCTGCATGGCATACCAAATAACAATTTGCCAGTACCTTATGTAGGGAATGTATGTCAGTGGAGCATCCTTTGTCTTCTTCTGAATTGCTTTCTGATTCTTCTCAAATGTATTCTTCATATCTTCCCAAAGTATTAAAGTATAGTCATAATGCCTATTCTTCACTAAACCTTGAAATATCTGAAGAATTTGTTTAGAACCTTGATCAGCAGAACTATTTTTCCCTGACAAACATTTATTTACCACATGAAAGAAGCAAGCCCAAATAGGTGGTAATTTGTTTCTTCTGAACAAACTGAGAGTCCTCAATCCTTCATTGTATCCCAACTTCATAAACTCTGCTATTAATTCCTCTGTTAGGGGTAAATCCTCAAAATCTGTTCTTCTTTGTACATCATCTTTCTCTGGTAGATTCAGCATTTCTCTTAGTGCAGAGATAGATAAGACAAATGTCACTCCTCCAATTTCAGACACAAACTTATTATCTTCTAACCTAAGATATTTCCACCATTGTTGTATGTACTGAACAGGCACATTTTTACTTCTTGTAAACCATTTTCTGTACGGATGATGTTTGAATAACTCCATGATAATTCTGTGTTCAGGCTTAAAACGACTTTCCTCAAACAATATAACACAGTTATTTTCAGATAATTTCAACCATTCACTCTCAGGAACAACTCTTTCCACTAGAATAGATCTATCTGACATAATAGAACCTGCAGCACTCTGATCATGTTCAATATTAACGTTTACCTCATCCGCATTTCCTTCAGATTCATCCATTTGTTCATCTTCTTCATCATTTCTTATTGCCCCTTCCTCTGCAACTCTATTTTGTACTTCATCATTTTCCGAATCGGATGAATCCATTATCGATTTTGTAGAATGTAGAGAAATTGGACCACTTCTTCGTATTTCAGACATGATTTAAGAAGAAAACAGATTCAAAGAACTCTGGATTTGATTCGTATCTCACGTTTCGCTCTGGAATTTGAAAGAAATTTGAAATAGGGATTTTAAGACCTATTTAAAATCCGCGAAGTTGAAAGGTTTAACGGAAAAGCGAAATCAATGTTATAACGGAGTCAACACATGTGAAATACCACAAAGGATTTAAATGAAATACGTGGCATTGTCAAACAAATATGAAGCTGACACGTGTTAGTGGATAGAATTTTGACTCAAGTCAAAGATCTGAATAACACGCACAGATGTTCTGATTCCATGACTCAGAAGAATTTTGCCTTGTAACCAAAATGTCTTTTAAAATCAACTTCTGACCAATATAAAACATTTTGATTATTCAGAAGAGGTTTGAACAGATAAGAAATGAAAACAAATCTTTTAAGCATCACAAAATGATTTCCAAAAGAATTTTGATGCTCCCCCTTGACTTGAGCATGCATTTGAGTATTAATGATACATAAAGATGAGATAAAAAGATAATCAAAGAAGCATAATCCATACAGTTGAAGTTATTTGTATTTCTCAAAAGTAAATTTTTGAAAGTTAGATTGCTGAAGTATTGACTCAGAATTTCTGACCTTAAGATTCAGAGGTTCTGATCTCAAGACTCAGAAGTTCTGAACTCAAGACTCAGAAGTTCTGAACTCAAGACTCAGAAGTTCTGAACTCAAGACTCAGAAGTTCTGAACTCAAGACTCAGAAGTTCTGAATACACTACTCAGACAAGTTTACTTAGAAAAATTTAGCATTTTTAAGAAAAAAATATTTTCAACTAGGCAGATTAAGCATTCCTATTTTACATATGAGAAAAGAAAACCTTTTGTGATCAAGAGGCTTTGTGAACAAGTCAGCCAATTGATACTTTGTATGCACAAAGTGCATCTCTATAGTTCCTTTTTCCACATAGTTCTTTATAAAATGATACCTCACATCTATATGCTTAGTCTTCGAATGTTGAACAGGGTTCTGAGTAATAGCAATTGCACTTTCTGAGTCACAATAGATGGGAATCTTATTAAGCTGATATCCATAGTCCATGAGTTGTGTTCTCATCCACAATGTTTGAGAGCATGAAGCAGCAGCAGCAACATACTCTGCTTCAGCAGTTGAAGTGGATACACAGTTCTGTTTCTTTGATGCCCAACTCACTATTTTATCTCCCAAAAAGTGACAAGCACCAGATGTACTCTTTCTGTCCAACCTACTTCCTGCATGATCAGCATCAGTGAAAGCAGTCAATTTGAAGTCAGTTTCTTTTGGATACCATAAACCTAGATCAGGTGTTCCTTTGAGATATCTTAAAATCCTTTTGACAGCCAACATATGTGATTCTTTCGGGTTAGATTGAAATCTAGCACAGAAACAGGTAGAAAACATGATATCTGGTCTACTTGCAGTCAAATAAAGTAATGATCCAATCATGCCTCTATAAAGTTTGATATCTGCTGAAACACCTTTGAGATCAGCATCTAACTTTATGTTAGTTGCCATAGGTGTTCTCATAGAAGCACAATCAGACATTTTGAACTTTTTCAGAATATCTCTGACATATTTTCCTTGATTTATGAAAATACCTTTTGGTAGTTGTTTGACTTGAAGACCAAGGAAAAAATTCAGTTCACCCATCATGCTCATTTCAAATTCAGATGACATGATTTTTGAAAAATTATCACATAATTCTGGACTGGTAGAACCAAATATTATGTCATCAACATAAATCTGAATCAGAATCAAATCATTACCCTGTTTCTTTAAAAACAAAGTTGTGTCAATCTTACCTTTCTTGAATCCTGAACCTAACAGGTGTTTAGTAAGAGTGTCATACCAGGCTCGTGGTGCTTGTTTTAGACCATATAAAGCTTTGTCTAAAATATAAACATGATCAGGGAATTCTGGATCAACAAAACCTTCAGGTTGATGGACATACACCTCTTCATTAAGTTTGCCATTTAGAAAGGCTGATTTGACATCCATTTGATACACCTTGAAGTTTTTATGTGCAGCATAGGCTAAAAATATTCTGATTGCCTCTATTCTTGCCACTGGTGCAAATGTCTCATCATAATCAATTCCCTCTTGTTGACAGTATCCCTTAGCAACCAATCTTGCCTTGTTTCTGATGACAACACCTGATTCATCCTTTTTGTTTCTGAACACCCATTTAGTTCCAATAATAGATTTACCTTCAGGCTTTGGAATGAGTCTCCAGACTTTATTTCTTTCAAATTGAAGTAATTCCTCTTGCATTGCTGAAATCCAGTCTGGATCCTCTAAGGCTTCATTAGCTTTCTTTGGTTCAATCACACTCAAGAAACCAGCAAACATTGCTTCATTTGCTGTAGCTGATCTGGTTTTTACTCCTGCTGAAGGATCACCTATTACTTGATGAATAGGATGATTTTTAGTCCATTTATTTGCACTAGGAAGTACATCAATCTCTGAATAATTGTTGTTTGCATCATTCTCATCAATGATTGATTGTAATTCTGAACTGTCCCCTTGTTCTGATGTATGAATAGGAGTCATATCCAAGTTTGGGTTCTGATTAATTAAGTCATAATTCAGAGTGACTTGTTCAGAGTTCTGAGTACAAGAATCAGAATTCTGATTACAAGGTTCAGAATTTTCACCACTTGTATGTATTAGATTTGGACATTCCTCTGATGGACCTTTGTCAGAAATTACAGTTGATTGAACTATTTCTAGAGTCTTATTTTTCATCTCTTTGACCATCTTTGGGTTTTCATATTCTGCATAAGAATCAGAAATTAGTTCACTAAAAGCATCCTTAAATAGTAAATTGAGTTCTGAACAAATAGGATTAGAATTTGTATCAGAAGTCATTTTTGTCTTGTTCAGCATGAGTTCTGAACTGTCTTGTTCAGAAGTCCGCATTCTGGCTTCATCAAAAGTTACATTTATGCTCTCCATCATCCTCTTGGTTCTTCTATTGTAGATTCTGAATGCTTTGGAAGTTAAAGAATAACCCACAAAGTATCCTTCATCTGCCTTTTTATCGAATTTGGCAAGATTTTCTCTGTCTCTGAGAACATAGCACCTGCAACCAAAAACATGAAAGAATTTGATTAATGGTTTTCTTTTATTTATCAGTTCATAAGCAGTCTTATTTAATCTCTTATTGATTAAAGTTCTATTTTGTGTAAAACAAGCAGTTGCAATTGCTTCAGCCCATAGGAAAGTAGGAAGATTTGCATAAGCCAGCATTGTTCTCGCAGCTTCAACCAGAGTTCTATTCTTCCTTTCAACAACACCATTTTGTTGAGGAGTTCTGACAGCAGAAAAATTGTGAGAAATCCCAGAACTTTCTAAAAAATTCTGAAGAGTCTCATTTCTGAACTCTGTTCCATTATCACTTCTGATTTTCTGAACTTGAAGTTGTAAGAGAACTTGAATCCTTTTGATAAAATTTATCAATGTAGTAGCAGCTTCTGACTTAGCTCTCTTAGGAACTCAACCCACGTGTATCTGGATAATTCATCAACAATCACAAGCATATATTTCTTTCCTCCCATCGATTGAACTGAAATTGGACCACAAAGATCAGTATGAATCATTTCTAATGGTGCTTTGCAAGATGAGTCCATTTTTAATTTGTGAGAACTCTTTTTCATCTTGCCCATTTCACAAGCTGAGCATAATGATTCTTTTTCAAATTTAAGCTTTGGTAAGCCTTTAACCAAATGTTTTGCAACAAGATTATTAAGATCTTTGAAATTCAGATGAGAACATCTTCTGTGCCAAAGCCAGCATTCATTTGCAGTTGATTTTGATAAAAGACAAACTGTATTTAATGTTTTCAATTTTGAAAAATTAACTACAAATAAGTCCATATGTCTTTTGGCCCAGAAGACTTTAACATCATTTTCAGTTAAAATCATGCAACCTGTTATTTGAAACTTAATTTGACAAAGACTGTCTAAAAACTGACTTATACTGAAAAGATTATGCTGTAATCCTTCAACATAGAAAACCTTTTGGATAGTCAGATCCCCTTTAGTTAAATCCCCATAACCTTTGACTTGTCCTTTGCTGTTATTTCCAAAGTTTACTGCTCCTCCAGCCTTTTCTGTGAAGTTTGATAGAAAAGACTTCTGACCTGTCATGTGTCTTGAGGCTCCTGAATCTAAAAACCACACATGACAGCCCTGCAAAAGGATCAGTTAGGTTTAGGTACCCATTTTGGAATGGGTCCATCTTTGTTAGCTTTGTCATTGGATTTAACATTAGTACCTTTTACTCTCCACTCAAAATCTTTCTTCAAACACCACTTTCCTTGAACTTTTATGAAGTCAGAACATTTTCTGCTTACAAGTTTGTTCAAATTCTTTTTGAGAGTTGTAACTTTTGGTTTTGCTATATTTTCAACTTTCTTTTCTTTTATCTTTTCTTTCTTCTGAGTCTGAGGAACAGAAATTTTCTTCTTTTCTGTATTTTGAGAAACAGAAACTTTCTGAATATCTTTTCTTATATATGAAACAGAAGTTATTTTGACTTGACATTTGTGAGAATATTGGAATGAATCATTTTTACATCTAACACAAACAAGATTTTTCTTTGCAAGTGACAATAAATCTGAAACATAGATCATTTCATTTTTATTTATACTGTTCAGAGTACAATTGCCCTTATTACAAGAATTTCTAGCGTTTAGTTCAGAAGTAGATTTCATTCTAAGCTTCTCAAGTTCCCTTTTCAGATCATTCAACTTTGCAAGATCATCTTTCCTTTTGCTTTCTTCTTTTTCTGAAAAATTCAAGTTCTTTTTGTTAGAAGAATTAGATGATTCACCTTTTTCATATGTACTTGATTCATTAAAGAATTTATCATTTTCTCTTGAAGCATTAATTTTAAAAAGATCATACTCAGTCTTCAGTTTTTCAAGCTCTGTTATTTTCTGAATAAAAATATTCTTTTCTTTCAAAACTTCTTCAAGTTTAATATCCACCTCACAGAAATCATTTTCAAGTTCATCATAAGCTTTCCTTAAATCCTCAAGTTCTTGACTCACAAGATTAAATCTCTTTTCAAGTTGCAAAAATTCATCTGATTTTGTTTCAGAAAATCCAGTTGAATCAGACTTCTGACTACCTGAGTCAGAGTTCTGATTTACAGACTCAGATGTCTGATCTTTAGACTCAGAATTCTGACTACAAAGTTCAGAATCCTGACTAGAAGTTTCAGACTTCTGATTGACTGTTTCAGAATTTTTACTTGTATCAAATATGCTCTCAATGTCATGATATGAAAAACTTGGTTGTTTATTTTTGTAGCTGACATTTAAGGAATCATACTTGAATTTAGTATCATTGTATCTTGGCTTTTCATCTGTTTGTTTAGAAATTTCTTTCTTAACCTTTTCTTCTGAAACAACTGACTTTTCTGTTTTAGACTCAGAAATTTTCTCATCTGACTTTTTAGAGTTTGGTCTTTGCAAATTGTCAGAACTTGTTATAGAACTAGCAGGTCTTATGAAAACTTCAACAATTTCTGGGATTTTTGGCTTAGAAACTTGAAGTATTGGAGCTCTTTTTAAAATGACATTTTCTTCCAATCCCAATCCCTTCTTTGGATTGTAAAATCTTGTATCTTTAACATTGCTTAATAAAAGATTTAATGTTTGCTGAGTCTGACCTCTTTTCAAATTCAAATCTTCCAATTCTTTGATTTTGGTGTATAAATTCTTTCTTTCTTCAAATAACATATCAAATTTTATTTGTAAATCACCTTTTTCATCCTTTATTTTTGAAAACTCAACTTTTAGTTCAGAAAGCCTTTTCATCAATTCAGAATTTTCATCTTTAACTTTCTGTTTCTCAGCCTCAGATTCTTCATATTGTTCTTTTATTACTTCTTTTTCAATTCTGAATTTGTTAACCAAAGTTCTTTCTCCTTTTATCTGTTTTCTTAGATTAGCAAATTCAGTTTTCATTTCACCAATCTGTGTCATTAACTCTAATTCAAGTGAAGAATGTACCTCAGCAGATGACTCAGAATCAGCATCTTCAAAATCAGAATCATCCTCATTCCTCATTTTTGCCATATAGCTCTGCATCTGTGGAAAGTTGATGTGATCATCTTCATCAGAAGTATAGTACAACCAATTCTCCTGTTCAGCCAACAAAGCAATTTTATCATCTCTCTTCTTTGCAAGCTGAGCCTTCTTGGTGTAGTACTCATAGTCTTTCACAATTTTAACTCTGCAATCCTTAGCATAGTGGCCAGATTTTCCACATTTGAAACACAGATTCTTTTCTTTTCTTTCATCCTTCTCTTCATTGTTTTCTTCACTTCTCTCTACTCTCTTTTCAAACTTATTTTCTTCTCTGTCTTCTTTCTTCTTATAGTCTGAACTCCCAACTCTCTTATAATTTCCTTGAAATCTACCCTTCCCATACCTTTTATTGAAAGTATTTGTCAACAAAGCTAGTTTCTCAGCCATTATCTTGATATCTTCATCATCTTCTGATCCTTCTTCCTTGTCAGATTCTTCCAGATTAGGTATCTCTGATAGATATGCAGTCTTTTTGGGTGCTTTGATTGCTTTGGACTTTGATAAGAACGCTAACTGATCAGCAACATTTTTCTTCTCTTCCACAACTAACTTGACAGAGTCTTCATGTTGATTAAGAACACAGAATAGATCATTTAAGTCTTCTTCACACATATCCTTGTTCATTTGCAGACTTATGGCAAATGATGACCATTCTGAATTTAGACTGTTCAGAAATTTGTAATTTATTTCTGATTTTGTTTTCTTCAGTCCATTTCTTCTCAAGTCATTTAGAATAGTGCAAAATTTACTGTATGTCTGTGTCAAACTTTCTGACTCTTTTGCTTTGAACCTTTCATAAGCATTTATGCTTTGATTTAACTTTGCCTGAATAGATCTCACAGTTCCTAACATTTGCCTTTCCAATTCGTCCCACATTTCTTTAGCTGATGATCCACTGTCAATCCTGTTAAGAACCTCATTTGGGACAGCCAAAGTCATCAAAGTAATTGCTCTTTTGTCAATAGCATGCCTATTTTTCTGTTCAGCTGTGTATTGGGAATAACTCTTTTTCACCCTGGTCGCTGGAATTTCTGGAGTTGTCTCTGTAGCAGGGGTTGCAGCAACATCGATGTATACTTCAATTGGGCCTTCTCGAATAGAAATCATAAGGTTTTCATCAATGTTGTCTAAGAATTGGATCATTCGGATTTTCCATTGCTGATACTCTTCTGGTATAAGAACAGGCGGTTTGGTTTCAGATCCCATGGCTAGATATTCTTTAGAAGACATGATTGTAAGAAAATTCAACAGAAAGACAAATTCGAGTTTCTTGATCGAAATTTAACAGGTAATTCAAGAATTGACAAGAATTCAAGAACTAGCCCTAGCAGCGGAATTGAATTTTGAATGAATCAAGAACTCTTCAAGAAATTTATCAATTGATCTTCGCGATAACAATCTTGAACGAATTTGTTTGTTGATTGGCTCTGATACCAATTGAAAGAACAGGATCTAATCTCACAATCAATATAGAAAGCAGTAATTGAGAAGTTATATGATCAAACCCAATTGTATTCAATGATGAATAGAAATACAGATCTATGAGAGAGAGAACCTCAAAGATTACAAGGAATGAATACAAGTAATATGGGAAAATCAATCAGTTAGCAACGTAGTGCTAACCACTCTATTTATACTGCAACGGACATATTAAAGCTACAGTACAAATAAGAAAGACTAATAAGAACAAAACACGTGTCCTAATTAGTTTACACATTACTAAGTAACGAAACTCGTCATAAGTTCTGAACAGGTAGTTCAGAACTTCTGAACATTCTTCTGATCACGCTTCTCAGAACTTCTGACTTCTCTTTCTCAGATCTCTGACTCTTCTTCTCAGATCTCTGACTCTTCTTCTCAGAACTTCTGAACCTTCTTATCAGATCTTCAACACTTGGTTTATTGACAAAACTTCAGATCTAACAGGATGTGATAACTCACTTGAAACGCAATATAAATCCGGGAATCTCCCACGAAATACTTCGGTGTGATCGTACTTCAAACCTATGAACGTAAGGTCACTAGTGAGTTTTAATCTCAAAGGTTCGATACTAACTATCTAAATCGTCATAAAATGCCTTTGTTGTGATTTAAATATTATAAATCATATGGAGTTACTGAAATTAGTAATCATAACATATATACTTCATTCTTGTTAGGTTGACGTTACCGCAATTTCGCAACAATAAGTAACGAAAAGGGTCTAAAGAAGTTATATATAATATATGTATATACCGCAATTTCATCATAAGAATGATGAAAAGGGTTCAAAATGTAAAGTTAGAGTATATAAAATGCATAAACATATATAATATATATATATATATATATATACCTCAATTTCATCATAAGAATGATGAAAAGGGTTCAAGAGTTAGCTTTCAATCATAGAAAGAAAATTGTCCTTTGCTGTCCAGATTTTGGTGTCACTTTCTGTCCATTTTTGGATAACTTTCAGGCATATTTAGGTCAAGATAATTTATGTCCAAGTGGTTTAATGATTTAGGAAACTTTTGGCATAAGTTTCATAATTTTAGAGGTGGTTAAGTACATGAATTAATTCTTGACGTAAAACACGACAGAGAGTTTTGCTGTTTGCGCACTGTTTTTGTGAAAACTGTTTGGTAGACGAAATCTTTGAGTTTTTAAGTGAAACCACTTGGGTTTGAATCCTAACCCATGAAAATAAATTCCAGAAAAAGAATCACTAATTTGGAGTATTATTGGGTGAGATATGACCTTTTGAAGAGAGGTGTAGAATCTGGCAGCAAGCTGTCAAAACCAAACTTTATGCATGTGCATCTTTCTTTGTCTTTTTATTAAAAATTCTTATTCCTCTTGCATGCAATCCGATTTGAATCATCCCCACACAAATAATTTCAGTTCTAAAACATATTTTAAGCCATTTAAACTACATTCATGCTATCCATCAACTCATCTTTTATAAACTTTGAAAATGGGTCTTTTTGAAGAATGCTTGGTGTTTATGCCAATAACTTCTCCATGCAACTTAAAATTGTATATTTTTAGCTCATCCATGTTGGTTTAAACATATTTTTAGTGGATTTAAAGAGCTACTCATGAAATCTTTGGACCAAAAGTGTAGATTTTAAGAAAATTACATGCATGCAAGTTAATAGCCCATCTTTGATCTTAACATAGGTTTGATTATGGATTTTCCACCTTTTTAATAACATGCAAGTGTTATGGTGGTAAATCTACAAACATTAAGATGTATGTAGATGATTCTTAACAAAGTTTAAAGAAAAATGTAGAAGAAGATGAAGAACATTCATAAAAGAAAAGTGCAAAATGAAAATTAAAACAAAAGGGGGTGTGTGGATTTCATCCAACACACTTGTAGTTACCTTGAACACTTGAATCTCTTGAAGGAGATGTGTTTTTAGGGGCTGAAGTTTATGGATCTTCTTGAGAAAATATGGATGAAGGTTGAGAGAGAAAAAAGAGAATTTCTTAGTGTGAGAACTTAGAGAGAGAGAGAAGAGTTGCATGTGTGATTGAAATGAGAGGAGAAGAGAGCATAAAAGGGGTAAGGAGGGAGGGGGGGGGGGGGGGGGATGGCCGGCCTCATAGGGGGGGGGGTGAGGTGGTGTGTTGCTAAAATAATGTCCAATCTTGTCTTTTTGATTTATTTTTATACATGAAGTATTTTTCTTTTAAATTTTGAATAACACTTTAAATATATAATGGTAAAGTTTTTATATAATTCTAGTTGAAGTAATTTAGGTTACTAATTATATATATAATTGTGATATAAATGTTGCTTAGATTGGCATTTATGAGATTCATGGATAATTTCCTACATTAAGGGGTTTCTAGGCAAAATTTCTCAAAATTTTCTATTGTACCGAGTTTACTGCTAAAATTGCACTGTTTGAACTATGACGTGAATAACTGAAATATTCAGTGCAGTTATAACCTGAGGTGTAAATTTGACAGTTGTCACAGTACCCCTCGGTTAAAAGAATTTCGTCCCGAAATTCAAGAGTTACTAGCTTTAACAGGTTTGCTAGCGAAAAGATGAGGATACTTATGCATAATGAAATTTTCTCGTTCCCAAGTGTACTCAGGCCCACGCCTCGTGTTCCAATGGAATTTACTATCGGAATCTTGCTTCGCTTAAGACGCTTGACCTCCCTATCAAGTATCTCAATTGGTTGCTCTACGATGTGCAACTTATCGTTGATTTGGACTTCTTCCAAAGTCACGGTTACTGCTTCGTCGGCTAAACATTTCTTCAAGTTTGACACATGAAACGTGTTGTGGATAACACTTAACTCTATTGGCAAATCCATCTTATAAGCTACTGGTCCAATTCTTTTCGTGATCTTGAATGGTCCAACATACCGTGGACTCAACTTTCCTCTTTTCCTAAACCGGATTGTTCCCTTCCAAGGGGATACTTTCAAAAAGACTTTGTCTCCAACCTGAAATTCTAAAGGCTTCCTACGATTGTCCGCATAGCTCTTTTGACGATATTGAGCTGCTTTAAGTCTATCTCTGATGATTGCGATCTTGTCGGTGGTTTCTTGTACAATATCCGGACTAGATACCTGTTTATCTCCAATCTCTAACCAGCAAAGAGGTGATCGACACTTGCGTTCATACAGAGCTTCATATGGCGCACACTGAATACTAGTGTGATAGCTATTGTTGTATGAAAACTCAACTAACGACAAGTGGTTATCCCAACTTCCGCCAAAGTCTATCACACATGCTCGAAGCATGTCCTTCAACGTTTGAATGGTTCGCTCACTCTGGCCGTCCGTTTGAGGATGATAGGTCGTGCTCAAATTCAACTGCGTACCTAACGCTTTTTGAAGTGACTGCCAAAATCGAGATGTAAAATGACTATCTCTATCTGATATGATAGAAGCTGGGACTCCATGTCGCGTGACGATTTCCTTGATGTAGATCTGAGCAAGCTTCTCCATTTTGTAGTCTTCCTGAATAGGTAGGAAATGTGCAGACTTCGTAAATCGATCTACTATAACCCAAATCGAGTCATGCCCTCTTTCCGTTCTCGGAAGTTTGGTTATAAAATCCATAGTGATTTGCTCCCATTTCCGCTGGGGAATCTCCGGTTGTTGCAACAATCCCGATGGCTTTTGATAAACAGCGTTGACCTTTGAGCAACTTATGCATTTCCCCACATACAAGGTAATATCCTTCTTCATTCCTGGCCACCAATAGTATTCCATTAAATCCTTGTACATCTTATCTGCTCCTGGGTGAATTGAGTACCTAGATTTATGAGCCTCCTCCAAAATCATTTCCCGTAGGTTGTCAGCCTTTGGGATCCATACTCTGCCCTTAAAGTAACGTACTCCATCCGTCTTAGTTTCAAAACTAGTCTCTAAACCGTGAAGAGTCTCGTCCTTCAGGTTTTCAGACTTCATTGCTTCGATTTGAGCATAAAAAAACCGAGTCTTCAAACTTGTTTGAACCAGCGCTCCTAACGCTCGAACTCGTGAATGTTTTACCCTTTCCTTCTTACTCAGGGCTTCGGCTACCACATTGGCCTTACCTGGGTGCTAGCGTATCTCACAATCGTAGTCGCTGAGCAGTTCTACCCATATTCTTTGCCTCATATTTAACATTTTCTGATCAAAGATACGCTGAAGACTCTTGTGATAAGTGAAAATGGTGCACTTGGTGCCATATAGATAACGCCTCCATATCTTTAGGGCGAATACCACAGCTCCGAGCTCCAAATCGTGCGTGGTATAGTTCTTCTCATGAATTTTTAATTGTCTCGAGGCGTATGCTACCACCTTATCATTTTGCATCAATACACAACCTAATCCCTGATGTGATGTGTCACAATACACCACAAAATTTTCCGTTCCTTCCGGTAAAGTTAGAATCGGTGCATCGCACAACTTTTTCTTCAAAAGTTGGAACGCTTATTCTTGTGAAACTCCCCAAACGAAATTCCTATCCTTTTGGGTTAACGCGGTGAGGGGTTTAGCAATCTTAGAGAAATTCTCGATGAAACGTCGATAATAACCTGCCAAACCTAGAAATTGGCGAATTTCCGTCAGAGTCTTTGGGGCTTCCCATTTCCGAATGGCTTCCACTTTAGCCGGGTCCACGTGAATCCCTTTTTGTCCAATCACGTGACCTAAGAAGTGTACCTCTCGAATCCAAAATTCGCACTTAGAGAATTTGGCATACAATTTCTGTTCCTTAAGAAGCTCTAGAATTACCCTTAGATGCTACTCGTTAGGGGTGTTCATCGGTTGACATCCAATGGATGTGAGGGGAACCGAACCGATCCAATCATCCATTGGATGTTGGATTTTTTCAACCGAACCGATCCAATCATCCATTGGATGTTGGATTTTTCCAATCCAATGGATGATTGGATCGGTTCGGTTCCATCCAATGGATATTTTTATTGGATATCCATTGGATCACTTCGGTTTCATCCAATGTTAACTGGATCGGATTGGATCCATCCGATCCGACATCCAATGGATGATCGGATCAGATCCATCCGACATCCAATGTTTTAAATCCAATTTTCAACAATTCACATAATATTTTGAAACTGAGAGTGAGAGGATGTTCTTTTTTGTCTAATTGAAACTGAGACTTGAGAGGATGGTCTTTTTTCAAAAAATATTAATATAATATATTAATAGTTTTATTAATTTAATTTATTAACAAATATTATATAATATAATAATAATATATTAATTGGATGGAAATTGGATGGATATCGGTTCGGTTCGGTCGGTTACCCTATCGGTTCGGTTCGGTCGGTTTTGGACTGCCATCCAACAACCAAACCGATCCAATTGGATTTTGAAATTTTCGATCCGATCCGATCCAATTGCAATTGGATATCCAATCAAAGTCGGTCGGTTCTAATTGGATCGGTCGGTTCATATTGGATCGGTTGGTTTTCTGCACACCCCTACTACTCGTGATCCTTCTTACTCCGAGAGTAGATCAAGATGTCATCGATGAACACGATCACAAACTTATCTAGATATGGTCTGCATACCCTATTCATTAGATCCCTAAACACAGCTGGCGCATTCGTCAATCCGAAAGGTATGACTAGAAACTCATAGTGTCCATAGCGAGTCCTAAACGCTGTTTTAGGAATGTCCTCCTCACGGACTCTCAACTGATGATATCCTGATCGAAGATCAATTTTTGAGAAGTAAGTTGCACCCTACAACTGGTCAAACAAATCGTCTATTCGAGGGAGAGGATATCGGTTCTTAGCTCCCTATAATCGACACACATTCGAAACGATCCATCCTTCTTTTTAACGAACAGAATTAGGGCTCCCCAGGGTGATGAACTTGGCCGAATGAATCCCTTATCCAAAAGTTCTTGAAGTTGACTCGACAACTCTTGCATTTCGGCAGGTGCTAAGCGGTATGGGGCCTTAGCTACCGGCGCTGCTCCGGGTATGAGATCGATCTGAAATTCGACTTGTCTCGACAGGGGAAGTCCAGGCAAATCATTTGGGAACACTTCTGGGTGATCTTTTACTACAGGAATATCTTGGATTCGCCTCTCCTCGGACTTCTTCTCTACCACGTGTGCCAGAAATGCAACAAACTTCTTTCTCAAATACTTATGGACCTTCAAACACGATACTATCCTTAGTTCCTTTCCAGCTCTATCTCCTTGCACAACAAAAGCTTCTCCACCTCGCAATGGTAATCTGACAGTCTTTTCAAAATAACTAACCTCTGCTCGGTTCTTGGATAACCAATCCATGCCTATCACTACGTCAAAACTCCCCAACTCAATAGGTATAAGATCAACGCTAAAGGTTCTATCGGCTAATTTCATGGTACAACCTATGATTACATCTTTAGCCTCTAATTCATATCCATTAGCAACCTCAACAATATAAGCATTCGGCATTTTCTTAGATTCTAGATTGATCAAGGGCCTAAATTCTAACAAAACAAAGCTCCTATCGGCTCCAGTGTTAAATAATACTGATGCATAATAGTCGTTTAGGATAAACGTACCTGTCACCACATTAGGGTCTCGGCGTGCTTCTTCTGCTCCTAAAACAAACGCCCGCCCTCGAGCTTGTCCTCCTTGGTTTCCCTGATTGGCTTGCCTTGTCTGGTACCCAGCGTTGTTATTGATTGGTCCCCTTTTCAACTTCAGGCACACATTCCGGAAGTGGTCCGGACTTCCGCATTCATAGCATGCCCTTCCTTCAACCTTTACATTCTTCCCCATCCTGCAGTACCGGGCGGAATGACCCTTTTGTTTACAAATGCCACAGATGAGACAAGCTCCCTCATGATGCAAGTTGCATTGGTTGCACTTCGGGTGGGATCCACTGTATCGCCCTGCTTCCTTAGCATTCATCCCAAAATTTCTTACAACCTTCTTATTCCTGCTTGAACCACTACCAACCGTCTTTTCCGATTGGCTCTCTGGCCTCCTCTTACTACCGACACCGTTTTGAGTCAAAGTTCCGGCACTGACCGCATCATCGGTCAGACTAGTTGCTAAAGCCACTGCAGCTTGAATCGTAGTCGGACTTGCCGACGTAACCATCCCTCGGATCTCCGGGGCCAATCCATACAAGTATCTGTCAATCCTTTTGCTCTCCGGGGTAACCATGTGGGGTACTAACTTTGCGAGTTCATGAAAACGAGCGGTGTATCGGTCTATCCCTGAACCAACCATGGTGAGATCTCAAAATTCAGCCTCCAACTTCTGAATCTCATTCTTGGGACAGTATTCTTCAATGAGCAACTTCTTAAACCCTTCCCAAGAAAGTTTGTATGCATCCTCCCTTCCACGGGTTTGGACTTGAATGTTCCACCAAGTCAAAGCTCGTCCTTGAAGCTGCCATGCCACATACTCCACCATGCGGTCTTCTGAACATTTGCTGATATGGAGCACCGACTCCATACTATCAAACCACAAAAGCAATCCTACAACACCCTCTTTTCCGTGAAATTCTTTGGGCTTGCAAGACATAAACGTCTTGTAGCTGCATCCTCTACTGTCATTAACATTATAGGGATTTCCTCCTCCCACATTATCATTCCTATGACGCTCATTGATGCCCGCGGTGACTTGTGTTACAATGTCGGGTATCGCCTCTTGAATGCGTTGAGCTATGATCTGGGCAATATCGGGGTTTTGTTCTTCAGGATTACCTCCCGTGCGACGTGTGGATCTTCTTGGTGGCATTTTTCTAAAACACATTTACAAATATTTGTTTAATTAAAATCTTGTGTAAATAAAGTCGGATGTTTTGCAAAAATCTTGTAAATCGAAACATTGGGAATAATAAAAATAATTATCGCATGTTCAACAAACATATAATTAAAACGCGATATCGCTTTTCCATTAAAATCATTAATAATAGCCGTTGATACAAAATTTATGATGTGCATCGCCCATCAGTACCATAATGACAGAAATACAATTTGAAATACAAGGTTGAAATAAATATGAAAGTTCCACTTCCTAATCCTTCCACCATCCGCATCAATATCCTCCCCGATACACCTCGATCAGAACCCACAACACCAACATTGTCAGTAACATCACTACGGCTATGCAAGTTATCTCCGCCCTTAAGGCAATCCTTCGAGCTACTCTCGCTCTATCCAGGGATTCGGTCGACATGTTAGTCAAGAGATGACTCAACTCACATAGCTCCGTCACATCCTGACTTTGATGACTAACCCGCACATGACAGCTATGCAACTCCACTGTCATAGTGTAACATCTTGAATTTCCGTTGTATTAATTTTGTGACTTATAATTATAAACTGTTGATGATTTTAGTGAAATCATCGGTCTTTATTTTGTAATTGTATTCACAAGAGTAATAACGGGGTTGTTACCTAAGTTATAACTTGAGTTAAAGGCGTGGAGTGCACACCCGTGTAAGCTAACTAGAACCCGAGATTGTTGGACGGATGAAATGGACGTGTTACAAAGTGGTTTTTAGAGCTGAGATTTGGGGCCAGTTCCCGCGCTACTTAAGTAGCGCCAGAAGTGGCGCCAAATTACTGAACAGAGGGTGGTGCGCCTTATGGCGCCAGATAAGTAGCGCCATAAGTAGCGCCGGCGTCAGTGATATTTTTTACACTTTATATCTGATTGAGTCGGTCATTTTGTTTAAAATTAGAGAAAACGAGAGAGAGTGTCGTGAAGGAGAAAGAAGCAGGAGAAAGGAAGGCTTTGATTTGAAGAAATCTTGGTAAGAATTTTATGATTAGTATGGTGATTCCTTCTATTGATTAGTATCTAAACCTAATTTTCTGTTTAGAATTGGTTTGGGAAGCTTATTGTGAAGTTTTGGGAAGAACACTGTGTGCAGAAACTTACAAGGTGAGTTTATTCACTTCACTCTAAAATTAGCCATTGAAATTGATATAGGTATGTCTTAAACTATGTCTAAATGCTTGGTTATGAATCAATTGAAAGATAGTAGACTCAATAACTTGATAATGTGAATTGGCTAAGTGAAGAAGATGAATGAATAGTGCTTGAGCAATTATCACTCTGTTATGAAACTGATTTTTACCATAAGTTGTTGATAGATGGAAGGATTTGTCTTAATCAGTAATGAATCTAAAAAGATGATTAAGAGTGATGCTATGTTGGGATCTTCGTGCTAAATGGAAAAAAAGGGGTTAGTTAAGAAGTCGAGGAGAGGAAATATTTATATAGAATATGTTATGAGATGTAGTATATGGTATTGTATATACATATGATAGAGTGTAATGGATCCATAGACACTAGCTTTATATGAAATGTGGAATTGATGTGAGTAATCATAATTCCAATGTATGTATTGTAAATGTGGAATTGATGTGAGTAATCGTAATTCCCATTTATATGGAATAAGGGATTGATGTGAGTAATCGTAATTCCTGATTTCTTGGATAAGAGTATTGACTTTAAATCTGGGATGATTTAGGGTAAGCTCTTGGTAGTGATTGTATGGCTAGACGAATTGGTCATAAGTATGGGAGTGAGGTAGATTCCCAGTGTCGAAAGGGGTTGTTGTACGGTAAGATAGTTGAGGACAGGTTTGATTTATCTATTTATGTTTTAATTGTTAATTTAAATTTGATTTGAATACTCTCACTAGGCGAAAGCCTAATGTTTCAAGTTGAATTTTCTTACCAGGTACAAACTCCGGGAAGTAAGCGGTAATGTGTGAAGAGGATTTTTGAAAGGATTCAACTTGGAGATGTCAGATGATCTAGATATTCTTTTGATATTTTGGGACAGACGTTTAGATAACTTAGTTAATCTGATTGTGATGTTATGATTAGATTAATAAGTTATTTAAGTTGTTGTTATATGTACATAGAAACCTTACAGTGGATCCTTTTGATATATAAGTTTGAAGTTGTATGATCATAACTTGTGAAATTTCAAGGTTTTATTTAGCCCTGTTTTTAGGGTGTTACAATATGGTATCAGAGAACTAGTTTAAGCGAACTAAGTATGCTGATGAGATACTTAGACTTAAGCTGAGATGTAGTAGGTTATGATATGTGAGATATGGGTAGAAGTGTTAAGACGGGATAGTCTTAGAGTTAACGGAAATACGTGAAATTAGTGTTGTGACAATGATAACAGGGATTCTCTTGTATGATATGCTCACAATTTCAATTAGCTACTGTTATTATGAATA
This sequence comes from Saussurea involucrata, assembly GCA_033807775.1. Classification (NCBI taxonomy): domain Eukaryota; kingdom Viridiplantae; phylum Streptophyta; class Magnoliopsida; order Asterales; family Asteraceae; genus Saussurea; species Saussurea involucrata. The sequence continues at coordinate 37,655,762 of CM066323.1, forward strand.
TATTGTTACACGAGCATGTCTATTTCTGAATTGTTACAGTGACTAACGATCGGTAAAGTACGTTTTGTATGTATGTAAGTGCATAACCATTTCTCGTGGTTATCCCTGTAAGTTATAGTAAAGTGATGGTGAATACGTCACCAAGGTTCTTTAGAGGACAGAGCAGTAAATGATTGGGGGTTGGAAGGACAACCTGGAATTGGCGGGACTCATGAAAGTCCGCCAAGGCAACCTTTAATAGGTGATTTGATATGTGCAGAGATAGAGTATGATATGATTGATTAAGACGGAATTAGTATGACATGGTTGAGTATGGGGGCCATGGAATGCATGTATAGCAATTATTATAAGGTCGAGAGGGCGACCTCTGGTCAGAAGTAAAATGTCAATGATAAGTTACGTAAGTAAAACGATTGACCTTGTTTGAGTAAGTAGCCTTCATTGCGAGTAAGTTTTGTGCATGGTGTTTTAGTGTGTGTTACATGAATTTTCTTGATTTCAAACCAAATGCATAAATAACAGTTTTATTCAAGGATGAATTAGTATGTGCAAGTATGTATTTAAAGAAAAAGGGCAATTTCAATTACGCTGCCTAACGAAATTTTGGAGCTTAGCAACTTGCAAAATACTTCATACTTTACATAAAAAGTTGTATGATAGCAAATAGGTCAAGAAAGTGTTGATCAATAAACTTTTTATAACCAACAAATGAATTGATTTGATGATATCATATAAATGAGTGTGAGAAACGACTAGTTTACTTTATGTTAGTAAATTTTAAACTTTTGTCGTATGAAAAGATCTTCATTTAAGATATTACTGTTGTAACAACATCTTTTGGTTGAGAAAGATTGAGTTTTACGGAAGTTTGTATACAAACGATTTTTGAGATCGTTGTGTAGTACATGGGAGTTATGAAAATGATTGGGGTCGTGTGTGCCCACGTTGTTCCGAATGTTGTTTATTTAAATGAGAAAAGTGTGGATTGATTTATTTATTATATTGTCATGCATGAAGGCTATGAACTCGCTAGGTCGTAGAGTATAACGCTATAAGCTAAGAAAGAACTCCAAGAGTGGATAGGTGTTGGATAAACCTTGGGAGAAAGTTTGTGGTTTTGATAATTGTATTCAAATGAGAGATGAACAGTGGGAGAGTCGAAAGTAGACTTTAGTAACAATAATATGAGGGTCTGTACCCTTGTTCGGTGACTAGTAATACAGTTGCCGAGGGTCGGTCATGTCTGGAGGAAGGATTAGGTTCAGGGTTAAGGAAGTATTGACATGTCAAGTTTTGACTTTGAAGGCGATAGTTGTGTAAGGAGTATGAGGCCTTTTGTCTGTCACTGGGTGCGGTCTGGATGCGTCTCGCGCATGTCTGTGCGGGTAGGAACATAACCGTGAGCGATACCGGTATGCTGTTATGCAGAGGGTATGCGCAAAGTGGTTATTAGTGTGTGCGACACAATTGGGGAATTTTGAATGATTGACGAATAAATCATTAATGAAAAAAAAAACGTTTGATTAATTATGGCATAAGTGAAAGTTATGTGGTCGAAGCACGCTTTTAGTGTTTTTTTGTGGTTGTGCAATAATTTTGATGTGTTACATTTTGAAAATGTGAACGTGAGAGTTGGGGGATTTTTGTAAATCCGACCATGTGAATGTTTTGAGAGTGATAAACTTTTATTTTGGGGCCGATGGCCAATTAAGGGATTAATAAGGTAAAGATTTTGAGTAAAGAGGCATTTTGGTTTACGTAACCGTGTGAGTGACACGTGTTTAACCAAACGTTTGTTTTGGCCTTAAAGGCCTGATTTATATTCAAATGAGTCTTTTGAATGTTTGTCAGTTTTAGTGACTCGAGATGGAGTATTGGATGTGTTATATGCTTAACTGCATTGTATTTGAACCAGTGACGGTTTAAGTGTTGGTCTTAGGTGTGAAGACTGTTTGATATTTTACTTGTTCTTAGTATCTTTGGAACTAATGAACCTGGGCGTATTATATACATTGTGGAGTATGAAAAGAGTTGCATTTACGTGTACTTGCAAATGATTTGACTTCATTGGGAAAGTAGCAATGAAGGGGTCGTTAGATTATCACGCCTCGGAGCGTATGTTGCATAATGTGAGTTAGATGTATTTATTTGCGTGAGTTGATATTGATAAATAATCTTTAGATCCTTTGAGTAGATAACTCAGTTTTGGACTTAGTTAAGTCTTAAGAACTTTGACCCGATTTGATAAGCTTGACGTAGGCTTGGGGTTGAACTTGCATGAACGGTATTGAAAATTGAAGTTTATATGACGTGAATGCGTTGGTTATCCTTTTGGGATCATGTATGAATGTTAAGTTTAAATCAGAAGCTTAAAAGTTGAAGGATCACTTTGTGGGATTGTTAGAACAGTGAAGGACTGTTGCTTTTAGATAAGTGTTTACTTACGATGTGGAAGATTTATAAAAGATGAAATACTAGAGATGAACAAAGGGGGTGTATAGATTGTGTTGATCTGTGAGGAATTGTACCCTGTCTATGCAACGTATTGGAATCACAAAGAGCTAGTAAGAACGAATAAGTTCAAGTTAATTAGAAAATCGTGAGTGATAGTTCAACTAAAGTTGGGGAGGAGATATTTAGTGATATAGACTCGGGTATTTGGGCGAGAAAACAGGATTATAAAATTAAATATGTACGAATGACTATGAGAGACATGGTCTGTGATAAATGTTATGGGTGGAGAATGTATGAACGAGTAGTGGCATTAATCGCCAAGATACATGTGTCATCTAGTATGAGACGTGATGTTAGAAAGAGGAAGTATCCGAATGGAAGTTTCGGGAATTCCGGTTGGAAAGTACTATTTGTCAATAAAGTTGATGGAGCATGTAGTTTGTAAGATAACTTGGTAATATGGCTTATATCGAAATAGAATGTCGGAGCAGTGGTGAGTGTTTATCCAAAGAAATTTTGATGGTATGAGTTGCCAATTAAGTTGTATTTTGAATCACTGGATGTTTAATAAAGATGATGAGTATGTCGGTCAATGTGGTGTAGCGGAGGCAAGGTCGTTAAGGAATATAAGTTGCTCCTTATGTGTGAAAGAAATGTACGAGAAATTATTAGTTGAAGATCTAAGAATGGTAGTAACTTCGAACGGTAATGTCGTTTCAAGATAACTTGGTTGAATGTTTTAAGTTAGAAATCTTGGTGAAACTGTTTAGTTATGTTTCGTAAGGAGAAAATACTATCGGTATGTGGAAAGTTGGGAGAAAGAGACAAGTAATACTTGAAAAATAGTATTCCATACTAACGTGGGGAAGCAAGGATAGAAAGATTGGACTTAAGAATGTAGTCATACTACAAGTTCAAAGGAGTTATCACCTTTGATATACAACCCCTTAGTGCTTGGTTACAGCGTGTTTGTGTGGTGCGATAGGAATGTGAGAAGGTGATAGCATTTTGTATCAAAGAAACGTGTAAGTCATGGATGCAATGATGGATTGTCATAGTTATTGAAGCATAATTGATGAGAAAATTTGTTAGGTGAAGGAGCGAGAATCGATCTTAGAGAAATATTTTGATAAATTACAATCTAAGAGGGTGATTATAGGTATAATGGTATTATATCTTTGAGTTGTTAATGTGGCTTTAGAGTCGGAAGAAAGTATAAGGGATAGGTACCTTCAATTATTTATGCTTTTGATTTCGGGGACGAAATCATTTTCAAGTTGGGGAGTATTGTAACATCTTGAATTTCCGTTGTATTAATTTTGTGACTTATAATTATAAACTGTTGATGATTTTAGTGAAATCATCGGTCTTTATTTTGTAATTGTATTCACAAGAGTAATAACGGGGTTGTTAGCTAAGTTATAACTTGAGTTAAAGGCGTGGAGTGCACACCCGTGTAAGCTAACTAGAACCCGAGATTGTTGGACGGATGAAATGGACGTGTTACAAAGTGGTTTTTAGAGCTGAGATTTGGGGCCAGTTCCCGCGCTACTTAAGTAGCGCCAGAAGTGGTGCCAAATTGCTGAACAGAGGGTGGCGCTCCTTATGGCGCCAGATAAGTAGCGCCATAAGTAGCGCCGACGTCAGTGATATTTTTACACTTTATATCTGATCGAGTCGGTCATTTTGTTTAAAATTAGAGAAAACGAGAGAGAGAGTCGTGAAGGAGAAAGAAGCAGGAGAAAGGAAGGCTTTGATTTGAAGAAATCTTGGTAAGAATTTTATGATTAGTATGGTGATTCCTTCTATTGATTAGTATCTAAACCTAATTTTTTGTTTAGAATTGGTTTGGGAAGCTTATTGTGAAGTTTTGGGAAGAACACTGTGTGCAGAAACTTACAAGGTGAGTTTATTCACTTCACTCTAAAATTAGCCATTGAAATTGATATAGGTATGTCTTAAACTATGTCTAAATGCTTGGTTATGAATCAATTGAAAGATAGTAGACTCAATAACTTGATTTTGTGAATTGGCTAAGTGAAGAAGATGAATGAATAGTGCTTGAGCAATTATCACTCTGTTATGAAACTGATTTTTACCATAAGTTGTTGATAGATGTAAGGATTAGTCTTAATCAGTAATGAATCTAAAAAGATGATTAAGAGTGATGCTATGTTGGGATCTTCGTGCTAAATGGAAAAAAAGGGGTTAGTTAAGAAGTCGAGGAGAGGAAATATTTATATAGAATATGTTATGAGATGTAGTATATGGTATTGTATATACACATGATAGAGTGTAATGGATCCATAGACACTAGCTTTATATGAAATGTGGAATTGATGTGAGTAATCATAATTCCAATGTATGTATTGTAAATGTGGAATTGATGTGAGTAATCGTAATTCCCATTTATATGGAATAAGGAATTGACGTGAGTAATCGTAATTCCTATTTGCATTATTGAGAAATCATGGGATAGATGTGAGTAATCGTAATTCCTGATTTCTTAGGATGAATAGAGATTGACATGAGTAATTGTAATCTCTACATCCTTTCTAATAATAGGCATATGTAATTGTGATTTATTAGATGAGAGCATTGATCTAGAATCTGGGATTGATTCGTAGTAAGCTCTGGTTTGTGATATTATGACTTACTGAAGGTTAATCATAGATATGAGATCAGAGTAATAAGTCCAAATAAATGATTAAGAGTTATACTATGTTATGATCCCTGTGCTAAATTTCAAAAAGGGAATGGTTAATAAGTTGTGGAGATGAACTAATAACATTCTTCAATTACATATATAGAATTTGTTTGGAGAGATGTTATATTGTATGTTATGCATATATAATAGTAAGAGTTGTAATACTTATGTATTATGTTGCGATTGCTAGAAATAGGCATCCGGTCATCGGGGCACCTTAGTACGGTCTAATGGGAACCGATTACTAGCCATTGACCAAAGGGATGTGATTTCTAGTAATGAGTGTACCTTGAATCATCGGGGGTCCCGGTTGTGTATCGCGATATATTAATCTCATTGGGACCATTGATTATGAGGTGGTGAGGATGTGAAATGTGGAATAGAGAGATTTTGATTTGTAATTCCCATTTCGAATGGAAGATCAGAGATTTCCATTGTATAGGGAAGATCGGAGATTTCCCAAATTGTGAATGGAAGATCAGAGATTTCCATTGTATAGGGAAGATCGGAGATTTCCCAAATCGTGAATGGAAGATTAGAGATAGGCATAAAGTAATTTGTAATCTCTACTTCCGGATTAAGAAATAGGCAGGTTTTGACTTGTAATTTCTTGGATAAGAGTATTGACTTTAAATCTAGGATGATTTAGGGTAAGCTCTTGGTAGTGATTGTATGGCTAGACGAATTGGTCATAAGTATGGGAGTGAGGTAGATTCCCAGTGTCGAAAGGGGTTGTTGTACGGTAAGATAGTTGAGGACAGGTTTGATTTATCTGTTTATGTTTTAATTGTTAATTTAAATTTGATTTGAATACTCTCACTAGGCGAAAGCCTAATGTTTCAAGTTGAATTTTCTTACCAGGTACAAACTCCGGGAAGTAAGCGGTAATGTGTGAAGAGGATTTTTGAAAGGAATCAACTTGGAGATGTCAGATGATCTAGATATTCTTTTGATATTTTGGGACAGACGTTTAGATAACTTAGTTAATCTGATTGTGATGTTATGATTAGATTAATAAGTTATTTAAGTTGTTGTTATATGTACATAGAAACCTTACAGTGGATCCTTTTGATATATAAGTTTGAAGTTGTATGATCATAACTTGTGAAATTTCAAGGTTTTATTTAGCCCTGTTTTTAGGGTGTTACACATAGCCCGAAAATGCTGCTCTTCCGCCCATGTCATGCCAGACGCACGACCAACGGGCACTCTCGTGATGACTCGCAGTGGTTCCGGCGCCTCCGGACGATCGGACCTCAATGACACTCGCCTAGGAATGGGAACACTCTTCCTAGCAGCCAGTCTAGTACGCGGCCCTCTAGAGTTTGGTTGCACAATTATAGGAGTGGGTCACGGTAGAACTGGGGTCGGCGATATTCTCGGTCCATCATACGGATCTCGTTCGCTATCCAAGGTTCGCTCGCTCGATGGCGTGTAGGAGGGTTGAGAGTGTGATGATGATGATGACGACATAGTGGTACTGAAGTAAGAGTGCATATGTTAGTTCCTGTATTTGATAGACAATGATTATATAACCTATTAGTTCAAATATGATGTGTTGGGGAAGCGTATTTGATGAACTAACAGATATGATTAAGTAGAAACAACACAATATATCAAATGAGCTATAAATGAAGAACAAATGAATATCTCAAAGGTAACTGAATTTGATATAGATTAAGAACACTAGAATAGATTTGACGTTCAAACGTGTACAAGTGTTTTGTGTTGTGCATATGATGTTCTTGTGTATTGGTAAGGAAGAACTCAACATGAGTCTTCCTTTTATACTACTACAAAAGATCTACTATTAGACAATAAGTACTTGCTACAGGAAAGAAACGATGGCATGAACAGTTGTAAAACTGCATGCATTAAATGCTCTAATATCAACTTGTAAGGTGATCCAATCTGAGTATGACACGTGTAGATTTCAGACCATGCCTTGTGCAATTTGATGAACGGACCTTGGAACAGTAGCAAGATATTTCTGTAACAGTGATAAGATATTCTTTGAACAGTGGTAAGATATTATAAATATCTTCCAAGTCTTCAGTATGTACCGCAGAGGCTCTGTCAAATATGACAGAGGTTCTGAGGTTCGTTCCTTCTGTTTTAGTAGTCTTGTAGTCGTCTTGATCGTCTTGAAAGATCTTCTCGAGAGTATTTCGACAGAGCTTCTGTGGCATTTCGCAGAGCTTCTGTAATCGTCTTTCATACTTAGCCTATTTTTCAATACTTCTAATATTTAGAATATTGGAGCTAACAATCTCCCCCTAAGTATTGAAAAATAAAAACTTCACTTTGCATAATTTAGGCTACTTAAAGTACACAGAGGTTAAACAACACCTCGAAGATTCATTTCATTTTTCTTTTAAAGTATTACAGAGATAAGTAAATGAGACTAGACATTAGCATCTTTGAAGTCATTGAAACTTCTGTTGTCGAATCCCACTTCTTTGAGCTCGCGATAGAAGTTGATGCAGAGATCTCTTAAACTGAGTGTAGCATACATTTCTCCGATCAGTCTATCTGCAGATTCTTGATCCATATGCTTAGTACATCTGTTTTCTTCCAGGATGGATCTGATCTTTTTCAGAGTATTGGTTGCATACTTCTGAACGTCCATATTCACAAATAGTCTTATTTGTCCAGTAGGATCCTTGTAAACTAACCCGAACCTTGGTGTTTTGATGATCGAGTTGGGCACCGCAGAAGGTGGGCAGTGATCCTCTGGTGGTCTCAGGCTTAGTCTTCTGACTCCAAGATCTCTTGCTAGTTGGAAATCTAGCATGTTGTAAAGCAGAAGCTTTTCCCTCATAGCTTTTCTGAACACTTGATATGCCCTTCTGTTAGCCTCGTTGTCGAAGTTCTCTTTCGTCCAAAGTAGCAGATCAGGTAGATCGTAGGGGTTCAAGTTCCTTATATCAGCATCTGAAAATTGATTTTCGGCCTTGTTCTCCCTTTTGACTTTGTATATGTTGTACCTGATCTTTGGAAAAGTTCTCGTTCAGTACAGTACCTTTTCTATTTTGAACAGTGAGAATACTTCTGCCCTTGCTTTTGGCTTTGTTCTTATGAAGGTGTTATCAAGGTCAACTCTGAGTTGAGGATCTTCTATTTGTGGTAGAGGATTGTTCTGATGTTGCTGTTTGTAAAGATACCTATACACCACTTCTTCCATTTCAGCATATTGTGTTGTTGGTGGTGGTATTGGTCTTCGCATAGGATTGGGATTTCTGCCACCCTTCCCTCTGTAACTTTTGCTTTTGGATCTAGGATTGGGATTTCTGACAGAGGATCTGAGGTGAATGCCCAGTCTTCTTCAGGTTAGGAGTAACAAAAGCATCGAAAGAGCTCTTCATCAATTTCTCTGTTGCCTGAGGCATTTCCTTTTTCTTCTTTGGTTCTTCTATCAAGATTCCCTTTCCTTTATCTTTGGGTTGGGGAGGCTCAGAACCTGTTGCTTGTGTTGGACTTTGTGGGATGGCTTCTGTTGGTATGGGTGTAGGGGTTTCTGTATGTATGGTGGGAATTGCCTCTGTAGTTTTTGACACTTCAGCTTCTGAGGACTTTTGTGGTGATGGTTCTGTGGTTTGTGAATGAATATCAAAATGTTTTGATATGAACTCCATTCTTTTTAGAATATAATTCGCAGAACGTTTTGATCTGTTTGGTTTGTGGGCAATGGATTTTCTTCTTGGGTAGGTTTTTTGTTGGGTTGAAGGTTTTTGTGTATCAGAGGGAATTTCTTCTGAGTAAGATGTCAGGATTTGAACTTCTTGAGTTGAGTCATCTTTTCCAAAGACAGAGGTGGTTTCTACAGAGGCTGGTGTTTCCTCTGTGGGCCTCTATTGAGTTCCCTGTGATTTGGTTTGTATGGTTTCAGGTGTTTGGGTTGTGGGTGGGGTTTCTTCAGAAGTAGATTCCACAGAGATGGTTGTGGTCTATGTGGATTGTTCTTTGGTACCTTGGGTTTGAGCTGGGGGTGCAGAGGAGATCGGTTCTGCTGAAATTGGTGGAGCATTTATGCCTGTTGTTGCAGCTTTTTCTTTTTCCCTTTGCTTCTCCCCATCAGGATGATCTGATGGACCATGATGGTCCTCATCAGAGTCATCAGAGTCATCCTGACTCTTTTCAGTTGTTCCCTCTGCTCTGCATGATGTCTTCTTTGGAGGAACAACCCATGCAGCGATCATTTTTGCGCACAAATCATTGAAGAGGCCTAGCAGAGTTTCAACCTCAGCTTCTGTGTTGAAGCGCATTCTGCCGACGCTAGCCTGAAAATCTTTTACATAGGAGGCGTTGGCAACTGTGAAGGCTTTAATGAACTCTGTCATTTGATCTAGTATTCCCTGCCCAAGTTCTGTGAGCTGAGCTCTGGTCATGTAGTCAGACGGCTTCATGGCTTGAGCGCTTTGCATTGTTTGCTCTTGAACTTCTTCTAAGGCCTTCTTTAGATCTTCAGGTGTAAGGCCCTTAGTAGCAGAGGAATTATATTTGAGTTTCTGCAGGAAGGTTGTGACAGAGTCATTGAATGCAGAGGTTGTGGCAGTGGTTGTTGCATCGGACTTCCCTGCCCAAGTTCTGTGAGCTGAGCTCTGGTCATGTAGTCAGACGGCTTCATGGCTTGAGCGCTTTGCATTGTTTGCTCTTGAACTTCTTCTAAGGCCTTCTTTAGATCTTCAGGTGTAAGGCCCTTAGTAGCAGAGGAATTATCTTTGAGTTTCTGCAGGAAGGTTGTGACAGAGTCATTGAATGCATAGGTTGTGGCAGAGGTTGTTGCATCGGACTTCATCTGGGCTAAGGCTTGTTTTACCTCTGTGGACAGATGGTCCATTTTGGTGTTCATATCTGAGATGGAATTCGATGTAGTTTCTGCAAACGATTTGAAAGAGCTTTTCAACTCTTCCAATGTTTGGTTCACAGAGGTGACAAGGGTTTGAAATCATCCCTTGATACTTGTGAGCTTGTTGTAACCTCTGGAGGAACACATTCGTCTCCAGAGTTTGTCCTTGTTCCTTGGACACCTTCGTTCACCCTTGTTTGTACGTTGAGGGTGGAAGGATTTCCTTCTGATCCTTGAGGAGAAACTTGCGTTCCAACCTCTATAGAAGTTCTGAGAAGAACATTGTCTAAATCCACTCCAGAGGTGGGTATTGGAATATCCTTCTGTTGACTTGGAGACTTGTCTAGAGTCTCTTCGTCTCTGTGCTCTCTAATCCCCTCTGAAGGGATGTTTGGCCCTAATGTAGTGTGCATGGCAGAGGAAACGAATTTATCTGCTAGGATGTCAGATGTGATTTGGGGCAAAATATCACGAATTATGGGTGAGTCCTTTTGAGAGGACTCCCCAGGAATGGTTTCCCAGATATATTAGGCACAGAGGTTTAAAGAATAACATCTGGCTGGCTGGTTGGGGTTTGGATCGAGTTGTGCTGCTCTTGTTCAATAACACCTTCTGCCGCTAGACCGACGGTGTTAGAAATGTGGGTTGCACTGGGAGATGGTTGTTGATGTGTACCTTCTTCTTCTACGATATCTTTTTCCTTTGGACCCTCTGAGGCTTCTACCCTAACTCCCCCTATTTCAATCTCTATCTCTTCCTTTTCTTCTGCCGATTCTACTCCCTTTGTCGTTTGTCCTTCTGACCTTAAGGAATCATATATGAAATGATATCCTATGAGTTGTCGAACGTGGGGGTGCAGAGTTTTTGTACCGTGAGCTTCAAAAATGATAGGTGATCTTTGATGAGTTTCAAGAGTGGACGTAGGTGGGACATAGGCTTGTTGTTCTTTTCTAACATTCCAATCTGTAGCCTCTGTTGTTTCATGGGTTAGAGGTTCTGCTGTCCAACCTGAGGCATCCAAGGTATGAGCAAATTCAGGTTGGTTGAGGAAATCATTGAAATTGCCTTGTTGATCTGCATAATGAATTGAAGAGGGTGGTTGCAGAGGTATGTTTTGTTCTTCCTCTTCCTGATCGACTCCCTCTGCAATGGTCTGCATAGGTGATGTTGGTTTCGTCTTCTTTGTCTTCCTCTTCTTTGGTTTGGGGGCTCCCTCCTCTGTTGATTTGGTTTTTCTTTTCTTTTGTTTTGGAGGGGAGGGAGGTGCAGAGTTTTCTGTTTCTGTTGGAGGAGATGGTTGAGCTGTACAGGTTGTAGTAGCCTCTTTGGTTTTCTTCTTTTTGCTCTTCTGAGGGGGTTTGGTTGCAGAGGATTTTCTTTTTGAAGAGGTTGGGTAAATGCCTTCTCTTTGGGCATGGAAGCTAGTCTGCACAGAGTCATGTTTGGCTAGAGCTACGACCCATTCTTCTTCTGTCATCATCTTTACTACATCTATACATAAGGGGGCTCCTAAACGCGGGGGTGTCACAGGACTTGGTTCTGGAGTCCTATGAGCGCGTATATATTCTCTCTTCAGTCTTTTATTCGTTGCATACTCCAGAAGCTTCTTTGGCAGAGGTCTGCAGTGCGGATATTTCTCTTCGTGCTCTGTAGGAGTATTCTTGTTCATTGGAAATAGTTTCACAGTTGGCCCTTCCATTGGCCATTTCTGCAGAAGTAGCAGAGGTTCGAACAGAACTCCTAGTATCCGTTGATATTGCAGAGGTGGCAGATATTCTGGCGTATTTGTCTTGGCCTTATGAGTTGCAACTTTTCTGTCAATTGTGCTGACTATCTCCTGCATCATTATGGTGGCATAATCTATAGGAAGATCGTAGTATATTCCATACATAATGGTCAGGATCTGGTGTGAGCTCTGGTCAGGGCTGCCGATTTTCCCTGTAAGACATCTGTTAAGTATAGAGAAGAGGGTGTTCCACAGAGGTGGTAGTCTGCCTCTGCGGAAGTCATTTCATTTTCTTAGGGTTTGATTATACCCTAACATCTCTACGAATCGGCAGAGCTCTTCGTCAGTCGGATCTTCAGCGTAATTTTTGATTCCAAGCAGACCTCTGGTGGGTAGGTTGAACTCCAGAGAGAACATGGTTCTGTTAAACATAAGTTCAAGGTGCTCAGATTTGTCTGGTTTTGAAATGTATCCTTTTATCAGAGAATCATCTGAATCAAATCGGCAACTCTGCCAAAATTGATTCAGATATCTAGAGGGGATTTGGGATGGGGTTTTGGAAAGAAGAGGGTATAAGAAATAATTCTCCGTTATGTTGAGAAGAAGAGCATGGGGTTCGCCGAAGGCTGTGGGAGAGGGTACCAAATAACAGTTGTTGGATTTTAAAGGAAGAACTTTTTCAAAATGTTATTTGTTTAAAAACTGTTGAAGGTGGGTGGTTGGAGTAAAGTTTGCAGAGTTGTCGGAGTTCTCTGTTTCGGCGTTTATGGCAACGTTAGGGTTGTGATACTGTTCAGAATATACAGGGGATTGGGGAGGAGAGCTTTCTGGAGAGATATGAGCAATATGAGAGCTTGAGGCCATTTTTGTACAAAAAGATGAAGTTTAGAGTATTTGCAGGTTCGTCGGAGAAGAAGGTAGTAAAGCTTTTGTGAAGAAGGTAACTTTGGGTTTTATACTGAAGGTTTGAATGGTGGAATCTGAACGGGGTAATATGTTGAGGTAAATAACATTTTGGGGTCCGCACTCGAGTGGTTCAACTTTTTAGAGAACCGTGCCCCATGTAGGTCCAGTGGAAAAATGACACGTCAGCTGTGTCAGTTTTGACGAGACGTCGTGGGCGGCCTCATTAAATGCTAGACGCGTGAGTTTTGTTTACCTCCACATAATTTTCACTCGCAAAGATGTGACCGTTACTGTTACAGAAATGCCCAAAAAGAACGCTAACAGAGGCTCTGTGCTTAGCAAGTTAACAGAGGCTCTGAGATTTTAAAACCTTTTCTTTTTCTCGTTGAATGCGTCTTGGCTAAAGAAGTTGAAAAAGCCATGGAGAGGATCGATAAATTCTTAGTATAGAAACTGCTTTACAGAGGTTTTTGGACCTCTGTCAGAGCCCGCAGAGGGTCTGAGACAAGAAATTTCATTATAGCTAATAATTTATAAACATTTTTGATCATCCAAGTTTTTGATTGTTTTTGACAAAGATTTTAGGACCTATTTGAAAGCTAGTGTCCTAGAAAATTGTTTTTGAAAAAGATTTTATTGCATTAGTCCTTTTAAAACAAGAGTTGGTCTACAGAAGTTCTTTCTTGAAGGAAGAACTTTGTAACCAAGGAAAACAACTGAGTTGCCAAGACTATGGATTTAGGATCAGAGCTTGTTGCTGCAGAACCTCTGTTGGACTCAGCAGAGGGTCTGTGACCTTAAATTTCTAATAGTGGAAAGCTCAAAATTCTTTTTGATTAAAAATTAATTTGTAAGAACTTAAAAAAGTTTTTAGAACATATTTGGAAAAAAGTGTCCTAGAAAATTATTTTTAACAAAGAATTTGTTCGAGATACCAACTTTTTGTTCTTCTTTGTCCGTCAAAGGTATTTGCTTCTGTTGATTGCATCTCTTCTTTTGCTCCCCCTTGACTCATAAATCTCTGTTGATTAAGCAAGGTTTCCTTCTGCTCCCCCTTGATCAAACAACCTCTGTTGATCAAGTAGGTTCTCCTTTTGCTCCCCCTTGACCTATGCTTGGTTCAAATTTTAGAAGTAATATATATCATAGGTCAAGAATTTCATAGGTTCTGTAGGAATCGTCAGAGGTTCTGAGGATTCTTATAGAAGCTCTGTAATCATCTGATCTGAGAATTTAGAATTTACATATAAGTAAAAATAAAAATAAAATAATACAAAATACATAAAAAATAATAAACAATAAATAGGAAAACTTATTTTAATAATTTACAGAAAACTATATTTAATTCAGAATAAAGATAAGATTTACTTACAGAGTTTAACTCGTGTTTATCATTCCTAATTTACCCACCAAGTAAAGGAATATTTTCTCATCAAGCGCTTTGGTGAATAAACCGGCAAGCTGAAATTCTGTGGGAACAAAGTGCATCTCTATTGTTTGTTTTTCAACATGACGTTTCAAAAAGTGATACCTGATATCAATGTGTTTTGTCTTTGAATGCTGTACTGGATTTGCAGAGATGGCAATTGCACTCTTGGAATCACAGAAGATTGGGATTTTGTAGAGGATGTGACCATAGTCTGTCAGCTGAGTTTTCATCCACAGAACCTGAGAGCAACAGCTAGCAGCAGCAACGTATTCAGCTTCTGCCGTAGATGTTGAGACCCAATTCTGCTTCTTTGAAGTCCAGCTTACTAATTTCCCACCTAGGAATTGACAACTCCCAGAGGTACTCTTTCTGTCAAGTTTCCATCCTCCGTAATCTGAATCTGTGTAAGCCTTTAGTCCAAAACCAGAGTTCAATGGATACCAGAGGCCAAGATTTTTGGTCCCTCTGAGGTATCTAAAGATTCTCTTTACAACAATATAATGAGACTTCTTAGGATTAGCTTGATATCTTGCACAGAGACATGTTGCATGCATTATGTCAGGTCTACTGGCGGTTAAGTATAATAAAGACCCAATCATACCTCTGTAAAGTGTGCACTCGACAGAGATGCCATTTGGATCTAAAAAAAGTTTATTTCCAGTGGCCATTGGGGTTTTCATGACAGAGGCATCAGAAAGGCTATATTTTTCAAGTATGTCAGAAACATATTTTGATTGGCTTATGAAATTCCTTCTGATGATTGTTTGACTTGTAGTCCGAGGAAGAAGGTTAATTCTCCCATCATACTCATTTCAAACTCACTCTGCATGAGCTTTTCAAAATCTTTACATTTTTGTGCATTTGTAGACCCAAAAATAATGTCATCTACATAAATTTGTACAAGAATAATCTCAAGACCTTCTCCTTTAAAAAACAGAGTTGTATCAGTGGTACCTCTTTTGTAGTCATGACCGAGAAGAAAGGTAGAAAGTCTGTCGTACCATGCTCTTGGAGCCTGTTTCAGTCCATATAGAGCTTTGTCGAGATAATAGACATACCTTGGGTACTTTGAGCTTTCAAACCCTGGTGGTTGTTGGACGTATACTTCTTCTTGAATTTCACCATTAAGAAAGGCAGATTTTACATCCATTTGAAATACTTTGAAACCTCTGTGGGCTGCGAAGGCTAAGAAAATTCTTATTACTTCGAGCCGTGCAACAGGGGCGAAAGTTTCATCGTAATCTATGCCCTCTTCTTGGCGATATCCTTTGGCCACCAGTCTTGCTTTGTTTCGTATGACCACTCCATCCTCATCCTTTTTGTTTCTATAGACCCATTTAGTCCCTATGGCCTGTTTCCCTCGTGGTAGAGGTACTAAGGTCCAGACCTTGTTTCGCTCAAACTGTAGAAGCTCTTCTTGCATAGCATCCACCCAGTTTGGATCTTCCAGAGCCCCAGAGATCTTTTTCGGCTCAATCACACTAATAAAGTTGGTAAAGAAACAAAAATTAGCAGAAGCTGATCTTGTTTTTACCTTGTCGGTGGGATTACCGATGATTTGGCTTGAAGGATGTTTTTTTGTCCATTGAGTTATTCGTGGAAGATGATCATTTGAATCATCAAGTTGGACTTCTATGGTTGTAGAAGTTGATGGTTCTTCCCTTGTACTTGGTTCAGCTTCTGTAGGAATGGGTATTAGAGTTGAAATTTCTTCCTCTGTAGTCGTTGTGGTTTCATCTTCTCTTCCCTCTGGTGTTTCTTCTGATGTTGCTTCCTCTGTCTGGATTACCTCTGTTATAGAATCTTTTGATATCGTATCTTCTGTTCGATTTTCAGTAACTGTATTTACAAAAGTAGATGAGGTATTAAAAGGATCAGATAGAGAGATACTTACAGGAGGTGATTCTTTAGAGATTTTGTTGGTTCCAGCAGAGGGATCAACATCGTCATTGAACATCTCTTGAAACAGAAGGTTCAAATCTTCTTCTTTAGATTTTGAGATGCCAGAGGTTTCTTTGTTCTGCCCGAGTTCTGAACTGATTTGTTCAGAAGTCATTTGGAATGAGTCATCAAAAGACACATTGATGCTTTCTATAATTGTGCGTGACTTCAGAAGATAGACTCTGTAGGCTATGGAAGCGGCAGAGTATCCGATTAACTTGCCCTCATCAGCTTTTACTTCAAACTTTCCTCTTGATTCTCTGTCGTTTAAGACAAAGCATTTGCATCCAAATACATGGAAAAACTTGATGTTTGGTCGCCGTTTGTTGATCAATTCATAAGGAGTTTTGATGTGTCTTTTCACGATTGTTGAATGATTTTGGGTATAGCAAGCAGTTGAAATTGCTTCTGCCCAAAATGTCATTGGTAATCCGCATGCAGATAGCATAGTTCTTGCAGCTTCCACAAGTGTGCGGTTCTTTCGTTCAACCACGCCATTCTGTTGTGGGGTGCGTGCGGCAGAGAAGTTCTGTGATATTCCTTCTTCTGTGAGATAGGCATCAATGACAGAGTTTTTGAATTCTGTGTCATTGTCACTTCGTAACTTCAGAATTCTGCACTCATATAGAACTTGGATTCTTTTCATTAGATTTATCAGGATGCACGGAACATCTGATTTCTTTCTGACAAATTCAACCCATGTAAATCGTGAAAATTCATCAATTAAGACAAGTATATATTTCTTGCCTCCTAGACTATGTATAGCGTATGGACCGCAGAGGTCAATGTGAAGCATGTACAAAGGTCTAGGACAAGACACATCAGTTTTGATTTTGTGGGAGGCTCGTTTGAGTTTTCCCAACTCACAGGCAGTGCATAAATGTTCCTTATTAAATTTAACACTAGGCAAACCTTTGACTAGATCAAGTTTTACCAGTTTATCTAGAGTATGAAAGTTTAGATGACAGAACCTGTTGTGCCATAGCCAGGCTTCTTCATTCTTGCTGGCAACAAGACAAATGTTGTCCTTGTTCTTTGCATTGAAGTTCATTAGATACAGATCACCTTTTCTTTCAACTCGCAGAAGTTCTTTTCCGGTGTCTTCGCTCTGTAGAGAACAGAATGTTATTTTGAACAGTACATTGAATCCCGTATCACAAAGTTGGCTAACACTGAGTAAGTTGTGTTTAAGGCCATCCACATATGCAACTTTGTGTACGATGATATTCTCCTTCTTTATGACTCCATAGCCTTTAATATGCCCCTTGTTGTTGTCTCCAAAAGTCACTGATCCACCATCTTGTTTTTCTTGGAATGTGGATAGAAGACCTCTGTTTCCAGTCATGTGCCTTGAGCATCCGGAGTCTAGATACCATATTGGCACATACTGCATCTGCAAGACAATCACAGAGGTTTAGGTACCCATATCCACATGGGTCCAGATTTGTTAGAAATTTTCAAGTTTGCCTTGGCATTCTTGAAATACATTGTATCTTTTGTCGAAGAATCATTTTGTTTTTCTTTAGTATGTGTCTGAGGAGTAGAGAGAAAACAGTTTGGACCACATGAATGATTATTCAATTTTAACATAAGATCAAAGCAATGACAGTAATGAACATCAGAAGTGATTTGCTTGAAATTTTCATTAAACACTTTAAACTGGGCCACATATGCATTACATTCTATTCTAACATACGGCTTCCTATTACAAGAAGATTTATGTAGATTAGATTGTTGGCAAAAATCTTTTGGAGCAGCCTTCTGTGTGTCCCTTCTGTGGTAAACCTCTGTTGATTTCACTGCCACAGAAGAAAAAGATATGTTAGTTTTCGGCCATTTTCCCTTTTGTTGCCAAGTTAGTTTTTCTTTGGGTTTTAAAAACTTTGAATCTTTTGGATTTTGAGAGGACAAATTAAATTTATTGAGCTCAGTAGAGAATTGGGCTTGTTTACTCATGTCCTTCAAGTCTGGATAGATAGGATTCTTCGTGATTTTCTCCTTGGAAGGAACAGTTCTGTGAAGAACTTCAGAGGGTAGTATAACATCCTCTGTGTCACAAGAAAATTTTTCTGTCTTGTCAGTCTCTGAATCGTCAGATGATGAATCGTCCTCATATACAGAGGTTGAGTCACCATTCTTTTCGACAGAGGCTGGACTTTCCGAGCATGTGTCATATGAGTTTTCATCTGAAAAGTTATTTTCTAAGTCAACTGAGGTATTTGGTAAGATTTCTTTAAAGAGTTTTTGATCTACAGAAGGTGTAAAAACAACTATTTTCCCAATTTCTATTATTTCCTTTTCAATTAAATCTCTTAGTTTTTTCTTCTGAAAAGGTTGGCTTAAACTCAAGTGCTTCTGCAGATAATTTCTTTTCAGAATATATAATGCAGACAAAGGCAACTTGAGTTTGAGTCTCTGGTTTACCAAACTTGAAGATACCTATCTGATCTTGAGTTTTCAGATATCTTTTTGGTTTGGATTCTCTTTTGACAGAGGTTGAAGATGATAAATCTCTGTTTTCAAACCATACATTTATCATCTTCAAGGGTTTCCTTAAGTGAGGTTCCCCAGAGACTTTTACTCTTTTACTTACCGAAAGTAAGTTTGGAAAATTTGGTTTGTTAGTTTTTCCTAACACGAATAGGGACGACATAGGTTTTTTCTTTTGGTTTTCAGTACCTTGATCAATATCACAGTACCCAATACCTCGCCTTCCTATTTGAGAATTTATTTTTTCATACACCTTCTGAGCATCACGATAATTCTTTATTAAAATATCTCTTCTTAGAAGATCTTGCCAAAGGACTTCTCTTTTCTTTTGAAAATACTCTTTTAGAGCTAAAATATTTAGTCTTTCTCCCTCAGAATCTGAAAGCTCTTTCGCTTTAGATTTTATAAAGGCATTTAATTCAGAAATTTTCTCTTTTAAAGGAAATAGATTTTTGTTCCAGTTTGCTTCTAAATCTTCCTTTTCTTTGAAATTTTTTTGCTTTTTCATTAGTGAGAAGTCTAGCTTCTCTTTCATTAAAAGTGAGCTTTTTCTGAATATCATCACAAGTCTTTTTCAGTTCAAAATTTTCAGTTCTAATTAAAAGTAAATCAACTTCTGTCGTATTAGAGGTGGAGTTTGAAGTGGATACCTCATTTTCGTCGGAGCTTACTTCTGCCATGCCACAGAACAAGGCATTGTTGGTGAATTCTTCATCAGAGGAAGTGTCAGACTTCCAATCTTCCTTATTTACTACTTTGTTCGCCATCAGAGACTTTTGAGCATAGTACTCGGCTTTCTTTTTGTAAAAAGCTGAGTCCTTCTGTGGGCGATTTGGTCTGCTTCTGCACTCATTTGCAAAGTGGCCTGGCTTCCCGCAGTTGTAGCAACCTTGATTTTGGGAAGTATTTGTAGTACGAACATCGGACCTAGGTCGGTCACCACCTCTCTCTGTTCTGCATTCATTGGCATAATGACTAGGCTTACCACATTTGTAGCATTCTTGTGGTTTGTAGTTTGCCTTGTAATCTGACCTCTGTAGGTCATTTCCTCTGCTATATCTCTCATTCGTCCTCTGTAGCTCTTCACTTCTGTCGT
This sequence comes from Saussurea involucrata, assembly GCA_033807775.1. Classification (NCBI taxonomy): domain Eukaryota; kingdom Viridiplantae; phylum Streptophyta; class Magnoliopsida; order Asterales; family Asteraceae; genus Saussurea; species Saussurea involucrata. The sequence goes on from CM066323.1 coordinate 37,675,360, forward strand.
CTGACCTCTGTCGGTCAGTTGATTATTCTGTTCTTTCTCTTCCATATCTTTCACTACCAGATCTCTTCTGACTTCCTCTGAATTCTCTGGTCAATAATGCCAAGGATGTTGCTATTGATGCCAGAGTAATTTCTCCCTCTTCTGTAATTTCTTCATCTTCACTGTCAATTACCACCATCATTTTCTTTTTCTCCTTCTTCTTTTCCTCTGTCACTCTTTCTCTCCTTGGCCTCTCAGTTTCTTCTGTAGCTTTACCAACCAAGGCAAGAGGTGCAATGGTTAGTGTTTTTGCTTGTGCTACTTGAGGCTCTTGACCAACCAGTGTTCCGTAGAGATCAGAAAGAGTCCAGGAATCTAGATCTTGATTTGTTTGTAAAGACATAGATAACTGGAGCCATTCTTCATTAAGACTTTTGAGAAACATGACGTTATTTTCCTCAGAAGTTCTGTTGATGCCGAACTTCTTGCAGTTGTTGATCAGAGAGTTGAACCTGTCATATGTTGTTTGCAGAGCTTCATTTGTCAGGGCTTTAAAAGAGTAATACTCGTTTATGTATTGGGCCCTTCTATTCTTCTGAGTTTTAGCTCCTCCTTCTAGTTGTTTCTCCAGTTCTTTCCAAAGATCGTATGCTGATTCGCATGCGTCTAAGGACTGGAAGAGGTCGTTGGGGATCGCCATGATCAGAATTCTTTTTGTTTTCTGCGCTAGTTCATCTTTTTCTCTGTCAAGATCTGACCATGATCTGGTTTTAGGTTTTTGATGCTCAGGGATTTCAGCAGTATCAGTTGTGGCTGGTATTCGAGGAACTGTTAACATAGGGACATTTGGAGGATTATAAAGGTATTGAACGAGCTCTTTATCAGTACCCTCATAGAAATGGATCATTCTTATTTTCCACTGAGGATACTCATTACGTAGAAGAGATGGAGGTTTGGTTAAAGAACCAGCTGTGAAGAAATTTTGTGCCATTTGTGAGTTGAAAGATTCAGAATAAGGATATGATTCTTAAAAACTATGAAGGAATAATCTGGAGTATCTGGGTTTGGAAGCTTCTAACTGCACTAGTGTGGTGTTTTTAACTGACGAAACAGTAGTTTGTAGATATACCAAATATCGAATAAATCGAATAATGGTAAACCAAAGCAGAATCTGTTTAAAATAAAGAAAAACATGTTAAAAACAACACGTTTCTACTAATAATCTTGTCAAAACGAGGATCACTTGATATAAAATCAAGCTTTGCTCTAATACCAATTGCTGGTTCCCGTATTTGATAGACAATGATTATATAACCTATTAGTTCAAATATGATGTGTTGCGGAAGCGTATTTGATGAACTAACATATATGATTAAGTAGAAACAACACAATATATCAAATGAGCTATAAATGAAGAACAAATGAATATCTCAAAGGTAACTGAATTTGATATAGATTAAGAACACTAGAATAGATTTGACGTTCAAACGTGTACAAGTGTTTTGTGTTGTGCGTATGATGTTCTTGTGTATTGGTAAGGAAGAACTCAACATGAGTCTTCCTTTTATACTACTACAAAAGATCTACTATTAGACAAGAAGTACTTGCTACAGGAAAGAAACGATGGCATGAACAATTGTAAAACTGCATGCATTAAATGCTCTAATATCAACTTGTAAGGTGATCCAATCTGAGTATGACACGTGTAGATTTCAGACCATGCCTTGTGCAAGTTGATGAACGGACCTTGGAATAATAGCAAGATATTTCTATAACAGTGATAAGATATTCTTTGAACAGTGGTAAGATATTATAAATATCTTCCAAGTCTTCAGTATGTACCGCAGAGGCTCTGTCAAAGATGACAGAGGTTCTGCGGTTCGTTCCTTCTGTTTTAGTAGTCTTGTAGTCGTCTTGATCGTCTTGAAAGATCTTCTCGAGAGTACTTCGACAGAGCTTCTGTGGCATTTCGCAGAGCTTCTGTAATCGTCTTTCATACTTAGCCTATTTTTCAATACTTCTAATATTTAGAATATTGGAGCTAACAGCATAACATTACTATCGCGCAAGTATAAAGGCTATGCGTACTATACTATTGCATGCTATAGGCAATAACCACGATCATACTATGCATACTACGTGAAGCACTAAGTGAGAAAAACACACATGTTCCTAGTATATCCATTTCTGATCTCGCATTACTCTTTCCTTAATTAAACATAGATGATCAAGCTTTGTTTAATTAAAGACCGATGATGCAATACCCGAATTAGTTATACTAGTAATATGTTTAGTAATTTGAGTGTTATTTCCCGTTTTTGGCTATAGTTGCAGTTTTCCAAAGGAAAACTGGTATTCTCTATAACCTTTAGCTCTGATACCAAATCTGTCACACCCCGCTAAAGCGGAAACACGGGATGTACAACTCAAGTTTCATAGAAAAAGTTACAAGATCACACCAACCATCAAAATACATTCAAAAGTTTACAACATTGTCTTTTACAAACGTTTTACGAAAAGGGAAATGAACATAATTTAAAACATAAAAAGCTTCAACACGCGTAGCCTTCCTAAGTTCCAACCTTAAGGACGTTCACCTGAAAAACATGTCAATAAAATGTCAACTAATGCACTAGTTGGTGAGATCACAGGTTTTAAGAGTCCAACAAGGTTTGTCACAAAATAGTTTTAATCCGCACAAGTGGATAAGTCAACCGGTTGTAAAAACACTTGCTCAAGGTAATCGTATGTATAATGTTTAAGTTATGAGCCCGTTACCCGACCTATAATGACAGAACGCCCCACCGCATGTTCTATCGCCAACAATGCGTGAATACAAACAATAATTATCACTCAAACAAGCGCGACTTGTGAGTGGGGTGTCAACCAAATAACGTTATCCATAATTACCAACGGCTCAATCCATGAGTTAAACGGGTAACGTAAAAATAAACGGAGACTTTTGAACGATATAAAAAAGAAACTCAAACTTACAACATTCACAAAACATAGATACCATAGAGCATAAACAAGTATAGCAAGTTTCGTATTTCCAAGAAAACGAGACAACCGGTGCGTAAGATAATTGTAGTAACAACATGCTTTTCACCCCAAATATGTAAAATATTGAAAAAGGGGATGTGATAACTCACTTGATACGCGATAGAAATCCGGGAATCTCCCACGAAATACTTCGGTGTGATCCTACTTCAAACCTATGAACGTAAGGTCACTAGTGAGTTTTAATCTCAAAGGTTCGATACTAACTATCCAAATCGTTATAAAATGCCTTTGTTGTGATTTAAATAATATAAATCATATGGAGTTACTGAAATTAGTAATCATAACATATATACTTCATTCTTGTTCGGTTGACGTTACCGCAATTTCGCAACAATAAGTAACGAAAAGGGTCTAAAGAAGTTATATATAATATATGTATATACCACAATTTCATCATAAGAATGATGAAAAGGGTTCAAAATGTAAAGTTAGAGTATATAAAATGCATAAACATATATAATATATATATATATATATATACCTCAATTTCATCATAAGAATGATGAAAAGGGTTCAAGAGTTAGCTTTCAATCATAGAAAGAAAATTGTCCTTTGCTGTCCAGATTTTGGTGTCACTTTCTGTCCATTTTTGGATAACTTTCAGGCATATTTAGGTCAATATAATTTATTTCCAAGTGGTTTAATGAGTTAGGAAACGTTTGGCATAAGTTTCATAATTTTTAGAGGTGGTTAAGTACATGAATTAATTCTTGACGTAAAACACGACAGAGAGTTTTGCTGTTTGCGCACTGTTTTTGTGAAGACTGTTTGGTTGACGAACTCTTTGAGTTTTTAAGTGAAACCACTTGGGTTTGAATCCTAACCCATGAAAATAAATTCCAGAAAAAGAATCACTTAATTTGGAGTATTATTGAGTGAGATATGACTTTTTGAAGAGAGGTGTAGAATCTGGCAGCAAACTGTCAAAACCAAACTTTATGCATGTGCATCTTTCTTTGTCTTTTTATTAAAAATTCTTATTCCTCTTGCATGCAATCCGATTTGACTCATCCCCACACAAATAATTTCAGTTCTAAAACATATTTTAAGCCATTTAAACTACATGCATGCTATCCATCAACTCATCTTTTATAAAACTTTGAAAATGGGTCTTTTTGAAGAATGCTTGGTGTTTATGCCAAGAACTTCTCCTTGAAACTTAAAATTGTATATTTTTAGCTCATGCATGTTGGTTTAAACATATTTTTAGTGGATTCCAAGAGCTACTCATGAAATCGTTGGACCAAAAGTGTGGATTTTTAAGAAAATTACATGCATGCAAGTTAAGAGCCCATCTTTGATCTTAACATAGGTTTGATTATGGATTTTCCACCTTTTTAATAACATGCAAGTGTTATGGTGGTAAATCTACAAACATTACTGAAACACCCTAAAAACAGGGTCAATTTGAACCTCAAAATACACATGTTATGATCATCAAAATATCAGACTTTTATAATTCAAGGATCAACAGTGAGGTTTTATATATACATAAGCATCTAACTAAAATAATCCTATTAATCTAATCATTTCAACATAACTAGATTATCCAGATTATCTAAGTCTTATCCCAAAAATCATCAAAAGAATATCTTGATCCTTGGTCATCTATAAGTCTGATTTCTTCCACTTGCAGAATCTCACTTCCCAAACTATTTCCCAGAGCTTGTACCTGGTAAGAAAATATAATTTGAAACATTAGGCTTTCGCCTAGTGAGAATATCCAAATCAAATTAAAATTTAACAACTAAAATATTAACAGATATATCAAACCTGTTATCAACCATCTTACCGTACCAAAGCTCTATTCAACAACATGAATCTACCTTTCATATCTGAAGCGAGTTTTCAAGAAACTGCTCGAGTTTTAGCAAAATCAGCTCTCCTGGGCCGTATCGATTGGTTGAAAGGCCTGAAAGGCGGCAACAGTGTGGTTCCAGGTGCCGTCGCGTCATTGAGATCCGCATGGTGGCGGGGACTTCGAATGCTCTTCTCTTTCAGCCCTTGCTGGTGAAAGTCTTAGAATGAATGTTGGCCTAGATAGAGGAGTAAAAACTAGCTCGACCGAAAGGGAGAGGATAGACGAATCAGTAACTGAAATGAAAGCTCGAAATCGTCAAAGATGACTTCTTTGTTGTCGAAACGAAGGGCTAAATAGCACCAGTGATTCTCTGAGCCGGTCTGGATTTCCAACTCCTCGGGAAACTGGTCGAGATAGATGACAGCACCTTTTTCCCCTCTTCCTTACCGGGAGGGCAATCTTCTCTTATGGTCTTCAGCTCCCGCCCGGCCCGGAAATAGAGAATAGATTCGCTTGCCACAACGACCGGACAGGATAGGAGATCGCCCAACCTTCCAATTTATCTTTCTGAAGCAACTATAACGGATGGGCATCTTCCCTACCCACTGGGGAATTTTTTTCCCCGCTCCAACTTCGGATTCTTGGAAATAATCCCCGGTTCTAGCCTATTTGACTGCAAGTTGAATAAGCTATGACCCTCTTTAGATCGTTCTGTAATATTCCAGTGGTTGCCACAAGGAATGACGTCATAGCTCCTGCAAAAGTAATAACAATCAAAGCCGTAGGTGGGTATTCAAATAAAGGGGAGCACCTTGCTATCATGAAAACGCCAGCTGTTACCATAGTAGCTGCATGAATCAAAGCGGATACTGGAGTGGGACCCTCCATAGCATCGGGTGACCAAGTATGCGATCCTATCTGTGCAGATTTCCCAGCAGCACCAATAAGAAGTAAAATACAAATAAGAGTTATGGCATGCAGTTCTCAGAGCAGGAAGCAGCAGTGGTAAGCCAGTTGCCTTCTGGCATTCTCACTTATATATAGGCTGTTGTTGATGTTATCAAACTAGCAGGTCTTGTTGCTAGAAAACCGTTTAAACCTGGTCAACCCGATAGAACATTGTTTAACCCATACTTGTGAGAGTGACTGTCTTACGCTACAGTAGCTACTGCTGCTACTGTCTTACTATGTACAGGAACTGTGTGTGACTGTAGCTACCCGACCCCAAGGGAGGTACTTGTTACTGCTCCTCAGGTGGTTAGTGAAATGCTTCTCAGGTGAGGAGCATGAACGAGATAATACTGATTGAATCAGAAGATTATTTTAATCGACTTAATTAGAAGCTCTAATAACTATTCAAAATTGATGGTATTTCAACCACGATAATCCGGGTCTTGACTAGGAAACTGGCTCTGCGAAGACGCTTCTTTGGTGTTCTTCCGGCGGATGAAAATAAAAACCAACTAGCCAACCAGAAAAAAGGCTTCCGTCCTCGGAACTAAAGCTGGTTCTATTCCGGACAAGAAAGCAAAGCCGGGGACCTAGGTGGGAGGAACTGACTTGACTGGTGAAATTCCGGTACTTAGTCATTCTACTGACAAAGAGAGGGGACCGAAGGAGAGAAGAGGTTTAGCCCTTTCCCTAATGGTCGATCTATTGGGTTAGTGTTAAGTAGGTGATTTAGCCCTCTATCGAGAGGGAAGAGGAAAGCAGGGCGACAACTAGTTGCTTTCTGGTGAGTTGCTATCGCTCCTCTCCTTTCAGTTGATTCGGTTCGTGTTCAGTGTGCCCTTCGCCCTCAACTAGTTGCCTTCTTAGCCTCTAGCCCTTCAAGTTGCCTATCTCATTCATATAGGGAATGCTACTTTCAGATATCTTTCCCTTCAGGGAGAAGAGCGGAATACAAACAAGCTATCCCGTAGGGAGAGGAATTGCGCGTGTGGACGACTTCTAGCCCGGATTCTGACTGAGAGGTGTGAGAGAAAGACAAGCAAGCCCTATCCCGCCCCCTCTAAATAAGAGAGTGACTAACCCTCTTAGCCCTCAGCGAGGGCCTTTGCTTGACCCTCAACCGTTGGCTCCTTCTCGTTCCTCACCCTCAGCTAGGAGTTGCCTGCCTCACCGATCAAATAGACGGGAAATTCCCTTCCTTATGACTATTTCATCTAGTCATATCACTATCAACCAACAATTACTTTAAATCCCACTTGATTATAAGTAATCTTCAACCCCAAGAAATTACAGTTTCTATACCTGCTTATTTCTTAGTCCGAAAGTAGAGATTACAAATTTCAATATTTGTTTATCTCCGAACTTAAAATGAAGATATCAAATCTTCCGCCTGAAATGGGAATTACAAACTCTATGTCTGCCTATTCCACATTTCACAATCTCACCATCTTGAAATACTGGCCCCCAAATGGGATTCAATTTATATAGCGCTCAACAACAAGGGCCCTCTGGTAATCCAAGATTCACTCCACAACTAGAAATTACATCCCTTCAGTCAATGGCTGGAAATCGGTTCCCATTAAACCGTACAAAGTAGCCCTCTGATGAACGGATGCCTATTTCTAGCCAACGCAACACAATAACTGTGTATCATCACTCTTTCTATTGTATACTAAATTTGTACGATATAACATATATTCTATATGTCTATATACAGAATATTTACTACAACAATTATCCCCATTCTTGCCAATTAGCAACGGGGATCAACATCTCAAATGTTAACTATATGATCGGACTCATAAATAAGTCCTTTACAAATATTCGTAACATGGCTTTCGTATCAAAATCTGATTTATAATCATATAACAAATAGCATATAAATATCTGATTGCATTTCACATAAAAAGCCTCAAAACTGCTACTGAAGTCCATAAAATTCGCAAGCCACTGTAGCGAAAAGCTACAAATTTTCGCAAGCCAAAGCTGCGAGTTTCTTTAATTCTCGCAACCCACTGTTGCGAATTTCTTAATTCTCGCAACCCACTGTTGCGAATTTCTCCAAAATTCGTAAGTCAAGCTTGCGAAATTCTCTAAATTTCGCAGGCCAAGGTTGCGAGTTTTAGACTACTGTTCATCATCTTCTACCTTTATTAACCCAGACCTCATTTTTCAATTTTAAGCATGTATCAGATGATTCTAAACAAGTAAAACATGTCTATTATCATCTTAATTGCAAAGTTTTAACATGAATGAATATACTCACCTTATTAAGCAAATCTGCACACTTTCTTGAACACTGGTTCTTCAAAATCAGTGGCTTAATCAACAGCTTAATCACAATCTGAACACAATATTACAACTTAAATCTATGGAGATGAACGATAACAATAAGGAAAACAAGTTCTTACCACAACAATCACCAAACTGATTTCCCTTCTTTTCTTATTTTCTTTCTTTCGTCTAACTCTCGGTCACGTTCTATCTCTCTCTCTATTTCGCTGTTTTCCTTTTCTTTTAGAATTCAAAACAAAATCAGTATTACCAAATATTGATTAAATTCTAATGTGACACCTCATGTCATAAACATGAGTCATTATTTATTTTCCACTTAGTACCCCAAACTTCCAAATAATGACAAATCAACCCTCCAAGTTAATTTTCTCAAAAATAGATTGTACCAAAATACAATTTATTTACTATTAATTACAATGGAATTTTCGAGGTGTTACAATACTCCCCAACTTGAAAATGATTTCGTCCCCGAAATCACACTAAGCAAACAAATGAGGGTATCGTTTCTTCATTTCTTCCTCCGACTCTAAAGTCATGTTACTGCCTCGGTGATGTTTCCATTGTACTTTCAACATAGGCACCTCTTTGCCATTTCTTAACTTCCGAACCGATCTTTCTAGAATCGTTTCCGGTTCTTCAACACATCGACTCTTCTCGTCCACCTTAACATCAGTTATCGGAATCACATCCTGTTCTTCGGCCAAACACTTCCGAAGATAACACACGTGAAACACATTGTGAATTCCTTCCAATTCAGGTGGAAGATCTAGCTGATAAGCCTGTTGACCAATTCTTTTGGTAATAGCGAAAGGTCCTACAAAACGAGGACTTAACTTCCCACGTTTTCCAAACCGAATTACTCCTTTCCATGGGGATACTTTTAGCATGACGCGCTCCCCAACTTGGAATTCTACTGGTCTTCTTTTCAAATCAGCATAACTCTTTTGTCTGTCCTGAGCCGCTTTCATGTGTTGTCGGAAATGGCCAACTTTTCTATCGGTGAAGCTTCTTTCATAGCCAAGAAATGGGCACTCTTTGTCAACCTGTCAACTATTACCCATATAGTGTCGTTACCTCTTTGTGTCTTAGGTAACTTCGTCACGAAATCCATAGTAATCTTATCCCATTTCCACTCCGGAATTTCCAAAGATTGAAAACTTCCGTATGGCTTTTGATGTTCAGCTTTAACTAAAGAACAGGTTCCACACTTTTTCACACATTGAGCTACATTTAACTTCATAGTTGGCCACCAATAGTGTAGCCTCAGATCTCTATACATCTTAGTACTTCCAGGGTGAATGGAATATTTAGATTTGTGAGCATCTTCCATAATTAATTCTCGATTCCCACCTATTCTTGGTACCTGATAGGCGGGTTTACACCCCCCTAAATCTAACCGCAAGTGTACGGTGTCGAATCAAGTAATAACGTACGGAAGTACGAGTATCGAACCAATGGAACTAGGAACTAAATATCACAATTACTATAAGGACTGTTAATTGAACTGTCGGAATTGGAGATGGTTTTATAACGAATTAAATGCAATAATTAATATCAAATCAAACAAAAGACAAACAGAACAGCGTCGAAACTTTGATAGAGAGAAAAGTTGAGGGTTGGAAATCCTCAGGTTCTGCACATGCAACTAATCGACTCAAAACAGTTACCAGTTAATCCCCTTAATGATTCCCAAATCTTTTAAGATCACCGTCGCTTTCTCTCGAATGACGACGGATTTTATTTTGAAAAGGATAAGTTCAATCTCTCGATCTCACATATGGATTCCAAAACACATTAAGTACTCGATTTATGTTAAATTGGCTAGATTTTATCTCTCGATATTGACCTAACGGTTTAATTGGGACTAAAGCTTACTTGGTATATCTCTATCACCTTTTTGGGCTTTAGGCATGCAATTCCTAATTCTATATAGCAGTTAATTCTCACGAACTTAATCACTAATCAACAAATCAATTGTAAACTGGCCAAATTCACAAAAGCATTAAGAACAAAATCACATGCTTCATTTAATAAGGAAAAACTGATAAAAGTTCAAATCAATTCGTTACATGCTTAAAAACCGAATTCATTCCAACCCCCAACACGAACCGGTTAGTTCATGTCGGTGGTGGATCCAAACATAAGAGAAAAGTATTCAAAAGTGAATGTAAACATGATCAAATGTGAAAGGTGAAATCGTGATAACAAGTGATGAAACTCCCTCTCGTGTTCATCTCTACGTTCCGTCTTGAATGTACTCGTGATCGGCTCTCTAACGTGGCTTCGAGGACTCCGAAAAATTGCCCCGGAACTGCTCTGGATCGCCTGCCGTATGTTACGTATCGAATAATGACCTAAACCCGGAAAAATATATCTGATTTTCGTGGAACAGAGGGATACGCGACCTTCCACGCGACTTGCAAGTCTCGTGGAAAGTCGTGCGCTTTCCTGAAGCTGCGTGGGTCGTTTCTGGTTCGTGGGTCGGGTCCTGGTTCGGTCGCGGGTCTTGGGTTTGGCTTTTGGGCTCCCGTTAGGCTTCGTTTTGACTCGTTTTGGGCTCTTTTAAGCTTCTTTTCTCGAGGAATGCCGCCTTTTAGCTAACCTGCATAAATCACTAGATAAACCGTGAAACACATGCCTTTTTACTTGAATACAAGCCAATCTCGTTGGTTTGAGAACCGAAAATAACGCCAAAAAGTGGCGTTATCAACAACCCCAAACCGAGCGTTGCTTGTCCCCAAGAAAATTAGCGATAAAAACAGAATAAAAGCATAAATTTGTGAAAGAATAATAACTGCACAATTCCAATCGGTACCAAGTGATGCATCGGTGATTTCCCATACCCGTGAATATCTATCTCAATTTCGCCTCATTCTTATTTCGTTTGATTTATGACCTTCTATTGGGGGTTGAACTCGTGACAGTTCCGATTACATTAGGATTAGACTAAGTCCAGATATGCTAGGGAAAACATTTCGCCTCGACCCTACCTCACGGGATACTCTCCTTGCACTCGAACCTAGGTTATCGCACATGTTGTCACGTTAAGGAGGTTATGTACAAGAATACTCAAATTATTACATGACAACTCTAAAGAAAGACGCACAAATGTCCAAGAGTTTGATCTCAGAAAGAAATCAAATAGCAAGACATGGAATATCAGTAAAGGTAGTCGTAAACCGTAGTCACATTTTCCAAAAGATCATCCAGGTCTTTACACGGGTTGTGATGGGGCTAGGGTTAAGGCTATGAAATAAAGGGTAAAAATGGTTCAAACATCCTTGGTGTGTCAATCATAGGCAATTCCTGAACTCTCGTTGCTTCACATTCGCTTACTTGGCCCTTTTCATCACTATTGGAGTCGCTTTGACTCTCTTATTTTGCAGCTCTAACTTATTATCTAAATAACTGTTTTTTTAATTTTTTTTTGGGACTTCATTGGTCATCTTTTCTACTTCTCGGGTTACATTGACCCGTTTTATCCTCATGACTGGCCGGAATTCTTTCTTTTCTGCTCTATCTCTAGTAGTTCATTACTACTTCTGATTGACACATTTTCGGATAAGGGTTGGCTAAGGCTTGTGGCTAATGGTGAATGATGGGTTTAGAAAAAAATTAGGGTGCGTGTTTGGCTGCAAAGGGGGTTATGGATGCACACAATAGGGTAAAAGGTAACGCTAGCTAAAAATGGTTTAAAACAAAACACACAATGCCTGGAATCATATCTTAAGATCCACACGATATAGTCTATTATACCCTTACCTAGTATCCCGATGTTCGTCTTTGCTACTCAATGCAATAATGTAGCGAGATCATTCTACATTCACGACAAGGAATTCGAAAAGTGTATAAGAATTACGTGTATGAATCCCTCGAAATGAAAAACGTCTTTTAGGCTCAAAATCTCACTATCGGGTGGTCTCCACTAATGTCCCTAGTCATGTCCTTTCCGGTCCTTTCCTAACGGTCACGTCACTATCACACGATTCTTCCCACAATGGTCGGTCTCGATCATTCAAAATAAAAATTTTAGCTATGTGATCTAGATACTCAGAAGTGTAGGAAATCTACGTGCATAAGTTTGGGCCCGATTGGGCAACCCCAAACCTTACCCACACATTGTCCCCAATGTGCAAGCAAAGTCTTAGGTGATGCGACTCAATCATTGTGCAGTTATTACAGTTATCAAAAGGACGGGCAAGACATTACATAGCAAGCAAAAAGAAATCCCAAAATTTTTCTAAAAAGGGCACCCCAAACCTAGGTCGTGGCCTAGGTTTGCCAAATAACAGCCAACCCCAAACCTCGGTGAAACCGAGGTTTGCACAGGGTTAAAAGAATTGAGTGTGTAGATGTGGAGAAGATGAGGCACCCCAAACCTAAGTGAAACTTAGGTTTGTTGCATCTCGTTAAACTAATACTGAAACACACATCATACATCACTCATTAACAAAAAGAAAATTAGAACATACCTGTTTTGCCCGGCCGGAGGATTCTTGACTGGTTGAGCATTAATCGGAGAAGATAGGGGGAACATGCAAAACAAGGGAAAGACACAAAACAAAAACAGGAAACACACAAAGCAAGAAAGGAAACAAAAACTGCATGAAAAAAATGAACAGGGGACACCCGCGGTTTCTGCGCGGCTTGCAAGCCGCGTAACATCCCGCGTAACCTACTGTTTTATAAAACAAACAGAGGGTCCTGCGGCTTACCACGCGGTATGCAAACCGCGTGGCAAGTCGCGTATGTCCCTGTTCCAGCTATTTTTGGTTTTTTCAATTTTTCGATTTTTATGGTTTTTCCGGAATTAAAAACACACAAGAAAAAAAATAATAAACGGATACTAACCTTGGTGGGTTGCCTCCCACCCAGCGCCGTATTTAAAGTCGTGGCACGACTGTGCGGTTTCAGCTCGGCTTAGTGTCCGCGGGATTGTACCGTCCACACTTACGGTTCTTCGCGGACTTCTCTACCACTTCATCACTTCTTCTTTCTAGCAACTTGAATCTCACGTTTTCACCGCCAACTCGGAACGTGATCTCACCCTCTTCCATGTCAATCAGGGCTCTACTCGTAGCCAGAAATGACTGTCCCAAGATCATCGGGACCTCTTCATCTTCATCGATGTCGATCACCACGAAGTCGACTGGAAAGTAGAACTTCCCAACTTTAATCAGCACATCTTCAATCACCCCGTATGGATACCTTATCGATCGATCAGCCAACTTAAGTGTCATGAATGTGGGACTCACCTCGCCCAATCCAAGTTTCCTGAAAATAGAAAGGGGCATCAAATTAATACTCGCCCCTAAATCACATAACACTTTATTAAATGAAAGCTTCCCAATTTGGATAGGGATAGAAAAACTCCCTGGATCTTTAAGCTTCGGGGGAAGCTTATTTTGGAAAATGGCACTACACTCTTCAGTGAGTGTAACTGTGGATTGATGATCGATCGCCCTCTTCTTGGATAGAATCTCTTTCATGAACTTCATGTAAGAGGGCATCTGTGCCAAAGCATCTGCAAAAGGAATATTAATGGTTAGCTTTTTAAAGACATCAAGAAATTTAGCAAAATGAACATCATCCTTGTTTGCTTTCAGCCTGTTTGGGTAAGGCACTCGTGGAATTTCCGACTTGACCGGTGGTGTCACTTCTCTCTCCTTCTCTTCACTTTTCTCGCTTTCTTCAGCTTCAACTTCTGACTCACCCACATCTACCATCTCAGACTTTTCCTCGGCTTTCTTTGGTGGCTCCTCATTTAGCTCCTTGCCATCTCTCAGATAGATGGCATTGCAATTCTCTTGATTTCTCTTTTCGGCCATACTCGGAAATGCTCCGGGAGGTCGGGTTTGTAGGGCTTTAGAAATCTGCCCCACTTGCCTCTCGAGAATCTTTATTGCCGCTGTATTTTGGTCAGTTGCGGCTTTCACCGTGTTCACAGTGCTTGCTAAACCTTCAACTGTGCTGTCCATTTTTGTCATGAACTTCATCATCATCTCTTCTAGGCCCGGCTTCTTCTCCCCGGATGGTCCTTCGTTTCTCTGCTGAAAACCTGGAGGACGGTACACATTATTAGTTTGAGCAAAATTAGAAGAGTTAGGGAAATTACCTGACTGTGATTGACCGGGCTGATTCCATGAAAGATTGGGATGTTTTTTCCACCCCTCGTTATAAGTATTCGAGAAAGGATCATTTCTCGGTTGGCTCCGGTTTGACACAAAATGGACTTGATCAGGTTCTTGAAGACTGCCTGCTTGCAAATGGCTCGTAATTGCTGCTAGTTGGGTTTTTATCTCTTTGAGTTCATCCGATTCCCGAACACTCGCTACTCGTGCAACGGAAGATCGTGGAGTGGAGTAGCTATGTTCGGAAAGGTTCTCGATCAACTCGACTGCTTCTTCATAGGTCTTGTTCATAAGAGCTCCCCCCGCTGCAGCCGTAATATCATTCTTGAATTGCGGGTGAAGGCCTCCAAAAAACGTTTGGATGATGACCCAACCATGAAGCCCGTGATGTGGACACTTCTTCAACATGTCCTTATACCTCTCCCATGCCTCGTATAGCGTCTCTTGGTCCCATTGCGCGAAATGCGTAATATCAGCCATTAGCTGCGCAGTTCTTCCCAGTGGGAAGAATTTCTGGAAGAACGCTGCCTTCAGTTGTGCCCAAGTGGTGATAAGATCTGATGGAAGACCCTCTATCCAGATTTCAGCTCTACCCTTTAGGGAAAAGCTGAAGAGCCTTAGCTTAATCGCGTTCTCTTCCATCCCGTTGATTTTGAAGGTGCTGCAAATCCTCTCGAATGCACGGAGATGTGCATGAGGATCTTCGGTCGGTGCTCCTCCAAACTGATTCTGTTGTACCATTACTATGGTACTCGGCTTTATCTCAAAGTAGTTAGCCGCAGTGGTAGGCGGCTGAATACCTATGCGATCCGCTGCCACATTCGGGTCGGCAAACGACCGCATAGGCACCCTTTCTGGAGGTGGTGGTGGATTGTTGCGAAGTGGAGGTGGTCTCTCGTCACCCATTTTTAATTGTCGCTTAGCTTTGGTCTCTTGGCGTAGGCGACGAGCAGTTCTCTCTATTTCTGGATCAAGTTCTTCAATTTCTTTCCCTCGTGTTGTTCTTGGCATAAACCAAGTGGTACCTGAAAAGAAAGAAAAACAAAGTCAGTAATCCAAAAACTGAAAGTGATGGACTGAAACAATGAAATAAAAAATGTCCAATCTAATAGCTCTTATAGATGGTAGTGCTATTAATTACAACTAGTTCCCCGGCAACGGCGCCAAAAACTTGATAGGCGGGTTTACACCCCCTAAATCTAACCGCAAGTGTACGGTGTCGAATCAAGTAATAACGTACGGAAGTACGAGTATCGAACCAAGGGAACTAGGAACTAAATATCACAATTACTATAAGGACTATTAATTGAACTGTCGGAATTGGAGATGGTTTTATAACGAATTAAATGCAATAATTAATATCAAATCAAACAAAAGACAAACAGAACAGCGTCGAAACTTTGATAGAGAGAAAAGTTGAGGGTTGGAAATCCTCAGGTTCTGCACATGCAACCAATCGACTCAAAACAGTTACCAGTTAATCCCCTTAATGATTCCTAAATCTTTTAAGATCACCGTCGCTTTCTCTCGAATGACGACGGATTTTATTTTGAAAAGGATAAGTTCAATCTCTCGATCTCACATATGGATTCCAAAACACATTAAGTACTCGATTTATGTTAAATTGGCTAGATTTTATCTCTCGATATTGACCTAACGGTTTAATTGGGACTAAAGCTTACTTGGTATATCTCTATCACCTTTTTGGGCTTTAGGCATGCAATTCCTAATTCTATATAGCAGTTAATTCTCACGAACTTAATCACTAATCAACAAATCAATTGTAAACTGGCCAAATTCACAAAAGCATTAAGAACAAAATCACATGCTTCATTTAATAAGGAAAAACTGATAAAAGTTCAAATCAATTCGTTACATGCTTAAAAACCGAATTCATTCCAACCCCCAACACGAACCGGTTAGTTCATGTCGGTGGTGGATCCAAACATAAGAGAAAAGTATTCAAAAGTGAATGTAAACATGATCAAATGTGAAAGGTGAAATCGTGATAATAAGTGATGAAAACTCCCTCTCGTGTTCGTCTCTACGTTCCGTCTTGAATGTACTCGTGATCGGCTCTCTAACGTGGCTTCGAGGACTCCGAAAAATCGCCCAAAATCGCCCCGGAACTGCTCTGGATCGTCTGCCGTATGTTGCGTATCGAATAATGACCTAAACCCGGAAAAATATATATGATTTTCGTGGAACAGAGGGATACGCGACCTTCTACGCGACTTGCAAGTCGCGTGGAAAGTCGCGCGCTTTCCTGAAGCTGCGTGGGTCATTTCTGGTTCGCGGGTCGGGTCCTGGTTCGGTCGTGGGTCTTGGGCTTGGCTTTTGGGCTCCCGTTAGGCTTCGTTTTGACTCGTTTTGGGCTCTTTTAAGATTCATTTCTCGAGGAATGCCGCCTTTTAGCTAACCTGCATAAATCACTAGATAAACCGTGAAACACATGCCTTTTTACTTGAATACAAGCCAATCTCGTTGGTTTGAGAACCGAAAATAACGCCAAAAAGTGGCGTTATCAGTACCCAAACACGACCTCGAAATAACTTCACCCCGCGACTATCCTCTGTCAATTGAAACCGTTGTTTGACCATAACTTCAGCTTTTAAATTTTCTTCCATTAGAGCTTCCGTTTGTGCATCCCTTATTCGTTCGATTAAACTTGACATTACATCAATTCTAACATTAGTTGATTTCAGACAACCATTATACTCCTTCCTGCTCAAGGCATCAGCTACGACATTTGCTTTACCCGGATGATAATGCAGTTCACAATCGTAATCCTTAAGTAACTCTAGCCAACGTCGCTGCCTCATATTTAACTCTTTTTGATCAAAAATATGCTTTAAACTCTTATGATCAGTATAAAGGGTACACTTTGTTCCATACAGATAGTGACGCCATAGTTTCAAAGCAAACACCACTGCAGCTAACTCCAAATCATGAGTAGGATAATTCTTTTCATGCTTTTTCAATTGCCTCGATGCATAAGCAATTACCTTGCCATGTTGCATCAATACACATCCTAGACCCATCTTTGAAGCATCACTGTATACTACGAAATCATCTATTCCTTCTGGTAGTGCTAAAACAGGAGCTTCACACAACTTCTGCCTTAAAGTCTTGAAAGCTGAATCTTGCTTTTCGGTCCAGACAAACTTTACATTTTTACGAGTTAACACTGTCAAAGCAGAAGCAATCTTCGAGAAATCTTGAATAAACCTTCGATAATACCCAGCCAAACCCAAGAAACTTCTTATTTCAAATGCATTATTTGGAATCTCCCAATTCATCATTGATTCTATCTTGGCTGGATCCACTTTCACACCTTCAGCAGAAATCACATGACCCATAAATTGTACTTCTTTTAACCAAAATTCACATTTTGAGAATTTTGCATACAATTTCTCTTTTCTCAACACTCCCAAAACTTCATGGAGGTGACTCTCGTGATCATTTTCATTCTTTGAATAGACTAGTATGTCATCAATAAAAACAATGACAAACTTGTCTAGAAAGGGCTGACACACTCTATTCATCAAATCCATGAATATTGCTGGAGCGTTAGTCAAACCAAATGGCATCACGAGGAATTCATAATGCCCATACCTTGTTCTGAAAGCAGTCTTCGGAATATCTTCATCTCTTACTCGAACTTGATGATACCCCGACCTCAGATCAATCTTAGAAAAACATCCCGCACCTTGCAATTGATCAAACAAGTCATCAATTCGTGGCAACGGATACTTGTTTTTGATTGTCACTTTATTCAGTTCCCTATAATCTATGCACATTCTCATAGTTCCATCTTTCTTTTTAACAAAAAGCATCGGAGCTCCCCAAGGTGAAGAACTCGGTCTAATAAAGCCTTTGTCTAATAACTCATGCAATTGTGACATCATCTCTTTCATCTCTGTTGGCGCCAACCGATACGGTGCACAAGCTATTGGTGCTGCTCCAGGAATTAGATCAATACGGAATTCTACTTGTCTTTCTAAAGGTAAACCTGGAAGATCATCTGGGAATACATCAGGAAAATCACGTACTACTTTGATGTCTTGTATCTGCTTCTTTTCTGATTTTGCATCTAAAACATAGGCCAAATACGACAAACATCCTTTCGATAAACACTTTCGTTCTTTTGCAACTGAGATCAACAGTACTTCTCCCTTCTGCTTTTCCCCATATATTAATACATCATCTTGATCAACCATCAGAAGTCGGATCAACTTCTTGGCACATAATATTTCTGCTTGGTTGTCAGTCAACCAATCCATACCCACAATAACATCAAATCCTCCAATTTCCATTAACAACATGTCAATTGGAAACTTTGTATCATCTATCTGAATTGTACATCCAACAATTCTTTCATCCACCAAAGCTTGACCCCCATTAGCTACTTCAACTACTAAGGCATCTCCTAAAGTAGTGACAGGCATAGCTAACTTACCATAGAACCCTTTGGATACAAACGAATAATTTGCACCACAATCAAATAACACATGAGCAGATATGGAATTTATAAAGAATGTACCAGAGACGACATCTTTAGATCCTCTCGCTTCTTCAGCTGTCATATTAAACGCTCGTCCCGTTGGTTTAGGAATAACTATCCTCTTCCCCTGTTCCCCTTCTTTCTTTAGCTTTGGACAATCTCTACGAGTATGCCCCGGTTGCTTACATTCAAAACACATAATACCCGGCATTGAACAATTGATTGCAATGTGTCCCGTCTTTCCACATTTAAAACATTCCGATCCGCCTGCTCGACATTGCCCAAAATGCTTACTTTTACACTTCGGACACCAGCTGAGTTCCTTTCGGAAATCTGAACGTATATTTTTACCAAACAATCTAAGTTTCTGAGAAGAATCAGAACGACCTTCCCACTTTCTTTTGTCTCCAACCTGAGCTTTCTCTTCCTTATCTCTAGCATACATCTCCTCTATCAACTTGGCCTCTTCAATCGTTTCCCTGAGTGTTACAGCCTTTGAATTTCGCACTCGGGACATCATCTCGGCAGGCAACCCTTTCAAGTATGCTTTAACTTTATCTTTCTCAGCAGGAGCCACGTGCCCTACCAAGTTCAGTTTCTCCATAAACAATTATGTATATCTTCTCACCGACATGTTACCCTTCTTGAGATTTCTAAACTGTTCCTCTATCCGACCCATCTCATGTTCATTACAATACTCTTTCAGTATCTTTTCTTTAAATATTCCCCATGTCATAGTATTTAACACAGGTGTCGCCAAAGAAGCTGTCAGAACATTCCACCAGTTCAAAGCATTACCTTTTAACATCTGAGAGGCAAATCTGACTTTTAATCCTTCCTCACATTCACAGGCTCGGAAAGCTTGCTCTATCTCCCGCAGCCAATTCATACATGCAACTGGACTATCTTCCCCTTTAAACTCAGGCGGCTTGCAGCTCAGAAATGTTTTGTAAGAACAAATTCTTTCTACCCTTCGTTCCGCCTATGGCCTTGGATTACCCGTCGGATTTATCACTCCAGTATCAATTACTGGACGTCTTGATTCTACATTCCTTTCATTGAACAGTTTCATAAACATTTCGGTTTGTTTCTCCATGGAGGCGTTCATCAACTCAGCTTGTCTTTCTACTGAAGCATTCATCATTCTTGATACATTCTCCATTATCCTTGTCTCCATATTAGACTCTATCGTCTGACTAACATTAACTATATGATCGGACTCATAAATAAGTCCTTTACAAATATTCGTAACATGGCTTTCGTATCAAAATCTGATTTATAATCATATAACAAATAGCATATAAATATCTGATTGCATTTCACATAAAAAGCCTCAAAACTGCTACTGAAGTCCATAAAATTCGCAAGCCACTGTAGCGAAAAGCTACAAATTTTCGCAAGCCAAAGCTGCGAGTTTCTTTAATTCTCGCAACCCACTGTTGCGAATTTCTTAATTCTCGCAACCCACTGTTGCGAATTTCTCCAAAATTCGTAAGTCAAGCTTGCGAAATTCTCTAAATTTCGCAGGCCACGGTTGCGAGTTTTAGACTACTGTTCATCATCTTCTACCTTTATTAAGCCAGACCTCATTTTTCAATTTTAAGCATGTATCAGATGATTCTAAACAAGTAAAACATGTCTATTATCATCTTAATTGCAAAGTTTTAACATGAATAAATAAACTCACCTTATTAAGCAAATCTGCACACTTTCTTGAACACTGGTTCTTCAAAATCAGTGGCTTAATCAACAACTTAATCACAATCTGAACACAATATTACAACTTAAATCTATGGAGATGAACGATAACAATAAGGAAAACAAGTTCTTACCACAACAATCACCAAACTGATTTCCCTTCTTTTCTTCTTTTCTTTCTTTCGTCTAACTCTCGGTCACGTTCTATCTCTCTCTCTCTATTTCGCTGTTTTCCTTTTCTTTTAGAATTCAAAACAAAATCAGTATTACCAAATACTGATTAAATTCTAATGTGACACCTCATGTCATAAACATGAGTCATTATTTATTTTCCACTTAGTACCCCAAACTTCCAAATAATGACAAATCAACCCTCCAAGTTAATTTTCTCAAAAATAGATTGTACCAAAATACAATTTATTTACTATTAATTACAATGGAATTTTCGAGGTGTTACAATTAAGATGTATGTAGATGATTCTTAACAAAGTTTAAAGAAAAATGTAGAAGTAGATGAAGAACATTCAAAAAAAGAAAAGTGCAAAATGAAAATTAAAACAAAAGGGGGTGTGTGAATTTCATCCAACACACTTGTAATTACCTTGAACACTTGAATCTCTTGAAGGAGATGTGTTTTTAGGGGCTGAAGTTTATGGCTCTTCTTGAGAAAATATGGATGAAGGTTGAGAGAGAAAAGAGAGAATTTCTTAGTGTGAGAACTTAGATAGAGAAAAGAGTTGCATGTGTGATTGAAATGAGAAGAGAAGAGAGCATAAAAGGGGTAAGGAGGGGGGGGGGGGGGTAAGGTGGTGTGTTGCTAAAATAATGTCAAATCTTGTCTTTTTGATTTTTATACATGAAGTGTTTTTCTTTTAAATTTTGAATAACACTTTAAATATATAATGGTAAAGTTTTTATATAATTCTAGTTGAAGTAATTTCGGTTACTAATTATATATATACTTGTGATATAAATGTTGCTTAGGTTGCCATTTATGAGATTCATAGATAATTTCCTAAATTAAGGGGTTTCTAGGCAAAATTTCTCAAAATTTTCTATTGTACTGAGTTTACTGCTAAAATTGCACTATGTGAACTATGATATGAATAACTGAAATATTCAGTGCAGTTATAACCTGAGGTGTAAATTTGACAGTTGTCACATTTTCTACCTAGATTCGACAGAAATGAGTACCAGATATGAAATCGTTTATAAACATTACAAACATAAAACGTAAAGGAACATACCTTAATATCATTTCCAAGTAAGCCAAATTGAAGCCCTAGCCACAAGACCCTTCTTTCTTCTTCTTCTCTTCTCAAAACACACACACACACTTAAACTGATATTTTCTGTTGTATGAAATATCTGGAATCCTAAAGGGATAATATCAAACCCAATTTTACCATTTTAGACATGAACTATTCACTAATGACCAAAACACCCCTAAACTTATAATTTAACCCAAACTTACCCTAAACATCCAACTTTAAAGTTAACCAAATCTAACGAAAAGATAATTTAACTAACGAATTTACCCAGGGTATTACACACATTGTCCCTAATGTGTAACAATAGTAATTACAGTTATCCTAAATATTTGTGCGAATTAATTATAGTCTTCCCAAATATTGTAAAATCAAATATCAAAGAGTAGGAAAAAGAAATCAAACCGCCTTCCCTAATCGCGGTTTCGTCTCCTTGAAGATGAGTTCGCCCCGGGTTGTCGCCTCCTCGCTCGCTGTGCCGGTGGTGGATTCGACGATCCTGCTTCATCCGGGTCCTCTCCATCTGCACCCCTTCTTTCTATGGCGCTGAGCCTCCTATCCATTCTTTCAAATCCTGACCTTATCTCCCTTACGATCTCATCCAAGAGCGTATGCAACCGTGGGTCGAAACCAGCGGGTTAGTGGCCCTCATCCGCTGCGGCATCATAATCCACATCATCGGCATCTATATCATAAACCCCTTGGGGGATGTTCATCTGCTCGTTGCCAACTGCCGCTTGCCGGTCCAACCTCCGTACATCTGTCTCTTGCGCGCGGTACGCAACTCGGTCATATGGCGCGAATGGTGGAATCGTTCTGTCAGTAGCAAGCTCCGTGTTCCTACAAAATTGTGTGATCAAACATGGGAAAGGGAGTAGACCTGTAGAGTTTTCAGCAACTGCGTCTATTATGTAAAGTCGGATAATGTGTCCGATGTCTAATGGCATGCTGTGTTAAATACAGTACATGATCCGCGCCACATATGGATTCAGAGTTGTATAGTGGGATGAAGGCGCCAAACTCCCCTTCACGAACAACATCGACAAGCCCAGTTCCGGCTCCATTTCACTCTTCTTGATTTCTGCTTCACGCACTACCCACCTTTCTCGACCACTTCGGTGGAGAGAAGAAGCAATAATCGGACTGTGCGTCTCATCTTGTCCCACCCCAAGAATAGGTGGAATCCCAAAAGTAGCATCAAGATCTTGGGGCCTCGGAACTCCATAAAATCGCAGATATCATCGTTTGTCATCCGAATGGGTCGGCCTTGAATGATCACTGTAGAAAATTCTTTGAATGAAGGCGGAACCATTGCCGCGTAGAATTCCAGCACTAGTGCCGGATCATAAGACTCGGGGCTCCGAATGTTGGTCTGCCAGCCCCTTTCTTCGGCAATTTGTACAACACGAGCATTGGCAACCCTGGATAAATCCAGCCCTCTTTCCGCTAAAATTGATCGACGCGCGAACGTTCGCCTCCGAGACTCATATGAAGGGATTCATCTTTGACTCCATCCTATTCTCTCTTCTTGGCTAAAGTTGTAATAATGGAAGAATCGCCCTGCAGCGTTGGGATCTGTGTGAACCATTTTTCTGCAAAAGAAGGCAGCTATTAGTATTTCACCTCATATTGTATCCACCCCAAACCTAAGCCTTAGATTAGGTTTGTTGTACAAATAACAAACACTTACCAGAACAGTAAAGGACACCCCAAACCTCGGTAAAACCGAGGTTTGCAATGGGGTGATGTGTGTGAAAATAGCACCAAAATTGGCAACCCCAAACCTAAGTGAAACTTAGGTTTGTTTGGTCTTTTTGTCTAGTGAAAACATAACTCACTATCATACACAAGCACATAAACCACAAACATCTGCTTTATCAACTTGGAGATTCATAACACCAAAAACACTCAACAGCTTAATCATTAAGCACATCTATTAAACACTGTTATCCAACTCATCTATTCTAGTTCAGCACACTCAAGCATACAAGGAGATTCACATAACAACACTAAGGAGGGTCATCTTACCAACAAAGAACACATGAAAAATCTTATTCGTTACAACCCAACATCAACATACTTGAAAATTGAAAACGATATGTTCCTAGCAGGTACACAATCAAGAGTTCATCATAAAGGTTAAGCATTATTCACAATCACCATGAAAGTCCCAAAAGAAGATAAACCCTAAGTGAAAGAATTCAGGAAATAATGTGGTGTAACAATCTCATGGCATTACTCATCCTAAAATCATGCATACCCACTTGAACATAAAGACAATGAAAGAAAATGATAGTACCTTCGGTTTTGCTTGAACTCTTCAACCAACAGAGAAATTAGGGTAAGAAGCAGGCCCGACCCTGGGCACGTGCAGCCCGTGCGGTGGCACGGGGCATCAAAGCCCATAGGGGCATCAAAATTTTATTATAAGTTATATATATATATATATATATACTATATTAGTTTAGGCCTTATAAATTTTATAGTTTAAGCCCAAGCCCAACCTTTCAAATAACCCAAATTCTGAAGCCCGCCACCAATTACTAAAAATTCGATTTGACCGCTAATTCTATCTAATCGTATTCTGCTTCTGCCCTTCTCACTTCTGTGTTCGAGTTTCAATTTCAAAATAGCGAAGAAGATGATTCGTCGATTGGGTTTTCAAAAAGAAAACGACGTTCAAAATGAGCAGATGAGGATCTGGATTGACAATTCGATTAACACCAACGGTAAGTTTCCTCCCTCCCGCTCCCTATCGTCAACTATATATTCGTTTTTGCCTCTTTGGTTTTTATCAAATCTGAAATTCTCAATCTCAATGTTTCATTGTTTTGTTTTTCTGAGTTTAAAATTGAGTTTCAATTTCTGATTTATTGAAGTCTTGATTGGTCGATTGTTGAAGACGGACCTGTTTGTGCGGTTTTTGAGTTCCAACTTTCTGAAATTGGTCCGATTGTGTGATTGTTGAATCGATTTCTGAGCAGTAGCCTTCAGGTTGATTTCTGGTCATTTTTTCTTCAATAATGCTCCTGTTAGATTTTTTAGAGTACCAAAATGCTCCTGTTTGATGTTTTTTTACCAAATTTGTTTGCTATTTTTGTTAAACTAATTAATTAATTATACTTTTTGCTTGTTTTAAAGTTGTAGATTGATTATTGAAGTAAAGGTACTAATCAATTTGAAGAAAGGAAATCTATAAAGGAAGGAAACACACACCTAATCCAGGTTTTATCCTTCTATGCTCATTAAACATGTTTTCTAGATCACAACCATCAGGTGCACAAAACAGAAAAAAAAGAAAAAACAACAATAAATTGCTCAATCCTTACATGGTTCATTAGATAGATATTTTCTTAGGAATGAAAATGTTTCTGAAAATGTGCATGAAAATGTGCCTGAATCTGTGCCTGAAAATGTGTCTGAAAATATGCCTGAATCAGTGCCTGAAAATGTTCCCGAAGTTGATAATTTTGCCGAAAATGTTCCTGAAAATGTTGATGTTAGTTTGAATATCGTTTGGGGGCATTTTTTAGCATCTTCGCACAGGGCATCAAAATCCTTAGGAACGACCCTGGTAAGAAGTGTACCTTTGATGCTTTGTGGAAGACATAATTGGAAAAGAAAACTTGAAAGACTCTTGCACTTGCGCTTGAGGTCGAAAATGGTGGAGAAAGGGAGCAAAGTCGCGCTGCAAGGAGCTAGGGTTTGTGAAAATGGCTGACATTTGCGAAGAGGGGGTTTTTATACCTGTCAAAGCGTCGGTGCGAGTTTCGCACTGGTGAAGTAGCGCTGAAAAGCGCGCGACCTTCTATTTGTTTTACGAATTTTTCAAACGGCGCTCTTTTTCGCGCCAGTGAAGTAGCGCCACAGTGAGCGCCATTTCCCCCTCCAGTGCTCTGCGCGAGTTTCGTGCTAGTGAAGTGGCGCCAAAAAGTGCGCCACCCACTGTTTCTTTCTCCTTTGGCTTTTTCGTTCCGTTCTCGCTCGTTCCGACGATGCTCAATCTTGAAGGTTTACTCCTCAGGGAAAAACACGCACAAATTAAAAGAAACAAAAACTCACTAAAAACAATTAAAATGAAAACTAACCTACAGTGGGTTGCCTCCCACCAAGCGCCTTATTTAATGTCGGGGCACGACTTCTTACGCAATCACTCCTTGGGCTCATCCAAATAGATGCTTGACGTGGTCACAACTTCAACGCCTAGGTACGGCTTCACCCTTTGGCCGTTCACTTTAAACTTTTGTCCATCCTTTCCCTCTAGCTCCATTGTTCCGTAAGGATACACTTATGTCACCGTGAATGGACCCGACCACTTCGACTTCAGTTTACCTGGAAACAACCTCAAACGTGAGTTAAATAAAAAGGACTTTCTTTCCTGGGATAATTACCTTTTGTCCAATCCGGCGATCATGGAACTTCTTCGTCCGTTCCTTATAGATTGACGCATTCTCATATGCATCCAAACGGATTTCCTCTAATTGATTCAGATGCAAATACCTCTTCTTACCTGCCGCGTCTAACTCCATGTTCAAATGTCTAACTGCCCAATAGGCTCTATGTTCCATCTCGACTGGCAAGTGGCACGACTTCCCAAACACCAATCGATATGGTGTAGTCCCAATTGGCGTCTTGAAAGCCGTACGATATGCCCATAACATATCGTCCAGCTTTGTTGACCAGTCCTTCCTTGATGAATTCACCGTTCTCTCTAGTATGCATTTCAACTCGCGGTAGGAAACATCCGCCAACCCATTTGCTTGCGGATGATAAGGGGTGGTAACTCGATGTTTGACTCCATATTTCCGGAGTAGCATGTCGAGATACTTATTACAAAAATGACTCCCCCCGTTGCTAACCAATGCCCTTGGGACCCCGAACCTCGAAAAGATGTATTTCTTGAGAAATTGGATAACTACCTTCGAATCATTGGTCGGTGTTGCAATTGCCTCTACCCACTTCGATACATAGTCAACGACGACTATATGTACTCATTTCGGAACGAAGGGGGAAAAGGCCCCATGAAGTCGATGCCCCATACATCGAACAGTTCTACCTCCATGAATATCTGCATCGACATCTCATCCTTCTTTGAAATATGGCATCTATCACATCGAGAAATGAAGTGGCGAGCATCTTTGAACATCATCGGCCAGAAAAATCCTGACTATAGCATTTTCGCATCCGTTTGATCAGCACTGAAGTGACCTCCACATTCCAAAGTATGGCAAAATATGAGGATACTCTATTTATCTTCATCGGGCACACACCGTCTGATCATTCCATCTCCACATCTTTTGTACAAGAACGACTCATCCCAATAGTACCGTTTAGCATCAGCATAGAACTTCTTTCGTTGATGTGAGTTCAATCCAAAAGGTTTCACATTATCTACAAGAAAATTAACCAAGTCAGCATACCATGGGTCAACAGATGACTTAACTGCCAATAACTGCTCATCTGGAAAAGAATCATTTATAGGGATAGTCTCAATTGTTTCCGATGATTCCTCCCTGATTATAGATAAATGGCCGGCCACTGAATTCTCGGACCCTTTCTTGTCCCATATCTCGATATCAAACTCTTGCAACAGCAGCACCTATCGAATCAACCTCGGCTTTGCGTCTTTCTTCGCCATTAGGTACTTCAAAGCCGAGTGATTAGTGTAGATAATTATCTTGGATCCGACTAAGTATGACTGAAACTTCTCACAAGCGTACACCACCGCCAATAACTCTTTCTCGGTGGTTGCATAATTGATTTGTGCCTCGTCTAGCGTTTTGCTGGCATAGTAGATCACATGCATCTTTTTCTCCTTTCGTTGGCCCAAGACAACTCCCATCGCTATGTCGCTTGCATCGCACATGAGCTCGAATGGAAGGTTCGAATCGGGTGCGGTAAGTATGGGTGCCGAGATCAGCTCCCTCTTCAATCTATCAAAAGCCAAAGTACACTCATCAGAAAAATCAAACTTAGCATCTTTTAAAAGCAAAGAACATAAAGGTTTAACAATTTTAGAGAAGTCCTTGATGAAACACCGGTAAAACCCTGCGTGTCCCAAGAAACTTCTCACTCCCTTCACTGTTGTTGGATATGGCAAATTCTCTATCACATCTATTTTCGCCTTGTCCACCTCTATGCCTTC
This sequence comes from Saussurea involucrata, assembly GCA_033807775.1. Lineage (NCBI taxonomy): Eukaryota > Viridiplantae > Streptophyta > Magnoliopsida > Asterales > Asteraceae > Saussurea > Saussurea involucrata. Next base: position 37,703,195 of record CM066323.1, read on the forward strand.
CCTCGAAATCTTTTGTCCAAGCACGATGCCTTCTGTTACCATGAAGTGACATTTCTCCCAGTTGAGTACTAGTCTCGTTTCTTGACACCGCTTTAAGACTGCTTCCAAATGATCGAGACATGTGTCGAATGAATCTCCAAACACCGAGAAACCATCCATAAATACCTCTATCATCTTCTCTATCATGTCAGAGAAGATCGCCATCATGCATCGCTGGAAAGTAGCGGGAGCGTTGCATAACCCAAAAGGCATTCGTCGGTATGCAAATGTTCCATACAGAAAAGTGAATGTTGTTTTCTCTTGATCCTCGGGTGCTATAGGGATCTGATTGTATCCCGAGTAACCGTCAATAAAACAATAGTAAGCATGCTCGGACAAACGCTCCAACATTTGGTCAATAAAAGGAAGCGGGAAGTGGTCCTTTTTTGTTGCATCATTTAACTTTCGGTAATCTATACAAACTCTCCACCCGGTGACAGTTCGGGAGGGTATCAACTCGTTGTTGTTGTTCTTGATCACCGTGATCCCCCCTTTCTTTGGTACCACTTGCACCGGACTAACCCACGGGCTGTCGGCTACTACGTATATGATTCCCGCATCCAAGAGTTTTAGCACCTCTTTACGAACTACTTCCTTCATGTTTGGGTTCAACCGACGTTGATGTTGAACCGTCGGTTTATGCCCTTCTTCCATGTTGATTATATGCATGCAAAACGTAGGACTTAACCCTTTCAAGTCTGCAATAGTCCACCCAATCGCTATTTGGTAGGCTCTCAATACTCGTAACAACTTCTCTTTCTCTAATGGTGCAAGACCGGCAATAATGATTACCAGTAGTGTTTGATTTTCTACCAAGAAAGCATATTCTAAGTGAACGGGCAATTGTTTGAGTTCTAGCTGTGGTGGCACTTTCGATGACGGTTGTGATTTGGCAATTGGTTCACCCAAATCTTCTTTCATTGGTCTTCTCGGAGCCCGATACTCGGGCAACGCATTCAGTTGCATCACACTCTCGTTCTCGCTATCGGTGCATATTCCGATCAGTGCATTCCCCAAGTGATCATCACTGTGATTAACTTTGGAAGTCTCTTCAGCAATCTCTTCCAACACATCAACTAGATAGCAAGTACCTCTTTCCACCCCGACTCGTGTTGTTGGAAAGACATTGAACACGACTGTTTCTTCACCAAGATGGAGAGTAAGCTTTCCTCCTTGCACATCGATTAGTGCCCCTCTGGTGGCCAAAAATGGTCGGCCCAAAATGAGAGGGACCTTCTTATCTTCGTCCATATCTAAGATCACAAAATCTACTGGAAAGTAGAATTTGTCCACATTTACCAAAACGTCTTCGATAACTCCGTACGGATATTTGATGGATCTATCCGCCAGTTGGAGTGTCACGTTCGTTGGCTGCACCTCTCCCAATCCAAGCTTCCTGAAAATGGATAAAGGAATCAAGTTAATACTTGTACCTAAATCACAAAGTGCCTTACCAAAATCGACACCTCCTATTTGAACAGGAATCGTAAAACTCCCTGGATCTTTCAACTTTTATGGGAGTTTGTGCTGGATTATTGCACTACACTCTTCCTCTTGCTAGAGAGGATATCCTTTAAGAACTTCACATAAGACGACATCTGAGCTAACGCATCTGCAAAGGGAATGTTAATGTGTAACTTTTTAAAGACTTCTAAAAATTTAGAAAACTGAACCTCATCCCTTTGTGCTTTCAACCGGTTCGGATATGGAATTTTCGGTGCTACCGGTGGTATGGTTGCCTTCAGTGTAGATTTTGGCACCTCAGCGCTGGAAGCTCTCTTATCTTCCATTTCAAGCTCCTCATCCATCTTCTCTTCGTCTTCTTCTTCCGTCGTATGCTCATGAGTTTCTTTTTCCACCTCTCTCGCATCAAGACGTGGGTCTTTGACTAACTCTTTCCTGCTCCTCAGCTGAATTGCCTTACAATCCTCTCTTGTCTTCTCTTCGGCTTGGCTCGGGAATGTGCCTTGACTCCGAATAGCTAACGCATCTGCCATCTACCCCATTTATCCTTCAAGAATTTGGATCGATGCGGTGTTCTGATCCGTCGCAGTTTTTATTGTTCCGACCAAACTCATCAGTGTCCCAACGGATGATGTCAACTCTCCAACCGCATTGTCCATCTTTGAAAGAAACTTCATTAACATCTCCTCTAATCCGGACTTCTTCTCTCCTCTTTGTGCTTCTTCTTGCCTCTTTTGATTGTAAACTGGAGTACGATAAACATTAGTAGATTGAGTAGAAGAGTTAGAATTATTACCGAATTGGTTATGTTGTTGCTAGAACATGGTCTCTTTCTGTGCATTCTGAGGTTGGCTCAACGAGAAATTAGGATGTCGTTTCCATCCCTCAATGTAAGTATTCGAGAACGGGTCATTCCTCGGCCGGTTGTTGCGGTTTTGAAGGAACTGTACTTGCTCCGGTGGAGGCATTTCTTGAGATGAACCAAATGCCTCTTGACAACCCATATCTCCTTAGAAGGACGGTTGAATCGCCGTCCCTTTCAGCTGATTTGTAATAGTCGCCAACTGGGATTGAATAGCTTTCAGCTCATTATTCTCTTGCACACTCGCCACCTTCCTAGTGGCTAACCGAGGTGTGGCATAGCTATGTTCTGCGAGATTTTCAATCAACTCATACGCATCTTCATATGACTTATTCATGAATGCACCACCCGCAGTGACTGTGAGTTCATTCTTATACTGTGGACCCAGTTCTCCATAGAACGTTTGCATGACCATCCATTCTTGCAAACCGTGGTGGGGGCATTTTTTAAGCATCCCCTTGTACCGCTCCCATGCTTCGTACAATGACTCCTGATCCCATTGGGTAAAATGAGTTATATCTGACAGCAGTTGGGCCGTTCGCCCCGGTGGAAAGAATTTATTCAGGAAAGCTGTCACCATGTCGTTCCATGTACGAATCTGCTCGATTGGCAGACCCTCTTCCCATTCAATAGCCCGACCCCTTAGTGAAAATGGAAAAAGTCGGAGTTTGATTGCATCCGGGTTAACTCCATTCACCTTGAAGGTGTTGCATATCTTCTCGAATGTTCTCAAGTGGCTATGTGGGTCTTCAGTTGCTGCTCCTCCGAAAATGTTTTCTTGCACCAATTGAATGATGCCAGTCTTGATCTCGAAGTTGTTCGCTGCGATCGGAGGAACATATGGGCCTCTCTGTGCAGCCCCCATGTTTGGGTTGGCAAAATTCCTCATAGGAACCCTTGGTGGTTTCACTCGGTTGTTGGGATTCCGGATGTTGTTATTCTTATTAACCGAAATCTCGTTGTTGATATTGTTGTGGTTGAGATTCTGGTTGATGGGAATGTTGGGTCACCATGGATTTGAAATTGACTCACCGATGTTTTCCCTAAAAACTCCTACTTAGAATATTTTAGTTTGGTTCTTTGAATGACTTGTACAAGATATCAAATGTTCGGTGAAGTCGAAGATCAACCGAAACCAAGCTTGAAGACTCTCTACTTGTGGAAAATAGAAGACTCTCGGCAACATTCAAACAAGTCATCACCACCGAATTGGCTGGACAGTTTCGGTGGCCACATCCTCCACCGAAGTACCTTGACGATTTCGGTGGCCTTCCTCACCACCGAAATGTTACTACAATTTCGGTGGTCACTCTCTCTCCACCGAAGATCTCTTAATTTTGGTGGAAACTCCTTCGGTGCTAAAGTCTTAAAGGGAAGATCATTTATTATGGGACAATATCCTCTAGCAGATAAAAGTGACAATTTGTCTCTTTATCCATTATCAGTTAAAGTCCTTTTATCTGCATGAGCTATTCTGTCTGTACCTAGTGAAAAGTGACAAGGACCTTTCAACTCTCCAGAAGTCATCATACTCAGCAAGTTGGAAGATGACAAGTGTCCCAAGCATTTAATGCTTGGGCACTCCTTGCCACTATAAAAGGAGAAGACATCCCCATGCAAAAGACACGCTTTCAAGAATTCTCTCAGTGCAAGAAATCTCCTTTTAAGCTTTAAAACTCAATAGCTTTGCTCTCAGTGTTCTTAGTTGTTTTGTTGTATACTTTGTGCAAGATTGTTAGAATAGTTTATCTGTTCTTTTCCGCAACAATCTTAAGTTTTCTGTGTGTAATTCTTTTGAAAGATTTTCAATATAAGAATTAAAATTGTGAAATTTTGAGTATTGTATTCAACCCCCCCCCCCCCCCCCCCTTCTACAATACTTGTTAAGCCATCTGGGACTAACAAGTGGTATCAGAGCAGAAAGTTTAATTCCATAAACTTGATCTGCGATGGCTGCCTCTTCTTCTTCTACTATTGAAAACTCTTTTCAAAACAACTTTTCTGAAAATGGGTCTATTTCAAAACCTCCTAAGTTTAATGCCAACAACTTCTCTTTGTGGAAGAGCCGCATGATGCTCTTCATGGAAGGAGTGGATACTAGATATCCAACCATTCTCAAGGAGGGACCCATTATCCCCAGAGTTTGGGCTCGCTATGAAATGCAGAGGCCTGGTAAAGAGACCATTGAAAAAGAAATCTCTAGTGATTCTGATGAGGAAAAATCCAGTGCTATTGGTCGTTATATTCTCAAAAACCCTAAAAAGTATACCGATGAGGAAAAACGTTTGGTCACTCTTGACTCCAAAGTAAGAGCAATTATTGCACTCTCTCTTCCTGATGAGGTCTACCACTCTTTGGTGAACTTTGAAACTGCCAAAGAGATGTGGACCACTCTATGTGTTCTGTACGAAGGTACAGAGGAAGTAAAGAAGTGCAAAAAGATTGGTCTTATCAGAAAGTATGAACTCTTTTCTTTTGAAAAAGGAGAATCTCTTCCTAGCTTCTACAATCGTTTTAACTCTCTTCTTAATGATCTTAAGTTATTGGGCAGAGTCTATGATCATGAGGAAGTCTTGTGCAAGTTCATGGATTGTCTCCCAGAATTTTGGGAAAACATATGTACTTGCATCAAAACTACCAAGGACCTTGAGTTCATGCCCTTAACTGTTCTGTATGGTACTCTCTTCAATTTTGAGCAAACCAAGCTTCAAAGGAAATCTTTCATCAAAGATATAAAAATCTCTTCTATAGCTCTTGTCAGTGAAAATTCCAAGAAATCTCAAAACCTTCCTAGAATCACCTATCCCTCATCTGACTCTGACAATGACAGCAAATCCAATTCTACCCACCAAACGGAGGCATATCTGAGTGATGCTGATGATGAAGGTGATGATATTATGGTTGAACAATTGTCAGATGAAATGGCAATGATGGCTGGTTCTAAGAACAAGTTTCGTCCTTTCAACAAATCCAAAAGTTTTAGAAAAACCTCATCTTTTAAGACTTCTTCTGATAAGTCTAATGAGGAGTGTTTTAATTGTGGCAAGAAAGGACATTTTGCATCTGAGTGTAGGAGCAAGCGCATCTCCAAGTCTAGAAACCCATCTTCTGATAATCTCTCCTTTAAAAAGGAAAAATCCAAAAATGTGCCCTTCAAATCAACCTTTTCCAAAAAGGAGTCCCAACCAACTTTCTTAAATCATCAGGAGCGTGCTGAGAAATATAAAGCCAAATACAAGAAAGAGAAGGAAAGGAGTGAGGGTCTGGAAAGAAAAGGGAAGGGTCTTATGGCAGAAACTCACGATTGGGATGATGAAGACACCTCCGACAACGACTCTTAGAATAGGTGCTTCATGGCCATCTCAGAAGAAATGGAAGTTTCTGAAAAGGCTACCTCTCCAATGGCTCTTGTGGCAACTGGGTGCTCCACAGCCTTCGCTCAGGTACATCCTTTTAATAACATGTCTGATATTGAAAAGATTGATGTCTATGAGTCATTAACTCAAGATTTTTATGCTATGAAGGACTCTAAGAAAAGAAAATTTGCTCAAGTTAAAACTCTCTCTTCTCAACTTGAAATCTGCATGGCTAAACTTGAACAGTTTGAGGAAATTAAGGCAGAGCTTGAAAACTTGAAAACCATAAATCATGTGATTTCAAAAGAAAAATGTCACCTCTTTAAGAAACTAAAAAGGGAATAAGAAGTCATTAAAAAATGGTCAAACTCCTCCAAAAATCTTGAACAAATCTTTCAAGGTCAAATCTGTGGGTCAAATAAATTCGGTCTAGGATATGGGAAGACTGTAGTTCATGACTCCTCTCTTGCACTCGTTCCATCCTCCGATGCATGTGATGATATCTCTGAATACAGTTCTTGTGATTCCATCTCTTTGAATTCTTTAGATCTGTGTGAAGCCTTAAAGTATGGAATATCCTTAAAGGCTAAAGACTCCTCTTCATTGCAAATTCTTGAGAAGCAAGATTCCAATGAAGTCTCAAAACCCATCCATGATCAGCTTAAACCTTCGGCCATGGATGAAGCCTCCTCCTCTAACTCCTCGAAAGCTAACCCTTTCAAAAGACCAAAACCCACCGATTTTCTCACCTATGTGCCCACCGATACTTCCATCAATGATCCTCCCATACCACTCCATGAATTGTTAAAATCTATTCACATAGATGTTTACACTGAACCTAAGCCCTCAAAGATTCCCAAAAGAGAATCTCATGTTCCCTCAAAAGGATTCTCATCTTCTGACAAAGGGAAATCGGTGACCGAGTGCATGGCCGATTCCCATCCCAAAAGACTCACTCCAAAGATCTTTTCTGGTAACTCCTCTATTCATCAAATCCCAAGATCGGTTCTTTTAAGAGAATCAATCTCCAAAGATTCTTCCAAAGGAATTCTTGGGTCCAAACCTCCTGCTTTGTTCTCTTCCAACAAGGTTATAAGAACAAATGATAAAAGCCAAAGCATGAAAAATGTTAAAAATGTCAAAAAGGTGTTTATCTATAGAAAATGTTATAACTGTGGTGACACTTTTCACATGGCTAAGGACTGTCCCAATGATAGAAATGATAGATCCAAACTTAAGGAATCATGTTCTTCTAACCCCAAAGGACCCATTACAAAATGGGTACCAAAGAACTAATCTGTGTTTGCATGCAGGCTTTTGAGCACCATCAAATTTGGTATCTAGATAGCGGGTGCTCACGCCACATGACGGGAAACAAGTCTCTTCTCATCAACTATGTGCCGGGAAAAGGTCCATCTGTAACTTTTGGTGATAACTCTAAAGGTTATACCAAAGGATACGGAACTCTCTCTAATGGATCTGTAACCTTCAATAAAGTGGCCTTTGTTGACGGCCTCATGCATAACCTGCTCAGCATTAGCCAACTGTGTGATCTTGGATACAAAGTTATCTTTGAACTTTGTGTCTGCTCGGTGGTAGACAAAAATCTCAATGTGGTGTTATCGGGAAAATGGATGGAAAATGTCTACGTCATAGATATGGGACAATCCAACTCTTCATCAAATGTCTGCTTTGTGTCAGATGACACATCCAAAAGGAACTGGCTGTGGCATAAACGTCTCTCTCATCTAAACTTCAAAACCTTGCATAAAATCTCCAACAAAGAGCTGGTGACCGGGATGCCAAAGTTGAATTTTGTCAAAGAAAAGCTGTATGATGCATGTGAAAAGGGAAAGCTCACCAAGACATCCTTCAAGACAAAGCAGTGCTCTTCCATCACCCTTCCACTACAGTTGCTGCACATGGATCTATGTGGACCAGTCAGCACTCCAAGCCTTGGAGGCAAAAGGTACATTCTTGTTATTGTTGATGAGTTTACTAGATATACTTGGGTGTTCTTTCTCAGGTACAAAAGTGATGCAACTGAAGAAATTATCAACTTTGTCAAGAAAAATGAAGTTCTCAATGGCCAACTTGTTCGCTCAGTAAGAAGTGATAATGGCACTGAATTCAGAAACGGTGCTCTTGAAGACTTCTTTACTGAGAAAGGGATTTCTCAAAACTTCTCCGCTGTCCGAACTCCTCAGCAAAATGAAGTGGTGGAAAGGAAAAACAGAACACTGTGTGAGGCTGCTAGATCGATGCTGAGAATCCTGGGAAATTTGATCCCAAAGCAGATGAGGGAATCTTTGTTAGATATTCCTTATCTTCCAAAGCTTATCGGGTGTTTAATCTCAGAAGAAAATGCATTGATGAGTCCATCCATGTCAAGTTTGATGATCTAAGATCTTCATCACTTTCAAATGATGAGGATGAATTACACAGGTGGATCTCCTCATGTATCGGTGATACTCCCTTAGTCACTTCTACCGATATTCCCTATGTTCCCTCAAATCCCTCTACTTCAAATAACCAAGCTGGATCACCATCACTCACTCCCACCGTAATTGACCAGCCCCTCTCTCACACCGATGCTCCTCTTTCCACCGAAACTGCACCTTCTCCCATCTTTCACCCCACCGACAATAATACTGCTCCTATCACCGAAAATCCCATCTTTCACCGAACCTCTGATCCTACTACTCCAAACCACTTTACTCCACATACTTCATCACCTTTACCTCCTGCTCTAAAATGGACCAAAGATCACCCCATAGATCAAATTATCGGTGACCAACAAGCAGGTGTCCAAACTCGCAGAGGAGTTGGAAACATCTGTCTCTATGTGAATTTCCTCTCACTCTCTGAACCCAAGAAGGTTGATGAAGCTCTCTCAGATCCTTGTTGGATCACTGCCATGCAAGAAGAACTTTCTCAGTTTAAGAGAAACAAAGTTTGGAGATTGGTTCCCAGACCCCGAAACAAGACAATCATTGGAACCAAATGGATCTTCAGAAACAAGATGGATGAAGATGGCACTGTTATCAGAAATAAGGCAAGACTGGTGGCTCAAGGTTACAGACAGGAAGAAGGCATTGACTATGATGAAACTTTTGCCCCTGTTGCAAGACTTGAAGCTATCAGAATCTTTCTGGCTCATGCTACCTACCGAAATTTCAGAATTTTTCAGATGGATGTCAAAAGTGCCTTCCTCAATGGGGAACTTGCAGAGGAAGTCTATGTGAAACAACCTCCTGGCTTTGAAGACCCAAATCATCCAGACTATGTGTACAGACTAGACAAAGCTCTCTATGGCCTCAAGCAAGCTCCACGTGCCTGGTATGACACTCTTGCCAACTTCCTTCTCAAGCATGGATATTCCATAGGTAAAATTGACAATACTCTCTTCATCAAAGAAACCTCAGGTAATATCATTCTTGTCCAAATCTATGTTGATGACATCATTTTTGGTGCCACTGATGAGTGTCTATGTGATGAGTTTGCTTCTCTCATGATGAGTAAATATGAGATGAGCATGATGGGAGAGCTTACATTCTTTTTGGGCCTTCAGGTCAAACAATCTTCAGAAGGGATTTTTATAAATCAAAGCAAATATATTCGTGACCTTCTAAAGAAATTTAATTTTCTAGATAGCTCTCCCATGAAAACTCCCATGGCTCCTCCTTTGAAACTGTGTGCTGATCTAAAAGGTGAATCTGTAGATGTTACTCTCTATCGAGATATGATTGGCTCTCTTCTTTACTTAACTGCTAGCAGACCGGACATTATGTTTGCTACTTGTCTATGTGCTCGTTATCAGGCCAATCCTAAAGAATAGCATTTAAAGGCTGTAAAACGAATTTTTCGGTACCTCAAGGGCACTCTACACTTGGGTCTTTGGTATCCCAAAGACTCAGGTTTTGAACTAATTGGGTACTCAGATTCAGACTATGCAGGTTCTCAGATTGATAGAAAAAGTACTACAGGAAGCTGTCAGCTCCTTGGTGGAAAATTGGTAAGTTGGTCCAGCAAGAAACAAAACTCTGTGTCAACCTCTACTGTTGAGGCTGAATATGTAGCTGCTGGAAGCTGCTGTGCCCAGATTCTATGGATGAGAAACCAACTAAGGGACTACAATCAAATCTTTTCTAAAGTCCCAATTCTGTGTGACAACTCCAGTGCTATAGCTATTGCAAATAATCCGGTTCTTCACTCCAGATCTAAACACATAGATATCAGGTATCATTTCATCAGGTACCACATTTCCAAAGGTGACATTGAACTGCACTTTATTCCCACCGATTTGCAGCTTGCTGACCTTTTCACCAAACCCCTTGATGAAACCAGGTTCAACTTTCTCATAAGTGAACTTGGGTTGTGCAATCTACAAGAATAAACATATGTTTATGCTCCACCGATCTCTCATCGGTGGACAAATCTCTATGCTTCTTTCCATCCACCGAAATCTGATTCGGTGGCATCTCTCTCTCCTCTAACACCTCTACCGACATACCCATTCGGTGGAATCCTTCTTTCGGTAGGATTTATCTAAGCTTCCACCGAAATCTAAATTCGGTGGAACCCTTCAAATCTTTCCCTGAAATCTCAAATCGGTGGAACCCTTCAAATCTTTCCCCAAAATCTCAAATCGGTGGAACCCTTCAAATCTTTCCCCGAAATCTCAAATCGGTGGCATCCTTCTAATTCGGTGCAATCCTTCAAATCCTCGGTGGAATCCTCACACAGAATCCAACACCGAATCTCCACCGAATCACCACCGATCCACCACCGAATTTACACCGATCCACCACCGAATCCACCACCGAGTCCACACCGATCCAACACGATTCCCAAAGTCTCCTTGAGACCATTCAATCCTCAAACTTGTCAGTGATGGGAGACCTTTCCCCTTTCAGCCGCTATGTGTCCCGACTCCCCATTAACCACTCCACTTCTCGCCGTTTTGTCCCATCTCCCCATAAACACCATCATTCCCTTACCCTCTCTCTCACCCCTATATATACGGATGAATTCCTAAACTTCTTTCCCTCCCATTTCTTATACTCAAAACCTGCAACTCTTTTCCCTCTTATTTCTCTCTCGAAAACCACTCATGGCATCCTCCAGATATGCTATTCCCACACGATTTGAAGATCTAAAGTTCAATCCATGCAATCACGTTGCCCGTTTCGACTCAGATCCAGCTCATCCCGAGTTCTCCACTATCGCAAAGTTCCTCACTCGCTCTCCTCTTCTTCATGCCTTTTCTTGCAACCCCAAGATGAGCAAAATGCTCATTGGACAGTTATGGTTAACATGTGTGTACGATCCTTCCAATGAAGCCATTCACGCCTCCATTCTTTCCAATGAAGAAGGTGATCACGACCTTACGTTTGGGGTAGATGATGTTCGCCTCGCGCTCAAGATTGACGACTTTCCCGACTACGAAGACATGTATGTGGACACCGTCCATGAGGATGTTATTCTTACCACCGGATACGTGCTCGACGAGTCCTCCAAAAGCTCCAAAGGCCCCGGTACTCTTCTCTGCAGCAAAATGGGATGCATTTGGAACTTCTTCTTTGCCCACGTTATCCATTGCCTCTCTCGCAAAACCAGTGGGCATGATCAATCGCCATCATACATCACCAATCTCGCACATGCCCTCATCTTCCAAAGAAAAGTCGACTTCGCCCAATACTTCTTCTCGGAGCTTGTCGAGGTCATCAAGAGTCCCAAGAAATGTTACGTTGCATATCCCCGGTTCATCTCCATGATCATACAGCACAAACTCTCTAAGGCGTTGGAGTCAGATCGCAGATCCCCTTCACCGCGATTCTCTTATGACTGGTCTTCTCCGATTGTCGGCACCAAAACTCTCAACGTTAAGCCGCTCGCGACCGATCGCCCCCTACGACCAGGTATGATCTCTTTTGCTCTCTCTCCCGAACTACATTGGGGTGATGCGGAAATTCCCGGGTTTCGTCACCTGGAAATTCCCGAGGTCACTCCAACTGTCGTGGCCCCTTCTCCCCGTTCCCGAGTTACGACGGGTGGCACTCAAAAGAAACGACAAAAGGCCACCGACACCTCCGCACCCGCTTCTCGAACTACGCCACCGAGAGATCCCTCGGAGGCTTCCCCGGTTCAAACCCCTTCTCATAAGCGGAGGCACTCATCTTCCCCTTCGAGATCTCTTCCAAAGAGGTCTCGGAAACCATCGGCCCAACCGACTAATCCAACTGTCGATTCTCGAAAATCTCCAGTTGTTGAACTTCATCCCTCCGGGCCAAGGGTATCTGTTACAAACCCCACCGACTCCTCTGTTGCCTCTCAAAAGGCCTCAGTTGTAAATTTGGAGGAACCCCAACATACCTCCCCACTCGGTTCCTTGGGTGGTGGGGATGACCTCGAGGTCTCTCCTCTCGAGGGTTCTGATTTTACACTTCAAAGCCTCTCACCCGATCAGTTTACGATCGATGAAATTGCACAACCCAATCAGGGTTCCCCCCCACAGATTCCCCCACATGATTTCTTTGCTTTTCTTTTAGCGGACACTGGTTCTCCCCGAACCATCCCGTCCCCCGAAGAACATCACACCGAGTCTCCCTCGTCGCAGCACCAATCCCCACACCGAACCCTCTACACCGACGATCTGTTACCTTACCTACAAAATCCCATCACCGAAGCAGATCCCCTACGCATGCGCTTTTCGTTTCCCGAAATCGGTGGTGAGACATCATCTCACTTAGACCGACACTCTACTTTTCTTCAATCCACCATCTCCCTGATCTCCCAAGCTAACTCTCGAATAACCACACTCGAGTCTCAGTTACCTCGCATTCTTCTCGATGCCCTCACCAAAGCTCTGAGGCCCATAAATGATAAAATCTCCTCAATTTCTACCACAGTGGAGTCTCTCTCAAAACCCTCCACCGATTCTCCAAACAATGAACGATCCCAATGGGAGATGGATCTGGGTGATTTCTCCATGGTTCCCAACACCACCGATGATAGCTTGGCCTTTCCACCGAAATTGCCATCAATCAAGAGATCTTCCAGTAACAAGCCTCCACCGAAATCCTCTCCACCATCACCGAAATCATCACCACCGAAAACCTCTCGACCATCACCGAAAGCCTCACCACCGAAATCATCTTCACTCTCACCGACTCATACAGGTACCACCGAAGCTGTTGACCTTGATGCATCAACTGAGGGGGAGCAATCCAGCAAAGCTCCCAAAGACAAAGGCAAGAAGGCTTTTTCGGCCGAAGAATTGGCCAAAGAAGAAAAGAAGAAAAAGGAGTTGGCAAAGTATGGGGCTCGACCTAAAGGTGCTGAATCTCTCAAATTCAAGCCTGCATCTCAAACAATCACCACCGAACTCGGTCTCTCCCTTCAAGAAATTGAGGAAGCAAAACTCGCTCAAATCAACTTAGACAAATCCAGAGATCTCTCCCTTAAAGCTGCCGAAGAAGAAGCCGCAAAAGCAAAATCCACTGACGCCATCCAAACTCAAAAATCGGTGCTGAGTGCTCTCGAACAAGAAAAGAATGAAGAAATTAGATGGTATAAAAAGACCATGCACCACCGAAACACAAGGTCACCGATTTCTTCTATAAAGATTGCCACCTCCAAAGCAAACCCGAAAGACATCAGACTGATCATTGACAGAGAAGATGGTTCAATGAAAAGTGTGAAAGAAAGTCATCTTCAACTCTTCGGTCTCTCAGAATGGTACGAAATCTCTCAACACCTAGTCAGGAGTCCAAATCCAAAGAAAGACATCTTTGTCAAATACATTGATGGACTGATGGGAAAGATGAAAGAAATAAAAAGAAAACACAACATCACTCTTTCCTCCGATGAAAGAGCCAAACTTCAATCCTTGAAAGAAAAAATCATCCTTCCTAAAGTTAAAAATCCTCCTGAATCGGTCTTCAAGGAAATGGCAAAGGAAGGTCAGATTCCAAATATCAACAATCTAAACCTCTCCATCCCCACTTCTGTTCCCTATCCTACCACAACCTTGAGCCTCTCAACGATACCAGGACTGTTCTTCAATGATGGTTGCCCAGATTCCCATCGCCGATACCATCTTTCTGGAAGGCATCCACAACCTCTTTCCTAACATCCCCGAAGCTCAACCTTTCTATCAAAACCTAATGGATGAAATCAAGCGCCGTAAATCCTCAAAGAAGTAGGTTCTCTCTTTTGGTACTTGCAAAAAAATTAATTTCTCATTTTGTAAATTGTACGAGAACTTATCTTAATACAAGTATCTCTATTTGAATTTTATTTCTGTACATACTTTACTTTCCTTTACTTGTAAATGCTGTACATAGTATACATACTCATACAAAAGAAAAGGATCAAAAAGAACAAAAAGAATGGTCTATGTGAAAAGAACCCAAAAAGAGCAAAAAGGGTCAAAATGCTTTTACTTTTCAAATATTCAAAGAAAGGAGCTCAAATTCAAATAGGGGGAGATTGTTGGGTCACCATGGATTTGAAATTGACTCACCGATGTTTTCCCTAAAAGCTCCTACTTAGAATATTTTAGTTTGGTTCTTTGAATGACTTGTACAAGATATCAAATGTTCGGTGAAGTCGAAGATCAACCGAAACCAAGCTTGAAGACTCTCTACTTGTGGAAAATAGTAGACTCTCGGCAACATTCAAACAAGTCATCACCACCGAATTGGCTGGACAGTTTCGGTGGCCACATCCTCCACCGAAGTACCTTGACGATTTCGGTGGCCTTCCTCACCACCGAAATGTTCCTACAATTTCGGTGGTCACTCTCTCTCCACCGAAGATCTCTTAATTTTGGTGGAAACTCCTTCGGTGCTAAAGTCTTAAAGGGAAGATCATTTATTATGGGACAATATCCTCTAGCAGATAAAAGTGACAATTTGTCTCTTTATCCATTATCAGTTAAAGTCCTTTTATCTGCATGAGCTATTCTGTCTGTACCTAGTGAAAAGTGACAAGGACCTTTCAACTCTCCAGAAGTCATCATACTCAGCAAGTTGGAAGATGACAAGTGTCCCAAGCATTTAATGCTTGGGCACTCCTTGCCACTATAAAAGGAGAAGACATCCCCATGCAAAAGACACGCTTTCAAGAATTCTCTCAGTGCAAGAAATCTCCTTTTAAGCTTTAAAACTCAACAGCTTTGCTCTCAGTGTTCTTAGTTGTTTTGTTGTATACTTTGTGCAAGATTGTTAGAATAGTTTATCTGTTCTTTTCCGCAACAATCTTAAGTTTTCTGTGTGTAATTCTTTTGAAAGATTTTCAATATAAGAATTAAAATTGTGAAATTTTGAGTATTGTATTCAACCCCCCCCCCCCCCCTTCTACAATACTTGTTAAGCCATCTGGGACTAACAGGGAATTTCATTGTTGTTAACCGGAATATCATTGTTGTTGTTGAGATTCTGATTAACCGGAATCTCATTGTTGTTCACCAGAATTTCCTCATTCACTGGAATCTCCCAATTGATGTCGTTCTCTTGATTATTGACACCTTCCATTTCTTGCTGAAGTCTGAGTCTAGCTTGCCTCCTTAGTCTCCTTGCAGTCCTTTCGACTTCAGGATCAAATGGTTCGAGTTCACCGGAGGAACTCCTCCTTAGCATAAACTAAAAGTGATTTGCAACAAAGAATAGAGTACAAGTCAGTTCTCGTAATCGTGCAGTAGCAAGAACCTTGGATCAAAATCCTGAATAAGGAAGATCAAAACAAAAATAAAATTGCAATAAAAGAAAATGCTCAATATAATAATTCCTACAGCTGGTAGTGATATTAAAACAAAACAAGTTCCCCGACAACGGCGCCAAAACTTGATAGGTCGGTTTGCACCCCCCTTTGACTAACCGCAAGTGTACGGTGTCGTCTCAAGTAATACGTACGGAAGTACGAGTATCGAACCCAAAGGAACCAGGTGTTAATTACCGCAATGACTGCAGTGACTATTAACTGAACGGTTGAAAATTGGTTTGGTTTGATTGTTGAAATATCTTGACTAGCGAAAACATATAAAAGTGAGGAAGGTTATTGGTAGTAGTATTAAAAGAGAGAGGATGGAGGGTTGGAATCCGAATGAGTTCAATTAACGAGACTTCAAAGCGATTTATACATGATTAAAACGATTAATGACTTGTAAAACCTGAACTCGTTACACTTCTTCAAGCTGCACCGAGACTTAACTTAATTGAAGTTGCTTATCTTTCAATCTTACAGTTGAACTAAGTTAAAGTGACTGGTTTAGAATGCAACACCGAAGGAATTGGCTTATCTCTAACTAATTCCCTTCGGTGGCCATTGAATTCGAACTAAATCTTGAGATTTCCATCAAACACTCAAGAGTTATTAAATCATTTAACAAGTGATCAGTTTATTAAAAGCATTAAGCATGAATTCAACGACGTCGTCCATCTATTAAAACCGAAATACAAATCGTTCAAAGCCTACATCTATGAATCATCCATCATCCAACCCCCCAACATGGAGTTTAGCTCATGTTGGGGGTGTGTAAAGAAAACTGAAAGATTACAAACGAAGTAAAAGAAACCATGTTTGAAAAGTTCTGCAGAAAAATATAAATAACTCCCTGAGAAGAATCCCTTCCACGATCACGTGCTCAGTCGTTGTTGTCTTCCAATCGATCTCTCGTCACCTCTGTATTCGTGCTCTCAATCTGCTCCCAAAAATCGCCTCCCACTTGCAGCCGCTCCCTCGTCTAACTGATAACCCTAAAATGAGAAAATATGGCTTTAAAACGTATCTGATACGCGGCGCTAGTTTCGGCGCTACTTGGGCCACGCCACAAAGCGCGCCATCCTCTGGACCACGTGATCTTTAAAACCCGCGCGCAACACGCCGCTAGTTGGGTAGCGCCATAGGTCGTGCCAGACTCACTTTTCGTCTTTTTCCAGATTTCAAGCTCATTATTCGGAAAATACTCGCGATCCTCTTCATTTCCCTTCCAGACTGAATAACTGTACATCTCATGAAACTCATCAGTAAAAGTCACTATTTTACTTGAAAACGTCCAACAATCACTCGATTCGATAGTAAAAATACTGTCGAAAACCGACATTATCTCAAGCAGGAACTTGAGTTTTCCAGAAGTTGGATAGTGGAACTTTCCTATAAGGTTTATATGAACCCTGAACGACTTCCAGAAGCTAACAGATGTTCACTCATACCCCATTTTAATGGAATTGTTTGTATATTCTTACTAACTTGTATATGTAATGTCGATGCTTAGATGGTTCAAGTAAGAGTTTGATGAAACAAATGTTAGAGATATTTATGTTTTGATAAAAGAGGTGAAGGTTGTTGAAGTTCTATAGATTTTCTTCTACCAAAATTCTTTTTTTGTATGTTGTCAATGTTAATTAAGAAGTTGGATGATGAATCTAAAAAAGTATGAAAGTTTAACGAAACAACAAAGATGTGTGTATATCATCTTTCGACAGATATCGAGCTTTGTGTTGTAATTTATAACGATCCTCGGTTCATTGAACGCCCATTTACCAAACGATTACCTGATTAGTGCTTACCGGAAAGATGATTAGTGCTTACCGGAAAGAGCCACCACCCTAACGTTATCTTGTGACATGATTTAGTTTTTGTTTGAATTGTTTGGAATGGAGTCAAACTTTACAGGACATGGGTTAGACATCCACTGATTTAGGCCGTAAGGATAAGACATTTCTTATGTTCATGTGGTCGGTTTGAAGGATTCACATGATAGTAAGGGTTGTTTATCAAACATTTACCCGATAAACGCTTACCGGTAGAAATCACCACCCTCATTTTCGTTATCGGGTAAGATTTTCTGTTATCAAAATAGATCGTTGGTAAATATCGTTTACCCAATAAACTCTTTTATGGTTGGAACATAGGTTATTTTGTTAGCTCCACTTGTTGGTTTTGCCCCCATGAGCTTTCATTGTGATTACTTTTTGAGTCTATTATGATTACCTTTTAGAGTAGATATTTGTTCCTGGCATTAATGGAAGCCTTCATTTTTATCATAATGATATATCGTATTTTTCATTTATCATTCTAAGTTATTTTATTTAGTAATTTTAGTTAAAACCGTTTCTTTTACACAACAATCGAACAATAATTTATCAAAAATCATTATATATACACCATATACATATATACCATGGCATCAACATTATATATTGATGATATAGAGACAAATTATTTTGCACAAAATAACAACAATTATTAGCACTTCCTTTATCCCACATTAATCGTCCTTGAACAATTGAAAGCCAAAAAATATATATTCACTTTACAACAAACTAGCAAGAGTAGCTAGAACAAACTATCAATTTTATACTATAATGATGACATGCATTAACACATGAGAAATTAGATTTATGTTTTACTTGTGAAAGTAAGCTATTTTGCAAAGAATTTGATATTTAAAAACGAAATGTATCTTGATAGAACACTTGCATCATGCGGGTATATTACTAGTATCTATTTTAATATTTTATTTTTTTATGTTTTTGATTTTATAAATTTATTTAATTAAGTTTTACTATAATTATAATAATGATGTAATTTATTTTAAATTTAATAATAATAATATTTATAAAACAATAATTAAGTTTTTGGTTAGAATTCAATCATTATCCTAATTATATTTTTAATTTTTTTATATTTGAAATGAAATATTTACGGCAGGCTATTTGCATCAAAAAAAAGGCTAATGATACCAAACAATGATTATTATTTTTTGTTTTTTTTGTATTTTGTCTTTTTGTTGTTTTTTATTTGTATTATATATTTTTATTTAATTGTATTATATAGTTTAAAAAGGTTTTTTTTCTTTTTCTTTTTGGTTTTATTTAAAAATAAATATAAATTTATAAATATAAATATTACTAATTTTTTATAATTATATAATTATAAAAAATAAAACATACATTGCGATTTAACATATAAATAGAACATAAAATAATCTATATTAATTCGATTATTCTAAAATAACATTATCGGCAGTACAATTAACACGTAAAAGTTGTTGGTACTTCTATATTCGATCTGAATACGGGGTAGCCCATCCTGCAGCACACGGATAACCGTAGTGGAAAAAATATTGAATTATAGTAAGGAACGGATATCCTTCTGCCATATCTAATTTCACATAATGGTTACCATTAACGTACCCAATTGTAAAAGCAACATGTTGATACCACGCTGGCGGAGTGGACCTAAGCGGCAAGTACGTCATACAACCTGTCATATTTATAACGTGTAATATCACATTATACTTTGAATCAATCAAGACACCTATTTCAGGCATTGTCATCCAGTGTTCAACCGGTGCACCTCGATCTGATTGAAAGAAGTTTAAAGTGTTGTAAACAATTTTCCAATATTGACATCCAAAAGCGTTCCAGTATTCTGTCTTGTGTGTATCTAACTCTTCCATCAAGTTAGACCGAATTGTGGGCCATGCATCTTCATGAAGACCTAGACAGGCATCTATTGCTCGGAATCCACAATTTCCATCACCTCTCACATCATGTACATGCGTAATGTAAGGGTGAAACATCTTTGGAAATTGATTAATGTATGTATGTACATTATAGTTTTTGCCCATGAAAGAACTGTGTCTCGGTGGTTCCTGGTAACTCATTTTTTCCAAGTCAACAAATGTTGACGTGTTCGAACTACTACGTCTAAGGGGTCTTTCACTTGTAAAAGACGGGTCAACATGAGTTGCAACAGACGGATCAACATGAGTTGCAAATGAAGGATCAACATGAGTTTTCCTAAAAAGCTTATGTTATAACCCGTAACTTTTAGGAAAGTTCATAACACAAATGTATTGGTTGAGTTTGGAAACTACAGAAAACTAGAGGGACTAATTATGTCATTAAGGAAAACTTTAAATTATTATGGATAAATTCGTGAAGGCTTCTATAATATATATATTGTTATAGATTTAAGATACCTTTAGATTATAATAACCTTGATAGAGAAAGAAAGAGATTGAGATAGACTGAGAGATGGAGAAAAAGATCGATCTTCGGTGTGTTTTTCATTTACAATGAAGGGGGATTTATACTACAAAAGACATTATTTATCTACAGTAAAAAGTCACTATTTAACTACAGTAAATTAACATCCATACGTTACCTACACATGATTTCCATATTTACAATACTCCCCCTTGGATGATAATTTCAAAAAAGAAGTTCAACCATGATGTGCTGCCTCATTAAAAACCTTGCTAAAGAAAACCCAGTGGGAAAAAACTTTAGCTAAGGGAAAAAGAGTGCAGCTGGTAGTTGACTCCCCCTGATGTTGACATCCATGAATCATCACATGTTATGTACATGTCGCATACCGATATTGTGAACGTGTTTTCTGAAGATTGCAGTCGGTAGTGCCTTTGTGAAAAGATCCGCAGCGTTGTTGCTCGATTGAATATATTTCATTTCAATCTGATTATCTTTTATAAGATCTTGAGTGTATGAAAAGAACCTTGGAGGTATATGTTTTGTCCGGTCACTCTTGATAAATCCTTCTTTCATTTGTGCGACACATGCTGCGTTATCTTCATAGATCAAAGTTGGAATTTTGTCTTTCTCTAATCCGCATGAAGTCAATATGAGTTGTGTCATTGATCTCAACCAAACACACTCTCTACTAGCTTCATGAAGTGCAATAACTTCGGCATGATTTGAAGAAGTGGCAACAAGTGTTTGCTTCTGAGATCGCCAGGAAATAGCAGTATTTCCGTTCATGAATACATATCCAGTTTGAGATCTAGCTTTATGAGGATCAGACAAATAACCTGCATCTGCATAACCAATCAAACCTTCTTTTGAATTGTTAGAATAAAATAGACCTAAATCAACAGTTCCTCGAAGGTATCGGAATATGTGTTTGATTCCGTTCCAATGTCTCTTTGTGGGAGATGAACTGAATCTTGCTAACAAATTCACTGCAAAAGAAATATCAGGTCTAGTACAGTTAGTAAGATACATAAGTGCTCCAATTGCACTAAGATATGGTACTTCTGGACCAAGAACCTCTTCATTTTCTTCGCAAGGGCGAAAAGGATCATTGTCGATGTTAAGTGATCTAACAACCATTGGAGTGCTTAAAGTATTTGCTTTGTCCATATTGAAACGTTTTAAGACCTTTTCAACATAATTTGATTGATGCACAAGAATTCCATTGTGCATATGCTCAATCTGTAAACCAAGACAGTATTTGGTTTTTCCAAGATCTTTCATTTCAAATTCTTTCTTCAAAAGCATAATCACTTCATTGATCTCTTTATTTGTTCCAATGATATTTAGATCATCAACATATACAGCTATTATTACATATCCAGATGTTGTTTTCTTAATAAAAACACATGGGCAAATAAGATTATTTATATAACCTTTACTTATCAAGTAATCACTTAAACGATTATACCACATGCGTCCAGATTGCTTTAACCCATATAAAGATCTTTGTAACTTGATTGAATACATTTCTTTGGATTTTGTACTTAATGCTTCAGCCATTTTAAATCCTCCTGGGATTTTCATATAGATATCACTATCAAGTGATCCATATAAGTATGCTGTAACAACATCCATAAGACGCATCTCTAAATTTTCAGAGACTGCTAGGCTGATTAAATATCTAAATGTAATTTCATCCATAACAGGAGAATACGTTTCCTCATAATCAATTCCGGGTCGTTGAGAAAAACCTTGAGCCACAAGTCTGGCTTTGTATCTAATAATTTCATTTTTCTCATTTCTTTTTCGTACGAAAATCCATCTGTTCCCGATAGGTTTCACGGCTTCTGGCGTGAGAACGATAGGTCCAAAAACCTTTCGTTTATTGAGGGAATCTAGTTCAACCTGAATAGCATCTTTCCATTTAACCCAGTCATGTCTGTTTTGACATTCAATGATAGACATTGGTTCGGGATCATCGTTTCCAAAAGTATCACATGCAACAGCATAAGAGAATATATCATCGATATTTCTCATTTCATTTCTGTTCCATAACTTTTTCGTAAAACCGTAATTGATTGTAATCTCTTTATCATTCATTTCCTCTTCTGGGGAAACTATGATATTTTGTGTTTCTTCAGGAACACTTTGTTCATTACTAATTGTAATTTCAGTTCCCTTTCTTTTTCGGGGATTTTTATCTTTAGAACCCAATGGTCTTCCACGCTTCAAGCGTGCTTTAGACTCTTCATTGACTTTATCATTTGTTTGTCCAACTGAGACTTCAATACGAGCTGGAGCATTCACAGCTGGTATATAAGATTTTGTTACTCTTTTTGTATCAGTAAATGCATCAGGTAATTGATTTGCAATCTCTTGCAAATGTATTATCTTTTGCACCTCTGTTTCACATTGTTTCATGCGAGGATCAAGATACGACAATGATGGTTCACACCATGAAACATCCTTTTCTTGGGTTTTCTTTTCTCCCCCTAAAGCCGGGAACATAGCCTCGTTAAAATGGCAATCGGCAAAACGTGTTGTAAAAACATCACCCGTTAGTGGTTCAAGATATCTTATTATAGAATATGTTTCATAACCAACATATATTCCCAACCTTCTTTGAGGACCCATTTTTGTTCTTTGTGGTGGTGCAATAGGAACATATACTGCACATCCAAAAATTTTAAGGTGGGAAATATTTGGTTCTTGACCAGAAACGAGTTGCACAGGAGTGTATGTGTGATATGCACTTGGTCTCATGCGAATTAATGATGCAGCATGTAAAATTGCATGACCCCATATAGAAATTGGAAGTTTTGTTCTCATTATTAATGGTCTAGCTATTAGCTGAAGACGTTTAATTAATGATTCAGCTAAACCATTTTGTGTGTGAACATGAGCTACTGGATGTTCAACAACAATTCCTACAGACATGCAATAATCATTGAAAGCTTGAGATGTAAATTCACCAGCATTATCAAGTCTCACCCTTTTAATAGAATAATCTGGAAAATGTGCTTTTAACTTGATAATTTGAGCAAGGAATTTTGCAAATGCCATATTACGAGTTGACAATAGGCAAACATGAGACCATCTGTTGGATGCATCTATTAAGACCATGAAGTATCTAAATGGTCCACTTGGTGGATGAATTGGTCCACATATATCACCTTGAATTCTTTCAAGAAACATATGTGATTCCTTTTCAATTTTAGATGGTGAAGGTCTCACAATTAATTTTCCAAGAGAACAAGATGTACATGGAGTAACTTTACCCATTTGAGAGAACTTATGGTTCTTCAATGGATGTCCATGTGTACTTCCAATTATCCTGTGCATCATTGTTGATCCGGGATGGCCTAATCTGTCATGCCATAAACTAAAAATTGCAGGATCACAATATTTTTCTTTAACTACCATATTTGTTTCAACCATATTTATATATGTATAATGTAAACCGGAGTGAAGTATTGGTAGTTTCTCTACTACACGGTTCTTATCAATAATATACATATATTTTTCATTTTCAGATGTCATTGTTCGAGTATCGAAACCATTAATGTATATGTCGTTGAAACTTAATAGATTTCTTTTCGATCTCGGGGAAAACAAAGCATTATTTATAAAGAACTTTGTACCGTTTGGTAATAGGAAATGAGCCATTCCTACTCCTTCTATCAAGTCTGCAGGACCTGATATAGTATGAATGGTTCCTTTTGTTAGTTTTAATTCAGAAAAATATTTCTTAGCTTTCAGGATGGTGTGCGTGGTACCACTATCCGGTATACACAGGTCTCCAACATTTGCTCGATGTTGCGCTCCGATGGAATTCATTTTAAACTTCAAATATTGAACAAAATGTGAGTTTATAATAATAATAATAATAATAATAATAATAATAATAATCGTAATAAGAGAACAACGTTATTATAGAAATATTTTACATGAAAAAGAAATGCATAGTTACGAAAACGGAATACATAGTTATGAAAACGGAATACATAGTTACAGAAAAGAAATACAAAGATCATAAACATTTAAGTAAATCAAATGTCGGCATAGTCAATTAAAACATTGTTGGTTAACTCCAGGTTATCATTATAGTAATCAGAAACACTTAAATCTGTGTTGGTCAACTTCAAGTTGTCCATATGATTTACTTCCTTCTCTTTTCCTTTAAGAGATTCCTTATAAAGCTGACAAAGATGTTGAGGTGTACGGCACGTCCTTGACCAGTGGTCCATGCTACCACATCTGTAACAAGAACCTTCAGGATTTTGTGGATGACTTGTTCCAACATCATGTTTGAGCTTATTTTGTGGTTGGCTTCTATGTCCTTGTGGAGTATGATAATAATTTGCTCTTTGTCCACGACCACGATAGAAACCACGTCCACGACCGTAAGGGTGGCTTCGGCCAGAATTTTGGTTTCGTCCATAAAAATTATTTTGGCCGAAATAACCACGGCCTCGTCCTCGTCCACGGCCACGTCCCCGTCCCCGTCCATGGGAACTATTTCTAGGATTATCATTATTTATAGCATTTGCTTCAGGAAATGCTGTTGAACCTGTTGTACGTGTAGCATTTGCTTCAGGAAACGCTAATGAACCCGTTGGACGCGTTTGATGATTTCTCATCAAAAGCTCATTGTTTTGTTCTGCCACAAGTAAACATGAATTAAGCTCAGAATATCTTGCAAATTTCTGCAAGCGATATTGTTGTTGCAGAGTAATATTTGATGCGTGAAAAGTGGAGTAAGTCTTTTCCAACATATCAGCATCAGTAATATTTTGTCCACAAAATTTAAGTTGTGAACATATCCTGAACAAGGCAGAATTATAGTCATCCACCTTTTTAAAGTCTTGGAACCTTAAGTTCCTCCATTCATCTCTTGCAGCTGGAAGTAAAACTTCCTTTTGATGATCAAACCTTTCTTTAAGGTTTTTCCACAGGATGCTTGGATCATCGATAGTGAGATATTCATATTTTAACATTTCATCAATATGTTTTCGAAGGAAGATGATGGCTTTTGCTTTAGATGCCGGTGGGCAAACGTTTTCTTCCGCTATGGTTTCTAAAAGGTACATGGATTCAAGATGCATCTTGACATCTATAGTCCATGACATATAATTCTTGCCGTTTATATCAAGAGCCGCAAATTCGATTTTTGACAGGTTCGACATGTTGTAACTATTAATCAATAAAGAATAATTAGAATCAAGATATATCTATTAATATTGCCATGCAAAGAAGTGGAAGAGCCAAAGTTACAAATATGATTAAGAAAAGATAAAACTCATTAGGCGAAAGATTACTGGAAATGATAATTAGAAATATCATCATAACAATAGCAAGGATTGTAACGGGATGAAGCATCTTTAGAAAAATCTTCTTGATTAGATGAACTTGAAATAAGAGTTATTTGTGTATTGAGTAATGAAAAAAGAGGGTTTATTTATAGGGTAAAAATAACCGTTATACAACGGTTATATATATATATATATAGCCGTTATACAACGATTATATATATATAGCCGTTTGTAAATAAGCAGGTAAAAAAGAGATAATTAATACATAAAAATCAGTAAAAGATTAGTATAAACATTAAACCATAAATAAGATTAGTATATGCATAAACGAAAACATTATTATGTTAGTAACAATAATGTTTATAACAAGGATTTATCAACTTTCTCAATATATAGGATTAAGGAAATACATACCTCAGTTGGGTAGAGGCTCGTGCTGATAACGTGTTATAGATTTAAGATACCTTTAGATTATAATAACCTTGATAGAGAAAGAAAGAGATTGAGATAGACTGAGAGATGGAGAAAAAGATCGATCTTCGGTGTGTTTTTCATTTACAATGAAGGGGGGATTTATACTACAAAAGACATTATTTATCTACAGTAAAAAGTCACTATTTAACTACAGTAAATTAACATCCATACGTTACCTACACATGATTTCCATATTTACAATATATATATATATATATATATATATATATATATATATATAATTAATGCTAAAAAGAAAAGAAAAGGATATCATCTTAGGGTTTGCAGCCGTAGCTACATATATAGTTACATTAGGATTCAATTTTTTATCATCCCATTCTTGTGCAATTGATGAAGAAACCCGGAGAAGAAAAAAAAGTTGAGAGTTTAGGTTAAAAATTTTGAAGTTTCAAGTAGCAACTTTATTATGGGAAAAAGTCTAGCTATGTCTGACCTTATTATAAAAAATAAATACAATGATATAATTTATAAAAAGAATATATATATATATAGAGGTCCCTTCTTTTGTTAACCACATAATTAGTGTTAACCCTATTAACTAATCTGGGCCATTAATCATCAAAATCAATGGCTAAGATTAAAAGCATTTTTAATTCATAATTAAACTAAACCCACGGCTGAAGCATATATGCATAGGGGTATTATAGTCATTTAATAAATCTTGATTAGGAAACAATTAAATCGAGAGCTACATTTAAAGGCCTGTAACTTATCTCTAATTGATTCACTCTCTCTCTCTCTCTCTCTCCAATCTCGACTCAAAAGAAAATCACCAAAGAAATCAGTGGGTAAGGATGGTGTTTGGCGGCTGAGATAACGACTGATTCTTCACCGGCAGTACACGATGGTCGACGGGATGGGGTAGAAGGTGGTGGATGGCGGCTGGTTGGTGGCGGCTGAGAGTGGGTTTGGCGGTGGTTGTTTGCTGTAATGAAAACAACAAGGTGGATGTCGATGGTGGCAGCGGCTGGGTGGATGTCGATGGTGGCAGCAGAGGCTGGGTGGATGTCGATGGTGGCAGCAGCGGCTGGGTGGATGTCGATGGTGGCTGAGGGCGATGGTGGTGACAGCGGCTGGGTGGATGTCGATGGTGGCAGCGGTTGAAGGCAGCAGCAAGATTTAAAACTTTCATTTTCTCTCTCCCCACACATTCTCTTTCTCTCTCCACACATTCTCTCTCTCTCGTGTAAATCAACCATACCGTTAGTTACTGCATATATGCAATTCTCTAATGTGCATATATGCTATTCTCTGATATGCATGTTGTTAGTGTACAATATGCATATATGCAATTTTGATATTTGCATATATGCTGTCGGTGTAAAGTGTAAGTATATGCAATTGTAATATGTGCATATATGCAATTGTCTGATGTGCATATATGCAATTTCTCTTATGTGCATGTTGTAGGTGTAAAATATGCATATATGCAATTTTGACATGTGCATATATGCAATTGAGAAATGATGCATATATGTTTAGGGTGTAAAGTATGCATATATACATTTTTGATATGTGCATATATGTTGCATGTGTAAAATTTAGATAATCCAGTTTTAATAAGTGCATATATGCACATATCAAAATTGACACACCACTTTCTTCTTCAGATGAATGCATATTTGATTAGGAAATTACCAGTAAAAACGTGGAAAAAAATGAGTGATTTTGATAAGATTAAGATAAAAAGGGTTGAAGATTATCATTAATATAAAAAATATATATAATAATAACTACCAAGAATATGTAGGCGTTGAAATAGGAATGTAATATTACTTAAAATAAAAAAATATTGGTCTTCCAAAAATGCCCCTGCATAAATCGGCCAGCACCTAGTAAAACCAACTATTTATCTTGATTCTTATTGGTTGAAAAAAGTTAATAGGGTTAACACTAATTGTGTGGTTAACAAAAGAAGAGGACCCTATATATATATATATATATATATAACAAAAAAGAATAACCATATATATATATTTCTATATTTCTAATATATATATAACAAAAAAATTACAATATATATATAAGTAATATATATATAGGGTACAAATCAAATACAAACCATGTATTTGTTGCATCCCTTACAAACCACAGTCTGCATATGTGCAGACTGGTTCTGCATATATGCATTGTCCCATATGAATGTATGTCCATTATATGTATATTTTTGCACGTATTCATATGCATATATGCAGAACCAGTCTGCACATATGCAGAATGTGGTTTGTAAGGGGTGCAACAATTGCGAGGTTTGCATTTTACGGAGTCTATATATATATATATATATATATATATATATATATATATATATATATATATATATATAAAACAAAATATAAATATATATAAACAAAAAAAAGTGACATGAAAGATGATGGATGATTCCTTAAAAATGATTGGGACAAAAAAATGGCATTCAACACCCTTCTTTTTTGTGCAAATAGCACCCCCAATATTTATCCACTATTTGATTATATTTATCAATTAGTTATAAACTCAAACATCCAACTTTAAAAGTTGTACTCATACCTCATTTACATGTAAATTTGAATTTTAAGTAATATACATAAATAAATTTTACTTGATGCATAAAATATTGTTTTTAAAAGTTTTCCTCAAATGCTTTATAATACTAGAAGGATACTCATGCAATGCAGCTCGATATATCTTTGTTTTAATGTTTTGTTTTACTTTTTATCATTGTCGATTTTATAAAATAGTTTTGTGTAGTTTTGAGAAAATTATAATTTTTATAAGTTTGTACAAAGAATGGCGTTATTTATTATTTGAGGATTTGAAAGGGGTTAAGAAATAAGGATTAATTAGGTAACTAATGAAGATTATAGAATGATGCTTTTTATAGGGGTTTATCATTTGAGAATTTGTAGGGAGTTAGAGATAAGGACTAAAAGAAAGAAGTTAGAAATAAGGACTAATTAAGTAATTAGCATTAACAGTGGTACATAAAACTTAGTTAGTTATTTTTAAGAGATTTTAAGTAATCAACATTAAATAGAAGTACATAAGGCTTTGTGTATTGTTTTTAAGAGTTTTTCATAAATGCTTTATAATACAATATAGATAATATAAATAAGTATTCATACATCTATACTATATTACAAACTGAACGAAATTCTTATAAAATAATTTTTTATAAATTAAGTATTATTTATTGATGTATATTAAATTTAATATTACAAGTAATGATACATGAGTACAACTTTTTAAAGCTACATGTTCGAATTCATAACTAACTAATAAATATAATCAAATATAAAATAAACATCTCATTTCAAATATAAATAGAATAATTATTGATTTTTAAAAGAATATTTAATTATGAGTTAAATTCAAAATTGGTTCTTGTGGTTTACATAAATTATATCATTATTAAACCTAAATTAAATTAACTAGTTTATTAAAAAAAATAAGCAAATTTATAAATAAAATAACATTATCACTTTCCAAAAAACATAAACCATATCATAAAATCAACAAAAACAAAAAATAATAAGAAATATTAAAATTAAGACGTATCACGCTATATCCATTGTTATATCAACAAAAGTACTTATGTGACATTCACAATTACCAAAAAAAACCCCGCTTTTTGATTAATAAATCATACTCATAATACTATAAGTTCAAATTAAGAAATCCTATATGTCACTTAAGAAATCATATAAAATTCCATTGGATGGTCTTACTAGACTCAACCGAATAGGGTATTACTAATATGTACTTAATATGTCGTAAATTCGTACATAATTGTCACGTTGTTGTCTTCATAAGTTTTGCGTACGCCGTCAATTCTCAAACTAAGCCAACCAAACTATAAGAATAGTGAATAATGGTAGCAAAAAAAAAGAATGCTAAAATGACTGATATAGCCCTTCTCTTCTATTACTCAACTTTCCCTAGAATTGGCTGGATGTATACAAATAATAAGATATTATATTTGTTTATACTAAACTATAGAACTATCTATATGACATTATTTAAATATGTACAAGTATTTTTCTAGCTAATCAAGCACTATAGGTTTGGTCCAAAATGTTTGGTTCCTCTATATCTTTGTTTAGCAAAAAAATTTTATCCTTCTCCAATCTCTCAATTGATCCAAAATGTTTTAGATTTTCAGAGAACCTTCAACCATGACGTGACATATTGGTTTACGTGTTTTGTACAAGACGATGAAAATGCATTGTTTATAAAGTATTGTTTCATATGTAAAACGTATAAGACAGTTTTATGTGTGGAAAAAACAATTAACAATATTAATTGCATTCATAAATATCAAAAATATATCAAAGATTTGAAAGAGACTGTTGTTGATTATTAATTTGTAAGCATATTGAAATATAAAATATCCCAACATTTATTTGGATTTGAAAGGAAATTTTAGCTTTGACCAAATGAATACAAACACTTTTGTTTTGCCCGTTGATTGATTGGCAAAATGAGGTGGTGAATGGACTCATTTTAATAAAAGTAAAAATATTGTAAAGATAATAAGATAAAGGGAAATTAATTAAAATACCCCAACTTCAATTTGACTTACAAAACTATCCCACTTGTCTCCCAATTTGCAGACATGTGCCCTAATCCCGTGATATGGGCTGCAATCGCGGACCCGGCCCATTTGGACCGCGATGGACCCCAAAAAATGGCAAGTTTACAACTTTGGTCCCTGTCCGTGATTTTCACTTTTGGTCCGCGATTTTTAGGCTATCATTTCATGTTTTTGGAGTTTTTCACGTGTTTTTGCATGCTTTTACTGTTTTCCCCACACTTAGGGGTCGTTTAGCTAATCACTTACCAGGGTAAGTGCTTACTGGTAAAATTTAACACTATCACATACTTTCCGGGTAAGATTTTAGTCCGCCAAAATGACATTGTATGCAATAATTTAGCCGGTAAGCGCTAATCGTGGTAAGAGCCGTCGCACTCACTTACCGGGTAAGACTCTCGGTCCTTGCTTTCGACTCTCGGTCCTTGCTTCCGCTCTTACCGGGTAAGATTCTTAGTCCTTTCCATATTCATCCGGTAAGTTAATGTAACTTGGTAAGCACTTACCCGGGTAAGCGTTTTGTAAACGGCCCCTTAGTGTCTGAGTTGTTTCAATTATGTTCAATTATGGTACTGGGAAGATGAATTTGTAGTTGTAATTCATCTTCCCCACTGAAATTTCATCCATAAATATCAGTAAAATGCATTCCATAATCGTTCATCCATTCCATTGTGGTTGCAATTCACATCCATTCCATTCTTTTTTTTTGGTTTCTTTCTGTTGATCCAAACCCTCAGTGATTTGATAATGATCCTTAGAATCACTTAGTGAAAATCATAAGTAAAATATATGTATTAGTGTTTCACCATCTCTGAATATATACTAAGTTTGTTTAGTATCGCTGATGGAAAACATGTGGTTTAATTTATACTTCAGCGATACTTGCGCATTAGTGAGCCCTAAGCCTGTTTAGTCTCACTGATGATCGCTGAATGTTTCATCTGTAATAGTTTACTTGTGATCCCTGAAGACAAGATTCGCGACAACTGAGTTCAAAGTTGAAATCGAAGACCAAGCTGAAGAACCAGAGACGAAGTCTACTAGTGACCTGATGTGGATATCAGCGAAGCCAAGACTTGTCAATTTCACGCGAATTTTCAAGTAGAAGACTTCAGCGAGAGCTGACATTTATCGTTCGCTGATAAATATCAACTCAGCGATCGTTGATCATAAAGCCTGTTCTACAAGCAACTTTTGTCTTACCTTCTTGCACGCCTTTTGTACGATTTTGTCAGAAAGGACATCCCTTGTCCAGAATCGTATAAACCACTTTGCCAACTACACTGTACATCATGCGACCAAGAGCATGTTTGCTAAAGTCAAATCCATGCAACCAACCAAATGCTGCCACGTGTAAAGGCATACTGACTTGCATTTAATTCATACAGTATAAATAGAAAACCCTACTTCATTTGTGAGGTGCTCGACTCTTCCTTCGCTGAACTACTTAGTGCAAGAAAACTCTCAGTTTTCTTATCCCCTTTCTTTCTCTTCTTAGTGCAAGAATTATGTGTGATTCTCATAGTTTGTTTAGATTAGGTGTTAACTTGATCTTATTACGCAACAAATTGTAAATTGTTTGATACATATCAATAAACAATTTAGAAAGATAAAAATATGTGTGTTTGTATTCAACCCCTCCCCCCCCCCCCCCCTCTACAAACTTGTATAACCCTTCGGGACCAACAAGTGGTATTAGAGCAGATTGTTTAATCATAAACAAGATATTGCTTATACTATCTCTTTCTATCTCTTTCTTGCTATTATTCTAAATGTTGATCCAAACCCTCAGTGATTTGATAATGACCCTATCTTAAATACTTAGTGAAAATTGTAAGTAAACAATATGTATCAGAGTTTCACTATCGCTGATAAGTACTAAGATCTTACAGTACTGCTGATAGGAACTCTCGCACTTTTAGATTAAACATTCAGCGAACACTGTTCACCATATCGCTGAGTCTGTTCAGTCCTTATGGTGATCGCTGATAAGTTAGTTGTTTACTTATGATCCCTGAAGACAAGATTCACGTCAACAAAGGTTCTACGCTGAAGTCGAAGATCAAGCTCAAGAACCAGCGACAAGTCTCCTAATGAACTGATGCGGATCAGCGAAGACTCAGATTTGTCCACTCAACGTGAAGTATCAAGTACAAGACTTCAGCTATCGCTGAACTTTATCATCTGCTGAATAGTAAATGATAATCGCTGAATCAACGAAAGCTGATCATGAAGTCCTCCGTACAAAGTACTTTTGTCTTAACCTCCCTTGCACGCCACCGTACGAAATGTCAGAAAAGAACCTCCGAAAATCTGAAATCGTACAACCACTCTGACACTACACTGTTCATTCATGCGGCTACTAAGGTTGTCATCAAAGGTCAATGACATGCAACCAATCCGCTAATGACACGTGTAAAGTATATACTGGATTGCATTAAATGCATGCAGTATATAAAGAGATGAACTCACTTCATTTGAAGTAACTTGCTAACTCTGGACAAGTTCAAATCTCTCAAGATAAGATTTTATTAGTAATCTCCTTATCTTTCTTAGTGCAAGAAAACCTTAGTGTTCCAACTTGTTTAGATTTAGGTTTATCCTTAATCTTGTTTCCGCAACAAGCTGTAAATTGTTAATGATTTATCAATAAACAATTTAGAAAAGTAAAATAGTGTGTTTGTATTCAACCCCCCCCCCCCCCCCTTCTACAAACTTGTTTAAGCCTTTCGGGACCAACAAGTGGTATCAGAGCAGATTTGTTTAATCTCATAAACAAGATCTAATCTAAGATATTTTCTCTTCCTTGCTATTATCTGAAAATGGCCAACTCAAACACAAACACTCACTATATCGACAATGGTTCTCTTGCAAAACCCCCTAGATTTTCCAGAGACAACTTCAACTTATGGAAAAATAGGATGACACTCTTCTTAGAAGGTGTAGACCCTACTATACCTTACTATCTTGAAAACGGTCCACACATCCCTGTAACGATTGATCCTGCCGTTCCAGCCACTGCAACTAGAGCTGCTATTCCAGAAAGGCTGATTCCAAAGGAAATCCATCATTGGACCGATGAAGACAAGAAGAAAGTGGCTATAGATACAAAAGCCAGATCCATACTATCCATGGCCCTTCCTGACGAAGTCTACCATTCCGTCATGAACCTGAAATCCTCGAAGGCCATGTGGGACACAATATGTGTTCAGTATGAAGGAACGTCTGAAGTCCAGGATTCAAGAAAGATCAACCTGGTAAGACAATACGAAAGTTTCATCTCTGGTAAGAATGAAACTCTCTCTGAAGTACATCAACGTTTTAACTGCTTAATTATAGATCTTAAAACGGTTGGTAAGGAATATTCTAACTTTGAAGTTCTGACAAAGTTTTTAGAATGTTTACCTGAAAGCTGGGACAATTATTCCATGTGTCTCAAGCTGTCAAAAGATCTAAGATCAATGACACTCGCTACCTTATATGGCACATTGCTGAATCATGAGCAATCTAGCCATCTTAAGAAGAATCTTGTAAAAGATTCCAAAAGCACCCCTGTTGCTTTAATCTCAGAGGAACCTTCTACTCAGCGACCCGTGGTCACTATCACTGAGTTAGAAAGTAACTCTGAAAGATCATCAGATTCTGATTCTTCAGATGATGAATCCTTGGCTCTCCTAACTAAAAAGTTCAGGAGATTCGCCAAGAAGAAAATGTTTAGAAAGAACAAAACTCTTTCTATAGCTGACAAGCCTAAGTCATCAGCTTTTGTTGATAAGGCTGCTGCTACTTGTTTTAACTGCGAAAAGACAGGTCATTTCGCTAACGAGTGCAGATCAAAGAAAATCATGAGACCTTCAGCCTTTACAAAGAAATCCATTGTTCCAAGGAATAAAGACGACAAATACTTAAAGCTGAAGGAGAAGTATGCAAAGCTGAAAAGCTTTAAGAAGAAGGGAAAAGGCCTAATGGCTGACTATGATTGGGCTGCTTCTGATGAAGAAGCCTCATCATCTGATTCTGAAGATGATGAAGCAAATCAATGTCTCATGGCCAAGATTGAAGAAGAGGAAGAAAGTTCAGACATTCCCTCCACTTCAACATCTGCCATTCAGGTATCACCTTCCTTCTTTACCAATATTGTAAATATTGATGAAGCTGATAGTCTCCGTAAAATCGAACTACTGACTAGAAGCTTATACGAAGCCATGAACGGCAAAGCTGTGGTTGAAAACCAAAATCTTGATCTCGCTGAAAAGCTTAAAAATTGCCACCTTCAAATAGAAAAGCTTTCTAAATTTGAAGAAGATTTTAAAGATCAAGTCCATTTAAATCAGCTAGTCAAAATTGAACGAGCGGAAGCTATCGCTGCATTAAAAGCTGAACAAGCTACTGTTGAAGGATGGTGTAATTCTTCAACAAAGATCACTGAGATAATTAAGGCTCAGATTCCTCTGAGTGATAAACGTGGTCTGGGTTATAAATATGATACTCCAATACCAACCACTGAACGTTCAATGCTTAAATTTGGAACGTTCGTATCCTCAGTAGCTGACACTTCTTCATCTCAGTACTCCTCGTCGATTACACCAATCCCTGAGGAAACTCCTACCTCCTCAAAAGGTAAGGAGAAAATGGTTTATTCAAAACCTACCTCTGTCTCTAAAGATAAAGGTAAAGGAATTGTAATTTATCAAAATCCTCAGAAGGGTACTTTAGTACCTAAGCTGAATGCTTCCAAAGCCTTAGTGATTCATTCATCTGGTTCTAGAAATCAGACCTCTGGATCAGTTCAGCGACCTACTCCTAGACTCAGAGTAGATGTCCTTGGTAAGAAATCTGAAGAACTGAATGTTCGTCCTATTTCAAAAACCAATAGTGTACTTGGTGCTGGCACTTCTAATTCCAAATTAAAAGCTCAGCACACAAGTGGTCCTAGAACTAATTTTAGTTATAGGAAATGTTATCACTGTGGACTTACCGATCATATTGCAAGTAAGTGTCCCACAGCCACCAAAGCTGATAAGATAGCTAAGGTGAAGATAGCACCAAAGAAGACCAAACCAGTTGCAAGTCAGGTCAAGGTGACTCATACCGCTGAGGTCAAGAAATTGACCAAAGTGAAGAAAGACAAAGCTGAATCTTCAAATGCTGCGAAGACTGCTGAACCCATTCCAACCACTTCCACTGACAAACGCGTATACATGGTGAAGTGGGTACCCAAGCAAAACTAATCTTCCTTTGTATTGCAGGTTAAGAAGGGTATCTGGTATCTCGATAGCGGATGCTCTAGACACATGACTGGAAAGAAAAGCCTGCTCGCTGAATACAAGGAAGAGAAGGGTCCCTCTGTAACTTTCGGTGGAAATGGAAAAGGACACACCCGAGGGTATGGTGTACTTTCAAATGGTACAACATCCTTCAGAAGAGTCGCATATGTTGAAGGGCTGAAGCATAATCTTCTGAGCATCAGTCAGCTTTGCGACATGGATAACAAAGTGATTTTCACCAAGGAATCCTGCTTTGTCTCTGACAAAAAGGAGAAGATAGCTCTCAGCGGTTATCGTTTGGAAAATGTTTACGTTATAAACATGGACTCAACAACCACTGAGAACTCCTGTTTCTTCTCAAAGGCATCTTCTGATGTCAACTGGCTATGGCACAAGAGACTCTCACATCT
This sequence comes from Saussurea involucrata, assembly GCA_033807775.1. Taxonomy (NCBI): domain Eukaryota; kingdom Viridiplantae; phylum Streptophyta; class Magnoliopsida; order Asterales; family Asteraceae; genus Saussurea; species Saussurea involucrata. The sequence goes on from CM066323.1 coordinate 37,738,973, forward strand.
CAACTTCAAGACACTGAATACTCTTTCATCCAAAGAGTTAGTCACTGGTCTACCTCAACATTCATACGCCAAAGAATCCTTATGTTCAGCGTGTGAAAAAGGGAAGCAGACCAAGGCAAGCTTTAAGTCCAAGCAAGTTTCCTCAGTGTCATCTCCTCTTCAACTACTCCATATGGATTTGTTTGGCCCCGTTAACAAACAATCCATCGCTGGAAAGAAATATACGCTGGTCATAGTTGATGAATTCTCTCGTTATACATGGGTAATGTTTCTCCGTTCTAAGAGTGACACCCCTGAAGAACTCATCACCTTTGTTCGGAAGATGGAAACTCTGAACAATATGACTGTTCGCTCAATAAGGAGTGATCATGGAACTGAATTCAAAAACAGTTCTCTTGATTCCTTCCTTGAGAGCAAGGGTATTTCTCATAACTTTTCGTCAGTGAGAACACCACAACAAAACGGAGTCGCTGAAAGAAGAAATAGAACAATTATTGAAGCTGCACGTTCAATGCTCAGCGATTCTCACCTGCCTACTCAGTTTTGGGCAGAAGCTGTCAACACGGCTTGTTTTACGCAAAACAGGTCGCTGATAGTCAAAAGATTCAAAAAGGCAGCCTATGAACTCTTTCATGGGAGAAAGCCTTCAATCAGCTTTCTTCACATCTTTGGTTGTCAGTGTTTCATACTGAACAACAGAGATGCCCTTGGAAAGTTTGATCCTAAGGCTGATGATGGAATCTTTCTTGGATACTCCTCAGTTTCCAAAGCCTTCAGAGTCTTCAACCGAAGAAGACAAACTGTAGAAGAAACTATTCACGTCACGTTTGACGAATCCCGTTCAGCGAACTCTAAACCGAACGCTGATACAGAAGAACTGAATCAATGGATGTTTTCTCATCTTGGTGATTCAGAAGATGTTCCCACTACTCATACTCATACAACTGAAAATGATGGTCCTACTATCATTCCAAATATGCAGAATAGTGAAGCTGAAACATCTTGGGTCTCAGTTGTTCCTATAAATACTATACCCGCAGTTGATCCAAATGTCTCAGAAATTCCATCTATTTCTCAGCAATCAGTGAATGAAGTGACAAATGCAAGCATTCCTCTCTTAGCTGATTATCCAGAAGTAGCTGAAGCCTCATCTTCAGTTTCTCCAGTTCAGACTGCGTCAGCGACGCATGCTCCGGCTCAGCGATGGACTGTAAATCACCCAATCGATCAAATTCTTGGTGATCCCAACGCTGGTATTCAGACTCGTAGAAGTGCAGGTAATATTTGTTTATTTGTTAACTTTATTTCTCTAACTGAACCAAAGAAAATAGATGATGCCCTCAGAGATCCAAACTGGGTCAGCGCTATGCAAGAAGAGCTGACTGAATTCGAAAGAAACAAAGTTTGGAAACTTGTTCGGAGACCAACTGACAAAACAGTGATAGGCACTAAGTGGGTCTATCGAAACAAGTTGGACGAACATGGTACTGTAACTCGCAACAAAGCTCGTCTTGTTGCTCAGGGATACAGACAAGAGGAAGGTATAGATTATGACGAAACCTTTGCTCCTGTAGCAAGACTTGAATCTATTCGTCTTTTCTTAGCATATGCTGTACACAAAAACTTCACTGTACATCAAATGGATGTTAAGTCAGCGTTTCTAAATGGAAAGCTGAATGAAGAAGTTTATGTGGAACAACCTCCAGGATTCTCAGATCCTAAGCGTCCAGGTTATGTTTATAAGCTGGATAAGGCACTTTATGGCTTGAAGCAAGCTCCTCGTGCATGGTATGACACTCTTTCTACGTATCTCCACCTTGAAAAATTTGAGAGAGGTAAGATTGACAAAACTTTGTTTTTTAGAAAAATAAAAGGTCATATCATTTTAGTTCAAATATATGTTGATGACATTATATTTGGTTCTACTAACCCTGAGCTTTGTACTCGTTTCGCTGATAGAATGAAAGATGAGTATAAAATGAGTATGATGGGTGAACTAACATATTTCCTTGGTCTTTAGATTAAGCAAACTGAAAAAGGAACTTTTATAAATCAGGGAAAGTATGTTAAAGATATGCTGAAAAAATTCGACTTAACTGAAAGTTCAGCTATGAAAACCCCTATGGCACCACCGCTGATACTTGATAAGGACACAAAGGGTGTTCCTGTCAATGTCACGCTGTACCGTGGGATGATCGGCTCACTACTGTATCTTACAGCTAGCCGACCCGATATTATGTTTGCAACATGTCTGTGTGCACGATATCAAGCTGAACCTAAGATATCTCATATGAAAGCTGTAAAGCGAATCTTTCGATATCTTAAGGGTACAGCGAATCTAGGTCTTTGGTATCCCAAAGATTCAGGATTCGATCTAACCGCCTATTCAGACAGTGATTTTGCAGGTTGCAAAATGGATAGGAAAAGCACCACAGGAGGATGTCAGCTCCTGGGTGGAAAGCTGGTAAGTTGGACAAGTAAGAAGCAAAACTCGGTGTCCACTTCCACAGCTGAAGCTGAGTATGTAGCCGCTGGAAGCTGCTGTTCTCAAGTCTTGTGGATGAGAAATCAACTACTAGGCTATGATCTTCAGCTCTCCAAAATTCCAATCTATTGCGACAGCACAAGTGCCATCGCTATAGCAAACAATCCAGTGCTACACTCAAAGACAAAACACATAGAAATCAGATATCATTTTATCAGAGATCATGTGATGAATGGTGATATAGAACTTCATTTTATCCCAACTGATTATCAGTTAGCTGATTTGTTTACCAAACCTCTTGATGAGACAAGATTCAACTTTCTCATCAGCGAGCTTGGAATGCTGAACTTTGAAGGATAAAACTTCAGCGGTTCACATTTAATCAGCGATACGTTTATACATTCTTGTATAGGCTCTGGATAAAATAAACTAGTACAATCCATTTCATCATCTTCTCTCTGAATAAATTGGGTTAAACTGATATCAAGGTATGTTTTCTCTGACAAAACGCATGAAAATGCAAGATTTCAAATTCTTTCATCGCTGAATAATATTTTGAAATTTCTTAAAACCCTCACTGATATTTCTATTCAGTGCTTCATATTTTCCAAAGAGTCCCTGAGTTTTTCTTTCAAAACCTCAGAGACAACGAAAGAATGTGAAAGGACAGTTGTGACGTCATTGCAACGGATAACACCAGGCACGTTTCTTTTTCTGACACACGTTTGCACGTTTCGTTGTCTATCCAATCAAATGCAAACACGTGTCCGTGTCATGATGAAAAACTTTCCCGCTCAAGTTTTTCTCTCTCTACTCTCTTCCTATATAAACTCTCTCAAAGTTTATATTTGTCTTTTATGCGAATCAATCTTTCTCCGCAAGAAAAGAACACTGTTGCATTTTGTGCTCTCGATCTTCAAGAACTGTTCATCATCTTCTTCATCAAACTCAAGGTCAATATGTTCTTATCTTTTATCAAATGCAAATAACTTGTTTTCGATCTTATCATTGTTTTACACAAGATCAAACAAAAGAACTCAAAAATAAAATCATTTTCTTTCATGGTTTTATAAACACAACCATTTCATGGTTGTTCTTCAAGTTTTAAATCTAAAATCTTAAACTTGTTCTTCTTTCGTGTCCATTTTTTTTTAAAAAAACTGGAATACAAGGCTTATAGGTGTTATATTCGTTTTTTTTTTTTTAAAAAAAAAACAAGAAAAACCCTAATCTTCATTAAGACTTTTTTGTCTGAATGAAATGGACAAAATTCGAAAAATCTTAATGGAAATTCTCTTTCCACATTAAGATATTTCTTATTTGTTAACATCTTTGGTTGAACTGATAATACAGTGAAATGGCAACTTCAAAGCTGAATGTTACCGCTGAGTCCATCTCCAGTGATTCTGAGGAACTGGAAATCACCAAAGCTCCTCAGGTTAAGTTTGAGCTGGATCAACTAGACTGGACAAAGGCAAACAACCTTTCAGCGCTTCTCGAGTTTCCTCCTCGGAAGCAGGTATCCCATCTAGACGACGCTGTGATTTTTTTGAAGAATAGCCCCATATACACAGCACTGACAATCACACCTCCTGCCAGTCAGCGTCTATTATCCCAATTCTGGTACTCTGCCAGACACACCAACCTACCCTCAGCCAAAGATCCATCTAAAACCATCGACTGCATACTCAGCGATACTGAGTATGGCACCATCAAGATAACCCCCGCAATAATCCGTAAAGCTCTGAAATTCCCTAACGCTACCTCAGAAAATCCTTTCATTCCATTTCCTGACCACAAGAAGCACGCTGACAGGGAAGAAATCATTGCTTTCCTTGATGCGATGGGTTACATCTGGGAGACTGGAAGAGACAAGCTACCTGAGAAGAAGCTGACGCTGATAAAGAAATCCAAGATGCCCAGCGAGATGAACTTCATCTTCGCTCACCTGATCAGCTGCATGACAGCGAAATCCGGATCTTCTGATCAAGCCGCTCAACCTCAGCAGGCCATGGGTTACGCACTGCTGAAAGGTCTCAACATTGACTGGGCCTCCATCATCTATGAAGACCTCATTCAACGTGTTGATTCTGCCGCTGACCGACCAGCATGGGTTCCTTACCCGCGATTCATCAGCGCCATCTTTCAATATGGCCTGAAGGACAGCTATCCTGAAGAGGGTGATCTGAAACTCTCTCAGATTGGCCCTAAAGTTCTCGACTTCAAGCCTGTCGCCAACGAGGTACGTCTCTCTACTCTTCTCACTCTTCTTAATTCTCCGCTTTCTGTGGCTCCTTCAGCGACAATACCCATCGCTGATACCCCGGCCACAAAATCCATTCCTTCTAAGAAAAGGAAACAATCTCTTACCCCTCTTGATTCCAAAAGGATCAAGAAAACCAAGGAGCAACCCCAGCAGTTGCATGCTGAAGACTCCTCAGCTCATTCTGAAGAGCTGAAGGAAAGTTCCGTGGTACGCTCTGCCACACCAATTCAAGCCATCCCTTCTAAACCTACTTCAGCGTCCCTAAACGCTGAGGTTAGAACTTTGGAATCTACCCAACCTTCGTCAGTCTCTCAAAAGACTGATGAAGTACTTCTCAGCGAATCCAACGCTGAACTTGAACCCCAACCCCAATTCTTATCCTTCGCTCCTCCCTCTACTTCTTTGGACACTCCTCCAGTCAAAACTGGAGATGCCATCATTCAAGAAGCCGTTGAAGCTTCTCAGCGAATGACGAAGAAAGGACCTGCAGAGATCTCCATTCCTCACGGAACTTTTGAGGGAGATATGGAACACTATGGAGGGACTCGAAACTTTGATGAGTTCGTCAACGCTCCTGCAGGTACAGATCCCACCTTAAACACTGTAACTAAACCTGAAACTTCTGAGCTTTCCTTTGTTCACAAGTACTTATATGTTACAGGTCCTTTTTTGGGAGACATCAACCAGTCTCTGAAGTCTATGGAGATGAAACTTACGGATCTCACCACCGGTCTATCAAATAACTCTACAGCTGTAACAAACGCTGGAGAGAATCTGATGAAGCTGACTACTGTGGTGGAAAAGAAGGCCTCCTCTGATGACATCAAAGATCTTGATAAAACTCTCGCCGACTTTGCCAAAGTGCTCTCCGACATCTACACTGACTACACCAACCTCAAATCATCAGTTTCCACCATTTCCAGCGAAGTTACAACGCTGAAGAAATCGGTTGGTACACTCGAAGGTGATATGTCAGTGGTCAAGACCGACTTGGGCTCAGTGAAGACCGACCTTGGTTCCGTCAAGACAATGATCGAGACGCTGGTGAACAAGGCAAATAATCCAGCTCCTGCTCCGGCCCCTGCACCTGTTTTGGACTCATTCACCGCAGAGGATCGCCAAGAGCTGAAGAAAATCACGCCTGCTATTTCTGGCCTAGAAGACAGAATAGCTAAGCTTGAAGGTTGTGTGAAAATCTCTGGCCCAGAAGACAGAGACAACACCAATGCTGAATCTACCCATTCCTCCCCCGCCCATCATGAGAAAGGGGGGGAGAAGAGCGCTGAACAGGAGAAGAGCGCTGAAGACCTTTCCCATGATGAATCTATCAGGGGAGAGGGTAATGAAGATCGGATTACTGGACCTCAGGGAGATGAAAACCCTGAGGGAACCGAGAACCTCGCCTCTATATCTGAGGGGGAGCAACTCGATGTAGATGCTGAGGAATCTGAAGCAGAAGAAGACGAAGACTTCGACATCCCTGAAGCTGAACCATCCTCCTCTCCAAGGAACGATGATGATGATGATGAAGATGACGATGATTTCTTTGTTGTCAAACCTGCTCCTCGAACCAAAGCTCTTAAAGGTATTTCAATAAAAGAACCTTCAGGGGAGAAGACAAAGACAAAGCACTCAGCCTCTGGCGCTGAGAAAAGCAAAGACAAAGGCATCGCTGAAGATGATAATCTGGCGATCCTACTTGCAAAGCCGATTTGTCAGGTACACTAAACTTATTTTTCCTTCCCTGATCATCTATGAAAAATCAGTTATCCATTCCACAAACACCATACACATCCACATTTTTTTTCTATCTTTTCTACCCAAGTTCTTCTACCCAGTTCTTATTTGTAAGATCGCTGCGTTTCAGCTAGTCCTCTCCCCTGTTTGAGGATATCGCTGAAAGATCTGTTGCGACTTCACCAATAATTCCAGCTAACGCTGAAGACATAATCCCAGTCTTAGATTTAATCTCTGAGACTGATGAACCAGAAGAACAACCTCTCTCGCACAGAAACAGACTTTCCTCAGTTGCTCAAAGGCTGAGTGAAGAAGATCAAAAGAGGAGAGAAGAAATGATAAAGCGATTCGAGGATCAGCGAATCATCCTAAGGCGCGATCAACTACCTTCAGTTCCTCCTAAGTTCAGAATTTCAAAAGCTGAATACCAAGATCATCTCAGAGCTGAACGCCTCATCGCTGAAAGGAAGGAAGCTGAAGATAAAGACAGAGAATACGCCATCAAGCTCACTCAAGAATCTGTCAAAGACCCCAAGCTGAAGCGTATTCCCATTCAAATCCAACGAAAGCTTTGGGAACAAGCCCAGAAGATCGTGGAAAAGAAAGCTGAAGTTTCTCAGACCACCCTGATCTGGTGTAAAGAGAAAATCCACTTCAGATATCGTCCAGCGAAGATCAACAAGGTATTCATCTCTGGAAGAACCTCCGTCGGAGTACCTATTGTTGACATCAAACTGTTCAGAGAAGATGACTCATCTGAAACCTTTCGTGCTGACACTGTAAAAAGGTATGGTCTCTCTGAATGGCTGGAGATGAGGTTAGCTATCCAACCGTCAAAATCTAAGTACAAGGATCATTTCGAAAAGCTGATAAACAGACAGATCGATTTGATATCTTCTTGTGTGGATATTCCTCCTGTTCCTGATCTAAAGCCGAAAAGAAAAAAGGACTCTCCAAGGAAGAAACGTCAAGATTCAAACTCAGGTCCTGTCATACGAAATGAAACTGGAATTGGTTTCTCTCGCGCTGAAGTACTTGGTCCTGATCCTGATCTATCTGCCCTTGATGTCTCTTTGCCACCATGTGAACTTTTCGTCCCTGGTAAAGTCATCAGTAATCCTTATGGAATATTCTTTCTTGACTACGACGGACGTAAATGCTTTCAACGGATCGCTGAGCTTCCAATCACTCCAATCGAACAGCTCAAAGATCTCATCTACTGGTGCGACTTCAGAAAAGACATTCAGGCACGACACCTAAAACCCTTGATTTTTGAAGCTGCTCTGAAGCTAAAGAATAAAGGAGAAAAGGTTCCTGACTGGATGATTCCAACTGAAAAGACAACCCTTGATGAACTTCTCATTAAGGAAGAACCCTTTGAAGGCTGACAACAATCACCATTTTCTCTATTGTATCAGTCATCCTTCAGTACTTGTAATTTATTTCGCTTGTACTTGTAATCTTTCTTATTCATATTGTAACCTGATTCAAAGATTTAAAGAAAGATTTCAGCGAATGTACTTTACTCCATCAGTACTGAAAAGATCCCAGAAAACAGTAAAAGGGACAAATATTTTATGAGTTCTTTTTATCCTTATGTTTTCATTAAATAGCAATTTTCTCTGTTGCTATGTCATAATCAAATAGGGGGAGATTGTTGATCCAAACCCTCAGTGATTTGATAATGACCCTATCTTAAATACTTAGTGAAAATTGTAAGTAAACAATATGTATCAGAGTTTCACTATCGCTGATAAGTACTAAGATCTTACAGTACTGCTGATAGGAACTCTCGCACTTTTAGATTAAACATTCAGCGAACACTGTTCACCATATCGCTGAGTCTGTTCAGTCCTTATGGTGATCGCTGATAAGTTAGTTGTTTACTTATGATCCCTGAAGACAAGATTCACGTCAACAAAGGTTCTACGCTGAAGTCGAAGATCAAGCTCAAGAACCAGCGACAAGTCTCCTAATGAACTGATGCGGATCAGCGAAGACTCAGATTTGTCCACTCAACGTGAAGTATCAAGTACAAGACTTCAGCTATCGCTGAACTTTATCATCTGCTGAATAGTAAATGATAATCGCTGAATCAACGAAAGCTGATCATGAAGTCCTCCATACAAAGTACTTTTGTCTTAACCTCCCTTGCACGCCACCGTACGAAATGTCAGAAAAGAACCTCCGAAAATCTGAAATCGTACAACCACTCTGACACTACACTGTTCATTCATGCGGCTACTAAGGTTGTCATCAAAGGTCAATGACATGCAACCAATCCGCTAATGACACGTGTAAAGTATATACTGGATTGCATTAAATGCATGCAGTATATAAAGAGATGAACTCACTTCATTTGAAGTAACTTGCTAACTCTGGACAAGTTCAAATCTCTCAAGATAGGATTTTATTAGTAATCTCCTTATCTTTCTTAGTGCAAGAAAACCTTAGTGTTCCAACTTGTTTAGATTTAGGTTTATCCTTAATCTTGTTTCCGCAACAAGCTGTAAATTGTTAATGATTTATCAATAAACAATTTAGAAAAGTAAAATAGTGTGTTTGTATTCAACCCCCCCCCCCCCTTCTACAAACTTGTTTAAGCCTTTCGGGACCAACACTAAATGGCAACCCACACAAATGCAAATTACATAGACAATGGATCTCTTGCCAAACCTCCTCGATTTAGTAAATATAATTTCAATCTTTGGAAAAAATTGAATGATGCTCTTCTTAGAAGGTGTAGATCCTATTATACCTTACTATGTGGACAATGGACCTTATGTTCCACATGTGGTCCATGGTGTTGTTCCAACCACTGCCAACACTCCAGTTGTTCCTGAGAGAACCATCATAAGAGAAGTCTCTCAGTGGACTGAAGAAGATAAGAAGAAAGTGGCCATTGATACTAAGGACAGACCCATCATCTCTATGGCTCTTCCTGATCAAGTCTACCATTCTATCATGAACCTGAAAAGTTCAAAAGCCACGTGGGACACTATATGTGTTCAATACGAAGGTACTGCTGAAGTACAGGACTCTAGAAGAATCAACCTGGTAAGGCAATATGAAAGTTTCATCTGTGGTAAGAATGAAACTCTCTCTGAAGTACATCAACGTTTTAACTGTTTAATTATAGATTTAAAAACTGTTGGTAAGACCTATGGAAATGCTGAGATCCTGACAAAATTCTTGGAATGTCTTCTTGAAAGTTGGGAAAATTATACCATGTGTCTCAAACTCTCTAAGGATCTAAAATTCATGACCCTTAATACCTTATTTGGCACCATGCTCAATCATGAGCAGTCGTGTAAACTTAAGAAGAATATTGTCAAAGATTTCAAAAGCACACCTGTTGTTTTACTCTCTTCAGAGTCAGTGCCCACTCAGCGATCTACTGTCACTATCACTGAGTTGCAAACTAACTCTGATGATTCATCGGAAGCTGATCCTTTAGAGCTTGATGAATCTCTGGCACTCCTGAAAAATACCTTCAGGAGGTTTGCTAGAAAGAGTAACTTCAGAAGAAATAAACCTCTCACTATCACTGACAAGCCCATATCTACTCTTATTGATAAGGCTACTGCTACCTACTTTAACTGTGAAAAAGTAGGACACTTTGCAAGTCAATGCAGGTCAAAGAAAGTTTTCAAACCTTCTTCATCCTTCAAGAAATCCTCTAACCCAAGGGATAGAGATGACAAATACCAAAAACTCAAAGAAAAATATGAGAAGCTGAAAAGCTACAAAAGAAAAGGTAAATGTCTAATCGCTGAAGATCATGATTGGGCTGAATCTGATGAAGAATCAGATTCTGATGAAGAATGTGGGTTCCAGATTAGTGCATACACAATAGAAATCAATAGAATAGTAATCAGTCAGAATGATTTCAACTTGTCATCCATATAGTATTGAATAACTTTCAGAGAGTTTCTTTACAGATGATCAAGAACAATTAAAACGATTCTCTGGCTAACCTAAAACTAGGCTAACATAACGTTATATACTTAGGCCTTTGATTACCAAGGCCCAAACCCATTAAGCACTAAAGCCCATTTAACACAATTAGGCTTTTACAATTAAATAGATAACTCTATAATTAACCTCTATAATTCTTTATATAACTTTCTAATGTGTAGGACATTTATGGTCCTAACAAAGAAGACGAGGCTAATCTGTGCTTCATGGAAAAACTAGAAGAAAAGGAAGAACAAGTTGAAATTCCCTCCACTTCTACGTCTACCTCTCAGGTATCAGTCTCCTCTACCTCTACTTCAGCGAGTTTGTTTTTTAAGTTGTGTGTGTTTGTGTTTTTCCGTGAGAAGTTCCTCATTCAATCACTTCGGTAAGAGATGGTAAGCGGAATAGCAAATAGAAATGAGCAGTGGTGAACAGTAGCCGGCGCCAGTCATGGCGTGGGTCAACTGGCGTCACAACTAGCGCGAGCAAAACAAACAGAGGTCGGCGCCAGTATTGGCGCAACCCAACTGGCGCCATCATCGACGCAAGGTAAAAAGAGGTTGTCAAACAGAAGCTGGCGCGGGTCACCGCGTGACCCGACTGGCGCCGGTACCCGCACGGATGGCCTGGCGGGTATAAAAACCCCTTTTCGTTCAAATCAACCATTTTTTCTAAAAGCCTAAAAAAGCTCAGCGCCGTTTTTGCTCTTAAACCACCATTTCCGACCCTCAAGTGTAAGAAAATCCCAAGTTTTTCTTCTCATCCCTTCCACAAGACACCAAGGTACAATCTCTTAGCCCTAATTTTACTCTTGTTGGAAGTTTGCACACTAAACCGAAGGTATTGTTTATTCTCTCCTTATGTTCTTCATTTCCAAGTAAGCAAGCATGATTTTGTGATGAGTAATGCCATGAGAATATTTTGCCATGATTATTTCATAGTTTTCTCATATAGGGCTTGATTTCCTTTTGGGATCCATGATAGTGTCTAGATTTGTGATGATTTTGTGCTTGTTAAGAACTTGTTTATTCCTATCTGTTGAGTATGTTGGGTTGTGATGTATAAGATGAGATTCCATGAGTTTTGCTACTTGTTGCTTAAATGATATGAATTATGGGAAGCAATGCTTATTGACTGTGCTTAATGATTAAGCTGTTGAATTTTTATGAGTCTCCATGGGCTAGGGCAAAATTTTGGTGATATCTTGTGAATGTGTGTGGGTATTTGTTTTCATTAGACCAAATAGGATACACAAACCTAAGTTTCACTTAGGTTTGGGGTGCCTACTTTTGATGTATTTTGCACACAGCACCCCATTGCAAACCTTGGTTTTACCAAGGTTTGGGGTATGGGTCTTGTGCTTTAGATGAAAATCTGAGTTATGCAACAAACCTAGTCATGGACTAGGTTTGGGGTGGCCTTCTTAGTTATGTGTTGCTAATTAACTCATTATCTTTTTGCAGAATCATGGTGCGCATGAACCCTGAAAACCCAACAAGATGGTTCCATTACTATCAAAGCAATCAAGCCACACGCCGCGAAGTCGCACGACACCAACATCTCCACTTTGACGAACGAGTGGAAAGGTTTGAAGATAGGACGATTCATCCCGAGAGGGGAATGAAAATTAATGAAATGCCAGGCGATCGAGTTCAAGATATCGCAATTCAAAGAGAATGGACGAATTTTGTACGAGAGCCAACACCATATGATCTGGAGCTCGTTATAGAGTTCTACGCAACGATGGTACCCCCGGATTTCGGAGAGTTCCATGTCGTACAACTCCATAGGATCGAGGTGCGCATCACGATGGACGATATCTGCAACCATTATGGAGTACCGCGCTACCCAAATCTAGATGCGACATTTGGTATACCCCCCCATCCAGGGTGTCGGGCAGGACGAGATGCACAGCCCCATTATCGCGTCAGCATTGAGGCACAACGGGCGTGGTGCATGGGCCCCAAGAAGGCATAAGATAAAGAAGAGCGAACTACGCCTGGAAATTGGGGTGTGGTTGCGATTTATCAAGGGGAGTCTAGCCCCTTCCACTCACTATACCACGATTGATCCTTACGTGGCGCGGATCCTTCATTGCGTACAACACAACATGCCGTTAGACGTCGTCCACATGGTTATTCTCCACATGATTGATGCCACTGCTGAGCGAAACACATGTATCCTGCCTTTTCCTTGCTTGATTACTAAGTTGTGCAGAGACGCGGGTTTGGTGATTGGGGACACTGTAGACCCCCCTTCACCGTTTGATCGGGGCACCTACCGCGCCCAAGTAATTGCTGCCCAGACGTTGGATAGACGAGAAGCAGTAGCCAACGAGGAGATGGAGATACCAAGCGATACAGATGATGGGGATGCCGATGACGTCAACTATGATAACGCTGCGGATGAGGGGCACCAGCCTAATGATGCCGACCCGCGGATGCATGTGTCCATGGAGGCGCTTGAACGTGAGATGCAGTCAGGATTCACAAGAATGGATAGGGGGTTCGACGACATGCGTCGATGGTTGAGAGGTGAACAAGCCCCGGACGCAGCAGGCCCGACCAACCTGCCGGCAGAAAGGAGAGTGAGGAGACAGCAGTCGAGTGGTGCCAGACGCCGGAACTGTGGGGAATGAAGACGGTTTGTTTTCATTTTTCCTTTTTCATCTATTTTGCTCTAATTTTATTTGGGATGACTGTATTTAATTTGCACAACTTGATTTTTGGATAACTGTACTAAATTCGCACAAGTTATTGTTGGAGGTTTGTAATAGAAGTAGGTGCACATTGGGGACAATGTGTATTCAGGTTTGGGGTGGCAGTGAAGTGACGGTGTCATTCTGATGATCTTTATTATTTCTTAGACAAGGAACGGAATTATGGTCATTATGATTGAATTTTTACTTTTGATTCACCGTTAGTAGTGAGTAGAACTCTGCTTTTTGAGGAATGAAATGGAAAGGATAATATAGCATCAAATGAGAGCCGAAAGATTGTATGCATTAGGGACATTAGTGGATACCACCCAATAGTGAGGTATTGAGCAAATCAAGCGTTGATTTTGAGAGGAAATACATGAACTCGATACACTTCTCACTAACTTTTGCCGTGGCTATAGTTGATCTCACTATAGACTTGCGCCAATTAGCAAAGACATTCATGGGGATATCTAGTGTTACTAGCATTTTATCTGAGTATAGACCTTAAGAAATGATTCCAGGCAACGTGCGTATAGAGTGTTTTATCGTGCCCACCCTTCTTTTGAGTGATCCTTAGCCATTTTTACAACCAAACACTGATTTTGTCGATTCTGAACCCCATGTTAAACCCGAGCCTTTGTAATATCCTACCTTAGTTCAAACAAGTACCGGTTACGAAAGGTGAGATGGGACATTACATGAAAAAAGGGGTAATAGAGAGCTGTAAATCAGAAGGAAGTACGGAAAGAGTGATATGACCAAAAAAGGGGTCATACAAAAAGGGCATGTAAAAAAACAGTGAAAAAGAAATAAGGCCAATTGGCCAACTCACTGTAGAAAAATTGAAAAAAATGGGGAGCTTAAATGTATAGAAGGAAATAAGGTTGACATACTCAATCAAGGGAAGTGGGATGCAAACATGTTGAAAGAGGCAAAAGACAAAAAGGGAAGGGTAACTATTTGTTCGTACACCGGTACTGTGAGGACTTTTGATCCGATTTACCTTCCGTTTCTTAGCCAATAGCCTAGACCCATTACAACCCTTGTAAAGACCTGGATGATCTTTTCAAAAGTATGAAGATAGATGAAAGTGACACTGATAGTCTTAGTCTTGTTAGTTGGTTCCATTCGAGATCGTTTATTTGGACATTGGTGCGTCTTTCTTGTTACGTTGTTCATGCTATTACTCGAGCATTATTGCACATAACTTCCAATTGCATGACAACATGTAGGACAACCTAAGGTTCGAGTGAATTGAGAGTCCGGCGAGGTAGGGTCGAGGCAAAATCCTCCCTGATCATTCATGACTTTAGGTGGAATTTGATGTAGTGTGGTCCCGACCAGTTCTATTTTCAGAGAGTATGTGTTTCGACCTTTGCATACTGAGGGTGTTTTCGGTAGAGGATTCTGATTAAGTTGTTAGGGTGCGTTTGGTACGCAGAACAGAGTGGGACAGGACAGGACAGAACAAGCTTGTCCTATGTTTGGCGCGTCTCTATATCGTACAAATTGGAACTAACTAGAACCCACATGGGACACGCTTGTTCCCTCTCACCCCCTAGAACTAATTGGAACAAGCCAAAATTGACCCATATACCCCTTAAAATTACAAACCTAATTTCACACCAGTTCACGCCTCCTCCTTCGTCTGTCTTGCTCGATCGATGTCTCCTTCTTCAAATTTCTCCAGAAATCGAAGCCCTCATATCATCCTTTCTTCATGCGATATATCTCGTCATCTTCAAATTTCTCGAGGTTCGATTTCTTCAAATTACTCCAGCGATATATCTCCTTCTTCAAACTGCCCCAGGTTCGATTTCATCAGATTTCTTAATCGTCTCCCTCTGCTCCAGGTTCGAACAGAAATCAACCCAAGAGAGAGCAGGTTATGAGACTTGCTCCTCTTTTTTCTCCTCATTTCACCATGTCAGGTTTCTTAATTGTTGAAGAATGGATGATAGAGAAAAAAATTGAATGATTCTTTATAAAAGGTATATAACTCTATTCCTCTTTTAGCTTACCTGTGATTTTATATTTTGTTGCCTTACAATTTTACATATTCATCTCTTGGATAGTTGGATTCCTCCTATGTGATTTCCTTTTGACCTAACCTTTTGTTGTGAAAAAAACACAGAAGACTTAAACCTGCTTTGTGATTTTTTGTTGTGATTCTTATTGATCCACCACATAATGTAGTTTGTTTGTGTGATTCTAGCTTATATTTGATTTGATTTTTGCTGTGATAAACTAAATATTTTGATTTAGATTGATTCTTAGGAAAAAAAGGACTAAACATCTTAGGGGTAAATTGGTCATTTAACCGGTCCTGTTCTGTTCAGTCTTGTCATGTAATATCTTGCCAAACGTGGAACAGCTGTCATGTCCTGTTCTGTTCTGTCCAGTCCAGTCCTGTCTGCGTACCAAACGCACCCTTAATTCCTTTTGTTGAATAAGATGTGTAAAGATTCATAATGACACCATCGAATTCACATTTGTACGAATTTTGTTATGACCCTGGTTTTTAAATTTTCTATCGCTATTTTGCTTGAGGACAAGCAACGCTCGGTTTGGGGTTGTTGATAATGTCGATTTTCGACATTATTTTTAATCTCAAACTGAGTGGTTCACGCATGTCTTCAAGTGAAATACGAGTATTTAACGGGGTTTTGTTGAGAAAGTACAAGTATAAGCATTATTGTCCAAAAGAGCAGCAGATTTGAGTTCTGGAGTTGAAAATCGAGGAAAATCGAGGAAATAAGAAACATAAGCTAGCACCAGTCTCCGCGCTAGTGACCTGGCACCACAATCCGTGCCAAGAAGCGAAACAGAAGACGACGCCAGTCTTGGCACCACAATCCGCACCGACGATTTAAACAGAACCTGGCGCCAGTCTTGGCGCCAATACCAGTTCTTTAAAACTCTTTTTTTAGCTAGGGTTGAGTACTTTTGACTGACACACGACGACGGCTGGCGAAGGGGCGATTTTTGGAGGAGGAACATAGATTTTTGAAGAGGAAGACATGAGGGAAACAGATTAGGACGAGAAAAAAAAGACGATTGAGCACGCGAGATCGAAGGGGATTCTTCTCAGGGAGTTATTTATCATTGCCTCTAGAACTTTTCGAACCATGAATTCTTTGAAACTGTTTGTAACTTTTCAGTTTCTTCTACACACCCCCAACATGAGCTAAACTACATGTTGGGGGGTTGGATAATGTTTGGGTTATCGATGTAAACTTGGAATGATTTATGTTTTGGTTTTAATAAATGGATGACATTTTTGAACTTTTGCTCACTGCGTTTAACTAATTGATCACTAGTTAAATGATTTTATTGTTCTTGAGTACATTCGAGAGAAGTCTCGAGATCTAGGTCGGGTTCAATAGCCACCGATGTGAATTGGATAGAGATATACCAATTCCTTCGGTGTTGTGTTCTAAATCTTTTTCATTAACTCAATTTATTTGTGAGATCGAGAGATAAAACAATCTTAATTGAGTCAATTCTCGTTGTAGCTTGAAAAAGTGCAACGAGGCCGGGTTTTGCAAGTCATTGATTGTTAGAACAAATCATAAATCGCTCTGAATTCTCATTCAATAAGCCATTCAGACTCCAACCCTCCTTCTTCCCTCTTAACCTTTTCCAGTTAATCAATTTTTCCAACGTTTTTGTGTGCTTTTGTTAATTGAGTATTTCAGAAATTCAACCAAACCAATTTTCGACCACTTAGTTAATAGTTACTACAGTCATTGAGGTACTTAACACCTAGTTCCTTTGGGTTCGATACTCGTACTTCCGTACGTATTACTTGAGACGACACCATACACTTGCGGTTAGTCAAAGGGGGGGTGTAAACTTGCCTATCATTTACTGCTTTAGAAAGAAAGTCGGTGTGACTCGGAAGAGGTTTGTCAAAGGGAAAAGATTCAAACTCTTCATCTGAACTACCATCGGAATTCATGAAAGTAGAAAAATCAATATCAGGAATCGACGGACTAGGATTGGTCGAGGGAGGAGAGGAACACTTTGTGTCTGTGTTTTTAGAAGAATATGGTGCGGAAGCTATGAAAAAATCAGAGTTTAGATTCTTTTGAACACATTTTTCTTGAGACTCATTTCCTTTTCTTGAAGAAAGTTTGCCAATGAAAGCTTTACATGAAGATGTGTCAGATGATACTGAGGAAGTTTCAGTTGAAATCGTCTTTTTGTTTTGGAGTAGGTCAAGTTTCTCTTGAAGTTGAAACTTGTTTATTTGCTCTTGCATCACTTCTATTGCCAAAGCATACAGTTTTGATGTAAGCTTATCGATTTCAATCCGAAGAATTTTATGTGCCTCACCCGACACAAATTCGGTTTTGGAGGATTTAAGTTTCTCAAGTTCTGTTATAAACGCTTGATTTTCCTTTTGAAAACTGGTTCTTTCCGTCTCGAGTGTGTCCTCTAACTCGACTATTTTTTATTCCAAAATAAGAGGAGGAACATAGAGTTTAAACTCGTCCGTCTCCGTTTTGGGTTCAGGTGCTTGGTCCTCATCCTTTTTGGAGGAATCCTCGGGCTTCGCAACCTTGTAGCCGTCAAAGTAGTTATTCGAGAGGTATTTCTTTGGATTTTTCTTGTACGAGTAGTTCATACGCTCATACGCAAAAGGTAGTTGCATTTTAGAAGTGTGAGCGCGTTTGTATTCCTTAGTATCATCTTCCTTTTCCTCTTCAAGAGGACCAGTCCAATCGATTTTATACTCATGATACTTTTTGTCCAGACCAAGAAAACCAAAGTGATAAAGAGTCAGTCTCATGGTCAAAACCTTTTTCAAGTATTGTGGGTTATCGTATTCGATTCCCCATTCCTTGTTAAAGTATGTGAATTCCTTCGGTTTGTTCATGTGAATGGTCTGATCAGTTTGACCTCTTTTGTGAAGTTTGGTTTCAAGATCAGTTATTTTAGAAACAAACTCCTTGTGTTGGATTTGAAGAGAAGAGCATTGATAGACAATCTCTGCTTTCTCATTCTCACACTGATCAAGTTTTAGATTTAATTCAGATATCTTGGCCCTTAAGTCTTTAGGTGCCATTGAAAGATTTGTACATTTTTCTTTTAAAGTAGCGTTGTTGGACTTGTATTTTCAGTTATACGCTTTTGAACATCTAGCTTTTCTTTTAGCGAGTTAATTTCTAGTAGATGTTCATTAGTGGTGGCCTTATAAGAATCTATTCTCTCAACAAGTGGTTGCATCTGTTCGATTAAACTTTGATGAATAGGTTCACATACCTGACACAGATTCGCCCTTTTTGATGGAGGAGAATGGTAGCCCATGAAAGCATCAACATCTTCAGAATCGCTTTCACTATCGGAATAAATCTTCAACAAATAGAGCTTCTCCTGCCGCTTTCTGTTCTGCCAGTAGATGTTTGGCTTTGTAGTAGTGTACGTTTTTCACGACGGGCTTTCTACAATCCATGGCAAAATGACCCAATTTCCCATAGTTGTAGCAGGTGACGGGTTCGTCCTTTTTATTAGGCTCGGGATTGCGATCTTCCTTCTCCAACACTTACAACCTTTCTTTTGGAAACAAAAACAACCCCAGACACATATTATATAACTAGGAACATTAAATTAAAAGATGCAAGAAATTAAAAGATGATAGAACCTGGCCTACTCAAGATGAGTAGGTGAAGCATCAGTATGTCCTCCTATTTGGATTGGAACTGGTGGGAGGTTCTTCAAGAGTCTTGGATTTTGCTGACTCCAAATGTGGTGTTTCTCTTTCCATTTATGCTTATATACTTCTCTCACCACTCGCTTTACTACTTGATCACGACACAAGACACTGATTGCAAAAATGGGCGAACGATTCATCACCTCACCAACAACATAACACGATTTTATGAAGTTTCCCAAGTCCTTGGATTGATCATCACGTCCCCTTTTTAAAACAACTTGAAGGGTTTCTACAGAAATTTGTTGTAGGGATGTTACGGTATCTACAACAATATGTTCGTTCTGCACAGACTTATTGTAGGGGTTAATGAAAATCTTGGCACTTTGTTGCACCTCTTCACTATTTTGAAGTGAAGAGGGGTTGCTCAAATGCTCAGGTGTTTCCATGGAACTCTCTATCTTTTGAATATTTTCCAAAGTATTAGCCTCACTCTCATCCTTACCGATACACTCAGATTTTTCAATATCACTTGGTATAGGGATTTGGCTTTGTATTCTAAGTTCACTAATGATCTCTCCAGCACAAATTGTTATGTTAGTAACAACTCCTTGTATGTTTTGTAAGAAATCATTCATCAAAGTTTCAAGAGATTCGGAGTTTTCAACTTGTTCTAAAGGGGGCGTAGGGGGTAAAAATGAGTTGTTAAAATCATCCCCTTGAAAATTCCCAGAAAAATCATCGTGTTCCTCCCAAGATTGGTCAAAAATATTTGAGCAAGTGTTACTCCAATCTTGATAGGGAGGTATTGGTGATGTGAAAGTGCCATGATCTTGACCATTTAGAAATAAATTAGGATGATCCTCCCATGATTGAGTGTAACCATTAAAGTGTGAGGTATCCCAATTATTATCTACCATGAAATAACGGGATTCGGGGTTCGAAGGGCAACTGTATGAGAAATGATTTCCGCCACAGTAGTCACATAAAATAGTTTCATACGGCCCAAACGAATGTACCATTGAATCCATATTCACAGAAAGATATACTCAAAGATTTATTACTTGTGCACACATGGAAACGTATGACAAGCAACAAAGATGGTAGAAAAACTTGCTTTTATAAACTTTACTTTAAAAAGAAAAAACTTTTAGCGTGCTTCCCTGGCAACGGCGCCAAAAACTTGTTGAGTGCTAGGTGTGTACCTGAAAATATCACAAATAAACCATGACGCAAGTATACATCTTAGTCTATTATCGCCTTTAACAAGTAATAATGGTACAAAGTACCGAATATCGATCCCACAGGGAAGCTTGGAAAAGTTCTTCTTTTATAAGTCCAATAAATAAAAACACGTCTCAGATGGCGAATGCGAAGGTAATCTTTTTGTTGGGTGTTTGGTTATCAACTAATGGGAAATTAATTATAAAGAAGCACAGGGTATAAAGATTTATTGGGTCCTTTTGTCAGATAATTAGATTAGAGATGAGACAGTATTCCTTATTATCTCAGAGTCGATATTTTATGTGACTTAACAGTCCTTCATATAATTAACCAGTTGTCAATTGACTAATTATAATCATCCTAAAAATATAACTCTGATTTAAATAATTCGGACAATCATACCATACGATACACCTTTTCGTCTTTTTATCGGGCCCGGTCCCAACTTCACTTTATACCCCAAGCTAAGGCAATTAGCCCATTATCGCTTTACGTGCACTAAAAACTACAACGACGATTATGAAAACAAATAATGGAGATGGACAACCCATCACACAAAACTTGAAAGACTGAAAATTATGTTTTAAGAAAATTAATTATAAACTAAGGAGATGAAAATCTTGTTTTAAAAGTGACAAACACAAAACTAAACTTGGAATTCTAACATCCATCGAAACTCTAAAATTAAACTAAAAAGACATGAAGAGATTTTTGACAATAAAAATGCGTTAACACTTGCAACTTCTATAATTTCTTCGTTACTATAAATCGTGAACCAAGCTAGTTGGGGATCCGAAGAGATTAATTCAGACTTCCGATTTATGGTAGCAATTTTAGAATATAAAAGTGGGTCAAGAGTCGGCTTTAGAAAGTAACAAAACTGGAAATTAAGCTATCGAGAATTTAAAGACGGAACTGCGAAAAACATAAACTAAACCGACGATTGCGAGAGTAACCATGAAAACGATAAACTTGACTTAAAAACCGTAAGAAGATGTAAACGAAGGTGCATAAACGGTAACCGTAAAATTAGCGAGAACACGAGATTAATAAAAACACACTTAAATTAAACGAGAAATCTAAAACCGTAAATGCAGGAATTCGATTTAAAGCCGTAAGAAAAGAAAACGATGGAACTTAAACGACAATCTTAAAATTACGAAAACTCGAGAATAATAGAAATATACTTAAATTAAACGAGAAATCAAACCCGAGCTTACAACGAGATTATTTAGGTGTGAAATGTGAACCAACCCAAATGGAATATGGGGTTTGATTCACTGTATGCAGAAAGGCCGAAGCCAACACAGAAAATAGAAACAAAGAGAGCTCTCGGCTCTCTCTCTCTCTCTCTATACTACCTATCAAATATTTGGTTTCACCAACCAATAAGACAAGAAATTGATGGATGGCAAAACTGATGGATGCCAACTTGTGTGTCTTACATGCCAACCAAACATACATATATATAGTAGTTTTAGTAGGGCTTTTTTTTGTCATCCATGGGGGCCCAAGCAAAAGACCAACATCGGCCCAACCAAAATCAGCCCAAACAATTAACACAAATGTGGTCCAAAGTTATTTGCAAGCCCATCAAGTTGTTATCCAAAAATCGGCCCATCTGGAGGAATATGTAGACTGCGATTTTCCGACCCAGGTGCTGCCAAAACGCTGCCGTATCCAAAATATGAAGTCGTCCGTTTTTATCATGCTACGTGCAATCCATATATATATCGACTTCAAAGCGACATTTTTCCATCATCCTACAATTAAGACATTTTAAATGAGTAAATATACTAAAAATTATATAAAACATGCCACTTCGACCTTTAAAGGTCTAAAGCATTTATTTACTAATTTTAACACTAAACTTAGCTAAAAAAACTCAATTGGAATAAAAACGAGCTCAGAATTCTAATAAAAGGCTATAAATAGGGTTATAAAAATAACCCTATCAGTCAGCTTGCTTGTGCTCATCTGCCTTCTTCTTTCCTTCATATTTATCCTGATAATCATGGCGCTTGTTGGAAGAAGTGGAGTAACGCTGATTATTTGATGAAGGTTTCCTGAAAAACTTTTTTTGCTGGAAAGATCTGGAGAGTAGAGCCATCACTTTCTTTACAGCAGTCAGTTCAGGATCAGAATCGCTTTCTTCCTCTTCTTCAGATTCTGGTTCAGATTCGCTTGACTCTTGGGATCGTTTGGATCGACGGCTGGAAGATTTGCCTCATTTGGAAGAAACAAGAGCAAGTGGATATGCATGTCACTTGGAAGCGGACTTCTGGTTGTTCAGTATCTCCATGACTTCGTCCTCATCTTGTAGAAGCGTCTTGTAGAGTCCATGGATTGGAACGTTCTCCATCAGGTGGTTGTGTTTGATGTGAGAAGCGAACACTTTCCATTCAGGCAAGAGGTTGTTCAGAAACTTGAGCGCATTCTCCGTGTTTGATCGATTGACCTTGTTCTTGTGGAGCTCGTTCAGTAGGAGGCAAAATCGTTCATAGGTCTGTGAGAGTGATTCGCCGGTACACTGCTTAAAGCCATCAAACTTGGTGATGCAGCTGTTGATCTTCAGTTGGTTGTCGATTTTGCTCCCACTCATCATCTTTTCTACATGATCCCACATGCCCTTCAAGGTGTGCTTGTAGCTGTCTATGGCTGTGTAGATCTGATTAGGTAGAGCCTGAACCAGATATCTCTTGGCATGCTTTTCGCCATCGAACATGCCCTTTTCCTCGTCGCTCATATCAATGTATTTCTTGGGCTCAGTTCGAGTTGGATCACCTTCTGCTTGTGCTGAAATGATAGTCATGTGTTCAGCTTGTGGGCCATCAGTTAGAGCACGCCAGATGTACTCGTAGTTGTCCTTTGATTCGATGAATATGAAGAATTTGTCCCGCCATTGGCTATATTCTCCCTGGTAGAGGGTCAGTGGCTTGGCATCGGTGCCGATTGCAAGAGCGTCGTGAGACATCATTGGTATTTGCACTAATGTGATCGTCAGGCGTTGGTTCGATTCAAAGTGGAATCCTAACGCAAGGCACTATGAGTGAAAGTCCTAACGCAGGTTCTAAGAGTGATGTAGAATAAAACTGGTAAGAAACTAGCTAAACAGAACTTACCGGATAGGAATCCAGATGAAGTGATATCTGATCAGATGTGTGTGAATTGTTCAGATAGCAGAAGAATCCGGATAAACTAAAGTTACCGGATAACACGAGGTTACCGGATAAAATAGGTTTACGGATAGAGAGTAGTTACCGGATAAAGTGAAAGTTACCGTATGAAAATACTTACCGGAAAGCAAAGATTATCGAATGATAAAACTTACCGGGAAGTAGAGTGTTCGAATGACAATACTTACCGGGAGGTAGAGGTTACCGAATGATAGAGTTACCGGATAAAATGTGTCCGGAAAGAAAATCAACCGGAAACTTTGAGTTACCCGGATAAATTGGATTTACCGGGAACTTTTTGGTTACTGGATAAATTTTGTCCGGTAAGTAGCGAAAAGAGAGAGCTTACCCGGGAAGTGTTGCGAAGTTCCGAAAAGTGTTGTTGTTATCCGGAAAGGACAGTTGTGTCTAAACAATTCGACTAGGATGCGATTAGGGTTGCCCAAAGTAGTTTCTAAAAGATTAGAAACCTAACAAAAACACAAAACTAAGAATACCCTAATCGATTCTGAAGCAAACTATCAAGATTTTGTTGAAAAAAATTGGATTTTTAGCATGAACAGGGACCAAAACAAAAGAACTTGATTTTGCCAGAAACACAATCAAACAGTCGAATTTGGATTAGAAAAATTGCAGAAATACTAATGAGATCAATGCTAATCGAATGCAATACGCGAAATCAAGCAACTTTATCAGAATCAAAACATGAGATTTTAAGAGCCAATACCACAGTCGACCAAAACTCAATAAATCTTACCATAAATCTTTTGAACACTTTAAATCGAATCGTCCATATGCTCTGATACCAATTGTAGGCTCCAGATTAGTGCATACACAATAGAAATCAATAGAATAGTAATCAGTCAGAATGATTTCAACTTTTTCATCCATATAGT
This sequence comes from Saussurea involucrata, assembly GCA_033807775.1. NCBI lineage: Eukaryota > Viridiplantae > Streptophyta > Magnoliopsida > Asterales > Asteraceae > Saussurea > Saussurea involucrata. Next base: position 37,763,074 of record CM066323.1, read on the forward strand.
ATTGAATAACTTTTAGAGAATTTCTTTACAGATGATCAAGAACAATTAAAACAATTCTTTGGCTAACCTAAAACTAGTCTAAACATAACCTTATATACTTAGGCCTTTGATTACCAAGGTCCAAGCCCATTAAGCACTAAAGCCCATTTAACACAATTAGGCTTTTACAATGAAATAGATAACTCTATAATTAACCTCTATAATTATTTATATAACTTTCTAATGTGTAGGACATTTATGGTCCTAACAAAAAAGATGAGGCTAATCTGTGCTTCATGGAAAAACTAGAAGAAAAGGAAGAACAAGTTGAAATTCCCTCCACTTCTACGTCTACCTCTCAGGTATCAGTCTCCTCTACCTCTACTTCAGCTATCACTGAAGCTGATAGACTTCATGCTATTGATATATTGGCTAGGGGTGAGCATCGGTCGGGTCGGGTCAGGCCGAAAACCCCCCAACCCGATCGGGTTTCGGGTGGACAAAACAGGCCCCAAAACCCGTCCTAAGTAAAGTTCGGGTCATAATACTTGTTTCATATTTATTGATTTCTATTGTTCGTTGCACTGATCTGGAACTCACACCAACCCCCCACACATCCAACCTCCTTCGAGTTCCGAGCCTTCCAAGACAAAATGTAACAAAGCCTCGCTACAGTTCGTACATCTTTAGATGCGTTATACGAGCGCATCTCTGTCCTAGAGACCACCTGTAAAGCACAAGCTCGCGGAGAGAAACATTGACATGATCACGAGAAAGACACCGATGACCATGAGGGGGAGAACGCCAAGAAACGAAAGCTTGATGCCACTTCAGTACAAGAAGGATCTAAAAGCCAAGTTGTGGCTGAATAAGAAGCGGCTACAGGTACTGAAGGTCAACCCGATGATGATACGTTTGAGAAAATAACTCAGATATTTGAATCAAGGGTATATGGACAAGAAAGCGATAGGCAGATCGTTCTATATGTTAACCCGGAAGTTGAACCAACGGTTGAAAAGCCCGAGGTCAACGAGGAGGAAATCCGGATGATACTTGCAGCAGATACAGAAACAGTTAATATTCCTTCGGATGATGAAGATTTAGATTACGACAACTTTTTCATCGTTCACGGCCAACCAGTCCAACTAATTGTCGTGTCAGATACTGAAACCGACTACCGAGAGCCCGAAGATGATATGTTGCTAGAGCAGCTTGGTTCAAGGAACAAGAAGACAAGTTCTTGGATGATGTATTGGGCGGTGATTCTCCGGATGACATCCACATCAGCCCAATAGCATCTCCATTCCTTCATGAACCACAACAACCGCATGTACAGATTCCATCGATCTTTGCTCATACACAACCATCAGCTCCTCAATCTGCACAACCTGGTCCATCCAATCATGATCAAGTCGGTTCTTCAAACGCCAATCCACCGGAAGTCAGTGAGGCAGAAAGGAAGCACAGAATTGTACGTTTGCGTCAAGCTTTTCTTGAAGAATCAAAAAGATGGTTGTTCACACACCGCATTCTCCGATTAGATCCATACGCAGTTCTGGGTGTGGGTCAGGAATCAGAAGACTTTAAGAGGGAATATATGTTGTTCGTCAAAGGTAAAGTATAGAGGAAGGAATACATGCATTCTAAGAGTAAAATTGGTCAAATTCGAGAAGTGGTGGCCAGACAGTTCTACATGATGTGGTATCCGGAGTTCACCATTTGGAGAAGAAATGAGCAGATTTACAGGTTCACCGAAGCCGACTTTCAGCATCTACGTATTGACGACTTCGAGTTCATGTATAATGACTTCTGAAATCTGGAAATCGGAAAGTTGAACATTCAGATTGCCCTTCGAGCCGTCAGACACTGGATGTATCACCAGTATCTCTACTTCAACGTCTTCGACTTCCAACTCACTCTCGAAAGCCACCAACTGATCGTCAATGTCAGAAGACCAAACAATCAGCTCTCTAATATTGATGATTATCCTCTTTACACCATCCTATCTGAACCAGAATTTGGTGTTATCTACCGAAAACAAGCAGGAGAACGTCACTTCCTGAGATTCTCCGAAATCGCTAAATACTCTGATGGTACTCTAAAAGCGATTCGTCTTCAACTGGAACAGACTCATAAGCGCAACGAAAGTCAGAGTGTTGGTTTCTAAATGCCATCCGCCTCAAGAACTCTTATGATTCGAGCCCTTGATGAAATTGAAGACAGAATTGAGTTCAGGAAAGCCATGCGACGAATTGAAGCCAATCTGGGTCAGAGACCGAAAAACCGAAGATTCCTGTCGTGATCGCTAAAGCTGCTATTTCCAAACTTTGAGAAGCTATGGATATCGATGAGTCAAAGATCGCCTGACGATCGGCGACTCTGATAGGATTCAACAGCAATTCTACCCAACATTTTGGAAGAGATCATCCTCCCAGTGTATGCCAAGGGAGTAAACAAACAAAACTCGACGTTATCGACTAACTCGTCAGCCTGCGACGTTATATTTAGTCGACCTCGGATACACGACATGAAGGCAGTCCCTTCGAACTACCATCAGACGATCAAATCCCAACACCTTGGGGGCTATAGGAAATCAAAAGTGAACAGAAGACCGCCCGTGATTGCTACAAAGCAACCTTGAAACCCAAAAATGAGGCCAAGATTGTGGGGATTGCGCACGACACGACCAACCGATCCATACGCTTGAAAAGGCAGGATTTGGTACCGTCTTGCAGTCTCTACAAGGGACAAAATGATATACCCCATACGGCACTCAGTTTCACGACTTGAGGGCATACGGACTTCACGATAGAGGTAATTCTCTATAAGCATCATCAGGTACGTAACGCACGTTGACGACACTCATGTATAAATTTTTACATGTCCTTAATTCCCCGACCCTTCATAAGGAAAGGATGGACATCGTTAAATTACCTCCTGTTCTAGAGCAGGAAGTTATCCATACTAATGTTCTATGCAAAATTCGGAATTCCTTTCGAAATCACACATGCCAACAACCTACAGGCACGCAGGAGCGCATGAACGTCAGTCTTACGATTCATGTCATAAGAAATAACGTCTCCAAAGACTATTAGGTTACAACTATGTCGACCTCTCACGACTGACATGTCATGAAACAGATCATACGAATCATTGCATAAAATCACAGGATCCAATAGGTACATTCTAAGTTGAGCTCCGAAGATAAAATCTTATGACTTAAACTCTCGGGCTTAGAATGTATGTTAAGCCCAGTCGCCCGGTTATTTCAAAAGTAGATCCTTCCTTATGATTCACATCGTGAGAAACAAAGTCTCTATGACTTAAACACAGGTCCTACGATTTATAGTCGTCAATAAAAGACGACTCGTATTTTTTCTTATGATTGCCAATCATGGCAAACGCAGGTTACGATTTATAGTCGTCGATAAGAGACGAATTGTATTTTAAATCTTATGATCGCCAGTTATGGCAAAAGCAGGTTGCAATTTGTAGTCGTCGACAAAAGACGACTACAAATGGCAAAACGACTCACCTTTTTGACCTTATGATCGCCAGTCATGGCAAACACAGGATAAAATTCTCGGTCGCCAATAAAAGCGACTCGCATGTTGAAATCTCATGATCGCTAGTCATGACATATGTCGTCGACTTGTACATTGAATCTCACAATCACCAGTCATAGTAAGACGAATGTCAAAACGCAAAAGTCACCAATAAGTGCGACTCGCACACTTTAAATCTTAGGATTGCCAATAAAGGCAAGTCGCAAGGTTAGCCGTATAATCACGAGTAAGGTAAAATCTTTTACCGATTACCGCTAAAGCAAAACTTACACAACGTAACATAGGTCACTAACGATCGTATCGGCTCGGAACGCCAAATCACAAGTCTCTAACGACCGTATCGGCTGTGAACGCCAAATTATAGGTCTCTAACGACCGTATCGGCTCGAACGCCAGATCATAGGTCTCTAACAACCGTATCGGTTCGAACGCCAGATCATAGGTCTCTAATGACTGTATCGGCTCGAAACGACAGTATCGGCTCAGAACGCCAGATCAAAAGTCTATAACGACTATATCGTCTTGGAACGCCAGAGCATAAGTCTCTAACGACTGTATCGCAAGGTCCTTTAATTTTATCTTGGTTCGATCATCTTATGATCACCGCCAAGCTTTATTTCGGCGCAATCATCTTACGATTGACTCCCGACCCATAAGTATCATTTTGATAGATCATCATCAGTTCCTTGTGCATTGAAGATCATCTTTCGGTCGCCGCAACTTACTGGTCTTGCGATTTTAGCTGACCAATTCGGTTTTCTTCTTAGCAAAAGTAACACATCCCATCATTTTACTTTGGTGAGAGATCTGAAGCTCAAATGGCTTTGAAATTCAGATCTCGGGGGGGCTAACTGTTTGGGTAAAAAATCACACCCTCGACTGACTTGAGAAATTCCCCCGACCGACAAAGGTAATACCTATTATTGCCAATTCCCCGACACACGGTAATTGGTTATTAAAAGACATATTGGGTCAATAGTCATCTTACATCTAATGATCGCACGTTACGTGTCGCACATCACATGTCGCACGTCGCACATCGCTAGTCTCACGTCACTAGCTTTACATCACTAGTATTATGTTACTACTCTTACGTTATTAGTCCTACACCACTAGTCTTACGTCGCCAGTTGCATGTCGCCAGTTACGACTCGTCGATCTTACGTCTCCTGTCATCGGTCTTATATCGACTTAGTCCTATGACATCATCATCTTGGTCTTACAACCAAATGGTCTTACGACATTTTCATCCTAGTCTTGCGACATTTCTATAAGACCATTCTTATATTAAGATAAGGTCTTAAAAGACATTTACATCCATATACATGGTCTTGTATTTCAGCAACGGTCGTATGCTTCGTAAGACCGACGTCCTGAACTTAAGACGGTCTTACGATTATACTAACCATTAATGGTCAACAGTCATTTCTCTTGTTCATTGATGCAGGTCTACAAGCCATTATGGTACAACGGTCAACAACGGTCGAGCTCTTAATGACATTAAAAACTCGACAGTTGTTACAAAGACAATCATCAAAGCGCATTTAATGTCGGCAGCGGTTACAAGACCAACCATTAAAGCTCATTAATGACCGTCGAAACCTATATAAAGGCATGCTCCAACCTCGAGAAGGGGGAACGAATTCATCTAACTATACAACTGCATTCTCATCTACTTCTACATTTTCTCTCGCATTCGAGCACACGCCGCTAACGCAAATACCGCACGACAACAGTTCAAGCCGCACGACAACAACTTGTTTCACACGTTTAACACACGATGCACACTTTTTACAGACGACTAAGTGTATATTTACTTCATTTGTAACCTATTGTACACATATCATCTGTCACAAAAGGACTTCCGCCCCTGTTTGGCGAACCATAGTGCACTGTCGACTCTCACAGAGTCGACTGCGGTTTTTTCCCTCGTTTTTGGGTTTTTTGCGTCATCAAATCTCTTGTCTCTTTTACTTTTTCCTCGCGATTGTGTTATTTGGCTTGAGATACGTTTCTTTAGTTGTTAAATGTCCACATCGACCTTAAGTTGTACTTTTGTGCGATTTTTGGCATTAACAGTTAATTGCACATTCTGGGATCCACATTGATGTTTATCAAACGTATTATTTATTTGATGAGATTAGCACTTTTGGTACACTTGACTTTATAAATCATGTAAAATGCCTTTATTTGAGATTTTGGACATTTTGATAAATAAATCATAAGTGTTAGTATTTTTAGTTATTTATCTTATAAATTTATATTATTTCATAAAAATGCATTTTTGTATTGTGAGACATTTTGGGAATATAGATCATATGTTTTAATTAAGAAAATGAATTGTCCCGATCCACGATGGGTTAACTAATCATGTTTTTTGGGAGTTATTAACTTAAATGGCTATTTCACACAAGCAACTTCAACTTTTAACCATATTTATTTTTTACCAAAATGACCAGCATCTCGCAAGTCTGACACCACAAGGCAACCTTTACTTGCGGTGTCAGACTTTTTTCTGACGCAATCTAAAAAGTATGATTTTACGTTTTAGCTTGCGGATCGCAGCTTGCGGAGCTCTAACTTGCGGGGCTCTTTCTTTGGCAATACCTCAAGACTTGCGGTAAAGGGGATAACCACATGTGGTCCGGTATCCCTTGCGGTGTTGTCCATTTTTTTAAAAATTGTATGTTTTAGATTGCGTCAGAAAAGTCTGACACCGCAAGTAAAAGTTGACTTGCGGTGTCAGACTTGCGGGATGCTGGTCATTTTGGTAAAAAAAATTGAATGGTTAAAATGTGTAGTTGCTTGTGTGAAATAGCCATTTAAGTTAATAACTCTGTTTTTTGGACCGTATATATGCATAAATATATGTTAGATACATTTTATTGCTTTTGATGACTCTATTGGTATGGTCAAATGAATTGTTGAGATTCTGTCTCGGTTTTGACTTTGCTGAGTCTTGGAGACAACTGTTCGGTCTTATAATAATAGGTAATAAATAATAATTAATATTAATGAAGGGATAGTTGGAAAAAGTCACAAAAGGCTCCTCATAAGCTACTCTAAGTAGTTTATCAAAAAACTAGCTTATAAGCTGACTTATGGTCATCTAAAATGTATTCAAAAAATAAGCTAGCTTATTTGTAACACCCGGATTTTTTTTGGTTTGAAAATACTTTGGGGCGAAATATATATATATATGGGTGGTATCGGGTACAAACCAAATAGATTGTACAAACACATCTCCACCAATCACGTAACTTCTTTTTTTATATCTATTTGGTTTGTACCCGATACAAACCAAATAGATTGTACAAACCCATCTCCACAAAGGGTATTTTAGGGCTTTTAGCATATTTTTAAAAAAATATATATTATTTTACCCTTTGTAACTGTTAGATGAAAAACTATATTCATCGTCCGGTACCGACGACCGAAAAATATAGATTCATGAAGCCAAATTATATATTCATGAAGCCAGATTACAGATTCATAAAGCTAGATTGAGTTTGTAGGGTTTGTACAATCCATTTGCTTTGTATTTGATAGAGGCGGGTTCAAACGAGGAGCGCATCAATTTAAGAGAACGTGAGGAGCACTCCCATGCTTCTGATCACATGTGATCAACAACTGCTAAAAAATTGGAACAAATCGTAAATTCGCGCAAGATGTGGCGCGAGGCGTGGCGCGAGGTGGCAAGTCGCGGATCATTAATGATTCATAACTGTTAATCATATGTGATTCATAACTGTCAATTGCTCCTCCAGATCAGTTGTGAATCACATGTGATCCACAACTGCCAATCACATGTGATTCATAACTGTCAATTGCTCCTCACGTTCTCACGTTTTGGTGCGCTCCTCGTTTGAACCTTCCTCTATATATATATATATATAGCAAAAAGAAGAATCTTATCGCACTCGTCTTAGCCCCGATTTAAATGATTCAAGTTCCTATGAAAATCTAACACACATAACTACAATCTTCGTGTTTTGGGTTTTACCAAATTCGAGCCGCATCGGATCCAAAATTGATGCCAAAGTTAGGAGAAAGGTTGGATCTTGTGAAATGATGAATAAGTAAATTAAAATAGTTATTTTAACCAAAATGCTTTTACGGTTGGTGGTAAGGTCGTTGCTTTGTATGCATTTGGTCAAGAGTTCAAATCTTGCAAACAGCATGCTGCGGCTATAATATTTTTATATGAGATCGATTTTGGCCCAAGTACAAGCAGGCCCATCAGTGAGGAAATCGACCCAAGCCCTTATATAGGGCACAAACATTGTGAGGGATTAAAGGGGGCAGCAGATGTGTTTCTTATCTATACTATATATCTATACTGTACTAGTCTTTGGCTCGTTCATTGCGCGACGATTAAATTTGTGTTTTAAGTTAATTATTTCGTGTTTAATAGTTGTTGAATAATTTTGTGACACATACAATAATTGATAAAAAGAAAACAAAAATTCCACAAATAGGGAATATTATTTTAAAGATAAAAATATGTCTATTAAGTTTGATACCTATTATAAATGTCGTTACTAAATAAATTTATCAAACGAATACACAATAATTGCATATTTATATTTTTGAAAAATGTTCGAACTCATAATCCAAAAGTCAGTTGATAAGTGATATCTTTTTTTTCCAAGTAATTAAATCTCTTATGATAATTCTAAGGGTGTTTCGTTGACAGAATGGAATTTGATAGAATTGTAATTCGTCGAAATAATTCGACTTTGAAGTAAAAATTGATATGAAATTGCAAAAAGAAAATCGCGACAATTTAGTGATTATTTGTATCAAATCTCATATTAATTTTAAAAAATCTCATACTAATCACGACACATTAATTCGTATATTGTTAGGACAAATATGTCTTCAAGATTTAATATAGAAAGTCAAAGTCATTGTATAAAGTCAAAGTCAATGTATATTGTGATTAGTGAAAGTCAATCTTAGCTTAATGTCTTGTATAGTGCTTAGGTATAAATAGCTTTGTTTAGACTTTCATTGTAAGCTTTTGAGCATAACTCACATCTTGTAAAGCTTTTGAACACATTTGAGAGATATACACAGTTCATATTTTCTCTCTAGAAATACTCTCTGTCTAGATTGATCATAGCATTATCAATTGGTATCAGAGCAGGAATCTTGTTCAGAGTGTGTTTCTTGGATCAATCACAAAGTTTTGATTGAATTGTTCAAGAAAATTTGATCGATTTCTTGAAAAAAAAATTCAAGAAATCTCGTTTTCTTGAAATTTTCTCAAATCTTTCTGTTTTTGATCAAATTGTTTGAAGATTTAGTTCTTTGGATTCGTTTTTCTGATTAGAGCATTTTTCATTCAAGGATCGAGAGCTATTTCGAAGGATTTCGACATCAATTTCGCGATTTTCTGAGTTTTTTGGTTCGTTTGAAAAAGTTACTGTTCGATCTTCCAGATTCTGATTCAGAGGTTTTCAGAGGTTTGTGTATGAAGAAGAGGTGCTCGAAATTATATTTCGAACTGATCTGCACAGTTTGGTTTCAGTGATTTTGAGGATTTTAGTGACTTCTGTCGTTTTTGGAAGAATCTCGCAAGATCTAAACTTCTCGCAACATTCATCCTTCTTTTCGCAAGCTTCATCGTTTTGAGTGTTGTCCTTCGTTCAAGTTTACTTCTCGCAAAGCTTTTCGCATCCTTAAGACCCGAGTTTTAGAGCTTTTCGCAACCCTCTGACCCGAAAACCTTACTTTTCGCAAGCTTCTGTTGCAAAAAGTGATCTGTCAGCCTTCCATATTTGCCCAAGTCTATTTCTCGCAACCCTTGCTTGCGAGTTTCTGACTTGGTTACTTTCAGAAGATAAAAAAAAGTATTTTGAGAAAAAAAATTATTCTGAAATTTTTTCTATAGTGTATTTCATACACTTTAAGACTTTTTCAAGAAAAAGTTTTATATTTTTTTTTGATCTTTTAATCGTCAAGCGAACATGAACCGACTTCCAGTGCTGATCAAAGAATCTGATTTTGAACGATGGAGTCTTTCGTTCATCGATTTTATTGAAAGTAGAGAAAATGGTGAATATATGATAAAATCTTTCTCCGAAGATCCGATGATCAGATATAAAATGGAGAGTGATTTTACTGAAGAAGAGATTAAAAGAATGAAAGCCGACAAGGAAGCTTCATCCAACTTGATCTTCGCACTTTACAAACTTCCGCAACACATCTTCAAACGCGTTGAATGTTTCAAAAACAACTCAATGCAGATGTGGAACGAATTATCAAAGTTAATGCTTGGATCTGAAGTTGCGTTTAAGAGAAAGGAAGAAGAAAAGAAAGCTGAAAAAGAGGATGCGGAACAGAAATCATACAAAGAGACTTTCTGACTCGGAAAAGTTGCTAAAAGAGGAAAGAGCGAATCGTACAAATGACAAAATGTGCTATGAAAAGCAAATTTTGTCTCTTTCACAGAAAGTTTCTGAAATTGAAAAGAATGAGAAGACGGAGAAGAAAGGAAATGAAGAAAAGAAAGCTCTTGAACTCAGATGCATAAAACTTTCTAACCAAAATGCAGATTTTGAGAAAGTTTTATTTCTGGAAAAAAAAAATTGGAGAAGGAAAGGGTCGAGTATGAAAAAGAAAGGAAACGCTTTGAAGCGAAGAATGCGAAACTGTCAAAGAAAATTTTTGATCTTCAAAAGGATTTAGATAAGGAAAGACAAGAGCTAGATAAGGAAGGTCATGAGATAGAAAAGATGAAGAAAGCTAACTTTCAAGCTAAGTGCGTTAAAGACGAATTTTCCAAAGAGAGAAAGATATTTCAGCAAGAAATACGAAAGCTAACAAAGAATTTGGATGTGTTATCGACTGATATCATGAAAGAAAGGTTGGTTAAGTCTGATATTCAGAAGAAACTTGATTTGGTGACCAAGGAACGGAACGACTTATACTACAAAGTGAAGTCACTTAACAAATCCAAACGCTATTCTGAATGTCTGATGCGTCCGTCTAATCCTTTCTATGATCACTCAATGGATAACTCTTCCAAGTTTCAATATGCTGATCTTCCTTCATACAAGAAAGTCAACATGCAATGGAGAGTAAAAGGTACGACTCCTCAAAAAGATGTACCAAAATCATTTGTTCCCAACAAGAACACTAAACTGAAAGGTAAATCTTTTGCTAAACCTGATTCATTATATTCCGCAAATCATTTAATCAGGTTTGCACAAAAGAATATTTGTTGTTCTTTTTGTGGAACTAATGATTTTGTTACAAATAATAATGTTCAATATTGGTATGGCACTTATCATTTTCCTTCTTATAGAGCTCCGCTTAACAAGTCAGGACCCAAGACACGTTGGGTACCAAAATCTACTTAATCTGTTTTTGCAGATTTAGAAGCATAGCGTTCAACTCTCGGAAGAAGATTACTTGTGCCATTAAGGGGGAGTAAAGAGAATTGGTTTCTAAACACATCAGTTTAGAACCCGGATTTCACTGTTTTTTGTTTCTAAACACATCTGTTTAGAACCCGGATTTAACAGTTATTGGTTTCTAAACACATCAGTTTAGAACCCGGAGTTCACAGTTATTGGTTTCTGGACAAATCAGTTCAGGACCCGTGCTTCAACGACTATGGCTTCTGAACAATTCAGTTCAGGACCCGTACTTCAAAGACTAAGACTTCTAAACAAATCAGTTTAGAACTCATACTTATCAGGTGATATCCTTAACTGACTCATCTTTCAATTCAAAGAACAAGTGGTGAAAGGTAACATTGCATTATATTTCATTTCTACTGCTTTGAAAATTTGAATCTCAACAAATTTAATTCAATGAGATGAAATTTTTCAATTTTCATTCAATGAATTAAATGTGTGCTAAAAGATGATTTTACAAACATTGTTGTATTATTTGAGTTTTATTTGCTTCAACTTTCGCTTCTGAAATAAATCGAAAGGTCAGCAAAACATGATTGAAATTTTGATAAAAGCGCGAAATTGTGTAAATCTAGACTTATATAGAATACGATGCTCACAAAGCCTTTATGTCAGAATGACGGATAGAAATGAAAATATAAGGGAAGCACAACGTTTTAGAACCAAGTGATTGAGATGCAATAAATAAATAAATAAATAAAACAAATCATTAGGTTTGAAAGTCTGTGCCTGTGGCCTATCTGGTTTGGGAGATTAAGTCCCAAGGGGTACTCGTTACCTAGCCCCTAAGATCAACTGGTCTGGGATTGGCTGACCCAAATCATGCTATAGAACCAGATAGAAAGCCATGTTCTACTGGTACAGATGGGATTAGGATATATCGATGTAGCCTTTCTGGTTTGGGAGAGTAAGTTCCAAGGGGTGCTCGTCACCTAGCCCCTAAGGCCAACTGGTCTGGGATTGGCTGACCCAAATCCTGCTATAGAACCAGATAGAAAGTTACATTTACGGTGTATTTTAGTCTTAATAAACCTCTTGACAAAAAGATGCCAATGAGCACACATCTCTTATATCTTGGGGAAATAACAATGTCGCGATAAACTTATAAACTTGTGGAAATTCTGATTTCAGTCATATAGTGTGAGTAAGAGCAAAGTATTCTTATACGTTTTAGAATTGCATATGCTTGTTGCTGATCATATTTCGCATGCTAGCACACCAAATAGATTTAATAAAGGAGTTGAAACTGAACATTTTTAACTTGATATGCAATGATGTCTTGTATTTGAATCCCAACACATGCATTTGATTTCATTTGATTGAAAAATCTGTTAAATTTCATTAAGTTGGATTTCTTTTGTAAAGTTTTCAAATGATCAAATGGTAGTAGTTATAAAATATAGTTCAATGAATTTTATTTTTTTTGAATAAAATTTTCATCAACTGTGCCTAAATGATATATATGCATACTTTCAGGGGGGAGAAAACAAATTGCTCTAGAATTCTTATTTTGAGGGGGAGCAAGGCCATTCTTTAAGGAGTAGATTGTTAGTGAGAATCAGAGACGCGACTGAAATTGAAGAAGGTTTTCGATGCTCATGATGCTCACTTTCATCGAAAAAGGGGAGAAATGTTTAGTTCAATTTCATGTCAAAGCTTTCAAGTCAAAGATTCGATTTCATGACAGGGGATAAATGTTTAAAGAAGACTTCATCTCACGAAAGGAAAGGGGGAGATTTCTTCTTCAAGAGTTTAAGAGAAATCGATTGATCATCTTGTGATCTCTTTTTCTTAAACTTGTGCTATATGGTGAATATCCTTACTGAAGATTTAAGTTCTCAAGTCAAAGAAAGAAAAGGGGGAGAATTCTTCAAGAGTTTAGGAAAAATCGATTGATCATCTTGGCTTCTCAAGAAGATCTCTTTTTCTTAGATTTGCGCTACATTGTATCAAAATGCCTTGTGTGAAGATTCAAATTCTCCTTATCTTTTAAAGAAAGAAAATCTCCGACAGTTCCCCGTCTAAAGATTTTGTGACAGTTTGACTTTGACAAACCTTGATAAAGACCGAAGATTCTGAAGATTCTAGAAGCCGAAGACTGCTGTTCTCAAATGTTTAAATCTTGAATCCAAGGGGGAGATTGTTATGACAAATATGTCTTCAAGATTTAATATAGAAAGTCAAAGTCATTGTATAAAGTCAAAGTCAATGTATATTGTGATTAGTGAAAGTCAATCTTAGCTTAATGTCTTGTATAGTGCTTAGGTATAAATAGCTTTGTTTAGACTTTCATTGTAAGCTTTTGAGCATAACTCACATCTTGTAAAGCTTTTGAACACATTTGAGAGATATACACAGTTCATATTTTCTCTCTAGAAATACTCTCTCTCTAGATTGATCATAACATTATCATATATATTTATGATATTTAATAATATAATTAAATCCAAATATATTCAATATTAGGCTCATTTTAAAGGTATTGACAAAGCGATTACAATGATATAATTTATAAAAAATATAAATATATTTTAATTCATTTGAGCTCGTATACATTCTCATCTTAGTAACCCCAATCCCACTCCCCTCAAATTGTTGCTCCCTACATCATCTCCATCTATCAGATTTTACTCTCGACCTCCCTATCTCTATATCCATCTTCTCCGTCGTCGCCGGCAAAGAGTGGTGTACCGGTGCTATTTTTGTTTACACATAAAGCGGTGATGCAAACGTGGAGTTTCGTCAATTGATGATGAAATCGTTGAACTTTTCTAATTTCTTCTGTGTTTGCTGCACTTAGATATTATTGTTTGTAAATTAATTTCGGTGGATTTTTCGTGAATTGATGGTGAAATCGTTGAATCTTTCTAATTTCTTCTGCCTTGCTGCACGTCATCAAGCAATGTTTTCTCCTATTTTTGTTTTACACATAAATTGTGTTATAAGATTTGGGTATTGTAGTTGTGAGTAAATCAACTTGATTTTTCTTTGTTTTATTGACTAACAACACACAAAATCCATAACAATATTTCTTCGTTTGCCTTTTAGGATGCCTGATCCCGAGGGAAAACTTCCTGAAGAAACATTAGACACCTTTGGGCTGAAACAGAGTTTCCAACGAAAAGGTTTTTCATAAGTGAATATGCTTATAATGGTTCTAATGACTAAAACACTAGGTTTCATTCATTTCTTTACAGTGTTGATAAAGCTTTTAATAATTTTGTTTTGAAAGGATAATAATCAAACTTTTAGTTTAGATTGATTAGGGAGACTTTTGTTGATCAAGCTTTTAATAATCAAGGTGGGATTTTTTGTGTTCTCAAGACTAATCAAAAGTAGATCTTTGTGTGACCGGGTATAGAAAAAAGGAATATGCTCTACTAAAAAATGATATGTACCATCTTTTGCTTTGCATTGTGTAAAACAAGAAGAAAAAGCTTATGTGTTGATTGTTCAAATGGAAACGTCATTTTAAGGTAACTTGGTGAGATAGTATGAGCTTTAATGAAGAAATCAATGTTTTAGAGGGACTCAAAGCTACAACAAATAATGGTCGGAATGCTTCCTTTTAAAACACATGATGCAACATATAGTAATATCATATGAATGCTTTCTACTTTTAGAGATCCTTTACTTGCATTATCAGCGAAAGGTGTATCAACTAGATTTCAAGTATTTTTAAGACCGCAACCAAAAATCATCTCAGCAGTCTATTCAAGATCTGGAGGACTCAAAAATTGAAATCTAATGCTTAATAATGACTCATTACCAAGTTTCAGAATTGGAGCTGCAGAAATATGCAAGGAGAAAGTGTCTTTTTCGATAAGGAACCAAAAAATGGCAATCAGGTATGTGACTTGATCCATTTTTCACATATTATACTTGTCTATCGGTCACCCTTTAGTTAAAATTACATCTGAACTTTGACATGTAGAGTTTGTGTTAAAATTAGGATAACTACTTCCGTACGAATAATGTGTTGATCTCTTGCACAATAACTTACAAAGAGGTTGAATCATAACTTAAAAAGAACCTCTGCCCATAAAGCTCTATTCTTATGTGGAACTTATTATAAATCTATGACTCATTTCTCTGACCAAGCATTTGTCTTTATTTCTTTTTTCTTCAATCATTGTGATTTTTTCCTAAGCTAAAAGCTTGAATTTCTTGTTTCAGAGGTTGTGCTAGCTTGAACACTTGAACTTCTTAAAAATCTATGACTGATGGGTACATTTGTTTTAAATTGTCCTCCTAAAAAGTGAAATTCGTTGGTTTCCTTTATATTGATACCAATTAATTGCTTCAACTTCTATTGTGAGTGTTTGTTGCATATATGTAAGGATTAAAACATTCAACTATAATTAAACCCATGTGCACTGAAATGACTGAAATCTTTAAAGAATTTGTGTGCATTTGCATTCTTAACGTAAGAAATGTTACAGATGTGTCGATAGGCTCCAAGGCTGCAAACACCAAGAACCTACTATGTGTTATCAGAAGACACGAGATCAATATAAGTTTTCCAAATGGCCTATCATAAGCAAAAGCAAGTATTCCTTAGACGAAGGGAATTTTCAGAATCTCATCATACCAAATTGGGTTATGACACTAGGAAGGGAAATTTATTGTAGCCCCCTGGTAAGTTTTATGTGTTAGAAAAACCCAACAAGTCACATGGTACAATTTGGGTCAAGAGCTAGGAAGGGGTGAATTTTGGGTAATCTATTTGTGTACGGATTTGGACTTAGACAAAAGATTTACATTACAATCGTTTGCGTTCATTTTGATCCATTTAGATGAATTTCACGATTGGAATGGGGGATAATTTTTTTGCTTAACTCATATTGTCAAAGTTGGTTTGCATTTTGTGTAGGAGATGCATCATTGCCACTGGTCCTAAGGTAAGCCCAAATGATCAACCTAGGTAGAATGGAAGAGACATTCATCCCCTCTTTGCTCATTTCTACAAGGTGGATTCTTTAGGAAAGGTCAAGTGGTAAGGAAGTAGTATCTGACTACAAAGTTCTAGGGCTGGGACATTATGATGAAACACTTTGGATCAATAGGGATCTCATTCTTACCCATCTTACTCAACAATTATTCAATTAAGCCATAGGTCTCACTTCCCATGGCATAAACGGAACCTACCCCCGGCGTGAGTACTGGAGGAACCTCCCCCCGACTTAGCCAATTTACGTCTACACAATGTATGCATACATCTCATATAAAACTTTAAACAACTTTCATGTAGTTAAAAGCATAAGAATAAAACATGGGGTCCTTTATTTTTTTTAACCTTTTTAACCAAACAAAATACAAAAATAACCACTTTTTAAAAAAAATCAAAACTAACACATCACTTCTCATCAAACATTGCTCGGGAAGAAGTGGCCCACGATGGGACATTTTTCCTGATAAATTAATAATAAAATAAATTAAAATAATACTGATTTGACCCAAGATTCTTTGACTTGACACAAGATTCCATGAGTTGACTGATTTGACAACACATTTACCACAAAAAAACAAAAAATTCCTCGAAAACCACCCGGGTTCGCGCCGGCCGGCGCTACCCTCCTCCGACGGCGCGAACCGATGTTTGACCGGCGGGTTCCGGCGTTGACCGACGTTGACCAAATTTTTTTTTTGAACTTACTTTAAAATTACATAAATTTTTTAAAAATTTTAAAAATACATTTTTTAAAAATATGATTTAAATTAATACGATTTATAATTAAAATTTTAAAAAAACGTTTGATAATTAAAATTTTAAAAAAATGTTTTATAATTAAAATTTTAAAAATATGTTTTTTAATTAAAATTTAAAAATACGTTTTTTTAATTAAAATTTAAAAATACGTTTTTTAATTAAGAAAAAATTTAAGTAATTTTAATTAAATAGGTTTTTAAAATTGTTTTTTCTTTCAAAAATAAATTAAAGATCAAAATTAAATTTTAAATAAAATAATTTTAAAGTATAAAGAAAGAATCCGTTTTCAAAAATAATTAAAATTTTAAAGTATAAATTTTTTGTTTTGTTATGCAGATGTGATTTGACAACACAAAACAAATTAATATTCGTTTTTTGTGTTGTCAAATCACATCTACATAACAAAACAAAAAATTTATACTTTAAAATTTTAATTATTTTTGAAAACGGATTCTTTCTTTATACTTTAAAATTTTAAAATTATTTTAATTAAAATTTATTTTTAATTTATTTTTGATCTTTAATTTATTTTTGAAAGAAAAAATAATTTTAAAAAACGTATTTAATTAAAATTACTTAAATATTACTTAAATTTTTTATCTTAATTAAAAAACATATTTTTAAATTTTAATTAAAAAACGTATTTTTAAATTTTAATTAAAAAAACATATTTTTAAAATTTTAATTATAAAACGTTTTTTTAAAATTTTAATTATAAAACGTATTAATTTAAATCATATTTAAAATTACTTAAATTTTTTAAAAAATGTATTTTTAAATTTTTTTAAAAATTTTATGTATTTTTAAAATAAGTTTTGAAAAGAAAAAAAAATTGGTCAACGTCGAAACCCGCCGGTCAAACATCAGTTCGCGCCGTCGGAGGAGGGTAGCGCCGGCCGGCACGAACCCGGGTGGTTTTCGATGAATTTTTTGATTTTTTGTGGTAATGTGTTGTCAAATCAGTCAACTCATGAAATCTTGTGTCAAGTCAAAGAATCTTGTGTCAAATCAGTATTATTTTAATTTATTTTGTTATTAATTTATTAGGAAAAATGTCCCATCGTATGCCACTTCTCCCCAAGCAATGTTTGAGGAGAAGTGATGGGTTAGTTTTGAAATTTTTTTAAAAAGTGGTTATTTTTGTATTTTGTTTGGATAAAAAGGTTAAAAAATAAAGGACCCATGAAACATGGCATTTCTCATCATGTATTCACTTTAGAAAAACACGTTTAAAGACATGTATTTTAGTTAGAAAACTCACATGATGCTCTTACTTCTCTTTTCTAATCTGTTCCCGATTCTCAATCGATTTTCCTGAATGAATGGACAACCAGACTTTCCGGACGACACAACATTCCGGATAACACTACATTCCGGACAACACTAAATCCCGGGTACTTCCTACTTACCGGACACTCATACTTACCGAACAAACACTTACCGGATACCCTTCTCATCCGGACAGTTTCCGCATCCGGAAACCTTCAATCGGTTCAACGTGTCCGGACGTCCAGAGGACTTTTCGGACGCCGACCTGACTCCTATTTGGACCGAGAATTCACAGATACGATCGAAATCTCACGGATTAAAGATTAGCAACAATATTAAGATCACTAAGCTCAACTAATACTGAAACCTTAGCTGCAAAAACACGATTTGACGCCTAATCTCTCCCATTTAGCTTCAAACTCAACTTTTAACAAAACCCCAAAAGATATCCATCTTAACAACATTCTACAGATTAGAGGTGAAAAGAAGAGATTACCTACTTGATTGAGAATGAAGAACACCTTCCTTTCCTCTCCAATAATCTGGAATTTCTTTCTTCTTACTTGCTCTATCTCTCTTTCTTCTTTCTTCTTTCTTCTTTCTTCTTTCTTCTTTCTTCCTCCCTTTCTCTTTCTTGTTCTTTCTCTCTTTTCTTTCTACTTCAGCCGACAATAATAACAAATGGGGTGCCCTCCTAGGGTTTTGTGCCCCAATCATTAGGTTATCACACCCTAACCCAATATTTACAACTTACACCCTCAACTTACAGTTTTATTACACCTTTCCACAAAACACTAAAACTCTTCCACTTTTAATAAAACATGACACAAGGTTTTAAAATCTTTCCAAAGCTAGTCCTGATTGTTACAAAATGATTGCCCAAAACTAGAGTTTTGTGCCAATCATTGGATTTTTATACTCTACCTTAGTTAACTATTTAGTCCCTCAACTTCTAATTTTACTAACTTCTAACACAAGACTTGAAACTCTTTCATTTGGTCATGGTTACTACACTAGCAAGGTGAGTTCAAGTTGCTTTGTGAAAACTTTGTACATGTCAAAAATGTCCATTTTGAAGTATTAAGGTGTTTTACTTGGTGTTTATCAAATGTGTTACTTGTTTGATGAAATTTACATTTTTGATACATTTGATTTTATAAATATTGTAAAATGCCATATTTGGGTTTTTGGGACATAATGAAAAGGAAATCATACTAATATGTTCTTTTGATGGTTTATTATATAAATCGAGGTCATTTGACGTAAAGGTATTTTTAGTGTATTTGGTTTATAAACTGTGTGAAAAATGTATATTATTGAGTTATAAAACATTTTGAGATTTTAAATGGTATAGTTTTATTTGGAAAATGATACATGTCAACTCATGACGTTTTTTTTAGTTAATCATACTTTGAAGCATATAATTGCATAAACGTTGGTTAAATACATTTTATCGTTTATGATGACTTTTATTTTATAGTCAATGGTGTTGTTGAGCTATTGGCTCGACTTTGATTCAGATGAGTCTTGGGGGACATTTGTCCGATTTAAATTTACTTTATGTCGGGTTTTTGGAGTTATATGCGATTATGACATATCTATTCGAAATGTTACATGCTTTGAGTGCGTTGTCGTTCGTTTGGGGTCATGTAAATTTTAGACTGTAATGCAATGGATCCATAGGCACGTAAGTCGGTTTTTAATTGATGGTCTATCTCTTTGTGCACGAGGAGTGGACTATGAGGACGCATGGTTATATGCGTTAGGCCGTGGGGGCCACTAGCGAGTATGCAATGTGGGACATTGAAGTCCTTGAGGTGTAACGCGTCTAAACTGGATAGGCAATGTGGTCCTATAAGTCCTTGAGGTGTAACTCGACGGGGTATGCAATAAAGGCATGGGAAAGGTTTGAGGTTGTGATGTCTTTATGGCATGGGAACTAAGACCGGGACTTGAGGTGTAATCCAGTAACATCATAAGTGGCCTAACTTTATGTGCCCGTCACTTTCGATGGAATCAGGTCTCCCCCGTCATCGAAAGGTGTTGTTTTTGGGTAGTACTTTTATCAATATTTTCGGTGACGCTCTTTATTTATATGAAAGGTCTTCATGGTTTATTGGCAGAATTCTATGCCTCATCCTATTTAGGTGTTATAAATATTGGGGTTTTGTCCACACTTACATTTATTGGGATGTTTAAGCTCAAAACACGTTTAAGTAAGTTGGGATTGGGATTCATTTTAGAAAACGCTTTATACATTTTGGGAACTTTTCTCATAGATTTTGTGTACGTTGGAAAATGAGTCGTTTACATTCTTTTATAAACTCTTTTGAAAATCATGATTTATGTCGCAAATTGTCATTCTACAAATTATATAAATCATGTTATAAACTCTTGAACTCACTAGGCGTTAGCCTAACCTTTTTATTTGTCGGCATGTGCAACAGGTCTTAGGTTGGGAGTAGTTCTAGTGACACGTGTGAAAGGTCTGGTGCTAGTAACGTGCTCGAGAGGTGAATAGCTTAAGTGAAGTTTTCCGCATTCATCCTTGGGATTAGCAACTTGTATTTGGATTAAGTAACACCCGTTGTAGTTTTAGTCTTTGTAACAAGCATGGTTCTAAATAACTCGTTATGGCGCGTTATGGAGTCAAGGCTTGGGGTCGCCGCCACGTTAACCCCTGTGGCTCCACCTTAAGGCTTGGCTTGCATTGTAACGCGTTATGGCACGTTATGGCGCGTTACGATGTGTTACAACGCGTTACGACACAACATTTTGTAAGATGTGAAATTATTTTTAATATATAAACAAATAATTGTTTTTGCAACCTAAGACTTAAATACACATTTAAAGGAAACTTGAAACTAAAAACCCAAAATTGGTAAATACTTACTTCCATTCTCATACACGAAGAATCGAGCATGAATTCTTGGAAAATTGAAGAAGGTAGTGAGTAGAGACTCAATAAATTACTCCTGATTTTATGCTCTTGATATAATTTTCCATAAGTTCTATAGATTTGGTATCAGTTGTCTTTTCTTATTACTTTACATGAATTTGTTTTGTTCTATGTTATTATTCTATACACTAGCACACAAGTGTGTATCTATGAGTGTATATATATATATATATATATATATATATATATATATATATATATATATATATATATATGTTGGGTATCAAATACAAATCAAATGGATTGTACAAACACGTACAAACTCAATCTACCTTCATGAATCTGCAATTTGTATAATTTGGCTTGATGAATCTATATTTTGGCTTCATGAATATAAAATTTGGCTTCATGAATCTATATTTTCTGATGGAGCCCTAAAATACCCTTATGGATATAAAAAAAGAAGTTACGTGATTGGTGGATATGAGTTTGTACAGTTTGTACAAACTATTTGGTTTGTACCCGATACCACCCCTATATATATATATATGTCGCCTTAAGGCACGCCTTGAAAAACGGCGTGGCCTCGTCGTAACTTGTAAGGCTTGAGGCTTGACCTCACCGTCACGCCACGCCCCACGTCATTTAGAACCTTGGTAACAAGACTTGAATATATTTTGTTGGAGGTTAACCATAGATTGTAATTTAAGGTATTTTACCTATTGGATTATAGGAAGAAATCTTATTATTTCGAATGTACTATCAAATTTTTTAATTAGTTGCTCTTTCCCAATTCGAGAGTGTTACATTATTTTTGCCAAACGATGCCATAAGCCTCAACTAACTTGTTATGAGTTGTAAATGTTGTAGAATTTTGGACCTGTTTTAACTACTTATTATAGTCTGTCACCATTTTCGGCGAATCATATCTAATTCTTTGATTCCAGTTAGTAAAAGAGATCTTGAACTGAAAAACATATCCTAGAAATTAAAAGAAAAAATAGGATTCTATTCGGCTTAGTTTGGTTTTAAATACACAAAATGACATTTTTGAAGTTTGTTTTCAATAGTTGTTAGTCTACGCACTATTAATATAATTATAATGTAACAAATTCACTGCAACGGAAAGTCTTGATTAAAAACATCGTCATAGCGTGTCGATGTAGTTATTAAACATCGTCATAGTGTGTCGATGTAGATCCCTTCTTTTAAACGTAGTTGTTGACCATGTAAAAATTTTATTACAAACAAAAACTACAAATTATATTAGTTTACCAAACAAAATATTAAGTTTTAAATTCAATTTATTTTAAATATTATCACAATTCAAACATTTTCAATGTCATAGTAATATTATCCATCTTACAATTTCAATTTAAAAAAAAAATTGTATGACTGATATTATTTAACTTAATCTTAAACCGTCTTTTAAAGTTTAATGGCTCTTTTTCTAATATGCATGTCTTTTAACTTATTTAGAATTTGTGTTATACAGTAACACAAAGAAGATGAACAAAACTGACCGCATAGCGCAGTGGATTAGCGCGTCTGACTTCGGATCAGAAGGTCGTGGGTTCGACTCCCACTGTGGTCGCTTTTTTAATTCTAATTCTAATTCTAATTCTATTTTTGTTTTTTGACTATTTTACCCCCTTGTACCTCTTTATCTCTTCATACTTTGCCCTAATATTTCATTCTTAACTTTCTGCTCCTTGTGTTTTCCTTCTTTCACGTTTACCCCCTTGTGTTTTGTTTTGTACGTTTGTGCTACCTAGACTTATGTTTCTTTTCACTTTTTACCCTTGTGTATCCTTATGGGTATGTTACTAACTTACTATGTTTGCTACACTGGACTAAAGAGGACGGAACAAAACAAGAATTTTTATGTAGAATAAAGTGGAACAAAGTGATCTCATCCAATAGAACAAGTTGGAACAAGGTAAAACAAATTTATGTTTTACCAATACAACTTTAAAATAAAATTTAATTTTCTTCAAATACACCTTCTTTTTTATATTATATTCATTTTTTTTAATTTCATTTATTGTATTTTATGTTTCTTTAAACTTTCATATTACTGTTCTCAAAATACTATTTTTATATCATTTATAAGTTTGAATTAATTTAAGTAAATTATTAATGGTAAACCACAAGGGTGTTGGCAAGGGCTTGGGGGATGTGGTGGAATATCCCATCCACCCCGGGTTCGAGTCCAGCCGTCAGCATTCTGTGGTCAGGCTTAGTCTCAGACGGCCGTTTTGTTTGTTTGTTTCCAAATTGCCAAGGATGTAGTCTAGGCAAAGCCTAGATGAACCTTATCCAAAAAAAATTATTAATGGCAAAAATATATAGAAAATTATAGAAAAGAAAATTTGAAAATTACATAAACTTGGTATTTTGGTGTCACTTTAATCTTCTTGAAGAAAAACTTTTCAATAATATATTTTGTTATAAAAAATATTAATTTCATCATAATTTAATAAAATACATAATTAATCAATATATAAATAACTTAATAGAGGTAAATTGTTATGTTGTATGTTCTGTTCTTTCTAGTTCAGTCTTACGAAACGTTGAATAACCTATTATGTTCTGTCATGTCTCGTCTTGTTCTATCATGTCTAGTTGATTTTTATAAACATTCCACATACCACATATAGAAACCGACTGTACTATTGAGAATTCTTCCATTTTCTTTGCTCCAAAAGTCCAAACTTTGTTGTTCCATTGTCTACTTATATGTTAGATCAGTAGTGCTATAATGTCTTGAAACCAAATATGAAAACTCAAATGGAACAAGAAAACCGAGCCGAGCCGAGCCGAGCTGAGTCAAGCCCAAACATAGTTTCGACACCTAGAAACATCAATCGATAAAATTACATACAGAACCAACATCTAAACATCAAAAACCCGAAACAAAAACTATTATTATGCTGTAGCAGCAGATGCAGGAATCGGCTTCACCGCAGTTTGAATTCTTCGAAACGCCACCTTCACTCGTTCCTTCAATCCCTCGTTTCCGCTCTCAACTTCTCCGTTTAATTTATCAAGATACGCCACGTCATCATCCACCTTAATCACCAACCGCCCATCCTCTCCGTATTTCACGTTCCCAAACAAAGACACAAGCAACGCGTGCACGATCTTCTCCACTTTCTTCTTCTCTTCCGCTTCATCTTTCACCGCCTCCGTTTCCACCACCACCTTTGGCATTTCCCGACTCGCGTTCAACACCAACGCCACAATCGAATCCGACACCATATCACTTATGGGGTCAGCAGTCCAATGAAGCAACAAATGATTCTCGGATTCCTGCTTAACGGTAACCTGCTCGTGGACCCGCAAAGTTGGAACCCCGGATTCGTCGTCGGTCAAAGATTCAACACTCTCGTAGATCTGTTTGAGTCGGTGCTTAATGACACCAAAAGCACCTGAATAAGGAATGGTGATCCTTTGAGTAACGTTGGCAGTTGACAACTGAGAGAAAACATGTAGATCATCGGGGGCGATGATTTGATACGAAAACCCTTTTCGCACCAATAAGCCGCTAACGCTTTCACCCTCTTCAGGAGTTCGTTCAGCCAGCTTCCCGATTGTTTTCGCCATTTTCTCCGAATTGAAATGCATTTCAACGGATTGGCAGTTTTTCGGAGTGATGATTTTAACGTTGCGATCTGCAAAAAAGGTTACGAGCTTTTGCTTGAGCCTACCCATTTCGTTGGCTTCTCCATGAACGAGAATTATGTTTGGGGGCATAAGTTCTTCGAGAAAAGTACTGGTCTGAGCGTAATCCGCGTGAGCGGAAAAAGAAATGTAATGAACCTGAATGTTAAGTGGAGCGGTTAAGCCGTTCATGAGTGTCACTTCTTTAGGCTCGTTGATAATCGTTTTCGCTAAAGTCCCTTCAATGACATAACCAGGGATTACACACGCGTTTTTCTTCTCGCCACACCATTTATCAAACAACTGTCTAGATAACCCACTTTGGAGACTACCCGGACTCGCCATTACAACCGAGGGGCCCACATCGTTGAATTCCTCAATACTCTTCAAAGGAGATATGTGTTTGAAGTCAAACGGGTTTGAATTCGCAAACTGGGTTCGGATCCTTTCGTTCATTGAGTTGATGTAAGTTTGATAAACGGCCATGCAGCGTTTCGCGAGTGGGGAAGCGTAATATATGGGGACGTTGTGTAGTTCAGGATGGTTTGACCAGTATTCGTCGAGGATAAGGAGTAGTTCTTGTGCACGGCCAAGGGCAAAAGCGGGAATGAGCACACGTCCTCCTTGAGAAATGGTTGAGTGGATGACATCTGTGAACCGCTTTTCACGAATGTGGCGTGGTTGGTGAAGCTGAACGCCATAAGTGGACTCGATGATGCAAATGTCTGGAGAAAACTGTGGTAGCTCAGCGGCTCGAAGATGGCGGTCTTCTTCACGTGAGTAATCACCAGTGTAGAGTACACGTACACCAGCAATGTCGACCATGAACATAGCTGCACCAAGAACATGGCCGGCTGTGTAACACCAAAAACGGATGCCGTTGACTTCTAACGTTTGATGGAAGTCAATTACCTGAAGAAGGTAGCCATTAAATAAATAATTTACGAAAAAGACCTCATGCCATGGGTAAGGTTACTGATGTGGGATGTGATAAGTAGAAAGATGCACCAGTTTTCTTAAAGAGTAGCTTGTTGCTTAAATAATTCAACTTTAATTCAGTAAGGTTTAGGCAAACATAGTAACTGTAACAAAAACATACCTCAATTTTATCCATGGAACGAAGAATGTCTTGTTCATCAAATAACATATCTTCAACTGAAACTTTGCTCACTTTCACATAATCTGATAAAAGCAACTTGTAAATGGCCTTTGTTGCATGAGTCATGAAGACCCTTCCTTTGAATGTGGTCTGAAAAGCAACCAATTGTATTTAACTAACAGCAAAACATAACTTAAAGAATCGTGAAATACTGTAAAAAGTAATTCAAGCTGATTAAAAGTAGTGAAACCTTTTCCAGAAAATATGGAAGGGATGCAGCATGATCTAAGTGAAAGCTGCACAAGGATTGCAATATAAAGTTAAGAAGAACTGAAAAAGGATTACTATAAGTTAAAAATATCTCAAATCTATTGATATAGGCACGAAAAAGGGGAGAGCTAAAAAATGTTTTGAGAGCCTGGTCATTGATATCCTTATTCTTCCAATAACGAGAGTTTAAGGTTAAATCGAGGTAACAGGAACATCGAGATTTAATTTATGATGTTCTGTGTAACTTTCAGAGCTTGTGCATTGTGAATCAAGCATTAAATCCAATCTTGGTTTATAACAACGCCCATGTACTCTATAAACTTTTACTTCAATTCAAGGTCACTATGTCAGTGATCAAGAAAGTGGGAGGTTGGTTAAACCTCTGCTCCCTGCTTTTGAAATTTTAATTGTAGATTGCTTGTGCTGTTGTTCCTCTATAACAACTCCAGCTTTTTCTGATCATTTTAATTCCAGATATCATCGTATCGGCAAAACTAATTACATAAATGGGTGAAGTTACATTAAGAAGGGTACATAAAAGGAACCAGGAAAGGCATCAAAGTATCAAACAATCAGCTGGTGTACTTCTGGAAGTGTTAGAAACAATTGTGGGTGTCCTTAAATCAAATTCCCTTGTTAATTGACAAAAGTTCTTTGTTTTTACAACATTGGTAGCAACAATAAAACTTTGACACTGACCACTTAAGTAAGAAGCATTATAAAGAAACTGTACTCCTTCCTTCCCATGAAAGAACCACTATTAGTAGATAAAATGATTTCTTTCACTTCTGAATCCCAAACTATTCGATTAGGGGTCAGTACACAAAGATTTAAGTCCTTTGACTTTCATATCAAACGAACGAACTAGTTTTCATCTTAGATGTGAATTTATAACTTGAAAAGAGAATACCTACGACCATAATAGACAATTAACTGCTATGAATAACAAAAGATGGTGTCAAATTTGTAAGACAACTGATATGAATAACAAAAGATAGTGGCAAAACTAATTACATAAATGGGCGAGGTTACAGCAATTTGCTAGTTAGAAGTCCATCCAGAAACATATCCTAAAGCAAAAGTTTTTGCGGATATCGACAAATCAAATTCCCTTGTTAATTGACAAAAGTCCTTTGTTTTTACAACATTGTAGTAACAATATAACTGCTGTGAATAACAAAAGATAGTGTCAAATTTGTAAAATAACTGATATCAACTTCACATTTTAGCTTTGTTTTCTAAAAAAATCATTCACATATCGTTTTGTCGTGTACAAAAGTTCAGTTATGTGGATTATTATTTATTTTTCTGTTATTGGCTAAATTAATTAGATAAAAGCGAAAGTTAACATAGAAGGAACCATAAGGGGCATTAGAGCATCTCCAACAGGCTCTCTAAAATAGACAAAATATGACTATTGTTCTCTAAATTACTCCAACAGATTCTCTATATTGATCTCTAAAATAGAGAAAACTATATTATCAACTATCAGCTCTTCATTTCTGGAGAAGATACAGTAAAGCCACTTACTGAGTAATGAGAAGAACGTCGATCGTAGAAGGATCTATTTCGTCAAAGTAAGGCAAAGCAGCCATGCCGGAAAACGCCGGATGAATTCCACAATCAAACTACCAGCAACACAACAACATCCAAACACAAGTTATGAAAAATTCGAAATACGAACAGAAACATACAACACAAATATATATATATATATATATATCAACCAAATTAACTATTATTTTACCATAACGGTTTTCCCTTTGAAAGTCATGAATACACATGATCTTCCCACTTCGCTTCCTGCTCCTAATGGAGTTATAGTGAGTTGATCTGATTCTCTAGTGACCATGGAATCACGCCTCTTCAACGAGGATGATGATTGTTGTGGGCCAGTGGAAGCCATTTTCATGTACAGAGACGAGGGATTTGGTGATAACTGGTGGAAGTAGAACCCTAATTTGAAGAGCTCTTGCGCGCGCTCGGTGATGACAAGTTGGGGAGAAGTGTTCGGATGATAACCTACTTTTTTATTCATTACTATTAAGAGTAAACTTCAATTTTGGTCCCTGGGGTATGTTATTTTTTTCACCTTTGGTTCCTAGAAAATTTTTATTGCAAGAAAAACCCTGTGGTATGCAAAAGTGCTCACTTTTGGTTCCTGGGGTGTAACACCGTTAGAGTGCCTCAGTTAAAGCCCCTCATGTGACTTGCACATGAGGGTATTTTAGTCTTTTTACTTTGTTTTTCACTAAAGACAAAAAACCACATGGACCAAAAATGAAATTTCCTTTTACTTAATTTCCAATTATATATATATATATATATATATATATACTAGTTGTGTACCCGCGCAATGCGGCGGGATGTAACATGTTTTTTAAGATGTATGTAGTTTCAAAATATTAAATTCTTTCAAGATGCCAAAAAATCTACTACATTTGTACCTATATTGGATGCAAGAAACAATTACTTACAATCTTACACCTTATTAATCCAAGTCCGATTGTCAAACTTGTTTTCATGACTAAACAAAAATCAAGATCAACAACAAAAAACCACAACCAAATTTTAGAAAACACTTTGTAATCCAACCTTAAGAATTTTTCTCGAAAGGAAAGTATAATGAAATACTATAATACAACTTAATAGTACACGTTTAAAGAAAATAAGATTCAAACATAGATTCTTTATTTTAAAGATTACAATGTTTATTAGTTATTAAACTTTTTATACATGATCAAGTATTATTGATTCTCTAGTTAACATAAGAGCAACAAAAAAAATCACTCATTTAATGTAAATTTATATTTTGGAAATAAAATAAAATAATTTTGAAAAATTAATTAAATTACCGACCGATTATTTGCCGGAAATTTAACATGGTTTTTATTAGCAACCATGTAAAAAAATGTTCTATTATTATACACTATTTCTTTTTACACAATTTTGGAACCGTGTAAAAAGGGACATTTTTATACGGTGAGCTTTTACACGGTTCCAGAACTGTTTAAGAAGCCTTTTTTACTACCGTGTAAAAAGGATTTTTTCTGTAGTAGTGAAACAACCTTTATAATTTTCCAACCATGACCTTCATCATACTCCAAGGCCAAATATATGTGCATGTATCAATTTCAGAAATAATTTTGCCAAAAAACTCAATCTATTTGGTCCACCATCCAGTTAAGATTAATAACCTAACATTGAATTTGCAACAATAATCAAGTGGGCACCCAATTCGGAAGCAACTATTGGAGGTTACCCTTGAACTTTCAACCAAACAACAGCCATATGAAAATCATCATTATAGCCCAAGTTTTCATCTAAGCTTCCAAACTCCATCACTATCTCTTTTAAATTAAGCAAATCAAAGTAGTACCATTGTCCATTGAGTTGAAACATTTTCCATTCCATTTGAATATTCATCATAAACTTTCTGCTTTAAGTCTTATGAAACAAAAGGAACCATAACAGCAGCCACATCAATTTCCTAATCAGGAGCATTCCATATCTAAATTTTAAACAAAACAAAAAAAACTTCTTCCCTTATCAAAATCAAAACCAAACATATACAAAGAAGTTGATTCCTCAAAATCCAACTCCTAAGATGAAGAACATAGATCAGATGAAAACCATGTAAAAAACATTAAGCAATATGGCCTACGACACTTGTATCACTGAAGACACATGATTGATTTTCAAAAGGAACCAACCTCATCATATGGAACCAGTATTTGTTGAAAGCCATATAACACAGCGGGTTCAAACTATTTGAAAGGTAAACCAGTATTCAATCTTTATGTCAAAATATGAAAGCAGGTGTGCTCTAGTGTTCCGTCTTTTACGAGGAAAGCAGCAGCAAAAGCATCCAACAAAGAGAGGAAGGTCACATTAACATTCCAATGTTTGAACCCACAATCCATCTTCAAAACACAAGAAAACAAATTGAGCAGATCTTCAAGAAAGTTACCACTATCCAAATCCAGAAAATCAATAATTCATGGCCAACTGAAAGCAACAAGAGAATTATCAAAAGTAAGGGATGGTTTACCAGGTCACGTTATCTACAGTCAACATCGTGAGACCGACCAAAGAAGCACCACTAATTTTAAAAACAACTTTCCTCTATCTAGCATTTGTTATTGGTTTTGGCTTTATAGTAGTGATCTGACAACTTGGATTTTTGTTGATGTTGCATATCTACAGAAAGCCAGAAACAATGACTAAATATCATCAACCAACAAAACAAACATAATTCTACTATAGTCAACTCTAAAGCCGATGAAACAAGAATCCCCTTGGTATTTGGAATTCAATGGTTCATTACAGACAAATAATTTCAACTTTCAAATACAACAATATTACCCAAAATCTCAACAAAGCATCATGAAACGACAGAGAAGGATGATTTTATATATATAAAATAGGAAATCTTGCCTAAATCGATTTGTGGATTCACATAAGCATAAGAGCTTTCAGATGGTTCCTATAGGCTATATCCCATGCCATTTCCAATTCTAGCTAGCAGCGGGAAATCTTCTTTACTCCAAATCTTTAACCATTATTCATAATTAGAACTTGCCTAAATCGATTTGCGGATTACAGTAGTGATCGAAAGAAAAATCGATAGAAAGCAAACAAACCAAAATTGATTCCAAGAAAGCAATTTATTTCTGTAGCCATCTATAGAAAACTAACAAAAGTAGGGGAAAATGATAACAAACCAAAATGGATTCCAAAATAGCAATCGACTTCAATAGCCATCGATAGAAAACAAACACAAGTAGAGAAAAGAACGTAAAAGATTATAAAGATTAGAATTACAAAGAACATATAAGATTATAAAGATTCATCAAGTTACACTAATATAAAAGGATTGCAAGCATACCATGTAAAAGCAAGCTCTCAAACAAATGTCGGAAAAGAACCACATTTGAAGACTTGGACTGTTTATTAATCCAAATGATTGTCAAGCCAACATACCATCAACCATTATTAATACCTTTAGTGACGGATATTAATGTCTTCACATTCACCTGGTTGAAGAAATCCAGATCTGAAAATCAATAAAAATAAAACCACTCTCATTCAGAACTGAAAACAACAAGTGTATTTCCTTGTTGATGAACATAAGAGAATGAACATGATAGTCCTATGGGTAATCCTGCCATTTCAGAACCACAATTCGTGTTAAGGTTAAATACCAAAGAAAAAAAGATTCCAAACACAAGTATTGCTTGATTACAGATGCACAAAGCCAGACTTTTTCAGGTCTAAGCCTTCCATGCTCGTATTTAGTAAGCAAAAAGGACCAAGGAAGAAGTGCAACATTTACCTTCATTTTGGATCAATGTGTTCTATGTTGGATATCCCTTCATCTCACCTCAGTTTGATCAACAATTACCTACATTTACCAACAAATAGTTTGTTACACCTTTTTGTTCTTGTTGTTGACATAATGTTACAAAAATAAACCATAAACACAAATGAACAAAAAATAACATAAACAAGAAAACACATTATCAGATCACTTATGTTACAAATATAAACCATAAACACCAATGACATTTGCATTGTTTGCTTCGTAAAATGATCTTAAGATCACTTGATTCAACAAATCTACAGTTTAGAGCTGCTGTAAAAACCGATTTGTATATGCATGAAGCAAAAGGTATCAGATTTGCTGTAAAAATCAAAAAGAACAAACTCACTAACAAAAACAAAAACAGGGTAACAAATGGTAGTACCTTTTTCAATCTGGAATTTCACATGCACACCAAAAACGTGATTTCAATATGATGTTTCACAAGCATATCGAAACGTGATTTCAATCTGAAAGTCATGTCCCAATATTAACCAAGGAAAACTCAAAAAAACTATTGCAAATACCTGGAATCGAGAGCAAATAATAATGAAGAACATAGGAAGGGAAGAACCGTGAAATTACCTTGAATCAAAAAGAGAAGAACAAGGGAGAAAGATTAGGGTCAAATCGATTAGGGTTTGCAGAAGCCGTGAGATGAACCCAAATCGATTAGAAAGGAATCAATTAAACAGAACCCAAACGTACCTGAAATGGAAAAAAAAGTATGATCGATATACACTGGACCAAAATCTGAGATTATCTGAGATTTGACCAAAATCTGATTTTAGGAGGTCGACGATTCTGCAAAGTGTGCATTCGACGATTTTGGACAAAACCTAAACAAAACCGATTAGATAGGAAACAAAATCGATTAAGATAGGAAACAAAATCGATTAAGAAAAAACCCACATGTTGATTTGAACCTAAGAAGAAACCCAAATCTGAATCGGTACCTTGAACAAACACAAAGATGTTCTTAGGTAGCACAAACAGAGGTCGGCGAATTGCAGTGTGCATTCTTGAGAGTTGGAATCGTCGGTTCATATGGCAGAATCGTCGGTTCATATGGCAGAGCGTGCTATATTTTCTTGGGACTTGGGAGTGAGAATCGCCTTTAATGGGGCGGTGGAGTAAACATACACGCATTGTTCTTTCTCACTCTAAAAATTAAGTAATTATGCATAAAATGATGGTACATATAGCTTTAAAAGTTGTTTTTAAGAGTTTGGGGGTTAAATGTATTATAAAATAGTATAGATATATATATCATCTTCTCCACCAACACCCCAATACCCCATGAACTCACCTCATCCCACCCGATTTCAGACTCCCCCCCCCCCCCCACCTCTTTCCTTCCTTTCTCCTCATCTTTCACCTCCCTTCTTTCTCCCTCCAAATGGACCACCATTCACCTTTCTCTCTTCAATGTCCACCACCATCTCCTTCCCACCACCGCCACCGCCACGCATTACTACATAACCAACCTCGGTCTCGGCTATGCAATCGCCATCGCTTTCGGCTTTCTCGTCCTCTTCTCCTCCCTCCTTCTCGCCTCATACATCTGTTTCCGTCACCGTCACACTCACCGTAGGCTAGGGTTTTGCCGGAGCATATTAGGGCTTTTTGTATCTGGTGATGCCGCCATCCTCAATCAATACCAGTCAACACTCAGCAATGCACCAGAAAGAATCGAACGGTCTTCCAAGTTCAAGATGAAATTGCTCTGTAAATTTGGAGGAGAGGCCAAAGTTCTTGCCGGCGTGAACTTTCTGGAGGATGATTTGTGGATAGGTTTCATTTTAGCAGCTTATTTACGGTGTTGTCGTTCCTCGGTTCCTATCCTACAGTCGTCGCCATATAGAAGTTGCTATGATTCTGGTTAAGCACACACTGCACCTTTATTATATCATGGTGTATCTTTATGCTCATCTTGGAAGAAACTTTTGTAAGAAACCCTTTTTTTCCTTATAAAAAGCTTCTAATGCTTTCCTGTTAGTTATTGTTGCATCCACTGTTATTCTTTTTTCAAACATATTTTGATCTTTCATGTATGTATATATGGTTATTTTAAGAATCATTTAAACCTTTTGATGGAGACGATGATATATTATATGTATATATATATATACATAAAATATTTGTTTAACTTTTAAATGGAAATTCAAGTAAAAAGAAATTGCAATTTTGGTCCATGTGGTTTTTTGTCTTTAGTGAAAAACAAAGTAAAAAGACTGAAATGCCCTCATGTGCAAGTCACATGAGGGGCTTTAACTGAGGCACTCTAACGGTGTTACACACCAGGGACCAAAAGCGAGCACTTTTGCATACCACAGGGTTTTTCTTGCAATAAAAATTTTCTAGGGACCAAAGGTGAGAAAAACAACATACCACAGGGACCAAAATTGCAGTTTACTCCACTATTAATTTAGAGTAAATTACGTTTTTAGTCCTCATAGTTTGTTAAAAACTGCATTTTTATCCTCGTTGTTTAAAATTGCGGTTTTTTGTTTTTGTTCTTTTGATTTATAAGTCATTGTTGTTGTTTTTTTGTTTTTGTTCTTTTGATTTTATAAGTCATTGTTGTTTCGGTCTCTATAATTTACATTTTCTTTACTGTTTTGGTCCTTTGTACTTTAAGGTAGAAATTAGTTCAAAAATAAAATTAGTAATAATTTGCAAAACATAGGAATGAACATCACTATATCCACAAGTACGAAAATCAAAATTATTAACAAACCACATATATTAAAATCGTAATTTGCTTAACAATTTATAATGAAATTAAAATTGATCATTAAATAATTACTTAAAACATTATTTCTATATAATATTTACTTATAAAGTTGATATAATAAATTTTTATTTTTTCATAAATCAAATATATATATATATATAATATATTTCATTCGCAGATCATTACTCGATGTTTCTTCTCTATTTATCTTAAATTTCAAAAGATATACTTCATATATAAATGTATTAGTTGTGTACTCGTGCAATGTAGTAGGATGTAAATTTGATTGTAAAGAAATAATGAAAGTTAAAGTAGTACCTCGGTAAAATTTGCTTTGAACATATAGCTAGTAGGGCCAATGACAGTTTGGTTATGGAATACTTGCATAAAGCTAAGAATCACTAAAATTCATCAATGATATAGAGTCACGTAAAGCAAATGATGTATCTTAAATATATAGGTCGTAGAAATTAAGATTTTGGGAACAACTGCAACATGACCTAATGGTCCTTGCATACAAAAGTGAAGTTTTGTTTACAAAAACATTTGGCGGGATGCAAACATCAACTACATGATTTATACTAGAAGTGGATCAAATATGCATTTACAAAACTTGTAACAACTAACAAATACAACCTACTTAACATGCATGGCTAAGTGGACTCCATGGTTCTTCAGATTTAGTGAATAATGATGTTTATTCAACTCCGGCCATCATAATGAGTTGGATGAATGTTACATTATACTTCAAGTATCTACTTCTATCTTTTCTGGCTCACTATAACCATTAGAAGTAAGTTTGATGTGCCCTATAACACAAGAAAAATGAAGGATTACAATTGTAACACCCGGAAAATTTAAGGTAAGTGACATTTTATGCCACTCCTCATTCTTTGTAGATTCATCCTCGCTTAGATTAAAATTACCCGGAAACTCACTCTTGTAATCTTAGAAACCTATTTGGTAAGTTTTATCGCATCACGTTTAATTTTCGCACGTATCTGGGCTTTGTGCGAGAGTGTCATGCGACTATGACAGTGTTATAGTCGCTGGTCACAGTCGCCGATATGAGGGAAGACACGGTACCATTTCAGCGACATTAACGCCTGTCACTATCACATGAATTGTACCGAGAGCAGGGCAGACTCAGTGATTATGCCGGCGAGGCGGCGACTATGCCAAATGACAATGTCGTTGGGCACTATCGCACGCGGGGGCTGAGGCTATAAAGCTCAGTCTTGACCAATTTTGACCTCATTTGCGTCTCAAACCAACGATTTTTGCTCACGCTTTTTGGAGCATTCAATTCGTTTATTCACCTCTTCACCTACCATCACCATAAATTCGAATCCTAAGTGGTTGGAAGCATTAAAGGGTCGATCTAGAGCATCACAAGAGCTTTTACTGTGGAATCAAGCTACCTTTCAAGCCTTAAATCTTCATCTCTCACAACTTTTAGGGTTTTCTACCATTTCCTAGGTTTTGTTCTAAAAACCTAGATTATGAGTTTTCTATCACTTGTAAAACTAGATACATGTCAATAATTTGCTATTTTTGTCTTTCCTACTTGTTTTTATGCAAACCCTAGTCTTTACAAAAAAAAGTATTTGACACATTGGGGTGTGTTTATGGTTCTCGGTGTTGGAAATGCTATATTTGCTAAGTCTAGAGTTTTTATAAGTTATGTTTATGGAAATGATGTTTTATGGCTTAACTTCATAAATGGCTAAGTTAGGGTTTTGACCCAAGAGCTAAACATTTGCTTATATGACGGTTAAGTATGTTCTTGGTAATTCTTGGCTTAATTTATTTGGCTTAATGGACATTTTAATCATGACATGGAATTATTGGATACATATATGTTGTAAATATGTGCCTAAATGGCTAGTTGAGCATTTTGAACTATTATGTGGAGGTCCCTTATGTTGAAATGGAAATTGAACCATGTGTTGCCTATGATGGCATTGAAATTGGGATTCTACGTCTTTATGTGCCTTGTGGCCAAATTGGACTTTTGAATGAATCAAGTTAAGTGTACACTAGGAGGACATAGTCTTGGGTGCTACTGTGCGGGTATGTGCCTAGACCTCCGCCATTTGGGGCAATGCCTTTGTTGTATCCCCGAATGTGCCATACTTTTTGGTGTCGCTCATAGCAGTTGACACTAAGGTATCTCGACTCTTTGGGTGGAACTTACTTGGTGTTATGAGTCTCCCCCATTGATTTCAAATATGATCGTATGGTTCAAAATAATTTTTCTTTGTATAAGTATTGCATGTTATTATATGTTCAAGCTCACTAGGCTTTTTGGCCTAACACTTGTTTGATGTCGACGTGTATCTCAGTTTCTAGTGGAGCTGTCATTAAGAAAACTTAGGCAAGATAATGTGAGCTTAGGGAATTGATTTTGGTGCGCTATCGTTGGAAAGAATCACTTGGATTAGAGACGACACCCTTTTTGTAATCTTATTTCTATTTTAGAAACTAGATTAGTTGGTTGTCATTTATTTTCATTAAATTACTATTTGTGATTAAACAGACGTTTGATATTTCCCAATTTTTTGGGAGGCTCATGTTTTGGCATTTATATACCACTTCTTCCGTTTTATGGAAGTTTTTGTGTATCCTATTTTTTAGGGTGTTACAACAATTCAACAAAATATATGGGAATTTAAATTGGGACCACAACAAAAATCATAAAAATTGAAGGGAGTTATCAAAGTAAGGGGTTGTTTACTTACTAAGTTAGCGTTTACCAAATGTCACTTACCGTACATGTAACACTCGAAAATTTTTAGATAAGTAAAATTCCAAGTTATACGTGTGTCTTTATCATTATTATAGTCCTATTAAGTAATTTATGGATTAGACATGATTGGTTATGGAAATAGACAAGAAATTGAATCAAAATAGATTATGCCTTTCTCGACCTCTACCCAGTCGGGAAAGAATGGCTCCAGTTGAGCAAGACAACCATATGTTGATCTATGGGAAGAATGACATGGTGGGGTACGAGTCCGATGCACATAAAACCCGATTTTTAGCTTCTAATTTCATTTGTTTTCTTCACTGACACTTCTCTCCTCTTTTCTCACTCGGTCCAAACCCTCCTATTTCACCAAATGGAAATGTTCACGTGCAATTAGAAGATTGAGATCTAGATATTCAAGCCTTATAGGTGGAAGCTCAACATCTTCATCTTCTTCATCATCTCCTCACCATTGTTGACCATATTTTTGGGTTTTCTTATTAACCCAATTATAAATCATTCTAACCATTTCTAACCATTTATTCATGTTAAAACCTTTCATTTTAACCTCCTAGAACATCCCTCTTGAGGTGTAACACCCCCAAATTTAGTAAAAGCGACTAATTTAAAAAATTTAATAATACAATAAATAAAGGATAATTTCCTTTCTACAACTCAGTATTTGAATTACCTATAATGGAATTATAGATTTAACATCAATAAATAATAAACCAAGTCTTATATAAATATTGGATTAAGGTCGGGTGTTACTAAAACCCAATAACAATTGTTATCTCCAAATGCGGAAGACATCATTGAATAACTAGATCGTTTACGTGCGTCTAACTAGCACTCAACTCTTCACGGTGTCGCTAGTACCTTTTCCCCAACAAGAACCTGATGCACATGCTGACAAATAAAAAGGTTAGACTTACCCCTAATGATTTCAAGAGTTTTCATCATAATCATACAAATTCGATAAACTGAAGGAATGCTATTTAAATCACGATTTCTAAAATGAAATGCATTAAATATGAGGGAGTGAATTACACTGGTGGTCCCTGTGGTTTGTTCAAATTTTGGATTTAGTCCCTAAAATGAACTATCTATATTGATGGTCCTTAACTTTTCATTTTTATAGCATCCATAGTCCCTCCACTTAACACTGTTAATTTAATCACCGTTAAGTAATGTCACGTGCAATGCACACGAGGACAAAAATGTATTTTCCTGAATTGAATTAAATTATAATAAACCCTAAATAAATAGCCATTGTCGTCGTTGCTTCTTCTTCCAGCGAACTCCACCACCATCGTCCACCGACGCCAATCATCGTTTCGTCTTCTTCTTCCAGGAATCGGTGGATCTGTAGCCATCGTCTTCAGCCTTGTATCACCGAAACATAAACCAGTGAACTCCACTGTCATCCACCAAGCCTGATATATCGTTGCTTCTTCTTCCATAAATCAACGGATCTGAGGCCGACGTCTTCATCCTCGTGCCATCGAAACATAAGCACCCACCTTAATTCCCTTGTCGAATCGCAGACACATAGTTGATTTGGGATAGGGGGAGATTGTTGATCCAAACTCTCTCAGTGATTTGATGACGACCCTTAGAATACTTAGTGAAAATTTCAATTAGCATCTGTATGTATTAATGTTTTGCCATCAGTGATAACATGTGTAATAATGTTTTATCATCGATAAATTGAGTATGTTCATTATCGCTAATGATCGTTGATGATTTCAAATGTAACAGTATTGATTGTAATCCCTGAAGACAAGCCTCGCGACTAAGGAGTTCATCGCTGACATCGAAGACAAAGCTAATGAACAAGGATAAGTCTACTCATTATCTGATGCAGACATCAGTAAAACCAAGACAAGTCTACACGCACGACAAATTAAGAGTAAAGCTTCAGCGATAGCTGACTTTCATCAGCACTCCCTGATGGATGACCTCGTTAGTAATCGCTGATCATGAAGCTTGCTACTCAAGATTTGTTTGTCTTATCTCCTTGCACAAAACGTACGGTTGTTAGTGATACGCGGGTTTACACCCCCCCTACTCTAACCGCAAGTGTACGGGTCGAATCAAGTAATAGTACGGAAAGTACGAGTATCGAACCAAGGGAACTAGGAACTGAGTATCACAATGACTACAATTGCTATTAACTGAACGGTCGAAATTTTGATTTGTGGTTTAGAACTTGTGTAAAACTAAGTAAAACTAAAGTTGATTAACGAAAGATTTGGAAAAAGACTTTGATAGAGAAAAGGTTGAGGGTTGGACTTCATATGATTATACTGTCGATGAACGAAAACCCGAACAATTATTACCGATTATTTCTATGAACCCTAGTTTTGAAATTCACCGTTATTCTTTCTCAAGCAATAACGAATTTTATCTTAAAACTCACTAGCTTTATCTCTCGATTTCCACCGGTGGCTTTAAAACACATTAGGTTTAACTTTTCAGAGCACAAAGGTGATTCAGCTATCTCTACCCGAATCTACTTTCCGGCACCTGATTACCTGATCTAGTTGTTAATTAATTCTCTCGAACTTAATCAAAAACCATGAAAATCAATTGAAGGTGATCAAGCTACAATTGTATACGAAAAACTGAAATCAAATGCTTCATAGATCAAATCGATAAAATCCTTCGGTTACACGTCATCCCTAATAAAAACCATAGTTATTCCAACCCCCAACATCTAAAGATTAGTTCATGTTGGGGTGGACAAAAACACAAGAAAAGGGTAGAAATTATTGTATGAAAACATCGTGATCATGAACGTGAAAGTTGTACTGATGAAATCCCTTATCTCGGCTCTAATCCGCTTCTCGTGGTGAACTCCTCTTCAATCGGCTCTTGTAACATCCCGGTTTCCATAAATACAAATAACATACATTTTATATTATAAAATGATCAAAAGATACATCGTATTTCACATTCGGTCCCATAGTCTTGCAAAACATAATAAGTAATTCAGTACAAACTTTTTCAAATTAAATTACATGCTGACTAATAACAAAGTCTTAAGTACAAAATACATCCATAACTTCATAACCAACATCTTCACAAAAGTTATCCATCAAGAGTCCTATTTACTTGCTCTTACCCGATCCGCCACCTGGAATACATATTTTTAAAACAGAAATGAGGGTTAGACCTAATGGTCTAGTGAGGAAATCCCTGTCAGTTTAGTAAACCTTTGTATCAAAACCATTTATATAAAACTTTTCATATACATCCATACACTACACGTAAATCTCATCCCACCTTATTCCTCCACAACTGGCCATACTAATTGGTAGCAAGCCAACTAATAAATAATCAACGTTACCGGTCCGCACACCGGAACCCGGCTACTCACCGGTCCGCACACCGGAACCCGACTACCCATCGGTCCGCACACTGGAACCCGACTAATGTGCACTTGTGTAGTGTAATGCACATAGGAATATAATATCTTACTATATTATAAACACATAATATTCACACCTTAATCATATATCCATTCCACACATATATGTATTCCAGTTAAAAATATTTTGAAGTAAAACTCACCTGTTAGATTAACAAAATGCTTCCAAGCCTTTTTCCACAGATTCAGTCCTTTACTCGGGATTCACAAAATCTGTAACAATCAGATACAATATCTCTTTACCATATAGAACACATAAGAATCTTTAGCAACTGAGAATCCTAATTAACCTATCAAACTCTTATCCTCAATTGTTCCCTTACGACGACTTAACACGGGGGTTCCGCTGCCCAGTTAGCGGATGGGGTCAAGGGGCAACGCCCTTGCGGGGTCTGGGGGCGGCCCCCCAGGAAGTTTTTGGAACAACTTAACTCAAAATACATTTGGAAACTATATCCGGACATTCAAAAGTATACGAAATCACAAAATTGGTCAAACAGCTAAAGTATCCGGATACCACATGTAATACCCCGGGTAAGTCCGTTAGATAATTTACCTATCCGTCAGATTTATTTAACTCTATAAAGGAAGTTTAGGGCAAGTTTGGGTAAAATCATGGGTTAAAGGGTGTGTTAGCCATTAGTTAATAGTTGAGGGTTCAATTGGTAAGTTTAGTTAAGATGTTATCAAACTAGGTATCAGATGTATCAGATTATCCTAAAATAGAAAGAGTGTATGTGCGGGAGTTCTGGAGGCGAAAAGAAGCAAAAGAGGAAAAATACGGAGAAAGCATCGATTGATTTGG
This sequence comes from Saussurea involucrata, assembly GCA_033807775.1. Classification (NCBI taxonomy): domain Eukaryota; kingdom Viridiplantae; phylum Streptophyta; class Magnoliopsida; order Asterales; family Asteraceae; genus Saussurea; species Saussurea involucrata. The sequence continues at coordinate 37,804,042 of CM066323.1, forward strand.
TTAAGTTGATTTTGAGGTAAGTACCTTTACATTTTGTGCTTGTAATCCTAAGTAGAAGATATCTATCGGTTTAGAAAGATCGATTTTATTGTTTGGTATTAGTTTTCAATCGAATCTGTGAAAATGGAACCGACTGTGTTCTTGAGAGTCCCGGGGAAGTTTCGGTAGACTCCCGGTAGTGTGGAGTCCCGGTATGGTAGACTCCCGGTATGGTCGACTCCCGGTAGTGTCGACTTCCGGTATAGTGAACTCCCGGTATTACTAACTTCCGGTATTGTCAACTCCCGGTACCAAAGAGTCCCGGTACTGTGAAGTCCCGATACCAAGGAGTCCCAGTACGGAGAAGCCCCGGTACTCTGTGTAGTCCCGGTAGTTGTTAAGTTTAGTGATACAGTTGAGAACAGGAACTGGTAGGCTTTATATGTTTGGCTAGTAAACAGGTGTATGTGCCTTAAATTGTTTCAGATTCTGTGGAGTCGTGGTAAGAGATAAGACCATTGTGAAAGGAGCTTGCGAGCGTGTGTAATAATCAAAACAGGTGAGTTTTTCTTTAAAAAGTATTTTAACTAGAATACATACACGTATGGTTTGGGAATGTGATAATTGGTGATTACGTGTTTATATGTATGGTATATGTGAATTATAATGTATTGAGGTATTATATTTACATGAGTATTATAATGTGTTATAATACGTTGGCCGGGCTTAGGACCGGTGTGTTTGGCTATAGAACCCGTATAGCGTTGTTTGGCTGTAGATGTTGTGCAGCGTTGTAAATTCATTAGTTGGCTTGCAACCAACTAATATGGCCAGGAGGAATGAGAATGAGAAGGGAAGGTATATGTTGTGTGAGTTCAAATTGATATATTTGATAGTGTTGTGTGATTTATATAAGTAAAGGTTATATAAATGATTTCAAACTAACAGGGATTTTTCTCACTTAGACCCTTAGGTCTAACCCTCATTTTTGTTTTAAAAATATGTATTCCAGGTGGTGGATCGCGTAAGAGCAAGTAATTAGAGTAAGAGATGGATGGCTTTTGTGAAGGATTATATGACGAAGAATTTGGCATGTTTAGCAGTTGTAATTTAATAACTAAATGTTATGTATGTATTTAGTATAAAGTTTGTAGTAGGATGGTTTCTTTTGATTGTAAAAGACTACGGGACCGAACTTGAAATTTGATATCTCTTTTGTTATATCGATGTTATGTTACATTATGTGATTTGTTGTGTATATGGGAATTGGGTTGTTACAAATGGTATCAGAGCCTTAGTTTAAGGGATTTAGGTATTTGTATCTGTACCTAGACTTAAACTGCATGTGAAGTAGGATGTCCATAATATTGTAGAACCTTGGGATATTAAGTATAAAAGGTAGAAGGAACATCATGTAAGGTAATTTCATATTACACCTGGCCAGTGTAATTGTGATCTTACAGGTACATGTTTGAACTGGAATACCTTGTTATATGGGGTATGTGCTTATGTGTATATTAACCTTGTTTAAATCTACAGAATGGCAAGCGGTACACGGAATTCGAATCGAGGAGGAGGAAGAAATCCGAATAGTACGAATCCGCCGATAGGAACGGGGGACAGGGGAGGCAGAACTGGGGGCAGAATCGGGGGTAGAATCGGGGGTAGAGCTGGAGGTCGAGCCGGAGGCAGAGTCCAGCCACAGGGTACAGAGTTTGTTATCAGGGATGATCTAATGGCAGAAATGGGAAGATTACAGGCTAGCATACAAACAATGTTTGATCGAAACCGTCATAATGAAACTGGAATATCGGATCACGGACCGGAAGATGAAATGCTAATCACACCAACTGTTGTACCAGTACAAAGGAGGTACGATTACAAAATGTTTTTGAGCTGTAGACCTCCGACCTACTCAAGAGATAGGGATCCCGTGAAAGCAATGAAGTGGATGAAGGAAATAGAAACTATTTTCAAGACAAGCAAGTGTGCAGATGAAGATAGGGTATTGTATGGGACAGCAATGTTAAAAGGGGATGATTTGTATTGGTGGGAGTCTTTTATTCATTCTAAAGGATCTGATGTTTATTCTACCCTTTCTTGGGAAGAACTTGTGATAGCCTACAGAAACGCATTTTGTCCCCAAGCAGCCGTCAAACAACTAGAAGGGGAATTTATGAACTTGCAACAAGGAAACTTATCCGTTCGAGACTACACCACTAGCTTTCTGGAAAAGTCTCGGTTCGCAGAATACTACGTTGCTACGGAGGCGATGAAGACGGAAAGGTTTATCTTTGGGCTGAACTCAGAAGTCAGGAGGCTAGTAACTGCAAAAGGACCCGATACCTTCTCAGCTGCAGTTGATGCCGCGGAGAATGTTGAAAGAGATATTAGAAGGGATGTTGGCGATAAACGTATTGGGAAGAGAAAGTGGGAAGGACCACAACACGATCCAAAGAAGTCCTGATTTCAGAGGTATGATAATCGTCCGCCGTTTCGACCAGCGGAAAGACCATGTCAGAAGTGCAACCGTGTCCACCGAGGAAATTGCCAAGGTGATTTACGAGCGTGTTATAAGTGTGGGAAGACCGGACACGTCATTAAAGATTGTAAGGTAACGCGGTTATGTTTCTTATGCAATTCTACGGATCACCTTCAGTCGGACTGTCCGCGGGGGAGGACACAGCAAGGTGGGTCATCGGGCAGGCCAGCAATTGTTAAACCAGTAATACCAAGACTGGAACCGCCAGTAACCAGGGGTCGCGCATTTCAAATGACTGAGAAAGAAGCGGAGGAAACTCCGGATGTGGTCACAGGTACATTTTTAATAAACTCTACACGTGCTAAGGTGCTATTTGATTCCGGTGCAAACCGATCGTTTGTGTCTCCTGCATTTGCTGCTTGCCTGTGTTTGAAACCTAAAATGCTAGAACATGCTCTATCAGTAGATACGGCAAATGATAATCAAGTGTCAGTTAAAGAAGTATTTGATGACTGTGTGATAAATATAGAGGAGTGTAGAGTGCCGATACAATTGTTTCCTATAACTTTGATAGAGTTTGACGTCGTAGTGGGAATGGACTGGTTAGCCGAGAATCAGGCTAACATAGTGTGTGATAAGAAGTTAATAAATGTGGTATTACCTTAGAAGGGACCAGTAGTGATTTATGGTGATCGTAGGAATCATTAGTCTAGCCTTATATCTATGATAAAATCCCATAAATGTGTCAGTAAGGGTTGCCCGAGTTACTTAGCCTATGTGATAGATAGTAGGCCTGAAAAGATTAAGTTGGAAGATATTCCTATCGTTAGTGAATTTCCAGAAGTTTTTCCCGAAGACTTAAATAGTCTTCCGCCTGTTAGACAAGTATAGTTCGGTATAGACCTGATTCCTGGAGCCACTCCTGTAGCCCGTGCACCTTATCGTCTGGCACCTCCAGAGATGAAAGAGATTATGGCACAACTACAAGATTTATCCGATAAAGGCTTCATCAGACCTAGTACTTCACCGTGGGGAGCACCAGTGTTATTTGTGAAAAAGAAGGATGGTTCGATGAGAATGTGTATCGACTACCGAGAACTGAATAAGCGTACGATAAAGAACAAGTATCCGTTACCCCGAATTGATGACCTCTTTGATCAGTTAGTTGGAGCTTGCTATTTCTCCAAGATTGATCTAAGATCCGGTTATCACCAGTTGAAAGTTAAAGAAGAAGACGTTCTAAAGACTGCTTTTCGAACAAGGTATGGACATCACGAATTCTTAGTGATGTCGTTCGGACTGACGAACGCTCCAGCTGCCTTTATGGATTTAATGAATCGGGTATGTAAGCCGTATCTCGATAAATTTGTTATTGTACTTATCGATGATATCCTTATCTATTCCCGATCCAAGGAAGAGCACGCGCAACATCTTCGTTTGATTCTGGAGCTACTGAAGAAGGAAAAGTTGTATGTAAAATTTTCCAAATGTGAATTCTGGCTACGGAAAGTTCAATTTCTGGGGCACGTGGTTTCTGAGAAAGGTATACAAGTTGATCCGATGAAAGTGGAAGCAGTTGAAAAGTGGGAACCGCCGAAGACAGCAACTGAAGTACGTAGTTTTCTGGGTTTAGCCGGCTACTATCGGAAATTTATAAAAGACTTCTCTCGTATCGCAACGCCTTTGACTAAGCTGACCCGGAAGAACCTAAAGTTTGAATGGAAAGCAGAACAAGACGAGGCATTCCGGATATTGAAAGAGAAACTGTGCAGCGCGTCGATTCTATCACTACCTGAAGGTTCGGAAGATTTTGTTGTTTATAGTGATGCGTCAAAACTGGGATTGGGATGTGTACTTATGCAGCGGGGAAAGGTTATTGCTTATGCTTCTCGTCAATTAAAGGATCATGAAAGACAGTATCCTACACACGACATGGAGCTTGCAGCAGTTGTCTTCGCGTTGAAGATTTGGAGACATTATCTGTATGGATCCAAATGTCAGATTTATACCGATCACAAGAGTCTCCAACACCTCTTTGATCAGAAGGAACTGAATATGAGACAAAGGAGATGGCTAGAATTGTTGAACGATTACGACTGTGAAATCCTTTATCACCCGGGAAAGGCGAATGTGGTGGCGGATGCGCTGAGTCGTCAAGAAATGAGTGGAACAATAAAAGTTATTTCGCTACGAACTGAACTTCTACCCAACATATTTGACGAATTGCAGAAGTGTCAAGTGGAAGCTTATCAGGATGAACATCTGAAATCAGAACGGTTAGCAGGGATGTCAGCATTGCTAGTAAAAGATGATTGTGGGTTATTGTGTCTGGGAAACAGAGTGTGGGTACCTCGTTTGGGTGGATTACGTGATCGTGTGTTACAAGAAGATCATCAATCCCATTTCTCTATTCACCCAGGTACAAACAAGATGTATAAAGACCTAAAGCAATTCTATTGGTGGCCGGGGATAAAAAGAGGATTGCTCAGTATGTGGAAAGATGTGATACTTGTAAGCAAGTGAAGATCGAACACCAAAAGCCGTTTGGTCAACTACAGCGGCTAGAAATACCTATGTGGAAGTGGGAGCAGATTACCACAGACTTCATCACGAAGCTACCAAGGACTCCGAAGGGATTTGATTCTATTTGGGTGATCGTCGACAGATTGACAAAATCTGCACACTTTCTACCGATAAAGGAAACCGATTCGATGGAACGATTAGCTAAGCTGTATATTGACGAAATAGTAACTCGGCATGGAGTTCTGATCTCGATTATTTCTGATCGTGATAGTCGTTTTACTTCAAGATTCTGGAGAAGTTTTCAAAGGGAAATGGGGACACAGATAAAGTTAAGTACGGCGTATCATCCCCAAACAGATGGGCAGAGTGAACGAATGATTCAGACCTTAGAAGATATGCTCCGGGCTTGCATTGTTGACTTTGGGGGATCATGGGATAAGCACTTACCGTTGATCGAATTCGCTTACAACAACAGTTATCATTCCAGCATACAAGCGGCACCGTTCGAAGTACTGTATGGTAGGAAATGCCGAACGCCTCTGTGTTGGAACGAAGTGGGAGAGAAACAGTTAGTGGGGCCGGAAATAGTTCAGTTAACCGCCGATAAGGTTACTCAGATCCGAGAAAGATTGAAAGTGGCTCAAGATAGACAGAAGAGCTATGCTGACCGACGTCGAAAGCCTTTGGAATTTCAAGTTGGGGATTTCGTAATGTTAAAAGTTTCGCCATGGAAGGGAGTCATCCGATTTGGGAGACAAGGTAAACTTAGCCCAAGGTATATCGGACCGTTTGCAATTACAGAAAGGATCGGTGAAGTAGCTTACCGATTAGATCTTCCACCGGAATTGAGCAGGATCCATAATGCATTTCACGTATCGAACTTCCGAAAGTGTTTGGTTACTCCAGATCAGTTAGTCTCCCTACCAGAAATACAAGTCGATGAAAGATTGAATTATGTGGAAGAGCCGGAAGCTATAGTTGATCATAAAGTCAAAGTGCTGCGGAATAAGGAGATCAGGCAAGTGAAAGTTCAGTGGAGGCATCATAGAGGTCAGGATGCTACGTGGGAATCCGAATCGGAAATGAGAGCCAAATACCCTCATCTTTTTGCTTAACTGAATTCCGGGACGGAATTCTTTTAAGGGGGGGATGATGTAATACCCCGGGTAAGTCCGTTAGATAATTTACCTATCCGTCATATTTATTTAACTCTATAAAGGAAGTTTAGGGCAAGTTGGGTAAAATCATGGGTTAAAGGGTGGGTTAGCCATTAGTTAATAGTTGAGGGTTCAATTGGTAAGTTTAGTTAAGATATTATCAAACTAGGTATCAGATGTATCAGATTATCCTAAAATAGAAAGAGTGTGTGTGCGGGAGTTCTAGAGGCGAAAAGAAGCAAAAGAGGAAAAATACGGAGAAAGTATCGATTGATTTGGTTGAAGTTGATTTTGAGGTAAGTACCTTTACATTTTGTGCTTGTAATCCTAAGTAGAAGATATCTATCGGTTTAGAAAGATCGATTTTATTGTTTGGTATTAGTTTTCAATCGAATCTGTGAAAATGGAACCGACTGTGTTCTTGAGAGTCCCGGGGAAGTTCCGGTACACTCCCGGTAATGTGGAGTCCCGGTATGGTAGACTTCCGGTATGGTCGACTCCCGGTAGTGTTGACTTCCGGTATAGTGGACTCCCGGTATTACTAACTTCCGGTATTGTTAACTCCCGGTACCAAAGAGTCCCGGTACTGTGAAGTCCCGATACCAAGGAGTCCCGGTACGGAGAAGCCCCGGTACTCTGTGTAGTCCCGGTAGTTGTTAAGTTTAGTGATACAGTTGAGAACAGGAACTGGTAGGCTTTATATGTTTAGCTAGTAAAGAGGTGTATGTGCCTTAAATTGTTTTAGATTCTGTGGAGTCGTGGTAAGAGATAAGACCATTGTGAAAGGAGCTTGCGAGCGTGTGTAATAATCAAAACAGGTGAGTTTTTCTTTAAAAAGTATTTTAACTGGAATACATACACGTATGGTTTGGGAATGTGATAATTGGTGATTACGTGTTTATATGTATGGTATATGTGAATTATAATGTATTGAGGTATTATATTTACATGAGTATTATAATGTGTTATAATACGTTGGCCGGGCTTAGGTCCGGTGTGTTTGGCTATAGAACCCGTATAGCGTTGTTTGGCTGTAGATGTTGTGCAGCGTTGTAAATTCATTAGTTGGCTTGCAACCAACTAATATGGCCAGGAGGAATGAGAATGAGAAGGGAAGGTATATGTTGTGTGAGTTCAAATTGATATATTTGATAGTGCTGTGTGATTTATATAAGTAAAGGTTATATAAATGATTTCAAACTAACAGGGATTTTTCTCACTTAGACCCTTAGGTCTAACCCTCATTTTTGTTTTAAAAATATGTATTCCAGGTGGTGGATCGCGTAAGAGCAAGTAATTAGAGTAAGAGATGGATGGCTTTTGTGAAGGATTATATGACGAAGAATTTGGCATGTTTAGCAGTTGTAATTTAATAACTAAATGTTATGTATGTATTTAGTATAAAGTTTGTAGTAGGATGGTTTCTTTTGATTGTAAAAGACTACGGGACCAAACTTGAAATTTGATATCTCTTTTGTTATATCGATGTTATGTTACATTATGTGATTTGTTGTGTATATGGGAATTGGGTTGTTACACCACAAGTTATCCGGACAACACTACTTTTCCGGGCAGCATGACTTTTCCGGACAACCTATACAATCCGGACGTCATCCGGACACCAAAGTAATCCGGATACCATCCGATATCCAATTCTATCCGGAAAACATAGGAAAAAGGAACTTACCCGGATAAAAGACTCGTCCGGACACATTTAGAACACTACCCGGACACCACCAACAAAACCACCCGGACACCTTCATACTGTGTCCGGACACCTCTGTCGGTTTCTTCAATTTTGACCCAGAAATCGACAGAAATCATCCCCCAAACCAGATGTGTTAATTCTAATCCGATAGATACTTCCTAATAGCATTAACACACATAATTTGAAAAGGAAACATACCTCAATATCACTTTCAAGCCAACCAAATGAATCCCTAGCTTTACTTCTTCTCTTTCTTCTTTTGGTCTCAAACACACATACACACACTGAGGTTTTTGGATTCTGAAATATCTGAATATCTAAAAGGGATATTATCAAACTATATTTCCATTTTAGACCTTGAGTTCTTTACTAATGACCAATATACCTTAATCTTATAAATTCACCTAAACTCACCCTAAATATCAATTATAGAGTTAAATCAATTTAACGGAACGAGACTTTAACTAACGAACTTACCCGGGGTATTACAGCTCTCTATCGTGGCTCAAAAGTGGTGGAAAAACCTCTGAAAATCGCCCCTCCTTAGCCTCCCGTCGCACGCGAAACGATAATGACCTAATTCCGGAAAACGCCAATGTAGAGCTGAAATAGTGGGTTGCGTGGCCTAGCTCGCGGCCTCAAGCCGCGGCGCAGGCCGCGCGGTTTTTGGGTTAGGAACGGTTCCAGGTTTGGTTTTAGGCTCGGGTTTGGACTTGGGCTTCCTTTTCGACTCTATTTTGGACTCTTTTTTGGCCTTTTTCCGCTTTGTTTCTCGATGATCTTTCTCTTCCGGATTACCTGCGCATTTCACTGGAAACCATAAAATTTTGCCTTTTTGCTTAAAAACAAGCCACTCTCAGTGGTTTGTGGACCAAAAATAACGCCAAAAAGTGGCGTTATCAACAACCCCAAACCGAGCGTTGCTTGTCCTCAAGCAAATTAGCGATAAAAAGACTGAATGCATACATCAATGAAACGACAACTGCACAACTCCCAATCGGTAACACGTATTGCACGTCTGATTTCCCATACCCATGAATGCTTATCTCACCCTCGCCTCATCCTTATCCTATTTGATCTATGGCCTTCCATTGTGAGTTGAACTCGTGACTACTCCGATTGCACTAAGGTCGTACTAGGTCCAAGCATGCTAGGGAAAGCATTTCGCCTCGACCCTACCTCACGGGATGCTCTCTATTCACTCGATCCTAGGTTGTCGCACATGTTGTCATGTATAAGGAAGTTATGTACAATGATACCCGAGAATTTACATGACAACTCTCATGAAAGACGCACTAATGTCCAAAAATTATGATCTCAGGAAGGAATCAAGCAGCAAGAAAGGGACTATTGGTAAAGGTGGTCGTATACTCTAATCACATTTTCCAGAAGATCATCCAGGTCTTTTACATAGGTTGTAACGGGGCTAGGGTTATGGCTATGAAACGAAGGGTAAGCGGATCAAAAATCCTAAATGTGTCAATCTTTAGCAGATCTGAACTTTCCTTGCTTCATTTTATGTCACTTGGCCCTTTTTGTCATCATTGGAGTCGCTTTGACTCTCTTATTTATCTGTTGTAGATAACTGTCTATATTTTTTATTTTATTTTTTTTGGGGCATCATTGGCTCTCTTTTCTATTTCTTGGGTTAGAATGACCCAATTTATCTTCATGACTGACCTGTACTTTTCTTTCTGCTTTATCTTTCGCTGTTTATTCCCGCTCATGATTGACACACTTTCGGATAAGGGTTGGCTAAGGCTTTTGGCTAGGGTTTAATGGTGGGTCCGAAGTGAAAAGTTAGTGAGTGTTTGGCTGCAAAAAGGTTTTGGGTACACACATAATGGGTCAAGGGGGCTATAGATAAAAAACAGGGTTAAAACTTCACACAATGCCTGGAATCATCTCTTAAGGTCCACACGATACGGTTACTATACCCTTACCTAATATCCCGATGGTCGTCTTTGCTACCCAACGCAACATTATAGCGAGATCAATCTATAATCACGACAAGGAATTCGAAAAAGTGTATAAGAATTAAGTGTTTAGATCCCTCGAAATGAAATGCGTCATTGAGGCCCAAATCTCGCTATTGGGTGGTCTCCACTAATGTCCCTAGTCATACCTTTTCCCGGTCTTTCCTTAATGGTCACATTGCTATCACAAGATTCTTCCCTCAATAGTTAGGCTCAATCATCCAAAACAAGAAATTGGCTTACATGATCTAGACATTCAAAGGTGCGGGAAATCTATGTGCATAATAAGTGGGCCCGATTGGGCAACCCCAAACCTTACCCACACATTGTCCCTAATGTGTAAGTATCGGCTTGGACGATACAAAAAAATGTTACGAGTATAGTTGTGCAGTTATTACAATCATCCGAAACGAAATACAAATTCATCAACAATACATCACAAAAGATCGCAAAAACAGAGAATGGAAACAAACCCATGTCTACCGGTGTGAAGAAGATGATGCTCCCCCAGACTGCCGACCTCGTACTCGTCTTCGGCCTTGAGGCTGTGCGGGTGGTTCTGGGAAACCGGCTTGGGTGAGGCGTGCGTCGAAACCGTCTAACCGCTGGTTCACGCCACGGAACCCGGCCTCCATCTGCTGGGCCAACCGCCGAATATACGGAGGTGTGTCTCCGGAGTGCTCGGTCGTGTCTTCCGACGGTGCGTCGTGGTCAAAATTCGGGTCGCTATCAGATGCACTCTCTGATGAACCCGCGACTGGTGGTGCGAGTATCCGTCTCTGATAGTCCGGGTCGGTCTGCCGTTTCACGTCTAGCTCCATAGCTGCCTTGATTTGATAGTCGTATTGTTTCTTCTTGAAGTCCTCCCTCGATGCGGTGAGGCGTCCAATCGGGACGCCAACTTGCCTGCAAAAATGAGTAATGAGGCAAGGGAACGGTAAAATACCGTCTAGAGTCATACCAGCGCCGAGCAGCTCCATCCAAATGATATGTCCGATATCCATAGGGAGATTATGTTGGAGCGAATAAAGGACTTCCGCGACTTGACTATCCGCGGTGGTATTGTGGGAAGACGGCTTCAAGGTAGCCTTTACAAAGAGCATAAGGAATGCTAAATCGGTGTGCAGATCGCTCTTTAGGGTGTGTTGGTCCATCTTGTCCCACCCTAGATGCCCATTTCGCCGGAGGGAGCCGGCGATGGTCGGGCTAAGCCTTGTCCGGAATGCTTCGTGTGGTGTCAACCCATAAGATGCACCCAATTCTGGGCGGCGAGGAGCATTGTAATAGTCGCAAATGTCGTCCATAGAGATCTGGATGATTTTGTCTACCATCCTCACGACATATCGCTCGTGATATACTGTGGGGATCATACAGGCATAGAACTACCTTACCACCTCTTCACAATACATGATTGGGGTACGGATGAACCCCTCCCACGAATGCTGTCGGATGATGCCCGACACGCGAGAGCCTGCCGGTAAGGTTTCGAGCCGGATGCCCCTCTCGCCAAAAGGTTGACAATTCTTCTCCGCCATTTTAGCAATCCGAGCGGGTTTGTCGGGAGCTTCGTGATTATACCTCTCCAAACGGAGGCGCGGGTGAACGCGCTCATATTCAGGGAAGGAGATATGCCTGCTCGGGCGATGCCTTATTGTCTGCAAAAATAGACTCAAGTTAGTCATATCATTCATGGCCACCCCAAACCTAGGCTTTGGCCTAGGTTGGTCAAATAAGGCACCCCAAACCTCGGTAAAACCAAGGTTTGCAATGGGGTATATGTGTGTGTGTGGTTGTTAAAAAGTAAGGCACCCCAAACCTAAGTGAAACTTAGGTTTGTTGAGTCTCCTTTAATTTACTTGAACGTACAAACATCACACACTAACTCCCATGCATGCAGAGTTGCCAATAAAATAGACTTTTTAATACAAGGCACTTTAAATAATCCCGTAGCCACATAATTTCCCTAATGCATGCATCTAAAGGTCATCAATGGTTTTCACCATTGGACAATTTCAACGAACCCCAAACCTTGGTGAAACCGAGGTTTGGTGATGCTTGCACTAATTAATCCCATAAAAATAACGTAAGAACTTTATGTTACCAATGTAACATCCTGAATTTTCAGTAATAATATTTTAATGAGAATTGAGATGTATTTATATTTTGTGTAAACTTTGAATTATAAGGAAGTTTTATGATTCATTAGGGTCAAAATACAAGAGATGTAAGTAAGATGTTACTTTTGGAATTAATGAAACTTGAGGGTGCTTTTGGTCACTTTTGGAAAGTGTGTTTGGATATAGTAGCTGAAATGAGATATTATCTCATTCAGATTTTTGTTGAAGTCGGCAGAAAGAGAGAAGGGATAGAGAGAAAAAGGTAGAAAGGAAGAAAAGCAAGATTTTGGGTTCAAATTGGTAAGGGATTTAACTTAGTTTCTGATAATTCTTGTTGTGAATGAATGATGATAAACGAATCTGTGTTTTGGATTAATTTACAGAATCATTATCAACAGATTGGGGGAAATCAGATTTGTACAGGAAGTGGGTTTTGCAAACATAAGGTGAGTTCATTGGTACTTTGCTTAAATCAGTGTTCTTATGTTAAATTGAACCGTGAAATAGTTGTATAAAGTGATTATGAACTGTATGGTTGTACTGGGAATGAGCTGAATCGAACAGACAAGAAGTTAGATCAAATTTTAGACTGCAGACCCGACTTTTCCGGATGAATCGTCGTATCTGGAAAACCCCAATGATGAATGTTTCCGGACGCAGGAAGTATCCGGGTAGGTTTATTTTATTACAAGAATCCGGATGAAATTAGTTACCGGATGGTATCCGGATGATCATAGAGTCCGGATGTTGTCCGGATTTGAAATATGTCCGGAAAAGTAGGAATTTACCGGAAAGGATGGGTTGTTCGGATAAGTTAGGTTATCTGGAAACATGTTGTTGTCCGGACACTTTGTGCAAACTGGGCAATTTTCAGTTATGTTAATTGTGAATCGTTGTGATCTAGTGAAAGAGACATAATTAGTTTAGCATGAACATACGTACATTCGAAGGGTAGTATGTTAGGCTTGATGACTGTGCCGGTTTGATACTAGGCAGGTGTTTGGTATAGGTAAAGGAGATTGGCTCATACTGAATGATATGAGGAATCTATATGGTATCAAGGTGATTTGCTCATACTGAATGATATGAGAAATATGTATTAAGCATTTACTTGCACGAGTAGAAATAAGTGTAATGGATCCATAGGCACTAAAGTTTGGTAATCACTTGGAATAGGCGTGTGGTATTACCCATTTAATCGTTATTCCAGTGTGTGTGGGAAATCATGGAATAGGCGTGTGGTATTAATCGTTATTCCTGATTTCTAAGGAAGAGAGTGAGGTTGACATAAGTACTTGTAATCTCTGCTTCCTTACTGATAAATGGGCGTGTGTAATCGCGATTTATTGGTGGAGAGCATTGATCTAGAATCTTTGAAGATTCGTAGTATGGCTCTGGGGTATGATATGCTGATGGATTTGTTGTCAGTCATAGTCATGGGATTGGATAAAATTGTATAATGAAATAGAATTATACGTACGGTAAGAAAAGGAGTAACCAGGTTTGTTGTAACTTGTTTACATTGATTTTTGCAATTGAAACAAATGTTCTCACTAGGCGTTGGCCTAATCATTTCATGTGATGTTTTCTTACCAGGTACAGGCTCAGGCAAATAAAGGGTTGTGGGACGAGTGTTTTTGGAATAGCAGAAGTGGCAATTAACAAAGAGGAGATTTTTGGAGGATAGCTTAGATAACTCAATTAATCCGATTATAGTGACATGATTAGATTGATAGGTTATTCGAAGTATCCTGTATTGTAATTACACTCTTGATGGTTAATTCCTTTGCTATCTATATAAGTTGAAATTTTATCGTCATAACCCGTTGTAATTTGAGGTTTAAATTGACTTGGATTTTGGGGCGTTACAATATGGTATCAGAGCATTAGTTTAAGCGAACTAAGTATGCTGAGGAGGTACTTAGACTTAAGCTGTGATGAATTAAGTTATGATTCGTGAGAATGGGTAGGAATACTAAGACGGGATAGTCTTAGAGGTGACGGAAATACGTGAAATTAGTACTGTAATGATGGTAACGAGGATTCTCCTGTATAATATATTCACAATTTCAATTAGCTACTGTTATTTATGAATATATTATTACATAAGCATGCTTGTTTCTAAATGGTTACAGTGACTGATTAGCGGTAAATTACGTTTTTGTATGTCTAGTTATGTATAAACCATTACTGATTGGTATTCTTTTGTGCTCATCCACAACAATGGTAAATATTCCGCCGAGGTCTCCTAATTCTTCTATGAATAAGAATTAGTTAGACGATAGGGGAGAAAGACAAACTGGAGTAGGCGGAATTCATGAGACGCCACCAGATTTTCTTTCTTTAGGAGGAATACGTAATCCGGCACACAGAGTGGGTACCAGTACTGTCGATCAAACACCATCGGAAGCAAGTATGGAAGGACGCATTATGGATAATGTTACCAGATTGATGAATGCATCAATGGAAAGACAAGCTGAAATGATGAGCACCACCATGGGAAGACAAGCAGAAATGTTCATGAAATTGTTTAACGATCGAAATACGGAACCAAGACGGACAAGAGTTGATACTAGTGTGATAAATCCAACTGGTAACCCAGGGCCGGAGACTGAAAGAAGGGTTGAAAGAAATTGCTCTTACAAAACCTTCTTGAGCTATAAACCACCGGAATTCAAAGGAGAAGATAGTCCAATAGCTTGCATGAATTGGCTAAGGGAAATTGAACAAGCTTTTCGAGCTTGTGAGTGTTATGATGAAAAGTCTAAAGTTAAATTTGGATCACAGATGTTACGCGGTAACGCGTTATCTTGGTGGAATGTGCTAGCAGCTTCTGTGTCAGCTTCTGTTTTGAATGCTATGACTTGGGATCAGTTCAAAGCAAAGATTATGGAGGAGTGCTGTAACGAAACTGAAATGGATCGAATCGAGAAAGAGTTCAGGAACCTCAAGAAAGGCAATATGACTGTGAGAAAGTATACATAATCCTTCATGGAGAAGCTGAACCTGGTGGGGCATGTGGCTTCGACTAAGAAAGACAAAGTTAAAGCTTATCTGAAGGGTTTACCAGCAGATATGATGTCAAGGGTGCGGAGTTCAAAAGCTTCAACATTGAGAGAATCAATCGAGGAAGCAAATGTTATAGAGGAAGTGTATGCTAAGGATAAAGAAGAAAAGACCCAAGTTGGGGAGAAGCGGAAATGGGAAGGTCGATCAGAGCATTCACAGAGGTCAAGGAACGCTGGTAAAGGTACTTCTTATGAATCACGCCGTGAACCAAACTGGTGTCCAAAGTGTAAGAGCAAGCATTTCGGGCAGTGTCGAGTGATAGCATCTGAATGTTTTAAGTGTGGAAAGAGTGGGCATACTATGAATAATTGTCCAGTGCGGGGAAATACATGTTTTGAGTGTAAGCAACCGGGTCACTTTCGTCGGGAGTGCCCAAGGCTGAAAAAGAGCGGCGATCAGAGTAAGAAACCAGTTATTCCGAAGCCAACGGGTCGAGCTTTTCAGATGACCGCTGATGAAGCTAAGGAATCAAGGGACGTTGTCTCGGGTATATTCCTTGTTAATTCTTGTTCCGCGCGTATTTTGTTCGATTGTGGAGCAAATTTGTCATTTGTGTCCAAATCATTCTATGCTAAATTAGCTACGCCTGTTTCTACTTTAGATGATGCTTTAGTAGTAGAGGTAGCTAATGGGGGCCAAGCTTTGGTTCGAGAAAGGCTTGATGGTTGTACTATTCTTATAGAAGAGACGAAATTTTCGATCAACTTGTTGTTGATGGAAATTGGAGGGTTTGACATAGTTGTGGGTATGGATTGGCTGACAGCCAATCAAGCAGAAATATTTTGCGCAAAGAAATTAATCAGGATTCCGATGACCGATAAGGATGACGTATTCATCTTCGGGGAAAAGCAAAAGGGGGAAATTCCGTTAATCTCTGTTGTGAAGGCGCATAAGTGTTTAATGAAAGGATGTATGTCCTATCTGGAGTATGTCTTAGATGGAAGGTTGGAAAAGAAACAATTGGAAGATATCAAGGTGGTACATGAGTTTCCTGACATATTTCCTGATGATCTTCCTGGTCTACCTACTGAAAGGCAGGTGGTGTTTAGAATTGATCTCATTCCAGGTTCGTCTCCGATAGCGCGGGCACCTTACCGTCTAGCGCCGTCTGAAATGAAAGAGATGATGACTCAACTCCAGGAGTTATTAGATAAAGGTTTTGTCAGACCGAGTTCTTCGCCTTGGGGAGCTCCGGTCCTGTTTGTTAAGAAGAAAGACGGTACTATGAGAATGTGTATAGATTACCGCGAGCTGAATAAGGTGACGATTAAGAATAAATATCCGCTTCCAAGAATCGATGATCTATTTGATCAACTTCAAGGGGCAGGATGTTTTTCTAAGATTGATTTGAGGTCAGGGTATCACCAAGTGCGGGTTAGAAATGAAGATATTCCTAAGACAGCTTTTAGAACCAGATACGGGCATTATGAGTTTCTAGTAATGCCATTCGGGTTGGCAAATGCTCCAGCTGTCTTCATGGATCTGATAAATAGAGTGTGTCGACCTTTCTTGGACAAGTTTGTTATCGTCTTTATTGATGACATACTTGTGTATTCAAAGACTAAAGCAGATCATGAACAACACCTACGTGAAGTCTTAGAAGTTTTAAGAAGAGAGAAATTATACGCGAAGTTTTCAAAATGTGAATTTTGGTTAGAAGAAGTACAATTTCTAGGTCACGTGATCACTTCAGAAGGAGTCAAGGTAGACCCAGCTAAGATTGAAGCTATGGCAAATTGGGAGACACCTAGAAGTGCATCTGAAATAAGAAGTTTCTTGGGTTTAGCAGGTTATTACAGAAGGTTTATTAAAGACTTTTCTAAGATTGCATCTGCTTTAACTATTCTGACTAGAAAGAACGTGAAGTTTGTCTGGACGGAGAAACAAGAATCGGCTTTCAGAACTTTACGTCAAAAGTTGTGTGAGGCTCCGGTTCTTGCTTTACCAGAAGGAACAGAAGATTTAGTGGTATACAGTGATGCTTCAAAGATGGGTCTAGGATGCGTATTGATGCAACGAGGCAAAGTGATTGCTTATGCGTCAAGACAACTTAAGGAACACGAGAAGAACTACCCGACACATGATTTGGAGTTAGCGGCTATTGTGTTTGCTTTAAAGCTGTGGAGGCACTACTTGTATGGAACCAAATGTACTCTTTTTACTGACCATAAAAGTTTGCAGCATGTTTTTGATCAGAAAGAGTTAAATATGAGACAACGAAGATGGTTAGAATTACTTAAAGATTACGATTGCGAATTGCATTACCATCCTGGTAAAGCAAATGTCGTGGCCGATGCTTTAAGTAGGAAAGAGTATAGTGGATGTTTGAAATCGATCAATGCTAGAATTGATGTGACATCGAGTTTGATGGAAAAGATAAAAGAGGCACAAGCGGAGGCTTTACGGGAAGTAAACCTGAAAGAAGAAGTGATGGGCAAGCAACACCTTCAGCTAACTGAAGATGGTCGTGGAATAAAGTTGTTCCAAGGTCGTGTTTGGGTACCAAAGATTGGAGGAAATCGAGAGCTGATTCTCGAAGACGTTCATAGATCTAGGTATTCCATACACCCTGGGAATACAAAGATGTATCGAGATCTGAAATTGCATTATTGGTGGCCGGCTATGAAAGTAGATGTGGCCCGGAAAGTAGAAACATGTAGAACATGTTCGTTGGTGAAAGCGGAACATCAGAAACCTTACGGAAGTTTCCAATCTTTGGAAATTCCGGAATGGAAGTGGGAGAAGATCACCATGGACTTTGTGACGAAATTACCCAAGACGCAAAAGGGTAATGACACAATATGGGTAATCGTGGATAGATTAACTAAGAGTGCTCATTTTCTGGCTATGAAAGAAACATCACCAATTGAGAAATTGGCGAAGCTGTATATTGATGAGGTGGTGTCAAGACATGGTATACCGGTGTCGATTGTGTCAGATCGTGATAGTCGGTTTACCTCAAGGTTTTGGCGATCACTACAAGAGGAATTGGGTACGAAAGTTAATTTGAGCACTGCTTTTCATCCGGAGACTGATGGACAGAGTGAAAGGACTATACAAACTTTGGAAGATATGCTCAGGTCATGTGTATTGGATTTTGGAGGTAACTGGGATATGCATCTACCGTTAGTAGAATTTGCGTATAATAACAGTTATCATTCCAGTATCGGAAGAGCGCCCTTCGAAGCCTTGTATGGTCGAAAATGTAGAACCCCAGTATGTTGGTTAGAAGTCGGAGAGAAACAGTTTGCTGGTCCAGAATTGGTACAACAAACAGCTGATAAGTTTGAAGAAATTCGGCAGCATATGAAAGCAGCTCAGGATCGACAAAAGAGTTATGCTGATCCGAAAAGAAGACCAAAAGAATTCCAAGTTGGGGAGCGCGTGATGCTTAAGGTATCCCCTTGGAAGGGAGTGATAAGGTTTGGTAAACGTGGGAAGCTAAGTCCTCGTTTTCTAGGACCTTTCACTATTATTAAAAGGATTGGTTTGCAAGCATATCAGTTGGATCTTCCACCAGAGTTGGAAGGGGTTCATAATACTTTTCATGTGTGTTATCTTCGGAAATGTCTAGCCGAAGAGGAAGATGTGATTCCACTTGCCGATATAAGGGTAGATGAAAAGAGTCGATGTGTGGAAGAACCAGAGGCAATTTTGGAAAAGATCGGTTAGGAAGCTACGTAATGGCAAGGAAGTAGCTATGTTGAAAGTACAGTGGAAACACCATCGAGGTGCTAATGTGACTTTAGAGTCGGAAGAGAGTATGAGGGATAGGCATCCTCATTTGTTTACCTGATTCTGATTTCGGGGACGAAATCATTTTCAAGTTGGGGAGTATTGTAACATCCTGAATTTTCAGTAATAATATTTTAATGAGAATTGAGATGTATTTGTATTTTGTGTAAACTTTGAATTATAAGGAAGTTTTATGATTCATTAGGGTCAAAATACAAGAGATGTAAGTAAGATGTTACTTTTGGAATTAATGAAACTTGAGGGTGCTTTTGGTCACTTTTGGAAAGTGTGTTTGGATATAGTAGCTGAAATGAGATATTATCTCATTCAGATTTTTGTTGAAGTCGGCAGAAAGAGAGAAGGGATAGAGAGAAAAAGGTAGAAAGGAAGAAAAGCAAGATTTTGGGTTCAAATTGGTAAGGGATTGAACTTAGTTTCTGATAATTCTTGTTGTGAATGAATGATGATAAACGAATCTGTGTTTTGGATTAATTTACAGAATCATTATCAACAGATTGGGGGAAATCAGATTTGTGCGGGAAGTGGGTTTTGCAAACATAAGGTGAGTTCATTGGTACTTTGCTTAAATCAGTGTTCTTATGTTAAATTGAACCGTGAAATAGTTGTATAAAGTGATTATGAACTGTATGGTTGTATTGGGAATGAGCTGAATCGAACAGACAAGAAATTAGATCAAATTTTAGACTACAGACCCGACTTTTCCGGATGAATCGTCGTATCCGGAAAATCCCAATGATGAATGTTTCCGGACGCATGAAGTATCCGGGTAGGTTTATTTTATTACAAGAATTCGGATGAAATTAGTTACCGGATGGTATCCGGATGATCATAGAGTCCGGATGTTGTCCGGATTTGAAATATGTCCGGAAAAGTAGGAATTTACCGGAAAGGATGGGTTGTCCGGATAAGTTAGGTTATCCGGAAACATCTTTTTGTCCGGACACTTTGTGCAGACTGGGCAATTTTCAGTTCGGTTAATTGTGAATCGTTGTGATCTAGTGAAAGAAACATAATTAGTTTAGCATGAACATACGTACATTCGAAGGGTAGTATGTTAGGCTTGATGACTGTGTCGGTTTGATACTAGGCAGGTGTTTGGTATAGGTAAAGGAGATTGGCTCATACTAAATGATATGAGGAATCTATATGGTATCAAGGTGATTTGCTCATACTGAATGATATGAGAAATCTGTATTAAGCATTTACTTGCACGAGTAGAAATAAGTGTAATGGATCCATAGGCACTAAAGTTTGGTAATCACTTGGAATAGGCGTGTGGTATTACTCATTTAATCCTTATTCTAGTGTGTGTGGGAAATCATGGAATAGGCGTGTGGTATTAATCGTTATTCCTGATTTCTAAGGAAGAGAGTGAGGTTGACATAAGTACGTGTAATCTCTGCTTCCTTACTGATAAATGGGCGTGTGTAATCGCGATTTATTGGTGGAGAGCATTGATCTAGAATCTTTGAAGATTCGTAGTGTGGCTCTGGGGTATGATATGCTGATGGATTTGTTGTCAGTCATAGTCATGGGATTGGATAAAATTGTATAATGAAATAGAATTATACGTACGGTAAGAAAAGGAGTAACCAGGTTTGTTGTAACTTGTTTACATTGATTTTTGCAATTGAAACGAATGTTCTCACTAGGCGTTGGCCTAATCGTTTCATGTGATGTTTTCTTACCAGGTACAGGCTCAGGCAAATAAAGGGTTGTGGGACGAGTGTTTTTGGAATAGCAGAAGTGGCAATTAACAAAGAGGAGATTTTTGGAGGATAGCTTAGATAACTCAATTAATCTGATTATAGTGATATGATTAGATTGATAGGTTATTCGAAGTATCATGTATTGTAATTACACTCTTGATGGTTAATTCCTTTGCTATCTATATAAGTTGAAATTTTATTGTCATAACCCGTTGTAATTTGAGGTTTAAATTGACTTGGATTTTGGAGCGTTACAACCAACAAGTCCCAAACGCACCATTTATGCACAAAAGTGGGAGTGGTTCACAAAATCATGATATCCCAAAATTTATCCCCCATATTACGTCCCAAGAGTCCCCCATCACACATTTTAAGAACGCATTCTCACAAATTTAACATACTCAATTGCATACAAGCATAAAGTTCTTATATGAAATTCTAACATACAAAGAGCATGCATTCGCAATTTAGGCATAATATCAACATGAGTGCACCACATTTGTGAGAAATCAAAATATTGGGGAAGTAATCATGAACACTTGAGGACGCAAGAAAACTATGGGTAAAGAGAGAATACTAACCACAAAATAGGTGAAAATGAAGACAAGAGGAAGGGAGAGAACATACAAACCTTGAAGATCTTGAAGAAGAGCACAAAAAAAATCTTGCAATGGAGTATGGATAAGGAGAAAGATCGAGAGAGATGGAGAGAGTAGGAAGAAAAAACAGCAGAATTGAAGAAGAAATAAGAAGAAATGAAAGAGAGAAGAAGAAGAAGAGAACAAAAAAACAAAAAAAACCTGCAACACGAAACCCTAGAACCAACAGGGGGCCGCGGCCTGAGCCTGCAGGGTACCCCGCACGTGTGGGAAAAGGTTGTTTTTCAAACAGACGACTACGCGGCTTGGCTCGCGGCTTGAGCCCGCGGCCTAGCCCGCGTAACCCTCTGTTTCGAAACCAAACAGAGACTTACGCGACTTGGCTCGCGGCCTAGCCCGCGTATGTCACTGTTTAATTTTTTTTTGAATCAAACCACACTCAAATTAACTCAATTAAAAGCGAAAAACAAACCTCGGTGGGTTGCCTCCCACCCAGCGCCTTGGTTTCGGTCGTGGTTCGACCTTCCGTCTTCTCATTCTTTCGGTTCATCCAGAAACGTGTTGTCAGCTACCACCGTTTCCCCTCCGTAATAGGGCTTCACCCTCTGTCCGTTGACCTTGAACGTCTCTCCATCACTTCCTTGTAGCTACACGATTCCATAAGGATACACCTCTTTCACAATGAATGGCCCGGACCACTTGGATTTCAACTTACCTGGAAACAAACGAAGCCGAGAATTAAATAACAAAACTTGCATTCCAGGTGAGATTACCTTTGGTTAAAGACCCTTGTCGTGGAATTGCTTCGTTTCTCCTTGTATATAACCGCATTCTCGTATGCGTCTCGTCTGATCTCCTTGAGCTCGTTCAGTTGCATACATCGGTGTTGCCCGGTTGCCTTGAAATCCATATTGAGCTTCTTGATCGCCCAATAAGCTCTATGCTCAAGTTCGACTGGTAGGTGTCACGATTTTCCAAACACGAGCCGATACGGTGTGGTGCCAATCGGTGTCTTGAATGCCGTTCGGTAGGCCCAAAGTGCGTCGTCTAATATGATAGACCAATCTTTCCGCGATGCACTTACGGTTTTCTCGAGGATTTGCTTTAGCTCCCGGTTAGACACCTCGGCTAAGCCATTGGCTTGTGGATGGTAGGGTGTAGTCACTTTGTGTTTTACCGAGTATTTCTTGAGGACTGCCTCCAAATACCGGTTGCAGAAATGGCTACCACCGTCACTGATTAGTGCTTTCGGAATCCTAAATCTCGAGAAAATGTTCTTCCGCAAAAAGTTTATTACCACTTTGGAGTCGTTCGTGGGGCTCGCGATTGCCTCTACCCACTTGGAGATGTAGGTGGCGTTTGTTTTTTAAGTGGTGCTGAAGTCTGAAGACTGATTTCACCTCTGATTTTTAAGTGGTGGGGTTGAAGTGTGCAATCTGAATCAAAAAGACTGTTTGTTTTTTGTAAGCTGAAATCTGAAAACATCTGAATACGTACTGTTGTCTATTTTATTTATAAAAATGTGATATTGTTGAATTAAATTAAATTATACTACTAAAATCGGTTTTCATAACAACTAAAATACGTTAATCGGTTCCACTATATAGCATTTTTATGTTCCACTATACTAAACATACGTTACAATCAATTTTCCATTCTTCAACCATTTTCTTCCCTTTTGGAAAAACTCCCAAATCAAGAAATTAATAGAGAAAACCCTTTACTTCCATTCTTCAACCCTTTCTTCTCTTCTAGGAGAAATTTCAAATCAAGAAACTATGCTGCTATGCAACCTTTCTTCTGCTCTCTTTCATACACAAACCCCCCTTTATTATGCTCTCTTTCATACACAACCTTTCTACAAATCTGAGCAGATTGGAGATGGATGCAAAAAACCGAACCAAAAATCAAAACGAAGATGCAAAAATCAAGCACCAAAAACAAAAAAAATCGAGCACTAGTAATTTACCACCAAATCGATTTCTGCAAATCTATTTCTGCAAGCAGATTACTTGTTGATATTTGCAAATCGACCCAAAAAACAAATTAAAAATCGAAACGAAGATACAGAAATCGAGCACCAAAAACAAAAAAATCGAGCACTAGTAATTTACCACCAAATCGACTTTTGCAAATCTATTTCTGCAAGCAGATTACTTGTTGATATTTGCAAATCGACCCAAAAAACGAATTTACCACCAAACAGATTTGTACAAATCAACATACCCGAAATCGATTGGAGAAATCGACATACAAAAAACGAACAAAGGATATCGACATACCAGAAATTGATTGCACGATTGGAGAAGGAGATGGAGCTGTAGATCGATTGGAGATGGAGATGGAGATGCTTCCTAGTCGCACACGAGAGAGAGAGAGAGAGAGTTGAGATGGAGGCTGAAAATAAGTGAAAAAAGTGGTGCCCTAGTCACTTTTTCGGTCAGTGTCATTTAAGTGTTAAGTGGGTCTTTTTTATGAGAAAAAACAAACAAACTTATTTGCTTCACATCTGACCGAAAAAGTGATAATAGCCAAAAAGTGCTGAAAAGTAAAAAACAAACAGCCCGGTAGTCTACCACCACTAGGATGTACTCATTGCGATAGGAATTCGGGAATAGACCCAGGTCGATCCCCCAAACGTCAAAGAGCTCAACCTCCATGAAGATTCTCGTGGGCATTTCGTCTCTCTTCGATATGTTCCCCGTTCTTTGGCATCGATCACACTTAGAGATGAAGTCACGAGTCTCTTTGAACATCGAAGGCCAAAAGAATCCCGACTGTAAGACTTTTGCAACTGTTCTGTCGGTGCTGAAGTGGCCCCCACATTCTAAGGTATGACAGTGGTTTAGAATGTCGGCCTTCTCTTCGTCCGGTTGATAACGCCACTTTTTGGCGTTATTTTCGGTCCTCAAACCAATGATATTGGCTTGTGTTCTAGCAAAAAGGCGGAATTTTATGGTTTATCGAGTGAAATGTGCAGGTAATCTAAAAGGAGGCAATCATCGAGAAAAGAAGTGAAAAATTGTCCAAAAGAGAGCCAAAACGAAGCCCAACGGAGACGTTCACCACGCGAATCGGATTAGAGCCGAGAGAAGGGAGTTCACCATTACATTCACCACGTTCACGTTTACTATGTTTGCATACATTATTTCCTTCCCTTTTCTTGCGTTTTTGCCCACCACCAACATGAACTAATCTTTCTATGTTGGGGGTTGGATTGAATTTGGTTTAGCATATGAACAGATGACTTGAGACATTTATCAGTTTTCCTAATTTAATGAAGCATGTGATTTGGTTTTTAATGCTTTTGTGAGTTTGGCCAACTTTCGATTGTTTTGTTGTTCTCAATTAAGTTCGAGAGAATTGATTATTACTTAGAACTAGAAATTGCATGCCTAAGGTGAGAAATTGGATAGAGATATACCAAGTAAGTCTTAGTCCCGTTAAATCTTGCTTTTAATGTGTTTTGAGTTTCATGAGTTGAGATCGAGAGATAAAACTTGTGATTTCGAAATAAAACCCGTTGTTGCTCGAGAGAGAACACGCTGATTTTAGAGATTGGGTATTCATTAAGGGGAATAACTGGTAATTGTTTTGAGTCAGATGTTTATACGTGAAAACCTTAGGATTTCCAACCCTCAACTGTTTTCTCTATTAAAGTTTTCGAAGTTGTTTACTGTCTCGTCTGTGATTCGTTTTCTTGCAATTAATTAGTTTAATACCAACAACTACAATTTCGATAGTTCAGTTAATAGAGTTTATAGTCATTGTGATACTTAGTTCCTAGTTCCCTGTGTTCGATACTCATACTTTTGTACTATTACTTGATTTCGACACCGTACAGTTGCGGTAAGATTTAGGGGGGTGTAAACCCGCCTATCAAGTTTTTGGTGCCGTTGCCGGGGAACTAGTTGAAACTGATAGCACTACCAGCTATAAGCGCTATTACATTGAACATTTTTATTTTTGTTATTTTTTTTCATTACTCTCGGTTTCTGGATTGCTAACTTTGCCTACTTTCCTTTCAGGTACTAATTGGTTTATGCCAAGGAAAACCCGAGGGGAAGGAATCGAACCGATCGATCCGGAAATTGAAAGAACCGCCCGTCGATTACGCAAAGAATCTAAAGCTAAAACACATCTGAAGATGGGCGACGAAGCTCCTCCTGAGAGACGCCCTATGCGGTCGTTTGCCGATTCGAATGTGGCAGCCGCATGCTGTTGGTCCCGAAGGGTTATACAAGTTTGTAGAAGGGGGGGGGTTGAATACAAACACACAGATTTTACTTTTCTAAATTGTTTATTGATAAATCATTAACAATTTACAGCTTGTTGCGGAAACAAGAGTAAGGATAAATCCTAAATCTAAACAAGTTGGAACACTAAGTTTCTTGCACTAAGAAGGAGAAGGAAATTACTAATAATAACCTATCTCAAGATAAGAATGATGAACTCGTCCAGAGTTAGCAAGTTACTTCAAAAGGAAGTGAGTTCTTCTTCTTATATACTGCATGCATTTAATGCATTGCAGTTTACACTTTACACGTGGCAGCAGCTGATTGGTTGCATGTCATTGACCTTTGTTGACAACCTTAGTAGCCGCATGTTCAACAGTGTAGTATCAGAGTGGTTGTACGATTTCAGACAATAAGGAGGTTATGTTCTGACATATCGTACGGAGTCGTGCAAGGGTGGATGAGACAAAAAGTACGTTGTACGGAAGACTTCATGATCAACTTTTCGATGATTCAGCGATCTATCATTCTTCATCAGCGAATGATAGAGTTCAGCGATAGCTGAAGTCTTGTACTTGATACTTCACGTTGAGTGGACAAATCTGAGTCTTCGCTGATCCGCATCAGTTCATTAGGAGACTTGTCGCTGGTTCTTGAGCTTGATCTTCGACTTCAGCGTAGAACCTATGTTGACGTGAAACTTGTCTTTAGAGATCATAAGTAAACAACTAACTTATCAGCGATCACCATAAGTACTGAACAGACTCAGAGTATTATGGTGAACAGTTTCGCTGAATGTTTAATCTAAAGAGCGAGAGTTCCTATCAGCGGTACTGGAAGATCTTAGTACTTATCAGCGATAGTGAAACTCTGATACATATTGTTTACTTACAATTTTCACTAAGTATATAAGAGAGGGTCATTATCAAATCACTGAGGGTTTGGATCAATAATCTCCCCCTATTTGATTATGACATATCAACATAGAAAATTGCTATTTAATGAAAACATAAGGATAAAAAGAACTCATAAAATATTTGTCCCTTTTACTGTTTTCTGGAATCTTTTCTGTATTGATGGAGTAAAGTACGTTCGCTGAAATTTTTCTTTAAACTTTGTAAAGTTACAGAGGGAAGTGGAAAAATTACAAGTACAGCGAATAAAATTACAAGTACAAAAGATGTAGACAGATAAGGATAGAAAGAATTTCAAGGCGATCCTATCCGTCAAAAGGTTCTTCCTTAATGAGTTGTTCATCAAGGGTCATTGATGTGGCAATCATCCAATCAGGGACATCTACTCCTTGATTCTTTTTCTTCAGAGCTTCTTCAAAAATCAAGGGCTTCAGGTGTCTAGCTTTGATGTCGCGTCTGACTTCACACCAGTATAAGAGATCTCTGAGTTGTTCGATGGGAGCGAGGTGGAGCTCAGAGATACGTTGAAAGTGATGGTTTCCATCGTAGTCTAGAAATAATATACCATATGGATCACTTACAACTGTGCCAGGAATGAAAGTTTCTCCAGGTGGTAGGGAGGTGTCAAGCGCTGAGAGATCAGCATCAGGGCCAAGTACTTCAGCACGAGAGAAACCAATACCTGTTTCATTCCGTATAGGAGGACCTGAATCAGAGATTTTCTTTTTCTTAGCAGAGACTTTTCTTTGTTGAGGAAGAGGAGGAATATCCACAGCAGAAGAAAGCAGGTCGATCTGTTTGTTTAAGATCTTCTCGACATGGCTTTTGTACTTTGAGCGCGATCCCTGAATGGCTAATTTTGTTTCTAACCATTCAGAGAGACCAAACTTTTCTAAGGTAGCAGCATATAAAGTTTGCTTGGTTTTGTTATCTCTGTAGACATCCACTTCAACAACAGGAACGTCGGCGTACAGTTTTCCTCTGATGTTTGCTTTGAGGATTTTGGATGGTCTAGATCGATAGGTCAGCATTTGTTTAGCCCATTCCAAGGTCGTGTCAAAGACCTTAGTCTTTTCTCTAACGATCTTTTGAGCATCATCCCATAGCTGACGTTGAACATCAATGGGAACTCTTTTCAGCTTGGGGTCTTTTATTGATCGTTGAGTAAGCTTGATGGCGTATTCTCTATCTTTTTCTTCAGCTTCCTTTCTTTCAGCGATTAAGCGTTCAGCTCTGAGGTGTTCCTTGTATTCCTTTTGGGAAACTCTGAACTTTGGAGGAACGAAAGGAAGTTGATCACGCTTCAGAATGATTCGCTGATCTTCAAGTCTCTTGATCATTGCATCTCTCTTTTCTTGATCCTCTTCACTTAGCTTTTGAGGAGCCAAGGAAGGTCTGTTTTTGTGAGAGAGAGAGTATGTTCTTCAGGTTCATCAGTCTCATAGATCAAATCCAAGACTGGGATTATATCTTCAGCATTGAGAGCTGGGATTGTTGTTGAAGTCGCAGCTATAGGAACTTCAGCGATATCCTCAAACAGGGGAGAGGACTAGCTGAAACGCAGCGATCTTACAAGTAAGAACAGAGATGGAAAGAATGGGATTGTGTATAGAGGTTTGCGGAGGTAGAGAACTGATAAAGTGTATAGAGGAGGGATGTTGTGTAGGATTAATGTACCTGACAAACCGGCTTGTTAAGCAAGATCATCAGATTTTCATCTTCAGCGACACCTTTTCCTTTGCTTTTGTCAGCTTCAGATGCTGATGGCTTTGTCTTTGTCTGCTCCCCTGAAGGTTCATTTATCAGAATCCCTTTAAGAGCTTTAGTTCTCTGAGCAGGCTTGACGATAAAAGAATCATCATCATCGTCATCTTCGTCATCATCATTCTTTGGAGAAGAGGATGGTTCAGCATCAGACAGATCGATGGCTTCTTCATCTTCAGATTCAGACTCAGTTTCTTCAGCTTCTTCTTCGAGTTGCTCCCCCTCAGATACAGAGGCGAGCTTCTCGGTTCCCTCAGGGTTTTCATCTCCCTGAGGTCCAGCGGCTGCTTCAGCTTCAATTGTCTTTTTACCCTCTTCAGTGAAGGTGAGGTCTTCAGTCTTCTCTCCCCTGATAGATTCATCATGGGAAAGGTCTTCAGCGCTCTTCTCCCCCTCTTTATCATGATGACTGGGGGAGGAATGAGAAGATTCAGCAGCTCGTGTGGTTTCCCTGTCTTCTTGGCCAGGGATCCCTATTAACATTTCAATCGCTGATAATCTGTTTTCCATGTCAGAAATACCAGGATTGATCTTCACAAGTTCAGCACGATCCGCCGTAGTAAAAGATGGAGGTGCAGGGGCAGGTGCAGGGGCGGTCGTGTTGGTCAGAATCTGCTTCAACAAGTTCTGAATTGAAGAGATGTCATTCTTCATCGTGTTGACATCAGTCTTCACATAACTCATATCAGTTTTTACTGAACTGACACCAGTCTTTACAGCAGACATATCACCCTCGAGTGTGCCAACCGATGTCTTCAGCGTTGTGACTTCGCTGGACATGGTGTCTACAGATTTCTTGATGTCGAGGTAGTCTGTGTAGATGTCAGCGAGAACTTTGGCAAAGTTTCTCAGTGAGTGATCAACCTTCTCCATGTCAGCTTTGGAGGCATTCTTTCCGACTTCGGTTGTAAGTTTTAAGAGATTTTCTCCAGTGGTTGTTACAGCTGAAGAGTTGCCGGAAAGAGTAGACGTGAGACCAGTCAGCGTTGTCTCTACCGTCTTCAGAGACGTGTTGATGTCTCTCAAATTAGGACCTGTAACATATAAAAAATTGTGAAAAGAGGAAAGCTCAGAAGTTTAGGGTTTAGTAACAGTGTAAAGGGATTTGTGAGTACCTGCAGGAGGATTGGTGAATTCATCAAAATCACGGGTTCCTGAGTAAAGTTCCATATCGTCAGTGAGAGTACGTGGACGTATGGACAGCTCTGCAGGTCCTACTTCCGTCGTTCCTTTAGTTCCTGGAGGAATGACAGGTGCAGGTGTGATAACTGGAGTGGGGTCCAAATGAGTGGAGGGAGAAACGAAGGATACGAATGGAGGTTGGTTACTAAGTTCAGCGTTGGAATCGCTGAGAATCACTTCATCAGTCTTTTGAGAGACTGAGGGAGGTTGGGTAGATTCCAAGTTTGTAACCTCAACGTTTGGAGATGCTGAGGTCGGGATTAAAGGGATGGCTTGTTCAGGTGTGGCAGAGCGTACCACTGAACTTTCCTTTAGCTCAACAGGAGGAGCTGAGGAGTTTTTAGCAGGAGATTGCTTGGGTTGCTCCTTGGTCTTCGTAGTTCTTTTGGAACCAATGTGGGTGTCAGAATGTTTCCTTTTAAGAGGAATGAAGGTAGCAGTTGGGGTATCAACGGTGGGTTTGTCCGCTGAAGGAGCTGCAGAAGTAGAAGAAGTAGTAGGGTTAAGAAGAGTCAAGAGTGTAGAAAGACGTACCTCATTCGCCACTGGTTTGAAGTCGAGTATTTTAGGGCCGACCTGAGAGAGTTTTAGGTCACCCTCTTCTGGGTAGCTGTCTTTCAGGCCTCTTTGGAAAATAGCGCTGATGAACCGAGGATATGGAACCCATGGAGGTCTGTCAGCGACGGTGTCCACTCTGAGAACCAGGTCATCATAGATAATCGATGTCCAGTCTATGTTGAGACCTTTCAGCAAAGCATATCCCATTGCTTGCTGAGGCTTAGCGGCTTGGTCAGAGGAGCCGCTCTTGGCAGTCATGCAGCTGATCAAATGGGCGAAGATGAAATTCATCTCGCTGGGCATTTTTGATTTCTTGATAATCGTCAGCTTCTTCTCGGGCTTCATGTCTCTGCCGATTTCCCATACATAGCCCATTGCATCGAAAAATGCAATGATGGCTTCCTTGTCTGAGTTTTTCTTGGGGTCAGGGAGGGGAACAAAGGGTTTTTCCTTGGTGGCGATGGGAAGGCTGAGAGCTTTGCGAATTATGGTAGGGGTAATCTTCATGGTGCCATATTCGATATCGCAGAGGATGCAATCGATTATTTTGGAGGGGTCTTTGGCTGAGGGTAGCTGAGAGTGTCTGACTGAGTACCAGAATTGTGAGAGCAAAAGCTGATGTGCAGGAGGTGTTATGGTCAGGGCTGTGGAGATGCAACAATTCTTTAGGAAGTTCACAGCATCAGCTAGATGTGTGACTTGCTTTCGAGGAGGAAACTCGAGAAGCGCATAGAGGTTGTTCACCTTAGTCCAATCCAGTTTGTCAAGGGCAAATTTGACTTGAGGAGCCTTGAAGATGTCTATTTCCTCAACAGTGTCATCAGCAGAAGTGTTTTCAGCGTTGGTGTTCTTGGGAATGTCAGAAGATGCCATTTTCTGTATTATCAGTTCAACCAAAGGATTAACAAATAAGAATAATCTTAATGTGGAATGATTTGCCAATAAGATGGTTCGAATTTTGTCCATTTCATTCAGACAAAAAATCTTGTTTTCCAATTTCCTTTGAAGATAGGGATTCTGGAAAAAACGAATGTGTGAAGAACAAGTTTAAGATTTTCGCATTTAAACTTGAAGAACAACCATGAAATGGTTGTGTTCATAAAACCATGAAAGAAAATGATTTTATTTTTAAGAAGTTCTTTTGTTTGATCTTGTTAAAACAAAGAGAAGATCAGAAACAAGTTATTTGCATTTGGTAAATAATAAGAACACATTAACCTTTGATGTTTGAAGAAGATGAACATTTGTTCTTGAAAAATCGAGAGCCAAATGCAACATTGAATTCTTTCTTTGCTTGGAGGAGAAGTTCGCGTAAGAGAAAAATATAAACGAGGAATTTGTTTATATAGAGAGATTTTAGAAAGAGAAAATCTTGAGCGGGAAAAGATTTTCATCATGACACGGACACGTGTTTGCATTTGATTGGCAAGTAAACGAAACGTGCAAACGTGTGTCAGAAAGAAGAACGTGTCTGGGTTTATCTGTTGTAATGACGTCACAACTGTCCTTTCATATTCTTGGTTGTCTCTGAGGTTTTGAAAACTAAGGGACACTTTTAAAAAACATGAAGCACTGAATAGAAATATCAGTTAGTTTTAAGAAATTTCAAAGTATCGCTGATAAGGAAGAGATATTCAGCGATGAGATTTGTTTTGAAATCTTGCATTTACATGCGATTTTTCAGAGAGAAAAACATACCTTGACATCAGTGAATCAGGATAGAGAGGAGGATAGAATGGGTTATACAAGTTGATTTTATCCTATCGCTGATCAAATGTGAACTGCTGAAGATTTTATCCTTCAAAGTTCAGCATTCCAAGTTCGCTGATGAGAAAGTTGAATCTTGTCTCATCAAGAGGTTTGGTGAACAGACCAGCTAACTGAAAATCAGTTGGGATAAAGTGAAGTTCTATATCACCATTCATCACATGATCTCTGATAAAGTGATACCTGATTTCGATGTGTTTTGTCTTTGAGTGTAGCACTGGATTATTAGCTATAGCGATGGCACTTGTGCTGTCGCAATAGATTGGAATATTTGAGAGTTGAAGGTCATAGTCCAGTAGTTGATTTCTCATCCACAAGAACTGAGAACAACAGCTTCCAGCGGCTACATACTCAGCTTCAGCTGTGGAAGTGGACACTGAGTTTTGCTTTTTACTTGTCCAACTTACCAGCTTTCCACCCAGGAGCTGACATCCTCCTGTGGTGCTTTTCCTATCCATTCTGCAACCTGCAAAATCACTATCTGAATAGGCGATTAAATCGAATCCTGAGTCTTTGGGATACCAAAGACCTAGATTCGCTGTACCCTTAAGATATCAAAAAATTCGCTTTACAGCTTTCATATGAGATATCTTAGGTTCAGCTTGATATCGTGCACACAAGCATGTTGCAAACATAATATCGGGTCGGCTAGCTGTAAGATATAGTAGTGAGCCGATCATCCCACGGTACAGCGTGACATTGACAGGAACACCCTTAGTGTCCTTATCAAGTGTCAGCGGTGGTGCCATAGGGGTTTTCATAGCTGAACTTTCAGTTAAGTCGAATTTCTTCAGCATATCTTTAACATACTTTCCCTGATTAATGAAAGTTTCTTTTTCATTTTGTTTTATCTGTAGACCAAGGAAATATGTTAGTTCACCCATCATGCTCATTTTATACTCTTCTTTCATTCTATCAGCAAAACGAGTACAGAGATCAGGGTTAGTCGAGCCAAATATAATATCATCAACATATATTTGAACAAGAATGATATGACCTTTTACTTTCCTGAAAAATAGAGTTTTGTCTATTTTGCCTCGCTCAAATTTTTCAATATGGAGATAAGTGGAAAGAGTGTCATACCATGCACGTGGAGCTTGCTTTAAGCCATAAAGTGCCTTGTCCAGTTTATAAACATAACCTGGATGCTTAGGATCTGAGAATCCTGGAGGTTGTTCCACATAGACTTCTTCATTCAGCTTTCCATTTAGAAATGCTGACTTAACATCCATCTGATATACTTTGAAGTCTTTGTGTACAGCGTATGCTAAGAATAGACGAATAGATTCTAATCTTGCTACAGGAGCAAATGTTTCGTCATAATCTATGCCTTCCTCTTGTCTGTATCCATGAGCAACAAGACGAGCCTTGTTTCAGGTTACAGTTCCATGTTCGTCCAACTTGTTTCGATAGACCCATTTAGTGCCTATCACTGTTTTGTCAGTTGGTCTTCGAACAAGTTTCCAAACTTTGTTTCTTTCGAATTCTGTCAGCTCTTCTTGCATGGTGCTGACCCAATTTGGATCTTTGAGGGCATCATCTACTTTCTTTGGTTCAGTTAGTGAAATAAAATTTACAAATAAACAAATATTACCTGCACTTCGTCGAGTCTGAATACCAGCGTTTGGATCACCAAGAATTTGATCAATTGGGTGATTTATAGTCCATCGCTGAGCCGGAGCGTGAGACGCTGACTCAACCTGAACTGAAGGAGCTGAAGATGAAGCTTCAGCGACGTCTGGAGTATCAGCCAAGAGAGGAATGGATGCAGTTGTCATTATATTCACTGATTGCTGAGAAGTGGATGGAATATCTGAGATATTGGTTTCAGAAGCAGGTATAGTGTTTATAGGAACAACTGAGATCCATGATGTTTCAGCTTCACTATTCTGCATATTTAGAATGATAGTTGGACCATCATCTTCAACTGTGTGAGCACGAGGAGTGGGAACATCTTCTGAATCACCAAGATGAGAAAACATCCATTGATTCAGTTCTTCAGTATCAGTGGACGGTTTAGAGTTCACTGAACGGGACTCGTCAAACGTGACGTGAATTGTTTCTTCAACAGTTTGTCTTCTTCGATTAAAGACTCTGAAGGCTTTGGAAACTGAGGAGTATCCAAGAAAGATTCCATCATCAGCCTTAGGATCAAACTTTCCAAGGGCATCTCTGTTGTTCAGTATGAAACACTGACATCCAAAGATGTGAAGAAAGCTGATTGAAGGCTTTCTCCCATGAAATAGTTCATAGGCTGTTTTATTGAATCTTTTGACTATCAGTGACCTGTTTTGCGTAAAACAAGCAGTGTTGACAGCTTCTGCCCAAAACTAAGTAGGCAGGTGAGAATCGCTGAGCATTGAACGTGCAGCTTCAATAATTGTTCTATTTCTTCTTTCAGCGACTCCATTTTGTTGTGGTGTTCTCACTGAAGAAAAGTTGTGAGAAATACCCTTGCTCTCAAAGAAGGAATCAAGAGAACTGTTTTTGAATTCAGTCCCATGATCACTCCTTATTGAGCGAATGGTCAAATTGTTCAGGGTTTCTATCTTCCGAACAAAGGTGATGAGTTCTTCAGGGGCGTCACTCTTGGAACGGAGAAACATAACCCATGTATAACGAGAGAATTCATCAACTATGACCAGTGTATATTTCTTTCCAGCGATGGATTGTTTGTTAACAGGGCCAAACAAATCCATATGGAGTAGTTGTAGAGGAGATGACACTGAGGAGACTTGCTTTGATTTGAAGCTTGCTTTGGTCTGCTTCCCTTTTTCACATGCTGAACATAAAGACTCTTTGGCATATGAGTGTTGAGGTAGACCAGTAACTAACTCTTTTGAAGAAAGAGAGTTCAGTGTCTTGAAATTCAGATGAGAGAGCCTCTTATGCCATAGCCAGTTGACATCAGATGAGGCTTTTGAGAAGAAACAGGAGTTCTCAGTGGTTGTTGAGTCCATGTTTATTACATAAACATTTTCCAAACGATAACCGCTGAGAGCTATCTTCTCCTTTTTGTCAGTGACAAAGCAAGATTCCTTGGTAAAGATTACTTTGTTATCCTTGTCGCAAAGCTGACTGATGCTTAACAGATTATGCTTCAGCCCTTCAACATATGCGACTCTTCTGAAGGTGGTTGTACCATTAGAGAGTACACCAAACCCTCGGGTATGTCCTTTTCCATTTCCACCGAAAGTCACAGAGGGACCCTTCTCTTCCTTGTATTCAGCGAGCAAGCTTTTCTTTCCAGTCATGTGTCTAGAGCATCCGCTATCGAGATACCAGATACCCTTCTGAACCTGCATCACAAAGGAAGATTAGTTTTTCTTGGGTACCCACTTAACCATGTGTACACGCTTGTCAGTGGAAGCAGTTGGAATGGAAGGTTCAGCAATCTTCGCAGCATTTGAAGATTCAGCTTTGTCAGTCTTCACTTTGGTTAATTTCTTAACCTCAGTGGTCTTCTTTGCCTTGGGGCAATCTTCACCTTAGCTATCTTATCAGCTTTGGTGGCTGTGGGTCACTTACTAGCAATATGATCAGTGAGTCCACAGTGATAACATTTCCTATAACTAAAAATAGTTCTAGGACTATTTGAATGCTGAGTTTTAGATTTTGAATTTGAAGGACCAGCACCAAATAAGCTTTTGGCTTTAGAAATGGGAGGAACACTTGATTCTTTAGATTTCTTACCAAGGATATCCACTCTGAGTCTAGGAGTAGATCGCTGAATAGACCCACGCTGAGTAGATCCAGAGATCTGATTTCTTGATCCAGAGGAATAAATCACTAAAGCTTTAGAGGCATTCAGCTTTGGTGCTAAAGTACCCTTCTGAGGATTTTGGTTCAACGCAATTCCTTTACCTTTATCTTTAAAGACAGAGGTAGGTTTCGGATAAACCATTTTCTCTTTACCTTTAGAAGAGGCAGAGATTTCCTCAGGGACAGGCGGTCTGGAGGACGAACACTGAGAGGATGAAGTGTCAGCGACTGAGGATACGAAAGTTCCAAATAAGAGCATGGAACGATCAGTGGTTGGTTCTTGAGTTTCATATTTGTAACCAAGACCACGTTTATCACTCAGGGGTATCTG
Source organism: Saussurea involucrata (assembly GCA_033807775.1). NCBI lineage: Eukaryota > Viridiplantae > Streptophyta > Magnoliopsida > Asterales > Asteraceae > Saussurea > Saussurea involucrata. The sequence goes on from CM066323.1 coordinate 37,839,630, forward strand.
AGACTTAATTATCTCAGTGATCTTTGTTGAAGAGTTACACCATCCTTCAACAGTAGCCTTTTCAGCTTTTAAAGCAGCGATAGCTTCTGCTCGTTCGATTTTGATTAGCTGATTTAAATGCACTTGATCTTTAAAATTTTCTTCAATTTTAGAAAGCTTTTCTATTTGAAGGTGACAGTTTTTAAGTTGTTCAGCGAGATCAAGGTTTTGGTTTTCAACTATAGTTTTGCCATTCATGGCTTCATATAAGCTTCTAGTTAAGAGATCGATTTTGCGGAGACTATCAGCTTCATCAATATTTGCTATATTTGTAAAGAAAGAAGGTGATACCTGAATAGCAGAGGTTGAAGTAGAGGGAATGTCTGAACTTTCTTCCTCATCTTCAATCTTTGCCATAAGACAGAGATTGGCTTCATCATCTTCAGAGTCAGATGATGATTCTTCTTCTTCTGAAGCAGCCCAATCATAAACCATCAGGCCTTTGCCTTTCTTCTTGAAGATTTTCAGCTTTGCATATTTTTCTTTCAGCTTAGAATATTTGTCATCTTTATTCCTGGGAATAAAAGATTTTTTGGGAAACGCTGAGTTTCTCGATACTTTCTTAGACCTACACTCGTTAGCGAAATGTCCAATCTTTTCGCAGTTAAAACAAGTAGCAGTAGCCTTATCAACAGTAGCTGATGATCTTGGCTTATCAGTTATAGAAAGAGGTTTGTTCTTTCTGAACATTTTCTTTTTGGCGAATCTCCTGAACTTTTTAGTTAGGAGAGCCAAAGATTCATCATCATCTGAAGAGTCAGAATCTGATGACCTTTCAGAGTTACTCTCTAACTCAGTGATAGTGACCGAGGGTCGCTGAGTAGAAGGTTCCTCTGAGATTAAAGCAACATGGGTGCTTTTGGAATCTTTTACAAGATTATTCTTAAGATGGCTTGATTGCTCATGATTCAGCATTGTCCCATATAAGGTAGCAAGAGTCATTGATCTTAGATCTTTTGACAGCTTGAGACACATAGAATAATTGTCCCAGCTTTCAGGTAAACATTCTAGAAATTGGTAAGGGATTGAACTTAGTTTCTGATAATTCTTGTTGTGAATGAATGATGATAAACGAATCTGTGTTTTGGATTAATTTACAGAATCATTATCAACAGATTGGGGGAAATCAGATTTGTGCAGGAAGTGGGTTTTGCAAACATAAGGTGAGTTCATTGGTACTTTGCTTAAATCAGTGTTCTTATGTTAAATTGAACCGTGAAATAGTTGTATAAAGTGATTATGAACTGTATGGTTGTACTGGGAATGAGCTGAATCGAACAGACAAGAAGTTAGATCAAATTTTAGACTGCAGACCCGACTTTTCCGGATGAATCGTCGTATCCGGAAAACCCCAATGATGAATGTTTCCGGACGCAGGAAGTATCCGGGTAGGTTTATTTTATTACAAGAATCTAGATGAAATTAGTTACCGGATGGTATCCGGATGATCATAGAGTCCGGATGTTGTCCGGATTTGAAATATGTCCGGAAAAGTAGGAATTTACCGGAAAGGATGGGTTGTCCGGATAAGTTAGGTAATCCGGAAACATCTTGTTGTCCGGACACTTTGTGCAGACTGGGCAATTTTCAGTTCTGTTAATTGTGAATCGTTGTGATCTAGTGAAAGAGACATAATTAGTTTAGCATGAACATACGTACATTCGAAGGGTAGTATGTTAGGCTTGATGACTGTGCCGGTTTGATACTAGGCAGGTGTTTGGTATAGGTAAAGGAGATTGGCTCATACTGAATGATATGAGGAATCTATATGGTATCAAGGTGATTTGCTCATACTGAATGATATGAGAAATCTGTATTAAGCATTTACTTGCACGAGTAGAAATAAGTGTAATGGATCCATAGGCACTAAAGTTTGGTAATCACTTGGAATAGGCGTGTGGTATTACTCATTTAATCCTTATTCTAGTGTGTGTGGGAAATCATGGAATAGGCGTGTGGTATTAATCGTTATTCCTGATTTCTAAGGAAGAGAGTGAGGTTGACATAAGTACTTGTAATCTCTGCTTCCTTACTGATAAATGGGCGTGTGTAATCGCGATTTATTGGTGGAGAGCATTGATCTAGAATCTTTGAAGATTCGTAGTGTGGCTCTGGGGTATGATATGCTGATGGATTTGTTGTCAGTCATAGTCATGGGATTGGATAAAATTGTATAATGAAATAGAATTATACGTACGGTAAGAAAAGGAGTAACCAGGTTTGTTGTAACTTGTTTACATTGATTTTTGCAATTGAAACGAATGTTCTCACTAGGCGTTGGCCTAATCGTTTCATGTGATGTTTTCTTACCAGGTACAGGCTCAGGCAAATAAAGGGTTGTGGGACGAGTGTTTTTGGAATAGCAGAAGTGGCAATTAACAAAGAGGAGATTTTTGGAGGATAGCTTAGATAACTCAATTAATCTAACTATAGTGACATGATTAGATTGATAGGTTATTCGAAGTATCCTGTATTGTAATTACATTCTTGATGGTTAATTCCTTTGCTATCTATATAAGTTGAATTTTTTTTGTCATAAACCGTTGTAATTTGAGGTTTAAATTGACTTGGATTTTGGGGCGTTACAACCAACAAGTCCCAAACGCACCATTTATGCACAAAAGTGGGAGTGGTTCACAAAATCATGATATCCCAAAATTTATCCCCCATATTACGTCCCAAGAGTCCCCCATCACACATTTTAAGAACACATTCTCACAAATTTAACATACTCAATTGCATACAAGCATAAAGTTCTTATATGAAATTCTAACATACAAAGAGTATGCATTCGCAATTTAGGCATAATATCAACATGAGTGCACCACATTTGTGAGAAATCAAAATATTGGGGAAGTAATCATGAACACTTGAGGACGCAAGAAAAATATGGGTAAAGAGAGAATACTAACCACAAAATAGGTGAAAATGAAGACAAGAGGAAGGGAGAGAACATACAAACCTTGAAGATCTTGAAGAAGAGCACAAAAATATCTTGCAATGGAGTATGGATAAGGAGAAAGATCGAGAGAGATGGAGAGAGTAGGAAGAAAAAACAGCAGAATTGAAGAAGAAAGAAGAAGAAGAAGAGAACAAAAAAACAAAAAAAACCTGCAACACGAAACCCTAGAACCAACAGGGGGCCGCGGCCTGAGCCCGCAGGGTACCCCGCACGTATGGGAAAAGGTTGTTTTTCAAACAGACGACTACGCGGCTTGGCTCGCGGCTTGAGCCCGCGGCCTAGCCCGCGTAACCCTCTGTTTCGAAACCGAACATAGACTTACGCGACTTGGCTCGCGGCCTAGCCCGCATATGTCACTGTTTAATTTTTTTGAATCAAACCACACTTAAATTAACTCAATTAAAAGCAAAAAAACAAACCTCGGTGGGTTGCCTCCCACCCAGCGCCTTGGTTTCGGTCGTGGTTCGACCTTCCGTCTTCTCATTCTTTCGGTTCATCCAGAAACGTGTTGTCAGCTACCACCGTTTCCCCTCCGTAATAGGGCTTCACCCTCTGTCCGTTGACCTTGAACGTCGCTCCATCACTTCCTTGTAGCTACACGATTCCATAAGGATACACCTCTTTCACAATGAATGGCCCGGACCACTTGGATTTCAACTTACCTGGAAACAAACGAAGCCGAGAATTAAATAACAAAACTTGCATTCCAGGTGAGATTACCTTTGGTTGAAGATCCTTGTCGTGGAATTGCTTCGTTTCTCCTTGTATATAACCGCATTCTAGTATGCGTCTCGTCTGATCTCCTCGAGCTCGTTCAGTTGCAGACATCGGTGTTGCCCGGTTGCCTTAAAATCCATATTAAGCTTCTTGATCGCCCAATAAGCTCTATGCTCAAGTTCGACTGGTAGGTGGCATGATTTTCCAAACACGAGCCGATACGGTGTGGTGCCAATCGGTGTCTTGAATGCCGTTCGGTAGGCCCAAAGTGCGTCGTCTAATTTGATAGACCAATCTTTCCGCGATGCACTTACGGTTTTCTCGAGGATTTGCTTTAGCTCCCGGTTAGACACCTCGGCTAAGCCATTGGCTTGTGGATGGTAGGGTGTAGTCACTTTGTGTTTTACCGAGTATTTCTTGAGGACTGCCTCCAAATACCGGTTGCAGAAATGGCTACCACCGTCACTGAATAGTGCTTTCGGAATCCTAAATCTCGAGAAAATGTTCTTCCGCAAAAAGTTTATTACCACTCTGGAGTCGTTCGTGGGGCTCGCGATTGCCTCTACCCACTTGGAGATGTAGGTGGCGTTTGTTTTTTAAGTGGTACTGAAGTCTGAAGACTGATTTCACCTCTGATTTTTAAGTGGTGGGGTTGAAGTCTGCAATCTGAATCAAAAAGACTGTTTGTTTTTTGTAAGCTGAAATCTGAAAACATCTGAATACGTACTGTTGTCTATTTTATTTATAAAAATGTGATACTGTTGAATTAAATTAAATTATACTACTAAAATCGGTTTTCATAACAACTAAAATACGTTAATCGGTTCCACTATATAGCATTTTTATGTTCCACTATACTAAACATACGTTACAATCAATTTTCCATTCTTCAACCATTTTCTTCCCTTTTGGAAAAACTCCCAAATCAAGAAATTAATAGAGAAAACCCTTTACTTCCATTCTTCAACCCTTTCTTCTCTTCTAGGAGAAATTTCAAATCAAGAAACTATGCTGCTATGCAACCTTTCTTCTGCTCTCTTTCATACACAAACCCCCCTTTATTCTGCTCTCTTTCATACACAACCTTTCTACAAATCTGAGCAGATTGGATATGGATGCAAAAAACCGAACCAAAAATCAAAACGAAGATGCAAAAATCAAGCACCAAAAACAAAAAAAATCGAGCACTAGTAATTTACCACCAAATCGATTTCTGCAAATCTATTTCTGCAAGCAGATTACTTGTTGATATTTGCAAATCGACCCAAAAAACAAATTAAAAATCGAAACGAAGATACAGAAATCGAGCACCAAAAACAAAAAAATCGAGCACTAGTAATTTACCACCAAATCGACTTTTGCAAATCTATTTCTGCAAGCAGATTACTTGTTGATATTTGCAAATCGACCCAAAAAACGAATTTACCACCAAACAGATTTGTACAAATCAACATACCCGAAATCGATTGGAGAAATCGACATACAAAAAACGAACAAAGGATATCGACATACCAGAAATTGATTGCACGATTGGAGAAGGAGATGGAGCTGTAGATCGATTGGAGATGGAGATGGAGATGCTTCCTAGTCGCACACGAGAGAGAGAGAGAGAGAGAGAGAGAGAGTTGAGATGGAGGCTGAAAATAAGTGAAAAAAAGTGGTGCCCTAGTCACTTTTTCGGTCAGTGTCATTTAAGTGTTAAGTGGGTCTTTTTTATGAGAAAAAACAAACAAACTTATTTGCTTCACATCTGACCGAAAAAGTGATAATAGCCAAAAAGTGCTGAAAAGTAAAAAACAAACAGCCCGGTAGTCTACCACCACTAGGATGTACTCATTGCGATAGGAATTCGGGAATATACCCAGGTCGATCCCCCAAACGTCAAAGAGCTCAACCTCCATGAAGATTCTCGTGGGCATTTCGTCTCTCTTCGATATGTTCCCCGTTCTTTGGCATCGATCACACTTAGAGATGAAGTCACGAGTCTCTTTGAACATCGAAGGCCAAAAGAATCCCGACTGTAAGACTTTTGCAACTGTTCTGTCGGTGCTGAAGTGGCCCCCACATTCTAAGGTATGACAGTGGTTTAGAATGTCGGCCTTCTCTTCGTCCGGTTGATAACGCCACTTTTTGGCGTTATTTTCGGTCCTCAAACCAATGATATTGGCTTGTGTTCTAGCAAAAAGGCGAAATTTTATGGTTTATCGAGTGAAATGTGCAGGTAATCTAAAAGGAGGCAATCATCGAGAAAAGAAGTGAAAAAGTGTCCAAAAGAGAGCCAAAACGAAGCCCAACGGAGACGTTCACCACGCGAATCGGATTAGAGCCGAGAGAAGGGAGTTCACCATTACATTCACCACGTTCACGTTTACTATGTTTGCATACATTATTTCCTTCCCTTTTCTTGCGTTTTTGCCCACCACCAACATGAACTAATCTTTCTATGTTGGGGGTTGGATTGAATTTGGTTTAGCATATGAACAGATGACTTGAGACATTTATCAGTTTTCCTAATTTAATGAAGCATGTGATTTGGTTTTTAATGCTTTTGTGAGTTTGGCCAACTTTCGATTGTTTTGTTGTTCTCAATTAAGTTCGAGAGAATTGATTATTACTTAGAACTAGAAATTGCATGCCTAAGGTGAGAAATTGGATAGAGATATACCAAGTAAGTCTTAGTCCCGTTAAATCTTGCTTTTAATGTGTTTTGAGTTTCATGAGTTGAGATCGAGAGATAAAACTTGTGATTTCGAAATAAAACCCGTTGTTGCTCGAGAGAGAACACGCTGATTTTAGAGATTGGGTATTCATTAAGGGGAATAACTGGTAATTGTTTTGAGTCAGATGTTTATACGTGAAAACCTTAGGATTTCCAACCCTCAACTGTTTTCTCTATTAAAGTTTTCGAAGTTGTTTACTGTCTCGTCTGTGATTCGTTTTCTTGCAATTAATTAGTTTAATACCAACAACTACAATTTCGATAGTTCAGTTAATAGAGTTTATAGTCATTGTGATACTTAGTTCCTAGTTCCCTGTGTTCGATACTCATACTTTTGTACTATTACTTGATTTCGACACCGTACAGTTGCGGTAAGATTTAGGGGGGTGTAAACCCGCCTATCAAGTTTTTGGCGCCGTTGCCGGGGAACTAGTTGAAACTGATAGCACTACCAGCTATAAGCGCTATTACATTGAACATTTTTATTTTTTTTATTTTGTTTCATTACTCTCGGTTTCTGGATTGCTAACTTTGCCTACTTTCCTTTCAGGTACTAATTGGTTTATGCCAAGGAAAACCCGAGGGGAAGGAATCGAACCGATCGATCCGGAAATTGAAAGAACCGCCCGTCGATTACGCAAAGAATCTAAAGCTAAAACACATCTGAAGATGGGCGACGAAGCTCCTCTTGAGAGACGCCCTATGCGGTCGTTTGCCGATTCGAATGTGGCAGCCGCATGCTGTTGGTCCCGAAGGGTTATACAAGTTTGTAGAAGGGGGGGGTTGAATACAAACACACAGATTTTACTTTTCTAAATTGTTTATTGATAAATCATTAACAATTTACAGCTTGTTGCGGAAACAAGAGTAAGGATAAATCCTAAATCTAAACAAGTTGGAACACTAAGTTTCTTGCACTAAGAAGGAGAAGGAAATTACTAATAATAACCTATCTCAAGATAAGAAGGATGAACTCGTCCAGAGTTAGCAAGTTACTTCAAAAGGAAGTGAGTTCTTCTTCTTATATACTGCATGCATTTAATGCATTGCAGTTTACACTTTACACGTGGCAGCAACTGATTGGTTGCATGTCATTGACCTTTGTTGACAACCTTAGTAGCCGCATGTTCAACAGTGTAGTATCAGAGTGGTTGTACGATTTCAGACAATAAGGAGGTTCTGTTCTGACATATCGTACGGAGTCGTGCAAGGGTGGATGAGACAAAAAGTACGTTGTACGGAAGACTTCATGATCAACTTTTCGATGATTCAACGATCTATCATTCTTCATCAGCGAATGATAGAGTTCAGCGATAGCTGAAGTCTTGTACTTGATACTTCACGTTGAGTGGATAAATCTGAGTCTTCGCTGATCCGCATCAGTTCATTAGGAGACTTGTCGCTGGTTCTTGAGCTTGATCTTCGACTTCAGCGTAGAACCTATGTTGACGTGAAACTTGTCTTTAGAGATCATAAGTAAACAACTAACTTATCAGCGATCACCATAAGTACTGAACAGACTCAGAGTATTATGGTGAACAGTTTCGCTGAATGTTTAATCTAAAGAGCGAGAGTTCCTATCAGCGGTACTAGAAGATCTTAGTACTTATCAGCGATAGTGAAACTCTGATACATATTGTTTACTTACAATTTTCACTAAGTATATAAGAGAGGGTCATTATCAAATCACTGAGGGTTTGGATCAATAATCTCCCCCTATTTGATTATGACATATCAACATAGAAAATTGCTATTTAATGAAAACATAAGGATAAAAAGAACTCATAAAATATTTGTCCCTTTTACTGTTTTCTGGGATCTTTTCTGTATTGATGGAGTAAAGTACGTTCGCTGAAATTTTTCTTTAAACTTTGTAAAGTTACAGAGGGAAGTGGAAAAATTACAAGTACAGCGAATAAAATTACAAGTACAAAAGATGTAGACAGATAAGGATAGAAAGAATTTCAAGGCGATCCTATCCGTCAAAAGGTTCTTCCTTAATGAGTTGTTCATCAAGGGTCATTGATGTGGCAATCATCCAATCAGGGACATCTACTCCTTGATTCTTTTTCTTCAGAGCTTCTTCAAAAATCAAGGGCTTCAGGTGTCTAGCTTTGATGTCGTGTCTGACTTCACACCAGTATAAGAGATCTCTGAGTTGTTCGATGGGAGCGAGGTGGAGCTCAGAGATACGTTGAAAGTGATGGTTTCCATCGTAGTCTAGAAATAATATACCATATGGATCACTTACAACTGTGCCAGGAATGAAAGTTTCTCCAGGTGGTAGGGAGGTGTCAAGCGCTGAGAGATCAGCATCAGGGCCAAGTACTTCAGCACGAGAGAAACCAATACCTGTTTCATTCCGTATAGGAGGACCTGAATCAGAGATTTTCTTTTTCTTAGCAGAGACTTTTCTTTGTTGAGGAAGAGGAGGAATATCCACAGCAGAAGAAAGCAGGTCGATCTGTTTGTTTAAGATCTTCTCGACATGGCTTTTGTACTTTGAGCGCGATCCCTGAATGGCTAATTTTGTTTCTAACCATTCAGAGAGACCAAACTTTTCTAAGGTAGCAGCATAGAAAGTTTGCTTGGTTTTGTTATCTCTGTAGACATCCACTTCAACAACAGGAACGTCGGCGTACAGTTTTCCTCTGATGTTTGCTTTGAGGATTTTGGATGGTCTAGATCGATAGGTCAGCATTTGTTTAGCCCATTCCAAGGTCGTGTCAAAGACCTTAGTCTTTTCTCTAACGATCTTTTGAGCATCATCCCATAGCTGACGTTGAACATCAATGGGAACTCTTTTCAGCTTGGGGTCTTTTATTGATCGTTGAGTAAGCTTGATGGCGTATTCTCTATCTTTTTCTTCAGCTTCCTTTCTTTCAGCGATTAAGCGTTCAGCTCTGAGGTGTTCCTTGTATTCCTTTTGGGAAACTCTGAACTTTGGAGGAACGAAAGGAAGTTGATCACGCTTCAGAATGATTCGCTGATCTTCAAGTCTCTTGATCATTGCATCTCTCTTTTCTTGATCCTCTTCACTTAGCTTTTGAGGAGCCAAGGAAGGTCTGTTTTTGTGAGAGAGAGTATGTTCTTCAGGTTCATCAGTCTCATAGATCAAATCCAAGACTGGGATTATATCTTCAGCATTGAGAGCTGGGATTGTTGTTGAAGTCGCAGCTGTAGGAACTTCAGCGATATCCTCAAACATGGGAGAGGACTAGCTGAAACGCAGCGATCTTACAAGTAAGAACAGAGATGGAAAGAATGGGATTGTGTAAAGAGGTTTGCGGAGGTAGAGAACTGATAAAGTGTATAGAGGAGGGATGTTGTGTAGGATTAATGTACCTGACAAACCGGCTTGTTAAGCAAGATCATCAGATTTTCATCTTCAGCGACACCTTTTCCTTTGCTTTTGTCAGCTTCAGATGCTGATGGCTTTGTCTTTGTCTACTCCCCTGAAGGTTCATTTATCAGAATCCCTTTAAGAGCTTTAGTTCTCTGAGCAGGCTTGACGATAAAAGAATCATCATCATCGTCATCTTCGTCATCATCATTCTTTGGAGAAGAGGATGGTTCAGCATCAGACAGATCGATGGCTTCTTCATCTTCAGATTCAGACTCAGTTTCTTTAGCTTCTTCTTCGAGTTGCTCCCCCTCAGATACAGAGGCGAGCTTCTCGGTTCCCTCAGGGTTTTCATCTCCCTGAGGTCCAGCGGCTGCTTCAGCTTCAATTGTCTTTTTACCCTCTTCAGTGAAGGTGAGGTCTTCAGTCTTCTCTCCCCTGATAGATTCATCATGGGAAAGGTCTTCAGCGCTCTTCTCCCCCTCTTTATCATGATGACTGGGGGAGGAATGAGAAGATTCAGCAGCTCGTGTGGTTTCCCTGTCTTCTTGGCCAGGGATCCCTATTAACATTTCAATCGCTGATAATCTGTTTTCCATGTCAGAAATACCAGGATTGATCTTCACAAGTTCAGCACGATCCGCCGTAGTAAAAGATGGAGGTGCAGGGGCAGGTGCAGGGGCGGTCGTGTTGGTCAGAATCTGCTTCAACAAGTTCTGAATTGAAGAGATGTCATTCTTCATCGTGTTGACATCAGTCTTCACAGAACTCATATCAGTTTTTACTGAACTGACATCAGTCTTTACAGCAGACATATCACCCTCGAGTGTGCCAACCGATGTCTTCAGCGTTGTGACTTCGCTGGACATGGTGTCTACAGATTTCTTGATGTCGAGGTAGTCTGTGTAGATGTCAGCGAGAACTTTGGCAAAGTTTCTCAGTGAGTGATCAACCTTCTCCATGTCAGCTTTGGAGGCATTCTTTCCGACTTCGGTTGTAAGTTTTAAGAGATTTTCTCCAGTGGTTGTTACAGCTGAAGAGTTGCCGGAAAGAGTAGACGTGAGACCAGTCAGCGTTGTCTCTACCGTCTTCAGAGACGTGTTGATGTCTCTCAAATTAGGACCTGTAACATATAAAAACTTGTGAAAAGAGGAAAGCTCAGAAGTTTAGGGTTTAGTAACAGTGTATAGGGATTTGTGAGTACCTGCAGGAGGATTGGTGAATTCATCAAAATCACGGGTTCCTGAGTAAAGTTCCATATCGTCAGTGAGAGTACGTGGACGTATGGACAGCTCTGCAGGTCCTACTTCCGTCGTTCCTTTAGTTCCTGGAGGAATGACAGGTGCAGGTGTGATAACTGGAGTGGGGTCCAAATGAGTGGAGGGAGAAACGAAGGATACGAATGGAGGTTGGTTACTGAGTTCAGCGTTGGAATCGCTAAGAATCACTTCATCAGTCTTTTGAGAGACTGAGGGAGGTTGGGTAGATTCCAAGTTTGTAACCTCAACGTTTGGAGATGCTGAGGTCGGGATTAAAGGGATGGCTTATTCAGGTGTGGCAGAGCGTACCACTGAACTTTCCTTCAGCTCAACAGGAGGAGCTGAGGAGTTTTTAGCAGGAGATTGCTTGGGTTGCTCCTTGGTCTTCTTAGTTCTTTTGGAACCAAGGTGGGTGTCAGAATGTTTCCTTTTAAGAGGAATGAAGGTAGCAGCTGGGGTATCAGCGGTGGGTTTGTCCGCTGAAGGAGCTGCAGAAGTAGAAGAAGTAGTAGGGTTAAGAAGAGTCAAGAGTGTAGAAAGACGTACCTCATTCGCCACTGGTTTGAAGTCGAGTATTTTAGGGCCGACCTGAGAGAGTTTTAGGTCACCCTCTTCTGGGTAGCTGTCTTTCAGGCCTCTTTGGAAAATAGCGCTGATGAACCGAGGATATGGAACCCATGGAGGTCTGTCAGCGACGGTGTCCACTCTGAGAACCAGGTCATCATAGATAATCGATGCCCAGTCTATGTTGAGACCTTTCAGCAAAGCATATCCCATTGCTTGCTGAGGCTTAGCGGCTTGGTCAGAGGAGCCGCTCTTGGCAGTCATGCAGCTGATCAAATGGGCGAAGATGAAATTCATCTCGCTGGGCATTTTTGATTTCTTGATAATCGTCAGCTTCTTCTCGGGCTTCATGTCTCTGCCGATTTCCCATACATAGCCCATTGCATCGAAAAATGCAATGATGGCTTCCTTGTCTGAGTTTTTCTTGGGGCCAGGGAGGGGAACAAAGGGTTTTTCCTTGGTGGCGATGGGAAGGCTGAGAGCTTTGCGAATTATGGTAGGGGTAATCTTCATGGTGCCATATTCGATATCGCAGAGGATGCAATCGATTATTTTGGAGGGGTCTTTGGCTGAGGGTAGCTGAGAGTGTCTGACTGAGTACCAGAATTGTGAGAGCAAAAGCTGATGTGCAGGAGGTGTTATGGTCAGGGCTGTGGAGATGCAACAATTCTTTAGGAAGTTCACAGCATCAGCTAGATGTGTGACTTGCTTTCGAGGAGGAAACTCGAGAAGCGCATAGAGGTTGTTCACCTTAGTCCAATCCAGTTTGTCAAGGGTAAATTTGACTTGAGGAGCCTTGAAGATGTCTATTTCCTCAACAGTGTCATCAGCAGAAGTGTTTTCAGCGTTGGTGTTCTTGGGAATGTCAGAAGATGCCATTTTCTGTATTATCAGTTCAACCAAAGGATTAACAAATAAGAATAATCTTAATGTGGAATGATTTTCCAATAAGATGGTTCGAATTTTGTCCATTTCATTCAGACAAAAAATCTTGTTTTCCAATTTCCTTTGAAGATAGGGATTCTGGAAAAAACGAATGTGTGAAGAACAAGTTTAAGATTTTCGCATTTAAACTTGAAGAACAACCATGAAATGGTTGTGTTCATAAAACCATGAAAGAAAATGATTTTATTTTTAAGAAGTTCTTTTGTTTGATCTTGTTAAAACAAAGAGAAGATCAGAAACAAGTTATTTGCATTTGGTAAATAATAAGAACACATTAACCTTTGATGTTTGAAGAAGATGAACAGTTGTTCTTGAAAAATCGAGAGCCAAATGCAACAGTGAATTCTTTCTTTGCTTGGAGGAGAAGTTCGCGTAAGAGAAAAATATAAACGAGGAATTTGTTTATACAGAGAGATTTTAGAAAGAGAAAATCTTGAGCGGGAAAAGATTTTCATCATGACACGGACACGTGTTTGCATTTGATTGGCAAGTAAACGAAACGTGCAAACGTGTGTCAGAAAGAAGAACGTGTCTGGGTTTATCTGTTGTAATGACGTCACAACTGTCCTTTCATATTCTTGGTTGTCTCTGAGGTTTTGAAAACTCAGGGACACTTTTAAAAAACATGAAGCACTGAATAGAAATATCAGTTAGTTTTAAGAAATTTCAAAGTATCGCTGATAAGGAAGAGATATTCAGCGATGAGATTTGTTTTGAAATCTTGCATTTACATGCGATTTTTCAGAGAGAAAAACATACCTTGACATCAGTGAATCAGGATAGAGAGGAGGATAGAATGGGTTATACAAGTTGATTTTATCCTATCGCTGATCAAATGTGAACTGCTGAAGATTTTATCCTTCAAAGTTCAGCATTCCAAGTTCGCTGATGAGAAAGTTGAATCTTGTCTCATCAAGAGGTTTGGTGAACAGATCAGCTAACTGAAAATCAGTTGGGATAAAGTGAAGTTCTATATCACCATTCATCACATGATCTCTGATAAAGTGATACCTGATTTCGATGTGTTTTGTCTTTGAGTGTAGCACTGGATTATTAGCTATAGCGATGGCACTTGTGCTGTCGCAATAGATTGGAATATTTGAGAGTTGAAGGTCATAGTCCAGTAGTTGATTTCTCATCCACAAGAACTAAGAACAACAGCTTCCAGCGGCTACATACTCAGCTTCAGCTGTGGAAGTGGACACTGAGTTTTGCTTTTTACTTGTCCAACTTACCAGCTTTCCACCCAGGAGCTGACATCCTCCTGTGGTGCTTTTCCTATCCATTCTGCAACCTGCAAAATCACTATCTGAATAGGCGATTAAATCGAATCCTGAGTCTTTGGGATACCAAAGACCTAGATTCGTTGTACCCTTAAGATATCAAAAAATTCGCTTTACAGCTTTCATATGAGATATCTTAGGTTCAGCTTGATATCGTGCACACAAGCATGTTGCAAACATAATATCGGGTCGGCTAGCTGTAAGATATAGTAGTGAGCCGATCATCCCACGGTACAGCGTGACATTGACAGGAACACCCTTAGTGTCCTTATCAAGTGTCAGCGGTGGTGCCATAGGGGTTTTCATAGCTGAACTTTCAGTTAAGTCGAATTTCTTCAGCATATCTTTAACATACTTTCCCTGATTAATGAAAGTTTCTTTTTCATTTTGTTTTATCTGTAGACCAAGGAAATATGTTAGTTCACCCATCATGCTCATTTTATACTCTTCTTTCATTCTATCAGCAAAACGAGTACAGAGATCAGGGTTAATCGAGCCAAATATAATATCATCAACATATATTTGAACAAGAATGATATGACCTTTTACTTTCCTGAAAAATAGAGTTTTGTCTATTTTGCCTCGCTCAAATTTTTCAATATGGAGATAAGTGGAAAGAGTGTCATACCATGCACATGGAGCTTGCTTTAAGCCATAAAGTGCCTTGTCCAGTTTATAAACATAACCTGGATGCTTAGGATCTGAGAATCCTGGAGGTTGTTCCACATAGACTTCTTCATTCAGCTTTCCATTTAGAAATGCTGACTTAACATCCATCTGATATACTTTGAAGTCTTTGTGTACAGCGTATGCTAAGAATAGACGAATAGATTCTAATCTTGCTACAGGAGCAAATGTTTCGTCATAATCTATGCCTTCCTCTTGTCTGTATCCCTGAGCAACAAGACGAGCCTTGTTTCAGGTTACAGTTCCATGTTCGTCCAACTTGTTTCGATAGACCCATTTAGTGCCTATCACTGTTTTGTCAGTTGGTCTTCGAACAAGTTTCCAAACTTTGTTTCTTTCGATAGACCAAGTTTCCAGACGTTCACCACGCGAATCGAATTAGAGCCGAGAGAAGGGAGTTCACCATTACATTCACCACGTTCACGTTTACTATGTTTGCATACATTATTTCCTTCCCTTTTCTTGCGTTTTTGTCCACCACCAGCATGAACTAATCTTTCTATGTTGGGGGTTGGATTGAATTTGGTTTAGCATATGAACAGATGATTTGAGACATTTATCAGTTTTCCTAATTTAATGAAGCATGTGATTTGGTTTTTAATGCTTTTGTGAGTTTGGCCAACTTTCGATTGTTTTGTTGTTCTCAATTAAGTTCGAGAGAATTGATTGTTACTTAGAACTAGAAATTGCATGCCTAAGGTGAGAAATTGGATAGAGATATATCAAGTAAGTCTTAGTCCCGTTAAATCTTGCTTTTAATGTGTTTTGAGTTTCATGAGTTGAGATCGAGAGATAAAACTTGTGATTTCGAAATAAAACTCGTTGTTGCTCGAGAGAGAACACGGTGATTTTAGAGATTGGGTATTCATTAAAGGGAATAACTGGTAATTGTTTTGAGTCAGATGTTTATACGTGAAAACCTTAGGATTTCCAACCCTCAACTGTTTTCTCTATTAAAGTTTCCGAAGTTGTTTACTGTCCCGTCTGTGATTCGTTTTCTTGCAATTAATTAGTTTAATACCAACAACTCCAATTTCGATAGTTCAGTTAATAGAGTTTATAGTCATTGTGATATTTAGTTCCTAGTTCCCTGTGTTCGATACTCGTACTTTTGTACTATTACTTGATTTCGACACCGTACACTTGCGGTAAGATTTAGGGGGGTGTAAACCCGCCTATCACCGGTACACATCTCCGGATCATACCGTCGGCACATAACTTGTAGAGATAGGGCTCAAGAAAAATCTTTTCTTTTGGTGGGAGTTCATTTGATAAGGCACTACTCCTCTCACCAAATAATTCACTAAGTCGGCAAACCATGGTTCTGCGTGACTAACCTTGAAAATTTGCTCATCCGGGAAGGAATCGTTGATGAGGGTCTTGTCTTTACTTTGGTCTTCCCCTCCCTCAAGTCTCGAAAGGTGGTCCGCCACGGTATTCTCGGACCCCTTCTTGTCTAGAATCTCCAAATCGAATTCTTGGAGTAGGAGGACCCATCGGATGAGTCTCGGTGTCGCGTCCTTCTTAGCCATTAGATATTTCAACGCTGAATGATCGGTGTACACAATCACCTTGGCCCCAACTAAGTAGGATCGAAACTTCTTGCAAGCATAAACAACAGTTAGTAGTTCCTTCTCGGTAGTCACATAGTTGATCTGAGCATCATCCAGCGTCTTGCTGGCATAGTATATCACATGCATTCGCTTCTCTTTCCTTTGGCCCAACACCGCTCCAACAGCGGTGTCACTTGCATCACACATAAGTACAAACGAAAGATTCCAATCTGGGGCCGTGAGGATAGGTGCCGAAATCAGTTCCTTCTTTAACCTGTCAAAAGCAAGGATACAATCATTAGTGAAATCAAATTTAGCGTCTTTAAGCAGTAAGGAACACAAAGGTTTAGTAATTTTGGAAAAATCCTTTATAAATCGCCGGTAGAACCCGACATGTCCCAAGAAGCTTCGGACTCCCTTGACGGAATTCGGATATGGAAGATTCTCGCTCACCGCCACCTTTGCTTGGTCCACCTCAATACCCACCTTTGACACTTTGTGGTCAAGCACAATCCCTTCGGTCACCATAAAGTGACACTTCTCCCAATTCAACACGAGACTCGTTTCTTTGCACCTTTGTAGTACGGCTTCAAAGTGCTCTAAGCATGTGTCGAAAGAAGGCCCAAACACTGAAAAGTCGTCCATGAAGATCTCGATGGTCCGTTCCACCATATCTGAAAAGATTGCCATCATACATCGCTGGAAGGTGGCCGGAGCATTACACAAACCAAAAGGCATACGACGGTATGCGAATGTTCCGTAAGGACAAGTGAATGTCGTCTTATCTTGGTCCTCGGGTGCGATAGGAATCTGGTTGTACCTGGAATAGCCGTCTAAGAAACAATAATACTCGTGTCTGGACAACTGTTCCAACATCTGATCAATGAATGGATGAGGAAAGTGATCTTTCTTGGTTGCATCATTCAGCTTCCGGTAGTCTATACACACCCTCCACCCGGTAATTGTCCGAGAAGGGATCAATTCATTGTTGTTGTCCCGGATCACAGTGATGCCGCCCTTCTTGGGTACTACTTGAATTGGGCTCACCCACGGACTGTCAGGAACTGGATAGATAATTCCAGCATCAAGGAGTTTCAATACCTCTTTACGGACCACTTCTTTCATATTCGGGTTTAACCGGCGTTGGTGTTGGACAACCGGTCAGTGCCCGTCTTCAAGATTTATGCGATGTGAGCAAAACGTGGGGCTTAAACCTTTGGGGGCAGTGGCTGATCCATTAAGCTTCTGTCCCTAAAAGTGGTCTGTGATGTCTAAGTGCTTATTCCATATGTTTGTTGCATCCTTTGTCAGTGTTGGTTTATTTCTTGCAAACCAACTGTTAGTTTAATACACGTAAGATACAAAAGGAGGCACAAATCTTAACACATTAGAAACAACAGTTAGTTTATGCTTTATTTATGATGCAACCGACTTGAATTTGGTTTCTTTTTTGCAGACATATTCTACGCCTAATAATTTCACAAGTCTTCTCAATACTCGGTCATTCCTCGATGACCTCAATGAAACACATGCCATATATGATTTAACGCTATCTCAGTATCAGTCTACTGGCCCCATTCATGCTTCACCACCGGATGCAACTTATAAGGATACGCCACCGGATGAAGGTAATATAGATACCCACCCCTATTGCCCGTGGCAGCAAGAAATCGCAACGAGCAGACAATTTCGACATCGAGGAGGATAAACTTCTTGTTTCGGCATGGTTGAATAGCAGCTTAGATGCAATAGTAGGAAATGACCAAAAGAAGTGCCAATTTTGGAAAAAGATCACCAAGTATTACGCTGAAAACAAGACATGAGACAAAGATAGAAGTGAGAAATCATTAACGAACCGTTGAAATAAGATTAGTGCCATGGTAAGTAGGTTCTGTGGAATTCTTTCTCACATTGAACACTTACGGAAAAGTGGTTTCACGGAACAAGATAAGGTAAAATGCGTTGATATCGTATTTTCATATTATCTAATTAAACTAATTGAGGTACTCCACATTTTGAAATTGTATTTTCATGTGATAGGTAATAGAAGCAAAAGAAGTTTTTAGGAAAGAGGAAGGTCATCCATTCCAACTAGATCATTGTTGGAATATATTGAGGTTTCAACATAAATGGATGAATGAACATAGGAGGATTGAAGACAAGAGATCGTCAAAAGTTTATTCTAGCAAGACATCAAAATCAATTAATTTAGACGATGACAACGTGGAAGATCCTCAACCGGCCAACTTGAAAAGGCCAATTGGAAGAAAGGCTGCAAAGGAATCAATTAAGAAAGCGAAAACCAAAAACCAATTCGGCGAAAATGACGATGAATCGTCAAAGGCACGTCTTGAATTGGAAGAGCTTAGGGCACGAATATTAGAAAATGAACGCATAAGGGCCGAGCAATTTCAACTGCTACTTGCAACTGGGCAAAAAAATGTCGAGATTAAAGAGAAAAAACTTGAACTTGAAGCTAGAAATCAGGAAAAGCAAGCTGCCCTTAGAGAAAAAGAAATTGTAGTTCAAGATCGAAGTGAGGAAGATAGAATTATGGATATGGATACTAGTGGCATGTCTCCAATCCAAGTTCAATACTTTGAGATACGTCGAAAGGAAATCTTCGCAAAACAAGCTAGGAGAATTGAAAACTTACCGGATAAGATTATCGGTCATCAAAGTGACATATGAGCCTTTACCAAATGCTTACCAGGTAACAACTTATTAGGTGTTCTAATGATTTATAACACTCATATATACAACTATTTTTGTAGCATTCTTGATGGGGTGTGTTTGGCTTAGCTTTGAAAACAGTTACTCAACTTTTGTATTAGTCGGCTTATATATATCTTTTTCAAACTGTTTTGTTTAAAAATGCATATAAAATCACTCGCTGGTCCAAACGAGGTGTGCGATATACCGTTGGAAAGCTCTATGTGTCTCGAACATATTTGTAGTTTACACCAAGATCTGATTTCAACTCCATAAGGTTCAAAACAGTGACTTTCTAGAACTGGTCCCGTACAAAAACGGGATCTGCTTGCTGTTTTTTAAAAATTCATATTAAATTGGCGAAGTAGTCACGATAAAGTCGTTCATGACCCCCCAATAAAATCACTCGTTGGTCCAAACGAGGTGTGCGATATACCGTTGGAAAGTTCTATGTGTCTCGAACATATTTGTAGTTTACACCAAGATCTGATTTCAACTCCATAAGGTTCAAAACAGTGACTTTCCAGAACTGGTCCCGTACAAAAACGGGATCTGCTTGTTGTTTTTTAAAAATTCATATTAAATTGGCGAAGTAGTCACGATAAAGTCATTCATGACCCCCAATAAGATCGCGATCGACAATTTTGTGACCCATAATGGAACCACCATGAACTCTCCTTGAACTCATGTTGGAAAGACTTCTTCTTCTAGTTGTAGAAGCAACAACTATTCATGCTCCTCGTCCTCATCATTCATGTACATATCAATGACGTAATGGCTACCTAAAGCACAACGGGCCATGAGAATAGTTTCAAAATAAGAAAGTAATGAGGAGGTAAAGGAATTAGATAAATAATTGGTTATAGCTAGCTCTTATTTATAGATGAAATTGCAATAATCATTTATTATTAGTAGTTGAAAGTTACATTTTTTATTTTTTATTTGTTGTTGGAAGTTGGCATTTTTTATTTATTACAACAGGAAGTTGGCATTTAAAAAAATTGGTGAAAAATACCACACTATGAAAACTTTATTGAAAAATTCATCTTATAAAATAAAAATCACGATCTTATAGGAAGTTTGATGAACTTTATTAGTTTATTAAAAATATTTGAAAATTATCATTTATATAAAATATGTTTACAAATTATCATTTTATAAAAACTTCCTTGAAAATTACTATTTTATACAAAATATGTTTTAAAAATTAGTTTAAAAGTTTGTTGAGGATAATAATGTATTGAATATTTTAATAGTATAATTAATGTTGAATTCTCCAAAATAAAGAATCTATTAAAAATGAATGTAATTTTTTTTAAGAATTTTAACTTTTGCTTATCTATTTTAGAGAATTCAACATTAATTATACATTCATTTTTAATAGATTCTTTATTTTGAAGAATTCAACATTAATTATACCGTTTGAAAAAAATTCAGCTAGACGTCAAACCGCATCCGATGGACCTTTTGTAATAAGCCCTAGTTACGAGACGGGCGTAAATCCCAAAGAATAATTTGACAGAAAACCCTCGTCGGCTCGCATAGCCCCAATCCCAACCCCATAATAAAGTTTAGCGATAAGCGTTTCGAACATTCTCGTGGGTGGAATCGAACATCCTGTTTATGGAAGAAGAGGAAGGAGAAGAACAACCTGGAGACGACGACGATTCTTCTTCTTCTCCCCCCTCTCTCCTTCATCACCCTTGCTCCTTTCATTTCATCATCCATACATCATCATATTAATAAATTGTTGTTATTCGTTTATCATCGATATTTATTCTACGAGGGAGCAACCACTCCGATTGGCTAGGGTTTGAAGGGAGGGGAGAGAGATAGAGAATGGGGAAGGTCAACCCATTCTCGTTTCGCCGGAGCAACAGCAGCAGCACAACCAGGCGTCGCCGGACGACGAAGAAGGTAGGCGAATCTTCATTGCTTCTGTCGAATCAATCGGCAAATACGCCGTCTCCTTCTTCGCCTGCTGATGTGGGAGATGTGGGGAAACCGATGGTGGTTGCGGTGGCGAAACCGAAGAAGAAAGCTGGTGGAGCGAGGTTGTGGATGCGGTTCGATAGGTCTGGTGAATCTGAACTGTTTGAGTGTGATAAGAGCACGATCATTAAGCGGGCGGGTATTCCGGCTAGGGATTTGAGGATTCTTGGT
This sequence comes from Saussurea involucrata, assembly GCA_033807775.1. Lineage (NCBI taxonomy): Eukaryota > Viridiplantae > Streptophyta > Magnoliopsida > Asterales > Asteraceae > Saussurea > Saussurea involucrata. The sequence continues at coordinate 37,860,576 of CM066323.1, forward strand.
CCTGTTTTCTCTAACTCATCCAATATCCTTGGTAATTGCTTTGATTTAGGGTTCTGTTTTTAGTGCTACTTTCTATGATAACTTCATGCTACTAAAATTCACTTAGATGAGGCTATTAATAAATAAGGTGCAATATATATATATGAAAACAATTGGAGTTATAACAACATCTAGCTGTGCTAGCAATTCCGTGTAGCCATTAACCAGAATCTTCCAGTTTAGAAACTGGAATTGTCTTCTAGTAGACTGCTTATATTTGCACCAATTAATTTTATTTTATCATTTTATTCATGATCTTATCTGTGGATGTAGAGAACCAATTAACTAAGTGAATATCTTATAGTTTTTACCTTTTCTTTAGAGGTGGCTGGTTTTTTTGTGTGCATAATGGTAGCAGATTTAGTTTCAATTAGATGGTAAGAAAAAGGCTGGAACTCTTTTTGTGTCAGTCTGCCTTTGCTGTCGAGGCCCATACTTTATAGTCTTAGTATTTTAATAGAGCCTCCTTAATGTCGAATCTAGGTTCACCTACATATACAAAAATCCTAGTTAATATGCAAAGAACACACACTCACTTGCTTCTGTTTCTAAAGTCTACAACACATGTTAGATATAGGGGCTGTTTACTTTATTTTACATTAAGCTCTGTATGAGTTAAGTTGTCTGTTTGGATTATTTATCTGAGGGACGGGTGACCAATGGGTTTGAGGGAGACAAAGAGAGAGGGTTGGATTGTTTCTGGGCATTTCATGTATTAGTTTGTTTGGGGTGGCTTAATGGGGACAAGTGAGGGGTCCTGGCTTATTCCGTATAGTCATTTTAACTTAATGGCCTAACGATTAAGCCATAAAGAAACACTCATGTATGCCTGAGCGAAAAAGCCGCACAGACTAAACAGCCTACTACAGTACCATGAGGCTGGTGTATTATGCTTATCCTCTTTCCACCCAAAAAGAGGAACTGAAAAGCCAATGTACCACATATATGTATAATGGCACTAATCAAAGACTACCCACCACTTAAAAGGTGCATGGGCTATGTTTCAAGACCATGACAGTTGGACTGACATGGGACAAAAGAACTATCAAATGGTGTTAGTGATCTAGATAGGTTACATTGTATATGTAGGTGGTGGGCACATTAAAAGAAGAAAATCTCTACATAATGTGTTCAAATTAATTGCAAAAAGAAATTCAATACTCTGTAGACTTATTTCAATGGAAAATCACGTTTTTCATCCACGAACAACACTCTTCTGTCCTTGAACTAAGTTGTGGAAATTGTACATCCAAAATGGAGTTTGAAAGGACGATCTTTGTCTTTTTCGTCATATAGGAAATTCAGACAATGAAGTTGCAACCATAATAATATCTTTTGCTGTAAGCATTCTGCATAGAGGACAGCCTATAAGCCACTGATATTTTTCTTCTAGTATTAGTAATGGTATATTATATATATATATATATATTATATTTGACAGAAGAAAGGGAGGGATGGCAGCTATATTAATGAAGAAAGCAAAAGGAAATACTTGATGGATGAAAGAAATGAAAACATGAATTAAAAATGGGCAGTTCTTTAGCTAATAATATGTACACCGCATATACTTTTCTTTGAGCTGCTAACTTAGTAACCATAGGTTTTTTTTTGTTTGTGCTCCAAGTCTACGATTGTTATTAACACGTCCCCTAAAAAATTTCGATCTTAAAATACATCTTTTCTAGATTTTGTGGGAGAGTGATTTGAGGAAGAAAATTAACACTTTAACATCTTACTTGTTGATGCAGCTAGGGAGAAGGCAATGGTTGTTAATTTGGAATATATAAAGGCCATAGTCACAGCAGAAGAAGTCCTTTTGCTTGATCCTTTACGTCAAGAGGTTCTTCCGTTTGTGGATCAATTGAGGCATCAACTTTCTCATAAAAACCATTTCAATACTTCTGGTACCCAAGGCAGCCGTCAACGTGAAACAGAATCAAACTTAACTGCGTCTGGACGATGGCTACCTGTCGCTGAAAATGCCGACGGTTTGCAAGCCGAGCTTCCATTTGAATTTCAAGTTTTGGAGATTGCATTGGAGGTAGTGTGTACTTATTTGGACTCGAGTGTGGCTGACCTTGAGAGGGACGCTTATCCTGTTCTAGATGAACTCGCTAAGAATGTCAGCACCAAGAATCTTGAGCAAGTTCGTAGTTTGAAAAGTAACCTTACTCGTTTGCTTGCAAGGGTACAAAAGGTATTTTCTATTAATACTTAGGCCTTGTTTGTTTTTTAGAAAAAAACACTTATTAGCCTCTTATGTCTGATTCGTTAAGAGGTAGGGCCATTCAGACTGTTTGTTTTTTCCAAATTTTTAGAGCCACTTATGTCTTATCATCTTCTTATCAGGTAAGAGGTAAACCAACCTCTTATTTGCCTCTTATTGTTCTCATTGAATTAACCTTAATAGATCCTTTCTCTCAAATCGATTCACTTGGATTATAATAAAAGTCAATTTACTATAATTAGGTGACCTTCAAGTTTAAGTTTATATAATTTATATAATATTATTATCGATTAAATGTATTCGCTTAAATGAATGCTAATTTTATAATTTAGATGTAAATTTCGTAAAGATGATGCATAAATATGTGAAATTTTATAAATTTATATATAAATTCAACACTATAATATTCTAATGGGTTAAATACATAATTAATGAACAAATTCAGAGATTTATCAGCTTACAAAAACAAACAGTCTTATTGATTCAGATTTCAGACTTTAACACTACCTCTTATCAATCAGAAGTGAAATAAGACTTTAGACTTCAGCACCTCTTAAGAAACATACGCCACCTTAGTCGATATATAATACTTAAAGGTTAGCACTTTGCACTTCAGTTGTCTTTACTACATATGTGGATGTAGCTGTTTTTATATGTTTGTTTGATCAAATTTACAATCAAAATATAGTTTGAGGAACAATTATTTATTTGCTTCAGGTAAGGGATGAACTTGAACATCTTCTAGATGACGACGAAGATATGACACAGCTGTATTTAACAAGGAAGTGGTTACAGAATCAACAAAGCGAGACTTTGTTGGGAGGTGTAGGTTCCAATAGCCACACCAATGGTGCACACCATTTACGACGACTTAGTTCTGTCAAGAGTGCAAGTATGCTCACAAGCGTCAATATGTGTGATGATGATGTAGAGGATCTGGAGATGTTGCTCGAGGCTTATTTCATGCAACTTGATGGAACTCGTAACAAAATCTTATCTGTGAGTATATCTGTTCTTCTTTCAACTTTTTTAAATGAAAAGTTTCCGGATTAATAGGTAAAAATAATAATTTCTTTTTCTTGTCTTATCAAGTAAAGTAAGGGGTTGTTTGCCTTTTTTCCATTAACCCTGCATGAGTTAAGTTGTCTTATCTGGATAAGTATGTCTGATTGAGGGACAAGAGACTGATGGGTTTGAGGTAGGCAAAGAGAGAGGGTTGGATCAATTCTGATGCATTTCTGGCATTAATTTGTTTGTGGTGGCTTAATGGGGACAAGTGAGGGGTCCTGGCTTATTCCATATAGCCATTTTGGCTTAATGGCTTAATGATCCAGCCATAAAGAAACACTCCTTTATGGCTGAGCGATTAAGCCATTCAGACCATTAAGCTCATTAAGCTGTAAGTAAACAGTTCGTAAGTTGATTCTGGTAAAAATAACAAATATTCTTCAAAAAATTGGTGTAGGTTCGTGAGTACATTGATGACACGGAGGACTATGTGAATATTCAACTGGACAACCAACGTAACGAGCTTATTCAACTGCAGTTGACGTTAACGATAGCGTCATTTGCTGTAGCAATTGAGACTCTGGTGGCAGGATGGTTTGGGATGAACATCCCTTGTCGTTTATACTACATCGAGGGGATATTTGAACAGTTTGTGGCAGGGATTACGGTCGGTTCTTTCTTGCTCTTTCTTGTCGTTCTTGGATATGCTAGATGGAAGAAGCTGCTAGGTTCATAATAACACCAAAAACCCGAACCTCCCTTTGATTCTATCTAAATCTTTCAACTTTTGCATCTTGCTTTATTATCATCTATCATGTTGTTCCATCATAACGCTTATTCCAACTACATCCTAAATCCAAATCTCATTTTCCAACTATACAATATATATATATATATATATATATATGGCAAATATTTACGTATATTTTCTTTTCATTGGTGAGACTTGAACCATTATGGAAATGATCTAGTTACATTGACATAATCTTATTTCCCGCCTCATTTGCTCTCTTGACTTGTACTATCAACTTTTAGATGTAGAATTATAGAGTAGACATTTGCAAGCGTTTATCAACGCTTAACTGGTACGCACTTACGTAGTAATAGTTGAAACTTTCACTTAACTTGTCGGACAATATTTTAGTCTATTAAAATGACATCGTATGTAACATTTTTATCCGGTAAACGTTATCTGGTAAGACTTACGGTCCTTGTCATTACTTTTACTGGGTAAGATTTATTTGCCACGTTCATCTGATAAGGTAAAGTGGACCGGTGAACGCTTACTAGGTAAGTGTTTAATAATAGGCCCCTTATGATCGTTTACCAATAATATTTGAACACTCTACTTACTATACCGGGTAGGATTGTAGTTCATCAAAACGATATTGTATGCACTATTTACGCGATAAGTATTTGTCGGGTAAGAGTCGTTGGCAAGACTCTCTATCCCCTTACTTTCAAAAGTCTGACACTTGTTAATGGTTGGGAATCTTACCTCAGAAGGTGAGTGAAATTGGTAACTTGTGAAATTGGTAACTTTTTGATTTGTTGCACACCTTACAAACCACAGTGTGCATATGTGCAGAACCAGTGTGCATATGCATACGTGCAAAAATCAATCATCAATATCAATATAAATATGTAAAGGAAAACCCATCAATTCAGTGTGAGGCCTCCATTGCTATTTATCTTTTTTCTTAGAATTTTGATTTTATTTTAAAAGGTTAGCCTTAGTGTTGTTTAGGTTGTCCCACATTGGTAGGAAAATGAATATGTGGAAATGAAGATGTGTATATAAAGGGTTGATAGGCATTGTTGAAAAAATGTGAAGTGATGTTTGGCTAAACATAGCTAAACCCAATTTTGTTTAAATGATGTTATCTAAAGTTTAATGATTTTAACATCAATATTTAAATTAAACAATCAATATATAAACCTAATTATTTTTATTTTTTTGGTAAACTAACAATCATCAATATAAATATATAAAGGAAAACCCATCAAATCAATGTGAGACCCCCATTGCTATTTATCTTTTTTCTTAGAGTTTTAATTTTTATTAAAATGTTAGTCTTAGTGTTGTTTAGGTTGTCCCACATCGGTAAGAAGATGAATATGTGGAAATGAAAGTAAGATCCACAAATAATGACAGTGACAACCTAAAATTTGAGTATTCTATATTTTTTTGAATGAAGGTTGAGTTATCTCTATCCCACATTGAAGGAGGGATGAAATTTTGACAATTGATGATAGATATATGAAAAGAGGTTTAGATGTCTTTATACTTTTTCCACACATCGGATGAGATAATGAAAGAGGTAAGAAAGAAGTGGGTACAAAAATTATGGTCAACCGTAAACAATGAAACAAACATACCTTATCAAGTGAAGTATTTGTGCTTATTAGACTAATATCTGATACGTAGGACATCGGCCCATTTAATCTCTCTTAACTCTTTTTAAGGAAGAATGTTTCATGTATAAAATATATTCATTGTTTTACATTGTATTATATAAATTTTCAATATTTCTTCAATATTTCTCTAAGTTACGATAAACCTTGGCTTACTCCAATATTTCTCTAAATTATATATCGTCACCGAGCAACGTGCGGTACCCAACACTAGTATACATATAATGGACATACATTCATTATGGGATAATGCATATATGCAAGTTGGTTTGTAAGGGGTGCAACAAATACATGGTTTGTATTTGATTTGTACCCTCTATATATATATATATATGTATATATATTAATCTTTAACTTTAATAGACAATTATACTGTAGGTGGGTGAACAGACGATGTTATGTTCTTTCTTGAAACATGTTTTCGTTGCAATGATAACTCATATAAACAAGCATGGGTGCACAAGCCATGACTTTATCACAAAGCAAGAAACAATTTGAAGCATCCAACTATGTCGAAAAAGAACCAAAATCGACAAAGGATATCACTTATTTTATTGAATAAATATGTCAGATTAAAAATTTTACTCGGTAAGGCCATCCGCAACGCCTCGGGCTCGGCTGCGGGCTCCTGCGGGGGCTGCGGGCTTGGGTCTCGGGCTCGGGGTGCGGGTTTGAAAACCCGAGGAACCCGAAGAATTGTTGTATTTAATTTTTTTTTTAAATTTTGAAAATATTAAAAACTAAACGGCTCTTTCAACGGCTATTTTTTTTTCAATTTAATCACACTATATATATTAATCCAAACCTCTCAAATTTAATCACACCAAACTCTCTCAATCTCTCTCATTCTATTCCATTCTCTATATTTTAAACAATATGGATTCGCCACAACCCGGTTCACCGACCGCATCATCGTCATCCGTAGACACGGACGAGTTGTTGAATCTACAAAGGGAAGTTTTTCGACAGACTGCACAATGGATTTATGGTAGCACCGCCTCATCGTCAACAAGAGAGAGGGCCGCGAACATAGAAAGAGGTCGACTAGCTGCAAACGAGCGGCTTATGCGGGACTACTTTGGCAACAACCTGGTTTATACACCGGATATGTTTAGGCGGCGGTTCAGGATGAGCAGGCAACTATTCGAACGAATAGTTGAAGATTTAGCAGGAGAGTATCCGTATTTTAGATTTCGGGTGGACGACAGACGCAAACAAGGTTTTTCTCCGATACAAAAGTGTATTTCCGCTATTCGGCAATTGGCGTATGGAGTAACTGCTGACGCACTTGACGAGTACATCCGTATGGGAGAGACAACGTCACGAGATTGTCTGTACAATTTCTGCACAGGTATTATTGAACTGTATGGTCACAAATATTTATGCAACCCTACTTTTATTGATATTCAGAAGTTGTACGCCGCACATGAAGCTAAACACGGATTTCCCGGCATGCTCGGCAGCATAGACTGTACTCATTGGGCGTGGGCAAGTTGCCTGAATGCATGGCGAGGTCAATTCATGAGTGGTGATCATGAGCACCCGACAATCATGCTAGAAGCAGTGGCCTCTCAAGATCTATGGATCTGGCACGCATACTTTGGTGTTGCCGGTTCCAACAACGACATCAATGTTCTCAATCAGTCGCCCATCTTGAACGATGTATATGATGGAAAAGCACCATACTGCCCTTTTGAGGTGAATGGAGCCACCTACGAGCACGGATATTATCTAGCGGATGGGATATATCCGGAATGGGCTACTTTCGTAAAACCATTTACGTGCCCACAGGACCTTAAACGACAAAAGTTCAAGTCCGCGCAAGAATCGGCACGTAAAGATGTTGAACGAGCTTTTGGCGTGCTTAAACAACGTTGGCATATACTTCATAACCCGGCACGCGGATGGGAACTCTCAAGATTGAGAAACATTATGTACGCTTGTGTCATATTACACAATATGATACTCGAAGACGAATACCATGCTATTTGTGGTGGCGATGAAAACGACCTTTCCACGGATGATATCGAAACCCAAATCAGTGAGGAACAACGCGCGGCAAATGTTCTAGAAGTCAAAAACCGGGACACTCATAATAACCTTCGGTCGGATTTGGTCGAACATATTTGGCATATCCAAGTTCCCAACAATGACGACGAGTAGATTTTTAAATTTATTTTGTAATTTTATTTTTAATGAATGGTATGAATTTTAATTTTTATTATTTATCTTATTTTTATTTATTAAAAAATATATAAATATTTTTATTTTGTTAAATAATTAAATGAATAAATAAAAGAATTAAAAAAATGAGGTGGCAAGAGGGCTTTTAGTTATGCGCTGGGGGTCTTTAGGGCTTGAGGAGAAAAGCTGATGTGGCGCTGATGTGGCATTGAGGGCTTGAGGGCTTTTATCTATGCGCTGTGGATGGCCTAAGTGGTATAACAAGCATGGACGGACCTCAAGTGGTGCACACGGTGGCACGTGCCACGTATTGTTTTTGTGCCGTAAGGTAAAAAAATTAGGTTTATGAAAGGTACAACCATATCGTTTTAGTATGTGCAACCGTATTATTTTAGAAGTGCAACTGCACCTCGTAATCAACCAAAAACCTCTTGAAATCAACCAAAAATCCCGAAAAAAAACTCTTGAAATCAACCAAGAAAACCGAAAAAATAACTTGAAATCAACCAAAAATACCGAAAAAGTCTCGAAATCAAGCAAAAAACTTTAAAATTCCTCGAAACGCCGAGAACTTGGCTAAAAACACATCAGGCGATAAAGAACGTTGGTAAAAAGATGAAGGCACGTCGATAAAAACCATATGAAAAAATATGGTGTCAGCGTATGAAAAAGTTCTTGGCTCCGTCCCTGATAACAAGAACCGATAGTCTTACCCGGTAAATGAGGAAAAAGACTCTTACCCAATAAGTACTTATCGGGTTTAAAACTCATACCAACAATCTATTTTGATGACCAAGAATATTACATGATATGGTAAGCAATAGGCCGAACAACTTACAAAAGCGAAATGGTCACCGTTCACCCCCAGAGGGACTTGATCACTTTAACCCTCGTTGTCTCCGTAAAACTCACTAGGATAAGCGGCATCGTTGAACCAGATATAAGAGTAATTTCTCTTATCGATAAATACTTACTCGATAAACATTTGGTAAACGATTTCTTAACCAAATTTACCGTTTGAAAACATGTTTGGAAGACTTGCAATAACATGTTACAATGTCCAAGATTCAGTTTACACTTCACTTTCTAAGTTTAGGCCCGTAAAATCATTGGTGGGATTCAGGATTTTTGCTTAGTGGGTGCATTCTTTAAAGTGGATCAAAGGTCCATAAAGTCATCCGATGTGTTTTTTAGCTGAATTTTACCGCTTCAAGATAGGATCCAAGATTTTATCGCTTTGAGGTTTATCTTGAACATAAAAAAATCAAAACATGTATTTGGTTTATGATTTCGTTAGTGGTTGAATGGCTATTGAACTGGTTTAGATCGATATTCCAATTGGAACCTCAAGGTTGTGGCGATTTGGATGTTGTCAAAAGTATAGGGGTGGAAATGTAATTAAGGTAAACCTCAAGGGATGCAATTGTAATAAACCAACAAGTGCTCTCCTCCTTTGCTTGCAACTTGCCAATTTTACAGCTTGCAACTTGCAAGTGGACAAAAGGTGCGGTGGATTATATGATTTTTATTTACTTTTCAATTTCACATATATTTAATTAAAATATCAAAATTTCAGTTTATCATATTAACGTAGATTTAAATAAAGAACTACATACTTTATCTAAATCACACTTTAAAAATGTGTTTTTATTTTATTTTATGGTTTCATACATTTTTATGTATTAGATATATTGGTATATGTTATGGGTTAATTATTTGAGAATGTTTAAATTTATGAAAATATTGGGAATTAGTGACGGTTTATCAAATGCTTATTCGAGTAAGTGTTTACCAAGTTGTATTATCAAAGCATGTGTAGCCCAGTGGTAAGGTAACATCCTTGGGGGGTCAGTGGATGGTATCCCTGACTACCAGGGTTCGAACCCCGTGGTAAGCATGTCTGGGATACCCGCCCAACCTTGGTTGGGCCGACCTTAGGTGGTCCAGTCGAAGACTGGGCTATCGCCCCTTCCTAATAAGGTTGGGAATAGGCCCAAGCGTAAGCTGGGCTGCGGTCGCGGCGGTCTAGGGGACTGCTCCAGATGGAAGGTCCGATACCGCCGGGAAGGTGTGCGTGCGTGTGTGCGTGTGTTCGTGCTAGTTGATCGAAAGGGTCGATGCCGCTATGCCTTCCAAAAAAAAAGAGGGAGACAAGGACCAAAAGGCTTACCCGTAAGTGAGGGCGACGGCTCTTACGACGGCTAGCGCTTACCGGGTAAATTATTACATCTGATGTTGTTTTTATGGATCAAAATTTTACCCGATAAGTAAGGGATAATATTGAATTTTATTGGTAAGCGCTCAACGAGTATTGAATTTTATATAGATTTTTTTTTATCTACAACTTAAATTTAAGGCATTAAAATATATATTATTTGCCATTAACAATTGATTTTGGTTTAAGATATTTTTTTAATCTTGAATTAATAATAAAATACTTTACTATATTTATGTTTTTGTTTGAGGTAATAATAATAAATAATAAATAGAAAGAAAATAAAAAATATAAAGGGCGAAAAAGATGTAACAACAAGAACATCTCATTTGGGTTGTCAAAACGGGAGCTTTATTCATCATTCAAGTCAACGACAATTGAAAGATTCGTGAGACGAAGAAAACCCTAATTAATAAAAAATTCGGAAGAACAAGGAACTCTGCTTCGATTCGATTTGTAATCTTCGCTTTTATCTGATCACATTGCTTATTTTTGAAGATCTTCACTGAGCAAATTGAGGTAAACATTAATTTAAGGGTTAATTTTCGTGAAATCAATGTTTTTGCTTAGTTTGAGCTTTCATCTATTCTTTTTTCGGAGAATGTAGGTGAGGCGGACTTGATTACTATTTGATTTTTTGATTGATTTGTTGCGATACGAAATATAACAGTTCTAGGAGTAAAATTTAAGTATGAGATGAATTATACGATTAGAAATTAGTTTGACTTGAATTTTTTTTGTCATAACGAGTGTCGTAAATGATCTGTGATGTTTTCTAAGGGATTACTACATAATCTGTAAGCTGCTGTCTTTCTAGTATTAGCTCTGCGTTTGATCTGTTGCTATTGAATTGGATGTTCATAGTTAGAAGTGATAATTGAGTTATGGTTGTTATATATGTGTTCTATAAATTAGGGTTTTTTTTGGTTTGGTTGTGTGTATGATCGAGATTATTATTTTCAAATGACTGAAATTGTAGAAGTTTCTTAGCATATATGATAACTTCAAGCAACATATAATCTGTGAAGATGGGCACTGCATATAGAGGGAAGTATTGTTTAATATGCATATGATTTCAATCTTTAGCAGGGGTCTGTGCTGTTGTTATGGCAAACTCAAAGGGGCCTTCAACAATGAGAAGTATGATGTACAATGGAAAACACTCTTTACTTCCCCCTAAAAGTCCATTTCCAAGCATTGCCCCTTCATATGCTGATTATGTTTCAAATTCTGCAATTGGGCCAAAAGGACAACCGAAGTATAGGGATGGGAATTCACATCATCAACGTACTTCCTCTGAAAGCTTTCTGATAGAAGAGCAGCCTTCTTGGCTGGATGATCTGCTTAATGAACCAGACACACCTGTTCGGAGAGGGCATCGGCGCTCATCAAGCGACTCTTTTACATACATGGAAGCAGCTAATGCTGCAAATAATGAATATAGAGCACAAGATGAATACAGGTTGAGAAACCTGGCTTCTGCTCTGTCATGGGGATCTCAAGACTTTGACATGTATACAGATTCTCGAAGTCCATCTTTTTATGCAGAACCAAATGCAATGATGAATAATAAGAAACGGGCACAAAATGCATTATTAACACATTCTATTGGCTCAGCTTCTCCTAGAGACAACAACTTTGTTCTTCAGAATTCTATATCTTTGGCTGCTTCACGAGAAGTTGATGGGAATACCTCAATTGCTGCAACTGAGAAGAAAGATGCAGTTGAATCTCTCCGCCAAGATGCAGATACTTCTGAAAGAAAGGATTCTTCTAGCAACAAGGCTTCCGCATCAGAAACAGACACAAAACGTGCCAAACAGTAAGTAAAAAAACTATTAAGTGCTTAATGATTAAGCTGCATGGAAAAGTCTGATATTTAAAAAAACTATTAAATGCTTTGGAAAGTAAATTGGGCCTCTAATGTATGATGTAAATTGTAAAGTGAACACACAAATTTGGTTTATCTGGATTTACTGGAATCATAAATCTAATAATGAGCTAATACAGGCAATTTGCTCAACGTTCTCGGGTGCGAAAGCTTCAGTACATTGCTGAGCTGGAAAAGAATGTACAGGCCTTACAGGTAATTAGAACTTAAGGAAAACTTTTTATGGACAGCGTGGGTCATATCTATTCCAACCAGGTCATAATATTACATCTGGCTGTGTGCAGGCAGAAGGTTCCAAGGTATCTGCTGAGGTGGAATTTCTAAAGCAGCAAAGTCTTATTCTGAGTATGGAAAATAAAGCGTTGAAACAACGCTTAGAGACTTTGGCTCAGGAGCAACTTATCAAGTACAGTAAGTTTCTGCAAACTGATTTGTGATTTGTGAAAACACAATACTTAACTGATTTGTGAAAACTAACTATTTGTTTTCTCAGTGGAGCATGAAGTTTTGGAGAGAGAGATCGGGAGACTGCGAGCCTTGTATCAACAACAACAGCAACAACCCCAGCAGCCGCCACCTGGCCACCGGCGAACCGCCAGTAGGGACAAACTCGATGCTCAATTCGCAAACCTTTCTTTGAAAAAAAACTGTGGTTCTTCGCATGATGTTTCTGGCACACTCCACATCTGAATACAAAAGCATCTTGACTCTTCTATTATCGACATTTTTGTCATCCTCAAATGGCAGAAACAACTATTTGCAGGTGTCACTAGGTTCTTCTGTACCCTTTTGTGGCCTTTGGTTTTATTTAGCTTTAGGGGTCGTGTTTAATATTACATTGTTTGTTTTTATGTCGCTAATCTAGTAAATTTCTCTGCACCTGGTAGTCTGGGAATCTTGATTTCCCAGTTGGAGACTCACCGGAGGTGTTAACTTTAGAACCTGATACATTATTTCATGTTCTTTCCCTGTGCTCATTGATGATCAACTTCTATTACTATTCACTTTAGTTTTGTGCAATAATATTTGGAAATTTGTTTGATCATTACTTACTGTTGAAACCTCTGTTTTCTTGATTGAACTTGCTTTTTAACTTTTAGTTTTTTGCATGTTTTCCCTGCTGTTTTTGGTTGGTACCTCCATAGGTTATAGATATAGTAGAGGTGTCATTATCATTTGCATATGGTATTTAAGACAATGTGTGCATTTACTAACACTTATAGTCTTTAACCACTCTTATCCATGTATTTGATATTAGCCTAGGGGTGTAGTTTTCGAATTAAGGTGGCGTTTGGTTTTTAAGAGGTGCTGAAGTCTGAAATATGATTTCACTTCTGAATTTTAAGAGGTGGTGCTGAAGTCTGAAAACTGAATCAATAAGACTGTTTGTTTGTAAACTAACAAACGTCTGAATATGTATAATTGTCTATTTTATACTTTAAAAACCGACTTAAATACGTCAATTGAAGTGAGCATCGATGGTCGAATGACGGACGAAAATAAGAAACAAAAGGAGGATGGCATATTTGCGAGGCTGTGGAGTTTTAATCATATCTCACACACCAAAGTCCTGATTTAAGCGATTCAAAATGTTCTGAAAAGCCAACATGCAGATCTACAATCTTCGCGTTTTGCGTTTTTGCAAATTTGGGGTGCATATGGGCTAAACCAACGTCGAAAGCGAAAGAATGGTGCTGGACGGAAATAAGAGGTAATTAAGTGGCTAGGTTATCACTTAATTTGTTCTCTCTGAAAAAGAAAAAAAACGACCTGGATTGTCTTATGTCTGACCGAATCAAGCATAAGTGGCAAATAATAACATTTTTTGAAATAACAAACACCACCAAAGTTTTGTTTCTATTTGTATGTTATTAATAGTTCACTCTTAACCTGTTTTACCAAACTTTATTATATATGACTTTCTCTTTGTCGTGGTTTTCACAAGACTGTTTTTTTTATGGAAACAACCACTCTACTCTTTGAGGGTAGAGGTCAGGTCCATGTAAATGTTACGATCCTCAGATCCCACCTCCAAATAGGACATACTATTAGCTAGTTTTTTCTCCGAGTGATTGGTTTGGAACAACTTTTTGGTGATAAAATGAATGTAGTTTCCTTACATATATTACTTTCGACGGTTTGAGTAAGATATATTGGATCTGTATTCATCTCACGACTCTTTTGCTGCCCTGCATCATTGCTGTCTTCTAGGGCCGAGATCGGGCTCATATCTCGTTCTTGACCCTTCCGTTTCAGTTGGGAAAACCCTTTTTTATAAATAAAAGCCATACAAAATACCAAGTTTTTAAAACTTTTGTTACATACAATTCTTCTTTACACTAAAACAAATTTCATTACATTTTTCCGTTTGATGAATCGTCAGTTTTGGGTAACAGAAAGTGGATTCTAGTTTTATTTATAAACATCCAAAAAACATTCCAAAACTAGAGATCTAGAAAGAATGATGTATATATTTGGAGAAATTTACATAAATAGCTATATTGGATCAAGTTTTTTAAAACTTAGCCATCAAAATTATTTATTTTCAAAAATGTTCGGTCTGACATTGCAAGCCACATTTTCCTAATAAAATATGGGGAAAAAAACCTTTTACATTTCTCAAGTCAAAACCGCAATTTGCAGACTGCAAGCACCGTGGTTTGCAGTTTTCCTAAAAATCATTATTTTCGTAAGAAGAAATCTGATTTCGAGCACTTAAAAGAAATTAATCTTGATGGCTAAATTTTAGAGAACTTCAACATAAATATGAGTATTTATGTAAATTTCTCTTATATTTGTCCATTTTCTTATCAATCAAGTTACTAAGCTGTTGTGTATGAATTATATGTCAGTATGAGCTCAATTTTCTAATTTTAAAAATCAAACTAGTTTAATAATTAGAGATTTAACAGTTTGAACCCAAATATGAAGAAGAAAAAAATTCAATCATTATCTTCTAAAAATAAACAATCATTCAATTAAACTAGTCTATATCTTGTTGTTTAATATTATTAAACTAATTAAGCTAGTTAACTATTTTGATTTAAAACCAATAATATCATCCATTCAAAGTTTGTTGTTTGATTTATAATTGATATTTCAATTAATGACATAAAATATTCGTAAAAAACACGTTATATTTTATTTATATATATATATATATATATATTTTCAAAAGATACATCATATTTTGGGTTACCTTTAATATTATGAATCATTTAACATTAAACTTAAACTTAATATTTGATTATTTATTTACATCTTTTCTCAACAAATTAAGTATTTAAATATACGTTTAAAATTAGAGGTGGTTATGGGTTGAGTTGATCGCATTGAAGATATTTAAACAAACCAATCCAATGTTGGTGGTTTGAAAATTTTCAACTCAACCTAACTAAAACAAAAGCGCAACCCAACCCAACCCAACCCGAACGGGTTGGTCGGTTTGTGTTTAAATAAAGTAAAACCAATATTAAGAACATAAAAATAAAGAAAATTTTTCTTTGAAATACAATCAATCATTCAGAAGAATATACGAGTTCATCAAATAGTAACTATTATATATAAGTTTCTAATAATATTCTCTTATGAGTTCCATTGCTCATTGTTGCCAAATTTTTTGATGATATATATATATATATATATATATATAAGAGAAATACAAATAGTTTTAGAGAAACTACTAAATTTTTCATCGGGTTATCGGGTTGGTCGGGTTACTTTGGGCATAACCTAATATCGACCCAACAAGTTTGGGTTGACCTAATTTTGTATCGATTGTATGTCGGGTTATACTTGTAGTCTAACTTCTAGCGGTAGTTAGTTGTCCTTGTTCTCCTCTTTGAATTGCCCTATTGAGTAAGGGTCGGGTCGGTGTTTGAAAAAATGTCAAGCTGACGGGATCAGGTAGTAATGACAATGGTTTTAGGTTGATTATTTTTTGGATTCTTTCGCGTTGGATTGACCGGGTTAGTCGTTTTTTTAACGCCTCTATTTAAAATGTTCGTTTGGTGTGAAAGTAAGTGAACGTCTGCATTGTTTCCCTATCAAATTACGTGTATGCATTCTAATTCAAATTGTGATTATAAGAAGAAGCAATTTGTGAACGTCTAGGGTTTTCTCCCATGGCCGTCGTTGATTGTTCGTGGTTTTCGTGGTGGTTTTTTCTTGTGCGACAAGGATTGTCGAGGGTTTCTTATTGGTTTCTACAGGCTTTCGGTTGCGTGATTCGTTCTAGGTCTTTTGTGGAATCTCCACAGCGGCGGTGGGGTTTCTTTTCTTCTGGGGACGTTAATCGCTTTTTACTGTTGTTTATTCGCGTTTCTTTGGCTCGATCGGGTGTTTACTCAGAGTTCATACTCATCGACTTCAAGAGTGCGCTACTTCGATTCGACGAGTTTCAGCGCTGCGGTTTCTGTAGCCTTCGTTGCTCGTTGCGTTGGGTTAGCTTTTCTTCTTGATTTGTGGGTGATATGGCTTCGGAGGTAGAGCTTGTTATTGTTACGAAAGTCCAAGAAGATGGGGAAGTGGCTGACGAGGGGGAGGGTGCGGCTGCCCCTAACCCTAATCTACATGGCGCTGGTATGCATGAAGGCGCTATTGTTAATGTTGCGGGTGCGCATCAGCCGACTGGGGGTCCCAAGGTTGAGTCTTCCAGTGTTAATCACATGCATGGATCCATGCAAAGAGAGACCGACCCCACGGTTAGGGTTTCGGTTAAGGATCGTTTGGTCTTTCCATCTACGGTTCAACATCAACCGTTATCGTATGGAGGGGTGTCCATCTTGAAGAACCCAGCTAAAGGGGTGGATCAAGGAGCGTCTTCCTCGTATGCAACGATACTCAAAGCGTCCCAAACTGAGGAGGGGAAGTCTCTTCCGTTCTTTCCTTTGGGAGCTATAAACGATACTCGTATTGATCTTCCCATTGAGTTAACTGAGAAATCCTCATTGGTGTACAAAAATACTCTATATGGATATTTGTTGGGGCCGAGACTGTATTTCCCTGTGGTGCAGCGCTTGGTCAAAAATTTGTGGGGAAAGTTTGGGTTTATAGACGCGATGATGAATAATGCAGGATTTTTGTTTTTCCGATTTGGGGATGCCCAGGGTCTTCAAAAGGTGTTGGAGGGAGGGTCGTGGCTTCTTCGTGGGGTCCTACCTTTTGTCTTTCCGTGGGATCCTCTCCAAGGGTTGACAAAACCGGAACATTCTTCGTGCCCTCTTTAGGTTAAATTACACAACATCCCACTTGTGGCTTTCAATCGCGAGGGGATGGGAAGGATAGTGAGTGCTTTGGGAGTTCCAAAGATGATGGATGCGGCTACTTCGGCTATGAGCGAAAATGCTTGGGGACGACCAAGATTTGCTAAGGTATTGGTTGATGTTTGGGCAGTTGGTGAACTCAAACAGGAGCTGCAAGTGGTAGTGCCAAATGTTCATGGGAGTGAGGGCGTGGTTGTTAAAATCAAAGTGGACTATATGTGGGATCCGTTGCAATGTTCCCACTGTTTGGTTTTTGGTCATAAAAGCTCTAACTGTGTCAAGGCAATTAAACCGACAAATGATAAAGGCAAGTCCATTTTGTTGGAGGATGATGATGGTTTTACGATGGTTACAAACAAGCGCAATGCGAAGGTTGGAGCGCCTATGGCTAAAGGTAAGTCCTTAACCTATGTGTATAAACCAATCATTAAACCTGCAACTTCGATAGTGGGTGCCATGAACAAAATCGGAGGAAAAGAAACCGGAAGGACTAGTTTAATTAAGGAGGTTTCAGGGGCTGTTAAGGAAAGGGAACCGGAAGTTTTGGGGGCTGAAATGTTTATGGAAACCCCGGGTCCAGTTTTGGAAAAGGAAGCAGGGCAGTTGGGGGCAGAATTAGAGAAGGATACCTCGAAGTTAGCCTTGAATATGGGAATCGGTTCAGATTCTAGCAGTAGTGTCGATACGGGTGCGTTGAGCTCCTTCATTGGAGCGATTTCTGAAACCATGCAGACGCCAACTACAGGTATTCTAAACCAGAAAGCTGCTGCTATTAATGTGGATGGTGGTAATGGTGGAAAACCTTTGGAACGTACCTCTTTGTTCCCTTCGTTAGCTAAGGCCTTTAAGCCACAACGCTGGACTCCATTTCCTACGAAGAATAGGGTTTCTTCCTATTTAGACGAGAATATTTCGGGTGATAATGACATGGGTCATAAAGATGAGGGTACGGTTAAATCGGAACCCCTTGTTGAAACGAAGTCTATGGTACCGAACGAGGATGGTACCACTTCTCGTCACTCGTTATGATGATGATTGGTGCATGGAACGTTCGGGATTTGAATTCCCCGATCAAACAAAGAGAGGTTAAGCTTCTTATGCGATCCCATTCTCTTTCCTTGTTTCCTGTTTTAGAAACGCATGTGCTCTCACCTATGTTGGAAACTAATGATTTATATCTAAATTAGAAGCCTTAAGTTTAGTGTTATGTTTATTATTAAATTAAGTATAGAAAATAATGGCAGTTAGGAGCAGTTAAATTGGCGCCACTTTGTGAACCGGTGTGTTGGTTCACAAAGGTACCTGTTGGTGATGTATATATATGTATTAAACCTGTGTGAATAACGTAATCAGTTTGTACGTATTACCCTTGTTCTCTTGTTTTCCTTTCTTCGAAGACACACATGCACACATCACTGTGTAAAACAGAAGGCTTTGACAGATTCATGAGGAGATCGACAAGGATGTCAAATCTGAATGGAATCAATGACATGAACGATTCCAACAATTGGTATCAAAGCCCAAGGTTGGGCAGATCGTTGGGAAGTACCGCTGATTTCGAAGCGGAAGGAAGATCTGATGCGTTTCCAATGGCATGGGATAAGTATGAGATGTCCGAAGATTCAAGGATTGAAGGGAATCGTGAACGCGATGTTAAGGACAGCGATCAATTCAAAAGGAAACTGTGGCATCTACGAAGGAAAGAAGTGTTAAAGAGACTGGATCATTTCAACCTTCGTGAAACCGATTTCTCAGTAAATAAACCACAACCATCGTTATTTTTGAGTAGAAAAATGAAGAAAGCACGGTGTTACCTTTGTTTTTCTCGTGGACACATGTATTGGAGTTGTCCAAACATGAATAAAAGATTTTATTTTAAGGAAAGGAATTCACAAGAATTAGGAGGATGTGTAAAATCGAAGAAGATAACAAGGACCCCTTGTGAAAAGTTAATCATACCTACACCGAATTGGACCGTAGTCGGGTCGGATGAACGTGGGTGGAACGAAATCTGGTATGTGTCAGACGAGTATCCACGCCATATGACAGCAAATATCGATTTGTTTAAGCATTTGAAGGAAGGATCTATTGGCACAAGTAGTGTGGGAATCAAAGTTGAAGGATTTGGTGAAGTTGTGGTATCAACCAAGGCAAGAAACTATTTAATATCAGGCGTTTATTTAGTGCCAAATTGTGCACTGAATGTGTTGAGCCTTCATCAGTTAATAGTGCAAGGATTCAGGGTGAGATTCCAAAACACAAAAGCCATTCTAGAGAGAGCCTTTGAAGAGGAGTATAATAAAGAGAAAGTCAGTGATAGTGAAAGCATGACCGATAAAGATGAAGAGGAGATCAGTGATAGTGATAGTAATATGGACTGGATGTGCAAGAACGAAGACTTGCACCAATTAGATTGCATACAAGAGAAGGCAATCAATGAAGTATTTAAGTATTACAATTCATGTGATGAATTATCAAGAGAGGAGATTTTAAATGGTAAAAGGGTTGGAAAGATGCCAACCAAAAGTGAATTTGAGAGCGTGATAGGTTTTATGAAGATGGTCAGCGAAGATGAGATCAAGGAAGATTGTAAGGATCTCGTTAAGAAGCATTTTGAAAAATTAGTGGAGTGGTTTTATAAAGACTACTTGGATTGTGAAGAAAGAATTACTCCTGTTGAGATACATGGAGTTGAGATATGTTTGTTAGACGTCTATTTAATTGTACAGGGCTTTGGAGGTCATGTGTATGTGACCACAAAAGACAAGTGGGAAGATGTAGCAAAAGCTTTGGGTTTTTCAAGTTATTATGCAGAAGGTATCAAGAAGGTGTACATGACACACCTTGGACTTTTGGAGGCTTACTATGAGATAGCCAAGAGACACTCGAAGGTTGAGTTAGCACGAATTGCAGGAGATAGCAAGGGTGCAGCACCAGAGGCAGAAGTGGATGCAGGTGCATGAAAGAGTGGGGCTATAGGACTACCAAAAGGAGAAGACTTACCCGGAGGGGTTGAAGATACCGGCATGGAAGAATCCATGAAAGAAGCTGATTGCTGCAAGGAAGAAGATGATGTTCTCATCTTCATAGACTGATCGAGATATTTAGATTAAATCATTAGGGGGGAGTGTTGGAAACTAATGATTTATATCTAAATTAGAAGCCTTAAGTTTAGTGTTATGTTTATTATTAAATTAAGTATAGAAAATAATGGCAGTTAGGAGCAGTTAAATTGGCGCCACTTTGTGAACCGGTGTGTTGGTTCACAAAGGTACCTGTTGGTGATGTATATATATGTATTAAACCTGTGTGAATAACGTAATCAGTTTGTACGTATTACCCTTGTTCTCTTGTTTTCCTTTCTTCGAAGACACACATGCACACAGCACTGTGTAAAACATAAGGCTTTGACAGATTCATGAGGAGATCAACAAGGATGTCAAATCTGAATGGAATCAATGACATGAACGATTCCAACAACCTAACCTTAACTCGGTTACTAGTAATGTTTATGGCGCTTGGCCGTGGATCTCGAATCAACTTCATTGTACCCGTGGTACACGCATTCTACTTGGTTGGAATCCGTCGGTCTTTGATGTTGTGATGATTGCGATGTCGGATCACTTTATTCACTGTAAAATTTCTCGTGTGGGTGCACCGATTTCTTTTTTTGCATCGATTATTTACGGGGCTAATAATTTGATTGATAGGCGCTCTTTGTGGGATGGACTTAGTGTAAAGCCCGTGTCCCGGTACGTTTATTTAGTCATTTATTTGTTTGTTTCTCTTCGTTATTTTTTTAAGCGAATTATTTAACGGGGTAGACGTCAAAGTCCTTAATGAAATTTATCTTGGGATGTTAGTCCTTCCGGTAAATCTTTAGCTTTAAGAGGGGGTATTTCGGGTACTTTGATTGTGGAGGGACCAATGTTGCAATGTCTCACATATTTGTGAGGGGGCTCGGCCCATGCAATGAATCAAACCCACCCCCTCCCTTACCTCTTCCCTTCGTGATCACGACAACCACACAAGAATACCTAAACCCTAATCGCTTTCCCCCTTGTGTGTGTGTGTTAAGCCGTGAAGGGAGAGAGAAGGGCGGAGAGAGAGAAAGCTGCCGGAGGTCGCCGCTGCAGTCGCCGGTGTCTTCACCACAGGTCCGACCGGCGAGAGAGAGGAGGGAGTTGCGTGGGTGCGATCGCAAGAGGGAGGTATCCGGCCGTTCAAGGTAAGTCTCGTTCCTTTTTTATGTTGTTTCCCTTTTCTCGTCGGTTTCTTCCGAATCAGCCACGACGCGGCAGCCTTGGCCGCCGCCGACCTGGCCGCCGTGGACCACCAGGGAGGTGGTGGCGTAGGGTGGTTTTTGTGCAACTGTGTGTGTGTGGGTGTGCTTCGGTGATAGGGTAGGATCGAGGGGTCTCGTGTGTTTGTGTTCGAAAAACCACCGTCGTTCGTCGCCGCCGCCGGCGACCACCGCTGCCGGAGGTGGCAGTGGGTGGCGCCTGCGGCCCAAAACCTAAAACCTCCTCGGTGGAACCCTAATGCTGCCGGAGTCGAGCCCTAAACCGCCTAAACTTTTTTTCAAAAAACCGGTTATCATTTCATGTGAATTGATGTAATCTGCCACTGTTTTGCGTAGACCATAACTTTCTGCTCGTAACTCGAATTTGGGTGAAATCGGTGCCAAAAGTTCCCTTTTTGAGTCTAGAAACTTTTCTGTGTTTTGTGCAAAACCCAGTTCGGGACGTAGAAGGGGTCAAATTGTCATTTTATACTGAAAGGTGCTGATTTTCGCTGTTCCGGAACTGTTTTTGTAAAATCCGTAGTAAATTGTAGAAAAATCGTTAGGATGCGTATAATATGTCCTTGGAACCCTAACTCAGAGTACTTTCTGGTCATGAAATAATATTGGGAATTTTTCCGGGTTTAAAAGGGTCGAAACAGGTCCCGAACAGACCTGTTTGGCGAGAGCGGAAAATAGTTTTAGTGACAGTTTAAGCGGGTGTCGTGTCGTAGGGTCCGGGTCTCGTATTGATACGTTTTAACGTGCGTTTAGGTGCTGGGAAGTGACCGTAATTGGGAAGCTTGAGTTTGTATTGTTGAGCTAGGCGCGCATTCGAGGTGAGTTCTCTCACTATAACTAATGTCGGTTATTTTTACATTACGTTGTGTATGTATGTGGTAGTTCTATTTGCTTTTGATGCGGGGTTAAATAGTGGGGTGTCTAGTCGGACCTTATTGTTGTGACTACGCGGGTGGCGTAGGAGTTCGGCGGGGCCGAGGGTCACATAAGCGGGTGGCGTAGTAATTCGGTGGGACCAAAGGTTGTATACGCGGGTGGCGTATGAACCCGGGGGTGCCGGGTTGCGTTTGCACGATATCTAATAACGGTTGTTTTATCATTGCTGTAGTACGTGTGTGGTAGCCTTATGTGATTGTGCTGTGGAACTAGATAGTGGGGTGTCTAGTTGATACTATGTTGTCATGTTAACTCGGTGGGACCGAGGATCCGGCGGGGCCGGAGATTTTATACGCGGGTGGCGTAGAGACTCGGTGGGACCGGGGATTCGGCGGGGCCGGAGATGTTATCATGTGGTCGGTGGGACCGACTTGTGCCTTTTAGGTGGGTGGGTGTGGATATACCTGTTTATGATTTGTTCGTAGACTTGTATGCTGTTTATGTGCAATTATCTGTTTATGGTGGTGTGGAAATAACTGTGTTACTTATGGTGTTGAATTCACTAAGCTTCGTGCTTACCCTTTCCCAATAGATTGTGGTTTCAGGTACGTGCGGCTCCAAGGCGTGACGAGTACACACCGGCGCGCGAGGAGAGCGGGTTGCTTTATGGTTTTTAATAATTAAACGTTTAATTCCGCTGGTCTTTATTATGAAGATATTAATTATGAGTTTGCAAACGAAACGTTGGGATCATTTAATGAGTTGTTATAAATGAAATGTTTATTTAAAAATTTAAATTTGCTTGTAATTTTTGGGACGTTACAACTAGTCTGTTTAAGGGGCTGGTTAGTGCTTCCCCTTGGGTTTTAATGGGAGATTTTAACACTATTCTCAATCCGGAGGAAAGTGAAGGCGGTTCTTTTAGGCGGGATAATCGCATGGACGAATTCATGGATTGTGTAGCTTCCATTGATGTGTATGATGCACGCTATGCCGGTATCTTCTTTACTTGGGTGCAAAAGCCGAGGGATGGGGTGGTGTAGTGCGTAAATTGGATAGAGTGATGATTAATACCTCTTTTGGTGACCTGTTTACCAATGCTATGGTCCAGTTCTTGCCACGTGGAATCTCTGATCATAGCCCCATGGTGCTTTCTTTTGGGGATGGAGCTATTCATGGTACACGACCTTTCAAATTTGATAATTTTGACTCACCATGAACTATTCTTGCAGACAGTTAAATTGGCATGGGATATGCCGGTTGATGGGTCCTTTACGCATCGGGTTCTTACAAAGCTTAAAGCCTTGAAAACTCCGCTTCGTAAGTTGCGTTCTTTGCATGGTGGTCTTTCGAAAACTGTGTCTGATCTTCGTATTGAGGTTGATGAAGTACAACGAGTGGTGGACTTGAATCCGCATAACCATCTTTTGAATGAAGATCTTACACATTTGCTTATGGCGTTTCAGAATGCACTTCAGAATGAGGAAGAACACTTCCGCCAACGGGCGAAAATCAGATGGATTAAAGAGGGAGATTCTAACACTGCTTTCTTTCATAAGGTGGTCAAAGAGAAAAAATATCAAAACCGAATTGACATGGTGTTTTATTCGGATGGCAATATGGTTCACGGCTTGGAAGTGGGTACGGCTTTTGTCAATCACTTTCGTCGGATCCTTGGTGAAACTGATACGCTTGTTAGACCGTCGATTCCTTTGAATTTTTTTGATCGTACGCTGTCAATTGCGGATGCTAATTTTATGATTCGTCCCATTACTAAGGATGAAGTTAAATTAGCTATGTTTGATATTAGTGATGACCGCGCGCCGGGATCAGACGGTTTCTCTTCCCGTTTCTTTAAAGCTTCATGGGATATTGTTGGCCCGGATGTAACTTTGGCAGTTCAAGACTTCTTTTATCGGGGCAAGTTGGCTCGGGCTCTTAATCATACCTCCATTTTTCTAATCCCCAAGAGTAATAATGCTTCGCGGGTCACGGATTTTCGGCCTATTTCTTTATGTAAGGTGATATACAAATGCATTAGTAAAATACACTTTTGGAGGATTAAGGATTTTTTGGACCAATTGGTTTCGCCTAATCAATCGGCTTTCATTCCGGGGAGAAAGATTGCGGACAATATTGTAATGGCTCATGAGCTTGTGGTTGGATATGGGCGGGGTGATGGGCCGGCAAGATGCTCCTTCAAAATTGATGTCCAAAAAGCTTATGATACTGTTGATTGGCGGTTTTTATATTTGGTGCTTGATGGAATGGGATTCCATCCAATTATGCGGCATTGGATAATGGAGGTGGTGTCAACTACATCCTATTCGATCATCATTAATGGCGTATCCCATGGTTTTTTTAAGGGTGCTCGTGGTATTCGACAGGGGTGTCCCTTATCACCTTATCTTTTCACATTGGTAATGGAAGCTTTCAACGGGTTCTTTAAACGTCGTATAGATGTTGCGGTTGATTTCCATTATCATAAGAACTGTTCTAAACTCTTATTAATGCACCTTTGTTTTGCGGATGACCTTTTGGTTTTCACCAAATGAGAGGTTTCTTCGGTTACTGTCCTAAAAGACACCTTGGATGAGTTTGCTATTGCAACGGGTCTACGACCTAGTCCTGCTAAGAGCTCAGTTTACTTTTCAAATGTGGATCCTAATGTGATGAATGCTATTCTTGATATATTGCCGTTTCAAGTGGGATCCTTGCCTTTTCGATACTTGGGAGTCCCTTTGTCGTCTAAAAGGCTTGGAGTGGCGGACTTTCATAGCTTGGTGGCTAAGGTACGTGCTCGGATTTTTAATTGGAAGTCCAAGCTCCTTTCTTTTGGTGGAAGATTGCAACTTATTCGGTCCATTTTGGAATCATTGCAACTTTATTGGATGATGATCTTTACCATCCCTTCGTCGGTCATTCAAAATCTTGAATTTTTTTTTCGTGACTTTGTTTGGGCTCATGGTGACCCTTCTAGAGGTAGGGCACGTATTTCATGGAATGACGTTTGCAAGCCAAAACAGATGGGCAGTTTAGGTCTGAAAAGGTTGGGTCTATGGAATCGATCACTCTTAACGATACATCTTTGGGATATACTACACCACCGTAACTCTTTGTGGGTGTCGTGGATTTATGCCTATCAATTGCATAACACGACCCTTTGGACAACGCCTATCGTCCCGTCGTCTTCTTGGGTTTGGTGTAAACTTTTGGCTCTTCGTGAGCGGGTTCGGCCTTATTTTGTACATTTGATTGGCGATGGTACCAACACAAAGGCATGGGAAGATTCCTGGTTGGAAATTGGCCCCCTCTCTAAATTTATTTCCTATCGATTGGTGTATGCGTCTGGCTTCACTAAGGACTCAACGGTTCATGATGTACTTTCTGCCGTACAAACAGCTTGGCCGACTAGTTGGATCGCTCGGTATCCTATGCTTGCGTTGGTCCCAATCCCAACGCTGCATGAGGGTAGTATCGATCAGGTGTTGTGGCGCGATACTAGTCATAATATAAAATGCTTCACGGTTTTGGAGGTTTGGAAGTCTTTGGTTGGTCCGTTTGAAGTGATCCCGTGGTACCATGTGTGCTGGTTTCCGAAATATGTCCCTAAGCATGCATTTATTTTATGGCCCGCGTTTCGTGAACGACTTCCTACTCAGGATCGCATGCAAGCATGGAGGAATGATGGTGACACTTTGTTTTGCTCGTTGTGTCAAACTTGCATGGATTCCCATAATCACTTGTTTTTCGAGTGTACTTATTCATTGCAGGTTTGGATGGGCCTTAAGGAGGAGATGAATGATGTAGGGCTTCCAAATCGATGAGAAGATATTCTTGCTGACTTACAAAACAGAAGATGGCATCCGGGTGATGCAAAGAAACGCTTTCTTTTTGCTGCGGGTGTCTATTATATTTGGCGGGAATGGAATGCGCGATTATTTACTAATGATAAACAAACCATGGAGCAACTTGTTAGAGAAATAAAGAAGGTGGTTTTCTTGCGGCTTTATGGCTATGAGAGACGGGATGTGGTTGGCAGAGGTCCTGTTCCTACGGTTTAGATGATCTTTGTCCATTGCGGTTTCACGTGTTTCTTGCACTGGGAGGTGTTTGTTCGTAATGGTGGCTTGCAAATATTATTTTATATGCTTGTTGCCTCCATTATGCTTTGTTTCTTTTGGCTCTTAGCTTTGTGGTACTTCTTATATTCTTTCTCTTTTTGTGTTTGGATAGTGTGGGTCTCTTCTTGGTTTAGGGGTTGTCCTATTCTTGGGTTTGAGGTATTTTCCTTTGGGAGGGAGTCCCTCGCCATTTAGGTGTACTTTTTTTTTCTTTTCTATATATTGCCAGGAGTGCCGCCTCCTTTCCAAAAAAGAAGAAGAAATATGTTACTCATTCTATTATTAAATATAAAATTGAAATTTAGTTAAGAGTGAATTGCATTTTTGGCCCCGTGGTTATCTAATTTCTTTGAAAGAGGGACCTAAACTTCAATATCTCAAGAAGTGGTCCCTCAGTTTTTCAAATTTGCTCCAAAAGGAGGACCTGGTCACTAACCCCATCTATTTGGTCCGTTAGTGCCAGGGGTATTTTCGTCCATCAATCTTTTCCCTCTCAATTTAACAAAACCATCTCATTAATTTAGGAAACTAAGTCGATTAGTATACCTACTGAATCTAACCAAACTCACTCTCACTCACACTCATCTTTGAAATGGATAATCATCAACAACAACTTTCTGCAATGTCATCATCGTGGATACTAAGAACTGAGTTAGATGAAGATTGGACTCCAACAGATGTTTATAGTAAACATTATGCTCTGTTTTGAGTGTTTACTTCAGTCTTTACATACATGTATTTTGTAAACTGATTTTTCTTCTCTTTTGTCTTAGATATTTACCCAACGTTGATAACAACAAAAATCAACCATGGAGGTTTGTTTACAAGTGCTCCTGGAAGAAGATACATAAATGGTAAGGTTGGTTTTGTTGATTTGATTAACACTGGTCACCTTGCGGTTCATCAGTTCCACGATATGATGAGAGCATTAGATTACGATAAGGACGAGGTAATGTTTTACCATTTCTTGATTCCATCCACTGACCTTGATACTGGGTTGCAGCCTTTAAGTAATGATGAAGATATTTTAAATTTGTTAAAGTATGTCCCTATGGTCAATGTTGGGTCACTTAGATTTGAAGATGACCTCAGTCTCTCAATTTCACAGTTCATACTTAGAATAATTTTTAGGTTCAAGCAGTTTAATTGTATAAAATGTTCGGTGAAGTCGAAGATCAACTGAAGAAACAAAGTAGAAGTATATCTTCAAAGCGGATTGAAGATAGACTTCTCAAACAAAGATTAAGCTGCTACTTGAAGACTTCCTAAAGTCTTAGGCCAGTTCACTTGAAGTTTTTGAAGACATGTTGGAAGATGAAATGTCAGGCAAGATCTTTGAAGACATGTTACAAGATGAAATGTTAGGCAAGATCTTTGAAGAAGATAACATGTTAGGCAAAATCTTGAAGACATGTTAGGCATATCTTCGGCAAGATCTTTGAAGAAGATAACATGTTAGGCAAAATCCTTGAAGACATGTTAGGCATATCTTCGGCAAGATCTTTGAAGAAGATAACATGTTAGGCAAAATCCTTGAAGACATGTTAGGCATATCTTCGGCAAATAAATTTCAGCAGGTATATTAACTTTATCTGCATAATATATTCAGGATATCTTGCATTGATAGAGACATCATCCGAAGATCAGAAAAAGGTTCTTTGGATTTCTTATCTCTTTCAAGAAACTTCAGCTTCAACAAGCAGGTCAACGCTTGAAGACAAAAGTAAAAAGACAAAATTACTGTTAATCCCAAAATGATCAAGCATCCATGAATTTACAAGAAATCTGGAGAGAGAGTAGAGAGAGAAACTGAAATATTATTCTTGTCGGCTCTGTTTCTTTACAAGATATGAATTATGAACAAAAGCCTTACAAAATAAGCTAACCCTAAAGCTTATATACCTCAAGCCTAAGTAAGGTAATTAGCAAACATTGACTTTTTACACAAGACTAAATACAAAGACTTTGACTTTGACAGAATATTAAATCTTGAAGACATATTTAGACTTAACAATCTCCCCCTTGGATTCAAGATTTAAACATTTGAGAACAGCAGTCTTTGGCTTGGCTTGTCAAAGTCAAATTGTCACAAAATCTTTAGACGGGGATCTGACGGAGATTTTCTTTCTTTGAATTGGAGAGCTTGATTCTTCACACAAGGCATTTTGGTACAATGTAGCGCAAATCTAAGAAAAAGAGATCTTCTTGAGAAACCAAGATGATCAATCGATTTTTCCTAAACTCTTGAAGAATTCTCCCCCTTTTCTTTCTTGAGACGAAATCTTCTTTCTTCAGTCATTGTTCTCGAATCTTTGACTTGAAATCTCTTTGACATGAAATTGAATTATACATTTCTCCCCCTTTTCGATGAAAGTGAGCATCACGATCATCAAAAAACTTCTTCAATTTCAGTCGCGTCTCTGAGTATCACGAACAATCTCCTCCTTTATGAAAAACCTTGCTCCCCCTCAAAATAAGAATTCTGGAGCAATT
Source organism: Saussurea involucrata (assembly GCA_033807775.1). Lineage (NCBI taxonomy): Eukaryota > Viridiplantae > Streptophyta > Magnoliopsida > Asterales > Asteraceae > Saussurea > Saussurea involucrata. The sequence continues at coordinate 37,889,615 of CM066323.1, forward strand.
TGTTTTCTCCCCCTGAAAGTATGCATATATTTCATTAATAGCACAATAGTTGAAAAATTATATTCAAGGAAAATAAAATTCATTGAACTACATTTTATAACTACTAACATTTGATCATTTGAAAACTGTACAAAAAAATTCAACTTAATGAAATTTAACAGATTTTTCAATCAAATGAAATCAAATGCATGTGTTTGGATTCAAATACAAGAAATCATTGCATATCAAGTTAAAAAATGGTCAGTTTCAACCCCTTTATTAAATCTATTTGGTGTGCTAGCATGCGAAATATGATTAGCAACAAGCATATGCAATTCTAAAACATATCAGAATACTCTGCTCTACTCACACTATTTGTCCAAAATCAGAATTTTCACAAATTTACAGGTTTATCGCGACTTTGTATTTTCCCCAAGTTTCACGAGATGTGTGCTCATTGGCATCTTTTCTTTTGTGCTCATTGGCATCTTTTGATTTTGTCATCATTGACATCTTTTGGTTTTGTGCTCATTGGCATCTTTTAATCAAAACGTTTAGTAGGAATAAGATACACCGTTAAACATGGCTTTCTATCTGGTTTCATAGCAGGATTTGGGTCAGCGGATCCCAGACCAGTTGGCCTTAGGTGCTAGGTGTCGAGCACCCCTTAGAACTTACTTTCCCAAACCAGAAAGGCCACATCGATATATCGTAAACCCATTTGTACCAGTAGAACATGGCTTTCTATCTGGTTCTATAGAAGGATTTGGGTCAGCCGATCCCAGACCAGTTGGCCTTAGGGACTAGGTGTCGAGCACCCCTTAAGACTTAATCTCCCAAACCAGAAAGGCCACAGGCACAAACTTTTAAACTAAATGATTAGATTTAAAACTTAGAGCATCTCAATCACTTGGTTCTAAAACATAGTGCTTTCCCCATATTTTCGTTTCCATCCATCATTCTGACATCTAGGCTTTTTGAGCATTATATTCTATATAAGTCCAGAAATCCATAATTTTGAGCATTCAGCATAATTTCATTCATGTTTTGCTGACCTTTCGATTTATTTCAGAAGTGAAAGATGAAACAGATGTAACTCAGATAATACAAAAACGCTTGTAAAATCATCTTTTAGCACACATTTAATTCATTGAATGAAAATTGAAAATTTCATCTCATTGAATTAAATTTGTAAAGATTCAAATTTTCAAAGCAGTAGAAACAAAGTATAATACAATGTTACCTTTTACCACTTGTTCCTTGAAATAGAAAGATGTGACAGTTAAGGATATCACCTGAGAAATATGAGTTCTAAACTGATTTGTTTAGAAGTCTTAGCCATTGAAGTACGGGTCCTGAACTGATTTGTCCAGAAGCCATTGTCGTTGAAGCACGGGTCCTGAACTGATGTATTCAGAAACCAATAACTGTGAAATCCGGGTTCTAAACTGATGTGTTTAGAAACCAATAACTTTAAATGCACAGATACATCTTCTTCCGAGAGTTCAACGATTTGCTTCTAAATCTGCAAAAACAGATTAAGTAGATTTTGGTACCCAACGAGTCTTGGGTCCTGACTTGTTAAGCGGAGCTCTATAGGAAGGAAAATGATAAGTGTCATACCAAAATTGAACATTCTTGTTTGAGACAAAATCATTAGTTCCACAATAAGAACAACAAATTTTCTTTTGTGCAAACCTGATTAAATTATTTGCGGAATATATTGAATCAGGTTTAGCAAAAGATTTACCTTTCAGGTTAGTATTCTTTTTGGGAACAGACGATTTTGGTACATCTTTTTCAGGAAACGTACCTTTTGCTCTCCATTGCATGTTGACTTTCTTATATGAAGGAAGATCAGCATATTGATATTTGGAAGAATTATCCACTGAGTGATCATAGAATAGATTAGAAGGACGAATCGGACATTCTGAATAGCATTTGGATTTGTTAAATGACTTCACTTTGTAAGCTAAGTCATTCCGTTCCTTGGTCACAAAATCAAGCTTCTTCAGAATATCACACTTAACCCTCTTCTCTAACATGATATCAGTTGATAACACAGCCAAATTCTTTGTCAACTTACTTATTTCATGCTGAAATATCTTCCGTTCAACAGAAAATTCATCTTTAACGCTCCTAGCCTGAAAGTCAGCTTTCTTTCTCTTTTCTAGCTCTTGTCTTTCTTCATCTAATTCCTTTTGAAGCTCAAAAATTTGCTTTGACAATTTCACGTTCTTTGCTTCAAAGACTTTCCTTGTATTTTCATACTCAACCCTTTCTTTCTCCAATTTTTCCTTTTCAAGAAATAAAACTTTCTCAAAGTCTGAATTTTGCTTAGAAAGTTTTATGCATCGGAGTTCAAGAGCTTTCTTTTCTTCATTTTCTTTCTTCTCAGAATTTGAAGTCTTTTCTAGTTCAGAAACTTTCTGAGAAAGAGAAAGAATCTGCTTCGCATAGCACTTTTTGTCATCTGAACGACTGCTTCTTTCTTTTCTGAACTTTACTCTTTCCTCTTTTAGCAAATTTTCCATGTCTGATAGCTTCTTTGTGAGCTCAATAACCTTTTCCTTAAGATCTTCATTTTCAGCTTCAGACATGTTCTGTTCCGTATCCTCTTTCTTAACTTTCTTTCCTTCTTCCTTTCTCTTTGTAAAAGCAACTTCAGATCCATACATTTGCTTTGTTAACGCATTCCACATCTGCATTGGGTTGTGTTTGAAACAGTCAACACTTTTGTAGATGTGTTTTGGAAGTGCAAGAATCAAGTTGGACGAAGCTTCCTTATCAGCTTTCAATCTTTTCATTTCTTCTTCAGTAAAATCATTCTCCATTTTATTTCTGCTCATTGGACCTTCGGAAAATGATTTTATCATATTCTCTCCATTTTCCCTACTTGTAATAAAATCGATGAACGTAACTCTCCATCGTTCAAAGTTAGAATCTTTGATTAGCACAGGTGGTTGGTTCATGTTTGCTTGAAGATAACGGATCTTTATAATAAAAAAAATATCTACTGAAAAATAGAAAAATTAACCTGCAAAATACAAGAAAAGTTTATCAGTTATGTGTAAAAGCAGGTAAAAAAATATAGGAACTAAAAGTGAAAAATACTAAGACTCAACAAAAACAAGGACTAGAAATGACACAAACAAAAAAATACTCAAAGGACTAAAAATGTAAAATTCTAAAACTTACAAGTCAAGGGACTTAAAATGTAAAAACCTAAAACTTAAAACTAGAAGGACTAAAAATGATAAAATTCTAAACTATAAACTACAAGTACTAAAATTGTAATAAAACTAACGACTCTAACGGAAAAAGGACCAAATATGTCACAAAACTAACGAAACTAACGAAACACCGTTAGTTTACTATTCATCATCATCTTCATTGAAACTCAATCTGCAAAAGTCGATATGGGATCAAACTTTTCGACCAAAACTGTTCGTTTATGACCCCTTAAGCTCCCTTAACTGATTACAACTCAAAACACGCTTTCAAACTCTCAAACGAAGCAACCGAAAGTTTTCGATTAAAACCGAACGAAAACTTTAAACGTTGATATCTTCTTCGTTTCTCGACGAAAATCGCTGATTTTTGTTGCGTTGAGATCGTTATTCGAATACCAATCAAATGCAATGAGTAAATCTCGATCAACCGACGATTTTCGAAGACCCACGTTTTTCCGGTGAAAAACGTTTTCCGATGAAAACTCCGGTGAGATTCACAAGACTGAAGTTTTGCTTGAGTTGTTGAAGGCGCAAAAACAGAATTAGCACACTTCACTATTTAAAACACACACACAAACAGCACAAATTGAGGTTTGCGCGAGAGGTGGGTTGCGCAAAGTGAGCTTTGGGCTAGATGTTGATGGCGCAAAGTAGAACTTTGCGTGAGACGTTGGTAGCGCAAACTGAGTTTATTCTAGATATGTTGATGGCGCACAATAAGGAGCAAAACGAATTTGATTGGTGGAAAGATGATAACACAGCCGGTTAAACCTGATGCATACACACATACACATAGCATAAACAAACATACACACAATTGAAAGATTTGATCTGACGCATGTGACGCAAAACAGGTAGTTTTCTTAAGCTACAGGTGGCGCAAAAGGAAAGGTTTATTCCAGATTTATGTGATTGGCGTAAAGTTGAAGTTTACTCCATTAACTAGTGGCGCAAAGTGGGTTTGCGCCAGATGTGTATGGCGCAAAGTTACTGTTCACTCCTCAAGTGGTTGGCGCAAAGTTCAGATCTGGAACAAAGATGATCAAACAAACAAACAAAAAAATTCTTCAAATCTTGATCGATACTTCGAATTGATCAACCAAATTTTACAGTTATGTTAGAAAATCAGTTTCTAACATGAACATGTAAAATAATTTTTCTGTAATCCACTGATTTGATATTTGATAAATCAACCAGACTGATACGATCGACTTGATCAGAATCTTCAAAATCTTCAAATTGATCCTCCAAAACTTGAAATTAGCCCTCGGATCTTGAATAAGAATTGTTTCTCTTCCAAAAACGAATCCAACGAACTCTAATTCCAGTAGAATAAATCTCAAAATTGTAAGAATTTGAGAAAAACGAGATTTTCTTGAAAAAATCAAGAAAATCGATCGATTTTCCTCAAAAACCTAACAAATTTGATCTCAATTCGTGTAGATTCTTTAGCAGATCTTCATTAACTTGCTCTGATACCAATTGTTAATCCCAAAATGATCAAGCATCCATGAATTTACAAGAAATCTGGAGAGAGAGTAGAGAGAGAAACTGAAATATTATTCTTGTCGGCTCTGTTTCTTTACAATATATGAATTATGAACAAAAGCCTTACAAAATAAGCTAACCCTAAAGCTTATATACCTCAAGCCTAAGTAAGGTAATTAGCAAACATTGACTTTTTACACAAGACTAAATACAAAGACTTTGACTTTGACAGAATATTAAATCTTGAAGACATATTTAGACTTAACAATTACTTTTCAGAAGACCTGCTTCTTATCTTCCTTCCATGCTCTCTTTGACAAGTGTCCATTGCATTTAATGCATAAGGCACTATAAAAAGAGATCATCTTCAACCTTGCAAACCACCAGTTTTCAGACTCTCAAGCTTTCAAGTGCTGGCACATTTCTCTCTCAAGAAGTTCATTTGTGTTCTAAGTGTTTTACAACTGTTCTTATTCTTTGTGTGACTTTGTGTTAGATTGTTTAAGCAGATTTTATCTGTTTTGTTCCGCAACAATCTTTAAGTTTTCTATGTGTAATTCTTGATTTTAAATCAATAAAGAATTAATTAAGTGAAATTTTTTGTGTATTGTATTCAACCCCCCTTCTACAATACTTGTTTACCATTGCTAATCCATAGCTGGGACCAACAAGTGGTATCAGAGCAGTCAGCTTAATCTAATAAGCTTGATCTGATCTGCAATGGCTTCATCTTCTTCTTTAAACAATGTTTCTTCTCAAAACTCAAATGCTGGATCATACGAAAATGGCTCCATAGCCAAACCACCAAAGTTTAACCCTAATAACTTTTCTCTGTGGAAAAGTCGTATGATGCTCTTTCTAGAAGGAGTTGACAGCAGATATCCTACTATACTCCATGAAGGACCTATTGTCCCAAGAGTTTGGGATCGTTATAATGCCAAAAATAAAGATGAGGATGGTGATGATTCTTCTTCTGATGAGGAAGAACGAACACCAGCTACTGGGAGATACATTGTAAAGGACCCTAGTAAGTACACTGATGAAGACAAGCGTCTTGTAGCTCTTGACACTAAAGTCAGAGCCATCATTGCCCTCTCTTTGCCTGATGAAGTTTATCACTCTCTTGTAAACTTTTCTACTGCTAAAGAAATGTGGTCTACTCTGTGTGTTCTTTATGAAGGAACTTCTGAAGTGAAAAAGAGCAGAAAAATCGCTCTTGTTAGAAAATATGAACTGTTTGCTCATGAAAAAGGAGAATCGCTTTCTGATTACTATAACCGTTTTAACAGTCTGCTTAATGATCTTAAGCTGTTGGGTCGCATTTATGACAATGAGGAAGTCTTATGCAAATTTATGGACTGTCTTCCTGAGTTCTGGGAAAATATCTGCACATGCATTAAGACAACCAAGGATCTTGATCATATGCCTCTCACAGCTCTTTATGGTACTCTCTTTAACTTTGAGCAAACCAAGCTCCAAAGGAAGTCTGTCATTAAAGATATCAAAAGCTCCTCCCTAGCTCTTGTAAGTGACTCTTCCAAAAGATCTGTGTGCATTCCTAGAATTACATATCCTTCTAATTCTGACCATGATAGTCAGGAAGATACCAATGATCATTCGGAGGCATATCTTAGTGATGTTGATGATGAAGGTGAGGAAACCCCCGTTGACCAACTGATAGATGGCATAGCCATGCTGGCAGGTTACTCTAAACCTAGATCCCGTTTCTCCTCTAGTAAATATAAATTTTCTAGAAAATCTTCTCAAAATTTCTCCAAGCACTCTTCAACTGATAAATCAAATGAGGAATGCTTTAAATGTGGGAAGAAAGGTCACTTTGCCTCTGAGTGCAGAAGCAAGCTTTCTGAAAAATCAAAGAACTCTTCCTCTAGTCGTCCCTTTTCAAAATCTAACAGATCCAGACCCGATTCAAATCACTCCTCTTCTCAAAGATCTGGCCAACCTGGTTCCTCTGTGAACTCTGACCGTGCTGAAAAGTACAAGGCTAAATACAAAAGAGAAAAGGAGAGAAATGAACTTCTTTCCAAAAAGGGAACGGGTCTGCTGGCTGAGTATCATGACTTGGTAGATGAACCCACATCTGACAGTGATAAGGACATGGCCAATATTTGTTTCATGGCAAAGATTGATGACATCAATGACTGTGAGGAAACTCCTTCCACTCTTGCTCTAGTCTCGACATGATGCTCTTCCTCATCCACTCAGGTACATCCCTTTCACTCTCTTACTGATGCTGAAAAAATTGAAGCATTTGACTCTTTAACTGTTGACTTCCATGATGCTAAAGATGCTAAGAAAAAGGCAAATGCTCAGATAAAATCTCTTTCTTCTCAACTTCAAATCTGTCTCTCTCAACTAAAACATTTTGACAAAATCAAAGCTGAGCTTGAAGATCTGAAAACCATAAACTTTACACTTGCTAAAGAGAAAAATAAGTTGTTCAAAAGACTCAAAGAAGAACAAGAAACTGTGAAAAAGTGGACTAATTCTTCTAAGAATTTAGAAAAGATTTTTAAAGACCAAATGAAGTGTGATGACAAATCTGGACTTGGTTTTGGCAAAATGGACATTGACTCTTCCTCAACTGTTCATGCTTCCACTTCCTTTGTGCTTCCTCCATTCTATGAGTCCTCTGAACATCATTCAAGTGATACTCATTCAATGAAATCTGTTGATCTTTCTGAAGCCTTAAAGTTTGGGATGTTCATTAAAGCTAAAGGTGATGCCTCAACCTCTAAAGTTGAAGAAGCCCAAGGTTCTAATGACCTTCCTAAACCTATTCATGAACTGATGAAATCCCTACACATAGATGAAGCCTCTTCCTCTGAACCTAAGCCTTCAAAGATCCTAAAGAGAGAACCTCAACCTCTTCCAAACAAATTTTCCACTTCTGACAAAGGGAAATTAGTTGCCGAGTTCCATCCCAAAAGAAAAACTCCAAAGAAATATTCTGGTAACTCTTCCAGTTTTCCCATTCCTCGATCCGTGCTCTTGAAAAAGTCAGATTCCAAAGAATCCTGTCATTCACCAACTCTCATCCCTTACAAAGGAATCCTAGGAACCACACCTCTTGGTTCATCATCTTCAGCCAAGATCATAAAAATCAATGCTAAAGGTCAAAACAAGGAAAGTGGTAATAATGTTAAAAAGGTTTTTATCTATAGAAAATGCTATAATTGTGGTGACACTTTTCATATGGCTAAAGATTGTCCTCTTGAGAGAATGGACAGGAACTCATCTAAAGATCTCTATGTTTCTTCTTCTCACCCAAAAGGACCCATCTCCAAATGGGTACCAAAGAACTAATTTTTCTGTGACTGCAGGTTTATGGACATCAACAGATCTGGTATCTGGATAGTGGATGTTCACGTCATATGACTAGAAACAAATCTCTTCTTGTTAACTTCGTGTCGGCTAAAGGTCCATCTGTTATCTTTGGCGATAATTCTCGTGGCAGTACTAAAGGCTACGAAACTCTCTCTAATGGTTCTGTCACCTTTAATAAAGTAGCGTACGTTGAAGGCTTGATGCACAACCTCTTGAGCATAAGCCAGCTGTGTGACCTCGACTATAAAGTAATCTTTGAACTGTCCATTTGCACGGTGGTTGACAAATACATGAAAGCTGTACTCTTCGGGTACCGAAAAGAAAATGTCTATGTTATAGACATGGGACAGAGTTCATCTTTTGAAACAAACATCTGTTTTGTCTCTGAAAACTCTGCTAAAATCAGTTGGCTTTGGCACAAGCGTCTCTCTCACCTCAACTTCAAAACCTTGAACTCTCTCTCTTCTAAAGAGCTCGTGTCTGGAATGCCAAAGCTGACCTTTGTGAAAGAAAAGCTGTGTGCTGCTTGTGAGAAGGGAAAGCTCACAAAATCTTCATTCAAGTCCAAGCAATGCTTCTCCATTTCTCAACCTCTTCAGATGCTGCACATGGATCTGTGTGGACCAGTCAGCACTCCAAGCCTTGGTGGAAGAAGGTACATTCTTGTTATTATTGATGAATTTACACGTTACACTTGGGTATTTTTTCTCAGGTACAAAAGTGATACTTCTGAAGAAATCATAAAGTTCGTCAAAAGATCTGAAGTGATGAATGGGCAACTGGTAAGATCAGTAAGGAGTGACAACGGCACTGAATTCAAAAACAGTGTGTTGGATGACTTCTTCAATGAAAGGGCATATCTCATAATTTTTCAGCTGTTCGGACTCCACAACAAAATGGTGTGGTAGAGAGAAAGAACAGGACGCTGTGTGAAGCTGCCAGATCCATGTTGAGTGAATCTCACTTTCCGACCTACTTTTAGGCCGAAGCAATTAATACTGCATGTTTTACCCAAAATAGGTCCATTATTGTAAAAAGACATAATAAGACTCCCTATGAAGTCTTTTATGGTAGAAAACCAAACATCAGTTTTCTTCATGTCTTTGGGTGTGTCTGCTACATTCTGAATGATAGAGAAAACTTGGGCAAGTTTGATCCTAAAGCAGATGAAGGCATCTTCATGGGTTATTCTCTCACCTCCAAAGCATACAGGGTCTACAACCTTCAGAGAAAATGTATTGATGAATCAATACATGTCAAGTTTGATGACCTCAAGGTATCATCTCTCTCCTCAGATGATGATGAATTAAATAGTTGGATCACCTCTTGCATTGGTGATGCTTCTCCTTCTCCACCTAACCCAACTATTCCCATACCTTCTCCTCAAAATCCTACCTCTCAAGATAATAATCCTTCCTCATCCTCACACCCTTCTTCAAACCAAGAAGAAAATCCTCTGCCGATCCAAACATCCCAAAACCAAAATTCTCTTCAAAACACCACTCTCTCTCATCCCTCAAATATCCCTTCTTCATCAACTCCACCCCATACTTCTTCATTCAATCCTCCTGAAGATCTACCCTCCACCTCTCATCCACAACCTTCCTATCCTCCAGCTTTGCCTCCTGCTATAAAATGGACCAAGGATCATCCAATTGATCAAATAATTGGGGATCAACAGGCTGGTGTCCAAACCAGAAGAGGAGTAGGCAATATCTGTCTCTATGTGAACTTTTTGTCTCTTATAGAGCCAAAGAAGGTTGAAGAAGCTCTAGCTGATCCATGTTGGATCACTGCCATGCAACAAGAACTTTCTCAGTTTGAGAGAAACAAGGTCTGGAGATTGGTTCCTCGTCCTCCCCGAAAAACAATCATAGGAACCAAGTGGGTCTTCAGAAACAAGATGGATGAAGAAGGCATTGTCATCAGAAATAAAGCCAGGCTGGTTGCTCAAGGGTACAGGCAAGAAGAAGGAATTGACTATGATGAAACCTTTGCTCCAGTTGCCAGACTTGAAGCAATCAGAATCTTCCTTGCTCATGCTGCATACAAGAACTTCAGAGTCTTCCAGATGGATGTCAAGAGTGCCTTCCTGAATGGAGAGCTAGCTGAAGAAGTCTATGTGAAGCAACCTCCTGGATTTGAAGATCCATCTCATCCTGACTATGTGTACAGATTGGATAAGGCTCTCTATGGCCTTAAACAAGCTCCTCGTGCCTGGTATGACACTCTAGATGACTTTCTTCTGAAGAACAAGTATACTCGGGGTAAGATTGACAACACTCTTTTCATCAAACAAAGCCCAGGTAATCTTATTCTTGTTCAAATCTATGTGGATGACATCATTTTTGGTGCCACCGATGAATCACTGTGTGATGAGTTTGCCTCTCTCATGATGAGTCAATATGAGACGAGCATGATAGGGGAGCTCACATTTTTCTTGGGTCTACAAGTAAAACAATCTTCTGAAGGTATCTTTATAAACCAAAGCAAATACATCCGTGATCTTTTGAAAAAGTTTAAATTTGATACCTGCTCTCCCATGAAGACTCCTATGGCACCACCTCTAAAACTTGATGCTGATCTTGCTGGTGTGTCTGTTGATGTCACCAAGTTTAGAGGAATGATTGGGTCACTTCTTTATCTTACTGCTAGTAGACCTGATATTATGTTTGCTACTTGCCTGTGTGCGCGTTACCAAGCCAATCCTAAGGAATCTCACTTGGCTGCGGTTAAACGCATCTTTCGGTATCTGAAAGGTACCATGAATCTGGGTCTTTGGTATCCCAAAGACTCAGGTTTTGATCTAATGGGTTATTCAGATTCTGACTTTGCAGGATCAAAGGTTGATAGAAAGAGCACTACTGGAAGCTGCCAACTCCTTGGTGGTAAACTTGTCAGTTGGTCTAGCAAGAAGCAGCACTCAGTCTCCACCTCCACGGCTGAAGCTGAATATGTTGCGGCTGGTAGCTGTTGTGCTCAAATACTGTGGATGAAGAATCAACTGAGGGACTACAATCAGATCTATTCTCAAGTCCCAATTCTGTGTGACAACTCCAGTGCAATTGCCATTGCAAACAATCCGGTGCTTCACTCCAAATCCAAGCACATTGATATTCGGTATCACTTCATAAGAGATCACATCTCCAAAGGTGATATTGAACTACATTTCATTCCCACCGATCTTCAACTGGCGGATCTTTTCACAAAGCCTTTAGAAGAAGCTCGGTTCAAATTTCTCCTAGGAGAACATGGTATGTTAAATTTAGATATATAGAAAAATAGAGAAAAATAAAATAGAAAAATCAAAAAAAATAGAAAAAGAATATAGAAAAACCAAAAAAAAATAGCAAAAGAAAATAGAAAAATCAAAAAAAATAATAATTTTTTTTCTGTATATATTTTTATCAGTTCGAATTTTCAAGTACTGATATTTTATCAGTTACAAGAAAAGTCGCTCATTCATCTCTCACCCTCTCTATTTTTACCATATCTCTCTCACCCAACAAACCCAATCTTTTACCCTTCTCAATCCAAGTCACTCTCATACCCACTCTCTTACCCATCAAACTTTACTTTTCATCCACACCCTTTCTTTTTAATCTCAAGAAACACACCCTATCATCTAACCTACCCTCAAACCTTTACCCTACAAACACAACCTATTCTCCCTACAACCTTACAACCTTACACTTCTTACCTTTTATCCTATATACCTCTAACCATACAACTTTTCTAACCACATCTCACAAAAACAAACCAAAAATCCCACACCACCGCCATCCTTTGCCGAAGACCATACCCAAATCCTCTATCACTTTGCCGAAATCCCCTAGCCAAACACCACAATTTCCGAAAGCCAAACCCTCGGCACTCTTGCCGAAGACCACACCTGCCGGAACCAACACTGCCGCCGAGGTGCTTGCCGCCCCCCCCCCCTCTGCCGAAGCTTTTCCTGAACACCCCCGCCGAGGTGCTTGCCGCCCCCCCCCCCACCGCCGTACCTCCTTTCCCGAACACCCCCCGCCGAGGTGCTTGCCTCCCCCACCGCCGAACCTCCTTTGCCGCACCCCCCTCTCCCTTCCCGAACCCCCCCTCTTGCTGGACCCTGCCCTTTGTCGTACCCCCTTTGTCGAGCCTTCCCTAAACCCTTGCCGAACCTTCCCTAAACCCTTCCCAAAAATCACCATTTTTTTGGGGTTTACGGCTGCCGAACACTACACACACCCACATTTTTTTTATTCAAATTTTTTTTTCACCCTCTCTCTCCTACTTTTCCTACTCCCCATAACATCTCTTTTCCCTAAACACTCAACCTCTCCCGTCACTCTTCCATTCCTACATCCTATTACCCATAGAATCTTTTCCTTCCTTTTACCATCTCTTACCCATTATCAATACCCCACTTCCCTCTCATCTCTCCACATCTCTTCCTCTTCAAATTTCTCTCATGTCTACTTCTTCTCCCAATCCTAAACCCAAATCTTCAAAATTCATCATTCCCACATGCCATGAAGATCTTGTCTTCAAGTCTTGCAATCATATTGCAAGATTTGAAAATGATCCAGACTATCCCGATCACTTACCCATTTCTCACTTTCTACAACAAACCCCTCTACTTTATGCCTTCTCCAAATCTCTCAAAATGAGCAAAAAACTCCTTGGTAATTTTTGGTTGACTTGCTCTGTCAATGATGGTGAACCCAAGACCATTTCTGCCTGCATTCTTTCGAACACCGGTGATCATGATCTTACCTTTGATGTGGAAGATGTCCGTGCCGCTCTTCATCTTGACAGTTACGATTCGTATGCACCTTTTCCGCTTGACAAGGAACATGAAGATGTGGTACAAGCCATGAACTACACCGTCGATGCAAAGTACAAAAGTCCTGGCACTTTCCTGCGCAAATACATGGGTGGGGTATGGCATTTCTTCTTCACTCATATTATTTTCTGCTTAAGTCGCAAAACTGGAGGTCATGGTCAATCCCCCTCCTATATCACCAATCTTGCTCATGCCATTATGTTTCAAAGAAAAATAGATTTTGCACGCTATTTTTTTGATGAATTTGTTGAAGTTGTGACTCCTCCAAAAAGGCCACATGTTGCCTACCCCCGTTCCTCTCCATCATCATTGAACATAAAATGGGTAAATTACTTGATCTTGATCGCAAGTCGGCAAACCCAAAGTTCACCTACCATCACAAAGGCAATTCTTCAACGTCCACCAAAGGCAACTGACAATGGTCTTCTTCCAGGTATGGTTTCTATCCTTAACTCTCCCAATCTACAATGGGGGGATAATCCGGACACTCCTCCTTCTCAACTGTCCGCAAATCCCTCCAATGTAGTGGACCCTCCTCCCTCTTCCCGAGTGATACCGGCGAGCACTTCAAAAAAATCTAAGGCTTCCGGTACCTCCGCACTCTCTTCCATGACTTTGCCGCCGACCAAACCTTCGGCGGCTTCCCCAGTCATAAAACCTTCTTTAAAGAGGAGGCACTCCAAATCCCCTCCTGAGTCTTCCCTGAAAAGACTTAGGATATCCTTAAGGGCCAAACCACACCGTCCAGCTACCGATTCTCAAAAATCGGGAACTGTTGAAATTGTCCCTACCGGGCCCAGGGAACCTGCTAACCTCTTAGCTAGCTCCTCCGTCTCCTCCCAACAGGTTGCGGTTGAAAATTTGGGGACCCACACTACTCCTTCTTCTACCAACTTATTGGTGGTTGAAGATGACTTGGGTCTCTCTCCAGCCCAAGGTACTGCTTTCTCACTGCACGGCCTATCACCCGATCGTTCTGCGATCGATGTTTCTGCACGACCCCCTACGGGTCCTACATGTTTACTTGACTTTCTTGTTGAAGATTCTCCAGGTGATCCTCCCTCTCACTCAGCAACTGCCACCGAAGAAGTTAAGTTGTCTTCTTCCAAAGACAACTCAATTGAGCATTCAAGCTCTAATGTTGCTGACTCATCCACCACTCTACCACTTGCTGGGGATCCTACGGATGATCCTATCCTTAACATGCTGGTGGTGTCATCCTCTCCTTCATCTTCAAGGTCTTCTCCTCCTCGTCGTCCTCCACCTATTGCAGCTTCAACCACCAGATATGTAGCACACCAACTTGACTCCATCCAGGATTCCATCTCAAGCTTACAATCTCAGGTTCAGTCTCTCCTAGCCTCAAATGCCAGTCTCACTCTCTCCATGACTGCCATGAAAGCTGCCTCAGATGCTCGTGACCAAGAGGTTCATAGGCTCCAATCTGAACTTCAAAGCCAAAAGGACATCAACTCTCAGCTCCTTAGTTCTCTTACATCTCTTCACCACAAGATGGATGCTCTTCCTGAAGACCAGGCTCGCATACTCACCACCTTTGCTGGATGGGTGAAACGTTATTACCGGTCTGCCGCTGAGGGGGAGAAAAGCCCAGACAAATTTACCAGCGACCGACCGGGTTCCTCTGTAAGACCTGGTCCTTCTGACCCATCCAAAGCGACACAAGCATATCCATCAGGTCAGGGGGAGCAAATAACCAAACATGCAGGTGCACTAAGTGAGGGGGAGCAATCTGAGTTCTTCAAAAAGTTCGAATGGTGCAAGAAGAATTTAATTGGAAGAACCAGCATCTCAAAGATTGTCAAAGCCAAACTTGCTACCCATAAAGAGTCAAAGGACATCTATGTGATACTCACTCGGGCTGATGACACCGTCACACCGGTAAGATTCCCTGAACTTGATGCTTATGGTGTTTCAGAATGGTATGAAATTGAATATTGTCTTCAAGATTCTCAAAGTCCAAACCTAGCTGATATAAACATCTATCTCCGAGGACTCTTTGAAAATGTAAGTAAGATAAAGATAGGATTTCAACAAACCATCTTCTAAGATCTTGCTGCCAAAGGTATCTTTCCTAACTCAAAGAATCTGAATCTAAAGCCTCCCTCAATCCCCAAGATGTCATCTCCTTCTGTGACCCAGAAACCATACCCAGGCATTTTCTTCAACAATGCCCAAGGTACTCAAGAATTCTTTCGAACAAAAGAGACATCCATTGCTGACTCCAGCTTCCTTGAAGCCATCCTTCTCATCATCCCCGACACATTTGGAGGCACTTTCTTCCAACGTCACATAATTGCTGAACTTCAGGAAAGGAAGAAGTGATCATGTTTTCCTTTTTATATGCTTTTGATATGTACTTGTAAACTTAAGATTACTGCTCTTTCAAGTTTTCAATACAAGTACATTTTTGTTAATAGTTTGTACAGTATACTTTACCATTTTTTTTACTTGTAAATGTCGGATACAATAAAAAAAGAACAAAAAGAATGGACTATGTGAAAAGAACCCAAAAGAGTAAACAAGGGTCAAAAATGAATTATTCGGTGTTTACTTCTCAGATTCTAAGTATGGATGTCATCCTCAAATAGGGGGAGATTGTTGGGTCACTTAGATTTGAAGATGACCTCAGTCTCTCAATTTCACAGTTCATACTTAGAATAATTTTTAGGTTCAAGCAGTTTAATTGTATAAAATGTTCGGTGAAGTCGAAGATCAACTGAAGAAACAAAGTAGAAGTATATCTTCAAAGCGGATTGAAGATAGACTTCTCAAACAAAGATTAAGCTGCTACTTGAAGACTTCCTAAAGTCTTAGGCCAGTTCACTTGATGTTTTTGAAGACATGTTGGAAGATGAAATGTCAGACAAGATCTTTGAAGACATGTTACAAGATGAAATGTTAGGCAAGATCTTTGAAGAAGATAACATGTTAGGCAAAATCTTGAAGACATGTTAGGCATATCTTCGGCAAGATCTTTGAAGAAGATAACATGTTAGGAAAAATCCTTGAAGACATGTTAGGCATATCTTCGGCAAGATCTTTGAAGAAGATAACATGTTAGGCAAAATCCTTGAAGACATGTTAGGCATATCTTCGGCAAAGAAGTCTTCGGCAAATAAATTTCAGCAGGTATATTAACTTTATCTGCAGAATATATTCAGGATATCTTGCATTGATAGAGACATCATCCGAAGATCAGAAAAAGGTTCTTTGGATTTCTTATCTCTTTCAAGAAACTTCAGCTTCAACAAGCAGGTCAACACTTGAAGACAAAAGTAAAAAGACAAAATTACTTTTCAGAAGACCTGCTTCTTATCTGCCTTCCATGCTCTCTTTGACAAGTGTCCATTGCATTTAATGCATAAGGCACTATAAAAAGAGATCATCTTCAACCTTGCAAACCACCAGTTTTCAGAATCTCAAGCTTTCAAGTGCTGGCGCATTTCTCTCTCAAGAAGTTCATTTGTGTTCTAAGTGTTTTACAACTGTTCTTATTCTCTGTGTGACTTTGTGTTAGATTGTTTAAGCAGATTTTATCTGTTTTGTTCCGCAACAATCTTTAAGTTTTCTATGTGTAATTCTTGATTTTAAATCAATAAAGAATTAATTAAGTGAAAAATTTTGTGTATTGTATTCAACCCCCCCTTCTACAATACTTGTTTACCATTGCTAATCCATAGCTGGGACCAACAGTCAAAGAGATTGAGGTTTTCATTGAACATCACAAAACAAATGTTGAGGAAAAGATAGATTTGAATCAAAGTTTTGATAATTTGCACTTTTCCTTTGATCATTTCATTGGATTGGAATCTGATTTACCAGAAGTAGGACAAGTTCGGGGGTTCAGTTGGGACGGGGGGTTGATTTAAACCAAACACTTGACTTAAACAATGTAGTTGTCTTGAACAATGAAGTTGACATGAACAATGGCCTTGATATCAACCATGTAGTTGACTTGAACAATGATATGAACCAGGGAAGTGGCAACCATAGGGATATTGAGAAGTCATGATAGGAATGTTGGACCTCAAAGACAAGAGACAGGTGTTGATAATGTAATTTCACCTAAGAATCCAGTAATAAATATTAAAAGGAAAATGGAGGAAGTTTATGCTAGAGATAAAGTTGAAAAATCTCAAGTGGGAAAGAAAAGAAAGTGGGAGGGTCGATCAAAATCTTCCCAGAAATAAAAGCCTTTTGTCAAGAATCCTCGTTTTGAATCCCGTCAGGAACCCAATTGGTGTCAGAAATGCAGAAGTAAACATCTTGGCCCGTGTCAATTGGTTTCAAAGGAATGTTTCAAGTGCGGAAAAGGTGGTTACACAATTGGAAACTGCCCCATTCAAGAACCAACATGTTTTGAATGCAAGAAACCTGTACATTTTCGAAAAGATTGGCCATAGTAAAAGAATGACGGGAACCAAGAAAATAAACTAAATACACATGGACCAACGGGTCGAGCATTTCACATGACTGCAGAAGACGTGAAAGAATCGCCGGATGTGGTTTCTGGTACACTTCTTGTAAACTCTATACATGTGCATATGTATCGCAATCTTTTTATCAAAAGTTAGCTATGTCTGTCACTATTTTGGAAGATGCTTTAGTGGTTGAAATAGCTAATGGGGGTCAAGTCTTAGCCCGTGAGAAACTTGAAGGTTGCACCCTTATGGTAGAAGGAAAGAAATTTCCAATTGATTTAATTCTAATGGAATTAGGTAGATTTGATATAGTTGTTGGTATGGATTGGTTAGTGAACAATCAGGCAGAAATTCTTTGTGCTAAGAAAATTACGACATAAGGAAGTTGTTAAGCTCAAAGTGCAATGGAAACATCATAGAGGTACTAATGTGACTTGGGAAGCAGAAGGGGAGATGAAGATTAGATATCCTCATTTGTTTATATAACTCAGATTTCGATGACGAAATCATTTTCAAGTTGGGGAGAATTGTAACACCTCGAATTTTCCATAACTAATGTACATTTTTATGGAGAGTGTTGCCTCCTTGTGAGTTGAGTAATCTCATTTTAGATTTTAGATTTGAAGAAATGAGAATTTATTATTTGGCCTTAAAACTGAAAGAAATGAAAGTTTGGGGTTAAAATGAATAAATTTAATAATTAGAGGTATAAATAAGCGTTGGTAGTCAAATAGGAAAATATCCAACTCTGAGAAGATTGAAGTCGGTTTCAAGCTAAGGTGATTTAGAGAGATCGAGATTTTGTTCGTTTGGTAAGGATTCGTTTATTTCTCTAAGTTTCTTCTTCTTACAGATTTGGTATTTACACTTTAAATAGTGATTTCAATCGATTGTTAAAGAGATTTCTGGTTAAATTAGGAACTGTGGTTTGATCGATTTATGTTCAACCTCGCTTCGAGCTCTTAATCACCGTGAGTTCATCCTCGCACTATTAAATTCGATGTATTAGTATCAAATTATTCCAATGATTTAATTTTACAAATAGTTGATAACCCTTAGTTGTGATGTAAAAGATGTAATTTTGGGTTATTTGTGGGTTTTCGGAGAAGTTGATGCACAAGTCAGTAAGATTTCCAGGTAATCTAAAGTTTTCCGGTAAAATCCGGTAAACTCAAGTTTTTCGGTAATATCCGGTAAACTCAAGTTTTCCGGTAAAATCCGGTAATCTCATGTTTCCGGTAATATCCGGAGAACATTTATGTTCTGGTAAAATCCGGTAAGTTTTCCGGTAATCTCATGTTTTCCGATAATATTTAGTGAAGTCCAGATAAATGCTATTTTCCGGTAGTAACAAGTAGAAGTGGATTTTAGTAACATTCGGGCATGAGAAAATAATATATATGTATGCTTGTGTATATGCACGAGTAAGTGTAATGGATCCATATGCACAATAATTATTTTGAAAACGTGGAATAAGCATGTTTAATTGTAATTCCCGTTTCGTATTGTTGACCTGAAAACGTGGAATAGGCATGATTAATTGTAATTCCCGTTGACGTGAAAATGTGGAATAGACATGTTTAATTGTAATTCCCATTTCGTATTGTTGACGTGAAAACGTGGAATAGGCATGTTTAATTGTAATTCCCGTTGACGTGAAAATGTGGAATATGCATGTTTAATTGTACTTCTCATTTCATATTGTTGACGTGAAAACGTGGAATAGGCATGTTTAATTGTACTTCCCATTTCGTATTGTTGACGTGAAAACGTGGAATAGGCATGTTTAATTGTAATTCATGTTGACGTGAAAACGTGGAATAGACATGTTTAATTGTAATTCTCATTTCGTATTGTTAACGTGAAAACGTGGAATCGGCATGGTTTAGTTGTAATTCCTGTTGACGTGAAAACATGGAATAGGCATGGTTTAATTGTAATTCCCGTTTTGTATTGGAAGATAAGGGATAGACATGGTTTAATTGTAATCCCTATTTCCATACCAAGAAATAGGCATGGATTAATTGTAATTTCTTGGGCATGAGCTGAAATCTAGGATCCTCAGTGATTCGTAGTAGCGCTCTTAAACATAATAATGTGACTTACTTGGTGTTCTTCATACTCATGGAATAGGGTATGATTCCCGTCATCGAAAGATGTTATGTGTACGTTATGGAATTGAAGGAGAGGCAAATGTTAGAATTGTGTTGCTTACAGATTTAATTTTCAAAGCTTATAGCTGTTTTGAGTTTAAACTGGATGTTCTCACTAGGCGTAAGCCTAATATTTCCAAAACGGATTTCCTTATCAGGTGCTAGCACGGGCAGGGAATCGAAGGGATGAGCGAAGAGTGGCACATGGATCATAGCTTTTGAAGATTAATGCAGAGATTAGTTTAGATTGAAGATTTTGGGAGATTCCATAGATAACCTTTATAATCTGAACCCGTTTGGCTATGGATTAGATTAGTAGATTGTTTATGATATTTTGTTTGTAATTACGAACCTTCGCTGCTAATTTCTCCAATTGGGAATGAAAGTTTTGGAAGATGTTGTTGTAAACATTTGTCTATTTAAGGTTTACATTTATTCTAAATTTTAGGGTGTTTCAGGCACGGTGTTGACTTTTACTTAGGACGGTCATTTGGTAACAAGGACACAATCAAGGCTTTAATCAAACAACATGCAATTGAGACAAAGAGAGATATAGTTATGGTGAAAAATGATGGATCAAGACTTTAGGCAGACTGCAGGGGTACATTGCCTCACTTAAAGAATGAATATGGGCCTAGTAGGCCTGGAAAAGGCAGAAAGAGTAAATGGAGAAAGTCCAATGGGCCCACTTGTCCATGGGTTTTGTACCTCTCAACTTCTAAAAGGGAAGCAACTTGAAAAGTGAAAACCTACTTCTCCACTCACAAATGTTTCCAAACAAGAGAGGTAGGTATGGCAACTGCAAGTTATCTGTCCAAGAATATCACAGAGCAGCTGAAGCTAGATCCAAATATGCCTTTGAGATCAGTTCAATCCCATTTGTCAGAGAAGTTTAAAATTCTTGTATCACCTTCCAAAGCAATGAGGGTAAAACAGTTAGTTAACAAGAGGATTTGGGGGGACTATGAATTACAGTATAGTCAGCTGAGGGATTACCTGTCTGAGGTGAAAAGGTGCAACCCAAAGACCAGTGTTAAGTTGGAAGTTGAGACAAAAGGTAACCCTGAGAGTGATAGGAGAAAATTCAAAAGGGCTTACATTTGTGTGGGACCTTTGAAAAAGGGGGTTAGAGCTGGTAACAGTGAGTTGTTGGGATTAGATGGGACATTTATGAAGGGGCCTTTTCCTGGACAAGTATTTACAGTAGTGGGTATTGACCCGAACCATGGCATCTACCCAGTGGCTTATGCAGTGGTAGAGTCTGAGTCAACAAGTTTATGGCAGTGGTTCTTAGAGTACCTTGGTTGTAAAACCTCGATTTTTATAAAGTAATATATTTAGTTTTGTTGTTGAATAATGTATAATTATTTAATAGATTAACTTTAGAGTTTATCCCCGAGTAAGTTACGTTATTTGTTTTACGGAGTTATAAGTTAAGGGGGTAAGCTTTAATTTTTATTTATAAGTTGGAGGGTGTAAATTGTCATTGGAGGATAATTAGGGGACTAAATTGGTTAAGTTATGAAAGATATATCATTACCACCGCCTCGTTTTATCTAAAAGAGAAGTGAGATGTTTTTGGTCACTTTTGGTCTTGGTGTGTGTGTGTGTTTCGTACGACAGAAAGAGAGAAAGAAAGCAAAACAGAAAAAATAAAGGAAGAAGAAGAAATTGAAGTTCTGCAGTGATTTAAGAGTGGAACTGAAAGATTAAGGTATGCTTCTACATATAATTGTGTTTAGATATATAAAGAATTGATTGTTATTGGGTTAGAATTGGGTTTTGATGTTTTTGAAAAGAATGAGAAATCTGGGTTTATGAGTCTGTTCTACTGGTAATCTTAAGTATATCTGCAAATTTTTAGATTCAGATATGGCTTAAAAGTATCAGTTTTGGCTTAATTATGTTTTCTGTTAGTTGAGATAAGTATGAACAATTAGTTGCGATAACGATGATAGTTGCGATAAAGATGAATGTTGCAAGCTTTAGGTTGCGACAAAGTTATTTTAGGGTTCTTTGAGTTGCGATAAGTTTGGATGTCGCAACAGTTGGTTGCGATAAAAAGGATTATATCGCAACGGTTTGTTGCGATAAGATTGTTATATCGCAACAGTTGGTTGCGATAAGATCGTTATATCGCAACAGTTGGTTGCGATAAGTGTGATGTCGCAACAGTTGGTTGCGATAAGTGTGATGTCGCAAATAGTGGGTTGCGACAAGTGAAAGTGCGTTTCTTTGGGTTGCGATAAGTGACGAGATTTTGGGTTATTTAGGATTTTTAGAGTCCTAATCAGTAGATTGATACGAGTACAATATCTATTTGGATATTTCAGACTTTGTGAAGTTTGGTGACGGAAATCTTTACAGTTTTAAGAAGTGAAGTAAAAGGGACGTTGTTGCTGTCAGGTGAGTTCATTCTTACCTTACCCTTTTTTTACGTATTTTAGTTTATGGTAAGGTACATTTCATAAAGAGATAATTCTTGAATGAATTTTGATGAACGATTATACAAGGTAAAGACTATTTGTCTTTAAATTAATGGTTTTGCTTAAATTTCCTTAAATGTTATTTGGAAATGATGTATATTAAGCAATAACCTGCACGAGTACAAATAAGTGTAATGGATCCATAGGCACTAGTTTTTATATGAACACATGGAATAGGCGTGGATTAATCGTAATTCCAGTGTGTATGATAAACGTGGAATAGGCGTGGACTAATTGTAATTCCCGTTTAGGTGAAATGAGGAATAGGCGTGGATTAATCGTAATTCCCATTTCACATTGATGAGAAATCGTGGGATAGGCGTGGACTAATCGTAATTCCCGATTTCTATAGGAAGGAAAGAGATAGGCATGGTTTAATTGTAATCTCTACTTCCTTTCCAAGAAATAGGCATGGTCTAATTGTAATTTCTTGGATATGAGCATTAATCTAGAATCCGTGGAGATTCGTAGTGGCCTCTTGAATGCGATATCAGAACTAACTTAGTGTTAGTTATGTTCATGGAATCGGGTATGATCCCGTCATCGTGAGATGTTTTACGTATGGTAAGAAAAAGAGTAAACCAGGTTTGTTATGCCTTGTTTACATTGATTTTTTTAAAAAGTATTATTTTGAAACCGAATGTTCTCACTAGGTGTTAGCCTAATCGTTTCAAATTATATTTTCTTACCAGGTACGAGCTCCGGGAAATAAAGGGATGTGGGACGAGAGCTTTTGAGATAGCGGAGAAGTTAATTAATAATGAGGCTTTTGATTGGATTGCTTATATAACCTAGTTAATCTTATTATAGTGACATGATTAGATTAATAGGTTATTTGGAGAATTCAGTATCTGTAAATATAACTCCTCTTAGTTAATTCTCTGTTTATGTATAAAGTTTGGAAGATTTTATAATAATCTTATTAGAATTTTGAAGTTCAAATTGGCCCTGATTTTTAGGATGTTACAATATGGTATCAGAGCATTAGTTTAAGTGAACTAGGTATGATAGTAAGATACCTAGACTTAAGCTGAGATGAATTAAGTTATGATTCGTGAGATATGGGTAGAAGTACTAAGATGGGATAGTCTTAGAGTCGACGGAAATACGTGAAAATAGTACTGTAACGATGGTAACGAGGATTCTCATGTATAGTATGTTCACAATTTCAATTAGCTACTGTTATTATGAATATATTGTTACACAAGCATACTTGTTTCTAAATTGTTACAGTGACTAATGAATGGTAAAGTACGTTTCGTGTATTTGGATATGTGTAACCATTTCTTATGGTTATTTCTTTATGTTATATCAGAACGATGATGAATACACCACCAAGGTCCTCTAATTCTTTGGAAGACAGTGCAATAATTGATTGGGGGTTGGAGGGACAACCTGGAACGGGCGGAACTCATGATAGTCCGCCGAGGCCACCTCTAATAGGTGGATTGGAAAGTCAAACGCACATAACGAGTACTGGTACTTCTAACCCGGTGACGATGGAGTCTACAATATAGTCTCGCATGATGGAGAATATGACACGAATGATGAATACGACAATGGCTCAATAAACAGAGATGTTCATGAAAGCGTTGAATGATCGAAGTTCTGAGCTACGACGAACGGAGACAGATACTGGTGTCATAAATCCAATTCGTAATCCTGTGGTAAATGTAAACAAGAGGGTGGAAAGAGTTTGTTCTTATAAAACATTTCTGAGTTGTAAACCGCCAGAGTTCACTGGAGCGGACAATCCAGTTGCATACATGAATTGGCTCAGAGAGATGGAACAAGCTTTCCGAGCTTGTGAATGTGATGAAGAATCGAAGGTCAGATTCGGTTCCCAAATGTTACGAGGTAACGCGTTGACTTGGTGGAATATAGTGACGTCCACTTTGACGGCTACAGTCTTGGCTGCTATGACGTGGGAGTCGTTTAAGAAAAAGATTTTAGAATAATATTGAAATGAAAATGAAATGGATAGGATTGAAGAAGAGTTTCGGACTCTTAAGAAGGGTACTTCAACTGTTCGGAAGTACACTGAATCCTTCATGGAGAAGCTGAACTTAGTGGGGCATGTGGCTCCAACTGAGAAGGAAAATATTAAAGCTTATTTGAAGGGTTTGCCAGCGGACATGATGTCCCGGGTACGAAATGCTAAAGCTTCAACGTTGAGGGAGACAATTGAAGAAGCCAAGGTTATGGAAGAGGTTTATGCTAAAGACAAGGAAGAAAAGACACAAGTGGGAGAGAAACGGAAATGGGAAGGCCGGTCAGAACCTTCTCAGAAATCAAAATCATTTGGCAACAATGTTCGTTATGAATCTCGTCGGGAGCCGAATTGGTGCCTAAAGTGTCGAAATAAGCATTATGGTCCGTGTCGGGTGACCACATTGGAATGTTATAAGTGTGGTAAAAGTGGACATACTTTGAGTAATTGTCCTGTTCAAGGATCGACATGCTATGAGTGCAAACAACCCGGACACTTCCGAAGAGATTGTCCGAAGTTAAAGAAGGGCGGAGATCAAGGAAAGAAACCAAATGTTCCTAAACCAACGGGTCGGGCATTTCATATGACGGCGGAAAAGGCAAAGGAGTCCAAAGATGTCGTTTCTGGTATATTCCTCGTAAATTCCATTCCCGCGCGCATTTTATTTGACTGTGGTGCAAATTTGTCGTTTGTGTCCAAATCATTCTATCATAAGTTAGCTATGCATGTCACTACCTTGGAAGATGCCTTAGTAGTCGAGATAGCTAACGGGCGTCAAGTCTTGGTTCGCGAAAGACTTGAGGATTGTTTTATTTCGGTAGGGGAAACGAAATTTCCGATCGACTTGTTGTTGATGGAAATTGGAGGGTTTGATGTAATTGTGGGTATGGATTGGATAACAATCAACCAGGAAGAAATTCTTTGTGCGAAGAAATTAATTCGGATTCCGATGATTGATAAGGATGATGTATTCATCTTTGGGGAAAAGAGAAAGGGGGAAGTTCCGTTAATTTCTGTTGCTAAAGCGTGTAAGTGTCTGGTTAAAGGATGTTCATCCTACCTAGTGTATGTTCTAGATGTGAAATCAGAAAAGAAACAAGTGGAAGACATTAAGGTAGTACGTGAATTCCAGGACGTATTCCCCGATGATCTTCCAGGTCTACCGTCTGAACGACAAGTAGAGTTTCGTATTGATCTTATCCCTGGATCGGCACCAATAGTGTGTGCACCGTATCGCTTAGCGCCAGCCGAAATGAAAGAGATGATGTCTCAGCTACAAGAACTGTTGGACAAGGGTTTTGTTAGACCAAGTTCTTCACCTTGGGGAGCTCCGATATTGTTTGTTAAGAAAAAGTATGGCACTATGAGAATGTGCATCGACTATCGGGAGCTGAATAAGGTGACGATTAAGAACAAGTATCCGCTTCCAAGGATTGATGACATGTTCGATCAACTCCAAGGTGCGAGATGCTTTTCAAAGATTAATCTAAGGTCAGGGTACCATCAAGTTCGAGTAAGAGATGAAGATATTCCTAAGACGGTGTTCAGAACGAGGTACGGACATTATGAATTTCTTGTAATGCCATTTGGGTTGACAAATGCTCCAGCCGTATTCATGGATCTGATGAACAGAGTATGTCGACCATTCTTAGACAAGTCTGTCATTGTATTCATTGATGACATACCTGTTTATTCAAAGAATGAAGTAGATCATGAACGCCATCTTCGTGAAGTCTTAGAAGTGTTGAGAAGAGAGAAATTGTACGCAAAATTCTCGAAATGTGAATTCTGGTTAAAAGAGGTACAATTTCTAGGGCATGTGATTACTTTGGAAGGAGTCAAAGTAGATCCAGCAAAGATAGAAGCAATGACGAACTGGGAGACACCGAAGAGCGCGTCTGAAATAAGAAGTTTCTTGGGTCTAGCAGGTTACTACCGGAGGTTTATTAAAGACTTTTCAAAGATTGCTTCTGCTTTGACCGTGTTGACTCGGAAGAATGTAAAGTTTGTTTGGACTGAAAAGCAAGAGTCGGCTTTCAGGACTTTACGTCAAAAGTTGCGTGAAGCTCCTATTCTTGCACTACCGAAAGGAACGTAAGATCTGGTCGTGTATAGTGACGCGTCAAAGATGGGTTTGGGGTGTGTGTTGATGCAACGAGGCAAGGTGATTGCTTACGTATCAAGACAACTCAAAGAGCATGAGAAGAATTACCCTACCCATGATTTAGAATTGGTCGCGGCCGTGTTTGCATTAAAGTTGTGGCGTGATTATCTGTATGGAACAAAGTGCACACTTTACACTGATCACAAGAGTTTGAAACATGTCTTTGATCATAAGGAGTTGAATATGAGGCAGCGGCGTTGGTTAGAACTACTTAAAGGTTATGATTGTGAATTGCATTACCATCCCGGTAAGGCAAATGTTGTAGCTGATGCTTTAAGTAGAAAAGAATATAATGGGTGCTTGAAAACGACTAACGCTAGAATCGATATGACGTCAAACTTGGTTGAAAAGATAAAAGAGGCACAAGCAGAAGCCTTATTGGAAGAAAATCTGAAAGATGAAGTTATGATTAAGCAGCGGCTTCAACTGACTGAAGATAGTCGTGGGGTCAAACTGTTCCAAGGCCGCGTTTGGGTGCCAAAGGTGGGAGGAAATCGAGAGTTAATTCTCGAAGACGCTCACAAGTCTAAGTATTCTATACATCCTGTAAGTACTAAGATGTATAGGGATTTGAAGCTACACTATTGGTGGCCAGCTATGAAAGTAGATGTGGCACGAATAGTAGAAAAGTGTGTGACATGTTCGTTAGTAAAAGCCGAACATCAAAAGCCTTACGGAAGTTTTCAATCTTTGGAGATTCCGGAATGGAAGTGGGAGAAGATTACCATGGATTTTGTGACAAAGTTACCGAGAACGCAAAAGGGTAACGACACTATATGGGTAATCGTTGATCGATTGACCAATAGTGTTCACTTTCTGGCAATGAAAGAAGCATCACCAATAGATAAATTGGCGAAGATGTATATTGATGAAGTGGTGTCAAGGCATGGTATACCGGTGTCTATAGTTTTTTATCGTGATAGTCGGTTTACCTCGAGGTTTTGGCAGTCAGTACAAGAAGAATTGGGTACGAGAGTCAATTTGAGCACTGTTTACCATCCACAAACGGACGGGCAAAGTGAAAGAACCATTCAAACTTTGGAGGATATGCTCAAATTTGTGTGTGTTAGATTTTGGAGGTAACTGGGATACGCATTTACCTTTGGTAGAATTTGCGTATAACAATAGTTATCATTCCAGTATTGGAAGAGCAATTTTCGAAGCTTTGTATGGACGAAAATGTAGAACTCCAGTATGTTGGTTAGAAGCTGGAGAAAAGCAGTTTGCTGGTCCTGAACTTGTGCAACAAACGGCTGATAAAGTGAAAGAAATTCGGAAGCATATGAAAGCAACTCAAGATCGACAAAAGAGTTATGTTGATCCGAAAAGAAGACCGAAAGAATTCCAAGTTGGGGAATGCGTGATGCTTAAGGTATCCCCATGGAAAGGTGTGATAAGGTTTGGTAAACGTGGAAAGTTGAGTCCTCGTTTTCTAGGACCTTTCACCATAACTAAGAGAGTTGGATTGCAAGCATATCAGTTGGATCTTCCACCTGAATTGGAAGGAATCCACAATACTTTTCATGTTTGTTATCTTCGGAAATGTTTAGCCGAAGAGAATGATGTGATTCTACTTACTGACGTAAGAGTGGATGAAAAGAGCCGTTGTGTAGAAGAACCGGAGGCGATTTTAGAAAGATCGGTTAAAAAGTTACGTAATAAGGATGTGGTTATGTTAAAGGTACAATGGAAACATCATCGAGGTGCTAATGTGACGTTAGAGTCGAAAGAGGATATGAAGATTAGATATCCTCACTTGTTTACCTAGCTTTGATTTCGAGGACGAAATCATTTTTAAGTTGGGGAGTATTGTAACACCTCGATTTTTATAAAGTAATATATTTAGTTTTGTTGTTGGATAATGTATAATTATTTAATAGATTAATTTTAGAGTTTATCCCCGAGTAAGTTACGTTATTTGTTTTACGGAGTTATAAGTTAAGGGGTAAGCTTTAATTTTAATTTATAAGTTGGAGGGTGTAAATTGTCATTGGAGGATAATTGGGGGACTAAATTGGTTAAGTGATGAAAGATATATCATTACCATCGCCTCTTTTTATCTAAAAGAGAAGTGAGATGTTTTTGGTCACTTTTGGTCTTGGTGTGTGTGTGTGTTTCGTACGACAGAAAGAGAGAAAGAAAGCAAAACAGAAAAAATAAAGGAAGAAGAAGAAATTGAAGTTATGCAGTGATTTAAGAGTGGAACTGAAAGATTAAGGTATGCTTCTACATATAATTGTGTTTAGATATATAAAGAATTGATTGTTATTGGGTTAGAATTGGGTTTTGATGTTTTTGAAAAGAATGAGAAATCTGGGTTTATGAGTCTGTTCTACTGGTAATCTTAAGTATATCTGCAAATTTTTAGATTCAGATATGGCTTAAAAGTATCAGTTTTGGCTTAATTATGTTTTCTGTTAGTTGAGATAAGTATGAACAATTAGTTGCGATAACGATGATAGTTGCGATAAAGATGAATGTTGCAAGCTTTAGGTTGCGACAAAGTTATTTTAGGGTTCTTTGAGTTGCGATAAGTTTGGATGTCGCAACAGTTGGTTGCGATAAAAAGGATTATATCGCAACGGTTTGTTGCGATAAGATTGTTATATCGCAACAGTTGGTTGCGATAAGATCGTTATATCGCAACAGTTGGTTGCGATAAGTGTGATGTCGCAACAGTTGGTTGCGATAAGTGTGATGTCGCAAATAGTGGGTTGCGACAAGTGAAAGTGCGTTTCTTTGGGTTGCGATAAGTGACGAGATTTTGGGTTATTTAGGATTTTTAGAGTCCTAATCAGTAGATTGATACGAGTACAATATCTATTTGGATATTTCAGACTTTGTGAAGTTTGGTGACGGAAATCTTTACAGTTTTAAGAAGTGAAGTAAAAGGGACGTTGTTGCTGTCAGGTGAGTTCATTCTTACCTTACCCTTTTTTACGTATTTTAATTTATGGTAAGGTACATTTCATAAAGAGATAATTCTTGAATGAATTTTGATGAACGATTATACAAGGTAAAGACTATTTGTCTTTAAATTAATGGTTTTGCTTAAATTTCCTTAAATGTTATTTGGAAATGATGTATATTAAGCAATAACCTGCACGAGTACAAATAAGTGTAATGGATCCATAGGCACTAGTTTTTATATGAACACATGGAATAGGCGTGGATTAATCGTAATTCCAGTGTGTATGATAAACGTGGAATAGGCGTGGACTAATCGTAATTCCCGTTTAGGTGAAATGAGGAATGGGCGTGGATTAATCGTAATTCCCATTTCACATTGATGAGAAATCGTGGGATAGGCGTGGACTAATCGTAATTCCCGATTTCTATAGGAAGGAAAGAGATAGGCATGGTTTAATTGTAATCTCTACTTCCTTTCCAAGAAATAGGCATGGACTAATTGTAATTTCTTGGATATGAGCATTAATCTAGAATCCGTGGAGATTCGTAGTGGGCTCTTGAACGCGATATCAGAACTAACTTAGTGTTAGTTATGTTCATGGAATCGGGTATGATCCCGTCATCGTGAGATGTTTTACGTATGGTAAGAAAAAAAGTAAACCAGGTTTGTTATGCCTTGTTTACATTGATTTTTTTTAAAAGTATTATTTTGAAACCGAATGTTCTCACTAGGCGTTAGCCTAATCGTTTCAAATTATATTTTCTTACCAGGTACGAGCTTCGGGAAATAAAGGGATGTGGGACGAGAGCTTTTGAGATAGCGGAGAAGTTAATTAATAACGAGGCTTTTGATTGGATTGCTTAGATAACCTAGTCAATCTGATTATAGTGACATGATTAGATTAATAGGTTATTTGGAGAATTCAGTATCTATAAATATAACTCCTCTTAGTTAATTCTCTGTTTATGTATAAAGTTTGGATGATTTTATAATAATCTTGTTAGAATTTTGAAGTTCAAATTGACCCTGATTTTTAGGGTGTTACATTGGTCTTCAAGCCAATTCCAACTTCACATTCATTAGTGATAGGAAAAAGGTATGAAATGCAATACTTACTTAATTTATGTCTTAGTTGCCATATTATGTCTTAATTAACACATAGGGGCTTAATTTGCATATTTTGTCTTAATTAGCATATAGGGACTTAATTTGCATATTTTTGTCATATTTAGCATATAGGGACTTAATTTCTGTGTTTATTGGAAATTTTGTGCTTAATTGTTGTCTTAATTTGCATATAGGGCATTCTTCCAGTAATTCAAAGGTTGTTTCCTTCTGCTGAACATAGATACTGTCTTAGGCACATACAAGAGAATATGAAGCTTCAATGGAAAGGTAAGGCATACAAATATCATTTGTGGCAGTGTGCAACAGCTCCTACTGTCCCTTAATTTAGAACAACAATGGAGAACTTGAAAACATTCAATAAGGATTGTTATGCATGGTTGAATAAGATCCCCCCCCCCAACATTGGAGCAGATCACACTTCACAGTTATATAACCTTAATAAATGCATTTGTGTATACATCATACATGTTTTGTAAGTCAAACCAATCCTGATATGTTGGTGATACATGCAGGTAGATGCCACTCTGATGTGCTTCTAAATAATATGTGTGAGATATTCAATAGGCAAATCACTGATGCTAGGGACAAACCAATTCATTCTTGCTTAGAGTACATTAGAGTGTATCTTATGAAGAGAATTGTAAATGTTTTAAAAGTGATTGATGGTTGTGATGGACCACTGACCCCAACTGCAAACAAGAAAATGGACAATGTGAATAAAGAAACAAGCAAATACCAGGTGGTGTATAATGGAGGAGATAGGTACCAGGTATGTTACAAACACACGCCCCTATACTTGTCTCATGGATCTAGCATGCACATGAACCAGGTTTTGATATTGTTGTTATGACAGGTATCTGGACCTTGGAATGCCCAGTGCATAGTTGATGTTAGAGCAAGGACATGCTCTTGTAGAAGGTGGGAATTAACAGGAATTCCTTGCAAACATGCAGTGGCTACCAACTGGAATATGACAGTGAATGGATACAATGAGGACCCTGAATCATTGGTAGTTATGTTTAGCCTGTTTAATGTCTTTTGGTAGTCATGTCTTTGGTTGTGATAAGTGTAAGACACCTTTTAAAAGTTCTCTAGTACTTATGTGGTAATGTTATGGATAAATGTGTTGGTATTGTCAATGTGTTGGTAAGGATATTGCAATTTGAATCAACGGTAATGTGTTGGTATTGTTAATGTGTTGGTAAGGATGGTTGTAATGTCAACACAGATTTTGTCAATGTGTTGTTATGTCAATGTACCATTGTGTGCACTTGTTAACCTGTTTATTGTTATGCACAAACATGTAGTGTAATGTCAACACAGTTTTCAACCATTTCATAAATGGTAACAAACAGAAACCATTTCATTGATTCTAATACATCTATTACATCATAAACAAAACTATTAGTTCAAGACTAACTTCACTGCTTTACATTGATCTTAAACCAAAATCCCAACATCACCTGCAATTTACTTCATACAAGAATACATGCAAATCCCAAAAAAAAACACAACTAAGAACCAAAAGCAGCTGTAATTTCCAAATCTCACTTTCTCTTGATTTGATAGTTTCTTCAACTTTGTGCTTTGACCTCGGTAACCCAGGGACAACATCTATAGCCCTAGCACAAATTGGTGGATCAAACCATCCAAAAAAGGAACACCTTTTACCCTGTAGAAGTGAAAATAGGGAGAATTTTGGAGTTTGGTGGTTAATACCAGAAAATGGATGAAATGTTAACAAAATGGAGGAAACATGGGGCTTACCATACTTCCAAAAAATAGAACCTACGTCCAGGGTTTGCGTGTGTCCATGATGTTTTTAAACTTGCTTCACAATTACAGTAGCATAACACCATTTTTGGAAATTTTGAAGAAAGCAGGGTGTGAGAGGTGGGAGAAGGAAGAAAGCAGGTTTATTTGTTCTTAAAGTCAGAGTGGGGAGAAGAGTTTGGTTAAAAAGGGAGGGAAAGATTGATGGACGAAAATACCCCTGGCACTAACGAACCTAATAGACGGGGTTAGTGACCACGTCCTCCTTTTGGAGCAAACTTGAAAACTGAATGACCACTTCTTGAGATATTGAAGTTTAGGTACCTCTTTCAAAGAAATCAGATAACCACGTGGACCAAAAATGCAATTCACTCTTTAGTTAATTAAAAGGTTATATATTTTCAAAAGAGTAAGAGACGTTCTTCGTTTTTCCTATGGTTTGTTAAAAATTATGAATTTCATCTTTAAAGTTTTGAAATAATTGTTTTTGTTTTTATGATTTATAATTTAATGATATTTTCGTTCCTAAGACAAATCTCCCACCTCTATGTATGAAGGACAAAAACAACTTGGGGCGGATGCACTTCAAAGAGACCCTATTAAAAAGAAAAGAAAAAGAAAATTTTAGGTTAACAACTTAACTTTCTACCTTCATGACTTAATGTCTGCTCGGTAATTTCTCGTTAAGGACCCCATCAACTTGAAAAAGTGTCTCGAAAAACCAAAATTAACCATCAACATCGCAAGAAAAACAAAAAAAAAACTCCCTCAAAATTGATAAATTAAAAATCCCTTAAAATCGACCAAAAAAACATTAAAAAGGCCTTCAAACTGTTGGATTTAGGCTAAAAATACATCAGACAACTTTACGGACATTTAAGCTACCTTAAAGTGCCCCCACCAAGAAAACGACAATAAATTGTAAATTACATGTAAAAAACAAGGATAATTGTAAATAACAAACACAAAATTGTAATTTCTAAAATACAGGAACTAAAACAGAAATTTTGGACAAACAACAAGGACTAAAAAGGTAATTTACTGTGAGTAATTTATCATTTTGGAATTAAAAGAAAATGGGCGATGGTGCTTTGAAACCCTTTATTTTCTATATTGATGAGAACTTGAAAGCCATAGGAGCTTTTAATTTATGTGAGAAATGGCAAAGGAGCAGAAAGAACCTTGCAAGAAGGAAGCCTGCGATATTCAGTCTTGCCTCTCCAAGAACAACTTTCTTCCCCAAAGGTACCCTAACTCTATTTCATTCTCGTTTTCTGTCTTTTGCTTAACCTCCTATGGATTTCTACGCTTAATTCGACCGTGGTTGTTCCATCTATTACGTTTTACTTTGTGTATCATCAATGATTGATAGACTCCCTGTGAATTGCAGAATTGCCTAAATTAGTTTGTATTTATGTGTTCATGGGAGTAAGTATTTGAGATCAGATTCGATACTTGATCTCAACTGAAAATATTGGCACTCGTTTAGGGTTTTGTGTTGCCCAATTCTTATCTTAATCTACCTCCCATCAAATCAAGGAAATCAGCCATGTGTCTTAGGGTTTTCTTGCACTGCAAATTGGCATGGAATTCTATAGAATGCATCAATAAAAGTGTAACAGACTTCGGCTTACTTCCTATATACTGTAAAATGCATCAAAATGCAACAAAGTTTGGTCTAGTTCCGATATAGTGTAAGGGCATCTCCAATGGGTCACACTATATCTTACATCAAATTTTATAAGTAGTGTAAATTTTAGTGTTAATAGTAAATCTTTTCCAATGGGTAACACTTTTTTAAAAGTGATGTGAAAAGCAGTGTAAATGAATAGTGTTACACCAAATATAGTGTAATTCTATTCATTACACTAAATTTAGTGTGAAAAATAGAGACCCATTGGAGATGTGAATAGTGTCATTTACACCAAATTTAGTGTTTAGTGTAAGATTTAGTGACCCCATTGGAGATGGTCTAAGGAATAATATTTTTCTCAATCGATGTAGCAAAGTTTCCTATTTTTCTACTCTTTTTGATTGATAACCATCTGATCTTGTAACATTTGATAATCTGGATACCCGTTCACGAAAAGTTTATCAAAGGTTTACGGTGAAGTGGGCGATAAATTTGACATCCATGTTATAAAATGTTACAAGATAAGTTGGTTTACCGCCTTACAGGTCAAAATAGGTAAAGGAATAGAAAATTTTGAAACTTGGTACATTAAATAGGAAAATTTTAAACTTTGTTGCATTTATTGAAAAAAAACTATCTGTTACTCTAAACAGGAACTAGCAAACTTCATTGCATTTTGATGCATTTTACCCTTCTTCAAACAAGGATTAATACAAAGCCAAATCTGCTAAGGTATAACAGCCATGTAATTGATCAGCTTCTTTCCCTTGATTGTTTGATTGCCAAGAATCATAGCACATATAGTTTGCGAGTCACGCCGACTTTTTCAAATGATGTGTTCTCAGAAGGTGTGGTGTAATAGGAGTTTCTTGTGTTACGGAGGTTGTTTCGGATTCCTGTATTTCTCTAATGTGGGTATTCAAGACAAATGACCTTTTTCTCATCACAGTATTCATTTTTTGAAAGAATTCTTTTATGATCATTGGATCTTGGTATTAGGGTTTTTCAAAATTGTCTAGGAGCATCATGCTGTAGCTGCTTCCATAATTTCTTTCACCCTTTAGTTACTGTCAATAATAGATTTTTTATTTCTGCTTCAATAAGTAACTCTAGCTAACTAGCTCATTTTGCACAGAAGAACATTGTTCAATGTGATTTTAGTCTTCAAAAAAATGTTGATAATAGAAGTTTTGATGGTAACAGGTGCATCAGAGTTATTCAATTGCTACAATCGTGCTGCGAACAGTGCGAGGGTAAATCAACTCATTGTGGCTCTGTTTCTGGTCTCCTGAAGCAAATAAACAAGTAATGTGTGTACTACAAACAAAAGGGCATACGGGAATATGGAGCTCCATTTTTGTCGCTTTCTTCAGGATCCTACCATTACATGATTACATATGTTTGATCATGTCTACAATCATTGAATTTTGGCTGCAAACTGCAGGAATAAATGATGAGACAGCAGGCATGTTTCCTGCTGATGCAACTTGTACCGTGAACAACAGAAGCTGGGGCGGGAGTCTTTATGCCATTCAAGAAATCTTTATAGATGTTGTATACTGAACCATATATTTTCCTTCTTGTTGGAATGTAGGAAATAGAAAAAGGACGCTTGCCTAATGCTCTTCAAACAGCAATTGTCATTTGTTGATTTAACAGGGCAAAGAAGAAAACAAAATCCCAGTTACAAACTTATACTTTCACAACCATGTTTCTTTTCTTGAGGTCAATTCTTGAATGAATATATCACTATGCAAAAACAGAGCACTTTCAGATCCAATTTATGAAGCCATTTGTTGGTGAAAGTATAGCCAGAAACAACCAACTATTTTCTTCTTTGGCACAAGGCACAGGGTTATCAAACATTTAAGAGATGGAAAAGGGGATGCATTTTGAATAATGAAACCAATGCGCTTACAACAATTACACGAGGTGGAAACAAGATGCCCCCATTTCCTGCTCTATCCATCCGTAATTGTACTTGCGGCGGAATCAAGGTGGAAAATTGTAGAAATATGACCAAAAAATACATTATGGAGACCTCGAACTGGTGTCTTGTCGTCTCAAGGGGATGCTTTCGCTATCTATACCATCTTCCTCATCCATCATATGCTTTGGAGATCGCACTGACAGAGGTATTGGACCTGTAAATTGACCATGGTTAGAAAACCTACATCCCAAATCCTATCTCACAACATTTTTTACCAAAAGGGTTTGTATCATCACACATACAAGTACTTAAAATTAAAATGGGAAAACCTATTTCACAACCTTTATGAAACCACCACAAGAAATCTTGATCTTTGAAGGTGCCTTTGGAAACATAAATCTGGTTACAGGAATGTTCCTTTCATTTGGGTGGCATTTGTTTTTTAAGAGGTAATGAAGTATGAAGTCTGATTTCACTTCTGATTTTTAAGAGGTGGTATTTGTAAACGGACAAACGTATGAATATGCATAATTGTCTATTTTATCACATCTCACACACCGAAGCCCCGATTTAAGCGATTCCGGAAAGGCAACACATAGATCTACAATCTGTGCGTTTTGTGTTTTTGCAAATTCAGGGCGCATCTGGGCTAAAACCGACGTTGAAATCGAAAGAATGATGTTGGACAAAAATAAGAGGTAATTAAGTGGCTAGGTTATCACTTAATTTATCAGAGGATATTAAGGGTTAAGAGGCTTTGAAAAGGGGAAAAACAAATGGTCTGAATTGTCTTATGTCTGACCGAATCAGACAATAAGTGGCAAATAAGAGCTTTTTTTGAAAAAACAAACACCAGCCGGTTATTCAAAAGTACTTGAATATGACATGGCAATTCCTATTTCACTATCTTCATGAAACCCTAACAAGAATTCTTGATGGTGATGGGTGCATTTGAAAACATGAATCTGATTACAAAAAGGGTTTGTTTGGTTGGGCAAGTCCATGCAAATTTATCTTTTGTGAGTCAGCCATAGACCTCTAAGATTAACCAAGTTTATAATAATAAGATTATAATGGAAATGGAGAAGTAAAACAGCATACCATCAACCATGTCTTTAGTCTTGTGAAGAAGAAAGGTTCCAGAAAGGATTGTCACGAATCCACACAGTTCCGTGATAATCTGGGAAGGATTCTGCCTATCCCAATCCTGTTCATAAAAATAAACCGGTTATGCTTAATAACACAAACGTAAATAGAAGACACAAGTAACCTTGTTCTAACATAAATTGTTGGTCATATTTGTCTACCAAATTTAAGTTTAATTACAGTTGGCAAAGAATTACCTTGAACATGATCACGCTTGCCAAGATCGTAAGAGATGTGAACATAACATAGTATATGGGGGAGACAACAGCCGTATTAAATGTGTCAAGTGCCTGAGGTCAATATTGACACCAAAAGGGCGGAGTGTTAACGAATGTTGTTGGTAAAGGTCAGAATTTAATTACAATAGTACGTCCAATAATGTGGGCAATAAGAAGAAAGGCACCCACTACAAGGATGCACACATATCTGGAATTATAAATGCAAATGGAAAGTAAAAGAGAACAAAGACACTATGGATAATTCAATCCCAATGATGATGACAACCTTAACTCCTGAGGATTTATATATATAGGGTCAAGTTCAGGGGAAAACTGCAAAAAAAATGAAAAACTGAGGAACACCTTGTTAACCGTTCATTTGGATGGTGTACATGTGCATACAAGTAATTTATAACATGCACTGGTGCATATGCACATGTGCATCAGTTCATAATAAAAACACAATGTGGAAAGCTAGAATCCAGTTTGCCAATTTCACATTGCTTCCACTTGCACATACAAAACATTAAACAATATAACCAGCTTAGTATGCCCTCTAAGAAAGAAAAGAACTATCAAATAAACTACAAATTCTGGCAAAAGAAACGGGGAGTCATTCATTACCTTGTTTAAATAGTTCATTTGAGTGATGATACAAAGCAAAACAATGAAGGTGAAAGCCCATGTCTGGGGAAATACTAGCTGATTCATTCCTGATAACGTAAGCTTCAAAGCAATACCAATAGCTTTCACACTCATCACCTGAAACAAGAATATTTCAACCAAACATGATAACTTAACTGGGTATACCACAGGCAGCTAATGATACATACCGACAATGAACCAACTAGCGAACAAACTCCAATGTAGCACATTATGTGTGTCTGACCATATGACGGTATATAGTGAAATACAAGTATAAAAACAGCTATCAACACCAATACTGCGTATAGAACAAAAGCTGCACAAAAGAAAAAGAAATGAATTTTAAAGTTAAATCAAACTGAACGAAGAAGTACGGCAGTAAGACTTGTTACCTGGCTCAGTAGCAAGATCCCATACTTCTGTTACGGATTCAATTTGACGTTCCTGAGGAGCATGTAGGACGATTGTGGTGGACCCCACAACACATAGAACACAACCAAGAACTCCAAAAATATGTAGCTTCTCTCGTAATATAATATGTGCAAGTACAGCACTGCAATATGGTTTGATATATATAAGAATCACATAAAGGAGGAGAAAGAATATGGATTATATGTAAATTCTGATTTTTGTTATGCCTGATGATAATGCTAAGTGCGCCAAGAGGAGTGACCAGAATAGCTGGTGCAAAAGCGTAAGCTGCAAAATTTGCAATTTCTCCAACAATCACTGTTGAAAATTGAAATATAGAATAGCAGTGTTAGCATTCACATGTTTATGGATGCATATATATATATATATATTATATAATTCTAATAAATATTATATGAACCGATGTATCACCGATACACAACCGATATATCCGATATTTCAAATATCGGTCCTGACCGATATTTTGTATTTTGAACGTTGTAACAGCATTTGCTTACCCTACTATTTTCCTGGTCCTGTAGACCCCACTCCCTTAATGCGTCTCCTAATACAACTCGTTTTTGCTTTGTGAAAATATAATCTTGGAAACTAAATTCTCCTGTCATATTATTCAAACTATTTTTTACTGCAAGTCATTAAACCACAGAAACATACTCACTCGTTATCAAGCCTACCCACCATAGAGGCTCGTATAAGTATGAATATCCTCCAACTCCTGAGAAAAAAAAAGGTAAAATTTTGTTAGTGGGACTAAATTGACAGTGTTATTAAAAGCATATACTAAAAAGCAAACGAAAGCACATACATCCTGAAGCTAATTTGTATGTTTGGGATTTCTCAAATACATTATGGCAAAACAGGCTACAACACAGATTAGGGAATCACATAGCTGAGTTCATTTGTTGGTTATGCATATGCAACAAAAATTACGATATTTAAAGGTTCTTGTGTTGTGAATAAATCAGATACATTGTACTTCTAAGTGATTACAACATACAGCAAAAAGAGATCAGTATGTGTGTGTGTGTGTGAGAGAGAGAGAGAGAGAGAGATGCTTAAATGGCAGTAGCTCTCCCATCCTTGCACCCATCAAATGTAAATACCCCACAAATGCAACCTTAAATATCACAAATACCTAAGGATA
This sequence comes from Saussurea involucrata, assembly GCA_033807775.1. Taxonomy (NCBI): domain Eukaryota; kingdom Viridiplantae; phylum Streptophyta; class Magnoliopsida; order Asterales; family Asteraceae; genus Saussurea; species Saussurea involucrata. Next base: position 37,928,683 of record CM066323.1, read on the forward strand.
AATTCCATTGTCAAGTAATATAGACTTTGTGGCTTCCTCTTAAAGTTACATGAGTCCCTTCCAAGTGTACCAATCGGAATATAAGCCAACAACACCAAAAGGGTCCAGAAACTGAGCCCTCTCAACATGAAACAACTTAAGCAACGTTCATCCCTGAGTTCTTCAACAACCACGTGAAGTAGTAGTGTGGAGACAAGACAGCATGTGTAAAACAAAGGTGGTGAGTGAAGGCATAATGGGGGTGGCAAGAAATAAACCTTCCATCTTCCACTAAACTTGGGCCAGTCAAACATTTGTTGTTGATGAAAGAGAACTGATTTAATCTGAATGAATGAAGCAAGGAGTGATCACATGAGAGGGCCACAAGATCCTGAGGCTAACTATTTGAGAAGGGTAAGGTCACAATGTCAAGTAACAGAAAGAGCCCATAGACCTTGGTCTTTAATTTAGGAAGAAGCGACCGATGCCATGACAAGAATACATATGAGAGGAGATGAGAATTCCAATAAAGTAAACAAAATGAAGCAATTTGAGTTGGGCGGTTAATCGCGCCAGCACGTGGCAACGCAGTTAGCGGTCCTTGGCCGAATCACGGTTGAGTTTGATGGTTCCACCTATAGCAGCGCTATTTTACCGCATTTCCTCTGCTTTTTGTATATGAAATTGCGGTGTGAAATCCACGAGTGTTGACCTTTTTCTTATTTTAGTGTTGGGTTTTTATAATGTTAGGATTTCAGGGACGGATTAATTGCCTCTCGTAGGTTCATCTGATTGTTTGACTTTCACTCTTCACATCCTTCCTTCATTGTCTTCCTCAATCCTCGTTGTACTCAGTTTCATATCTTCATAGGTCATCGTCAACCAGAAAGAAACCAAAGAAGCTTCATCGTCTTCATAGTTCATCGTCGACCACATCATCAAAAAGCAGAAACTGCAGAAGCTTCATCATCTCAACCAGACTTTTGAAACTCAGGTTTTATACTCTATAGTTCTCGACTTCTCTGTTGTTCTGCATTCTGGTATTCCATAGTCTAAATTGCATTGATATGTATGTAATATATTAAGGTATGTATGTGTAGGGTTGGGTTCCGGTGAGAAGTTGAGGTTAACATGAGAAACGTGAGAAGTGGTTATCAACCGTTGGATGAAAAATGGACGCACATTAGGATGAGATGTACCGAGATAAGATGCACCAGATCAATTCCCGCGCAATTCATAAGAGGGCATTTAATTACAAGTGATCAACGGTTCAGATTCACTTCTCACGCTTCTCACGTTAACCTCAATTTCTCACACGATCCTTCGCTTGTATGTGTATATAATTTTGCATTTATTGCTATACCAACACGATAACCACTATATATGACCCTGATTCTAGTTTAAACAGCTTCGTTACAAAAGAAAGCAGCCATCCTGGACTACACGTCATAATTCACATTTGTTTGAGGGGAGAATTGTTGATAACACTGTTAAACTGAATTTCCATCGATAGATCCAACATATTAGCATAGTAGTCATCTTTCTTCATCTTGTGTCAAATAGAATTAGCTTCAAACAGGAAACACCAACTTCAATAAGCCATTTTGGATGCATTGCAACAGTCAAAGGTACAATGCTAAGATCATCACCCCTCCCTCTTGTAGCTTTTCGAAGAAAAAGGCCATCCTCTGTGACATGAAGAACCTATGTCCATGGTCCCTTATGGTAAAAGGGCCTTACCATCTAGGTTGCCCTTTTCTATACACATTCAGAGTTCTGTCACCCACTGAATGAAAACTCTCCTCCTCACCGGTTTTTCTTCATGTGTGAATAGCCCATCTCTGCTTCAAGATGTTATCAATTAATTCAACAAACGCCTGGATCTTTAAGAGGGTAGCATACTTGAATCTTAGATGGTAAGTTCATATGAAATGATAACTCAAATGGAATTAACTGAGAGCTTTTACGGTTATACCATCTCCATCGTTAGTCCCCACTGAACTAGGAATTCTCAAAAGAAATAAAATGAATCAACCCGAAAGCGAACTCCCAAATATTTTGATTGACAATACAAATATGAACAACAACTATCAATAATCACAATTTGAATCAACAAAAAAAATGTCAGCCAAGGAAAATATTGTAGTGAACTGTATGATCAATTCATCTGCAAATCACAGATGAGAGAATACCATCTAAAATGTCACTTACACATCTCTCCCCCATGTCTGAAATCAATTTAATGAAAACCTTGGAGTAATTCATAAACATAAGATTGGATCGCGTCTATAAAATATCATTGGAAATCTAAACAAAAGATGGCCAATGATTGCCCCAATCAGACCATCACAAAAGCAAACCAAAAGATCCTTCAGGTCTCTCGTGGTGTTTAGCGAGATTCAGAGACCAACATTTTCCAATTGAAGTCAGCGGAAGTCGATAACCACTTAAAACTAAATTTAACCTAGGTGCAGAACAGATCACTAACTTCCGAGCAGATCGAAGGGTAAAATCACATAAAATCATTCTATAAACAATAATAAAACAGAAACCTACCTGCTCTAATACCAGAAGCGCCTGCTTTCTTAAGACCTTTCTTCTTAACAATGAAGCTAGCACCAATAAACAAACTGGAGGACAATGCTAAAACCAAACCCTTGATATTATCCGCAGACATGCCCCTGTAAGCATCCTTCCAGCTGTGGGACGCCATTCAACATCAAAATCAACAAAACCTAGGTTACTTACCTGTTTTGGTCTTGCTTTCAGGACTCCATACTTTTTGGTAGGCAAGAAATAGTGAAAATTGAGCAGAAAGTGATTGTTGTGGGAGAAAGGATTTGATATAAAGGGTGTGGATGGAGTAGAGTTAGGTGGGAACAGCTGGAGAGTGATGTGGGTTCTGCATCAGATCGGGGAAGAAGAGATTAATGGAGTTTGATTTGATTTGATTTGATTTATTCTTGGAAAAGGAATGCAGTGAGTGGTAATATACACTTTGGGTTTTGATGGGTGGAGAAGAAAGAAAATGGACGACTCCATCACTCCACGTCTCATCCATTTCTACTTTCGTTAATTTCATGTTTAGAAATAAACTCTATTTTTGGTTTCATTATTTAATGTAAAGTAAACCATAATTTTGACATGTGGTTTACCCCAAACTACGAATAAAGTCTTTGAATTAACGTTTGGTATGCAGATATAGAAAGATAGGATTGGATAAGATATAACAAGTGTTTGATACGACTATGACTGGACATGACATGACACAACTAGACAGTTTTCTTCTAAAAGTTATTTACTAATTTTATATATTATATAATAGTTATAATTAACACAAATAAAGTAAATAATTTAATTTATAAACATTTTTACACAATTTCAATATGCGTAAATATACACACATATATAATAATTCCAAATTTGAATGAAAATTTTAATATAATTGATGGTAGTTTGAAAAAACCTAATTCGTACAAAGAAAAAACTATGTTTTGTTTGGTTTGGAAGATCTTTATCAATTGACGAATGCACGGTGAAGATTGTTGTAACAAAATGGTGGTGGTCGATGGGGCAATGGTGATCGGTGGGTGACGATGGTTGTAGAGGATGTGAAGACGGTAGATAGTAATAGTGGTGGCAGTCGACAGTGGTAAATGAGGTAGGTGCGACCGATGTGATGGCGGTAGTGGTGGTGGTTATGGTGGAGGCGAGGATAGCCAACGGTACTAGTGGAGTTGGCGATGGGTGGTAGCCAACGGTGATAGTGGTGGTGGCAATGAACGGTGGTTCTTTGCAAAAGAGGAACTGCTTTTGGCAAAGGTGGGGCAATGTGAGGGTTTCTAGTCAATGAGGGTGGGTCGAATGGGAAATTTGGAGTTGCTTTGAAAAGGAAGGGAATGGTGCTTGACTCAGAAATAATGCATTAAGAGGTGGTTTTTATTCATCACACTCTCACTCTTATCGAATACGAGCCTCTTAATTTGTCCTAACATTAAGTGGATATCAAATGGGCTGTAAGTCAAGTTATGCACAATCATAGTAAGGAACACCTAGAAGCGGTTTATTGGATTCCAAGATACTAAAAAAATGACTACTAGTCTTTTTTTTTTGGGGGAAAAAGGGATGATGACTACTAGTGGTGAGTTCTTTGCACCAACAACTCTTATTTCTTTTTGGGTGTTTATTGTGTATGATTTGGTTGGAGGTAATGGAAGTGTTATTGGGAGCTTTGCATCTTAAATCTAAATTATAGATTGAGGATTTCAAGTCTTCACCAAAAGAAGTTCAAGATTAGGGCAAAACTTGAATTTCACATAAATCTAACAATGTAAGTTCAAGTTATTTTGTGAAAACCGTGTACATGCCAAAAATGTCTATTTTGAAGTTTTAAGTGTTTTCCTTAATACTTATCAAATGTGTTGTTGTTTGGTAAAATTTCGTTCTTGGTACATGTTATATTATTAAAATATTGACAAATGCTTATACTTGAGGATTTTGGACATTTTTATATCAAATCATAAAATATGTGGATTTTGATGATTTATGGTGTATACGAGGATTATTTGGTGTTAATGTATTATTGCTATATATTTGAGTTTATGGATCATTCGAAATTACATATGATTTGAGTTTGCCGGGTTTGTGTTAATTTGAGTCATGAGATTTATTAAAACACATTGAATACATTATGGAGATTATAATGACTCGTTTTGGATAGGGGATTTAAAAAAAAACCGTTGGACCGCTCAAACCGGTCGAACCAAGTCAAACCGGACTGTTTTTGGCGGTTTGAGCGGTCTGACGGTCCAGTCTGGTTTGAAAAATTGCCAAACCGCCTGGTCCGGTCCGGTCTGCAGTCTGGAGATTTTTTTGAGAGGTTTGGACCAAACCGACCGCCAATTTTACATATATATATACATTATCATTTACTTTATTTAGTATTTTGTTGGGATATTTTGTTTAATTTTTTTGTGGACTTTGTTTAATTCATATGGACTCCATCTTTGTTAACTTTTAGTATAAAATTCAAATTTATATATGTTTTTTTTTAAGTTTACACTCTAAAGCCCATAAAAGGCCCAAACCACCTAAACCAGTCAGACCAAACCGCCTAAACCGCGGTCCGGTTTGACTGGTCTGGGCACTTGATGTCAAATCGTTCGGTTTAAAAATTTAATAAACCGTCACTTGTGGTTTGGTTTATGGTCCGAGGGGTTAAACCGCCCAAACCGGACCGCGAACACCCCTAGTTTTTGTAAAGCCCGTGTTCCGATATGGATTATTTTTGCTTATTTATTTTCTTTCATTTATGTTTGTTTAAAACGAGTTTTGTTAACGGGATTAACGAGAAAGATCAAACTTGTTATCGATGGGGAAAACTTTAATCAAAGTGCAAGGTGTTGGAAAGGCGAGGGACTAAAAGTGTCAGGTTGGTTTGTGTGTGCATGGGATCGGCCCATATGGACCGACCCCCACCCTTCCTCTCGTTTTTTTTACCCATCGCAAGAAACAAACCAAAAAGGACTCAATTATGAAACCCTATCTCTAGTTCTCCTTCTCGCTGCCGTCGCCGATCACCCCCCTCCCCTCCCTCTTTGATACATGTTGCTGCCGCCGGAGAGTGCAGCACCGGCGCTGTGTTGCCGGCGTGAGAGACTGCCGAGAGGAGAGAGAGACTGCCGAGAGGAGAGAGGAGGAGATCGGTCGGCGATCGGAATCTCTTTGCGGCTGGAATCGTTGTCGTCGTGAGGTAAGAAGTTCTTCTCGTCTCTTTCGTTCTCTTTCGTTTTCTTTCGTCGGCGATCGCCGTGAAAACCCCCACCATCGCTGCCGGCGTGAGCGGCCATGGCTGCCGCCGGCTGCCGCCGTCGTGCGCCTCCAGCCCGATGGCTGTGATGGCGGGTCCACGGCCGTGGGTCGCGTGTGTGCGTGTGGGTGGGGTGGGATAGATTAGTCGTTTGGCTTCGTTTCTTTTGTTAATCGTTGTCGAGTATCCGTGAAACGACCGCCATCGCCGCCGGCCGCCACCGGCGACCACCACTGCCGGAGGGCAGTGGGTGGTGCGTGGCCATGTCTTACTAATAATCACCGTAGACTCCTTTAAGCCAGAACTTAATCGCTTAAGCCAAACCGATCGAACCGTTGTTTTTAGAGTCGTCATTTCTTGTGAGTAATTGTTCAGCCACTGTTTTTGCGACGGCCATAAATTTTCTGTCGTAACTCCGATTGAGTCGAAACTGGCGCCCACGGTTCAAGCTCGGGGTCGAGCATGTTTTCCGTGTTTTAGCGAAAAACTGGTTCGGTCTCTAACTAGGCGAAAAAGTGGTCGCAAGTTCGGTGTTTCGTCATTTCATGTGAAAACTTCTGGAATCTGCCTTGATCTTGCGAAAATCATAACTTTCTGCTCGTAACTCGGTTTGGGGTGAAACCGGTGTCAAAAGTTCCCTTTTTGAGTCTATAAACTTTTCTGTGTTTTGTGCAAAACCCAGTTCGGGACGTAGCATGGGTCGATTTGTCCTTTTATACTGAAGGGTGCTGAATTTTCGCTGTTCCGGAATCTGTTTTTGTAAAATCCGTAGTAAATTGTAGAAAAATCGTTAGGAGGCGTATAATATGTCCTTGGAACCCTAACTCAGAGTACTTTCTGGTCATGAAATAATATTGGGAATTTTCTGGGTTTAAAGGGGTCGAAACAGGTCCCGAACAGACCTGTTTTGGGTGAACGAAAGTTAGTTTTAGTGACGGTTTAAGCGTGTGTCGTGCCATAGGGTCCGGGTCTCGTATTGACACGTTTTAACATGCGTTTAGGTGCTGGGAAGTGACCGTAATTGTGGAGCTTGAATTGTGTTGTTAAGCTGGGCGCGCATTCGAGGTGAGTTCTCTCACTGTGTAGTTAGGGGTTGTATGCATGTCATAATAGTTTGTATGTACTACTGTTTTTGTGGTGTGAACTAGTTGTTTGTGGTGTGTAATATCTGATTGGGTTGAATGCTTGGTATAAATGTGTTACATTACAATTCGGTGGGACCGAGGCCTCGATGGTACTGAGGTGTTGGTTACATTACAATTCGGTGGGACCGAGGCCTCGATGGTACTGAGGTGTTGGTCACATTACAATTCGGTGGGACCGAGGCCTCGATGGTACTGAGGTGTTGGATACATTACAATTCGGTGGGACCGAGGCCTCGATGGTACTGAGGTGTTGGATACATAATTACTTGTAGGCGTTTACTCGTTTTATGTAACTGTGATGTTGTTGCTTATGTGCGGATAGGGGTGATGTGTATATAATTCCTATCTGCGCATGTGTTGGAATTCACTAAGCTTCGTGCTTACCCTTTCCCAATAAACTGTGGTTTCAGGTCCGAGCGGCTTCAAGGCGTGACAAGTACACACGGGCGCGCGAGGAGAGCTGGTTGTTTTATGGTTTATTTTAATTAAACGTTTATTCCGCTGGTTTTTATTATAAAGATATTAGATATGAGTTTGCAAACGAAACGTTGGGATTCATTTAATGAGTTGTTATAAATGAATTGTTTATTTAAAAATTTAAATTTGCTTGTAATTTTTGGGACGTTACAACTTGGTATCAGAGCACAGCTTGAGTGAATCAAACGCACCTCGGTGTGTTTGGTCTCAAGTTGCGGCTGGGAAATTTTCAAATTCTTTATTAAATCTTTTTGGAAACAAAAGAAAAAGTAAAGACCCGTTCGAGGAACGGTGATCGGAGGCGCAGTGTGTACAGTCAGCCGGAGCCAAAGGGGAAAGGTACAATACTTAGTGTGTTATTGCTTTCTAGATCATAGAGTATGCATGCTAGATTGCCTGTTGTGGACACTATGCTGTATGTTGAACTGCTTGCTATTAGGAATTTATGCTAATTATGATAGGTTACTAAGTGGATGCCCTCTAGGCTGTATGCAGTAAGAGATTTATAGCCTTAGAATATTCGATTTAGTTCTATTGCGCAGCTCTTGTTTGAGTCCAACCGTTCTAGGATAGAGTCTTGTATTCGACTGTCTATTTATTTCGCACTGCATATAATCGGGTATTCGCGAGGTCACTCGTCATAATTAGTAGGGATTCGGTAGTAGCAAGGGTAGTGGGATAAGAGGAAATTCCTAGGGAGCTAGGAAGGGTGGATGTATATATATGCTGGTGCAGGCATATGGTTAATTATATATTTAATTGTTGTTGTATGATCGGGGTGACCGATGGTTTATTATGTATACAATTGTGGTTGTCTGATCGGGGAGACCGATGGTTTTATATATACAGTAGTTGTATGAGTTGCCTGTTTAGGATATGTTCTTGAACTGGCATGTGTGGATTAATTATATTATGTGTATAGTTTCGGCGAGAAACTACTTGGACCCTCGGGATGGGACTCGGAACGGGCAATGATAGGCGTGGATGGTAGTAGTAGAGCTCCTACTACCGGAAGCACAGGATCAATGCTCGAGTCGGGGAAGTCACGAGGAATCCAAGGAGTTGGGCGCGAGTGTTGTTAGTGTGCGTTGTTATGTGCTAATAACGCGTTGTATTATCTACCCTGAATAGCCGTCACGAGGAGAGACAAATATAGTAGATCCACTGGTACATGTGTGTACTTGGCTTGCTTTGATGGGATGATCGTTGGGGTAGTGTCGAAGGCTCTAAACTGGCAGTCGTTGGAATAGAAAGACGATTATAGTATTAGTCACTTGGAGTGACGATAAGGATGATATTTGTTGTAAGCAGATCTTTTCGAACCAAGATGGAAGATTGTGCTAGAGTCATAGGCTTATAGAGCCGACTTTGATTTGAGGAAAAATCGTAGGGATTATTTGACGTAATTTTCCATCTTGCCCTAAGAGGCTTAAATGTCCGGAGGACGATAGTGGATTGGAAAGGTAGAGAGGAGCATGAGTCGAGACGTTGAATGTCGACTGAGTCGTGCACGAAGTTATTTTGAAAATAAGATTGCATTAACAAATTCTTGTGTTTCAAATCTTTGTATGGACAGTGTTTTGGAATTTTGGGAACTGCTCAGCACACGCACAAGATTTTGAAATATGGTTTTGGAAGTGTATGAAATCGTTTTACCACGGGAGTGCAAACCTTGTTAGAATTTGTCTCATTTTCGTTATTTTTCCAACGGTTCTTTCGGGTACGATGTTATCCGTGTTTTGTGGTGGTTAAGATGTTGGGTAAGTGACTACGGATTGAGACTCTAACATTGGAACTCCTCCACATGTGTTAGAGTTGAGACGAAAAGTTACATTCCACGATGTCTGTATAAAGGCTATTTTGGTGAATTGTTTAAAATGAGTTTGGAATTCCAGTGTCGCTTAACTTTTCGTTCGAGAGTTTGTATTACTAAGTGTTTTATTGCAAATAGTTCAGTGTGTGGATTGATTCATGCGTGACATAAGTGATGCATGGAGGAATTTTGGTAACATTTCATAAGGAGTTGTTTTGTGCGCTTTTTAGTCAGCTAAAGGTTTTATTGACATTTCCATGAAAATGCGATTTATCGACTTAGGGGTATGCATACTGGAGTAACCTTTGTTCTCGACATTTTGATGAACGAGTCGTGCATGAAAATGTTTTAGTTCCTTTTTGTCGAAATGAAAGACCATTTGATCCAAGGAGTGTTTTAATGTTGTGAACATCATGCATACGAGTACAATGTGTTATATTTTGGAAATATAAATGCGTAGATTTTTGACATTCGGTTAATTTAGAATTACCGATCATTTTTTTTGGGAAATTAAAAATTTTTGCTTTGGAGGAAACGAGTATTTTGAGCATTTTCGATAAATACATTTTTTAAACTATAATGTTTTGACATTATATGTCCCAAGTACGAAACTTGAGGAAGTGTTACAAGCTTGCATGCCTGCCCCCAGTTTGAGATTTTATGAGGTTTTAGTCGATATTTCCAATTAATAGAAGCGGACTAGTTTCTGTCTTCAAGTTTGAAACTTACACGAGGCAGTTGTGTTTTAACAAAAATATATTTGTAAACCGTGTCATCGTTTTGTGTGACTAGCTGACGCGCGAAAAAAATTTGTGGCGAACCCTGTACCACGTCATTTTATGATTAAAAAGAAGAATTTTTGAATCAAATGTCGTGAAACTTATTTTGAATTATGTGCACACCTTTGTCGCACCCTGTTTAAGGTCAAACGGTTACTTTAAATGCACGTCATGAGTCAATCCATACTGGAATCGAGGCGGTTCATTTTAAAGAAATTATTTATTACGCTTTGCTTTTGTGTGAGTAAACCGAACTGCAATGGAACGATTTTCAACATGATTTTCCTATGTGGGACGAGCGTGTCCAGTTTTGCGTGACTATCGATCTGGTAATAGTAGTTTTATTACATACGATCTTTTTGAGATGAAAATCCTGATGTTGAAAATATTTTGTAAATGATTTTGTAAACCAATTGGGGAAATGTGCTTTTAAGTGTCATGTGTCATTTCGAGAATTTTAAGGGTGTGAGTCCTTTTGGAAAACTCTTTTGTTTAACCCGTGTTGAGTCTGGGACTAAGGTTGATTTCAGAGTATTGCTTGCTTAGACTTTTGTTTAAACGCATTTTCCGACCTATGGGTCTAGCAAGCGTGGAGCATTTTGCTCGGTTTTGACTTGAGTTAGTCATGGGCCAATTGCCCGGTTTTAATGGCTCGATGTGGAGTCTAGTTGATGAGTTGTTTTTGTCGCACCGTTTGGCATTCTTTGCACGTTGAGTATTTACATGTTTGGGTGAGTGAGTCAATCCGGAATAGGCATGTTGTTGGTAGGTTGTTTGCTTTGGATCCTTAGACACGTTAGTCAGTCGTTGGTAATGGTCGGTTGGGTATCTCGGGGTGGGACCCCGGTATTCATGTGTTTTAACCTAGACTTTCCAGTAGGTACTAGGAGGATATAGTTGTGGGCACTTACCTGGGAGGTAGTTCCGGTGTGCTGGGTCTTGAGGCGTTACCTGGGAAGTAGACGTCAAGGTGTATCCTCGATACGGTGTGACTTGGCTTCGTAGAGCAAGTGTGGATGATACGTCGACGGTGGAAGGTAAGTATTCCACGCGCGTTAGTACTGTAGGCCGAATAGTATCGGTTAAGGGATTGATGCCCTTTGTTATTAAGAGAATAAATGCGCATCAACCATTTCGAGGTAGGTGGTATATTTAGGTGTCGACTTTTGGGCTTGAGGCCAAACACCTTTAGTATAGTCGGAGAGTTGTAACCGATGTTAAGATAATCATGGTGATGGTAGTAGTAACCCTGAAATGATCACTTGTGATGAATGGTTATGGTGGAATGACCTACGTGTGTGTTAGTCGACTTGATTGTAGGGGATATCTATTTGTGTTAGTGTCTAGGATAATACCACGCTTATGTGATTTGTCGTAATCGGTTGGACCGATGTTCGGCGGGGGGCCGATGTTTGTTATTGTAATCAGGTGGACCGATGTTCGGCAAGGGGTCGATGTTTTGTTAAATATAAGTTATTGAAAATCTTTGGAGCCTATTAGAATTCGTAGAAGTTAATCGTCAATTAATGATAGGAGGGATCGTAATCGAGTATCCTGTAGGGTATACTGGTGAGCAGCTTTAGAGTGGTTAGAGTTTGAAATTGACTCGGGGTGTATGGAATATCTAAGGTTGGGGGACAACCGAAGTCGCTTGGCTAGGAATGATTTCAATTAGTGAAGTGTTCTATCGAACATAATCTCAGTGTCCTAGAAGGAGTACGTTAGTAAGGAAAGTATTCGTGAAGTTTTAGAAGGGGTCTCAAGTGAACCTTGGGAACCCGAGGTTGAGATGCGGTAAAACTATCCGGAGCTATTTGCGGACGTAGACTTCGAGGACGAAGTCTAATTCAAGCGGGGGAGAGTTGTAAAGCCCGTGTTCAGATATGGATTATTTTTGCTTATTTATTTTCTTTCCTTTATGTTTGTTTAAAACGAGTTTTGCTAACGGGATTAACGAGAAAGATCAAACTTGTTATCGATGGGGAAAACTTTAATCAAAGTGCAAGGTGTTGGAAAGGCGAGGGACTAAAAGTGTCAGGTTGGTTTGTGTGTGCATGGGATCGGCCCATATGGACCGACCCCCACCCTTCCTCTCGTTTTTTTTTACCCATCGCAAGAAACAAACCAAAAAGGACTCAATTATGAAACCCTATCTCTAGTTCTCCTTCTCGCTGCCGTCGCCGATCACCCCCCTCCCCTCCCTCTTTGATACCTGTTGCTGCCGCCGGAGAGTGCAGCACCGGCGCTGTGTTGCCGGTGTGAGAGACTGCCGAGAGGAGAGAGAGACTGCCGAGAGGAGAGAGGAGGAGATCGGTCGGCGATCGGAATCTCTTTGCGGCTGGAATCGTTGTCGTCGTGAGGTAAGAAGTTCTTCTTGTCTCTTTCGTTCTCTTTCGTTTTCTTTCGTCGGCGATCGCCGTGAAAACCCCCACCATCGCTGCCGGCGTGAGCGGCCATGGCTGCCGCCGGCTGCCGCCGTCGTGCGCCTCCAGCCCGATGGCTGTGATGGCGGGTCCACGGCCGTGGGTCGCGTGTGTGCGTGTGGGTGGGGTGGGATAGATTAGTCGTTTGGCTTCGTTTCTTTTGTTAATCGTTGTCGAGTATCCGTGAAACGACCGCCATCGCCGCCGGCCGCCACCGGCGACCACCACTGCCGGAGGGCAGTGGGTGGTGCGTGGCCATGTCTTACTAATAATCACCGTAGACTCCTTTAAGCCAGAACTTAATCGCTTAAGCCAAACCGATCGAACCGTTGTTTTTAGAGTCGTCATTTCTTGTGAGTAATTGTTCAGCCACTGTTTTTGCGACGGCCATAACTTTTCTGTCGTAACTCCGATTGAGTCGAAACTGGCGCCCACGGTTCAAGCTCGGGGTCGAGCATGTTTTCCGTGTTTTAGCGAAAAACTGGTTCGGTCTCTAACTAGGCGAAAAAGTGGTCGCAAGTTCGGTGTTTCGTCATTTCATGTGAAAACTTCTGGAATCTGCCTTGATCTTGCGAAAATCATAACTTTCTGCTCGTAACTCGGTTTGGGGTGAAACCGGTGTCAAAAGTTCCCTTTTTGAGTCTATAAACTTTTCTGTGTTTTGTGCAAAACCCAGTTCGGGACGTAGCATGGGTCGATTTGTCGTTTTATACTGAAGGGTGCTGAATTTTCGCTGTTCCGGAATCTGTTTTTGTAAAATCCGTAGTAAATTGTAGAAAAATCGTTAGGAGGCGTATAATATGTCCTTGGAACCCTAACTCAGAGTACTTTCTGGTCATGAAATAATATTGGGAATTTTCTGGGTTTAAAGGGGTCGAAACAGGTCCCGAACAGACCTGTTTTGGGTGAACGGAAGTTAGTTTTAGTGACGGTTTAAGCGTGTGTCGTGCCATAGGGTCCGGGTCTCGTATTGACACGTTTTAACATGCGTTTAGGTGCTGGGAAGTGACCGTAATTGTGGAGCTTGAATTGTGTTGTTAAGCTGGGCGCGCATTCGAGGTGAGTTCTCTCACTGTGTAGTTAGGGGTTGTATGCATGTCATAATAGTTTGTATGTACTACTGTTTTTGTGGTGTGAACTAGTTGTTTGTGGTGTGTAATATCTGATTGGGTTGAATGCTTGGTATAAATGTGTTACATTACAATTCGGTGGGACCGAGGCCTCGATGGTACTGAGGTGTTGGTTACATTACAATTCGGTGGGACCGAGGCCTCGATGGTACTGAGGTGTTGGTCACATTACAATTCGGTGGGACCGAGGCCTCGATGGTACTGAGGTGTTGGTCACATTACAATTCGGTGGGACCGAGGCCTCGATGGTACTGAGGTGTTGGATACATTACAATTCGGTGGGACCGAGGCCTCGATGGTACTGAGGTGTTGGATACATTACAATTCGGTGGGACCGAGGCCTCGATGGTACTGAGGTGTTGGATACATAATTACTTGTAGGCGTTTACTCGTTTTATGTAACTGTGATGTTGTTGCTTATGTGCGGATAGGGGTGATGTGTATATAATTCCTATCTGCGCATGTGTTGGAATTCACTAAGCTTCGTGCTTACCCTTTCCCAATAAACTGTGGTTTCAGGTCCGAGCGGCTTCAAGGCGTGACAAGTACACACTGGCGCGCGAGGAGAGCTGGTTGTTTTATGGTTTATTTTAATTAAACGTTTATTCCGCTGGTTTTTATTATAAAGATATTAGATATGCGTTTGCAAACGAAACGTTGGGATTCATTTAATGAGTTGTTATAAATGAATTGTTTATTTAAAAATTTAAATTTGCTTGTAATTTTTGGGACGTTACAGTTTTGGATTAGTTACACAAGTGTAAGAGCTTACCGACTTGAATTTGGGATAAATACTCGTTTCGAGATTTTGCCCGACTTTTGAGTTGTAATGTTGATTTTCAAACCTTTTGGATTATAAGTTGTTCAAGCGATTAGTATCTATAACTTATTGGTTTATGTTGACTTTGAGTTCAATGGCTTGATTTTGGTCCATTTGACTTTTAGGTACATTTGTCCAAATTTATTTATTTTTGATACAGAGGGGGGCGGCCCCTTCGATCAAGAAAAAAAAACGACAAATTTGGATTTTTTAAATTTTTTGACAGGAAAATAAAACAAATTACTCAATAATGAGTTTGGGTATGATTTGCATTTATTGCAACTTGATTTAATAATTACATGTTTTGAGTGTGTTGATCATTCAATTTTAGTCATGTAATTTAGATTGTAATGCATTAGATCCATAGGCACATGTGTCAGTTGTGTTTGCCAAGCAAGGAGTTTTGATGTTCTTGTCTTAGCCCCAATAAGAGTAATCGCCAAGGCTTGTATGATAGGGATGATTTTCTCGTCAACATCTCGTTGTGGCTTACTTAGTGTTTCGTTACTTGATGGAAACGAATTTCAAGCGGGTGAAAGTATAGAGCTACTAACCAGGGTCAGAAAAGTTGGTTGACATTCAAGCAAGAGAGAAAGAAATCCCGATCGGGCTACAAGTGGGACAAGAAGCGAGGGTCGCTATTCCGGTCAGCTTGTTAGAAGATTAGGCTCGTAGCTTCATTCCTTCGCCATCTGCATCCGGTTACGGGCAGAGACATTGAAAGAAGAAACTGAATAACTCATCTTTGATGTAGTAGGCTAAGTTGGTCTTCCCCCAATATCTGATCTCCCCCGTTACCGAAAGGTGTTATTTTTGATAGTGTGTCATCCATGTTTTCGATGTTGTTTTGGGTATGGAATGTATCCATATTTTATGGTCTTGGTATTTTGAAACTTGTCCATGGTTTGTTGTTTTAGGTATTGCATCTTACCCGTGTTATTTGGGTGTTTTGGATAATATAACGCAGAATTTTATGATAAGGATAATAATAAGTCTTTTGGTCATGATTTATTTATCTTATACTTCTTAATTTCGGTGAGAATCTATCCATTTAATTTATCCGTTGCATCATTAGGTGGTTGAGTTGGATATTGGATGAAATTGAGGCTCGGTGCAAGTCATGCGACTATGACAAGCGATTGTGACCAAGCGTCACTTTCGCCGGGCACTGACGCCAGGGGTGGAAGGCTTTCGGTACATCTGCGGCGAGAATGACACAGGTCACTCTCGCGTGTCACTCTCGCACTCGGAGGTTTTGTGGTCGCGGTACATTTTGGACGATTATGCCCTACGATAGTGACAATGTCACTATCGCCTATCACTCTCGCCGTCGTGGTGCTGGGAGTATAAATAGGTGCATAATCGATCTTTTAGCTAAAATCATTTTGGAACTTTTTGGGGCCGAGATTGTTTGCGATTTTTAGTGAGTTTCCTCTCCAAAACCTCTCTCATCATTTATTACTACATCTAGATCATTAATGGAGGTCCATCTACTATTTTGGTAGTGTTGTTAACAAGCTCTCAAGCAATATAGGCTCCAAGCTTTCATCTCTTCTTTTCTAGGGTTTTGGTTTTCTTTGAAAACTACCAAGGTGAGTTCATCTATGCCATTTTACTCCTTGTGTGTTTAATCTTTAAGGTTTTAACATGTTTATCTCTTATTTGTTTGGTATCTCTTAGATTGATGGTGAAAACTTAAAGAAACCCATTTATGGAAAGTTTAGGGGTTTTGATCTTGTTTGTTACACCTTCAAAATTGGAAAGAGCAACTAAATAAATTTTTCAATAAAATAACCGGTTAAGGATAAAATTCCTTCTACAAACCATTCTTGGAATTACCTCAATATAAAACATTGTCATTTCAACAGTCAAAACCTAAGTCATTCGCCAAGGCTACAAAGGTCGGGTGCTACTCAACCCCAAAATCAAGTTGCTATTCCCCAAATGCGAAAGACTTCACCAACCCACTTACTTCTTGAGCACACAACTAGCTTTATTGCTTGTTCATTCTCTAGTAAGTTACACCTCAAGGTTTCCATTGAACCTTTATTGCCTACTTACTAAAATTCAAGAATTGGAGTGTCGGATCCTTACTTGATAACCCAAGATGTCCAACCCTCGTGCACAAGTGTTAGAACATCAACTATAAACCCAACAATCCCGGAGTACAACCCAATACGGTACCTCTCCACAACGTCGGGACACAAATGTCAAAATGGTGTACGTCCCAAGGTGAGAAAACTAAGACCCTCCACTTATAAAGATATGACTGACTCACATGCCTATGGATCCGATGCATTACAGTCTAAAAGTATATGACTCCACTTTAAAGACACGCACACTCAAAACATGTACTCTTCAAAATAAAATGCAATAAATGCAACTGACGACCAAAGCTCCACATTCAATTGTTAAAATCCAGACAAATGTCCTCAAGACTCATTAAAGTCATAAACCGAGCCATAAGCTCAACCAAAACCAATTAACCACTCATAAAAACCAAATAATGCATTAATGCGTATGTAACCCACGTTTATGAGAATTATGCTCCATAGACACGAATTACTCGACACGCTCTTAAATAAAGACACGTCATTTTCCAAAGTACACATCAAAGTGCATTTATACCAAAGGAATTACAGTCGTAAGATAAATCATTTAAAATAACCATACTTAAGATTCACCCATCAAAATACCCAAATTACATTCTTTCTCAAACCGAAAGGTTTACAACTTCCAAAATGTCCACAAGGTCGGAAATGACCCAAACCCAATGACCCACACGTTTGTGTTTTAAAACGTACCACCACATATAATTATGCATATTTTCAATAAAACGTTAAAAGTGCATTTTTACTAAATAACCTTCAATTATGCAATAATTATCAAAACACTTCAATTAATACTCATTTTGTCAAGTTACCAAAAATCCCAAAAGTGGGTGTTTTATGAGATTTATAAAATCTAATACTCCAAGTAATCAAAATCATCCAAACAACTCAACAATGAATACTTTCATGTAAAACACTTAAAAC
Source organism: Saussurea involucrata (assembly GCA_033807775.1). Classification (NCBI taxonomy): domain Eukaryota; kingdom Viridiplantae; phylum Streptophyta; class Magnoliopsida; order Asterales; family Asteraceae; genus Saussurea; species Saussurea involucrata. The sequence continues at coordinate 37,946,093 of CM066323.1, forward strand.
ACTTTAAAAGGAACATTTTGGCATGTACAACGTTTTCACAAATCAACTTGAACTCGTCTTGCTAGATTTAGGCTAAATCTAGATTTTCCCCAATTTGAGCTCCTTTGAAGAAACTTGAATGTTGAATCTTCAAGCCAAATCTTCTAAAAACATAGATCCACAAGTTTCCAACCATAAATATCAGTATTCAACCATTTAGAATCATTCCCCAAACATTTTACATTAATATCTCACTTATACCAAAACCCTAATTTCCATAAATTAAGAAAGGAGAAGTTACCTTAACCACAACTTGAATCCACCAACCAAAACACCTCTAGAGCTACCAAAACGAACCACAATCTCTAAATCTTCAAAATGGAGAAAAGAGTTGGATGAAACCCTAGAAACTTTGATGTAAGAGATGAAATGAAAGGATTCTACCTTAAGTTTCCAAAACTATGATAGATGAAGAAAGAACACTTGAAATATTGATCCTTGGGGTCTTGAAGGCTCAAAATCGGTGATTGGGCAAAGGATTTCAGTTCTTGGGAGAGAAAAATGGAATGGGTGAAGTGGAAATGAGGAAAAAAGGCAAAATTCGCGTTTTTATACTCCAGGTGCCCGTCGGCTAAAGTGACGTGCGAGAGTGACAATGGTTACTGTAACACCTGGGAAAGAGCAACTAAGTAAAATTTTCAATAATACATCCAGAATAATAGGATTTCTTTCTACAATTCAATATGTGAAAAACCTCAAATTGAAATCTATGATTAACCTCAAACAATATATAACCCAAGTCTCATTACAAAGACTAAACCACATCGAGTGTTACATAACCCAAGTACAAGTTGCTAATCCCAAAGATGAATGCAGAAGACTTCGCTTAAGCTATTCACCTCTCGAGCACTTTACTAGCACAAAAACTTTCACAGTGTTACTAGAACTAATCCCAACCTGAACCTGTTGCACATGCCGACAAATAAAAAGGGTTAGGCTAACGCCTAGTGAGTTCAAGAGTTTATAGCATGATTTAAATAATTCTTTTAATGAAAGTTTGCGACATAGATTGTGATTTCCAAAAGAGTTTACAAAAGGATATAAACGACTCATTTTCCAACACACCCAAAATTTATGAGAAATGTTCCCAAAAGGTATAAAGCGTTTTCCAAAATGAATTACAATTCAAACTCACTCAACACGTGAATAAATCTATATTAACCAAAACCTTCAAATACGGTTGACGACAAAATACTCAACCCATAAATCATGAAAGAACACTCCATTTAAATATAACACTTCATTGAAAACATGATATGAACCAATACTCACGTGAACGTAAAATGTAATGAAGTCCAAATACCATAAATATGGAAATGACCTGCTTTATTTAAACTTTAATATACATAGATGGGAATCCAATATTAAAGTCATCCAATCGTAGTCAGATGTATAAGACCAACATAATAAAACAGGGACATTATAAAATCCCAAGTAAGGTTGGCCAATGACGGGGGAGACCCGTATCCATTGAGAGTGGATGAACACAAAAGTACGACACTCAAACAATGTTAATCGTACGATACTTCACTGCATAAAAGCCCAAGTGCCCCATACGACGTCTTTCAAGACACACCCAAATAGACAACTGACCTTAGCGGAATATTACTAAGAATACCACCAAAGACTCGGCACAAGCAGGGAGACAACCATGGCATTGCCTCGACATGGCGAAGGTCAATAAAACGCCCGTCAATCAACCTGACAGCTCAACCGGACTCAGCCCTCCTAGTGTACCCTTGAAAAGTAAAGGTCATAAAACATGGGGCACGGTCAAATCCCATGACACCCAGTAGACCATTCAACAAAGACTGACTTACGTGCCTATGGATCCAATGCAACACAGTCTATAATAATATGCCCATCATGGAATGACTAACGCACACGAGAATGTAAATATCAATAATGCGCAATATAATGCGATATGTTGCAATAAATGCAAACCATAATTAAGACCCCACATTGAGTCATCAAAACCGGACAAAATGTCCCCAAGACTTCCTCAAAGTCAAAACCGAGCAAAATGCTCAAAACTCATTAGACCCATAAATAACGGTCATCGTAGCATAAAATGCATTTAAACATCGTTTAGGTAAACAAGTACCACAAAATCATCATTAACCCAAAAATCAACACGGGTTAAACGAAAGGGTTTTCCCAAAAGGACTCATACCCTTATAATTCTCAAAATGACTCTTGACACTAAATCGTGTATTTCCCAAATGGTTTATAAAATCAATTACACTATCATGATTAAACCATCAAATAAACTTCATTTTGAGCAATAAATCTTTTAAGGACATATTATGATTTTCACACATCAAAATATCCAAAATTCCCAAATATGGGTGTTTTACAACTTTATAAAGGTAAACACTTCAAAAAGGGTTAAACTCATCAAATAACCCAACAATTGATAATTTCAAGTAAAACACACAAATACTTGGAAAATAACATTTTTGACATGTACAAAGTTTTCACAAATCAACTTGAACTCACCTTGCTAGATTTAGGCTAAATCTAGATTTTCCCAAAACGTAAGCTACTTTGATGCAACCTGAATCCTTAGGCCAAATCTTCCAAAAACCTAGATCCCTAAGTTTCATGAATATTAAGATCCAAACATGTAGAATCATTCTCCAAACATTTTACATCCAAATCCCAACTTATATCAAAACCCTTATTTTTATGGATGAAGAAGAAGAAGGTTTCCTTAACAAAGCATACCCAAAATTACATCACTAAAACCCACAATGGAAGAGAAGATGAAAACCACAAAATCCTAGCTTTTGGGTAGAGAGATATTACCTTTATCACTTGAATCCTTAGAGCAAAGCTCCTAGTCTCCCACAAAAGCTCCAAGCTTCCATACCTTCAACAATGGTGGGAATGGGTTTAGTTTGGGTGAAGAAGAGGAAGAAGAGGAAGTTGGGTTTTAGGGTTTTTGGGGAGAAAATCGAGTGGGAGAGGAGAGGTATAAGTTCTAGTGTGGTTTATAAAAGGTAGGAGAGAGAGGAGGGAAGGTTGAGGGTGAAAAAGGTGAAAAATCACATCTGACGCGATGCGGACGTCCGCGTGGAGTCCTATGCGGACGTCCACGTGCACCATGCGGACGTCCACATGAGCCTGGTTTCCCGATTTATTTCCCAATCACTGTTTTGGCCATAACTTATTCGTTTTAGCTCCGTTTTCGCTCCAGAAAGGCTCGTTGGATTCGTATTTGAATTCTCCATCCAACAAGACCATAAAATCTAAGATTCAATCCAAAATCCTATTTTTCTTATTTATCATAAAAGACCGATACCTTCCAAAAATCGGGGTGTTACAAACCTCCCAACCTTAGAATGATTTCGTCCTCGAAATCTAGATCCTTTAGAACCAAAGGCTAACCAACTCAACAACGACCATGTTCCATCAGCTTCCAACTGGAATCTAGATTCCCCCACACAAACCGCTATGACAAACCTCAAGCAAACTCTTATCAACAATGTCCTCTCAGGTACATTGTACTTATGTCCGAGTGAACGCTCCATCCACTGGAGTAACTCCTAATTAGACAACTTCGGTTGTCTCCCAACTTTAGATGTTCCATACTTCCCTGATTGCGGGTCCAGACTCTAAATCAATCCAAGGTTTGATCACTACCGAAACCAACAAAATCTCCAATACCAATTGTTCCTACTTCTAACTGTCGTTTAATTCTAACGAGCCCTAATAGACTCCAAGACATGCGGTCGTCACTGACCCATCGATTAAACGACTCCAAGAATCCATCCAAACATTAATCGTCAGACGGACAGGTTCTTTTACCACACAATAAAGTCATCCCACTAGATCTACTCATCACAATCGAGCATCTTAAGATTACTACAACCGTTATCATTATTTCTTTAAAATCGGACTACACCCTCCGAAAACGCTAACGGTTCTTGGCCTCGAACCCAAAAGGTTGACACCTAATTATACCACCAAGCTTTGAACTCTAACAGAACTCCACACACGAGTTCCGTTCGCCGAGCATTCCCACAAAACTAAGGTTATCAATACGGTGTCTAAAGGGTCCCTCATGCGAAAATTGTCCAAGACCCAAAACAGGGTTGCCGACAAAAACGGTTACCACTAACCTCAAAATACGATACCGCAAATCTGACCCTTCGGTTACAACAAGTACATCGACTCTGCCACCGATACCATCCGGCCTATAGCGCCATCACACGTCGAAACCCCTAACTTTTCATAGTCGAAGTTCTACACACACTTTCTCTTAACCAGGGTTACTTAACCTTTCTAAGGTCCTAATGAGTTCAAGGTTCTCAAGTGAATTATTTAACAAATATGTCAGTCAAAACTTTTTATAGAAATTTTCAACATAAAGGTTTTCATATCAAATTACCCGTATGCATAAAAACTACTGCTGTCAATTCGGTAGTTGCGCAAAAATGGACACGCTCGTCCCACATATGAAAATCATGTTGAAAACTATTTCATTGCAGTTTAGATTATTAACAAAACGCAGAAGCGTAATAAACAACTTCTTTGAAATAAGCCGCTACGGTCCTAGTATGGATTGGTTCATGTCATGCACGTAAGGTAACTGCCTACTTTAAATCGTGTGTAACAAAAGGGCTGCACGTGCTTCAAAAGAAGTTTAAACGACATTCGATTCCAAAAATTCCTTTTTCAACCATAAAATGGCATGGAACAAGGTTTACCAACAAAGTTGTGCGCGTCAGTTTATTTCACAAAAACGATGAAACGATTCATAAGTACACTTTTGGTCAAAACATAAAATGACTTGTGTCAGTTCCAAGTTTAAAGATAAAATCAATACGTTTTCATCATTTGAAAATATCGACTAAAACATCATGAGGAAATCTCAAATTGGAGTATGCATGCAAGCTTGTAACACTTTCCTAGTAGTCTTTTCTCGAAATGAAATAACATGCATCAAATAGTTCATACGAAATTGTAACGCCCCAAAATTTCAAGAAAATTTAAAAATTTTTAACGCGCATATTTAATAACAAGTCTCCATTTATTAAACCCAAAATAATAATTCCAATCACGAGCGTTATTAAAACATAAGTCAACAGCGGAAATTAAATTGTTTATTCAATAACGGGAAAATGTTTAATAAGCAAATCCTTCGACCCATCCATCTTGCGCGTCAGTGTGTGCCAGTCATGCCTTCGTACCACTTGTACCTGCAGCCACTGTAAATTGGGAGGGGTAAGCACGAAGCTTAGCGAATTCAAACACAACAATTAACAATGGTTATCTCATATTACCCCTAAAGCAAAGAGGATCACACCACCACATACAAGTCTACGAACAAATCATAAACAAGTATAATAACCACCACATAAAAAAATCCCCGGGCGGATGTCGGGTCTACGGCCCCGCCGCACGTTTCCGCCTACTGCGGGAAACACCCGTTTTACGCCTACTGCGTAAACGCCCCTTTTACGCCTACTGCGTAAAACACCTCCGTCCCCGTCGGGACTCGGCCCCGCCGAATAATGTAGCACATAATGTTAACTAGACGTCCCACTATCTAGCCCCCAACAATCCCGCATACAATTTCCACACACGTGCTACAGTAATAATAAACAACTATTAATTAATTGTAGTGAGAGAACTCACCTCGGGTGCGCGCCTAGCTAAAAATAGTAAGTAGCTCCACACAACGACGATCACTTTCCGGCACCTAAACGTACGATAAAATACGTCAATACGAGACCCGGACCCCACGACGCGACACACCCCAAAACTGTCACTAAAACTAACTTTCGGTCACACCGAACAGGTCTGTTCGGGACCTGATTTGACCACTAAAACTCCAGAAAAACTCAGATTTATTACACGGTTGAAAAGTGCCCTGAAATACCTTTCCGAGGATATATTACACGCCTCCTAACGATTTTTCTATAATTAATTATGAATTATTAAGTTCGCCTACCGGAACTGTCCGTTTTCGGACCAGTTCGCACTAACAGCTCCGAACAGCCCGGTTCTGGGCCGATTCAGCCTTTCGGCGAAACACGAAAAAACGTGCCTAACTCAATTTAGGAAAAATGGCCACTGACCTCAAGTTAAAACGACTTACGAGCCGAGAGTTATGGCTCTCGCAAGACAGACTCAGGTTGCAGCAAGTTTCACATGAAATGATAAAACGCTGAACTTGCGACCCCCAAAACTCCTAGTTCGAGGCCGAACCAGCTTTCCGCCAAAACGCGGAAAACGTGCCCAGTCTCGCACTCTAAACGTGGATACCAAAACCGGCCCAAACGGAGTTACGACGGAGAAATTATCGCCGTCGTAAAACAGGGGCTGCACAACATAAATTCACGCCAAAAGACGATTACGTTTACGATACGTCTTAAACGATTAGGCTACGGACAGCCGTACCCTACGCTGCTCTACAGCTGATCAGACTCACACTCCACCCACCGCCATCCGACCACGGCGGTCGCCGGCGGCGGCCGGCGGCGGTTTACATGGAACGACGAATCGCAACGCGAGATAATAAACGATCCTGCGAATCAATCATGCGAAAAGAAACAAAACAAATAACGAAAGGAACACACAACGAGCAACCCAACACGACCCCTCGAACCACCAGGCCCCCGCCCCCACTGCGGCGGCGCAAGGTGGCGAACGACAGTGGCCACCGCCGGCGGCCTTGGCGGCGGCGACGGTGATGGTTTACAACCGCAGAAAGAAAAAAGAAAACAAGGAACGAAAGGGTACGATGGTGGTTACCTTACGACGACAACGCAACGACGAACCCAACCTCCCGCGATAACTCCGGCGACTGCTAAGACCTTCCGGCAGCCTATACCCTCTCGATCGACTTCCCACGCTCTAGCGGTTTCTTTCTCTCTCTCTCTCGATCTGCTTCTGCCCGGCGCTGGTCACCACGACGAGAAGACAAAAGGGGGGGGGGTTGTGCTTCACGACTGACGAGAGGAGAGGGAGAAGTGAGATGGTTTAGGGTTACACAAGACAAGGGAAAAGAGAAGAAGAGGGTGACGAGGGGTAGGGGCTCGGGTTCTTGTTGCATGGGCCGAGCCCCACAAACCTTAAACACAAAAAGGCACAAAAGGCCCCCCCCCCAACTTCTCAAGTGTATGCACAAACCCGGTCAAACCCGAAAGGTCCACACTTTGGTCCTTTGACACCGAAACGCAACCAGGATAAATTCACGAGGACGGTTCATAAATTTTTAAGAGTTAATATAAAAAATATAAAAAAAATAAGAGAGCATTTAAAACGAAAATGGACATACCGGGATACGGGCTTTACAATTCTCCCCCGCTTGGATTAGACTTCGTCCCCGAAGTCTACGCCCGCAAACAGCTCCGGATAATTCTCTCGCATCTCCGCTTCCGGTTCCCACGTCCATTCCGAACCCTTCCGGTGCTTCCATTGGACCTTAACCAAACCGACCACCTTGTTGCGCGAAGTCCTCGTCCTCCTGTCGAGAATAGCAATAGGTGTCTCTACATAGTTGAGTCTCTCGTCAATCTGGATATCCTCAAGAGGGATTACCGCCGAATCATCCACCACACACTTCCGCAATTGAGAAACGTGGAAGGTGTTGTGAATCAGACTCAACTCCTCCGGTAGCTCCAAACGGTAAGCCACCTTCCCCACACGCGCGATGACCTTGTAAGGTCCGATGTAGCGAGGACCCAACTTTCCCCGCTTGCGAAAACGAATCACCCCCTTCCAGGGTGACACCTTCAAAAGAACATAGTCCCCGACTTGGAACTCCAAGTCTGATCGTCTTTTATCGGCATAACTCTTTTGCCGACTCTGAGCAGTGACCAACCGGTCTCGAACCATCTGAATCATCTCTGTCGTCTTTAACACGACATCGGTGCTCCCCAATACTCGGTGTCCAACCTCGCCCCAGCAAGCGGGCGTTCGGCATCTCCTGCCATACAACACCTCGTACGGCGCTCTACCAATACTGGCGTGATAGCTATTATTATAAGAGAACTCAGCTAGTGGAAGATACTGATCCCAACTGCCCCCGAAATCAATAACACATGCCCGCAGCATGTCCTCGAGTGTCTGAATAGTACGCTCACTCTGTCCGTCCGTCTGAGGATGAAATGTTGTACTGAAATGCAACCGCGTACCCATCTCATTCTGAAACTTCTCCCAAAACCGGGAGGTGAAACGAGTATCCCGATCCGAGACAATTGAGACTGGCACCCCGTGCCGAGTTACAATTTCCCGAATGAAAACCTCCGCAAGCTTATCCGCCGAAAAGCTCTCTTTAATCGCCAAGAAGTGAGCGCTCTTCGTCAGACGATCCACGATCACCCAGATAGTATCATTCCCTCGCTGAGTCTTGGGAAGCTTAGTGATGAAATCCATCGTGATTTGCTCCCACTTCCACACCGGAATCTCCAACGGCTGCAATTTCCCATGCGGTCGTTGGTGTTCCGCTTTGACCTTCCGACAGGTCAAACATACTTCCACACATTTGGCTACATCCCGCTTCATACCGGGCCACCAATAGTCTTCACGCAGGTCTCTGTACATCTTGGTAGCTCCGGGATGAATCGAAAACTTGGACTTATGCGCCTCGTCCAATAGTGTCTGGCGATTCCCACCAGTGTATGGAACCCAAACTCTACCATAACGGGTTAACAGTCCCCGACTATCCCGTACTAACTTCGGAATTTCTCCCGAAACTCTCTCTCGTTTAGCATTTTCCTCCAACACGGCCACCTCTTGAGCGATACCGATCGACTCCAAGAGTGGTGCAACTACCGTTAATCGCTGACAAAAACCCTTCAAAGATCCCCCGACCGGATGTCGGCTAAGTGCATCCGCGACTACATTCGCCTTACCGGGGTGGTAAAGTATCTCGCAGTCGTAATCCTTGACCACATCAAGCCACCTCCGCTGACGCATATTAAGATTTTGCTGGTCCATCAGGTATTTAAGGCTCTTGTGATCGGTATAGATCGTGCACTTGACACCATAAAGATAGTGTCTCCATATTTTTAAAGCAAACACCACCGCTCCCAGCTCCAAATCATGAGTCGGGTAGTTCGCCTCATGAGGCTTCAACTGCCTCGACGCGTAAGCGATGACCTTGCCGCGTTGCATAAGCACGGCACCCAACCCTTGGTACGAAGCATCACAGTAAACCACCAAATCTTCCATGCCCTCAGTCAAGGTTAACACCGGAGTCTCGCACAACCGCCTGCGTAGCTCCTCGAAAGCCTTCTGTTGCTCCTCACCCCAACTGAAAGCTGCAGTTTTCTTTGTCAGTTTAGTCATAGGCAAGGCGATTTTGGAGAAATCTTGGATAAATCTCCGATAATACCCTGCTAAACCGAGAAAACTTCGCACCTCGGTAGGAGTTTTCGGCACCTCCCACCGCATAACTGCCGAAATCTTGGCCGGATCGACCATGATACCATTCTGATTCACGACATGTCCTAAGAATTGGACCTCTCGTAACCAGAATTCACACTTGGAGAACTTAGCATACAGCTTCTCCCGTCTCAAAACTTCTAGCACTTCCCGCAAATGCACCTCGTGCTCTTCCTTCGTCTTGGAATATACAAGAATGTCGTCGATGAACACGATCACCGAACGATCTAACATCGGGCTACACACCCTGTTCATGAGGTCCATGAACGCTGCTGGTGCATTGGTGAGCCCGAAAGGCATCACCACGAACTCGTAATGGCCGTAACGCGTGCGAAAGGCCGTCTTCTCCGTATCTTCGCTACGCACCCGCATCTGATGGTACCCGGACCTCAAGTCAATCTTAGAGAACCACGAGGCTCCCTGCAACTGATCAAACAAATCATCAATCCTTGGCAAAGGATAACGATTCTTCACCGTAAGCTTATTCAGCTCCCGGTAGTCAATGCACATCCGCTGAGATCCATCTTTCTTTTTCACGAACAAGATCGGAGCTCCCCACGGTGAACAACTCGGTTTGATGAACTCCTTCTCCAGAAGCTCCTGCAGCTGCTCATAAAGCTCCTTCATTTCCGGTGGAGCCAAGCGATAAGGTGCCTTGGCCACCGGAGCAGCACCTGGAATCAGGTCGATTCGAAACTCCACCTGTCGCGCGGGAGGTATCCCTGGCAACTCATCGGGGAATACATCGGCGAATTCCCTCACGACTGGCACATCCTCGGCACTAATCTTCGTCTCATCGACACGCGTATCCACCACATACGCCAAGAACCCCTGCCCACTATGCTGAAGGTATCTCCGAGCCCTCGCCGCAGAACAAATAGCCGTAACCCGACTAGGCGAGTCTCCCTGAATCAACAGTTCTCCCCCGCTTGGGGTTCGAACCCGTACTTGTTTGCGACGGCAAACAATCTCTGCATCGAACGCGTCCATCCAATCCATGCCCACTATCACGCAAAGCTCTCGCATCGCTATAGGAATCAAATCGATAGGAAACCTCACACCCGAGATTTCCAACGTGCATCCCCGATACACGTCCGTAACCGTCAAGGTCCTATCATCGGCGACCTCGACCAATAAAGGACATCCTAGACGTCCCACCACTCGACCCAACCTCTCGCTAAAAGTGCGAGACACGAATGAATGAGTAGCCCCACTATCAAACATTACAACCGCAGGTACAGAATTGACTAGAAACGTACCTAATATATAAAGAATAACAATACATAAACACAGGGCATGAAAAGGAAAGACAAAAGAAAAGAGTGATGAAACATACCTGTCACCACCTTAGGCGTCGCCTGCGCCTCCTCCACCTTCAGCTGGTGGACTCTCCCTCGGGCCGCCTCCGTCCCGGGCTGACCCGTACGGCCGTCGATGATGCGCAGCGGGGCATTCGCAGGAGCCCTCTGTGCACCACCCCCATCAGTTGCCCTAGCATTCGGGCAGTTGGCCTTCACATGGCCAGCCTGTTTACAGCCGAAACATAACATCAGTGGCGACCTGCAATCTCTACTGAGATGGCCAGGCTGCCCACACTTGTAACATGCATCAGATCTTCTACCACTCACATCCCGGGCCTTAGAACCGCTACTCTTCGTGTGCCCACGAGAATCAACAAACTTCGATTTCTTTGGCACTGCAGAGGTAGGCGTCACTGCCTGTGTCGCCTTCCTCTTCTTCGCTTGGGTCTCCAACTCTAACTCTCTTCTTCGCGCTGCATCCATCATAGCCGACAGCGAAGGATGTTGCACTGCGCTCACAATTTCCCGGATCTCGGTCCGAAGCATGTCCTTGTACCTCGCCATCTTCATTTCTTCTGAGGCCGCATATTGGGGACAGAATAGCGCCATTTCGGTAAACTTCTTGTTCATCTCCTTTATGGTCTCCGTAGTCTGGTTCAGCTCCAAGAACTCCTTCGCTATTCTTTCCATCTCTATCGGCGGCACGTACTCAGCACGGAAACGAGCAACGAACTCGTCCCAAGTAAGAGTGGTACGCTCGGCCAGAGTCAATGCCGTGGCGCACCAGTCTTTCGCTCCCTCACGAAGTAGATTCACTGCAAATCGAACCTTCAAGTTATCCGGACAGCCGCTTGTCAGAAAAGCGCACTCCATGTCGGATATCCAGCGCATGCTAACGATAGGGTTAGAGTCACCCTTGAATTCTGGTGGAGAGCAGGCAGAAAGATCCCGATACTGGAAGTCTCGGGCACGGGGCTGTCCCCCAACAGGCGGCGGCATCGCTGCAAACCGCTCCTCCACTAGAGTCACCAGTTGATCCTGAATCGCGGTGATAATCTCGGGAATTGCATCCCCAACAGCTCGTGCAACCTCAATTGCAATCATCTCTTGGATCCGCTCCTCAGTGATCCCGGCTTCAGCCCTCGGCTCAGCCTCATCGCGTCTCCTAGTGTTGACCATTCTATAAGAAGGAGAAATTCAAAGAGTTATTATCAGCTAATAACTCACACTATCAACACATACGCTCAACTCCTTGAATTCCTCGTGACTTTCCCGACCCGAGTACTGATCATGTGCTTCCGGTAGTAGGAGCTCTACTACTACCTTCCACACCTATCATTACCCGTTTCGTGTCCCATCCCGAGGGTCCAAGTAGTTCTCGCCGCAACTCAACACATATGCCCGCACCGGCATATGCACTCACCCTTCCTAGCTCCCTAGGAATTATATTCCACCCACTACCCTCGCTACTATAAAAACCCTGCTAATCATAATGAGTGGCCGCGCAAATACCCAATCATATGCAGTGCAAGACAAATAGACATTCGAATACTAGATTCTATCCTAGAACGGTTGGACTCAAACAAGAGCTGCGCAATAGAACTAAATCGAATATTCTAAGGCTATTAGCCTCTTACCGCATACGCTTTAAAGGGCACCTACTTAGAAACCTACTATAATTAGCAAGAAAATCATAATAGCAAGTAATCCAACGTATCGCATAGTGTCAACCTCAGGCAATCTAGCATGCATACCCTATGATCTAGGAAGCGATAAAATGAGAAAACACTAAGCATTGTACCTTTCCCTTGGCTCCGGCTGACTGTACACACTGCGCCCTCGATCACCGTTCCTCGAACGGGTTTTCATCTTTTCCTCTTTATTTCCAAAAGGTTTAAAAAAAAAAAATAATAATAATAATAACGCGCATATTTAATAATAAGTCTCCATTTATTAAACCCAAAATAATAATTCCAATCACGAGCGTTATTAAAACATAAGTCAACAGCGGAAATTAAATTGTTTATTCAATAACGGGAAAATGTTTAATAAGCAAATCCTTCGACCCATCCATCTTGCGCGTCAGTGTGTGCCAGTCATGCCTTCGTACCACTTGTACCTGCAGCCACTGTAAATTGGGAGGGGTAAGCACGAAGCTTAGCGAATTCAAACACAACAATTAACAATGGTTATCTCATATTACCCCTAAAGCAAAGAGGATCACACCACCACATACAAGTCTACGAACAAATCATAAACAAGTATAATAACCACCACATAAAAAAATCCCCGGGCGGATGTCGGGTCTACGGCCCCGCCGCACGTTTCCGCCTACTGCGGGAAACACCCGTTTTACGCCTACTGCGTGTGACATCCTTTTTACGCCTACTGCGTAAACGCCCCTTTTACGCCTACTGCGTAAAACACCTCCGTCCCCGTCGGGACTCGGCCCCGCCGAATAATGTAGCACATAATGTTAACTAGACGTCCCACTATCTAGCCCCCAACAATCCCGCATACAATTTCCACACACGTGCTACAGTAATAATAAACAACTATTAATTAATTGTAGTGAGAGAACTCACCTCGGGTGCGCGCCTAGCTAAAAATAGTAAGTAGCTCCACACAACGACGATCACTTTCCGGCACCTAAACGTACGATAAAATACGTCAATACGAGACCGGACCCCACGACGCGACACACCCCAAAACTGTCACTAAAACTAACTTTCGGTCACACCGAACAGGTCTGTTCGGGACCTGATTTGACCACTAAAACTCCAGAAAAACTCAGATTTATTACACGGTTGAAAAGTGCCCTGAAATACCTTTCCGAGGATATATTACACGCCTCCTAACGATTTTTCTATAATTAATTATGAATTATTAAGTTCGCCTACCGGAACTGTCCGTTTTCGGACCAGTTCGCACTAACAGCTCCGAACAGCCCGGTTCTGGGCCGATTCAGCCTTTCGGCGAAACACGAAAAAACGTGCCTAACTCAATTTAGGAAAAATGGCCACTGACCTCAAGTTAAAACGACTTACGAGCCGAGAGTTATGGCTCTCGCAAGACAGACTCAGGTTGCAGCAAGTTTCACATGAAATGATAAAACGCTGAACTTGCGACCCCCAAAACTCCTAGTTCGAGGCCGAACCAGCTTTCCGCCAAAACGCGGAAAACGTGCCCGGTCTCGCACTCTAAACGTGGATACCAAAACCGGCCCAAACGGAGTTACGACGGAGAAATTATCGCCGTCGCAAAACAGGGGCTGCACAACATAAATTCACGCCAAAAGACGATTACGTTTACGATACGTCTTAAACGATTAGGCTACGGACAGCCGTACCCTACGCTGCTCTACAGCTGATCAGACTCACACTCCACCCACCGCCATCCGACCACGGCGGTCGCCGGCGGCGGCCGGCGGCGGTTTACATGGAACGACGAATCGCAACGCGAGATAATAAACGATCCTGCGAATCAATCATGCGAAAAGAAACAAAACAAATAACGAAAAAAACACACAACGAGCAACCCAACGCGACCCCTCGAACCACCAGGCCCCCGCCCCCACTGCGGCGGCGCAAGGTGGCGAACGACAGTGGCCACCGCCGGCGGCCTTGGCGGCGGCGGCGGTGATGGTTTACGACCGCAGAAAGAAAAAAGAAAACAAGGAACGAAAGGGTACGATGGTGGTTACCTTACGACGACAACGCAACGACGAACCCAACCTCCCGCGATAACTCCGGCGACTGCTAAGACCTTCCGGCAGCCTATACCCTCTCGATCGACTTCCCACGCTCTAGCGGTTTCTTTCTCTCTCTCTCGATCTGCTTCTGCCCGGCGCTGGTCACCACGACGAGAAGACAAAAGGGGGGGGGGGGGGTTGTGCTTCACGACTGACGAGAGGAGAGGGAGAAGTGAGATGGTTTAGGGTTACACAAGACAAGGGAAAAGAGAAGAAGAGGGTGACGAGGGGTAGGGGCTCGGGTTCTTGTTGCATGGGCCGAGCCCCACAAACCTTAAACACAAAAAGGCACAAAAGGCCCCCCCCCCCCCAACTTCTCAAGTGTATGCACAAACCCGGTCAAACCCGAAAGGTCCACACTTTGGTCCTTTGACACCGAAACGCAACCAGGATAAATACACGAGGACGGTTCATAAATTTTTAAGAGTTAATATAAAAAAAATAAAAAAAATAAGAGAGCATTTAAAACGAAAATGGACATACCGGGATACGGGCTTTACAGAAATTTCAAAAGATGAAATTCTTTAAATCAATTTCAAAATTTTCTTATTTGGTCATATAATGACATATGAGTAAAATGTTTCTGACAAGACTCGCACACATCAATGTGTTTTCCCAAAACTTAAAAGAAAATAAGTGCTAGTAAATGGTTGACACCGAAAAGGTTCAAACCGATTTCAAATCTCGAATTGCACCAACAGTGCGCATCAATGTTCAAAAACGTAAGTAATTCCACGCACTCTAGGTTAGGCAAATAATTTTTTTTTCCAAAATCCCCATCACGGAGCATTTACATCAAAAGTTTCACACTCGTAATATAAAACGTTAAAACGTCAATGCTTAAAAGTTTACTCGTTGAAATACCCAAAAAATACCCACTTTCTCTATAACCAAAAAGGTTTACAATTTTTCCAAAATGTTCATCAAACCAAAATTGACCAAATGTCAACGACTCACCTCATTCGTGATTTCAAAATATACCGTATTGTAAATTATGCATGATCCCCACAACACTAAAACATACTTTGACCAAATGGCCTTCCTCTAGTGCAATAATTTGATACAACATTTTCATTCACTATTCATTTATCAAAGTTTTGAGAAGTAATGGTTACCAAGCTATGCATACCCCTAGGTCGATATAATGCATTTACATAAATGATAATAAAACAATCAACTGACCGAAAGCGCAATAAGCAAATTGTTACGAAGTACTATCAAGGTGTTCTTTCATGCACTACTTACGTCACGTATAAATCAATCCATATACTGAACAGGTTGCAACAAAATGTGTTAATGCAAATCTTTGAAAAAGAAATTACGCGACACCAAAGTTCCAAAACTCGTCCCTTTTGGTAATCTTATGGCATAAAATAATATTTCTCAACAAAAACCCGAGTGGGACAAAATGCCCAACATGACTCATAAATTCCCACATAATAAATGGAGTATGCACGCTATGAAATTGCACTCACGCGACACAAAACGTCGTAAGACCAAAACTCCATGAAACTCAATGGGGCTCAATGACCTCAAGTCAACAAAATGGCGCCAAACCTTTCGCTCCCCAAAAATCGAATTTGCAATAAGCAAAATCATGACTAAAACGTCAAAATTCCAAAAATCCTCTTTTCGTTGTAATACCATATAAACAACATTGTTTAACAAACTCACATTAAACAAATTCTCCAAAATAGCTTTACATAGACGTAATGGAAGATAACTTTCCGTTCAAACTTTAACATATGTGGAGGAGATCCAATGTTAAAGTCATAAGCCGTAGTTACTTACCCAACATCTTAAATATCATTAAAATATGGATATCACTGTATCCGAAAGTAACGTTGGACAATAATAAAATAAGGCAAGTCCCGACGGAGTTTGCAACTCCCGCAATAAGATAATTTCATGCATGTTCAAAACCATGATTTAAAATCTTGTGTGTGCTAAACGTTTTACGAGATTTTGTAACACAATCCACATAAGGATTTGAAACACAAGAAATAACCGATTCAATTTATTTTTAAAATAAATTTTGTGCATGAACTTAGTCGGCACTCAACGTCTCAACCCATACTCCTTCAAATCCCTCCGGTCACACTATCGTCATCCGGATGCTCAAACCTCTTAAGACAAAGTTGGGAATTACCTCGATTAACCTTACGGTTTCTCCTCGAATCAAAGTTGTTTCAATAAGTCTATGGTTCTAATCCAACCATCAATTTCGACCCGAAACAGTCCACTTAAAGCAATTATCATGCTTATTGTCACCCTAAGTGACTAATACTAAAATCATCAATCTTTTCCAACGATTTCTCGCTTAGAAACTTCCTCACTACCCCAACGGTAATCACATTAAAGTAGTTCAAGTATGCACATGTAACTAGTAGGTTCACCATGACACTGACCAGGTGTCATTATGAACGCACCGTACATGATTATCCTTGCTACTCTTGACGTGATTCTCGTTTCTAGCAACTCCATTCGACCTCAAAACATCCTATCTTAAAGTGCTTAATGGTGAAATTTCACTCTCATTTACTTAAAAGAACGCTAGTTTGAGTCTAGGTATCCAAAATTAACACCTAATTCTCTCAAACTTATGATCTGATACCAACTTGTAACACCCTCGAATTGGGAAAGAGCAACTAAGTAAAATTTTCATCCAGAATAATAGGATTTCTTCCTACAATTCAATATGTGAAAAGCCTCAAACTGAGATCTATGATTAACCTCAAACAGTATATAACCCAAGTCTCATTACAAAGACTAAACCACATCGAGTGTTACATAACCCAAGTACAAGTTGCTAATCCCAAAGATGAATGCGGAAGACTTCGCTTAAGCTATTCACCTCTCGAGCACTTTACTAGCACACGACCTTTCACAGTGTTACTATAACTAATCCCAACCTGAACCTGTTGCACATGCCGACAAATAAAAAGGGTTAGGCTAACGCCTAGTGAGTTCAAGAGTTTATAGCATGATTTAAATAATTCTTTTAATGAAATTTTACGACATAGACTATGATTTCCAAAAGAGTTTACAAAAGGATATAAACGACTCATTTTCCAACGCACCCAAAATTTATGAGAAAAGTTCCCAAAAGATATAAAGCGTTTTCCAAAATGAATTACAATTCAAACTCACTCAACACGTGAATAAATCTACATTAACCAAAACCTTCAAATACGGTTGAGGACAAAATACTCAACCCATAAATCATGGAAGAACACTCCATTTAAATATAACACTTCATTGAAAACATGATACAAACCAATACTCACGCGAACGTAAAATGTAATGAAGTCCAAATACCATAAATATGGAAATGACCTGCTTCATTTAAACTTTAATAAACATGGATGAGAATCCAATATTAAAGTTATCCAATCGCAGTCAGATGTATAAGACCAACAATAAAAAAACAGGGACATTATAAAATCCCAAGTAAGGTTGGCCAACGACGGTAGAGACTCGCATCCATTGAGAGTGGATGAATACAAAAGTACGCCACTCAAACAATGTTAATCGTACGATACTTCACTGCATAAAAGCCTAAGTGCCCCATACGACGTCTTTCAAGACACACCCAAAGAGACAGCTGACATTAGCGGAATATTACTAAGAATACCACCAAAGGCTCGGCACAAGCGGGGATACAACCATGGCATTGCCCCGACATGGCAAAGGTCAATAAAACATGTAGAATCATTCTCCAAACATTTTACATCCAAATCCCAACTTATATCAAAACCCTTATTTTTATGGATGAAGAAGAAGAAGGTTTCCTTAACAAAGCATACCCAAAATTACATCACTAAAACCCACAATAGAAGAGAAGATGAAAACCACAAAATCCTAGCTTTTGGGTAGAGAGATATTACCTTTATCACTTGAATCCTTAGAGCAAAGCTCCTAGTCTCCCACAAAAGCTCCAAGCTTCCATACCTTCAACAATGGTGGGAATGGGTTTAGTTTGGGTGAAGAAGAGGAAGTTGGGTTTTAGGGTTTTTTGGGAGAAAATCGAGTGGGAGAGGAGAGGGATCAGTTCTAATGTGGTTTATAAAAGGTAGGAGAGAGAGGAGGGAAGGTTGAGGGTGAAAAAGGTGAAAAATCACATCTGACGCGATGCGGACGTCCGCGTGGAGTCCTATGCGGACGTCCACGTGCACCCGACCAACTTTCTGTTGCTTCCGCGGAAGCACACGCGGACTTCCACTCAATGCGGACGTCCACGTGCACCATGTGGACGTCCACATGAGCCTGGTTTCCGATTTATTTCCCGATCACTGTTTTGGCCATAACTTCTTCGTTTTAGCTCCGTTTTAGCTCCGAAAAGGCTCGTTGGATTCGTATTTGAATTATCCAACAAGACCATAAAATCTAAGATTCAATCCAAAATCCTATTTTTCTTATTTATCATAAAAGACCGATACCTTCCAAAAATCGGGGTGTTACAATTACTTTCACTGGGCACTCTCGCCGTGGTCCCATGACTCTCGGTACAAAACCGGCGACAGTGAAAACTGTCACTTTCGCCGGTCACTTTAGTCGAGGTTGTACCGAAAGTTGTTTTGGCCCTAACTTCTTCGTTTTAGCTCCGATTTTGCTCCGGAAAGGCCCGTTGGATTCGTATTTGAATTATACATCCAACAAGGCTATAAAATCTATGATTCAATCCAAAATCCTATCTCTTCTATTTCTCTTGAAAGATTAATTTTTACACTGACTTGAAATTATACTTATCCGAAAAGTATGGGTGTTACATTGTTGAAGGTATTTGTAAAGATGAATATTACTTATTTGATGTTGTATTTATGATTCTTGAGTGTGAGTTACATTTCTCTCCATTTTTATGAACTTGAGAAATGATATTTAGTGAAGGTGACTTCTTAAAATGATATTTAGTGAGTTTGAATACTTGTATATTAAGGGTGCTTTTTTGGACGAGTCTAAGGGGCCGTTTACAAAACGCTTACCCGGGTAAGTGCTTACCAAGTCAAATTAGCTTACCAGATGGATATGGAAAGGACTAAGAATCTTACCCGGTAAGAGCGGAAGCAAGGACCGAGAGTCAAAAGCAATGACCGAGAGTCTTATCCGGTAAGTCAGTGCGATGACTCTTACCACGATTAACGCTTACCGGCTAAATTGTTGCATACGATGCCATTTTGGTGGACTAAAATCTTACCCGGGAGCTAAGTGATGGTGTTGAATTTTACCGGGAAGCACTTACCCGGCCCGGGTAAGTGATTAGGTAAACGACCCCTAACTATTGAAAGCCATGTTGCCAATTATTATGGTATATAACTCTTCCCTTTTTTTGGGTGACTGAGACTAAAGATCCGGTTTGGATTGATGTCTCCAACGACTAAAGATCTGGTTTGGATTGATGTCTTCAATGACTAAAAACCCGGTTTGGATTGATGTCACTAGACTAAAGATCCGGTTTAGATTGATGTCTCGAGTTGGCTAAAGATCCGGTTTGGGTTGATGTCATGAGTAAGTTTTATATGAAGAATTGTGAATTGGTAATGGATGGAAAGTCATACTTTAATACTATGTTTATTTATTCCACTTATTAAATATTTGTTCTCACTAGGCTTTAGTCTAACGCTTCTTCTTGAAATGACATGTTTAGCATGTCTTTCTAGCGGTGGGGCTTCTCAGGGTTGAGAGAAATTTTGTAAAGAGGAGATAGTTTTTGTGAAGAGGAATGGTGGCGTACTTTTTGGTTCTAGTCGAGCATATTTTTGAAAGTGAGATAGCGACGCCCGTTTATAATCTAAGCTTTTGTAGTTTAGATTAGTAGGTTGTTGACTTGTATCTCCTTTGTTGACTTTGTTGTAAACACCATACTAGTATTCCTATTTTGGGCATTTTGTCTATGATAGTTTGGTATTTTTTTCGCAAATTTCAGGTTTAAATTTACCCCGATTTTTAGGGTGTTACAGATAATAGAGTTTTATCCGTATATTCGGTATTGGAATATCCAACCTTATTCACATCTTATGTGAGTATTGGGTTTGGTCTCATGATAAATGAGTGTTCTGGTTAATGAGTTTTCATCACAAAAATTGTGGGTTTTGGAAATCATGTTGCTTTATATTGAATACATCTCATTTGAGAAATTGTGTTTTAAATGACAACTTTTCAGTTTTACCGTTTTATATTAAAGATGAAAATTGTTTGAACTCACTAGGCTTTAAGTCTAACCCTTTTTATTTATCGGTATGTGCATCAAGTTCTTATTGAGGAATGATACTAGTGACTCTATGATGAATTGAGTGCTAGTTAGAAGCACAAGAATGATTTTGTTCCTAGACTTTATGTAAGGTTTAGTTTTCTCATATCGTTGATGTTAAATCTAGGTTGTTTTTTGAGGTAATCAAGTATTGACTTATGTAAAAGAGATTTATTCT
Organism: Saussurea involucrata; assembly: GCA_033807775.1. Classification (NCBI taxonomy): domain Eukaryota; kingdom Viridiplantae; phylum Streptophyta; class Magnoliopsida; order Asterales; family Asteraceae; genus Saussurea; species Saussurea involucrata. Next base: position 37,967,008 of record CM066323.1, read on the forward strand.
TTATTTGATGTATTATTAAAATTTGAATTAGTCGTTCTTTTCAGATTTGAAGGTGTTACACAGTAGTTCCGAAGGGAAGGACTGATGTAACACATAGATTTTTAATATGTTTATTTTGAGCTCCATATTTATATTTCGCCTTAGAATAACTCATGGTATGAATTTTGGAGTCGGTATAATGATTTGGGTGAAAATCAAGTTATTTAATTTTATGTGGAAGTTTCACGCCCGGGTTAAAACTCTATTGGGGTAAATTTATGACTTGGGTGAAAATCATAATATAGTTTTATTCGTGGAAGTTTTATCCGTATATTCGGTATTGGAATATTATGATTGGGGTGAAAATCAAGTTCTTATTGGGGAATGGTACTAGTGACACTATGTCTTTGTTGATATTAGGTATATGTCAAACCCATACAAAGGTTGTTTCCAAACATGATAAGGAATTACCACATGAAGCACACCGATTGCTTGAAAGTAAACTAAGCAAACCCTTGTAGATACCTCCTCGAATTATTCCAAGAATATTACACTACTGAGATTGTTCAATAGTGTACATGGTTAATGACTATTATTACACATACTATATTAGAGGTGTTAGTGGTATGAGTTCAACTACTATCCTACCTGTATGTATGGAAATAATGCATTATGTATCGAATAAATGAAAGAAAGATACATCGAGGGTGATCACACGAAGCATATCCCACTTAAGTTTTTTTTTATACAATCAGCAATAACAGACTCTTTTTAAGATTCAAGTGAATCAAGTAAGATCCAAGGGTTACCAAATCATTATCTAAACCCATATTTGATACATATGCAGAAAGTATTGGAATGCACAAACTTTCAAAACCCTATTAATGCATGAATTAGGGGGAGTAGTAGACACAAGAGGGAATCTAATATACATGTAATACTAGTATGTTGTGTTATTTCCTTCACCTATGATTTTATATTTTTTCGCTTTGTTCCTTAAGGTTTTAGTGAGACAACAATTTATATACAATCTTGTTTTCTTAACCCTCATGATTAATGTATAAATCGAAGAAAATTTTAGACTAAAGGAAAAGTCTACATTGTAAAGAAACTGGTTCATTGTACTATTTCTTCATCCTATTTTTAATTTCCCCGTTAGGTTATATTTTGGCGTAAGGTTCTAACAAGACAACAATATAGCACTTTTACTCGACACGAGGGAAAGTGTTAAAGGGCAAGTGTGTCATCATCAAAGAAATATAGCGATATAAATAGATATGTCGTAGGTTCATTTGAGAAGTGTAAATGTGTGAGAAGTAGAGAAGTGATGTTAGCCCTTCCCCTAAAAAATTGACGCTCAAGATTTGAGGGGCTAATTGTTCAACATCAGATAATTCGGTCGCATGGTAACAATTATGCTGAAGATAAATGGGTAGTTTCGTAACTTTGACAAATTAGTGTATGCACATTTATGAATCCGCGTGATTCACATATAAACTATATGTGCATATGTGAATTTGAATGATTCACATAGGACCTATTTTAACCGAATTACATATGAATTATATGTTCATATGTGAACCTGTATGATTTACAGATGGACATATATGTTGCAGTTTCTTGTTGCTTACACCATCATCTTACTCCTAGTACTCTCTTTTCTAATTTATCCATCAATCTCCAATAAAAAATTTGGATCATCGATTACAAAAATCCTTAAATTCTCACAAACATGATAGCAAATTCATCAACGAACAACATAAATATGTTGATTTGTTTCTCAAAATGTTGAGGAATCTGGAATTGTTGCTAACAAATTCATCAACAAACATAAACCTGCAAAATCGAAAGGCAATTTAGCCACAATACACCAAATTAAAGAACAAGAAAAAGATATTATAGCGTTGGTAACGAAGAAGATAAACTTACAGAATCGATTATGAAGATAAACTTACAAAATCAGAAATTGGGGTTAGGGCTTGTTGGAAACTGAGCAGATGAAGGTGGCGGCGAGGATGAGGATGAGGATGTTGGTAACATTCCTTGAAAATGGGGCCCCTTTTCTCTACCCCTTTTCTCTATTACCATATTACCTTTTATTCACTCATTTAACACTTCTCAAATAATTTTCTCCCAAATAAATATAGACATATTAAAGATAAGAGTAAATTACGGATTTGGTCCTGTGGTTTTCTGAAATTTTGGATTGGGTCCCTTCTAAGATTTTGTTAGCTTCAATCTTCCTAATCATAGAAGTATTTAGAAGTAGTGAAAAATAGGCTAAGTGAAGAAAGCCTCTTACAGAGGCTATGCCGAACTTACCGAGAGATCAAGGTCAAGAAGCTACAGAAGCTAAAGAGGCGTCCTACAGAAGCTCTGTCATACGCGTAAAGAAGACCAATGACTCGGAATCCGGTGAAGACTGCTCTACAAAGGACCAGACCGCAGAACCTCGGTAACACTTTACAGAGCCTATGTGGTCCTCTCTAAAGACTTGAAGATATTTATAATATCTTGCTACTGTTACTGGACCTGTTCATCAACTTGCATGGTAGCATGCCCTGTCCATCTTCAACGTGTCAAACTCTGATTGGATTCAATAGGTCTTAGTACATAATAGACGTCAGCTGCATTAAATGCAATACAGCACGTCCAACTGTTCATGCCATCCGTCCAACTATTCATACCGTCCGTTCTGAATAGTAGCTTATGCTTTATGGTCCCCTTAGAGTAGTATATAAGGAAGACTCATGTTGAGTTCTTCAAAAAGTCGAGAATCAAGAGATAAAAACATCAAGAACACATAGCTTATATACTTTGAAAGTCATATCTGTTTTAAAGCTTTGCTTACTCACTGTTCTTAAATCTATTCTTGATATATACATATTCAGTAAACTTTGAGATATTATTTCCTGTTCACTGTTTATTTATATTGTGTTCTAAATCTATCAAACATATCTGTTAGTTCTTCAAATACGCTTCCACATCAAACTTAAACTTGAACTAATAGATCTAATAATCTTGTTTAAACAAAACGGGAACCAACAATTGGTATCAGAGCGAAGCTTGATTTTCAATATCAAGTGATCCTCGTTTGACAACATTATTGATAGATTTCATTCTGTTAAAAAGGTTTATGTTTTCCTATCACTCTTCGATTCATTCTGATAGAAACCATTTTTCCAGGTTAGAACACCATTAAAGTAATTCTGGATATCAGTTTTTACCCAGAAATCCTTCCAGATCTTCATATATTATCCTTTCTGAACCTCTGAAAAGCTCTTACAATGACAAATACCAATAACTTTTTCACTGCTGGCTCATTAACCAAACCTCCTACTCTTCTTCGAGATGAGTATCCTCAATGGAAGATAAGAATGGTTCATTTCTTTGAGGGTACTGAAAAAACTCTCAAACAATATCTTTACAATCTTCCTCCGATCCCTATGATAACTATGCCACGTGTACCAGCTACTGCTGAATCTCCTGAAATCCATGAACATCAAAAACCTAAGCCAAAAGAAGAATGGTTAAATGAAGACAAGGAAGAAGATGAAGTTGCACAGAAAACAAAAAGAATATTGATCATGGCTATCCCCAACGAACTTTTTCAATCCTTAGATGCATGCGAAACTACGCACAATCTTTGGAAAGAATTAGAAAGACAGTTGGAAGGGGGTGCTAAAACTCAGAAGAACCGAAGGGCACAATACATAAATGAATATCATGCCTTCAGAGCCTCTGCAACAGAATCTCTGCAAACAACATACGACCGATTCAACCCTCTCATAAACAAATGCAGAAAGTCTGGCATTCACAGAACCTCGGAAGAAAATAACGTCATGTTTCTAAAGAGCCTGAATGATGAGTGGCTTCAATTTTCTATGTCTTTACAAACAAACCAAGATCTAGACTCATGGACACTCTCTGATCTCTATGGAACACTAGCTGCACAAGAACCTCAAATAGCACAGGCAAAAACACTAACCATTGCACCATACGCATTGGTTAGTAAATCAACAGAGGCTACAGAAAGACCGAGAAATGAGAGAACAACAGAGGAGAAGAAGAAGGAGAAGAAGAAGATAGTGATGGTTGATAGCGAAGAAGACGAGCTGATAGAGGAAGAAATAACTCTTGCGTCATTAGCTAAATCCTTAGCTCTATTGACAAGAGAGTTCAGAGGAAACCAAAGAGGTTCAAGAAATGATCGATATAGCAGAGACAACCAGAGAGATAGAAAAGATGATGGAAGAAGAGAAGAATCGAGTGACCGACAGAGGTCAGACTACAGAAATGATGACCAACAGATGTCGAGCGACAGAAACTACAGAGGAAATGACCGACAGAGGTCAGATGACAAGGAAGGCCACACACAAGAATGCTACAAATGTGGTAAGCATGGTCATTACGCAAACGAATGCCGAACAGAGAAAGGTGGAGGCCAACAGAAGTAGACCAAGGTTGTTTCAACTGTGGCAAGCCAGGCCATTTCTCAAAAGAATGCAGAAGTAGACAAAATCGCCCACAGAAGGACTCAGCTTTTTACAAAAAGAAGGCTGAATATTATGCGCAAAAATCCCTAATGGCAAACAAAGGGCATTCTGAAGCAAATAAGGAGGACTTCGAGTCAGACTCTACCTCTGATGATGAATTCACCACCAATGCCCTGTTCTGTGGCATGGCAGAAGTCGATTCCGGCACTGACAATGAGGTATCCATTTCAAACTCTACCTCTTGTACTAAATCTGTAGATAATGATTCAATTAAACTTAACATTGAACTAATTGAACTAAAAGAGATAAATGAAAGCATTCAGAAAAGACTCACCTTTAATGAGAGAGAAGTAAGGCTTCTCACTCAAGAAAAAGCCAAAATTTTTGAAGAAAAGGAAAGAGTAGAAAAATATTGGAGCAAAAATATAGATCTTTTAAAAGGGCAAATTTCTGAATTAACCTCTGCTTTAAAAATCAAAACAAAAGAGCTTTCAGTTTCTAGGAGTGAAACAACTGATATAAGAGCTCTCAAAGAATACTTTCAAAGAGAAAGAAAGGTACTTTGGCAAGATCTTCTAAGAAGAGAAGTTCTACTTAAAAACTATAAAGATGCTCAAAAGGTGTATGAAAAGGTAAACTCCCAAATAGCAAGACGAGGTATAGGGTACAGTGATATTACCTTAGGTGTTGAAAATAAAAGACTAAAACCTCTGTCTTCTCTATTTGTTTTGGGAAAAACAAATAAACCAAACTTTCCAAACTTACTCTCTGTAAGTAAAAGGGTTAAAATCTCTGCAGAACCTCACTTGAGGAAACATACGAAGATGATCAATGTGTGGTTTGAAAACACAGATTCATCATCTTCAACCTCTGTCAATAGAGAAATCAAACCAAAGAAATATCTGAAAACACAAGATCAGATTGGTATCTTTAAGTTTGGTAAACCAGAGACTCAAACACAGGTCGCTTTTGTCTGTATGATAAATGTCGATAAGAAATTATCTGCAAAAGCTCCTGAGTTTAAACCCATCTTTTCAGAAGAAAAACTTAAAAGATCTATTGAAAAAGAAAGTTTGGAAGTTTTGAAATCAAATGTTTTAGAAAATCTCTGTACATCTTCTATAGATCAAATTCTCGCTGAAGAGATCTCATCAGAAACCTCTGCCATCTATGAAAGTTATTCTACAGAGGAAGAAAACTCGTACGATACATGCTTAGAAAATCCAGCCTCTGTCGAAAGAGATGACTCAACCTCTGTATATGAGGACGATTCATCCTCTGACGACTCAGAGACTGATTCTAAATCAGGGATAGTTCACTGTGACACAGAGGATGTTAAATTCTCATTTGAGGTTCTTAACAGAACAATTTCTCCAAAAGAGAAAATCACAGAGATACCTATCTGTCCAGATTTTCTCAAAATGGGTATACAAGTCAAAACCTCTACAGAGCTTGATAATCTGAAAAGGCCTCTGAAAATCCTAAAAACTCAAATTTTTCAAAACCTTTAAGGCCTGAAGCTAACAAATATTTTTCCTCTGTGACAGTGAAGACAGATGTTCACCACAGAAGAGACTCACAGAAGGCAAGACCTAAACAAGATTTTTGCAAACCACATTCTAGTATTCATAGATCTTCTTGTAATAGGAAATCTAATGTTAAGAAAGAATGTAATGCCTCTGTGGCTCAGTTCAATAAATTCAATGAAAAGTTCAAACAAATCACGTCTCATATTAAATACTGTCATTGCTTTGATCTTATGTTCAAATTGAATAATCACTTCTCAAGTCCAGATTGCTTACTCTCCACTAAAATTCAAACTCCAAAGTCAGAACCTAGAGAGAAACAATCTGATTTTTCTACAAAAGATAAAATGTATTTCAAGAATGCTAAGGCAAACTTGAAAAATTCTAACAATATTGGACCCATATGGATATGGGTACCTAAGTCTCTGTGATTATCTTACAGAAGCGGTTTGTGCCAATTTGGTATCTTGACTCCGGATGCTCAAGGCACATGACTGGCGACAGAAGTTTACTATCCACGTACAAAGAAACACACGATGGTGGATCTGTAACTTTTGGAGACAACAAGAAGGGACACATCAAAAGCTATGGAGTCATACAGAAGGAAAACATCTCTGTATACAAAGTTGCATATGTGAATGGCCTTAAACACAACCTACTCAGTGTAAGTCAACTCTGTGATACAGGATTTGATGTCTTATTCAAAAGAACTTTCTGCTCTCTTCAAAGTGAAGACACATGAATGGAACTTCTGCGAGCCGAAAGAAGAGGTGATCTGTATCTAATGAATTTCAGTTCCAAGAACAAGGACAAAGTTTGCCTTGTAGCCTGCAAAAGTGAGGAAGCCTGGTTATGGCATAACAGGTTCTGTCACTTGAACTTTCACACCTTGGATAAACTGGTCAAACTTGATCTAGTTAAAGGTTTGCCTAATGTTAAATTTAATAAGGATCACTTGTGTTCTGCCTGTGAAATGGGAAAACTCAGAAGAGCTTCCCACAGAGGCAAAACAGATGTGTCTTGCACTAGGCCTCTGTACATGCTTCATGTCGACCTCTGCGGTCCCATTGCCATACAGAGCCTAGGTGGCAAGAAATACATACTTGTCTTAATTGATGAGTATTCGCGTTTCACATGGGTTGAATTTGTTCGAAAGAAATCAGATGTTCCAATCATCTTGATTAATCTAATGAAAAGAATCCAAGTTCTTTATGAATGCAGAATACAGAAGTTAAGAAGTGACAATGGCACAGAATTTAAAAACTCTGTCATTGAAGCCTATCTTTCTACAGAAGGAATATCACAGAACTTCTCTGCCGCACGCACTCCACAACAAAACGGCGTAGTCGAAAGAAAGAATCGAACGCTTGTGGAGGCCGCAAGAGCTATGCTATCAGCATGCGGATTACCGATGAACTTTTGGGCAGAAGCGATTTCTACTGCTTGTTATACACAGAATCGTTCAACCATTGTGAAAAGACACCTCAAGACTCCTTACGAATTAATCAACAAAAGGCGGCCAAACATCAAATTTTTCCATGTGTTCGGATGTAAATGCTTTGTTTTAAACGACAGAGATTCCAGAGGAAAGTTTGAGGTAAAAGCTGACGAAGGCAAATTCATTGGATACTCTGCCACTTCCAAAGCCTACAGAGCATTCCTTACAAGGTCTCGCAAAATTGTAGAAAGCATCAATGTTTCTTTTGATGATTCATTCCAAAAGACTTCTGAACAAATCAGTTCAGAACTCGGACTTAAAGGGGAATCCTCTGGCATCTCACAAGCAAAAGAAGACTTAAATCTTCTATTTTTAGAGATGTTCCACGACGACATTGATCCCTCTGTTGGAACCATCAGAGCTTCTGAAGAACCATCTTCCATCGGTCAAAATCCAACAGGTATGACTCTAACTGGACCAAATAATGCTTCATCTTCTTCTATAAATACTACAGATGCAAATGCCGAGGTAGAGATCGCAAAAGATGAAACAACGAGGAAAACGACCACAGAAGTTGCTGAAAATCAAACTTCACAATCCACAGAGGAACCAATTACAGAGGATATAGAGGACCAAGTCTATACGTCCTCAGAGGAACAAACTCCACCACCTCTCATACCAATCACTCCACAAGCTGTAGGATCAACTACAAAGGCACGCACTACTACAGAGGCTATACAAGAAGAAGAACAACAACAAGAAGCCTCTGAAGAACTAGTAGATGACAATGGTGACCACCTTCCACGCACAACTAAGTGGACAAAAAGCCATCCTCCAAGCCAAATAATCGGCGAACCTTCTGACACGGTAAAAACCAGGTCTGCCACTGCTATTTTTTGTTTCTTTACAAATTTTATTAGTGTGATAGAACCAAAGAAGATTTCTGAAGCCCTAGACGACCCAAACTGGGTAGACGCCATGCAAGAAGAGCTTCTGCAGTTTGAGCGTAACAGAGTATGGACTTTAGTACCTCTGCCACGAGGGAAACAGGCCATTGGGACTAAGTGGGTCTACAGAAATAAGAAGGATGAAGATGGAGTGGTCATCAGAAACAACACACGTTTAGTGGCCAAGGGATATAGACAAGAAGAAGGCATAGACTACGATGAGACTTTTGCCCCTGTCGCACGGCTCGAAGCAATAAGAATATTCTTAGCCTTCGCAGCCCACAGAGGATTTAAAGTCTTTCAGATGGACGTAAAATCAGCTTTTCTCAACGGTGAAATCCAAGAAGAGGTTTACGTAAATCAGCCACCAGGGTTTGAAAGCTCAAAGTTCCCAAGGCATGTATACTACGGACTGAAACAGGCTCCAAGAGCATGGTACGAACGACTTTCTACTTTTCTTCTAGTCAATGGCTACGACAGAGGTACAACAGATACAACCTTATTCTATAAACGTAAAAACAGTGAAATAATGCTTGTACAAATCTATGTGGACGACATAATTTTTGGGTCTACTAATACAGAGGAGTGCAAAAGTTTTGAAAAACTCATGCAGAGTGAGTTTGAAATGAGTATGATGGGAGAATTAACATTCTTCCTCGGACTCCAAGTCAAACAATCATCAGAAGGAATTTTTATAAATCGGGCCAAATATGTCTCTGACATTCTTTGCAAATATAGCATCTCTGATACCTCTGCAATGAAAACTCCAATGGCCACTGGAAATAAGTTATCCTTAGATCCAGATGGCATCTCTGTAGAATGCACTCTCTACAGAGGCATGATTGGATATCTGTTATACTTAACTGCAAGCAGACCTGACATTATGCATGCCACATGTCTTTGTGCACGTTATCAAGCTAATCATAAGAAATCACATTATGATGCTGTTAAGAGAATCTTTAGATACCTAAAGGGGACCAAAAATCTTGGTCTCTGGTATCCACAGAACTCTGGCTTTTGTCTTAAAGCTTATACAGATTCAGACTATGGAGGATGCATGCTCGACAGAAAGAGTACCTCTGGGAGTTGTCAACTCCTAGGTGGTAAGCTAGTTAGTTGGACCTCCAAAAAGCAGAACTGTGTATCAACATCTACGGCAGAAGCTGAATACGTTGCTGCTGCTAGCTGTTGTTCTCAGGTTCTGTGGATGAAGACTCAGCTAAAAGACTACGGCCACATTCTATTCAAAATACCCATCTTCTGTGATTCCAAAAGTGCCATTGCCATCTCTGCCAATCCTGTGCAACATTCCAAAACCAAGCATATCGATATAAGGTACCACTTCTTGAAACATCATGTTGAACACGGTACAATCGAGATGCATTTCGTGCCCACAGAATACCAACTTGCGGACTTATTCACCAAAGCCTTAAACGAGAAAATATTTAATTTCTTGGTGGGTAAGTTAGGAATGATTAATATGATGTGAAAATCCTCTGTAAGTATAGCTTTATCTTCTGTAAATAAGTATATATTTCTATTTTACTTAACTTATTGCTTTGATTGATTTCTTTCTGTATGTAAATTCTCAATCTCAAATAGTTCTTGATATCACAGAGCTTCTGTAGGTCTGCTCAGAACCTCTGACGACCCCCACAGAACCTCTGGTAAACATGACCTATGCACTATGCAAAACTTATCATATTTTGATCCAAGCATAGGCCAAGGGGGAGCAAAAGGAAATTACTTGATCTACAGAGGTGATTAGATCAAGGGGGAGCAAAAGGGACCCTGAAATGATCTACAAAGGTAAATCTTTCAAGGGGAAGCCAAAGAAGAGTGTCAAATGAATCTATATCAACAGAAGTCAAATATCACTGCCGAGAAAAGAAGAACCAAAAGGTTGGTATCTCGTACTTTTAGGTTTTTGAAAACAGTTTTATGGGACACAAATTGTCAAATATGTCCTAAATATACTGTGGATAACATTTCAAAAATCAAAAGATCAAAAGGTTTCATAAAATTCGAGTTATGAGAAATTTGAGGTCATAGAGCCTCTGCTGAGCTCAACAGAGGCTCTGCCAGAAATATGCTCTGTGATCGCAAATTTAACCTCTATCGATCTTTTGGAATGTTATCTCGGAAACCAAACACACACAGCATGACCTTCTCGAACAAAACTTTTTCCATAAACAGTTTTCTCGGACACGAACTTTCAAATATGTCCGAAAAACGTTTCTTAGTACAAATCAAAACTTGGATGATCAAAATCGTTGATAGATTTTTAGTTATAAGAAATTTTCTTTCATAGAGCTTCTGCTGGCCCTGACAGAGCTTATGCAAGTTCCTACAGAGCCTCAAAACCTCTGAACGAAATTTCTTCACTAAAATCCTATTAATCCTCTCAAATGTCTTTACAAATGTTTTGGTTAAAGAAGAACCTACAGAGTCATGATAACAATGAGATATATGAGGCATGAACATCAAGATTTTCAAAATCACAGAGCTTCTGTAAACCACAGAGGTTCTGTCAATTTGTTACTTGGGCATTTCTGTAAAAATAACGATTACTTTTACTGAGAGTGAATTTCATATGGCTAAGAAAAACCCCACGCGCCTAGCATTAATGGGCCACGCACGACGTCCTGTCATCCTCTGACATGGCCTACGTGTCTCTTTTTCATTGGGCGTACATGGAACGTTTTCTATGGAAAGTTGAACCCACCGTTCTAACTCAAGTACGGATTCCAAATATGTATCCATTGCCATATATTTTTACTCTTTCGAATTCTACCATTTTACACTCATATAAAACCCAAGCTTACCTTCTCATAAAACCTTTACAAACTCTCATTCTTCTCCGGCGAAACCCTGCAAAAGCTTGCAAGAATCCTATTCTTCTTACCAAATGGCTTCATCTTCTCAAGCTATCTCCCCTGCACACTCTCCGGTGAACTCACCAGAACACTCACCTGCTCATTCTGAACATTCAGAAAACCCCCATCTCGCCAAAAATATTGAACAAGAAGATTCCGGCGACACAACAGACTTTGCTCCGACCACACATCTTCAAAACTTTATAGCAAAGGATCATTTCGAAAAAGTACTACCAATCAAATCCAACAATTGCTATTTGGTCCCCTCACCCACTGCTTTTGGCGAAGCCCATGCCCTTCTTCTAAACATCATGGAAAATCATATCCTCTTCCCTCTACTTTCAAGAACCCCAAAGAAAATACCTGCTAGGTATTTGAACCAATTTTGGCAGAGCTGCAGATATGATAAAGATGATTCTCTGATCAAATGGTACATCTCAAAGCCGGACAACTAAGAGCATCTGGAACTCAAATTTAATAGAACAATGTTCTCTCTGGATTCAATCTACCAACAAGAGGTCTTCTGGGATTGAAAACATATGCAGAACAACCTACAGACGATGAGCTATGTCGTTTTGTGGAAATGCTTGGGTACAACACCCAACTTAGGAAGAGAAATGACTTCCGCAGAGGCAGACTACCACCTCTGTGGAACACCTTGTTTTCGATCCTCAACAGATGCCTTACAGGGAAAATAGGCAGCATTGACCAGAGCTCACATCAGATCTTAACCATCATGTATGGGGTTTACTATGATCTTCCACTCGATTACGCAACCATAATGATGCAAGAGATCATAAATACAATCGACAGAAAGAACAACACCAGAAGGGTAAAAGAGAACGATCCTAAGTTTCTACCACCTCTGCAATTCCAAAGGAAATTGGGAGTCCTGTTCGAACCTCTGCTGGTGATACAGAACTGGCCAATGGAGGGGCCGACTCCCAAACAGTTCCCAATGAACAAAAATATCCCCACCGATCATGCAGAAGGCTACAACCACTGCAGACCTCTTTCAAAGAAGCTTCTGAAATATGCCACGAACAAAACCCTTAAGCGAGAGTATATACGCGATCACAAGACTCCAGAACCGAGCCATGTGACACCCCCACGTTTAGGTGTCCCCCTAGGAACAATAACTGCAGAACCTCTCTCTACACAAGAAGAAAAAGATCAGAAACTAGCAAAACACATGGCAATTCAACTTAGCTTCTTAGCCAAACGTGCAGAGCTCATGGGAAAGAAGTCTTCTTCAAAAACCTCTGCCTCTACTCCAAAAATAAAGAAAAGGAAAACTGCAGAAGGCACCTCTACAAACATTGCAGAAGATCAACCTTCACCTCCTCATGCCACAGAAGTTGGCTCCTCTGCTCCTCCCTCTTCTCCAAAACCGAAGAAGAAAAGAAAATCGAAAACCACAGAGGAAGGGGCACCAAAACCAAAGAGGAGGAAGACCAAAAAGAAGCTTGATCAAATGGTTACCATCGCAGAAGAGGCAGCTGCAGAAGTGGTTGAAGAAGAGATCGCAGGAACCCGGGTCGAAGATACTGCAGAAGAGGGATATCAATCACCTTATCAATCCCCAGATCGATTCGCTCATCAAGGCAGCTTAAATGATTTTCTTGAGAACCCTGAAATTGCCAACACCCTAAATACAGCTGGGTGGACGGCACAACCACTTGACCACCACATCGTAGAAGAACAAGACTTCTTCATCTCTGGCGTTGACACAAATCTGCAAGAAGATGATCAACCCCCAGAGATCAACCATCTGAAACCCCTAACATTCTACAGAACCCCTTCATCCAACATGGACTGGACGTCCACAGAAGGGGTCCAAACCAGGCCTCAGAAGCTGAGTGGAATAGAGAAGAGGTTACAGAGGTTTTAGAAAAAATGGAAGGAAAAGAAAAAGAAAAAGAAAAAGATGTCGAAGGTGTAGAGGTCTCAGAGGAAGATTCTGATAAAGAAGAAGCTGTCTGGATACGAAAAGGTCTATATCATCCACATGTCATGAAATTATACGGCTCTCATCCAATGTACGACTTCTTAGTCACAGAGCAAGGAACTTCAACAGAAGCTAGGGAAGAAGCACCAAGCCAAAGGATAGCAACATAGACTGAAATAATAGATACTGATGTAGTGCTTGGATGCCAAACAGAAGAAGAAACAAGAAAATATGCCTGGATTAATAGAGGCACACAACCAAAACCACCTCCCAGTGCAACCCACACTTCTAACTCCGCAGGTCTAGCTGCAGAAGGAGTTATTGAAACAGAGCAGCACAGCTCGATCCCTACCCAAACCATCCAGCCAGAGGCTATTCTTTCAACCTCTGCGCCCACAGAAACTGGGGAATCCATTCCTAGGGAGTCTCCTCAGAGAGACTCACCTATAGTTTGTGATCAATCGCCCCAGATCACATCAGAACACCCTACAGAGGAATTCGTTTCCTCTACCACGCACAAATTAGGGCCAACACTTCTTTCAGAGAGAAGTAGTGAGCACATAGACGAAGAGACTCTAGACAAGTCTCCAAGTCAACAGAAGAACATTCCGATACCCACCTCTGGAGTGGATTTGGACACTGTTCTTCCCAGAACTTCTGTAGAGACTGAAACTCTTGTTTCTTCTCAAAGATCAGAAGGAAATCCTTCCATTCTCAACGTTCAAACAGGAATGAAAGAAGGTGTCCCAGGAACAGGGACTCACTCTGGAGACGAATGTGTTCCTCCAGAGGTTACACCAGGGACACAAGTATCAAGGGATGAGTTCCAAACCCTTGTCACCTCTGTGAACCAAACCATGAAAGAGTTGCAAAGCTCTTTCACATCTTTTGCAGAGACAACATCAACGGCCTTGCTAAAACTGAACACCAAAATGGACAATCTGTCCACAGAGGTGAAATCCGCCATCACAGAGATGAAGTCTTCTGCTCAAACAACTGCCACAACTACAACCACTTCTGCTGCTAAAGATTTCGGAATCGCCGCAACATCTGCATTCAAGGAATCAGTCAAGCATTTCTTTGAACAAATGAACAAGCAATCCAACAAATCACAGAGCATCACACCTACAGATCTACAGAAGGCTCTGCAAAACGTTCAAGAAGAGGCAATGCGCAACACTACAATGATGCAGCCAAAAGACTACATGACCAGAGCACAGCTAACAGAGCTCGGGCAAAATGTCATAAACCAGGTCACAGAAGTCATCGTCTCTTTCACTACTGCAAATGCCAATTACGTCAAAGATTTCAGAAAAAGTGTCGGCAGAATGCGCTTCAACACAGAAGCAGAGCTTGCAACTCTAATCGGCCTCTGTGATGATGTATGTGCGAAGTTGATGGCCACATGCGCAGAACTACCAAAGAAACCCAAAGCTTCCTGCAGAGCAGAGGGTACTTCTGATAAGAGTCAGGATGACTCTGATGATGACCATCCTGGTCTATCAGATCATCCTGAGGGGGAGAGTATAAGGGAGAAAGCTACGACCAGAGGACTACAAGCTCCACCAATCGCAGCAGAACCAATCAGCCAAGCCCCTCCTGAACAAACCCAATATCAAAAGACCACAGAGACAACACCCACCTCTGTGGAATTTCCTACAATGTCTGGAGTAGATGTTCAACATTTGCCATCCTCTTCAGAAGAAAATCTTCACTCTCCAACTACAAAATCAACAGAAAAACCCCAAACCATACCAAGAAGAAAGTCTATTGCCCACAAACCAAAAAGAGCAACGACCTCTGCTTCTTCTGTTCTAAGGAAAATGCACAAAACAATGACTGATCGAATGGCGCAGAGAGAAGAAGAAAGGCACAGGTTCACATTAGCTTTCAAATTGGCAAGAAGATTTGATATCCAACCTTCACCAACAGAAACCAAGCTCACAGAAGAAGTCACCAAAGAACCTCCAACAGAGGTTACAGAGCAAATCAAGCCAACAAAACCAACACCACAAAAGTCCTCTCAAACACAAGTGTCAAAACCTACAGAGGCAACCCTCATCATTCCAACAGAAGCACCAACAACCAAACCTACAGAAGCAACAGGTTCTGCACCTCCAAAAGCCAAAGACAAGGGCAAAGCAATACTGACAGAAGAGCCCAAGAAAAAGAAGTCATTGCCCAAGCCTACAGAGAAATTGATGAAAAGCGCTTTTGATGCCTTTCAAACTCCAAAGCCTGAAGAAGAGGACTGGGCATATGGATTGAAGCCTCTGTCAGACATCCCTCTGTCAGGAAGAGCTGCAGAAGTTGTTAAAAAGATGGAGAGTCTCAGAAGACAAGTACCACAACCTGGTCCAACACAAGAAGAAATGGAAGAAGTAGTATACAAATACCTCTATAAACAATCCTTTCAGACCAATCATCCAACAGACCATATGACAGATCCAAAGACCAGAGAAGATTTTGACAACGTCTTCACCAGGACAAAGCCAAGAACCAAATCAGACGTCTTCTCAATCCACAAGATCAAAAAGGTAATCTTCTATAGATACTCCTTCACCAGAACCTATCCAAGGGTCAGGTACAATATTTACAGAGTCAGAAGGGTAAACAATATAGAAACCACCTTCGCTGATGTTGACCTAAGGAATCTGAATCCCTATGATCTACCTGACCTTCTGCAATGGACGAAGGATAACTACAACACAGAACCAAACACCAGAGCATATCAAGTGTTGAGAAAAGCAATGAGGGAAAGGCTTCTGATCTACAGTCTGACAGACTTTCAGCTGGGAAAGGATCTTGGTCTCAAACATCTGAATCTACGACCACCAGAGGATCGCTGCCCACCTGACGCCGTGCCCAACTCAATCATTACAAAACCAAGATTCGGGTTAGTATTTCAAAACCCACAAGGCGAAGTCAAACTTTTTGTGAGCATGGACTGTCAGAAGTACGCAACTAGTACTCTGAACAAGTTCAGAGCAAACCTTGTAAAATACAGAGATACCGAGCAAATGGATAGAGACGCTGCAGATACCCTCATCAGAGAGATTGATGCTATAATACGCTTAAGAGAACTCTGCATCTGTTTCTACAAAGAGATCAGAAAAATCGGAAGAGACAACAGAAGCTTCAACGATTTCAAAGACGCCAAAATCTGATTCTCAAACAACCAATCTCTGCAAACCATGTTAAAGTTTATCTTTCATTGTACTCAAATGTAAAATGCCTCTGGCATATTTCTAAATGAAAGAACTTTTGAGGTATTGTTTAACCTCTGTTTTATCTAACTTAGCCTAACTTAACTAAAGTTCAAATTTTTATTTTTCACTACTTAGGGGGAGATTGTTAGCTTCAATCTTCCTAATCATATAAGTATTTAGAAGTAGTGAAAAATAGGCTAAGTGAAGAAAGCCTCTTACAGAGGCTCTGTCGAACTTACCGATAGATCAAGGTCAAGAAGCTACAGAAGCTAAAGAGGCGTCCTACAGAAGCTCTGTCATACGCGCAAAGAAGACCAATGACTCGGAATCCGGTGAAGACTGCTCTACAAAGGACCAAACCGCAGAACCTCTGTAACACTTTACAGAGCCTCTGTGGTCCTCTCTAAAGACTTGAAGATATTTATAATATCTTGCTACTGTTACTGGACCTGTTCATCAACTTGCATGGTAGCATGCCCTGTCCATCTTCAACGTGTCAAACTCTGATTGGATTCAATAGGGCTTAGTACATAATAGACATCTGCTGCATTAAATGCAATACAACACGTCCAACTGTTCATGCCATCCGTCCAACTATTCATACCGTCCGTTCTGAATAGTAGCTTATGCTTTATGGTCCCCTTAGAGTAGTATATAAGGAAGACTCATGTTGAGTTCTTCAAAAAGTCGAGAATCAAGAGATAAAAACATCAAGAACACATAGCTTATATACTTTGAAAGTCATATCTGTTTTAAAGCTTTGCTTACTCACTGTTCTTAAATCTATTCTTGATATATACATATTCAGTAAACTTTGAGATATTATTTCATGTTCACTGTTTATTTATATTGTGTTCTAAATCTATCAAACATATCTGTTAGTTCTTCAAATACGCTTCCGCATCAAACTTAAACTTGAACTAATAGATCTAATAATCTTGTTTAAACAAAACGGGAACCAACAGATTTAATTACTGATTAGGTCACTATGGTTTCTGTTTTGTTTCGGATTAGGTCCCTCCATCCGTTACCGTCTAAATAATATCAGTTAAATCGCTCACGTGCATGTTTGTCCTTTTAAATAACCTTTACTCTTGTATCCAATACGTTCTTTATTTAAAACCCTTATTCAATTAGACTCGATCAGGACCAAGAAACGGAACATATGAAGGTTTGGTTGTTCAATTAGACTCTCGATCAGACTCAGACTAGGTTTATCTCGATTTCAGGTTTGATCTTGATTTTGATTACGATTTCATTTTTGGTTACAATCTCAATTTGGTTTTCGATTTCAATTTTGCTTTTGATTTCAATTTTTGCTTTTGATTTCAACTTTGCTTTCGAATACAGTCTCGATCCTTCTCTTTCTTATCTCTGTCTGTTTTTTCTTGTCAAATGAGGCGACTTATAATTTCAATTTTGCTTTCGAATACAGTCTCGATCTCTTTCTTTCTTATCTCTGTCTGTTTGTCTGTCACAAATGAGGCGACTTATAATTTCAATTTTGCTTATGACATGCTCAGTGTTATAATTTCGAGTGATTTTATAATGTATTTATGCTTAAATGGCACTAGCATGCAATTATGTTGATCTATTACTCCTTTTTACTGCAAGTAGCTTTGAATTAGTATAAAATATTTCTTTTAGTTCGTGTCTATTACTGATCAAGTTTTTTAGTTTCTCTAGAGCTTATTAAAGAAGCTTTAGGAGAAACTGAATTAACAACTAACGATGGAATGTGTTCATTAGGATTTATAATGTGCTGTTAGACTTTTGCCAACATGATTGTTAATGTATCAATCAAAGCAATGAAGAATTTCTTTAAGAATGACAATCTTGCTATTTCTTGATTATTATTGGGAATAATGTAATTTTTCTATTTCTTGATTGTTCCTACATGACAATCATTTGGAATTATGTAATGTTGCTATTTCATTAATGAAAATTTTCAGTTTGAATGTTTATACTTACTTTGTTCGAAAAGGTCAGACACGAGTTGGCATTATACAGCAAGGATGAAGTCTATACAGCAAGTTGGCATCATGAACTTTTTGTTTTAATTGACCCGTTAATATTAATAAAAATACTATCAGTTGTGGTCTTTGTAGTTTTGCACAACGTGCACACAATCTGGAAATTGCACACATGTTTGTACAAACCTGTTTTGCACATTTTGTTTACACAATATATTTTTCACAAACCTGTTATAGGCACCATCTACAACATGTTTTACAGAATCTGTTTTGCACACCTGTTTACACAAACGGTCTGTGTACAAACATCTTTGTGAAAAGATATAACAATGTACAACTTGATGCAAACAAAGTGAGTATAAACTAAGAATTTTCATTAAAGAAATAACAATAGTACATAATTCCCAAAGATTGTCATGTACGAACGATCAAGAAGTAGCAACATTACATAATTCTTAACATTACGTAATTCCCAATGATTGTCATTCCCAAAGAAATTCTTCAGTGATTTGATAGATTCTTCAAGTTCTTGTTTGGGCATTTGTGTAGATATTGCTCTTGAATCTCTTGGTTGAGCATTAATACCTTTTGTCCTGCTTTAGCCTGACGTTTTTCTATACGAGCATGAACTGCAGCTGAAATGGCAGCATCCAACCGGCATGTTGGATGAAACGTAGATTTTCCATACCTTGCATCTTTATGGTACCTAGGTAAGACTTGTTGTTGCAATTTTCCTGTCCAACCGGCAACAAATGAGTGTCATTTTGTAAAATAACCTAAAATGAAAAAAGAAGAATTGGAGTCAATAGTGCTTACCATTTTAGATGTGATTTTTGAAATCCCACCAATCAACATCTGCAAGACAAAAGCATATGCCATTTTTTCAAGAAGCGTAGACAGTAAGTCAATGAGGAAATTTACTAAAGATGCAGGCATAAACATAACAATGTAGTAGGTTCATGCCCAAGCAAGAAAATCATTGGCAACCTTAAGTATGAATAATAGTTTATTTTTCATTAATTTCATAATATAAACACGGCCACAAGATACTAATTGAATGAATGGTAGTTTGTATAAAACAAAACAAAATAGAAGCTAGGGAACTGTAGAATTGCACCACCTTGACCCTGATGTAGCAACCTTATCAAAGGTAGAAATAGTTGAACCATATTAGAGAAATATGGGTTATCTTAGATCACAAAAATAAAGACAAAAAAGGTCGATGGTTTATGATGCAAACCTTACCAAATAAATCTCAAACTTGATGTTTCCACCAGACCTAAAATTAAGTATGCACTAGCATATACCACACAAACAAGATATTTTGGGTGCTTAAAGACATCCCATGAATGTCTAAATTGTAGGTTCTTATAGACATGAAACAAATGCTTCCAATAATGGCACGTTGTTGTAACGTCCCAAAAATTTCAAGCAAATTTAAATTTTTAAATAAACAATTCATTGATAACAACTCAATAAATGATCCCAACGTTTCGTTTGCAAACACATAATTAATGTCTTTATAAAATAAAACCAGCGGAATAAACGTTTAATTATTAAAATCATAAAGCAACCAGCTCTTCTCGCGCGCCAGTGTGTACTCGTCACGCCTTGGAGCCGCCCGTACCTGAAACCACAGTTTATTGGGAAAGGGTAAGCACGAAGCTTAGTGAATTCCAACACATGCGCATATAGGAATTATATACACATCACCCCTATCCGCACATAAGCAACAACATCACAGTTACATAAAACGAGTAAACATCTACAAGTAATTATGTATCCAACACCTCAGTACCATCGAGGCCTCGGTCCCACCGAATTGTAATGTATCCAACACCTCAGTACCATCGAGGCCTCGGTCCCACCGAATTGTAATGTAACCAACACCTCAGTACCATCGAGGCCTCGGTCCCACCGAATTGTAATGTAACCAACACCTCAGTACCATCGAGGCCTCGGTCCCACCGAATTGTAATGTATCCAACACCTCAGTACCATCGAGGCCTCGGTCCCACCGAATTGTAATGTAACACATTTATACCAAGCATTCAAACCAATCAAATATTACACACCACAAACAACTAGTTCACACCACAAAGACAATAGTACATACAAACTATTATGACATGCATACAACCCCTAACTACACAGTGAGAGAACTCACCTCGAATGTGCGCCCAGCTTAACAACACAATTCAAGCTCCACAATTACGGTCACTTTCCAGCACCTAAACGCATGTTAAAACGTGTCAATACGAGACCCGGACCCTATGACACGACACACGCTTAAACCGTCACTAAAACTAATTTCCGTTCTCACAAAACAGGTCTGTTCGGGACCCGTTTCGACCCCTTTAAACCCAGAAAAATCCCAATATTATTTCATGACCAGAAAGTCCTCTGAGTTAGGGTTCCAAGGACATATTATACGCCTCCTAACGATTTTTCTACAATTTATTATGAATTAAATACGAACGGTTACCAAAACTGCCAGTTTTCGGTCCAGCCTGCATAAACAGTCCAGAACAGCCTAGCTACGGGTTTAATCAGACTTTCGGCAAAACACGAAAAACCTTCCCAACTCGATTGCGGAACTATGGCCACCAAAATCACCTCAAACCGAGTTACGAGTAAAAAGTTACGGCTTTCGCAAAACCGAGACAGATTCCAGAATTTTCACATGAAATGACGAACCGCAGAACTTGCGACCACTTTTTCTCCCAACTCGAGGCCGAACCAGTTTTCCGCTAAAACA
Source organism: Saussurea involucrata (assembly GCA_033807775.1). Lineage (NCBI taxonomy): Eukaryota > Viridiplantae > Streptophyta > Magnoliopsida > Asterales > Asteraceae > Saussurea > Saussurea involucrata. Next base: position 37,988,158 of record CM066323.1, read on the forward strand.
CAGAAAACGTGCCCGGTCCCGAGCTCGAAGCGTGGGCGCCAGTTTCGGCTCAATCGGAGTTACGACGGAAAAGTTATTGCCGTCACAAAACAGGGGCTGAACCATATTTTCGCATAAAAAGTGATTTTAGAACCGACGGTTTAAACTATTCGGCTTAACGATTAAGTCACGGGTTAAGGGCTCTATAGCGACAATGGTCTGGTCACACTACGCGCCACCCACTGCCACCTCCGGCAGTGGCGGTCGCCGGTGGCGACCGGCGGCGGCTCTCCGGCGATGATTACACAACACACTCCGCACCCTCTCGCACCTCCGACCTCTCACTTACCCGATCGTCTTGCTACGACCCTACCAGGCCCACCACCACACCACCATCTCCGGCGATGTACAGTAGCCGCCGCCTACAGCGGCCAAGGCCGCCGCGTCGCGGCTGTCACGGGAGGAGGCCGACGAGAGGGACAAGGAAAAACAAAAGCGAAAGAACGGAACATACCTACGATGATGCCACGTTGCTGTGCCCGCTTCTCACCCTCGCGAACTCCGGCGAACAGCCGGCTCCGGCAAGCAGCAGGTGGCTCCGGCGCCCTTCTCTCTCTTGCCGCAGATTCACTCTCTCTCTCTCTCTAACCTCTTCACGGCTCTCCTCTATAACTCTCTCTCTCTCGTCCTTTCACGCTGCCGCACCACACAACAACAAGGAAGGGTCAATAGGGTTATCCAAGGGTTTGGGTTTTGCTTGGCTTTCACGAAAAGAGAAACGGGAATGGGAATGGGAATCCGGCCATGGGCCACGACCCATGCAAAACTTTTCCAAAAAATTGCCCTTCTAGCCCCTCAACTTTACCTATCTCACAACCTACACTAGAAAGACACGAATTCTAACATTTTTTGTCCTTTTTGACACCAAACACTAACCACAAACAATTAAAGGTACACACTTTAATTAATTAAATAAATAAACAAAAACGTACCGGGACACGGGTTTTACAGTTGTACTCCTTCAGGAAATATATAACATAGAGCTTTCACTAGCGAATATAGATCTTCCCAGACATAAGTTTTAGTACCCCAATAGTTCACACCTAGTATACATTTAATAAACTATTTTTTCCGTTGATATTGCTACAAAGAACAAATAACCTAAGTATTTGTCCAGACCATTAAATGTAAAAATAAACCTACCAGCAAGGGCAAATTAAATATTTTACAATCCTAACACATTCAACATGTCTTGTAAGAAGCAGTTCAAAAGTAACTAAGAAGTAAGTATTTCAACATAAGCCAATTCACCTGTCATTTGCAAATGCTAAAAATATCCGAATATAACTAATTCAGTGAAACTAAATTCAGTCAACCAAATCAACACACCAAAACGAGGCTCAACTGAAATCACATATCACAACACCCTTGTGGTTTCACTGAAGAAGTAAAGCTGAATCTTATCAAAAGCATAACAACCAAGAAAAAATCGAAGCTCAGAAAAATCAATTTTATTCAAATTTCGACAAGTTGTTGTTCTAATGAGGCAATGACTGATTCGAAATTACATAAACAAACCTTGATCGGGGGTTAAGCAAGCTTTGTTCAAAGTATCTTCATCCACCTAGACTGCTTTCTCGATGAGTATGATCCCGAGGGAATCAAGATTGTTAAATTTATTGGAGAGATTGGCGATCGCAACGCTCCATCGCTCGTTTCCTCTTTCGTGTTCTCTCTCCTCCATTAACATTCCCGCTTGCTTCTCGTTTCCTCTTGTTTAAGCAGTCTTGAATTCGTTTGATTTCGTATGAGCAGTAGAGTGGAACTCATTCCCCTCTATATTGATCTCTCACTCTCCGGATGCAACTCTAGAACGTAATCAACTTTCAAAACAAAAGTTATTAGAAATAGGGTTTATTTAGAATGACAAAGATGCCCCCACGTGGGAGGCATGTGAGGGAGGGTTAACAGGAGTTACTTAACTGGAGTTAGGTGAGGGACCTAATATGAAACAAAAGTAAAACCACGATGACCATGATCATAATTAATTCCTTTGAGGGACTTAATCCAAAATTTCAGAAAACCACAGGGTCCAAATCCGTAATTTACTCTAAAGATAAATTAAAATCGATATATCTTATAATTATGTACTTGTAAATGATCCGTATTTAAAAATTTTATGATTAATAATAATCAGAAATTCTTTTTCTATTTAGAGTAAACTACGATTTTCGTCCTTATGGTTTGTTGTTTATAACTAGTTTTGTCCTCGGTCTTTAAAATTTGCTTTTATGGTCATCATGGTTTCCATTTTGTTTCTTTTTTAGTCCCTTTGACTAACTTTGTTAAAAAAAACTGGTAAGTCATGGGTAACTTGGTCTTTTAACTTTTTCCTTTTTCTTACTTTTTGTTTAAAAAAATATTTTACAATTTATTAAAGATAAATAACCAATAGTCCAATAACTACAGTACTTAATATAATAAAACACCCTCCACCTAATCCCCTCCCCCACCCACGTGACGACTTGAACCCCCCATTTCCCTAAAAAGAAACCCATCTTCTTCCCCAAAACTTTCTAATGGCACCTGCAAATCTGCTTAGGGGGTGTTTGGGAGTGCTTATATTTTTGACTTATTTGCTTATAGCTTCTTCCCACCGCAAATAAGCAGTTTGGAGTGTTTGGATAGAAAAAATCAAAGGTGCTTATTTGCTTCTCCTCACCACAAATAAGTTGTTTTTGATAAGTCAATCCATACCTACTTATTTACTTCTCCTTATTTCCTTATCTATCCAAATTACCTTTTTACCCTCAATTTTTTTACAAACACTTTTTAAAAACTGTTTTCCCTCGCCACGTAAGCAAATAAGCATAAGTTAAAAATATAAGCACTCCCAAACACCCCCTTATTCCCATCCCCAACGCCGACGACTATAATCTCCGCCATCTTCGTTTCCTCCACCTCTCTCCACTCACCAGGAATTGGATCATCTGAAAACTTAATCGATTTGGATCAGTCCATTGGGTTCTCAATATGAGATTGTAAACTCCATATCACCTACAACAATATGGGTTTTAGCCAATAAAAGCAATGAAAAATAGATTGATTCACAACCTCGTTTAAGCATAATGTTGCAGTCAGTCAGTTAGTCACAAATCACACAGTCAAATAGATGGATTCTTATCTTCCACCGCATCTTATCCTCCATCCACTATCACCGTTGCCGCCGCCAAATTGCACCACTACTCTGATTTCGATGTTCTCGAATTTGTGTTTGTTTTCTATTATTGGTGTTCAACTTTCCCGCTACTCTCTCCCCCTCACCCCTACTCTCATTCTACTCCAGGGACGAAGGTCTTGAGGTCTGATTGATCTGAACAACCAATGAACATCCTCCGAATCAAGATTCTGGTCCACGTGATTGGTCCTCTTCGCAGACGTTGTAACCATTTAAACCCAGCTACTTTCAGACCCTCAGAAATCCCTGTGTGTTTCCCATCCCTCGATTAATCTCATGATTATGATGTGGAAGAAACCATAGGGTCAAATCTTTGGAGGACTGACGCGGGAAAGAAACCACATGAACGAAGCTCTTGTATTCCACCACCGTGGCTCCGTTCTTGCTCTGGTGCCATCCACCCACCACAGACCAACATAGGGGAAGAAACCACAGTGACGGAGCTCTCATGTGTGTAATATACGTACATACATATATATATACTAGTTATGTACCCGTGCAATGCACGAGATGCAAAATTTCCTTGTAGCCGAGGAATTTAGGGGTGTGCAGAAAGTCAACCGATCCAATCAGAACCGACCGATTCAATTAAAACGACCGACATTGATTGAACATCCAATTGGAATTGGATCGGATCAAATTTTTCAACATCCAGTTTGGATCGGTTGGTTCTTGAATGACAGTCCAGAACCGATCAAAACCGAACCGAGCCGAACCGATTCCCCATCCAACCATCCATCCAATTATCATCCAACCACTCATCCGATTATCATCCAACCACCCATCCGGTTATCATCCAACCACCCATCCGGTTATCATCCAACTACCATCCAATTATCATCCAACCACTCATCCGATTATCATCCAACCACCCTTCAGTTATCATCCAACCACCCATCCGATTATCATCCAACCACCCATCCGATTATCATCCAACTACCATCCAATTATCATCCAACCACTCATCCGATTATCATCCAACCACCCTTACGGTTATCATCCAACTACCATCGAATACATTCTAATTCAAATTTTCAAAAGTAAAAAGTTTTTATTTTTGAAACGTTATTATTTAAGAACATTTGTAAAAAATAAAAACTATTTTTTAGAAAGAAACATAAAAACAATGGATGGATCCAATCCGATCATCCATTGGATGTCGGATGGATCTGATCCGATCTGATGGATATCCAGTGGATATCCAATGGATGGAACCGAACCGATCCAATCATCCATTGGATGTCCAATTATCCAACATCCAATGGATGGAACTGAACCGATCCAATCATCCATTACATGTCTAATTATCCAACATCCAATGGATGATTGGATCGGTTCGGTTGGAAAAATCGAACATCCAATGGATGATTGGATCGGTTCGGTTCCCCTCACATCCATTGGATGTCAACCGATGAACACCCCTATCGTGGAATTCATTTAAATAAAATTGTTACTATTATCAATCTAGATGGAGAGATGTATGACGAAAAAAGAGTTTTTTAAAGAATATTATGAAACAATTTCGTCAAATTAACCTCGTGAAACAGTTTTAACCAATGAAATTGATGGTTTACACATTTTACAAAATTAATGTGATTTGCAAATGAAACTACCCAATATATGATATATCACTATACATATGTATCTAATTATCATTTGAAAAAAGATTGTTCGTTTTGTGAAGATATTTCCATTATTAAACATTTGATTCAATCTTTTATATATTTAACTAAATCGGGAAATTATTTAGATTCTTTTTATTAAATATCAAGATGGATTGACAATATTTAGTGTAATGAAATATTAAGACTCTGAATTTATAAATTCTTTTAATTTAAAAACATATTGATATTCAAATTAAAAGCTACTATTTATAATTAAAAACATATTGTAATTTCATTTCAAACTATTTTTGAATAACAATAGGATAAATTACAAAGAAAAAAATAACATACTTTGTTCTTGTACTTATTTGATGATTGAACTTTAAAAACATACGTTCAATGAGTTGTAACAAAAAAAAAGAGACTTTGTTATCTGTTCTCATACATTCAGCCGATTATTACAACAAATTACCGAACAATTTTATATTTTATATATAAACAAATTATTAACTTAAAAACAAATACTCAACTATTAACAATACATGCTCCAACAAAATTCCAATAATCTAAATAACCCAACTTCAAAAGAGACATATTATCCAGCCTCTCCATGCGATTAAAATTATCTCTCCAACCCAATCTCCATTTAAAATCATAGTTGGCCCAATTTCTAGACCCAATAACATTCCCAAATCATATTTCCATTATACTCCAATGCTCCATGCAGGTTCTCAAAATAGAAGAACATAGGAGATCGACCATTGCCATTGGAGATCGATGGGAATCAAAAGTAAAAGACAGGAAGAAAGTCGAATCAGACCAAACCCAATCCCTTATAACTAACTAAACTCCAAACCCATATCAAGATGAACCCTAGAAACAATTCCAGATATCAAACGAGGAAGAAGTATACCTTTTCTCAAATGGAAATTTATAGCAATTCTGAATGCTTTTTGGCAAGCCATAATCTAGAAATGGAACCCAATACCATGCCAAAACCAAAGATTGCAGACCTGCTCAAACCAACTAACTCTATTCATCATAGAAAGCTGTTGTTGACGAATGTAACCTTCAATTTTCTTTCTTCAACGAGCGTGGGCGATTCAGACAAAGCACATTAAAAAGTAAAGGAATAAAGAAAGAAGTGAGATTAGAGTGATCCTGATAGAGGCATATGTAATGTAGATGATATGGAGATGAGATCTTTGGGTTTACCTGTTGTTGCATCAGCTTTGTGAACATGCACCATTTCATGTTCAATCAGAAGTCCGAACCCAGATCTAGCTTTGACTTCATTTTTCGTATGTGTTACTCCCCTTGCTTCTACTTACTTCATGCTTTGGCTTGCTGACCTGTTAAAAGCAAAAAAAAAATTTCTTTGCAAAATTCCAGACCAATCAGAAGTCAGAACAGATTCAATCCACATGAACATTTCATTGAATACATTAAAGACATAAATATTTGATAGAAATGAGAATCAAGCCACTTACCTCTCTTATTTGATGCATCTACAATGTATGATTTGTCACCTTCAATGTTGCAGCATCTTCTTTGTTAATCCTGTTTGACAGAAGAAGACTACTATTAGTATTAGAGAGAGGGAGAGAATGGTTCAATAATGTTGTTTGAATGGAGTTTACTACAGAGTGGTGCTCAATCTCAGATATAAAGAGGAGAAGAAAGGGGCAGTTTATCGGCATTTTGGGTTCAAATTTGCAACCAAAGAGTCAAATCAAAGAGAATGGGAGAGTACATAATAATAGGAGAGATTTGAATTCAAAGTGGAGGATTGTAGTATAATAATGGCAAACCAGTTCTTTTCATTTGAAATTGAAACCTGAAAGTTGTAAATGGTTGAGCGGGAATAACATTGGGAGGACAAATCTGAAACCATATTTGGAAGCATCCTTCTCTTTTGCAGCTTAAGCTTGAAAGGGGTGCATGAAAAAGTCTTACAAGAAGAAAGCAAAGCTGTGAACAATGTGTTTTGGTTAAAAAAGTACAGATGATAAAATGTATGCTTTAGGAACTTGTATAATGTGCTTTGTAAGTTGTAATTAAGAACTTTTAAGAATTTATGCATAAAATGGTGGTACATCATGCTTAAAGACTTGTATTTAAGAGTTTTGATCAAGATGAATATTAAGGTAGTATAGATATAGATATAGATATATAAATTAAAATATTGGAAAAAATATCTATATATTGTTATTTTTAATGAGAAATAAGATAAAATAGTAAAAAGACCAATATATCCTTAATTTAACAGACTATTTAGACGGAGTTAGTATAAGGGACGAAAAAGGAAACAAAGTATAAATCACAAGGACGAAACTAGCAGTTTTTAAAGATTAAGGACGAAAATCGTTATATACTTCAAACCAAAGGGACGAAAATCGTAATTTACTCTTCTATTTATTATTGTTGTATTTTGGTTTCCTTGTAAGGCCGTGCGTACCGCCATCGGGTACCACGACCGGATTCGACGATCGGGTTCATCGGGTAGGGCGGTACGGGTGTAGTGGGTAGGGGGCGGGTAGGGGGTATCGGGTAGGGTTGGGTTCGTGAACCCGTGCATACCCGTTGAATTTTTATTTATTTATTATTTTTCAATATTACCGTTGATAAACGGCTCTGTTGGTGCAAGTGTACCACATCTCTATATATTTATATATATTTATTTTGATGATTACAAACACACCGTATTATTGTTTATCTAACAATCCTATCCAAGTGTACAGTTCTTGAAGAACACGAAGATTTTATCTGAAGAATTCAAGACGGAAGTTTCTACGTCGTCATTATTGTTTATAACTAATAATGATAAACACCCTAAAATAATATACCACTTGGATATTTCTAAAAACCCAACAATTATTTTTTAATAAGGTTTTGAGAAGATTCAGCAAGATTTGGTTGCAGTCCTGGAAAGTATCTTTTCTGACGCCGGTATACCGTGGAGAATACCCGGTATACCGCGGGTACACTTTTGCCGGTATACCGCGGGTGTTCAGCCGGTATACCGCGGCAGTCCGTGTGCAATTCTGATTGGTTGAAAGTTACTTTTCCTGACGGCGGTATACCGCGAGACCCAGCCGGTATACCGCGGGTACGTTTTTCCTGTCAACTTTGCATGTAGCCGTTGGTGTGTCAGCGTACTCTTTCTGACCGCGGTATACCGCGGTGTGCAAGGCGGTATACCGCCAGGTCATGTGACCGTTGGAAGTCTTCATGCTATATAATGATGCATGCTGGAGAAGAGAACAGACAGACCTCAGACCAGACCACACAACACAACAAGATCAACAGCTTACTCATCTGATCACTCTCACTTACTTAACATATATATATTTTATAAAACCTTTTTTTATAAAATATCCAAGTGAGATATTATACAAGAGTGATTACCCATTGTGAGTTATACTCCTCTTGTAAGTATTTGAATAACGGGTGTGTGATCCTGTACATCTCAATAAGCTGAGGCTTAGAGAACCGTTTACTTTGCTCTGTATTTGGTTTGTATTCTACCGTAAAGAATACATTTATTGGATCGTGTCGGGAAGTGTCTCGGCTGCTGGTTTATCACAGTTGGTGGTAAATCAGTAAATCTCTGTGTCAAGTATCTCTATCCCTTATCTCTTTATTTATTCCGCTGTGCTATATTATATTTATTTATATAAACTGCTTTGCATTTATATTTATTTATATAATCTCTGTGCATTTAAATTATATCTGTTTATATAATTGTTGTATACTTATTTATTTATACTCTGCTTTATTTATTCTGTATTTATTTGTAAAAAGAATTTTTGAAAGTAAAAGTTTTAAAATACAACCTTACCCCCCCCTAGGTTGTCCAACATTTGGTATCAGAGCAGGGCTTTCAAATTTTTCTGCTCAAATTTCTTTTATTCTTTTAAATGGCTCAACAAACTAATTTTGTGTTTTCAAAACCCCCTTTGATAGATACTGAAAAGTTTGGCATTTGGGCCGAGCTATTTGAATGTCACGTGCGTGGCAAAAATCAAAAGATTTGGGATATTATAGAAAAAGGGAATTTTAAACCCACCATTGTGAAAGATGATGTTTTTATTGATAAACCTATAGATGAATGGACTACTTCTGATGAAACTCTTTTTTGTTTAAACTTTGAAGCTAAGAATATATTATATGCTGCTTTAACAACTGATGAAATTGAAAGAGTATATACATATAAAACTGCAAATCAAATATGGGAAAGTTTAAATAATACTCATCGTGGAAACACGGAAGTTAAATCTAGTAAAGTGAATATTTTAGTTCACGATTATGAACTGTTCGAAATGAAACAAGATGAGTCGATTGACTCAATGTTTAAAAGATTTAACCTTATTGTGACTACGTTGAAAGGTTTGGATCGCACTTATCCTAACGAGGACTATATAAGGAAAATCCTACGAGCCCTTCCTTCCGAGTGGATGCAAAAGATAACATCTTTAGAAGACTCCCGTGACCTTTCCATAATGAAGATAGATGACTTGATCGGCAATCTTAAAGTGCACGAAATTGCACTAAAAAGAAATCAAGTTCGGGATCGAGTCAAAAAGAAATCCATAGCTCTCAAAGTCGTTGCCCCTAAAGATGAGGAAGAAGAAGAGGAGGAAGAAGCAAGTTCCTCAAATGACGAATCCGAAAGTCTTGACGATTTAATCGAGATGGTAAGAAAACTCTCTAAACTTTTATCTAACAAAAAGTTTGCCAATATTGATAGGTTTCAAGGAAATGGAGACTACCATCGTGGTGGTAAAAATCAAAGTCGCAACGTCCATAACAAATATGACGAATCTAGTGACGATGAAAAAGCCAATAAAAAGAAAGGCTTTTGCTATGTGTGTGGTGATAAAAATCACTATGCAAATGTGTGTCCAAAACGTGCTAAACAAATCAACACACCAAAAACATTCGTCGGAGCCGCGTGGAGCGCAAACAAAGATGAAGACAAGAATATTTGTCTCATGGCCGACCGTGATGATGAGGTATCTACATCATGTTTTCATGACAATAATTATGATAGTAATAATTATTATGATAGTGATAATGAAAATGAAAATAATCTTGAAGAATTATATGAATCATTTCACAAAATGGCTGCTCTTGCAAATCGTTACCAAGACGAAAATTCTAGATTAAAAGAAACGATATCTGCATGTAATAAGGAAATTAATGATGGCAAACAAAAATCTGAAAATGATATGAATATAATTGCTAAATTAGAAACTAAATTAGGAGAAAAAGATTTTTGTAAATCTTGTGATGCTCTAAATAAAGAAATTGCATGCTTAAATAAAAAGTCACATGAAAATATTATTTGTGCAAAATGTGATATTCTTGAGAATGAGATTGCATGTTTAAAAGGAAAATGTGATTCGTATGAAAAGGATGATTTATTAGCAAAAGCTTTTCAAAGTAGTAATGAGAAAGTCTTTAACATGCTAAATATGCCTAACCGTATAAAATGTAGAAAAGGTATTGGTTCCGATACGTGCAAAGATAAATGTTCTTGTATGCCCATCAAAAGATTTTATGAATCACCTAAAGTTAATACAAAAAATAAATATGTGCAAAAACCTCCGTATGTGCGTAAAATGAATAATGCAAATAATATACCAAAAAAACCGCATGCTCGTATGTATATTGGTAATTTTTCTAGATCTAAAAATAATGCGAATATAAATGCTTCATTTTACGTCTATGATGAATACGATCGTAAAATCAAAATGGTTAGAAAATGGATTCCGAAAGGAATGTTTAATGTTGATAATCCCGGTGGGATGCGTTTGTGGTTTTAAACCATTTATATGGCTTTGTATGTTTGTCGTGTTTGTTTTATGTCGACAACATATTTTTTGCAGTTTATGTTTTTATACTAACTGTTAAAAGGACCCATAAGAAAAGGGTACCACGAAATATTTTCTTTGCCTTTTGTAGGTGTTTCCTGGCGAGGATATAATACGTGTTACCTGCCGAGGTTATAATACGTGGTTACCTGCCGAGGTTATAATACGTGGTTACCTGACGAGGTCATAATACGTGGTTTTTTTTATCACATAAAATTAACCGAATATTGAAGCCTTAAGATCCGTTTTGGTGCAAGTGTTTCGTATTGGTTTGTATATCTTTGTCTCTATTGCTTTTTGCATTTTATTTTATCCCTCAAATTTTATAAAATCAAATTGATATCGTTATTAATTTGAGGGGGAGCGTTTTAGCTCTTTTACCCATGAGTTTATGCTCTCTCAATTATATGCATATTTTGAGGGGGAGCATCTCTCGAGGGGGAGCATACCGTCTTTCTTAACCCTTTTTGCTTCGACAAACGGGGGAGAGAAACCGCATATGCTCATGCTTAGCGGTTGTGTTTGTCATCATCAAAAAGGGGGAGATTGTTGGTGCAAGTGTACCACATCTCTATATATTTATATATATTTATTTTGATGATTACAAACACACCGTATTATTGTTTATCTAACAATCCTATCCAAGTGTACAGTTCTTGAAGAACACGAAGATTTTATCTGAAGAATTCAAGACGGAAGTTTCTACGTCGTCATTATTGTTTATAACTAATAATGATAAACACCCTAAAATAATATACCACTTGGATATTTCTAAAAACCCAACAATTATTTTTTAATAAGGTTTTGAGAAGATTCAGCAAGATTTGGTTGCAGTCCTGGAAAGTATCTTTTCTGACGCCGGTATACCGTGGAGAATACCCGGTATACCGCGGGTACACTTTTGCCGGTATACCGCGGGTGTTCAGCCGGTATACCGCGGCAGTCCGTGTGCAATTCTGATTGGTTGAAAGTTACTTTTCCTGACGGCGGTATACCGCGAGACCCAGCCGGTATACCGCGGGTACGTTTTTCCTGTCAACTTTGCATGTAGCCGTTGGTGTGTCAGCGTACTCTTTCTGACCGCGGTATACCGCGGTGTGCAAGGCGGTATACCGCCAGGTCATGTGACCGTTGGAAGTCTTCATGCTATATAATGATGCATGCTGGAGAAGAGAACAGACAGACCTCAGACCAGACCACACAACACAACAAGATCAACAGCTTACTCATCTGATCACTCTCACTTACTTAACATATATATATTTTATAAAACCTTTTTTTATAAAATATCCAAGTGAGATATTATACAAGAGTGATTACCCATTGTGAGTTATACTCCTCTTGTAAGTATTTGAATAACGGGTGTGTGATCCTGTACATCTCAATAAGCTGAGGCTTAGAGAACCGTTTACTTTGCTCTGTATTTGGTTTGTATTCTACCGTAAAGAATACATTTATTGGATCGTGTCGGGAAGTGTCTCGGCTGCTGGTTTATCACAGTTGGTGGTAAATCAGTAAATCTCTGTGTCAAGTATCTCTATCCCTTATCTCTTTATTTATTCCGCTGTGCTATATTATATTTATTTATATAAACTGCTTTGCATTTATATTTATTTATATAATCTCTGTGCATTTAAATTATATCTGTTTATATAATTGTTGTATACTTATTTATTTATACTCTGCTTTATTTATTCTGTATTTATTTGTAAAAAGAATTTTTGAAAGTAAAAGTTTTAAAATACAACCTTACCCCCCCCCCTAGGTTGTCCAACATTTGGTATCAGAGCAGGGCTTTCAAATTTTTCTGCTCAAATTTCTTTTATTCTTTTAAATGGCTCAACAAACTAATTTTGTGTTTTCAAAACCCCCTTTGATAGATACTGAAAAGTTTGGCATTTGGGCCGAGCTATTTGAATGTCACGTGCGTGGCAAAAATCAAAAGATTTGGGATATTATAGAAAAAGGGAATTTTAAACCCACCATTGTGAAAGATGATGTTTTTATTGATAAACCTATAGATGAATGGACTACTTCTGATGAAACTCTTTTTTGTTTAAACTTTGAAGCTAAGAATATATTATATGCTGCTTTAACAACTGATGAAATTGAAAGAGTATATACATATAAAACTGCAAATCAAATATGGGAAAGTTTAAATAATACTCATCGTGGAAACACGGAAGTTAAATCTAGTAAAGTGAATATTTTAGTTCACGATTATGAACTGTTCGAAATGAAACAAGATGAGTCGATTGACTCAATGTTTAAAAGATTTAACCTTATTGTGACTACGTTGAAAGGTTTGGATCGCACTTATCCTAACGAGGACTATATAAGGAAAATCCTACGAGCCCTTCCTTCCGAGTGGATGCAAAAGATAACATCTTTAGAAGACTCCCGTGACCTTTCCATAATGAAGATAGATGACTTGATCGGCAATCTTAAAGTGCACGAAATTGCACTAAAAAGAAATCAAGTTCGGGATCGAGTCAAAAAGAAATCCATAGCTCTCAAAGTCGTTGCCCCTAAAGATGAGGAAGAAGAAGAGGAGGAAGAAGCAAGTTCCTCAAATGACGAATCCGAAAGTCTTGACGATTTAATCGAGATGGTAAGAAAACTCTCTAAACTTTTATCTAACAAAAAGTTTGCCAATATTGATAGGTTTCAAGGAAATGGAGACTACCATCGTGGTGGTAAAAATCAAAGTCGCAACGTCCATAACAAATATGACGAATCTAGTGACGATGAAAAAGCCAATAAAAAGAAAGGCTTTTGCTATGTGTGTGGTGATAAAAATCACTATGCAAATGTGTGTCCAAAACGTGCTAAACAAATCAACACACCAAAAACATTCGTCGGAGCCGCGTGGAGCGCAAACAAAGATGAAGACAAGAATATTTGTCTCATGGCCGACCGTGATGATGAGGTATCTACATCATGTTTTCATGACAATAATTATGATAGTAATAATTATTATGATAGTGATAATGAAAATGAAAATAATCTTGAAGAATTATATGAATCATTTCACAAAATGGCTGCTCTTGCAAATCGTTACCAAGACGAAAATTCTAGATTAAAAGAAACGATATCTGCATGTAATAAGGAAATTAATGATGGCAAACAAAAATCTGAAAATGATATGAATATAATTGCTAAATTAGAAACTAAATTAGGAGAAAAAGATTTTTGTAAATCTTGTGATGCTCTAAATAAAGAAATTGCATGCTTAAATAAAAAGTCACATGAAAATATTATTTGTGCAAAATGTGATATTCTTGAGAATGAGATTGCATGTTTAAAAGGAAAATGTGATTCGTATGAAAAGGATGATTTATTAGCAAAAGCTTTTCAAAGTAGTAATGAGAAAGTCTTTAACATGCTAAATATGCCTAACCGTATAAAATGTAGAAAAGGTATTGGTTCCGATACGTGCAAAGATAAATGTTCTTGTATGCCCATCAAAAGATTTTATGAATCACCTAAAGTTAATACAAAAAATAAATATGTGCAAAAACCTCCGTATGTGCGTAAAATGAATAATGCAAATAATATACCAAAAAAACCGCATGCTCGTATGTATATTGGTAATTTTTCTAGATCTAAAAATAATGCGAATATAAATGCTTCATTTTACGTCTATGATGAATACGATCGTAAAATCAAAATGGTTAGAAAATGGATTCCGAAAGGAATGTTTAATGTTGATAATCCCGGTGGGATGCGTTTGTGGTTTTAAACCATTTATATGGCTTTGTATGTTTGTCGTGTTTGTTTTATGTCGACAACATATTTTTTGCAGTTTATGTTTTTATACTAACTGTTAAAAGGACCCATAAGAAAAGGGTACCACGAAATATTTTCTTTGCCTTTTGTAGGTGTTTCCTGGCGAGGATATAATACGTGTTACCTGCCGAGGTTATAATACGTGGTTACCTGCCGAGGTTATAATACGTGGTTACCTGACGAGGTCATAATACGTGGTTTTTTTTATCACATAAAATTAACCGAATATTGAAGCCTTAAGATCCGTTTTGGTGCAAGTGTTTCGTATTGGTTTGTATATCTTTGTCTCTATTGCTTTTTGCATTTTATTTTATCCCTCAAATTTTATAAAATCAAATTGATATCGTTATTAATTTGAGGGGGAGCGTTTAGCTCTTTTACCCATGAGTTTATGCTCTCTCAATTATATGCATATTTTGAGGGGGAGCATCTCTCGAGGGGGAGCATACCGTCTTTCTTAACCCTTTTTGCTTCGACAAACGGGGGAGAGAAACCGCATATGCTCATGCTTAGCGGTTGTGTTTGTCATCATCAAAAAGGGGGAGATTGTTGGTGCAAGTGTACCACATCTCTATATATTTATATATATTTATTTTGATGATTACAAACACACCGTATTATTGTTTATCTAACAATCCTATCCAAGTGTACAGTTCTTGAAGAACACGAAGATTTTATCTGAAGAATTCAAGACGGAAGTTTCTACGTCGTCATTATTGTTTATAACTAATAATGATAAACACCCTAAAATAATATACCACTTGGATATTTCTAAAAACCCAACAATTATTTTTTAATAAGGTTTTGAGAAGATTCAGCAAGATTTGGTTGCAGTCCTGGAAAGTATCTTTTCTGACGCCGGTATACCGTGGAGAATACCCGGTATACCGCGGGTACACTTTTGCCGGTATACCGCGGGTGTTCAGCCGGTATACCGCGGCAGTCCGTGTGCAATTCTGATTGGTTGAAAGTTACTTTTCCTGACGGCGGTATACCGCGAGACCCAGCCGGTATACCGCGGGTACGTTTTTCCTGTCAACTTTGCATGTAGCCGTTGGTGTGTCAGCGTACTCTTTCTGACCGCGGTATACCGCGGTGTGCAAGGCGGTATACCGCCAGGTCATGTGACCGTTGGAAGTCTTCATGCTATATAATGATGCATGCTGGAGAAGAGAACAGACAGACCTCAGACCAGACCACACAACACAACAAGATCAACAGCTTACTCATCTGATCACTCTCACTTACTTAACATATATATATTTTATAAAACCTTTTTTTTTATAAAATATCCAAGTGAGATATTATACAAGAGTGATTACCCATTGTGAGTTATACTCCTCTTGTAAGTATTTGAATAACGGGTGTGTGATCCTGTACATCTCAATAAGCTGAGGCTTAGAGAACCGTTTACTTTGCTCTGTATTTGGTTTGTATTCTACCGTAAAGAATACATTTATTGGATCGTGTCGGGAAGTGTCTCGGCTGCTGGTTTATCACAGTTGGTGGTAAATCAGTAAATCTCTGTGTCAAGTATCTCTATCCCTTATCTCTTTATTTATTCCGCTGTGCTATATTATATTTATTTATATAAACTGCTTTGCATTTATATTTATTTATATAATCTCTGTGCATTTAAATTATATCTGTTTATATAATTGTTGTATACTTATTTATTTATACTCTGCTTTATTTATTCTGTATTTATTTGTAAAAAGAATTTTTGAAAGTAAAAGTTTTAAAATACAACCTTACCCCCCCCTAGGTTGTCCAACAGGCTCTTTTTTATTTTAATTTTTTTTTCAAATTATACACACTATATATATTAACCTCTACCACCTTCGAGTTTTTCATAGCCCCACATGATCACCTTACGAGAGATATTTTGAGGGCTACTTTGACGAAGAAAGAGAGAATTAGAAAATTACATAATTTTTAATATTAGTTTTTAGTGTAATTTTGTAATTTTTAAATTTTTAATGAATGTTATGAATTTTTATTTTTATTTATTAAAAATATATATGAATATTTTTATTTTGTTAAATAATTAAATGTATATATAAAAGAATTAAAAAAACTGATGTGGCATTCGGGTTCGTGGGTAGGCGGTACTCCACTTTAGGGTAACTTTAGGATAAGGAAGATAGGAAAGAAAAAAACTGATGTGACGCTGAGGTGGCATTCGGGATCAGTGGGTTCGTGGATAGACGGTACTCATGATCTAACATTAACAAAATTAATCGGGTTTTTTAAAAGATCGGAAGAAACACGTTTGCATATAACCGTTGACGGATTATCAGTCTATTTGACTCATCCGCACTGCAAGAGCCAGCGCACCATTATTTGGGAGTTGGTACAGTCAAAACTCACACAAGGGATCCGACTCATCACTTACCGGCGGCGTTGTTACATTTTCTCTCTCCTCCCTAACAAACATCGTCGCCGCCGGAGACCTCCGCCATGTCCCTCCTGCAAACATTTCTCCACCAATGCCCCGTCGTCGCTGGCGGTTTCACTCAATCTCTCCCTACTCCATCACTACTTTCTTCTACTAAACATTCCGTCAATTTCACCGTCACACGTTGCTCCGTCGCATCGCCGGTGACCGTTAGCGAAAATGTGGACAGGAAATCTACCGAGAGGAGCGAGATTAGGCTAGGTTTGCCTAGTAAAGGTCGAATGGCTTCCGATACTCTTGATCTTCTCAAAGTATTTTCTCTATCTCTTCGTAAATTTGGTTTTGATTTTGATTTTGGTGTTTATTTTGTTCATGTTTGTATTTCAATCTATTTTTGGAAGGATTGTCAATTATCCGTGAGGCATCTGAATCCTCGGCAATACGTTGCAGACATTCCTCAGGTTAGTTTTAATTTTAATTTATCCGTTATACATCAAAAATGCTATTTCAACTTCAAATTAATATGCATTCTACGCCTACTTCAAGAATTTGGTAAATTGATTGAACTTTATATTCGCTCCAGTAATAAAACAGCTGCAACTTTATCACAAGTACGATCAATAAACCATTGTTGCAACTTGCAAGTTACGTGAGAAATTAAATCAATTTTGCTTTCTCAGATACTAGGTTTGACATCCAAAATCAATGTTATGACTGTTTTCTGAAGGACTATAGGGAGTAGAATAATAGAAGGATTAGTAGGCAGAAGTGGATTTTATTTTGGATTCAAACATTGTGCAATATGACCAAGTAGAAAAAAACTAGACAAAGTCAATAATTGTGAAGTGGTATGATAACTAGTAGGTCCAGGCTGATGATATTTTAATTATAGAAGTTACTGTGGTCAAAATAAGATCGAACTTATGTTGTGTTTTGGAGTTATGCTCTATTAAATCGAATACAAAAGATGATTTTACCACCTTCTTTCCAAGATATACTGCCTACTTGTGAAACAGAATGTTGAGCGATGATATATAATTGATATTAGCATGGTCTAACATGTGTTCCTTTTACCAATTCTGTGGGAGGTCTGTCATCCTACTAAGCAGAAACGAGCAGGGTTGACTTTCATACCCGTTGCACCAACACATTCTACTTGATGTTTGATGAAGTTCTCATTTGAGACCATAGTTACATGGTTAAAATTGACTTGCTTACAATATCTAATTGCAGCTTGCAAACTTAGAAGTTTGGTTTCAGCGTCCAAAAGATATTGTACGAAAACTGGTTTCAGGAGATTTAGACCTTGGCATTGTTGGTCTTGACACACTTAGCGAATATGGACAGGTAACACGGTGTTGTGTATTTTTTTTAGTATATAGTATTTATAACCTTTGGTGAGGTTTTGACTCTTTGGTAATGTCGTTGCGTATTGTCATAATTGATAATTGTTCTTATTCCTAGTTGACATAACATCCTCCTCAGTTTATATATTATTTTCCTGCTTAATTTATGTGGAACTATGTGATACATTTGCCTTGGCAGTTTAGCTACTTAAGTAACATTCTTAATTGAATTAACTTTTTTAATGTACCACTTTTTTTCTACAATTTGAGTAGCTTAATGTCGACATTCTCACATCATGGTTTGTGATAAGTTGACAAGCTTAATGTGCATGGTCCTCTCGTGGAATAAATGATTGTTGCACTGGGAATTTGTCTCCCATGATGAGTTTATACTAAATTTGGAACAACATGAGAACTGGTAGTTACAACCATACAAACTTTGACATGTCACAATCGTTTTAATGTGTGATTTTAGCACCAGTTATAGTTACAACCATGCAAACTTTTCACCTAGGGATTGGTAACTACGAATGTTTGTTTCATGGGTAAAACATGGTGCTTCCTAGGAAACCTTAGGGGCTGTTTGGTTCGCGGATTCAAAGGAATTTGATGGAATTGGAATGACAAATTCCTTTGACCAAATTCCTTAGTGATGTTTGGTTCGCGGAATGAATTGATTGGATTCCCCCGGATTCCACCAAATTCCACGGTTGAGGGATTTGTTCATTCCTTAGCATATGTGAAGGATTTGAATTCCATTTCGTGGAAAATGTAGCATAATTTATAATTTTGTTTTAGAATTACAAAAATAACCTTTGCATCCGATTTAACTACCACCTCTTCCCCACCCTGCCCCACTCCCGCTGGCAACATATCCGCCACCACCACCGTTGCCACCACCACCACCATCATCGTCAATTAATATTCATTCCACCGCCAGCCCACCCACCATCCCCACCCCTATCATCACCACTATGCCACTATTTTTTGCAGTCATAGTCGCCACCCACCCACCCACCCACCCCTAACAGGCTAACACCACCACACCACTATTGTCGTCATCATCATAACCATCACCCCACCCATGACAGATGCATATTTCTATTCTTTTGCAAGATTCAATTCCAATTCCTATCAACCAAACGCAAAGTCAAATTCCATTCCAGTTCCATCCAAATCAAATTCCTTTGATGGATTCCAATTCCACCAAATTCCATTATGTGAACCAAATGCTTCCTTATTAGTAGTTTATGAATGATTCGGTTTAGATTCTTGTTTATCATCACCAGGCTTGTTGTTTGGATGATATAACCAGTAGAACATTATGTTTGTTGGTTATTTCTGTAGGGAAATGAAGATCTAATCCTTGTGCATGATGCACTTGCATATGGAGATTGTCGCTTGTCTCTTGCAGTAAGTCAACCTTCATGAATTGACTTTAAGGACATTAACATATCTTTTAAGAGTTTGAAACTAGATGTTTAACATTTTCCCCACTCTTTCAGATTCCAAAATATGGAATTTTCGAAAACGTCAATTCGGTTAAGGAGCTAGCACAAATGTCTCTGTGGACTCCTGAGAAGCCTCTAAGAGTTGCCACCGGTTTCACTTATGTAATCAGTTATTTTCTTACGTAATACAACTTTTTCCAGTACTTTGACCAAGTCAGAAGTTCTGTAATTGGTGTTTGTATTCTCTCTCTCTCTCTCTCTCTCTCCACAGCTGGGTCCTAAATTTCTGAAAGAAAATGGTCTTGAGCATGTCACCTTTTCAACAGCTGATGGGGCATTGGAGGCAGCTCCTGCGGTGAGTAGACGTGACATTATTGTCCCTTGATGCATGCACAATGCTATACATTCTTTTGTTCTAATGTTTATATCTTTTTCACTTGCTTATTTAGATGGGTATAGCTGATGCTATTGTGGATCTTGTTAGTAGTGGAATCACATTGAAAGAAAACAATCTCAAAGAAATTGAAGGCGGAGTCCTCTTAGAAAGTCAGGTGAAGTTTAAACCCCGGGCTTGCAAGGTTTTTTTTTTAACTATTGAATTCGCTGGTTTTCCTAAGTAAGATATTTTTCAGGCTGTCATGATTGCTAGCAAGAAGTCCTTAATCCAACGTAAAGGTTTATTGGACATCACACACGAAATTCTTGAAAGATTCGAAGCACATTTAAGGGCGCTTGATCAATTTACAGTAAGCTGACATGTGTTTGTTTATTATCTCTCATTTCCAAGAAAAAAGGTCTGGTTTGAGTTTAGATCAAATATAGTAAACTATCTGTTTTGGGGGGTAGAATGGTACATTCACATATGAAACATCTCAGGTAGTCGCCAACATGAGGGGAAACAGTGCCGAGGAAGTAGCTGAACGAATTCTTAGTCAACCATCATTAACCGGGCTTCAGGTGAAATTTTATCTGCATATGTTATAGTTAGCTACTAAACCTACAAGGTTGTAAATGTTTTTCTGTATATGTTCAGGGACCAACAATAAGTCCAGTTTTCCGCAAAGGTGACGGTGTGGTAACACCTGATTATTATGCTATAGTCATTTGTGTACCCAAAAAAATGCTGTATAAATCAGTTCAGCAGCTGAGAGCGGTAAGAAATCTTAAATCTTGAACTTGTGTAATATTGTTTATTGCAATTATTTATGTACCAGTCTTTTCTTGTATTCTGAATGATCATCATATGATTTGGCTTTACAAGTCCATTTCACCAAAATAGACGGAACAAAAGTAAGTGAGACGGGACAAAATATGTAAATGACTAAACTACCCATGTCAAATTAAAACACTAAAATCTTAATCTTGAACTTGTGTAGTATTGCTTATTTATGATTTTGCAGATTGGAGGTAGCGGAGTTCTGGTGTCGCCTTTGACCTACATTTTCGATGAAGAAACTCCAAGATGGCGGGAGCTTCTTTTGAAGCTCGGGCTTTAAGTTGATACAAACTCTTATCCATCTTGTAAGATCAGTCGTCACCGTTTCATTCTCAAATTTGTTACCAAACCAAACCAAACCAAACCAAACCAAGCCGTTTATTAGTTTTTAATTTTTTAGCGATTTATGCTCATTTTGTATCTCAAAAACCATCCTCATTGTTTACTTTAAGGCGTTTGCAGTTTCTTTACAACACAAGTGTGTGATGAAGAGGTGGTTTTAAGCAACCAATTATTCCCATATGCAAAGCCATGGGATGAATTTTGATTTCAGAATTATGGTTTTTTGAATGCACAACTTGTATGGATTGTTTTTATTAGTTTACAATAAAGATGTTGAAGGCAGTGGCATTTTGACTTGTACCATTATTAAGGATTATTTTGTAATTTTTTATGAGAAAGATTTATTAGGTAAACCACAAGGGTTGTGGCGTACTGGTTAAGGCCTCTGGGGATGTGGTGGAATATCCCATCTGGCCAGGGTTCAAATTCAGGCGTACGCAACAATTGTGACCACTGAGGTTTAATCATGGCTGATGTCTTACGGTCATAATTTGTCAATGGATTAGTCTAGGCATAGCCTAGGACATCCTTCCACAAAAAAGATTTATTATGTTCGTTTGATTTGGCGTTGCTCTTTTTTATGATTGAATTGGCACTGTAGTGGTGAAACGGATTGTTAAGAGTGATCAATCAATAAAATATACGTGTATGTATGATTGAACAAATTTTACAGAAATATAAATCATACAAAATCTAAAATAAGAACAAATATGTAAACCTAACTTGAATTTACAGTGCTCGTAGAAATTTAAGTTAGATTGGGGTCTACGAATTTAAGTTAGATTGAGGTCTACATCCATGTAGTGTGCTAATACCGAAATCTCGTTTAGAGGATACAGCAATCAAATTCAAGATATACTTGAATCTATCGAATTAAAAAAAGTTATGGTGATGAAATTCGTGTATCTTGATGCTAGAAAGAGAGAAGGTTTATAATTTTATATACATATGATATGTTTCTATGTTCTATAAATTCGTGATCCCAAGAGCCCGAAGGCCCGCCATTGAGGAACTCATTCACCTTAAGCATCTCCAACAACTATGTTAAAAAGTAGAAAAAAAGATTTTAACAACTTTTTTGCTTCAACCGTTATCAAATTTGAAGAAAAGTATTTAAAACCCATCTTTTAAGAAAGAGAACTAATATTTTAATTTTTCTACCAATAAGAGGCATTGAAGTAAAATGTTTAGTAAAGTGAAATGATACTTTTACAAAGTTATATACATGTTCAAATGTCTTATTTTGGTTCCTTGAACTTTTGATTTCATATATGTAACATCCCAAATTTTCTATAAACGGTTGGTGAACAACTGGGAAAACGGTCGAGAAGCAGCCGAGAAAACAGTTGCTAAATGGTCTAGGCACGACTGGGAAAACGATCGAGTGGTCGAGGAATGGTCGGGCAAGCGATCGGTACAAGCAGGGCGATTGTGTCATGCGAAAGTGTCATGAGCACAATCATCGGACACTCTCGCAGAGAGAATAAAGCCCTTGGTACAAGTGGGGCGATTGTGCCACGCGAAAGTGCCATGCGCACAATCGTTGGGCACTCTCGTAGAGAGAATAAATCCCTTGGTACAAGCGGGGCGATTGTGCCATGCGAAAGTTATATGAGCACAATCGCCACACACTCTCGTGGTCGAGGTCCGATGCATTTTTGAAACCTTTTCTTCATTTCACCATATCTCTCCATCGCTACTATGATTGAACGGTTCTTTTTGCTATGTTCACGATTTTGGAAGCCTTTCAATAGTGGATCATTGGGGGACTCGAACTATAAATCGTGAATGGTTGAATCCGATGACCAATGTTACCATAATAGAAGCTCTATATGTAATGTGGCTTACTTTTGCGTTCCGTCACTGTCAATGATGTTCTCTGCCCTTCCAAAGGGGTAAGTGTCGTTTTGAATGCATAAAATATTTGATTAAAGTTATGCTTTCAGTTTTAATGGTTTATATATTTACTTTATAACTGTCTGAACTCACTAGGTTTTAAGTCTTACATTTTTCGCAAATGACATGTATATCTGGGTCGCTTAGCAGTGGGGCTCCAAAGGTTTGAGTGGATCGTTGTTGTTAGTAGAGACTTTTTGGGATATCACCTTTCGGAAGACCATCCTGGAGTTGCATTGACTAGCATACTTTTGGGATCGTAGCGACACTCGGTTGTAATCTAAATCTAGAATTGGTTTAAATTAATTGGTTGTTAGCTACAATCCATTCTCTTATTCTAAACTCATTAACTATTCCCCTTTTATTGGGTGATTACATTTAATTTATTCCTACGGTTTTAGGAGTGTTGCATAATACAATTAATTTTCGTTGAATATATGGATCTCGTACTCCAACATCCCCTTTTCTTCGTAAAAAAAAAGACTCGAGAACACGACGTGAGCATCACATATAAATACAAAACACCAAGATCGGAATCCAAATGTTTTATTTGGTTAAAATTGAAATTTCCAAAACTGTGGGGGCTAAAACATAAATTTATGCCAATCGCGTCGCCTAATAAATAGAATTTTAGGGCTTTTCAACCCCTCCCCTAACAGCAACACCCTCTCTGGGTTTGTCTTCTAAAACCCTTCGCTTCCTCTGAACCTCCCGCTGGCAACTCCTCCCTCTCTCTCACGCTCTCCGGCTCCGTTCGTCATCATACTCGACGTCACCACAAGCACTACGTGTGTCGTGATACAGGCAGACACTGAGCAACGAAGATGCGGAAGGAAGGGAAGAAATTGAAGGACGACGATTTAAAACCAATAGAGAAAGAAGTTATTGAGAATGGAACTGAAGTTCCTAGTGATTCTGAAGATGGCGGTGTAGAAAGTCCTGTTGTATCTGATGATGACGCGGTACATTCATCATTTCAATTATCAGCACTTCATTTTGATAATTATAATGCACAGTTGTAGAGAATTAAGTTGGAACCAATATAGGGTAGTTTTAATATAAAAAGTTAACAGCTTGATGGCGCAAAGCAACTCAAATCCTCAATTTTATAGCTGGAATTGGGGAAAGCATGTGGCACTTGGTTGAATATTGGTACAGTAACAATGAAATATCATTTTTTTTGCTATTAACAATATACTGATTTAGTGATTTACATATGTAAGTTTAGAATGACTGTTTTTGAGTTTAGCTATATGTATACATTACTATTGATTTATGCACCTTGAAGTTATAATTATGTTGTAAGAACTGAATTGCGAGTGTTTATTATTGTTTTGCTTGCTAACATGGTGTGTCTGGTTCCAGAGTTACTCTGAGGGTGATGATGACTTTTCAAGGAATTCAGATTCAGAATCGGAATCAGGGTCCGAAAATAGTGAATTCTCAGAAGATGAGGTACATGGTAATTACCTGTTTAGTAAATTGTAAAACTCTTTTTTTACTTTGTTTTCATCAAATTGAAGAATTTTACAAGTTACAAAATTCATGGGTTTCGTTTGCAAAATTTTGAAGCCAATGTTATCAGTGACTTGACATACATAAATGTGATTTACTTACATTCTATCTAGTCTCTATCTTTATTTAGTTCTATCTTTTTACGGTGGTTCTCTTTTTTCACATTGATACATTTTACAATATAGAAAAATTTGGCCTTTTTTCTCTGGAAAATTTGAAGTAAATCATTTACTAAATAACCCAACATGCAAAAAATTGATATTTACTTATCTTTATTGTTATAATGTCAGGATGGTGAAAACCCAAGCAATGAAGGTGGCTTGAGTGATGGAGCTGATGATCTTAATCAAGGAGATCAAAGTGAAAGTGAGGATTCTCGCGAAGTAGTTGATGAGAGTGATTCATCAGAAGACGAGGTCTATATAATACTTTTTTTTATGGTTTGAAACAGAGTTGTCTTTGGTGAAATCCATGCAAAGTCAAAAGACATTATTATTTACTTATTTTTGTTTATGAAAATTCATGAGCTATGATATCTATGTTCTCAAGGAGTTTCTTTTATATGTTTGTTGTTGATACATTTTAATGTTAATCTTTTGTAATAGGTTGGTCCTCGGAACACTATTGGGGATGTTCCTCTAGAGTGGTACAAGGAGGAGGAACATATTGGATATGATGTTGCTGGAAAGAAAATCAAGAAGAAGGAGAGGCTTGATAAATTGGATTCATTTCTAGCCAGAACCGATGACTCAAATAGCTGGTGGGTTGGAGATTTATTTCACAGAACTATTAACTTTCCTAGTGTTATTTTCTTATTAGCTAAATGTTTGTTTTAGGCGCAAGATCACTGATGACATTGAGGATGAGGATGTAGAACTCACTAAAGAAGAAACGAAGCTTATTCGCAGATTGTTGAAAGGACAAGCGCCTCATGCAGACTTTGATCCACATGCGGTTGGTGCCTTTTTCATTTTTTCATGTTTTGATATTGTGGACGGTGTTTGAAGGGATTTTTATTCTTTACCATTCTCGATCGCAATTCTCATAGTTTTTTATCCATCTGCAGCCTTATGTTGATTGGTTTGCTTGGGATGGTGCTAAGCATCCACTCTCGAATGCTCCAGAACCAAAAAGGCGTTTTATTCCTTCAAAATGGGAAAGCAAAAAGGTAAATAAATACTCTTGTAACGTACTGCTGCTTAAGAGAAAACGTTTGTTCCTCTGTAGAAACTAAAACATATTCAATCCATTCATCTTTTGACCTTTTGTACATCAGGTTGTTAGGTATATCAGGGCAATTAGAAAGGGATTGATAACGTTTGACAAGCCAAAAGAAGAACCCCGTTTCTATAACTTATGGGGTGATGAATCTAGCTCAACAGACAAGTCACATGGATTATCATATATACCTGCACCTAAACCTAAATTGCCAGGTTTGACTTTCTTGAATTGTTTTAATTGACTTTTTTCTGTCTGTATTAAGCTATTACGAGGTTCATTGCATAATGTTTTCTATATACTACCAAACAAATTACAACCATCTGTTTATTTTCAGGGCATGAGGAATCCTATAATCCTTCTTTGGAATACATTCCAACACAAGAAGAGATTAGTGCTTATCAGCTTATGTTCGAGGAGGATCGGCCTAAGTTTATCCCAAAGCGGTAATTCACTGTTAACAACCATCAATTTGATTCACGCTTCGTGATTCTTGCTTTACTTGTAGTATATATATGTACTAATATATCTACATCTGTCAATCATTTAGGTTCACATCTTTGAGAGGTGTTCCTGCTTATGAAAAGAGTGTTAGGGAAACTTTTGATCGTTGTTTGGATTTGTACTTGTGCCCTAGGGCACGAAAGAAGCGTGTAAGTGTTGGCAAAATAAAGATTTTCAGTTAATCCATTAAAAAATTTCATATAACTTTACGTTTTTCTAGTGTGACATGAAGCTTCATTGATGTTTCAGATTAATATTGATCCCGAGTCCTTGAAACCCAAGCTTCCAAGTCGCAAGGATCTTAAACCTTACCCAACAACATGTTATCTCGAGTACAAAGGCCATAAGGGTCCAGTTAAATCACTTTCTACTGACCCTTCCGGGCAGTATATTGCTTCTGGTAACTTATCTAAGGTCAAGATTTTTTAATTAATTTATAGTCATAATTTTGGGTCTTTTGTAACTTTTTTTATGTGATAAATGCAGGCTCACAAGATGGAACAGTTCGTATCTGGGAGGTTGAAACCGGTAGATGTATCAAAATATGGGAACTCGGTGAACCCGTGCATCATGTTGCATGGAATCCTTTACTGGAGCTTCCTATATTAGCAGTCTCCATGTAAGACTTAATGCATTAATTGGCTGATAATTTTTCTTCGTTTCTTTTTGTGTTTTCTAAGGTTGAATGAGTAAATGAAAGTATGTGTAAATTATTTGCAGGGGACAAGATGTTTTTATTTTGAACACTGGGATTGAGAAAGAAGAACATAAGATGATTGCAGATCTTTTGCACGTTGAAACTTCCACTTCCCCAGATGATCCTGGTTAGTGTCTCTTGGCTGCTCTATTCGGCTTTTTTTATAAGTTGACTTTACTTGACTACTGGTGTTTGCTTTGTTTTAGAAAGCATGGCATCCACTGTAACCTGGTCTCAATGCGAAAAATACGAGGGAATTAGGATTAAGCACTTTAAGGTATTTTTATTCTGCCACTATTACTTCATTTCCAAAGGAAGATAGAACAACTTTTTCACATGTTTGTTCATCTTTGCAGAGTGTATCTTCGGTGGAATGGCATAGAAAAGGAGACTATTTCTCTACTGTCATGCCTGCTGATATCCTTGGTTGTTTTTCAATTTTTTTTATTCTTGCACGTTTTTTTATAACTATGTTTCTAGGTGACGAGAAATCTGTTTGTGAAAATTGGAGTACCATGAATCTTTTATTGTTAGACCTTGACTTGCTTCTTACGTGAATCAAAAGCGGTGCTAATCCACCTGCTCTCAAAGAAACTCACTCAAAGATTGCCGTTTAAGTTGCATGGTCTTCCCGTGTCTTCAACGTTCCATCCCACACGATCCATTTTCTTTGTTTCAACGAAAAAGAATGTTCGTGTTTATGATCTGGTGAAGAAGAAGTTCATCAAGAAGCTTGAAGCTGGTGTTTGTGAAATCTCATCCATCTCTATTCATCCTGGTGGTATGTTTATGTTTCAACTTCTGGTTTATTTATTATTCTAGCTCTAACTGCTCTTAATTAAGTTGCAATCAATGAAAAATAAAAATAACAAGATAATTATTAAATTATTATGCAGGTGATAATGTTATCGTTGGGAGCAAGGATGGAAAATTATGTTGGTTTGACATGGATCTTTCATCAAAACCTTACAAAATTCTCAAGTATGCAAATGCTACCATTTTTTTAAATTCTTCATTAGTAAACAATCAGTAGATATTTTTATATACATTTCTGATTTTATGATTGTCTCGTGTTATTGTAGGTCCCATCCAAAAGATATAACGAACGTTGCCTTCCATCGCACGTATCCTTTGTTTGCATCATGCTCTGATGATTGCACAGCGTATGTATTCCATGGCATGGTGTATTCAGATTTAAACCAGAACCCGCTTATTGTTCCTTTGGAGATTCTCCATGGTCATGCAAGCGCAAATGGAAGAGGTTAGTTGTTAATAAGAATTGCTTAAGTGCAGCTTTTAGGGTGCGTTTGGTACGCAGACTGGATGGGACGGGACAGGACAGGACAAAAAAAAATAGTCCCATGTTTGGTATGCCATGGGACAAAAATCAGATGGGACAACATGGGACAAAAATAAGTTTTCATGTGATAAAACTTAAGATTTTTTGTTCCACCAAAATAGGTGGAACAACATGAGACTAAAACATAAGATTACTAAAATATCCCTTTTTTCCAACGTAACCTAGATTAAAATTATCTCCTCCAGTCCCGTCCAGTTCCAGTCTGCGTACCAAACGCTACCTTAACATGAAACATTTAGTTTAAGCTGATTTATTGTTGTTGTTTGATGTGTGTTAATAGGTGTGTTGGATTGTAAGTTCCACCCAAGGCAGCCATGGTTGTTCACTGCAGGGGCAGATTCCATAATCAGACTCTTCTGCCATTAGATAGATTGATTGATTTAAACAATGGAAAAACAGAGAGCTTGAAAAGTCAAAAAGGGTTTGTAGGAGGAGATGTTGTTGATGTGCTTGTGTTATGATATTATTATTATATTTATACTTGTATGAGACTCAAAAACACATGATTTTGCTTGTACTTCAATTTTGTCATTGTAGGAAATGTCATCATTATGATTGTCTTTTGTGTTGAGAAATTGTTGAAATGAAACTAACTAAATATACCCTTGTCGGAGGTAAGGGCAAATCTGTCATTTCCACAAGGAGTACAAAGACGGTTTTCATTAGGGGTGTTTGTGGTACGGTTTAGGACAACCTCAAACCAAACTGAATGTGCGGTTGGAGCATTTGTTTTTCAAACTGCAAACATGCGGTGCGGGTTATGGGACTGGGCTTAATACGATGTATGTGAAGTGGTAATATGTAGTTTCATAATCTTTATACTCCATTTGAAATACAATACTCATTTGCATTTAAAAAAAAATTCAAAAAAATAAAAATACATGGATTATTTATAACAAATATTGAAATTATGTTGACTTTACATTTATCATAACAGTGAACATTCAATGGTTATTGTTCACGTCATTAGTAACTTGGCTATGTTTGGCAAACTAGCTGATAAGCTAACTTATGACTTATAAGCTAGCTGATAGTTGAAAAGCTAGCTGATGAAAAAGTCACGTTTGACAAAAAGTAGCTTATTAGCATTTAAATGACCAAAAAGAACATATTAAAAAATAGTTAATAAATAATAATTAATATTAATAAAGGCATAATTGGAATATTTATAAAAAGCTACTCATAAGCTACTCCAGAGTTTTTCAAAAAGCTAGTCATCCAAACATGTACCAAAAAATAAACTAACTTATAAGTTAGTTTTTTTTTCGCCAAACAATGCCTTAAATTATGAGTAAACATAGAATGATGCAATATTTATTTGAATGTCAGAAAACATCATATAATAGTATTTAAACGAGAGTGGAAATAAAACATGGTTTAATACAAAATTGAATTATAGAGGTCATCTAGAGACATTATAAGATATACAAAATTTAATTTAATATACAGATTAATATGATATTTGCTTATTAGTTGAAATTTTATTAAAAGCATAGAAAAGTAGAAATTTGGTAAATCAAAACAAATGACATCAACTATTAACATTAATATGCGGTGCGGTGCGATGCGACAGTTTAAGTATTTCGAAACCACATAGTGTGGTATAGAAAAGATACAAATTTAAAACCACAATGCGGAACTTCTAAACTATACGGTTTGGTATGGCGCGGATGATAAATGCCCTCCCTCCGTTCGAAGATAAATACCAATATTTCTACTTATGTTTATCCTAAAATAAATGCCCACTTTCAAAAACAGATAATTAACTAAAATTTCAATTATACCCTTAATTAATGCACAAATATTTAAGATGTGATATGATGAATCCAGTAATTAGGGGTAAAGTTGTCATTTAATGTCTAAAATTGTGTATCATTTCTACCCTGAACACTTATTTTGGAACAGATTAAGACTGTTCTAGATAACGAACTTCGTGTATCCCACACATAGAAGACATGACCTCTCCTCCAAAAAGATCATCAATTTTAGTATGAAAACTATTGCCAAGATATTACTAGCAACTCCATTACTTCTTTCTTCTTCTTTTTCAATACAAGTAAGCAAGTATAAATGTAGTTGCCTAATTTCTCATATTAACACAAATAATCGCACATGCAGTTTCAAAGATAAATAGATTAAAAAAGCAAATGAACATCTATTGTAAAAGTTGAACGGCAGCTATGGCAGGTATTTTTTCGCGTAGTTTCTGAGTCAGTGCTACTCTTACCGTCATTACACTTGCTGCTGGACCCGTTAACCGTACTTTCACTATTGGCTCTTCGATTGACACCAGCTCTACCAATCCGCCTGCTGCCCCAACAAGATATGGCCGTATTTCTTCTAGCACCTAATATATAGTTCATAGAATCGCATCAAGAAACAACATTTTTCAATATATATATAAGACGATAATCAAACGAGAATCACAAATATGTTATAAACCCGTGAGAATCGATATAAAAATATATTTGTACACGGGTTTTTTTTTCATCAAAACCTATGATTTTAAGATATTGTTTCACCTAGGGAAATGAAAAATACACGTAAACAATATTCACGTGGTGAAACAAATACATGTGAAACTATCATATTATGAAACGAATATATTTGAAGCAATATCTTAAATACTAGCATTTGATGAATATATATCATGTAAAAAGATATTTTTATATCGGTTCTCATAGGTTTGTAACATATTTGTGGTTCTCATTTGATTTAACCCCTATATGTGTATATATGTGTGTGTGTATAGAGGGAGGTTCAGGGAAAACCTCAAGAAAAAGGAAAACTGAGGAACACCCTGGTAGTCTTGGGCTGTTTTTTGTTTTGTTTTTATGCATATGTGCGTGTTACAAATTACTTGTATGCACAAGTGCATACCGTTCAGATGACTACTAGGTGTTCCTCAGTTTTTCATTTTTTTTTGCAGTTTCCCTGAGAATTGCCAAATTTGGTGAGAAGCGTGAGAAGTGGTTATCAACCGTTAGATGAGAAATGGACGAACATTAGGATTAGATGCACCAAGATAAGATGCACCGGATCAATTCTCTTTTAAGCCGCAATTCATAGGAGGGTATTTGATTAAAAGTCATCAAGGGTTAAAAATACTTCTCACACTTCTCACCAAAAAATGACACTTCTCACATGATCCCATGCCTATATATATAAGCTACAAAAGCATGATATGAGCAAAATTAGCTCCATCCAACTTGTATCCTGTATATTGCAAATGAAGCTTACTGGTGAAAAATACCTTTTCTATGTTTTCTTCATTCAGCTCAAGGCCAGTTTCTTCATCTGGGATTGGTTCGACTGCAACAATTTCAGGGATCTTCTCCATCAAACGGCGTTCAATGCCCAATTTCATGGTGGTTACAGAACTTGGACAAGAACCACAAGCCCCTTGCAGCTTTAACCGAACAATGTTCCCATCTATTTCATGTAACGCTACGTTTCCCCCATCTGCAATCAGATATGGTCGAATTTCATCCAATACACTCTCAATGTTCTCTGCTGTAAGAGGCAATTCAACAGCTGATTCTGGAGTAGCAACAGCTTTTACCACTGCAACAGGGGATTGCGTCAACAAGATCCATTAGAAACATCAAAATGATTCATTATCACGCCACATAAGAGCTTTCATAAGAGTTTATGGAAACAAGTTTTCCTAGTGTCATCAATACCATAATAATCTCTAATTACTCTACCATGTATGTTTGTTTGAATGTAGATGTTTAATGGTTTCAAATCTCTAATTGCTCTATCACCTAGGGTGTGTAGAAACTTTGGTTCCATGGTTTCGAATTCGGTCCAAAATTTTGAACGAAAGGAACTTTGATTCCAACTCAAAAGTCAACCTCAAATCCAAGCTTTCAAACAAAACCCTAGACATGTTTTTTTTAATTGGAAGGGTGTCCTAGGCTATGCTTAGACTAATCCCTTGACAAATTATGACCGTAAGACAATAGCCCTGATTAAACCTCGGTGGCCACAATTGTTGTGTCCGCCTGAATTCGAACCATAGACATGTTTAAGGTCACTAATTCCAAAATTTGAAATTAAAATGGAGCAAAAGCAGCTGGGCCTTATGATTAGCCCTAGACATGTTTAAGTTCACTAATTCCAAAAATTGAAATTAGAATGGAGCAAAAGCAGCTGAAATTTTGAACTACATGAGCTACAACAATATCTTCAAGGATCACAAACGTAGACGCAGAATCATACCTTTCCAACGAATTGATGATGAAAATCGAATTTTTGAACCGCCTCTTGCAAAGGAAAATTGATTAGAAGAAATCTGCAGTTGCTCAACATCGAACAAACAAGTTATCGAGAATTGTGCATAAGTAAACACACATATAAACAGAAAGAATAATAAATTAAAATCTACCTTGGAGAAAAGCGGCGTAGAGAAAGAAGAAGAAGAAGATGATGAGTAATCTAGGGTTTGTTGTTGAGGCCTAGAGACGTATGAAGATGAGGGATGGCTCAAGATTGCAGCACTCTGCATCGGAGCCGTTGTTGTTGTTGTTGTTGTTCTTCTTCTCTACAATAAAACAGCAGCAGGACAGCAAAACCTATTTCTGTTTCTCTCTACAAAGTTGGTTGCATTTTGAAGATGTCATGGCGATTGGCGATCGAAGAGAGTGGACCAAAATTAATTGGAATTATTTTTTCAAGATGAAGGATGACAAATGTAAAATGAATTGGATATTTTTTTAAGGGAAATTAATTAAAATACCCTAAGTTTGACCAACTGTTACCAAAGTACTCAAAAAATTATTTTCTTACCGAAATGCCCTCTTTTTCCGCGATAGGATTCCGCGATCGCGGTCAGGGACCAATTGTGAAATTTTTTGCAAGAAATATTTACACTTTCAGTCCCTGGCCCCGCGATCGCGGCCCGCGATGGCCCGCTATGGGGACTGAAAGTGTAAATAATCTTGCAAAATTTTACACTTTCAGTCCCTGCCCGCGATCGCGGGATTTTATCGCGGAAAAAGAGGGCATTTCGGTAAAAAAATAATTTTTTGGGGTACTTTGATAACAGTTGGTTTGATTTAGGGTATTTTAATTAATTTCCCTTTTTTTAATCACTTTTACGCTTGTTTCTAAAGGAAAGAAAAAGAAGGAATGACAAAAAAATAAAAGAAAGAAAAGAAAAAAGAAAGAAATAATTGTTTTGTGTTATTTTGATTGGAAAAAAATGAAAGGAAATAAAATAAATTTTTATGTTTTGAGTCGGAGGGAAAGAAAAGAAAAAGATGTCACTTTTATCAATACACTCTTATTTATTTCATAGTGGAATGTAATTAATGGGTATGTGTGCACTTTTATAAATATTTTTAAATTTCTTTCATTCATTTCCTTTGCTCTCCTCCCATTTTTGGGCGAAAAGTTTTGGGAGGAAAGTAACAATATTTCCATTTCCTTTCCTTTTCCTTCCATCAACTAAAAAAACTCGAGGACACAACATTTTTTCTTTCCGTTTCACTTTCTTTCCTTTGTAAAAAAAACTTGAGAGCATAGCGTTAATCTTTTTTTTTAAAAGAAAAAGATTGAGACGCGATCAGGCTTCGGCTCGGCCATCACCCGATCGGATATCAATCACTTCATTAATATCAATAACATGATCACGACAAAAGTCGTTAATACAAGAGTTTAAAAATGGAGGAGTTACATTAAAAGTTGTAGGACAAGAAAAATAACGAGAGTGTCTCGCAAGTAAGTGAACCGCTTCGTTAGCTTGTCGACCAATAGCGTGGACCGAACTGTTGTTCATGTTGCCAAAAAGATTAAGGATATCCCGAATAATGACCCCAAATTCCGAGTTGTCAAGACTAGGGTCATAAATGGCGTCCATCACAACTCTAGCGTCCGTCTCGAAAATCACGTAAGAGTAGTTACAACTAATAACCCAACGAATTGCATCTCTGAGCGCATAAACCTCACATTCCCGGACTGGGGGAAGGAAGGGGAAGGGTGTTGCCTTAGCGGTGACAAAGTTCCCCCTACTATCACGAAGAATAACGTCGAAACCCGTTGAATTAGGGATCTCAAAAGTGGCAACGTCAATGTTACATTTCAGATAACCTCTTCTCGGGGGATGCCAAATATTGACGCAAGGGTGACTAGAAGTCGGATGGACCGGGAGACGAAGGCTTCTAGCCACTTGCCAGTCAGCAAGGACGTTGTCTGCCCATTTGGTGACCGACACCGGGTCCCTCGGACCATCATTCCATACAACATCATTCATGCGGTGCCAAATACTCCATAAAATCATAAGAAATCGGTCACCCGAATGGCGAGGTTGATCCTTAAGGAATTTGGAAATAAGAGCGACCAAGGAGTCGGTGCAAACAATCAAGCTACCAATAATTTGGCCCAACGAAGCTTCATTCCAAATCGGGTTTACGGAGGGGCACCCAACAAAAGCGTGCCAAGTATTCTCGATATTTCGATCACAAAACGGACAAAGGGAGAAACTTGCAAGGCTCTTTTTTGAAGGGCATCGCGGGTGGGGATTGAATTTCGAACAACTCTCCATACAAAAAATTTAACCTTGAAAGGGATGTTGGCACACCAAATCCGCTGCCAATCTACGTCGAGCTCCAAAGGGATGGGCGCCATCAATCTCTCCATGATACATTTGTAGCTTAACTTAACAGAGTAAGTCCATTTGGAGACCAATGCCAAGTTAGCTTGTCGGAACTCGAGACAGTAGGAGGGGGAAGGTTATGAATGCAACTTCGATCACGATGGGAAAAAAGATGGTCAATTAAGGCAACATTCCACGTAAGAGATTGCGGATCACAGAGGTCCCGAACACAAAAGTTAGAGCGAGACAGATCCTCGGGAGTTTCAAGTTTAAAGTTACCATTGTCTCTAAGCCAAGGGTCCCCCCACACTTTGATAAATCTACCGTCCCCCACTTTCCACCGAAGTCCTTCTTGAAGAACGATTTGCGAATGTCAAATACTTCTCCAAATAAAGCTTGAGGAGTTTCCCAAATGGGCCTCCATAAACGTCCCTCGAGGGTAATATTTGGCTTTTAAGATCTAATTCACAAGAGAAGATGGATTTGAAACAATTCTCCAACCTTGTTTTCCAAGCATAGCTAAACGGAAGGCGGTAAAGTCTCGGAAGCCAAGACCACCTAGCTTTTGTGGGGGGCATAGTTTATCCCAAGAGAGCCAATTTAAAGTACGGGAACCATCACATTTCCCACCCCACCAAAAAGAGTTAAGCATTTTTTCGATTTCGTTGACGGTGGTTGCCGGAAAGAGGAACACATTCATGTGGTAAACCGGGACAACTTGGGATGCCGCCTTGATAAGGGTGGCTCTTCCCGCGTTGGAAATCGGTCGCTTTCCCCAGTTATGCAATTTCTGCCAAAGTCTATCCCGAACAAGGCGAAAAATGCTCTTTTTAGAGCGACCCACGAGAGACGGAAGCCCCAAATAGCGATCCGTGTTTAAGGGCCTATCAATGCCGAGGATACACGAGAAACTATACATAAGGTCGATGGCAAGGTTGTTACTCCCCATAATTTCGTATTTGTTATAATTAATAGCTTGACCCGAAGCCCTTTCATAAGTCGTCAGAATGTGCTTTAAATGGCGAATTTCGTCAATCGAGGCCCTGCAAAAAAAGAAGGCGTCATCTACAAAAAAGAGATGAGAGATCAAGGGAGCACCTTTTGCCACCGTACAGCCGTGAATGCGACCCACTTTTTCTTCATGAGCGAGGAAGGACGAAAGGCCTTCCATGCATAAGATGAACAAATACGGGGAGATTGGGTCACCTTGACGGAGGCCCCGATGTGGGGTAATGGGGCCGATCAAGTCATTATTCACCCGAACAAAGTAATTCACCGATTCGACGCTAAGCATTAACATATTAACCCATCGGGTTGGGAAGCCGAAGGCCGGAATGTAACACCCCAAAATTCTGGGCTAATTTGAACCTCAAATTTCCACAAGCTATGATAATATAAACTTCAAACTTACATAAATAGCAAGTGAATTAATCATCAAGAGTACATTTACAGATACAGGATCCTACAAATAACTTATTAATCTAATTATGTCACTATAATCAGATTAACTAAGTTATCTAAGCAATCCCTCAAAATCTCCTTCTGTTAATTGACTTCCTTGATATTCCAAAACGCTCGTCCCACAACCCTTATTTTCCCGAGCCGGTACCTGATAAGAAAACATCATTTGAAACGATTAGGCCAACGCCTAGTGAGAACATTCGTTTCCATAATAATATTTGCAAAATCAATGTAAACAAGTTATAACAAACCTGATTACCCTTTTTCTTACCATACGTATAACTCTATTCCGTTAACACAATTTTCATCCAATCCCATGAATATGACTGACACACATTCCATCATCATATCATGTCTCAGAGCTACACTACGAATCTGCACTGATTCTAGAGTAATGTTTCTATTCCGGAAATCGCAATATACACATGCCCAGTTCCGTACACATCTATTCCAGAAACCGCAATATACACATGCCCATTTCTGTACACATCCTATTCCAGAGACACACTACGAATCTTTCTCAGATTCTAGATTAATGCTCCCACCTAAGAAATCGCAATAAACACATGCCCATTTCTTAGAAAAGGAAGTAGAGATTACAATTACATATGTCAATCCCTCTTCTTCCTTAGAAACCGGGAATTACGTTTATTCCAGGGTTTCTCACACACATCAGAATAATGACTAACTTCATCTATTCCACGTGCACATAACCATTAGTACTACACACATCAGAATAATGACTAACTTCATATATTCCACGTGCACATAACCATTAGTACTACACACATCACTGGAATAACGATTATTACCACACGCCTATTCCATGTGATTACCAAACACTAGTGCCTATGGATCCATTACACTTTACTAACGTATATGCATAACAACATATTACAGCTCATATCATATTCTCAAATCTAAGAATACTAGATAACCTATCGTATCTTCATCCTCAAATGCCCCCCCTTCGGCGACTTAGCACGGGGGTTCCGCTACCCGGTTAGCGGATGGGGTCAAGGGGCAGCGCCCCTAGAAATTTTTTAGAAACTTAATCAGGCAAAACATCTAGAATCTGCTTCCAAACATCAAAACCTAAAATTCTCAATTCCACAAAAGTGTCCGGACAACAGGGGTTTTCCGGATACTTCTAAACTATCCGGATAAATGGACTTTCCGGATAACAATACTTTACCGGATACTATTCAAACCCGGACGTCATCCGGATACCATCCGGTAACTAAATCTATCCGGATACTTATAATAAACTTAATACTTACCGGATACTTATCGCGTCCGGAGACCTTCATCACCACGGTTTCCGGATACATGGTTTTATCCGGAAACCTTCGACCTGCAGCCCAAAAATCGATCCAGATTCGTTTATGTTCTATTAAGCTCATTCTAAACCATCCCATACAGTTCATAACCAATTTATACAGCTATTTCAAGGTTTAATTTAACATGAAAACACTGATTTAAGCAAGGAACAAATGAACTCACCTTTTTGATGTAAAACCCACTTTGCTGCACAAATTCACTCCCAAACTGCTGTAAATGATTTGAAAACCTATTCACAATCATAGATTCGTTTACAACCCTATAACTACAACAATTTATCAGAAACTCAGATTAATTTCTTACCAATTTGAGCCAAAACCTTGCTTTTCTTCCTTTTCTCTCTTTTTCCCTTTTCTCTCTTCTTGCTTTCTTTCTCCTCCTTTCTAAACCGACTCAGCCACTAAGATTTGAAATAATATCTGATTTTCAGATATTTTATCCAAACCTACTTTCCAAAATGACCAATTACACCTCCAAGTTTCCATTATTTCTCAAAACAACACCAAACTTTAAACCCTTGTATTTTAACCCTATTGAATTATAAATTACAACATAATTCAAGGTTTTAAACCAAAATACAATTAGATCCCAATTCTCATTAAATTACTATTATTGAAAATTCAGGATGTTACACGTAAGCATCAATCGAAGATACTTCCAATCGAGGCGGTCGTAAGCTTAGCTAATATCAATTTTGATCGCCACTTCTCCCGTTTTCTTTCGAGTGTTTTGGTGCATGGAATGGAGCATTTCAAAAGCAATAATGACATTATATGTGATTAAACGGTCCTTGATGAAGGCGGTTTGGTTACCCGTAATGAGAGTCGGGAGGAGCGGTTTAATACGGTTGGCCAAGACTTTCATGATAATCTTCATAATGACGTTGCAAAGAGCGATGGGTCTATAGTCTTTAAAATGCAAGGGGTTCTCGATTTTCGGAATGAGGGTGGTGATTGTGTCATTAATATCGCGAGGGAGGCTCCCAAACTCGAGCCAAGACTTTCTGGCTTGGAAAATATCGTCTCCCATGACCCCCCATAATTTTTGGAAGAAGCGAGGATTAAATCCGCCCGGACCCGGGGATTTATCCGGGTGCATTTGGAAGAGAGCCACACGAAATTCTTCTTTGGAGAAAGGCGTCTCAAGGCGAGCGATGTCATTAACGGAGAGCTTGTTTTTTATCAAGGTAGTTATCGACTCCGAACTCCCGAACCTGCAGAAAAAAGGCAAGAGAAATGTCTATTCACAAGGTTGTGAACACCTTCTGTATCGTCAACCCAACACCCCTCGTCGTTCTTAAGCTTAACGATCCGATTGGTTTTTCGACGACCATTAACATGAGCATGGAAGAACTTGGTGTTTTGATCACCCTCCTTAAGCCAAAACACTTTTGCGCGTTGACGCCAATGCTCTTCATGTTTCAAGAGAATGCTAAGGAGGCGTTGTCGTTCTTCTTCAAAGGCCACGTTAGAGATGGCGATAGGCGAATTCCGGAGCTCTTCGAGTTTAGCATAGGCATCCGTGACCTATTTATTAAATGTTTTGTGTAAATTTCTCCCCCACTTTTCGAGCGTTTTCGCTAGGGAAGAAAGTTTGGTGTTAAGGTCATTGTTCCAAATCCTATCCCAATAATTCTCGAAAACTTGATCAAACGAGGCTTCCTGCAACCATTTATTTTCAAAACAAAACAAGCGGTTAGAAGAGGTAGGAGGCCGTACCTCGGTGTGGAGAGCAATGGGAGAGTGATCCAAAATAGGGGTGAACAAATTCTCCACCCAGTGGTCTGGAAAAAGATCTTCCAATCATGCATTCCGGTTTCTCGATCAAGTCTTTCTAAAACTTCATTGGGTTTCCCTTTATGACGACACCAAGTGAACGAGAATCCATGCATATTGATATCATGTAAGTGACAATCGAAGAGGGTCTCTTTAAACCCTCGAATACACCAATTTAGGTGCTCATCGAGGCCTCGTTTCTCGCTTTGAAAGAGTAAGTCGTTAAAATCGCCCATAACAATCCACGACCTATTGGAGTGAGCCGCAAGGTAGCGCAGGAGGTTCCAAGAATCCCTCCTTCGAGAGCGTTCCTGGTATTCGTAAAACCGGGTAATTCTCCAAGGTCCATGATTAGCATCCACAACTTCCAAATCAATATGATTGTGAGAGTACGACAAAAGAGAGCATCGATTTTTTCATTCCAAAAGACACAAAGGCCGCCACTATGGCCGATACAACTAACCGCAAAACAATGATCAAATCCCAAACGACATTTTAAGGAAGCTATTCTAGTTTGGGTACAAGCATTTCAAAAAGAAAGAGAACATCGGGATGTGAAGCTCGGATAAGCTCCCGGAGGACCGGAACTGCCCGAGGGTTGGCGAGGCCTCGACAGTTCCAACTGATGACGATCATTTGTCTAGGCAGGCCTGCAAAGCAGGTCCCGCCTCTGGTTTGGATAGTTTTTGCGTCAAAGTCTCGGTTGTAGTCGGGTACGTAACAGTCACTTCATTCGATTCTGAAAGCTTTGGTTCCTCGGCCTTTAGTTTTTTCCTTGTCGAGTTCTTCAGTCGGTCTCTGATGCTGATACGTTTTCTGTTTTGCATACCCCCTGTAGGGTCGATCGGTTGCGGAGGTGGCTCATGCATGGGTGGGTGGGGGTTAACCAATGTCGAAGGGTATGGAAGGTGGGTATTTGCATGAAGAAAGTTGGGTTTGCATGGGAGTATGTTACCATTTGAGGTGGTAACTTTGGGTTGAGGAAGTGGTGGGTCCCTGGGTAAACCAACGAAATTAGAGGGAGAGGGGTTGGGATTCCTTGAGACAAAATCAGATATAGGTATGGCAGTATCATCATTAGAAGGGGTGGTGGGTGTACCTTTTATTTTATTTTGGAGGAGATGGGGTGGTGGGGTCCAAGAGGTAGCCTCGACTAAAGGTGATGTGAGGAAGGTCTTTGTGTCATTACTTTTATTATCAGAGTTGATAGAAGAGACATTATGGAAAATATTTTTTTGGAAGGAAGACTCTCTTTCCTGCAGAGTGTCAATAGAAGAAAGGGAGTTGACAATTTTCTCCTTTGTCCCATCATATTTGTCCTTTCCATAAGGAAAAGGTCCCAAGTCACCAATTAAGAAAGTAGAAGTAGTACCACACCCATCTTTTGCTATTTTCTTTGCAGTCTCAGACGCTATAGGGACATGGTCTCTTTCCTTTTGCTCCAAGATGGTACTTTTATGTACCTCATTTTGTTTTTTTGGGTAAAAGACTTTTTTCATAGTAGGAGGTAATTTTGTTTTTACCTTTTGCAAATTTTGAAACTCCTTTTTCCTTGCCAATGTTATTTTTCGGTGACCGGAGTTCGTTGTCCAAAGTATGAACCGAATGTGGAGGATTTGCTTGCTTCTGAACAATAGAATTACTCTCTCCAACTTTCCAATCGTTGTTTCCTGTGAACGGGGTGAAACATGTGCCCTCATAGTCCAGTTTTAACCACGGTCCGTAGAGTTGGACAAGCTCGCCTTCTGGGTTTCGTATCGCCACCAGTTTTTTAACACAGTCCTAATTATCATGACCCTAAATGCCACATTTGTAGCAAATGAGAGGTAGCCGTTCGAACCTGAATTGGAGCCACTAGTTGCGACCTTCAAACGAGATATAAAACCCAATAAAAGGACGCTTGTCGACCGGTAAATGAACTCGGACGTTCATTCTTGCCTTCATCCTGTCAAGATGAGACCCACGCCAATGAAAGTCGACGTTCGGGTCTGCCAACCGGAGCCAGTTACGGAGGTTGTTCTCCGTAAAAAGTTTAAGCGGGATGCAACTGATGGAGATAGTAAGGGGGATGTTGTTGAGATCCGCTTCTCTCCAGTTCCCGGAGCTTGGCCAAGTAGCTCCTAAGAGGAATCCCCCCGTGAACCACTATGGCGATCTTTGGAGAACCCAGTCGAGATCCTTAGCCGAAGAGAATGAGAATCCAAAAAAAGAACTAGAGGCATCGTTGTCCAAGAATCGAACGTACCAGTGTTTACGAAATTTCCACATACGGGTAAAGATCCGTTTGATGAAAGAGGAGTTGCATCCTTTCCTTGAGAAGACACGAGCAACCAAAGACAACTCGGAGAAGTCCTCTAGCCCGAGTTCTTCCACCTGAAATACCAAACTGTCTTCTGTAACCTCTTCAACTTCTTCACCGTCGGGTTTCTCCGTGACGTGAAGTTTGTCTGCGAGGTTGACGAGGGAGTCGACCGATTTGTTTGGGGACTCCATAAAAATGACGGGGGCGGAGAGAGGGTGAACGGAGGAGAAGCTGCTGCGTCGCTGGTAAGAGAATGCCGTGAGGAATCAATGGTGAAGGTGGTATCCACAGAGGGTAGCCGACTGGTTATCCACAGAGGGTTTCCGACTAATTTTTTGACTTTGATTAGTTCTCAATATAACATAATGTTAATCTTATCCATCTATAAATTGCGTTTTTATTATAATTGGTCCAATACATTTTGATCTCGGGACATAAGATCATGTGAGAAGTGTCATTTTTGGTGAGAAGTATTTTTAAACTGTTAATCACTTTTAATCAAATACTTTCTCATGAATTATGCCTTAAAAGAGAATTGATCCGATACATTTTGGTATATCTCATCTTAATGTTTGTCAAATTTTCATCCAACGGTTGATAACCACTTCTCACGTTTCTCACTTAATTTGATACTTCTCGCTGGAATCCAATCCTTGACCTCGATGTATTTTGTTAGACCAAAATATTAAAATTAACGGAGTTAGTAGATGGTTGTTTGATCCAAGGACCAAAACCATGATAAGGTGCAAACGACACACCATTGTAGTAGTAAATGAAGTATATGTATCAAATCCATGATTCTTGACATACCACACGAACCAAAACTACAATTTACTATTATTTTTATTTTTGTGAAATCAACATAAAAAATAACTGAAAACAGGTTTGGATACAACGAACACATCTGTTAAAAGGTAAGCTTCATTTAGACCAATCTTGTCATCTTACTAATTTATTGTGTTGTGTGTTATATTTTCAGAAGTTCAAGGACCTGATTGAACTAATGTTGATAGTTGGAGGGCACAGGGACTGCACCTCACATCTGAAGAATCTTAGAGGGTAGCGGAGCAATTATTGTGGAGTTCAGGGATCAAGCTGCAATTTAGCATTTCATATATAAATCCCTTGTAAACGTTTTGAGTCATCAGATTACTTCATTTTCATTTCTCATATTTTGAGTTTCTCATTTTCTCTCTGAGATCTAGGATTTCCATCTTCAAATCTCTTAAAGATGATAGCTTAGATTTGTTTAGTTGTAATACTGTTTGTAATATTATGCTATTATAAGTTTGAAGATGGTATCAGAGCCTAGTTACATGGTTCTCGCCTCTGAGGTGTTCATCTACGACAACTAATGATAAAACCCTAACCTCTCTTTCTTCTCTGTTTTGTAGTCTTCATCTTGTTGTTACTGAGTTTTCGTTTTGTTTTTATCATCTGAGATTCCTTTGTAATCTTCTCTTCATCTTCGTTCTTTTGAAAACAAAACTTTGTGGCTTTCTCGATCTGACCGTTCATCGTGTTCAGATCGGTTTTTGGTTTTATCAAACTCAGTTTTCCTTCTAGATCTGGTATTCTCTTTCTACAAAAGTTTTTTGAAAAATTTCTTTTCAT
Source organism: Saussurea involucrata (assembly GCA_033807775.1). Lineage (NCBI taxonomy): Eukaryota > Viridiplantae > Streptophyta > Magnoliopsida > Asterales > Asteraceae > Saussurea > Saussurea involucrata. The sequence continues at coordinate 38,031,678 of CM066323.1, forward strand.
CCTTTTTTTCTGGATCTAATGTTTGTAGATCTCGTTGAGATCTCATTTTATCTTCTTTTTTTGTTCAAAACGTGTTATCTACGGGCTTTATCTTCTGCAGATCGTTCATCTCGTGACTCGAGGAGGGTTGTTTTAGATCTGGTGAATCGAAGAGGATCTCAACTATATTAGGTCTTCTTGTCTCTCTGTTACGTTTCTCTTCTTCAAAGATCAGAAATTTTTTCATCAAAACCATCTGGATCTGATCTTTACAGATCTTGTCCAGATTCATTTTCTGCAAAATCGTGTTATTTCTTCTCTTCAATCCTTTGCATATCTGTTATAGATCTCACATCCAGTAACTTGAGGAGGATCTCTTAGATCCATTGATGCGACGAGGATATGTTTGTTTCAAATCTCGTCCCTCACATTTTGGATCTGATCTGTTTGTAGATCTAGGTTCAAAATGTCTGTGAGTTTTGCTTCTTGTTTTTTTCTTACCTGACCTCACTGCTATCACTCACAGTAGAGTGACTCAGGTGATGTGGATCTAAGATCTGTATTGTTTCTCTTTCCTTTGTGATCTACTAAAGAGTCTCTCGTCTCTGCTAGTGTGTATTCGTAGTTTTGGTTATTTTTGAGTGGTCCTTGTGACGTGAACAGCTAGATCTGGTCCTTTTACCAAATCTACTCATGTACCTCAGTGTACGGATTCACTAAAGGTCGTGTTATTCCTTGCCGTTCCTTGTCTACTTTGTTTTGTATGTGCATGTGTGAGCCGTGGATTAGAGCTGATAAGGTCTTCCTTAAGCTCTCCCTTGCTCATCTTACTACTACTGTCTTGAGTCCTTGTGGAGTTCTCCACTTTTCTCTTGGTGTTAGGTTATTTTGTTTTGTTCAGGTTTGTTTCTGGACTTTTCTGCTCTCTCATTCTGGATCTCGTATTAAGACTCTAGATCTGCTCATCACCATATCCGTTGTGCTCTCTTTCAAGGATCACTCTGTAAGTCCGTTCCTCTTTTCTCTCTCTACCTTCTCTCCACTGTAAGTTTTTTCTTCCCTTATCTCTTGCGTGCTGCATTGTTTTGGGTTTCTAAGTGGTTGGCTTGACCTACCACCCTTTGAGTGACAAGGAATCCTGTCTCTAAGCCCTTTAGTTTTTACCCCAATGTGCATTGTTTGTTCTCCTGGTTGTTCATTTTGCCTAGAGAAGAATCTCCCAAGGTTCCAGAACCGCAATCGTTGATTGCCAAGCTAGACTTTGGTGACCCTCTATATCTCCATCCTAGTGACACCTCAGGAGTTTCTATATTGAATATGAAACTTAGTGGTACAGAAAATTATAAGGTTTGGTCTTGTACTATGACTCTTGCTTTGGAAACTAAGAATAAGCTTGGGTTTGTTGATGGTTTTGTGATACGTTCTAAAGACAATGAGGTTCTAGCAAAACAATGGGACATGTGTAATTCATTTGTCCTGTCTTGAATTTTCAACTCTATTTCAGAAGATTTGTTTGTTAGTCAACTTTTTTCAAAGGTTGCCTCTGAAGTGTGGGTCGAATTAAAAGAAACCTATGATAAAATAGATGGTTCTGTTACTTTTAACTTACACCAAAAAATCAACTCTCTCACTCAGAACGGTGCTTCTGTCTTTGATTACTATCACAAGTTAAATGCACTATGGAAGCAGTTTGACGCTCTGATCAAACTGCCTTTATGTACATGCAATGCTTCACATGATTTTTCAAAGCATAATCAGTTAATAAAACTCATGCAATTTTTAATGGGTCTAGATGACACTTATGTTCACATTCGAAGTAATGTTTTAAATACAGACCCTGTTCCTTCTGTCAAAACAGCTTTCTCGCTGGTATCCAGGGAATAATCACACAAAGGTGTGGCTCGACCCTCGGATACCAAGAGTCAGAACATCGCCTTTTTAGAAAAACCTGTAACATCCCCAGTCCACCGTACACGATATTGTCCGCTTTGCGGATACCGTCTGCATAACAGCATGCCGGCACCGCTCACGGTTTTGTTCCTGCCCGCACAGGCATACGCGGGACGCACCCAGACCGCACTCTGTGACAGGCAAAAGGCCTCATGCAAGGAAGGTATCCATCCACCCTTATAAGGAGGACTTCGTTCCCCCTCCTAGCCGATGTGGGATCTCACAATCCACCCACCTAAGTGGGATCAGCGTCCTCGCTGACACATCGACCCGGTGACCGGCTCTGATACCATTCTGGAACATCCCCAGTCCACCGTACATGATATTGTCCGCTTTGCGGATACCCTCTGCATAACAGCATGCCGGCACCGCTCACGGTTTTGTTCCTGCCCGCACAGGCATACGCGGGACGCACCCAGACCGCACCCTGTGACAGGCAAAAAAGGCCTCATGCAAAGAAGGTATCCATCCACCCTTATAAGGAGGACTTCGTTCCCCCTCCTAGTCGATGTGGGATCTCACAATACAATCCACCCACCTAAGTGGGATCAGCGTCCTCGCTGACACATCGACCCGATGACCGGCTCTGATACCATTCTGTAACATCCCTAGTCCACCGTACACGATATTGTTCGCTTTGCGGATACCCTCTGCATAACAGCATGCCGGCACCGCTCACGGTTTTGTTCCTGCCCGCATAGGCATACGCGGACGCACCCAGACCGCACCCTATGACAGGCAAAAGGCCTCATGCAAGGAAGGTATCCATCCACCCTTATAAGGAGGACTTCATTCCCCCTCCTAGCCGATGTGGGATCTCACAATCCACCCACCTAAGTGGGATCAGCGTCCTCGCTGACACATCGACCCAGTGACCGACTCTGATACCATTTTGTAACATCCCCAGTCCACCGTACATGATATTGTCCGCTTTGCGGATACCCTCTGCATAACAGCATGCCGGCACCGCTCACAGTTTTGTTCCTGCCCGCACAGGCATACGCGGGACGCACCCAGACCGCACCCTGTGACTGGCAAAAGGCCTCATGTAAGTAAGGTATCCATCCACCCTTATAAGGAGGACTTCGTTCCCCCTCCTAGCCGATGTGGGATCTCACAATCCACCCACCTAAGTAGGATCAGCGTCCTCGCTGACACATCGACCCGGTGACCGGCTCTGATACCATTCTGCAACATCCCCAGTCCACCGTACACGATATTGTCTGCTTTGCGGATACCCTCTGCATAACAGCATGCCGACACCGCTCACGGTTTTGTTCCTGCCTGCACAGGCATACGCGGGACCCACCCAGACCGCACCCTGTGACAGGCAAAAGGCCTCATGCAAGGAAGGTATCCATCCACCCTTATAAGGAGGACTTCGTTCCCCCTCCTAGCTGATGTGGGATCTCACAATACACCCACCTAAGTGGGATCAGCGTCCTCGCTGACACATCGACCCAGTGACCGCCTCTGATACCATTCTGTAACATCTCCAGTCCACCGTACACGATATTGTCCGCTTTGCGGATACCCTCTGCATAACAGCATGCCGACACCGCTCACGGTTTTGTTCCTGCCCGCACAGGCATACGCGGGACGCACCCATATCGCACCCTGTGACAGGCAAAGGGCCTCATGCAAGGAAGGTATCCATCCACCCTTATAAGGAGGACTTCGTTCCCCCTCCTAGCCGATGTGGGATCTCACAATCCACCCACCTAACTGGGATCAGCGTCCTCGCTGACACATCGACCTGGTGACCGGCTCTGATACCATTCTGTAACACCCCCAGTCCACCGTACATGATATTTTCCACTTTGCGGATACCCTCTGCATAACAGCATGCCGACACCGCTCACGGTTTTGTTCCTGCCCACACAGGCATACGCGAGACGCACCCAGACCGCACTCTGTGACAGGCAAAAGGCCTCATGCAAGGAAGGTATCCATCCACCCTTATAAGGAGGACTTCGTTCCCCCTCCTAGCCGATGTGGGATCTCACAATCCACCCACCTAAGTGGGATCAGCGTCCTCACTGACACATCGACCCGGTGACCGGCTCTGATACCATTCTGGAACATCCCCAGTCCACCGTACACGATATTGTCCGCTTTGCAGATACCCTCTGCATAACAGCATGCCGGCACCGCTCACGGTTTTGTTCCTGCCCGCACAGGCATACGCGGGACGCACCCAGACCGCACCCTGTGACAGGAAAAAAAGGCCTCATGCAAAGAAGGTATCCATCCACCCTTATAAGGAGGACTTTGTTCCCCCTCCTAGTCAATGCGGGATCTCACAATACAATCCACCCACCTAAGTGGGATCAGCGTCCTCGCTGACACATCGACCCGATGACCGGCTCTGATACCATTCTGTAACATCCCTAGTCCACCGTACACGATATTGTTCGCTTTGCGGATACCCTCTGCATAACAGCATGCCGGCACCGCTCACGGTTTTGTTCCTGCCCGCACAGGCATACGCGGATGCACCCAGACCGCACCCTATGACAGGCAAAAGGTCTCATGCAAGGAAGGTATCCATCCACCCTTATAAGGAGGACTTCATTCCCCTCCTAGCCGATGTGGGATCTCACAATCCACCCACCTAAGTGGGATCAGCGTCCTCGCTGACACATCGACCCGGTGACCGACTCTGATACCATTTTGTAACATCCCCAGTCCACCGTACATGATATTGTCCGCTTTGCGGATACCCTCTGCATAACAGCATGCCGGCACCGCTCACAGTTTTGTTCCTGCCCGCACAGGCATACGCGGGACGCACCCAGACCGCACGCTGTGACTGGCAAAAGGCCTCATGTAAGGAAAGTATTATGAGATCCCACATCGGCTAGGAGGGGGAACGAAGTCCTCCTTATAAGGGTGGATGGATACCTTCCTTGCATGAGGCCTTTTGCCTGTCCCAGGGCCTAGGGTGCGGTCTGGGTGCGTCCCGCGTATGCCTGTGCGGGCAGGAACAAAACCGTGAACGGTGCCGGCATGCTGTTATGCAGAGGGTATCCGCAAAGCGTACAATATCGTGTACGGTGGACTGGGGATGTTACAGAATGGTATCAGAGCCGGTCACCGGGTCGATGTGTCAGCGAGGACGCTGATCCCACTTAGGTGGGTGGATTGTGAGATCCCACATCGGCTTGGAGGGGGAACGAAGTCCTCCTTATAAGGGTGGATGGATACCTTCCTTGCATGAGGCCTTTTGCCTGTCACAGGGTGCGGTCTGGGTGCGTCCTGCATATGCCTGTGCGGGCAGGAACAAAACCGTGAGCGGTGCCGGCATGCTGTTATGCAGAGGGTATCCACAAAGCGGACAATATCGTGTACGGTGGACTGGGGATGTTACAAACCAGTGGAAATAATAAGAAAAATTCTGGAAAGTCTCCTCTTATTTGTAAACATTGTGGGATAACTGGTCACACTATAGAAAGATGCTACAAGTTAATTGGTTTTCCCAAAGACTTTCAGTTCACAAAGTCCAAAACTGGACAATCTTTCAAAACTACGTCTAGCAATGCCTGTTCCACAGATAACACTAGTCATGCTCAGAACCTTTCAACATCGTTAACAAATTATCAAATAAATAAATTGCTCTCTCTGATTGATCAGAAACAGTCGGAAGGCATTTTTGTTAACATGACAGGTAAGTTTTGTGCCAATATGGCAAATCTGTCTAATGTTTCTTCTAAATTTTCTCGTTCGGCTTGGATAATCGACTCTGGAGCAAATGTTGACATGAGTTCCTCTACTTATCATCTTGAAAACCTTCTTGATATTTCTGATTTAAATCTTAAGGTGACTCAACCAAATGGAAACAAAGCTAAAATAAGTCATATTGGGAAGTTTAGACTTAATAACAGAGTTGTGTTTTTTGATGTTCTTGTTATTCCTGACTTTCATGTTTATCTTCTTTCGGTTCATAAAATTGCTAGAGATAGCAAAATCTTTGTTGGGTTTGATGAATACAAGTGTTACCTTCTTCCGGGTTCTTTGCCCAAGAAAATTGTGGGGACTGGTAGCGAACAAGGAGGTTTATATGTAATACTCCAAAAATTCCAAGAATTTCAATTTCGAGCATTGCGGACGTCCGCATAGGGACAAGGCCGGACGTCCGTGTATAGTCGGAGGTCCGTGGGTAATCCGCGGAAGCAACAGAGAAATGGGGGGATTCAGATCGGCAAAGGTCGGACGCCCGCATGAGGCACCAGCATGACGTCCGCGACGAGTCTGATGAGTTTTTAGGGTTGTTTTTAAGACATGCCTCTCTCTTCCCTCATTTCATTTCTCATAACCACAACTCAGTTTCTCTTCCTCTCTTGAACGATTTCTCTCAAAGAAGAACCCTAAACTCTTCCTCTCTCTTCATCTTCTTCACTCAACTCAAACCCTTTCCACCATTGTTGAAGATATGGAAGCTTGGAGCTTTTGCTTGGAGATTCAAGTGATGAAGTTAATATATCTCTACCTAAAAGCTAGGGTTTTGTGGTTTTCATCTTCTCTTCCATTGTGAGTCTTATTGGTGTGATTTTGGTGGTGATTGGTTAAGGAAAATCTTATTTTCTTCATCTAGAAGAACTAGGGTTTTGGTGTGAGTTGGGTTTTGATGTATTACATTTAGGGAATGATTCTACATGGTTGGATCCGGATATTTATGGTTGGAAACTTATGGATCTAGGTTTTGGAAGATTTGGACTTGAAGATTCGGGTGTCTTCAAAGGAGCTTACGTTTGGGAAAATCTAGATTTAGCCTAATCTAGCAAGGTGAGTTCAAGTTGATTTGTGAAAACGTTGTACATGCCAAAATGTTTATTTTAAAGTATTTGTGTGTTTTATATGAAATTATCCCTTGTTGAGTTGTTTAATGGGTTTTGATTTAATCAAAGTGTTGAGCTTTACAAATCTTGTAAAACACCCACCTTTGGGGGATTTTGAGTGATTGATGAATAAATCACGATTGAAAGTGGTTTTGTTAATTTATTGCGTAAGTGAAGGTGATTTGGTCAAAATACACTTTTAGTGTTTTTGTGATTATGCGATAACTAAGATGTGTTACATTTTTTTAAAGTGTGAACGTGTGAGTTGTAAACCTTTTATTTTGGGGCCGATGGCCAATTGAGAAATTAAAAGGGTAAAGATTTTGGGTAACGATGTATTTTGGTTTACGTAACCGTGTGAGTGACACGTATTTAGCCAAACGTTTATTTTGGCCTTTAAAGGCTTGATTTATACTCAAACTAGTCTTTGAGTGTTTTCCGGTTTTAGTAGCTCGAGGTGGAGCCGTGGATGTGTTATATGCTTAATTGCGTTTTATTTGAGTATGTGCCGGTTTGAGTGCTTGGTCTTAGGTGTAAAGACCGTTTGATGATTTTGTATTCTTAGTACCTTTGGGACTAATGAACTTTGGTGGGTTATATGCATTGTTGAGTTATAAAAGATTTGCGTATACGTATACACACACATATAGATGCATATATGATTAACTTCATTGGGAAGGTGGCAATGAAGGGGTTGTGAGATTATCATGCCTCGGAGCATGTGTTTGCATGATGTGGGTTAGAAGCACTTCATTTGCATGTGTTAATATTATTAAACGATAATTAGATCTTTTGAGCAGATGGCTCAGTTTTGGACTCGGTTGAGTCTTGAGGGCATTCGTCCGGTTTTGATGAGCTCGACGTGGGCTTGGGGTTTGATTGCATGAAATGCATTATATTTGAGGTTTACATGATTTGAATGCATTGGTTATTCTTTTGAGGTCATGTATTAGTTTCTATATTAAGTAAGCTTGTATGGATGGTGGGATTCCAAGGTAAAGACCCGGTCGGGTTGAACTTGGTGGTTGATGGACTAAAGACCTAGTTTGGTTGATGTCAAAGATGGAATAAAGACCTAGTTTGGTTGATGTCAAAGATGGACTAAAGACCTAGTTTGGTTGATGTCAAAGATGGACTAAAGACCTAGTTTGGTTGATGTCAAAGATGGACTAAAGACCTAGTTTGGTTGATGTCAATGATGGATTAAAGACCTAGTTTGGTTGATGTCAAAGATGGACTAAATACATAGTTTGGTTGATGTCTCCGTGGACTAAAGACCCGGTTTGGGTTGATGTCGCACTAGGCTAGAGACCGGTTTGAGTTGATGCCTCAATAGACTAAAGACCCGGTTTGGGTTGATGTCTAAACCTAACTAGAGACCGACGGATAGTTGATGTCATGCATTTCCCATCCATGAAGCTTACTTGTGTTTATTAATTGTGGTTTAATTTATGTGTTCGCCACATTCGATGAAATTGGGTCTCCCCCTTCACCGAAGAGTGTTGTTTTCGGGTACTTTGCTTATCCGCGTTGTCGGTGTCATATTATATGCGTATGGATTGTTTTCCATGATTGATGGACGGATTTTATGTTTCATCCTTGTTGGAGGTTTTAACTATTTGAGTATTATTCGCATTGGCGATTATTTGAGAAATTATTATTTAATTACCTCTTGATGTGAGTTTTGGATCTGAGTCCATTGCAGAGAAATGATTTTTATTGGAAGCTTTCCTCACAGGAATTGTGTGCGTTTGGAAATTGGGTTGTTGATAACGCCACTTTTTGGCGTTATTTTCGGTCCTCAAACCAATGAGATTGCCTTGTGTTCTAGCAAAAAGGCGGAATTTTATGGGTTATCGAGTGATATGTGTAGGTAATCTAAAAGGCGACGAGCATCGAGAAAAGAAGCGAAAAAGAGTCCAAAAGAGAGCCAAAACGAAGCCCAAGATCCAAGACCGAGACCCGCGCCCAAACCATGAACCAAACCTGACCCGTATCACATTTAGAAACCCCGCGGTTTACAAACCGCGGGCAAAACCGCTCAACCCTCTGTTTCGTTTTTACACTTTATGTATTCCGGAATTAGGTCATTATCAATTTATCTCGCACACAACGACGGCAAACGACTTGGGGGCGATTTTCAGAGCTTTTGGAGCCACGATAGAGGATCGATTGAGGAGAAAGTCACGACGCGAAGCGGATTAGAGTCGAGAGAAGGGAGTTCATCATTACATTCACCACGATTACGTTTACTATGTTTACATTGATTGTTTCTCCTCTTCTCTTGTGTTTGTATCCACCACCAACATGAACTAATCTTTAGATGTTGGGGTTGGATTGAATTTGGTTTAGCATATAAACAGATGATTTGAGACATTTATCAGTTTTCCTAATTTAATGAAGCATGTGATTTGGTTTTTAATGCTTTTGTGAGTTTGGCCAACTTCCAATTGTTTTGTTGTTTTCAATTAAGTTCGAGAGAATTAGTTTACTTAGAACTAGAAATTGCATGCCTAAGGTGAGAAATTGGATAGAGATATACCAAGTAAGCCTTATTCCCGTTAAATCTTGCTTTTAATGTGTTTTGAGTTTCATGAGTTGAGATCGAGAGATAAAACTTGTGCTTTCAAAATAAAACCCGTGGTTGCTCGAAAGAGAACAACGGTGATTTTAAGGATTGGGTATTCATTAAGGGGATTAACTGGTACTTGTTTTAAGTCAAATGTTCGTATGTGAAAACCTTAGGATTTCCAACCCTCAACTGTTTTCTCTATCAAAGTTTCTTAAGTTGTTACTGTCTCGTTGTGATGTGTTTACTTGCAATTAATTAATTTAGTACCAACCACTCAAAATTGCGACCGTTCAGTTAATAGATCTTATAGTCATTGTGATACTTAGTTCCTAGTTCCCTGTGTTCGATACTCGTATGTTTGTACTATTACTTGATTTCGACCCGTACACTTGCGGTAAGATTTACGGGGGTGAAAACCCGCCTATCAAGTTTTTGGCGCCGTTTCCGGTGAACTTGTTGCAACTGATAGCACTACCAGCTATAAGCGTTATTACATTGAACAATTTTTTTATTTTTGTTATTTTATTTCACCACTTTCAGTTTTTGGATTGCTAATTGTGTTTGTTTTCCGTTTCAGGTACTAATTGGTTTATGCCAAGGAAAACCCGAGGGAAGGAAATCGAACCAGAAATTGAAAAAACCGCCCGTCGACTACGCAAAGAGACTAAAGCTAAAAGACAACTAAAGATGGGTGACGAAGCACCTCCTGAGAGACGTCCTATGCGGTCGTTTGCCGACCCGAACGTGGCAGCCGCACGCATAGGAGTCCAAGCACCCACCACTGCGGCGAACTACTTTTAGATTAAGCCGAGTACCATTGTCATGGTACAACAAAATCAGTATGGAGGAGCACCGACTGAAGACCCCCATGCACATCTTCGTGCATTTGAACGAATCTGCAATACGTTCAAGATCAATGGGGTGGACGAGAATGGAATCAAGATGAGGCTCTTCAGTTTTTCCCTTGAGGGTAGAGCTGAAATATGGGTAGAGGGCTTACCAGCGGATCAGATCACTACATGGGCAGGCCTGAAGGCTGCATTCCTCAAAAAATTCTTCCCACCGGGAAGAACCGCTCAACTGATGGCCGACATTACCCACTTCGCTCAATGGGACCAAGAGACTCTATACGAGGCATGGGAGCGATATAAAGACATGTTGAAAAAGTGTCCGCATCATGGATTACACGGCTGGGTAATTATCCAAACGTTCTTTGGAGGACTTCACCCGCAGTTCAAGAATGACATCACTGCTGCAGGGGGTGGAGCTCTCATGAATAAGACTTATGAAGAAGTAGTCGATTTGATCGAGAATCTAGCCGGACATAGTTATGCCACTCCACGATCTTCTATCAGACCGGTGGCAAGTGTTCAAGAATTGGATGAGTTGAAGGTGATAAAAGCTCAGCTAGCCGCTATCACAAACCACTTGAAGGGAGGTAGTCCGGACGTGTTCCCCACTTCTCAAGAACCTGAACAGGTTCAATTTTTACAAACCAGAACAATCAGCCGAGGAACGACCCTTTCTCGAATACCTACAATGAGGGGTGGAAGAAACACCCCAATTTTTCATGGAGTCAACCCGGCCAACAGCAGCAAGGTAATTCTTCTAACTGTTTTAGTTCTTCTCAATCTAACAATGTTTACCGTCCTCCAGGTTTCAATCAGAGGAAATTCGACGAAGGACCATCCATGGAGAAGAAACCGGGGCTGTAAGATATGATGATGAAGTTTATGACAAAGATGGACAGCACAGTTGGGGAATTAGCAAGCACGGTGAGTACAGTGAAAGCAACAACTGAGCAGAACACCGCCTCCATCAAACTCCTTGAGAGGCAAGTGGGCAAATTTCTGAAGCCCTACAGACCCGAGCTCCCGGGACATTCCCGAGTCAACCTGAAAGGAAACCAAGAGAAGAGTGCAATGCCATTTATCTGAGAAATGGCAAGGAGATGATCAAGGAGGCAAGTGTTGAGCTGAAAGATGGTGTTTCTAGTGATATGGCTGATCGGGAAGAACCGAAGGAAAAAGAGGTGACACCTCCGTCGAAGCCGGTAGTCAAACCGTATGTGCCGCCGCTACCATTTCCGAATCGGGTGAAAGCACGTAACAACGAGGAACAATTCAAGAAATTCCTTGACATCTTCAAGAAGCTGCACATCAACATACCATTTGCAGAAGCACTTGCCCAAATGCCAACATATCTCAAATTCATGAAAGAGATCTTATCCAAGAAGAGGGCAATCGAACACCAAGATACCATTGCACTTACTGAAGAGTGCAGTGCGATAATTCAGAACAAGCTTCCCCCGAAGCTTAAGGACCCATGGAGTTTTTCGATCCCTATTCAAATTGGGAATCTTAATTTTGATAAGGTGTTATGTGATTTAGGAGCCAGTATTAATCTAATGCCTTTATCTATTTTCAGGGAACTTGGCTTGGGAGAGGTAAAGCCAACATACATGACCCTTCAGCTCGCGGATAGATCGATAGTGTATCCATATGGAGTGATCGAGGATGTTCTCATCAAGGTTGACAAGTTCTACTTTCCGGTGGATTTCGTGGTGCTGGACATTGATGAAGATATAGAGGTCCCACTGATATTGGGAAGACCCTTCCTAGCCACGAGCAAAGCATTGATCGACATGGAAGAAGGGGAGATGACTCTAAGAGTTGGCGGCGAAAAGGTGATATTCAAGATGTCCGAGAAGGTAAGGGATAGAAGTGAAAAGGAGTCCGATGGTCAAGGAAAGCCAGATGTGGAAGAATCCGCGGAGAATCGCAAGTGTGGGCGATTCGATTCCGCGAATACCGAGCCAAGTTGAGAGCCACATAGTCGTGCCACGACTTTAACTGCGGCGCTGGGTGGGAGGCAACCCACCAAGGTTTGTTTTCTTTTTAAATTTCGTTGTCGAGTGTGTTTTATTTAAAAAAAATGGGGAACAGAGACTTACACGGGTTCCTGCGCAGTTTACAAACCGCGGCCAAAACCGCGGGAGCCTCTGTTTGCTTTGCGAAACAGAGAGTTACGCGGGATGTTGCGCGGTTTGCAAGCCGCGACACAAACCGCGCGGCTCCCTGTTCTCGTGCGGTGTGTTCCTTTTTCTTGCTTTGAGTCGTCGTTTCTTTGCTTTCCTTTTTCTGTCTTTTCTTTTGTTTCTGTGTTCCCTCTTCATCTTCTCCGATGTCTCTCAACTGATCGCTCCAGCTTTTGAAAGAGAATCTCCTCCGTCCGGTCAAACAGGTATGTTCTAACTTTGTATGTTAACGAGAGGTGTATGATGTTTTGTTTCCTTTTAGTTAAACGAGATACAACAAACCTAAGTTTCACTTAGGTTTGGGGTGCCTCACTTTTCAACATCTACACACTCATTTTTAATCCTGTGCAAACCTCGGTTTTACCGAGGTTTGGGGTTGGCTTTAGTTAGCAAACCTAGGCCACGACCTAGGTTTGGGGTGGCCATATATGAATAACTCTGGGTTCGCTTTTAGATATGATGTGTTAATGCCTGTCCTTCATGTTTGATGACTGTAATAATTGCACAATGATACGTGCCACACCTGTGTATCGCCTGCACCGACACTTGCACATTGGGGACAATGTGTGGGTAAGGTTTGGGGTTGCCCAATCGGGCCCACGTTATGCACGTAGATTTCATGCACTTCTGAATGTTTAGATCATAGTAGCCAAATTTTTGTTTTGAATGATTGAGACCGACCATTGTGGGGAGAATCTTGTGATAGTAACGTGACCATTAGGGAAGGACCGGGAAAAGGCATGACTAGGGACATTAGTGGAGATCACCCAATAGCGAGATTTGAGCCTAAAAGACGTTATTCATTTCGAGGGATTCATACACTTAATTCATATACACTTTTTTGAATTCCTTGTCGTGATTATAGAGTGATCTCGCTATAATATTGCATTGAGTAGCAAAGACAACCATCGGGAGATTGGATAAGGGTGTAGTAGACCATATCATGTGGACCTTAAGAGATGATTCCAGGCATTGTGTGTATGTTTAACCCTGTTTTATCTATCGTTCCTTTTTACCCATTATGTCGTACCCATAACCCATTTTGCAGCCAAACACTCACCAACTTGTTTGTTTCAGACCCACCATCAAACCCTAGCCAAAAGCCTTAGCCAACCTTTATCCGAAAGTGTGTCAATCAGAAGCAGTAATGAAGGGCAGAAAAGAAATAGTATAGGCCAGTTATGAAAGAAAAGAGGGCCAATGCAGCCCCAAACAAATTAAGAGAGCCAATGTTGCTCCAAAAATAAAATAAAAAAAAAACAAAAAAAAAACACCAGATCATTAGATAGTATTTACAGCTACTAAATAAGAGAGTCAAAGCGACTCCGGTAGTGATAAAGAAGGACAACTGATAGAAAGCAAAGTCAATAAGTTCAGAACTGCTAAAAATTGACACGCCGAGGATTTTTGATCCGTTTACCCTTCATTTCTTAGCCATAACCCTAACCCCGTTACAACCCGTGGAAAGACCTGGATGATCTTATGGAAAATGTGATTAGGGTATACGACCACCTTTACCAATATTCTCTGTCTTGCTACTTGATTCCTTTCTGAGATCAACTTTTTGGACATTTGTGCGTCTTTCATTAGAGTTGTCATGTAATTTTCGAGTATTCTTGTACATAACTTCCCCATACATGACAACATGTGCGACAAACCTAGGTTCAAGTGAAATGAGAGTATCCTGTGAGGTAGGGTCGAGGCGAAATGTTTTCCCTAGTATGTTTGGACCTAGTACAACCTTAATATAATCGGAGCAGTCACGAGTTCAACTCACAATGGAAGGCCATAGATCAAACAGAATAAGAATGAGGCAAGGGTGAGATAGGCATTCACGGGTATGGGAAATCACCAGTGCATTACGTGGTGCCGATTGGGAGTTGTGCAATTATTATTTCACTGATACATGCTTTTATTCTATTTTATCGCTAATTTGCTTGAGGACAAGCAACGCTCGGTTTGGGGTTGTTGATAACGCCACTTTTTGGCATTATTTTCGGTCCTCAATCCAATGAGATTGGCTTGTGTTCTAGCAAAAAGGCAGAATTTTATGGGTTATCGAGTGATATGTGTAGGTAATCTAAAAGGCGACGAGCATCGAGAAAAGAAGCGAAAAAGAGTCCAAAAGAGAGCCAAAACGAAGCCCAAGATCCAAGCCCGAGACCCGCGCCCAAACCATGAACCAAACCTGACCCGGATCACATTTAGAAACCACGCAGTTTACCCCGCGGTTTACAAACCGCGGGCAAAACATCGCAACCCTCTGTTTCGTTTTTACACTTTATGTATTCCGGAATTAGGTCATTATCAATTTATCTCGCACACGACGACGACAAACGACTTGGGGGCGATTTTCAGAGGTTTTTCAGAGCTTTTGGAGCCACGATAGAGGATCGATTGAGGAGAAAGTCACGACGCGAAGCGGATTAGAGCCGAGAGAAGGGAGTTCGTCATTACATTCACCACGATTACGTTTACTATGTTTACATTGATTGTTTCTCCTCTTTCTCTTGTGTTTGTATCCACCACCAACATGAACTAATCTTTAGATGTTGGGGGTTGGATTGAATTTGGTTTAGCATATGAACAGATGATTTGAGACATTTATCAGTTTTCCTAATTTAATGAAGCATGTGATTTGGTTTTTAATGCTTTTGTGAGTTTGGCCAACTTCCAATTGTTTTGTTGTTTTCAATTAAGTTCGAGAGAATTAGTTGTTACTTAGAACTAGAAATTGCATGCCTAAGGTGAGAAATTGGATAGAGATATACCATGTAAGGGTTGTCGGTGTATTTTATACAAACCTCTTTTGGGAAATCATAAATTAAGTTGAATCTTTTTGGTCTATCAAATGATTTGCTCACGATGTAAACTCTTGAACTCACTAGGCATTAGCCTAACCTTTTTATTTGTCGGCATGTGCAACAGGTTCAGGTTGGGAATAACTTTAACTACACTGTAAAGGGATGAGTGCTAGTAGAGTGCACGAGAAGTGGTTTTGCTTAGTGAAGTCTTCCGCACTTATTTGGAATTAGCAACTTGTAATTGGGTTAAGTAACACCCGCCTTGAGTTATTAGTTGTGAAAATTGAGATGTTTAAACTTTGAGGTATTTTCAAGGATGTTTTGTAGAAAGGATTTTATCCTCTTTTGGTTGTTTTATCGAAATTTGCTCGTTCCAATTTTGAGGGTGTTACAAGTTGGTATCAGAGCATAAGTTTGAGAGAATTAGGTGTTGATTGTTGGATACCTAGACTCAAACTAGCGTTGTTTTAAGTAAATGAGAGCGAGATCGCACCATTAGGCACTCTAAGATAAGATATTCGGAAGTTGTTGGGGTCACTAGAAGCGAGAAGTCACGTCAAGGGTAGCAAGGGTGATCATGTACGGTACGTTCAGAATTGCACCTGGCCAGTGTGATAGTGAACCTACCGGTTACATGAGAGTACCTGGACGACTCTAACGTGATGACCGTTGGGGTAGTGAAGGAGTTCTAAGCGAGCAGTCGTTAGAAGAGGTTGACGACTTTAGCATTTGCCATTTGGAGTGGCGGTAAGCATGTTGATTGTATTAATTAGACCGTTCTGGTCGAACTTGATAGTTGGATTGGAGCCGTAGGCTTATTGAATCGACCTTGATTCAAGGAAAAATGCGGGGTTAGTCGATGTGACTTTCCACTTTGTGTTAAGATGTGTGAGTATCCGGATGACAATAGTGTGATCGGAGTAATTGGAGGAATGAGACCTGAACGTTGAGTGCCGACAAATGCATGCACGAAATTTATTTTGCTTTTAAAATAAATTGCATCGATTATTTCTTGTGTTTCGAATCGTCGTATGGACGGTACTGCTAAATCTTGGAAAACGTTTGACATACGCAAGGTTTTAAACCATGATTTTGGAACATGCATGAAATTATTTTACGACAGACAGTTGTGAACCTACTCAATATTTATTTTATTCCTTGTAGTCGTCCACTACTACTTTCAGATATTGTGATATCCATGTTTTAATGTCGTTTATGGTTTTAGATAAGTAACCGCGACTTACGACTTTAACATTGGATCTCCTCCACGTATGTTAAGGTCTGGACGGAGAGTTACATTCCCTTATTTCGGTGTTGACCTTTAATGGAAATTTGGATTTTGCGAGTCTTGACGAAGAGGTGTTGTTTTATCTTGTAAGAAGGAGATTTTGGAATTTTGATGATTTGATCATATTGTTTTACGTGATTTGATTTTTGAAAACTAAAGCTTTGACACCATTTAATTGGTTGGATGTTATTGAGTTCCATCGAGTTTGATGGAAGTTTTGTGGAGTACGATGGAGTTTTATTTTACGACGTTTTGCGGTGCATGGGTGACACTTGGTCATGTGCATACTTGAATGATTGCGTGCGTTAATATATGGGTTGAGTGAGTATTGCGTCTCATGCGAATTTTGTTGAAAATATGCTTCATGACGTTTTGCATAAAAAAGAGTGGTTTTGGAGTTTTGATGCCGCATGGCTTCTCCTTTGAGGATTGTGGTAGCATATTTGTTGCAACTTGCTAAGTGTGCAAATTGAATTATACGTGGCGTGAGTAATGCATATAAGAGCATCATGATAGTACATCTCTAATGTTCTGTTTTATGCACTCTCATTTGTTGACATTGTTGATATTTTTTTCTCACGCATGCACTGTATTAATTCATTGACATGAATAGTTTTATAGCCACTATTTCGGGACGTTAGTGTGCACCGCTTGTGCGGTTTGAGGTTTGAAGTTGACTTGAGTTGTGTTATGTGTTAATCAAATTATGTGCACGTGTGGTTTTCCGAAGTTTTGAGAAAAACACATTGAGGTGTGTGAGCCTGGTCGAAGGATTTTATTTACTTGCCCTTTTACGACTGAATGAGAAGTTTTGAAATTTGAGTTAATAAATTTATACTTTGAAAATTAGTATTGAGTATCCGGTATGTGCTATACCATTTCAGAGTGACTACTAAGAAAGTGCTGCAGATTTGCATGCAAAATTTTGATTTGAGATTTCTTTTCGACGTTTAAACCGATATTTCCAAATGATGAAAATATCATGTTACTCGATTTAAAAACTGGGAGATGGCCCATACCATGTCGTGTTTTAACCAAAGTGTGTAGATGAATTGCTTCGTTTCTCTGTGAACGAACTGACACATGCGAAGTTGTCAATGAATTACAGTTCATGTCGTTTTATGGTTAAAAAGAGAATTTTGGAAAGTGATGTCGTGTAAATCTTTCTTTTGAAGTTCGTATAAACAGGCTGTTGGACACTATTTAAATGTCGAAGTTTACTTTGCGCGTGTGGCATAAGTAAATCCGTGATGGGACCCTGGTGGCTCATTTTAAAAGCTGTTGAGTACGTTTTTACGTTTCGGTAGTAAACTGATTTTTGATAAAAAGGTTTTCAAAAAAAATGATTTTTCATACGGGGGACGAATGTGTCCATGTTTGTGCATCCACTAGCTGGGTAGTGGTAAGTTTTTGTACGTATGTGATGTTAGTATAAAAACTTTCGTGTTGAAAAATCTAGTGAAAACTTTATTGGCATATTTATTGAGTCTGTCACTTGAAAACCTTGAACTCTTTAGGCTTGGTGAAGTTAAGCGACCCCCAGTTGGGGGTGAGGGCGTGTAGAACCTTTCGATGAAAGATTGGGTTTCTAACGCGTGTGATTGTCGTGAGTCGTATGATGTCGTTTGTGGGGTCGAATTATTTCTGGTGGGCAACTAAAAGGTGGGACTTGCGGTGTCCCATGTTAGTACTTTGGTAACCGTTTACTTCGGCAACCTTGACTTGGGTTGTCGGTATTGTGTGAAGGTCGTGGAGGACCCGTTAGACCGTGGGGATGACTATGGATTGGTGGGACGATTTGAGGAATGAAGCTCGTGTGTGGAGCTCTGTGATGAGTCGAGTTTTGGTGATGTGACTAAGTGTCAACTTTTGGAGTTCGAGGCCAAGGACCACTAGTGTGATTGGAAGGTGTAGTCCAATTTTAATAAGTGGTGGTATCGGTTATGATGAACTTAGGTTCGATTGTGACGACTAGTTTAGCGGGATGACCCTCCGTCTTTGGTAAAAGAATCTGTCGACTAGATGATTGGAATTAGACGTGTTTTGGGAGTGGTGTAACTGATGGGTCAATGACGACCGTCGGTGTTGGAGTCTAATGGGACTCGTTAGAAGTAAGTGCCGGTTCAGCAGTGGGAACCTTAGATTTGGAGGTTCGTTGGTTTTATATGTAATCAAACCTTGGACTAATTGGAGAAATTAAGAGAGAATGGACACAGATCGATTTAGAGTCGGGATCCGTCGTCGGGAAAGTATGGAACACCAAAGGTTGGGAGACAACCGAGGTAGTTGGTTGGGAGTTAATCCAGTAGATGGAGCGTTCACCCAGACATAAGTACAATGTGCCTAAGAGGACATTGTTGGTAAGGGTTGCTTGAGGTTTGTCATAGCAGTCTATGTGCGAAATGGGATTTCAGTTAAAAGCTATCGGAACGTGGTCGTCGTTGAATTGGATAGCCTTTGGTTGTAATGGATCAAGATGTCGAGGACGAAATCATTCTAAGGTTGGGAGGATTGAAACACTCCAAAAATTCCAAGAATTTCGATTTCGAGCATTGCGGGCGTCCGCATAGGGACAAGGCTGGACGTCCGTGTACAACCGGAGATCCGTGGGTCGTCCGCGGAAGCAACAGAGAAATGGGGGGATTCGGATCAGCAAAGGCCGCACGTCCGCATGAGGCACCAGCCGGACGTCCGCGGCGAGTCTGATGAGTTTTTAGGGTTGTTTTTAAGACATGCCTCTCTCTCCCCTCATTTCATTTCTCATAACCACAACTCAGTTTCTCTCCCTTTCTTGAACGATTTCTCTCAAAGAAGAACCCTAAACTCTTCCTCTCTTCTTCATCTTCTTCACTCAACTCAAACCCTTTCCACCATTGTTGAAGATATGCAAGCTTGGAGCTTTTGCTTGGAGATTCAAGTGATGAAAGTAATATCTCTCTACCCAAAAGCTAGGGTTTTGTGGTTTTCATCTTCTCTTCCATTGTGAGTCTTATTGGTGTGATTTTGTTGGTTATTGGTTAAGGAAAATCTTATTTTCTTTATCTAGAAGAACTAGGGTTTTGGTGTGAGTTGGGTTTTGATGTATTACATTTGGGGAATGATTCTACATGGTTGGATCCGGATATTTACGGTTGGAAACTTATGGATCTAGGTTTTGGAAGATTTGGACTTGAAGATTCGGGTGTCTTCAAAGGAGCTTACGTTTGGGAAAATCTAGATTTAGCCTAATCTAGCAAGGTGAGTTCAAGTTGATTTGTGAAAACGTTGTACATGCCAACATGTTTATTTTAAAGTATTTGTGTGTTTTATATGAAATTATCCATTGTTGAGTTATTTAGTGGGTTTTGATTTAATCAAAGTGTTGAGCTTTACAAATCTTGTAAAACACCCACCTTTGGGGGATTTTGAGTGATTGATGAATAAATCACGATTGAAAGTGATTTTGTTAATTTATTGCATAAGTGAAGGTGATTTGGTCAAATACACTTTTAGTATTTTTGTGATTATGCGATAACTAAGATGTGCTACATTTTTTAAAAAGTGTGAACGTGTGAGTTGAGGATTTCGGTCAATCCGACCGTATGAATGTTTTGAGAGTTGTAAACCTTTTATTTTGGGGCCGATGGCCAATTGAGAAATTAAAAGGGTAAAGATTTTGGGTACGATGTATTTTGGTTTACGTAACAGTGTGAGTGACACGTATTTAGCCAAAAGTTTATTATTTTGGCCTTTAAAGGCTTGATTTATACTCAAACTAGTCTTTGAGTGTTTGCCGGTTTTAGTAGCTCGAGGTGGAGCCGTGGATGTGTTATATGCTTAATTGCGTTTTATTTGAGTATGTGCCGGTTTGAGAGCTTGGTCTTAGGTGTAAATACCGTTTGATGATTTTGTATTCTTAGTACCTTTTGGACTAATGAACTTTGGTGGGTTATATGCATTGTTGAGTTATAAAATATTTGCATATACGTATACACACACATATAGATGCATATATGATTAACTTCATTGGGAAGGTGGCAATGAAGGGGTTGTGAGATTATCATGCCTCGGAGCATGTGTTTGCATGATGTGGGTTAGAAGCACTTCATTTTCATGTGTTGATGTTATTAAACAATCATTAGATCTTTTGAGCAGAGGGATCGGTTTTGGACTCGGTAGAGTCTTGAAGGCATTCGCCCGATTTTGATGAGCTCGACGTGGGCTTGGGGTTTGATTGCATGAAATGCAATATATTTGAGGTTTACATGATTTGAATGCATTAGTTATTCTTTTGAGGTCATGTATTAGTTTCTATTTTAAGTAAGCTTGTTTGGATGGTGGGATTCCAAGGTAAAGACTCGGTCGGGTTGAACTTGGTGGTTGATGGACTAAAGACCTAGTTTGGTTGATGTCAAAGATGGACTAAAGACCTAGTTTGGTTGATGTCAAAGATGGACTAAAGACCTAGTTTGGTTGATGTCAAAGATGGACTAAAGACCTAGTTTGGTTGAAGTCAAAGATGGATTTAAGACCTAGTTTTGTTGATGTCAAAGATGGACTAAAGACCTAGTTTGGTTGATGTCTCCGTGGACTAAATACCTGGTTTGGGTTGATGTCGCACTAGGCTAGAGACCAGTTTGAGTTAATGCCTCAATAGACTAAAGGCCCGGTTTGGGTTGATGTCTAAAACTGACTAGAGACTGAGGGATGGTTGATGTCATGCGTTTCCCATCCATGAAGCTTACTTGTGGTTATTAATTGTGGTTTAATTTATGTGTTCGCCACATTCGATGAAATCGGGTCTTCCCCGTCACCGAAGAGTGTTGTTTCGGGTACTTTGTTTATCCGCGTTGTCGGTGTCATATTATATGTGTATGGATTGTTTTCCATGATTGATGGACGAATTTTATGTTTCATCCTTGTTGGATGTTTTAACTATTTGAGTATTATTCGCATTGGCGATTATTTGAGAAATTATTATTTAATTACCTCTTGATGTGAGTTTTGGATCTGAGTCCATTGCAGAGAAACGATTTTTATTGGAAGCTTTCCTCATAGGAATTTATGCGTTTGGAAATTGGGTTGTCGATGTATTTTATACAAACCCCTTTTTTGAAATCATAAATTAAGTTGAACCTTTTGGTCTATCAAATGATTTGCTCATGTATAAACTCTTGAACTCACTAAGCGTTAGCCTAACCTTTTTATTTGTCGGCATGTGCAACAGGTTCAGGTTGGGAATAACTTTAACTACACTGTGAAGGGATGAGTGCTAGTAGAGTGCACGAGAAGTGGTTTTGCTTAGTGAAGTCTTCCGCACTTATTTGGAATTAGCAACTTGTAATTGGGTTAAGTAACACCCGCCTTGAGTTATTAGTTGTGAAAATTGAGATGTTTAAACTTTGAGGTATATTCAATGATGTTTTGTAGAAAGGATTTTATCCTCTTTTGGTTGTTTTATCGAAATTAAAGTTAGTTGCTCGTTCCAATTTTGAGGGTGTTACATTATACTTCTTTGATCAACTATCAAAAGGTGATCCTTTTGTCTCACAATTTTCCAATAAATCTTCAAATAAGTCTAACATGTATATCTTTTGTTATGTTTCTCGTCAGTTGTGGCATAGTCGGCTGGGTCTTCCAACCGATCAAGTCCTCGGGGTTTTGTAAGAAACTCTGAACTTAGAAAATGATCATGCTTCTCCGCCATGTGACATATGTCATATGGAAAACAAGTTAGGGACAAATTCAACTTAAGTAATCACATTTCTAAAGTCCTTGGTGAGTTAGCTCATTTAGACCTATGGGGACCCTATCGTGTTCCAAGTAAAGAAGGTTATAGGTTTTTCTTGACCGTTGTTGATGGTTACTCTAGGTCTGTTTGGGTATACTTGTTGAAAAGCACAGATGAAGTTGTTGACAACATTATTGTTTTTCACAGTTTGTTGTTTACTCAGTTTGGCAAACGTGTTAAAACTTTCAGAAGCGATAATGGTACTGAATTCATTAATAATAAACTTGGTGAGTTTTTAAAAAATAATGGAATTGTTCATCAAACTACTTGCGTTTATACCCCTCAACAAAACGGGGTGGTTGAATGCAAGCATAAGCATTTACTAAATGTAGCTAGAGCTTTAATGTTTCAAGGAAATGTTCCATTTAATATGTGGAGTGAGTGTATTTTGACAGCCACTTATCTTATTAATCGCACTCCTTCGTCTGTATTGAACGGAAAGTGTCCTTATGAGCTTGTGTTTGGTTTTGCACCTGTTTTATCTCATCTTAGAAATTCTGGGTGTTTATGTTTTGCTATTAAACCTAATGTTTCAGACAACTTCTCTTCTCGATCTGAAAAGTGTGTTCATCTTGGTTATTCCAATTCAAAAAAGGGTTATAGACTTTACAGTTTAGAGTCTAAACAAATCATTATTTCAAGAGATGTTAAGTTTTACGAAACAATCTTTCCTTTTAAAATGAGTGCAAACCCTCAAGATTATGACTCTAGTGACATTAATTCTTTAAATTTTTTTGATTTTGTTATTTTTCAATCTAATGATTCTGCTTCTGAAATGCCCAATGGTGATACTAGGGTGAATCCTCAAAGTGGAAACAATCTTAATAATTCTGATAATCATAGCAACCGTGATCAACTTGGTAGTCAAAATAGGGCTGTTGGGTCCTGTGACCCTGGTAGTACTAATGTTACTAATAGTTTCAACAGAGCTGTCGGATTAAATGATCTTGGTAGCACTGAGGCTGCCAGTAGTTCACGTGCTGCTGAGTTTCCCCAATTAAATGTTCAACATAATAATGATGATCATTTGGGGTCCCCTCCCGAGGGTAATGTTTCTGACCAAACTGTAACTTATGTTCGTAAATCTAGTAGACCTTCTAACTTGCCTCATCATTTTGATGATTATGTGATTGAGGGTAAAGTCAAATATGGTTTGGAAAAGGTTGTTAATTATTCATGTATTAGTTCAAATAATTTTTGTTTTGTCTCTACCTTAAATAAATCTTTTGAACCTGAAAGTTTCTTTGAAACGAGTAAAGATCAAAATTGGGTAGATGCCATGAATAATGAGATGAAGGCCTTATATAGAAATGATACTTGGGTTCTAACAGATTTGCCTCTTGGTCGTAAACCTATAGGTTGTCGGTGGATATATAAAATTAAATATAAGTCCACTAGTGAGATTGAGATATATAAAGCTCGTCTTGTAGCCAAAGGCTACAGTCAACAGGAACATCTCGACTATGAGGAAACTTTTTCACCTGTCGTAAAGATGGTAACTGTTAGGTGTGTAATAGCTCTTGTTATTCAACACCATTGGCCCTTGTGTCAGTTAGATGTAAACAATCTTTTCTTTATGGAGATTTGGAAGAGGAAGTTACATGAGTCTACCTCCTGGGTATTTTTCAGCAAATGACAAACGTGTTCGCAAGCTTGTAAAGCCTTTGTATGGACTTAAACAAGCACCACGGTAGTGGCATGCAAAGCTTTCATCTTGTTTACTTGAACATGGTTTTATTCAAAGTACTAGTGACTACTCATTGTTCACTAAAATCACTGGTAATGTTTTTGTTGTTCTTCTCGTATATGTTGATGACATAGTTATAACTGGTAATTCTGAAACTGAAATTAAAAGAGATAAACATCATTTACAGTCAAATTTCAAGATAAAAGATCTTGGATCTTTAAAGTTCTTTTTAGGCATTGAAATTCTAGAAACTGATAAAGGAGTATGTATGTCACAAAGGAAATATTGTCTTGAACTTTTAAATGATTTTGCTTACTTGGGTTGTAAGCCTATAAGTACTCCTATAGGCACAAATTTGGTTGTTACTGATTCTTTTGGATCAAAATCAAAGAATCCACTTCTAAAAGATTTTACAGGGTATCAAAAGTTGATTAGTAGACTTATTTACCTGTTTTAAGGTATTTGAAGGCCTGTCCTGGTAAGGGTGTTAATTTTTCTGCCTGTTCTTCTTCTGAGTTTAAGCTTTCTGCCTTTGTTGATGCCGATTGAGGCAAATGTTTATCAACAAGGCGTTCTGTTACTGGATATTGCCTTTTTCTGGGTAATTGCATGGTTTCATGGAGGAGCAAAAAAACAATCCACTGTTTCTCGTTCTTCTGTAGAATCTGAGTATAGAGGAATGGCTTCTGCTCAATGTGAAATTATTTGGGTACTTAGCATTTTGACAGACTTGAAAATAGACAATTTGCTTCCAGTAAGCTTAAAATGTGATAACCAATCTACTATTCAAATTGCTAACAATCATGTATTTCACGAAAGAACCAAACACATTGAGATAGATGTTCATCAAGTAAGAAATAAAGTTGCAACTGGAATGTTGAAAATTGTAAAGGTTTTATCTACAGAAAATCCAACTGATATTTTTACTAAGTCACTTGGTGTAAATCAACATAATTATCTCATTTCTAAATTAAATATGTTGGATCTTTTCCGATGTCAAGATTGAGGGCGGGTGTTAAAAGGTAAGCTTCATTTAGACCAATCTTGTCATTTTACTAATTTATTGTGTTGTGTGTTATATTTTCAGAAGTTCAAGGACCTGATTGAACTAATGCTGATAATTGGAGGGCACAAGGATTGCGCCTCACATCTGAAAAATCTTAGAGGGTAGCGGAGCAATTATTGTGGAGTTCAGGTATCAAGCTGCAATTTAGCATTTCATATATAAATCCTTTGTAAACGTTTTGAGTCATCAGATTACTTCATTTTCATTTCTCACATTTTGAGTCTCTCATTTTCTCTTTGAGATCTAGGGTTTCATGTAGTAGGGTTTCATCTTCAAATTTCTTGAAGATGATAGCTTAGATTTGTTTAGTTGTAATATTGTTTGTAATATTTTGCTATTATAAGTTTGAAGAACCTCTCTCTCCATTCACACATTTCATATTTTTTTAATTGTTAACGAGGCGATGAAGCAACGGTTTTTTTGCTAATAAATAACTAATGAGGGCGAGGGTATAAGAAAAGAATAAACTTCGTTTTTTTAAAGAATTTGCTATTTTAGTTCTTATGTTGGAGTTATGTATTTCTTTCATATGATTTATAATTAGTTGTTTTTTCTTTCCAGTTTTCATATAGACATGTTAACCTTACAGATAAAATAACAATGAAATGTATGAAAACCATAATTTTAAAAACATAAAGATGGAAGCCGTCAAGCCGTTATTTATAACAAACGAACATGAACAAAAATCGTAGTTTACTCCAAGGATAAAAGCCATATCTCTCACTGTCTCACATACAACACAACCACCCAATTATTTTAAGTTTTAACTACATGAAAAACCATCCGATCCAATTTAAGTCGATGATGGGACTTTTTTTACCCATGACCATGAGTATCAAAGTGGTGGTTGCCATGTAAGTAATTGACACCCGTATTGTTGATGCTAATGTATAGTCAGGTTTTAGAATACGTCCATTCTCACCGGCTTGTGGAGACCAATAATTGAGCAACATTTTGTTAGAAAATTTAGTAAAAATATATGTTTTTACTAACTTTGGACACATTTAAATACATATATATGTATTATATATAATTAATTCTTAGTGGGTTTGTGTTCTCTTATATGAGAAATTCGAAACGATGTATAATGTGTCCAAAACGGAGTATGTGTGAATGAGATATCGATACTCAAAGTTGAGTACTTGGACGAACTTAGCAAAAACCAAGTGGGTGTGGGAAAGTATCCCACATAGGAAGGAGTAAAACTTTAATGGTTTATAACCATGGAAATGTGAGGGGTTTACAAGCTTCTTGAATGGTTTTACTCCAACACCTACCTGCAAGCAGGAGGGGTGCTAATTGAGGATTTCGTAAGCTAAAATCGCCGAACTTGTGTGTGGACGCGACCTGCGGACCACAATCTGTCGGGAACTCCTTAATAACGACTTTTTAGGAATCTGTTTCCTGATTTATTTATTTATTTCCTTCTTTTCTGTTTTAAACCAAGAATAATTGTTTTAAAAGACTAAATTGATGGAAGTTTGATAAAAGAATAACCATCCGATATATTGTAAATGGATCCATCAAAATTTTCAAGTGTTCGTACCATAAGGATAAAATCTAGATCAGACAAAAAGTGACACGACACGCTAACTCGACATGAAATAAATGAGTTTAGGTGATACATTTTAACCCGTTTAAGTAAACAGGTTGACATGACACGAAAATTAAACGGATAAGGTTAGGGTCAAAAATTTCAACTCGAAAATGACCTGAATAACCCGTTTATATATATATATATATATATATATATATATATATAGAGAGAGAGAGAGAGAGGAAGGTTCAAACGAGAACGTTAACTATTTAAGAAAAACACGAAAACAATTAATCATGTGCAAAATCACATGTGATTTTACATTAACGGTTTGGAAGTCGCAAGACAAAGTTGTGTGAATCATATGTGATTTTGTACGTGAATCATGTATGATTTTGTACATTAACGGTCGTTCTCTTGTTTTCTTAAATAGTTATCGTTCTCGTTTGAATCTCTCTCTCTCTGTATATATATATATATATATATATATATATATATATATATATATATATATATATATATATATATATATATATATATATATATATATATATATATATATATATATATATATATATATTAAGTTTTCTTTTTAATGCTTTGGATTTGGTTAAAACTTATAAGTTAGAAGTTTAGAACTATAAAATGTGGATTTCTAATGCTTTTATTTGAATTTTGGATTTGTATTTTTCTGTGAATTTTCAATATCTAACTTTTAGTTTTATAAATGTTAAATGGTTAAACGGGTTAGGGTTGGGATTTTTGGGTTAGACATTCTCAACCCGTTTAACTTTAAACCCGACACGAACTCGACACGACACGTTTGCCATGTCTAATCAAATCTATATTTTTCTCAAAACCCATAATAGATTTATTGGTTAATTGCATGCATTTTAAATGCAAGAAAAGGGTCATAGATATATATATATATAAACTTTCCCACAATATTTTTCTACAATTTAAAAAGGAAAACAAAAGTTGTAAGAAACCCAAAATTAAGAGTTGGAAAATAAAAATTTGTCACCTACTATACAGCCTTTTAAATTAATCAGACCAACTTAGTCATCATAGACTTTTTATATAAGTATAATTTTAAGAAACATATATATAATGACACGTAAAGAATAACTAAGCAATAACACCATTCAAGAACATAAATCTCTTTTTACTAAGAAATATAGAGCCACCCTATGCTCGCACATGTACACAAAAACACCTCAAAAAACATAAAATTCAAACCCTAACGATTAATCACACATGACACCCAAAAAAACTTCAATTATAAAACGGTTTTAAGTATAGTTCACACTTAATTAATTAATGAAACAAACAAAATCATTTGAAGGAAATTAAAAGTATAATCGATTGATGATCATATGTGTGCATGCATGAAAATGCAATCACGTAAACCCTAGTTTTGAAATCCAATGCATCCGAGAAGATGTGTAGAGTGGATTTACAAAAGAAGCATTTGATTTTCTCCTTTTCTTTGAAAACAAATCTCTCAATAGAGGAATCAAAGGTTTCTTCTTCACCATTTTCCTCTCCGCCGTCTTCCTCCCTCCACCACCGCTTACCACCGTCAAGGCCGCTGCTTTCTGATCAGGTTTCGCAATCTTCAACATCTTCTTGTGGAGCTCGGCGTTTAAAGAAGCCAACGCCACCTCCGTCTCAGACTCTCTCTCTTTCAATAACTTCAACTCTTTCTTTGTCTCTTCGAGTTCCGACTGAATCTTTTTCATGGAATCAACAAGAAACGACGGCAGTTCTTCTTGGCTTTCTCGGGAAGACGAGCATGATTTCCATGAAATTTGGGGGCTATGTTGAGATTTCCATGGTGGGGTTTCTTGTTTGGGTAAAGTAAAAGGGGGTTTAGGCGGTGGTAAGAAGATTTCTCCGGTGAGAAACCGCTCCCCGAAGATGGCTACGGCTTCTTTTACGGAGCGGAACGTGCGGGAGGTGTCTACATTGGAGCTGTAGTCAACGGCGGCGGGTGGTGGTGGTGGTGGGTTTTCTGGTAGGGTTTGGGTTTCCATGGTGATGGAAATGAGAGGAGGTAGTGAGGGAGTATTAATGCATGTAGTTGATGATGGAAGGCTGAGTTTTCTTTGCTTTCACTTCAAATGTTAGAGAGTTAGACTTTGCATGAGTTTGCTGTTGTTTGAAGGGTAAGTGGGAAAGAAATTGACTAGTCGACCACTTTCACTTTTTCATTAGGGTGCGTTTGGTACGCAGACAGGATAGGACAGGACATGACAAGATGGGACAGAAAGACAGAACAGTTGTTTCACGTTTGGTAAGACAAAACTGGATAAAACAGAACAAATAACATTAGTAAACTGTTTATGTTAGCGGTGTTTGAGGTGTCGTTTGGGGTAAAGTTGTAAACCGTGTTGTATATGGGGTTTGAGCATTTTTTTTAAACCGTAAATCATATTGTATAAACCTTAAACCGTCCTGCAGAATGTGCGATGGAGGGAGTTTATGCGATTTGGCTCTATCAGACTTTATGTCTACAATCCAAAAATTATATATAAGTTTGAAAATACATTTAAAATCAACGATAAAATGACCGTACTACAAAAAAAAGTTTTAATACATCCGATTCCCAAATAGATATTTTAATTGCATGGTTAAGAATAGTTAAAAAAAAAATAAACTTCAAACTAAATTAGACGTGTAACTTGTGACATGTAAAACTTTTCCTTTATCTCGATCCTTAAGCTCCCAACTCCCAATTGGCCACTGACCGTATGACTGACTGTATGAGGCTATGAAATATGGATATTTGCTTCATGGGTATGACCGTACGAGGCTATGAAATATGGATATTTGCTTCATGGTTATGACCGTTGGGTCTATGAAATGATCTTTCGGCCTTAAACTTAAAGTTAATTCATCAAAAATAAAATATTACATAAATACTAAATTATTCTCTCTCTCTCTCTCTATATATATATAGGGTTGGGTTCACGTGAGACCAACCTGTTTTCGTGAGACCAACAAATTAACACTAAACATTCATAGTGATTCATTGTAAAGGTAAGAAAACAGCAAACATTCACAGCAAAAACAATGTGAAGGTTTATCATCACAGTACCTTCACAGTCTTTTGTTGTGAAGGTTTAGTGTTAATTTTTGGTCTCACGGCCTCACGAAAATAGTCTGGTCTCACATGATCTCAAGTCTATATATATAGGGAGATGTTCAAATGAGAAGTGCAATTTTTTTGAGAAATAGAGAAGTGATCTTGGTCATTTATTCGGTCAAGATCGGCGGTTTTGACCGAGAAGCAGCGGATAATTCCTCGCATGGTCTGCACAAGATAGAGAGGTAGTTTCGTAAAAGATACGCGAGACGAGTTCATATATGAATCTGGGTGATTCATATATGAACCTTTGTGTTCATATATGAACCTTTGTAATTCACATATAAACTCTTTTTAACTAATTCATATATGAACCTTTGTGATTTATATATGAACCTTTGTGATTCATATATGATTCAGTTAATTTGTTCATATGAGAAGTAGTTAAAAAAATTCATATATGAATCACAAAGGTTCATATATGAATCACAAAGGTTCATATATGAACACAAAGATTCATATATGAATCAGTTAATTTGTTCAACTAATTCATATATGAACCTACAGTTAATTAGTTTCATATATGAAACACAAAGGTTCATATATGAATCACAAGATTCATATATGAATTAGTTATAAAAAGTTCATATGTGAATTACAAAGGTTCATATATGAACGTATAGTTCATATTTGAATCACACAGATTCATATATAAACTTAGCCCGTGCTTTTTGTAAAAGTTACGAAATTGCCCTTCTATTTTTGGAACAGCCGCAACTTTTGACCAATTATAACCGATCTTGACCGAATAAATGGCCAAGATCACTTCTCTATTTCTCAAAAAATTTGCACTTCTCATTTGAACCTAAGGCTATATATATATATATTAGGTTCCGGTGAGAAATTGAGGTTAACGTGAGAAGCGTGAGAAAAGGTATCAACTGTTGGATGAGAAATGAATATACGTTAGGATAAGATACACCAGGATAAGATGCATTTGATAAACTCTATTCTAAGACGCAATTCATGCGAGCACATTTGATTAAAAGTGATCAATGGTCAAATCCACTTCTCACGCTTCTCAGGTTAACCTCAACTTCTCACACGATTATTCGCCTATATATAGTATGTTATATATAAAATTAAAAGATTAAAAAATAAAAAATACGATGCAGTGCGGTTTGATAATTCAAAACCGCAAACCATACCACATAGTACAGTTTGGAAAATTTGAAAATCGCAAACCGCACCGCGAAAGATCTAAACCACGCGGTGCGGTGTGGGTGGTTTGTGCGGTTTGGATGAACACCCTGGTTTATATTATATTTTGAATACCCGGATCCAGACCCGATGAAAAAAATGAGATCGCTCCTTATGGACACGTTGAAAATGATTTTGGTCTAGTTCGTGGCCTATTAGAAGTAGAAGGCGTTCTGGTGGGATCCTTACGGACATACAGTCAATTTAATAAAGATCGAGTGACATTAGATATGATGCAAAATGGATCTTGTTCTATCCTAATCATAAATTTCTCTATCAAAAAACATTTCTTTTCGTTTATGTTTGATTGTGTTCATTTATATAAATATATTAAATTACTAATAGTTTTTTTAAATAATAATCATCTATACTATATTATAAAGAATTTGAAAAAAAAATCCTAAAAACAAGTTTTTATGCATGAAATGTTGTTTATTAATGCATATTACTTAAAATTCAATATTACAAATAATGATGCATGAGTACAACTGTTTAAAACTACATATTTAAATTCATAATTAACTGATAAACATAATCAAATACAGGATTTAAATATAAAAAATCTAAAATATAATCAGGATGATTATTGAACTATAACAAAATACTTAATTATTTTTTTATAAACCACATTACATAGTTAAAAAAAGATGAAATGCCAAGCCCTTTTTCTATGAAAGCAACAAGTATGTGCCCCCATACAATAAATCACATCACCATTAAACCTAAATTAAATAAAAAAAAAATTTAAACTATATAAATTTATAAAAAAACAATATTATTTTCTCAAAACCACAAAACACCGTATTGTAAAATTGACAAAGAAAAAAATAAAATGAAATACTAAAATCTAAATATATCGTGTTATATTGCACGAATACAGTTCTAGTTAATTTTAAATATATCGGTTTTAAATTTGGGAAATTAATTAAAATACCCAAAGTTTGACTTTGACTTGCAGAAATGCCCAAAAGCTCAACCTATTTTGCCGAAATACCCATTTTGCCCGCGATGGGGTCCGCGATCGTGGACTGGGCCCGCGATTAGGTCCGCGATGGGGTCGAAAATTACACTTTTGGTCCCTCCCGCGATTTGGGGGGAAAATTGCAGTTTTGGTCCCTCTAGTTTTTAGGCTATCATTTTATGTATTTAGGGTTTTTAAGGTGTTTTTGCATGTTTTTACTGTTTTTTCACACGTATTGTCTGAGTTGTTTCAGGTATTTATTTAAAGTAATATATAAATTAATTAATGTATTTAATATAGAAAAATGGGTTCGGAGCAGGATCATAGAACAACAATGCCATTTTTGTCGGTGAAGGAGCTGTTTTCTCAGCTCCGGTCGTCCTTCTTCACGACGGAGTTCCAACGTGTAGAAAAACTGATGGTCGAGCGCGAAGAACATTCCAAGCAGAAGTACGTTGAGTTGGAAACGAAGACCAAATCACTCGAGAAGGAGAATTTTTTTTTGTTTTCGCAAAATCTCAAGTTGAAGGAGGAGTTGCAGAAGAAACAAAAGAAGTTAAGGAAAAAGAGTAGAAATTAGAGAGTGAAAATGTGTATGTAAATGTGAGGTTTTTGTGCAGTTTGTTGTTAAGATAGGTAGGTTTGGGTATTTGAAATACATAAACCAATTTAAGTTGTATAAAGCCTAGAAATTAAATAGGAGGAAACACTCTTTAACTCTCTTGGAGAAGGCAAGTCTATTGCTACTATTGGTCTTTTGTTAACCTCTAGGAGCTTTTGTTGCTAAAAAAGTAACATTGTTTCGTTAAGGATAGTCAAACTTATAACATTTCATTTTAAGGATCTCATGGGTCTCTTTTGTTTGTTAAACTACAACGTAGATCACTTATGTTTGATAAATTACACGAGACGATAAAGTAGATAAAGTAATGTT
Source organism: Saussurea involucrata (assembly GCA_033807775.1). Taxonomy (NCBI): domain Eukaryota; kingdom Viridiplantae; phylum Streptophyta; class Magnoliopsida; order Asterales; family Asteraceae; genus Saussurea; species Saussurea involucrata. The sequence continues at coordinate 38,064,449 of CM066323.1, forward strand.
ATATATAAAACAAGAGCACTAAGCATACAAGATTTATCGTCCCAATCAAGGGAAATCAATGCTGATATCAACGTTATCATATCTTATACTTCCATGTGGTTCAAGCTCCGACGGGACCTGCGTGCTACTTCGTTGGCTTACTGAACGTCTACTGTTTGGCACGGTTAAAGGGGCGGGAGTTGGACACTATCCACGAGTATGTCCTACGCATTGGCACCGAGTACATTTTTGTTGTATCGAACCTTCACCACATGATGGACGTCGATCGTTCTTTCTCGGTCTCCCGACTCTGTTCTTATGTTTAACGGTGGATAGCATGGCGGAAGGGGGTCGGGTGGAGACACCCATGCATGCTTCAGGGGGTCCAGTTGGATTTATTACCTCCTGGTATGTTGCCCGGTAAGTTTCGGACGTGAAGAAATTTACAGCCAAGTCGCTGCAATCTCTACGACCCATATATCTTGCAGTAGCGATGGCATGGACGCACGGTAACCCAGATTTTTGCCATTGAAAACATGAACAAATATGGTCGATCATATCTACAATCGCGTCAAGTAGGTTATCACGAACCTCGTACCTCCCATACCCAATTTTGCTTACCCTCCATGCCGACGCCTGTCCCGCCCTGAGGAGAATTATCTCCTCCGCCTTTGATGTGAGTCTATTACGCATCTCACCTCCTTTTCGGCGTCGAAGTTGGTACCACTCTTGTTGAAAGGCCCGGAAGTACTCTATAAGTTGTACAATCGGTAATCTATGAGAAAAACGGGAGAGTGCATTCACCGACTCTACACTATTGGAGGTCAGAATGTCATACCGGTGTGCAGGAAAATGGGCTGCGGACCACCTCTCCGGTCCAACATCGTCCATAGCTTTGGCTGCATTCTTGGCACTAACTCGTAGAACATTCATGTATCGGTCAAACACCCGAGCCGTATACGCTCTGCATGCCTTCCAGTAGACGGCGTGGTGGGTGGTAATACGTTTGTCCTTAGATTTGGCGTTCATCTCCAAATGTCGACAACATAAGGTGTAACGACCCGGATTCCCAAACATAGTTCAAATAGCATACTTTGCATAATGTCGTTAAAAAAACACTAGATATATCATATAACAAATATGGTCCCCTAGTCTTTACAAACATTCAGTACATCATTACAACGTTTAAATAGAAAATTTACATCATTACTAATAACATGCTGTAACTACAAAACACATCATAGTCTTCAACTACATAGTCCTCCCCAAAAGCTATTCGTGGTTTAACCTTCTTATTTGCTCTTACTCGATCCACGACCTGGAATACATATTTTTAAAACAAAATGAGGGTTAGACCTTGAGGTCTAGTGAGAAAATCCCTGTTAGTTAAAAACCATTTGTACAAACGTCATACACATAACACACATAATAATACCAACTATAACTCATGCATCGTGTATCTTTCCATCTCATTCCCTTGGCCATATTAATTGGTTGCGAGCCAATTAATTAATTTACACCATTGTACTGAATACAGCCAACACCACTGTCCCTCTGTACAGCCAACATACACCGGTCCTAAGCCCGACCAACTAGCACCCATGTAGTGTAATACTCATATAAACATAATATGCACATTATTACACTCATTCACATATATGTATTCCAGTTTGAAAACATTTTAAGTAAAAACTCACTTGATTGCTTAACAAAACTCTTCCCGGTCATTTTAAGTAAAAACTCAAAATTGCCCCAACAGCAAAAGTTCCCGGACAACATGAACTTTCCGGGCAACATGAACAATCCGGATAACATAACTATCCGGACAACATCAATAATCCGGACGATATTCGGAAACCAAAGTAACCCGGATACCACCCGGTATCTTAATTTATCCGGAAACTTAGGGGAAAAAGGAACTTACCAGGTACTTGAATCTTCCGGACACCAGCAAGCAAAACTACCGGACACTCTCAATCTATCCGGAAACTACTGACAGTTCATCCCATTTTCACCCAGAATTCGACTGAATTATTACCAGATGTGTAATTGACTATTCTAATCCGATAGAAACCTTCTAAAAGCAATTACAAACACAAAATACAAAGGAACCATACCTTAATTCCTCTTCCAAGTACACCAATTTGAGTCTCTTAGCCACAACCCTTCTTTCTTCTTCTTGCTCTCTCAAAACACACACACACACACACACTGAAATGTTTCTGGATATTTCAGTATTATGAAATATCTAATTTTCATCCAGGGATAATATCTAATCAAATTACTACTTTAGTCCCTAAACTATCCACTAATGACCAAAACACCTTTAACTTATAAATTAACCCAAACTTACCCTAAACATCTAACTTTAAAGTTACTAAATTAAACGGAAAAGAGATTTTTAACTAACGGACATACCCGGGGTATTACATCATCTCCCCCTTAAAAGAATTCCATCCCGGAATTCGGTTAGGCAAAGAGGTACGGGTACTTAGTTCTCATTTCGGATTCTGATTCCCATGTAGCATCCTGCCCTTTGTGATGTCGCCACTGTACTTTTACTTGTCTGATCTCCTTATTCCGCAAAACTTTGACTTTACGATCAACAATGGCTTCAGGTTCTTCCACATAATTCATCTTTTCATCAACTTGTATGTCGGGTAGAGAATCTGCCTGATCCGGCGTAACCAAACACTTTCGAAAATTTGAAACGTGAAAGGCATTGTGGATTCTGCTTAACTCTGGCGGATGGTCCAATGTACCTCGGGCTCAGTTTACCTTGTTTCCCAAATCGAATGACTCCTTTCCAAGGCGAGACTTTTAACATTACAAAATCTTCAACTTGGAATTCTAACGGTTTTTGACGTCAGTCAGCGTAGCTTTTCTGTCTGTCTTGAGCCACTTTCAAACGTTCCCGAATCTGAGATATCTTATCCGCGGTCAACTGAACTATATCTGGTCCTGCTAACTGTTTCTCTCCCACTTCGTTCCAACACAGAGGCGTTCGGCATTTTCTACCATACAGAACTTCAAACGGTGCCGCTTGTATGCTGGAATGATAACTGTTGTTGTAGGCAAATTCAATCAATGGTAAATGCTTATCCCACGATCCCCCAAAGTCAACAATGCAGGCCCGTAACATATCTTCCAAAAGTCTGAATTGTTCGTTCACTCTGAGCGTCCGTTTGAGGATGATATGCTGTACTTAACTTTATCTGCGTTCCCATTTCTTTTTGAAAACTCCTCCAGAACCTTGAAGTAAAACGACTGTCACGATCAGAAATAATCGAGATTGGCACTCCATGTCGAGTTACTATTTCATTGATATACAGTTTGGCTAGTCTTTCCAACGAATAGGTTTCTTTTATCGGTAGAAAGTGAGCAGACTTTGTCAACCTGTCCACGATCACCCAAATAGCATCAAACCCCTTCGGAGTCTTTGGTAACTTCATGATGAAATCTGTAGTAATCTGATCCCATTTCCACATCGGTATTTCTAGACGCTGTAACTACCCAAACGGCTTTTGATGTTCAATCTTCACCTTCTTACAAGTAGAACAACCTTCCACATACTGAGCAACACTTCTTTTCATCCCCGGCCACCAGTAGAACTGTCGTAGATCTTTATACATCTTATTCGTACCTGGATGAATAGAGAAACGAGATTCATGAGCTTCTCGTAGTACCCGATCACGTAAATTACCCAGGCGAGGCACCCAAATTCTGTTTCTCAAACACAGTAACCCACGATCATCTGTTATGAGTGTTGACGATATTCCTACTAACCTTTCTGGTTTCAAGTGTTCTTCTTTGGACCGGGAGTAGATAAGGATATCATCGATAAATATAATAACGAATTTATCGAGATATGGCTTACATACTCGATTCATTAAATCCATAAAAGCAGCTGGGGCGTTCGTCAACCCAAAAGGCATCACTAAGAATTCATAGTGACCATACCGTGTGCGAAAAGCGGTTTTCAGAACGTCTTCCTCTTTAACCTTCAGCTGATGATAACCAGATCTCATATCAATCTTGGAGAAATAGCAAGCTCCAACTAGTTGATCAAAGAGGTCATCAATTCTGGGAAGCGGATACTTGTTCTTGATCGTACGCTTATTCAGTTCTCGATAATCAATACACATCCTCATTGAACCATCCTTCTTTTTCACAAACAGAACCGGTGCTCCCCACGACGAAGTACTGGGTCTGATGAATCCTTTATCTGAAAGATCCTGCAGTTGTGTCATCATCTCTTTCATCTCTGGAGGTGCCAGACGATATGGTGCACGGGCAACAAGAGCTGCTCCAGGAATCAGATCTATACCAAACTCCACTTGTCTAACGGGCGGAAGACTAGTCAAATCTTCTGGGAAAACTTCCGGAAATTCACTAACAACAAGAATATCTTCCAACTTATTCTTTTCTAGCTTAGTATCTATCACATAAGCTAAGTAACTCGAACAGCCTTTGCTAACACACTTACGATCTTTCACCAAAGAGATAAGGCAAGACTGATGATTTCTATGATCACCATAAATCACTACTGGTCCCTTCTCAGGTAACACAACATTTATCAACTTCTTATTACAAACTATACTATCCTGATTCTTGGCTAACCAATCCATTCCCACTACCACATCAAACTCGATTAAGGCTATAAGAAATAACTGGATAGGTACTCCACACCCATCTATGTTTATCACACAACTATCAAATACCTCTTTAACCGGTACTTGATTATCATTAGCCGTATCTACCATTAATGCATGATCTAACACTTTAGGCTTTAAATGCACATAGGCATCAAAAGAAGGCGACACAAACGATCGGTTTGCACCGGAATCAAATAACACTTTAGCACGTGTAGAGTTTATTAAGAATGTACCTGGGACCACATCGGGAGTCTCATCTGCTTCTTGCTCTGTCATCTAGAAGGCACGACCCCTTGCTCTTGGTAATTCTGGCCTTGGTACTACCGGTCTAGCACCCGTTGGTCTTACTGACGTACCACCCTGATGTATTCTCCCCATTGGACAATCGGACTGAAGGTGATCAGGAGAATGGCACGAGAAACAAAATCTAACTACTCGACAGTCTCTAGCAATATGACTGATCTTTCCACACTTGTAACAGTTTCGAGGATCAACTTGACAACTTCCTTGATGGAAACGGTGGCATTTTGGGCAAGGTCTTTCAACTGGCCGGAAAGGCGTATGACTATCAAATCTCTGAAATCTTGACTTCTTTGGATCATACTGTGGTCCTTCCTATTTTCTCTTCCCCGCACTTTTATCACCAGCATCTCTCCCTCTATCTCGTTCCACATTTTTCGCGGCATCAACTGCGGCTGAGAAGGTTTCCGGTCCTTTTGCAATCACTAAACTTCGGATTTCTGACTTTAACCCGAAGATAAACCTTTCCATTTTCAATGCCTCCGTGGCAACATAGTATTCAGCGAATCGTGACTTCTCCAGAAAACGAGCAGTGTAATCCCTGTTGTAGGTTCATAAATTCCTCTTCCAGTTGTCTAACTGCTGCTTGAGGACAGAACTGTCTTTTAAAAGCTATTGTGAATTCTTCCCAAGTAAAAGTAGAATATACATCAGATCCTCTAGAGGCAATGAGAGCTTCCCACCAGTATAGAGCATCTGCTTTCAACATCGCGGTTCAGTATAATACTCTGTCTTCCTCAGCACATTTATTGGTTTTGAATACGGCTTCTATCTCTTTCAGCCACCTCATGGCCTTCACTGGATCCCTTTCCCCTGCGTACGTTGGAGGTTTACAGGTTAGAAACATCTTATAGTCACACTTCCGTGGCACGGGTATAACAGTAGGTGTAATAGTCATTTCGTCTTCCAGATTAGGATTTGGTATTTCAGTTTCATTATGACGAGTTCGATCGAACATAGCTTGTATACTTGCTTGCAGTCTTCCCATTTCAGCTATCAGGTCGTCCCTTGTAACAAATTCTGTACCTTGCGTCTGAACTCTGCCCCCAGTTCTGCCCCTACCTCGTTCTCCTCCTATTCCCCTTGTCCCAATTGTTGGATTCGTTCTATTTGGGTTTCCTCCTTCCTCTCTATTCGTATTTCGAGTACCGCTTCCCATTCTGTAGATTCAGACAAGGTTAATATACACACAAGCACATACCCCATATAATAAGGTATTCCAGTTCAAACATGTACCTGTAAGTTCACAATTACACTGGCCAAATGTAATTTGAAATTACCTTACATGATGTTTCTTATACCTTTATACGTAGCATCCTAAGGTTCTAAAATAATAGGGACATCCTACTGCACATGCAGTTTAAGTCTAGGTACGAGTACAAATTGTAATACCCCGAGTAAGTTCGTTAGTTAAATGTTAGTTCCGTTAAATTTTGTTAACTTTAAAATTTGAAGTTAAAGGTAAGTTTGGGTTAAATTATAAGTTTAGGGGTGTTTTGGTCATTAGTGGATAGTCAAAGGATTTAAGTGATAAATATGGATAGATATTATCCCTTAATGGAATCAGATATTTCATAACAGCAAATATCCAGATTTAAGGTGAGAGTGTGTGTGTTTTGGAGAGAAAGGAAGCAAAAGAAGTGTTAGGTCTTAATATGTGTGGAATTAGAAGTTCAGGGACTTATCTTGTCATTTCTTGTAAATACCCTTTGGGTATAAGTAGTTTGTGTTTAACCTAGTTTTAGGTTAATGATCATTATTATTGTTTGCTAAACCTTTGTACGGCTACACAGTCTGCCACTGAATCTTGTTCATTCAATTCATCAATACAAGTGAGATTTATGGCTGACTATTGCTGATTGTGTTGATTGCTTATGTATCTGGGATCAACAATTGGTATCAGAGCAGAAGGACGTTGATTCAAAGGTATTTTTCTGTATTTTTCTTGATCATTCATCGCTCGCACTGTGTTCATATAAAGGATTTGATTGCTTCGATTTTGGTGTTAAAACCTAAAATTGAGGCTTGATCGATTCTTCTCATAAGTTTTCTAAGATATATATGTGTTTTCAAATCATCTGGTTGAGTAAAAATTCCTGATTTTTAAAATTCTTGATCTTTTGGTGTTTGCTCCTTGTTCGTGAAAATTACTAATTTTTCTTGACAAAAGTGCTAGTTGATTTGTTTTAGTAATGTTTTTGTGAGTTTTTGGGTTAGTTTCTTTGTTAGTACTAAGTTCTTGCAGAATACATCTCATCAACTCTGCAGAAATTCATCGAACCGGGTAAGTTTTGCTTGTTTCTGATTTGGTTTCGAAGTCCCGGTATTAATATCTCCCGGTAGTAATAACTCCCGGTGCTGATATCTCCCGGTAGTGATAACTCCCGGTATAAGTATCTCCCAGTAGTGATAACTCCCGGTATAGTAATAACTCCCGGTGCTGATAACTCCCGGTAGTAATAACTCCCGGTACTTCAATTCCCGGTACTTCAATTCCCGGTACTTCAATTCCTGGTACTTCAATTCCTGGTACTTCAATTCCCGGTACTTCAACTCCCGGTACTTCAACTCCCGGTACTTCAACTCCCGGTACTTCAACTCCCGGTACTGTGTCATCCAGTAGAACTGTCTTAGGCTTCACTCTGTTAGAATTTGCGTTAGGTTTCTCAAAAATCCTTTGAATCACATCACGTCCTACGATCACCACTGCAATCTCAATGGCTTCACAAGACGCACTCGCTATTGGATCTGAGTTCAAGCCTCCTGTTCTATATCGCGGGGAATACAATGTATGGAAAGACAGATTTTTGTGCTTCATTCAAACCAAGCCACTTTACGAGGAGATTCTTCGCTCGCTCAAGGAGGGCCCCGTTGTTCCACCATTAATGGATGTTCCAGCTATTGAAGGTGGACCTCCTGCCCACAAAGTGCCCAAACCGTATGACAAACTGACGGTAGAAGAGAAACGTAAAGCCGATGGTGACATATTGGCTAAAACTTATCTGGTATATAGTCTTCCCAACAACATCTATTGTAGCATCGACAGCTACAAGGACACGGCCAAAGGAATGTGGGATCAGCTAGCCAAGATAATGCAAGGCAGTCGAGAAGGTAATCAGATGAAGATCTCGAATTGTTTCGCTAGGTATGAATCCTTCAAGGCAAAAAGAGGCGAATCACTCACTGAGACATATGAACGCTTCTGTACTCTTCTGAATGATTTGCACAAGAACAATATCTTCAAGTCCAATCTAGAATGCAACATCAAGTTTCTCAAAAACCTTCAACCTGAATGGAAGGGCTTTGTTCAACACGTCCGCCACAATCGTTCGCTAGAGAATGTCCCGCTGCACGAGATATACGAGATGTTACTTCAAGATGAAGATGATGTTTCTGAGTTGATGGGAGATAACAAGTCTAAAGAGAAGATAAAGGAAGATCCTCTTGCCTTAATGTCACTCAAGAAGGAAAAACAGTCTTCACGCAGTTCTCATCGAGAAGAAGCTCCGAGTGAATCCGAACATGAAGATGACGAACCATAAAGTGATTCTGATCCTGAGCTTGATGGCATCAAGAAAGCTGTTGCCCTGTTAACCCGGGAGTACGCACGGAAAAAGTTCTTCAAGAAGCCAACGAATAACAACCAGCGATACTCCACTAACTCCAAGCGACGGGATTACAAGGACAAGAGCGATGGGAAACGCAAGAATGATGATGGAAGAAAGAGAAATGACGATGGGAAGCGAACTGAAGGAAAGTCTGATGATCGAGATGATGATGAACCCGTGAAATGCTACAACTGCGGGAGGCGAGGTCATTTCGCCAAAGATTGCCGGAAACCTGTAGTACGTAATGCTGAGTACTACAAGAACAAAATGCTTCTAGAAAGACAGAAAGAGGCAGGTCAAGCATTGATGGCGGAAGACGATCACTGGCTGCTGAAGACTGATGATGAGCATGAAGATGCGGAAGCTCATATGTGTTACACTGGTCTGAATCCGGAAGACACTGATTCCGAAGATGATTCTTCCGACGAAAATAAGGACAAACACGAGTGCCAGGTATTTGGTTCTTCCAATGCTAACTTGTTAAATCAAATGCATGAAATGGTGCGCACTTTAGATTCGTTTAAAAATAAGGTTAAGACCAAAGACGCCCACATTTCTAAGCTAGAAGCCGAGGTTAAGTTAAAATATGACACCATAGGCAGACTAGCAATTGAAAAGGCTGAGGACAAATGTGTGATAGATAATTATCAAACTGAGTGCTCGGCCTATTCAGAAAGAGCTAAACTTCTCGAGACCCAAATATCTGAATATACTCAAAAGTTAGAGAAATCTCAAGAGGAATTTTCTAAAAGCGTTTTAGTTCAAGATAATGTTTTGAAAGAGAATGAAAAATTGACCACTAAGCTTAAAGAACTTGAATCCAAACTTTATAAACTTGGTCAATCTGAACAAACCATTCACTTGAACAAGCCCAAGGAGTTCAAATATTACAACTCACTTTGGGGACTCGGATATGATAATCCGTGCTACCTAAAGAAGGTCTTGTCAAAGGTTCCCACTCTTTATGAATTTGATTTCATGGGCTTAGACAAGATCTATCCAGAGTACAAAATCAAGTGGACCAAGGCATCTAAGGAAGATGAGGAGTTTGAGGACTTTAAAAGAAAAACCGCCATACCTCTACCTCCAATAGAGGCAAAACCTAAAACGGATAATTCTTCTTCGCAAAACAACACGAAATCGGATGATGAGCCGCCTAGGAAGAACATAAATGTACAAATTCCTTTCGTGTACGAAACGCTTAATGCATCGTATTTAAAAAGCAAATTTCCTTATCTCTCAAATGACTATTTTGACATCTGCTCTCTCGCCAAAACGGTTGAGACTTCACCTCCTGTTCCGGCAACCGCAGATGAAGAATCTAATGATCAAACAGAGCTGAAACGTTATGTTCCACCTCTGATTTTGGAAAACATCATTTTTAAACTGGAAGAGTCAATTATAAGAGATAAGGCCACTTATGAAACCGAAAGGATTGTACTTTTAGATTCTATTGACAAGCTCAAACAGAATAAAACCGACTCACTATCCGAATATGAAAGAGAATCCTATCGAACCGAGATTGACAAGTTGACATCTCAACTGGCTGTTTTGGCATCTGAAGCCTTAACGCTGAGAATGGCTAAGGGGAATTCTATGGATACCCCAATGACGCCGGTCACTCCTGAAACAATCTCGTTTGATGATGCTCAGATCTTTTCGGATAGTTCGTCGTGCAAAGCCTTTATGGGAGTGTCTGCTGACACCACTACTAAAGATTTGAGCTTTAAGGATAAAGGTAAGGCCATCGACCCTGTTTTTATTCAAAAGGATCTTTTACCAACTTTTAACAATACGTTTGCGGATAACTCCTTATCTGACTCTGATGAAGATACTTCACTTGATTCTGCAAGAAATTTTTTTGAGTTTATGAACTCCACTCCTTGTCATGACGATGATTTTTCTAAATTTGACTTCGCTCCTAAGCTTCCTAGTCACTCTACATTTTTAGAAAAATTGCCCGAACCGGTTAATTTTGAAAAGGGCGAATGCTCGAATTCGAAAACCGTTTCCAAGGCCTCTTCCAAAAACAAATCTAAACGTCGGTCTAAGAAACGTGCTCCAACCGGTACTGGCTCGTCTAAACAACCCATTTTCTCAAACTTCTCTAACGATCAAACAAATGTAATTTCAGATAGTACGGGTCGAGGGAAAGCAGCTCGAAGAGAGTGGGTAGCGAAGAATGCTAAGATGCGCCCTGAGAAGAACAAGTCATTTACTTCTGTTTTGAATAATAGGAATAAGAACTACAAACATGCTTTTGGTTGGAACAATTCTGTTGAACATGGTTTTAAATTTCCTGTTAAACTTGACAATGTTCATCAATTGCTTGGTTTTTCGCGTAATTATGTTTGTTGTTCTGTTTGTGGTGTGAATGACTTGATTGACTCTAGATATGCAAATGATTGGGTTGGCTCATATCATATTTTTAATTCTAATGGTTCACGCAAACCCAAATCACAAAGACCCACCTCTAAACGGGTCTCTAACAAAGGTGCTGCACCTAACACCCAAGAACCCACTACCAGATGGGTACCTAAACGCGCTTAATCTCTGTTTTGCAGCCCGGTCATGTGTGGTTTCTCGATTCTGGATGCTCCAAGCACATGACTGGTAAAAGGGAGCTACTCACCAACTTCAAGGAGGAGTACTGCGGTGATGTTCGGTTTGGAAACGATAATGTGGCCCCGATCATGGGCTACGGCGATCTAGTTCAGGGCAACCTCTCGATCAAATGGGTGTCCTATGTAGACGGCCTGGGTCACAACCTTTTCAGCATCGGCCAGTTTTGTGACAAGGATCTTGAAGTGCGATTCAAGGCAAAGAGATGCAGTATTCTAGCTGACGATGGGACGGAAATTCTCGCCGGTACTCGACGGACGAATCTGTACACCATCAATTTCGCCACTGTCAAAACCGATAAAGAAGTTTGCCTGATGTCCAAAGCTACTACTCAACAGAACTGGCTATGGCATCTGACGATGATGATGATGCAACTAACCCCCAAGCCATTACTGGAGACATAAGGAGAGCGGATGGAGTTATAGTTGAAGAAGAAATTGAAAGTGAGCCTGTGCGTGAAAGGAGAAGTAAGTTAAAAAATGACCGAGAGCGTGTGATGGGGCAATCTTCACAGGTTACCCCCAACCAGCCTTCCTCTGGTCGGGCAGCCACATCTACTATTCCTTTGCATTCGTTGCATAGGGATATTGAAGAAGACATCGTGGGCCCAGCGACGCACTTGCACAACCCCCCAGCCACTTCGTGTCCTCTCAAAAGGATCCGGTTTCAACTTCTCACGGGGATCAAGCACAACTTCCACCAGTCTCTCACTTGGAGAGTTCTGCTGTTGAAACTAGAGACCAGCCTCCCCCGGTCTCGCCTTCTTTGGATGCACAATTGAGTCTAGATCCCTTCGATATTGACATTCCTTTGGCTAGGACATGGGTCATTGATTCAGCTAACGTCGAGAGTCTTCGTGCCTCGACCGGAACGCCCAGAGCGACTCTACCTCTTGGTAGTTCGCAAGGACAGGACGGAAGACCTACCACGGCTATCATCGCGCCAACCGTGAACGTAGGCGGTACTGCGGTGCAATCCGCCGCAGCTACTACAACGGAAGGGCTAAGTGCCGCCGGAGTTAGTTTCCCGGAGTTCGTCTCCAAGGAATATGTGGACGGCGCCTTAAAGGCTGTCCAATCGGATATTATGAAGCAGGTTTCCGAGGACTTGGCGTTCATTCGTCGATCTATCACTGGCAAAGCCACGACATCTTCGGTTCCTCAATCGACTTCCCAACTAAGACTGTCTCCACCGTCAACCACTACAAATGTCCAGCACATGTCTGTTAATGATCTCAAAGCCGCCCTACTGGACAAGCTGTTGACCGATTCCAACATTTATGCCTCAGCTGATGCAGATTTAGTGAGCATTCTCCGCTCGCAAACCCAACCACCACCCCCTATCGCACCGACCGACTCTATTACGGCTCAACTATCCGATGTCAGGCAGGCCCTCGACAGGCTAACCGAGAGGGTTGCCAGCCTTGAGGACACCTGTAAGGGTCAGGTTCAGAGTACCAAACGAAGACATGATGATCCGGGTGACCGTGATCAACATGAGGGGGAGAAAAGAATAAGACTGACCGAGCTGTCATCCGCGGCGGCAGACACTTCAACGGTAACTCCAACTGAACCACACCAACAACAACCGTCAGAGTCCGAAATGGTTCAGGACATGGAGATTTCTTCACCGGTCAGAGACAACTTAAAAGAGTCAGCAGACCCGACGGTTGAAAAGCCCGAAGGTCCATCGGAAGACACGTTAATGCCAACAGTTTCGGAGCGGCCCGTCCTAGAGCTTATTGATGAGGACTTGGCCGGCGATCCGGAACTTGAAACCGATTGGAGGAAAAGAGCGATTGTTGCTATTCAGACAGAAACTGATGCCTTGTGGGAAATACATGGCGATGACGAATTGATGACAGAGTTTGATTATGACCAACTTCTTCTTCTGGGTGAACAGGTATCTACCGCTTCGACTGATCTTACTAATCCTGCAGGTTCATCTGAAATTATAGTGTCAATTCCAGAAGCGGTTCCACCACAACATCCTCAACCAGCTCGTTGGGAAAGGTTTCGAATCTTAGTACCGTATCTGGAAGAAACTCAGAAGAAAATCTTCGCTCACTGGATAAGGCCTCTTGACCCTGTACAATGTCATGGGGCCACGTTCCTTGATGAGCCGATCAGATCACAGTATGTGGAAGTTATGAAAAGAGGCAGAATGAGACATCATGTCTACTCCAAGCACAGAATCACCGAAATCGTGAGTATTGAATCTGACAGAATCGTTAAAGTTGTCTTTCCGACCTTCTCAGTAAAAAGGGATGACGGAAACATTTGGACCTTCTCAGAATCCGATTTCAAACATCTTTGCCTGAGAGATTTCCCAGTACTACTCAAATTTTTGAAGACTCTTACTATCCGGCCTCTACCTTATACCAAAGCCCTCGAAGCTATCAAAAGATTCATGAAGTGCACGATCACATTATCCTACATCGAAGACTTTCAGTTGGGACTCGAAAGTAATCAGAAAAAGATCAACATCTTAAAGCCCAATCTGAACCTCCCTGAAGATGCACAGGTACACTCTTTACTTTCTAAACCAGAAACAGGGTTCGTGTATCTGAACGGAAAAGGGGAGAAATGGTTCATCAGAAAAAGTGAAGTGCATAAATTTAGCGAGGGAACATTGGTGAAAATTCAGTCTGATCTAAAGAAGATTTTAGAAGAAGAAGTCAAGAATGCTCCTCCAGAGCAGTATGTCAATATTCGCGAGTACCTTGCCGAAGATCTTCTCAAAGCCATAGAAGACCGGTTTGAATTCAGAAGTTGCATCAGATATTTTGAAGTGCTCTTTGCTATCCGGAAGCGCTATGTTCCAGACTGGCGTGAACGCGAACTTCTATTCCAAGGGGGAGATTGTTAGGTCTTAATATGTGTGGAATTAGAAGTTCAGGGACTTATCTTGTCATTTCTTGTAAATACCCTTTGGGTATAAGTAGTTTGTGTTTAACCTAGTTTTAGGTTAATGATCATTATTATTGTTTGCTAAACCTTTGTACGGCTACACAGTCTGCCACTGAATCTTGTTCATTCAATTCATCAATACAAGTGAGATTTATGGCTGACTATTGCTGATTGTGTTGATTGCTTATGTATCTGGGATCAACAAGAAGAAAAAGGAGGTTAGAGCTTCAAATTTGTGTACTTGGAAGTGATTTCAGGTATGTTTCTTTTACAATTTATGTGTGTAATTGCTATTAGGTAGTTTCTATCGGAGTAGAATAAACGATTTCATATCTGGGGTTGATTCAGTCGGTTTCTGGGCTGAAAATATGCAAACCGACAGAGGTTTCCGGATAGAATGAAGGTATCCGGGTAGTTTTGTTGGTAGTGTCTGGATAGTGTTCTAAAGGTGTCCGGGCGATTCTTGCATCCGGAAAGTTCCTATTTTCATTAAGTTTCCGGACGATTTTAGATACCGGATGGAGTTCGGATCACTGTGGTTTCCGGATGACGTCCGGATTGAACATGCTGTCCGGAAAGTTGGGGTTGTCCGGATTGGTTGTGTTGTCCGGAAAGCCCTGTTGTCCGGATAGTTTTGTGTTGTCCGGATAGTTTGGCTGTTTGATCAATTTTGAGAGTTTAGATACTTTTGGGTATCCAATGACCTGTGTCTTGTTAATTATTAGATGGGGAATGAATGAGGACTGAATGCATTATGGACTTGACTTAAGTTTGGGTTTGGGGGTAACATTTAAGGATTAGAGTTATCTAGAGTACTTAGCTTTAGTAAGACGTGTGTGTTCTATTTGGTAAAGAGATATTTGTGTTTAATTATTTCAGATACTGTGAATCGAAGGTGAAAGCCGAGTTCTTTGTGGAAGGAGTTTTGGATAAGCAAACAAGTGAGTTTTTACTTATAATGTTTTCTAACTGGAATACATATATGTTAATAAGTGTAATAATGTGCATATGGTGTTTATATGAGTATTACACTGCATGGGTACTAGTTGGCCGGGCTTAGGACCGGTGTATGTTGGCTGTATTTAGTACAGTGGTGTAAATTGATTAGTTGGCTCGCAACCAATTAATATGGCCAAGAGAATGAGATGGAAAGATACATGATGCATGAGTCTTAATTGGTATTCTTATGTGAATTATGTGTATGATGTTGTGCGAATGGTTTTTAACTAATGGGAATTTTCTCACTAGACCTCAAGGTCTAACCCTCATTTTGTTTTAAAAATATGTATTCCAGGTCGTGCATCGAGTAAGAGCAAATAAGAAGGTTAAACCGCGAATAGCTTTTGGAGGATTATGTAGTTGAAGACTATGATGTGTTTAGTAGATATAGCATGTTGTTAGTAATGATGTAATTTACTATGTAAACGTTTGTAATGATGTACTGAATGTTTGTAACAGACTAGGGGACCGTATTTGTTATATAATGTATCTCTTGTTTTAACGACGTTATGCAATGTATGCTATTTGAACTATGTATGGGAATCTGGGTCGTTATAGATGGTATCAGAGCCCTAGTTTAAGGGATTTAGGTATTAGTATCTGTACCTAGACTTAAACTGCATGTGAAGTAGGATGTCCCTATTATTGTAGAACCTTAGGGTGTTAAATATAAAAAGGTAGAAGGAACATCATGTAAGGTAAGTTCATTTTACACCTGGCCAGTGTAATTGTGATCTTACAGGTACATGTTTGAACTGGAATACCTTGTTATATGGGGTATGTGCTTATGTGTATATTAACCTTATCTGAATCAATAGAATGGCAAGTGGTACTAGACAAACGAATCGGGAAGGAGGAGGAAATCCGAATAGAACAAACCCAACAGCCGGAGGAAGGGGAAGAGGGGGAGAAAGAGGTGGAGGCAGAATTGGAGGTAGAACTGGGAGTGGAACTCCGCCGCGAGGTAATGAATTTGTTACTAGGGACGATTTAACAGCCGAAATGGGAAGACTGCAGGCCAGTATACAAGCCATGTTTGATCGAACTCGTCATAATGAAGCTGATACACCAGATCTTGGTCAGGAAAACGAGATGCCTATTACACCTACAATCACACCAGTACTAAGAAAGTGTGACTATAAAATGTTCTTAAGTTGTAAGCCTCCAACTTACTCGGGAGACGGAGATCCAGTGAAAGCTATGAAGTGGCTGAAGGAAATAGAAGCCATCTTCAAGACTAGTAAATGCGCTGAAGAGGATAGAGTACTCTATGGAACTGCAATGTTGAAAGGCGATGCCCTATACTGGTGGGAATCACATATGACCTCGGGAGGATCTGATATATATTCTACTTACTCTTGGGAAGAATTCGTGATAGCTTTCAGGAAACAATTTTGTCCTCAAGCCGCAGTTAAACAATTGGAAGGGGGGTTTATGAACTTGCAGCAAGGGAATTTGTCAGTTCGGGAGTACACCGCTCGTTTCTTGGAAAAGTCTCATTTTGCGGAATACTACGTTGCTAGGGAGGCCATGAAGATTGAAAGGTTTATCTTTGGATTGAATGCAGAAGTCAGAAATTTTGTGATTGCTAAAGGACCAGAAACTTTCTCCGCCGCAGTAGACGCCGCGGAAACCGTGGAACAAGATAAAGGGAGAAGTACTAGTGATAAGAATGTGGGAAACAGAAAGTTGGAAGGATCGCAGTATGATCCAAAGAAGTCCAGGTTTCAGCGATTTGATAATCGTCCACCTTTCCGACTAGTTGAAAGACCTTGCCCAAAGTGCCACCGTTTTCATCAAGGAAGTTGTCAAGTGGATCCTAGAAACTGTTATAAGTGTGGAAAGATCGGTCATATTGCTAAAGACTGTCGAGTAGTTAGATTTTGTTACTCGTGCAATTCTCCTGATCACCTTCAGTCCAATTGTCCACTGGGAAGAATACAACCGGGTGGTACGTCAGTAAGACCAACGGGTGTTAGACCGGTAGTACCAAGGCTAGAAGTACCAAGAGCAAGGGGTTGTGCCTTCCAGATGACAGAGCAAGAAGCAGATGAGACTCCCGATGTGGTTACAGGTACATTCTTAATAAATTCTACACGTGCTAAAGTGTTATTTGATTCCGGTGCAAACCGATCGTTTGTGTCGCCTTCTTTTGCTGCCTATATGCATTTAAAGCCTAAAGTGTTAGATCATGCGTTAATGGTAGATACGGCTAATGTTAATCAAGTACCGGTTAATGAGGTATTTGATAGTTGTGTGATAAACATAGATGGGTGTGGAGTGCCTATTCAGTTATTTCCTATAGCCTTGATCGAGTTTGATGTGGTAGTGGGAATGGATTGGTTAGCCGAGAATCAGGCTAATATAGTTTGTGATAAGAAGTTGATAAATGTTGTCTTACCTGAGAAGGGACCAGTAGTGATTTATGGTGACCGTAGAAATCATCAGTCTTGCCTTATCTCTTTGTTGAAAGCTCGTAAGTGTATCAATAAAGGCTGCTCAAGTTACTTAGCTTATGTGGTAGATATTAAGCTAGAAAAGAATAAGCTGGGAGATATTCCGATTGTTCGTGAATTTCCGGAATTTTTCCAGAAGATCTGACTAGTCTTCCGCCCGTTAGACAAGTAGAGTTTGTCTGATTCCTGGAGTCGCTCCTGTTGCCCGTGCACCGTATCGTTTGGCACCTCCAGAGATGAAAGAGATGATGACTCAACTGCAGGATCTTTCAGATAAAGGCTTCATCAGACCCAGTTCTTCGCCGTGGGGAGCACCGGTTCTGTTTGTGAAAAAGAAGGATGGTTCGATGAGGATGTGTATTGATTATCGGGAACTGAATAAGCGCACGATCAAGAATAAATATCCGCTTCCCAGAATTGATGACCTCTTTGATCAATTAGTTGGAGCTTGTTATTTCTCCAAGATTGATCTAAGATCTGGCTACCATCAACTGAAGGTTAAAGAAGAAGACGTTCTGAAAACTGCTTTTCGCACACGGTATGGTCACTATGAATTCTTAGTGATGCCTTTTGGATTGACGAACGCTCCAGTTGCTTTTATGGATTTAATGAATCGGGTATGTAAGCCGTATCTCGATAGATTTGTTATTGTATTTATCGATGATATACTTATTTATTCCCGATCCAAAGAGGATCACGCATAACATCTTCGGTTAATTCTAGAATTGTTAAAGAAGGAACAGTTATACGCTAAGTTCTCTAAGTGTGAATTCTGGCTACGGGAAGTTCAGTTTCTGGGGCATGTAGTTTCCGAGAAAGGTATTCAAGTTGATCCGACGAAGGTAGAAGCAATTGAAAAATGGGAACCGCCGAAGACGCCAACGGAAGTACGAAGTTTTCTGGGTTTAGCCGGTTACTATCGAAAGTTTATAAAAGATTTTTCTCGTATCGCTACGCCTCTCACTAAGCTAACCTGGAAGAATCTAAAGTTCGAACGGAAAGCAGAACAGGATGAAGCATTCCAAATATTGAAAGAGAAATTATGTAGCGCACCGATACTAGCATTACCTGAAGGTTCCGATGACTTTGTTGTTTATAGTGATGCTTCCAAACTGGGATTGGGATGTGTACTTATGCAGCGAGGAAAGGTTATTGCTTATGCTTCTCGTCAGTTAAAAGATAATGAAAGACAGTATCCTACACACGACATGGAACTGGCAGCAGTTGTTTTCGCGTTGAAGATTTAGAGACATTACCTTTACGGCTCTAAATGTCAAATTTATACTGATCATAAGAGTCTCCAACATCTTTTCGATCAGAAGGAACTAAATATGAGGCAAAGAAGGTGGCTAGAATTGGTGAATGATTACGACTGTGAAATCCTTTATCATCCGGGAAAGGCGAACTTGGTAGCTGATGCACTAAGTCGTCAAGAAAGGAGTGGAACAATAAAAGCTATTTCCCTACGAGCTGAACTCCTACCTAACATCTTTGACGAATTGCAGAAGTGTCAAATAGAAGCTTTTCAAGAAGAACACTTGAAACCAGAACGGTTAGTGGGTATATCAGCATTGCTTGTAAAAGATGATCGTGGGTTGTTGTGTTTGGGAAACAGAATCTGGGTTCCTCATTTGGGTTGTTTACGTGATCGTGTACTACAAGAAGCTCACCAATCTCGTTTCTCTATTCATCCAGGTACAAACAAGATGTACAAAGATATGAAGCAATTTTATTGGTGGCCGGGAATAAAAAGGAGTATTGCTCAGTATGTGGAAAGTTGTACTACTTGTAAGAAGGTGAAGATTGAACATCAGAATCCGTTTGGGAAATTACAACGTTTAGAAATACCGATGTGGAAATGGGATCAGATTACTACAGATTTCATCACGAAGTTACCAAGAACTCCGAAAGGGTTTGATGCTATTTGGGTGATCGTTGACAGGTTGACAAAGTCTGCTCACTTCCTACCAATAAAGGAAACCTATTCATTGGAAAGACTAGCCAAACTGTATATCAATGAAATAGTAACTCGACATGGAGTTCCAATTTCGATTATCTCTGATCGTGACAGCCGTTTTACCTCAAGATTCTGGAAAAGTTTTCAAAAGGAGATGGGAACGCAGATAAAGTTAAGTACAGCGTATCATCCTCAAACTGACGGTCAGAGTGAACGCACGATTCAGACTTTGGAAGATATGTTACGGGCTTGCATTGTTGACTTTGGGGGATCTTGGGATAAGCACTTGCCACTGATAGAATTTGCCTACAACAACAATTACCATTCCAGCATACAAGCGGCACCGTTTGAAGTTCTGTATGGTAGAAAATGCCGAACGCCTCTGTGTTGGAACGAAGTGGGAGAGAAACAGTTAGCAGGACCAGATATAGTCCAGTTGACCGCGGATAAGATTTCTCAGATTCAGGAACGTTTGAAAGTGGCTCAAGACAGACAGAAAAGCTACGCCGACCGATGCCGAAAGCCGTTAGAATTCCAAGTTGGAGATTTTGTGATGTTAAAAGTCTCACCTTGGAAAGGAGTCATCCGATTTGGGAAACAAGGTAAACTGAGCCCGAGGTACATTGGACCGTTTGCAATTACAGAAAGGATTGGTGAAGTAGCCTACAGGTTGGATCTTCCGTCAGAGTTAAGCAGGATTCACAACGCGTTTCATGTATCGAATTTTCGAAAGTGTCTAGTTACGCCAGATCAGGCAGTGTCTCTACCCGATATACAGGTTGATGAAAAGTTGAATTATGTAGAAGAACCAGAAGCCATTGTGGACCGTAAATTTAAGGTGTTGCGGAATAAAGGAGATCAGACAAGTGAAAGTACAGTGGCGACATCATAGAGGTCAGGATGCTACTTGGGAATCAGAATCAGAAATGAGAACTAAGTACCCGTTCCTTTTTGCCTAAACCGAATTCCGGGACGGAATTCTTTTAAGGGGGAGATGATGTAATACCCCGGGTAAGTTCGTTAGTTAAATGTTAGTTCCGTTAAATTTTGTTAACTTTAAAAATTGAAGTTAAAGGTAAGTTTGGGTTAAATTATAAGTTTAGGGGTGTTTTGGTCATTAGTGGATAGTCAAAGGATTTAAGTGATAAATATGGATAGATATTATCCCTTAATGGAATCAGATATTTCATAACAGCAAATATCCAGATTTAAGGTGAGAGTGTGTGTTTTGGAGAGAAAGGAAGCAAAAGAAGAAAAAGGAGGTTAGAGCTTCAAATTTGTGTACTTGGAAGTGATTTCAGGTATGTTTCTTTTACAATTTATGTGTGTAATTGCTATTAGGTAGTTTCTATCGGAGTAGAATAAACGATTTCATATATGGGGTTGATTCAGTCGGTTTTTGGGCTGAAAATATGCAAACCGACAGACGTTTCCGGATAGGATGAAGGTATCCGGGTAGTTTTGTTGGTAGTGTCCGGATAGTGTTCTAAAGGTGTCCGAACGATTCTTGCATCCGGTAATTTCCTATTTTCATTAAGTTTCCGGACGATTTTAGATACCGGATGGAGTCCGGATCACTGTGGTTTTCGGATGACGTCCGGATTGAACATGATGTCCAGAAAGTTGGGGTTGTCCGGATTGGTTGTGTTGTCCGGATAGTTTTGTGTTGTCCGGATAGTTTGGTTGTTTGATCAGTTTTGAGAGTTTAGATACTTTTGGGTATCCAATGACCTGTGTCTTGTTAATTATTGGATGGGGAATGAATGAGGACTGAATGCATTATGGACTCGACTTAAGTTCGGGTTTGGGGGTAACATTTGAGGATTAGAGTTATCTAGAGTACTTAGCTTTAGTAAGACGTGTGTGTTCTATTTGGTAAAGATATATTTGTGTTTAATTATTTCAGATACTGTGAATCGAAGGTGAAAGCTGAGTTCTTTGTGGAAGGAGTTTTGGATAAGCAAACAAGTGAGTTTTTACTTAAAATGTTTTCTAACTGGAATACATATATGTGAAGAAGTGTAATAATGTGCATATGGTGTTTATATGAGTATTACACTGCATGGGTACTAGTTGGTCGGGCTTAGGACCGGTGTATGTTGGCTATACAGAGGGACAGTGGTGTTGGTTGTATTTAGTACAGTGGTGTAAATTGATTAGTTGGCTCGCAACCAATTAATATGGCCAAGAGAATGAGATAGAAAGATACATGATGCATGAGTCTTAATTGGTATTCTTATGTGAATTATGTGTATGATGTTGTGCAAATGGTTTTTAACTAACGGGAATTTTCTCACTAGACCTCAAGGTCTAACCCTCATTTTGTTTTAAAAATATGTATTCCAGGTCGTGGATCGAGTAAGAGCAAATAAGAAGGTTAAACCGCGAATAGCTTTTGGAGGACTATGTAGTTGAAGACTATGATGTGTTTAGTAGATATAGCATGTTGTTAGTAATGATGTAATTTACTATGTAAACGTTTGTAATGATGTACTAATGTTTGTAAAAGACTAGGGGACCGTATTTGTTATATAATGTATCTCTTGTTTTAACGACGTTATGCAATGTATGCTATTTGAACTATGTATGGGACTCCGGGTCGTTACACAAATACCTAAATCCCATAAACTAGGGCTCTGATACCATCTGTAACGACCCGGATTCCCAAACATAGTTCAAATTGCATACTTTGCATAACGTCGTTAAAAAAACACTAGATATATCATATAACAAATATGGTCCCCTAGTCTTTACAAACATTCAGTACATCATTACAACGTTTACATAGAAAATTTACATCATTACTAATAACATGCTGTAACTACAAAACACATCATAGTCTTCAACTACATAGTCCTCTCCAAAAGCTATTCGCGGTTTAACCTTCTTATTTGCTCTTACTCGATCCACGACCTGGAATACATATTTTTAAAACAAAATGAGGGTTAGATCTTGAGGTCTAGTGAGAAAATCTCCGTTAGTTAAAAACCATTTGTACAAACGTCATACACATAACTGTAACACCCCAAATTCCGGGCTAAATTGAACCTCAAAATTTCACAAGTTATGATAATATAAACGTCAAACTTACATATGTATAGCATGGAAATTAACCAACAAGAGTATATTTACAATACAGGATCCTTTAAATAACCTATCAATCTAATCATATCATTATAATCAGATTAACTAAGTTATCTAAGCAATCCATCAAAATCTCTTCTTGTTAATTGACACCTCTGCTATTCCAAAAACGCTCATCCCACAACCCTTTACTTTCCCGAGCTGGTACCTGGTAAGAAAATATCATTTGAAATGATTAGGCCAACGCCTAGTGAGAACATTCGTTTCCGAAATAACAATTGCAAAATCAATGTAAACAAGTTATATCAAACCTGATTACCCCCTTTTCTTACCATACGTGTAACTCTATTCCGTTAACACGATTTTCATCCAATCCCATGAATATGACTGATACACATTCCATCATCATATCATGCCTCAGAGCCATACTACGAATCTTCAATGATTCTAGATCAATGCTCTTATCCAATAAATCGCAATTACACATGCCCATTTATTGGAAAGGAAGTAGAGATTACAAGCACTTATGTCAATCCCATTTTCTTCCTTAGAAATTAGGAATAACGATTATTACCACACGCCTATTCCACAATTTCCTCACACACACTGGAATAACGATTATTACCACACGCCTATTCCATGTGATTACCAAACACTAGTGCTACACACATCAGAATAATGACTAACTTTCATCTATTCTACGTGTACATAACCATTAGCACCACACACATTAGAATAATGACTAACTTCCATCTATTCTACGTATACATAACCATTAGCACCACACACATCAGAATAATGACTAACCTTCATCTATTCCACGTGTACATAACCATTAGTGTCTATGGATCCATTATACTTACTACACACCTGCCTAGTATCAAACTAGAACAATCATTAAGCCTAACAACCTACCATTCAGCTGTAAGTATGTTCAGGCCACTAGAACTGCATTTCAATTCCTAAACCGTACTTATTTAGAAGTCAACAAGTCCTAAAGTTACTGAGTACTCCAAAAGTGACCGGACAGTATCAGTTTCCGGACACCTTAAACTATCCGGACAATACAAGTTTTCCGGATACCCAAGACTTACCGGATACACCAACTTTCCGGATACCCTCATCTTTCCGGATACATCAACTTACCGGGTATTTCACTAATCCGGATGACACCCGGAAACCAAGGTAATCCGGATACCATCCGGTAACTTATTTCATCCGGAAACTATACAAAATTTAAGACTTACCGGATGACTTTGTCGCGTCCGGAGACATTCATCACCACGGTTTCCGGATACATGGTTTTATCCGGAAACCTTCGACCTGCAGCTTAAAATTCGATCTAGATACATATCTGTTCGATTCAGCTCATTCCAGACCATTCCATACAGTTCATAACCAATTTATACAGCTATTTCAAGGTTCAATTTAACATGAAAACACTGATTTAAGCAAACAACAAATGAACTACTCACCTCTTAAGGAAGTTATACCCACTTTGCATAATCTGATTCTTCAATCTGTTGTAAATGATTCTGTAAATCAATCCAATACACAGATTCGTTCATAATCTAACATTACCAACAAATTTTATCAGAAACCAACACAAATACCTTACCAATTAGATGACCAAATCTTGCTTTTCTTCCTTTTCTCTTTTGTCTCTTTCTCTTAGCCTTCTAAACCGACCCAAACAAAAAGAATGAAATAATATCTGATTTTCAGCTATGTTATCCATACACACTTTCCAAAATTACCAGATACACCTTCTAGTTTCAACTTTCCAACAAGGACACTTAACTTTGATCACTAACATTTTAACCTCATTTTGAATTATAACTCAAAACATGATCCAAGGTTAAAACTAAAATACAAATACATCCCAATTCTCATTAAAATATTATTATTGAAAATTTAGGATGTTACAATAACACACATAATAATACCAACTATAACTCATGCATCGTGTATCTTTCCATCTCATTGCCTTGGCCATATTAATTGGTTACGAGCCAATTAATTAATTTACACCACTGTACTGAATACAGCCAACACCACTGTCCCCTGTACAGCCAACATACACCGGTCCTAAGCCCGGCCAACTAGCACCCATGCAGTGTAATACTCATATAAACATAATATGCACATTATTACACTCATTCACATATATGTATTCCAGTTTGAAAACATTTTAAGTAAAAACTCACTTGATTGCTTAACAAAACTCTTCCCGGTCTTTTCCAACAGATTTAGCTTTCACCTCCGATTCACAGTATCTGAAACAATTAGATACAGATATCTCTTTACCAAATGGATCACATAAGACTTACTAGAACCAAGAACTTTAGATAAATCTATCTAAATCTTATTCTCAATTATTTCCTGTAAACCCGTACTTAAGTTAAGTCCATAGTACATTCAGTCCTCATTCATTCCCTATCCATTAACTCACAATACACAGGTTATTGGATACTCAAAAGCATCTAAACTCTCAAAATTGCCCCAACAACAAAAGTTCCCGGACAACATGAACTTTCCGGACAACATGAACAATCCGGACAACATAACTATCCGGACAACATCAATAATCCGGACGATATCCGGATACCACCCGGTATCTTAATTTATCCGGAAACTTAGGGGAAAAAGGAACTTACCGGGTACTTGAATCATCCGGACACCAGCAAGCAAAACTACCGGACACTCTCAATCTATCCGGAAACTACTGACAATTCATCCCATTTTCACCCAGAATTCGACTGAATTATTACCAGATGTGTAATTGACTATTCTAATCCGATAGAAACCTTCTAAAAGCAATTACAAACACAAAATACAAAGGAACCATACCTTAATTCCTCTTCCAAGTACACCAAATTGAGTCTCTTAGCCACAACCCTTCTTTCTTCTTCTTGCTCTCTCAAAACACACACACACACACACACACACACACACACACACACTGAAATGTTTCTGGATATTTCAGTATTATGAAATATCTAATTTTCATCCAGGGATAATATCTAATCAAATTACTACTTTAGTCCCTAAACTATCCACTAATGACCAAAACACCTTTAACTTATAAATTAACCCAAACTTACCCTAAACATCTAACTTTAAAGTTACTAAATTAAACGGAAAAGAGATTTTTAACTAACGGACATACCCGGGGTATTACATAAGGCGTGAGGGGCATTTGGGTACGTGGAAGAGATTGCGGCGCTTATCGAAGCATCCTTGTCTGACTTAAACACCAACCTTTCCGGGTCTCCGATAGCTTGTCTCAACATGGACAGAAACCAAGTCCACTCCTCCCCGGTTTCGGACTTGCCTACTCCGAAAGCTACGGGAACGATGGCGTTATTCCCGTCCATGGCAACCGTCAGGAACATCATACCCAAGTAAGGCCCTTTTAAATGGGCAGCGTCTATTACCTGGACACGACGCAGATTTTCCAGAAATGTGCGGATTTGCAAAAACATAGGTGGTCAATATTTGTAAATGTTATAGTTTATAATGTGTAAACATATGACGTGTTAATATACGTACCGCGGGTCCAAGGGCAATGAAGCACAATTCAAAACGTCCCTTTGAATCGGTCCTTATCTGGGTGACCGTACCTGGATTCTGCATCTACAAATTATATAAATACGCTGGGAGTCGTTCATACGACTCCTCGAACGTGCCTCTGACCATTAGCAATGCCCTGCATCGCGCACGCCAGCCTTGGTAGTAACCAATTGTGATCCCGTACTGCTGGTTTATATCGTTCACGATGTCCTTTGGACGCAATGCCCTGCTAGCATCAAGAAATTTGCCTTTCAGTAATGCACCCAAAGTCCTTTTGTTGGCTTGTTTGTGGTTGGGATTCAGTTGCGTCCTCGAACAAGTGTGTTCGTCGTGCAACTTTCTAATAAAAAACATCCTTCCTTTAGAGCCTGTAGACCTCGTGTACATCCTCCAATTACAATTTTCTCTCGCGCATACAACTTCGTATCTGGTTTTGTCGGATCTCGACGTGTAACTTTCGAAAACCTCTTGTATGAACTTAATTCTGACCTGTGTGGCCAAGTCATCATTTGAATCAAATATTTGACCTACTTGTATCTTTGAACTGAGATTATAAGGTGCAGGTTCGTAGGTTTGTGTATGGGTATCCGGGCTTGGAAGAATAGGGGGCATATCAAAAAAGTCATTTAACAGACTAAATGATTTATTACTAGGGGTATATTTTCCTCCTTCTTCGTCCTCATCACTATCACTATCGGTACCTGATCTGTCTATATCAGATCTACCTATTGTGAAAACATGGGTTTCGTCATCAGCAACTCCAGCAAACCGTCCTTCTTGGTCTTCTTCTTCTTCTTCTTCTTGTTGCGTCTCCGAAACAAAATCAGGATAACAGTCGTTAAGACCATATGCATGATCCGAATAAATTGTTGGGTCGTAGGATGCCTGAAATTGAGAATCATGCTCCTCCATTTGGACCGTCATCACCGTCGTCATCACCTTCGTCATCGTCTTCGTCGCACACCGATGAAACGGCATACACAAAAAGTGATGGAGGTTTTTCTGACTGGGCTGCAAAGTGCTGAAAACTAGAGATATCCTCATCGTTGCATAACTCTACAATTGACCCATCACCATTTTTAAACACTAGCTTGCAAACAGCAGAATGGTCGATTCCACATTTTTGTATGGCGTATGCAACAAACTTCTGATGAGAAACGTTTACTGGCAATTTCACACCATGCTTAGATTTATAAGTAAAACTCCACTCATTGTTGTCTTGCACCCATTCACCATCGTAACAGAAAAATAGCTTAGCTTTTGCAACAGATGAACTCATTTTTTCAGTAGTATCTCAAAAAGAAAATACTGAAGAAAGAAAGCAAGAAAGAAGGATGGAATGGATGTGAATTATGGATTGCATTTTACTGATATTTATGGATGAAATTTCATTGAAGAAGATGAATTGCAACCACAAATTGGTCTACCAAGTACAAAAATTCAACATTGATGAAACAAGCCAGTGAATTTCAACCACAATGTGGTCTTTCAAGTACAATAATTGTGGAAAAAAACAGTAAAAACATGCAAAAATCGTGCAAAAGGGGACCAAAAATGAAAAATTTCCCTCCAAATCGCGGATCCCATCGAGGGGAGGGGCCAAAAGTGTAAAATATGACTCCAAATCGCGGGGCCCTTCGCGGCAGGGACCAAAAGTGTAATTTTAGGCAAAGCGCAAGACCATCGCGAGCCCAATCGCGGGTCTGGTCTGCGATCGCGGACCCCATCGCGGGCAAAATGGGTATTTCGGCAAAATGGGTTGAGATTTTGGGTATTTTTGCAAGTCAAAGTCAAACTTTGGGTATTTTAATTAATTGCCCTTTAAATTTTAATACTAACTAATGATTTTGTCAAGAAAAGTTTGGGGTTATATGATTGTATCTCTATTTGAATTTGGCACGTCATGTGGGCCTAAAACATGTTGGCTTAAAACAAAATTTCAAAATCTGCTGAAAGTAATGCCCCATAAGAAGCCCGTTTCTAAGTTAGATTGTTAGGCATCTCGCATCCACAACAGTGATTTCATATAAATTGCAAATGTGCCATGTAGGATTTCTATTTTAGAAATTATGGTAGTTGTGAGTATGATTTTTAAATTAAAAATTAGGTTTTGGTAATTGCAAATGTCAAATCAGTATTTTTTGTTGATGTGACAGTGAATAGTATAATAAACTGTAGAGAATAATTTCTAAATTAGAAATTGGTTTATGCCACATCATGTTTTGTGATGTTTTGTAGAGTATGTTTATGAAAAAATGTATGAATGCTTTTTTTTGTTAATTAAATATTAAAAAAAAGAAAAATATAATTTATATTAAAATACAATAAAATAAATTACATAATAAAAAATACAAACTTAACACATAAAAATACATCATTGTTCGTTTAGAAGTTCTTGAAGTTTGGGGTACTCAAATCACGTTTCGCTATTATATGTGGGTCATCTCGTATGTGGTGCAAATAAATAATTGGAAAAATAATGATAGCATGTATAATCCACATGGCCCCAGTAGATGTCGTATACGTGTGCACGAGAAACAGATTCAAGGCACACGGTTCAACCACACTCCCAAGGATTCTCAACAATCCAAGGTACCGCCAACCCACTGTGCAACCCGACTCCACATACAAGCATACCAAGCAAGGCTAGAAGTAAATTAGCAATGCATGTATCTTTATAAAACAGCTCATAGCAAGTGAAATAAGCATTTCCAAAACATATCATTCATGCGAGGAATTTATAAGGGTTTATAAATAAAACATGCTCGCATCTCATACCATATTCAGTAGTAAACAAAAAAATGTTTAGCATATCGTTCCATTAAAAAAAAGGGTATAAGGAAACTCACCTGAAAAGTGACAATTTCGACTCACACCAACTTCTCTTATGAACGAATCATCAACCTACCAGTGCCCCAAATAGCATATGAGATAATATCGGACACAACGTACCTGAAAGGTCCCCTCCAAGCCAGACCCTTCTAAATCGGACTCTCTCTAAAAACCAGACATAGTACAACATCAGCTTACAGTTTCCGGGTAATACTATCCGGACACTTTTACTTTCCGGATACAAATGTCCGGACACTCCACAATCCAGAAAACCCTCATCCGGAAACTTATCCCATCCGGAAACTAGACTCATCCGGAAACCAAACCCATCCGGAAACCAAGCCCATCCGGAAATAAAACTCACCCAGAAACAAACCCATCCGGAAACCAAACTGTCCGGACCAGGCGACATCCGGACACTACGAACTGTAAACCCCGAAAACCCTTTTAAATCGATCAGAAGCAATGGTTTTCGACCTAACTCGTTTAAATATAAGATTGGATTAACATTTCAGCCTTACACCATCCAATAATCCGTCTATTTAACCATTAAACACCCAAAATCACACCAAACCCCTTTAATACCATTTTTAGAGAAGAACACAGTAAAGAAATAGGGGTTTCCTTCATTCCAAACATGCCCAAACAACTGAAATCAATAGAGATTAAGAGATGGAAGTTTAGCTTGTGTGATTTCCTAAGAACTTCCTCTAACAAAACATTTTGCCAAAATCTTTTCTCAACTCCTCCTCTTCCCTTTCACGTTGCACCCGACACCAAAATGAAGAACTAGGGATTTTGGTTTCTATTTATACCTTCCATATTTGCACTTAAGTCCCTTACTTCTCCCCTTTTTTTCCTCATTAACCACCATTTTACAAGGAAATGAAGATTATTGGACAACGGTTATTACATTATTCCTCTATATTAGTTTTGCCATGAATGATAATTACATATCTTTATATTGTGTTATTTTGGTTAACATTACACACATTTACATCCTCAACCTTTACTTTTGATTTTTGAAGATCAAGAAAACCTTATTACTACAACTAGTGTCGGCACCGCGCGTTGCGCGGTAGCAATAATTTATGTAGGAAATTACTTTAGTGAGTTAGGTTAAAATGTGATTCCACAGTTAATAACTAAAGAGATACAATATAAAACAACAAATACATTTATCATAAGTTGTCAATTTGCATATATTAATAATTGTTTGTTGTTACGAAGAGTTTGAGTTGTATCGGTAATACTTTGGTTGTTATACTATTTAAAACTCAAATGACATGTCAAACAACTATATCACTATTGTTTTTAGGAAGAGGATAATTTTTTTTCCAAAAAAGGGTTGGTTAAACTTAGTCAGAGTTATGTGTTGCCACAAAAAAAAATCTCCCAACTTGTCAATGTATACTAACATCTTTCGGCTAAAAGGAGCCAACCTTAGGAGTTACCTCAAATAGACATCATCTGCTTTGTCAATATATATACTCACATCCTTCATTAAAATTTTCATCTCACCAATGTGGGATTTCCAAACACGCCATATTTCAAGATTTATATAAAGTCTTCATCGTTTCTTATAGTCACCATCAATCTCCGATCCAACATTCTCTTTTCAATATGGAATGAATTAAACAACACCACAATTCAATATTTAAGAATACTCAAATCTCATAATACCGTCTCAAAATACCTTTGTTTTTTACTTTTATAAATATAAAGAAAGAAAGATAAAGATATAATAATTTTTCTGTTTATATATAATTAAATTTTTCCTCTTTTGTAAAATTTCTCTATTAAGTGTTAATCGAAAGACATTTGTAGCCAAATAAACCATTTAACCATCAAAGTCATCCTTCCTATCATCTTCATTGTCAAATTTAACATTCTCTCATCAACGTGGGATGGCTAAAACAATACTACTATGCAATATTTCAGAATACTCAAATTTTAAGATGTCACCTCAAATACCCTTGCTTGTTCCTTTTTTATATATAAAGATATAAAGATTAATTGATGTTGCATATGAGATTTGAGTATTCTCAAATCTTACAATGTGATTGAGTGTTAGTTGTCCTACGTTGATAAGAAAGTGGAATATTGGAAAAAGTTGGTGAGTATAAAAAAGGAGGATGTGATACCTTTAGAAGACATCTCATTCTCATTTCATATACTTACCCCCTTTTACTACTCTATCGTACTAATGTGGGATATCCAAATAACACTACCATTCAAGATTTGAGAATGTTCAAATCTCATAGTAATTCATTCTTCTTTTGTATACTCGGCCCCTTGTTCCACCAATTGGGATAACCAAATAATATCACAATTAAAGATTAGAGAGTACTTAACTATCATGGTGTCGCCTCATGGTTGTGGTTATAAAAGATATTTGTAAACTTTATGCCATTTATGACATCCTTATACTCAGTCCTTTCTTTCAATATGTCGTATTCCCACCGATAAAGGATAACCAAATAACACCATAATCCAATATTTGAGAATACCCAAATCTCATTGTGCCACATAATTGGTTATGGTTGTTCATTTTATAATTATAAAAGAAAAATATAATATATAAAATGATTTATTGCACAAAGAGGTGGGTCAAAAAAAGCCAACCCCATATGTTATTACAAACTCTTCTAAACATTTAAGTCATCACATTCTTCTTTTATATATTCACCCATTGCTTTTAAAATATAAAAAATATTGATTAATTTTTGCAAAAGAAATGGTTACCTCATTTGAGCTAACAACATAAGTTGCTACAAAATAATTATCTTCTCCTTTCGAGTGTGTATTGTATGTGTGTGTATATATATACTTTCATCGTTCAATTTTCATTACTCCCACCAATATAGAATAAGAAAAAATAACAAAATTTTAAGATTTGAGAAATAATCAAGTCTCATAGTGTGAAGTCATTCACTTTGGTTCTTTTATGATATATATAGATATAGTGATTGATAATGGATTATTCTTTTTTGAAATAAAAAAATAGATTGAGTAACCCCGAATGATTTTTTAGATATTTTTTTTGCAAAATAAATAGTTGACACATGTAAGACTACAACATGATTTGCTACAAAAAAACCATCTCCTTCTTTCATATATATATATATATATACACACACACTTTCTTCTTTCAATGTTCATTTTTCCCACCAATGTGACATAAGCAAACTTAATCACATTTCAAGATTTGAGAAACTCAAATCTCATTATGTCAAGTCATTCTCTTTGGATCTTATTTTAATATATATATATATATATATATATATATATATATATATATATATATATATAGATATAGATTTTAAAACTTCCGGGTTGGCCAAAATGAGTCAACGTATTAGTATGGAGGGTTAGCCAAAATTAGCCAACAATTTGAGTTTAGAGGATCGACAAAAATGAGGGAACCCCATGATTTGCTACAAAAGCATCACAACATTCACTTACATATCCACTATTCATTGTCAGGTTTTTGTCTCTCCCTCAATGTGGGATGCACTAAAATCAATCACAATTAAAGAAATTGAAGATTCTCAATTTTTAGAATGTCACCTCATTTTTATGGGTTTTTCTTTTAAATATATATAGATATAGATTTAAAACTTTCGGGTTAACCAAAATGAACCAACCTATTAGTATAGAGGGTTAGCCAAAATGAGCCAACAATGTGAGTTTAGAGAATCGACCAAAATGAGGGAACCCCATGACTTGCCACAAAGGCATCACAACCTTCACTTATATATCCACAATTCATCGTCAACTTTTTGTCTCTCCATCAATGTGAGATACACTAAAATTAACCACAACTCAAGAAATGAAGAATACTCATTCCTTAAGATGCCACCTCATACATGGTGGTTTCTTATTTAATATATATGTATATATATACCGAAAAATGTGTATATATATTGATATAGATATTAGTGTGGAAGATTAAGCAAAATGAGCCAACAATGTGAGTTTAGAGGATCGACCAAAATGAGTGAACCCCATGACTTGCCACAAAGGCATCACAACATTCACTTATATATCCACAATCATTGTCAAGTTTTTCTCTCTCCATCAATGTGGGATACACTAAAATCAACCACAATTCAAGAAATGGGTGATTCTCAATTCTTAGGATGTCATCTCATTTTTATGGGTTTTCCTTTTAGATATATGTAGATATAGATTTAAAACTTTTGGGTTGGACAACATGAACAGGGTTAGCCAAAATGAGCCAACAACATGAGTATAGAGGATCGACCAAAATAAGGGAACCCTATGACTTGCCACAAAAGCATCACAAACTTCACTTATATATCCATAATTCATTGTCAACTTTTTATCTCTCCATCAATGTGAGATACACTAAAATCAACCACAATTCAAGAAATGGGTGATTCTTAATTCTTAGGATGTCACCTTATTTTTATATGGGTTTTCCTTTTAGATATATACTAGTGTGAGAACCGCGCGTTGCACGGTAGTGTAAGTTCTTTAGGTATATATATATATATTGTAGATATAAATAAAATTTTAATGTTAAATATAATCATTAATAAATCATATTTAAATGATTGATTTGTAAAAAGTAATAGAACTTAATTAGCAGAAAATTAATATATAATATGAGTAACACTAACGATGAAACTCTGCTTATTTTATTAAGAAACAAACAAATGAGCGTAACTATCACCGAATGCATGTCCACTCTCCAAATGTTAAGGTGGAGTGCAGTAATCGAAACATGTAGATTAATAAAAGTTGTTGAAACAACTTTCATACCACAAAACATAACCAAAATAAAGTCATCCTAATACATAAAACAACAATTGAGATAAAAGAAAACAAACTACGTAGATCCCTATGCATAAGGTTCAGCTTGGCCAGTAGTCGAAACCTCTTATTCCGTGTTTACTCAATCCCCAATCATCCATCTCTATCTTCAATACTATTCTAATCCTCGGATGAAGATTTTTCTTGTATAAGATGTAGAACAAATTTGCATTAACCATGATAGGTATTAGCGATAATCATAATAAATATGGGAAGAAATAATATAAGTTGGATTTTAGAGTATATATAAATATATACACTTAGTAAAATCTTACCTTGTCTATCCGGTGGATGGATGGATGTTATTGAACACTTCATGATAGACAATATTTTTTTATGAATGTGTTGTCTTCCATTTCTTCATCAATATTTATTATGGTTAATCCTTCATTCAATGTCACTCGTGAAACAACCACGTATAGTTGTCCATTTGTGAAAACCTATCAAATTGAATATTTTGCAATTAGATGTGAATATAAGAACATATTTCAATATGTTTAACATAAGAAAATTGAGGAGTGTACATATATTGGGAGGTGTAGGCCAACACGATGTGAAGATTGTGCCTGACTATACCCTTTGGCGTCGAGATAAGGCTTGCAGCTCGTTATGGCGCGCCATGGCACGACTCAACCTGCCATGGAGCGTTATGCCGCCATGGCGTTACAAATTTGTATATTTTTTATTTTTCGAATCTATATACTTTGAAATTCGATTCGAATTTGCCCATTAGTATCGATTATGTAACAACCCAATTTAGAAAAATACAAGCTACAAGCTACTTCTTTAATTCATAACGCCATAAACGGCTCAACATGGTCACACTAACCATACTTACAACAAAATGGTTTGCGGAAATAACCCTAAATACAGCTGAGAAGTCTAACTATACATAAAAAGGAAGTTCTTCTACTCCTTCTAAACGTAAGCTCTGACCCACGTCCAGCCAAACCTCTAAACTTGCTCTCGGCTACCTGCTTACCTGAAAAGGTTTAGTTTTGAAAAATGAGGGTTAGACCATGAGGTCTAGTGAGTTCCCTCCACACCAAGTCACACCAAAATATTCCAGTTTATAAAATCAGTTATGAAAGCATTTAAACCAATCATAATAAGCACACTAAGATGATATGCACACATTGACACATGCTACTGGCATATGCTATAGTCACACACACCGTGACAGCGCAATAAGGCACACACACGCTATAGTCACACACACACACACCGTGACAGCGCAATAGGACACACACACGCTATAGCCACACACACCGTGACAGCGTAATAAGGCACACACCGCCCATATATGAAACAAATTCATATATATATAATTAACATGGGACACACCCCACTCCGATTTCACACCAAGGCCAGAGCATGGTCACGCACATAAATCACACATATAAATCGCACACATAAATCACACATTTAATCTTTACTTTGAAATAGAAGCAGTTGAGTCGCACACAGTTGCATAAAAATCCTCAAACACATGTATTCTTCATTTTTTTTTAAATAAATATAGTTGAACTGCGAACAGTTAGAAAATAACCATCAAACACACTTGTTTAAAGTTTAGGTTTAGAAAGACTCACCTGGAGTCCTGAATAGGAACTCTTACTTGCACCGATCGCCTCTACTCGCACCTACAATTTAACCCAACACACATACTAGGTAAGACACACTAGGTTCTACTGAGTTTTATTAACTGAAACAGTCTCCGCCGAAAACACTCGGGTTCCGGATACAGTCGGCTCAACCACTAGGGTCCAGATTTTATAAATAACCATACCGGATCCATACAATTAACTATCGGCATCCAACTAATTAATTTAACTCTCGGCCCAATTACAAATTAAATCCTGAATTATACTAATTCAAACTAAATCCACTAACCATTTCTAAGATAATTAAAATGGACTTCACCTACCCACTTCACAATTAAATCCCAAATGCTTTTTAACAACAATTCCGATCCCATTTGCTTATTATATTCAATATTAGACTTAATTATCCATACCACGTGGTCCAATGATAGAACAAACTTACGTCCAATTGGATTATGGTTCAAAAATCATATGGATTGCCTTAGTGGAGAATCACGTGCCAAACAATTAATTGGATATGGCCCACGTGACCTCCAATTACCCCATGCCGGCCCAAAGCGCACACACACACCCTTTAGCTATTGGACATTCGGTCCAATTAAATTGAATTAATAGCCACTAACACTTCCTAATAAATCAGCCCAACATACGAGGACCCAACTACACATATATATTATACACATATTTGTCGCCTTAAGCCACGTCTTGAAAAACGTCATGACTTCGCTATAACTTTAAGGCTTGAAGCTTGACCTCGCCGCCACGCCACACCTCACGTCATTTAGAATCTTATTAATTGTCATAGCAAAACATGCACCAACGATATTTGTCCGTAACAATTAAGATACCATAAATCAAACAATTTTTCTCAAAGCTTTTCCACATCATCAATTCAATATTTTCTTTTATATAGATTTATAAATATATGGATATATATATATATATATATATATATATATTTTTTATTTTTTTTTATTGTTCTGTTTATATAATAAGACTTAAGTTTTACAAAAAAATAGGGTAATCCTAAATAAGACAACCCAATGAGTTGATATAGAGACATAACACCCTCATTTTTATAAACTTCTATTGATTCCAATGTTTCAACTTCTCATCAATGTGGAATCACTCCAACTAACTAAACTTCACCTTTTAAGAAATACTCAATTCTAATTGTCTCACCTCAATACCCTTGGTTCTCGCTTTAATATATACTAAGGTTCGGTACCGCGCGTTGCGCGGTTAGTGGTAAATTCTTTAGAATATATTGAAGTTAAAAAGCCCGATAATCATATATCATATATCAAAATAATAAGAATCAATATTACAATTGATATGAAGTTGTTCATAATCTTTAGTTGTCTCTTTTGATGTATATATATAATTAAATAATATTTTAGAAGTTTCACATCATTAAACTTTGTAATTGACTGAAAATGATAAAAGGAGTGAGTGAGACTATTGGTTATAATAATTAGATGTACAATTAGTATTGTTTTGTCATAACTCGTAATATATCGATTATCCCATAAAATAATTATATTCATAATGCGACCATAATATTGCTATCTACTTTGTTTAATTGTGGGGCATCTTGGTAAACTGCATGCATTTGTTATAATGTCTCGTTTCAACTTCGGCTAAAAAATTTCATGAAATCCCCGTTCCCAACCTACTGTTGGACGAATGAGTAACAAAAGTCGTCAGTATTGTGACCACTTCAAGTATATGCGAGCCTGATTGAATTGTTAAATTTTCACTGTTCGAGTTTTTTGATTTGCTTGAGACTGTTTCTTCATAGCTTAGTTTCTTAGTAGATAATCTTGAAAAAAGAGGTTTTAGCCATATTATGTAAAATGAAACGTATTATTACAACTCTAATTTCATTTTTATACATAGTTTGATTTCAATTTAAATTAAAAGATGCAATTGAAATTATTATGTATTGATGATTCTAATAAGTTATTCTTTTTAATTTTATATATTTGGTTATTCTAATATATATATATATATATATATATATATATATATATGTTTCTATCGTTTTGTAGATATTGCTATATTGATAATAATAAGTTTCAGTTTTGATTATACTTTAACTATATATATTGATTCATACTAATTTTTTATTTTATGTATTGATTTTAGTAGTGACCTTAAATATAATAATTATTGATTTAATTAGTAACTTAAATGTAATAAGTATATTATTTATTAATGAGAGAGTTAGTAATAAGTATTTGATTATATATTAAATTTATTTAATGATATTAAATGTAATAAATATTTTATTTATTAAAGAGGGGTTAATAATAAGTATATAATTGTATATTGATTCCAATTTTATTCATATATATATATATATATATATATATTGATTCTAATATCATTTATCTTTATATATTGATTTTAATAAGACTTTAAATAATAACAATACTTTAGTTTTATAAATTGATTACTTTAAATATTAATTCAAATTTTAGATATTTAGTTTTATTGAAAATAATATCAATATATATGCATATTGTAAATAAAAAGATTAAAACTCTTGTGGTGTGTGACTTAAATATATTATTTTTTAAATAATATATATATATATATATATATATATATATATATATAGAGGGATAATAAAATGTAAACTACTAAATGTGTGTAAACTATGTAAACTCGTCCTAGCCATTGATTTTTAATCTAGATTAATATGTCATTAAGGGTAAATTAGTCTTTCATACCTTTTCTTTTATTTTCGGAAATTACATAATTAAGGATAACAATCCTTTATTTTAGGAAGTGGTATATATTTTTTTATTTTTTTGATCATATCCGATTTATGCATCATCATCTTCTTCATTGAACCGTTTTGAAAAACCCATCTTCATCCCCATAACTGTTTTTTGTTCCAAATTTTCGTACCAATTTGGATTTTTCTCTTTCTTTTCCACTTGCTGTCATCATGTCGACTAACATGGAAGAAGAAAAATACGGATAATGTTCACCATCGTCTTCTTCATTTTTGTCTCTTCATCATTACTGTTCCAAACCTTGATTTATGTGTTTTCGCGTTTGTGATTATGTCGATCAATATGGATGAAGAAAAAAACGACGAAGAAACCATTCACGGCGACATGCTTGTTGATGATGTATTCGTTGATTTCATTCTTACATACGGTTGCAACGAAGATGATGATGATGATGATGATGATGCAATCGATGCTACTCCAGTGAAGAATTCATATGAAAACTTTATTTTCTATGAAAATCTTGTATTTTTCATATCTTTCAGTTTCCACATACCAAATTCAGATTTCACATCACATAAAAAATGAATGGTATGAAAACCTCATTTGAAATTGATCTTTGAATTTGTGTCCGAAGGGTATGAAAACCCCCAATTTGAAAGGGGTTTTCATATCTTTCAGTTTCCACTTTGATGAATTTTGGGTATTTCATAACTTTCCTGTAAAAAATGTTGATTTCATATGAAATGAATACTTCCAAGTACGTGAACTCTAATTTTGGGTATGTGAAATCTGACTTTTGATATGTGGAAAGTGAAAGATATGAAAATGAAAATTTGTCATATAAAATACAATTTTCATATGAATTTGACGTTTGCTGTTAACCGAAATCATATGAAAATCGACTCCACTAACCAAAACCATATGAAAACCCTAAACTCGTACGCCTCTGTTCTGGTCCTCCATTTCTATGAACCGAATCGCACCACAAGAATCTTCAAAGGTTTTCGTACCAAGTTTTCATAGAATCTCGATATTGTTTTCACAGAATAATAACCTCTTTTTGGATTGTTGAGGCCGTAAATATGGAAGCTATCCCTAATTTCACGGTTTCCTTATCGATTTCAATTTCTGTCGCACGCCAGTTTACTCTTTTACCCTTTTCATATTTTTAATTGGACCATCTTGCCACCGGTTTCATAGATTATTACGTTATTGCCACCACCCCTATTAGGACCATTGATTGAAACGATCTACGGTCTAGATTAGTTTACACATTTTTCATAGTTTACATTTTAGTGAGCCTATATATATATATATATATATATATATAAAGAGGGTTACGTAAATAATATAACTCACAATGATTATAAGGTATTATATTGATGTGAATAATAGTCATCTTTATATTAATTATAATAATTTTATTATTAAATTGCACATGTTATGATATTCAATTATAATCTAAATAGAAGTATACATATTGATTGTAATTTCGTTTATATAATGAGTTTTTAAATATGTTGACTATTTGTATTCTTAGAATGTTATGTGGAAAAAAAAAGAATAAGGTGAAATAAATTAAATAAACAAATTTAGGTGTAAACAGAGAACAAAATAGTTTAAATAATTAAACATTTTGCTAATAACTACAATAAAAAAAATGCAAAAGTTGAGGAAAAATGAAGAAATTTGGAATTGAGATGCCTAGAAAATGTCGTCTCATGTGGTTTTTCTTATAAAATTACAAATTGAAAATTAAAAAACTATGTAGACATAAAAGAATGAGAATAAAAATCTACAACAAAAACGAAGGTAACAATTGTAAATAAATAAATTGAATGAAAAAATCAAAAACTTATTTAACAACGATATGTAAATCGCACAAAACATTAGAAAAAGTATATGTAATTTTATATAAAAACACAATGATATTAATTAGGAAGACACACACATATATACATA
Source organism: Saussurea involucrata (assembly GCA_033807775.1). Taxonomy (NCBI): domain Eukaryota; kingdom Viridiplantae; phylum Streptophyta; class Magnoliopsida; order Asterales; family Asteraceae; genus Saussurea; species Saussurea involucrata. The sequence goes on from CM066323.1 coordinate 38,104,572, forward strand.
TCAACAATATATAACTCACATAAATCATTACCTGAAAATTTTACGTAGGATGACAACAATATCGATGGAAAATAAATTCTACAAAAAAAAACTTCAAACAAACATAATAGAACATAGTATCGAACAGAAAATTTGTTAGTTCAATGTTGATGAAGCATTATGATGTATTTATATATAATTTTGTTGTAGGTTTTTCTCTAATTAAGAGATGGAAAGATGAAGAGAGCAAAATTAATGTGTTTGAAGTTAGATAGTTTGAAAATTAAAGGTAATTAAGTTGCAAGTGAAGTTACCAAATAAACCTTTGTATAATGAAATACACAATTTTTATTTAAAGGTAGAATGGTCATTTATGAGAAGTTTTTTATTTAAAAAAATCAAAATTATGAGAAAATAGAGAAAGGTGAATGAAGGCTTCTCATGATGCCACGTAAGCAACTCCACATTTTGCTTTTATATATATATAGATATAGATTAAAATTAAGATTGATAAAAGAGACATCACATCCTCATTTTTATACACTTCTCATGATTCCAATGTTTCAACTTCTTATCAATCTGAATCACTCCAACTCAAACCAAATTTCACCTTTTATGAAATACTTAATTCTAATTGTGTCACCTTAATACCCTTGGTTCATCCTTTAATATATATTAAGATTAAGATTAAGATTTTATACAATTTTACAAAAAGAGTGAAATCTACAATGAGGAAATCAATGATTTGCTGCCACAGAGCACCGAAAGCTACAAATTCATGAAAGTATCCATTGTTACCAATGCTAAGCAAGTGATAGAATTCATGGAGTTCGGGTGTAAGGTAATTCCTAATATAAATTCACATTTTTTTCTACCTGGTAGTGTTTCTTTTGATAAGCCAAAAGGAACGTTTTCGTATATATATTTAACAATCGTATTATTCGACAAATCATTGAATTCACTATCAGTCGTTAACTTGAGAATCGATTACAACCGGAATCCAATGAAGCGAAGACAGAAGATTCGAAGATAGTCGAAGGCGGGAGCGGGAGATTCGGAGATGGTGAGGCAAGAAGCAATTGAAGATGTAGAGAAGTCGTCGTTAAGGAAGATGATGGGACACTGTTAAATGTGAACATGAATGGATGAATAATCAATATCTGTGAGAAATTAGGAGAAATTACGAAAAATAAGGGTAAGGCGAGGATTTTTAGGAGGAGCCAAGTCAGTTTCTTTGGATTCTACTTTAATATATATAGATTTAAAACTTTTGGGTTGACCTAAATGAACTAACCTATTAATATGGAGTGTTAGCCACAATGAGCCAACAATGTTAGTTTAGAGGATCGACCAAAATGAGGGAACCCCATGACTTGTCACAAATGCATCACACCCTTCACTTATATATACACAACTCATTTTCAACTTTTTGTCTCTCCATCAATGTGGGATACACTAAAATCAACCACAACTCAAGAAATAAAGAATACTCATTCCTTAGGATGCCACCTCATACATGGTAGTTTCTCCTTATATATATTGATTATCTTATATTTGACCGATGAGAGCAATGAGATCTAAAGATTCTAAATGAAATACATACTTGTATATTTGAATCGCTAAATAAAAGCTTCTTAAAAAAATTCCATCCAAGTCTACTTGTTGGGATACTTACAATATACGGATAAAAATAGGGATACAAAAGAAAGTTGGGAAAACTATAATTTGAACTAAAATCTACTTTAGAATATTTGTGACATCATGGATTCAAGACCGATCATAAATAAACCATAAGGCCTGTAAAAAATTAAGAAGAACTATAACAACCCAGCAATTTCAAAGTAAGCATAACATTTAATATTAACGCGAACTGCCCAAAAAGGGTACCAAAATTTAACCGAGTACATCCATTTCAAAATTAGGTTTGTGGAACAACCTATTCACAACTGAGAATATAAATTAAAAGTCTAAATAATAAGTTGAAACAAATTATCGTCTAGAAGCATCCTCACTCTAGATCTTCTCTCTGCTCTTGCCAGAACCCCCTACCAACTGCTTTCGTGAAAAAGGTTTAGTTTTGAAAATGTGAGGGTTAGACCATGAGGTCTAGTAAGCTCCCTCTAGTGGCAACGGTTTCATTATCAAATATTTAAAGCATTTCAAAATAATTAATAATGACGAAATTTTTAAACATCAACCTTTCACACAAAACTGCACATGTAAGTGGCACACTGAAGTCACACATTAGTGACAACGTTTCAGTCTCACACTGCCTTACTGGGTCACTCCTCCCATGGCATGAACGAGACACACCCCCCGTATGAGCACTGGCAGGACACCCCCCCCCCCCCCCCCCCCCCGACTTTGCCAATACACGCCTGCTTTCAATGTATGCATACATATAATTCACTTTCTCAACATGCATCATCATAAAATTGAAACATACCATTTCATAAACTCATCTTGAATTAAATTCACATTTAATATCTTTCAACAATTAGAGAACTCACCTGATGCTTTGATCGGATCCTTCTATCACCCTTGACCTCCAAAATGAATACCTGAATAAATGGATGGGAAAAAATAAGCCATCCGGACACTATGCTAACTGAATTCAAAGCTAACCGAATACCACTTCCCAGATATCGAACAATCCGGACACCTCTTCCGGATATCGGACAATTCGGACACCTCTTCTGGATACCGGACAATTCGGACACCTCTTCCGGATATCGTACAATCCGAACACCTCTTCCGGATACTGATCGATCCGGAAACTTTGCACATGGTCACTACCCGAATGCGGGTTCTGCCGAAGGGTTTGACACGAAACCCACTGCCAATCCCCAAACAAACTCGATTTCCCAAGTAATAAAGGCATTAACAACAAAACTTAACCCTTTCTTGTCAATCCTTTTGCTGCTAAACACAAAGATGACACCTACTAGCCACTTAGCGCATCATTTACAATTATTCAACCACAAAGACCCCAATAAACTAGTTTTCTCAATATCAGCCAAGAACAAGGAATAGAATATGAGATTACCTGGGAGAATCAATGCAGAAGCTAGCTTTCAAATTCCCACCTATTTGATTTCTTCTGATGGTGCATTTGGTAGCTTGGTCTCTTCTCAGTTTTCCTATCGCCGCTCCAAAAGTGAATATGGTAGAACCTAGGGCTTTGTTACAAGAGTTTTATACCTTCTCCCAAAATTACAAACCAGTCCCCAAAGTTATAGCCTCTTAACTTTTCTCACAAAATTCTCAAATCTTTTCATTTAGAACCCTGGATATTACAAGAACATATCAAGATATAGTTTGGGATGTGTGAAGAACGTGCCTGCAAAAACAATATCCCTAAAGCCTATAAATACTGTAGAAATCCTAGTTAAAATCACATGATATTTGAAACAGAGGTAAAAAAAGCCTGCAAGATTTAAGGAGTGGATAAAAGACCAAGCTCCTTTTCAGTCCCAGCCAAATCAACGTCCACTTTCCCCTGCAACAGAAAAAATGAAAATCCAAACACAAAATCGAAAGACAAAGTGAGCTTATCTTCAATAGAAATTAAGGATATTGAATGTTGTAGTGGCAAAATTAAAAACTAAACCATAAACAACAAACATGATCAAATGTTTTATGTAATGCATGTAAGATATAAACCACAAACATCATTTAGTTTTGGCTTCTTCACTATTATATTAGATATATATATATATATATATATATAGCCTTAGGTTCAAATGAGAAGTGCAATTTTTTTTAGAGATAGAGAAGTGATCTTGGCCATTTATTCGGTCAAGATCGGTTATAATTGGTCAAAAATTGCGGCTTTGACTGGTCAAAAGTTACGGTTGTTCCAAAAATAGAAGGGCAATTTCGTAACTTTTACAAAAAACACGGGCTGAGTTCATAAATAAATCTGTGTGATTCACATATAAACTATACGTTCATATATGAACCTTTGTAATTCACATATGAACTCTTTATAACTAATTCATATATGAACCTTTGTGTTTCATATATGAAACTAATTAACTGTAGGTTCATATATGAATCAGTTGAACCAATTAACTGATTCATATATGAATCTTTGTGTTCATATATGAACCTTTGTGTTCATATATGAACCTTTGTGTTCATATATGAGCATTTGTGATTCATATATGAAATTTTTTTTAACTATTTCTCATATGAACAATCTAACTGATTCATATATGAATCACAAAGGTTCATATATGAATTAGTTAAAAAGAGCTTATATGTGAATTACAAAGGTTCATATATGAATCACACAGATTCATATATGAACTTGTCCCGTGTATTTTTTATGAAACTACCCCTCTATCTTGTGCAGACCACGCGATGAATTATCCGGTGCTTCTCGGTCAAAGCCGTCGATCTTGACCGAATAAATGGCCAAGATCACTTCTCTATTTCTCAAAAAATTTGCACTTCTCATTTGAATCTCTCCATATATATATAGTACAATGTAATAACCCAAATTATTCTATGTGATTTAAATAGAAGTTAGGGGTCATATTTGTCTATTTCGAAAATGTATGAGGGTAAAGATTTTAAATTGGGAAAATTAATTCCCCTCGTGAAATGGGTGCGCCGCTTTTGGTTTTTTTAGAAAAGGAAAACATTTGTTTTAGGGTTCTAAGTGTGTATGTGTGAAACCTGCAACATCGTGAGAGATAAAAGAAGAGAACGAAATGTAAAGCTGTGAGTGGGGGTGTTTTTCTGCTACAGACCGAAAAAGGAAAGAAGAAGGGATTAATGGACGGTCTTGTGCTTGATGAAAGCTGAGAGAGAGATAGAGATCGCGAGAGAGATAGACGATGAGAGAGATAGAGATCGCGAGAGAGAGATAGACGACGAGAGAGGAGGAGCAGCGAGAAAGAGGAGGTGGTCGCCGGCGGTTGCTGCTGGTGGTGGTCGCCGGCGGTTGCTGCTGGTGGTGGTCGCCGGCGGTTGCTGCTGCTGGTGGTCGTCGGCGGTTGCTGCTCCTGGTGGTCGCCGGTGGTTGTCTGCCGGTGGTGGTCGCCGGTGGTGATGGCCGAGTTGGCAGCAGTTCCGTTTCGTCAGGTATTAATCTAAATTCTATAGTTCGTACCTTCCGTTTAATTTTCGTTTTGGGACGTTACGGGACTTGGTTGCGAAGTCCCGGTATTGCTTTTAGTATAGAGTCCCGATATGGCTTAATTTGGGTCAGTAATTGTATATGAGAAATGGGATTGGATTGATTTTAGTTATTTATTATTGGACCAAAATTGATTTCATGTTATCTACTCAAGGTTTAGACTTCTTCTCTGTTTTTAAACCAAATCGGAACTAAAGGGAGGGGGGACACGTAGGTTGAAAGTAAATCAAAATAAGCCACGTGGGTTGAAGTGGTATTATTTCATGTTGGTTTTTGAATGTTATGGATTTGGCATTTATAAGTAAATTGGAATTTAAGCATTAGTTATTAATTTTAGAATTGGGAATTTGTTAAATTCATTAAGTTCCAGTATTTAATTTATAAGATCTGGGACTTAGTTATTTTGAGACCGGAATTTGGAATCCATGAGTTACCCAATGGGAGTGTTACGCAATGAGTGAGTTACGCAATTGGGCCTGGGTTACGCAAGTGAGGTATAGATGAATTGGGCCTTGAGCATTTATTTTCCCTTGGGGCTTTCATCCGTTTTGGGCCGTGAATTAAGTGGAGTTATGGATTTCATTATGGACTTCACATGGATTGAAATTTGATTTGTTTATGGATTGGTATAATAAGTAAATTTAAGGTAAAATGGAGTTAAGTAAATAAAAAGAATTGGGACTTAAGTTGGAGAGAAAAGTTAAATTATTAATTACTAGATTTATGAGTTACGTTTCCCACATCTTAGGTGTTCCATCTAGACGTCGGGGGTGTAAGTAAGAAGTTTGATACGAGAAGATATTAACGCGCGCCAGGTGAGTTTTTCTAACTAAAATACATGCTCTTACGTGTTTTCCAATAAAAGTGACTAAATGATTATGCCATGCTATTTTACATGACTTTTACGTAAATGAAAGCTTGATATTTTACTGAACAGGGTATGTTTATGAGCATGATTTATTTACAAGCTTTTACGAATGCTTTCCCATGAAAAGAAAGTTCTACTGAAAAGATTGTTCAGCAAGATGAAATGGATCGTAAAGTGTTATACGGATTTCATGTTTTATGATGATGATGAACTATGTGTATGTTATGTGGAGTCGGTCTGCACAGTGGAATCTGTAGTCCTCGGGATCCGATGATCCCTTGGATTGTTATGATAAGCTGTAGGAGGGAATTCATTTCTTTCCTACTCGGAATGTGATGAGCTTGTAGGAGGGAATTTGTTTCCTTCCCACATGGTTGGATATAGGGGAGTCTGCTTGGGCCCCTATATGAGGCGAGAGGGGAGTCTGCTTGGGCCCCGATCGCAGTTAACGATGTGATCCTTAACACTGTGCGGTACCATGAATGGTGTTTATGTGAAGAATGTGGACTGTTTCATGAAAATAATTTTATACTTTTGATGTACGTTGTTTATGGAGGGAACTCACTAGACCTCATGGTCTAACCCTCGCTTTTCAAAACTAAAACTCTTTTCAGGTAAGCAATTTTAGTAGGAGGCTCAGGTAAGTGGGCAAGCGCATGATAGGGTACTGATGCAGTTAGAGACAGTGTCGGTGCCATTGTAGTAATAGTTGTTCTCAGTTGTGTATAGGTTGTTTCCGCCAACCTTAGTTTTTAAATGAATGTAATGATATATTGGGACCCATAATTGTAAATGTTATGATTTAATGCCAAGATTGTTCTATCGTATTCTTGGGATGTTACAAATGGTATCAGAGCCTTAGTTTAAGGGATTTAGGTGACCGGACGGGCCTAAACTTAAACTTGGGAGTAGAGATCACAACTGAGAATCAGGAAATGCGTTAGGAGGGCACTATTGTAGATACAGGAAATGCGTTAGGAGGACACTATTATAGAGATAGGACTAATAAGGTACTGAGGACTGTCATGTAAGGTAAGTTTGAGATTCCACTTGGCCAGTGAAATTGCAAACTTGCAGGTACATGTATGTGCTTAACCTGCCTTATTAACGTACCTAGTGTTTATGTCGTGTTCCAGTACGTTAGAATGTCAACAAGATCCCTGAAGGGTAGACTAAGACCCCTTGTTGGGGAAGTTTCTTGAGAGGTCACTTATGATGTGATGTATGTATACACCGTAGAGAATGAATGTTGTATAGACTGTTATGAGTCGTCTAGAGGTAACTCTTCGTGGATTCGGCGAGGATGAACGTTTGGGGTCGGGTAGGGCTCCTATTTCGAGGGAGTCCCAGTTCTAGAAATCTTGGAATAGATCAGTCAGAATAGTAAGGAAAGACCGTTTTGAAATCTTGAAAGTGTCAAGGGAGCTCTGACCTCTTAATCGAGCTCTTCAATGGTAGGATAGATAAAATAAGATGCTTATAGTGAAATGAAACCATGTAGAAGTGGAAAGTGAGATAGTTGCTGAAAAACGAAATAGTAGGAAAGGGGTTGGGTAAGTGAGATGTGGAACGCATGCACAACAATTTATTGCATGACCGAGAGAGCGACCATTGGTCGAAGGTAGAATGTCAAGGGTGAGTTGCATGAGTAAAACGGTTGACCTTGTTAGAGTGAGTAGCCTTCAATTGCAAGTAGAGTTTCATGCATGGCGTTCGTATATGTAACATGAAATTTTCACGATTTAAATTAAATGTGTAAATATAAATTTTAATCGAAAATGAGTCAAAATGTGCAAGCGTATGTTTAAAGAAAAGGTGACCTCATTCACATTACACAATGAAATTTTGGACCTATCGATTCGCAAAATATTTCACACTTGTCGTGATAAGTTAAACTGTCACAAAAAGGTCGAGAAAAACGTTTGCCAGCAAAACTTTTTCAATCAAAATGAGTTTTAACCTGTTGAGGTCATATAAAAAGGGGTGAGAACCGACTGGTTTACTTGGTGTCAGTAATTTCTTTCAGAATTGTGACATATGAAAGGATTTCCATCCAACGTATTATTGTCGTATTAACATCGTCCAGATTGAGTAAGATTAAGGTTCACGGAAAGATGCATGCAAACGATTCTCGAATCGTTGTGCAAGGCATTGAAGTTATAAGAATGCTGGGGTCATGTGTACCCACGTTGTTTTCAAGTATTGTTTATTTAAAATGTACGAAATGATTTATCTACTGCATCGTCATGCAAGAAGGCTATGAACTTACTAGGTCAGAGGATATTGCATATTAAGCTAAGGAAGAACTTCAAGAGTGGAAAAGTGTAGGACAAATCGGGAAAGAATGTTGTAGCTTTAGTATTTGTGTTCAAAAGGAAAGGTGAACAATGGTAAAGTCAGAAGTGGATTGTTGTATCGGTTGTATAAGGGTTTGCACCCTTGTTCGGTAACTGGAAGTACGGTTGGCAGGGGACGGTGGTTTCCGGAGGAGGGATTTGAAGCCTTCACGGTGTGGTATTAGCAACTCGTTATGAGTAGTGTGCTGAGGCAGAAATGAGACATCCTCGATGTCGAATAAGAGTCTTAAGGTGATCTTGTAATTTTGATGTTACAGGAGTAGGTTTTGAAATGAGGAAGGCGGATGATGATGTTGACTATGATATGATGGAAGGATTAGGTTTCGTAAGGAACCCGCGTTTAAGAATAGGTTAAGAAGGTATCAACAGGTTGACTTTTGATGTTGAAGTCGGCAACCGTGCAAGATGGTTAAGGTCGAAGACTTGAACCAGAAGGTTGGAAATTAATAGAACACCTTGTAGGAGTGTTAAGAGGGTGGGGAGTCATCATTTTGAATAAGTGTTCTATTTACGAGGTATGGAGGGATTCGTAGAATGATGAGGTATGTAGCACAACCGAAGCGAGTGTGTAGATTTTATCAGTCGGTAAGAAAAGTGTGGTGTCTATGTAAGGGCTCGAATCGTAAAGAGCTAGTTAGAACGTTTGTGTTTGAACTAATTGAGAACTCGTGAGTTATAGTTCATCAAATTGGGAAAAGAGTACGTAGCGAGATAAACTTGCTTGTGTTTACGGGAGGATGTTTGAATTGTGTACGAATGACCATGAGAGGTTTGGTCTTCAGTGTGATGTTATGAGTGAGGAATGTACAGTTATGCAATGACATTTCTTGCCAAGTTAAATGTACCAGCTAGTATCGCAATGAGGTAATGTTAGAGAGAAAGAAGGTATCAGATAGAAGCTTTAGGGGTTTATAGAGGAGATGTACGATCTGTTAACCAGACTGTTGGAGCACATAGAGTGTAAATTGACTTTTTGGTGTGATTATGTTTGGGATAAAAGAGTGGATTAGCCAAATGTGTTATAGTAAATGCTAGATCATTGCAGATCGTGAATTGTTTCTTCTGTGTGAGGGAATGACCCTAGAAAGAAGCAGTTGGAAGTTTGATTGTGTTTAAATAATGACTTGGTGATGATTATGGGTCGGAGTGGTAGTATGATCATTAGTTGAATTGAAACGTCATGATAGATGTATAAGCCTTTGGTTGGTTGATTAAGATGTTATGGATTTGTTAAGTAATGACATTTATCTGTTATTACAGGATGTGTTACGATCCTACCGAGATTCTTGCTAAGAATTGAGAAGGGAGAATAGATAGATTAAAGTGAGAAGTTGATGATAGTATGATGGAATAAGTAACTTTCAAATTACTTTGGAAGTTGTAAATTGTTGGGTTACTTAGTGGAGTTGTTAGTTAAGAAATCAGTTTTGACTGATGGATTTTGTGAATATGTAACGTCCCAAAAATTACAAGCAAACTTAAATTTTTAAATAAACATTTCATTTATAACAACTCATTAAATGATCCCAACGTTTCGTTTGCAAACTCATAATTAATATCTTCATAATAAAGACCAGCGGAATTAAACGTTTAATTATTAAAAACCATAAAACAACCAGCTCTCCTCGCGCGCCAGTGTGTACTCGTCACGCCTTGGAGCCGCCCGTACCTGAAACCACAATCTATTGGGAAAGGGTAAGCACGAAGCTTAGTGAATTCAACAACATAAGTAACACAGTTATTTCCACACCACCATAAACAGATAATTGCACATAAACAGCATACAAGTCTACGAACAAATCATAAACATGTATATCCACACCCACCCACCTAAAAGGCACAAGTCGGTCCCACCGACCACATGATAACATCTCCGGCCCCGCCGAATCCCCGGTCCCACCGATGCGTATAAAATCTCCGGCCCTGCCGGATCCTCGGTCCCACCGAGTTAACATGACAACATAGTATCAACTAGACACCCCACTATCTAGTTCCACAACACAATCACATAAGGCTACCACACACGTACTACAGCAATGATAAAACAACCGTTATTAGACATCGTGCAAACGCAACCCGGCACCCCCGGGTTCATACGCCACCCGCGTATACAACCTTCGGTCCCACCGAATTACTACGCCACCCGCGTATGTGACCCTCGGCCCCGCCGAACTCCTACGCCACCCGCGTAGTCACAACAATAAGGTCCGACTAGACACCCCACTATTTAACCCCGCATCAAAAGCAAATAGAACTACCACATACATACACAACGTAATGTAAAAATAATCGACATTAGTTATAGTGAGAGAACTCACCTCGAATGCGCGCCTAGCTCAACAATACAAATTCAAGCTTCCCAATTACGGTCACTTCCCAGCACCTAAACGCACGTTAAAACGTATCAATACGAGACCCGGACCCTACGACACGACACTCGCTTAAACCGTCACTAAAACTACTTCCTGGTCTCGCCAAGCAGGTCTGTTCGGGACCTGTTTCGACCTCCTTAAACCCAGTAAATCCTAATTATTATTACATGGTCAGAAAGTACTATGAGTTAGGGTTCCAAGGACATATTATACGCCTCCTAACGATTTTTCTACCATTTATTATGGATTTTACAAAAACAGTTCCCCGAACAGCGAAAAACAGCACCTTTCAGTATAAAATGACATTTTGACCAATGCTACGTCCCGAACTGGGCTTCGCACAAAACACAGAAAAGTTTATAGACTCAAAAAGGGAACTTTTGGCGCTGGTCTCACCCAGATACGAGTTACGAGCAAAAAGTTATGGTTTTCCCAAGACAATGGCAGATTCCAGAATTTTTCACATAAAATGACGAATCACTGAACTTACGACCACTTTTCCACCTAGCTAGAGGCCGAACCAGTTTTCCGCTAAAACACGGAAAACGTGCCCGACCCCGAACTTGAACCGTGGGCGCAAGTTTCGGCTCAAACGGAGTTATAACGTAAAAGTTATAGCCGTCGCAAAAACAGTGGCTGCACCATTTTCCACATGAATTGATGATTATAAAAACGACGGTTTTAACGAAACGGCTTAAACGATTAAGGTTTCGGGTTAGGGTTTAACTATCACGGTTTAACGGAAACTGGACAACACACGACACCACTCACTGCCACCTCCGGCAGGGGTGGTCGCCGGCGGCGGCCGCCGGCCGTTTTTTTCGGCGACACAGCGACGACAAGGAAAACGAACGGAAGGAAGACTTACCTCTCGTTAAAACGTAGCAGCAGAACTGAATTGTCGGCTTCTTCTTCTTCCCGTCGTCCTTCTCCCTCTCTTTCTTTTCTCGGTTACCCTCTCTCTCGCACTCTCTCTCTCTCTCCCGCACTCTCTCTCTCCGCTGATACACACTCGTCGACAAGACACAGCAACTCCGGCGAGGGTTCTTCTGGGATGGAAGGCGACGGCGCAAGGGAATAAGGGGGGGGGGGGGTTCTTGGCCGACGCAGCAGCGGGAAGAGGGGGGGGGGGGAAGGGTGTTCCAGCGATCTCGGCGGCAAGGGGAGGGGCTGCGGCCGTGTGCAACAAGAAGGAGTAGGGTTTTGGTTGTTTGTTTGCGAGAGTGTGAAAGAAAACGAGAGTTACAAAAACAAAATGGGGGTCGGTTCTTTAAGCAAAACAACAAAAACGCTCCATGCAATCTTGAAAAGAAAAACCACCTTTAGTCCCTAGGTTTATAAGATATTTCCTCTTCTTGACCTAACCTAGGATTTTTAACATTTTGACAATTCCGTTAAACCCGTTAATAAACATTTCGCTACGAGAAAAAAAAAATATTAAACAATAATTAATCAAGAAATAACCATACCGGGACACGGGCTTTACAACTCTCCCCCACTTGGATTAGACTTCGTCCTCGAAGTCTACGTCCGCAAACGACTTCTAATAATTCTCTCGCATTTGATGATATCCCAAACTCAATCCACTTTCAAGCTCTAACCATTCTAAAGCTGCTCACCAGTATACCCTACAGGATACTCGATTACGATCCCTCCTATCATTAATTGACGATTAACTTCTACGAATTCTAATAGACTCCAAAGATTTTCAATAAATTATATTAACAAAACATCGACCCCCTGCCGAACATCGGTCCAACCGATTACAATAACAAACATCGGCCACTAGCCGAACATCGGTCCAACCGATTACAATAACAAACATCGGCCACCCGCCGAACATCGGTCCAACCGATTACAATAACAAACATCGGCCACCCGCCGAACATCGGTCCAACCGATTACAATAACAAACATCGGCCACCCGCCGAACATCGGTCCAACCGATTACAATAACAAACATCGGCCACCCGCCGAACATCGGTCCAACCGATTACAATAACACATAAGCGTGGTATTATCCTAGACACTAACACTAATAGATATCCCCCACAATCAAGTCAACTAACACACACGTAGGTCATTCCCTTAACCGATACTACCCGGCCTACATTACCAACACGCGTGGAATACCCAACCTCCCACCGTCGACGTATCCCCCACACTCGCTCTACAAAGCTAATTTATCTGAACCGAGGATACACCCTGACGCCTACCTCTCAGGTAACGCCTCAGGGCCCCTCACATCGGAATTACCTCCCAGGTAAGTGCCCACAACTATATCCTCCTAGCACCTACTAGAAAGCCTAGGCTATAACACCTGAACACCGGGGCCTCACCCCGAGATACCCAACCGACCACTACCAGCGACTGACTAACGTGCCTAAGGATCCAAAGCAAAACAGCCTACCCACAAGTGCCTATCTCGGATTGTCTCCCTCACCCAAACGTGTAAATACTCGACGTGCAATGAATGCCAAACGGTGCGACAAAACAATTCATCAACAAGACTCCACCTCGAGTCATTAAAACCGGGCAATTAGCCCATGACTAACTCCAAATCAAAACCGAGCAAAATGCTCCACGCTTGCTAGACCCATAAGTCGGTCAAAAACGCGTTTAAATAAAGTTTAAGCAAGCAATACTCTTAAATAACATTAGTCCCAAACTCGACACGAGTTAAACAAAAGCGTTTTCCAAAAGGACTCACACCCTTAAAATTCTCAAAATGACACATAACACTTATAAACGCACTTCCCAAATGGTTTACAAAATCATTTACAAAATATTCTCAACGTCAAGATTTTTCATTTCAAAAAGACCGTAAGCAATAAAACTACTATTACCAGGTCGGTAATTACGCAAAAATGGACACGCTCGTCCCACATATGAAAATCATGTTGAAAATCATCTCATTGCAGCTTAATTTACTCACAAAACGTAAGCGAAATAAATAATTTCTTTGAAAATGAACCTTACACCGGGTGCGACAAAAGCGTGCACATAGTTTCAAAATCAGTCCTACGACGTTTGACCCCAAAATTCCTCTTTTTCAACATAAAATGTCGTGGCACAGGGTTCACTAACAAATCTTACGCACGTCGGCTAGTCATACAAACGATAAAACGGTTTACAAATATATTTTTGTTAAAACACAACTGTCTCGTGTAAGTTTCAAACTTAAGATAAAAACCAATCCGTTTCCACCATTTGAAAATATCGACTAAAACCTCATAAAATCTCGAAAGGTGGGGTTCTTTAAATTGATTTCCATGATTTCCCCAAATGGTCACATAAACAAATAAGATATGCACCACGAGAAATTAAACCCACACGACTCAACATGCCGTAAAACAGAACTTATCTTAACCAACTCACTCAAATAGCTTTATACAGACATCATGGAATGTAACTTTCCGCCTCAACTCTAACATATGTGGAGGAGTTCCAATGTTAAAGTCACAAGCCGTAGCCACTTGCCCAACATTTTAAACACCACAAAACACGGATATCATCTTACCCGTAAGAACCGTTGGAAAAATAAAGAAATGAGACAAATTCTAACAAAGTTTGCACCCCCGTAATAAAACGATTTCATACATTTTCAAAACCATATTTCAAAATCTTGTGCGTGTGCTAAACAGTTCCCAAAATTTCAAAACACCATCCATAAAAATGATTTGAAACACAAGAATTTGTTAATGCAATCTATTTCAAAATCAAACTTTGTGCATGACTCAGTCGGCATTCTACGCCTCGACTCCTACTCCTCCAAATCTCTCCGATCCACTAACGTCATCCGGACATTTAAACCTCTTAGGCAAGTTGGGAAATTACGCCAAATAATCCCTGCGATTTTTCCTCAAATCAAAGTCGGCTCTATAAGCCTATGATTCTAGCACAATCATCCATCTTGGCCCGAAACAAACATCATCCTTATCGTCACTCCAAGTGACTAATATTAGAATCGTCCTTCTATTCTAACGACTACTGGATTAGATCCTTCGCCACTACCCTCAACGATCATTTCATCTAAGCAAATCAAGTACACACCTGTACTAATAGATTTAATATGGTTGTTTCTCCTAATGATGGCCATTCTGGGTAGATAACACAACGCGTTAATAGCACATAATAACTCACACTAACAACACTCACGCTCAACTCCTCGGATTCCTCGTGACTTTCCCCGACTCGAGCATTGATCCTGTGCTTCCGGTAGTAGGAGCTCTACTACTACCATCCCCACCTATCATCGCCCGTTCCGAGTCCCATCCCAAGGGGTCCAAGTAGTTCCTCGTCGAAACTAAACGCATATGCCCGCACCGGCATACGTACACACTCTTCCTAGTTCCCTAGGAGTTTCACCCAATTCCACTACCCTCGCCAAGACGAAGTTCCCAACAGTCCTGACGAGTCGCCTCGCGAATGCACAGTCGCATACAGTGGAAAACCAGATAGACATTCGAATATAAGATTCCATACTACAACGGTTGGACTCAAACAAGAGCTGCGCAATAGAACTAAATCCAACATTCTAAGGCTATTCGGTTCCTACCGCATACAACTCATATTGCATTCACTTAACAACCTATCAAGGCTAGCATAAACTCCTATTAGCAAGCAACAAACATGCAACACAGTGTAATAAGCACCAAGCAATTTAACATACATACTCATACATAAACACCCTTCCTAGCTCTCTAGGAATTTCATCTCCTCCCACTACCCTTGCTACTACCGAATCCCTACTAATCATAACGAGTGGCCTCGCAAATACCCGATTATATGCAGTGCGAAATAAATAGACGTTCAGATACAAGACTCTATCCTAGAACGGTTGGACTCAAACAAGAGCTGCGCAATAGAACTAAATCTAATATCCTAAGTCTATAAATCTCTTACTGCATACAACCTAGAGGGCACCCACTTAGTAACCTATCATAATTAGCATGGATTCCTAATAGCAAGTAGTACCACATACAGCATAGTGTCCACAACAGGCAATCTAGCATGCATATTCTATGATCTAGAAAGCAATAATACACTAAGTACTGTGCCTTTCCCCCTTGGGCTCCGGCTGACTGTACACACTGCGCCTTCGATCACCGTTCCTCGATCGGGTTTTTCCCTTTTTTCTTTTATTTCAAAAAGGTAAAATAATTTGAAAATTTCCCAGCCGCAACTTGAGACCAAACACACCGAGGTGCGTTTGATTCACTCAAGCTGTGCTCTGATACCAAGTTGTAACGTCCCAAAAATTACAAGCAAATTTAAATTTTTAAATAAACATTTCATTTATAACAACTCATTAAATGATCCCAACGTTTCGTTTGCAAACTCATAATTAATATCTTCATAATAAAGACCAGCGGAATTAAACGTTTAATTATTAAAAACCATAAAGCAACCAGCTCTCCTCGCGCGCCAGTGTGTACTCGTCACGCCTTGGAGCCGCCCGTACCTGAAACCACAATCTATTGGGAAAGGGTAAGCACGAAGCTTAGTGAATTCAACACCATAAGTAACACAGTTATTTCCACACCACCATAAACAGATAATTGCACATAAACAGCATACAAGTCTACGAACAAATCATAAACATGTATATCCACACCCACCCACCTAAAAGGCACAAGTCGGTCCCACCGACCACATGATAACATCTCCGGCCCCGACGAATCCCCGGTCCCACCGAGTCTCTACGCCACCCGCGTATAAAATCTCTGGCCCCGCCGGATCCTCGGTCCCACCGAGTTAACATGACAACATAGTATCAACTAGACACCCCACTATCTAGTTCCACAACACAATCACATAAGGCTACCACACACGTACTACAACAATGATAAAACAACCGTTATTAGACATCGTGCAAACGCAACCCGACACCCCCGGGTTCATACGCCACCCGCGTATACAACCTTCGGTCCCACCGAATTACTACGCCACCCGCGTATGTGACCCTCGGCCCCGCCGAACTCCTACGCCACCCGCGTAGTCACAACAATAAGGTCCGACTAGACACCCCACTATTTAACCCCGCATCAAAAGCAAATAGAACTACCACATACATACACAACGTAATGTAAAAATAACCGACATTAGTTATAGTGAGAGAACTCAACAATACAAATTCAAGCTTCCCAATTACGGTCACTTCCCAGCACCTAAACGCACGTTAAAACGTATCAATACGAGACCCGGACCCTACAACACGACACTCGCTTAAAGCGTCACTAAAACTACTTCCCGGTCTCGCCAAGCAGGTCTGTTCGGGACCTGTTTCGACCTCCTTAAACCCAATAAATCCTCAATATTATTACATGGTCAGAAAGTACTATGAGTTAGGGTTCCAAGGACATATTATACGCCTCCTAACGATTTTTCTACCATTTATTATGGATTTTACAAAAACAGTTCCCCGAACAGCGAAAATCAGCACCTTTCAGTATAAAATGACATTTTGACCAATGCTACGTCCCGAACTGGGCTTCGCACAAAACACAGAAAAGTTTATAGACTCAAAATGGGAACTTTTGGCGCTGGTCTCACCCAGATACGAGTTACGAGCAAAAGGTTATGGTTTTCCCAAGACAATGGCAGATTCCAGAATTTTTCACATGAAATGACGAATCACTGAACTTACGACCACTTTTCCACCTAGCTAGAGGCCGAACCAGTTTTCCGCTAAAACACGGAAAACGTGCCCGACCCCGAACTTGAACCGTGGGCGCCAGTTTCGGCTCAAACGGAGTTACGACGGAAAGGTTATAGCCGTCGCAAAAACAGTGGCTGCACCATTTTCCACATGAATTGATGATTATAAAAACGACGGTTTTAACGAAACGGCTTAAACGATTAAGGTTTCGGGTTAGGGTTTAACTATCACGGTTTAACGGAAACTGGACAACACACGGCACCACTCACTGCCACCTCCGGCAGGGGTGGTCGCCGGCGGCGGCCGCCGGCCGTTTTTTTCGGCGACACAGCGACGACAAGGAAAACGAACGGAAGGAAGACTTACCTCTCGTTAAAACGTAGCAGCAGAACTGAATCGTCGGCTTCTTCTTCCCGTCGTCCTTCTCCCTCTCTTTCTTTTCTCGGTTACCCTCTCTCTCGCACTCTCTCTCTCTCTCCCGCACTCTCTCTCTCCGCTGATACACACTCGTCGGCAAGACACAGCAACTCCGGCGAGGGTTCTTCTGGGATGGAAGGCGACGGCGCAAGGGAATAAGGGGGGGGGGGGGGGTTCTTGGCCGACGCAGCAGCGGGAAGAGGGGGGGAAGGGTGTTCCGGCGATCTCGGCGGCAAGGGGAGGGGCTGCGGCCGTGTGCAACAAGAAGGAGTAGGGTTTTGGTTGTTTGTTTGCGAGAGTGTGAAAGAAAACGAGAGTTACAAAAACAAAATGAGGGTCGGTTCTTTAAGCAAAACAACAAAAACGCTCCATGCAATCTTGAAAAGAAAAACCACCTTTAGTCCCTAGGTTTATAAGATATTTCCTCTTCTTGACCTAACCTAGGATTTTTAACATTTTGACAATTCCGTTAAACCCGTTAATAAACATTTCGCTACGAGAAAAAAAAATATTAAACAATAATTAATCAAGAAATAACCATACCGGGATACGGGCTTTACAGAATACCAGCATAACGAGATGTTGATGCTAAGTTATTATATATGATAATTTATGGTGAATAGAAAGAAATGAATTGCATCTCAATTGGAGTTTATCTTTTGAAATAGGTTGATAATTATAATTGAAATGAGATGGTCAAGTTAAAGTGGCTTGTGATAAAGAGAAGGAATTGTTTTGTTTGGTGCGGTAAAGATTGGTGGTTTTATTGCACTAGCCGAGGAAGGCAGTTGAGTTCGGAAACTGTAATGTGGTCGTGAATCAAATAAGGTAATTAGGGAGTGGTAAGCATTGAGGTGCTTACAACTTTGTTCACATATTGAGATTTATAAGGTGGATTACGAGAATTCTTGGGGAAGTGATATTGAGGTTAACGCACTTATCGTTAAGGAATTATTTAAGGTAAATCTAAGTAAGAAAGCCGGGATGACTTTTTATATAGTTATCTGATTTTATGGTCATTATAGTTAATCGAAAGAATTTTAGAACCCGACTTTCGTGGTGTTCCTGAGATAATAGATCCGAGTGGAAGATGAAAGATGGGATGGGTGTATGTTTCAGTTAAGCAGAGATTGTGAGCTTAAATCAGAATTGCGCAGCGAAGGCGTGAAAGTATGTTGTTATTGTCTTGTTATCAGAAAGATTTACTCCGAGAGTTGAAATTTAAGTTACGATAATCAATTACGCCGGTTATTATTAGAGTGAATTCCGGGACGGAATTCTATTAAGGAAGGGAGATTGTAATAACCCAAATTATTCTATGTGATTTAAATAGAAGTTAGGGGTCATATTTGTCTATTTCGAAAATGTATGAGGGTAAAGATTTTAAATTGGGAAAATTAATTCCCCTCCTGAAATGGGTGCGCCGCTTTTGGTTTTTTTAGAAAAGGAAAACATTTGTTTTAGGGTTCTAAGTGTGTATGTGTGAAACCTGCAACATCGTGAGAGATAAAAGAAGAGAACGAAATGTAAAGCTGTGAGTGGGGGTGTTTTTCTGCTACAGACCGAAAAAGGAAAGAAGAAGGGATTAATGGACGGTCTTGTGCTTGATGAAAGCTGAGAGAGAGATAGAGATCGCGAGAGAGATAGACGATGAGAGAGATAGAGATCGCGAGAGAGAGATAGACGACGAGAGAGAAGGAGCAGCGAGAAAGAGGAGGTGGTCGCCGGCGGTTGCTGCTGCTGGTGGTCGCCGGCGGTTGGCTGCCGGTGGTGGTCGCCGGTGGTGATGGCCGAGTTGGCAGCAGTTCCGTTTCGTCAGGTATTAATCTAAATTCTATAGTTCGTACCTTCCGTTTAATTGTCGTTTTGGGACGTTACGGGACTTGGTTGCGAAGTCCCGGTATTGCTTTTAGTATAGAGTCCCGATATGGCTTAATTTGGGTCAGTAATTGTATATGAGAAATGGGATTGGATTGGTTTTAGTTATTTATTATTGGACCAAAATTGATTTCATGTTATCTACTCAAGGTTTAGACTTCTTCTCTGTTTTTAAACCAAATCGGAACTAAAGGGAGGGGGGACACGTAGGTTGAAAGTAAATCAAAATAAGCCACGTGGGTTGAAGTGGTATTATTTCATGTTGGTTTTTGAATGTTATGGATTTGGCATTTATTAGTAAATTGGAATTTAAGCATTAGTTATTAATTTTAGAATTGGGAATTTGTTAAATTCATTAAGTTCCGGTATTTAATTTATAAGATCTGGGACTTAGTTATTTTGAGACCGGAATTTGGAATCCATGAGTTACCCAATGGGAGTGTTACGCAATGAGTGAGTTACGCAATTGGGCCTGGGTTACGCAAGTGAGGTATAGATGAATTGGGCCTTGAGCATTTATTTTCCCTTGGGGCTTTCATCCGTTTTGGGCCGTGAATTAAGTGGAGTTATGGATTTCATTATGGACTTCACATGGATTGAAATTTGATTTGTTTATGGATTGGTATAATAAGTAAATTTAAGGTAAAATGGAGTTAAGTAAATAAAAAGAATTGGGACTTAAGTTGGAGAGAAAAGTTAAATTATTAATTACTAGATTTATGAGTTACGTTTCCCACATCTTAGGTGTTCCATCTAGACGTCGGGGGTGTAAGTAAGAAGTTTGATACGAGAAGATATTAACGCGCGCCAGGTGAGTTTTTCTAACTAAAATACATGCTCTTACGTGTTTTCCAATAAAAGTGACTAAATGATTATGCCATGCTATTTTACATGACTTTTACGTAAATGAAAGCTTGATATTTTACTGATCAGGGTATGTTTATGAGCATGATTTATTTACAAGCTTTTACGAATGCTTTCCCATGAAAAGAATGTTCTACTGAAAAGATTGTTCAGCAAGATGAAATGGATCGTAAAGTGTTATACGGATTTCATGTTTTATGATGATGATGAACTATGTGTATGTTATGTGGAGTCGGTCTGCACAGTGGGATATGTAGTCCTCGGGATCCGATGATCCCTTGGATTGTTATGATAAGCTGTAGGAGGGAATTCATTTCTTTCCTACTCGGAATGTGATGAGCTTGTAGGAGGGAATTCGTTTCCTTCCCACATGGTTGGATATAGGGGAGTCTGCTTGGGCCCCTATATGAGGCGAGAGGGGAGTCTGCTTGGGCCCCGATCGCAGTTAACGATGTGATCCTTAACACTGTGCGGTACCATGAATGGTGTTTATGTGAAGAATGTGGACTGTTTCATGAAAATAATTTTATACTTTTGATGTATGTTGTTTATGGAGGGAACTCACTAGACCTCATGGTCTAACCCTCGCTTTTCAAAACTAAAACTCTTTTCAGGTAAGCAATTTTAGTAGGAGGCTCAGGTAAGTGGGCAAGCGCATGATAGGGTACTGATGCAGTTAGAGACAGTGCCGGTGCCATTGTAGTAATAGTTGTTCTCAGTTGTGTATAGGTTGTTTCCGCCAACCTTAGTTTTTAAATGAATGTAATGATATATTGGGACCCAGAATTGTAAATGTTATGATTTAATGCCAAGATTGTTCTATCGTATTCTTGGGATGTTACATACAATATGAATGGTTTCTTCTTTAATATATTGGGAGATGAAAGGAGCTAGGGAAAATGAAAGGGACAATGTTAAATGCAAACATAATGAAAAATCAATGCTAATGGGAAATTAAGAAAAGAAAAGGATTAAAATGAGTATTAAGGAGAAAAAGATAATTGAGTTTTCTAGCCTTTAGGCGACACCACGCGTTGTGTGGTGACGATAAATTCTTTAGAAAATTTTAAAATTAAATGGGTCGATAATCACATAATATACATTAAACTAATAAGAATCGATATTTCACTTGATATGAATATGTCTCATCATTCTTAGTTCACTTGAGAGTGTTTCTTCATAGCTTAAATTATTGGTAAAAAATCTTGAAAAAGAAAGAGGATTTAGTCATATATGTGAAATGAAAGATATTATATCTATTCATAGTTTGATTTCAAATTAAATTAAAAGGTAATATTGACATAATTATATATTTGTGATTGTAATAAGTTATTCTTCTAATTTTATATACTTTGTTATTCTACTTTTATTTTTATATACATATTCTATCATTTTTATACATATTACTTTACTTCTCTAATAAGTTTTAGTTTAACTATAATTATATATATTGTTTCTTAGATTTATTTATTTTATGTGTTGATTTTAATTAGTGATGTTAAATGTAACATAAATCTTTGTTTTTGTTAATGACAAAGTTAGTAATAGTATTTACTTATATATTGATTCTATTTTTATTAATATATAATGACTGTAATATCATTTATATTATATATTGATTTTAATAAGATTTTAAATGATAATAACATTTTTAGTTTTATATATTGATTCTAACTTTATATATTTATTCAAATTTTAGATATTTTACTTTATTTGAAAATAATACATATCAATATATACGTTGTAGTAAAAAAATGATTGAAACTCGTGTCATTGATCATAAAAATATATTGTTTTTCAAATTATATATAGAGTATTCTAACTGATGATGATCATAATGACGTGATTAATCGCCATCTTTATTTTTTTATTTATATTAATTATCATCATTTTATTATTTAGGTAAATAAAAATAATCATATATTCAAGTGTCATGTAAATAATTCAATTTATATAATGAGTTCTTGAATATGTTAATGTATATTTATTAAAGGTTGTGTAAATAAAAAATAGAATCATTGTAAAATAAATAAAATAAAGAAATTTACGTGTAAATAAAAAAGATAAATAGTTTAATTAATTAAACATTTTGCTGATAACTACATAAAAAAGACAAATTTTCTAGGTAAAAAAAAAGAGAAAACAAAACATACAAACCCAATAAAACATAATATAGACCATAAATGTTGTTATTCTATTTTTTATGGAGCATTAAGTTGTAGCTTGTAAATAATATTGTTATATGTTTTCTTTTAATTAGTAGATAGAAAGATGAAGAGATTAAAAATGAATGTCTCTAGTAAGTTAGATAGTTTAATTAGAAGGTAAATGTAATTAAATTGGAAGTAAAATTATTAAAGAAGCCTTTTAATGAAATACACATTGTTTATTTAGGGGTAAAATACTTTTTAACTTATTTAAAAATTTAAAAATTCAAAAATTCAAAACAAGGAGAAAATTTCTATAGACAAATCACATTCTAACAATGTGTCACATCATTCTTAGTAGGTTCCCCTCCCCCTTCTCTCTCTCTCTTTATATGTATATAGCCTTAGGTTCATATATATATATAGCCTTAGGTTCAATAGAGAAGTGCAAATATTTAGAGAAGTAGAGAAGTAAAAAAACACGGGTCCGTTCATATATGAACGTTCATATATAAACGGTCATATATGAACGTTCATATATGAACGTTCATATGAACGTTCAGATATGACTGTTATATGAACGTTCATTTATGAACGTTCATATATGACTGTTTATATATGAACGTTCATATATGAATGTTCATATATGACTGTTTATATATGAACGTTCATATATGAACGGACCCGTGTTTTTTTACTTCTCTACTTCTCTAAATATTTGCACTTCTCTATTGAACCTTTCCCTATATATATATATATATATATATATATATATATAGGGGAGGGATCATATGTAAACCATCATTAATATGCAAACTTTACAAACCTCAACCAACCAATCATATTTTTTCTTGATTTTTTATTTTAAATTAAAGGTAAAGGGCAATATTGTCTTTTGTAGCTTATCTCATTAATTATAGAAACCGTAACCAGCAGGATTATTTTTTTGATTGTGTAATTAATTCCATGAATTCCCTATTTTTATGGAAGATTAAAGGTGATTCAATCTTTATCCAACTTGTGGGTTACGGTTATCACCATGATCTTCTCAAAAATTGGGTTGATGATTTAAGAGATAATCTCCTTAATAATACAAATTTGACACCATCTTCTTCTCCGGTGGGTTTATTCGATTTCTGCTCAACATATTCTTGTTCGTTTTTTTTTTGCTGTTTCTGCGTGATCTTTACATCCTGGGATATGGATTTGATTTTTGCTGTTTCTGCGTGATCTTTACATCCTGGGATATTACCATCGTTCAGACTCATTTTTTCACTTCTTTTACAACCTTGTTTGTTATCTCAGTTGCTTTCATCTCGTTCGATTTTGAAACTGTCGATGAACTTGGAGCAACAAGCGGTGGATGGCCCATAAACTCAGAATCTGCCAAAAAGAAGATGCATTAGTCAGTTTAACCACCAAATAAAGTTTCTTATTCATAATAAAAATGTTTGCATGGTACCCTCATTCGTTGGACCCTTGTCAGCCTTTGCAATTCCATCATTATCAAACAACGGTGATTCAGTCACTTGAGATGTCCCACCTAGCTTGGTTTCACCATATAGGATCACTAGAAATGTACCCCCGGTGTGTCACCATAAAGGTTCAAAATAGTTTACAAAAACAGGAATATTTCATCATTATCATACTGACTTCACAAAATAGGTTTCACCATGCAATACACTTTTATCTATTGTAGGTTTGACCAAACATTTTTCACAAAACAGGTTTCATCATACTGATTTCACAAAACAGTTTTCATCATACTGATTTCACAAAACATTTTTTACAAAACAGGTTTCATCATACTGATTTCACAAAACAGTTTTCATTATACATGTTTCATCATAATAGGTTTCAACATAACATGTTTCCACATGCAGGTTTCATCATGAAGGGTATGTATATAGCAGATTTCACATGTTAGGTTTCATCAAATAGTTTTGACAACACAAGTTTCACCAAAACAGATTTCACATGGCAAGTTTAATAAGCCGAAGACAAGTTTCACAACACAAATACCAATCAGATTTACCAAGAAAAGTTACACAAGACAATTACTAATTATTAGATTTCATCACAACAGTATTTCACATTCACTGATTCACCAAGCATGTTGAGTTTCACCATCAATTAAACATGGTCCAGTTTCACCATCAATTAAGCATGTCACACTACAACTTTCATTAATCATATCTAGTTATAGATTTTATAGGAGACATGTTTCACTAGATGATTTGTTTAAGCAGATTCGTTTCATTAAAAATATTAAAACATACAAAGAAATTTATCAGGTAAGTTCCAAATTATGTTTCATTGTGTTCAAGCAACCCAACATTTTTCCTTTTCCACGGTCGGAAAACCATAAAATCCCTTTTCCATTATTTAACCAAACCCATTTCAATAAATGGGTTAAATCATTTATACAGGTTTCATCCAATTTCATGTAAACTACTCATCAAACCAAAAATCCCCAAAAACATGTAAAAAATCGGGTATTCGGTGCCCAATTTCTTATTTAAACAAAAACCCTAATATTTGATTTGTCATTTAAAACATACCTCGACCATCCCCACGTTTTATCTTCTTAGTAGATTTCTTCGAAACCCCCATTTTTACCGAAGCAGGAGATCCTTCGTTCGATAATTTCTTGTTCCCATCCTCGTCGAGGGGGTTTTCAGCAGTGTTTTTAAACCGACTAAAGGTGTATTTCTTTCTGATTCTTTCACTGCTCTTCCTACCTGTTTCAGTTCAAAAGACGAAGAAAATTTGTTGAATCACGGTTGAAGTAGGCGATGAAAAGTAAACAAAAAACCCAAGATATGTTACCTCCACCTAGACGAATCATCTTCGAATGCGGTGAAATCGGTGTCGCAGATTCTATGAAATCGATACCCAGAATAATGGAGTTGATGATCGTGGGGATTTGATTTCTAGATTAATCGCTAACAATAGTTGGGTAGTTTCATCAATCGCGTTCCAGAAAACGGACATAATCGTTTCCTGTTTAATTTAATACACTTCCCTTAATAATGTTCGATGCAAATGTACCCTTTTGCCCTTTCATCATTTTCTAGGTAATTAAATTAATTAATTTAATTTCATTATTACCAAATTTATACCAAATTAATCTAGGCCGTGGATTAATCTAATCTATGGTGTTAAGGTGGGTTTCATTGTTTGCAAGTTAATAGTGGTTTGCATTTGAAACCACCTCTCTCTCTCTCTCTCTCTCTCTCTCTCTCTCTATATATATATATATATATATATATATATATATATATATATATATATATATAAATTGGTTGATGATTGCTTTTTTTATCATTTAATTTTTTTGGAGTTGTTCTATTCACTTATGTTCATTGTAGATACAACATTCTTAATTATAATCAATTTCAGTACATATGACATTTTTTTATCTGAAAAGTAGTAACTATATATAAGTGATTCAACTTCATATGGCTCCATATTGGAGCTTCAATCTTCCTAACCACATTATAAAATTATCATCTCATTACTACATTTAATTCACGTAATAATGATGATCAAAACATGTTATATTACAATGAGCAAGACAATTTTTCATTGGTCAAAGAAGGGTACTTGTAATCCTCAACCAAACTTTAAATTACTCAAGAAAGAGATACCTTGCAACAACTTTCCAAGCCCTATATCCCAATAACCATTTAAAGATCAAACACGATGAATATTAGTCGCATACATGCTTTAAACTACCAAATTAAAAAACTAAATATAAAGAAAATAAAATAAAATTATATTTTAAAATTTTAATTAATGTTGGATTCGTTCAATTATGGTTTATTACATAAAAATAGTAACATTATTAAAAACAATAAAAAATGTGAGAAAATGAAAGCCTCAACTATTACTTTTGATTTTTGAAGATCAAGATACCTTATTACTACAATTATCTTATATTAAACCGATGAGAGCAATGAGATCTAAAGATCCCAAATGAACTACATACTTTCATATATGGATACTTGTTGGGATCTAAAGATCCATCAAAATATACTTGTTGGGATCTAAAGATCCATCAAAATATACTTGTTAAAGATCTAAATAAAAGCTTCTTAAAAAAGTTCCATCAAAGTCTACTTGTCGGGATACTAACAATATATGGATAAAAAAAAATAGGGAATCAAAAAGAATGTTGGGAAAGTTATAATTTGAACTAAAATCTACTTTAAAATGTTTGTGACATCATGGATTCAAGATCGATCATAAATAAATATAAAACCTATAAAACTTAAGAAGAATATATCAAGATCTAGTTTGGGATGTGTGAAGAACATGCCTGCAAAATAATATCACTGAAGCCTATAAAATCGTAGAAATCCTAGCTAAAATCCCCTAAAATTTAAAACAGGGGTAAAAAAGCCTGCAAGATTTTAGGGAGTGAAGAACAGAACAAACTCTTCTTCATGGGCACTTAAGTCGTAGGCAAATCAATGTCCACTTCCCCCTACAACAACAAAATTGAAAATCTAAACACAAAATCGAAAGACAGAGTGAGTTTATCTTCAGTATAAATTAAGGGATTGAACGTTGTAGTGGCAAAATTAAAAACTAAACCATAAACAACGGACATGACCGAATATTTTGTGCAATGCATGTAAGATATATAAAGTATATATGTCAATATCAATATATATATTAAAGGAGAAACCACGGGTGTTGATGTGACATCTCCTAAAGCCTAAAATGAGTTTTCTAAATTTTCTCAAATTTTTGGTTTTTAAAAATATTTATTATGTTAAAGACTTTTATGTCCTCATATATAAATGATATTTTCATTAAAAGAGGGGTTTTTTAGTATTTTTACATGCACATTGAAATTTATGTTATTTAACTATTCATTTTCCTTTCTTTATGATAAATACTTTTTCATTTTCCCTTCTTTATGTGGATTAGAAAACTCAATTATCTTTTTCTCCTTAATACTCAATTTAATTCTTTTCTTTTCTTAATTCCCTATATTAATTTCCCATTAACATTGATTATTCATTATGTTTGTATTTAACATTGTTCCCTTATCTTTCCTTTATCTCCTCTTCATCTCCCATTATATTAAAAAAGAAACCATTCATATTGTACTATATATATCTAATATATTAGTAAAGAAGAAACATTCATATTTTTTTTGAACATGCATATTATTATTACCAACCATATGCGATACAAACAGAAACCAACCACAAGGCAAACACCATCCACAACAACACCACTTACAGCAGCAACCACGCAGCTCTCGGCCAGGCGATCCTTAAGGAGTAACGCTTAAGGAGTACAAACATTCATATTGTACTTTATATTTTTAAAAACCAAAAATTTGGGATGAACATATCCTCTAGGCATATTTTTGGTATATTTGTAAAGATTGACGTTTTTTGGGTATATTTAGTGAAAGGGTGAACGTTTTTTGGATGTTTTATGAAAGAATGAATATAATTTTTATATGTATCTATTTATGTTTTAAGCATAACTTTTGAATATCTCGGAATTAGTAATAGACATGACATAAAATTTCTCTGTTTAATTAGTTCATTTTACTCTATTGTTGGTGAGAGGAATTGTATATTTTTTGTTCAAAAAAGTTTCAAATTTATTTTTTCAAAATTAAGTTCATTATTTTGTTTATTCAAAAAAGTTTATTTATTTGTTAAAAAAATATCAAGAATTTATTTGGTAAAAAAAGTTAGAAAAAGTTTAAAGATTTATTTGTTATGTTTTTTAGAAAAAAGTGTAAAAACATTATTTGTTAAAAAAATTCAAGAACTTAGTCATTCAAAATCAAATAGTTTGTTGGGTTTTTTTAAACTTTTTCCAAAATTGTATACCATTGTTTTTACAGGTCACATGGATGTATTTAACCGGTTTTAGAAAGTTTAAGGGTTTGTTCATTCAAAAAAATAGCTTAAGAACTTAACCATTCAAAATCGGATAATTTGTTGGGTTTTTTCAGACTTTTTCCTTTTTAATTCAATTGAATTTTTATTTATTAAACCAAATACCGGATATTGTTGTAACAACCCAAAATCTTAGTGAGTCTTGGAGTTTGGTGGTCAAAGTATGAAAAACGAAAGTTAAGTTAAGGGGCCATTTCTGTAATTTGTGCAAGGTATAAAGGTGCACAAAGTTCTAGGGCAGCCTCCATTTAGCAAATCAGTGTTTATTGTGTTTGGGTGTGTGGTGGCGTGAAGCAAGGAAAGAAAGGGAAGAAGAAGAAGAAGAAAGCTATAGAGAGAAGGAACCAATCAGGTAATCCCTCTTAAATTCGTAATCTGTGTGGTGTAGTATTCCCTCTTAATTAGTTTGGATTCTATGATTGAAATCAGTGATTGATTGAGTTTTCACCATATTTCCTTCTTCTTGAGTTTTATGGGTTTTTGTCCTAATAAATCGATTTAAGGAGTTATAGATGGATTAAGTGGGTGTTTGGGGTTGGTGGATGAACCCTTATAGTTGTCTAATCAAACTAATGGCTTAAATCGGAGTTTAAATCGGTTTTAGAATTTCTAAGCTCGAACAGCAGCGTTTTCCGGACACCAGCGTTTGAAGGTGTCCGGATATGTTGCATGTGTCTGGGTGAGCGCCTAGTGAAGGTGTCCGGGTAATGTTGCCCGGATAAGTGTGGTGTCCGGATAAGTGTGGTGTCCGGATAAGTGTGGCGTCCGGATAAGTGTGGAGTCCGGATAAGTGTGGCGTCCGGATAAGTGTGGTGTCCGGATAAGTGTGGCGTCCGGATAAGTATGGCGTCCGGATAAGTACTGTGTCCGGGAAGGGATATCCGGACAGTAGAACTGGGATATTTTCTGATGTGGATCTTTTGCCTTAGGTGTTCTGTGGGTGTAGCTTGAAGGTGTTTAGGGAGTACATTGTACGACAATCAAGGTGAGTTCCCTAAACCTCTTTTACGACGTAAATGTTAAATGATTCTTTTACTGATTATGGTTTTAACAAGCATGAAATACTTATGAACTGATATGCATGAAAGAACTGTTTGATATGTTGAAATGATACGCCTGATTTATAAAAGGGTCAAATGCTTTTATGAAACGTATGTGCATGCTATGTGATGTCGGTCTGCGCTGTGGGATCAATGAGCCTCGGGATCTGATGATCCCTTGGATATGTTCGACGAGACGGTAGGTTGGAATTCGTTTCCTCCTAGGCGGGTATCGGGGAGTCTTCTTGGGCCCCGATACGAGAAGGGCGAAAGGGGAGTCTGCTTGGGCCCCGATCGCGTATGTTAAGGGATCCATTACACAGCGCAGTACCAAATGTGATGATTCATGATGCTTTTAACGAAACGATTTTATATTGTTATACATGTTCTTTATGGAGGGAATTCACTAGACCTTTTGGTCTAACCCTCGCTTTTCAAAACTAAACCATTTTCAGGTAAGCGTTCCCCAAATTCCTCGGGGAGGAAATAGGAGAGACAGCACGTTTGGAGATTAGAGCGACTCCAAGATTTAGACTACTGACATAGATAGAGCTCGGTTGTGGATTTTTGTAGACTTCCGTTGTCATTTTGTTAAGCTCTTTTATTGATGTATTGAACAAGTTAAGTTTTTGTACTGTAAAACGCTCAGTTCTTTGTTTTAATGCTTAGTAAGTTTTTGGGACGTTACAATTATAGACTTTTGTAGTTAAAAACACTGTTCTAAAAAACTCGCCGCACAGCCGCCATGGCGTGCCATGGCACCAAGGCTTGTGTCTCACTCCACGTTAAGCCTGTGGCACGCCGTGGCCTAATGCGCGATTTTCATAATACGATATTTGGTTTTTCTTTATGTTTTTAATGTCATATTTGCATGTTTTTAATATATTCATAACCTAACTAGATAGGTACCCCGCGCGATATGCGGCGCAAAGTATCTCGAATCTAAAGTCGAGAATTTGAAAAAATAATTTTATTTCATGTTCATATTTGGTTGAATACGGTGATTAATTGATTATATGTCTATGTTTTTAAGTAACTATATGTAAAGATTTGCTAGAAGACAATCATAAGAAAAGAAAATACAAATCTTGTGAGTTTTTAAGTATTGAATCGATATAAGGTCGGTAATCATCCACAAATATTCGTATATATTTATGATATTTAATAATATAATTAAATCAAAAAATATTCAATATTGAGCTCATTTCGAAGGTATGGACGAAATGATTACAATGGTATAACTTGTAAAAAATAGAAATGTTTTTTAATGCATTTTAGTTCATATACATTATTTATGTTTATATGATAAGAGTCTAAAAAAGAAAAATAAAAAAGTAAGGGATTAAAAGTAAACTACATACCTAATTATAAGGGTAGTAAATGTAACGTATAAATTAAAAAAAATTGAATTAATGAGAGATTTAAGGAGGAGTGAATGTGAGTGTGCTAAATTAACTTATAATGTAAACTGCGTCCAGATACATGTTTAGGCGGGAAAATACTGAAGTCGGCTCACCAGAAGACGACACGTGGCATGCTAGTTACTTATTTATTATATGTATAGATTTAATTTGCTTATTATTATTGACTTATTGAGTAACACTACAAAACATATGTTTTAATAAATAATATTATATATGAATTAGAAATTTGATGTAACACCTCGTGTTGGACAACCTAGGGGGGGGTAAGGTTGTATTTAAAACTTTTACTTTCAAAAATTCTTTTTATAAATAAATACGGAGTAAGTACGGAATAATACAGAAGAGTGTAAAAACAAACAGATACACAGATATTATATAAATAAATATAAATGCAAAGCAATTTATATAAACAGATATAATTTAAAAGCACAGCGGAAATGTAAATAGATAAGGGAAAGAAAATACTTGACAACGATATTTTTAAAGTGGTTCACCAAACACAAAGTTGGCTAGTCCACCTCGAGAAAATAACACTTCTCGGAGATCCAATACGAAAACGTGTTCTTTACGGTAGAACACAAACCTTAGTACAACAAACGCGAATCACTCTACTTTGAGAGATTTATGTGGATCACTCACTCTATTAAAACACTTACAAGAGGGTATAATTTTAATATGAATAATCACTCTTGAATAAGGTTTATCACTTGGATATTTTTAGAGAGTTTGATCACTTGAGTTGTGTTGCTGATTCAACTAATCGAGAGATTTTAATCTGCTATCAACTCAAGATTTCTTACTCAAAAACGAGTTTTATAATTTTAACAGTTTAAATATCAAGAGAGGATGCTGCAGAGTCTTTATCAAATGCAGGGAGAGTTATTGTGAATTGGTAGTATTGAAGGCTGGTGCTTGCATGTATTTATACTGGAGGAGCAACATGGCCTGAGGCTTTCGCGGTATACCGGCTAACTCTCGCGGTATACCGTGCAGAGGAAAAGGTACTTGTCAGAGAGAAGGTCAACCCTGCAAAACCAACGGAAATGGTACCCGCGGTATACCGGCTAAACACCGCGGTATACCGCCCAGACAAAAACACTTCCAATCAGTCAGAGAAGTACAGCAGGCCGCCGCGGTATACCGGCTATTCACCGCGGTATACCGCCCAGAACAAAGGGCAGGAAGCAGTACGCATGCGCAGTGTCTTCTAGAACCAAAACTTTCACAATCCAGCAAGATGATAAGATGTTACTTGGTTTATTTAAAAAGACAGTATTAGAAAAATCCAAGTGGTATATTATTTTAGGGTGATTTATCATTTTAAAATTAAAACGACGAAAATCTTCAGACTTGGATTCTTTAGATAAACATTATCGAGATTATTTAAATGCTGCACACTCAGATAAAATATTAGATAACAAAGAATGCGGTGTGTTTTGTAATCATCAAAATAAATATGGAGATGTGATTTTATGTGTACCAAAAATATATCACAATATTAAAGCTGGGTACACTTGCACCAACAATCTCCCCCTTTTTGATGATGACAAACACAACGCTAAACACGAGAGCATACTCGGTTTCTCTCCCCCTTTTGTCGAAGCAAAAAGGGTTTAAGAAGGTCGCTTATGCTCCCCCTCGAAAGATGCTCCCCCTCAAAATATGAAATATTTGAGAGTTAGTATTTTTAAGGGTTATACTCAAGCATGCCTAAACCAAGTCTTAATTTAAAGAAAGCTTTTTTGTTAAGAGCTTTAGTAAAAATATCGGCCAAATTATCTTCCGAATCAACCTTTTCAAGCACGATTTGGCCTTTTTGAACATTATCTCGTAAAAAGTGATGTCTCAATTCAATATGTTTGGTACGAGAATGTAGCACGGGATTTTTGCTTAAGTTTATGGCACTTGAGTTATCACACATAATTGGAATTTTGGTTAGATGTACCTCAAAGTCGGTAAGTGTGTGTTTCATCCATAGGACTTGAGCACATGCTCTTGCGGCGGCTACATATTCCGCTTCGGTAGTAGACAACGCTACGGATTGTTGTTTCTTGGAGAACCAAGACACAAGTGAGAGACCTATAAAGGCACATACCCCACTAGTACTTTTTCGGTCAACAATAGATCCACCAAGATCGGAATCGGTGAAACACGTTACTTCTAACTCGGGTTGCTTTGCATACCATAAGCCAAGATTAGTAGTACCTCGTAAATATCGAAAAATACGCTTGACAGCTTCATAGTGAGTTTGTTTAGGTGAAGATTGAAAACGAGCACATAAACATACACTAAACATAATATCAGGTCTACTAGCAGTTAAATATAATAAACTACCAATCATTCCACGATAAATCTTTTCATTAAAATCGTTTCCCTCCTCGTCACGAGATAATTGTAAGTTTGTGGTCATTGGAGTTTCAACGGGTTTGACATTTTCAAAGTTAAACTTTTTCAACATATCTTTACAATATTTAGATTGACTAATAAAAATACCAGTTTCACATTGTTTGATTTGCAATCCTAAGAAGTATTTTAACTCTCCCATCATGCTCATTTCAAACTCGCTTGTCATTTTTGCAGAAAATTCATTACACAGTTTTTCATTAGTGGAACCAAAAATAATATCATCAACATATACTTGCACAACTACAATATCATTTTGATCATATTTCACAAACAAAGTATTATCTATTTTACCCATAATATAACCACTAACAATTAGAAAGGTTTTTAATCTATCATACCACGCACGCGGAGCTTGCTTTAAACCATAAAGCGCCTTTTTCAATTTATAAACATGTGTCGGATTTTCAAAATTTTCAAAACCGGGAGGTTGAGAAACGTATACCTCCTCATTTATAATACCATTTAAGAAAGCACTTTTAACATCCATTTGAAATAATTTAAAATCTTTAGCATTTGCAAAAGCGAGAAGCATTCGAATAGACTCCAACCTTGCAACCGGTGCAAAGGTTTCATCATAATCTATACCTTCTTGTTGATTGTACCCCTTGGCAACTAAACGTGCCTTGTTTCGTGTGACTCCACCGTTCTCGTCTACCTTGTTACGGAAGACCCATCTTGTGCCAATAATGGTTTGACTACTAGGGCAAGGAACTAAGTCCCACACATCATTCCTAGTAAATTGGTTTAACTCTTCTTGCATGGCCATTATCCAATCCTCATCACCTAAAGCTTCATCTACGGTTTTAGGTTCTATGGTTGAGATAAAGGCATGGAAAGCACAATGGGTATGGATTTGTGATCTAGTTGTCCTTTGGTTTAGGTCACCTATAATTTGATCTACGGGATGGCCTCGAGCGGTTCTAAGGTTAGGATCATCTATACCTTGTGGAATAAAGCAAGGAGGGGCATCACTAGATTCAATATTATTTGTGGAAGGTTGGGTACCTAAATCCAAGTTGCTAAGTTGTTGTGCTAAGACGTCTCCCTCACGGATATTGTCATTTGCTAAGGGTGCACTCGGTTTGGGAGGACTCTCGTCAAAGCTAACATTTAGGGATTCTTCTACAACCATGGTCTCCTTATTTAGAATTCTATAGGCTTTGCTATTCCAAGAGTAACCTAGGAACACTCCCTCATAGGCTTTGGCATCGAATTTGGTTAGATAGGATTTGGTGTTTAAAATGAAACATTTACATCCAAAAACTTTCAGGTGAGCTAAGGAAGGTTTTCTACCACGGTAAAGTTCATAGGGTGTCTTATTTAGGATACTTCTAATTAGGACACGGTTAAGCACATAGGTCGCGGTAGCAACGGCATCACACCAAAACTTTTGGGGAACTTGATGTTCGTTTAGCATAGTTCTACTCATTTCTTGCAACGTTCGATTTTTCCTTTCAACAACTCCATTTGACTGAGGAGTTCGAGGAGCCGAAAAGTTATGAGTTATACCATGTTTATCACAAAAGGCACCAAATTGTACTTCATTATCGAATTCTCGTCCATGGTCCGTACGTATTGAAACAATCGTACAACCTTGTTGGTTTTGAATTCTTTTTCCTAAAAATTTAAACTTTTCGAAAGCCTCATTTTTATGTCTCAAAAATAGAGTCCAAGTATAACGGGAATAATCATCTACAATAACCAAAGTATAAAAATTTCCTCCAAAACTTTGAATAGCCATTGGGCCAAAAAGATCCATATGTAAAAGTTCTAAAACTCTTTGAGTAGAAATAACATTTTTTGATTTATGAGAAACGTGATGTTGTTTGCCGACACGACAAGCATCACAAAAATGATTATCAAACTTTAATTTTGGCAGGTCACTCACAAGCTCCTTATTTTTTAAGTTTTGCATTAATCTTAGATTAGCGTGACCTAAACGCCTATGCCATAAAGTAGAAACATCATGAAGAGAAGATAAGCATATATTTTCAGATACAACAGTTTTGCAAATATATAAATTTCCTTTCACAGAACCAGTTAAAAGAACTTTGCCATTTTTCAAGATTTTGCACGAGTCTTCTTCGAAGACGACAGTTATACCATTTTTACACAATTGGCGAACACTTAACAAATTAAAATGTAAATTATCAACATGATTCACATCAAGAAATTTAACATTATTGCAAGAGACTGTACCTCTCCCAATTATATTTCCTTTGGAGTTTCCTCCAAAAATTACCTGTCCACCATCACATGACTTATATGAAGAAAAGAGATTATTGTTTCCGGTCATGTGACGTGTGCAACCACTATCGAGTATCCAGTCCATATCAAGGTTTATCTACAATAATAAAGATGTAATTTTTATGGTCCCCATTTCTCGTGGGTCCTTGACAATTAGTTTTAATAAAAAACCAACAAGCATATATATATATATATATATAATATATATATATAAATATATAAATATACACAGAATATATATATATGTAACAAATCAACCAAAAAAAATATATATAATATATCAAAAAGTCAAACAATATATATATAATAAAGAATCAAACAGAAAGTATATATATATATGTGTAGTACGTATGTATATATATATATAAACAAAAGTACATACAATAATATATTACTTATATATAACATATATACAAGAATTCATATTTAAACTATATATATATATATATAACACATTTAAAACCATAAACGCATACCACCGGGATTATCATTATTAAACATTCCTTTTGGAATCCATTTAGTTACCATTTTAATTTTGCGATTGTATTTATCATACACATAAAAGCAAGCATTTATATTCGCATCATTTTTAGGTCTAGAATATTTATCGTTATATATGCGAGCATACGGTTTTTTTGGTATATTATTTGCATTATTCATTTTGCGCACATACGGAGGTTTTTGCACATATTGATTTTTTGTATTAACTTTAGGTGATTCATAAAATCTTTTGATGGGCATACAAGAACATTTATCTTTGCACGTATCGGAACCAATACCTTTTCTACATTTTATACGGTTAGGCATATTTAGCATGTTAAAGACTTTCTCATTACTACTTTGAAAAGCTTTTGCTAATAAATCATCCTTTTCATACGAATCACATTTTTCTTTTAAACATGCAATCTCATTCTCAAGAATATCACATTTTGCACAAATAATATTTTCATGTGACTTTTTATTTAAGCATGCAATTTCTTTATTTAGAGCATCACAAGATTTACAAAAAAAAATTTCTCCTAATTTAGTTTCTAATTTAGCAATTATATTCATATCATTTTCAGATTTTTGTTTGCCATCATTAATTTCCTTATTACATGCAGATATCGTTTCTTTTAATCTAGAATTTTCGTCTTGGTAACGATTTGCAAGAGCAGCCATTTTGTGAAATGATTCATATAATTCTTCAAGATTATTTTCATTATCACTATCATAATCTGAGTAAGAAGATTTTACCTCATCGTCGCTTTCGGCCATAAGACAAATAGCTTGATATTCGTCTTCTTCTTCGCTTTCACTCCACGCGCCTCCAATGAAGGCTTTCTCCTTCTTATTTTGAAATTTGTTCTTTTTAGGACATTCATTGGCGTAATGATCTTTGTCGCCACATGAGTAACAAAAACCTCTCTTTGGCTTAGCTTTATCGTCACCACTTGAGTCGTCATTTTTCTTTACTTTTTCGTCTCGTTTATGGAACTTACGACTTCGGTTTTCACCACCACGACGGTAGTTACCGTTTCTTTGAAATCTGCCATTGTTAGAAAATTTATTATTATTAAAAAACTTGGAAAAGTTTCTTACCAACATGGCAACTTCATTGAGAGTTTCGGATGGATCTTTTGAGGAGCCAGCTTTCTCCTTTTTCTTCTCGACTTTTGGTGTTGAGACATTGAGAGCGATTGACTTCTTTTTAACTTGCTCCCGATCTTTGTTTCTTTTAAGTGCAATTTCATGCACTTTAAGATTACCGATCAAGTCATCTATCTTCATTATGGAAAGGTCACGGGAGTCTTCTAAAGATGTTATCTTTTGCATCCACTCCGAAGGAAGGGCTCTTAGGATTTTCCTTATATAGTCCTCGTTAGGATAAGTGCGATCCAAACCTTTCAACGTAGTCACAATAAGGTTAAATCTTTTAAACATTGAGTCAATCGACTCATCTTGTTTCATTTCGAACAGTTCATAATCGTGAACTAAAATATTCACTTTACTAGATTTAACCTCCGTGTTTCCACGATGAGTATTATTTAAACTTTCCCATATTTGATTTGCAGTTTTATATGTATATACTCTTTCAATTTCATCAGTTGTTAAAGCAGCATATAATATATTCTTAGCTTCAAAGTTTAAACAAAAATGAGTTTCATCAGAAGTAGTCCATTCATCTATAGGTTTATCAATAAAAACATCATCTTTCACAATGGTGGGTTTAAAATTCCCTTTTTCAATAATATCCCAAATCTTTTGATTTTTGCCACGCACGT
Organism: Saussurea involucrata; assembly: GCA_033807775.1. Lineage (NCBI taxonomy): Eukaryota > Viridiplantae > Streptophyta > Magnoliopsida > Asterales > Asteraceae > Saussurea > Saussurea involucrata. The sequence goes on from CM066323.1 coordinate 38,142,575, forward strand.
GACATTCAAATAGCTCGGCCCAAATGCCAAACTTTTCAGTATCTATCAAAGGGGGTTTTGAAAACACAAAATTAGTTTGTTGAGCCATTTAAAGGAATAAAAGAAATTTATGCAGAATATTTTTGAAAGACCTGCTCTGATACCAATTGTTGGACAACCTAGGGGGGGTAAGGTTGTATTTAAAACTTTTACTTTCAAAAATTCTTTTTATAAATAAATACGGAGTAAGTACGGAATAATACAGAAGAGTGTAAAAACAAACAGATACACAGATATTATATAAATAAATATAAATGCAAAGCAATTTATATAAACAGATATAATTTAAAAGCACAGCGGAAATGTAAATAGATAAGGGAAATAAAATACTTGACAACGATATTTTTAAAGTGGTTCACCAAACACAAAGTTGGCTAGTCCACCTCGAGAAAATAACACTTCTCGGAGATCCAATACGAAAACGTGTTCTTTACGGTAGAACACAAACCTTAGTACAACAAACGCGAATCACTCTACTTTGAGAGATTTATGTGGATCACTCACTCTATTAAAACACTTACAAGAGGGTATAATTTTAATATGAATAATCACTCTTGAATAAGGTTTATCACTTGGATATTTTTAGAGAGTTTGATCACTTGAGTTGTGTTGCTGATTCAACTAATCGAGAGATTTTAATCTGCTATCAACTCAAGATTTCTTACTCAAAAACGAGTTTTATAATTTTAACAGTTTAAATATCAAGAGAGGATGCTGCAGAGTCTTTATCAAATGCAGGGAGAGTTATTGTGAATTGGTAGTATTGAAGGCTGGTGCTTGCATGTATTTATACTGGAGGAGCAACATGGCCTGAGGCTTTCGCGGTATACCGGCTAACTCTCGCGGTATACCGTGCAGAGGAAAAGGTACTTGTCAGAGAGAAGGTCAACCCTGCAAAACCAACGGAAATGGTACCCGCGGTATACCGGCTAAACACCGCGGTATACCGCCCAGACAAAAACACTTCCAATCAGTCAGAGAAGTACAGCAGGCCGCCGCGGTATACCGGCTATTCACCGCGGTATACCGCCCAGAACAAAGGGCATGAAGCAGTACGCATGCGCAGTGTCTTCTAGAACCAAAACTTTCACAATCCAGCAAGATGATAAGATGTTACTTGGTTTATTTAAAAAGACAGTATTAGAAAAATCCAAGTGGTATATTATTTTAGGGTGATTTATCATTTTAAAATTAAAACGACGAAAATCTTCAGACTTGGATTCTTCAGATAAACATTATCGAGATTATTTAAATGCTGCACACTCAGATAAAATATTAGATAACAAAGAATGCGGTGTGTTTTGTAATCATCAAAATAAATATGGAGATGTGATTTTATGTGTACCAAAAATATATCACAATATTAAAGCTGGGTACACTTGCACCAACACCTCGAAATTCCATAGTCAATGTACTTTTATTTTGTAACAACCCAATTTCTTATAAGAATGAAAGTCCTGTGGCCAAATTGTAAGAAATAAAGGTTTAATTGAGGACTCAATTGCAATTTGGAGAGGTATAAAAAGGACCAGACCCCTAGGTCATTTATTCTTACTGCTTTTCTACACTCTGGTGGCGGCTGGGAAAGAATCACTGAGAAGAATCAAGGAGAAGACAGAAAATCGTGAAAGGCAAATTGGGTAAGTAAATCTTCTATCAAGTGTTGTTATTGCTTAAGTGAATAACCAGATGATTTAGATTCTAGTCACTGTATGTTCCAGCTGTGCTTTAGATTAAGAAAAACCTTGAAAAGCTTATTCCATTATCGGACTGTTAACCTGCATAATCAAATCGATTATAGGGTTTTTCATTATTAAGAAATTGCTATGAATCACTTTGGGTAAGAGTGCCTTGACAAAATACCCTCTTTAGTTGAAGTGATTAGAAAGAAATCGAGTTTGGCGATCGTAGGCTTCGCCGCTGTCCGAGACTACCGGGACCAAGGGTGGTACCGGGAAATTGTAATACCGGGACTTGGTAAGTACCGGTACCGGGGGATGGGTTTTACCGGGATTTGAAGTTGTAACGTCCCTCATTTCATAAGAGGCAAACAACCATAAATAAGCATTCGAATTACATAAAACCTTGTCTTTACATCATCAATAATTCATACTAGACAAAATTGACAGTGGAAGTCTCTAAATCCACAGCCGAGAGCTATTCTATAGACATCATAGCCAAACCTTGAAGTTACTCTAAGCTTCAAGCCCTTCTTATCGCCTCCTAGTTCTTACTTGAAGAACCCTTAACATGCTTACCTGAAAATGGTTTAGTTTTTGAAAAGCGAGGGTTAGACCAAAAGGTCTAGTGAACTCCCTCCGAAAACAACATGTAAACCAGTATAAAGACATTTATAAAAGATTCAACGTAAATCTTAACATACAACAAGCATGGCACCGCACTGTGTATAGGATCACATAAACATTCTGCGATCGGGGCCCAAGCAGACTCCCCTTTCGCCCTCTCGTATCGGGGCCCAAGCAGACTCCCCGATACCCGCCTAGGAGGAAACGAATTCCAACCTACCGTCTCGTCATAAATATCCAAGGGGTCATCAGACCCCGAGGATCCCTCTCTGATCCCACAGTGCATGCCGACTCCACATAGCACATCATTCATTTTCATAAAACATGCACCTTTAAATCCTTTAAATCATCATTCTCATTTCATCATACATAATAAGCTTTCTCAAGTAAAACATGGAGTTCATGGGTAAACATGCGTGATTGTTACCAACAGTTCATGCTCGTAAATGAAACCAAATTCAGTTAAAACATTTAACACTTTGCGTCGTAAAAAGGTTTAGGGAACTCACCTGAAAAGCAATCTTCTTCTTAGCCTCTTGTCTCGCTACGCTGGTACACCTAAGAATTAATTCATAATTCAATTAGGCACGTCTCCAATTCTGATCCTAAGTCCCTCTCTTAATTTGGTCGCAAATAACTCATTTAGGCCCATCTATACATTCTTGGATTTCTTTTATCCTTTACTAAGCCCATGGGACTTAAGCTAAACTCTAAGTCCATCGGCCTAAGTAGCTCGATACTGCGGCCTGGCAGACGAAGCCCAGACCAACAGTCCCGGTAGGTCCGACTCCCGGTACCCCGACTCCCGGTACCGGTGAATCCCGGTACGGGCGACTCCCGGTACGGGCGACTCCCGGTACGGACAACTCCCGGTACGGGCGACTCCCGGTACCCGAACAGACGACGAAAACTCCTCATTTCTAACGTCGAAGCTTCCTATCCTTCTCAATTTATGCGGCCAATGACCAAAACATTATACTCAAACTGCTACATCTTTTTCCCTACACCCAAAACCTTTAATCTATCACATTTCCTTGATTAGAAATCCAATATTTGATTACATACCTTTCAGAGTGTTCTTAAACTCTACCCAGATACAAAATCAAGCAATCAAGACCAACCAGAGGCTTACTGTAAATTCTATAAGTAGGATTTATACTGAGAGATTGGATACTTACAACGATTTGGGCTCTTCTTCTCATGTTTGCTGCTACACCTCTTCACCTCGCTTTCTCCTGATGCGTTACTCAGCCGCCAACCAAAAGAATGAAACAGTATACAATACCTAGATTTCTGGTCCTTATAGGTAGTTTTCCTCTAATTGCAAAAAGGTCCTTAGCTAACTTTCCATCTTTTTATTCTTGACACTTAACTTCCAACCTATTAGAACATGGGTTGTTACAACACTCCCCCCTCAAAAGAATTCCGTCCCCGGAATTCCTTATTGGAAGAGCTATGGGTACCTCGCCCTCATTTCCGATTCCAACACCCCCAAGGTGGGGCCATCTCTAACTCAGCCAACCACCTCATTACATTCGAAACATGGAGCATTGAATGCATTCCCTTCAGTTCTTACGGTACTCTCACTCGTAGGTTACTGCTCCTCATCGATCGGTCTTAACAATAGAAGACTAAACAAGGCTTCTCGCGCATCTTTTCTTCCTTTAAGGAGGAACTTGGCGGAAACCCCCGCTACAGCACAAAATTCGTCTACTAAGAAACAACTCACTCACCTGACAGCTTGGCACAAGGCCAACCCTGTACATCCCGACAACTCATAACCCCGAGTTCCTTCTTCGTCTCGCAACTCACAACCTTGCACCACATAACAATCGTCTAGGCAGATAACATTTTCCTTTTCCTCGGACCACCTAGACCACAATCCGACAATTAACTCTCACATCCTCACTACTTCACCACCTCATACTTATACGTAACTAAGAGTAGGAACCTCCAAACCCATCGTTGAAGTGTTCACTTACTCAATTGAGCTTATCTTGAAACACCTCAGTTCCTCGCTGATTCCCACGATCGTTCCGTCATACGAAACATAACTCCGGTTATCCTCACTCCACTGGGAGGAGTAACCATGGTCACGCCATACTAATCTCACTAGCTTAAACACTACACGACCAAATCGTTTAAACATTTCTCACAAGGTCACTAACTTAACCCATTCAATTGTCTTATCCACTCCCTTCCTGCACCAAAATCATACACAATTCCCTTCCTCAATATTCTTTCTAACGGTTCGCACACTTCTCAATATCCCTCTGCACCACCCTTCACCTTTCGGCATTACTGTCAAGTTTATTACTTTCGACCTTTCCAAATGCTGATAACACTTTCTTATTATTCACATAACCAAACAGTTACATCAATATCCTAACCCAAACATTCCACCAAGTCGTCTTGGAGCGACACTAGTGTTCGTCGTCACTACTCATTCTTTGATCTCCAACTTTTACTTACATAGATCCTCCTCTCACACATAAGCAACTTTAACTCGACCAATTCATTTCAATTGTAATTAGCAACTTATTTCAAATGATAAACTCCGATTTAGATGCAATTCGTTTCCTTCTATCAACCATATACATTATCATATTTAATCATTTAATATCATAACTTAGCATCACATCTCGCTATGCTGGTATTCATAAAATCCATCAGTCAAAACTGATTTCTTAACCAACAACTCCACTGAGTAAATCAACCATTCACAAATTACTAAATAATTTGAAATTTACATATTCCAACGTACTATCATCAACTTCTCACTTTAACCTATCGATTTTCCCTTATCAACTCTTAGTAAGAATTTCGGTAGAACCATAGCGCATTTTGTAATAACAAATAAATGTCATTACTTAACAAATCCCTAAAAATTTAACAACCAATCAAAGGCTTATACATCTATCGTGACATTTCACATCACTAATGATCATACTCCCGCTCCGACTCATAATCATTATCACGTCATTCTTTAATCGTAACCAAACTTCTCAACTATCTCCTTCTAGGGTTACTCCCTTTCACATAAGAAACAATTTACGATCTACAAGGATCTAGCATTTACTGTAACACATTTGGCTAATCCACTCTTCATCCTCTTTAAACTTCCAATGATTCCAACATGCACCTACTTAGCAACTCTTACCACCAAAATAATTGGTTTCTCCTTTGGGTAGCCTCACACCATAAAGTCAACTTACACCCTATGTGCTCCAACAATTCGGGTAACAAATCGTACGTCTCAACCGAAACCCCCAAAAGGTTTCTATCTGATACTTCATCTCTCTCTAACATCACCTCATGACCATTCACACGATTAAAACTTGCCTTCACATCCTCCCGTGTACGAAATCGAGTCTAACTCGCTACTTAGTCCTTTCCCAACTTGTTGATCTATAACTCACGAGTTCTCCATTAGCTCACACGCAAACATTGTAGCTAGCTCTTCATGATCCGTACCCTTACAAATCAGGGCACATCCCTTCCCTGAATGATAAGATCTACACCCTCATTTCGCTTGTTACACATCTTGTCCTTCTATGGACCCTCCTCACCTCGTAAAATAGAACGCTTAAATCAAACAATAACTTCTCATCCTCTTAGCACTACTACAAGGTGTTCTATCACTCTCAACTTTCTGGTTCAAGTTTTCGACCTCGGCCATCGTACACATTTGTCGACTTCTACATCAACTGGCAACCTATAACTACTTTCTTAACTTATTCTTAACATGGGTTCCCTTACGGAACCTAATCCTACTAATACATCCTAATCAATTTTGAAATCCGTCTTCCTTATCTCAAAGCGTACTCATGTAACATCACCCTTACAAGCTCGCCTCGAAACTCATATTCCTACGCCATAGACCTTTCATCCTTCCTTATCACACTACTCATAATGAGTCACAAAAACCATCACCTTGAAGGCTTCAAATCCTTCCTTCGGACACGATCGTATCTTGACACCCGTACTTCCAGACACCGAACAAGGGTACATACCCTCACACAATCACCCCTATAATTCACTTCTGACTCTTCCACCGTTCACCTTTACTCTTGCACACAAATACTAAGCTTACAACATTCTTTCCTGATTTTTGTCCGACACTTCTCCACTCTTGCAGTCTTTCCTTAGCTTAACATGTGCTATAATATGACCTAGTGAGTTCATAGCCTTCATGCATGACAATACAGTAAATAAATCTTTTCGCACATTTCATCATTTTAAATAACGTTTGGGAAACATTTGGGTACGCATGACCCCATCACATTTATAACTTCAACGCCTTGTACAACGATTCGAGAATCGTTTGCATGCGTCCTTCCGTGGACCTTAATCTTACTCATTTATGAACAATGTTAATACGAAGGTAATACGTTGAATGAAAATCCTTTCATACGACACAATTTCGAAAGAAATTACTGACACAGAGTAAACCGGTCGATTCTCACACTCATTTGTATGATAACAACAAACTACTACTCATTTGATTGTAAAAGTTTTGTTGGCAAACATTCTCTTGACCTTTTTGTAATAAAAGAATTTAACTTATCATTAAAAGTGTGAAATACTTTGCAAATCGTTAACCTCAAAATTTCAATGCTCAATGCGAAGGAAATCATATTTTTCCTTAAACATACGTCTGTACACTCTGACCCCTTTTCTATCAAAATTTGATATTTGCACATTAATCTTACATCGTGAGAATTTCATGTTACATAAAAGATCGCCATGCATGAGACTCTACTTGCCATTGAAGGCTACTCACCGCAACAAGGTCAATCGCTTTACTTACGCAACTTATCCTTAACACTCCTCCTACGACTAACGATCGCCCTCTCGGTCATGCAACTGCTTACTGAACACGCTTTTCACATTTCACTTGCTTAACCCTTCCATACTATTCGTTTTGATCATCTATTTCACTTCCCACTTCTACACGGTTTCAATTCACTATAGGTCTCTTACTTCGTTTATCCTACCATAGAAAAGCTTGACTACAAAAGTCAGGGCTCTATTGATACCTTCAAGGTTCTGACACTGTCCTTCCTTACCATTCTGACTGATCTATTCCATGGTTTCAAGAACTGAGACTCTCCCGACTGGAGTCTTACTTAAACTCAACGTTCATTCTCTCCGAATCTATGAAGAGCTACCTCTAGATGACTCATAACACTCTATCCAACGTTTCTTTTCTACGAAGTGTACACATCTCACAACATAAGTGACTTCTCATGAAACCTCCCCAACTAGGGGCCTCAGTCTACCCCGCAGGGATCATACTGACATTCTAAAGCACTGGGACTCGACATAAACACTATTTTCTGACTACCACTTCGGAGCAATACGGTAGGTTAAGCATGCAATAGTGTAACAGATCAGTCTGGCAAGGTTGCATCGGCCCATCATTCAGGACCTCCTCATCTAAATTTCTTGAAACATCTGATACTGTCCTGTCCCTCGGGGTTCTCCCAGTCATAGTACTAAACTGAAAGAAACCGAAAATTAGTTCTTGCTAGACATGACACCATAGATTTGCTATAAGTAAGGTATTGTAAGCACGCACATGTACCTGTAAGTTTGTAATTACACTGGCCAGGTGTAATCCCGAACTTACCTTACACGCTTGTCCTTGGCACCTTATTCCTAAGCGCATTTATAGTGATCTTTCCTAGAGGCAATCCTATGTCTCGGCTGTGTTCCTCATCTTACAGTTTAAGTTTAGGCCCGTCCGGTCACCTAAATCCCTTAAACTATGGCGCCGATACCATTTGTAACGTCCCTCATTTCATAAGAGGCAAACAACCATAAATAAGCATTCGAATTACATAAAACCTTGTCTTTACATCATCAATAATTCATACTAGACAAAATTGACAGCGGAAGTCTCTAAATCCACAGCCGAGAGCTATTCTATAGACATCATAGCCAAACCTTGAAGTTACTCTAAGCTTCAAGCCCTTCTTATCGCCTCCTAGTTCTTACTTGAAGAACCCTTAACATGCTTACCTGAAAATGGTTTAGTTTTTGAAAAGCGAGGGTTAGACCAAAAGGTCTAGTGAACTCCCTCCGAAAACAACATGTAAACCAGTATAAAGACATTTATAAAAGATTCAACGTAAATCTTAACATACAACAAGCATGGCACCGCACTGTGTATAGAATCACATAAACATTCTGCGATCGGGGCCCAAGCAGACTCCCCTTTCGCCCTCTCGTATCGGGGCCCAAGCAGACTCCCCGATACCCGCCTAGGAGGAAACGAATTCCAACCTACCGTCTCGTCATAAATATCCAAGGGGTCATCAGACCCCGAGGATCCCTCTCTGATCCCACAGTGCAGGCCGACTCCACATAGCACATCATTCATTTTCATAAAACATGCACCTTTAAATCCTTTAAATCATCATTCTCATTTCATCATACATAATAAGCTTTCTCAAGTAAAACATGGAGTTCATGGGTAAACATGCGTGATTGTTACCAACAGTTCATGCTCGTAAATGAAACCAAATTCAGTTAAAACATTTAACACTTTGCGTCGTAAAAAGGTTTAGGGAACTCACCTGAAAAGCAATCTTCTTCTTAGCCTCTTGTCTCGCTACGCTGGTACACCTAATAATTAATTCATAATTCAATTAGGCACGTCTCCAATTCTGATCCTAAGTCCCTCTCTTAATTTGGTCGCAAATAACTCATTTAGGCCCATCTATACATTCTTGGATTTCTTTTATCCTTTACTAAGCCCATGGGACTTAAGCTAAACTCTAAGTCCATCGGCCCAAGTAGCTCGATACTGCGGCCTGGCAGACGAAGCCCAGACCAACAGTCCCGGTAGGTCCGACTCCCGGTACCCCGACTCCCGGTACCGGTGAATCCCGGTACGGGCGACTCCCGGTACCTGAACAGACGACGAAAACTCCTCATTTCTAACGTCGAAGCTTCCTATCCTTCTCAATTTATGCGGCCAATGACCAAAACATTATACTCAAACTGCTACATCTTTTTCCCTACACCCAAAACCTTTAATCTATCACATTTCCTTGATTAGAAATCCAATATTTGATTACATACCCTTCAGAGTGTTCTTAAACTCTACCCAGATACAAAATCAAGCAATCAACACCAACCAGAGGCTTACTGTAAATTCTATAAGTAGGATTTATACTGAGAGATTGGATACTTACAACGATTTGGGCTCTTCTTCTCACGTTTGCTGCTACACCTCTTCACCTCGATTTCTCCTGATGCGTTACTCAGCCGCCAACCAAAAGAATGAAACAGTATACAATACCTAGATTTCTGGTCCTTATAGGTAGTTTTCCTCTAATTGCAAAAAGGTCCTTAGCTAACTTTCCATCTTTTCATTCTTGACACTTAACTTCCAACCTATTAGAACATGGGTTGTTACAGAAGTCCCGCAAGAGGCAACCCCGGGAGTTAATTCCCGCAATCCAGCGCCTGGACCAAAGGTTGTTTGGGCCGAGGGTGTGGTTAGGCCGAAGGGTTGGATGGGCCGAGAAGTTTCTTAGGTTCCATGCGGGCTTAGAAATTTTAGGTTTAAGTGATTTGAGGCTCAACTCTATATTAAAGACTTAGTGTGAAATTGACAGTTTTAAATATCAAATTAAGGTCGGTTTGAGGGAGGGCCTAAGAGCTTAAGTCAGTAGGCACTGAGTTAATTGTTGCGTTATGTTTTAGGTGTAAGAGTGACTCGGGACAAAGCTCGTGAGTAGGAAAGTGACTACAATCAGGTGAGTTCCCTAAATCCTTTTTACGACGCAAAGTGATATATGTTTTAACTGATTATGGTTTTACCGAGCATGAAATGTTATGAACTGATTGCATGATTTTCACGAACGTATCTGTTCTATTAAATGAAATGTTTAGCATGAAGAAATGAAAGACATGACGTACAGATACTTTAACTTACATGTTTTCATGAACGTACTTGTATGCTATGTGGTGTCGGTCTGCAATGTGGGGTCAGAGAGAGGTTCTCGGGATCTGAGGATCCCTTGGATATGTATGACAGGCCGGTAGGTTGGAATCTTTTTCCCTCCTATCCGGTAGAGGGGAATCCGAGTGGGCTCCAAGGAGGGCGGGAAGGGAACCTGATGGAACCCCGATCGCGAAATGTTTATGTGATCCACACACAGTGCAGTACCTTGTATGATGATGCATTATAGTTTATTGATAAATGTTTTCCAACTGTTTTACATGTTGTTTTCGAAGGGAATTCACTAGACCTTTTGGTCTAACCCTCGCTTTTCAAAACTAAACCATTTTCAGGTAAGTGTGTAGCGAGTTCTTTTAAGTAGAACTAGAGACGGCTTGGAAGCATCGGTGCTCGTGAGGCTCCCAGTTTTGGATCGATATGTCTAGATAGTGCTCGGCTGTGGCTTAGAGAGACTTTCGCTGTTTATGATTATGTTTACGTTAAGGTTTTGTTAAGTATGTTTTAGCATTGATGTAAGGACAAGCTCAGTTATGTATTTTGAATGTTAATCTTATGACTTTGACCTTTTATGGAAAGTGGGACGTTACAAATGGTATCAGAGCCTTAGTTTAAGGGATTTAGGTGACCATTCGGGCCTAAACTTAAACTGTAAGATGAGGAACACAACCGAGACATAGGATTGCCTATAGGAACGATCACTATAAATGCGCTTAGGAATAAGGTGCCAAGGACAATCGTGTAAGGTAAGTTTGGGATTACACCTGGCTAGTGTAATTACGAACTTACAGGTACATGTGCGTGCTTACAATACCTTACTTATAGCAAATTTGTTGTGTCACGTCTAGCAAGGATTAACTATTAGTTTCTTTCAGTTTAGCGCTATGGCTGGGAGAACGTTGAGGAATAGGTCAGCAAGATCCCTGAGGGATAGACCGAGCTCCATTGCTTGGGGAAGTGTCGTGTAAGAGTCATTATGATGTGATGTATGTAGACATCGTAGAGAAGGAACGTTGTATAGAGTGTTATGAGTCGTCTAGAGATAGCTCTTCGTGGATTCAGAGAGGATGAATGTTTGAGTTTGAGTAAGACTCCAGTTTTGGGAGAGTCCTAGTTATGGAAATCATGGGATAGGTCAGTTGGGATGGTAAGATAGAACAGTGTCAAAACCTTGAAAGTATCAATGGAGCCCTGACTTTTTAGTCGAGCTTTTCATTGGCAGGACAAATGGAATAAGATGCTTATAGTGAATTGAAAGCATGTAGAAGTAGAAAGTGAGGTAGTCGATCAAAGCGAAAATAGTGTGAAATGGTTGAGTAAGTGAGATGTGGAACGCATATACATCAAGTTAGTGCTTGACCGAGAGGGCGACCCTTGGTCGTAAGTGGAGTATCAAGGATAAGCTGCGTGAGTAAAGCGGTTGACCTCGTTGAGTGAGTAGCCTTCTATTGCAAATAGAGTCTCATGCATGGCGTTCTTTTATGTAACATGAAATCTTCACGATTTAAAATAAAAATGTAAATGTCAACTTTGAACAAAATGAGTCAGCGTGTACGAGTGCACGTTTAAAGAAAAAGCGATATCAGTACGTCGCACATTGAAATTTTGAGGTTAACGATTTGCAAAGTATTCCACACTTTTAATGATAAGTTAAATCGTTACAAAATGGTCGAGAAAATAGTTACCTGCAATTCACTTATAACCAAAATGCTTAATCGACCTCTTGATATCATACAATTGAGTGTGAGAACCGACTGGTTTACTTTGTGTCGGTAAATCTTTCTGAATTGTCTCATACGAAAAGATTTTCATGCAATATATTACTCTCGTAATAACATTGTTCGGATTGAGCAAGATTGAGGTTCATGGGAATATGCATGCCAACGATTCTCGAATCGTTGTGCAGGGTTTTGAAGCTATAAGAGTGATGGGGTCATGTGTACCCAAATGATTCCCAAACGTTGTTTATTTAAAATGATGAAATGTGCGAAAATATTTATTTACTGTATTGTCATGCATGAAGGCTATGAACCCACTAGGTCGTAGAGTATTACGTCTTAAGCTAAGGAAGAACTCCAAGAGTGGAGAGGCGTTGGTCAAGTCAAGGGAGAACGTATGTAGTTTTAGTATTTGTGTTCAAGAGGAAAGGTGAACCGTGGTAGAGTCAGTAATGGATTATAGTATCGGTTGTATGAGGGCTTGCACCCTAGTTCGGTAACCGGAAGTACTTTTGTCAAGGGACGGTTGTGACCGGAGGAAGGACTTGAAGCCTTCAAGGTGATGGTTTTAGCAACTCGTTATGAGTAGTGTGGTGAGGAAGAATGAAATGTCTGTGGCGTAGGAATATGAGTTTCGAGGTGAGCTTGTAATGTTGATGTTACATGAGTAAGTTTCGAAATAGGGGCGACGGATTATAAAGTTAACTATGATATGTGGAAGGATTAGGCTCCGTAAGGAACTCATGTCAAAGGATAGGTTAAGGAAGTAGTTAAGAGCTGTCTTTTGTTGTTGAAGTCGGCAACGGTGTATATTGGTCGAGGCCGAAGACTCAAACTAGATGAGAGTAAGTTGATAGAATATCTTGTAGAGGTGTTAAATTAGTCAGAGACTGTTGTTGTTGAATAGGCGTTCTATTTACGAGGTGAGGAGGGTTCGTAGAAGGACAAGGTGTGTAACACAAGCAAAGTGAGTGTAGACTATACAGTCAGTAAGAAAATGTGTCGTGTTTAAGAAAGGACTCGGATCATAAAGAACCAGCTAGGATGTTTGTGTTTGCGCTAAGTATGAACTCGTGAGTCATAGTTCAACGAGTTAGGAGAGAACTAAGTAGCGAGACAGACTCGATTGTAGTATACGGGAGAATATGAAGGAAAGGGTGAATTGTGTACGAATGACCATGAGAGACTTGGTCGGTAGTGTGATGATAGGAGTGGTGGATGTACGAACGAATAGTAGCTTCAATTGCCAAGATATCTGTGCCAGCCGGTGATGTACTAAGGCGATGTTAGAAAGATGAAGGATTAGAAGGAAACCCTTATAGGATTTTGGGTAGAGTGTACGTTTTGCAATCTCAGTTGTTGAAGTATGTGGTTTATAAGTTTGTGTTTATTTTGACTGTTATCGGAATGGAATGTCGAGATAGAATTGGGTGATTGCCCAGTTCTGAGACCAAGCTTTGTGGTCATGTATGTTGTTAAGTATATTCTTGAAGGCAGAGTAAGTTTAAAGAAGATGATGAATAGATTAGTCAAGCTGTAGTATAGTAGATGAGGTATCGTTATGATTAGTCAAGATGAAAATCGTTCCTTATGCGTGAGGGAATGATCCTAGAAGGAAATAATTGGAGATTTTGGTTATGTTTAAGGAATGACATGATGATGATTGTGGGTCGGAGTGGTAGCATGATCATTAGTTGATTTGAAATGTCATGATAGAGGTATAAGCCTTTGGTTGGTTGATTAAAATTTTATAGATTTGTTAAGTAATGACGTTCATTTGTTATTACAGGATGTGTTACAATTCTTGGGGAAGTGTTATTGAGATTAACACACTGATTGTTAAAGAATTATTTAAGGTAAATCTAAGTAAGAAAGCCGGGATGACAGTATATATACACATGTCTGATTTTATGATCATGGTGGTTAATCGAAAGAATTGTGGAACCCGAGTTTCGGGGTGTTCCTGAGTTAATAGATCCGTTTGTAATAGGGAATCCAAGGGGGGTGGATTATTGAGTGAATAGAGGACGTTACTAAGAAACATACTTTGGGGTCATTGGAAGTTTAAAGAGGTTGAGGGTTGTGTTAGTCAAAATGTGGTGAGATAGATGTGAAATCCTTAAAGAATGTGTAGTGACGTCGAACACTGGTCTTGTTTCAAGACGGCTTGGTTGAATGCCTTAAGATAAGATCTTGGTGCAACTGTTTGGTTATGTGAGCAATGAGAAAGCGATACCAGCATGAGGAAAGGTCGGGAGAGAGGGGCAAGTAATGTTCGGTGGGCAATGCTCCACGCTAACGTAGGGAGGTGAAGATAGCATGTCGGAATAAGTGAGTAAATTGGAAGTAGTAAACTTGACAGTAATGTCGAAAGGTGAAGGGTTGTGCAGATGGTTATTGATAAGTGTGCAAACCATTAGAAAGGATATTAAGGAAGGAAATTGTGTATGATTTTGTGCGTGAAAGGAGTGGATAAGACAACTGAATGGGTTAAGTTAGTGACTTAGTGAGAAATGTTTAAACGAAATTGGTCGTACAGTGATTAAGCTAGTGAGGATAGTATGGCGTGACCATGGTTACCCCTCCCAGTGGAGTGGGGGAAAATTGGAGTTATGTTTTATAGGAATGAAAGAACGTGGCAATCAGCGAGGAATTGATATGTTTCAGAATAAGTTTAATTTGAGTAGGTGAACACTTCGACGATGGGTTTGGAGGTTCCTACTCTTAGTTACGTTTAAGTATGAAGTGGTGAAGGGATGAGGATGGGAGAGATGATTGACGAACTATGGTCTAGGTGGTCCGAGAAAAGAGAAATGTTATATGCATAGATGATTGTTGGGTGGTACAAGGTTGTGAGTTGTGATACGATGAAGGAACTTGGGTTGGTGAGTTGTCGGGATGTACATGGTTGGCCTTGTGCCAAGCTGTCAAGTGAGCGAATGTTTCTTAGTAAATGAATCTCATGTGGTAACGGGGGATCCAGTCAGGTTCCTCCTTAAAGGAAGTAAAGATGCGTGAGAAGCCTTAATTAATTTTCTATTGTTAAGACCGATCGAATAGGAACAGTAGCCTTTGTGTTAGAGTACCGTAAGAACTGAAGGGATTGCTTACAAGGTTCCATGTTTCGAATTTAATGAGGTGGTTGACTAAGTTATAAGTGGCATTACCTTGGGGAAGTGTAAATTGTGGTGTGGGCATGATACCCGCGTCTTTTCCAATGAGGAATTCCGGGGACGGAATTCTTTTAAGGGGGGAGTGTTGTAACAACCCAATTTCTTATAAGAATGAAAGTCCTGTGGCCAAATTGTAAGAAATAAAGGTTTAATTGAGGACTCAATTGCAATTTGGAGAGGTATAAAAAGGACCAGACCCCTAGGTCATTTATTCTTACTGCTTTTCTACACTCTGGTGGCGGCTGGGAAAGAATCACTGAGAAGAATCAAGGAGAAGACAGAAAATCGTGAAAGGCAAATTGGGTAAGTAAATCTTCTATCAAGTGTTGTTATTGCTTAAGTGAATAACCAGATGATTTAGATTCTAGTCACTGTATGTTCCAGCTGTGCTTTGGATTAAGAAAAACCTTGAAAAGCTTATTCCATTATCGGACTGTTAACCTGCATAATCAAATCGATTATAGGGTTTTCATTATTAAGAAATTGCTATGAATCACTTTGGGTAAGAGTGCCTTGACAAAATACCCTCTTTAGTTGAAGTGATTAGAAAGAAATCGAGTTTGGCGATCGTAGGCTTTGCCGCTGTCCGAGACTACCGGGACCAAGGGTGGTACCGGGAAATTGTAATACCGGGACTTGGTAAGTACCGGTACCGGGGGATGGGTTTTACCGGGATTTGAAGTCCCGCAAGAGGCAACCCCGGGAGTTAATTCCCGCAATCCAGCGCCTGGACCGAAGGTTGTTTGGGCCGAGGGTGTGGTTGGGCCGAAGGGTTGGATGGGCCGAGAAGTTTCTTAGGTTCCGTGTGGGCTTAGAAATTTTAGGTTTAAGTGATTTGAGGCTCAACTCTATATTAAAGACTTAGTGTGAAATTGACAGTTTTAAATATCAAATTAAGTTCGGTTTGAGGGAGGGCCTAAGAGCTTAAGTCAGTAGGCACTGAGTTAATTGTTGCGTTATGTTTTAGGTGTAAGAGTGACTCGGGACAAAGCTCGTGAGTAGGAAAGTGACTACAATCAGGTGAGTTCCCTAAATCCTTTTTACGACGCAAAGTGATATATGTTTTAACTGATTATGGTTTTACCGAGCATGAAATGTTATGAACTGATTGCATGATTTTCACGAACGTATCTGTTCTATTAAATGAAATGTTTAGCATGAAGAAATGAAAGACATGACGTACGGATACTTTAACTTACATGTTTTTATGAACGTACTTGTATGCTATGTGGTGTCGGTCTGCAATGTGGGGTCAGAGAGAGGTTCTCGGGATCTGAGGATCCCTTGGATATGTATGACAGGCCGGTAGGTTGGAATCTGTTTCCCTCCTATCCGGTAGAGGGGAGTCCGAGTGGGCTCCAAGGAGGGCGGGAAGGGAACCTGATGGAACCCCGATCGCGAAATGTTTATGTGATCCACACACAGTGCAGTACCTTGTATGATGATGCATTATAGTTTATTGATAAATGTTTTCCAACTGTTTTACATGTTGTTTTCGGAGGGAATTCACTAGACCTTTTGGTCTAACCCTCACTTTTCAAAACTAAACCATTTTCAGGTAAGCGTGTAGCGAGTTCTTTTAAGTAGAACTAGAGACGGCTTGGAAGCATCGGTGCTCGTGAGGCTCCCAGTTTTGGATCGATATGTCTAGATAGTGCTCGGCTGTGGCTTGGAGAGACTTCCGCTGTTTATGATTAATGTTTACGTTAAGGTTTTGTTAAGTATGTTTTAGCATTGATGTAAGGACAAGCTCAGTTATGTATTTTGAATGTTAATCTTATGACTTTGACCTTTTATGGAAAGTGGGACGTTACATATTTTTGGGAAGAATGTTTAAAATAATGGAAGTATTATTTTTAAACGGAATGACGGAAGGGTTGAAATTGTATTTGACTCAAAGTTTAAGTTAATGGTGGAACTTGAAACTTGGAGGTTGGTTTGGTCATTTGATGAAAGTTGAGTATATTTAAGAAAGAGTCGGCTAATTGAGATTTATCTGAATCGTTTTTGTTGCTTGGAGTCGGTTTAGAGGCAGAGAGAATTTACGTGAAAAGTTTCATCAGGTAAGAATTTGGTGATCTTTTTCCAATCTTATTTGATTAAGGTTGATAGTATTAGTAAGGTTTGAATTTCAATTAGGTTTTGAATCGTGGAGAATCAGATTCGAGTTTGAAGTGCTGGGTTGAATTGATTTACAGTTGTGTTCGAGTTCTAAATCCCAGGTGAGTTCATCTATCTGAATCGCTTTTAATAAAATTGATGATTCAGTTTGAATTGGTTTTGTGAGCTATTGATATCTCTATTAAATAGTTTAAAAAGAGTTGGTTGTACATTTGAATGAAAATGGTAGGAATCGAACTGGGTATGGAAGAATCCGGAAGATGAATTTTAGAAAGTCCCGGATTCCGGATGTTTTCCGGATTGGTTCCGGATTCCGGATTGTTCCGGATTTCGGATGGGTGTCCGGATGCTTTTACCGGATTCCGGAACTGAGGTTTCCGGAATTGGGGTTTCCCAGATTTGGTTTCCCGGATTGGGATACCGGATGGTTTTCCGGAATGGATGTACCGGATACCGGATTGTTTCCGGATACCAGATTTGATCTCGAATGGCTCCGGACTTTGAGTTCGGATACTTTTTCCGGATTGTACCGAATTACTTTGTTTCCGATATGTATTCGGATAGATGTTTCGGATTGAGTTTCCGGATAGAATTACGGACTGTGTTCCGGACTTGATTCCGGATTAGTTTACTAGACAAGCTTTCTGGTATATTTTCATATAAAGTTGTATTGTTTGAATATTCTATGATTACAATACGTATGTTGATCTTACAGTACAAATATAATATAACTCGACTGAATGAATGATAAGAGATGTTATATGTTTAAGTTATTAGGCATGTATGCTAGTAAGTGTAATGGATCCATAGGCAATGGCATTATTTAAAAACGTGGAATAGACAAGGTAAATTGCAATTCCCGTTGACGTGAAATGAGGAATAGGCATGAGTTAAATTGTAATTCCCATTTCGTATTGTGACGTGAAATGAGGAATAGGCATGAGTTAAATTGTAATTCCCATTTCGTATTGTGACGTGAAATCTTGGAATAGGCGTGGCTTAATCATAATTCCTGATTTCTATGGGAAGATAAGAGATAGACATGAGTTAATTGTAATCTCTACTTCCACTCCAAGAAATAGGCATGAGTTAATTGTAATTTATTGGACATGAGCAATGATCTAGAATCCGTGGTGATTCATAGTAGGCTCTCGAACGTGATGTTATGACTTACGTAGTGTTTGTCATATTCATGGAATCGGGTATACTCCCGTCATCGAAAGATGTTATGTGTAGGGTAAGAAAGATGACGATCACGTTTGTTTATATGCTTTGTTTACAATTGGTTTTCAAAGCTTATAAAGTTTTAATTTGAAAATGGATGTTCTCACTAGGCGTAAGCCTAATCTTTTCAAATTAAATTTTCTTACCAGGTACTAGCTCAGGGAAGTTATAAAGGGAAGAGTGACGAGTGGTATCAGAATTCTACTTTTGGTGATGAAATGGAGAAGTTAGCGTATACGAGGATGTTTGTGATGAATAGCCTAGACAACCAATATAATCTAATCTTAGTGATAAGGATTAGATTAGTAGGTTGTTTTGATAGTACAAATGTATATGTGAACCTGTATAACTAATTCACCATTTATGTATAAAAGTTTGGACGAAATTGTGGTTAACTCTGATAAATTTTAAGGTTTAAATTCGTTGTGATTTTTGGGACGTTTCAGTTGACGCCATAAGTCACGTCTTGAAAACGTCATGACTTCGTTGTGGCTCCTAGAGCATCTCCAATAGCTTCCCATTTTGGAGAAAATGAAGAATATGAGGATTTTGAGCTATAATTTTGCTCCAACAGCTTCTCCAAAATGGATAAAATAGGAGAGAGAAGAAGTTTTTCTCTCCAAGGCATTGTTTGGCAAAAAAAAGGTAGCTTATTTTTCGGGTATGATGACATAAGCTAGCTTTTTGAAACGCAGCTTGAAATAGCTTTTCAGTAGCTTTTTGTGAATATTCCAATATAACCATTATTAATATCACTTATTATTTATTAACTATTATTATAAATAAATATTAATTTTTTAAATTTAATCATTATTAATTAATAAATATTAATTATTATTAACTGAGAACTATTAAATTAAATTTTAATTATACATTGATATTAGTTTTAAATTATTTAGAGTTATTGTTAATTATATAAATTATTTTATTTATTTTTTAATATTAATTAATATATTTTAATTATCAATTATTATTATTTTATTATTCTTTAATGTTGTATGTAACATTTATTTAAAATTATAAGTTAATATATATATTTTCTAAAACTTATTTTAACAAATTCAATATTTATAGTAAATGTGTAATAATAAATTTACATTCTTTTAATTAACATGTTATATTTGATTTTTCTTTATTACATTGGTTGTATTAATTAAAATATTATATTGCTATAAAAAAATTTAATATGTTATGATTGATAATTCTTTGAAGATGCCCTTTTTGGTTATTTTACATGTTTATAAGCTAATTTTTGTCAAACATGACTTCTTCGTTAGCTAGCTTATCAGCCAACAACTAGCTTATCAGTCAATAGTTAGCTTATCAGCTAATTTGCCAAACATAGCCCAAATATGAAGATAACCCCAAAAATGATTACTAGATGACAACACCAATAGAAATCTTGAAAATAAATATTTAAAGAGAGAAATAATATTTTAATAGATGAATTGAATATTTTAATATTATAATGAATGTTTGTTTTTGTAACAACCCAACTCAAAAATAAAGCTTAATCAACAAGAATTAAACAACTCGCCGAAACGACTCCAAAATACTATAAAAAACATACGAATACATAACAAGGCTTGCGAAAACAACCTATTACACAATCGAGTTTTCTAAAGTACTAAGCTTGACATACTAAACAAAATGACTTCTTTCTAGCCTAAAACTTCAAGCTCACGCCTTCTCTTTGCCCTTACTAGAGCCTTCTACTAGGCGCTTACCTGAAAATGGTTTAATTTTTAAAAAACGAGGGTTAGACCATGCGGTCTAGTGAGTTCCCTCTAGAAACAAACATATGTGTCACATAAAACATCGTAGACAGTTTATAAGCATTTATAAAAATTCTCAACTCTACAACATTCAACCGTTCAAACACAAAACTACACATGTAAATGGCACACTGAAGTCACGCACATCTATGACAACGTGTCAGTCTCATACTGCCTTAACTGGAACACACCCTCCATGGCATAAACGAGACACCCCCAGTATGAGCACTGGCGGGACACCCCCCCCCCCCGACTTAGCCATAACTGGTCCACTTCCAAATGTATGCATACATATTAACTCAACTTTCTCAAATATAAACATGCAGTTTCATAATAAAGATAAAACATGCAGTTCTATATCATTTCATGCGCTCAAAAATAGCATATAGATCAACACACTTTCAGTTAGAAAGACTCACCTGTAGTCCTTGCTCAATCTTCTCACTTATGCTTCAGATATCTAGGTGGGTCACCTATGATTTAAAGAAACGAGAGTGATAAGTCATAAGTCCGACTCTCAAGATTATTCCTAAACAACTCCCTAAATAATCCCTGCTTAGCTCGAACTCCCCAATCCGAAAACAAAATTCTAGACCACGCTTTTCCGGACTACACACTTCCGGACCCCACTTCCGGATCCCACTTCCGGATTTCACTTTCGGACTACACACTTTCGGATCTCACTTCCGGACAACCCTTTTATCGGACAATATTTCCGGAAACCACGCTGGGCGAACTTCTGGATACACAGAGTTTTGCCGAACGAGACATCGATACAAAAGATTCATTTAAAAAGGCATTTCCCGGTTAAATGAGACTCCCAAATCTCCAAGTGAGCATAAACTAGCATTATAGACGATTAATCAAACAAAACTCTTTCTCACCCACACTTAAACCATTGATTTGATTACTCTCCCTTGAGAACTACTCATTTTCAGCAACAACTTCAAAACTTCAAGTATAAATTCCCAATCCAACAAAATAACAAGGAATATAGTTAAAAGTTACCTTGAATTGCTTGATGATGAATCTCCCTCTCCAAATTCCACTCTTCCTTTTCCAAAATGCAGGTAGCAGCTTGATTTCTCTTCCCTGCTCCAACACACACAACCGCTCAAATGAAATGGTAAGACCTAGGGTTTTGTGTCAATTCTTAAGGGCTTTATACTCTCTCTCTTCAATATTTTCAAAATCGTCCCTGAAGTTCATTAACTTCACTTTTCTCCATAAAGCTCTTATTCCATTAAATTTAGACCCTGGTTATTACAGTTTCTCCAAAATAGAGAACTTGTTGAAGATTAATATAATTTTTTTGAAAATTTTAACTTATAGTTCTCCATTTTAATTTTTTTTTTGGGACAACGATTGAAGATGCTCTAAGAATTTAGAATTGGGGTTTGACCTTGCATCACGCCATTTAGAGGGTGTTTGGGAGTGCTTTTTTTAGTCCAAAAGTGCTTTTGGCCAAAAGTGTTTATTGACTTATTGCTTTTGGAAAAGAAGTTTTTAAAAAAGTGTTTGGATTAGCTTTTGAGATAGAAAAAGTCAATAAGTCAATAAGTTATTTTTTAAAAAGTGTTTGGCTTAACTTATACATGTAAAATGACCAAAAAGGACATGCCTTGTTATTTAACCATTTTTCCTTATTTTTACATACAATTTTGTATACTTTTATCAAATTTTTAATACTTTACTACTTTTAACCTTTTTTTAGACAATATTTTTTTTAACAAATATTTTTTTTACAAACATATAATATAATAAAATTTATACAATTTTGTTATCATACAATGATAATATTAATGACACGTGTCATATACAAAAAAAACATTTGTTAAAAAAAACATTTGTTAAAAAAAATATTGTCTAAAAATACGATTTTGCTATCAAAAAGTCAATTGAGAAAAAAAAAGCTAATCCAAAGTCAATTGAGAAAAAAAAATATTGTCTAAAAATACGATTTGTTAAAAAAAATATTGTCATATACAATTGAGAAATATTGTTTAAAAAATACCCTCATCCTAACAAATATTGTTTAAAAAATATATGACACGTGTCATTTTGCTAACCCATTAGGATGAGGGCATTTCTATAATTTTGCTATCCAAAAGTCATTTTCCAATCTAAAAGTCAGGAATGTGTGACTTATCAAAAATCACGTTTCTAGACAAACCCAAAAGCTGTTTTAAAAGCCCTTTTGCATTTGCCAAACAAGCTTTTTAACTTATTGACTTTTTGAAAAACCAATAAGTCAATAACCAGATTTAAAAGGCACTCCCAAACACCCCTTAGAAAGTTGGTTAAAAATGAATAACGAAATCCAGTTGCATCGAACCATTCGCCACTTCAATCAATGACACACTGAGTTACATCGAAGCTCTTCATTCCTCCATCAATGGCGAATCCACGATCTTCATCTCTCTTCTTCTCTTCTCTCTTATCCCCAAGAGGCGACACCCTTCTCTACCTCATCGCACTTCTCTCCATCTTCTCCCTCCTCCTCCAACACATCTCCATCTCCGCCTCCGCCGATTCTCACTTCGAGGGCTTTGACGCCGACGATGAAATAGAAGACGACTCCCTTGTCATCCAATCATCTCTCCCCCGTCGTTCCCCTCCTCCCCCCACCACCTTATCTACCTCTTCACATCCTGAATCGCATCATGGCCCACCTAATCCCACTTCCCCTGATTCCGATCTTCCCACTAAACCCTCAACGATATCATCATCGTTTGAATTTTGGGATGAGGACGAGTTTGAAGGTTTTCCTGCTGAAGTAACAGTAACACCACCGGAAGTCACCAAACATACGGAATCTACATCTACCACACAGGATGGTTCTGTAATTGTTGAATCCGATGAAACTAGGGTTTTGGAACAGGTTTCGTTGACGAAGAGAATTAGATCGTATACAATTGAGATTACCTGTGTATTATTCTTGATTATGTTTACGATTAATTATTTCACTGGGAGAAAGGAGAACGAAACCCTAGCTTTAGCTTGGGCTGCAAAATTCGCCTCTAGAGACACGATTTTCGACAAGAATTTTAGCTTGTTAGGTGTTGGCGAAGGTGAAGACTCGCCATTGTTGTTGAAAGAAGGTCAAAACGTGTTTAAATTTTACGCTAGTGGACGTAGGTTTTGCCAAGGGTTGTTGGCTACAATGGAGCTCAAGAGTCGACATGATCTGATAGCAAGGTTGTATAATATGATTGTGCCGTGTCAAGATGAGATTACTTTTGAGGTTTACATGAATGAAGAATCTATGGATCATGTGGTTTTTGCTTTGGCTAAGAGGAAGGCTGCAAAAGTTATGCAGAAGGAAGTGGTGGATCTTCAGAGGTTTGCGAATTTGTTGCCGTCTGTACCGAATGGTAGGAAATGGGTTGCAGATGAATTGACAGTTATCACGGAGTCGAAAGAGGTGGCTGGAGATCTGATCACCGAGACTGTGCTTGATCAGGTTAGTGATTATGCTTCAAGACTGTAGTTGTTGTTGTCGTCTAATTTGATAATTATAAAATGCTTTTGAATGGGGTCTTGAAAGTTATCTACCATGAAATTTACAATAATTCTCATTTGGGGATGGCTGAAATGGCTGCAATAATTTCTAATTTGGAGTTTCTTGTTTCAATTAGAAGATTTGTGACCACAAGATTCATATATTTTGTGTTTATTGAATAGTATATAAGGCATTTAGGGAACAGAACAGTTGTTCAAACGTTTGGTAAGACAGAACTGGACAGAACAGATAAAATTGACGAATTTACTCTTAATAAGTTGTTTAAATATTATATATATTTTGATTAATTATGTAGTTTATTAAGTTATATTGAAATAAATATTCTTTATAACAAAATAAATTATTAGAATTTTTCTTCAAAACGATTAAAGTGACACCAAAATAGAAAATTTACGTTCCAATTTATATTCTCTAACATTTTCTATATATTTTTTACTATTAGTATTTAATAATTTACATAAATTAATCAAAACATAGAAACCATATAAGAATAATATTTTGAGAAAAGTAAAGTGAAAGTTTAAACAGCATAAAATACGATAAATAAAATTTAAAGAATGAATAAAATATAAAATAGAAGGCGTATTTGATGTTTTAGAAGAGAATAAGATTCTATTTTGAGGTTATATTGGTAAAACATAAGTCTGTTCCGGCTTATTTCATGGGGTGGGGTTGGAACTAGCCAATTCTACTCTGTTCCCGTTTGTTCCACATAAAAGTCTTCCCAACGTGGGATAGTGATCCCTTTTCTAGTCTGTCATGTCCTGTCCAGTGTACCAAACGCACCCTTAGCCAACAATCAGGCACTCCTTTCAAACTTTGACTTGTTAATGAGTCCCAATTTCTTGATATCGTGAAGTAGAAGTTGTGATGTTGTTTTGTTACTTTTGTATAAAATTTAAGTTGAACCCATCTAATGAAGCCAAAAGTAAACCTTCCTAAAAAAATCACGATTAAGAAATTGAAAAGAAGGAAAAATAAACAAAGAAATGGTTTTAAGCAGAATCTGCGAACAGAACATGCTGCATAAGTGATGATGTCAATTTGGATGAATTTCTATGTGTATTTTATTCGAGTCTGTACGTAGAAATTGAATTGCAATCATATGATATGCAGGTATTTGGTGAAAAAGCATTTGAGAAATTTGGAAAGTGGTTCATCTCAATGCATTTCTCAGATCAGCAGCAGAGTACACACAGAAAGGTGTTGGTGTTGAAGTTTGCAATCCCTGATGTCAACCATATGGCTGAAATGACTCGACTGGTGGCTCTAGTTCCCTATTACATCGACTTAATCGGGCGTTACAAACTCAGTTCACAGGTGGCTTGATATATATATATATATATATATATAGAGAGAGAGAGAGAGAGAGAGGGAGGTCCAGGGGAAAACCTAAAAAAAATGGAAAACTGAGGAACACCATGGTAGCTCTTCATTTGGACGGTATGCACTTGTGCATACAAGTAATTTGTAACATGCACACGTGCATAATGCACAAGTGCATAAAAAGCAAAAGAACAACTTAATTACTTGTATGCACAAGTGCATACCGTCCAGATGGAGGGCTACCAGGGTGTTCCTCAGTTTTCCATTTTTTGAGGTTTTCCCCAGAACTTGACCCTGTATATATATATATATATATATATATATTCTTCAGTAAATTACAATGGAATGCAAGCGGATGATAGCATGCATAACATTTCCAAAATTGAAAACAGGCGCGATCGAAAACAGAAACAGCTAGAAGCAAGGTTGCACAGGAGGTGTACAAGGAGCTTCAAAATACAAGGCAAGAAGCGTTGCAGAGAAAGAAGGCGGAGAGGAGGAAGATGATGGAGGAGGCGGAGTCGAAACTTAACGCTGAGGCTCTTCGAAAGAGAGAAGCAAAAGAGCGTGCTCGACAACTCAAGAAAGCAATGCCCAAAATCAAGATGTCGCGTGGCGCCTAAATTACAAACATTACATGCAGCAGCAGCAGCAGGTTAATTGTAGTCTTCCTCTTTATAGATTACTTAATTTCTTTCATATAAACTGCACCTATTCACTGTTATACACCTTTAAATCAGTTTTTCGATACAAAGAGTTGGATCGATAGCAACACTGCTTTGTGTTTCTTTTCTTTTTTTGGTTTTTTGTTTTTGTTTTTCAGGGAAGTTAAGGATGTGGGTTTATGGTTTCAATTATGAAGGGTAGGGTAAGACCCAAGGCCAATACACTTCTCTATATGTAATGATAATGAAACCAGTTGGGGTGCGTTTGGTACACTGGACAGAACAGGACATACTAGAACACGGATCACTGTTTCACGTTTGGCAGGACTTTTATGTGGAACAGACAGGAACAAAGTGGAACAAGCCTGTTCCACCTCTACCCAATGGAACAAGCTGGAACAATGTGAAACAAACTTATGTTTTTACCAATATAACCTCAAAATAAAATCTAATTTTTTTCTAAAACATCAAATATGCCTTTTATTTTATATTTTATACATTTTTTAAATTTTATTTATTGTATTTTATGTTATTTAAACTTTCACTTTATCTTTCTCAAAATATTGTTTCTATGTTTTGATTAATTTATGTAAACTATTAAATACTAATAGTAAAAAATATAGAAAGTGTTAGAAAAAAATTTGGAAACTACATTTTTTTTGTCACTTTAATCGTCTTGAAAAAAATATTCTAATAATTTATTTCGTCATAAAAAATATTTATTTTATTATACTTTAATAAATTATATAATAATCGAAATATATAAAATATATAAAGAACTTATTGAGGGTAAATTGGTCAATGTTACTTATTTTGTTCTGTTCAATTCTGTCTTACCAAACGCTGACTATTTATTCTGTCCTGTCTTGTCTGCATACCAAACGCACTCTTTATGTTGTCACCACGTGACGTGGGAATAAGAAATTGTATTGGTTTCAAGAATTGGGCGGCGTTGTTTGTTTTTTTAGAGGGTTGAAGCATGAAGTCTGATTTCATTTCAAATTTTTAAGAGATGGTGTTGAAGTCTGAAATATGAATCAACAAGACTGTTAGTTTTTGTAATCTGACAAACGTCTGAATATGTATAATTATCTATTTTATCTCTCAAAATTCAACTTAAATGTGTTAATTGAAGTGAACATCGATGATTGAAGGACAAAAGCAAGAAAAAGAAACAAAAGAAGGATGCTGACATATTCGCGAGACTGTGGAGTTTTAATCTTATCTCACACATCGAAGCTCAGATTTAAGCGATTCAAGATGTTCTGGAAAGCCAACACGTAGATCTACAATCTCCGTGTTTTTGTATTTTTGCAAATTCGAGGTGTATTCGGGTCAAAACTGATGTTGAAATTGAAATAATGTTGTTGGATGGAAATAAGAGGAGATTTAAGGGATATAGTTACTACTTTTTTGCGAGGCTCTGAAAATAATTAAAAATCAAAAGTATGTATTATAAAACGATTCATCGAATAAGATATAAATGGTGATTAAAGGTTTAAAATGAAAACAAACAAAGAAGGCCTTACATTATTCAATGATTTGAAAGCGTTTGTGATTTTGATATTCCTGGGTTTGAATAGTAAATTGATGAATAACAAAGAGTAAATGAAAGCTAATTGTACAAAAGACTAAAATACCCTTTCAAGAAAACGTGTTATTCATGTGACTTGTATCAGACACTATCAATAACACATCTTTTTTCCGTAACGCCTTCAGAAATAACACGCCATAATGTGTTTTATTCCGCAAATAGAATAGTACTGAATTATTGTTTATGAATTACATACATACTTGACAATTGACTAAGGGGCTGCTTGTTTACCTCTTAATAGTTCCGTTAACAGGCAACCTCTGAATCGTTCAGAGGTGAATCTTGTTTGGCAAAAAAAAGTCTCGTTCCAAAACCCTCTTAATGATTCAGCATCTTGGGCCACCCTTAACCATTCAGCACCATGATTTCATTCTAAACAAATATCAAACAACCATATTTCATTTTGCACTATATCATAAAAGCCTCTTAACCATTCCGACCTCTTAATCATTCTGCACCAAACCATTCAGCAACGGCCAATACACTACACTTTCAAAAGAAGGACTGTACTGCAATTTAAACGTAGTTCAAGGGGTAAATATTAACTTTGTTTTTAATATTAGATTTAGATGTTACAGTCGTCGGTTGCAGCTCAATCGGGTCGGATTTTGTCTAGTTGAACAAAACCCTAATTAAACCCTTCCCAAGCCGCTTTGCCAGTCTCCCTATCTCTCTATATCCTCGTCGCCGCCGGCGAAGCAACCGTAGCTTTTTGCATTCGCCGTCGCCTACATACGCGTTCATAACAGGTTTTAGTCCACTACCTTTTTCTCACTTCATCTCATTCAAATCAAACGCAAACAATCACTGCAAAAGTTGCTGCAACCTCATTTGTTGCCATCTTCCTCCATGGAATTTGCTTTATGTATATAATTTTCGTTATTCAGTAAATAGATTGAGATTCTTTCATCGTAATTTGTTTTATAAAATTTGTTGATTTCTAGATACACGTATGTGGATCTGTCGCATTGCATATGAATGATTGATACTTATGGTTTTGGTTCGTGTCTTGACAGAAGTATCATTTAGGTTAATATTGTTTTGCCACCTTGACCAGGGATGGGAAAGAAACGGAAAGATCGTGAAGTCCAATCTGACGATGATGATGCAGCGAGAACGCGTACCAAGAGAACGGATATTGATAAGTCGGTTGCAAAGCCGCAGCTGCTTCCATCAATGATAAAAAACAAAGAGAAAAGATCGGCTGTATACGCCAAAATAAAGCATGAGAAGAAAGTAGAGAAGCGAAAGAATGCTAAGGCTCGTGAAGCTTTGGAAAGCAGAGCTCTTGAACTTGGAGAGGAGGTATATATCTAACCCTGCTTCATTTTACTTACTCTTATGACTGCTTCAATCTGGTTATGATGACATTATAGTTCACAATTACGTTAAATTAATTGTGCAGCTTCCACCAAAGAAGGTTCCCCGTACAATTGAGAATACTAGAGAGGCTGATGAAACTGTATGCAAGCCTGATGATGAAGAGGTTTCGTATTGTCTCTACCTCCTTTCTTGTTTAGACTACATTCTATGGGTACTTTTTGTATCAGCATTGATTTTGATATTCCATGTATGTTTCTGCAGCTTTTTGCTGGTAACGATGCTGATGAATTTAGCTCAATTTTGAACCGGGATCAACCTCCAAAAATACTGATAACAACTTGTCGTTTCCATTCCACAGTAGGTTTTCTTTCTAGCTCCTTGTGTTTGTCATTTTGTAGGAGAGGTTTCTGTTCTTAGTTCCAAGCGTTGTGATGAACGTTGAAGGTATCAATTGTTTTTGCAATGTACTATAGAAACATGCTTATGTTGCTAATCACATGTCTTGTAATCCACCTTAACTACAGAGGGGACCTGCACTGATCAAGGATTTAATCGCTGTGATCCCTAATGCGGAGTACTATAAGAGAGGAACCTATGACTTGAAGAAGGTAAGGCCTAAGGGTCTATAATCATATTCTCTGTCGATATTTTTCTTGGAGATATATGCTTCTAAAATGCTTGGTCACAATTTTCAGATAGTGGAATATGCAAACAACAAAGAATATACATCTGTTATTGTTGTCCACACCAGCCGTAGAGAACCAGGTTATCTTTCATTCGGATTTCATTCATTGACTTGGTCTTTTTAGTTTTAACTTTTTATCTTATTTCATTCTTTTCTTCTCTCATACTTACCGACCTTGTTGGCTATTTATAGATGCTCTCCTGATTATTGGATTGCCCAATGGACCTACAGCCCATTTCAAGCTGTCAAATCTTGTCTTGCGCAAGGATATTAAGGTGGAGAAATTAGCAACTTATTTTTCTTCTGAATTTTGGTCTTTTTGTTTCCAGTTAATTTTACTTCTTTATATATACTCTTTAAACGTACCTATAAAGTCTATACTTGGATCAGTTTTCACCATTATGTTGCTGAAGTCTAGCAGTGAATAGAAAACTATATAACTTGCAACATAAAATGGATGTGGGGAGCAGGAAATTATTAATTTTTAATCTAGACTTATAGCACATATAGGAATGGTAGGGGATATCAATGTGTGTAAGGCTTGTCATATTAGTGCATCACTTTCCTGTCCAGCTGAAATGAATGGAATAGTCTTAAAGCATTTGTCCCGAAAATATTAATTTTTATTTTGGGCTGTCTCCAAAAATGCATTGTTTTTTTTTCTGGGAATCTTATCTAAGTTTATCTATTTGTCAGTTTTGTTGTATTTAGGGTTACTTTTAGTTTTTGGTTATTAGTAAGACTTAAATTAAAATGCCGGTCCTATCAAACATTGCATTTCTTTTGGGACGGAAGGAGTACTAATTGGAGTTGACAAATGATCCATGCAATTTATGTATTTCTTATGCCAACTTTGATACCAGATACATCCATAATTGAGAAGATTAATTAGTTAGTTAAAGTGGTGAAACATGCAATAGTTGAACCTTTTTTCCATCTTAACAAAATCGCAGCAAATAGATCATCTAGCCAACTGCCAACCCCAACTAAGTGATACTAAAATCAATTGAATTATATCTCAGTTTTCTATTTTAGTTTCACATTATAGGTATGGGGCATAAAACTTGTATGCTATGGATTGTAACTGTTAATAAACAAAACAAAACGAAAAGTGTTGTATGTGGTAACTTCGATTATGTTATTAACTAGGAGTTATGCTGATTTTTTACTTCTCTCTTGCCCTCTCAACCTCTTTTGAAATTAAGCACTTTAGTAATTGGTCGTTTGTAAAGAAGGTTTCTGTATCTGTCTACTTTGCATGGCATAAAGTTTCAAGCACACATGGAGAAATATTTAGAAAGAAATTCTTTAATATTACACTGAAAATTCATTCAAGGTCTCAGATAACTGGTTTTTGTGCTGGGCATAGATGCTAGTCCAACATATGCTGGACATAGATACTATAACTCTGTAGATGTGATTGTGTTTCTAGACCCCTGGGCCTAGCTTTATACTTCGAAGAGGATTGCCTGAGCATTTAAGCTCATTCGGAATTTGTCAACCCATCAACAAATCTCTAGGTTCAATTGTTCATGTAATTTTACAACACAAATATGTGTAAGTAAGATTTAATATCACATGAACGCAGAGCAGATTTTATGGCTTTTAGTGTTGTAATAAGAATTTTCATGCTTCATTTGGATAAGTAGTACTTATAAGTAAATAAGATAATTCTGACACTCCAATGCTTCATGTTTAATGATTGATAGACTAGGGGCCTGTAAGGGGTGGATATCCAGCATTGCATCTGAATTTGAAATCAGAATCTACATGGGCATCTGAAAATATCTACAACATCCACAATTGTATCCATTAGATATCTGTAATAAATACAAATTCATGTTAAAAAGTTTGCATATCGATGATTGTGTTTTGGAGATATATCATATAATAGAATCAGATTCCTCACTAACAAAGTCATTTTCATTAGTAAGTGTGTACTCTCCAATTCTACCCTTAATTATGAGATGGAGAAATTCATTACCTCCTCTATTATTAAGGGTAAAATTCTTCTCTAGTTAATTAAAAAGTGTAAATAATTTCTAAAACCGTGTTTCTTTTTCATTGTGGGCATTTATTTTGGGACCGAGGGAGTATCGTGTTTTTGCTATAACTAGGTTTTAACACATTTTCTTATAATATATTATTGCAGAATCATGGAAACCCAACCAGTCATAAACCTGAGCTAGTGATGAACAACTTCACAACCCGCCTGGGTCATCGTGTTGGAAGGTTAAAATCACTCCGTTAATAATTACTTTGCTTTCTAAACCTGCTTACTAGTATATTTTTCATGTCCACCCAAAACAGGGTGAAAAAAGCCGAAAGCCCTTCTTTTAAATATTCTTACCTGTTTTATGTAGGTTGATACAGTCGCTTTTTCCACAAGATCCTGAATTTCGTGGTCGACGAGTTGTCACCTTTCACAATCAGCGAGATTTTATATTTTTCCGTCATCATAGGTGAGTCAGTTATGATCCAAATTTTTTATTTTGACCAGATTTTTTTTGTGTGATGAGGCTTCCTTAAAGTAGATGAGATGGGCTTGTGTAGGTACATTTTTGAAACTAAAGAAAACAAACAGCATGATGCAAATGACAAGAACAAGGATACTGGGGATAAGAAGACCCCAAAAGTGAAAGTAATTGCTCGTCTGCAGGTATTTTTTCTTCTTCAAGATCCACAAAAACAAAAAAAGAGAGGATAATTTCTAAACATGGACCTTTTGTTTGATGTTTGTAGGAATGTGGGCCCCGTTTTACCCTAAAATTAACAAGTTTACAACATGGGACTTTTGATACAAAAGGAGGGGAGTATGAATGGGTTCACAAGGTATAACTAACTAACTAACTAACTAGCTTTGTTTTTTTTTTTGATTTTGTATATACTTAAATGTACTAAGCTGTGGTTCATGCATCTATCTAACTTGATTCCCTTTGATTTCTTCTACTTAAACTACAGCCGGAAATGGACACTAGCAGAAGAAGGTTTTTCTTGTGATGTGCTAATGAAACTGGAGGTCAATTTTGTTTGCAACCGAAGGTGACTTTGAAATTGTGTTATTTTATTGTGATGAATCGGGTTTTGTGGTCTACGTACGTACATGCAGCAGCATTCTTTAAGAAAAAGCATGATCTTTTACTTTTATAGATTACATAAAGATTGATGAAAGAAGAAACCCCAAGTTCTGGTCATAAGCAGATGTTATGTATGAACCAGGATGGCAACAAGAAAAAAGTAGTCATCTTTTTAAGCCATGAATTCCGCCAACCGACCATGTGTATTTCGCCAAAATGTCTTTGATTTCGGGGTATGTGACTTGTTTGAATTATTTTGCTGATTTTGGTACAACTAACGAAAAGTGGATTTCATGGTTTTGCGGATTAATTTGGTGGAATTCATGGCTTGTTTTACAGAACTTGGAAGAAAATTTGTCACTTTTGTTGCCATAAATGGCTATTTTGGTAGTAAACACTAGGTCGGTTAAATGGAATGGCCTTCTAGTTCATGGAATCGTCAAATTTTATCTCGGTGCATGTCATCCTATTGTTCATTTCTCACCCAATTGTTGATAACCATTTCCCATGCTTCTCACCAAATTTAACACTTCATACCCTTATGGTACCAAAGAAAACTAGAACTTGATTCGGTCAACTATTCATAACTTACAAATAGCTGTGTAAAAGGGAAAACAAACCGCCTAAAAAGTTTATGTTTTAATTTGAAAATATTGTTTTCTTGAAGTTAACATGTCTGGATCTACATTTTAAACAAGAATCACCTCTTATTAATAAGGGAAGTAAAAGTTATAAAACCATAAACTTCGTTACCTCTTAAAAACAAACAACGCATGTATTATTTGCGGTATTTCTTTCGACATCAAAACATATATATTTTATTAGTGAAAATTGCATCGAGATAACCAACTTTGTCCTGATTCTTATTTTAGGTAACCAATTTCGAAAATTATAAGCAGTCTCAGAACAAATTTTTTGTTTATTTAAAGATTTGGTTGACCAATTAAACAGGTAACCAGTACCCTCAAAATGACGTGGCAAAAAAAAAATTAAAAATTATATAATATCTACATCATTTACAAATAAATAAAAAATATATCCTATTCTTTTCATGTTCTGCATCAATACCTATCAAACCCTAGCCATGCTAACCTCATACTCAAAATAAAGATTCAAAATCAAACCTAAAACAATCAAAGAAATATTAAATCAAAAATTTCGATCATCTAAAATTAAAACCCTTAACATAAATCTAACCTCTAAATCGATGAAACCGTCTCCATATAAAACTTCATTTTCCCCAAATTAAAATATGCTTTCACCGTGAAATCAAAGAAGCAAACGAGTTAGGGCTGCAAACACACGGAACTCGAGTTCTACTACTCCACGCGTACAAAATTGAGATCGTCCATTCGCGACAGGGGAACAATTATTGATGTCATGTCATTTTTCTAAGAGGCCTTCTGGTCATGGCATTTTTGTTGTGATTTCCGACTAAGATGAAATATAGATTTTCAAGAGCCTCAATCTTCATCTACTATTTTTAATTTAGGGTTTCATTTAAGTTATCAATAAATGTTTTGATTTGGAGTTCTAATTTTGGTTTTGGTTTGAATTTGCATTAGATGTTCTTGATTTGTTTTTCCTTTTAAATTATCAAATATAAGATATTTATGATCTGTCACAATTATTTATGCAATGTCATTGTTTAGATTTGTTATTTTAATTTAAATATAACATAATATTAGTTGGTGTTTACTTAGGTCATGTCATCATTAGTAGGTCATCAAGTCAATCAGACTCTTAAATAAACAAAAAATTTATTTGAAACCCTTAACTGATAATTTTAAAAGTTTGTTTCCCAAAATAAGAATTAAGGTAAAGTTGATCACTTTAATGCAATTTTCCTATTTTATAACAATTTAAAAGCAATAATTTTCATGGTTGTATAAAGTTAGGGATAAGTTCAGAAAAACCCAACGAACTGTCTCATTTTACATGTGTTGGGTCACCAAGGATTTGAAATTGACTCACCGATGTTTTCCCTAAAACTCCTATTTAGAATATGTTAGTTTGGTTCTTTGAATGACTTGTACAAGATATCAAATGTTCGGTGAAGTCGAAGATCAACCGAAACCAAGCTTGAAGACTCTCTACTTGTGGAAAATAGAAGACTCTCGGCAACTTACAAACAAGTCATCTCCACCGAACTGCCTGGACAGTTTCGGTGGTCACTTCCCACCGAATTGCCTGGACCGATTCGGTGGCCACATCACCACCGAATTGCCATGAACAGTTTCGGTGGCATCATCTTCCACCGATGAGCCTTGACAAATTCGGTGGACACTACAGCGAATTACCTGAACAACTTCGGTGGCCCTCCTCACCACCGAAATGCTCTTACATTTTCGGTGGTCGATCTCGCTCTACCGAAGTTCTTCTATTTTCGGTGAAACCTCCTTCGGTGCCAAAGTCTTAAAGGGAAGATCATTTATTATGGGACAATATCCTCTAGCAGATAAAAGTGACAGTTTGTCTCTTTATCCATAATCAGTTAAAATCCGTTTTTATCTGCATGAGCTATTCTGTCTGTACCTAGTAAAAAGTGACAAGGACCTTTCATCTCTCCAGAAGTCAACACACTCAGCAAGTTGAAAGATGACAAGTGTCCCAAGCATTTAATGCTTGGGCACTCCTTGGCACTATAAAAGGAGAAGGCATCACCATACAAAAGACACGCTTTTAAGAATTCTCTCAGTGCAAGAAATCTTCCTTTAAAGCCTCAAAACTCAATAGCTTTGCTCTCAGTGTTCTTAGTTATTTTGTTGTATACTTTGTGCAAGATTGTTAGAATAGTTTATCTGTTCTTTTCCGCAACAATCTTAAGTTTCTTTGTGTAATTCTTGTTGAAAGTTTTTCAATAAAAAGAATTAAAATTGTGAAAATTTTGAGTATTGTATTCAACCCCCCCCCCCCTTCTACAATACTTGCTTAGCCATCTGGGACTAACAACATGATTAAATCCCTAAACTTTTTTTTTTAACAAAAAAATCATTAAACTTTCTCATTTTTAATGATTAAGTACTTAAAACTGTTTTTTTGATGAAAAAATCATTAAACTTTCTTATTTTAAATGATTTAAGTCCCTGAACATTTTTCTTAAAAATATAAATCACCCAACTTTTACAAATTGTTTGTAACTGACTAAAAATGTTTTAAAATAAAAAAACTTAAATCAATTTTACCGTTTCCAAGCCATACACCATTCAAATTCCATGCAAACACTTGAGTCAACAATTTGATAGGTGATATGCTACATATATGTATATTAGTTATACACCCGCTTCAATGCAACGATTTTTTTTCCTAAACAGGAAATAAAATATAACTGCTTATTATAATATCCAAAATTTATATTTGACCAAAATAAAATTACAACATTTTATATTTCAATGATGAGTACAATTTCCGCCTACACTATATAAGTTAGCACACCTTTAGCAATGCATCATGACGTAAAATCCAAATAATACGACCCAAAACTCCACAAATTTGACGATTCAATCAACGGTTAAACCAGAAATAACATGAAACTAAAAATGTACCCTTTCCTTGCATACATGTATATATTGTGCCTTAGGTAGAGTGTATAAGTGAGATAAAACTCTACAAACTTTCTCTATACCCGTTTTATTAGGCAAGAACCTTAAAAACAGATTTTTTAAAAAGGGGGTTCTATCAAGATTTTATGATGTAGGTCATGTGGACCATATATGGCAGTCGAGAAAATGTACATACTATAAGAGCATTTGATACCTCATTAAGCTCACCGGTCACTTACAATACAAGATTATTTAACTTTTAGAGTATCTCCAACAGTTTTACTAAAATTATAAAAATCAAGTTTTTGTTTTCTAAACCTCTCCAACAACTTTGTTATCTTGTTTGCTATAATAGAAAAAACTTGAAATTTTTCTAAGTTTAGAGAATTCTCTAAAACTTGATGGTAGGAGAGAGAAATAATTATTTTATTCAATCCCACCAATGACATTAAACTTTTATCATATTATATTAAGTTTTTTTTTTAAATGTGTATTGGGAAGATAAATTAGACAATATTATATTAATATAACTTTGTTAAAATTTCTAAAATAAAAAATCTGTTGAAGATGCTCTTAGCATTTAGTAATGCCTTGGCACGTATATAGAAATTATCAAGGCCGGCCCTGGGCCTAGGCTAGTGGGGCGACGGCCCAGGACATCACAAAGTGGTAGGGCATCAATTTTTAGCCCAATTTTAGAGTAAATTGCATTTTTGGTATCTATGGTTATATGATTTCTTTGAAAGGAGTACCTGAACTCCAATAATTCAGGGTTTGGTCCCTGAGTTATGCGATTTTGCTGCAAATGTAGTCCCTGGTCACTAACCCCGTCTATTTGGTTCGTTAGTGCCAGGGGTAGTTTCGTCCATACATCCTTTCCCTCCCAAATTAACCAAACCCATCTCATTAATTTAGGAAAACGTTTCGTATGACCCAGAATCTAACCAAACTCACTCTCACTATCACTCTTGCAAACGGATAATCATCAACAACAACCCTCTGAAATGTCATCATTATGGATACTAAGAACTGAGTTAGATGAAGATTGGACTCCAGCAGATGTTTATAGTAAGTATTTTGCTCTGTTTTGAGTGTTTACTTCTGGTATTACACACATGCAAATTGTATCCTGATTTTTCCTCTTTTTTGCCTTAGGTATTTACCCAACGTTGATAACAGCAAAGATCAACCATGGAGGTTTGTTTACAAGTGCTCCAGGAAGAAGATACCTAAATGGTAAGGTTGATATTGTTGATTTGATCAACACTGATCACCTTGCGGTGCATCAGTTCCATGATATGATGAGAGCATTAGGTTACAAGGATGAGGTAATGTTTTACCATTTCTTGATTCCATACACTGACCTTGATACTGGGTTGCAAGGTTTAAGTAATGACGATGATATAAAAAACTTGTTAAAGTATGTCCCTATGGTCAGAGAGATTGAGGTATACATTGAACATGACAAAACAAATGTTGAGGAAAAGATTGACTTGAACCAAACTTTTGATAATTTGCACTTTTTCTTTGATCCTTTCATTGCATTGGAATCTGATTTACCAGAAGTAGGACAAGGTGAGGGGGTTCAGTTGAAGCATGGGGTAGATTTGAACAATGGCATTGATGGCATTGATGTCAACCATGTAGTTGACTTGAACAATTTGGTTGACAGGAACAATGGCATTGATGTCAACCATGTACTTGACTTGAACAATGATACGAACCAAGAAAGTGGGAACCATGGGCACCTTGAAAGTTAAGATAACAATCCATATGATTCATTGGATGAGTTTGATGCATTAGCAGATGATTATGTGGATACAGAGGGAGACTGGATAGGAGTAGGGTGAGAAGATAGTGATAGCCAGAATGTAGATGGTGATGTATGTAACAACCCAAACCAACAGTACAAGCTAGAAGCTACATCTTTAATTCATAACGCCAATAAACGGCTCAACGTGGTCAAAATATATAGATTTACAACACAGGGTTCGCGGAAATAACCCTAAATACAGCTGAGAAATTCTAACTAGACAAAAAGGAAGTTCTTCTATTCCATTCTAAACGCAAGCTCCGGCCCACGTCTTGCCAAATCTCTAAGCGTGCTCCCGACTACTGCTTACCAGAAAAAGGTTTTAGTTTTGAAAAGCGAGGGTTAGACCATGAGGTCTAGTGAGTCCCCTCCACACCTAGTCACACCAAAATATCACAGTTTAGAAAACCAGTTATGAAAACATTTATACCAATCATAACAAGCACACTAAGATGATATGCACACATTGACACATGCGACAGACATACGCTATAGTCACACACACCGTGACATCGCAATAAGGCACACACACACTATAGTCACACACACCGTGACAGCGCGATAAGGCACACACACACTATGGTCACACACACCGTGACAGCGCGATAGGGCACACACCGCCTATATATGAAACAAATTCATATATATAATTATTATGGGACACACCCCCATTCCATAACAAAGCCAGAACATGGTCACACACGTATAAGTCACATATATTGTCACACAATCTATCTTCTCTTTGAAATAGAAGCAGTTGAAAAGCACACAGTTACATAATAATCTTCAAACACATTTATTCTTCATTTTGAAATAAATACAGTCGAAATGTGAACAGTTAAAAAATAACCATTAAACACACTTGTTTGAAATTTAGGTTTAGAAAGACTCACCTGAAGTCCAGATTAGAAATGCTTACCCGTACAGATCATCTCTACACGAACCTACAATTTAAACCCATCACACAAACCGGGCTTAATTAATAAACCACTTCTAGACTTAATTAATTAAACCTCTACTAGTCTTAATTAATTAAACCTCTACTAGTCTTAATTAGTTAAACTACTAATGAAAATCACGTCCCAAAAGAAAT
Organism: Saussurea involucrata; assembly: GCA_033807775.1. Lineage (NCBI taxonomy): Eukaryota > Viridiplantae > Streptophyta > Magnoliopsida > Asterales > Asteraceae > Saussurea > Saussurea involucrata. The sequence goes on from CM066323.1 coordinate 38,181,544, forward strand.
GGAAATATGATCCATATAAAATATAAATACTAAAATTGTGATAGCTAGCTCACGTGACTTATGGCCCAACACATCCAAATTTCGGTTCTCAAGAATTGAAAGCCCAAAATTAAACATAACTCCCCCACGTGGCTTGACTAAAAACATTTTGGATCAATATTTACCATAGCATGTCCAATATAAAAATTTGGGTTAATAAGGACCACATACAAATTCTCGGCACAAGGACACATTACTAAATCATGTGCAAAACCAATACCAAATTCGGTACTCTACCTAAACTCCAGATCACGTGACATTTAAACCAAAACAAACCAAATTTCGGAACACTTATATGTAACGACCCAGTCTAAAGTAAGGCATTGCAATCCATATATAATGAAACATCCCAAAATCGGGTTCCAAAATTTATTACATAAGTCTTAAAATTAGGTTGGCGGAAACAACCTATACACAACTGAGAATAACTACCACTAAAAGCATGAGTGGCACTGTCTCTATCTGCATCTGTGCTCTATCCCGCGCTTGCTCACTTACCGGAGCCTCCTACTATTTGCTTACCTGAAAAGATTTAGTTTGGAAAAATGTGAGGGTTAGACCATGTGTAACGTCCCAAAAATTTCAAGGAAATTTAAAATTTTTAAAACATACATTTCATTATAAAACAACCATGATTTAATAATACACGTCTTAAATAAAATTAACGTCGTTACTTCAAACCATCAACAAAGTTTATGCAGCGGAAAATTACATAATTAAATTCAAAGGGTTCGAAAGTGAAAGTTTAACAATATTTGACACTCCGCGCTCTATGTGTGTACGGTCACGCCCGACTGCCGCCCGCACCTGAAATAACAACATATTGGGAAAGGGTAAGCTAAACGCTTAGTGAGTCCAACCACACACGTAGGTAGCAACCCCACGCATATCGCCCCTACTCGCAAGTAGGCAACATCACCATCACCCCGAATATCAAACCACGTAATGATTATTACATAAGCACGAACCTCGGTCCCACCGAGTACACAAAATACATTAATACAAGCTCAGTCTCACCGAGCCCTCGGTCCCACCGAGTAAAGACTTCTGTACTAGCTTAGTCCCACCAAGCCCTCGGTCCCACCGAGCCCCTCAGTCCCACCGAGGTGTACGCATGCATAAATATTCCACATACGAATTTAACAAATCACAACCAGTTATCACATCCCAACTAGTCCATGTAAGCACATAAATACACGTAATAACACGTAACACAAAAAGAACGACATACATGAAGTTCCTAACTACGCGGTGAGAGAACTCACCTCAAGGCTAAGCAACGTGCTCACGAAACGCAACACCAACCCGGCAATCTTCTTCACTTTCTCCCACCTAAATACGTATAAAAAGTCAAAGGAAAGTCCCGACCCACAACACGTTTACTAGCTTCCAAAAGACTAAATATTCCAGCTTTTTATTAAAAGTTACGGGTCTGTTCGGGACCTGATTTACCCCCTAAAAACTGATAAATACAGAAATTAAAATTCATAACTACGAAGTTCTAAGTCTTACGATTTCAGGGACGTATCGCACGCGTCCTAACGATTTTTCTATAATTTACTATAGATTTTACAAAAATGATTCGCAGAACAGCGAACACCCGGACCTTCCAGTACAGCATGGCAACTTCGCCCTAGCTATGGTCCGAATTGGTCTTTCCGCAAAACAGAGAAAACTTAATAGACTCCGAAACGAAACTTTTGGCACCAGTCCCATCCCAAACCGACATTCCAAGCAAAAGTTATGCGTAAAACAAAACAGGGACAGAAAGCTGGAAGTTTTTCGGACCAGGCTGTATAAACAGCCCCATACGGCCCAGCTACAGGCCTAAACAGACTTTCGGCAAAACACGAAAAACCTTCCTGACTCGATTAGTGAACTTCGGCCACCGATTTCATATCAATCCGAGCTACGAGTAAAAAGTTACGGCCACGACAAAACAGTGGCAGAAAATCGACCTTCACATAAAATGACAAGTCACCAATTTGCGACCACCTTTTCACCTAGCTAGAGGCTGAACCAGTTTTCCGCTAAAACACGGAAAACGTGACCGACCCCGTTCTGGAACCGTGGGTACCAATTTCGGCTCAATCGGAGTTACGAGCAGAAAGTTATGGTCTACACATTATCAAAGCAGATTCCAGAATTTTTACATAAAATGATAAAGCGGTTTTTACAATAGACTCGGCGGTTTAGGGTTGCAACTCCGGTGGCGTTAGGGTTCCGCCGTGGAGGACTTAGGGTTTAGCCCCGCCCATTGCCACCTCCGGCAGTGGGGCACGGCGGCGGCGGCGGCGGTCCTCCGGCGACGGTTCTCCGCACGCACTTACCACCCCATTCTCGCACCACCTCCCTCTATACTCTCGATTGCTAAACCATACAGACACATACACACGCATACCCACCTGCACACAACCACCGCCGTCCACCCACGGTCACCGTAGCGGCGGCGTGCGGCGGTGGTTGCCTCGCCGGAAAAACGAACAAGAAAGAACAAGATGGAACGAGGGAATGACTTACCTTGCGATGGTTGCTCCTCTTCCCTCGACTTCTCCGGCGAATGGTGGTGGTGGCAGCGACCTCCGGCGACTGGAAAAACCCTCCGGCGACTGGAAAAAACCCTCCGGCGACCCACTCTCTCTCTTCTTCTCTCGGTCCTCTCTATCTCACGATCTCTCTCTCTCTCCTTCCTACTTCGGCCAAGATGAAACCACCAAAGAAAAACCACAAAAGAAACAAAAGGGGCTGTTTGTCGAGTTTGCTGGAAACCGACGAGAAGGGGAAGAGGGGGGGGGGGTCGGTCCCCCTTCCCTTGGCCGTTCAACACTCCAACAAACACCATTGCCCACACTTGGCCCCTAGGCTTAACACTTTGGCACTTTTGGTCCCTGAATTTCCATAATATTGTGAAAAGGGAGTGAGGTTAGCCACACATAACATTCAAGGTCCCCTTTGACAACTTTCGTTAACAAGACTCGCTTTAAACGACAATAAAATAAATACATTAGGAATTTTAAAACCATACCGGGACACGGGCTTTACACCATAAGGTCTAGTGAGCTCCCTCCTGACAGTTCTCAAAATCATTTCAAAACAGTTTATAACTTTCAAATATCTTTGCATAAGCTTTCACATATTTTTTCATAAAAACTATCACATAACTTCACATAAAACTTCCACGGATAAATCCGCTCCCGTAAATGGCACCCTAAAGTCACTCGAAAGTGACAACGAGTCAGTCTCACGTTGCCTTATTGGATACTCCCTTCCATGGCATAAACAGGTCACTCCTCCCGGCATGAGCTGGCGGGTCTACCTTCCGACTTAGCCAGTTTACGTCTAACACAATGTATGCATACATCTCATATAAACTTTCAGTAAACTTTCATGCAGTTAAAAGCATAGGAATAAAACATGGTATTTCTCATCATGTACTTACTTTAGAAAAACACGTCATAAGCACGTATTTATAGTTAGAAAAACTCACATGACTTGCTCGCTTCAAAGCTGCTCGCTTACACATCCGGCCTCTAGGTGGAACACCTATTATTTAGGAAATGTACATCAATATCTAATAATTTATATTCGTGCTTACTTCCGAATGTACCCTCAATTATCTTATTTGATAAGTTTCATTTCTAACCCAAACTTGTGTTCTAGACTTCATTTACTGGCCCAAAATATAAATTCTGGATTCTTATAATTTAGTCACATTCCGAATCCCAAAACTATAACAAATACCGGATCCCAATTAATTAGGCCCAACACCGATCTTTCTAATAATTATTACTAATTATTAATTAAATTACTAAATCCATATTTTATATTAAATTCTCAAGTCCATAATCTAAATTGATTTACCAAGACCATATGAATTTCCTTAGTGGGGGATCACGTGCCCTAACAATTAAAATATTAAATGGTACTACTCTCACGTGACCTCGCACTTTTGGATTTGCAAATAAAAGATAATACCCTCACGTGGCCCAACCATTCTCATTTGCAAGAAAAGAATTCCGGCCCATACTAAAACAATGGTTTCCGGCCATGCAAACTACCGGAACTCCACAAAATTATTTACCGGAACCTCATTTAATTAACTACTGGGACTTGATTTCATTACCGGAACTTACACACACCGGAACTCGCACACACCGGGACTCACGCACACCGGAACTCACACACACACTACCGGAACTCTCTTAACCATATCGGAACTCACTTTTGAGTCCACATTCCAGAACATCGGTCGATAAAATAAATCGCAACAGGTTCTTCTCGATAAGACGGACCACAAATTAGTGTTTTTTAATTAGTTTCTCATTGAAGTTTCAGCCATCTCCTTACTTTTCTTAAACTGATAAATTATTAATTCACTCAAACCTCTCCTAAGAACAATACCCAGTTCAAACAGCAGAGCTAAACCCACAATGGTGTTCTTAACATATACTCAGCTTAAAAAGAATGGGAATGACCAAAAGAGAAATTTCTTATCTAATTATTAAGCAGGAATCTACATAAAGAATATGATTTCTTACCCAAACAACAAGCTTCTTCTCACAATTTTGTCTACTGATTTCTTCTCTTCTCTTTGCCTTTCTTCTCCTCAGCCGCCAACAATAAAACAGTATTGCTCCAAATGATTGAAAACCTAGAGAACTGCACCCTAATATATCTCCTTCAAATTGCAAATAGGTCATTGGTGTAAACTTTAAATCTTTTGAACTTTAGCCACCATACTTTCATAATTTCAAGAAAAACTCGGTTGTTACAACACCCCCCCTTAAAAGAATTCCGTCCCTGGAATTCCTCATTGGAAGAGACGCGGGTACCTAAACCTCATATCCGTTTCTACCCCTCAGTTGCCTCTCGTTCTTTATGGTACCTCCACTGAACCTTTACTAACTGCACCTCTTCATCCCTCGCTTCGCGAATCTTACTGTCCCCAGTTTCTATCAGTTTCTCGACATTAATCGACTTCTCATCAACGCTGACATCCACCAAGGGAACATTCACATTTACTTCTGACAAAACAGCAGGACACCCGGTTTTAGTCCTTGTCTAAATAGTTCTCTCAAACATCATTACTCCCTTAAAAGAAGGAACTTGGCAGAATTAAACTCATCCTGAAGACACATCGATTTCTCTCTACTTGTCGCAAGTGTCTAATCATATAACATAACTCTGGTTATCCTCACTCACCGGGATGAGTAACCATGGTCACACCATACTATTCTCAACCGCTTAGCCATTGAACGATCGCTCGCTCGAACATTTCTCACAATCTCATCAATTCAAGCTCATCAACAGCCTTTTCCCACTTCTTTCTCGCACTTTAGAACATACATAAATCCCCTTCCTCGACACTCTTTCCAGAAGTTCGCACACTTATCGATGAAGATTTACACACTACTCCATCTTTCGGTGTTACTGTCTAGCTTATTACTTCTAGCCTACTCACTTACCTGTCATACAATCTTCACCTCCCCACGATAGCGTGGAGCACCGTCCACCAAACATTACTTGCCCCCCTCTCCCGATGTTTTCCCCACGCTGATAACACTTTCTCATTACTATACATAACCAAACAGTTGCATCAAAATTCTAACTTAAGGCATTCAACCAAGTCATCTTGAAATGACACTAGTGTTCGAAGTTACTACACATTCTTTGATCTCTAACTATTACTTTCTCGGACAATTCTTTCACACATAAGAAGCAACTCACATTCTTTAAAGATTTCGCATCTATTACACTGCATTTTGACTAACACACCCATCATCTTCTTTAAACTTCCAATGATTCCGAAATTATACTTACTTAGCGACTCACACAACCAAAAACACTTGGTTTCTCATCTGGGTAACCACCCACTACCGCTCCGACGTTCTATTCCGATAATAGTCATATCACAACGCCAACTTACAAACCACGTGCTCCAATAACTTGATTAACAAATCGTACACCTCATCCGAATTCCCCGAAAAGGCTTCTATTTAATACTTCCTCTTTCTAACATTACGCTACTACGACACTGGCTGGCACATCTATCTTGGCAATTGATACCACTACTTATCCGTACATTCTCCACCTATAACATCACACTGTCCACCAGGTCTCTCATGGTCATTCGTACACAACTCAAACTTGCTTTCATATTATCCCGCATAAATAATCGAGTCTATTTCGCTACTTTGTCATTTGCCAATTCTAAATCAACAACTCACGAGTTCCTGATTAACTCCAACATACTCGTTTCTTGCTAGCTCTTTGCGATTCCAAACCATTACATAGACAGGGTACAATCCCTCACATATCGACATAATCTATACACTCACTTCGTTCGTGCTAAATACTTCATCCTTTACGAACCATCCAAACCTCAAAAGTAAAACGCTTATCTAAAACATCAGTCTTTCACCATCTTAACACCCCTACAAGGTGCTCCCTCAACTTTCAACCTTCTGGTTCAAATCCTGGCCACAGCCACCTTACACAACTGCCGACTTCAACGTCAATAGTTGACCTGCTGATACTTCCTTAACCTATTCTTCAACAAGGGTCCCTTACTGAACCCAATCCTTCCAACATATCATAATCAACTTCATAATCCGTCGCCCTTAATTCAAAACTTACTCATGTAACATCAATATCACAAGCTCACCCTAAAACTCATATCCCACACCGTAGATTTCTCAATTCTGCCTCACAACACTACTCAAAACGAGTTGCTAAAATCAACACCTTGATGACTGCTAGTCCTTTCCCCGGACACCATCGTCCCTCGGCAACTGTATTCCCAGTCACCGAGCAAGAGTACAGACCCTCATACACCCGACACTATAATCCATTCCCGACTCTTCCACTGTCCAACTCTCCTCTTGAACACATATACCAAAACTACGTACGTTCTCCCCTGACTTGTCCAACACCTCTCCACTCTCGGAGTTCTTCCTTAGCTTAAATTGTAATACTCTACGACCTAGTGGGTTCATAGCCTTCATGCATGACAACGCGATAAATAAATCATCACACTTTTGATCATTTTAAAGAAACAACACTTGGAAACAACTTGGGTACACACGACCCCAACATTCTCATAACTTCAATGCCCTGCACAACGATCTCGAGAATCGTTTGCATGCAACTTTCCGTAAAACTTAATCTTACTCAACCAAAAATATGTTATTACGACAGAAATAAATATTGGATGAAAATCTTTTCATACGACAAAATTTTGAAAGGAATTACCGACACGAAGTAAACCAATCGGTTCTCACATTCATTTATATAACTTTAACATGTCAATACTTATCTTGGTTATAAAAGTTTTGCATTCAAACGTTTTCTTGACTTTTTGCAACAATTTAACTTATAATGAAAAGAGTGAAATATTTTGTAAATCGTAATCCTCAAGACTTCATTGTGCGATGTAAATGGATTTGCACTTTTCTTTAAACATACGCTTGCACACGCCGACTCATATCCGATCAAATTTGATATTTACACATTTACTTTACTTATGAAAAATCTCATATGCGCATATACGAACTCAATGCATGAAACTCTACTTGTAATTGAAGGCTACTCACTCAAACAAGGTCAATCTCTTTACTCACGCAACTTATCATTGACACTCTACTTTCGACCAGTGGTCGCCCCCTCGGTCTTGCAACAACTTGCTATACATACATTCAACGGTCCACTTACTCAACCATTTCATACTATTTTTGTCTTGACCAATTCATCTCATATTATACTTCTACATGCTTTCAGTATTCTACAGAAATCTCTCTTCAATGATCCTGCCACTGAACAACTCGACTAAAGAGTCAGGGCTCTAATCCTCTGCTCGTTCTTGGATTGACACTTCCAAGATCTCGACACTGTCCTTCCTTACCCTCCGAACTGATCTATCCCACGATTTCTAGAACTGGGACTCTCTAGAAACAGGAGTCTTACTCAAAATCAATCATTCATCCTCTTCGAATTCACGAAGATCTACCTCTAGACGACTCATATCATTCTATACAACATTTCTTATCTACGATGTATACATACATCACATCATAAATGATCTCTCATGATACTTTCCCAACAATGGGTCTCAATCTATCCCTCAGGGATCTTGCTGACATTCTAGATTACTGGTACACGACATATAATCTAGCTTAAGACTACAGCTTCAGAATAATAAGGCAATTTAAGCACATACATGTACCTGTAAGTTCGCAATTACACTGGCCAGGTGTAACCCCAAACTTACCTTACATGACTGTCCTCGATACCCTATTAGTCCTATCTCTACAATAGTGCCCTCCTAACGCATTTCCTGATTCTCAGTTGTGATTTCTACTCCTAAAGTTTAAGTTTAGGCCCGTCCGGTCACCTAAATTCCTTAAACTATGGCTCTGATACCAATTGTAACGACCCAATCTAAAGTAAGGCATTGCAATTCATATAAAATGAAACATCCCAAAATCGGGTTCCAAAATTTATTACATAAGTCTTAAAATTAGGTTGGCGGAAACAACCTATACACAACTGAGAATAACTACCACTAAAAGCATGAGTGGCACTGTCTCTATCTGCATCTGTGCTCTATCCTGCGCTTGCTCACTTACCAGAGCCTCCTACTATTTGCTTACCTGAAAAGATTTAGTTTGGAAAAATGTGAGGGTTAGACCATGAGGTCTAGTGAGCTCCCTCCTGACAGTTCTCAAAATCATTTCAAAACAGTTTATAACTTTTAAGTATCTTTGCATAAGCTTTCACATAATTTTTCTTAAAAACTATCACATAACTTCACATAAAACTTCCACGGATAAATCCGCTCCCGTAAATGGCACCCTGAAGTCACTCGAAAGTGACAACGAGTCAGTCTCACGCTGCCTTACTGGATACTCCCTTCCATGGCATAAACGGGTTACTCCTCCCGGCATGAGCTGACGGGTCTACCTCCCGACTTAGCCAGTTTACGTCTAACACAATGTATGCATACATCTCATATAAACTTTCAATAAACTTTCATGCAGTTAAAAGCATAGGAATAAAACATGGTATTTCTCATCATGTACTTACTTTAGAAAAATACGTCAAAAGCACGTATTTATAGTTAGAAAAACTCATCTGACTTGCTCGCTTCAAAGCTTCTCACTTACACATCCGGCCTCTAGGTGGAACACCTATTATTTAGGAAATGTACATCAATATCTAATAATTTATATTCGAGCTTACTTCCGAATGTACCCTCAATTATCTTATTTGATAAGTTTCATTTCTAACCCAAACTTGTGTTCTAGACTTCATTTACTGGCATAAAATATAAATTCTGGATTCTTATAATTTAGTCACATTCCGAATCCCAAAACTATAACAAATACCGGATCCCAATTAATTAGGCCCAACACCGATCTTTCTAATAATTATTACTAATTATTAATTAAATTACTAAATCCATATTTTAAATTAAATTCTCAAGTCCATAATCTAAATTGATTTACCAAGACCATATGAGTTTCCTTAGTGGGGGATCACGTGCCCTAACAATTAAATGGTACTACTCTCACGTGACCTCACACTTTTGGATTTGCAAATAAAAGATAATACCCTCACGTGGCCCAACCATTCTCATTTGCAAGAAAAGAATTCCAGCCCATACTAAAACAATGGTTTCCGGCCATGCAAACTACCGGAACTCCACAAAATTATTTACCGGAACCTCATTTAATTAACTATCGGGACTTGATTTCATTACCGGAACTCGCACACACCGGGACTCACGCACACCGGAACTCACACACACACTACCGGAACTCTCTTAACCATATCGTAACTTACTTTTGAGTCCACATTCCAGAACATCGGTCGGTAAAACAAATCGCAACAGGTTCTTCTCGATAAGACGACCCACAAATTAGTGTTTCTAATTAGTTTCTCATCGAAATTTCAGCCATCTCCTTACTTTTCTTAAACTGATAAATTATTAATTCACTCAAACCTCTCCTAAGAACAATACCCAGTTCAAACAGCAGAGCTAAACCTACAATGGTCTTCTTAACATATACTCAGCTTAAAAAGAATGGGAATGACCAAAAGAGAAATTTCTTATCTAATTATTAAGCAGGAATCTACATAAAGAATATGATTTCTTACCAAAACAACAAGCTTCTTCTCACAGTTTTGTCACTTTGCCTTTCTTCTCTTCTCTTTGCCTTTCTTCTCCTCAGTCGCCAACAATAAAACAGTATTGCTCCAAAGGATTGAAAACCTAGAGAACTGCACCCTAATATATATCCTTCAAATTGCAAATAGGTCCTTGGTGTAAACTTTAAATCTTTTGAACTTTAGCCACCATACTTTCATAATTTCAAGAAAAACTCGGTTGTTACAACTTATACATACTTTCGGATCACACTCAGCAAATCAAATTCCGGATCACGTGTGATTCCGGATCAGGCCATGCCAAAACAGTTACGGATCTCCTTTGCTAAAACATTCTGGATCAAATACTAATCAGTCCATTCCGGAACTCTCGGCTCAAATCCCTTAGTTCCGAATCCAGAAATTTGGACTATCGCAATGGCCATTTGGCGATGCGACACGAAATAACATTAGGAACATGAATTAATCCATTCTGACCGATTGTTAAAGCTCTTTTCCTTAAAAAAATGATTATTCCAACACTAATAATCTTCTTAGCATGATTATTTAATTCCATTAAAAACCCTTAAATAGAGAACTCTCAGACCACTACCCAATTTCAGCAGAACTCAACAATAAGGTTTGAAATTAAGGATTACCCGATAAAATTGACGTAGGATCAGGATTCCTATTCTCTTTTCTCTTCCGACTTTGATGATTGAGGAACTTCCTTCTCCAATCGTTCTTGAGACCACACTCTTTCTCTCTACTCTTTTCTCTCTGGCCGCCACACACACACAAAAGGAATTTTCTTATCCGTGCCACTTGCCACACTTTCTACTTCCCGATTACTCACTTAATACAACCTACCGTCCCAATTACCTCAGACTAGCATGGGACATTTCTCGTCCAACATTGACCACCTCCTACACAAAATTTCAACGGTTACTATACCTAACCAACAGTTTCATCACGCCTCTTACTAGAAATTCAACTAAGTCAACTTGAAATAACACTCAATACTCGAAGCGACCACATACTTCTCATTCCCAAACAATATTAACCCATCCTTTGCATTTCCTTTACATACAAGAATTAGTTAAACATTCCCAAAGATTTCGTATCTATTACAAAACATCATAAACTAACCAACTCCAAGGGCACACGAATACAATAATGACACAAGGTAACTCACTCAACAACTCATCACAACCAATGAGTGCACAATCTCCTCCTTAGCTAGCCACTAACTTCCACCTCATTCTTTAATCTCATCTGACAAAACTACACGCCACTCGAACATCTATGCATTTCAACACACATAATCTACCACATTTGAATAATTTGCTAGCAATTCCCGAGGGAAGGCTTCCACTTATGCTCATCCCATTACTTAACCTTACAGCAACTCTTTACTATCAACGATTCGCATGCTCGCTTCGTATAAGTTACCCCTAACTTATTCACACGACTACTACACACTAGAGGTTCAATCCTCACAATTACCACTTGCCTACTAATTTGTACAATCTACGACTTCACCTTGATCCGAATAGGTTAACCGACACCAGCGTTACCAATCCATACATCTATCATTTCGCAACCACTCTAGTCACTCTTCCACTAACTAGAGAGTAATAAAACACACTTCTACTATCCGACCCTTGAGTTGAAACTCTCAAGATTTCAATTCACCGACATCGGGAACTCCCAGAATAAAGGTTCATCAGAGATTAGGAGTTCACCTCCCACCGATCATTTTCCTAAAGAACCTTAAAGATTTTACTTCACACGGGTACTCACCCCAAACATTCAAACACTACACCTTCTAGATAGTATCACCAGTCGCATCATCAATAACCTACACAACACACTAAACTGTTGCCTTCACGGCAAGATTAGGACTTTACACACCACTGTTACTCTCCACACATTAATCACCACACTCCACACACTACTATCGAAATCTGAACAACGGTAATCAAACACACCCATGCACCTGTAAATTCATAATTACATTGGCCAGATGCGATTTGAACTTACCTTACATGAGAGTCCTCACTACCATCGTCTAAATTCTCAGTGATTAAGGTCTTCCTAAAGACTTCCTATATCTCAGTTGTGTCCTCCTACTCCACAGTTTAAGTTTAGGCCAATCCGGTTACCTAAATCCCTTAAACTAGGGCTCTGATACCATTTGTAACAACCCAAACCAACAGTACAAGCTAGAAGCTACATCTTTAATTCATAACGCCAATAAACGGCTCAACGTGGTCAAAATATCTAGATTTACAACACAGGGTTCGCGGAAATAACCCTAAATACAGCTGAGAAATTCTAACTAGACAAAAAGGAAGTTCTTCTATTCCATTCTAAACGCAAGCTCCGACCCACGTCTTGCCAAATCTCTAAGCGTGCTCCCGACTACTGCTTACCTGAAAAAGGTTTTAGTTTTGAAAAGTGAGGGTTAGACCATGAGGTCTAGTGAGTCCCCTCCACACCAAGTCACACCAAAATATCACAGTTTATAAAATCAGTTATGAAAACATTTATACCAATCATAATAAGCACACTAAGATGATATGCATACATTGACACATCCTACAGGCATACTCTATAGTCACACACACCGTGACAGCGCAATAAGGCACACACACGCTATAGTCACACACATCGTGACAGCATGATAAGGCACACACACACTATGGTCACACACACTGTGACAACGCGATAGGGCACACACCGCCCATATATGAAACAAATTCATATATATAATTATTATGGGACACACCCCCATTCCATAACAAAGCCAGAACATGGTCACACACGTATAAGTCACACATATTGTCACACAATCTATCTTCTCTTTGAAATAGAAGCAGTTGAAAAGCACACAGTTACATAATAATCTTCAAACACATTTATTCTTCATTTTGAAATAAATACATTCGAAATGTGAACAGTTAGAAAATAACCATTAAACACACTTGTTTGAAATTTAGGTTTAGAAAGACTCACCTGAAGTCCAGATTAGAAATGCTTACCCGTACCGATCATCTCTACACGAACCTACAATTTAAACCCATCACACAAACCGGGCTTAATTAATAAACCACTTCTAGACTTAATTAATTAAACCACTTCTAGACTTAATTAATTAAACCTCTACTAGTCTTAATTAATTAAACATCTACTATTCTTAATTAATTAAACTACTAATGAAAATCACGTCCCAAAAGAAATGGAAATATGATCCATTTAAAATATAAATACTAAAATTGTGATAGCTAGCACACCTGACTTATGGCCCAACACATCCAAATTTCGGTTCTCAAGAATTGAAAGCCCAAAATTAAACATAACTCCCCCACGTGGATTGACTAAAAACATTTTGGATCAATAATTACCATAGCATGTCCAATATAAAAATTTGGGTTAATAAGGACCACATACAAATTCTCGGCCCAAGGACACATTACTGAATCATGTGCAAAACCAATACCAAATCCGGTACTCTACCTAAACTCCGGATCACGTGACATTTAAACCAAAACAAACCAAATTTCGGAACACTTATACATACTTCCGGATCACACTCATCAAATCAAATTCCGGATCACGTGTGATTCCGGATCAAGCCATGCCAAAACAGTTCCGGATCTCCTTTGCTAAAACATTCCGGATCAAATACTAATCAGTCCATTCCGGAACTCTCGACCCAAATCCCTCAGTTCCGGATCCAGAAATTTGGACTATCGCAATGGCCATTTGGCGATGCGACACGAAATAACATTAGGAATGGGAATTAATCCATTCTGACCGATTGTTAAAACTCTTTTCCTTAAAAAATGATTATTCTAACACTAATAATCTTCTTAGCATGATTATTTAATTCCATTAAAAACCCTTAAATAGAGACCTCTCAGACCACTACCCAATTTCAGCAGAACTCAACAATAAGGTTTGAAATTAAGGATTACCTGGTAAAATTGACGTAGGATCAGGATTCCTATTCTCTTTTCTCTTCCGACTTTGATGATTGAGGAACTTCCTTCTCCAATCGTTCTTGAGACAACACCCTTTCTCTCTGCTCTTTTCTCTCTGGCCGCCACACACACACAAAAGGAATTTTCTTAGGGTTGTGAGCCTGATTTGATGATTCAAATATCTTCCATCCAAATTACAATCAGGCCCCTCAAAAGTTTTGACTCACACTTTTCACCACAAAATAAATCTTTATTTTCAAACAGAACCCGGTTATTACAATGTAGATTATTTTGACATTGACAACTTTGATTCTGATCATGAATGTGATGTAGCTAGTCAATGCTTAGGACATAATGGGCAGGGTGTTGACTTTTACTTAGGACAGTCCTTTGGTAGCAAAGACGCAATCAAGACTTTAATCAAACAACATGCAATTGACACTAGGAGAGACATAGTTGTGATCAAGAATGATGGATACAGACTCAGGGCAGTTTGCAGGGGTACATTGCTTCACTTAAATGATAGTTGTGGGCCTAGTGGGCCTGGAAAAGGAAGAAAGAGTAAATGGAGAAAGTCCAATGGGCCCACTTTTCCATGGGTTTTATACCTCTCCACTTCTAAAAGGGAAATAACTTGGAAAGTCAAAACCTACTTCTCCACTCACAAATGTTTCCAAACAAGAGAGGTAGGTATGGCTACTGCAAGTTATCTTTCAAAGCATATCACCGAGCAGCTGAAGCTAGATCCAAATATGCCTTTGAAATCAATTAAATCCCATTTGTCTGAGAAGTTTGAAATTATGGTATCACCTTACAAAGCAATGAGGGTAAAACAATTATCCAACAAGAGGATTTGGGGTGACTATGAATTACAGTATAGTCAGTTGAGGGATTACCTGTCTGAGGTGAAAAGGTGCAACCCAGATACAACTGTGAAGTTGGAAGTTGAGGCAGAAGCTAACCCTGACAATGATGAGATAAAATTCAAAAGGGTTTACATTTGTTTGTGACCTTTGAAAAAGGGGTTTAGAGCTGGACACAAGGACTTGTTGGGATTAGATGGGACATTTATGAAGGGCCCTTTTCCTGGAAAAATATTGACAGCGGTAGGTATTGACCCCAACCATGGCATCTACCAGTGGCTTATGCAGTGTTAGAGTCTGAGTCAACAAGTTCATGGCAGTGGTTCTTAGAGTACCTTGGAGATGACCTTGGTCTTGAAGCCAATTCCAACTTCACATTCATGAGTGATAGGCAAAAGGTATGATCTGTCTTAACTACTTACTTTATGTGTTAATTACTTAATGTCTGTCTTAATTGCCAGAGGGACTGAATTGGCATATTTTTGTCTTATTAAGCATAGATTGTCTTAATTGGAAATATTGTGCTTAATTGTTGTCTTAATTTGCATATAGGGCATTCTTCCAGCAATTCAAAGGTTGTTTCCTTCTGCTGAACATAGATAATGTCATAGGCGCATACAAGAGAATATGAAGCTTCATTGGAAAGGTAAGGCCTACAAGGATCATCTGTGGCAGTGTGCAACAACTCCTACTGTCCCCCAATTCAGAACAACAATGGAGAACTTGAAAGCATTCAATAAGGATTGTTATGATTGGTTGAATAAGATCCCCCCAACATTGGAGCAGATCACACTTTACAGGTAAATAACTCTTAAATGGTTCAATTGTTGAATGGTTGAATAAGATCTCCCCCCAAACACACACACACTGATGTGGTTTTTTGATGCATACAGGTAGATGTCACTCTGATGTGCTTCTAAATAACATGTGTGAGGTATTCAATAGGCAAATCATTGCTGGTAGGGACAAACCATCTCATTCTTGCTTGGAGTACATTAGAGTGTATCTTATGAAGAGAATTGTTAATGTTTTAAATGTCATTGGTGGTTGTGATGGACCATTGACCCTAACTGCAAACAAGATAATGGACAGTGTGAAGAAGGAAGCAAGCAAATACCAGGTTGTGTACAATGGAGGAGATAAATATCAGGTATGTTACAAACACATGCCCTATACTTGTCTCATGGTTATAGCATGCACATGAACCTTCTCACTTATACTGTTGTTATGACAGGTATCTGGACCTTGGAATGATCAGTGCATAGTTGATGTTAGAGCAAGGACATGCTCTTGTAGAAGGTGGGAATTAACAGGAATTCCTTGCAAGCATGCAGTGGCAACTAACTGGAATATGGCACAGAATGGATTCAATGAAGACCATGAATCATGGGTGCACCAATCATACAGGCTTAGCACATGGAGGGACATGTACACCTTTAAGATTGACCCAATCAATGGATGCATGCTTTGGGACAAATCAAACTGCATGACAACTTTGGTTCCACCAGATCATCACACACAAGTGGGCAGGCCAAAGAAAAAGAGGAGGAAGACAGCTGAAGAGATGTCTCAAAGTCAAAGTCAGAGCCAGAGGAGGACTGGCAAGCTATCAAGGAAAGGGATCAAAGTCACTTGTGATAAGTGTAAACAATTGGGGAACAATTCAAGGACATGTAAATGGAAGGAAGGAGCTTAACAACCTCCTGTATGAACAATGCAAGTACTTTAGGTGGTTGTTTGGTGGTTGATAAACAATGTGTTTGGTGGTTGATGGTTGATGTTTGATAAACAATGTGTTTTGGTACTTGTTGGTGGTACTTTTTGATGGTTGATAAACAATATGTGTATGTATGATATGCAAGGTTGTTAGCCTATTTAATGTATTTTGGTAGTTATGTTTAGCCTCTTGAATGTCTTTTGGTAGTTATGTCTTGGTATTGTCAAAGTCTTGGTACTTATTTGTTGTAATGTCAACACATATTATGTCAATGTACCATTTTGTGCACTTTCCAAATAGAAGTCATTTCAAAACAAGGGCTATTGTGTCAAACAGAAAGCATTTCATTGATTCTAATTTGCATTTACCATTACATCATAAACAAAGCAGTGGCTACATTGATCTTTAACCAAAATCCCAAAACTAACTTAACATCTACTCACTGCTTTACATTGATCTTAAACCAAAATCCCAAACCTAACGTCATTACAATTACTTCTTACAACTATGCATGCAAATCCCAAAAAAAAACCCAACTAAGAACCAAAAGCAGCTGTAATCTCCAAATCTCACTTTCTTCTGAGTTGATAGTTTCTTCAAGTTTGTGCTTTGACCTCAGTAACCCAAGGACAACATCTATAGCCCTAACACAGATTGGTGGATCAAACCATCCAAAGAAGGAACACCTTTTACCCTGTACAAGTGAAAATAGGGAGAATTTTGGAGTTTGGTGGTAACAAACCAGAAAATCCATGAAATGTTAAGAAATTGGAGAAAACAGGGGCCTTACCATAGCTCCACAAGAATAGAACCTGCGTCCAGGCTTTGCATGTGTTCAAGATGTTTTTAAGCTTGCTTCACAACCACAGTAGCATATCACCATTTTTGGAAGAATATGAAGAAAGCAGAGTGTGAGTGGTGGGAGAAGGAAGAAAGCAGGTGCCTTCGTTCTTATGGTCGAGTGTGTGAGATGGGTTTGGTTAATTTGGGAGGGAAAAGATGTATGGACGAAACTACCCCTGGCACTAACGGACCAAATAGACGGGGTTAGTGACCAGGGACTACATTTGCAGCAAAATCGCATAACTCAAGGACCAAACCCTGAATTATTGAAGTTCAGGTACTCCTTTCAAAGAAATCATATAACCACAGGTACCAAAAATGCAATTTACTCCCAATTTTATATAGGTAGGTTCACTTTGGGCATTAAAAAAATAAATGTTATTAAGCCCAAAGGCATGACCTGCTTCAAGCCTACAGCAAAGGTGTAACACCCTAAATTCTGGGTAAATTTAAGCCAAATTTTCCATACAAAAATAACCATTAATTAATATTCAATAGTCATCATGAGTTTGGCGAAAAAGCGTTTACTACATCTGTCGAGGCCTTCGCCTCGTCACCCGTCATCTGGAATGCGCGCCCCGACACTCTTGGAGGGTCCACCTTCCTTCCCCCGCTTCCTCCGGTCTTTGTTTTCGGACATTCGCTTCTAATGTGGCCCGACTCTTTGCATTCGAAACATATAATTTCCTTAGCCGGGAAATCGTTGCGGACATGCCCCGGCTTCCCACACTTGTAGCAAGTCACCTCGTTTGGCCTAGTTTGCACGGACCGTGATGTTTGTTTCGGCATTTGGAACACCACCTAGCTTCACGCCTAGGTTCGGTCCCTCGGTAGTTGTTACTGAATGATCTCGGTTTCTTGGACGACACATAACTCCCTTCCCATTTCCTCTTCTCGGGTACCCGGTTACTCTCTTCCTTATCACGGTTGTAAGCGTCTTCCACTAACTGCGCTTCCTCAATTGCTTCACGGAGAGTGGAGGCTTTCGATACCCGGACCATCGTCATCATGTCCGACGATAGGCCCTTGATGTAAGCCTTGATTTTCTCTTTTTCAATCGGGACTAGATGTCCCACCAACCCCAACTTATCCATAAACTGACGGTTGTACTCTTTCACAGTCGAGTTACCCTTCCTCAAATTCCGAAAACTTTCCTCGATTCGTTCTATTGCCCTTTCGTTGCAATACTCCTCTAACACTTTCTTTTTGAATGTTAGCCAGCTCAGTTTGGCCAACACAGAAGCTTCTAAAGAAGTGGAATAGACAATCCACCAAGTGAGGGCCACCCCTCTCAGCATTTGCGAGCCAAATTTAGCCTTTTGACTTTCCCCGCATTCACTAGTTCGGAACGCATGTTCCATTTCCCTTATCCAGTTAATGCAAACAACTGGATCATCGGTGCCCTTAAACTCAGGCGGTCGGCAGCTAAGGAAGGTTTTGAAAGAACACACATTCCCTCCTTGCCTCGTGTCATCGGTGCCCAACCCTTCAATAGGAATCTCGTTTCCGGTACCCCCGGAACCCGCCACCACTATATTCTCGGCAACCGTTTCACGCCTACGGATGTTGGTGTCTCGGTCTTCCAACAGTTTCAGAAATTGTTCTTGTTGTTGTGCCATGGCTCGGTTCACGACCGCCATCATTCGGTCCATCATTCTAGTCTCAGTCGTTGCCTCTTCTAAGACAAGATCAGACGTTTCCAAGTTTCGTCGAGGTATATGTTCGGGTCCACCACCCAACAAGTTAGTATTAAGTGGGGGTCCCTCCGCCGCTGCCACCCTCGGTTGATCGGCCGTGGATATCGTAGCATCAAGGCCATCCACCCTGCTACGAGTGTTTACCATAGTTTGTCTGCCACACATTCGAAAATGGATATAGGTCACATGGTAAATGTTCATAGAAATAGTTGTACCAACGGTCACAACCACCATCATAATTATAGCAATCTAAGCATGCTCACGTAGCAACAAATTCATAATAGCAGTAGCTAATTGACATTATGAACATGTTACACATAAGGATCCTCGTTACCACAATCACAATTTCAACTATTGCAAAACCATCAACTCTTAGACCATCTTATCTTAGGAGTTCTACCCATCTCTCCGCTCACAACTTAAATCAATCTAGTTTAAGTCTAGGCATCTCACGTCAATACCTAGTTCACTTAAACCATTGCTCTGATACCAACTTGTAACACCCTAAATTCTGGGTAAATTTAAGCCAAATTTTCCATATAAAATAACCATTAATTAATATTCAATAGTCATCATGAGTTTTGCGGAAAAGCGTTTACAACCAAAAGAAAGAGATACATCAACAACAACCTATTAATCTAACTAAGGATCGTTTAGATTAGAATCGGGTGTCGCTATCTCTTTTACAAAACGCTCGGCTAAGGCAATCAACCACCGCTATCTCGGCTATCCCAAAAATGCTATCTCTCTTCAATACACTTCCCTCATCCCCGGGAAGTCCCACCGCTAGGAAGGCCTGCTAAACACAACATACAATAAGAAGAAGTGTCAGCCTACAGCCTAGCAAAATAGCATTTATATAATAATGATAGATTACGCATTAAATGAAAGGTCTTTCCATCCGATACCGATCCGTCGTTCATTTCCTCTTTGTACTCACGCAAGACATCAACCCAAACCGGGTCTTTAGTCCGCCAAGGCATCAACCCCGGATCGGGTCTCTAGCCCTCAAAGACATCAACCCAAGCTGGGTCTTTAGTCTAGTGACATCAATCCACATCGGATCTCTAGTCCACGAAGACATCAATCTCATCGGATCTTTAGTCTGAATGACATCAATCCAAACTGGATCTTTAGTCAACGACATCAATCCAAACTGGATCTTTAGCCCATCTATTCCCAAGGTAGGGTATCCATCATAGTCATCAATAAGAAGAGTTATTCGCATATAAGACTTTAACAAATATCATTGCTTCCAACAATTTATCATTTACATCAACACTCTAATCGTGGCTCTACTCAAATACTTCCATAGTCCACATAGCACATTATTCATATTTAAGTAACATTTCATCATAATCTAAAAATGAAGATTTACCAATGTCATCATCTATGACAAGTCTAGCCCTAAACATTCCACAAGGGGAGGTTAGGTCATAAATCACAAAATCAAGCAAGTTTAGTAAGCATACATAAATAGACATAGCCAAAACATTAAATGATTGCACATAAGTGAGATTGGGAGGTAGAACACTCACAAACTAGGTTTTGAAGGAAAAACCTAGAAAATAGGGAAACCCTAGCTTTGGAGAAGGAAAGGAGGCTTGAAACTTGGTCTACTCTTCACTTGGTGCTTCTAATAAAGGTCTAGATTGAGTCTTTAATGGTTTCCAACCATCCACTAGTAAGAAATTTAATGTGGGGAGAGAATGGGGAAGATCTTAATGGTTTTGGGTGAAAATCGCCACTTCAAGAGGAGAGAAAACGAATTTGGTTCAGATTAGTAAAGTGAACGAGAGAAAATGGGAACATTAGGTGAAAAGGTAAAACTTTTCGTCAGAAGACATGCGGACGTCTGCGATGTGCACATGCGGACATCCGGACCCACAAAATGTCCAGATTTCCAAAATTTGTTGTTGCTTCCGCGGATGACCTGCGGGCTTCCGCCTGCATGCGGATGTCCGACCTCCGTGGTCATAAAAAATTACTAGAAACCCTCTGTATCTTCCGCGGACGATCTGCGGACCTCCGCGTGAATGCAGACGTCCGGACTCATCCCATGCGGACGTCCACAAAGGGTCAAATTTCCAAAACCCCCAATTTAAAGACACGACCATCTAGCATGTTTATACACTAATCTTAAAATACCAGTTTTAGCATGCATAAACCAAAGCAAGGTACACGTATAGCACTTAACATCTAAACAAGTTTCAACACTCAAACTCCATAAAATTTAGATGCAACTAATAAGCAAGGTACAAAAGAAAGGTTCTCCCGGAAATACGTGTGTTACAAAAGGGAACAAACCATTTGCTAATCGACGTCTCTCACTCTCTCAATCGACGCTCTCCTCTCCTCTGTCGACTCACTGTTGTACGTGGATTTCATGGTGACTTAATCACTCCCAGGCACTAAGCCATTTGCCCTCTTCTCTAATCTCCTCGACCAGGTAAACGACTTTTACCAATTTTGACAAACCGATGATAAGGTTTTGTGTATCTAAACTCCTGTTTGAAAAAGATATTAATTTTTTAGGTTTCTAATACTTTGCCACTTTGCATAATCAGTTTGATTGATATGATGAATTTACTAGATTTGATGACTTATGTGGGTTTTTTCATGTATCTATACGGTTTGGGGTTATTTTTTACTCTTGAATTGGGTTTTTCTCATGAGGGTAGATTTTATGCTTATTCTTGAATTGGGTTTTGAATAGATTCCTTCTATGAAAGTTCTATATTATATGATTAAGATATCTGATGAGGTTGTTCATATGCTCATTTTATTGGAGATGAATGTGTTTGCAAAAAGTTTTGTTTTCAATACTTTGTTTGCATCTTGAAATTATGAAGTCCACTCTAGGTTAAACTCATCTATTTTTCTCATGGGAAGAATTTTTTGGTTGTCCCTGATAAAGTTTATTGTTTTGTCAGGCTTTTTTAATGACTAATGAAATTTCTTAGTTGACTATGTCATTTGTTAATGATTGGAGAACTGGAAAAGTAATAAAAGATTTAAAGAAAGTGCCCACGAGTTTGGAGGAACCAGAGGTTTAGACTTCAGAGGTTTATTGGGTTTCTGGTCTGTTTTGTTTTTAGGTGATATATATTCAAGTATGCTCTATAATGCCTAATCAACTTGGGAACATCTTGAGTACCATTTAGGCGATGGACATCCTAGTAAACAGTCAAGATATGCCGTAAACAATGCATGTAGTTGGAGATAAAATTATAGATATTCCTCTTCTCCGTGACAACTGACAAAAACATGTTACATCCTACAACATTGTGCGGGTACTTAGCTAGTTTAATAAAAAAAATGGTGTGGTGATGGGCCGGAAACTTGACTAGGTTTGAGGTTTCAAACCCCCTCAAATAGTATATTATGTTTGTTTTTTTAATATTGTAGGGGCATTTTTTTCTGTTTTCCGCCCTGAACATCCGAAATCTAAGGACCGGCCTTGAAAATTCCCGGTATAGAACAACTACATGATGATTTATAAATATCCAACCAAAGATGGCAAAATATATTACATTGTCAAAATTCATGCTGTTAGCACAGAAAAATAAATTGATATATGTATTGAATTTTAAAATTTTCATGAAAAACATAAAAAGCCAATGATTAGATTAATATATATATATATATATATATATTTGTATAATATATATAATACTAGATTAAAGTTTTCACGTTTCTCACGTTAACCTCAACTTCTTACACGATCATTCACACACACACACACACACACACATATATATATATATATATAAATGAATGAATGATCATGTGAGACCAAGCCATTTCCGTGAGACCCGTGAGACCAAAAAAATAACACTAAACTTTCACAGTAAAAGACTGTAAAGGTATTGTGAAAGTAAACATTCACAATGTTTTTGCTGTGAAGGTTCGCTGTTTTGCTTACCTTCACAATGAATCGTTGTGAAGTTTTAGTGTTATTTTGTGGTCTCACGAAAACAGGTTGGTCTCACGTGAACCCAACCCTATATATATATATATATATATATATATAACATCCTCAATTTTGGTAAAAACAACTAATTTAAAAATTCTCATAATACATCAAATAAATGATAAAATCTATTTTTACAAATCAATACTTGATTTACCTCGCATAAAATTCTAGATTTAATCTCAACAAATAATAAATTAAGTCTTATATAAAAACTAGATAAATGTCCAGTTTTACTAAAACTCCCTATCCTCAGATGTGCGGAAGACATCACCTAATAGCTACATCTTTTTCGTGCATCTAACTAGCGCTCAACTCTTCACCGTTTTCCCGACCGTTCCTCAACCGTTTTCCCGACCGTTCCTCGACCGTCTTCTAAGCCCTTCACCGATCGTTTAAAAATTTATGGGTGTTACAGGTTCCGGTGAGGTTGAGGTTACCGTCAGATGAGAAATGGATGCATATTAGGATGAGATGCATCGATATAAGATGTATCGAATCGGTTCCATTCTACGACTCAATTCATGGAAAGACATGATATTAAAAATGATTAACAGTTCAAATCCACTTCTCACATTTCTCACGTTACCCTCAACTTATCACACGATTTTTCACCACATATATAAGTTATATCCATTCACTTAAAATATATATTATGCATTTACAAAATACACAAAATATTGGATTCATCTCATTTAATTACCAGGCCTCCACAATCAAGTTAAGTTATCAAAGAGCCCAAAATTTTTATATCCTTATTAGGCCCACCAACACATCTAAGGCGGTGTTTGTTTACCTGATAGTTGATACTATTAAGAGGAAAAGGTCTGTATGGCAACACTTTTAAAAAAGGTCTGAATGATACAGTTTTTTCCCACCCCTATACGATTCAGAGAACATTTTTTCCAAGGATAGCTCTCGCCTGTTCTGGCTGTTCATTTCTCCAGGGACGTTGCTTTTCTCGATTCCTCGGCTACACAATTCAGAGTGAATCTATTGGCTACACACAACTTCCGATTTACAAGGTAAGCAAAATCGATTCTCTCATTCTCTTCCTCCTTCTTAATGTTTTAAGGTCGAATCTATTGCCTTGATTAATTGATTTGTCAGTTTTCTGTTTTGAAATCATGTTTGCCAATCATGTTTTTTGCTATTAGCGTGCTTTTTGTTTGAATTTCTTGCTATTAGGGTGTTGATGTTTCTTGCCGTTAGAATATTTCTCATATTATGTTGATTTTTGCTAATCATATTTCTTGCTATTAAGTAAGCTTTCTTTGTTCATGTGGAAAATTTCAATATTTCTTGTGTGGGTATTGATGATTTTAGTGAAAAAGTTTAATGCTTTTGATTTTAAAAAAACTTCAACAGTTGCATGCCAACTGTTCGATATAATGTCCAAAAGAACTTAAACAGTTGCATCACATATGTTTGGTTCTGAAGCGCTCAAAGACCGGTTGTACACTTGGTATTAGAAGTGGTACCACAACATAAATCCAGTCAACTTGGTATATGAGTCGTTTTTATCATCGAGTTATGGATGTCGAGCTCCGAAGTGTGTTTGTTCCCATCTTTGTCGCTCCGATTGATGTCATTTATGGATGCCGAGCACCAATGAGATGATATTGCCTTTGTTCTTATCATCGAGTTATGGTGTTAATGTAATTTCCTATTGTTCGAGTTATGGTGTTATTTTTTGTGATGGTAGACTATAGACAAAGAACCAACATGTTCCTTCAAAATATGCGTCAAATTTCTTCAAATTTGTTTTTGCTATTGAATAATGATGTTCCTAAAGTCTTAAATGCCACATCTTGTCCCTTCAAAGTTTAAATACTTCAAATTAGATGTTGTACACCAATATCGTGTTTGAACTTGCATTTCATGTGATGTCTTGTTATGCCAAAACTTGAACAACTATTGTTATGTTTGTTTAGATTTATATGATATTATGTATTGGCTTGGAACATTAATTATTTTATATTTTTCATTTAGAAATATCATTCAGAAATTTTGTCAAACGTTAGTTTTATTCAATACAAGACTGGGGTTAAAATGGTAATTTTATGTCATTCAGATCGTTGATTCAGAATAGTTCCCAAACGATCATTTTCTATTCGACAGTCGACACTAAACCATACAAAGTCTCTTAACCATTCTGACACCTTAATCATTCTGTACTAAATCATCCAATATATGCCAAACAGCCCCTAAGTCTCAACACCACAACACCACTTACGCTGCCGTCTCAACACCACAACACCACTTACGCTGCCGTCTCAACACCACAACACCACTTACGCTGCCAGTTCACCTGCTTTGTCGCCGGCAACAACCGACCACCGTCGCCAGTCGCCTGCGACGACTGCTCTCGTCTGTCTTCCCGTTCTTCTCCAGGTTTTTTCCTCTCCCCTCCAAAACTCGGAATTCAGTGAAAAAATTGTATTTAGGGTTTATTTATTTTGCCATTTGTTAGCAAATCTTAGAATAAGTTCGGTGATTTTTGTCCTTTGTTAACATGTCTTACGTTAGGTTTAGAAATTTCTGCCCTTCAAATGTTATATTTAATTTGTTTTGTTTTGTGGATATATACCTATTTGGCTATTCAAATTCATGTTTCATTGCATCTGTTTCTGTTAAATTCATGGCATTGCTGTTGTGATTGCGTAATGACTAATAATAAAGTTATCTTTAGCGCACATATATAGACAAAGGATAGTGTGAGAAGAAGAGTTAAGGTGAGAAACTTAACTTTTAATCTCACAACTATCCATGAATTGCGCTTTTTACGGGAATTGATCCGGTGCATCTCATATCCATGCATCTCAAGGTTGGAGTGCATCCAAGGGTGGAGATCCCTTCTCACCCTTCTCACCATAACTCTCCTTCTTACGGGAACTCAACCCTATATATATATACACACACACACATAGGAATTCCAGACCTTGATTCGGTTACTCCTCCAAGTGTCATCTTAGCAATTAACACACATAGGAATTCCAGACCTTGATTCGGTTACTCCTCCAAGTGTCATCTTTTAGCAATTAAATATATTTCATGCTCTGGCGTTTTGAAACATTATACCTACTGACCAAGAAATAGTAAACAGCTATTTGGGATGTCTTCAAGCCTTTACCATAGCCCATTGAATCAATTTGGCTTCTGCAAAGTTAGAAGGGCTGTGCTTCTAATTAGGAAAGCAGAGATATGAATACAAACTTAATTAATCATAGCCCTTTACTGTTGTTGCTCTTCTCTGAAGACGCTAATCCATCTAAAGCCCATAATTTTATCCACCACCAAAGGTCAGTCTCCTTTCAAGGAGTTTACAACTGCAGAGAGAGAATTATCTGTTGTTGCTTCTTGTATTCTTTGTTCTCAGGCGGATTCTTGTTGGGCTCTTTTCTTTTTCCATTTTGCACTTTTACTTGGCTTTGAGTGCTCGGTATGGTTGTTAACAGAAACCCCAGCTATTGGCTTCTTGTTGGGCTCTTTTCTCTTTCCGTAAGACCAAAGGATTTTTTGCGTTTTGATTGATGGAGTACATTCAGGAAAAGCGATAAAAAGAAAACCCCATCAACAATTAACTATGTCCATCCAAGTCCATGTTCCTCCGGTATGAATTTGCAGCGGAATGTGGGTGTCGATGAGTCTGTATATAGATATATGTATATTGTTTGTATCGTGTCTATGAGAGATTCTTCATTATAAAATGTCTGGCAATATAAAAACCTCACATTCAATTCCTTATGACAGTACATTATCGATTTATTTTCTTCCATGAAACTCACAATTGGTGAATTTGATGTGCTTTTTGTATATACAGTTTTCTAGGTTTTTGTTTTATAGTTGTGTAGAATCACTACAGATTTAACTTAAACGTAGTTTGAGGATACAATGTGGAAAGAACAAGTGCTTCTGCTGTCCTCAGTTTGCTTATGTGACCTTTTCAAAGCTCATATTTTATAATTTTTATATATATATCGCTCTTATGGATGGTCATATGGTCTTATGAAATTAAGATGGCCATATGTGTAGTACAGTCTTATTGATTCAGATTTAGATTTAACATTTGTCAATTTACAAAAACAAACAGTCTTATTTATTCTGATTCAGATTTCACACTTCAGACGTTACAAAAACAAACAGTCTTATTGATTCAGATTTCAGACTTCAGCACCACCTCTTATCAGTGAAATAAGACTTCGGACCTCTTAAAAAAACGCCACCTAAATATAAACTAAACCAAACTTCGTTGCATTTTGATGCATTTTGACTATTTTTGTTTTAAAAAAGGAAGCAACATGTATTACTTTTGTATTTGATCGTCTACTTTGCATTCATTTTTGCAGGCGAAATAAGTGAGTGATTGTTTTGAAGTTTTGGACGTTTCCACCGTTTTCTTTACCTTTCAGTTGTGCCACTTTATCGGGTGCTGTAATGGATGCTACAATTTCATCGGGGGTCTCGATACCGGCAAACATCCTTCAGCTTTTCATTAATGTTTCAAATTCGTCAACTTTAGATAAAGCTTTAGAGAATCTAATAGAATTGGCTAGAACCGATGATGGTCGTTCTGATCTTGCTTCCAAGAATATGGTCAGCACAACGCTTCACCTCTGCCAATCGCTATCCTATCCGTTATGTAGTGGCATTCTTTTATTGGCTCTTAAGCTCGTCAGAAACTTATGTGCCGGAGAACTGCGAAATCAAGACTCATTTATTGAACAAAATGGCGTTGATATTGTTTCAAATATAATTTGCTCTAATGAAGTCACGAGTGATTCGAATTACGGGATTATTCGAATGGGGTTGCAAGTTCTGGCAAATGTGTCGTTGGCTGGGAAGGAACATCAAGTTGTCATTTGGGATCGTATTTATTCTTTGAAGTTCGTTAAGATTGCGAAACTACGAAGAAAAGATACTTGTGACCCTTTGTGTATGATCGTTTATACTTGTATCGAAGGGAACGATGAACTAACCGACAAGTTGTGTTTGGATAATGCTTTGCCTCTTCTTGTGGAAATCGTGCTTACTGGTTCAGCAGGTGAGTTTAAATAAACGTCCACGATGAAAAAGGCATACAATTTTAGAAATGTGGAAAAACCCAACGAGCTTTCCCATTTTGAATGATTTGTCCCTGAACTTTTTTCTTTGAATAAATAAACCATTAAACTTTCTCATATTGAATGATTAAGTCCATGAACTTTAGTGAACCTTTTGAATGATTTTTTTTTTCTTTCTATGGATCAGTTGGGTTTGGAGAAGATTGGCTGAAGTTGATTCTTTCAAAGACTTGCATCGAAGAATCTTACTTTACACCCCTCTTCTCAAAGTTGCGTAACGCTTCTACTGAAAGTAGCCATGGTGGTTTTCCGCAAATGCATATCTTCACACAAGATCAGTTGTTTTTATTGAGCATCTTATCCGAGATCATAAACGAGCAAATAGAGCATGTTATGGTCTCCAAGGCTTTCGCTTTTGATGTTTTTCGGATACTAAGAACGGCATTGGGGATTCTTGATTGTGTTTCACGGCCAAAATCAAGTCTTCCAACCGGCTCTATCGACATTGATGCTCTCGGATATTCTCTCTGCATTTTGAGAGATATATGCGCATTTGATGGTGTTGATAACGTCAAACAAGGTTATGTGGATATTGTTGAATCGTTACTCTCTCTGGGGCTTATTGAAACGCTTTTAGATTTGCTTCGTGATCTTGAGCCTCCAGCAATAATTAGGAGAACAGTCCAACATAGTGAGAACCAAGAAACTTCCTCAGGTAAGAATTTGTCTATCGTAGTATATATTTTTTACGACCCTTAACGGTGATTCTTTTTGTTCTACCACCGGGCATTGTTGCCAGAAAATGAAGAGGCTACAATAACATATCGTAACTTGAATTTGGGTTTTAATGGTTAACAATGGTGGAACACGAAAACACTGACTGTAAATCATTGAAATTCGAACTGATTTCTTAGTCCTTGTTTGTTTTTAGAAAAAAAAAACTATAGCCTCTTATGTCCGATTCGTTAAGAGTTGGGGCCATTTAGACTTTTGTTTTTTCCAAATTTTTAGAGCCACTTATGTCTTACGTTCTCTTATCTGATAAGAGGTAAACCAACCTCTTATTGTTCTCAATGAATTAACCTTAATAGAGCATTTTTCTCAATCGCTTTACTTGGATTGTAATAAAAATCAATTTACTATAATTAGGTGACTTTCAAGTTTAAATTTATATAATTTAAATATATTATTATCGATTAAATGAATATTAATTTTATAATTTAGATGTAAATTTCGTAATGAGGCATAAATATGTGAAATTGTATAAATTTGTATATATAAATTCGACACAATAATATTCTAATCGGTCAAATACATACTTTAAAACAAATTAAGACATTTATCAGTTTACAAAAACAAATAGTCTTAATGAAGTCTTAATGAATCAGATTTCAGACTTCAGCACCGCCTCTTATCAATCAGAAGTGAAATAAGACTTCAGATTTCAGCACCTATTAAAAAACAAATGCCACCTTAGTGTTTTGTACTGTACTTGGTAACTGTAATTATATTTTATTTTATTTTATATTACAATAATTAACTAAAAAATATGTGGATCCGCCTGTGCAGGTAAGTTATGCCCGTATAAAGGATTCCGTAGTGATATTGTTGCGGTTATTGGGAATTGTGCGTATCGGAGGAAGCATGTTCAAGATGAGATACGAGCGAGAAATGGGATTCTTTTGATGTTGCAGCAATGTGTGACGGATGATGAAAATCCGTTCTTGCGTGAGTGGGGTATATGGGGTGTGCGGAATTTATTGGAAGGGAACGGAGAAAATCAACGACTAGTTGGTGAATTGGAAATCCAAGGATCGGTTGACTTGCCGGAGTTATCTGGACTCGGGCTACGAGTGGACGTGGATCAGAAGACTCGACGTGCAAAACTTGTAAACACCGCTTGAAGGTGTCACGATACAAAAATGGATGCCTTTTTTATCTGGTACTTTATTACTTGATATAGCATGTTTGAAGGATATAACCTAAGGGCCTGTTTGTTAGCAGCTTAATGAACTGAAATGGGACTTGCAGCTTATTCGGTCAGCTATATATGCTTAATGATATAGAAAGTGACTTATTCAGTAAGCTTTTAGGGGGAGCTTTATGCAGAAAGGCAAGATTTTTTTTCCAAACCTACCCCTGCCAACAAAAAAACACGTTTCTTCCATCTATGAAAAAACCCTCCGAAAGGAAAACCTTCATAGTCTCTATAGACGATTAATCCACCCAGACTTAATGGAAAACCAACCAAACAGCCCCTACTTGAATCCACAAACAGCGCTTATTATTACAGAGATCCAATTTTAAGCCTACCGTTGAGTCTTTTGCATCATTGCTGACGATATGGATCAAGAATTGGTTTCTGAATGTGGCTGAAAAGGTATGGATTTTGATGTTGAAGGCTTGCGAAACCGAGGAGGATGCAAGGTTTGTTCTGGGGCTGTTGAGAAAAATGAATGTTGATGGAGAATTTAAATTTAAGCTTAGTGTTAGATGTTATAATACATTGTTGATGTGTTTATCAAAAGATTGATGATATGAAATGTGTCCTTTTAGAGATGTTGGATGACTAAGTTATGCCAAATATATACATGTATAATTCAATGGTGAATGGGTATTGTAAGTTGATGTGGCAAGCTTGTATGTGCGTAAGATTGTTCAAGCTAGCCTTAAATGCTTATGCGTTGTTGAT
The DNA here is from genome assembly GCA_033807775.1 of Saussurea involucrata. NCBI lineage: Eukaryota > Viridiplantae > Streptophyta > Magnoliopsida > Asterales > Asteraceae > Saussurea > Saussurea involucrata. Next base: position 38,212,560 of record CM066323.1, read on the forward strand.
TCTAGCCTTCTAGGGCATTTTAGGAATAAGGATGTCGATAGTGCATTTAAGGTGTTTGAGGTAATGCCTCAAAGGGTGTCGAGGTTTCTTATACGAATTTAATACATGGGTTTTGTGAAGATAGGCAGGCGTATTGACGAAGCTCTAGAATTGTTTCATCAAATAATTGCTTCATCTAGAGTCCTATAAGGGTCTGTTTGGAAGTGGCTTAATGGGCTTAATAAACCCTTAATGGCCTGTTTGGAGGTTTCTGATACGAATTTAATTTTGCGATTGTTTTTTAACATGGATTTTACAGAGATCTGTTTTGGTTTGATGACATTGTTCTTCAATATGTTCTTTAAGGGTGCGTTTGGTTGCAGGACGGGACGGGACGGGACAGGACAGGACAGAACAGAACAGAACAGCTGTCCAGCGTTTGGTAGAACATAACTAAACTGGACAGAACAGAACAGGATTGACAAAATGTCCAATTTACCCCCAGTGAGTTATTTAGTGGTGGCGGTGGCGGTGGTGGTGGTGGTGGCGACGGTGGTGGCGGTGGTGGTGGTGGTGGCGGTGGCGGTGGTGGTGGCGGTGGTGGTGGTGGTGTTGGTGGCGGCGGCGGTGGCGGTGGTGGTGGCGGCGGCGGCGGCGGCGGCGGTGGTGGCGGTGGTGGGGGTATTTTTGTAAAAAAATCATTGTTCCACTTAGTTCCATGGTTTTTGGTGGAACACATGTGTTCCATGTTTGTGGAACAAGGACTCTCTTTTGTTCCATCTTAAGGCATGCCAAACATGGGACAAGAACCCTTGTTCCTGTCTGTTCTGTCCTGTTCCGCGTACCAAACGCACCCTAATGGATGTTTTCTCAACCTGCTAGTATTAGGAGATCAAATATAAAAAGAAGGGTAAAATGGTCATTTTAATCGTTCAGACAGATTATTCAGCACAACTAACAAACAACTAGTTTATTAATCCATACAGACAACTTTATCCATGCAGGACTTAATGTTAAACCAACCAAACAACCCCTAAGTTGCTTCTTTGTGGATTATACGATGAAAGAATGCATGGAAAAGCTAAAGGAAGTTTTCCGCAGTCTACTTGATGGGTACAATCCGGATGAAGATTCTCCTTGAGGATACGTGGTCTAGTTCACACGTGCTCTACCACATGGGTGTTTAAATAGGTTAGTGGCAAGAATCTTGAAAGTTGATATATACTGCAATAAGACCGATTTTGACCTAATTAATTGTTTTGCTTTTTCAAAACAAGCTTTTAATTGCCACTTATGTCTGATTCGGTCAGACGTAAGATGATTCAGACCGTTTGTTTTTTTCTTCCTTTCCATCCAACATCATTACATCGATTTCAATGTCGGGTTTAGCCTAGATGCTTCCCGAATTTGCGAAAACACAAAACCCGAATATCGTAGATTTGTGTGTTGGCTTTCTAAAACATCTTGAATCGCTTAAATCGGCTCTTCGGTGTTTGATATATGTTTAAAACTCCACAACCTCGCAAATCTGTCAGCGTCCTTTCTTTTGTTTTTTTTTTCAATTTTGTCTTCGATCATCGACACTTCAATTGACATATTTAAGTTGAATTTTTAAGGGGATAAAATAGAAAATTATACATATTCAGACATTTGTCGATTTACAAAAACAAACAATCTTATTGATTCAGATTTCAGTACCATCTCTTAAAAATCAGAAGTAAAATCAGACTTTAGACTTCAACACTTCTTAAAAAACAAACGCCACCTTACTATTTATTTACCGGTTATATCTAATAAGATATTATAATTATAAAACTGCTTTATATTATAAAAGCTTAAACTTCTTACCTTTCTGTTAATAAGAGTTAACTCACATCATATCTAATCTTATATTTTCAATGTTTTTTCTATTCTAAAATAAATAAAAGTAATTCTTTTTTTTCAATAGTTTCAACACAAGTCTCATATTTATTTTAGAGTAAAGTTCACTTTTGGTCCTTAACGTTTGTTGATTTCAACGGTTTTCGTCCCTAAAGTTCATTTTTGCCAAAAACACCCTGACGTTTGACAGTTCTCAACGATTTTCGTCCCTCGACCTAACATCCGTTGACTTTTTCCTGTTAAGTCCAATTTAATGAGGGGTATTTTAGTCATTTTACTTGTTTTTAGTCATTAAAACCACAAGGATCGAAAATGTAATTCACTTAAATATTCATCTTCATCTTCATCTTCTCCAAAACAATGAACACCAAGAACATAAAAAATCAAGCTCTAAATCAAGCTCTAAATCCAAATTCAAAACCATGAAAATTTGGTGAGCTATCTATTTTGTCAATTTCACCGACTACAATTAAACCAGTAGGCTACTAGCCTACCTTCCTTCATACTTCAAAGTTTAAACACAATCATCTACTCATTCATTCTATCTTTAATTTCCCCCTTTTCTTCCACCGCAAAATTGGGTCCCAATTCTCCCTCTTTTGTTTGAATTCATGTACACATGATCAACACTCTCTCCGATTAAGTGTTAATAGTGAAAATCTGCAATCTCTCTATAGCAATTTCATGAAAGTTTCTATGAATTAATCGCCGGCGACCCTCGCTGTGCATAGAGGGGTTCGATTTCAGAAGAACTCCGATAAATCCTTAGTCTCAGTCTCCGGCGACCCTCACTGTGCGACACGAAGCACATACCACAGGGACGAAGCACCGTGGTTTCTCCGGCGATGGTTCTTCGAGCAGGGACCAAATCGTTGGGGTCTAAATCGCCGGTGGTGTCTCGGTGATTCGTCCCTGGAGAAGGAAGAGGGGAAGAGGAATGTGGTGCCTCGGTGATTCGTCAGTGGAGAACGAAGAAGGGAAGGAAGATGGGTATGGATTTGGTACCTGTGTCTGTATATATGTATATATATATAATATATATATATATATATATAATATATATGTAATTACATAAAAGTCCTTACGGTTTGAGGATTTTTGTAAAAACAAAAAAACATGTAAAATGACTAAAATACCCCTCATTAAATTGGACTTAACAGGAAAAAGTTAACGGACGTTAGGTCGAGGGACGAAAATTGTTGAGAACTGTCAAACGTGAGGGTGTTTTTGGCAAAAATGAACTTTAGGGACGAAAACCGTTGAAATCAACAAACGTTAAGGACCAAAAGTGAACTTTACTCTTTATTTTATTATAAAGTTTTATTATAAATGCATCTATTATTAAAATAAATAAGAGATAGATTTAACTTTTTTATTTTGTCAGGTATTTAGTAAGGCCATCCGTATCCCAACCCTCAAGCCCTCAAGCGCCACATCAGCACCACATCAGCTTTTCTCCTAACTCTCTCCTCAAACCCTCAAGCCCTAAGGCCATCCGTATTCCAACCCTCAAGCCTTCAAGCGCCACATTAGCGCCACATCAGCTTTTCTCCTAACCCTCTCCTCAAACCCTCAAACCCTAAAGTGGCGTAGCGGAACCCTCAAGCCCTCTTGCCACCTCATTTTTTTTAATTCTTTTATTTATACATTTAATTATTTAACAAAATAAAAATATTTATATATTTTTTAATAAATAAAAATAAGATAAATAATAAAAATAAAAATTCATATCATTTATTAAAAAGAAAAATTACAAAATACAAAACACTAAAAAAATAAAAATTACAAAATACAAAATTACCCAAAATTATGTAATTTTCTAATTCTCTCTTTCTTCGCCAAAGTAGCCTTCAAAACGTCTCCCGTAAGGTGATCATGCGGGGTTATGAAAAACTCGAAGTCTTTATCAAATCGTTTTTCTCGTTCGTGTTCCAACTTATCTCGTTCGAGTTCGAGTTTTTTCATTTTGTATTCCATTGTATCATCAATCTTCTCGTTGAACGTCGTCAACAACTGAGTAACACTTTCGTTCGTATTCGACCCGCTCGTATTACTCGTTGATGTTTTTTTTGCCTTGTTTCTCCCGATGGGTCGTTGAAGTTGCTCGATGAAGTTGTCGTCGTCGTCATCATCGGATAGTTTGGTACGTTTTGAACCCCGCGATGAAGTTGTCGTCATCGTTGGAACGGCTCCCCATTTTGGACATTTTTTTAGGACTTCCCAAGCTTGTTCGTGAGTGAAAGCAAACCCAAGTTGTGCTCGGTACCGTTCGTGTGCCATTCGTGAAATGTCGGCCTCACTCATTCCGCTTGATCTATTAGTGACCAAGTTGTTGTAGAAGCCGCCAAAAGAATTTATTCTTTTATTGAGGCCGTTGAACTTGGTGTTGAGTTGATGAGTTGTTCTATAATTTCCGCGGCCCATCAAACTAAAGAACACTTGCCCGATTCGGGTCCAAAAACTTTCTACATTTATGTAAATTCAAGTATAAGAATATTAACAAGAATAATAATAATATTAATAATAATAATAACAATAAAAATATTACCACCGGTTTGTGCGTTACCGACAACGGGGTCCTCCGAAACGTCAACCCACGCCGACACTAACGCGAGTTCCTCGTCTTTACTCTACATCTGTTTGGCGGCTCTATTTTCATATTGTTTGTTTTTTTCCTTTTCTCGTTGGTGTCGGGTTTGATGGTTCCGGGATAGAATGTTGGGTTTCCGGAACAATGTCGTCGTCGAGATTGATTGCGGGTGAAGGAAGATTGTAGTTGGCCGGAGTAAAACCTTATTCAATCAAACCGGGACGTGTAAATTGGTAAGGAATATGTTGCGAAAATTGTTGGTGAAATTGTTGGGGAAATTGTTGCGAAAATTGTGGCGAAAATTGTTGCGAAAATTGTTGCGAAAATTGTTGCGAAAATTGTTGCGAAAATTGCGGATGATAACCTTGTTGTGTAAACGCTTGGAAACCAAGCTCCGGGTCTTCTTGCGGTTGCGGTGTATCCGGTCGGTTACGACGGGATGTAGGTGTTTTGTTTGGATTCATGATGAAATTTGAGAGAGTTTGAGAGAGTTTGAGAGAATTTGAGAGATTTTGGTGTGAAAAATATAGAGAATGGAAGAGAATGAGAGAATGAGAGAGTTGTTTTGTGTGAAAAATAAAATGAGTTTTAGGATTATATATATAGTGTGATTAAATTGAAAAAAAAAAATTTAAAAAAATAGCCGTTGCCAACGTCTTTATTTTCAAATTATTTATAAAAAAATTAAAAAAAAAAGAAAAGCCATCGGGTTGAACGGGTTTTGGAACCCGGGGCTGGAACCCGAGCCCGAGCTCGCTCCCCCCCGTACCGTAACCCGCTCCGAGCCCGAGCCCGAGCCCTCAAGCGATACGGAAGGCCTAATATGTTTAATATATAATTTTTTTCGACAATAATTTTCTAAATTTATACACTGATAAACATTTAAATTTGTTGAGAAATTAGAATTTAGTTTAAATTTTTTCTCTCTTTTTTAAATATCCTTTGACTCAACAAAGTTAACAGAACTTTTTTAATTCAGTTAAGAGGAGGGACTCAAAACGTGTAAAAATGCATACCACATATACATTGCGACACCCATCAAAGGGGTCGTTCCCCACCCAGGAGCTACTTAGAAAAAGTGAGCCACCGGTTCAGGTACAAGATACTATCATTACCGCCTGGACAATTAGACATCCAACCCGTAATCGCAACGACCCAATTGCAAGAGCGGAGCTCTACCAACTGAGGCTGATCTTAAGCCGCCATCCAAGCACGAATACCTTCGTTATTTGGGACCCTATTCATCTCTTTAGGCTTCTATTCAATGAATATTCGGTTTAGATTGGTCATCGAATCCGAATATTAACTATTCGGAGTCGTAATTTGACGAAGAAGCCTTGTGGTATTACGACGTGTGAATGCAACGAAAAGACCCGGAAATAACGAATAATGAAATGAACTTTAAATATTGAATAGCATTCTCCGACTTTTATCCTTTCAAGTTTCAAGGCTTCGATATAGCCTCATTATGCTTGCGTCATAAACCAGTACAAATCACCCAAAAACAATTTGATATCTTTATTCCGTCTGGATTTAATCTACCTATTAGTTTCTGATATTCAGTGAAGTTATCCAAAGGAGGATCTTTTAAATGAGATCCAGCTGAGTCAGTGACAACCAAATTCATATCCATAGGAGTACTTATTGGCTTACTTCCTAAATACCCAAAATCACTAAGAAGTTCAAGACAATATTTTCGCTGTGACATACAAACACCTTTGTCGGTTCTCATAAATTCAATACTTAAGAAAAATTTTAACTCTCCAAGATCCTTGATTTTAAAACTTGATTGTAAATTATTTTTTACTTTATTAATTTCTTCAATTGAATTTCCAGTAAGTACTATGTCATCCACATATACAAGTAAAACCAAGTAAACAGATTTATTAATCTTAGTAAACAAAGAATAGTCGCTTGTACTTTGTACAAAGCCATGATTAATCAAACAAGAGGATAGTTTTGCGTACCATTGACGAGGGGCCTGTTTTAAACCATATAAAGATTTAACTAATTTACAGACCCTTTTGTCATTAGCAGAAAAATACCCTGGGGGAAGACTCGTGTAAACATCTTCGGCTAAATCACCGTACAAGAAAGCATCGTTGACATCTAACTGACACATGGGCCAGTTATTTTATATAGCTAAAGCAATTACACATCTTACAATAACCATTTTAACTACGGGAGAAAAGGTCTCATCATAGTCTAAACCTTCACGTTGTGAATATCCTTTAGCCACTAACCTAGCTTTGTACCTCTCAATCTCACCGGTAGATTTGTATTTAATTTTATATATCCATCTACATCCAATTGGCTTTCGACCAGTTGGAAGAGTAGTAATAGTCCATGTGTTATTTCGGTACAAAGCTTCCATTTCCTCATTCATTGCAGAAATCCAATTTTGATCTTTACAAGCATCAAAAAAATTATTTGGTTTTACAGATTTGTTTAAAGTTGTTACAAAGCAAAAATTGTTTGGACTAAGGAAAGAGTAATTTACTACCCTTTCTATACCATACTTTACCTTACCTTCTACCACATAATCAGAAAATTTTCTAGGAAGATTAGACACACGACTAGACTTTCTAGTAGAAGGTTCAACAAAATCACCCTCAGGAGGGAAACTCAAATGAACTTCACTTTCAGCAGCACGCTGGTCATTGGCAACCACAGTTTGACTACCAGAACCTACCGATCCAGTAGACATATCTTGGGAATTAGTTCCACTAGTGCTACTAGCCTTACCTGAACTAGTAGCTTGACTTAGGCCACCAGAATGACCACAGTTACTGTTCTCAGTTTGATTAAGACTACGAAAGGGACTGCGATTTTCATTTTGTGAGTTGTCCCTTGAATCATCATTGGGTATTTCAACAGAAAAATCATTAGTTTGAAAAATACTGTCAAAGAAATTTAAAGAGTTGATGTCACTAGAGTTGTGATGTTGATCATTGGTTCTCATTTTGAAAGGAAAAATAGTTTCATAGAATTTTACATCTCTTGAGATGACAATCTGTTTAGTATCCAAACTGTAAAGACGATACCCCTTTTGAGAATTAGCATATCCGAGAAGCACACACTTCTCGGTGCGTGAAGTAAACTTATCAAGGTTGTCAGGTTTAACAGAAAAACACAGACACCCAAAATTCCTTAAATGTGATAAAACAGGAGTAAAACCAAAAACCAATTCATATGGGCATTTTCCACTTAGCACGGAGGAAGGAGTTCTATTAATCAAATAAGTTGCAGTTAAGATACACTCACTCCACATGTTAAGAGGAATACAACTTTGAAACATCAAAGCCCTAGCAACATTCAAAAGATGTCTATGCTTGCGTTCTACAACCCCATTTTGTTGGGGTGTATAGATGCAAGTTGTTTGATGTAAAATACCTTTTGATTTACAAAACTCACCAAATTTATTATTTACAAATTCAGTCCCGTTATCACTTCGAAACACTTTAACATGTTTCCCAAATTGATTAATCAACAAGCTGTGAAAAGAAACAACATTATCAAACAGTTCATCTTTACTTTTCATCAGATATACCCAAACAGATCTAGTGAAGTCGTCAACTATTGTTGTGTCACTTAAGATTTGAAGATGACCTCAGTCTCTCAATTTTACACAGTTCATACTTAGAATAATTTCTAGGTTCTTTACAAGCAGTTTAATTGTATAAAAATGTTCGGTGAAGTCGAAGATCAACCGAAGAAACAAAGTAGAAGTATATCTTCAAGGCGGATTGAAGATAGATTTCTCAACCAAAGATTAAGCTGCTACTTGGGACGTCCTAAGGTTTTAGGCCAGTACAAGGTCCTAAGGTTTCAGGCCAGTACAAGGTCCTAAGGTTTTAGGCCAGTACACTTGAAGAGCAAGGAAAATCTTGAAGACTTGATCGGTAGGATCTCTTGAAGATGTTAAAGACTTGATCTGAAGGATCTCTTAAAGATGTTGAAGATATGATCGGCAGGATATGTTGAAGTCATGATCGGCAGAGAATTCCTTAAGAAAGAATTCTTGAAGATATCCTTGAAGACATCCTAGGCCAACAGTTTACAACAGGTATATTCAGCTTTATCTGCAAAATATATTTGGGATATCCTGCAATGACAGAGATATAATCTGAGGATCAGAAAAAGGATCTTTGTATTTGTTATCTCTTTCAAGAAAGCTCAACTTCAACAACAGGTCAATGCTTCAAGACAAACATACAAAGACAAAAGTACATCCCAGTACTTTTCAGAAGAAGCTGCTTCCATCCTGCCATCCAAGCCCTGCTTGACAAGTGTCCATGCATTTAATGCATGAGGCACTATATAAAGAGGTCTTCTCCTTCCTTGCAAAATCACCAGTTTACAAACTCTCTCAAGCTTTCAAGTGCTGGCATTACTCTCTCTCAGAAGTTCATTTGTTTTCTAAGTGTTTTACAACTGTTCTTATTCTCTGTGTGACTTTGTGTTAGATTGTTTAAGCAGATTTTATCTGTTTTGTTCCGCAACAATCTTTAAGTTTTCTATGTGTAATTCTTGATTTTAAATCAATAAAGAATTAATTAAGTGAAAAAATTTGTGTATTGTATTCAACCCCCCTTCTACAATACTTGTTTACCATTGCTAATCCATAGCTGGGACCAACAAGTGGTATCAGAGCAGCCAGCTTAATCTAATAAACTTGATCTAATCTGCAATGGCTTCATCTTCTTCTTTAAACAATGTTTCTTCTCAAAACTCAAATGCTGGATCATACGAAAATGGCTCCATAGCCAAACCACCAAAGTTTAACCCTAATAACTTCTCTCTGTGGAAAAGTCGTATGATGCTCTTTCTAGAAGGAGTTGACAACAAATATCCTACTATACTCCATGAAGGACCTATTGTCCCAAGAGTTTGGGATCGTTATAATGCCAAAAATAAAGATGAGGATGGTGATGATTCTTCTTCTGATGAGGAAGAACGAACACCAGCTACTGGGAGATACATTGTAAAGGACCCCAGTAAGTACACTGATGAAGACAAGCGTCTTGTAGCTCTTGACACTAAAGTCAGAGCCATCATTGCCCTCTCTTTGCCTGATGAAGTTTATCACTCTCTTGTAAACTTTTCTACTGCTAAAGAAATGTGGTCTACTCTGTGTGTTCTTTATGAAGGAACTTCTGAAGTGAAAAAGAGCAGAAAAATCGCACTTGTTAGAAAATATGAACTGTTTGCTCATGAAAAAGGAGAATCGCTTTCTGATTACTATAACCGTTTTAACAGTCTGCTTAATGATCTTAAGCTGTTGGGTCGCATTTATGACAATGAGGAAGTCTTATGCAAATTTATGGATTGTCTTCCTGAGTTCTGGGAAAACATCTGCACATGCATTAAGACAACCAAGGATCTTGATCATATGCCTCTCACAGCTCTTTATGGTACTCTCTTTAACTTTGAGCAAACCAAGCTCCAAAGGAAGTCTGTCATTAAAGATATCAAAAGCTCTTCCCTAGCTCTTGTAAGTGACTCTTCCAAAAGATCTGTGTGCATTCCTAGAATTACATATCCTTCTGATTCTGACCATGATAGTCAAGAAGATACCAATGATCATTCAGAGGCATATCTTAGTGATGCTGATGATGAAGGTGAGGAAACCCCCGTTGACCCACTGATAGATGGCATAGCCATGCTGGCAGGTTACTCTAAACCTAGATCCCGTTTCTCCTCTAGTAAATCTAAATTTTCTAGAAAATCTTCTCAAATTTTCCCCAAGCACTCTTCAACTGATAAATCAAATGAGGAATGCTTTAAATGTGGGAAGAAAGGTCACTTTGCCTCTGAGTGCAGAAGCAAGCTTTCTGAAAAATCAAAGAACTCTTTATCTAGTCGTCCCTTTTCAAAATCTAACAGATCCAGACCCGATTCAAATCACTCCTCTTCTCAGAGATCTGGCCAACCTGGTTCCTCTGTGAACTCTGACGGTGCTGAAAAGTACAAGGCTAAATACAAAAGAGAAAAAGAGAGAAATGAACTTCTTTCCAAAAAGGGAACGGGTCTGCTGGCGGAGTATCATGACTTGGTAGATGAACCCACATCTGACAGTGATAAGGACATGGCCAATATTTGTTTCATGAAAAAGATTGATGACATCAATGACTGTGAGGAAACTCCTTCCACTCTTGCTCTAGTCTCGACAGGATGCTCTTCCTCATCCACTCAGGTACATCCCTTTCACTCTCTTACTGATGCTGAAAAAATTGAAGCATTTGACTCTTTAACCGTTGACTTCTATGATGCTAAAGATGCTAAGAAAAAGGCAAATGCTCAGATAAAATCTCTTTCTTCTCAACTTCAAATCTGTCTTTCTCAACTAAAACATTTTGACAAAATCAAAGCTGAGCTTGAAGATCTGAAAACCATAAACTTCACACTTGCTAAAGAGAAAAATAAGTTGTTCAAAAGACTTAAAGAGGAACAAGAAACTGTGAAAAAGTGGACTAACTCTTCTAAGAATTTAGAAAAGATTTTTAAAGACCAAATGAACTGTGGTGACAAATCTGGACTTGGATTTGGCAAAATGGACATTGACTCTTCCTCAACTGTTCATGCTTCCACTTCCCCTATGCTTCTTCCATTCAATGAGTCCTCTGAACACCATTCAAGTGATACTCATTCAATGAACTCTGTTGATCTTTCTGAAGCCTTAAAGTTTGGGATGTTCATTAAAGCTAAAGGTGATGCCTCAACTTCTAAAGTTGAAGAAGGCCAAGGTTCTAATGACTTTCCTAAACCTGTTCATGAACTGATGAAATCCCTACACATAGATGAAGCATCTTCCTCTGAACCTAAGCCTTCAAAGATCCTAAAGAGAGAACCTCAACCTCTTCCAAACAGATTTTCCACTTCTGACAAAGGGAAATCAGTTGCCGAGTTCCATCCCAAAAGAAAAAATCCAAAGAAATATTTTGGTAACTCTTCCAGTTTTCCCATTCCTCGATCCGTGCTTTTGAAAAAGTCAGATTCCAAAGAATCCTGTCACTCACCAACTCTCATCCCTTACAAAGGAATCATAGGAACCACACCTCTTGGTTCATCCTCTTCAGCCAAGATCATAAAAATCAATGCGAAAGGTCAAAACAAGGAAAGTGGTAATAATGTTAAAAGGGTTTTTATCTATAGAAAATGTTATAACTGTGGTGACACTTTTCATATGGCTAAAGATTGTCCTCTTGAGAGAATGGACAGGAACTCATCTAAAGATCTCCCTGTTTCTTCTTCTCACCCAAAAGGACCCATCTCCAAATGGGTACCAAAGAACTAATTCTTCTGTGACTGCAGGTTTATGGACATCAACAGATCTGGATAGTGGATGTTCACGTCATATGACTGGAAACATATCTCTTCTTGTTAACTTCGTGTCAGCTAAAGGTCCATCTGTTATCTTTGGCGATAATTCTCGTGGCAGTACTAAAGGCTACGGAACTCTCTCAAATGGTTCCGTCACCTTTAATAAAGTAGCGTACGTTGAAGGCTTGATGCACAACCTCTTAAGCATAAGCCAGTTGTGTGACCTCGGCTATAAAGTAATCTTTGAACTGTCCATTTGCACGGTGGTTGACAAAGACATGAAAGCTGTACTTTCCGGGTACCGAAAAGAAAATGTCTATGTTATAGACATGGGACAGAGTTCATCTTTTGGAACAAACATCTGTTTTGTCTCTGAAAACTCTGCTAAAATCAGTTGGCTTTGGCACAAGCGTCTCTCTCACCTCAACTTCAAAACCTTGAACTCTCTCTCTTCTAAAGAGCTCGTGTCTGGTATGCCAAAGCTAACCTTTGTGAAAGAAAAGCTGTGTGCTGCTTGTGAGAAGGGAAAGCTCACAAAATCTTCATTCAAGTCCAAGCAATGCTTCTCCATTTCTCAACCTCTTCAAATGCTGCACATGGATCTGTGTGGACCAGTCAGCACTCCAAGCCTTGGTGGAAAAAGGTACATTCTTGTTATTATTGATGAATTTACACGCTACACTTGGGTATTTTTTTCTCAGGTACAAAAGTGATGCTTCTGAAGAAATCATAAAGTTCATCAAAAGATCCGAAGTGATGAATGGGCAGCTGGTGAGATCTGTGAGAAGTGACAACGGCACTGAATTCAAAAACAGTGTGTTGGATGACTTCTTCAATGAAAAGGGCATATCTCAGAATTTTTCGGCTGTTCGGACTCCACAACAAAATGGTGTGGTAGAGAGAAAGAACAGGACGCTGTGTGAAGCTGCCAGATCCATGCTGAGTGAATCTCACCTGCCGACCTACTTTTGGGCTGAAGCAATTAATACTGCATGCTTTACCCAGAATAGGTCCATCATTGTAAAAAGGCATAATAAGACTCCCTATGAAGTCTTTTATGGTAGAAAACCAAACATCAGTTTTCTTCATGTCTTTGGGTGTGTCTGCTACATTTTGAATGACAGAGAAAACTTGGGCAAGTTTGATCCTAAAGCAGATGAAGGCATCTTCATGGGTTATTCTCTCACCTCCAAAGCATACAGGGTCTACAACCTTCGAAGAAAATGTATTGATGAATCAATACATGTCAAGTTTGATGACCTCAAGGTATCATCTCTCTCCTCAGATGATGATGAATTAAATAGTTGGATCACCTCTTGCATTGGTGATGCTTCTCCTTCTCCACCTAACCCATCTATTCCCATACCTTCTCCTCAAAATCCCACCTCTCAAGATAATAATCCTTCCTCATCCTCACACCCTTCTTCAAACCAAGAAGAAAATCCTCTGCCGATCCAAACTTCCCTAAACCAAAATTCTCTTCAAAACACCACTCTCTCTCATCCCTCAAATACCCCTTCTTCATCAAATCCACCACATACTTCTTCTTTCAATCCTCCTCAAGATCTACCCTCCACCTCTCATCCACAACCTTCCTATCCTCCAGCTTTGCCTCCTGCTATAAAATGGACCAAGGATCATCCAATTGATCAAATAATTGGTGATCAACAGGTTGGTGTCCAAACCAGAAGAGGAGTAGGCAATATATGTCTCTATGTGAACTTTTTGTCTCTTATAGAGCCAAAGAAGGTTGAAGAAACTCTAGCTGATCCATGTTGTATCACTGCCATGCAAGAAGAACTTTCTCAGTTTGAGAGAAACAAGGTCTGGAGATTGGTTCCTCGCCCTCCCCGAAAAACAATCATAGGAACCAAGTGGGTCTTCAGAAACAAGATGGATGAAGAAGGCACTGTCATCAGAAATAAAGCCAGGCTGGTTGCTCAAGGGTACAGGCAAGAAGAAGGAATTGACTATGACGAAACATTTGCTCCAGTTGCCAGACTTGAAGCAATCAGAATCTTCCTTGCTCATGCTGCATACAAGAACTTCAGAGTCTTCCAGATGGATGTCAAGAGTGCCTTCCTGAATGGAGAGCTAGCTGAAGAAGTCTATGTGAAGCAACCTCCTGGATTTGAAGATCCATCTCATCCTGACTATGTGTACAGATTGGATAAGGCTCTCTATGGCCTTAAACAAGCTCCTCGTGCCTGGTATGACACTCTAGCTGACTTTCTTTTGAAGAACAAGTATACTCGGGGTAAGACTGACAACACTCTTTTCATCAAACAAAGCCCAGGTAATCTTATTCTTGTTCAAATCTATGTGAATGACATCATTTTTTGTGCCACCGATGAATCACTGTGTGATGAGTTTGCCTCTCTCATGATGAGTCAATATGAGATGAGCATGATGGGGGAGCTCACATTTTTCTTAGGTCTCCAAGTAAAACAGTCTTCTGAAGGTATCTTTATAAACCAAAGCAAATACATTCGTGATCTTTTGAAAAAGTTTAAATTCGATACCTGCTCTCCCATGAAGACTCCTATGGCACCACCTCTAAAACTTGATGCTGATCTTGCTGGTGTGTCTGTTGATGTCACCAAGTTTAGAGGAATGATTGGGTCACTTCTTTATCTTACTGCTAGTAGACCTGATATTATGTTTGCTACTTGCCTGTGTGCGCGTTACCAAGCCAATCCTAAGGAATCTCACTTGGTTGCGGTTAAACGCATCTTTCGGTATCTGAAAGGTACCATAAATCTGGGTCTTTGGTATCCCAAAGACTCAGGTTTTGATCTAATGGGTTATTCAGATTCTGACTTTGCAGGATCAAAGGTTGATAGAAAAAGCACTACTGGAAGCTGCCAACTCCTTGGTGGTAAACTTGTTAGCTGGTCTAGCAAGAAGCAACACTCAGTCTCCACCTCCACGGCTGAAGCTGAATATGTTGCTGCTGGTAGCTGCTGTGCTCAAATCCTATGGATGAAGAATCAACTAAGGGACTACAATCAGATCTACTCTCAAGTCCCAATACTGTGTGACAACTCCAGTGCAATTGCCATTGCAAACAATCCGGTGCTTCACTCCAGATCTAAGCACATTGATATTAGGTATCACTTCATAAGAGATCACATCTCCAAAGGTGATATTGAACTACATTTCGTCCCCACCGATCTTCAACTGGCGGATCTCTTCACAAAGCCTCTTGAAGAAGCTCGGTTTAAGTTTCTCTTAGGAGAACTTGGTATGTTAAATTTAGATGTATAAATAAATAAATAAATAAATAGAGAGAGCAAAAAAAAGAGAGAAAAAGAAAAATAAAAAAAATTATTGTGTTTATTATTTTATCAGCTAGAAACTTTGATAAAATATTGGGTACAAGAAAAGTCAACCCTTTCTCAATTTTATCTTCCATATCCTACCTTCTCTCTTTTTACCATATCTTCCTCACAACAAACACATCTCTTTTACCCTCCTCAATCCAAGTCACACTCAATCTCTACCCCCCATTTCTTTTACCCATCCAAATTTACTTCTCATCCTCACCCTTCTTTTTCTTCTCAACAAAAACACCCTACCATCTCTTTTTAACTCTCCTAAGATACACCTACCTCCTATTCTACATTACATCCTACCCATCCTTCTATATATTTTCCTTCATCATACTCCTCTAAATCACATCTCCAAACTAATCTTCACCAACTAAGACAAGCACTCCAAACACCCTTCTCTCGGCGCTGCTTCCCAACCGCCGACCACGCTGCCTCCCAACCGCCGACATCCCATCGGCTGCCGCAGACCCCTTGTCGCCGACCTGCTGCCCCCACTGACCCCACCCCCACCGAACCCCTCCCTTCCACCGCTCCCGCCGACACCCCCCTCCCTCTCCCCCTAAGCCACCGACGATACCCCAACCGACCGACCCCCCCCCCCCCACCGACCCCCCACCACCGATACACCTCCTCTCTCTCCTCTCCACTTTCGACCGTAGACACCTCATACCCCCCACCCACCGGAAAAAAATCCACCAAAACCCTCCACCACCGCTGACACCGGCTGCTGCTGCCGCCGATCTGCTGCCACCGACCGCCGCCCTGCTGCTGCCACCGACCACCGACGCAAACCTCCGCCATCCCACCCTCCTCCCTCGTCGTCGGCTGCCGAGAACACCCCCCACCGACCCTCTCCTTCCACCGATCCACCCGATACACACTACCCCTCTCTACCCCTTAACCACCGAACCCCACCCCACCCCACCGATACCCTCTCATCTCACCCCCCCCTCCACCGACGACCCAACTCACCCACTAACCTCAATAGTTTTCCTCTCTACTTTTTGGCCGAAGGTTTTAACCCCAAACCTAAACCCACCCTTCCTATAACTCCTCTTCTTTAAGACACTCCCTTCTCTCTCTCCTACTTTCCCTATTTCCCATATATCTCATCCTACCTAACCCTATACCTATCATTTCCCATCACACTCCACCTCCTACCTCCTATTACCCAACATATATTTTCTTCCCTCTTCTTCTTATTACCCATCTTTACCCCCTATAAATACTTCTTCTCCTCTCATTCTTTTTCACCCTCTCCATCTTCTCCTTTCTTTTTCTCTCCATTTATCAAGATGACATCCTCTTCTTCTCCTCCTAAATTCACTCATGCAGACTTAGTCTTCAACTCTTGCAATCATCTTGCAAGATTTGCTAATGAACCCCTCCATCCAGAACACAATCCAGTCTCCTTTTTTCTTCAACAGTCTCCTCTCCAATATGCCTTCACCAAGAGCATCAAAATGAGAAAAGTGCTTCTGGGAAATTTCTGGGCTTCTTGCTTCTATGATGATGCTACTTCACAAATCAAGGCTTCCATCCTTTCTGATATTGAACCTGATCTCAGCTTTGGGGTTGAAGACATTAGGTCTGCTCTACATCTTCCAACTTTTCCTTCTTATGAAAAGTTTCCTCTTGGCAAAGATGCTGCATCTCTTTTGGACATTGAACATGGTGAGGTGGTCAATGCAATCCAGTACGCATCCAAAGAAGGTGATAAAGGGACTGGCACTCTCATGCGCAAAAACATGGGTCCGGTATGGAACTTCTTCTTTACTCATATCCTTCTATGCCTTAGTCGTAAAACAAGCGGTTATGACCAAGTTCCATCATATGTCACCAAGCTTGCCCATGCTCTTATGTTTCAAAGAAGGATATATTTTGCTAAATATTTCTTTGATGAAATAGTTAGTGTGATAGACAGTTCCAAGAGGCCGCATGTTGCATATCCCAGATTTCTTTCTCTCATCATTTCCCACAAGTTGGCTGCTGCTCTTGAAGCTGATCAAAAGTCAGCTACTCCCAAATATGTGTATGACTACTCTCCCTCAACTGTCACCAAACAAATTCTGCAACGCGAACAGGATTGATCCACCATTCTTCCAGGTATGTCTTCTTTCATTAACTCTCCCAATCTACAATGGGGAGATGCCCGGGACCCTCGTCCTATTGTGGCTTCCTCCACTGTAGTGGACCCTTCTCCCCCTACCCGAGTGAAACCGACAAGCAAATCCAAAAAAATCTAAAGCTTCCGGTAGCTCCGCACTCGCTTCTATGACTATGCCACCAAAATCACCTTTGGCGGCTACCCAAGTCAACACCCCTTCCAAGAAGCGGAGTCACTCCTCATCCCCCCTTAAGTCTCATCCAAAGAGGCATAAGGATCATTTAAGGGCCATAACCACACATCCAGCAACAGATTCTTTACAATCTGAAGTTGTTGCAATTGTCCCAACCAGGCCCAGGGAATCTGCTGACCCCTTAGCTAGCTCCTCCGTCTCCTCCCAACAGGTTTCAGTTGAAAATTTGGAGACCCACAATGCTCCTTCTTCTATCAACTTCTTGGTGGATGAAGATGACTTGGACCTCTCTCCAGTCCAAGGTACTGCCTTCTCACTGCACGGCCTATCACCCGATCGTTGCACGGTCGATGTTACTGCACGACCCGATGAGGGTCATACATGTTTACTTGATTATCTTGTTGAAGATTCTCCAGATGATCTTCCCGCTTCTGCATATCGGTATCACTCACCAACTACCACCGAAGAAGTTCAGTTGTCTCCTACCAGTGACAACTCCTCTGCAAGCTTCCATGGCTCATCTCCTCCTCTTATCTCAAAGCCTCCTGGCTCTCCTCCACATGAAGAAATGGAGCATTCAAGCTCTTATGTTGCTGCCTCATCTGCAAGTCTACCACCTTCTGGAGATCCTATTGTTGACATGATGGTGCCATCCTCTCCTCCATCTTCAAGGTATCTTCCTCATCACCCTCCCACACCTACTCATCACAGGTGTGAAGCTCCCATCACCAGATATGTCTCCCCTGCAAGCCAACTTGGATCCATCCAGGGTTCTCTCTCTGGCTTACACTCCCAGCTTCAGTCTCTTTTAGATTCCAATGCCAGTCTCACGCTCTCTATGGCTGCCATGAAAACTGCTTCTGAGGCTCGTGATCAGGAAATTATTAGGCTACAGTCATCCATTGAGAGCCAGCAAAGCCTAAATAATCAGCTTCTTGGTGGTCTTGTCTCTCTTCACCAAAGGATGGATGCTCTTCCAGCGGCGCAGGCTCGAGTCCTCACTCACTTTGCTGATGTTGTCCTGTCTCGTGAACGGTCGGCCGCTAAGGGGGAGAGAGGTCTGGAAACTCTTTCCAGCGACCAACCGGGTCAATCTGACGTGCCAGGTCCTTCTGACCCATCCAAATCGGCACAACCAGATCCACCAACTCAGGGGGAGCAAACCATTGAAAATGCAGGTACACTAGTTGAGGGGGAGCAATCTGAGTTCTCCAAAAAGTTTGCATGGTGCAAGAAAAAGTTACTTGGAAGGACCAGTATCTCTAAAATCGTTGAAGCCAAACTAGCTACTCATAAAGAATCACATGATGTCTATGTGATACTTACCCGGGCTGACAACTCCATCACACCGGTAAGATTTCATGACCTTGATTCTTATGGTATGTTAGAATGGTACGAAATTGTTGAATGTCTTAAAGATTCAAAAAGTCCGAACCTAGTTGATGCAAAGATATATATCAGAGGACTTCTTGACAATCTAAAGAAGATAAGGAAATAATTCCACCAAACCATCTTTCAAGATCTTGCTGCTATAGGAATTCTTCCTGATCTCAAGAACCTGAACCTAAAGCTTCCCTCAGTCCCCACCAGAAAATCTCCCTCTGTGTTATACAGACCGTATCGGGGCATTTTCTTCAACAATGCCCAAGGCACACAACAATTCTTCCGATATGAGGAGATATCTATGGCTGACTCTATCTTCCTTGAAGCCATCCTTGTCATTACCCCTGACACAACTGCAATCCCTCCACTACAACATGCCATCCTAGCTGAACTACAGAAAAGGATGAATTGATCATCTTTTTATGTTTCTGATATGTACTTGTAAACTTAAGTTATTGCTCTTTCAAGTTTTCAATACAAGTACACTTTTGTTAATAGTTTGTACAACTATACTTTACCATTTCTTCTTACGTGTAAATGTCAGATACAAAAAAAAATCCAAAAAGAACAAAAAGAATGGACTATGTGAAAAGAACCCAAAAGAGTAAACAAGGGTCAAAAATGAATTATTCAGTGTTTACTTCTCAGATTCTAAGTATGGATGTCATCCTCAAATAGGGGGAGATTGTTGGGTCACTTAAGATTTGAAGATGACCTCAGTCTCTCAATTTTACACAGTTCATACTTAGAATAATTTCTAGGTTCTTTACAAGCAGTTTAATTGTATAAAAATGTTCGGTGAAGTCGAAGATCAACCGAAGAAACAAAGTAGAAGTATATCTTCAAGGCAGATTGAAGATAGATTTCTCAACCAAAGATTAAGCTGCTACATGGGACGTCCTAAGGTTTTAGGCCAGTACAAGGTCCTAAGGTTTCAGGCCAGTACAAGGTCCTAAGGTTTTAGGCCAGTACACTTGAAGAGCAAGGAAAATCTTGAAGACTTGATCGGTAGGATCTCTTGAAGATGTTAAAGACTTGATCTGAAGGATCTCTTAAAGATGTTGAAGATATGATCGACAGGATATGTTGAAGTCATGATCGGCAGAGAATTCCTTAAGAAAGAATTCTTGAAGATATCCTTGAAGACATCCTAGGCCAACAGTTTACAACAGGTATATTCAGCTTTATCTGCAAAATATATTTGGGATATCCTACAATGACAGAGATATAATCTGAGGATCAGAAAAAGGATCTTTGTATTTGTTATCTCTTTCAAGAAAGCTCAACTTCAACAACAGGTCAACGCTTCAAGACAAACATACAAAGACAAAAGTACATCCCAGTACTTTTCAGAAGAAGCTGCTTCCATCCTGCCATCCAAGCCCTGCTTGACAAGTGTCCATGCATTTAATGAATGAGGCACTATATAAAGAGGTCTTCTCCTTCCTTGCAAAATCACCAGTTTACAAACTCTCTCAAGCTTTCAAGTGCTGGCATTACTCTCTCTCAGAAGTTCATTTGTTTTCTAAGTGTTTTACAACTGTTCTTATTCTCTGTGTGACTTTGTGTTAGATTGTTTAAGCAGATTTTATCTGTTTTGTTCCGCAACAATCTTTAAGTTTTCTATGTGTAATTCTTGATTTTAAATCAATAAAGAATTAATTAAGTGAAAAAATTTGTGTATTGTATTCAACCCCCTTCTACAATACTTGTTTACCATTGCTAATCCATAGCAGGGACCAACAAGTGGTATCAGAGCAGGCAGCTTAATCTAATAAGCTTGATCTGATCTGCAATGGCTTCATCTTCTTCTTTAAACAATGTTTCTTCTCAAAACTCAAATGCTGGATCATACGAAAATGGCTCCATAGCCAAACCACCAAAGTTTAACCCTAATAACTTCTCTCTGTGGAAAAGTCGTATGATGCTCTTTCTAGAAGGAGTTGACAACAAATATCCTACTATACTCCATGAAGGACCTATTGTCCTAAGAGTTTGGGATCGTTATAATGCCAAAAATAAAGATGAGGATGGTGATGATTCTTCTTCTGATGAGGAAGAACGAACACCAGCTACTGGGAGATACATTGTAAAGGACCCCAGTAAGTACACTGATGAAGACAAGCGTCTTGTAGCTCTTGACACTAAAGTCAGAGCCATCATTGCCCTCTCTTTGCCTGATGAAGTTTATCACTCTCTTGTAAACTTTTCTACTGCTAAAGAAATGTGGTATACTCTGTGTGTTCTTTATGAAGGTATGAGAAACAAGACTGATATGAGATCTGAATGAGCTATTTCAACGGATATGTTATCAATCAATATAGTACAATCTGTACCAACAGAAGATCCAGTACAGTAGCCAGTTCTATCAACAAAGATAAGGTATGATCTATTTTAAAACAATATGATCTGTTTTACAAACAACTTAGAATCAAGTCATGCAAAACACGAAATAAACGACCATGTCTATGATTTAGACACAATCCATGAATCAGTGTTGAAAAGAAAAATGAGATCAGAAAAGGACGATTAACTCAACCAGATCTAAACAATAACGATGAAAGACGATTAAGATCATTGGATTAGGGTTACAACCCTAAATCCTCAAGTGTCAAAAAAATTTCAGTTAAGAGATACAATACTCAGCCCTGTAAATACACCGACAATTCTGAAGTAAAACAGATCTAAACAAATAATGGTGAAACAGTGAAAGAGATCATTGGATTATTTGTGATAAACACAAGAAAATCCTCAACAATGAAAAGAAAACAACAGATCTGACATAGACAAGAAAATTACAAACGGAGAGTAACTGAGGTCATCGGATTAAGACAAGAAGCATCAAAATCCTCGTGAATCATGGTTTTAAAACCAGAAAATGATTTTCAGTATAAGCATCAGAAAATTCTTAACACTGAAACGTAATCGACAGATCTGAACTAGAACACGAATATTAAAAATAGAGAGTGACTGAGATCATCGGATTAAGGTACGAGTCACCGAAATCCTCGTGAGTCATGATTTCGAAAACAGAACGTGATTTTCAGATGAAGAAAAAAAAGAACAGAATCATACCAGATTTTTGAGACGTCGATGAAGGTTCTACAAACGAAGATCTCACCATATGCTCTGATACCATCTTAAAAATGTAAAACCTAACATATTATTTAACTCTGAAAATCAAACAACAAAATACAACTGAAATCTCACTACAATCACTCTAACTCTCATACGATTACACAAGAAAACCTCACTACAAGAACTCTCACACTCATGACCTTCAAGAGATTTGAAGATCTAAAATAGTAAACCCTAACAGCAGCTAAAAAGAGAGAAGAGAACTCTCTGGAATGAAAAACGAGAAAGCGAATTATGAATCCGGAAAACCCTAAATCGCTAAGTTCTTATAACAATAGAAATTGCTGTTTAGTCCCTGAAAGTCCTTAATTTGCTCCGCTACCCATATCAGCTTTAAGATTTGCAGCGCCATACTATAAGTTTCTTCCAGTTGTCATTAACAGCCCTTGCACATATTAAAACACAAATAATAAATAAAGATAAATAATATAGGTCAAGATTGGTACTTTATACTTTGTATATTTTAACAATAGAGAAGTGCCCTTAGTCATTCATTCGGTCAAGATCGGCTTTGACTGGTCAAAAGTTGCGGCCCTTTAAAATATAGAAGGGCGGTTTCGTAACTTTTACAAATACACGGAACGAGTTCATTTATGAACTTGTGTGATTCACATATGAACTATCTGTTCATATGTGAACCCATGTAATTCACATATGAACTCTTTTTAACTAATTCATATATAAACCTTTGTGATTCATATATGAACATTTGTGTTTCATATATGAACTAATTAACTGATTCATATATGAACTAATTAAGTGTAGATTCATATATGAATCAGTTGAACTAATTACCTGATTCACATATGAACTAATTAACTGATTCTCATACTATGCTGTTAATATCGCGAGATATCGGCGATATATCGCCGATATATCGCATATCGGACATAAGACTGAATATCGGTGCAAAATATCGGATAGTATATCGGCCGGCGATATATCGGCGGTCAGATATTGACCGATAGGTCAAAATATCGGCGATATACCGTTTCTTAGAGACTATTTTTTGGGCTTTATTAATGTTGTTGGGTTGTTTTAGTTGTATGGGCTTATTAAAGAAGACCTTTTTTTAAGTTTTTACATTCTCAGAAACTTATTAATGTAAGTTAGGTTTTTTTTCTTTTTGCTGTTGACCTGTTGTCTTCTTCGATGCTATTCATCACACCTTTTTCTTTTTGCTGCTGTTCTCCTCACGAACCAAGCCAGCAACTCAGCAGTCAGCAAGCTTCTTGGTTTCTTTCTTCAAGCCACTTACGATCACATCACAGCTGCTTCTTCTTAGTTTTTTCTCCACTCTCCACTCTCCAGCAGCTTCTTCTTAGGTTTTCTTCCAATTTCCAACCCACAGGTCTATCTTGATTCTTGAATTACTTGTTACTATTTATTTATGTTTTAATTATAAATGGAGTTATAGAGTCTTATTTATTTATGTTTTATATTTTAGTTATATACTTATAATTTATAAACAGATTGGGGTGTCGTTTGACCCAATTGGGTCACTGTTGAGCTGTTGTTTGATGTTTGCCTCTTGCAAACTAAGTAATCCATGCCTCTGTTGGGTGCTGTTTTGTTTGTTGATAATGATAGGTTTTGTGGTTAATAAAAATTTATTCTAAGTAATCCATGCCTCTGTTGGGTGCTGTTTTGTTTGTTGATAATGAATTAATGATACGTTTTGTGGTTTTGTCTATCTTAATTACTATTTACTAGTAGGCTTAGCTAAATAAAACAATGGAAGGGGGTCAATCTTCAAGAGCATCTATGACCCCGACAGGCCCGACTAATACTACTTCATCGGATGCGGATACAAAATGCGTGACTAGTGACATGGCTTGGGAATGGGGGGTACAGAAAGATCCAACCAAAAAAAATTATGTATGGTGTACTTTATGCGATAAAAGAATGAGTGGAGGGACTAGTAGGAAAAGAAAAGCCACTAGTGATGTTCGCGGTCCTCTTGATGCAATGTTGAAGCCCGATTATGGCAAGCTTAAACAAAGTAATTTGGATAAAAATAACCCAATCAAGGAGAAGTTAAAGATGGCCGCTTGGAAAGAGTTTGCGGTTTGGGCATATTCGGTTGGGTTGCCGTTTAATGCCGTGCACGACGAGAACTTCCAAAAGTTTATATATGCAGTTGGAGAGTACGGAAGAGGTAATTAGTAATTACTAATTACAATTTCAAGTTTCAAATTATATATTTATATATATTAATATTCGTGTCACTTTGTAGGCATGCCGGCTCCAAGTTATCACAATATTCGTGTCACTTTGTTGAAGGATGTACTTGAAGATACACATAGGTTTGTGGATTCCTTCCGTTCACATTGGAAGAAGAGTAAATGCACCATCATGTCGGATTTTTGGACAAACGGTAAAGGGCGAAGCTTGATTAACTTTTTGGTTAATTGTCCTCAAGGAACAATTTTTTTGAAATCAATTGATGCATCGGAGCATGTGAAAGATGCTCAATTAATTGTAAAGATGATCAATGAGGTTATTGAGGATGTTGGAGAGGAAAACATCATGCAGGTAACAAACATTCTATCTATGTACATATTGTATATATAATTATATATATATATATTAATATTAACCAATTGTTTTTTTTACTTATACTAGTTTGTTACTGATAACGGGTCCAACTTTAAAGTTGCGGGAAAAATCTTGGAAAAACAACATCCTCAGATGTTTTGGACACCATGTACAGCACATTGCGTGAATCTTATGATAGGAGATGTTGGAGAGAAAATACTAAGGATTAAGAGTGCGCTAACCGATGCGAGAGCGATAGTGGTTTATATCTATAACCACGGAAGGATTTTGAATATGATGCGGAGGCTCACTAAAAATAGGGAACTGCATAGGTCTTGTGTTACAAGGTTTGCAACACAATTCTACACCATTCAGAGCATTCATGAGAACCGACATCATCTCCAAGTGTTATTCGTTTCTGAACAATGGAAGAAGAGCGACTTTGCCAAGAAAGCCATCGGAAAACGAATTGAAAGAATAATAGCTAAGCAAGAGTTCTGGGACAATATTGTTCTTGCTTGTCAGGTATTGGCACCATTGGTTGATGTTGTTCGGTTGGTTGACACGAAAGAGAAGCCATGTATGGGTTACATATATGATGCTATGGAGAGAGCAAAGGGTCAAATTAAGAAGAACTTGGTCGGCACTACTCACGAGAAATTATACACAAAAGTGTGGGCTATGATTCAAGCACGATGGAGTGACCAACTTCATCATCCTTTGCATGCTGGTATAATTTATTATTTATAAAATATTTTTATGATATATTTAATCTATGGCTATTATTGGTATTAATTTTAGTATATTCGTAGCTGGATATTACCTCAACCCCGCCATCTATTATGAACAAGATTCAGTAGTTGAGAATGATAGATACATCAAGACGGGACTATACGAGGCAATCGACCGACTTGTGCGTGATGATGAAAAAAATGATGCTTTAAGGATGGAAATCAATCAATATGTTGATTCATCGGGGCAATTTGGATCTCCGGCTGCCATAAGGAATAGAGCTAAAGTTGCACCACGTAAGTATCTATATATATATAGATTATATACTATATTATAGTATATAATATATTATATATATAATATATGTAAGTATATAATTGATGATTTATGTGTTTCTTGTTAGCTTAATGCACCTATAAAACGTAGATGTATGGTGGCGAATGTATGGCTTCGACACACCAATTCTCCAACAATTTGCGATTAGTGTGCTAAGCCAAACTTGTAGCGCTTCTCCTTGTGAGAGGAATTGGAGTGCATTTGATCATGTGAGTTTTTTTTGTTATGGAAAATATATTAGATTATTAGCTCAATGAAACTTTAATTCAAGTAATTATTTAACTTTTAAATTTATCAATTATCATTTCAGTTGCACTCTAAGAAGAGAAACTGCCTTTTGCAAAAGAAGTTGAATGATCTTGTATTCATTCAATATAACAAAAGACTAGAGAGACGCTACAAGTCTCTTCAGAATAAAAAATCTTCAGATCCTATTTTCTTGAGAGATGTGGAAGAAAATGATGATTGGGTGATTCCAACCGAAGTTGAACTCCAAGAGTTTGTAGATGGAAGAGATGGCCTCCTTTGGTCAGATGTACGAGAAGCAATGGGAGGTAATGGACATGTTGGGCCAAGCACAAGAAGTAAAAGGGAGCGTTATAGGGATGACGATGATGATGATCTCGTTGGAGATGTAGGGGAAGAAGAGGAAGATTTGGAAGCTAACATAAACGAGGAAGTGCACATATTAGATGATGTTGACTCGGATGCCGAACCTATTGCTTGCAATTAGCTCGTTTCATTCATGAACACTTTTCCTATTTTGTTTTGTGAAACCTTATTTACGTTGATGTTTTGATGTTGAACTATGTTTTTAAATTTTAATTAATGCATATCATATGTTTATGGATGCATATATATATATATATATATTTCTAAAAAATATTATATGAACCGATATTCTTGGACCGATATATCACTGATATCGAATATCGATCCTTGACCGATATGGCACCGATATCCGATATTAACAACATAGTTCTCATATGAACTAATTAACTGATTCATATATGAATCACAAAGGTTCATATATGAATTAGTTAAAAAGAGTTCATATGTGATTTACATGAGTTCACATATGAATGTATAGTTCATATGTGAATCACACGGGTTCATATATGAACTCGTCCCACGTATTTTATGGAACTACCCCTCTATCTTGTACAGACCACACGAAGATTATTTTTTGAAGTATATAATATTTATATACGACAAATGTAACAAATAAACTCACACACCCTCCTCACCTTTGGTGAGGCTTGAACCCCTGACCTCGTAGGAGGAAAGAGACTCATATACCGCTAGGCCAAAGGCCAAGAATTATCCGTTGCTTCTCGGTCAAAGCCGCAAATGTTGACCGAATGAATGACTAAGATTACTTCTTTATTTCTCACACACTTAGCATTTTTCAATTGAACCTCTTCTTATATATATATATATATATATATATATATATATATATATATATATATATATATATATATAGCCTTAGGTTCAAATGAGAAGTGCAAATTTTTTGAGAAATAGAGAAGTGATCTTGGCCATTTATTCGGTCAAGATCGGTTATAATTGGTCAAAAGTTGCGGCTGTTCCAAAAATAGAAGGACAATTTCGTAACTTTTACAAAAAACACGGGCTGAGTTCATATATGAATGTGTGTGATTCACATATGAACTATACGTTCATATATAAACCTTTGTAATTCACATATGAACTCTTTATAACTAATTCATATATGAATCACAAGATTCATATATGAACCTTTGTATTTCATATATGAAACTAATTAACTGTAAGTTCATATATGAACCAGTTGAACCAATTAACTGATTCATATATGAATCTTTGTGTTCATATATGAATATTTGTGATTCATATATGAATTTTTTTAATTAATTCATATATGAACATTTGTGATTCATATATGAAATTTTTTAACTACTTCTCATATGAACAAATTAACTGATTCATATATGAATCACAAAGGTTCATATATGAATTAGTTAAAAAGAATTTATATGTAAATTACAAAGGTTCATATATGAACACAAAGGTTCATATATGAATCACACAGATTCATATATGAACTCGTCCCGCGTATTTTTTATGAAACTACGGCTTTTGGGTTTTCAGATCTTATTGGGCTCTAAATTCTAAATCGGTCACACAAACCTAATTTCCTGCTGTTTGTTTTTTTCTTAATTTCAGATCCACTTAACTCTGAGAAACCTCTAATTTGGTAAGGGGTAAACTTACCTCTATATCGCTTAGAGGTTTGTTTAATCGGGCGCTCTTCTTCCTCATTCGACTCCTCCAGTGACATACGGTTCTTCCTTCAATCGATCAGATACACCATCTCATTCTTCCTTCAATCGATCAGATACACCATCTCATTCTTCCTTCAAAAGATAAGGTATTCCTCTTTTCCCTCTCTTCCCTCGTTTCCATCGTTTTCGTCCTCAACAACTCCTCCATTGTTGCTGTTGTTGGATAATTTTGACCATCATTGTTGTTGTTTCTCCATCCTCTCGTTTTCCCTCTTTTTCCATGTTGTTGCTTTTCACGAAATCAAAAAAGAAGAGGAAAAGCGAGTTTTTATGGTGAATTTTGATTGTGGGTAGTTCATAATTAAAGGCTCTCATCACCATTGCTCGATCAGAGATTCCTGTTTAAAGTTTTCCTCATGATGCTTACGTAAAATTTCTCTGCATTTTTGTGAAGAGTGACCCGTTCGTAGCTCAAGTACTGATTTGAAGTCCAATTGCTCTGTGTTTAGTTCATAATTAACTTTCTTCTTCTATTAATTTGGTTTTATACTTGCAACATAGAATAAAATAAGGTCTCAAGCACCCCTAATACATAATCCCATCATTCAAGCTCCCTCATGGTTGGATTTGAACAGGTACAGTTTGAACCCAGTTACTTAGGTTATTTTTGTTGCATTTTGACAATAATATAGACTATTAAAAAGAAGACAACAAACAATTATTACATGGTCATTTAGGGGTCGTTACCAAACGCTTACTCGGGTAAGTGCTTATCGGCAAAATTCAACGATCACTTACTTACCGGGTAAGATTTTAGTGCACCAAAGTGGTATCACAGTCAACAAATTTACCCCGTAAGCACTAACCGTGGTAAGAGTCGTTGCCCTCACTTACCGGGTAAGACTCTCGGTCATTACCTTCGCTCTTACCGGGTAAGATTTTTGGTCCTTGTCATATTCATCCGGTAAGGTAATATGCTTTGGTAAGTGCTTACTTACCCGGGTAAGCGTTTGGTAAACATCCCCTTAGATTACATGAATGGACATGGATTGATGTTGGCATTACATGTGATGGGTTTAGCTTTCAACAAATAATTTTCGTAGACAGAGGAATACAAATATGTCAAAAGAATTTAGTTGATGACATTTACAACATAAATCATCCCCACATAGCAAGGGAAAATCACAAAGTCAAACTTCTATTCAAGTCCTTGTACATTCTTTCACATTTTCTGTAAACAAGATGAAAGGCCTTCCCAACAAGCATCCACTTACATAAGGAGGTCATCATGTTCCTGTTTTATATGATTTGGATCTTGCAATACCCTCATCTTACCTAGATCTATCGAAGGTCACAGGTTCACAACAACTTTTCCCTTATCTTTTAAACTTATGTAGTATATTTTAAACTAAGATATTGACCCAAATATATTTTGCAGCCTGTGGGAGCACCAAATGTTGACCTCTAAGAACTAAGAAATAAAAATATTCATGGAAGAGTGTTGTGCATCCATCGCTCTGGAGACGAATTGCTGATAGGAAGAAGAGTCTTGCAAGCAATATATTCGATGTGGATACAAATCTATGTGCGGGAAACGGTGCTTTATATTCGTTTTTATTTCTATTACTGTAATGGAAGTTCACCCTTATGTTTTTTTCTTCTTCCTGCTTATACCTTCTTTTGTTTGTATCGGGTGCTTTTATATGATTTTACTTTTAGTTGAATGTTGGGTTGCATAAACTAAATGGCGTTGTGATGTATTCGTTTCTTAGGCTCTACCAAGTTATCATGTGAGAACATCTTATAGAAGTCTTGCTTTTTAAATTAGTGGGGCATCTTCATAAATCTTAAGACAATCATTCATCGCACCAATTGTGTTATGTTGATAAAAATAATTTTGTTATACACCTTTTTATTTGTATCAGTTGCTTTTAAAGTAAATTAGTTTTAGTTGATAAATATATATAAACTGTGATTGGTCATGTAGGCCTTATGTCCTTTAAAACAATATGCATTCCATTTCAGTTTAAAGATTAGATAAACATCGTCATTAATAATATTTGGGATACCCTTCTTTTTCTGCTCTATAACAAGGATCACATTGTCATCTGTGGCCAATTTTTTGTTAGTCACTTCTACTTTAAACTGATGTATTTGTTTAAACTCTGATTTGCTTTTAAGCTTTAAGTTCTTTTTGATCAAATTTCTTCCAGCACAATAGTATTGTAGAAACTGTTTTTGGACTCAAAAAAATACGTCTCTTTTATTGCATCCCGCCGCATTGCGTGGGCACACGACTAGTTTGATCAAAATGAATAGATGCTTTCATAAATTCAACGGTATAACATTCTGAGCGATAAAATATATAATTAAACATATTCAGACGTTTGTCGACAAACAAAAACAAACAGTCTAGTTGATTCAGATTTCAGACTTCAGCACCACCTCTTAAAAATCAGAAGTGAAATCAGACTTCAGACTTCAGCACCTCTTAAAAAACAAACGCCACCTACCCCTCTATCTTGTGCAGACCACGCGATGAATTATCCGCTGCTTCTCGGTCAAAGCCGCCGATCTTGACCGAATAAATGGCCAAGATCACTTCTCTATTTCTCAAAAAATTTGCACTTCTCATTTGAACCTCTCCTTATATATATATATATATATATATATATATATATGTAACACCCTAAAAAATTACTTGATTTACCTCACGTAGAATTCTAGATTTAACCTCAACAAATAATAAACCAAGTCTTATATAAAAACTAGATAAATGTCCGGTTATACTAAAACCCACTATCCCCAAATGTGCAGAAGACATAACCTAATAGCTACATCTTTCTCGTGCATCTAGCTAGCGCTCAACTCTTCACCGTTCCTCGACCGTTTCCCCGACCGTTCCTAGACCGTCTTCTCGGCCCTTCACCGATCGTTTAAAAATTATGGGTGTTACAGGTTCGGTGAGGTTGAGGTTAACGTGAGAAATGTATCAGATCGGTTCCATTCTACGGCACAATTCATGGAAAGACATGAGATTAAAAATGATCAACAGTTCAAATCCACTTCTCACACTTCTCATGTTACCCTCAACTCGTCACATGATTTTTCACCACATATATAAGTTATATCCATTCACTTAAAATATATATTATGTCATTTACAAAATACACAAAATATTGGATTTATCTCATCTAATTACCAGACCTCCACAATTAAGTTAAGTTATTAAAGAGCCCAAAACTTTTATATCCTTATTAGGCCCACCCTCTATAGTCACCAACACATCTAAGGCGGTGTTTGTTTACCTGATAGTAGAGATGGCCAAACAATCCCGGATCCGGCCTGGCCCGCCAGAAGTTCGAAGTCTAGCCCGCATGAAGACTGGCCCGACCCGGCTCGCCCAAAGGCCGGGCCTCGCCTCGTCGGTTACAACTGGGCCTGGTATTTGGAAGTTTTGCCAGTCCGGTCCGAAGCCCGATTGTGGCCGAGACCCAAGCCCGGCATGGCCCGACCCGTTTCGAATTTGAAAATCTGACCGTTATATAACGACTATATGACAATTTTTGTTGATTTATGACCGTTTTTTGTTTTTTAATGGTTCCTCAACACTATAAATAGGATAGTTGGTGTATGGGGTTACATACCAAGTTACAAAACGCAAAAAAACGCAATTCTCGCTCACAATTCTCGATTTCTCGCTACCTCGTATTCGTTTTTCGCAACTTCTCAATCTCTCAATTCTTCAATTTTTCGCTCAAAATGGCCGGCGATGATGCATCAAAAGAGCAAATTATAATAAAATAAGTATTTTTAAGTATATTTGAGCGATCCAATTACACAATTACGTTTTTCGTCCTCGTGGTTTGTTAAAAACTTTGATTTTCGTCCCTGGTCTTTATTTATTACATTGATAGTCACTATGGTTTGCATATTGTTTCGTTTTTCGTCCCTGAGAGGCTGAGACTAACTGACTAACAACTAGTCAGCTGAATGAATGTCAATTTTGTCTTTTCACTACTTTTTCTTTTTTATTTTCATTAGAGTTTTTCTTTATCTTTTTTTTCCATTAATATACCAATCCAACCTCTCTTTTTATAATACAAAACCCTCCTCTCTCTCTAACCCCAACATCTTTCATCTCTCTCCTCTCTATAATACACACAGACACATACACATACACATATATATATAACAAAAACCCATATTTGTTTTTCTATTCAGACATTAAAACTAAATATTTTATATTATATAATGTGTGATATAGTAATTAATATTAAAATTTGATCTTTGTATATTATATACAGATTTTGATCTTTGTGTATTATATATACATTGTATGTATCTATATATGGTCGGGTTCAAACAAGAACAATACATATTTAAAAGAACATAAGAACGAACAAAATCATTGGTGATTTTACATTAACGCATGAAAAAAGGACGCGTGACTTTTTTGTGCGTTAATATAAAATCACCAATGATTTTGTTCGTTCCCATGTTCTTTTAAATAGTTATTGTTCTCGTTTGATCATTCCCCCCTCTCTCTCTCTCTCTCTATATATATATATATATTAAAATTAAAATTAAAACCCCATCCCATGTCTCTTTCTATGGTATCTTCATACATAGTTACATACTTTCTCTCCGGCGACTTACTTACCGGTGAACCTATTTTCCATCTCTTATACACAAAAAAACCCATTTGTTGTTATCGATCTATCTATTCAACACATACCTTATTATCTATCATTGCGCATCTACATCACTGGCCATCATCACCCAAAAGGAATATATATATATATATATATATATATTTATATATATAAAAGACTACTATACTACCATCATGCAAATAAATTGCTCACCATCTACTAGCTATGAAGAAAACCAAATGGGATCATCTTCTCCAACACCTCCAGCAACCCACCCCTTTGCTATCACCAGCCACATCCCAACCCTATATCCATCACCGTAGGAGTAAACACACACATACACACAACTATTGAACAAGAAAAATAGAATTTGTATGTATTTGTCTGTTAACGACAAGAGAGCGTTTTTGACGCTACCCATTTCAGCAAAGCTCCATCTGTTAGAAATTATAAGCTAGACCTAACTATTATTAATGGTAGTTAACTGTCAGTTATAATTTTTTTTGAGGAGTAACAACGGTTCATCATGTATATATATGTTATGTACGTACTGAATGCAAGTTAATGCAGAAATAAAGAAGTATGTATAATCTGTGTGAACTCTTTCATTCTTATTCTTGACCCAACACCATCAGTGTATTGTTTTTTTTATTTTCAAGATGGGTTTTTATTATATATATATGTGCATATATATATATATATATATATATATATATGCGTCTCTGTGTGTATTATAGGTTGGAGAGAGATGAAAGATGTTGGGGTTGGAGAGAGGAGGGTTTTGTATTATAAAGAGAGGTTGGACGAGTATATTAATGAGAAAAGAAAAAGATAAAAAAAACTCTAATAGAAAATAAATAAGAAAAAGTAGTGAAAAGACAAAATTGCCATTCATTCAGCTGACCAGTTGTTAGTCTCAGCCTCTCAGGGACGAAAAACGAAACAATATGCAAACCATAGTGACTATCAATGTAATAAATAAAGACCAGGGATGAAAATCAAAATTTTTAACAAA
The DNA here is from genome assembly GCA_033807775.1 of Saussurea involucrata. Taxonomy (NCBI): domain Eukaryota; kingdom Viridiplantae; phylum Streptophyta; class Magnoliopsida; order Asterales; family Asteraceae; genus Saussurea; species Saussurea involucrata. The sequence goes on from CM066323.1 coordinate 38,246,029, forward strand.
CCACAAGGACGAAAAACGTAATTTACTCTAAATATTTTTTAAAAATATTTTTTTTGTGAAGGCCCGGTTAAGGCCTGACCCGAAAGCCTGGTTTTATAAAGCCTAAATGGGCCTAGATATTTGTGTTCAAGCCCGGACCGGCCTGCTCCTGGCCCAATCAAAGCCCAAGCTTTGTAATAGTGTTCTGGCCCGGTTCACCACTAGGCCCGGTCTGGCTCTGAATCGGTGAGACAAACTTGTATGGCAACACTTTTAAAAAAGGTCTGAATGATGCAGTTTTTTCCCACCCCTATACGGTTCAGATAACATTTTTTTCCCAAGGATAGCCCTCGCCTTTTCTCCAGGGACGTTGCTTTTCTCGATTCCTCGGCTACACACAGCATCCATCCATCTGGACTCCTTCTTCGCTCACAATTCTCATTGAATCTATTGGCTACACACAACTTCCGATTTACAAGGTAAGCAAAATCGATCCTCTCATTCTCGATTCCTCCTTCTTAATGTTTTTAAGGTCGAATCTATTGCCTTGATTTGTCAGTCTTCTGTTATGAATCATGTTTGCCAATCTGCAGATTTTTGCCAATCATGTTTTTTGCTATTAACGTGCTGTTTGTTTGAATTTTTTGCTATTAGGGTGTTGAATTTCTTGCTATTAGGGTGTTGATGTTTTTTGCTATGTGGGAAAGTTCAATATATCTTGTGTGGGTATTGATGATTTTTATTGAAAAAAATTAATGCTTTTGATTTTGAAAGAACTTCAACAGTTGCATGCCAACTATTCGATATAAAGTCCAGAAGAACTTAAACAGTTGCATCACATATGTTTGGTTCTGGAGTGCTCAAAGACTGGTTGTACACTTAGTATTAGAAGTGGTACCACAACATAAATCCAGTCAACTTGGTATATGAGTCGTTTTTATCGAGTTATGGATGCCGAGCTCCGAAGTGTGTTTGTTCCCATCGTTGTCGCTTTGATTGATACCATTTATGGATGCCGAGCACCGATGAGATGATATTGCCGTTGTTCTTATCATCGAGTTATGGTGTTAATGTAATTTTCTATTGTTCGAGTTATGGTGTTATTTTTTGTGATGGTAGACTATAGACAAAGAACCAACATGTTCCTTCAAAGTCTATATGCGTCAAATTTCTTCAAATTTGTTTTTGCTATTGAATAATGATGCTCCTAAAGTCTTATATGTCACACCTTGTCCCTTCAAAGTTTAAATACTTCAAATTAGATGTTGTACACCAATATCGTGTTTGAACTTGCATTTCATGTGATGTCTTGTTATGACGAAACTTTTAAAAACTATTCTTATGTTTGTTTGGATTTATATGATATTATGTATTGGCTAGGAACATTAATTATTTTATATTTTTCATTTAGAAATTTCATTTGAAATTTTGTCAATCGTTAGTTTTATTCAATACAAGACCGGGGTTAAAATGGTAATTTTATGTCATTCAGATTGTTGATTCAGAACAATTCCCAAACAATCATTTTCTATCTCACACTAAACCATACAAAGTCTCTTAACCATTCTGACCACTTAATCATTCCAGTTATCTGCCAAACAGCCCCTAAGTCTCAACACCACAACACCGCTTACATTGCCAGTTCGCCTGCTCCGTCGCTGGCAATAACCGACCACCGTCGCCAGTCGCTGTGACGACTGCTCTCGTCTGTCTTCCCGTTCTTCTCCAGGTTTTTTCCTCTTCCCTCCAAAACTCGGTATTCAGTAAAAGAAATTATATTTTTAGGGTTTATTTATTTTGCCATTTGTTAACAAATCTGAGAATAAGTTCGGTGATTTTTGTCCTTTGTTAACACGTCTTACGTTAGGTTTAGAAATTTCTGCCCTTCAAATGTTATACTTAATTTGTTTTGTTTTGTGGATATATACCTATTTGGCTGTTCAAATTCATGTTTCATTGCATCTGTTTCTGTTAAATTCATGGCACTGCTGTTGTGATTGCGTAATGACTAATAATATAGCCATCTTTAGCGCACATATATAGACAAGGGATCGTGTGAGAAGAAGAGTTATGGAGAGAAGCTTAACTTTTAATCTCACACCCATCCATGAATTGCACTTTTTACCGGAATTGGTCTGGTGCATCTCATTTCCATGCATCTCATGGTTGGATTTTTGTACTGATATTCATAAGCATCCCAGTTAAGAAAACTAAAACAGAGCCCAAAGTTTATAGTAATGGGCTCCCTCTCTAAAATAATCAGTAAGTAAAACTCTCTCTCACAACTTACACGGTAAAATCCTCTTCATCTCAATAAAATCGTCTCCCGCCTTACCTCTCTATCTCTTCTCTGTCGATCGATTTTGGCCACCGTCCAACACTGAACACGCCATCCTGGACTGCTCTGGACAGCGGCAACCTGCTAGCTTCTCACCGCCGGCGAGCTGCCGGCGTCCGACGACCACTCTCTCACGGCTTTCCTACTCTCTAGATCTCCAATTTTACAGGTTAGGGTTAGGTTTTTTGATTTTCTGTTTTGAATATATGAATTGACGAATATGTTGAGAACTTGAGATATGTATTTAATAATCAATGTTTTGAATCAGAATATCTGAATATGTATTTAACTAGTTTGGGGACTTCATTACTTGATTGAGCATTTGGGCAATTGGTATTCTCCTGTTGTGTTCGGCTACTGTATATTTATATTGTGGATAAATGGATTTGACTCATTTGAGCATTGTGACTTGATTACTTGATGTGTATAGTCCGTAGACTGTAGTTACTTAACTTACTTGTGTCTTGTGATTTGTCTTTTAACAGTCTATTATCTATATTAATTGTAATTTGTAAATAATTTTTACCAGTCATGGACAAATATTTAATTAAAAGAAAAACAATTGAAGATTCATCATGGATGCCGGAAAAGAACGATGTTGATAAAAGTAAGATAAGGTGTTCACTCTTGTGTATTTGCTGATAAAAACTAGCATTGATATTACCTGTTGCGACTGTGACAATTGAGAGGAAATTTTCAGCTATGAACATCGTGAATAATAGATTGTGAAAAAGAGATTTTTGATGAGATTGATAACGAAAATATCATAGATAAGTTTTAAAAAATGAAAACCCGTCGAGGTCACTGTTAAATTTGTAAAGCTCAAATATCATCACTATAATATTATTATTTTTGCTATTTTCATAATGTTGATTTTTATTTTATTCTTATATGGTGCTCCCCCCAATGCAAATGTCTGGCTCCGCCCCTGCTCCATTAGATTACTCTTCAAATGAGTAGGAGAGAAAGGAAGTTTTTAATATATATATTGAGGAGAAATGGTATAAGATTAGCCAATGAGGCTAGACAAGCGTAAAATATCCCATAGTGTCGGAGAAATCTCTCTATAAGGGCTAGAGAGATTTTGGTATAACCCGAATGGAATATATGGCTATTGGGATATTCAAATTCATGTTTCTGTTCAAATCAAATCATGACACTGCTGTTGTGATTGATTACTCTTAACATTGATTAAGAAAAAACTATATTTAGCATATATAAATGTACAGAGGCAGGATCAAACGAGAATGCAGTCAAGAAGCACCAAAGTCACATGTGATACAAACACGACCAGGTGTCGTCCTCGTCCTTTTGGACGTGTGTTGTATCACATCTGATTTTACTCCATAATCACATGTGATCCGACCCCTCTTGCACTTTGACCGACTTCTCCCATGATCTTCCATCTATATCTATATATATACACCCACACACACACAGGCACATAGAAACTCCAGACCTTGATTTGGTTACTCCTCCAAGTGTCATCTATTAGCATTTATCAATTAAATAGATTTCATGCTCATGGCATTTTGAAACTTAAAATAAAGTTATATCTGCTGACCAATGGAATCTTCCTTTACTGTAATCTCTCACCCTATCTCTCAATTTTACAAGTTACTAATGGGTATATGTTTAAATGTTAGATTAATTTGTTTGTGATGCATCATGCATGTTCCATTTTGATCGCTAAATGGAATATCTGATTTTATGGAAGTTTTAAGGCATGTTGTAGCATGATTTTGTGCCTATATTAGGGCTTCTTTAATTCTCTGTGGCGATTTGTGGTGTAAATTTGTTTCAGTTATAGCTATGTTAAATTTGGATCGCACCTGCTCCCACACCACAATTTAAAATTTTGCCTGTGTAGCTTTCATTTAAACTTAACTTTGATCAATCTTTTTGAAGTGCAATCTCTCAACATGCTGACTTGAAAAATTCGCGAACTTTGCAGAAATATACTCGAATTTTGAAGGGGAGATGGTGTCGTATTGATGATCTCTCTGTGTGTTTCATGACCAAAACTGCTAGAGCTGATAGTGATCGGGAAATGGAGTTTTAAGGAGAAAAAAGAGTGGTTTGTTGTAAAATAGCAAAAGACGGAAATGTGAGTAGGGCTCATAAAACGGAACCTAGAATCACCATGGAATCATGGATCGAGGCCACTGAACTTGCTGGTAAATTCCAACAAAAAAGGTAGTTCAAATGGCACTAATTTCTCGCTCTACCACCCCGATCAAGCACCTTCACCATTGCTTTTGCCTGCAACCTTGTCGCACATTTGTTGATGCCAGAGTCAAATGGGTGCGAGATGCATACCTTGACTTTGCAGTTGAAAAAGAGAAAAACCTTAAACAAATTATCTCTCTCAAGAACTTAATCGTTTCTCAACCCTCTAAAACCATACCCCTTTCGACCATCTCTGTTTACAAAACCCTTTTTAATCTCCCCACCACCGCTACCAATTTCTTCCAAAAATACCCTTCACTTTTCGAAATCTTCCAATCCTCTAAACCATTTTCCCTCCCTCATGTCAAACTCACCCCACACACACTAACCGTTCACAACGAAGAATCCAAGATTCTAAACTCTTCCCATTACAGAAAAGGTGTTGCCGAGAGATTGGTGAAACTATTGATGCTCACTCGAGCAAAAAAGCTTCCTTTAGATATCATTGATTTGATACGATTCGATCTTGGTCTGCCTCATGATTTCATCCTCACGTTACTCCCTGAATTTCCCAATTTTTTTCAAATTTGTAATATGGGTTATAACAATTCAAAGGGTTGTCAAGTGTTTGGTTTAGAACTGGTCTCGTGGAAAGATAATCTTGCAACATCAGTGCTGCAGAGAAATTCAATGGAGGAAAATCGTCGAATGCCCATTAAATTCTCGATAAATTTACCAAAAGGGTTTGATTTGGAAAAGAAAGTAAGGATATGGATGCACGAATGGCAGAATTTGCCGTATATATCACCATATGAAGATGCATTCTTTCTGCCACCCAATGGTGATCAGGCGGAGAAGTGGACAGTGGCGGTGCTACATGAGTTGCTGCATCTTTTTGTATCGAAGAAAACCGAGAAGGAAAACTTATTGGCTTTAGGGGATTATTTGGGATTCGGGGTTATTAGGTTTAAAAAGGCTTTGGTGCATCATCCAGGGATCTTTTACGTTTCAAATAAGATCAGGACGCAAACTGTGGTTTTACGGGAAGCTTATAGGAAGGATCTTTTGGCTGAGAGGCATCTTTTAATGGGAATGCGATATCGCTATCTTCATCTTATGAACCAACAAGTGAAAGTAAAGAGAATATATGCACTTGGGAGTAATAAACGAATGGCTTCTTCTACTAAAGGAGGATAACGAAATTCGTAATCTGTTCACATTTGTAAATTCTTACATTGAAATGCCCATAATCATTGTTACAAAATCAATTTGATCGCGGGTATTTTTTATTTGTCTTGATATGGTATTTTTACCTTTTATTTATTTAAACTATAGTGTAGCTGCCATTTGTTCTCCTAATTTAATTTTCTTGCAGCAGATTACAAAATGCTGTGAATGAACATAGAAGTGGATGCCCTTGGGCTTGCTGCTAGAGTCTTGGATCCTATGGATATTCACAACTGAATCAGATATTTAAAGCTTGAGGTAAGTTTTATGTTTTAGCGGAGTTTGAGTGAAGTCTGCATTGGTCAAAGCAGTAGCTTTTGGAGCATCTGTTGCATAAACAAAACTTCGGATCCTTTGTTGGTTGGTTGACTTAGATTTGGAGCATTAACGGTAAATATTTTGAGAACCAACTATTCATGATGAATATCAATAAATATATGTAAATATTATATCTCTAATTCATTCATGAATACTTATAATCATCCTAGTAGTTAATTGCTTCTCATGGTTCTCAAAATATATATGGTGATAAAAAGGAGTTTCTACAACTTTAGGGTAGGATGAACACAGATCTTTGTTTTATAGTCACCAATTGTCATATGTTGCTTCAAAATCTGCTAGTGTGTGTGTGTATATATATACACACACACCATATGTGTATGTATAGGCATCTTTATATGTGTAGGTGCAATTTGGTCTGAAAGGAACCTTGGACTTGGAGGGCTACCTTCCTGTGGCTCATGGTTTAGTTTTTAACTAAATTAGTGGTGTTTATAATATATAAATGGAAGCAGGATCCAAATGATGAATGGGATTTGAGATTTTTTTCCACCCATGCAGCAAGAGGTTACAAGGTAATCCAAACCATTAAAAGACGTTATATTTTACATCAAACTTGTTTTTACATCTTTTAATCTTCAACAAACACCATATTTTGCACAATATTGGTGTTATGAATACTAAGGGGTCGTTTACCAAACACTAACCTGATAAGTGTTTAGCGATAAAATTCACTTACCAGGTAAAATTTTTAGTCCACAAAAACGATATCGTATGTAGCAATTTACCCGGTAAGCGCTAACCGTGGTAAGAAAGAGCCGTGACCCTTATTTGCCGGGTAAGACTCTTGGTCCTCGTCTCACTCTTACCGGGTAAAATTTTTGGTCCTTACCATATTCATTCGGTAAGGTAATGCAATTTGGTAAGCACTTACCTGGTAAGAATTTGGTAAACAACCCATAAAACTCAAAACTTTGTGTAACATTATTCATTTACACCAATTTTTTGTTAACAAATTTGGTGTAGAAAGGAATATACTTGTAATAATCTGCTTGGTGTATGAAATGATGTCTATGATTGGAGGTGAATGATTGTTTGTAACAAGGTTACATAATTTTGATGCAGGAAATAGCGTGGCTCAAACTCGAATATTTTTTCAATGTTCAGGCCTTCAGGGTGTGGCTTGAGCTCGAGCTTGAATATTTTTTCAATGTTCGAACTCAAGCTCAATACTCATTTATGCACTTGAAATCGAGATCGATTAGCCCGTTTATTGGTAGAAAATGGATGAAATAACTATAAGTGGTTGTGGTGTCCTTATCATTTATTGATAAGAAGTTAAAACATGAGAGATGTTATGGGACGACAAAAAATGAGAAACTTCGAAGAAACTAGGATGTGTACCACCTCTTACCTAAATTCGCATGGAAAACAAGTACTATCATTGCATTTTTATGACTCAATTTAGACAATGAATATATAATTAAATTTTTGTGTGCTTGAATGGTTTTATCAACTCAAGAAATTAAATCGAGTTGTCAAATGAGCCGTGTCGAGCATTCTCGGCTCGTTAAGTTAAACGAGTGTTTTTTTTTGAGTTTTTATTGGGCTTGAGAATTATTAAGCTTGAGCTCGAGTCGTTTGTTAAAAGTTTGAATCGTTTATACCCATACCTAAAGGGATGCGTATAACACTAGGAGGTCAGGGGTTCAAATATTATATACTTTAAAAAAAACATGAAGGTTTAGCTAAATTTTGTTTTTAACATATTCTTCAAAACAGAGAATAAGAGAGAGAAACTAAAATTCTCTAAATTTGTAGAATTGCAAAAAAATGTTTGCTTTTGGATGAGAAGTGATTTTCTATTATTGATGTCAATAAGAATCTTTAAAAGAGAAAATTCTTTTTAAGAAAACACATGTTTTGAATATATGTTCAATATGATATGTATACCCACATAGGACGATAATCAAATGAGAACCATAAATATGTTACAAACCCGTGAGAACCAATGTAAAAAATTTTGTTTACATGATTTTTTTCATCAAAACCTATGATTTAAAATATTGTTACACATATGTTCGTGTTCACCTTATGAAAAGTTTACATGTGAAAAACGAATTTTGTTTCACCTAGTGAAATGAAAAATACTCGTAAAAAATATTCACATGGTGAAACAAATCCATGTAAAACTATCATATTATGAAACACATATATTTGAAGTAAAATATAATAAATCCTAGCATTTGATGAAAAAATATCATATAAAAAAATATTTTTTATATCGGTTCTCACGGTTTATAACATATTTGTGGTTCTCATTTGATTTAACCCCTACCCACATATATCAAAAATATATATTTTTGTTTACAAACATATTTTAAATAAAAAACTTGATATATATAAAAGGAAATCCAAGAGGAATGAGGTGGCACCATGAGAATTGAGTATTCTCAAATGGTGGATTGTGGTTGAGTTATAGCTCTCCGACATTGGTGAGAAGTTGAAACATTAGAACAAATGTGTGTGTATAAGAAAGATGGATGTGATGACCTTTTCATTCTCATAGAGTTATCTTATTTTGGATAACCTTTATTTTGCATCATGAGAGTATTCTCAAATGATAGATTGTGGTTGAGCTTTAGCTCTCCTACATTGGTGAAAAGTTGAAAATTTTAAACAAAGAGGTATAAAAAGGTTGATGTGATGTTTTTGTGTCCATTTTCATACGGTTGTCTTATTTTGGATGGACTTTTTTGCATCATAAAAATTGAGTATTCTCACATGATGAATTGTAGTTTACTTTTAGCTATCCCACATTGATGACACGTTGAAAAATAGAATAAAGTTGTGTGTCAAAACCCGAGAATAGACATAAATGGATTACATTGATGACAAGTTGAAAAATAGAATAAAGTTGTGTGCCCATCCATGATCCATGGGGTTATGATTCATATATATATATATATATATATATATATATTTGGATGGATTTTTTGCAAAAAGAAAATTCTGATTATATAAAAAATCAATCGATTAATATATCAATCAACAAAAATGTTAAGAAAACCAATAATTGAACTAAAGGTCATGAAGCGACACCATGAAATTTGAGTATTTTACAAATGGTGGGGTGGTTTATTTTTAGCTATCTCACGTTGGTGAGAAGTTAATTGTTTTTTGGACATATTAGTTTATATAAAAAAGAGAGAACAATATATAATAACGTGGCATTGTGGATGTGCGTATTTTGAAATCTAGCATTGTGGTGGTGTTTACTCATCCCACATTGATAAATAATATAAGATTGGAGAATGAAAATAACTATAATAAAGAAGGAGATTTGGCTTTTGATTAATTAAAGGATTACTTGGCTAAATATTCTTTTTGGCCAACCTTATTTTTCTTAAAAAAATTATTTATATAAGTAAATAAGTTGATAGATAAATGTATAGAAATCATTACATATAATCAATTTATATAATATTATCAAATGTTGAACCGTGATGCATTTTTATTATCTCACAAGTCACAAGAAGATGTAAGTATTATCAAATCTTGAATTAAGATGTTGGTTATCCACATTGATAGAAAGAAGATTAATTTGGAAGAATTGGTGGGTATGTAAAGTAAATGAGAGTCTTATTTGATTATTCCACATCGACGGAAAGACAATAGATTCGAAAGAGGGTGTTAGCATATAAAAGTTGGATGAGATGTCTTAATTGTTTATCCCACATTAGTGAAAAGTGATATATTTCAAAGAAGCGGTTAGTATATAAAAGGTGGATGATGTTAGACAACCTGGGGGGGGGGGGGTAAGGTTGTATTTAAAATCTTTTACTTTCAAAAATTCTTTTATAAATAAATACAGTACTGAAACAGTAAAAATAAATCAGAGTATACAAATAAAAAATATACAACAATTATATAAACAGATATAATTAAAATTGCAGCGGAATAAATAAAGAGATAAGGGATAGAGATACTTGACACAGAGATTTACTGATTTACCACCAACTGTGATAAACCAGCAGCCGAGACACTTCTCGACACGATCCAATAAATGTATTCTTTACGGTAGAACACAAACCAAATACAAAGGAATTTGTAATAGTTTCTCAAGCCTCTGCTATGAGATAAACAGGATCACACACCCGTTATTCAAATACTTACAAGAGGAGTATAACTCACAATGGGTAATCACTCTTGTATAATAATCACACTTGGATATTTTATAAAAAAGGTTTTATAAAATATATATATTATAAATGAGAGAGATCAGATGAGCAGTGATGGTGTTGGTTGTATCTGTATTGTCTGTGTTTTCTTCTCCACCATCGCATGCATTATATAGCAACACTTCCAACGGAAACAAGCATCCGCGGTATACCGCCAAATGCACGCGGTATACCGTGCAGTACAAAGTACGCTGACACTTCAACGGCTCTCATGCAAAGTTGACTTCTGGAATACGTACCCGCGGTATACCGGCTAGGACTCGCGGTATACCGCCGTCAGAAAAAGTACTTCCAACCAATCAGAAACAAACACCACGCCTGCCGCGGTATACCGGCTGAACACCCGCGGTATACCGGCCAATATGTACCCGCGGTATACCGGGCATTCTCCACGGTATACCGGCGTCAGAATAGACACCTTCCAGGACGCAACCAATCTTGCTGGATCTTCTCAATAAACCTTATTTAATTAAAATCAATTATGGTTTTTAGAAATATCCAAGTGGTATATTATTTTAGGGTGTTTATCATTATAAATTATAAACACTAATGATGACGTAAAACTTCCGTCTTGAACTCTTCAGATAAAATCTTCGTGTTCTTCAAGAACTGCACACTTGGATTAAATTGTTAGATAAACAATAATACGGTGTGTTTGTAATCATCAAAATAAATATATATAAATATATAGAGATGTGGTACACTTGCACCAACAATCTCCCCCTTTTTGATGATGACAAACACAACCGCTAAGCATGAGCATATGCGGTTTCTCTCCCCCGTTTGTCGAAACAAAAAGGGTCAAGAAAGACGGTATGCTTCCCCTCGAGAGATGCTCCCCCTCAAAATATGCATATAATTGAGGTAGCATAAACTCATGGGTAAAAGAGCTAAAACGCTCCCCCTCAAATTAATAACGATATCAATTTGATTTTATAAAATTTGAGGGATAAAATAAGCATAATAAACAATAGAGACATAAGATATACAAACCAATACGAAACACTTGCACCAAAACGGATCTTAAGGCTTCAATTTTCGGTTAATTTTATGTGATAAAAAAAATCACCACGTATTATGACCTCGTCAGGTAACCACGTATTATAACCTCGGCAGGTAACCACGTATTATAACCTCGGCAGGTAACCACGTATTATAACCTCGGCAGGTAACCACGTATTATAACCTCGGCAGGTAACACGTATTATATCCTCGCCAGGAAACCACGTATTATAACCTCGGCAGGTAACACGTATTATATCCTCGCCAGGAAACCACGTATTATATCCTCGCCAGGAACCACCTACAAAAGGCAAAGAAAATTTTTCGTGGTACCCTTTTCTTATGGGTCCTTTTAACAGTTAGTATAAAACATAAACTGCAAATAAATAAAGAACATGTTGTCGACATAAAATAAAATACGACAACATATAAAACCATAAAAATGGTTTAAAACCACAAACGCATCCCACCGGGATTGTCAACATTAAACATTCCTTTCGGAATCCATTTTCTAACCATTTTAATTTTACGATTGTATTTATCATACACATAAAATGAAGCATTTATATTCACATTATTTTTAGGTCTAGAAAAATTACTATTATACATGCGAGCATACGGTTTCCTCCCATAATTCACATTTTTCATTTTTGACATATATGGGGGTTTTTGCACATAGGGTTTTCTCGTTTCAACTTTAGGAGAAGCAAAAAATCTTTTAATGGGTTTACACGAACATTTATCAACACATGTATCGGAACCAATGCCTTTACGACAATTTATACGATTAGGCATATTTAGCATTTTTAACACTTTATCATTGCTATTTTGAAATGCATTAGCTAACAGATTATCTTTTTCATATAAATCGCATTTAGCTTTTAAACATGCATTATCATTTTCAAGTATATCGCATTTTGTACATAAAATATTTTCACATGTTCTTTTCTCTAAACATGCAATTTTATCATTTAAGACAACACAAGATTTACAAATATCTTTTTCACTTAATTTATTTTCTAATTTAGTGATAACATCTAAATCATGAGCAGATTTTTGTTTACCGTCATCTATTTCCTTTTTATATATAGATACGGTTTCTTTTAAATTAGAAATTTCATCTTTATATTTATTTGCGAGAGCAGCCATATCATGAAATGATTTATATAATTCGTCAAGATTATTTTCATCGTCACTATAATAATTATCACTATAATTACTATCACAATTATTTTTAGAAGGATATGATGAAGATACCTCATTATCATGGTCGGCCATGAAACAAAAATTTTTGGCCTCATTTATGCTTGCGCTCAACGCGCCTCCAACTAAAGCTTTTGGTGTGTTGATTTGTTTTGCTCGTTTCGGACACACACTTGCATAGTGATCCTTATCACCACACACATAGCAAAAGCCTTTCTTTTTATTGGCTTTTTCATCGTCGCTAGATTCGTCATATTTGTCTTCACTTTTATGGACGTTGCGACTTTGGTTTTTACCACCACGACGGTAGTCTCCATTTTCTTGAAACCTATCATTATTAGTAAACTTTTTGTTAGATAAAAGTTTAGAAAGTTTTCTTACCAACTTGACTAAATCGTCAAGATTTTCGGGTTCGTCATCCGAGGAACTTCCTCCTCTTCCTTTTCTTTTGAGGCAACGACTTTGAGAGCGATGGATTTCTTTTTGACTTGCTCCCGGACTTGATTTCTTTTTAGTGCGATTTCGTGCACTTTAAGATTGCCGATGAGATCATCGAGCTTCATCGTTGCGAGATCTCGGGAGTCTTCTAAAGATGTAATTTTTGCCATCCACTCCGAAGGAAGTGCTCGAAGAATTTTCCTTACATAGTCTTCGTTAGGATAAGTGCGACCTAATCCCTTCAAAGTAGTCATAATGAGGTTAAAACGTTTAAACATTGAGTCGATTGACTCATCTTTTGACATTTCGAACAATTCATAATCATGTACTAAAATATTTATTTTAGAGCTTTTAACTTGAGTATTTCCACGATGAGTGTCGCTCAAGCTTTGCCAGATTTGATTAGCAGTTTTATAAGTATAAACTCTTTCAATTTCATCAGAGGTTAAAGCAGCATATAATATATTCTTAGCTTCAAAATTTAAACAGACATGAGATTCTTCAGCGGGAGTCCATTCTTTTAAAGGTTTATCAACAATAAGATCATCTTTTACAATAGTAGGATTAAAATTCCCATTTTCTATAATATCCCAAATCTTTTGATTTTTGCCACGCACGTGACATTCAAATAGCTCGGCCCAAATGCCAAACTTTTCAGTATCTATCAAAGGGGGTTTTGAAAACACAAAATTAGTTTGTTGAGCCATTTAAAAGAATTAAAGAAATAACTTTAAAAATTTAAACAGATAATTTTTGAAAGCCCTGCTCTGATACCAAATGTTAGACAACCTAGGGGGGGGGGGGGGTAAGGTTGTATTTAAAATCTTTTACTTTCAAAAATTCTTTTATAAATAAATACAGTACTGAAACAGTAAAAATAAATCAGAGTATACAAATAAAAAATATACAACAATTATATAAACAGATATAATTAAAATTGCAGCGGAATAAATAAAGAGATAAGGGATAGAGATACTTGACACAGAGATTTACTGATTTACCACCAACTGTGATAAACCAGCAGCCGAGACACTTCTCGACACGATCCAATAAATGTATTCTTTACGGTAGAACACAAACCAAATACAAAGGAATTTGTAATAGTTTCTCAAGCCTCTGCTATGAGATAAACAGGATCACACACCCGTTATTCAAATACTTACAAGAGGAGTATAACTCACAATGGGTAATCACTCTTGTATAATAATCACACTTGGATATTTTATAAAAAAAGTTTTATAAAATATATATATTATAAATGAGAGAGATCAGATGAGCAGTGATGGTGTTGGTTGTATCTGTATTGTCTGTGTTTTCTTCTCCACCATCGCATGCATTATATAGCAACACTTCCAACGGAAACAAGCATCCGCGGTATACCGCCAAATGCACGCGGTATACCGTGCAGTACAAAGTACGCTGACACTTCAACGGCTCTCATGCAAAGTTGACTTCTGGAATACGTACCCGCGGTATACCGGCTAGGACTCGCGGTATACCGCCGTCAGAAAAAGTACTTCCAACCAATCAGAAACAAACACCACGCCTGCCGCGGTATACCGGCTGAACACCCGCGGTATACCGGCCAATATGTACCCGCGGTATACCGGGCATTCTCCACGGTATACCGGCGTCAGAATAGACACCTTCCAGGACGCAACCAATCTTGCTGGATCTTCTCAATAAACCTTATTTAATTAAAATCAATTATGGTTTTTAGAAATATCCAAGTGGTATATTATTTTAGGGTGTTTATCATTATAAATTATAAACACTAATGATGACGTAAAACTTCCGTCTTGAACTCTTCAGATAAAATCTTCGTGTTCTTCAAGAACTGCACACTTGGATTAAATTGTTAGATAAACAATAATACGGTGTGTTTGTAATCATCAAAATAAATATATATAAATATATAGAGATGTGGTACACTTGCACCAACAGATGAGACGATTAATTTGGAAGACGATTAATTTGGAAGAATTGGTTATCTACATTGATAGAAAGACGATTAATTTGGAGGAATTGGTGAGTATGTAAAGTAAATGAGAGTCTTATTTGAGTATCCCACGTCGACGGAAAGACAATAGATTCAGAAGAGGGTGTTAGCATATAAAAGTTGGATGGGATGTCTTAATTGTTTATCCCACATCAGTGAAAAACAATATATTTCAAAGAAGCGGTTAGTATATAAAAGGTGGATGAGATATCTTAATTGGTTAGGCCACATCTATGGATAGCTAATAAATTTGGAAGAATAGGCAAACAAAGGAAAATGTGGATAAATGTCTTACAAGTTTAAAAGAGTTTGTGATAACTTATTTGGTTGTCTTTTTTTAGTTGACTTATTTTGCTAAAAATCAATTTTATAAAATATTAATGTTTATATAACTTTATTTATATATAAAGAACAACCATTATTATGGGATGACATTGTGAGATTTCATTATTCTCAAATATTGCATTGTGTTGTAGCTCAGTAATCCCACGTTGATGAGAGGCGTAAGATTGGAGAAAGAAGGTGACTATAAAAAATACGGGATAATTTTGATAGTCAAAAATTTAGTTGGCTAAATATGTTTTATCACACGATTTGAATCCCATAAAAGATTAGCAAGAAGAAAGGATCTGGAAGAGAAGGTTGATACTAGCTGTCAACCCTGATTTTTCCAAAAAATGACTGTTATATAGATATATACAAATTAACTACTTTTGGAAATACATTAATTATTTTATACTGTATTTAATCAATTGTTAATCGATGAATTACATTTTATCTTATCTTGATACATATATTTCCTAAATAATTATCCTCACCGAAGAAAATCTTGAATAGAACATCTGACCTAACCAAGTTTGAGTATTTTAAACGTTAAACTCTGGTTTGGTTTAAGTTATCTCACATTACTTTGAAGATAATAAATTTAAAAAATGGTTTTATATGAGTAAAAAATGGTTTGGAAAATAAAAAAATGGGGTTGACTAAATATATTGCCCAACAATTATTTTTCAAAAAACTTTATATCTTTACATCTATATTTCTATAATTGTTTTTTTTAACTAAAACATCTATAACTGAAAAACTTAAATAGGTGACATGACATAACTAAATCTGAAAATTTTATGGTTTGTTTTAGGTTATTCCCTATTGTATGAAGAGTGTAAATTAGAAAAGGAGGTACTATTTAAAAGAGTAGAAAATGGATTGAAAAATTAAAAAGTTGGTTGATTAAATGTATTTTTGCCAACCGTTATTTTCAAAAAAAAATATAATTATATTTCTATTAAATTATTTATTAAAGCGTCAATATGTCAACATCAATCAATATACATAAAAGAAAAAACCAATGATATTTGACGTGATATATATATATATATATATATATATATATATATATATATATATATATATATATATATATATATATATATAATGAAGAGACAAAAGTATTTGAGGTGATATTGTGAGAATTGAGTATTTTCAAATGATGTATTGTGGTTGAGTTTAAATTGTCCCATATTGTCGATACATCTCAAACTATTCGTAACAACAAACGGTTATAAATATATTAAAATGTACCACTTATGAAAATACATTCTTTTTTTAAATTGTATCGAAAAATTACGTTTTATCTTAACTCGGTCAGGTACTTAAAATATTTATCGCTACCGTGCAACGCGCGGGATGGACACTAGTGTAATATTGTGGCAAGATGGTACAACCCATGTGCCCTTCCTCTTTTATTTTTAATGACTATTTATTATATTATTAAAATTAATAGTTAAATAAACTCTTTAATAATCTAGAATAAAGATAGATAATTATAACCGGATCTAAATAACCACTTCCGGTTAATTGTATGAGTCTGGTTCGTAATTGGGATTGAAATAACCGATCGGGACCAACCAATTATGGATTTGGATGGAGTGACTAGCTAGGTCACCATCGAGCCTTTTGTGGAGTAATAAGTTAGTGAACCCATATTTATGGTTTTTACTATTTTTATTGTATTTATAATCAAATAATAAAGTATTATTTAATTTATAATTTAGATAAAAGAGTAAAAAGAGAATTATTTAATAATAAAGAATTAAATAATATTATAATTTATAATAAATAAAGCGTTTAAGAAAAATAACAACCGATTAAACAATAATAAGGTCCGACCGGTTAATCTATTTGCCCATCTCTAGCTTCAGAGGGAACTTAGGGGTTGTTTGTTAGCAGCTTAATTAGCTTAATGAGACTCATAGCTATGACTGTTTGGTAGTGGCTTAATAATATAGAAAGTGACTTATTTATTAAGCTTTTAAGAGGAAGCTTTATGCAGAAAGCCAAGTTTTGTCCAAATTAGTCTCTTCCAATTAAAAAACATGGTTCTTCCATCTATGAAAACACCCAACCAAACAAAAACCTTTCCAATCTATACAGAAAGATTCATCCACACAAACAACTTTATTCATACAGGACTTAATGAAAAACCAACCAAACAATCCCTTAAAATGATGTTGTTACTAAGGGTGCTCAAATTTCCGACCAACCCGGCCAACCCAACCCAACCCGAGGCAAAAGAACTCAAACCGAGTCAACCCGATGTATAATCGATACTATTTTTGACCAACCCACATATATTGGGTTGAAAATGGGTTAGGCCCAAACCAAACCGATCCAACCCGCCAACCCGTGAAAAACATTTAAATCTAATTTTGAATTCTTGTTACCCTCATTTTTGTTACTGTTAAAGTAATATTGTTACTATTGAAAATTTATAAACAGACAATTGTTGGCCACTTGTTACTTTAGTAATCTTGTTATTGATTCTTGATGCCACATTTATAAGCAGAATATTTATAAGAAATCTTTTATTAGACGATTTAGTAATCTTTTGAACATTCAAATATTTAGAAACATTTGATAATTTGTTTAGACACAATAACTTAGTTAAACGGTGAAATGATCGATAATATTTTCAACCCGACCAACCCACCCAACCCGAACGGTTTGGGTTGGGTTGCACTTTTGATTGAGTTGGGTTGCGGTGAGATTTTTCAAACCGCAATGGTTGGTTTGGGTTGTTAAAGTGCATTCAACCCGGCCAACCCAACCCACGAGCACCCCTAGTTGTTACCATAACATAAACTTACTACTTCAATTTTGTCTTTTTTTATAGATTTTTGTTTTATCTTCTCTTTTCAGTTATTGTCCGAAGTGATATATTGCTACTTCTATTTTATCTTTTTATAAACTTTTTAAGTAATTTGTATATCAAATCAAATATTCTGTTATAGAGACTCCGTAAAATACAAACCTTGCATTTGTTGCACACCTTACAAACCATAGTGTGCATACGTGAACAACCAGTATGCATATGTGAATAATGTACATATACATATGCATATGTATACGTGCAAAAATATACATATAATGGACATAAATTCATATGAGATAATGCATAGCATCGTAGATTATGCATATATGCACATTGATTTGTAAGGGGTGCAACAAATACATGGTTCGTATTTGATTTGTATCTTTCTGTTATATATATGTATGTAAATAATCTATCTATTTTTATTACATGGTGACTACAATATAAACTTACTTTTATCCTTAGTTATTCAAGGAGACATTACAAAAAAATGTTATTTCATTGAAGAAGGTGATTTTTGATGGTTGCTAACATAACGATATGATATCAAATGAAAACCAATTGAAGATTCATGTGCGTTCTCTGTTTCCTTTAAGAACAATAGGAAATGTTGTTCAAGTAATTTACATCAAATTTTAAGTGTCATACTCGATTTTTGAATTTTCTTTATTTTAAAATACATATTTTATAAGCATTGGTTGGTGAGTTGTATTCTCGGAATACCTTAGAGCATCTCTAAGACCATCTTCAATAGGGTCACTAAATCTTACATTAAACACTAAATTTGGTGTAAATGACACTATTTACATCTCCAATGAGGTCTCTATTTTTCACACTAAATTTAGTGTAATGAATAGTATCACACTATATTTGGTGTAACACTATTCATTTACACTACTTTTACACCGCTTTCAAAAAATAGTGTTACCCATTGAAGAAGATTTACTATTAACACTAAAATTTACATTATATTTGAAATTTGGTGTAAAATATAGTGTGACTCATTGGAGATGCCCTAACAAGTTTTCTATAATTTTTCTACAATAAGGGTGCGTTTGTTTCACAGACTAGATGGGACAGGACGAGACAAAAAAATTTAGTCTTATGTTCGGCATGCCATGGAACAAGAACAAGATGGAACAACGTGGGACAAAATCTTAATTTCATAGGACAAAAACTGAGTTTTTTTGTTCCACCCAAAGAGGTGGAACAACCTTGGACAAAAATGATAAATGACTATTTTATCCTCCTAAAACCTAAAAAAGCTACAAATCAGATTCATCCTTCTCCAAATTAGGATTGAACTCAACGCACCACCAAGTCTGGAGTATATTGAAATCGATCGCATCCTTCAAACAGATTCGATTTTGGAACATCAAGAACACAAACAGAGTCGATCGCATCTTCCAAACGGATTCGATTTTGGAACATCAAGAACACAAACATATTCCATATATCTTCAACAAGTTTGCTATTTTAGATATTTTAACACAAGTTATATTAATATAATATTATCAATTTGTTAGGAATATTTCATATAGATTTGATGTGTCAAAACTTCAACTTACAAGAGTTCGAATTGTAATATGTTTATTTTATAGTTATCCTTGTAAATTCTAGTTTATCTAGGATTCCTAGTTTATCTAGGATTGGTATTTATCTAGTTTCTAGTTTATCTAGGTTTCTAGTATATAAAGAAACCTAGAGATATAGAATTAGACGTTCTTGAAACCCACGTTTAAACAAAAACGTGTAGATGTGTGTGCATGAGCCCCAAGGTTCTTAATCCTAATACTTGAGAAGAAGTATTCGTTTGTTGATAACTTAGGTCAACAAATTGGGGCGTGAGTATGTAATCAGTATGTTTAAATTAATGAACCTTGTTAGCTATACAAATCTGTCGTTTAATTCCGCTGTTCATGTTGTGATTTGTATATGTTTATTCCATGATCTAGAACTAATCATTCTTGAGCTTAAAGATCCGGTTTAGGGTTTATATAAATCCTATCAGGTGGTATCAGAGCACATGGTGCTCTCTGATCTGGAAGAAAAACAAGGTTTAATGGAAGATTTGAAGAGACGAAAGAAGACGAACGAAAGAAAGAAAAATCAGATTTTTCGCAGAAATTTTCTGGAAAATCACAGCCGGCCGTTTCGCCTATTCCCGGAGATTGAACCGTCGGATCGTCGCGAGTTTTGGACAGCAGCTTCGGGACACATTGTTTAACATTATGTCTGGTTGGATTGGCCGTACGACGTCCAGAACGCTCCCAGAAATTCTCGAAATCCAGCAGTTTTTTTTTCTTGATAAAAATTGTTCTTCACTCAGAATTCCTCAAAGCCATGAAATCAAAGCCGCGATGCAATGGAGAATACATGTCACACACCATGTTAGGATCATGCTCGACAAAAGGAGGATGATTTTTGTTTGTTTCAAGAAAATTCACACACACAAGGTATGAAGGTTTGATGAACGATAGAGGAAGAATGCTTAAATGACTACCCTTTGATCGTCATCAGTTGATTACAAAAAGGAAGATTAATTAGAGTTTGTTTGAAGAAGAAGTGAAAGTTAGAGTTTGTGTTCTTATCATATCTTTAAAGATATCCTTCACCTGTTAAAGATAACCCGTGATATTATGAAGATTATTAACGTAATTGTTCGAAGAATGTGACTTCAATTTGACGAAATCTTAGAGAAGAAGATTGGTCGAAGGACAGGGATCCCCTCATTCATGAGAATGACGTTGTTGTTCACTTGGTTTCTACGGGATATAAGACTCAAGGTTTGGTTTTTTACTTCAACTTCAAATAGATAATGGTTGATTTTCTTTACAACGTAATTGATATAACCTCGAAGACACAAGGATGATTAGCATAAATTCAGGGGAAGAAGAAGTGTTGATCATTCAAGGGGAAGATTCAAGTTTGATAAGTTTTGGATTTGATTATGTCAAAAAGGGGAAGAGCTACTTGAAGATTCTGATGCTAAGTTTTGTCATCATCAAATAGGGGAAGATTGTTAGGAATATTTCATATAGATTTGATGTGTCAAAACTTCAACTTACAAGGGTTCGAATTGTAATATGTTTATTTTATAGTTATCCTTGTAAATTCTAGTTTATCTAGGATTCCTAGTTTATCTAGGATTCCTAGTTTATCTAGGATTGGTATTTATCTAGTTTCTAGTTTATCTAGGTTTCTAGTATATAAAGAAATCTAGAGATATAGAATTAGACGTTCTTGAAACCCACGTTTAAACAAAAACGTGTAGATGTGTGTGCATGAGCCCCAAGGTTCTTAATCCTAATACTTGAGAAGAAGTATTCGTTTGTTGATAACTTAGGTCAACAAATTGGGGCGTGAGTATGTAATCAGTATGTTTAAATTAATGAACCTTGTTAGCTATACAAATCTGTCGTTTAATTCCGCTGTTCATGTTGTGATTTGTATATGTTTATTCCATGATCTAGAACTAATCATTCTTGAGCTTAAAGATCCGGTTTAGGGTTTATATAAATCCTATCACAATTTATCTTTCCAATACATTTTTAAACAAAACTTAATATAAAATGATAAAAGTTCAATATCATTGGTAGGACCTAATAAAATAATCAGTTCTCTCTCTTACCATCAAGTTTTAGAAAATTCTCTAAACTTGATTTTTTTAAGTTTTATCTAATACATAAAACAAGATAGCCAATAACTCCTAAGTGGTACTCGTACCGATTTTCCCATCCCGAGACCGAAACCGAACCGGTACATACGGACTTGAAAGTAGGGATGAGATCGGGACCGGACCGGTATCGAACCGGTTGGTACCGAATTTTTTGGGACTAAAAAGTAAGACCGAAAATCCGAAAATTTGGGACTAAAAAGTAGGACCGAAAACCGAACCGGTATGTACCGGTTCGACTTTCGGTTTTCAGTTCTACTTTTTAGTCCCAAAAAATTTCGGTACCAACCGGTTTGGTTCCGGTTCAATACCGGTCCGATTCCGATCTCATCCCTACTTTCAAGTCCCAAACTATTTAAATAGGGTCAATATACAAAGATTTCACGTAATTTATTTGAATTGCTCTCCATTTCTAAATTCATGTATTCACCATAGATTTATCATATTACCTACCAAATAATATATTAATTTATTTTGTAAAATAAGATGATTAATTTAAAAACAAAACGAGAAATAAAAAGAAGAAATCTAAATCCAAATAATATGTGTCGAAACCATGGACGGAGATGAAAGGAGAACATTAAAGGAAAGAAATTAAAAACATTTCAAAAAATTACTGAAATTATTAAAATTACAAAATTACCCGATATTTTCTTATAAAAGATATATTTTTAAGGGTATATTAGTAAAAACGACACATTTCATTTCCTTTCTCTCCTATTCAAGAACACGAAAAAAATATTTTCTTTCCATTCTTTTCTTCCGTCTCGAGAAAACAAATGAAAAAATCATTTTTTTTTCTTTTTTTTTTCCAGCCATTTTTTTCTCTCTCCAGGCTAGTAAACACAGCGTAAAACGTTCTATTTATAACCGAAACGACTGTATTTGATGCATCCACAACAGATACTCTTAAACCCAAACTTCATTTGAAAATTTGTTTTGATTTGAAGAAGATCAATGATGAAGGGGATTCACGTAAATGGAGGAGGGGAGATCATCGAAGAGATCGAGGAGGAGGAGGAGGAGGAGGAGGAGGAGGAGATATGGTCTTCATCTTTGTCGTCGAAGCAGGAACACTTGCCTCTCTTATCTCTCAATCATGTATCATTTATCTGTAAATCTGTACGCCGATCTGTTAAGTTTTACCAGGAGGTATTGGGATTTGTGCTCATCAGACGTCCTTCTTCTTTTGATTTCGAAGGTGCTTGGTACGTATCTATTTTTTTATTCCCTTAATTTCTTACAAATTCCTGCAGTTTTTAGTTTTTTCCCTTCAATTTTTGTGAGGATTTGGCTGTTTTTGGATGAAAAAGTTGGATTAAGTTCAAAATGTGATGTTGTTAAAGTGATTAGATAAACCTAGCAAGTAACCCGTGGCGATCCAGGATTTTTTTTACTGGGTCCCTTTAAGGTAGCTTAAATGCCCATGAAATTGCCCGATATATTTTTAGCTTAAATTTAACGTTTCGAGGGCTTTTTATGCCTATATTTTAAGAGTTTTTTAAGTTTTTTTTGTCGATTTCGTTGGGATTTTTTGGTTTTTTTAGTCGATTTCGATAGCTAATTTTGATTTTTTGGTTGATTTTGAGACATTTTGGTTTTTCGCTGCTGAACATGGGTCCCTGGTAGATTTCAAGCGCGGGGGAATTACTAGGTAGGGGTACATTTAGCAATGTATAGAGTGCAATTAGGCCCCGTATCTGAATACGTATTATCGGTGGGCACACATTCAATGATTTTTATTGTACTAAATTACTTTCACAAAATGATTAATTTCCTGTATGCAGATTGTTATGAATAGGAAAAAGGTAAAGTTATGGGTTTTTAGAAGAATTTGTTACAGTTATATATATATATATATATATATAGAGGAATGGAATGGAATGGAATGGAATGGAATGGAATTAAATTAAGTTTTTGTTGATGATTTGAAACAGGTTGTTCAACCATGGGATTGGGATACATTTGCTAGAAATGGAGACAACTCCAAGAAAGAAAGCAGTGATCAATCCAAAAGACAACCACATTTCATTTCAATGCTCGGATATGGATCTGATAATCAAGAAACTGGAGGATTTGGGCGTCAAGTATGTGACGGCGGTGGTGAAAGAAGGTGGCGTGGAGGTGAACCAGCTGTTTTTCCACGATCCGGATGGTTACATGATTGAGATCTGCAATTGCCATGTTCTTCCTGTGCTTCCCATCTCCTCTTCATGCCCCCTCAACAAGATCTCATCCATCAACCATGTGGATTCGTCTTTCTATGGTATGCTCACAACTCTATCCAACCCTCAAAAAAATGATCCTTTTAAATTTCACACTTCAAGTAATAGATACAATAAACTTAAAAGCAAATAGAAAATTAAGGTGGCGTTTGTTTTTTAAGACATCTAAAGTCTTAGATGGTGCTTTAAAAGGTTATAAGACATTAGGTTACCTCTTCTAATTTCAGACGTATTTCAGACTTAACAGCCTCTGAAATCTGAAAAAAACAAACGGTCTTAACAGGGGCGGACCTAGATTTTTTTTCATATGGTGGCACCATATAATATAGACAAAAAATAATTACAAAAAGCACGGTTTTTATCGACGTGTTTTACGTGTTTTCATTTTTTTACAGGCGTTCAATATTGTCTGATGTGTTTTTAGCCTAATTCCACCGTTTTGAGGGATTTTTAAAACTTTTAGCTTGATTTCGAGAGATTTTTAAGTTTCTTTATCGATTTCGAGGAATTTTTCCCTTTTTTGGTTGATTTCAAGAGTTTTTTCCCCCGATTTTTTGGTTGATTTCAAGAGTTTTCTTTTTTGTTTTTTGGTTGATTACGAGGTAGGGTTGCACCTTCTTGAAGTTTCAGAATAATACGGTAGCACCTTCCAAAACGATACGGTTGCATCTTTCACGTACCTAAAAAGTTTTAACATTTGCCGGAGAAATAATACGGTGGCACGTGCCACCGTATGCACCATGCTAGGTCCACCCATGGGTCTGAACGTTAAAAGTCGACCGATTCAGACTTCAGAGGTATTAAGAGGTTTTTGAAAAAACAAACAAACAACCCCCAAGTTATTTTGGATGCCTTTGGGACATTGTTAGAGTTTAAAAATTGAAGAAAAACTTAAGAAAGCTTGTTCATCTTATCAATCTTTTAGCATGAGTTAGAGCATCTCCAATGGAATGACTTACAAGAACCAATTTTTTGTACTTTATCTTACCACATCATTGGTAATCATCAAATTAAGTAATCTGTATAAAACTCCACAATGGTAGTTACTTGTAAGAAATTTTTTGTGGGCCCCATGCATTTTTAATATGGATATAAAAGTAAAAAAAATATAAAAACTAGTAAAATGTCATTTGATACAAAGGGGCTGTTTGTTTTAAAAAAATACATCTTAAAACCTCTTAAGTCTGAAAATTAAGAGGTTTTCAGATTTCAGACTGTTTGTTTTTTTTTAGAAAAAAGTCTAAAAACCTCTTAATGTCCTCTGAAATTTTAGAGGTGCACCATCCACTTAATTCCTCTTATTTTTTTAAGGGTTCAGTTTTTTCTACCTCCTCCTCAATTGCACGCATGGTTGATGGTTATGAATGTGTGTGTTATCAAATAGTGGTCTCTTTCAAGTTGGAATTTTAAAACATAATATTTTTAGTCAATTAAGATGTTTATCATTTTATAAAATCAAACACTCTTAATATTTCAGATTTCAGACTTCAGCACCACCTCTTACTTTTTAGATGTAAAATCAGATTTTAGACTTCAGACCTCTTAAAAAACAAACAACACCAAAGTTTAACATAAGAATCCTGGTTCTTGTGTAAGGATTTCAAAGAAATGTAACTTTTAGAAACTCTCTCAAATGATAGTGAGTGATAAGTACATTTTTTGCTTATAAGAATCTCCAATTAAAGATAGATTTATGAGTATCTACTATCTAGTAATTAATAGGGGGTGAGCATTAGGTAATGAATATATATATATTTATATATGATAGGTGAGAATGCAGCAGAGAAGATGAGGTGGAAGAGGCAGTTTTGTGGAGAGGATGAGGCCTTGATGATGGACAACCTACTAGTTGACATGATGGGTATTTCCTTTTAAGATCCATGGCAAGGCAAGAAGAGAGCAATTTTGTTCACAAATGAATGCCCTTATATATCTTCCAATTTCAATAATAAGCATGGATTACATACATAGCTTATGGAGAAAGAAATGGTAGGGGAAACCATGATTGGGTTGAAGAGGGGCTGGGTCTGCTTTTGGATAAGATATATGCTTTTCTCTTGTGGCATACTAATAGTGAGTGATATATAGAGAGTGGCTCCAAGTTATATGCAATGTATTTATTGGTAGAGAGACTGTGATAGGTTATGGTTATATATGTATCATCATCATCATTATCATTTTTACCATAATAATATATGGTCATGTAACTTGTACTTATTGATTAATCGTCAACGGGAAATGGCTACTATTGAAACCAAACATTGATTGAAGGTCTCCTAAGCATTTGTAGTTAGTTAAATATTGGAACCAAGATAAAACATAGTTGAAATCAATTAGATCCGGCATTTCCTTGGCTCTTGTCTACTGTGATGTTCCTCTGATGGTGTATCTATCTACAACTTCTGCCTTTTCCAAGATTTGTGTGCTCTTTAATTATAACATTAACCTTTACCCACGCAACTTATCCTTGACACTCTTCCTTCGACCAAGGGTCGCCCTCTCGATCTAGCACTAACTTGATGTACATGCGTTCCACATCTCACTTACTCAACCAATTCACACTATTTTTGCTTTGATCGACTATCTCACTTTCTACTTCTACATGCTTTCAATTCACTATAAGTATCTTATTCCATTTGTCCTGCCAATGAAAAGCTCGACTAAAAAGTCAGTGTTCCATTGATACTTTCAAGGTTTTGACACTGTTCTATCTTACCATCCCGACTGATCTATCCCATGATTTCCATAACTAGGACTCTCCCGAAACTGGAGTCTTACTCAAACTCAAACATTCATTCTCTCCGACTCCACGAAGAGCTACCTCTAGACGACTCATAACATTCTTTACAACGTTTCTTCTCTACGATGTCTACATACATCACATCATAATGACTCTTACACGACACTTCCCCAAGCAATGGAGCTCGGTCTATCCCTCAGGGATCTTGCTGACCCATTCCTCAACGCTCTCCCAGCCATAGCGCTAAACTGAAAGAAACCGATAGTTAATCCTTGCTAGACGTGACACAACAAATTTGCTATAAGTAAGGTATTGTAAGCACATGTACCTGTAAGTTCGTAATTACACTGGCCAGGTGAAATCCCAAACTTACCTTACATGTTTGTCCTTGGCACCTTATTCCTAAGCGCATTTATAGTGATCGTTCCTAGAGGCAATCCTATGTCTCGGCTGTGTTCCTCATCTTACAGTTTAAGTTTAGGCCCGAATGGTCACCTAAATCCCTTAAACTAAGGCTCTGATACCATTTGTAATGTCCCAACTTCCATAAAAGGCAAGTCATGAGATTAACCATTTAAAAGACATAAATGTGCTTGTCCTTACATCAATGCTATAACATACTTAACAAAACTTTAACGTTAACATTAATCATAAACAGCGGAAGTCTCTCTAAGCCACAACCGAGTAATATCTATAGCTATAAAAACCAAAACTGGAGTGTCTCTAAGCTCCAAGTCCTCCTCGTCATCTTTCTTAGTTCTTACTAGAAGAACCCATAGCGCGCTTACCTGAAAATGGTTTAGTTTTGAAAAGCGAGGGTTAGACCAAAAGGTCTAGTGAATTCCCTCAGAAAACAACATGTAACCAATATAAAAGCATTTATGAAAACATTATCGTAAACCTCAACATACTTCAAGCATGGTACTACACTGTGTATGGATCACATATCATCTTACGATCAGGGTTCCATTAGGTTCCCCTCTCGTCCTCTTTGGAGCCCCCACGGACTCCCCTCTACCGAATAGGAGGGAAACAAATTCCAACCTACCAGTCTGTCTTACATATCCAAGGGACCCTCAGATCCCGAGGATCCATCTTTGATCCCACAGTGCAGACCGACTCCACATAGCACGTCATTCATTTCACAAACATGCATCTTTAAAACCCTTGTAAATCGTCATTCTCAGTTCATCAAGTACAATACATTTTCCTCAAGTAAAATAGGTATTTCATGGAAAACATGCGTAACAGTTATAAACATTTCATGCTCGTAAATGAAACCATAATCAGTCAAAATCATTCAACACTTTAAGTCGTAAAAGGTTTAGGGAACTCACCTTGATTGACGTACAATGCACTTCCTAAACACCTTCAAGCTACACCCACAGAACACCTAAGGCAATAGATCCACATCAGATAAATAGCTCAAACCTGCTGTCCGGATACCCCTTCCCGGACACCACACTTTTCCGGACACATACTTTTCCGGACACATACTTTTCCGGACACCTTACTTATCCGGACACATTACTTATCCGGACACACTACTTATCCGGAGACTTCAACTACCCGGACACCTTCACGGGGCACTTACCCGGACACCCGCAACCTATCCGGACACCACCGAACACTGGTGTCCGGAAAACGCGGCTGTTCGAACCCAGACTTAATAAAAGTGATCATTAACCCGATTTTTGTCATTAGTTTGATTAGATATCTACAAGGGTTCATCCACTAACTCCAAATACCCAGTTTAAACCATAATTACCCCATTAAATCGATTCCAAAGTCAAAAACCCTTAAAACCCACTTTTAAGAAAAATGTGGATACAACCTCTTGAATCCTTATAATCAGACTTAAGAACTCAATCCAATTAAGAAAAGGAACACTATAACAAAATGGAATACGAATTAGAAAGGAATACCTTGCAAAATCTTCCTCCTTACCGATTTCTTTGTCCAAAACTCCTTTGTTCTTCTATTTTCTTCTCTAGTCACCAAGCACACACAAGGACCAAAACACTGATTTCTAAAATGAAAACCCTAGGGAAAAGGAGCTTTAAATACTTCCCAACAATTGCCAAAAGGCCCCTTAACCTAACTTGCATTCTTTAGACATCGACCACCAAACTTACAATACATACTTAAAATTTCGGGTTGTTACAACACTCCCCCCTTAAAAGAATTCCGTCCCCGGAATTCCTTATTGGGAAAAGATGCGGGTATCTTGCCCACACCAAAACTGACACTTCCCCCAAGGTTCAACTATTTCAGACTCAGTCAACCACCTCATTAGTTTCGAAACATGGAACATTGGTTGCATCCCCTTCATTTCTTACGGTACTCTAACTCGTAGGCTATTGTTCCTACTCGGGCGGACTTGACAGCCGAAGGTTAACTAAGGCTTCTCATGCATCTATACTTCCTTTAAGGAGGGACTAAACTAAATCCTCCGCCATCACTCGAGGTTCATTTACCAAGAGACAACACCCACTTGACAGCTTGGCACCTGGCCAACCCTGTACACCTCGACAACTCACAACCCAGAGTTCCTTCATCGTATCACAACTCTCAACCCTATACCGCCCAACAATCGTCTATTGCAGAAAACGTTTCCCTTTCTCGGACCACCTAGACCACGGTTTGACAACCATTACACATCTCCTCACCACCTCACCACTCCATACATATACGTAACTAAGAGTAGGAACCTCCAACCCATTGCTGAAGTGTCCACCTACTCGAATTAAACCTATCCTGAAACACGACCATTCCTCGCTGATTGTCACGTTCGTCAAAACATAAAAACATAACTCCGGTTATCCTTACTCAACTGAGAGGAGTAACCATGGTCACACCATACCATTCTCACTAGTTTGATCACTGCACGACCAATTCGTTTAAACATTTCTCACAACGTCACTAACTTAATTCATTCAGTTGTCTCATCCACTTCTTTCCTGTACAAAATCATACACAATTCCCTTCCTCAATACCCTTTCCAACGGTTCGCACACTTATCAATGACAATCTACACAACACTGCACCTTTCGACATCACCGTCAGGCTTACTACTTCCAACTTACTCACTTATTCCGACATACTATCTTAACCTCCCCACGTTAGCGTGGAGCATTGTCCACCGAACATTACTTGCCCCTCTCTCCCGACCTTTCCTCATGTTGGTATCGTTTTCTCATTACTCACATAACCAAACAGTTGCACCAAGATCTTATCTTAAGGCATTCAACCAAGCCGTCTTGAAACAAGACCGGTGTTCGACGTCACTACACATTTTTATCTCCAACTTTTACCTTCTCAGACATTTCTTTCACACATAAGCAACAATTCACATTCTTTAAGGATTTCACCTCTATCATGATATTTCAAATCAACTAATGATCATACTACCACTCCGACCCATGATCATCATCATGGCATTCCTTAAACATAACCAAAATTTCCAACTATTCCCTTCTAGGATCATTCCCTCACGCATAAGGAACAATTTTCATTTTTTTTCTTAACGATTTCTCATCTACTATACTACAACTTGACTAATCTATTCATCATCTTCTTTAAACTTTCTCTGCCTTCAAGAATATACTTAACAACATACATGACCACAAAGCTTGGTCTCACAACTGGGCAATCACCCAATTCTGTCCCGACATTCCATTCCGATAACAGTCAAAATAAACACCAACTTACAAACCACATACTTCAACAACGGAGATTGCAAAACGTACACTCTACCCGAAATCCCATAAGGATTTCCTTCTAATTCTTCATCTTTCTAACATCGCCTTACTACATCACCGGCTGACACAGATATCTTGGCAATTGAAGCTACTATACGCTCGTACATTCACCACTCCTATCATCACACTACCGTCCAAGTCTCTCATGGTCATTCGTACACAATTCACCCTTTCCTTCATATTCCCCCGTATACTACAATCGAGTCTGTCTCGCTACTTAGTTCTCCCCTAACTTGTTGAACTATGACTCACGAGTTCATACTTAGCTCAAACACAAACATCCTAGCTAGCTCTTTATGATCCGAGTCCTTTCTTAGACACGGCACATTTTCTTACTGACTGGTATAGTCTACACTCACTCCGCTTGTGTTACACATCTTGTCCTTCTACGGACCCTCCTTACCTCGTAAATAGAACGCCTATTCAACAACAACAGTCTCTTACTAATTTAACACCTCTACAAGATATCCTATCAACTTACACTCATCTGGTTTGAGTCTTCGGCCTCGGCCAACATACATCGTTGCCGACTTCAACAACAAAAGACAACTCTTAACTACTTCCTTAACCTATCCTTTAACATGAGTTCCTTACGGAGCCTAATCCTTCCACATATCATAATCACCTTCATGATCTGTCTCCCTCTTTTCGAAACCTACTCATGTAACATCAACATTACAAGCTTACCTCGGAACTCGTATTCCCACGCCATAGACATTTCATTCTTCCTCACCACACTACTCAGAACGAGTTGCTAAAACCATCACCTTGAAGGCTTCAAATCCTTCCTCCGGACACGGCCGTCCCTTGACAACCGTACTTCCCGCTACCGCATAAGGGTGCAGACCCTCACACGACCGATACTATAACCCACTTCTGATTCTACCACTGCTCACCTTTTCCTCTAGAACACATATACTGCAACCACATACGTTCTCCCCTGATTTGTCTAACACCTTTCCACTCTCAGAGTTCCTTCTTAACTTATAACGTAATATTCTACGACCTAGTAGGTTCATAGCCTTCATGCATGACAATACAGTAAATAAATCTTTTCGCACATTTGATCATTTTAAACAAGCAATGTTTGGAAAACGCTTGGGTACACATGACCCCATCATTCTTATAACTTCAACGCCCTGCACACCGATTCGAGAATCGTTTGCATGCATCTTTCCGTGAACTTTAATCTTACTCAATTCCGAACGATGTTATTACGACAATATTACGTTGAATGAAAATCCTTTCATACGACACAATTTCGAAAGAGATTACTGACACCAAGTAAACCAGTCGGTTCTCGCATTCTTTTATATGATATCAATCGGTTAAAATTTATTTGATTGTAAAAGTCTTGCTGGCACACGTCTTCTCGACCTTTTGTAATAATTTAACTTATCATGAAAAGTGTGAAATACTTGGCAATCGTTAAGCTTAAAATTTCATTGTGCAATGTGAATGAAATTACCTTTTCTTTAAACATACGCTTGCACATTCCGACTCCTTTTCGATCAAAATTGATATTTACCCATTTAATTTAAATCGTGAAAATTTTCATGTTATATTTAAGAAAGCTATGCATGAAACTCTACTTGCAATTGAAGGCTACTCACCCTAGCAAGGTTAACCGCTTTACCCACGCAACTTATCCTTGACACTCTTCCTTCGACCAAGGGTCGCCCTCTCGGTCAAGCACTAACTTGATGTACATGCGTTCCACATCTCACTTACTCAACCAATTCACACTATTTTTGCTTTGATCGACTATCTCACTTTCTACTTCTACATGCTTTCAATTCACTATAAGTATCTTATTCCATTTGTCCTGCCAATGAAAAGCTCGACTAAAAAGTCAGTGTTCCATTGATACTTTCAAGGTTTTGACACTGTTCTATCTTACCATCCCGACTGATCTATCCCATGATTTCCATAACTAGGACTCTCCCGAAACTGGAGTCTTACTCAAACTCAAACATTCATTCTCTCCGACTCCACGAAGAGCTACCTCTAGACGACTCATAACATTCTTTACAACGTTTCTTCTCTACGATGTCTACATACATCACATCATAATGACTCTTACACGACACTTCCCCAAGCAATGGAGCTCGGTCTATCCCTCAGGGATCTTGCTGACCCATTCCTCAACGCTCTCCCAGCCATAGCGCTAAACTGAAAGAAACCGATAGTTAATCCTTGCTAGACGTGACACAACAAATTTGCTATAAGTAAGGTATTGTAAGCACATGTACCTGTAAGTTCGTAATTACACTGGCCAGGTGAAATCCCAAACTTACCTTACATGTTTGTCCTTGGCACCTTATTCCTAAGCGCATTTATAGTGATCGTTCCTAGAGGCAATCCTATGTCTCGGCTGTGTTCCTCATCTTACAGTTTAAGTTTAGGCCCGAATGGTCACCTAAATCCCTTAAACTAAGGCTCTGATACCATTTGTAATGTCCCAACTTCCATAAAAGGCAAGTCATGAGATTAACCATTTAAAAGACATAAATGTGCTTGTCCTTACATCAATGCTATAACATACTTAACAAAACTTTAACGTTAACATTAATCATAAACAGCGGAAGTCTCTCTAAGCCACAACCGAGTAATATCTATAGCTATAAAAACCAAAACTGGAGTGTCTCTAAGCTCCAAGTCCTCCTCGTCATCTTTCTTAGTTCTTACTAGAAGAACCCATAGCGCGCTTACCTGAAAATGGTTTAGTTTTGAAAAGCGAGGGTTAGACCAAAAGGTCTAGTGAATTCCCTCAGAAAACAACATGTAACCAATATAAAAGCATTTATGAAAACATTATCGTAAACCTCAACATACTTCAAGCATGGTACTACACTGTGTATGGATCACATATCATCTTACGATCAGGGTTCCATTAGGTTCCCCTCTCGTCCTCTTTGGAGCCCCCACGGACTCCCCTCTACCGAATAGGAGGGAAACAAATTCCAACCTACCAGTCTGTCTTACATATCCAAGGGACCCTCAGATCCCGAGGATCCATCTTTGATCCCACAGTGCAGACCGACTCCACATAGCACGTCATTCATTTCACAAACATGCATCTTTAAAACCCTTGTAAATCGTCATTCTCAGTTCATCAAGTACAATACATTTTCCTCAAGTAAAATAGGTATTTCATGGAAAACATGCGTAACAGTTATAAACATTTCATGCTCGTAAATGAAACCATAATCAGTCAAAATCATTCAACACTTTAAGTCGTAAAAGGTTTAGGGAACTCACCTTGATTGACGTACAATGCACTTCCTAAACACCTTCAAGCTACACCCACAGAACACCTAAGGCAATAGATCCACATCAGATAAATAGCTCAAACCTGCTGTCCGGATACCCCTTCCCGGACACCACACTTTTCCGGACACATACTTTTCCGGACACATACTTTTCCGGACACCTTACTTATCCGGACACATTACTTATCCGGACACACTACTTATCCGGAGACTTCAACTACCCGGACACCTTCACGGGGCACTTACCCGGACACCCGCAACCTATCCGGACACCACCGAACACTGGTGTCCGGAAAACGCGGCTGTTCGAACCCAGACTTAATAAAAGTGATCATTAACCCGATTTTTGTCATTAGTTTGATTAGATATCTACAAGGGTTCATCCACTAACTCCAAATACCCAGTTTAAACCATAATTACCCCATTAAATCGATTCCAAAGTCAAAAACCCTTAAAACCCACTTTTAAGAAAAATGTGGATACAACCTCTTGAATCCTTATAATCAGACTTAAGAACTCAATCCAATTAAGAAAAGGAACACTATAACAAAATGGAATACGAATTAGAAAGGAATACCTTGCAAAATCTTCCTCCTTACCGATTTCTTTGTCCAAAACTCCTTTGTTCTTCTATTTTCTTCTCTAGTCACCAAGCACACACAAGGACCAAAACACTGATTTCTAAAATGAAAACCCTAGGGAAAAGGAGCTTTAAATACTTCCCAACAATTGCCAAAAGGCCCCTTAACCTAACTTGCATTCTTTAGACATCGACCACCAAACTTACAATACATACTTAAAATTTCGGGTTGTTACAACACTCCCCCCTTAAAAGAATTCCGTCCCCGGAATTCCTTATTGGGAAAAGATGCGGGTATCTTGCCCACACCAAAACTGACACTTCCCCCAAGGTTCAACTATTTCAGACTCAGTCAACCACCTCATTAGTTTCGAAACATGGAACATTGGTTGCATCCCCTTCATTTCTTACGGTACTCTAACTCGTAGGCTATTGTTCCTACTCGGGCGGACTTGACAGCCGAAGGTTAACTAAGGCTTCTCATGCATCTATACTTCCTTTAAGGAGGGACTAAACTAAATCCTCCGCCATCACTCGAGGTTCATTTACCAAGAGACAACACCCACTTGACAGCTTGGCACCTGGCCAACCCTGTACACCTCGACAACTCACAACCCAGAGTTCCTTCATCGTATCACAACTCTCAACCCTATACCGCCCAACAATCGTCTATTGCAGAAAACGTTTCCCTTTCTCGGACCACCTAGACCACGGTTTGACAACCATTACACATCTCCTCACCACCTCACCACTCCATACATATACGTAACTAAGAGTAGGAACCTCCAACCCATTGCTGAAGTGTCCACCTACTCGAATTAAACCTATCCTGAAACACGACCATTCCTCGCTGATTGTCACGTTCGTCAAAACATAAAAACATAACTCCGGTTATCCTTACTCAACTGAGAGGAGTAACCATGGTCACACCATACCATTCTCACTAGTTTGATCACTGCACGACCAATTCGTTTAAACATTTCTCACAACGTCACTAACTTAATTCATTCAGTTGTCTCATCCACTTCTTTCCTGTACAAAATCATACACAATTCCCTTCCTCAATACCCTTTCCAACGGTTCGCACACTTATCAATGACAATCTACACAACACTGCACCTTTCGACATCACCGTCAGGCTTACTACTTCCAACTTACTCACTTATTCCGACATACTATCTTAACCTCCCCACGTTAGCGTGGAGCATTGTCCACCGAACATTACTTGCCCCTCTCTCCCGACCTTTCCTCATGTTGGTATCGTTTTCTCATTACTCACATAACCAAACAGTTGCACCAAGATCTTATCTTAAGGCATTCAACCAAGCCGTCTTGAAACAAGACCGGTGTTCGACGTCACTACACATTTTTATCTCCAACTTTTACCTTCTCAGACATTTCTTTCACACATAAGCAACAATTCACATTCTTTAAGGATTTCACCTCTATCATGATATTTCAAATCAACTAATGATCATACTACCACTCCGACCCATGATCATCATCATGGCATTCCTTAAACATAACCAAAATTTCCAACTATTCCCTTCTAGGATCATTCCCTCACGCATAAGGAACAATTTTCATTTTTTTTCTTAACGATTTCTCATCTACTATACTACAACTTGACTAATCTATTCATCATCTTCTTTAAACTTTCTCTGCCTTCAAGAATATACTTAACAACATACATGACCACAAAGCTTGGTCTCACAACTGGGCAATCACCCAATTCTGTCCCGACATTCCATTCCGATAACAGTCAAAATAAACACCAACTTACAAACCACATACTTCAACAACGGAGATTGCAAAACGTACACTCTACCCGAAATCCCATAAGGATTTCCTTCTAATTCTTCATCTTTCTAACATCGCCTTACTACATCACCGGCTGACACAGATATCTTGGCAATTGAAGCTACTATACGCTCGTACATTCACCACTCCTATCATCACACTACCGTCCAAGTCTCTCATGGTCATTCGTACACAATTCACCCTTTCCTTCATATTCCCCCGTATACTACAATCGAGTCTGTCTCGCTACTTAGTTCTCCCCTAACTTGTTGAACTATGACTCACGAGTTCATACTTAGCTCAAACACAAACATCCTAGCTAGCTCTTTATGATCCGAGTCCTTTCTTAGACACGGCACATTTTCTTACTGACTGGTATAGTCTACACTCACTCCGCTTGTGTTACACATCTTGTCCTTCTACGGACCCTCCTTACCTCGTAAATAGAACGCCTATTCAACAACAACAGTCTCTTACTAATTTAACACCTCTACAAGATATCCTATCAACTTACACTCATCTGGTTTGAGTCTTCGGCCTCGGCCAACATACATCGTTGCCGACTTCAACAACAAAAGACAACTCTTAACTACTTCCTTAACCTATCCTTTAACATGAGTTCCTTACGGAGCCTAATCCTTCCACATATCATAATCACCTTCATGATCTGTCTCCCTCTTTTCGAAACCTACTCATGTAACATCAACATTACAAGCTTACCTCGGAACTCGTATTCCCACGCCATAGACATTTCATTCTTCCTCACCACACTACTCAGAACGAGTTGCTAAAACCATCACCTTGAAGGCTTCAAATCCTTCCTCCGGACACGGCCGTCCCTTGACAACCGTACTTCCCGCTACCGCATAAGGGTGCAGACCCTCACACGACCGATACTATAACCCACTTCTGATTCTACCACTGCTCACCTTTTCCTCTAGAACACATATACTGCAACCACATACGTTCTCCCCTGATTTGTCTAACACCTTTCCACTCTCAGAGTTCCTTCTTAACTTATAACGTAATATTCTACGACCTAGTAGGTTCATAGCCTTCATGCATGACAATACAGTAAATAAATCTTTTCGCACATTTGATCATTTTAAACAAGCAATGTTTGGAAAACGCTTGGGTACACATGACCCCATCATTCTTATAACTTCAACGCCCTGCACACCGATTCGAGAATCGTTTGCATGCATCTTTCCGTGAACTTTAATCTTACTCAATTCCGAACGATGTTATTACGACAATATTACGTTGAATGAAAATCCTTTCATACGACACAATTTCGAAAGAGATTACTGACACCAAGTAAACCAGTCGGTTCTCGCATTCTTTTATATGATATCAATCGGTTAAAATTTATTTGATTGTAAAAGTCTTGCTGGCACACGTCTTCTCGACCTTTTGTAATAATTTAACTTATCATGAAAAGTGTGAAATACTTGGCAATCGTTAAGCTTAAAATTTCATTGTGCAATGTGAATGAAATTACCTTTTCTTTAAACATACGCTTGCACATTCCGACTCCTTTTCGATCAAAATTGATATTTACCCATTTAATTTAAATCGTGAAAATTTTCATGTTATATTTAAGAAAGCTATGCATGAAACTCTACTTGCAATTGAAGGCTACTCACCCTAGCAAGGTTAACCGCTTTACCCACGCAACTTATCCTTGACACTCTTCCTTCGACCAAGGGTCGCCCTCTCGGTCAAGCACTAACTTGATGTACATGCGTTCCACATCTCACTTACTCAACCAATTCACACTATTTTTGCTTTGATCGACTATCTCACTTTCTACTTCTACATGCTTTCAATTCACTATAAGTATCTTATTCCATTTGTCCTGCCAATGAAAAGCTCGACTAAAAAGTCAGGGCTCCATTGATACTTTCAAGGTTTTGACACTGTTCTATCTTACCATCCCGACTGATCTATCCCATGATTTCCATAACTAGGACTCTCCCGAAACTGGAGTCTTACTCAAACTCAAACATTCATTCTCTCCGACTCCACGAAGAGCTACCTCTAGACGACTCATAACATTCTTTACAACGTTTCTTCTCTACGATGTCTACATACATCACATCATAATGACTCTTACACGACACTTCCCCAAGCAATGGAGCTCGGTCTATCCCTCAGGGATCTTGCTGACCCATTCCTCAACGCTCTCCCAGCAATAGCGCTAAACTAAAAGAAACCGATAGTTAATCCTTGCTAGACGTGACACAACAAATTTGCTATAAGTAAGGTATTGTAAGCACATGTACCTGTAAGTTCGTAATTACACTGGCCAGGTGAAATCCCAAACTTACCTTACATGTTTGTCCTTGGCACCTTATTCCTAAGCGCATTTATAGTGATCGTTCCTAGAGGCAATCCTATGTCTCGGCTGTGTTCCTCATCTTACAGTTTAAGTTTAGGCCCGAATGGTCACCTAAATCCCTTAAACTAAGGCTCTGATACCATTTGTAATGTCCCAACTTCCATAAAAGGCAAGTCATGAGATTAACCATTTAAAAGACATAAATGTGCTTGTCCTTACATCAATGCTATAACATACTTAACAAAACTTTAACGTTAACATTAATCATAAACAGCGGAAGTCTCTCTAAGCCACAACCGAGTAATATCTATAGCTATAAAAACCAAAACTGGAGTGTCTCTAAGCTCCAAGTCCTCCTCGTCATCTTTCTTAGTTCTTACTAGAAGAACCCATAGCGCGCTTACCTGAAAATGGTTTAGTTTTGAAAAGCGAGGGTTAGACCAAAAGGTCTAGTGAATTCCCTCAGAAAACAACATGTAACCAATATAAAAGCATTTATGAAAACATTATCGTAAACCTCAACATACTTCAAGCATGGTACTACACTGTGTATGGATCACATATCATCTTACGATCAGGGTTCCATTAGGTTCCCCTCTCGTCCTCTTTGGAGCCCCCACGGACTCCCCTCTACCGAATAGGAGGGAAACAAATTCCAACCTACCAGTCTGTCTTACATATCCAAGGGACCCTCAGATCCCGAGGATCCATCTTTGATCCCACAGTGCAGACCGACTCCACATAGCACGTCATTCATTTCACAAACATGCATCTTTAAAACCCTTGTAAATCGTCATTCTCAGTTCATCAAGTACAATACATTTTCCTCAAGTAAAATAGGTATTTCATGGAAAACATGCGTAACAGTTATAAACATTTCATGCTCGTAAATGAAACCATAATCAGTCAAAATCATTCAACACTTTAAGTCGTAAAAGGTTTAGGGAACTCACCTTGATTGACGTACAATGCACTTCCTAAACACCTTCAAGCTACACCCACAGAACACCTAAGGCAATAGATCCACATCAGATAAATAGCTCAAACCTGCTGTCCGGATACCCCTTCCCGGACACCACACTTTTCCGGACACATACTTTTCCGGACACATACTTTTCCGGACACCTTACTTATCCGGACACATTACTTATCCGGACACACTACTTATCCGGAGACTTCAACTACCCGGACACCTTCACGGGGCACTTACCCGGACACCCGCAACCTATCCGGACACCACCGAACACTGGTGTCCGGAAAACGCGGCTGTTCGAACCCAGACTTAATAAAAGTGATCATTAACCCGATTTTTGTCATTAGTTTGATTAGATATCTACAAGGGTTCATCCACTAACTCCAAATACCCAGTTTAAACCATAATTACCCCATTAAATCGATTCCAAAGTCAAAAACCCTTAAAACCCACTTTTAAGAAAAATGTGGATACAACCTCTTGAATCCTTATAATCAGACTTAAGAACTCAATCCAATTAAGAAAAGGAACACTATAACAAAATGGAATACGAATTAGAAAGGAATACCTTGCAAAATCTTCCTCCTTACCGATTTCTTTGTCCAAAACTCCTTTGTTCTTCTATTTTCTTCTCTAGTCACCAAGCACACACAAGGACCAAAACACTGATTTCTAAAATGAAAACCCTAGGGAAAAGGAGCTTTAAATACTTCCCAACAATTGCCAAAAGGCCCCTTAACCTAACTTGCATTCTTTAGACATCGACCACCAAACTTACAATACATACTTAAAATTTCGGGTTGTTACAACACTCCCCCCTTAAAAGAATTCCGTCCCCGGAATTCCTTATTGGGAAAAGATGCGGGTATCTTGCCCACACCAAAACTGACACTTCCCCCAAGGTTCAACTATTTCAGACTCAGTCAACCACCTCATTAGTTTCGAAACATGGAACATTGGTTGCATCCCCTTCATTTCTTACGGTACTCTAACTCGTAGGCTATTGTTCCTACTCGGGCGGACTTGACAGCCGAAGGTTAACTAAGGCTTCTCATGCATCTATACTTCCTTTAAGGAGGGACTAAACTAAATCCTCCGCCATCACTCGAGGTTCATTTACCAAGAGACAACACCCACTTGACAGCTTGGCACCTGGCCAACCCTGTACACCTCGACAACTCACAACCCAGAGTTCCTTCATCGTATCACAACTCTCAACCCTATACCGCCCAACAATCGTCTATTGCAGAAAACGTTTCCCTTTCTCGGACCACCTAGACCACGGTTTGACAACCATTACACATCTCCTCACCACCTCACCACTCCATACATATACGTAACTAAGAGTAGGAACCTCCAACCCATTGCTGAAGTGTCCACCTACTCGAATTAAACCTATCCTGAAACACGACCATTCCTCGCTGATTGTCACGTTCGTCAAAACATAAAAACATAACTCCGGTTATCCTTACTCAACTGAGAGGAGTAACCATGGTCACACCATACCATTCTCACTAGTTTGATCACTGCACGACCAATTCGTTTAAACATTTCTCACAACGTCACTAACTTAATTCATTCAGTTGTCTCATCCACTTCTTTCCTGTACAAAATCATACACAATTCCCTTCCTCAATACCCTTTCCAACGGTTCGCACACTTATCAATGACAATCTACACAACACTGCACCTTTCGACATCACCGTCAGGCTTACTACTTCCAACTTACTCACTTATTCCGACATACTATCTTAACCTCCCCACGTTAGCGTGGAGCATTGTCCACCGAACATTACTTGCCCCTCTCTCCCGACCTTTCCTCATGTTGGTATCGTTTTCTCATTACTCACATAACCAAACAGTTGCACCAAGATCTTATCTTAAGGCATTCAACCAAGCCGTCTTGAAACAAGACCGGTGTTCGACGTCACTACACATTTTTATCTCCAACTTTTACCTTCTCAGACATTTCTTTCACACATAAGCAACAATTCACATTCTTTAAGGATTTCACCTCTATCATGATATTTCAAATCAACTAATGATCATACTACCACTCCGACCCATGATCATCATCATGGCATTCCTTAAACATAACCAAAATTTCCAACTATTCCCTTCTAGGATCATTCCCTCACGCATAAGGAACAATTTTCATTTTTTTTCTTAACGATTTCTCATCTACTATACTACAACTTGACTAATCTATTCATCATCTTCTTTAAACTTTCTCTGCCTTCAAGAATATACTTAACAACATACATGACCACAAAGCTTGGTCTCACAACTGGGCAATCACCCAATTCTGTCCCGACATTCCATTCCGATAACAGTCAAAATAAACACCAACTTACAAACCACATACTTCAACAACGGAGATTGCAAAACGTACACTCTACCCGAAATCCCATAAGGATTTCCTTCTAATTCTTCATCTTTCTAACATCGCCTTACTACATCACCGGCTGACACAGATATCTTGGCAATTGAAGCTACTATACGCTCGTACATTCACCACTCCTATCATCACACTACCGTCCAAGTCTCTCATGGTCATTCGTACACAATTCACCCTTTCCTTCATATTCCCCCGTATACTACAATCGAGTCTGTCTCGCTACTTAGTTCTCCCCTAACTTGTTGAACTATGACTCACGAGTTCATACTTAGCTCAAACACAAACATCCTAGCTAGCTCTTTATGATCCGAGTCCTTTCTTAGACACGGCACATTTTCTTACTGACTGGTATAGTCTACACTCACTCCGCTTGTGTTACACATCTTGTCCTTCTACGGACCCTCCTTACCTCGTAAATAGAACGCCTATTCAACAACAACAGTCTCTTACTAATTTAACACCTCTACAAGATATCCTATCAACTTACACTCATCTGGTTTGAGTCTTCGGCCTCGGCCAACATACATCGTTGCCGACTTCAACAACAAAAGACAACTCTTAACTACTTCCTTAACCTATCCTTTAACATGAGTTCCTTACGGAGCCTAATCCTTCCACATATCATAATCACCTTCATGATCTGTCTCCCTCTTTTCGAAACCTACTCATGTAACATCAACATTACAAGCTTACCTCGGAACTCGTATTCCCACGCCATAGACATTTCATTCTTCCTCACCACACTACTCAGAACGAGTTGCTAAAACCATCACCTTGAAGGCTTCAAATCCTTCCTCCGGACACGGCCGTCCCTTGACAACCGTACTTCCCGCTACCGCATAAGGGTGCAGACCCTCACACGACCGATACTATAACCCACTTCTGATTCTACCACTGCTCACCTTTTCCTCTAGAACACATATACTGCAACCACATACGTTCTCCCCTGATTTGTCTAACACCTTTCCACTCTCAGAGTTCCTTCTTAACTTATAACGTAATATTCTACGACCTAGTAGGTTCATAGCCTTCATGCATGACAATACAGTAAATAAATCTTTTCGCACATTTGATCATTTTAAACAAGCAATGTTTGGAAAACGCTTGGGTACACATGACCCCATCATTCTTATAACTTCAACGCCCTGCACACCGATTCGAGAATCGTTTGCATGCATCTTTCCGTGAACTTTAATCTTACTCAATTCCGAACGATGTTATTACGACAATATTACGTTGAATGAAAATCCTTTCATACGACACAATTTCGAAAGAGATTACTGACACCAAGTAAACCAGTCGGTTCTCGCATTCTTTTATATGATATCAATCGGTTAAAATTTATTTGATTGTAAAAGTCTTGCTGGCACACGTCTTCTCGACCTTTTGTAATAATTTAACTTATCATGAAAAGTGTGAAATACTTGGCAATCGTTAAGCTTAAAATTTCATTGTGCAATGTGAATGAAATTACCTTTTCTTTAAACATACGCTTGCACATTCCGACTCCTTTTCGATCAAAATTGATATTTACCCATTTAATTTAAATCGTGAAAATTTTCATGTTATATTTAAGAAAGCTATGCATGAAACTCTACTTGCAATTGAAGGCTACTCACCCTAGCAAGGTTAACCGCTTTACCCACGCAACTTATCCTTGACACTCTTCCTTCGACCAAGGGTCGCCCTCTCGGTCAAGCACTAACTTGATGTACATGCGTTCCACATCTCACTTACTCAACCAATTCACACTATTTTTGCTTTGATCGACTATCTCACTTTCTACTTCTACATGCTTTCAATTCACTATAAGTATCTTATTCCATTTGTCCTGCCAATGAAAAGCTCGACTAAAAAGTCAGGGCTCCATTGATACTTTCAAGGTTTTGACACTGTTCTATCTTACCATCCCGACTGATCTATCCCATGATTTCCATAACTAGGACTCTCCCGAAACTGGAGTCTTACTCAAACTCAAACATTCATTCTCTCCGACTCCACGAAGAGCTACCTCTAGACGACTTATAACATTCTTTACAACGTTTCTTCTCTACGATGTCTACATACATCACATCATAATGACTCTTACACGACACTTCCCCAAGCAATGGAGCTCGGTCTATCCCTCAGGGATCTTGCTGACCCATTCCTCAACGCTCTCCCAGCAATAGCGCTAAACTAAAAGAAACCGATAGTTAATCCTTGCTAGACGTGACACAACAAATTTGCTATAAGTAAGGTATTGTAAGCACATGTACCTGTAAGTTCGTAATTACACTGGCCAGGTGAAATCCCAAACTTACCTTACATGTTTGTCCTTGGCACCTTATTCCTAAGCGCATTTATAGTGATCGTTCCTAGAGGCAATCCTATGTCTCGGCTGTGTTCCTCATCTTACAGTTTAAGTTTAGGCCCGAATGGTCACCTAAATCCCTTAAACTAAGGCTCTGATACCATTTGTAACGTCCCAACTTCCATAAAAGGCAAGTCATGAGATTAACCATTTAAAAGACATAAATGTGCTTGTCCTTACATCAATGCTATAACATACTTAACAAAACTTTAACGTTAACATTAATCATAAACAGCAGAAGTCTCTCTAAGCCACAGCCGAGTAATATCTATAGCTATAAAAACCAAAATTGGAGTGCCTCTAAGCTCCAAGTCCTCCTCGTCATCTTTCTTAGTTCTTACTAGAAGAACCCATAGCGCGCTTACCTGAAAATGGTTTAGTTTTGAAAAACGAGGGTTAGACCAAAAGGTCTAGTGAATTCCCTCAGAAAACAACATGTAACCAATATAAAAGCATTTATGAAAACATTATCGTAAACCTCAACATACTTCAAGCATGGTACTACACTGTGTATGGATCACATATCATCTTACGATCAGGGTTCCATTAGGTTCCCCTCTCGTCCTCTTTGGAGCCCCCACGGACTCCCCTCTACCGAATAGGAGGGAAACAAATTCCAACCTATCAGTCTGTCTTACATATCCAAGGGACCCTCAGATCCCGAGGATCCATCTTTGATCCCACAGTGCAGACCGACTCCACATAGCACGTCATTCATTTCACAAACATGCATCTTTAAAACCCTTGTAAATCGTCATTCTCAGTTCATCAAGTACAATACATTTTCCTCAAGTAAAATAGGTATTTCATGGAAAACATGCGTAACAGTTATAAACATTTCATGCTCGT
The DNA here is from genome assembly GCA_033807775.1 of Saussurea involucrata. Classification (NCBI taxonomy): domain Eukaryota; kingdom Viridiplantae; phylum Streptophyta; class Magnoliopsida; order Asterales; family Asteraceae; genus Saussurea; species Saussurea involucrata. The sequence goes on from CM066323.1 coordinate 38,291,023, forward strand.
AAATGAAACCATAATCAGTCAAAATCATTCAACACTTTAAGTCGTAAAAGGTTTAGGGAACTCACCTTGATTGACGTACAATGCACTTCCTAAACACCTTCAAGCTACACCCACAGAACACCTAAGGCAATAGATCCACATCAGATAAATAGCTCAAACCTGCTGTCCGAATACCCCTTCCCGGACACCACACTTTTCCGGACACCATACTTTTCCGGACACATACTTTTCCGGACACATTACTTATCCGGACACACTACTTATCCGGAGACTTCAACTACCCGGACACCTTCACGGGGCACTTACCCGGACACCCGCAACCTATCCGGACACCACCGAACACTGGTGTCCGGAAAACGCGGCTGTTCGAACCCAGACTTAATAAAAGTGATCATTAACCCGATTTTTGTCATTAGTTTGATTAGATATCTACAAGGGTTCATCCACTAACTCCAAATACCCAGTTTAAACCATAATTACCCCATTAAATCGATTCCAAAGTCAAAAACCCTTAAAACCCACTTTTAAGAAAAATGTGGATACAACCTCTTGAATCCTTATAATCAGACATAAGAACTCAATCCAATTAAGAAAAGGAACACTATAACAAAATGTAATACGAATTAGAAAGGAATACCTTGCAAAATCTTCCTCCTTACCGATTTCTTTGTCCAAAACTCCTTTGTTCTTCTATTTTCTTCTCTAGTCACCAAGCACACACAAGGGCCAAAACACTGATTTCTAAAATGAAAACCCTAGGGAAAAGGAGCTTTAAATACTTCCCAACAATTGCCAAAAGGCCCCTTAACCTAACTTGCATTCTTTAGACATCGGCCACCAAACTTACAATACATACTTAAAATTTCGGGTTGTTACAGAGATGGATAAAACAAGAACTCTAGAGAAAATACCAAGAGAAGATGGATATGTTGTAGATTAACCATATACATATAAAATGTATGAAAAATTACCCAAAAAAAAAAACTCCACTAACTGTTACATGTAGATTTGTTGTATATGAAAATGGTTCTCATAGCCACACTTGCAAGAGTTTATATGTTAATCTATTTCTTTTGAAGAAAGTGGGCAACAGACAATTATTTTCTCCTCCGTCACTCATTATTTTCTTGCTAGGAAAATAACACAAAGTTCACCATAATACGCATTTACCTATTACATTTCCAATCAAATATAAATGACAAAGAAATAAAAATAGGAATTAAAAATTAAAAACAATAATAAAAAATTTTAAATTTATAAATTTTCAACGATTCCTCATTCAAGTTGTTGTCATCAGACACTTTCAAGATAAGTAGAAACGGAGAGAAAACAAAGCAAGTATGATATACACCTTTAAAAATTAAACCTGAAATGAGATGAATAGAGAAGATTTATAAGAGATGAGCGAAGTTGGACAGTTGGATGTTAAACATAGTCTTGCAATTAAATTACCAAGAGAACAACCAAATTATAATGAAATATAAAATTTTCATAAAGAATAAGAATTTGTTTTAAATTTTTTAAAAGGTAATGAAAAAGTATACCTTACAATTGTTTCATGTCCAATATCATAAAAGAAAAACTCATGTCCCAAGCAATCCTAAAATGACAACACAATTCTTATGCTCTCTATATATTGATTGATATTGATTGTAACAATTATTCATTTGTATATATTAATGATTCATAATTATAAAAAATGAAATGTTTTTTGAATTCATAAGTGGCTTTAATTGTTGAAAATAATCAATATATAATGTAATATTTTTAAAAAAATAAAGAATTGCTTATATATATATATTAACAATCGTAGTAACATTGTTGCTTTACTAAAAAAAATATAAAGAAATTTAATAGAAGTTTTAAAATATAAGCATTGTTAGTTTCAAAAGATTATAAAATTAATCAGTTTTATAGGCATTGTTAGTTTATAAAAAAAATATAATAAATTTATTTAATAAAAGTATATTGATTTATAAGCATTGTTAGCTTACTAAAAAACTGTATCTTATTAATTAAATAAAAAAATAATATGTTTATAAATTTAAATAAAAAAATTTGATTGTTAGCTTATAAAGAAATACACACGATTATATAAAAATAAATTCATTTAATAAAAGTATATTGATTTATAAACATGTTAACTTATTAAAAAATTTGTATCTTATTAATTACATAAAAATAATAATAAGTTTATAATTTTTTTTATGATTTATAAGTATTGTTAGCTTACAAAGAAATATAAAAAGTTAAATAAAAATAAATTCATTTAATAAAAGTATATATACCTTATTGATTAAATAAAAATAATAATAAATTTATAAATTTAAATAAAAAATGTTGGCTTTATTGTATAATTAAAAATGAAAGGTAAATAATATTTTATATAATAATAAATATATATTGGTTAATGGTCTTTAATTTAAATTAAAAAATAAAATAAAAAGTTTAAGAATTTAATGTGTTGAAATCAATTAAAAGTAAATCAAAATTATAACAAAAAAGATAAAGGGTCATGGAGGCCTCTCCTTAATCCTCTCTCCCTACATTCTCATTTATATATATATATATATATATATATATATATATATATATATATATATTGATGATTGTTAGCTTACTAAAAAACTGTATCTTATTAATTAAATAAAAAAATATGTTTATAAATTTAAATAAAACATATTTGATTGTTAGCTTATAAAGAAATACAAACGATTATATAAAAATAAATTCATTTAATAAAAGTATATTGATTTATAAACATGTTAGCTTACTAAAAAATTTGTATCTTATTAATTACATAAAAATAATAATAAGTTTATAAATTTAAATAATTTTTTTTTGATTTATAAATATTGTTAGCTTACAAAGAAATATAAATATATAATATTTTATATAATAATAAATATATATTGGTTAATGGTTTTTAATTTAAATTAAAAAAGAAAACGAAAAGTTTAAGCATTTAATGTGTTGAAATCAATTAAAAGTAAATCAAAATTATAACAAAAAGATAAAGAGCCATGGAGGCCTCTCCTTAATCCTCTCTCCCTATATTCTCCTTATATATATATATATATATATATATATATATATATATATGATTGTTAGCTTACAAAGAAATATAAATATATAATATTTTATATAATAATAAATATATATTGGTTAATGGTTTTTAATTTAAATTAAAAAAGAAAATGAAAAGTTTAAGCATTTAATGTGTTGAAATCAATTAAAAGTAAATCAAAATTATAACAAAAAAGATAAAGAGCCATGGAGGCCTCTCCTTAATCCTCTCTCCCTACATTCTTCTTTATATATATATATATATATATATATATATATATATATATATATATATACTAGTTGTGTACCCGCGCAATGCGGCGGGAGCCGTAAATGTTACACGATTCTGAAGCTTTCGTGGTTTTGTTAAAGGTGATTTTAAGACATTACGATGATATGATTTATACTTAGGGGTCGTTAATAAACGCTCCCCCGGTATGCGTTTACCGAGTCATTTACCTTACTGGATGAACATGGTAAATGAGAGATAATCTTACGCGCCAAGAGCGATGATAAGTATATAGTTAGGGCTGTAAACGAACCGAACGAACACGAACGGAGGCTTGTTCATGTTCGTTCGTTTAACTTAACCGAACAAACGAACGAACACGAACGATAAACGAACGAGATTTTTTGTGTTCATGTTCGTTCGTTAAGAATTTTTGTTTGTTCGTGTTCGTTTATGTTCGTTCATTAAGAGTTAAACGAACGTAAACGAACGTAAACGAACGAACTTAAATGAACATAAACGAACGTAAACGAATGAATTTAAATGAACATAAACGAACGAACTTAAATGAACATAAACGAACGAACCCAAATGAACAAAAAAACCCACCATACTCATCATTTCGTTCGTAAAAAATACCTTAACAAAATGAAAAACCGGTTAATTTAGGAGGTATGAAAAATAAATTCTAAAAGATCAAATTACTTGATGATTTTACACATTAATTTCATATTATATAAATATGTTTATGTATAAACAAGCATAAACGAACATAAATGAACATAAACGAACATAAACGAACGTAAACGAACGAACATTAACGAACATAAATGAACGAACGTTCACGAACATAAATGAACGAACGAGACCATTGTTCATGTTCGTTCATTTAACTAAACGAACAAAAAAACGTGTTCATGTTCGTTCATTTATTAAATAAACGAACATAAACGAACTTCCCGCCGAACAGTTCACGAACGGTTCGCTGAACGTTCGGTTCGTTTACAACCCTATATATAGTCTTACAGGGTAGGGTAGGTGAGAGCAACGGCTCTTACCATTTCCAATATGGCCCATACTTTTAACCAATTTCTAAAAAATGTCTCGGCAAAAACAATACCAGGCAACAAATTGTGAGATAACAGACGCATCAAAAACTCTCCAGAATTTCCCACCATAGGCCAAAACAACAGAAAAAGCCACCAGAACTGGACATTAATTTAGGTGACAAATCTCGTGCACAAAGACTTAAGCAAGGGAAACAACAACCAAGTGTAAAAATGTATTCATTCAAAAAATGTAATATTACAAAGTATGAAAGTCAACATAGCTTTCTGTGACATTCATTGAAATGAACCACTTCCCGAATTTCTCAAACGCTTTTCACCAAATACCTGCAATAAAAACCATGTAGTTTATCTCATGCATAACATACAATATGACCACAATTCAATTTCTATAGATAGACTGAAATAAAACACATGTAAAATTAATCCAAAATGACATTTCCTTATGCCATTTGCTCATGAAGGAACCAAAAAAATACAAACAATAAAGGACCATGTATCGAAATAAAAATGCAAATGAAAATGCGATGCAACTTGATTTTGATCATAAAAGGTTGCAATGAGATTCAAGCTTCTGCGGGATGCATCTCGATGAATTCGAAACCTGCGTTCTTGATTTATTTCATTATCTATCCCTTTTGATCATGTTTTTATGGGTTTTGGCAGTTGAATATAGTTGTAGTTTTATGACGTTCAAATGTGAAACTTACATTACAATAATAAATATTGTAAACTTGAATCGTAATTTGTAAACTAACATATGATAAATTTGTAATATTAATTGTATAAATGTAAATCAATATGAGAATAACAATGACCTGGATAACACCGCACACACCTTAATAATAGAAGGAAATATGAATTAATTTGGTGAAATACAAAAACAAGTCATTTAAATGGTAAAGGTGTTACACTGTATTTAAGAAAAAATGTGAGGGGTTGTTTACCAAGTAAGCCCTTACCCACAAAAGACATGATCATGTTCACTTACTCGGTAAGTGAGGGTGACGACTCTTACCCAATTAGTGTTACCGGGTAAATAATTGCTTACAGTGCCGTATTGATGATCTCAAATCTAACTCGGTAAGTGAGAGTGTTAACTCTCACCAGTAAGCATTTGGGTAAACGGCCTCTTAATATTGAGCATCAATCAACATAGAAATGTGTCAACCACAACAAACAAATACAAGACGCAATGCAATACTTCGAAGTGCATACATTAACTGACGATCCAAAAATAAACTGAAAGTTTTAATGAAACATGTGCAACACCAACAATTTAATCAAGAGAGAATTTGCTTCATACACAACAAAAACATACTCAAAAACACAAATAACGTTGTTTTCAGTGCTAATGAAGAAAACAACGTTTTTGGCATATGAAGAGTGTGTTCTAGAACGTTCAAATTCAATTGTATAACAGGAAAATATAACATATAAAACTCAGAAGGAGGAGATCGAAAATTTCACCCAAAGAATGAAGCCAAAATGATCAACACTTGTCTTTACATTTTGAAGCACGCCCGGATGACCATTTTCCACCTTTATAAAACAATAAGCATGTGCATCCTAAAAGGATGTACCAACTAATTGGCATCGTAATTAAAAGTAGCCTCCAAGGAAAACTTAAATATACTTCACATGTAAAGTTGGAAATGAATGACATCAATGCTCCAACCCGTGAAGTGTTGGATGTGGTATATATATATATAATATTAAACTTCAAAGTTTATGAGCGTCGGTTAGCCTGATGCCATGTACGTATTCAAGATTTAGAAACAAAACTCGGCATGATACACAAAAAAGAAAGGGAATAAACAAAATATATAACCATGCATCATGCTACAGGTTGTATAATCAAGATCATCTTTAATAGATTCACACATACAATGTCAAAAGTTTGAACACATAGAGGCGATTTACTAAACGCTTGCCCGTTAAGACCTTACCGGGTTACCTGATGAACATGGTAGGGTCATATAAAGACCCTCCCGAACATAAACATGCAAAACATCAAATTCCATAACATCCCAAAATCACGGTCACAAAATTTCATTACAAATACTTAATAGGTTTGCGGAAACAACCTACACAACTGAGAAATACTAAATACTAGAGTGTCACTATATCCTCCTGACTCTGCACGCTAAGCTCAACCTATTTGCCCGAGCTCCTGGAAACCTGCTTACCTGAAAAGGTTTTAATTTGAAAATGCGAGGGTTAGACCATGAGGTCTAGTGAGTCCCTCCTAACAGTTGTCAAAGCATTTAAAACAGTTTATCTTTTCAGCATAAAACATTTATACTCAACACGTCAAAATCATATACGAACTAAAGTCCGCCTCCTCGTAATCTGACACCCTGAAGCCACCCGAAGGTGACAACGAGTCAGCCTCGCACTGCCTTGCGGAGCCTCGCTCCTGGCATATAGGGACCTCCCTTCCCGCACGAGAGCTGGCGGAACTACTTTCCCGTCTTTGCCAGTTTACGTCTCCTCGATGTATGCATACATTCAACACAAAACTTACAAACAACGTTTGTACATTCAAAGCATAAGTATAGCATGGCAATTCTCATCATAAATACTTCTTTATAAAACATATTAAAAGCCATACATTTTGGGTTTAGAAAACTCACCTGATTGCAACTCCCGCTTACTTCAAGACTCGCTCCAAACGCACACCTAACAATATATTATTGATTAAGTGGATGCATCTAACCTGGATCCTAAACTTTCTCAGCTCTAAATCGCAAGACACGAAAATCGCAGAACTCTAAAACTCGCAAGACTCTAAACTCGCAAGGCACTGAAACTCGCAAGACCCAGAAACTCGCAAGGCACTGAAACTCGCAACCTTGGGTTGCGAAATTCCCAAACTCGCAGGCTTAGCTTGCGATTTTCAGACTTTAACACTTCATCTTCTTCCCCCAGACACGCAGACAGGTCTGATTCCTACCAAGCTATTGATACAACCATTTCAAGCCCAAAAAATGAGGAAGGCTCATAATTAATAAACCTATTTTCTCGGCCAGTCTAGGGATCGATCCAAAGAACGATCATAAGCCTCCCACTATCGATTAAACTCAAGAATCGATCTCCCCAACCTCTTTATAAAAGCAACAGCGCTGGACCAGAGTGTGTGTGTGAATACACACACCCAAACTCTCCCAAACAGCTTCTAATTAGGAAAAGGGCTAAGGAGAAGGAGAATTAGAATACTTACTTGATGAGATGCTAAGAATTCCACTCTATCTTTCCCAAAGATCACCAGCAACGTCCTTTCTTCTTTTCCTCACAGTCGCCGCACACACACAGAGCACACCCAAAAATAATACTGATTGAAGAATGATTTCCTCCTAGGGCTTTGGACCCCCCTTAAGTATTCTTCCCAACTTTACACTTTGACCCCTCAAACTTTCTTCTTGATTCACATTTTACACAAGCTCAAATTATTTAATTACACAAAAATCCCGGTTGTTACAACACTCCCCCCCTCAAAAGAATTCCGTCCCCGGAATTCCATTCTTAAAGAGGTGAGGGTACCTGCTTCTCATCTCCGCTTCCACCTCCCACGTTGCTTCTCGTCCTTGATGATATTTCCAATGAACCTTCACCAAACGTGTCTCCTTATTCCTCGTCTTTCGTACTTTAGTGTCTAAAATTTCGACTGGCTCTTCCTCGTACGTCAACTTCTCGTCAATACTTACATCTTCTATCGGAATGGCCACATCGGCTTCGGCTAGACACTTCTTCAAATTTGAGACATGGAAGGTCGGGTGGATTTGCTCTAGTTCTTCTGGTAACTTTAACTTGTAAGCTACAGGGCCTACTCTTTCAACTATCGCGAACGGTCCGACATACCTCGGTCTCAACTTCCCTTTCTTTCCAAAACGAACCACGCCCTTCCAAGGTGACACCTTGAGCATTACTCTGTCACCTACTTGGAACTCGATCGACTTCCTTCGCCTATCGGCATACTTTTTCTGTCGGTCTTGGGCAACTCTCATTCTTTCTCGAATCACTTCTATCTTTTCTGACGTCAGCTGCACAATTTCCGGACCCGTCAACTGTCTTTCTCCCACTTCATTCCAGCATAACGGCGTACGGCATTTTCGCCCGTACAACGCCTCAAATGGTGCCGCTTGAATACTTGCGTGATAGCTATTGTTGTAAGAGAACTCTATCAACGGCAAGTGCGTCTCCCACGATCCTTTGAAATCAATTATACAAACCCTCAGCATATCTTCCAGCGTTTGGATGGTCCTTTCGCTCTGACCATCCGTCTGCGGATGATACGCCGTGCTCAGCTTCACTTGAGACCCCAATTCACGCTGAAGGCTCCTCCAAAACTTCGATGTGAATCGACTATCCCGATCAGACACAATGGACTTTGGCACTCCATGCCTAGACACAATCTCGGTGATGTACAACCGTGCCAACTTTTCCAACGAATCCGACTCCCTCATAGGCAAGAAATGAGCTGATTTGGTGAGAATATCCACTATCACCCAGATCGTATCATTGCCTTTAGGAGTTTTCGGAAATTTCGTGATAAAATCCATCGTGATGTTGTCCCACTTCCACACTGGTATCACCGTGGACTGCAACTCTCCATAAGGTCGTTGATGTTCCGCCTTAACCTTCAGGCAAGTCACACACCACTCCACAAAATGAGCGATATCCTTCTTCATCCCCGGCCACCAGTAGAACTGTCTCAAGTCTTGATACATCTTATTCGTGCCCGGGTGCACAGACAATCGTGACCTATGGGTCTCTTCGAGGATCTTTACTCTCAAGTCACCGATCCTTGGCACCCACACTCGGCCTTTCATGCAATTCAACCCGCTACTGTTGACTTCAAACGATGTCGCAATCACGACAACTCGTTCGCTCTTCACATTTCCTTCTAACAGTGCTTCTTTCTGAAACTTCTTAATCTCTTCGAGAAGATCTGAGGTTGCTTCCATTCGGAAAGCCACGACTTTGGTCCACTCTCCACGTTCTTTCAGACTCAACGCGTCTGCCACCACATTGGCTTTGCCCGGGTGGTAAAGGACCTCGCAATCGTAATCGTTCAACAGTTCCATCCACCTCCTCTGTCTCATGTTCAGCTCTTTTTGATCAAACAGATGCTTCAGGCTCTTGTGGTCGGTGTAAATTTGACACTTCACCCCATAGAGGTAATGTCGCCAGATTTTCAACGCAAAGACAATGGCCGCTAACTCCATATCATGGGTGGGATAATTCTTTTCGTGATCTTTCAACTGACGCGAAGCGTAGGCAATCACTTTCCCATTCTGCATCAACACGCATCCCAACCCGAGATTGGAAGCATCGCTGTACACTACAAACCCTTCCGATCCATTCGGTAACGATAGGATTGGAGCACTGCTTAAACTTTCCTTCAATTTCTCAAACGCGGCCTCCTGAGCTTCTCCCCATACGAATTTGACGTTCTTCCTTGTCAACAAGGTCAAAGGCGAAGCTATTCGTGAAAAGTCTTGAATAAACTTACGGTAGTATCCGGCTAGACCAAGGAAACTTCTCACCTCTGAAGGATTTCTAGGCGCTTCCCAGTCCTTGATGGCTTCGATTTTAGCAGGATCCACTTTGATTCCATCCGCAGATACCACGTGCCCCAAAAACTGAACTTCTCTGAGCCAGAACTCGCATTTCGAAAACTTTGCATACAACTTTTCGCGCTTTAGCAACTCCAACGTTGTCCGAAGGTGACGCTCGTGATCCTCCTGCGTACGAGAATAGATTAAGATATCGTCAATAAAGACGATCACGCACTTATCCAACAACGAGTTACACACCCGGTTCATCAGATCCATGAATACTGCGGGCGCGTTAGTCAACCCGAAGGGCATGACTAGGAACTCGTAATGCCCATATCTCGTACGGAACGCCGTCTTCGGTACGTCTTCTTCTCTCACCTTCAACTGATGATAACCCGATCTCAAGTCTATCTTTGAGAAGTAACTCGCGCCTTGCAGTTGGTCGAAGAGATCATCGATCCTCGGAAGCGGGTACTTGTTCTTCACGGTTACTTTATTAAGCTCGCGATAATCTATGCACATCCGCATCGATCCATCTTTCTTCTTAACAAAAAGTACAGGTGCTCCCCAAGGTGATGAACTCGGACGAATGAAACCTTTGTCAAGCAACTCCTGCAATTGGGTCATCATCTCCTTCATCTCTGCCGGAGCTAACCGGTAGGGCGCACGAGCAATCGGTGCCGCCCCCGGCACGAGGTCAATTCTGAACTCCACTTGACGATCCGGAGGTAGGCTCGTCAAGTCATCGGGAAACACCTCAGGGTACTCATTCACTACGGGCACATCTCCCACGCTCTTCTTCTCTTTCTTGGCATCTAGTACATACGCTAGATACCCCGTACAACCCTTCCCTAAACATCGCCTAGCTTTCATCAACGAAATTAGACACGACTTCCTACTTCGTTGATCCCCGTATATTATCACCTCTCCCTTATCGGCTAGGGGTATACGGATCAGCTTCTTGTTACACACAATGCTCGCATCATTCCCCGCTAGCCAGTCCATTCCTAGGACTACATCGAACTCTCCCATTCCCATAGGATAGAGTTCCAATGGAAATGAGTGACCATCTATGTCTATATTGCAACCCTCATAGACATCCCTTACCCAGACTCGACAACCACCCGCTATATCTACTTCAAACCCCAAGTTTAACCTCTTGGGTTTCACCCGCAATCTTTGAGCAAAAACGGGCGACACAAATGAACGATTTGCCCCCGTATCAAACATCACTTTAGCAAATATCGAATCTATGGGAAAGGTACCTGTCACTACATCTGGCGCGTTCTCCGCCTCCTCGGCTGTCATGTGGAATGCCCTCGCTCTAGCACGAGCCGGCTCCACCTTCCTCTCATTACCTTTACCTCCATTGCTACCATCTTCACCCCCTGTTTGACCCTTCTTTAGCTGCGGACAATCCCATTTGACATGACCCGACATCCCGCAATGAAAACAAGACCTCTGCCCACGACAATCTCGGGCCAAATGTCCCGTTTTCCCGCAGTTATAGCATCCTCCTTTATCAGCCAAACATTCACCCCGGTGTACTCGGTTACATTTACTACAAGGCTTCTATGCTGACCGGAAACCTGCCCGCGGTTCAACTCTGTTCGTGCTCGGCCTCTTACTGTCTCGGGTCGGTCCTTCCCATTTGCGCTTACCCCCAGCTCTCTCATTCATCTGCCTGATCTTATCTTTCTCTGTCAATTCTGCTTTGTCAACTGCTGCCTGAAACGTAGTTGGTTCCTTTGCCTGCACCAACTCTCTAATACTGCTTTTCAACCCATAGATGTACCGCTCAATTCGTCTCTCTTCAGTTGGTACGTATAACTCAGCAAATCTGGACTTCTCGATAAATTTTAGCGTATACTCCTGAACTGTCATTGACCCCTGATCCAAACTCAGAAACTCTTCCTCTAACTTCTTAACTGCCGCCAGAGGGAAGTATTGAGCCTTGAACCTTTTCACAAATGTTTCCCACGACATGCTCCTTGCCACCTCTGACCCCTTTCCCCCAGTTTCAACATCCCACCAGAAGATCGCTTCTGCCTTCAACACTGACCTCGCAAACAGAACTTTATCTTCCTCCGCGCATTTACTTGTATCAAAGACCAGCTCCATCTCACGAACCCACTGGATAGCCTTAACGGGATCACGCTCCCCACTGTAGGTCGGTGGTTTGCATGAGTTGAAAGCCTTAAATGTGCACCCCTTCGCTGTCTTGGGTTCATCGACAATCGGAGTTATCATTGAGTTGGTGCCCATTTCAGTTCGCGGTTCGCTACCTTCCACTGTCTTCTTCCCAGTACTACCCTTGCTTGGTTCTCCAGATGCCGTCTTGTTCTGATTTTCTAAAACTGCTTTCAGAGTCTCCTGTATTTTCCCCATCTCAGATGTGAACTTCTCCTCGGTTATAAAAGCCTGCGTGGTCTCGGACTTATGCCCTTTCTTAGCTTTGGTCTTTGTCACAGGCACGGAACTTTCCTGTTCAGAGATAGCCTGCACTTCAGGTTCCGCCATACTCTTAGTCGTACGCTTGACGGTTGCCTTCTTCTTCTTACTCTTTTCCTTGGCGGTTGTTGCCCCCGCTTCAGTCGCCGCTTTTCTCGGCACCGCTCCCTTAGGTCTTCCACGACCCCTTCCTCGTCCACGAGTGGCTACCACTCTTGGCTGATTTACTGGTTCTTCCTCGACCCGCACCGCTTCCTCACGCAGTGTAGTACTCTTGGTTCGCGTGTCTACTGCCTCTGGTATGGACCTACTTCTCAATGATCTCGCAGACATTCTGATGTAGCAGCAAAACAACGGAAAGTTTACTTACTAGCAAAAGCCTAACAACGCATAGAAGACTCCCTAGCGCCACGACACAGGATAACAAGGTAGTTTAAGCACATACATGTACCTGTAAGTTCACAGTTACACTGGCCAGATGTAACACCAAACTTACCTTACATGACCGTCCTCAACACCCTATCAGTCCTACCCTAAAATAGTGCTCTCCTAACGCATTCCTGTTTCTCAGTTGTGATCCTACTCCTCACAGTTTAAGTCTAGGCTCCTTTCGGTCACCTAAATCCCTTAAACTACGGCTCTGATACCAACTATAAAGACCCTCCCGAACATAAACATGCAAAACATCAAATTCCATAACATCCCAAAATCACGGTCACAAAATTTCATTACAAATACTTAATAGGTTTGCGGAAACAACCTACACAACTGAGAAATACTAAATACTAGAGTGTCACTACATCCTCCTGACTCTGCACGCTAAGCTCAGCCTATTTGCCCGAGCTCCTGGAAACCTGCTTACCTGAAAAGGTTTTAATTTGAAAATGCGAGGGTTAGACCATGAGGTCTAGTGAGTCCCTCCTAACAGTTGTCAAAGCATTTAAAACAGTTTATCTTTTCAGCATAAAACATTTATACTCAACACGTCAAAATCATATACGAACTAAAGTCCGCCTCCTCGTAATCTGACACCCTGAAGCCACCCGAAGGTGACAACGAGTCAGCCTCGCACTGCCTTGCGGAGCCTCGCTCCTGGCATATAGGGACCTCCCTTCCCGCACGAGAGCTGGCGGAACTACTTTCCCGTCTTTGCCAGTTTACGTCTCCTCGATGTATGCATACATTCAACACAAAACTTACAAACAACGTTTGTACATTCAAAGCATAAGTATAGCATGGCAATTCTCATCATAAATACTTCTTTATAAAACATATTAAAAGCCACACATTTTGGGTTTAGAAAACTCACCTGATTGCAACTCCCGCTTACTTCAAGACTCGCTCCAAACGCACACCTAACAATAATTTATTGATTAAGTGGATGCATCTAACCTGGATCCTAAACTTTCTCAGCTCTAAATCGCAAGACACGAAAATCGCAGAACTCTAAAACTCGCAAGACTCTAAACTCGCAAGGCACTGAAACTCGCAAGACCCAGAAACTCGCAAGGCACTGAAACTCGCAGGCTTAGCTTGCGAAATTCCCAAACTCGCAGGCTTAGCTTGCGATTTTCAGACTTTAACACTTCATCTTCTTCCCCGAGACACGCAGACAGGTCTGATTCCTACCAAGCTATTGATACAACCATTTCAAGCCCAAAAAATGAGGAAGGCTCATAATTAATAAACCTATTTTCTCGGCCAGTCTAGGGATCGATCCAAAGAACGATCATAAGCCTCCCACTATCGATTAAACTCAAGAATCGATCTCCCCAACCTCTTTATAAAAGCAACAGCGCTGGACCAGAGTGTGTGTGTGAATACACACACCCAAACTCTCCCAAACAGCTTCTAATTAGGAAAAGGGCTAAGGAGAAGGAGAATTAGAATACTTACTTGATGAGATGCTAAGAATTCCACTCTAGTTTTCCCAAAGATCACCAGCAACGTCCTTTCTTCTTTTCTTCTTTTCCTCACAGCCGCCGCACACACACAGAGCACACCCAAAAATAATACTGATTGAAGAATGATTTCCTCCTAGGGCTTTGGACCCCCCTTAAGTATTCTTCCCAACTTTACACTTTGACCCCTCAAACTTTCTTCTTGATTCACATTTTACACAAGCTCAAATTATTTAATTACACAAAAATCCCGGTTGTTACAGGTCAAGAATCTTACGCCTCATCCTCATTAACCTTACGATTGAAGTTCAAATTAACAAGTGACTTTGTCCAAAAAAAGTTGCAAAAACAGAACATGGGGTAAACATAAAATGGGAAACAGAACTAACATATAGTTTAAGATCATACCAGCAAGTTAATTCCAAGACGAAACTGAAATCTGAATGTCAAAGACGGAAGCCAGGATCAACTGGTAGCAGGGCATCCTTCAAGTGTATATATATATTTGAGAAGCTTACAAACATCCCAAAGAAATGCATGTTAGTTTGGTCATAATTGATGCCTAAAATGAAACTACTTCTTAAATAACAACGATACAACATTAATCAATTTCTAGAATAAGGATACTTATAATCTCCAAATAAGTTACATTGTGGTATCTCTTTTTGATAATCAGTCAAGGAGGGCTAGAGATCAACATCTTTCTAGGCAATGTTGTATCGGTTTGGAGCAGATGCTTGACCATCTCTCTAGGCCTAAACTTTGTAGATTCAAGCTTCATAACTCTGAAAACAACCATAAAATAGGAAATGGTAATTAAAAAATGATAAAAATAAACGAAATCCGAAAACTTGGATAATAAAACGCAAAAAGGACTAAAACTCAACCTGAATCGAGTGTTTGACATGTCTTTTATATAACATTAGCTTTCTTCAACTATACAACATCCAAAATTATTAATTATTTGTACTAACTTGTGCAATTTCTTCCCCAATTAACGTTTATTTTCTAAAGATAGAGTCACTACCTCCACCAAGGTTGTTTCCCTGTTCAAATATTAGAGGATATCACAAAGGTTAACAATCAATAGTATTGTCAAATATATCTGTTAAGAATCAAAAAGAAATCAACAACCAGTTTTAATTAGGAAAAGAAATGTGAATCCAAAAGAACAGAAGTGTGAATCGATTCTACCATGAACAACAAAAAACCGATTCTAATGGAGATGAACAAAAATATAGCTTAAAAGAGTAGAGATTGACGGGGCATATGGAGACAACCGCCGGAGGAGAAGCACCTTGAGGATGAGTCAGCTAGGTTTTTGATGTACACATGTTAGATTAGATGTGATTAAAAGCATACCTAGCGATGATCATTGGGGAAACCTGAGAGGCAACATCGTGCTAGAGTAAATTGAGAGGAATCGCCGTGTTGGAGTAAACCGAGAGGAACGATGAATCTTTGGGGGGAGACTGAGACTCTGAGAGGAAACATATGTATGAATCGTGGTTGAATCCGAAAAATGGAACAGAGGATTGGTTATGAGCTGTAAAGGAAGCAAGCGTATGAAGCAAGTTATGGCTCCTGGACAATGTTGAAATATGAAGCAAAAGGAAAGCATGGCTGCAGAACATGTACTTAGGTATGGGCCTCATTTGAAAAGGGAGGGTGGAGGAAAGCATGGCTGAACATGTACTTAGGTATGGGCCTCATTTGAAAAGGGAGGGTGGAGGAAAGCATGGCTGAACATGTACTTAGGTATGGGTCTTGTTTAAAACAGAGGGTGAGGTACGAATATGGGGATGATGATCAAAATTATGCATTCAAGAGTTGTACATCATGCATATGAAGTTGTATTTAAGAGATTTTGGATTTTATGCATTAAATGGTGGTACATTGTGCTTGATAAGTTGTCTTTAAGACTTTAGGTGTATATGGTTATATATGTAGTATATATATATATATATATATATTGATGATTGTTAGCTTACAAAAAAATATAAAAAGTTAAATAAAAATAAATTCATTTAATAAAAGTATATATACCTTATTGATTAAATAAAAATAATAACAAGATTATAAATTTAAATAAAAAATGTTGTCTTCATTGTATAATTAAAAATGAAAGGTAAATAATATTTTATATAATAATAAATATATATTGGTTAATGGTTTTTAATTTAAATTAAAAAAGAAAATGAAAAGTTTAAGCATTTAATATGTTGAAATCAATTAAAAATTGTAACGTCCCAAAACTTGGCAAGCATCAAATCATAGAAACGGAGCGTTTTACATTACAAAAGTTTAACTTGTTCACTACATCAATAACGAACTTAATAATAAAGTGACAGCGGAAGTCTACAAAAATCCACAACCGAGCTATATCTATGTCCGTCGTCTAAATCTTGGAGTCGCTCTAATCTCCAAACGAGCTAAGTCCCTCCTATTTCCTCCCCGAGGAACTTGCGGAACGCTTACCTGAAAATGGTTTAGTTTTGAAAAGCGAGGGTTAGACCAAAAGGTCTAGTGAATTCCCTCCGTAAAAGAGCATGCATAAACAATGTAAAATCCTTTCGTGAAAATTCATCATAAATCATCACATATGGTACTGTACTGTGTAATGGATCCCTTAACCATACGCGATCGGGGCCCAAGCAGACTCCCCTTTCGCCCTTCTCGTATCGGGGCCCAAGCAGACTCCCCGATACCCGCCTAGGAGGAAACGAATTCCAACCTACCGTCTTGTCAAACATATCCAAGGGGTCATCAGATCCCGAGGCTCATTGATCCCACAGTACAGACCGACATCACATAGCATGCATATACGTTTCATAAAAGCATTTGACCTTTTTATAAATCAGGCGCATCATTTCAGCATATCAAACATTTCTTTCATGCATATCAATTCATAAATATTTCATGCTTGTTAAAACCATAATCAGTAAAAGAATCATTTAACATTTACGTCGTAAAAGAGGTTTAGGGAACTCACCTTGATTGTCGTACAATGTACTCCCTAAACACCTTCAAGCTACACCCACAGAATCCCCTAAGGCAAAAGATTCACATCAGAAAATAACCCAATTCTACTGTCCGGATATCCCTTCCCGGACACAGCACTTATCCGGACACTACACTTATCCGGACGTCAAGCTTATCCGGACGCCATACTAATCCGGACGCCAGACTTATCCGGACGCCAGACTTATCCGGACGCCAGACTTACCCGGACATCTTCAACATATCCGGACACCTTCAAACACTGGTGTCCGGAAAACGCTGCTGTTCGAACTTAGAATTTCTAAAACCGATTAATACTCCGATTTAAGCCATTAGTTTGATTAGACAACTATAAGGGTTCATCCACCAACCCCAAACACCCACTTAATCCATTTTTAATCCCTTAAATCGATTGAATAAGCCAAAACCCATGAAAACTCATTATAAAGGAAAATGGTGAAACTTAAGGAATCAACAAGGATCAGCTCTTAAGAATCCCTAATCAACAAGAAGAGAAGTACTGAAATAAGTAGGAGGACGAATTTAGGATGCAGTACCTTGCGATTTCTTCTTTGATTCTCCCTTTTCTCTTGATTCTTTCCCAAACCCTTCTTCCCTTCTTCTAATCTCTTAGCCGCCAAATGCTAAACCCAAATACTGATTTTTCATTCAACCCTAGGAGAATGTGCCTTTATATACCTTCTCACAAAATTTCCATTTGGCCCCTCCAAGTAAACTTCCATTTACTAGACAATTAGCACTAAACTTTCAATAGCAACCAAGATGGTCCTTTAACTTAGCTTTGAAATTTAAGCATGGCAAACACTAAACTCCCATTCTTCTCAAATAAAACCCGGTTGTTACAACACTCCCCCCTTAAAAGAATTCCGTCCCCGGAATTCCTTATTGGAAGAGATGTGGGTACCTCGACTTCATTTCCGATTCCAGCTCCCACGTAGCCTCCGGGCCCTTGTGGTGTCGCCATTGCACCCTAACCAGCTTAGTCTCCTTGCTCCGTGACCTCCTTACCTTAACATCCGTGATAGCTTCGGGTTCTTCTTCAAAATTCAACCTCTCGTCCACCTTAATGTCATTTAACGGAACCGTTTTAGTCACGTCGGCTAGACATTTTCTTAGATTAGACACATGAAACGCATTATGGATGTTGCGCAGTTCTTCCGGCAGATCCAACCTATACGCCACCTCCCCAATCCGCTCTGTGATCTCGAATGGTCCGATGTAACGTGGGCTTAGCTTCCCCCGTTTCCCAAATCGTACCACTCCCTTCCACGGGGACATCTTTAACAAAACAAAATCCCCGACCTGGAATTCTATGTCCTTCCGTCTTTTATCCGCATAACTCTTTTGGCGGTCGCGAGCGACCTTCAGCCTTTCGCACACTTGGACTATCTTGTCCGAAGTCAGCTGTACCAATTCTGGTCCGGCTAACTGTCTTTCACCTACTTCGTTCCAACACAAAGGTGTCCGATATTTTCTACCATAGAGTGCCTCAAACGGCGCGGCCTTGATGCTCGAATGGTAGCTGTTATTATAAGCGAATTCGATCAATGGTAGGTGCTTTTCCCAAGAGCCTTGGAACTCTAGAGCACATGCCCTCAACATGTCTTCCAACGTTTGGATCGTATGCTCACTCTGACTGTCGGTCTGAGGGTGATAAGCGGTACTCATCTTGATCTGCGAACCCATTTCTCTTTGGAAGCTTCTCCAAAAATTGGATGTAAACCTGCTATCTCGGTCGGAAATTATCGACGAAGGCACGCCATGGAGGGTTACGATCTCATCAACGTACAACTTGGCTAGCTGCTACAACGAGTAAGACTCTCGTATAGGCAAAAAGTGGGCTGATTTCGTGAGTCGATCCACAATCACCCAAATAGCGTCATAACCCTTCGGAGTTCTAGGCAAATGGGTCACGAAATCCATCGTGATCTGATCCCACTTCCATGTCGGTATCTCTAACGACTGGAGTTTCCCGTACGGTCTTTGATGCTCGATCTTTACTCGGGAACATGTCATACAGGTCTCCACTAAATGAGCCACATCCTTTTTCATTCCCGGCCACCAATAGTCTCGTCGCAGGTCTCCGTACATCTTGTTAGTTCCGGGGTGAATCGTGTACTTCGATTTGTGAGCTTCTTCGAGAATCAGCTTTTGGAGCCCTCCGAGTTTCGGAACCCAGATTCTCCCATTCAGACACCTCACCCCTCGACTATCTTCCATTAACATGGACGTTTGCCCCACCACTCTTAAGATTTTCAGCTTCGAGCGCCTCAGCCTGACACTCCTTTATTTCAGCTAGCAAGTTGAATGTGATCTCGGCCCTCATGGCCACAATCCTGGGGGTTTCACTTCGTTCCTTACGGCTCAAAGCGTCCGCCACCACGTTTGCCTTCCCCGGATGATATTCGATCTTACAGTCGTAGTCAGTCAACAATTCCATCCACCTTCTTTGGCGCATATTCAGTTCTTTTTGGTCGAAGAGATGACATAAGCTTTTGTGGTCCGTGAAGATCTGGCACTTCGTCCCATACAGGTAATGCCGCCAAATCTTTAAAGAGAAGACCACTGCCGCTAGCTCCAGATCGTGAGTGGGGTACCGAACTTCGTGATCCTTTAATTGCCGCGAGGCATATGCGATCACCTTTCCCCGCTGCATGAGTACGCAACCCAAACCGAGCTTCGATGCGTCACTGAAAACTACGAAATCACCCGTACCGTCAGGTAAAGACAACACCGGAGCACTGCTCAACATCTCCTTTAGCTTTTGAAAGGCTTCCTCCTGCTTCTCCAACCAAGTGAACTTGACATTCTTCTTGGTTAGGGAGGTCAGTGGCGTGGCGATACGCGAAAAGTCCTTGATGAACTTCCGATAGTAACCTGCCAGTCCGAGGAAACTTCGAACTTCTGACGGATTCTTGGGTTGCTCCCAGTCTCGAATGGCTTCAATCTTGGCCGGATCGACCATGATCCCCTTCTCAGACACCACGTGCCCGAGGAACTGTACTTCCCTCAGCCAAAACTCGCACTTGGAAAACTTCGCATACAACTTCTCTTGCTTCAACAGTTCGAGAATTGTACGAAGGTGGCTTTCGTGCTCCCCTTCCGATCTTGAAAATATCAGGATGTCATCTATGAACACTATCAAGAACTGATCTAAATAGGGTTGGCATACCCTATTCATTAAGTCCATGAATGCTGCCGGGGCGTTGGTTAATCCAAACGGCATCACTAGAAATTCGTAGTGTCCATATCTGGTTCTGAAGGTAGTCTTCGGCACATCCTCCTCCCGTACCTTGAGTTGATGATAACCTGACCTCAAGTCTATCTTGGAAAAGTAATTGGCTCCTTGTAACTGATCGAACAGGTCGTCAATCCTAGGTATCGGGTACTTGTTCTTGATCATGACCTTGTTGAGTTCTCGGTAATCAATACACATTCGCATAGTACCGTCCTTCTTCTTCACGAAGAGTACCGGTGCTCCCCATGGTGCTTACCGAAGCTGAATCATTCTGTTTAGTAAGGAGAGTCTGCAAAGTTTCTTGAATCTTACCCACCTCAGCAGCCAAATTTTCTCGAGTGACAAATGTGGAACCCCGGCCTCGACCACGTCCCCTCGTTGGGTTCCCTCTTCTTACTGTAGCAGAACTTTCCTGAACAGAGTCTTCCTGATTGACAGGAATTTCCACACTCCTTGTCCTTCCACGACCTCTTCCACGGCCTCTTCCGCGACCTCTCCCGCGACCCCTTTCGCGGTTAACCGGTCCGTTCTCTAGGACTTCTTCCTCCTGATTCCTTGGTACAACAGGTACCGACTTACTCCTCAAATTCCTCCCAGCCATTCGCGAATACTGAAAGAAAGCAATAATTAACCTTTGCTAGACATGACATCATAGAATGCTATATAAGGTATTGTAAGCACGCACATGTACCTGTAAGTTCGTAACTACACTGGCCAGGTGTAATCCTAAACTTACCTTACACGTTTGTCCTTGGCACCTTATTCCTAAGCGCATTATAGTGATCGTTCCTAGAGGCAATCCTATGTCTCGGCTGTGATCTTCGTCTTACAGTTTAAGTTTAGGCCCTAAAGGTAACCTAAATCCCTTAAACTATGGCTCTGATACCATTTGTAACGTCCCAAAACTTGGCAAGCATCAAATCATAGAAACGGAGCGTTTTACATTACAAAAGTTTAACTTGTTCACTACATCAACAACGAACTTAATAATAAAGTGACAGCAGAAGTCTACAAAAATCCACAACCGAGCTCTATCTATGTCCGTCGTCTAAATCTTGGAGTCGCTCTAATCTCCAAACGAGCTAAGTCCCTCCTATTTCCTCCCCGAGGAACTTGCGGAACGCTTACCTGAAAATGGTTTAGTTTTGAAAAGCGAGGGTTAGACCAAAAGGTCTAGTGAATTCCCTCCGTAAAAGAGCATGCATAAACAATGTAAAATCCTTTCGTGAAAATGCATCATAAATCATCACATATGGTACTGTACTGTGTAATGGATCCCTTAACCATATGCGATCGGGGCCCAAGCAGACTCCCCTTTCGCCCTTCTCGTATCGGGGCCCAAGCAGACTCCCCGATACCCGCCTAGGAGGAAACGAATTCCAACCTACCGTCTCGTCAAACATATCCAAGGGGTCATCAGATCCCGAGGCTCATTGATCCCACAGTACAGACCGACATCACATAGCATGCATATACGTTTCATAAAAGCATTTGACCTTTTTATAAATCAGGCGCATCATTTCAGCATATCAAACATTTCTTTAATGCATATCAATTCATAAATATTTCATGCTTGTTAAAACCATAATCAGTAAAAGAATCATTTAACATTTACGTCGTAAAAGAGGTTTAGGGAACTCACCTTGATTGTCGTACAATGTACTCCCTAAACACCTTCAAGCTACACCCACAGAATCCCATAAGGAAAAAGATTCACATCAGAAAATAACCCAGTTCTACTGTCCGGATATCCCTTCCCGGACACAGCACTTATCCGGACACTACACTTATCCGGACGTCAAGCTTATCCGGACGCCATACTAATCCGGACGCCAGACTTATCCGGACGCCAGACTTATCCGGACGCCAGACTTATCCGGACATCTTCAACATATCCGGACACCTTCAAACACTGGTGTCCGGAAAACGCTGCTGTTCGAACTTAGAATTTCTAAAACCGATTAATACTCCGATTTAAGCCATTAGTTTGATTAGACAACTATAAGGGTTCATCCACCAACCCCAAACACCCACTTAATCCATTTTTAATCCCTTAAATCGATTGAATAAGCCAAAACCCATGAAAACTCATTATAAAGGAAAATGGTGAAACTTAAGGAATCAACAAGGATCAGCTCTTAAGAATCCCTAATCAACAAGAAGAGAAGTACTGAAATAAGTAGGAGGACGAATTTAGGATGCAGTACCTTGCGATTTCTTCTTTGATTCTCCCTTTTCTCTTGATTCTTTCCCAAACCCTTCTTCCCTTCTTCTAATCTCTTAGCCGCCAAATGCTAAACCCAAATACTGATTTTTCATTCAACCCTAGGAGAATGTGCCTTTATATACCTTCTCACAAAATTTCCATTTGGCCCCTCCAAGTAAACTTCCATTTACTAGACAATTAGCACTAAACTTTCAATAGCAACCAAGATGGTCCTTTAACTTAGCTTTGAAATTTAAGCATGGCAAACACTAAACTCCCATTCTTCTCAAATAAAACCCGGTTGTTACAAAAATAAATCAAAATTATAACAAAAAAGATAAAGGGCCATGGAGGCCTCTCCTTAATCCTCTCTCCATACATTATCCTTTATATATATATATATATATATATATATATATATATATATATATTGATGATTGTTAGCTTACAAAGAAATATAAAAAGTTAAATAAAAATAAATTAATTTAATAAAAGTATATATACATTATTGATTAAATAAAAATAATAATAAGTTTATAAAATTAAATAAAAAATGTTGGCTTCATTGTATAATTAAAAATGAAAGGTAAATAATATTTTATATAATAATAAATATATATTGGTTAATGGTTTTTAATTTAAATTAAAAAAGAAAATGAAAAGTTTAAGCATTTAATATGTTGAAATCAATTAAAAGTAAATCAAAATTATAACAAAAAAGATAAAAGGCCATGTAGGCCTCTCCTTAATCCTCTCTCCCTACATTCTCCTTTATATATATATATATTGATTTGATAATTAGTAATTCTTTTTATTGATTTTATCTTTTCGATTCTAATTCACTTTTACAAATTGAAAAAAATGTATTGACGTAATTGACTTTTTCGGGTCAAACGACGTTGATTTTCCCTCCGATCAAACCCACGACTTTTCGGGACTTTGATCCACCTTAAAAGTGCAAACGTTCAACAATTTTTTTGGAACAATTTTTTTGGATCCACCACAGAGAGAATTTTTTTAGTCCTCACACTCTAATAATAACACATTTGCACCATGGACACTGGAGTAATTACATTGAAACCCCTTCTTGAAACTATTATTACAAATTGGCCATCTTTGAAGTGTTACTGTGTTATAAGTTGTCATTCTTTTAGTGGCCATCTTTCAAGCGTTACAGTATTTTCAATTGCTTCTTCTTCGAACATATAAACCAAGTATATTTATTAAATCTGAGAAATGATTTGTACTTACAACAGAAAACTCACTACATCACACTCACACTCACACTCATGATATCTTCAAGAGATTTGAAGACATACAAAAGAAACCGTAAACCCTAATTTTCTAGTGAGAGAGAAGACTAAGCTATACAAAATGAGAGAGGAAATCCAATCTGATATATAACCGTAAAATGAGAAAAGCATTCTTATTTATACAAAACTTAAATTGCATTTTAGTCCTTGCTGAAAAACCCCTCCAAGTCTTGCAATAGCTCCGCTACCCTTTCTGCCTTTAGCCATTGCAGCGCCATCCAAATCTTTCAACACTTAACAGAAACAGTCCTCGTACACTATAGAAAAGTAAACAAAAAATTAAGTTAGTCACTAAATGTTAAGATTGGTAATATTACTTATATTTTCAACACCCTCCCTCAATCTTGACATTGGAAGAGATCTAACATATTTAACTTTGAACACAAATAATTATGTTGATTTACACCGAGAGATTTCGTAAAAATATCTGTTGGGTTTTCTAAAGATGGAATTTTAACAGTTTTTAATATACCAACAACCACTTTGTTTCTCACTTGATGTACATCAATTTCTATATGTTTGGTTCTTTCGTGAAACACAGGATTGTTAGCAATTTGTATGGCAAACTTATTATCACAGTTTAAATCAACATGAAGAAGACTTTCCAATTTAAGATCTGCAAGAATGCTAAGAACCCAAATTATCTCACACAAGGCAGAAGCCATAGCCCTATATTCTGACTCATCCGAAGAGCGAGAAACACTTGACTGTTTCTTACTCCTCCACGAGACCATACAATTCCCTAAGAATAAACAATAGCCGGTAACAGAGCGCCTAGTTGATAGACACTTACCCTAGTCGGCATCAACAAAGGCACTAAGTTTAAAATCAGGTGAAGAAGAAAAGTTTACACCTTTTCCTGGAGAAAACTTCAAATACCTCAAGACACGAAGAGCCAATTTAAGATGAGATTGACGCGGAGAATGCATAAATTGACTCAAACAATGAACAGCGAAAGCAATGTCAGGACGAGTTGCTAAAAGGTAAATTAATCTACCTATTAATTTTTGATATTCAGTAAAATTTGTTAATAGATGATCTTTTGAATCTTAACCAAGATAATCGGTTACAATATAATTCATGTCCATCGGTGTACTAATAGGCTTACACCCTAAATATCCAAAATCATTAAGTAACTCAAGACAATACTTACGCTGAGACATACAAATACCTTTTTCCGTTCTCAAAATTTCTATACCTAAGAAAAATTTTAGTTCACCAAGATCTTTGATTTTAAAACTAGACTGTGTATGACATTTTACCTTATCAATTTCTGACTTAGAATTACCCGTTAAAATAATGTCATCCACATATACAAGAAGAACAAGAAATACAGAATCAACAATTTTTGTGATCACTAGTGCTTTGATAGAACCCATGATCTTGCAAACAAGTTGACAACTTGGCATACCACTGCCTTGGGGCTTGGTTTAAACCATATAAAGACTTAGTGAGTTTACACACACGTTTGTCATTAGCAGAGAAATATCCAGGAGGTAAACTCATGTATACTTCTTCATCAAGATCACCATAAAGAAAAGCATTATTGACGTCCAATTGACATAAAGGCCAGTTATTTTGAACTGCTAGAGCAATCACACATCTAACAGTCACCATTTTTACAACGGGAGAAAAAGTTTCCTCATAATCCAGTCCCTTACGTTGAGAATACCCTTTAGCCACAAGTCTGGCCTTGTATCGATCAATTTCACCAGTGGATTTATACTTTATTTTATATATCCACCGACAACCAATGGGTTTTCTTCCATTTGGAAGATCAGTTAAAACCCAAGTGTTATTACGATACAAGGCTTCCATTTCGTCATTCATTGCAGAAACCCAATTTTGATCTTTGCTTGCTTCAAAGAAATTATTGGGTTCTACAGACTTATTTAAAGTGGTGACAAAACAAAAATTATCAGGACTCAAAAAAGAATAATTCACAACCTTTTCCAAACCATATTTAACTTTACCCTCAACCACATAATCAGTAAATTTTCTGGGCAAGTTAGAAACACGACTAGACTTTCTAACAGAAGTACTAGGCTCAACAATATTACCCTCAGGAGGGAAACTCAAATGAACATCATTTTGATTTTCAACATCACACTGATCATTAACAGTCATATAGGTACTACCACTACCAGGATCTTCAAATCCGGCGGCTCCTCCTTGGGAACTTGTTCCATTAGTACTACTAGATTCATTTGAACTGGCAACTCTTGATTGACTACCAAAATGATCGGGGTTGCTGTTATTTTCAGAAACAGAATTGATATTTTCATTTTGAGAGTTATCCCTAGAATCATCATAGGGTGATTCAGAAGTGAAATCATTAGTCTGAGTATCAACAATATCAAAGAAATTTAAAGAGTTAATATTACTAGAATCATGACTTTGCTTGTTTGCTCTCATTTTAAATGGAAAAATTGTTTCATAAAATTTTACATCTCTTGAAACAATGATTTTGTTAGTATCCAAACTATAAAGTCTATATCCTTTCTTAGAATTGGAATATCCAAGAAAGACACACTTTTCAGTCCGAGAAGCAAACTTATCAGTATTATTTGGCTTAACAGCAAAACAAAGACAACCAAAATTTCTCAAATGTGAAAGAACGGGAGCAAAGCCAAACACAAGTTCAAAATGACATTTTCCATTTAATACATAGGAATGTGTTCTATTTATAAGGTAAGTAGCAGTTAATATACACTCATTCCACATATTTAATGGAATATCTTCGTGAAACATCAAGGCTCTAGCAACATTTAAAAGATGTCTATGTTTTCGTTCCACAACCCCATTTTGTTGGGGTGTGTAAACACAGGTAGTTTGATGTATTATTCCTTTAGAGTTAAAAAAACTCACCTAACTTATTGTTAACAAACTCAGTACCATTATCACTTCTGAAAATTTTCACGTGTTTGCCAAATTGGGTGTGCAACAAACTGTGAAATCCAACAACATTATCAAACACCTCATCTTTATGTTTTAACAAATAAACCCAAACAGATCTAGTGAAATCATCTACAATAGTTAAAAAAACATCTATAACCTTCTTTGCTGGGAACACGATAGGGTCCCCACAAGTCTAGATGAACAAGTTCTCCTAGACTTGTAGTATAATGATCACTAAGTTTAAATCTATCCCTAGTTTGTTTTGCCATATGACAAATCTCACAGGGAATAGTAATTAAGTCATGTTCAAGTTTCAGTTGATTTTTCAAACAAGCAATAGCCTGATCAGTAGGATGCCCTAGTCTACTATGCCAAAGTTGGCGAGAAACATAACAAAAAACAGAAATATTTGAGTTGTTATTTGAGACTTTAGAATTGGGAGTCTCACCCTTAGAAGCTTGATCAAAGAAGTACAGGCCTCCAGATTCACTACCAATCCCCACAATTCTCTTTGGAAGAGAATCCTGAAGTAGATAGCATTTATAATCATCAAAAAAAGAAAAAAATCTTACTGTCCCTAGCAATTTTATGAACAGAAAGCAAGTTAACATTGAAATCAGGTATTAGAAGCACATCCATCAACACAACATTATTATTCAGCCTATAATTTCCAATTTTATCAATTTTAGCTTCATCCCTATTAGGTTGAGTGACCCTTAGATTCAAGTCAGATATATCAATAACATTTTCCAAATGAGATATAGATGAAGTCATGTGTTGATTTGCACCAGAATCAATAATCCATGCCGATTGGGGAGTTTTATTTGAAAAGTTAGCCATATTTGAGAAAAACATACCTGCCATATTGACAGACATCCCTTCCGTTTGCTTCTGATCAAGGAGAGATAATAATTTGTTTATTTGCTCTTCTGAAAGAGAGTTAGAGGATGTAGTACCATTACTAGTTCCTTCAGCAGTACAAGCATTTCCTGAAGGAGACTTAAAGTTTTATTTTTAGTAAACTGGAAATCCTTAGGAAACCCTATTAGTTTAAAACACCTTTCTATGGTGTGACCTGTCACACCACAGTGTTTGCAAAGAAGAGGGGGTTTCCCAGACTTTTTCTTGTTTTCAATAGGTTTACTAAAGAAAGCAGTGTTTTGAGTTTTAGAGTCTGAAGAAGAACGAGTCACACCTCTATGTGACTCTTCTCGCGATACTAACGAAAAAGCAGTTTTGACAGTAGGAAGAGGGTCAGTGGTCAAAATATTACTTCTTATATGCATGTAAGCATCATCCAAACCCATTAAAAATTGCATTAACTTCAATAATTGATTATGTTTAGAGAATTCATGAGATGCCTTACATGAGCATGAAGGAAGTTTAACAAAAGCATCAAACTATTTCAACAAAGCATTCAACTTATGGTAATAATCAGACACAGAACTACCATTCTGACTGAGATAATTTATTTTTTGATGCAGATTAAAAGTAACTGACCCATCAATTTTATCATAAGTCTCCTTTAATTCTTGCCAAACATTAGAGGCAACTCTAGAAAAAACTTGACTAACAAAGAGGTCCTCATAAATAGATCCAAGGATCCAGGACAGCACAACAGAATTACATCTGTCCCATTGTTTACCTAAAATATCATTGTTGGTGGAACGAGTAACAGTACCATTAACGAAGCCAAGTTTGTTTTTAGTTTCCAAGGCCAATATCATAGCACAGGATCAGGCTTTGTAATTTTCAGTTCCAGTTAATTTCATATTGAGGATGGACACACCAGAGGTGTCACTGGGATGCAGGTAGAGAGGGTCACCAAAATCCAGCTTTGCAATCAATGATTGCGTTTCTGGATCTTTGTGAGGTTCTCCACCAGCCATGATAACAAGGTAAAAAACACACAAGGGAAATGCCAAAGTGATAAAATGACAGGATTCCTTGCCACTCTAGGGTGGTAGGTCAAGCCAATCACTTAGGCACCCACATAAGAAAGGAGGAAGGAAGAGAAACACACACTAGATGAGAAGACTTACAGCGAGAACTAGGGTAAAACTAGGGTCTAATGAACTTACACACACTATGAACAAAAGTTCAACGAAGAGGCGAGACTTAAACCAGAAAACCACACCTGACACCACCGCAAGGACAGTGTAACAGTGTTTATCAGCCTCAAATCAATGCACATAAGCGGATCTGCAGGGGTTAGAAGATATACAGAAGATAAAAGGAAAAGGAACACACCAAATAGATCTACAAAACCAGATTACATACAACAAAACATGTAATCAGATCCAAAAAAACCAGATCTATACACACAACAGATCTAATCAAAGGAAAAACACATGCAACAACACATGCAACCAGATTTATACACACAACTGATCTAATCAAAGGAAAAACACATGCAACCAGATCCAAGAAAGCTGATCCACAAAAATAAAAGATCTAACCAAAACAAACACCTAGATTCATCAGAAAACAACTAGATCTAAAAGATCAGATCATATAAAGAGAATAAATCCAGAAAACAAAACTAGAACCAACAGTCGATCTAATCGTAACAAGCAACCAGATCTAAAAGGATCAGATTACAAATGTAGATCTAAACAAACCGACAGGAAAAGTCAGATTGAACAAAGGCAAAAAACGACGATGTAACAAGATCTAGATAGATCGAATCACACCAAATAGAAGCCAATAAAGGCGACCACAACCTGGACAAGAGTTACAAAGTTCAGATCCAGATAGAAGCCAATGAAGGCGACCACAACCTGGACAAGAACTACAAAGTTCAGATCCAGGGTGACGCACACAGAAATGACGGTGAACCGAGTCTAAAGAGATGGATCCACACACAAAAAAGGACACCGAGATCGACAAACAATGCCTAAAAAGGCCGAGTTATGTGCGACTCAGGTATGCAAAAAAAACTTGAACAAACAAACAGATCTGAGAAAAAAGAAGAAGCAACAAAACTTAAATCAAGGAACAAAGGTTAAACAACCAGAGTTCATCTGAATCAGATTGAACATGTCTCAGATCTCACAAAAAAGGAAGAAGGGACTGAACTCAAAGGACAGAGGTTACAAAACCAAGATCCACATGATTCAGTGCAAACAAGAACAAATCACAACTCAGATGAGGAGGCATGAATCATACCAGAACCCGATGTCGATGATGAACTCGTCGCCGAAAATCTCACCGTGACGCTCTGATACCATCTTCGAACATATAAACCAAATATATTTATTAAATCTGAGAAATGATTTGTACTTACAACAGAAAACTCACTACATCACACTCACACTCATGATATCTTCAAGAGATTTGAAGACATACAAAAGAAACCGTAAACCCTAATTTTCTAGTGAGAGAGAAGACTAAGCTATACAAAATGAGAGAGGAAACCCAATCTGATATATAACCCTAAAGTGAGAAAAGCATTCTTATTTATACAAAACTTAAATTGCATTTTAGTCCTTGCTGAAAACCCCCTCCAAGTCTTGCAATAGCTCCGCTACCCTTTCTGCCTTTAGCCATTGCAGCGCCATCCAAATCTTTCAACACTTGACAGAAACAGTCCTCGTACAATATAGAAAAGTAAACAATAAATTAAGTTAGTCACTAAATGTCAAGATTGGTAATATTACTTATATTTTCAACACTTCTTCAAAATAGATAAAATCCTTTCTATTTCTAACAACTTTAAAATGGAGAAAATATGGATTTTGGATAATTTTTTTTCCAACCGATTTCCTAAAACTTTCTTCAAATGTAAAAAGTAGAAGAGAGATTGTAAATTTCTTTAAATTTGGAGAACTCTCTATGATTACTATAAGAAAGAAATATTTTTTTATATTATATTTCACTAATAAGAAACCTTGAAATGAAAATGTTTAAGAGAGTGAAGTAATATTTTATTAAATATAAAAAATATTTTAATAACATAAGAGATAAAACACAATAAATAATTTAAAGAAACATTGATGCCATCCATACAATCTCATCATTTTACAACTATCACAAATGATATTATTAATTAAATATTGATTGAACACTTTACTAATATCTATCAAATTAGCTGACCCTATATTTTTTTTGAACGGCCGAATGATATTAAAAACGAAACCCCACTAGCAGGACGCTAGACGGGACCAAGAGAAAAAAGTTACAAGGAGCATTCTTAAAAGGGATTACAACACCAATTGGACCAACTGAGTTTTCTACCCAATTTCCCCTACTATTCACCCAAAAGAAAGATTGAGATTGAACCCTATCAGAAATGTCGAGAGCAACTTCTGATGAATTATTAAAAATGTTGTTATTCTTGCAAGTCCAAAGCATCCAGAAGAGAGTGAAGATAACCGAAGTGAACGCCTCCAAACTATTGCCGGAGAGTCCTAAGCCAGCCCCCCCGCCCCCAAATTAAGTAACGAATTCAAAGAAGCCGGAGCAGGGTGCATAATCCCCCACCAAGTGCGAATTTCGTTAACGGCCTTTTGAGTTGTCACACAAGAAATAAACAAATGCTCTTCATCTTCAAAAGCAGACTCAGAGAACGGACATAAAACAGAATTGATGGTTACCCCACGTCTAATCAGATTGTGACGGGTAGGGAGTCTCCTGTTCTGAATTCTCCACGCGGTGATGTTAACTTTACTCAGAACTGATCTGATCCAAATAGTCTTAAAGCCTCTCGAATTAGAAAGAAGAGCAGAATCGAGAATGAATCGCATATAAGCTGTCGAGAAGATGCCAGAATTTTCCAAAGACCACCTCCAGGATTGGATGCCATCAGGTCCTGTGTCGGGGATGGGTCTGAATAGAGAGTTCAGATCAATACCTACAGCCGTAGTCACCTTATGAACGTTAGCTATCATTCCCCAAACTCCTCATTTTTGGAAGTAAGCGGATCAACATTAGCATTTCTATTTAACCCATGGATGGAAGTAATCACAAGTCTCCATAAAGAAGTTTCTTCTGATTTAAATCTCCACCACCATTTAGTAAGAAGGGCGATGTTTTGAGACTTTAAGTTGTTGACTCCGAGTCCCCCCATCTCCTTAACAGCTAGAACATCGTTCCAAGCGATCCATGGGATCTTCTTTTTATCTTCTAATTTTCCCCATAAGAAATTGCATCTCAGACCTTCCAGAGTTTTAAGAATTTTATCGGGGGCTTTATATAAGGAGAAGTAATATATTCTGAGACTTCCCAGAACCGATTTACACAAAAGTATCTTTCCCGCAACCGATAAAGTTGAGGCTTTCCAGCAAGAAAGTCTCGATTGAAACTTTTTGATGATCGAGGACCAAGGGGAGCACTTAGACATTGAAACACCAACTGGCAGACCAAGATAGGTAAAAGGGAGAGACTCTACCTTGTAGTTGATTTTTCGGGCGACCTGTTCAAGATCAGCTAATTCTACTCCGATCCCCATTAAATTAGTTTCCGAGAAAGATAGAAGAACCGAAGTATGCGGATTAGATTTATAGCATTTGGGAGAGACCATTTGCCAACAAAAAATATATCGTCTGCATATTGCAGGTGAGAAATCACCCGACCACGGTTAGGAAGAGAAAGACCTGTAAAAATCCCTTTTTTTCTGTAGCAACCTGCATCGCCACGTTCAATCCCTCGACAACTAGAATAAAAAGAAAGGGAGCAAGGGGGTCTCCTTGACGAACCCCTCTTTCAAGCTGAATTTCCTTTATGGGCGAGCCATTCACTAAAACTGAAGCTCGAGAGGACTGCAGGCGGCCCCTAATCCAAGTTCTCCATCTCGGTCCGAACCTCATTTGATCCATGACAGAGTCGAGAAAATTCCAGTTCAAAGTATCGAAGGCCTTCTCGAAATCAACTTTCAGAATTAAGAATTTATTCGCAGATCGCTTTGCCCAGGAAATGAGCTCATTGATAATCATTTGGCCATCCAGAATGCTCATTTCTTTGATAAAAGTTGTCTGCTCGCAACCAACCACCGAGTCTATGACCTGTTTAAGCCTATTAGACAACACTTTAGCACTTATTTTATAACAACATCCGACAAGGCTAATGGGTCGGTAATCTCCAGGAGACAAAGGTTCACGAGACTTAGGAATTAAGGAAATAAAAGAAGAATTACTTCCCTGGTCGATTGTAGCCGTGTACCCAAAATGCTTAACGACGTCGATCACTTCAATTACGAAAATGAACCAGAATTTCTCGATGAAAGCAAAAGTTAGACCAGGCCTACTGTATTATCACCATCACAGTCCCAGGTAGCAATTTTGATCTTCTCATCCGTGATATTGGCTTAAAGCATACCGACTTGGGATGAGGACAAAGATTTAAACTTATTACTGATGAAACTTGACCGGGGGCTCAGAGAACTTAATGTTTGAAAAAGGAAAGAACAACTTCTTTGATCTCAATAGGGTCCGTGATCCACTGGCCGTTTACGGATAGGCCGTGAATGAAATTCTTCCTCCTATTGTGATTTAAAATACCATGGAAGTATCTTGAGTTCTCGTCACCTTCCACTGCCCATCTTAATCTTGCCTTTTGCTTAATGTCCAAAA
Source organism: Saussurea involucrata (assembly GCA_033807775.1). NCBI lineage: Eukaryota > Viridiplantae > Streptophyta > Magnoliopsida > Asterales > Asteraceae > Saussurea > Saussurea involucrata. The sequence goes on from CM066323.1 coordinate 38,324,543, forward strand.
TTGTCGCCTTTTCCATCTCGAATATTTTCTGTTTCGTTTCGATCCTAATGGATCGGTCAAGAGCCGAGAGGCCTTCAGATCCAGCTGTGATGTCCAGAGAGTTAATTAACCCTCCAAGTTTTGATATAGTTTTTGAGGTGTTTAAGGCAAACTGAAATACGAGAGATGGGTGAAAGAGGGGATGAGGCAAAGTACTTATTAACCCAACTTAGCCTAACGACAAGTTCAAGGAACAATTAGAAAGCCAAGAGTTGAAAAATCTGAAAGGAGAAGTGCCAAAATCAAGGGCGATAGATCGAAGAAAAAGCGGACAATAATCAGAAAGCCTTATGGGAAGAATCTCCAAACAAGGGTTCGGCCAAACTTCGAATAAACTGTCAGAAACCAAAACTTTGTCCAACTTGCTTAGCTTGCAGGACTAATTCTGGTGTATATCTTGCCTCCGCCTTTAATTTCTGATAGACCTTCTGAAATGAAATTGGTAAAGATATTAGCTCCAGATTGGGAAAAATTGGAGCCGAATCGGTCTGATTCATCATTGACTTCGTTGAAGTCACCAAAAATAATCCAAAAAACTCGAGGACAATCTATAAAGAGAGCTAAAAGATCCCGCCATAGTTTTTTTTGGAAATCTGCCGAGGGGCATAAACGTTGATTAAGAAGCACGACCTACTGAAGTTTACCCACATCCCTTTGACTGCAAGAAAACCATCACCCTTGAGAGACTCTGTTTTTTGGATCCCATAAAGATATAATCCCACCAGAGAGTCCGTTAGAAGCCAAACATTCGAATTCAAATCCTGAGGATCCCCATTAAGATCTTACCATCCTTTCATCCAAGGTAGACACTTTGGTCTCCTACATTCCCAGAAAGTTGATGTTCTTAGAGAAATAAACTTCTTTAATCCATTTCTGTTTTGCTTGACACCCCACCCCTCTTATATTAATGGATAATATATTCATTAAGACTTATTAGAGGCACCAATCTTTTAGATGAGGGATCTGACCTCTTCCTCGTATCCAACCATACCAAACCCAATAGAGTTGTAATACCCCGGGTAAGTTCGTTAGTTAAACCCTCTTATTGTTAAATTTAATTAAGTTTATAATAGTATGTTTAGGGTAAAAGTTAGTTAAATTATAAGTTAATGGAGTTTTGGTCATTAATGGAAAGTTTGAGGGCTGAGATGGTAATTATGCTGGATATTATCTAGTAGGAATCAGATATTTTCATAAAATACATAAATTCAGTGTGTGTAAGTGTGTGTATTGAGAGCAAAAAGGAGAAAAGAGGGGAAACTAGGTTAAATCATCAATTGGGAATTTGGAAGTAAATTCAGGTATGTTTCCTTTGTAAGTTATGTGTGTAATTGCTTATAGATTGTTTCTATCGGAGTAGAATAAGCGATTCCATGTCTGGTATTGATTTCTGTCTATTCTGGGTCGAAAATGGACAAATCAACAGAGGTGTCCGGACACGGGTTGAATGTGTCCGGGTAGTTTTGTTGGTAGTGTCCGGGTAATCTTGTTGCTAGTGTCCGGACGGTTTCCTTATCCGGGTAAGTTTCCTTTTTCCTATGTTTTTCGGATAGAATTGGATACCGGATAGTATCCGGATTACTTTGGTGTCCGGATGACGTCCGAATTGTATAGGTTATCCGGAAAAGTTATGATGTCCGGAAAAGTAGTGTTGTCCGGATAAACTGTAGTTTCCGGATACTTTGGCTGATTGGTCAAATTGATGAGTTTAAATGCTTTTAAGTGTCCAGTAGCCTGTGTCTTGTTAATTCATGGATAGGGAATGAATAAGGACCGAAAGTACTGTGGACTTGACTTAAGTTCGGGTTGGGGAAGACAATTGAGGATAAGAGTTAGATAGAGTTATCTAAAGCTCTTAGTCCTAGCAAGCTCTATGTGTTCAAAGTGGTAAAACACTATTTGTACATGATTGTTTCAGATACTGTGAATCGAAGGTGAAAGCAGAATTCTTTGTGGAGGACTGAAAAGAGTGTTGTTAAGCAAACAGGTGAGTATTTCTTCAAAATGTTTTTAAACTGGAATACATATACGTGTAGATTGAAAAGGGTGATAGATAATGTGATTAGGTGTTCATAAATGACAATATGATATATTGAGATATATATTCTATTTATATGTGCATTACACTACACGAATATATGTTAGCCGAAATTATGGTCGGCGGTGTTTGCTGTAGTTGTTGTACAGCGGTGCTGTAGTTGTTGTACAGCGGTGCTGTAATTGTCGTACAGCGGTGTTGTTGGCTCACAACCAACTGATATGGCCAGGGGAAATGAGAATGAGAATGAGGATGAATTGAACACAGTGCACGAGTCTTGATTGGTATTTAATTACGTATGATATATATGTGTTTATATAAAAGATTTTATATAAATCAATTTTATAATGATTGTGAAAGGACAGGGGTTTTCTCACTTAGACCGCTAGGTCTAACCCTCATTTTGTTTTAAAATATGTATTCCAGGTCGTGGATCGAGTAAGGACAAGTAGGAATGGTAATCGATGGATAGCTTTTGGAGGAAGTGTGTTTTTGAAGATTATGGCATGTTTTACAGTCATGTCTTGTTATTAGTTGTAATGTATTTAGCAAAAGAAAAGTTTGTAATGAAATTATGCATTTTGTTTATGACTAAAGGACCGAAGTTGTAATGTGATGTATCTTAGTTAAATAACGACGTTATGAAATTTATGCTATATGTATTATGTTTGGGATTGCGGGTCGTTACAGATGGTATCAGAGCCCCAGTTTAAGGGATTTAGGTATTAGTACCTGTACCTAGACTTAAACTGCATGTGAAGTAGGATGTCCCTGTTATTGTAGAACCTTGGGATGTTAAATATAAAAAGGTAGAAGGAACATCATTTAAGGTAATTTCAGATTACACCTGGCCAGTGTAATTGTGATCTTACAGGTACATGTTTGGACTAGAATACCTTGTTATATGGGGTATGTGCTTATGTGTATATTAACCTTGTCTGAATCAACAGAATGGCAAGTGGTACGAGACAAACAAATCGGGAAGGAGGAGGAAACCCGAATAGAACCAATCCCACAGTCGGAGGAAGGGTAAGAGGGGGAGAAAGAGGCAGAGGCAGGACTGGGGGCAGAGTACAGGGGCGGGGCACAAAGTTTGTTACGAGAGACGACTTAGCGGCTGAAATGGGAAGATTGCAGGCAAATATCCAGGCTATGTTTAACCAGACTCATAATACGGAAACGGAAAGACCAGATCCTAACTTTGAAGACGAGATGGCTATCACACCTATTGTCACTTCAGTACCAAGAAGGTGTGACTATAAAATGTTTTTAAGTTGTAAACCACCAACTTATGGAGGGGATAGAGATCGAGTGAAGGCGATGCGTTGGCTGAAGGAAATTGAAGCTGTATTTAAAACCAGCAAATGTGCGGAAGAGGATAAGGTGTTATATGGAACTGCAATGTTAAAGGCAGATGCTTTATATTGGTGGGAGGCCCTTATTGACTCCAAGGGATCTGATGTATACTCAACCTTTACTTGGGGAGAATTCTCAATGGCATTTAAAGAACAATTTTGTCCTCAAGCAGCAGTTAGACAATTGGAGGAATTCCTGAGCCTACAACAAGGGAATTTATCAGTTAGAGACTATACCGCCCGTTTCCTAGAGAAGTCGCGTTTTGGAGAGTATTATGTTGCCACGGAGAAAATGAAGATGGAAAGGTTCATATTCGGATTGAATTCAGAAATTAGAAAGTTAGTGACTGCAGCAAGACCTGATACCTTCTCAGCAGCAGTAAATGCTGCGGAAAATGTGGAGCGGGATAATAGGAGGGATGCTGGTGATAAAAGTATAGGAAAGAGAAAATGGGAAGGACCTCAGTATGACCCGAAGAAGTCCAGATTTCAGAGATATGATAACCGCCCGCCGTTCCGACCAACAGAAAGATCTTGTCCGAAGTGCAACCGTGTCCATCAAGGAAATTGTCAAGTTGACCCTCGGAATTGTTATAAGTGTGGGAGGACAGGGCATATTGCTAAAAAACTGTCCAGTAACGCGGCTTTGTTTCTTGTGTAATTCTCCGGATCACATTCAGTCGGATTGTCCGCGGGGAAGAATATAGCAGGGTGGTACATCAGGGAGACCAGCAGTTGTTAGACCAGTAGTGCCAAGACTAGAACCACCAATAACAAGGGGTCGTACATTTCAAATGACAACAAAAGAAGCGGAGGAAACTCCGGATGTGGTTACAGGTACATTTTTCATAAACTCTACACGTGCTAAAGTGTTGTTTGACTCCGGTGCAAACCGATCTTTTGTGTCTCCTTCATTTGCTGCTCACATGCATTTAGAGCCTAAAATGTTAGAACATGTCTTACTGGTAGACACTGCAAATGATAACCAAGTGTCAGTTAAAGAAATTTTTGATTGCTGTGTGATAAATATAGAGGGGTGTGGAGTACCGATACAACTATATCCTATAGCCTTGATCGAGTTTGATGTGGTAGTAGGGATGGATTGGTTAGCTGAGAATCAGGCTAACATAGTTTGTGATAAGAAAATAATCAATGTCGTTTTACCTGATAAGAGGTCAGTAGTGATTTATGGTGATCGTAAGAATCATCAGTCTAGCCTAATATCTATGGTAAAAGCCCGTAAATGTGTCAGCAAGGGTTGCTCGAGTTACTTAGCCTATGTGATAGATAGTAGGCCTGAAAAGATTAAGTTGGAAGATATCCCTATTGTTAGTGAATTTCCTGAAGTATTCCTTGAAGACTTGAATAGTCTTCCGCCCATTAGACAAGTAGAGTTTGGTATAGATCTGATTCCTGGAGCCGCTCCTATTGCCCGTGCACCGTATCGTCTGGCACCTCCAGAGATGAAAGAGATGATGACACAACTACAAGACCTATCCGACAAAGGCTTCATCAGACCTAGTTCTTCGCCGTGGGGAGCGCCAGTTTTGTTTGTGAAAAAGAAGGACGGTTCAATGAGAATGTGTATTGACTACCGGGAGCTGAATAAGCGCACGATCAAGAACAAGTATCCACTTCCAAGAATTGATGATCTTTTTGATCAATTAGTTGGAGCTTGTTATTTCTCCAAGATTGATCTCAGATCTGGCTACCATCAGTTGAAGGTTAAAGAAGAAGACGTTCTAAAGACTGCTTTTCGTACAAGGTATGGCCACTACGAATTCTTAGTAATGCCGTTTGGACTGACGAACGCTCCAGCTGCCTTTATGGATTTAATGAATCGGGTATGTAAGCCGTATCTTGATAAATTTGTTATTGTATTTATTGATGATATCCTTATCTATTCCCGATCCAAAGAGGATCACGCACATCATCTTCGTTTGATTCTGGAGTTGCTGAAGAAAGAAAAGTTGTACGCTAAGTTCTCTAAATGTGAATTCTGGTTGCGGGAAGTTCAGTTTCTGGGGCATGTCGTTTCAGAGAAAGGCATTCAAGTAGATCCGATGAAAGTGGAAGCGATTGAAAGATGGGAACCGCCAAAGACGCCAACCAAAGTACGTAGTTTTCTGGGTCTAGCTGGCTACTATCGGAAATTTATAAAAGACTTCTCTCGAATCGCGACGCCATTGACTAAGCTGACTCAGAAGAATCTAAAGTTTGAATGGAGAGCAGAACAGGATGAAGCATTCAGAATATTGAAAGAGAAACTCTGCATCGCGCCAATATTAGCATTGCCAGAAGGTTCTGATGATTTTGTTGTCTACAACGATGCTTCCAAACTAGGATTAGGATGTGTACTTATGCAACATGGAAAGGTGATTGCTTATGCTTCTCGTCAACTGAAGGACCATGAAAGACAGTATCCTACACATGATATGGAGCTTGCAGCAGTTGTCTTCGCGTTGAAAATTTGGAGACATTACCTTTACGGTTCTAAGTGCCAAATATTTACCGATCATAAGAGTCTCCAACATCTTTTCGATCAGAAGGAATTGAATATGAGGCAAAGAAGATGGCTGGAATTGGTGAATGATTACGACTGTGAAATCCTTTATCATCCGGGAAAGGCGAACGTGGTAGCAGATGCACTGAGTCGTCACGAAAGGAGTGGAACAATAAGAGCTATTTCACTACGGGCTGAACTGCTACCGAACATCTTTGACGATTTGCAAAAGTGTCAAATAGAAGCGTTTCAAGAAGAACATCTGATGTCAGAAAGATTAGTGGGAGTATCATCATTGCTAGAAAAAGATGATCGTGGGTTATTATGTTTGGGAAGCAGAATTTGGGTGCCTCGTATGGGTGGGTTACGTGATCGGGTACTACAAGAAGCTCATCAGTCTCATTTTTCTATTCATCCGGGTACGAACAAGATGTATAAGGATCTGAAACAATTTTATTGGTGGCCGGGGATAAAAAGAAGCATTGCTCAGTATGTGGAAAAGTGTGATACTTGTAAGAAAGTAAAGATTGAACATCAAAGGCCGTTTGGTCAGTTACAACGTCTGGAGATACCAATGTGGAAATGGGATCAGATCACTACTGATTTCATTACCAAGCTACCTAGAACTCCGAAAGGATTTGATACTATTTGGGTGATTGTTGATAGATTAACGAAGTCTGCTCAATTCTTACCGATAAAAGAAACTGATTCGATGGAACGCTTAGCCAAATTGTACATTGATGAAATAGTGACGCGACATGGAGTACCAATCTCGATTATTTCTGATCGAGATAGTCGTTTTACTTCTAGATTCTGGAGAAGCTTTCAAAAAGAAATGGGAACACAGATAAAGTTAAGCACAACATATCATCCTCAAACGGACGGTCATAGTGAAAGAACAATCCAGACTTTAGAAGATATGCTCCGGGCTTGTATTATTGACTTTGGGGGATCATGGGATAAACATCTACCGCTGATCGAATTTGATTACAACAATAGTTATCATTCCAGCATACAAGCGGCACCGTTTGAAGTTCTGTATGGTAGAAAATGTCGAACACCTTTATGTTGGAACGAAGTGGGGGAGAAACAGTTAGCGGGGCCAGATATAGTACAGTTAACAGCAGATAAGATTACTTAGATTCGGGACAGATTGAAAATGGCTCAAGACAAACAGAAAAGCTATGCTGACCGACGTCGAAAACCGTTAGAGTTTCAAGTTGGAGATTTTGTAATGTTGAAAGTATCGCCATGGAAAGGAGTTATACGTTTTGGGAAACAAGGAAAACTTAGTCCGCGATACATTGGGCCGTTTGCAATAACAGAAAGAATTGGTGAAGTGGCCTACAGGTTAGATCTTCCGCCAGAGTTAAGCAGGATTCATAACGCGTTTCACGTTTCGAATTTTCGAAAATGTTTAGTTACGCCAAATCAGGCCGTCTCTCTACCAGATATATGAGTGGATGAAAAGCTGAATTATGTGGAGGAACCGGAAGCCATAGTTGGCCACAAAGTTAAAGTGTTGCGGAATAAAGAGATCAGACAAGTGAAATTTCAGTGGAGACATCATAGAGGGCAGGATGCTACTTGGGAATCAGAATCCGAAATGAGAACCAAATACCCTCACCTTTTTGCCTAACCGAATTCCGGGACGGAATTCTTTTAAGGGTGAGATGATGTAATACCCCGGGTAAGTTCGTTAGTTAAACCCTCTTATTGTTAAATTTAATTAAGTTTATAATAGTATGTTTAGGGTAAAAGTTAGTTAATTTATAAGTTAATGGAGTTTTGGTCATTAATCGAAAGTTTGAGGGCTGAGATGGTAATTATGCTGGATATTATCTAGTAGGAATCAGATATTTTCATAAAATACAGAAATTCAGTGTGTGTAAGTGTGTGTATTGAGAGCAATAAGGAGAAAGGAGGGGAAACTAGGTTAAATCATCAATTGAGAATTTGGAAGTAAATTCAGGTATGTTTCCTTTGTAAGTTATGTGTGTAATTGCTTATAGATTGTTTCTATCTGAGTAGAATAAGCGATTCCATGTCTGGTATTGATTTCTGTCAATTCTAGGTCGAAAATGGACAAATCGACAGAGGTGTCCGGACACGGGTTGAATGTGTCCGGGTAGTTTTGTTGGTAGTGTCCGGGTAATCTTGTTGCTAGTGTCCGGACGGTTTCCTTATCCGGGTAAGTTTCCTTTTTCCTATGTTTTCCGGATAGAATTGGATACCAGATAGTATCCGGATTACTTTGGTGTCCGGATGACGTCCGGATTGTATAGGTTGTCCGAAAAAGTCATGTTGTCAGGAAAAATTATGCTGTCCGGAAAAGTAGTGTTGTCCGGATAAACTGTAGTTTCCGGATACTTTGGCCGATTGGTCAAATTGATGAGTTTAAATGCTTTTAAGTGTCCAGTAGCCTGTGTCTTGTTAATTCCTGGATAGGGAATGAATAAGGACCGAAAGTACTGTGGACTTGACTTAAGTTCGGGTTGGGGAAGACAATTGAGGATAAGAGTTAGATAGAGTTATCTAAAGCTCTTAGTCCTAGCAAGCTCTATGTGTTCAAAGTGGTAAAACAATATTTGTACATGATTGTTTCAGATACTGTGAATCGAAGGTGAAAGCAGAATTCTTTGTGGAGGACTGAAAAGAGTGTTGTTAAGCAAACATGTGAGTTTTTCTTCAAAATGTTTTTAAACTGGAATACATATACGTGTAGATTGAAAAGGGTGATAGATAATGTGATTAGGTGTTCATAAATGACAATATGATATATTGAGATATATATTGTATTTATATGTGCATTACACTACACGAATATATGTTAGCCGAAATTATGGTCGGCGGTGTTTGCTGTAGTTGTTGTACAGCGGTGCTGTAGTTGTTGTACAGTGGTGCTGTAATTGTCGTACAACGGTGTTGTTGGCTCGCAACCAACTGATATGGCCAGGGGAAATGAGAATGAGAATGAGGATGAATTGAACACAGTGCACGAGTCTTGATTGGTATTTAGATACGTATGATATATATGTGTTTATATAAAAGATTTTATATAAACGGATTTTATAATGATTGTGAAAGGACAGGGGTTTTCTCACTTAGACCGCTAGGTCTAACCCTCATTTTGTTTTAAAATATGTATTCCAGGTCGTGGATCGAGTAAGGACAAGTAGGAATGGTAATCGATGGATAGCTTTTGGAGGAAGTGTGTTTTTGAAGATTATGGCATGTTTTACAGTCATGTCTTGTTATTAGTTGTAATGTATTTAGCAAAAGAAAAGTTTGTAATGAAATTATGCATTTTGTTTATGACTAAAGGACCGAAGTTGTAATGTGATGTATCTTAGTTAAATAACGACGTTATGAAATTTATGCTATATGTATTATGTTTGGGATTGCGGGTCGTTACAAGAGTTCCCGACATTGACTGTTTCTCTGATTTCCGTAGAGAAAGAATCGGAAGAAGCAGAGGAAGAAGGTAGAAAACCATTACCGAGCATATTACCATTTCGATTCTTAGTTTTGCCTGCAGGAGCCTAGGGGGGATGGGGTTTATGTTATCAGAAAGAGAGCTGAATGAGTCTGGGATTAAGGGTATGTTAAGGTCTATGTGCTGATCTGTAATTGGGCTGGAACCAGACTTAGAGCCAAGCCCAATCTACCGCAAAACAGGCCTGGTAGGAGACTCGAATTGAGGATTAACCTCGAGTGAATCAGCGTGCGGTACTGTTAATGCCAAAAATCACCCAAAAGAACAACTTAAGGTTGATGTGGACTTTAACAACTAAAGAAATGCATCTCAAGACCAATCAACACAATCGCAAGGAAAAAAGTAAATGAGACAAGAGATTTGGTGACGCGGAAAACCCCAAAACGAGGGAAAAAACCGCGGTCGACTTGTGAGAGTCGACAGTGCACTATGATCGCCAATCAGGGGCGATAATCCTTTGGTAACAAGTGTTTTGTGTACAACAGATTACAAATAGATGTAAAAATGAACTTAGTCGTATGTAAAAGTCGTGTGTCGTGTGTAAAACGTGCAAAATAGACTGTTGTCGTGCGGTTCGAACTGCTGTCGTGCGAAGTTACTTTAGCGATATTTGTTCGAATGCTCTATAGATTGCTGTTGAGTTTGTGATGTGTAATAACTTGGAAACGGATGGAACAGATAACATATGTCTTTTTCGGTTGGGGAGCAGGCCTTTATATAGCTTCCACTGGTCATTAAATGTGTCTTGATGGTTTGCTTCGTAACCGCTGTCGGGCCTTTAATGCCATTAATAGCTCGTCCGTTACTGGCCGTTGTACCATGAATGCTTGTGGACCTGCATTAATGAACAAAAGAAACGGGTTTGACTGTTAATGATTAGTATAATCGTATGACCGTCTTAAGTCTCGGACGTCGGTCATACGGAACGTACGACCATCATAAAAATGCACGACCAAATACTCGTCTGTAAGTAACCTGTAAGACCCTATCTTAATACAAGAGTGGTCTTATGAAAATGTTATCAGAGTTTTCTATCGTCGGTCGTGAGGTGTGATTTTTTACCCAAACAGTTTGCCCCTAAAATTTAAATTTTAGGCGTGAAATTCGAATTTTAAACCCGATGAAGTGGTTCGACACGTGTTGCGCGGGGAGAGAATCTGGTCGAATTCCAACCGTCTTGGTTTGATTTGGATTGGAGGAAACGAAAAGGTCGTGACATCACGACGGCGTGTCAGAGGCGTAGAGTTGTTTAGGGGACAAGTGTCGTCCATCGGCATGATGCATACGAAAAGGCGATGGACAGGTATCGACCATCCAGAGGGTCGACCTGACACGATCTTTGCCATAAATAGCGTGATTCAGGGAATCGTTTTCTTCTTACGTTTGCAACGCATTTTTGAAAGAGTTTTTCGAGAGAAAGAGTCAAAGGATTTTTACTGCTATTCGATCGTTCGAGGTTTTTAGACATCTAAGGTACAATCTTTTATCCCTCTTTTTATCATGCGAAAAAGTCGATAGCCAAGAAGGCTTCTGCGTATAAGGACCTTATGGACCTATACGTAGCACAGGTTTCTGTGCCCGACTTTTCTGACTCCTCCGAGCCGACGAGCTCTTTTCAAGAGAGGGAGGAGATGGAAGCCTTTAGATTATCGGTGGCTATTGCTGCCGAAATCCGGTTATATACTCCGGACCAACTTAGACCGGCGTAATGTCTAAGAGGATTCTTTGTTTTGTACGAGTACCCTTTTAGAATAGGGTTTAGATGGCCGTTTATTCCCCTGGTCAGGGAGTTTTTGGAATATTTCGACTTATCTCCTGGTTAGATCTTGCCTGAACTTTGGCAGATCTTTCAGGAGATCAATCGGATCACCGGTGACTGGGATGTCCCTTTCACGGTGCATGATCTGTTGACGGATTTTGACGGGAAGGCGGACGACTATCACCGTTATAGCCTGTCCTCTAAGCTGAGGGGTGGACATACTTTAGTCCCCGATACCCTGGTTCACGATCGTGGGTGGAAGGCTAAATATGTTCTCGGTCGTGTACGAATGCTTGGTCGTATATATGAAGATACTTTCTGGGTCGCGTCTGGGTGGAACACCATGGGTATATAAATTTCGATTTGTCGTACGTCTTTCAGTATTTAACTTTGTCTTTTGCTAATTTTTTGTTGCTTGTTTCAGATATTAGCTTTGCTGGGATTGGTCCTGCCGCTGATTCTCAAGAAAAGGTTGCGAGACTTTTTTCTTGTGGGCTTGGAGAGTTATTTGACTCTCCTAATCGTACGACCATCAGTGCTTCAGAATCTGAAGAAAGAAGTCAACAAGAGACTTCGACAAGTAAGTGTCCTTTAACCGTACGTTTTCTGTTTTTCTTCGAGTCGTACGACGATATCTGACACTTTTATTTTTTTATAGGTGGTTATGAGATGCAATCTGCTTCGGGTAAGGCGAAGAGAGAAGCCCAACTGGCCTTGGCTAAGAAGGCCAAGGAGCTGAAGAGGAAGGATCCTCCGACTTTGGGGTCGGAGGTTTTGAAAAAGACAAAGTCGGTTCCCCCGAGGGAACCGTCGTCGACGGGTGGAGAGCCATTAAAGGTCTCCACTCCCGAGAAGGCGAAGACGTCTTCGGACGTGCCAAGGGTGACACCGCCGCCGCCTGGGTCGTCCACTGCAGGGGAGAAGGGAAAAGGTCCTCAGACTGAGGGGTCCCCTGAAGTTACTGTTTGGGTAAAATTTCACCAGTCTCGACCACGACCAGATAAGGGAAAACATTTATTACACTTTTCCATAATAAGATAAAATCATAAGTACTTTATCATCTGACCAAAGTTAAAATCGAAAGTTACTCACGACACTCGACCGTCGTAAGGAACCTTACGACCTCGACCGACTAACATATGACATTTCTGTTATATTTTCACTGTTTAATGTAGGGTCAACACCATTAATGGCCAACGGACATAACCGACGAAGATCATTACGGGCATTAACTTTAGCAACCGTTACGACCGTTACTCAAGGTTTTATGGAGACGATTAAAGCCACAAAAGCTATAAATACCAAGACTCCAGCCTCATTTGCGGACAACTGAATTCTCAAGAATACTCTCGGCAAAGCACTCGAAACAAAGAACTCTCTCTAGAAAGATCGCTCTCGATGCACAATTCCTACGCACGACGCCTTACTTTTACACACGACGCACCCGTTTTTACGCACGATACACTTGTTATTTTAAATTTCAAGTCTTTATTTCATTTGTATTGTAATCATTGTACTCTCGACACTTGGAACCTAAGGATATCGCCCCTGTTTGGTGACCATAGTGCAGCGACGACTATCACTGTCGTCCGAGGTTTTTTTTCCTCGTTCAGGTTTTTCCCGCGTCACCAAAATCTTGTGTCTCATTTACTTTATTGTCTTTGTCGTACTGTTTGTGGAACGATTTCTATTCTTTAGTTGTTAAGCTCCACAATCAACCTTAAGTTATCCTTCTAGACGATTTTTGGCATTAACAGTTTGGCGCCATCCGTGGGACCCCATCTAGAGAAAATCTTCGACAAACATGCATCTTACTAACGGTTTCTTGGAGTTTCCTCTTTTTTCTCTGTTTCAGGAAAATGGCAGCCCATGGAAATCAAGAGAAGCTCATTGCCCAGATGTATCAGGAGCTGGAAGCGGCGGGAAATCAAATCAACATCCTTGTTGATCAAAGTCGAAGGGCAGCTGAGGAAATCGCGCGACTGAGGAATCAAAATCCGAACGGATCGTTCGGACCACATAACGGTCCAAGGCCATTCGTTCAGAATCCAGGTCCAGGACCGTTCGGTCAGCAAAAAAGTCCATTCATGCAAAATCCGCAGTAGGGATCGTTCATCCTAAATCCCCAGTTTGGGCCAGTTCCTCCTCAGCATCTGAGGCCTCCACCCATGAACAATGGGTCCCAGCCATACTTCGTCCCTTTCAACGGGGACGCCAATGGTTCGTCATACGACAGTGGCACCAGTTTTGGAGTTAACCCTCAAGCAGGAGTGAATCCTGATCCTAGCGACCCCGTCGCCCGGCGATTGAAGATGTTGGAAGACCAAAACGAGCGTGTCCTGTCTTTGCTCGCTAAGCTACCGGGGGCAGCCATGCCCGTCGATGTCGAGCCTCGTTCGGGGTATCAGGCGTCGCCTTTCGTCGACACGATCGCGATTGTCTACGTCCCGAAGAAGTATAACATCGCCTCTTTCGCGCCCAAGTATTCGGGAATAACCGATCCAACAGAGCACATCGCACAGTATAAGCATTTAATATGGACGGTCTCGATCCCGCATATGTATCAAGAGGTTTGCATGTCTAAGAGTTTCGACGCGACCCTCACATGTCCTGCTCTCCAATGGTTGATTAACCTCAAACCCAAATCCATCGGGTCGTTCGCTGAGTTAGTCAACCAGTTCTCCCAGCAGTTCGCCAACAGTCGTAAGATAGAGAAGCAGACCAGCGACCTATACTATGTCATGCAAAAGGCCGGTGAATCTATCCGGAGTTATTTCAATAGATTCAACGCAGAGATGATCAGTGTCCGCAACTGCGACGTCAAGACCGCGATCGAAGCCTACAAGCGTGGTCTAGATGACAGTTTGGGTCTATACACCGATCTGACCATGTATCCCCCGGAGAATTTCGAAGACGTCCGAGCCAGAACCCTTGCCAATATGAGGGTAGAAGACGATGGTGCCTTTCGTCATAAGCATTCTGACGACAAGAGGTCGTTAAGTGTAAAGAAGCCAGAGTTCAAGACGAAGGCGGAGTTCAAAACTGCGACCAAATTTCCTCAGTACCTTAAGATATCCTCCTACGGATTCAAAGGGACTACTAAGGACTTGGTTGAGGCTTTGAGGACCGTCCAGGCGACCATCCGGTGGCCAAAGAAGTCCGACAAAGACGACGATAAGAAAGACAAATCAAAGTGGTGCGACTTCCATGTCGACCACGGTCATCTAACGGACGACTGCATAGCTCTAAAAAAGGAGCTTGCATATCACGTCCCGAAGGGCAATCTCAAAGATATCATCGACGACGTCGTTACTCCAGCTAACGACGTTCGACCGCCAACTCCCGATCATGCAAAGGTCGTCAACTGCATAACTGGTGGTTCCGACGTATGCGGTCTGACGTATTCCACAGCTAAGCGTCACGCCAGCCAAGCACCCGACGATCGACCTGTTCCTTGTTCATCAAGACCCAAAGGAGATCTGGCGTTAGAAGCCATGAAGATATCATTCGACCAAGACGACCTCGGCGATTCATATCGAAAACATCATGACGGGTTGATCATTCAACTCACGATTGGTAACTGTCTAACCCGACGAGTCTTGGTCGACGGAGGCAGTTCAGCGAACGTTATCTTCCTTGATACCATCAAGGCCATAGGAATCGATCGATCGGAAATCACCCGACGCTCGACGACCTTGGTCGGTTTCAATGGAGACGCGACAAGTACCTTTGGAGAGATCACCCTGCCTGTCTATGCCGGAGGAATCAACAAGCAGACCAAGTTCAATATCATTGACTGTGCGTCAGCCTATAACATCATCTTAGGTCGACCATGGATCCATGATATGAAAGCTGTTCCCTCGACGTATCATCAGACCATGAAGTTCCCTACGCCATGGGGAGTCCAGGAGATCAAAAGTGAGCCAAAAGTCGCCCGCGACTGCTATAAGTCGACTCTGAAGCCGCAGAAGTAGGCCATCTAGCAATTACAGGTCCAGGATGCTCCTGGGACAGCCGACGACTATCGCCTGGAGGAAGTCGTCCTGGACCAGAGCAAGCCTGACCAGAAGATCCTTATTGGTTCATCCCTCGATCCCTACCTTAAAAACAAATTGATATCTTTTTTGCAGGAACATGCCGATTGTTTTGCCTGGTCGCACGAAGACATGGCCAGCATAGACCTCAGCATCATTTCCCATAAGCTCAATGTCGACCCATCATTTAAACCTATCAAACAAAAGCGCCACAAATTTGCTCCTGAAAGGAATAAGGTAATAAATGACGAGGTCGACAATCTACTCAAGACAGGGAAAATTCGAGAAGTAAAGTACCCTGACTGGCTTGCCAATGTCGTGGTTGTAGCAAATAAAAATGGCAAATGGAGGGTCGTGTATCGATTTTACAGATCTCAACAAAGCTTGTCCAAAAGATCCTTTTCCATTGCCACACATCGATGCCATGGTCGACGCGACAGCAGGACATGAACTATTGACGTTCATGGATGCTTATTCTGGATACAATCAGATCCTGATGCACGTCGAAGACCAAGAAAACACTGCATTCATGACAGATCGAGGTATTTACTGTTATAAAGTTATGCCTTTCGGACTAAAAAATGCAGGTACCTACCAGCGTCTGGTGAATAAGATGTTCAAGGATCATCTTGGCGACACGATGGAAGTTTATATCGACGACATGCTAGTCAAGTCGAAGCAAGCAGTCGACCACGTCGATCATTTGAGGCAGTCGTTCGACATCCTTCGGAAATATAGCATGAAGCTCAATCCGACGAAGTGTTCCTTTGGCGTTAGTGCAGGAAAATTCCTGGGTTATATGGTCACTCGTCGAGGAATCGAGGCCAACCCCGACCAGATCAAAGCCATTGTCGAGATCAAATCTCCAAGAAATTTCAAAGAAGTCCAAAGGCTTACTGGTCGGGTGGCAGCTTTGAACAGGTTTATCTCTCGATCCTCAGATAGATGCCATTTATTTTATAACGTCCTCAGGAAAAATAGAGGCTTCGACTGGACCGACGATCATGAGCAAGCACTGCAAAAATTAAAAGAATACATGACGTCACCTCCTTTGCTATCAAAGCCTCGCGATCATGAGGTCTTACAGCTATATTTGGCTGTTAGTCCTAATGCAGTAAGTGTCGTCCTGACGCGAGAAGATGAAAAGCAACAACTACCGGTCTACTATGTAAGTAAATCTCTCTTGGACGCCGAAACCATGTACTCCTCGATGGAAAAATTGCTTTTATCGCTAGTCACAACTGCTAAAAAATTGTGACACTATTTTGAATCGCATCCTATTACTGTCGTGACTAATTTTCCTCTTAAGTCTGTCTTGAGGAAACCTGAGCTGACAGGTCGCTTGGCAAAATGAAGCATATATCTAAGCAGTTACGACATCGATTTCAAGCCTAGGACCGCGAACAAATCGCAAGCCTTGGCAGATTTCATTGCTGATTTCAGCCCTGAATTGGAGAAAGAAGCAGAGCTCGAAGTGTCTACTGTGGCGACTCACGACGACGTACCCTGGACTCTGCATGTCGACGGTTCATCCAACTCAAGAGGTTCAGGGCTAGGCGTCGCCTCAAAGTCGCCACAGAGGGGCAAGATGGTGTATTCCGTTCGATGCGACTTCAAAACCACCACCAACGAAGCAGAGTACGAAGCCCTGATCGTGGGAATGAATATGGACCACGACTCGGGGGCAACTGCGCTACATGTCAGAAGCGATTCTCTTCTGGTCGTGAACCAGATGAATGGAGAATTCGCGGCTAAAGATTCAAAAATGACAGCTTACCTAAAGGTAGCAAAAGAAAAATAAGAAAAATTTAAATCATTTTCTATTGAACAGATCCCAAGGGACCGGAACACGCAAGCCGACGCTTTAGCAAACCTTGGATCTGCTCTGGTCGAGCCAATATTCAATAGCATTCCTATGATCCATCTGGCGATGTCGTCCATCGAAAATGTCGATGTCGTCCAGATCGAAGGCCAAGAAGATGATTGGTCGTGCGATATCCGAAATTTCTTTATGCACGACCAACTCCCAGAAGACAAGATGGAAGCTCGGAAGATCAGATTCAAAGCATCCAGGTATGTCGTGATCGGAGATAGACTCTATCGACGATCATCGACAGGCTTAAATCTGAGATGTGTCGTCAGCAAGAGTCAAGTTCAGAAAATCCTTCAAGAGATGCACGATGGAGAATGTGGTAATCACTCAGGAGGTCGCATTTTGGCTAATCGTGTCTCTCGACAAGATATTTTTGGCCAACACTGCGACAAGACGCCGTCAGGTATGTCCAAAACTGTGATCCCTGTCAACGACATTCAAGTACGTCCCATAAACCTTCTGAACCTTTACACTCGACACTTATCCCATGGCCCTTCATGAGGTGGGGAATGGATATTGTCGGCAAGATACCACCTGCCCCAGGGCAAAAGGTATTTCTCCTCGTACTTACGGATTATTTTTCTAAGTAGATAGAAGTAGCTGCCTTTTCCCAAGTACGGGACAAGGAAGTCGTCTCTTTTATCCAGACTAACATCATATGCAGGTTTGGGATTCCATCCCAAATTGTCTGCGACAATGGATCCCAGTTCATAAGCAACAGGACTCGACAGTTCTGTGAAGATCGCAATATCAAGCTAACGACCTCGACCCCCAGGTATCCCAGACAAATGGACTTGCTGAGTCGAGCAATAAAACCATCATTGCTTCGATCAAGAAAAGGTTAAAAGCTGCAAAGGGAAAGTGGGTCGAAGAACTCCTTTCGGTCATGTGGGCGAATCGCACGACACCACGCACGTCCACAATACAAACCCCTTTCTCTCTGGTCTATGGTTACGAAGCAGTCTTGCCGGTCGAGGTCCAGCTCCCAACCTCGAGGCATACTTCCATCGACCATAACCTGGTTGATTTAAGTTATGACCTCGACGCCCTTGAAGAGCTTAGAGAATCAGCACTGATCAGAATGGCATCACAGAAACAAGCGGTCGAGCGACATTTCAATAAGAATGTCAAAGTTAAAGTCTTTCAAGAAGGCAAATACGTCCTCCGATGAGTGTTCCAAAGCACTCAAGAGCTCAATGCAGGTAAGCTTTCCACCAGGTGGGAAGGTCCTTATCGTATCTCAGAAGTCGTGGGTAAAGGTGCCTATCGGCTCCAAACCCTCGACAATCAAGACGTCCCACGTAGCTGGAATGCAACACATTTGAAAAACCAACGACCAACCTCTGACATTGTTTTATCGCAGGATCGCACGACATAAGTTACTAAATCTATCGTACGTCTTTAGTTTCGCAGGATCGCACGACATAAGCAATCAGGTCTACTTTATGACTTGACTACCTTATAGCAAGGACACATGATCCAAGTTCATTGTACGATTTAATTGCTCGATCATAGGGTCTAACGACCCCACGATGTAAGTTTTTAACTTAGAAGAATTTAATGTTCTGAATGAATGCTTTGATCGCATGAACTTATGTTTGCTTACACGGTTTAAAAGTCTTATGACTTATGTTTTAATCGTTGTATTACAATGGATGCCCAGGTCTCACGACTTCTTGTTCATTTTATACTTAGTGAATTTCACAATTAATATTGTATTTGCTTATAAAATGTATGAAACAAAGTGATACGCAAGTTCAAAAGAAAGATAAATTTCATTTATCGAATCGTCGGTTACATTATATGACTCGACCACCAACGGTCGAGCGATAGAAGTAAAACAAAAACTAAAAATTTCCTAAAGCTTAGGAGAGACGTCGGCCGCATCCTTGCCCGAGGCTTCGCCCTGGAAACCCTCGTCCATCTCTTCCTCCTCAGCCACCTTCTCATCGTTGGAGTTGAGATCCCTCTCAGACCCGACATTGGCCAAGTAGAAGGCCAACTCATCCGACGCCGACGCAAGGGGATTCTTCCCCGATAAATGCTGCCGCATGATCGCCGCACGGGCGGTCAGTCGAGCCAAGGCGAAGACAGACGCAACCTCGTCCTTGAGCTCCTTCACCTCTTTCTCCAGACTCGCCACCCTGGACTTGGAATCCCCAGCTTCTTTTTTACTCGCAGCCAGAGATTCCTTGGTCTTGTCCAGCTCCGCCCTCTGCTCGGCGATCAGAGACATGGACTGCTTCAGGCGATAGTTCGCCTCGTCCCTTGCATGTAGGGGTGAGCAAACGGGCGGGTCGGGCGGGTTCGGGTTTTTCATTTCGGGTTAATCGGGTTTCGGGTGGAAGTTGGAGGCCCCGAAACCCGCCCTAAGTCTAAATCGGGTTGTCGGGTTCGGGTGGTGATCGGGTTATCGGGTTTCGGGTTCGGGTTCGGGTTGGGCCGATCCTAACTGTTTGCATACTTCAGTCACTGAACATATATACACTCACTGCACATATATACACTCACTGCACATATATATATATATACACACACTGCACATATATATATATATATATATACACACACTGCACGTAAATACATATATAGGTATATATATACACACACTGCACATATATATATATATATATATATACACACACTGCACACACATATATATATATACACACACTGCACACACATATATATATATATACACACACTGCACACACTGCACAACATATATATATATATACACACACTGCAGCAACATATATATATATATATATATAAAATATAAATAATATTTAAGAAAAATATATATATATATATATATAGTTCGGGTTTCGGGCGGGTTCGGCCTGAAAAATCCCACACCCGCCCCGATCCGATTTACCCGATTACCATGTTCGGGTTCGTCGGGTTCGGGCCATTCGGGTTCGGGCTAATTTCGGGTTCGGACCAATCGGGTCGGTCGGGTTGGTCGGGTCGGTCGGGTTTTGCTCACCCCTACTTGCATGTCCTACGACCTCCGACTCGTTTTGGGCATCGTCGAGTCGTGCCGACAAATCCTCGACGCGCGCCAGGGCCGACTTCTCCCTCTCGAGCGCCGCGTTCTCTCTCTCAAGAGCAGAGGACACGAGACCTTCAATCTTCGTCGTCTCGGCGTGCAGGGCCAAGGAGGTCTGAAACGTCTGAAAAAACATAAGGCACTTGTTAGTAATCATTCGACAAAGTTAAACAACGATAAAATAACCCAAGTCTTGAAAGAGAGACTTACCAGGAACGCCAGTCCGACAACATGGGACCCCGTCTCTTCGATCGAGACCCCCTGAAGCGCTCCCTGAATAACGGGAGCTGATATTTTCCCAGATGAGGAAAAAAATTCGTCCCGTCTAGGACATTATCGGCCATAAAGTCGGACGGCAACGTAAAGTTGACCGTCGTGACCTTATCCTCTCCCGTCGCGTGGCCCTTGCCCTTGTCGGCCGACAGAGGGGTCGACGTGGTAGACGAATATATATGATCTTGGGATTTGCCGTCAAAAGTCACACTTTGAGAAACGTTTTGGTCTCGCCACGACTCATGCTATTTAGAACATTGTTCATACACAAATGGAGGTTTTTCTTACTCCAACCTACTGCCATTTTGGAGATTACATCATTAATTATATTATTAAAATATTTCATATATTTAATAAAATATTATTTCTCATTGGTGGGATACAATAAAAATTATTTCTCTCTATAGTTAATGATTTTTGGAGAAATCTCTAAATTTGGAGAAATTTACGCTCTTTTTCCTATTTTCTTCATTTTTAGAAAGTTTTGGAGAATTTGTTGGAGCAAAGAATTGCCCAAAAATCGTCATTTTCTTCATTTTGGAAAAGTTGTAACATATTCTTCAAAAGTTCTCCAAAATGAGAACCAAAAAAATCTCTAAAAAATTTGCATTTAGTTCCAACAGATTTTCCATTTTAGAGATTACATCATTACTTATATTATTAAAATATTATTTATATCTAATAAAATATTATATTCTCTGCTAAACAATTCATTTCAAGATTATTTTTATTGGTGGATATAATAAAATACCATTTCTCTCATGGTAATCATTTTTTGAAGAATTATTTGGAGAAATTTACACCGTTAGTTTTGGAGAATCTTTTATAACAAGAAATGCTCTATTTTTTTCTCATTTTTTGAAGAAGTTGAAGATGCTCTAAGGCCATCAGTATCCCATGGAGGGAATCTTTCAAATATTCCACTCCACATCAGCGCCACATCAACTTTTCTTCCATCACTCACTCGATCCCTAACGATCCCTAAACACCCGTACCCCATTCCCTCAAACCCTTTTGCCACATCATTTATTTTAATTCTTTTATTTATACATTTAATTATTTAACAAAATAAAAATATTTATATACTTTTTAATAAATAAAAATAAGATAAATAATAAAAATTAAAATTCATATCATTCATTAAAAATAAAAATTACAAAATACAAAACACTACCAATTATGAAATTTTTGGATTTGCTCTTTTCTCGCTAAAGTAGCCCTCAAAGCGTTTCCCGTAAGGTGATCATGCGGGGTTATGAAAAACTCGAAGTCTTTCTCAAATCGGTTTGAGCGTTCGATTTCGAGTTCTTGATCCAACCTATGTCGTTCGAGTTTTGAGCGTTCGATTTCGAGATCGAGTTTTTTCATTTTGTATTCCATTGTATCATCAATCTTGTTGTTGAACGTCGTCAACAACTGAGTAACACTTTCTTCCGTATTCGCCCCGGACGTATTACTCGTTGATGATTTTTTTGCCTTGTTTCTCCCGATGGGTCGTTGAATTTGCTCGTCATCGTCATCATCGGAAGGTTGGGTACGTTTTGAACCCCGCGATGAAGTTGTCGTCATCGTTGGAACGGCTCCCCATTTTGGACATTTTTTTAGGACGCCCCAAGCTTGTTCGTGAGTGAAAGCAACTTTATGGCGTGCTACATACCGTTCGTGTGCCGTTCGGGATATATCGGCCTCACTCATCCCGCTTGATCTATTATTGAGCAAGTTGTTGTAGATGCCGCCAAACGAATTAACTCTTTTATTGAGGTCGTTGAACTTGCTATTGAGTTGATGGGTTGATCTATAACCTGGTTCACGACCCATGCGAGTAAAGAACACATGCCCGATTCGGCCCCAAAAATTTCCTACATTTATGTAAAATTAAGTATAAGAATAATAATAATAATAATAATAATAATAATAATAATAATAACAATAAAAATAATTACCACCGCTTTGTGCGTTACCGACCACGGGGTCCTCCGAAACGTCAACCCACGCCGACACTAACGCGAGTTCCTCGGCTTTACTCCACGTTTGTTTGGCGGCTTTCTTTGGTCTCGGATTTGATGGTTCCGGGTTAGATTGTTGTGTCGGGATAGATTGTGGTGTGTTCGGGGTAGAAGGTTGGGTTTCCGGAACAATGTCGTCGTCGAGATTGAAGTTGGCCGGAGTAAAACCTTGTTCAATCAACCCGGGACGTGTAAATTGGTAAGGAATTTGTTGGTGAAATTGTTGGTGAAATTGTTGGGGAAATTGTTGCGGATATTGTGGCGTATTTTGTTGCGACCATTGTGGCGGAATTTGTTGCGAAAATTGCGGATGATAACCTTGTTGTGTAAACGCTTGGAAACCAAGCTCTTGATCTTCTTGCGATTGTGGTGTATTCGGTCGGTTACGACGGGATGTAGGTGTTCTGTTTGAATTCATGATGAGAGAGGTGTGAAAAATAAGAGGTTGAGAGAATTTGAGAGAGTTTGAGAGGTGTGAGAAATAAGAGGTTGAGAGAATTTGAGAGGTGTGAAAAATAAGAGGTTGAGAGGTGTGAGAAATAAGAGGTTGAGGGTTAAATATATAGTGGGATTAAATTGAGAAAAATAATTTTTTTTTTACAAATAGCCGTTCAACGGTTAAATTTTTAAAAATTTAATTAAATTTTTTTTTTAAAAACCTTCGGGATGATCCGGGATCCCATCCCCGGAATCATCCCCGCCCCGCCAACCCCGCATGACCCGTACCCCATTCCCGCTGAGCCCAAGCCCATCCCGAGCCCCATCCCGCCTGCGGTACCGAAGGCCTAACAACTGTTCTCTTGTGGGGAGGTCAAATTATTGGCTTCTATATCTCTCAGATATTATATTATATTGATTTTTTATAATTATTATAATTATTATAATATAATATATTAATATTTTGTATCAAGTTTAATAACTTATCTATATTATATTTTTCATATTACATCTAAATAATACTAAAAACAACAACATGAAAACATGAACAGTTAACTTAAAATACATATATAACCTTATTATAATAGATGATATATTCAACAAAATAAAATGTCATTACTAAAAGTTTAAAATACATAATATTGGCTATTTTATAGTATGTTTTAAAAATTTGCTACATCAAATTTGAGAGTATTTCATTAACTAAGTTATTTTAAGGATCAAGTAATAATATTTATTAACTATATATAGAAAGTAATTACATAACCATTGAGTTTTAATATAATAATAATAATAATAAATAAATAAATAAATAAATAAGTTTCTTTATTATTAAAAGATGGTTTCAATGTATGGTTGAATAAATTAAAGTAAAGTTCATTTTTGGTCCCTAATATTCGTCACTTTTAACGGTTTTCGTTCCTTAACATTATTTTAGTAGATTTGTCCCTGACGTTCGACAACTCACAATGATTTTCGTCCCTAGTCTTAACGGCCATTAACTTTATACGTTAAATCCAACTAAATGAGGGGTATTTAGTCATTTGCCCGTTCTCTTATTTTCTTGTTTTTACAAAAGAACATCAAACTTTTAGGACGTGCTACGTAATTACCTCATATATATATATATATATATATATATATATATATATATATATATATATATATATGAGAGAGAGAGAGTCCCCTTCTTTTGTTAACCAACCCATTGGTACTAACCGTGTTAACCAATCTCATCCATGATATTTAAGATATATGGTCTACAATAAATAAGAAATTTGATTTCCATTATTTGGTACTTGACGCGCTTGGGATAGAATTGCATATACGCACAAGGGTAAATCGGTCAAAAAACAACAAAAGGTAAAAAGGAAAGTTTAGTCGTGCACCAAAATCAAGGAGCAAAAAACGGGATTGAGGAAATCGGTTCTCTTCCAAAACAAATATTCACAATCGATTGGCTTCTAATCATTTGGGATAGGAAGACGGAGAAATCCGGCGAGGCTCAGATTCTCAAGAACAAGGCGAACCACCTTATCGTCGGACTGGCGTTGTACTCCCTGCCATTTGCAGTGGGTGGAGGTGGTGTTAACGGAATAGGGAAGCTTGTTATGGAGATCGACTTTGGATTTAAATTCCAAAATGGATAAAACATCATTCTCCAGTGGTGAAGTGAGATTAAATGTTGTCGGAGTTAGGGTGTAAAAGGAGAGGAAAAGAATGGCAGTAAAAATGAAGGCTGAACTCATCTTAATCTTTAAAAGAACGAGAGTTTTAATGGCGAGATATGTGTGAATCAGTTAACAGTTATGGTGATGGAATATTAGGGTTTTCAGTGGAGAAGAAGGAAGCAGGTATGGATGGATTTTGGTGGTTGCGTTTAGTGACTAGACTAGCTGCAGATAATGTGCATTTGTGTGTATATGTGCATGCATGCATGTGTGCATATGTACATGTGTGCATTTGTGTGTATATGTGCATGTGTGCATATATGCAAATGTGCATGCGTGCATGTGTGCATATATGCATATGTGCATATGTGCATTTGTGTGTATATGTGCATCTGTGCATTTGCGTGTATATAATTATATATGCATCTGTGCATTTGTTTCTTTCTTATTGCTGGCACTTAAACTATTTCTTATCATGAAGTCTATGTTACTCTTGATTTGTTACGACAATTATTTTTCATTCCTTTTGGATCAAAACTAGGGAGAAAAAAGTGGAAATAAAAAAGGAAAGAAGAATCATGTACCTGATTTGAGAGATATATGCTAAAAAAGGAAAGAAAATATTACATTGAGCTACCCATTTTATCCTCTATTCAAACAGGGGGCGTGAAACTAAAAAAAATAGGGGAGCAATATGATTGGTCCATGATTCGTTAACACAATTAGTACCAATGGAGTGGTTAGCAAAATAAGGGGACTCTATATATATAGGGATAATAATTTGTAAACCTCTAAATGTGTGTAAACTTTGGATTTCATAGGTTTTCTTGATGAAATTGTTTATTTTGATGAAAGTGTTTCATATCATTCATTTTTTGATGAAATTGTTTCATATATTTGTGTTTTTTTATGTAAAAACGAAAAAGTTTCATCAAACTGAGAAAATATATGAAACAGTTTCATAGGAATGAAAAAATTATATATGAAACTACATAAAAAAACACAAATATATGAAACAATTTCATCAAGAAATGAATGATATAATACAATTTCATCAAAATAAACAATTTCATCAAGAAAACCTATGAAATTCAAAGTTTACACGAAAAAAAGTTTACAAAATAGTGGGCCTATATATATATATATATATATATATATATATATAAACCCATGGACGATATCATCACCGTCACTGAATGTAACACCCAGACTTTTGGTAAGTAAACGCCATCCCGTGGTCTTTTGAGGTTTCTAGTTTTTGGATTTTGTGTTAGGAATTTGTTGCTTTTAGTCCCTAAGAGAATCGAAAGTGTTATGTGTGAGAAAAGTTGGATTTTGGGGCTCGGTATAGGCCCGATGACAATGCCAAGCAACTATGACAGTGTCATTGTCGCCTGGCAAAGGCACAGGCTTGAGGGCACCTTATGTACCATCTGTGTGACAATGCCTTACGACATTGCCATAGCAAAGTCGTCTAACAATGTCACCAGGATGGGGCAGACTGTGCTAAATACGGCTTTTAAGCCTTTTTTCTCCTTTCTCACTTCCCATACTCTTCCATTTCTCTCCCAAATCAGTTCCCCTTCACCTAGTTTGAACCCTAATTAATTTTGCGGCTTTTCCATGGAAATCAAAGTGTTCTTTCACCATCAAAGCTTGAGATTACAACCTCTTGTGCTAGATTCAAGTGTTCATCTCCATTCCTTAAGATTTCTAGGTTTTGGGGGTTTTGCTCAAAACCTAAGTGGTAAGTTCATCCTCATCTTTTCTAAACTTTTATATGAGGTAAAAATGCTCCATTTATGACTTCCAAGTGTTCTTATTTTCTCAAATTTCGGTTTAGATGATTTTGGGAAAGTTAAGTCAAAATTAGGGTTTGAGTCAAAATGGAGATTTTGATATAAGATGTATGAGAAATGATTCTAAGCATGTGGTTTTGTTTGTTTATGTGTTGGGAGCTCGTGGATCTAGGATTTGGAAGGATTGCTTGTAGATTCAAGTTACTTCAAGGGAACTCAAGATTGAGGTAAAATCTAGATTTAGCCTAAATTTAGCAAGGTGAGTTCAAATTGCTTTGTGAAAAATTTGTACATGCCAAAAATGTCAATTTTGAAGTAATTATGTATTTTACATGATAATTATCAAATGTTTGAATTTTGATGAGTTTATTTATTTGAGGTATTTGATTTTATAAATCTTGTGAAGCGCCCATATTTAGGATTTTTTTAGTAATTTGATAAATAAATCATAAATGTATGTGTCTTGATGATTTACCCTATAAATGGAGGTCGGTTGGTAAAGTTGCACTTTTAGCGTGCATTTTGGAGAAATGCATAAATTGTGTTATGAGATGTTTTGAATGCGTAAATGGTGT
Source organism: Saussurea involucrata (assembly GCA_033807775.1). Taxonomy (NCBI): domain Eukaryota; kingdom Viridiplantae; phylum Streptophyta; class Magnoliopsida; order Asterales; family Asteraceae; genus Saussurea; species Saussurea involucrata. Next base: position 38,351,453 of record CM066323.1, read on the forward strand.
AAGTCCCTTTGGAAAAATGGTTTGTCCCAATCTAAAATGATATTTTAGGTTATTCATGTCTTTGGAGCATGTGTTTGCATAAACGTGTGTTATTTACGATTTATTGCATTTTATGACTTATAACAAATGGTCAATTGGTTTGTTGAGCACATGGCTCGTTTTGACTTCGTTTAGTCTTGGGGAAATTTGTACGGTTTTAATAGCTCAATATAGAGTTTTGGTTATGATTTGTATTTATTGCATCTTATTTGATAATGACATGTTTTGAGTGCATTAGCCATTCGTTTGGAGTCATGTAATATTTTAGACTGTAATGCAATGGATCCATAAGGATAGGAGTCAGTTTGAGTGGGATAAATATCCCATAATATAACTTGAAATAGGCATAGGGTATTATCGGATTAAGATATGGGAGTAAGATGTAGGATCTTTGAGGCGAGCATTGGCCATTGACCAATAATTGTAATTTCTTGTGAATGAGTTGGAAATTCCAAGGTACAGATCTAGCGTGGTTGAACTTGTTGATCATCCAAGCAATAGACATGGATTTGTTGAGCTTGTTGACTCATTAACTATGGACCCGAAAAGGTAGATGGTAACGAATGTGTATATCCGTAAGTGACGCTTAACATGGATATGTGACCTACTTTTGTGTTCCGTCACGCTCAATGGAATCGGGTCTCCCCCATCACCGAAGAGTGAATTTTGCATATATTATTTGGAGACGATTATCCATGATTTGACGCTTCCGATGTTGTTTATTGTTTATATTGGTTGATTTGGGTATCGAGTATTATCCATGTTTTCAGTGACGTTTTGTGTATGAATTTCTATCCATGATTTCGTTTGAGTATTATAACTTATCCATGTTTTCAGATGTTTTAGATTATAAAGTTTTAGTCCATGTTTTCATTATTTAGGAATTTAATCATTATTCACGTTTTTGGTAAGTTTTGAGTTTGAGTTTATATTTTGAAGGATCGTTTCATATTGGGGGTTTTCATCACAAAACTTGTGGGTTTTGGAAAACGAGTTGCTTTCATATTTAATGTATAACATTTTAGAAATCGTGATTTAAATTGCATTCTTTCAGTTTGACGATTTATATAATTAAGATGAAAACTGTTGATCTCACTAGGCATTAGCCTAACCTTTTTATTTGTTGGCATGTGCATTATGTCCTTGTTGGGGGAATGGTACTAGCAACACCGTGAATAGTTGAGTGCTAGTTAGACGCACATGAAAGATCTAGTTATTCAATGATGTCTTCAACTTTTAGAGATAACAACAGTTATTGGGTTTTAGTAGCACCGACCTTAATCTAGTATGTATATAAGACCTGGTTTATTATTTGTTGATGTTAAATCTAGAATTTCTATTTAAGGTAATTCAAGTATTGATTCATAGAGAGGGATTTAGATGTATTAATGAAAATTTTAAATTAATCGCTCTTTCCAAATTTGGGGGAATTACACCGAATCTCAATGACCATCACAGTCACCGAGATAAAACTCGACAACAAATGCGCCTGCGGTTTGGTCATGCGATTCATACCATGTGATCTCCATTGTCATCTTTCCTGTGAATCTATGATATCGTCCTTGTGTGTTGGTCAAAGATGTAAGGGACCAAAATGGGGTGGGGGAGATGTGGTTTCCTCCCTATGATTTGCTCCACATGGTTTCACCCTGTGGAACTGTCCATGTGACTGCTTTCTAGGTTTGATCGACCATAGAAAGAGATTGAGGGGTTAAGTCGTCTATTTACAGAGATACATCGAGAAGGAGTTGGGGGTTCATTGAGAATATGGAGTTAGGGTTCATCCGTATTCATAGGGGGATGTTTCATCGGAGAAGGCGTATGTCAGGTTTTTCCGACGGGAGTAGAGGGAGGTTGAGTTCGCCGGAAAAGTGGGTGGTCGTGGGTTGGTTTCAATATCGTTGAAGATGTCGATGATGTGGTGTTTTAAAGAGTAAATTACACTCTTGGTACCTGTGAATCACTAAAAATATTTTGAAGAGTAAATTACATTCTTGGTCCATGTGAATTACAAAAGACAAAATTTTAATATAAAATTGTAAAAATAGGTAAAATACCAATACACTTTTTATTTAATTGGAGTTCATGAAAAAAGTTAAAGGTCATTAAGAGCAAGGACGAAAACCGTTGCGAGTTGTTAAATGTAAGACATAAATCTGTTAAAATAAAGTTGAGAAACAACCACCATTAAAAGTGATAAACGTTAGGGACCAAAAATGAATTTACTTTAAATAATTTGAAACACCTATATTGATTATTGACAATTAATTACACCAACTATGCTGATAACTGCAATAATTTATGCCAAGTGTTGCATCAAATATTGTATTATGATTTAGGGGGTGTTTGGTTGGAAGGTTTAACAAGTAATTAATGGGATTGATAATAAAAGAGTCTACCATTGTTGAGTCTACTATTGTTGCAGGTCCTTGTCCAAGTTGAGTAACCAACCATTATCCATGGAAGGAGAAGGTAACAGCCTTCATTGTCTTCAAATCGATTCTTCAGATCGAAGGTGAACCAAACATCCCATGCAAATCGATTTCTTCAGATCGAAAACATCAGATTTCGTCTCGCAGACCAACACCTCTCCCCTCGTTCTCCCCCGACCTGCAACAGATTTCCCTATCCCTTCGTTCTACCCCCACCTGCAACAGATTTCCCCCCGCCCCTTGTTTTGTGATAGTGGTATTAACACTAGTCCAAGATTGGTGATGGGTTATGGAGATGGGTGATGGTGAAAAGTCATCTTCACTGAAATGTTCTTTGTAGTTTATGAGAGAAAATGCAACAGGTCAGGTGTGTTTTATAAATATTAACCAAACAATATCAATGGAATCGTTATTCCTATTTCCATTCTCCTGTATTCCTATTCCTATTCCTATTCCTATTCCTATTCCTATTCCTATTCCTATTCCTATTCCTATTCCTATTCCTATTCCCATTTTCATTCCTTAAAATGAACCAAATACCCCCTTAGATATAAATGCGATCACTTTCAATCAAATGGCATTTATTAATTGAGCAAGAAGATTAAATAAAATCAACAAATATATAATTACTCATTTACCAAATATGGAAAGTCAAACAAGAATTGAATTTTGATGCATCGAAACTACTATACATAATTTTAAACCAACTCATATATCTCATGTTTTTAATTACAATAATTATAGTTTTAGCTTTAAAAGTAATTAACGCAAGTATTTATATGTTATTAAATAAAATAAATAGTTAAATGTTTGAGATATATTATATTTTCAAATAAATGTTTTGAAACTATGTTATTTATAAAAGAACCTGAAACAAAATACATTTCATTAAAGAGTGAATTGTGGATTTGGTCCATGTGGTTTTGTGTTTTATTTGACTATGATTCTCATTCTATGTTTATTATGGATATGATTCATGTAGACGCAATATATTGTGGCTATGGTCCCTCAACACTAACACCGTTAAGTTTGAAAGGTTAAAGGCATCATGTGCCTTGCACATGATGGATTTAAACTCTAATTTTGGTTCTTGTAGTTTATAGAAATCTTTGAAAGTGGTCCATGTGGTTTATTATTATTTTTACATTTTTTCCTTAAAAAACTAATAAGAAAACTGCCTACGAACTTTTTCATGGAAGAAAGCCATCTCTCAGCTTTATTCATATATTTAGTTGTTAGTGTTACATCTTAAACAACAGAGATACTATAGGAAAGTTCGATCCCAAAGCTGATGAAGGAATATTCCTTGGATACTCCTCAGTGTCCAAAGCCTTCAGAGTCTTCAACAAACATAGACAAAATGTTGAAGAAACTATTCATGTCACGTTCAGCATACTCAAAACCCATTGTTGAAAATGAAGAATTAAATCAGTGGATGTTTTCTCATTATGGGGAATCCGAAGCTTCTTTCAACCCTAATCCTCAAGAACACAATGCTGATGATGATCCTGTTATTATTCCTAGCATGCAAACAAGTAAAGCTTAATCCTCTTCAAGGATATCGGTTGTACCCATAAACACTTTACCTCCCTCTGAACCTTCTAATTCTGAAAACTTGTAACGTCCCAAAAACATGGCATGCATTAACATAGAATAAGCATTCGATTTACATAATTAACTGGTCTTTAAAACATCAATAACCTATACTAAACAAAACTTGACAGCGGAAGTCTCTAATTCCACAGCCGAGAGCTCTATCTATAGCCATCATAGTCAAAAATCTTGGAGTTGCTCTAAGCTCCAAATCCTCTTGCCATCTCTTAGTTCTTACTAGAAGAACCCATAACACGCTTACCTGAAAATGGTTTAGTTTTTGAAAAGCGAGGGTTAGACCAAAACGTCTAGTGAATTCCCTCCATAAACATTTATCGCAGTATAAAATCATTTCATTGCAAACAGTTCACATTCTTCACATACACTTCATTCAAGGTTCAACACAAGGTTCAGGGGTCGCATAAGCTACCACGATCGGGGCCTAACGGACACCCTCTCGGCTACACCGGAGTCCAAGTGAACCCTCTGTTATCCGAGTAGGAAGGAAACAAATTCCAACCTACAAACTGACCACATATGCCCAAGGAATTAGCAAATCCCAAGGTACCCTGATACCACTGTGTAACCGACTCCACATAGCATACACGTAACGTTTTGAATTCATATTTATGAAAACTTCAAGCCTAATTTAATTTGTTGAATAAACACGCGATTCATGAAAAACATGCATAACATTTATAAAAACAGTTCATGCTCGTAAAAGAAGCCATAATCAGTAAAACATAGTACGTCATAAAAAGGGTTGAGAGGACTCACCTTAGGTTAACGTTGAACGCACTTCTTAAATATCTCCAAGTTAATCAAATCGAACACCTAAGGCATTAGATTCGTATCAGATTAGACTGTCCGACTCTACTGTCCTGTTATCACTTTCCGGACGCTAACACTTCCCGGACACTAGGACTTCCCGGACGCTAGGACTTTCCGGACGCTAGGACTTCCCGGACACTATGACTTTCCGGACACTTCTACCCGGACACTGAAACCTATCCGGAAATCCCTTACACCCAGATACTAAGAAAACACCCGGAAACCTCACCCACTGTCCGGACACTACTGTCCGGACGAGGCGATATCCGGAAACCTCGGGCTGGACGAAGAACCAAAATACCAAAGTGACCATAAACGGTTTCTCAGTCAATACCTTGATTAGACGACTGTTGGGGTTCATTCCCCAACCTGAAACACTTGATTAAACTCCCTTTAAAACCCCTAAATCGGTTTAAAAGACTAAAACCCCAAAAACCCATTTAAGATCACTTGGTGAAGGACACAATGAAATCAAAGGTTTCTCACCCAAAATGCTAGACCACAAAGAGAGGAAACATTAAACAATCATCAGCAAGAAGATTAAAGAGGATTACCTTCTTTGATTTTCCTTTTCTTTGCTTCTTCTTCTTCTTCTTTCCTTGCTCCAAGCCGCCAAACCACAAGACCAAATAACACTGATTTCTAAATAAAATGGTGCCCTAGGGATTTGGGCCTATTTTATACTTCTAAACATATTCCATTTTGGCCCTCCAAGTATACTTTCATTTCTTAGACAAAAGACACTAAACTTCCATACTTGCCATAGAAAACCCGGTTATTACAACACTCCCCCCTTAAAAGAATTTCGTCCCCGGAATTCCTTATTGGAAGAGGTGCGGGTATCTTGCTTTCATCTCCGACTCCAACTCCCAAGTCGCCTCTGGGACTTTGTGATGTCGCCATTGTACTTTTACCAGTCTGGTTTCCTTGTTTCGGGACTTCCTTACCTTATAATCAGTAACGGCTTCGGGCTCCTCTACGAAGTTTAATTTCTCATCCACCTTTATGTCATTTAACGACACCGCTTTGGTCACGTCGGCTAGACATTTCCTCAAATTAGACACATGAAATGCATTGTGGATGCTGCGCAATTCTTCCGGTAGGTGCAACCTATACGCCACTTCTCCAATACGTTCAGTAATCTCGAATGGCCCAATGTAACGTGGGCTTAGCTTCCCACGTTTCCCAAATCGTACCACTCCCTTCCAAGGAGACACCTTTAGCAAAACATGGTCTCCGACTTGAAATTCTATATCTTTCCGTCTCTTATCCGCATAACTCTTCTGTCGGTGGCGAGCGACCTTCAGTCTTTCACGCACTTGGACTATCTTGTCCGAAGTCAGTTGCACTAGCTCTGGACCGGCTAACTGCCTTTCTCCGACCTCGTTCCAACACAAAGGAGTCCGACATTTCCTCCCATAGAGTGCCTCAAACGGCGCTGCCTTGATGCTCGAGTGATAGCTGTTATTATAAGCGAACTCGATCAATGATAGATGCTTTTCCTAAGAGCCTTGGAAATCTAAAGCACACGCTCTTAACATGTCTTCCAACGTCTGGATCGTTCGCTCACTCTGACCATCGGTCTGAGGATGATAAGCGGTACTCATCTTGATCTGCGATCCCATTTCCCTTTGGAAACTCCTCCAAAACGTGGAGGTAAATCTGCTATCTCGGTCCGATACTATCGACGATGGCACATCATGGCAGGTTACGATCTCGTCGATGTACAACTTTGCTAACCGTTCCAACGAGTAAGACTCTCGTATAGGCAGGAAGTGTGCTGATTTCGTGAGTCGATCCACGATCACCCATATAGCGTCATAGCCCTTTGGAGTCTTAGGCAAATGAGTTACGAAGTCCATCGTAATCTAATCCCACTTTCCAAATCGGTATCTCCAAAGACTGAAGCTTTCTGTACGGTCTTTGATGTTCGATCTTTACGCGCGAACACGTCATACAGGTCTCCACGAAATGAGCTATATCTTTCTTCATCCCAGGCCACCAATAGTCGCGACGTAGATCTCCGTACATCTTGTTAGTCCCAGGGTGAATCGTGTACCTTGATTTGTGGGCTTCTTCTAAAATCACCTTCCTGAGTTCCCCGAGTTTCGGGACCCAGATTCTCCCACTAAGACACTTCACCCCTCGACTGTCTTCCACTAACGAGGACGTTTGTCCTATCATTCTTTCTTTCTTGAGATTTTCAGCTTTGCAAGCCTCGGCCTGACATTTCTTTATCTCGCCTAACAAATTGAACGTCACCTCGGCCCTCATGGCCACAATACTGGGGGTTTCACTTCGTACCTTATGGCTCAAAGCGTCCGCCACTACGTTCGCCTTGCCCGGATGATATTCAATCTTACAGTCGTAGTCGGTCAACAATTCAATCCATCTTCTTTGGCGCATATTCAACTCTTTTTGGTCAAAGAGATGACACAAGCTTTTGTGGTCCGTGAAGATCTGACACTTCGTCCCATTAAGGTAATGTCGCCAAATCTTCAGGGCAAAAACTACTGCCGCCAATTCTAAATCGTGAGTGGGGTATCGAACCGCGTGATCCTTTAGCTGCCGGGAGGCATAAGAGATCACCTTCCCTCGTTGCATGAGTACGCAACCCAAACCGAGCTTCGATGCGTCACTGAACACTATAAAATCATCAGAACCGTCCGGTAACGACAACACCGGAGCGCTGCTCAACATATCCTTCAGCTTTTGAAAGGCTTCTTCTTGCTTCTCAAACCAGGCGAATTTGACATTCTTTTTGGTTAAGGAAGTTAATGGCGTGGCGATACGCGAAAAGTCCTTGATGAACTTTCGGTAGTATCCCGCCAGTCCGAGGAAACTTTGAACTTCTGACGGGTTCTTAGGCTGTTCCCAATCTCGGATGGCTTCGATCTTAGATGGGTCTACCATGATTCCATTTTCAGACACCATGTGTCCGAGAAACTGCACCTCCCTTAGCCAAAATTCGCACTTAGAAAACTTCGCATACAGCTTCTCTTGCTTTAGTAGCTCGAGAATTTTCCGAAGGTGACTTTCGTGCTCCTCTTCCGATCTTGAAAATATCAGGATATCGTCTATGAACACTATCACGAACTGGTCCAAATAAGGTTGGCACACCCTATTCATTAGGTCCATGAATGCTGTCGGGGCGTTGGTTAGCCCGAACGGCATCACCAAAAATTCGTAGTGTCCATACCTGGTTCTGAAAGCGGTCTTCGGCACATCCCCCTCTCTTACCTTGAGTTGGTGATAACCTGACCTCAAGTCTATCTTAGAGAAGTACCTGGATCCTTGTAACTGATCGAACAGGTCGTCGATTCTGGGTATAGGGTACTTGTTCTTGATCGTGACTTTCTTGAGTTCTCGGTAGTCTATGCACATTCGCATAGTACATTCCTTCTTTTTCACGAAGAGCACAGGTGCTCCCCACAGAGACGTACTCGGTCTAATGAACCCCTTGTCTAACAACTCCTGCAACTGAGTCATCATTTCTTTCATTTTGGACGGCTCCAATCTATAGGGCGCGCGGGCAATTGGTACAGCTCCAGGCATCAAATCAATTTTGAATTCTATCTGACGATCTGGAGGTAGGCTTGTCAAGTCATCCGGAAATACTTCCGGGTACTCCCTTACTACACGTACATCACCCACCCCACGCTTCTCCTTCTTGGCGTCCAACACGTACGCCAAAAATCCATGACACCCCTTCCTCAGACACTTAATAGCCCTAATCATAGAGATAAGGCTAGTCTTTCTATCACGGCGGTTCCCATAGATCACTATGGAATCCCCATCCGGTGACTGAATCCTGATCAGCTTTTTGTTGCAAACGATATTCGCATCATTCGCGGCTAACCAGTCCATACCCAACACCACATCAAACTCTCCCATTTCCATGGGATATAATTTCATAGGCACCAATATTCCTTCTATATCTATGACACAATCCTCTACCACCTCCTTAACGTACACCCGACTATCATTTGCAGTTTCCACCTGTAGTGCTCTCTCCAAACGTCTAGGCCTCACCCCCAAACATTTCATAAAAGCATGCGATACAAAAGAGCGATTTTCTCCTGAATCAAACAACACCTTGGCACATAGAGAGTTCACTAGAAACGTACCTGCCACCACATCTGGCACTTCCTCCGCCTCTTCCGCAGTCATGCGGAACGCACGTCCCTTCGGACGCGCCGATTCTGCTCCATTGTCATTTCCTTTCCCTCCTTGACGTTCTCCATACTGAGCTGATCCACCCTTTTTCAACTGCGAACAGTCATTCCGCGTGTGACCCGTAGCTCCACATTGATAACAAGATTTTCCACTACCCGGACAATCCCTTGACAAGTGACCGGGCAAGCCACACCGGTAGCATGAGTTTGAACCTGCCATGCACTCTCCCCGGTGCACCTTGTTACACCTCGTACACGGTTTCCCAGTGGTATCCTTGTTAACACGGTTATCCGGTTGGAACACTTTCCCCTTCCTTGAGTCACTCCCCGGTCCATCCCACTTGCGTTTCTCACCGCCTTTCTCAGAAGTTTGGCGATTCTTTTCTTTCTCAATCAGCTCGGCCGTATTGATGGCCGCCTGAAAGGTAGTGGGGTTTCTTGTCAGAACCAGTTCTCGGATGCTACTTTTCAGCCCATGGATGAAGCGTTCCACCCGTCGTTCCTCCGTTGGTACATACAAATCAGCAAAACGAGACTTCTCAATAAACTTAGAAGTATACTCCCGCACTGTCATTCCGCCCTGATCCAGACCAAAAAACTCTTCTTCCAACCTTTTCACTGCCGCGGGTAAACAGAACTGAGCTTTAAACCTGTCCACAAACGTTTCCCACATCATCCCCTTAGCCATTGCCGAACCCTTTCCCCCAGTCTCAGCATCCCACCAATACACTGCATCAGACTTCAACATGGATAAGGCAAACATCACCCTATCCCCATCAGCACATTTGCATGTATCGAATACCAGTTCCATCTCCTTCACCCATTTCATTGCCAAGACCGGGTCACACTCGCCCTTGAAAGTAGGGGCTTGCATGAGGCAAAGGCCTTGTAACTGCACCCTTTAGCTGCTGACTCATTCACCATCAGAGAGGTTGTTTTCGAGTGACTTCCGGTACCAGTCTCTATCGGGCTTGACAGTTCCACACTTTCCCTGTTCTCACTCGCTTCTTTGCTTCCCGAGGCTGACTCATTCTGCTTAGTAAGGAGAGCTTGCAAAGTCTTCTGAATTTTACCCAGCTCAGCAGCCAGATTCTCTCGGGTGACAAAAGTAGATCCACGGCCTCGACCACGTCCCCTCGGCTGAGTTACCCTTCGTGCTGAAGCTGAACTCTCCTGGAGAGAGTCTTCTTGGTGGGCGGGAATTTCCACACTATTTGCCCTTCTAGTCGCACGAGTTGTTCTCCAGTTCGGGTTTCCCCCATCCCTGGCCACTTGGGTGGCGGCCCGACGGGGTGCTCTTCCTCGACCCCTTCCACGACCCCTACCCCTTCCATGGGTAACAGTCGCCCTTGTAGGTTCCACCGACCCATTATTCAGGACCTCCTCATCTTGATTTCTCGGAACAACAGGTACTGACCTACTCCTCAAAGTTCTCCTAGCCATAGCGCTAAACTGAAAGAAACCGACAATTAATCCTTGCTAGACATGACACAACAAATTTTCTATAAGTAAGGTATTGTAAGCACGCACATGTATCTGTAAGTTCGAAATTACACTGGCCAGGTGTAATCCCCAACTTACCTTACACGTTTGTCCTTGGCACCTTATTCCTAAGCGCATTTATAGGGATCGTTCCTAGAGGCAATCCTATGTCTCGGCTAGTCACCTAAATCCCTTAAACTAAGGATCTGATACCATTTGTAACGTCCCAAAAACATGGCATGCATTAACATAGAATAAGCATTCGATTTACATAATTAACTGGTATTTAAAACATCAATAACCTATACTAAACAAAACTTCACAGCGAACGTCTCTAATTCCACAGCCGAGAGCTCTATCTATAGCCATCATAGTAAAAAATCTTGGAGTTGCTCTAAGCTCCAAATCCTCTTGCCATCTCTTAGTTCTTACTAGAAGAACCCATAACACGCTTACCTGAAAATGGTTTAGTTTTTGAAAAGAGAGGGTTAGACCAAAAGGTCTAGTGAATTCCCTCCATAAACATTTATCGCAGTATAAAATCATTTCATTGCAAACAGTTCACATTCTTCACATACACTTCATTCAAGGTTCAACACAGGGTTCAGGGGTCGCATAAGCTACCACGATCGGGGCCTAACGGACACCCTCTCGGCTACACCGGAGTCCAAGTGAACCCCCTGTTATCCGAGTAGGAAGGAAACAAATTCCAACCTACAAGCTGACCACATATGCCCAAGGAATTAGCAAATCCAAAGGTACCCTGATACCACTGTGTAACCGACTCCACATAGCATACACATAACGTTTTGAATTCATATTTATGAAAACTTCAAGCCTAATTTCATTTGTTGAATAAACATGCAATTCATGAAAAACATGCATAACATTTATAAAAATAGTTCATGCTCGTAAAAGAAGCCATAATCAGTAAAACATAGTACGTCATAAAAAGGGTTGAGAGGACTCACCTTAGGTTAACGTTGAACGCACTTCTTAAATATCTCCAAGCTAATCAAATCGAACACCTAAGGCATTAGATTTGTATCAGATTAGACTGTCCGACTCTACTGTCCTGTTATCACTTTCCGGACGCTAACACTTCCCGGACACTAGGACTTCCCGAACGCTAGGACTTTCCGGACGCTAGGACTTCCCGGACACTATGACTTCCCGGACACTGAAACCTATCCGGAAATCCCTTACACCCGGATACTAAGAAAATACCCGGAAACCTCACCCACTGTCCGGACACTACTGTCCGGACGAGGCGATATCCGGAAACCTCGGGCTGGACGAAGAACCAAAATACCAAAGTGATCAAAAACGGTTTTTCAGTCAATACCTTGATTAGACGACTGTTGGGGTTCATTCCCCAACCTGAAACACTTGATTAAACTCCCTTTAAAACCCCTAAATCAGTTTAAAAGACTAAAACCCCAAAAACCCATTTAAGAACACTTGGTGAAGGACACAATGAAATCAAAGGTTTCTCACCCAAAGTGCTAGGCCACAAAGAGAGGAAACATTAAACAATCATCAGCAAGAAGATTAAAGAGGATTACCTTTTTTGATTTTCCTTTCCTTTTCTTTGCTTCTTCTTCTTCTTCTTTCCTTGCTCCAAGCCGACAAACCACAAGACCAAATAACACTGATTTCTAAATAAAATGGTACCCTAGGGATTTGGGCCCATTTTATACTTCTCAACATTTTCCATTTTGGCCCTCCAAGTATACTTTCGTTTCTTAGACAAAAGACACTAAACTTCCATACTTGCCATAGAAAACCCGGTTGTTACAAAACTCATCCATTTCTCTCCAACAGTCAGTAAATGAAATCTCATATGAACCTCAACAGTTGATGCCTGATAATACCATCGCTAAAGCTTCTTCTCCAGCACTACCAGAATTCATCTCTGAGCCAGAATTCCAACCTCCTGCTCAGAGATGGACAAAGAATCATCCAATCGAACAAATATTGGTGATCCAAACGCAAGTATTCAGACTCGACACGTTTCAGGTAACATCTGTCTCTTTGTAAATTTCATATCGCTGCTTGAACCTAAAAAGACTGATGATCCTCTCAGAGATCCAAACTGGGTCAGCGCTATGTAAGAAGAGCTGGTTGAGTTTGAAAAAAACAAAGTTTGGAATATCGTTCCCAGAACTTCTGACAAAACTGTTATTGGTACTAAATGGGTGTATCGTAACAAGTTAGACGAACATGGGACTGTAACTCCTAACAAGGCTAGAGATGTTGCTCAGGGATACAGACAAGAGGAAGACATAGAATCTGATGAAACCTTCGCTCCTGTGGCCAGGCTCGAAGCAATTCGATTATTTTTAGCTTATGCAGTTCACAAAGACTTTAAAGTACATCAGGTGGATGTAAAGTCAGCATTTCTAAATGGAAAGTTGAACGAGGAAGTCTTTGTCGAACAACCTCCAGGGTTCTGTGACCCTAAGCATCCACATTATGTTTATAAACTTAATAAGGCCCTTTATGGTTTAAAACAAGCTCCTCGTGTATGGTATGATATTTTATCTTCTTTTCTTATCGCTGAAAAATTTGAACGTGAAAATATTGACAACTTTGTTTTCAGAAAGGTTAAAGGTCATATTATACTTGTTCAGATATATGTCGATGACATTATATTTGGATCCACTAACCCGTCTCTGTGTACTCGATTCGCTGAACGAATGAAGAAAGAATATAAGATGAGTATGATGGGTGAACTAACTTACTTTCATGGGCTTCAGATAAAGCAAACCAATAAAGGTACATCCATACACCAAGGTAAGTACGTTAAAGATCTGCTGAAAAAGTTTGATCTCACTCAAAGCTCAGCAATGAAAACTCCTATGGCACCCCCGCTGACACTGAACAAGGACCCAAATGGGAAACCTGTTAACGTGAGTGCCTACAGAGGAATGATCGGCACTCTTTTATATCTAACAGCTAGTTGACCTGATATCATGTATTCTACTTGTTTATCTGCACGATATCAATCAGAACCCAAAGAATCACATCTGATCGTTGTAAAGCGAATTTTTAGATATTTGAAGGGTATTCCCAACCTAGGTCTTTGGTATTCCAAGGACTCAGGGTTCGATCTCCCTGCCTATTCATATAGTGATTTTGCAGGCTGCAAACTGGATAGAAAGAGCACCACTGGAGGCTGTTAGCTTCTAGGTGGAAAGTTGATGAGTTGGACAAGTAAGAAGCAAAACTCGGTGTCTACATCAACCGTTGAAGCCGAGTATGTAGCCGATGGAAGTTGTTGTGCTCATGTCTTATGGACGAGAAATCAACTTCTAGACTATGATCTTAAGCTATCAAAGATTCCTATCTATTGCGACAACACTAGTGCCATCACTATAGCTAATAATCCAGTGCTTTACTCAAAGACCAAACACACTGAAATCACATATCATTTTATCAGAGATTATGTGATGAATGGAGATATTGAACTTTATTTCATTCTCACTGACTATCAACTCGCTGATATCTTCACCAAACCTATTGATGAGACAATATTCAACTTTCTCATCTGTGAGCTTGGAATGCTTAATCTTGAAGATTAATTCTTCAGTGGTCAAGTATTACATCAGTGATTGAGGCTTAACATCTGACGTTCATCTTATAATCTATGCTTGAATATTCTCTGATACTTAGGTATGACTCTTTATCTATTCTCACTAAAGTTATCTTCAACAAGATGTTTTTAAAAATATCTCAAATTTAATCATTCACTTTCCTTAAATGATTACAAGCTTTTTCAAAATGCACTTCACCACTGACATTTCTCAACAGTGATTCTTTTTGTAAAAACATCATCATTGAGTTTCCAAGATTAGTGATATCTTTTGAAAATGAAAAGACGCATTTTTCTGACACACGTTCGCCCGTTACAACTTCTTGACCAATCACACTCCTGTGAGGTGTCCACGTAATGATGATTTCTTGGGCTACCGAGTCAGGATAAGAAAATAGGTGATTGTTAGTCACTACCTTTTCTTTACTTCAAGACTACCTAACCCTATGTATTTGGTGAATGTTATTTCCTCTCATCATTCCTTTCTCTCTCCTCCTTAGTATATATTTCAATCTTTGTCTCACATTCGAATTTTACGCGCACAAAATCTTCTAAAGGCAAAGAACATCCTTAACTTGAAAAACACCAAGTACAGGCACTCACAAACCTTTGTGATTTTCAGGTTCTTCCTTTCTTTCATGCACAAATTTATATACAAAAACATCCTTTGATCTTTTTCTCTTTGCTATTTAAGATCAAACAACGTTTTTCTCAACAAATCATCTTATTCATGATTTCTTAAAACCCTAAACAGTTTAAAAGTTTCTTTTTAAATTGCATTTTTTCCACTACATTGGTTCTACTTTCTTCTCTTAGTTATTTACCATTCTTTCCATTTCTGGAATCTGGTAAACAACTTAACTCATAAAGAAACTTGTGAAACTGTTTTCTCTTCTACATACTTAGAAATTTCTACAATTACTATTCTAAGTGTTTTTCTATTTCTATTTCTACATCTTCTTCACATAAATGGCCTCTCAAGCATCAACCCTAAATCGTGCTACCAACGCTCATTTTGAGCTCGCTGATGTCTCCTTCAAGTCGAATAACCATCAGGGACTCCTTTCCTTTCGCTCCAACAAACCTGCACCTCATCTACACGACGTTGCCACCTTCCTCTAGAACTCACTGATCAGCTATACGCTAACAATTTACCCACCTGGATGCAAGTCACTGTTACAGCTGTTCTGGTACACTGCTGAGTCTGCTGTGAAGATCATAAAATCTGAAAGGGAAGTCTTTGTCATCTCCTTCCAGACTGAGCATGGAGAAGGTAGCATATCTCCATCAGCTATCCGAGCAGCACTGAACTTGCCTACTGCCAAAGCTTATGACCCAATTCCTACTGATGAAGAGTTGATCGCCATCCTGGACTTAATGAAATACGACTGGGAGACCAGGCAGGGCAAGCCTGACAAAAGACTCACCAAAATCCTCAAGGCACGGATGCCTACTGAACTGTCCTACATGTTCACACACTTTGTGCAGAGCATGGGTGGCAAAATTGGGAGCATGGACAAGGCCAGCCATGTCGCTCTAGACATTGGCTATGTAGTGATCATGGGCCGTAACATTTACTACACCTTGATGTTGAAGGTCGTCAAGCCTGGGAGCCAGTGATCCCTTATGTTCGCTTCATCAGTGTTCTACTCCAACACTTTCTTGGTCCCCTCTACCCCACTGAGGGCAACTATCAGATGCCAAAACTTGGCCGACGTCTCTTGGACCGCCAACCATCAGCGAAGGAAGTAAGTTTCTCAGATATCCCGCGCCTTCTCTCCTCCAAAACTTCTCCTACTTCTGCAACCATGACCACGACTCCACCCCTGAGGTCTATCCCCGCTGAAACCACCACATCCAAGAGAAAACAATCCTCAACCCCTCTTGGTTCTTCTAAGAAGACCAAGAGACCATCCAAGGAGAAGCCTACAACAAAAAAACAACAACATCAGGGATCGACTCTCAACAATCCTCCCTTGATAATTTCATGGTACTCTCCGCCACACCTGACACCGCACCGCTACCACTACTGCTTCAGCAACATCTACAGTTGCTGACTCTACACTGGCATCGACCCCAACAACCTCAGTGCCTCAAAGAACTGAAGGCTTAGTTTCGAGCACAACCAGTGCTTCACTAACACCGTTCACTTCTATATTTACAACGCTCATCGCTTCTTCATCACTTTCTTTGGTCAACACAACAACAACATAAGTATCAGCTCTTGTCCTTGCTGATATTGACGTTGATTTGCTTTCACGCCTAAGGGCAAGCAACACAGGACCTGAAGGTCCTCCTCACGAATATTCTTAGCTACCTATGTTTTCTAATCCTTTCGAGCATGACATGCACACGCACTTCGATGGAAATCAGTTGGATTTCTTCTGTGTTGAACCTTCAGGTACTCCATCATCCCTACCCTTCATTCTTTTGGTTACTAATCCCGAGCGTCCTTATGCTCAGAAATCTTATATGCTTATAGGTCCTACGTTGGAGGTCCTCGACAACTCAATCAAGGAGATCAACACCACGATCTCAAAGCTCTCCGACAACCTCTCCATAAACACCAGCGCAATCAGTGCCACTGATGCCGCTCTTCAACAACTCACCACCTCTCTCTTTCTCTCTCTCTCTCTCTCTCTCTCTCTCTCTTTCTTCAAAAGCTGATAATTCTCAGCTTTCAGCGCTCTAAGAGGTGGTGGAGCAATTAAAAACTGTTGTTGCTGCAAACACTTCCTCACTCAGTACCATCCAAACCTCCTTCAACGACTTATCCTCCAAGGTCACCACCAACAATCAGCTTCTTGCTGATATTTTAACAGAGCTGAAGAAACCCGCTCCTCAGCACCCTCCATCATTCACCACCGATCGCCTCTCTGTGGATATGGTCACGGACTACACTCTCCAAACCACCGATTCCATCTCAGATCTCTTCTCTCGGGTAGAAAGCCTTGAAGTCGCTCTTGTCGTCCCTCCTCTTAATGCTGGTGACAAAGAGGGGGAGAAGGCAGAGAAAATTGCTGACCCTCGACCCTCTCACACTGAGGGGGAGAAGGCAGAGAAAGAAGACGCCGTCAATATTCCCTCTAAAGAGGAAGAGGAAGAGGAGGAAAAAGAAGAAGATCCTATCATTTCTGATGATGGTAAGGATCTTTCCATCGGCGATGACGATGATGATGAAGAAGATGATGGGAGCTGGTTTGTTCCCAAGTCTATCGTTCTCACCAAGGGAATTGTTATCAATGAAGCAGGGGGAGAAGCTCTGACAAGACCCCAACTCAGAAGACCCCTCAAGGCAAGCAGAAAGGAGTATCTGCTGAGGGGAACCTCAAAGTTGTCCGAACTTCTGAGGTGGAGCAGCCTTCAGAGGTATGTCTCTCTCCATTGTTCCCTTCTCATTTCCCCCTATTCTCTCAAAATCCCTTAGGGTGCGTTTGGTACGTGGACAGGATGGGACAGAACAGAACAGGACATAACAGAACATTTGTTCAACGTTTGGTAGACAGAACTGGATAGAACAGAACATATAATATTAGATAAAATAAATTAACTAAAATTTAAAGAATGGATAAAATATAAAATATAGTGTGTATTTGATGTTTTAGAAGAGAATTATATTTTATTTTGAGGTTATATTGGTAAAACTAGGGGTGCTCACGGGTTGGGTTGGTCGGGTTGAAGGCACTTTAACAACCATACTCAATCATTGCGGTTTGAAAAATCTCAACCCAACCCAACTCAATCAAAAGTGCAACCCAACCCATACCGTTCGGGTTGGGTTGGGTTGGGTTGGTCGGGTTGAGACTTTTATTGATCCTTTCACCATTTAAATAAGTTATCGTGTCTAAACAAATTGCCACATGTTTCTAAATATCTAAATGTTCAACAGATTACTAAATCGTCTAATAAAAGATTGCTTATAAATGTATTGTTTATAAATGTGGCATCAAGAATCAATAACAAGATTAATAAATTAACAAGTGGCCAACAATTGTCTGTTTATAAATGTTCAATAGTAACAATATTGCTTTGACAGAAACAAAAATGACAGTAACAAGCATTCAAAATTAGATTTAAATGTTTTTACTGGTTGTCGGGTTGGGTCGGTTTGTTTTGGGCCTAACCCGTTATCAACCCAATATATGCAAGTTGGTCAAAAATAGTATCGATTATACATCAGGTTGGCTCGGTTTGAGTTTTTTTGCCTCGGGTTGGGTTGGGTTGGCCGGGTTGATCGGGTTAGTCGGAAATTTGAGCACCCCTAGGTAAAACATAAGTCTGTTCCACCTTGTTCCATGGGGTGGGGGTGGAACAGGCTCGTTCCACGTTGTTCCACTCTGTTCCTGTCTATTCCACCTAAAAGTCCTGCCAAACATGGAACAATGATCCCTTTTCTGTTTTGTTCT
The DNA here is from genome assembly GCA_033807775.1 of Saussurea involucrata. Lineage (NCBI taxonomy): Eukaryota > Viridiplantae > Streptophyta > Magnoliopsida > Asterales > Asteraceae > Saussurea > Saussurea involucrata. The sequence goes on from CM066323.1 coordinate 38,370,006, forward strand.
GTCCTATCCACTGTACCAAATGCATCCTTATCCTCACTTAACTCCTTCTTCTTTTCTTCCATCCAATTCTCTTCTCTACTTGATATAACAACCGTAGCTGATGTCTTTTCAATAATCCCAGCAACTGCTGACGATCAAATAATCACAGTCTTAGTTCTGGAGACTGATGAATAAGAAGAAGAAGAAGAAAATGCGCTGAGACATCCATCAAGACCCTCTAGACCAATTCAAAGGTATGGCGATGAAGAGAAAAAAAAGAATGGCAGCACTTGTCTCTCAGCTAGAGAGTCAATGTATAAAGATCCCTCCTCGACAAAGCGTTGATCAAGCCGAGCTTGGATTTCTAAGCCAAGCTAAAAAAGAAGAATCTATCAGAGCTGAGAAACGTTTAGAGACCTACAAACAAGATGTCAATCTTGCCTTAAAAGTTGCTCAAAACTCTGTCTCAGGTAGAAAACTCAAGAAGAACCCAACCAGAGTCTAAGCCTAACTACTGAAAGAAGTCGAGGAGGAAGCTAGAAAAGAAAAGGTAGTCAAAGACTCAGAAATTGAATGGTGCAAGGGAAAGAATGAAAGAAGACATCTCCCCGAGAAGATCACAAATGTGACCATAGCAGGGAAAACGAAGAAAGATTCAGTGATGATATCCATAACCATCTTCAAGATAGATACCTCAGCTAAGACAATGTTTATGTCAAAGTTGGAATTCTACAAATGGCTAGAGATCAGAGATGCACTTCAAAAGTCAAAGTCCAAATACAAAGTCTACGTGAAAACTTCTTGAACAAGCTCATTAATCGAATCTCAACGAGTGTAGAAATACTTCCATTGCCTCAGAATCAGTAACCAGCACGAAAGAAAAACGAGCATCTACCTCTAAAGAAGAACCTGCTTACATAAATGAAACATGAATTAAATTTTCAAGAGAAGCAGTTCTTGGTCCACCACCTGATCTTTCAGCTCTCAACTTATCACTGCCAAACAGAGGACCTTTTGCTTCTGGTCAAGTGATAGGAGTCCCTTATGAAATCATTCTACGATCACGAAGAACAAGTTAGATTTCAACGAGACTCTAAAATTCATCTCTTCTCCCTTCCTCATCTGAAAGATCTTCTGTACTGGTGTAACATGACAAGGTTCGGTGTCTTCATCAAATATTATATCTACAAAGAAAGCAAAGCCAGAAGAAAAAGAGTAAATGGGACATGTATTTTATGAGTACTTTAATCCATCAGTACTAGAAAGATCCCCAAACAGTAAATGGGACATGTATTTTATGAGTACTTTTATCCTTATGATTTGAAACTTAACAATTTTCTTATGTTGCTTTGTCATCATCAAATAGGGGGAGATTGTTGATCTAAACTCTATCAGTGATTTGATGATTACTCTTAGAATACTTAGTGAAAATTACATTTAACATCGGTATGTATTAGTGTTTCACCATCAACGGCCATAAATTCTTGTTCAGTAATCGCTGAAGGCTTCCTATGTAAAAGTGTTATTGTAATATCTGAAGATAAGCCTCGCGACAAAAGAGTTTATCGCTGACGTTGAAGACCAAGATGATGAACAAGACAAGTCTACTCATGATCTGAAACGACATTCAGTGAAACCAAAACAAGTCTACAACGCGCGACATCTCAAAAACAAGGCTTCAACGATAGTTGAGACTTTCACCAGGCCTCACTGATGAAAGACAATATCAGCGATCGCTGATCATGAACCTTAAGTTCAAGATTTGTTTGTCTTATCCTTTGGCACAGATAGTAAGAAGGTACAAAAGTAAATCTGCTTTTGTCCATAATCGTACGACCACTCTGTTAACTACACTGTTCACCATGCGGCCAAGAGCATTTCTTTGACAAAAGTAGAAGCATGCGTCCAATGAAGATCTAACACGTGTAAAGTGCCCCTGCCATGCGTTAAATGCATGAGGTATAAATAGGAGCAATATCCTTCAATTTGAAGGGTCCTAAATCTCTCTTAGTGCTTTGTAGAAAACTCTTTTTCTACATATTCCACTCTCTTCTTTATTTCTAGTGCAAAGAACTTAGTGATTCTCATAGTTTGTTTAGATTAGGTTTACTTAATCTATTTCCGCAACAAACTGTAAATTGTGTTTTTGATTTATCAATAAACAATTTAAAAAGTAAAATCTTGTGTTTGTATTCAACCCCCCTCCACTCCACAAACTTCCCCTTTGTAGAAACCCTACGGGACCAACACTACTAGTTGACTTTGGTGACAACATTCACCTTACTCCAACTAGTCTTTGATTTTCTTGAAGACTTTTTGCTTTTGGATCAATATAGATAGTTACAAGATAATTCCAAAGTAAAGTTCTATTTGTTCTACTTTGAACTATAAGCTATAGATCGAATTCCAACTATATAACAATCATGAAGTAAGACTATCGGATTCTAAAATATCTTAGAATAAAATGTGGGTTCATGAAACTCAAGATTGAATGAATAGAAGGATAAGCCAATTGGATTCTCCAAATCGGATGGAGAATAATCAAATCTATGATTTGATCTCGCACTTTATTTAAGCTATGGATCCGATGAGAACAAAGATCTGAAGCCTTAGTTTTAAGTTCCTAACAAGTTAATAAGATTCAGATGCTACTTATTTTGTGTTATATCCAATTGATGTTATTAGATACGAGTGTTAGGGCATCTCCAATGAGTCACACTATATTTTACACTAAATTTCAAAAATAGTGTAAATTTTAGTGTTAATAGTAAATCTTCTCCAATGAGTAACACTATTTTTCACACAAAAGTTAAAAGTAATGTTAAAAATGATGTAAAAAATAGTGTAAATGAATAGTGTTACACCATATATAGTGTGAAGAATAGAGACCCCATTTTAGATGTGAATAGTGTTATTTACACCAAATTTAATGTTTAGTGTAAGATTTAATGACTCCATTGAAGATGGTCTTACAAACCAAAAAAAATCGTTCTAAATGTTAACTCAAATGCTAATTCTATAAATCCAAAGATTGAGACGACCAAAATCTTCTATCCAATTATTCGTTTCAGTTCATGGAAATAGGAAGTCAAATATGATGTGGCCTTTCCATGAGTTTATATCACGTGATCTTTAATTCGAGTAGGTATTTTTGTATGAATACAAATCGTTTATTAATGATGGTTAAAATTTTGTTGGCATCTATTACAAAAGTTAATTTAAATATACACAATCTCATCATTAGAATTTATAAAATAATCTTGTGTTCGTTTGAAAAATTTACTCTTAAATCTTAAATAATTAATATTTAGGCTATGTTTGGCAAATTAGTTGATAAGTTAGTTGCTAGCTGATGAAGAAGTCACGTTTGACAAAAACTAGCTTATAAACAAGTAAAATGACAAAAAATGACATCTTCAAAGGATTATCAATTACAATATTTAATTATATAATTAAAACAAATTTATAGTAATATAATATGTTAACTTATAATACAACCAATGTAATAAAGAAAAATTAAATAATATAACATGTTAATTAAAATAATTTAAAAGTTATTATTACATATATACTATAAATTTTGAATTTATTACACTTTTTTAGAAAAAAATATATATTAACTTATGATTTTAAATAACCGTTACATACAATATGAAAAATAATTAAATAATAATTAAAAAGACAATAGTAATTGATAATTAAAATATATTGATTAATATTAAAAAAATAATAATTTATATAATTAACAATAACTCTAAATAATTAAAAATTAATATCAATGTATATTTAAAATTTAATTTAATAATTTTCAGTTAATATTAACTAATATTTATTAATTAATAATAAATAAATTTAAAAAATTAATATTTATTTATAATAATAGTTAATACATAATAATTAATATTAATAAGAGCAATATTGAAATATTCACAAAAAACTACTGAAAAGCTACTCCAAGTAGCGTTTCAAAAAGCTATTCCAAGTAGCGTTTCAAAAAGCTAGCATATGTTCATCCAAACATGTACCTAAAAAGTAAGCTAATTTTTTTTTGTCAAACAATGCCTTAGTAAATGCATAATTGATAAATGATGATAACCTTTTTTTCTCATAAATATACGTGTTCTTTTTGTTAAGAGGTGGTTTTCAAATCTTAGGTGGCAAACTATGAAACTCGTCTTTAGATCATAGGTTGAATTCATCAAATGTTAAGATGTATTTCTTGTAATTATGATAATAATTAATTTATTTCAATTTTTTTAATTCAAAAGAAATCGATGAAAGGTAAACTTGTACATCATCATCCCACCTAAATTTAGGAAATCGGATTTACCAGCTAGCATAATCAATAATCAAGAGGAAATGATTATTTTGGTGTTCGCTTTTAGAAGATCATCGAAAAGATTTTATCGACGATTATGTTGGGTCATTGACCAGCATCTCCCTAAATCGAAACGTGGCGCTTGAAACACCCTGAAATTTACAATAAATTTAAACCTTAATTTATCATAATAATTTACAACATCTTCCCAAAAGTTTTCATTCACAACAGAGGATTAGTGACAAGGTCTAATTATACTGAATTATCATAAACAACCGACTAATCTAATTCATAACCAATAACATCATATTTTATGGGTTGTTTATAATATCTCCAAAATAATCCTTGTTCTACTAAATTCTCCATCATAGCTCCAAAAGCATAACTTTAAGACTTCTCGACACTCATCCCTACTTATCCCTTTCCGTGCTAGTACCTAGTGAGAACATCCGGTTTTCAAATTAAAACTTTATAAGCTTTAAAAACCAAAACTGTAAACAAAGCATATAATTTAACCTGCTCGCAATCTTTCTCACCGTACACATAACATCTTTCAATGACGGGAATCATACCCGATTCCCTGAGTATGACCAACAATGAGTAAGTCATAGCATCATATTCAAGAGCCCACTATGAATCACACGGATTCTAGATCATTACTCAAGTCCAAGAAATTACAACTAATCCATGCATATTTCTTGGAGTGGAAATAGAAATAACAGTTATATCTTGCGTATTCTTCATTTCCTAATAAAAAGCGAAAATAACAATTATATCTTGCCTATTTCACAATTTCAAGTCACAGTACAAACGTGAATAGCAATCATCCCTTGTCCATTCCACATTTCTCAAACATAATGGGAATAGAAATCATCCCTTGCCCATTCCACATTAATCAAACATAATGGGAATAGCAATCATCCCTTGCTCATTCCACATTAATCAACTATAAACGGGAATAGCAATCATCATTTGCCCATTCCACATTTATCAAACATAATGGGAATAACAATCATCCCTTGCCCATTCCATATTACAAACATAATGGGAATAACAATCATCCCTTGCTCATTCCACATTAATCAACTATAAACGGGAATAGCAATCATCCCTTGCCCATTCCACATTTATCAAACATAATGGGAATAACAATCATCCCTTGCCCATTCCACATTAATCAAATATAAACAGGAATTACAATTTACTTTATGCCTATTCCACGTTTCTCATCACCTTTCGAAATGGGAATTACAATTTACTTTATGCCTATTCCACGTTTCAATTAATGCCAGTGCCTATGGATTCATTACACTTACTAGCATATATGCATAACACATAAACACGCAACATCTCATATTATATTCTCAACGCTAAGAATCCTAGATAACCTATCATATTCTTATCCTCAATTGTCCCCCTTCGGCGACTTAGCACGGGGGTTCCGCTACCCGGTTAGCGGATGGGGTCAAGGGGCAACGCCCTTGCGGGGTCTGGGGGCAGACCGGACCTCAGTGATATTATCCGGAATATCAGAAGTATCTGAACATCAGAAGTGACCGAACCTCAGTGGTTTCCGGACAGCACAACTATCCGAACATTATAACTTAACAAACACTACACTGTCCGATCCTCACAACTTACCGGACACTAAACCTATCCGGATGTTACCGGAAATACATACAATCCGGATGACATCCGGAAACCATAGTAATCCGGATACCATATCCGGTAACTAGTTATTTGGAAACCCAAATACTTACCGGATGTTTTCACTACCGGACACCACTGAAATGAAATTACCGGACACTATCAAAAACGTCCGATAACTTCGACCTGCACACTAAATTCCAACCCAGATCGATATTTGTTCCACCCAGCTTAGTTTGCACATATCCATTCAGCTCCATTACAGTTAAAACTAACATCTTACTGCTTAATTTAATGAAAACATGGCTTTTAAGAAAGATGAACTCACCTGCAGAACTTGGAAGTCGATGAACTCAATTTCAGAAGTCCAGTTTCACCTTCTTTCACCAATCCAAATCAGATACCTAACAGAGAATGAATTACTTTGCGATTTTAATTTCAAAGACAGGTTGCAGTGTTGATTTGCTTACCGATTGTCAAAAGTTCACCCTCTCTGTTTTGGGAACCGACTCAATGAAGCAAGATTGAGATATTTCTCAATCTTCAGCCGACCTCTCTTTATATACCCCAAAACTATTGCCAAACAACAAAATCAACCCTCAACATTCATAATTTCACGAATCGCTTAATACTTTGGTCAATTACACTTTGACCCTTCAACATATAAATCGTACATTTTATCTAAAATAATGTTTTCTCATTAGATAAATGTTCTCCCAAAAATATACACTAATAATGGAAATTTCGAGGGGTTACAGCGCTGGCTGCTACGCTATATGGAAATAAGTTGCGCCTTCTCCACCAACAATTGCTTTTGGCATAGTGGTAAGCGTTTGGATCCTAAAAGATTCGTCTACAACGATAAACAGAGATGACACAACGATGAACGGAGATGACACGTCGGAAACCGATATGAAACGAAGATGACACAACGATGAATGGAAATGAAAACGTATATGACATGTCAATGAATAGAGATGAAACGGAGATGAATGAGATGACACGGTGATGACACGATGTTAATGCCAAAAATCGTCCAGAAGGATAACTTAAGGTTGATTGTGGAGCTTAACAACTAAAGAACAGGAATCTAGCGACAAACCGTGCAACAAAGACAGAAAAATGTAAAAGAGGCAAAGATTTTGATGACGCGGGAAAAACCTCGACAAGGAAAAAACCTGCGGACGACTGTGGAAGTCGTCGTTGCACTATGATCGCCAAACAGGGGCGATGTCCTTATGTTTTGGGTGTCGATCGTACAATGATTACAATACAGATGAAAGGAGATACTTTAAATGTAAAGTAACAAGTGTTTAGAATGTAAAGACAATGTGCGTCGTGTATAAAAATGAAGTGTTGAGCGTGGGAGTCGTGCGTCGAGAGCGAACTGTTGAGAGAAGAAATGTCTTTGCTTCGAGTGTTATCCCGAAAGCAGATGTCCGCAAATGAGACTGTGATCTTCATATTTATAGTCTTCGTAGCTTTAATTGACCATCATGATTGTAGGAGTAACGGTTGAAACGGTCACTGCTGTTAATGCTCATAATTACTTCTGTCGGTTACGTCCGTTAGCCATAAAGGACATTGACCCTGCATTGAATGATAAAAACGTAACAGAAATATTATATATTAGTCGGTCGAGGGGTTATGTCACGACGGTCGAGTGTCGTGAGCAACATTCGATTTTACTTTGGTCAAGAGATCAAGTGTTCATGATTTGACTTTATTGTGAGTAAATGTTCGTAGTGTTTTGGTCGTGGTCTAGACTGGTGAAATTTTACCCAAACAGTTTGCCTCCAAAATTTAAAAAGTGGAATGGCAAATTCAAATTTCAAAAGTTTTTAAATTTTGCTAGTCGGGCGTCTAGGGTTGTGACACGTGTTAAAAATCTCTTCAGTTGCCTTGGAATTGGATCGGTCCAATTCCAACTAAAGAAGAAGTCGAAAAGGGGATAAGGTCGTGATGTCATGCTGACGCGCGATTGTGCTTAACAACTGTAAACGCCAGGTGTCGACGATCTGTCGAGTATCCGAAAAGGCAGGGCACGTGTCGATCATCGAGAGGCTCGATCTAACACGATCGTTTGCATAAATAATGACCTTCGACGGATCTTTTCTATTTTACGATTCCAGAGAGATTTTCTTCCGATTTCTTGGTGCTCTTCGTTCGATACTTTCCAAACCTACAAGAATCTTCGACCAAGTTAGAAATTTCTAGGTTTTAGGGCGCCTATATAAGGTACGATTCTCCAATCTTTGTATGCGTCATAAGTCGATTGCTAGGAAACCTAGGAAGAACTGGGATATCTGAGGCTTTTCAGAGCGACAAATTTTGTTAACGGGTTTATCAATGTCGACAGAGCCTAGGAGCACCATTCAAGATCAAGATGCTCTTGACGAATTTAGGAATTTAGCAAAAATCCCTGCAGGGATTACTGTGAGTAAGGCCGGTAATATTCGACCGGAGATGTGCCCCAAGGGATATGTCGTGATATACGAGTATCCTTTTAGAATAGGCTTCGAGTGGCCCTACTCTCCTCTGGCGAAGTCTTTTATATGCGAATTTGACCTCTCGCCTGGACAACTGATGCCTCGATTCTGGAGGGTAATACAGGTCGTCGAGCGACTTACCAGTCATTGGGAGTCGCCGATGTATGTAAAAGACCTCTTGGCCGCTTATCAGGTCAAGAAAGATACGTACCGTCGCTACAGCCTTTTCTCGAGGTATAAGGGCGATCGTACCTTGGTCCAAAAAACTGCGGTCAACGACCACAAATGGAAGACTAGGTATGTCTTCGTAAGGGTAGCGACGCTGGACCCTTACAGTGATTGGATCAGGTCTGGATGGAACATGGTCGGTGAGTTTTAGCTTAGGTCGAGCATTTTCGTATTATGCATATTACTTTGTTTTCGCAACTGATCCTCTCCTTTTCGTGTTTTCAGATATAAAGTTCGACGCAGTGGAGCCTAACGACGACTCCCAGGCTAAAATTAAGAAATTCTTGGAAATTAGTACCGACGATCGATCGTTCATCACACGTCATCTGATAGACGAAGACGATGATGTGATTTTCTTGAGCGATAGGTTACAGTTGGGTCGAGAGAGGAGAGAGAAAGAAGAAGAGGAGAAAGAAGAAGAGGAGGAGACTGAGGAAGAAGAGAGGGAGGAGGAGTCGACAGAGGTAGAGATGACTGGTAAATGTACCTTACTCTGTTTCGACTTATTCCTTCTCTTGCTTCAGTATTTAATTGTTCTTTTTTCTTTGTTTCATAGGAGAATCTCTGCAATCACAGCCGCAAGTGTCGTTGGCGATGGCCAAGAGGGCGGCCCAAGAAGAATTGGCTCGCAAGGCGAGGGAGAAGAGGAATGAGGCCCTGACAGCTGGGTCAGGGGTCCTCAAGAGAAAAGAGGCTCCGACATCTGGGTCGGGAGTCCTCAAGAGGACGAGGATGTCCATCCTGAGGGAATCGTCTTTGAAGACGGGCGACTCATCGAGACTCGTTTCGCCTGAGAAGGCGAAGGCGTCGACCGCATCCGTCGAGGAGACTTCTGATGCGATTGATGCGACATCCGTCGACCCTGCACATCCGACGAAGTCGACGGTGTCTCCTGCTGCCACGTCAGGCCCCTCGACGGTAGACAAGGGCAAGGGCGCGCAAATGGGAGAGGGTGAGAAAGAAGAAACGACGGTAAACTTTACGTTGCCGTCAGATATCATGGTGGACAATGTCCTAGACGGGACGAGCTTGTTCCCCCACTTAGATAAGTTCCAGCTCCCCTCTTTCAGGGAGCGCTTCAACGGGGTCTCTATCGAGAGTGCGGGGTCTTACGTTGCCGGACTGGCATTTATGGTAAGTCTATCTTTCAAGACTTTGTCTTTCGTTTGTCATTGTCATGTATTTTACTAACGTGTTTTCATACGTTTCAGACGTTTCAGTCTTCCTTGGCCCTGCATGCCGAGACGATGAAGATTGAGGGTCTAGTGTCCTCAGCTATTAAGAGAGAGGAAGCAGCGTTGGCGAGGGAGAAGTCCGCTCTGGCGCATGCTGAGGACATGTCGATACGACTCGACGATGCCCTGAATGAGCTGGAAGCCGTCGGACATGCGAGGGATGACGTGAACGCTCGTCTGAAGCAATCCTTCTCTATAATCGCCGACCATAGAGAGTAACTAGACAAGAGGCAAGCATCCTTGGATGTGAAAGAGAAAGAGGTTGAGGAATCCCAGTCCAAGGTGGCGGTCCTGGAGAAGGAGGTAAAAGAGCTTAAGGAAGAGGCTGCGTCGACCTTTGCCTTAGCTCGATTGACCGCACGGGCGGCGATTATGCGACAGCACTTGTCAGGGAAGAATCCCCTCGCGTCTGCAACTGAGGAGCTGGACTTTTTTCTAGCCAAGGTCGGGACCGACAATGATCTCGACTCTGATGATGAGAAAGTGGATGAGGAGGAAGAGGTTGTGGACGAGGGTCTCCAGGGTGAAGCTTCGGGCAAGGATGCTGCCGACGCTCCTTCTAATCCTTAGAAATAAAAGATTTGTTTTTTCTCTTAGTTGTGAATGCTCGACCGTTGGTGGTCGAATCATTTTAGATGTAATCGTTCGTTTCGTAAATGAAATTTACCCTTTTGTTGACTCGTGCTTTTACTTCGATTTACACATGTTGTGGCTAAATATAATACCAACCGTGAATGTTTGGGCAAAAAATCATGTCGTACGACCGCGACCAAAACAGGTAAGACGCACGTTATAGTCCAAATCTTGTATTAAGATAAGGTCTTGACAAGAACCAGAAAACATCCGTCGTCTCCCGCAAAAGGTAAGTCGTGCGTCCCTCATGACGCTCGACCATAGCGTCGCCCATCCCTCACGACCATCGCGTAAGATCATTGTACCTTGACCAAAGCTAACGTTAACCATGACTGTTACGTTTGTTAAGTGTTTAATGCAGGAGTCAAAGCCATTAAAGAACAACGGATATAACCGACGCAACCATCAACGATCGATAGCCGTAACGGACGAAGATCATCATGGATATTCACTCCGGCGACCGTTTCCAGCCGTTGTAGCCGTTGATCAAAGCATTAATGGAGCTAATTAATGACGCGAAGACTATAAAGACCAAGCTAAATCATCCTTTCAGATGATCTGAAGAACACACCAGCGAATACCATCAAACAGCAGAGAAAAAGCATCTGAATTCACAAAGAAGAGCACTCAAACTCTGGAAATCAAGTATTGAAAGCCAGAACCCTACAGCGAACTCAAGAACACTCGAAGAAAAGCACAAGACATCGCTCTCGACGCACGACTACAGCCTTCATCCAACAGTTCACACTTTGTATTCACACGATAAACACCTGTTTTACACTTTAAACACTTGTACTTTACATTTCGAAGCATTTCTTTCATTTGTATTGTAATCATCGTACGACCGACGTCAGTACCAAGGACATCGCCTCTGATTGGCGACCATAGTGCAGCGACGACACCCACTGTCGTCCGCAGGTTTTTTTCCTCGTTTGAGGTTTTTCCTGCGTCATCAAATCCTTTGTCTTATTTATTTTTCCCTCGTCGCACGTCTCGTCGAAAGATCCTTTCTTTAGTTGTTTAAGTCCACATCGACCTTAAGTTGTCCCTTTGGTGCGATTTTTAGCATTAACAGTTTGGCGCCATCCGTGGGACTACATCTAGAGAAAATCCTCGACGAACGTGCATTCTACTAATAGTTTCTTGGAGTTTCTTCTCTGTTGCAGGAAAATGGCAGCCCCTGGAAATCCTCAGCAAGCCGTCGCTCAGATGTATCAGGAGCTCGAGGTTGCCAGGAATCAACTCAATGCAATGGCAGAGCAAAATCGCAGAGCAGCTGAAGAGATCGCGCGGCTAAGGAATCCTTTTGGACCCTAGAATGGTCCTAGACCATTCATCCAGAATCCAGGTTCGGGACCAGGCCCGTCCGCGCAGAATCAGCATCCAGGTCCATTCATGCAGAATCAGCAGCCGGGTCCGTTCATTCCCCCTCAGCACATCCGACCACCACCCTTGAACAATGGATCCCAACCATTGCAAGGTAGCACCCAGCCGTTCCAGAATGGATCCCAGCCGTTTTCCCAGCCATTCCAAAGTGGTCCGCAACCTTTCCACCAAGGATCGCAATCTTTCCAGCAGAGATCGCAATCGTTTCAGAGTGGATCGCAGCAATTCCACTATGGGTCGCAACCATATTTTGTTCCGTTCAATGGGGACACCAATGGTTCGTCGCATGGCAATGGCATTAGTCCAGGGACCAATCCCTCGACAGGGGCAAATCCTGATCTTAACGATCCCGTCGCCCAGCGTTTGAAGATGTTAGAAGACCAAAATGAGCGCGTCCTGTCCTTGCTCGCCAAGTTTCCTGGGGCAGCCATGCCTGTCGACGTCGAGCCTCGCTCGGGGTATCAGGCGTCGCCCTTCTTCGATGAAATTGCCACCGTCGAGGTCCCAAAGAAGTATAACATTCCTGCTTTCACTCCCAAGTATTCGGGTGTGACCGATCCAACCGAGCATGTCGCGCAGTATAAGCAGCTCATGTGGACGATCTCGATTCCACACATGTACCAGGAAGTATGCATGTGCAAGAGTTTCGGGGCGACTCTCACTGGTCCAACTCTCCAGTGGTTGATCAATCTCAAACCCAAATCTATCGGGTCGCCGAATTGGTCAACCAATTCTCCCGGCAATTCGCCAGCAGTCGTAAGATGGAAAAGCAGACTAGTGATCTATACTATGTCGTGCAGAAGACTAATGAGTCTATTCGAAGTTATTTCAATAGATTCAATGCCGAAATGATCAGTATCCGCAATTGTGACATCAAAACTGCGATCGAAGCTTATAAGCGTGGTCTAGACGATAGTTCAGGTCTATACATCGATCTGACCAAGTACCCCCCAGAGACTTTCGAAGACGTCCGAGCTCGAATGTTAGCATATATGAGGGTCAAAGACGATGCAGCCTTTCGTCGCAAACACACTGGCGACAAGAAGCCGTTAGGTGTCAAGAAGCCAGAATTCAAGCCGAAAGCCATATCCAGTGCAGAGCCAGCGCGTCAAATTTCAAACGTTTGTTTCAAGACGAAGGCAAAAGCTAAGACCGCAACTAAATTCCCCGTGTACCCCAAGATCTCCTCTTATGGGTTCAAAGGGTCAGCTAAAGACTTAGTCGAAGCTCTGAAGACCACCCAAGCGACCATTCGATGGCCGAAGAATTCCGACATGGACGATGCTAAGAAAGACAAATCAAAGTGGTGCGACTTCCACGTCGACCATGGTCATGCGACAAATGATTGTATCGCACTCAAGAAGGAATTGGCATATCATGTTCCACAAGGTAATCTCAAAGATATTATTGATAATGTCGTTATTAACAGCCATCGACCGTCGGCTCCCGAGCATGCAAAAGTTGTCAATTAAAATTCCCTACGCCATGGGGAATCCAAGAGATCAAGAGTGAGCCAAAAGTCGCTCGTGAATGCTACAAGTCTACCTTGAAGCCAAATAAATAAACTGAAGTCGCAAGATCAAGCTCTCGACAGGTTCGTTCTTCTATCCCCAAATTAATATCTTTTCCACAGGGATAAATCTACTATGGTGCCTTGTCGCACGACAACATGGTCAACGCAAGACAGTATTTCATAGGATCGCCGTGTCGTTCTGTCGTTTAAAACCTATCTTTTCCTGCCAAAAAGAATAAGGTAACAAACGACAGGGGGCAAGTAGAGAGAGTCTGAAATGGTACGTTCTATAACTCTTTTTCATACGATATTTTCTCACAAAACGACTACTGACTTAAGCATCGGAGGGTCGTTGGCTAGCCGACGACCAACCCCCGACATCGTTTTATCTCAGAATCGTGCGACAGCTTATCACAGAATCGCACGACGTAAATGATCAGGTCTTTTCTTCCTAGATCATCCCTTACACAGGGGCATACGATACAAATTCATCGTACGATCTCGTCGTACAATCGCGAAGCCTAAAACAACTTATCTTTAAGTTTCTTAGCTTTCATACCCTGAATGGATTCTTTAATCGCGTGTTTTTTTTTGTTTTTTTTGTTTTGCGTTCTTATTATCGTATTACAATAAGGGCCTTAGTCACATGATTTCATATGTATCTTATGTTCGACTTTATAATCAAATGTGATTTGAATAAAGCATAAGCAAAAGATATATTCAGTAAGTGAATCATTATATACATACTCGATCCCTGATTGATCGAATGACAAAACAAACAAGGAAGGGAAAATTCTAGACAGCAGGGGGAACATCGGTCGAATCCCTGCTCGAAGTCCCCACCCGAGGACCTTCATCTGTCACTCCTCCCGCACAAATCTCCTGCAGTTCATACTGAGCATCGAAAAGCTGGATGGCTAGCTCGTCAGCACGCGCCAAAGCCAACCTCTCCCTATCTAAAGCTGCCTTCTCCCTCTCTAACGTTGCAGTTTCCCTCTCAAGAGTAGACGCCACCAACTCCTCAACTTTCGACATCTTGGCGTGTAAAGCCAAAGATGACTGGAACGTCTGAAAATACACAAGAAAACGTTAGACAACGAACGACGGACAACGACTAAAACAACGAAACAAGTCATGAAAGATTGACGCTCACCGTGAACGCCAGACTGGCAACTTGAGATCCTATCTCTCCGGCCGGAATTCCATGAAAACGCTCCCCGAAAGATGAGAGCAAATACTTCTCCACGTGAGGAAACAACGTCGTCCCGTCTAGGACCCTATCCGCCATAAAGTCAGACGGCAATGTAAAATTGATCGTCATAACTTCGGCCGATGACCCCTCGCCCCTGGCGGCAGACACGGGGGTCGACACCTGAGACACCAGTTTCGTCACCGTCACCGGAGGCGCAGAACTTGCTGGTGTCGCGTCCATCACGCCAGGACGGCTAGATGACGCCCTCGCCTTCTTAGGCAGAACAACTCTCGATGAGTTATCAACCCTCGACGACGGTTCTGTCCTCTCGATTCTCTTTTGGCTCGACCCAGCTGTCGAGACATTTTTACCCCGAAGGGCTCGCATGACCTGCTTCCCTCTCGCCCGAGAAACGGATTTCCTCTCGGTCGACACTGATCAGGAGATACATGAAGCGTCAGACAGGCAGAATGAACAAGATAAAATAAAGATTACGGTACGCTTACCAGTCGCCTCTTCCTGCACGTCTTCATCTCCCTCCTTTTCTTCTTCTTCCTCTACAGTGTCCACCACCACGTCCTCGTCCGCGGCCGCTGTTTGCTCTATGGAGAAAGATCGTTCATCCACGCTAAGATTCAAGAACCTGTCAATCTTAGCTTGAGAATCTTCATTCGGCGTCATAACGTCGAACCGAATCTCTGAAGACAACAAAAGAAGAAGAGTGAGTAAAAGGCCTAGAGATAAACGAAAAGTCAGAAACGACGAAGCATACCTGTCTTATTCCAGTCTGAACGCATTCAATTGCTGCTAGAATTCAATGACTCGGTAAGAACGAATACATACCTCGACTTCCACCCGCGATCATTGACACCCGTTCCCAAAACCAAGGTACGATCACCCCTAAATTTAGAGTAAGGACTATAACGCCAGTTCTTATCTCTTTTTACTTGGTAAGCCACCAAGAAATCATTCATGGTCATATGCGACTCCCATTTCGTAGACGCTCACTCGACAACCAAAAGAACTCGCCAGAGTTGGGGCATCTGCTGCCCTGGCGACACATCAAAATCCTGCATGAGTGATTTGATAAACCCAAAAACGGACATTCAAACCCTATTTTGAAAGGATACTCGTACAATACAAGATATCCCTCAGGACAATCCTTAGAACGCACGATCCCCGGACACCGCAACTCTATATTTGCAGAAATTTTTGCTAAACTCCTAAAAGCGTCTAAGTCTACATGATTCGTGATAAGACTGGTAGGCTCTGTCGACATTGTGTATCAGAGGACAGAACAAGGTCCTATATAAATCAGTAGAATCTCCTACAAACTATGGAAAGGATTCGGAAAGAATTGGCAAGAAAATCGTAAGAATCGCGGAATAAGAACTCTTGCAGAAAAGAGAAGGAGTCGCTAAGGAAGAATCAGAAAATATCCTTCGAAAGCGTAAAAAAGAATGGGTTCGCTAAAATCTCTATTTATGTAAAAGATCGTGCCAAATCGGGTTCTTTGATAAATCAACACGAGTCCACGTTCTTCCGCATACCCATACAGATCTTCGACACTTGTCTTCGACAACTGGTAAGCACCATCGTGCGTCAGAATGACTTCACGACTCGTTCAACTTTTCAACTTCTCGTTCAGTTAAAAGCGAACCGGTCCAGTTCCACGACAACCACGTAAGTCCCTCAACCCAGGTCACGAGACTAAATGTTCGACAAGCAAAATTTAAAACTTAAATTATACATTCAATTTTCAAATTTTGGGGGCAAACTGTTTGGGCAAAAAATCATGTCGTACGACCGCGGCCAAAACAAGTAAGACGCACGTTATAGTCCAAATCTTGTATTAAGATAAGGTCTTGACAAGAACCCAGAAAACATCCGTCGTCTCCCGCAAAAGGTAAGTCGTGCGTCCCTCATGACGCTCGACCATAGCGTCGCCCATCCCGCACGACCATCGCGTAAGATCATTGTACCTCGACCAAAGCTAACGTTAACCATGCCTGTTACGTTTGTTAAGTGTTTAATGCAGGAGTCAAAGCCATTAAAGAACAACGGATATAACTGACGCAACCATCAACGATCGATAGCCGTAACGGACGAAGATCATCATGGATATTCACTCCGGCGACCGTTTCCAGCCGTTGATCAAATCATTAATGGAGCTAATTAATGACGCGAAGACTATAAAGACCAAGCTAAATCATCCTTTCAGATGATCTGAAGAACACACCAGCGAATACCATCAAACAGCAGAGAAAAAGCATCTGAATTCACAAAGAAGAGCACTCAAACTCTGGAAATCAAGTATTGAAATCCAGAACCCTACAGCGAACTCAAGAACACTCGAAGAAAAGCACAAGACATCGCTCTCGACGCACGACTACAGCCTTCATCCAACAGTTCACACTTTGTATTCACACGGCAAACACCTGTTTTACACTTTAAACACTTGTAGTTTACATTTCGAAGCATTTCCTTCATTTGTATTCTAATCATCGTACGACCGACGCCAGTACCAAGGACATCGCCCCTGATTGGCGACCATAGTGCAACGACGACACCCACTGTCGTTCGCAGGTTTTTTTCCTCGTTTGAGGTTTTTCCTGCGTCATCAAATCCTTTGTCTTATTTATTTTTCCCTCGTCGCACGTCTCGTCGAAAGATCCTTTCTTTAGTTGTTTAAGTCCACATCGACCTTAAGTTGTCCCTTTGGTGCGATTTTTGGCATTAACAGTGAACTTCATTAATTATAGAACAAACAAGGAATCGTGCGACTTAGGCATCTATTGTAATTACAAAGACTAGCACACAAGTCATAAGACTTTCATACTTTAAGATCATGTTGGCAAACATCAGTACATGCGACCAATGCATTCATTCAGAACATGAAACTTTTCTAAGTTAAGAAGCTCAGATAATGGGGTCGCTAAGCCTGGATAATCGTACGACTATATCGTACGACGAAGCTTGAGTCGTATGCCCCTGTGATAGAATAATCATGCCATAGACTTGAACATTTATGTCATGCGACTTTGCGAGATTAAAGTCATGTAGTAGACTTAGCAACTTATGTCATGTGATCTGCGATAAAACAATGTCAGAGGTTGGTCGTTGGCTAGCCAACGACCCTCCGATGCTTAAGTCAGTTATCGTTGTGGTAAAAAAAATCGTATGAAAGAAGGAAAGGATTCAGAAAAAATTACCTTCTCAGACTTTTCCTGTCTAAGGGGGGATATTTGTCCCTCGTCATTTAACACCTTATTCCCTTTAGGAGCAAATAGGTTTAAATGACGGGTTCGACACTGAGTTGTTGGGAATTGATGCCAAGGTCTATGTCGACCATGTCTTCGTGCGACCGGGCGAAACAAACGGTATGTTCCTATAGGAAAGATATTAGTTTGTTTTTAGAGTAGGGATCGAGAGACGAACCTGTCGAGACTTTCCGGTCGTGCTTGCTTTGATCTAGAACGTCTTTGTCGACCCGTAACTGCAAGATGGCCTACTTTTACGGTTTCAGGGTGGTCTTATAGCAATCACGGGCGACTTTCGGCTCACTTTTGATCTCTTGGACTCCCCATGGCGTAGGGAACTTTATGGTCTAGTAGTACATCGAGGGGACTGCTTTCATCTCATGGATCCACGGTCGGCCTAAGATGATGTTAAAGGCCGACGAGCAGTCAATAATGCTGAACTTGGTCTGCTTGTTAATTCCTCCGGCATAGACAGGCAATATGATCTCTCCAAAGGTACTCGTCGCTTCTCCATTGAAATCGACCAAGGTTGTCGAACGTCGGGTGATTTCCGATCGATCGATTCCCATAGCCTTGATGGTGTCAAGGAAGATGACATTCGCTGAACTGCCTCCATCGACCAAGACTCGTCGGGTTAAACAGTTACCAGTCGTGACTTGAATGATCAACCCGTCATGATGCTTCTGATACGAGTCGCCGAGGTCGTCTTGGTCGAACGTGATTTTCATAGCTTCCAATTCCAGATCTCCTTTCGGTCTGGATGAACGCGGGATAGGTCGGTTGTCAGGTGCTTGACTGGCGTGACGTTTGGCTGCAGAATATGTCAGACCGCACACGTCGGAACCACCAATGATACAATTGACGACCTTTTCATGCTCGGGGGTTGGCGGTCGAATGTCGTTAACTAGAATAACGACATCATCGATGATTTCCTTGAGATTGCCCTTCGGAACATGATATGCTAACTCCTTTGTTAGAGTTATGCAATCATCTGTTGCATGACCATGGTCGACATGGAAGTCGCACCATTTCGACTTATCTTTCTTGGCATCGTCCTGATCGGATTTCTTTGGCCATCGGATGGTCGCCTGGGCGGTTTTCAGAGCCTCGACCAAGTCCTTAGTGGTCCCTTTGAATCCGTAAGAGGATATCTTAGGGTACTGAGGGAATTTGGTCGCGGTCTTGAACTCCGCTTTTGTCTTGAATCGAACGTTCGAGATTTATCGCGCGGGCTCTGTCTTGGATACTGCCTTTGTCTTGAATTCTGGTTTTTTTACGCTTAGCAATCTTTTGTCATCGGTGTGCTTACGACGAAAGGCAGCATCGTCCTCGACCCTCATATAAGCAAGGGTTCTCGTTCGAACGTCTTCGAACTTCTTCGAACTTCTCCGGAGGATACTTGGTTAAATCGGTGTATAAACCCGAACTGTCGTCTCGACCACGCTTGTAGGCTTCGATCGCGGTCTTGACGTCATAGTTGCGGACACTGATCATCTCTGCGTTGAATCTATTGAAGTAGCTTCGGATCGACTCTCCATCTTTTTGCACGACATAGTACAAATCGTTGGTCTGCTTCTCCATCTTGCGACTACTGGCGAATTGTTGGGAGAATTGGTTGACCAACTCGGCGAACGACCCGATGGATTTAGGTTTGAGATTGATCAACCATTGGAGGGCATGACATGTGAGGTTCGCCCCAAAACTCTTGCACATGCATACTTCTTGATACATGTGCGGGATCGAGACCGTCCACATGAGCTGTTTATACTGCGCGATGTGCTCCGTCGGATCGGTCACCCCTGAATACTTGGGCATGAAGGCGGGGATGTTATACTTTTTCGGGACATCAAAGGTCGTGATCTTATCGATGAAAGGCGACGCTTGATACCCCGAACGAGGCTCGACATCGACGGGCACGGCTGCCCCTGGTGGCTTAGCGAGCAGAGACAGGACGCGTTCGTTCTGATCTTCTAGCATTTTCAACCGTTGGGCGTTGGGGTCATTAGGATCGGGATTCGTTCCTGCCAACGGATCAACTCCCGAACTGGTGCCATTGTCGTACGACGAGTCATTGGCGTCCCCGTTGAAAGAGACAAAATATGGGTGCGACCCATTCTGAAATGGCTGGGACCCATTCTGGAATGGCTGAGACCCATTCTGCATGGGTGGTGGCCTTATATACTGAGGGGGAACTGTCCCGAACTGGGGATTTGGGTTGAACGTCCCATGTTGCGGGTTCTGCATGAATGGACCTGACTGCTGATTCTGCATGAATGGACCTGGTCCTGGATTACGGACGAACGGAGCTGAACATGGTTATGGATGATTGGAACGGATCCTGGATTCTGACCGAACGATCCTTGACCTGTATTTCTGGGCGAATGGTCTTGGACCGTTCTGTGGTCCGAAGGCATTCCTCAGTCGCACGATTTCCTCAGCTGCTCTTCGACTCTGCTCAGCCATGGCATTGATTTGATTTCACGCAACTTCTAATTCCTGATACATCTGGGCAATGACATGCTCTTGATTCCCAGGGGCTGCCATTTTCCTGAAACAGAGAACAGAGGAAACTACAAAAACCCGTTAGTAGCACGCACGTTTGTCAAAGATTTTCTCTAGATGAGGCCCCACGGTGGGCGCTAGGGGTGTTCATCGGTTGACATCCAATGGATGTGAGGGGAACCGAACCGATCCAATCATCCATTGGATGTCCGATTTTTCCAACCGAACCAATCCAATCATCCATTGGATGTTGGATTTTTCCAATCCAATGGATGATTGGATCGGTTCGGTTCCAGCCATTGGAGATTTTCATTGGATATCCGGTAGATATTCATTGGATCACATCGGATCCATCCAACATCCAATGGATGATCGAATCGGATCCATCCAATGTTTTTATGTTTCTTTATAAAAAATTGTTTTTTATTTTTTACAAATGTTTTTAAATTATAATGTTTTAAAAATAAAAACTTTTTACTTTTGAAACTTTGAATTATAATGTATTGGATGGTAGTTGGACGATAACGGAATGGGTGGTTGGATGATAACCGGATGAGTGGTTGGATGATAATTGGATGAGTGATTGGATGATAATTGGATGGTGAATCGGTTCGATTTGGTTTTGGTCGGTTCCGGACTGTCATCCAAGAACCGACCGATCCAAATTGGATGTTGAAAAATTTGATCCGATCCGATCCAATTACAATTGGATATCCAATCAAGGTCGGTCGGTTTTAAATGGATCGGTCGGTTCTGATTGGATCGGTTGACTTTCTGCACACCCCTAGTGGGCGTCAAACTGTTAATGCCAAAAATCGTCCAGAAGGATAACTTAAGGTTGATTGTGGAGCTTAACAACTAAAGAACAGGAATCTAGCGACAAACCGTGCGACAAAGACAGAAAAATGTAAAAGAGGCAAAGATTTTGATGACGCGGGAAAAACCTCAACGAGGAAAAAACCCGCGGACGACTGTGGAAGTCGTCGCTGCACTATAATCGCCAAACAGGGGCGATGTGCTTATGTTTCGGGTGTCGATCGTACAATGATTACAATACAGATGAAAGGAGATACTTTAAATGTAAAGTAACAAGTGTTTAGAATGTAAAGACAATGCGCGTCGTGTATAAAAATGAAGTGTCGAGCGTGGGAGTCGTGCGTCGAGAGCGAACTGTTGAGAGAAATTTCTTTGCTTCCAGTGTTATCCCGAAAGCAGATGTCCGCAAATGAGACTGTGATCTTCGTATTTATAGTCTTCGTAGCTTTAATTGACCATCATGATTGTAGGAGTAACGGTTGAAACGGTCACTGCTGTTAATGCTCATAATTACTTATGTCGGTTACGTCCGTTGGCCATAAAGGACATTGACCCTGCATTGAATGATAAAAACGTAACAGAAATATTATATATTAGTCGGTCGAGGTCGAGGTCGAGGGTTATGTCACGACGGTCGAGTGTCGTGAGCAACATTCGATTTTACTTTGGTCAAGAGATCAAGTGTTCATGATTTGACTTTATTGTGAGTAAATGTTCGTAGTGTTTTGGTCGTAGTCGAGACTGGTGAAATTTTGCCCAAACGCACGATGAAGAACGCAGATGAAACGAAGATGACACATAGATGAATAACGATGGTCATGAGAAAGAAAACAATGGTTACCCTTCTTCGAACAACCACTGATTCGCCGGTTCTGATGTGGTGGTGGCGGTGGTCGGAGCTTGAAATTGATCCAGTTGGTACCATGGAGGCTGTTGCGTAGCTGGTGGAAGCCATTGTCAATGCGGATTGTCTTAGAGGTGGTTTAATTATCTACACTAAACTTAATTAAACCATTAAAACACGAAGATTGCCTCCAAGAAAAGATAATAATTCCCTAAATAGGAGGTTACCAAATATCTAAATTCCGAAAACAATCCAAAAATTTGCGTAGGATAATTACCTAATATAAAAATGTCTAAAGAGAATGTCAATTATACCCCTTGCATAAAAAAATACCGGAAAAAAATCATTGGTTGGAATCGTTTTGTAGAGTTTGCATTTTAGGAGTGGTTTTTAAAAGATCCCTCCACCTTTTGTCAAATATATATATATATATATATATATATATATATATATATATATATATATATATATATATATAGGGAAAGGTTCAATAGAGAAGTGCAAATATTTAGAGAAATAGAGAAGTAAAAAAACACGGGACCGTTCATATATGAACGTTCATATATAAACAGTCATATATGAAC